>JAZBNJ010000041.1:15175833-17755000 GCA_037349165.1 Choristoneura rosaceana | reverse complement strand
TGCAATGCGGGTCCGGGATTCCTCGCCCTCGCCCGCTGTGCCGCCACGTCACGTCTGTCGTGTCAAGTCGGTCGATGTCCTCTCATGTCAGTCAGTCAGTTAGGTCCTCTCATGTCGCGTTGTCGTGTCCGGGCGACCACAAACCCGACAGGGCTTGGGCCGCCCCAGGGCTCCCCCTTACCTTTCCCTGTCTAATGAGAACAGGTACTGAGCTCGGGTTCGCCCCCGTCATACGGCGGCCACAGCCCTCAAAAGGACTGCGCCGCCCCGGCATCATTAGGCTTGCGCCCTCCGCCCGATAAGGCTCACCCTCACCTTTCCCTGTCTAATGAGGACAGGTACTCAGCTTGGGCTCGCCCCCCTCAAAAAGGCGTCGGCCCGAAGGCCAGACGCCGCCCTCTCAGGGCCCGAAGGCCCGTTGCCTGGCAAGGTTCACCTATTGGCTCCCCTCACCAGACCAACACCCCCCCACCCCAGTCACGTCGAAGTCAGTCACGTCCGGCGACCACAGCCCTTAAAAGGGCTGCGCCGCCCCGGCATCATCGGGCTTGCGCCCTCCGCCCGATGAGGCTCACCCTTACTTAGTACCCATCATTTAAGACAGGCAAAAGCAAGGGCTGGCGTCGGCCCGAAGGCCGCACGCCACCCTCTTGGGTTTGGCGAAGATCACCCGCGGCCCTCTGCCTTAGGCTCCCCTCGCCAAACAAATATCATGTCTGTCAGTCTGTCGCGTCCGGCGACCACAGCCCTGAAAAGGGCTGCGCCGCCCCGGCATCATTGGGCTTACGCCCTCCGCCCGATGGGCTCGCCCTCGCTTTTCCCTGACCCTGAGGACAGGTACTCCGCTCAGGCTCGCTCCCGTCAAAAGGCGTCGGCCCGAAGGCCGGACGCCGCCCTCTTGTGGGCCCGAAGGCCCGTCGGTCGGCAAGGTTTGCCCGGTGGCCCTCTGCCTTTGGGCTCCCCTCGCCAAACCAACACCCCCCCACCCCAGTCGCGTCAAATACGTCAGTCGTCGCGTCCGGCGACCACAGCCCTTAAAAGGGCTGCGCCGCCCCGGCATCATTGGGCTTACGCCCTCCGCCCGATGGGCTCACCCTCGCTTTTCCCTGACCCTAAGGACAGGTACTCAACTCAGGCTTGCCTCCGTCTAAAGGCGTCGGCCCGAAGGCCGGACGCCGCCCTCTTGGGCCCGCAGGCCCGTTGGCTGGCAGGGTTCACCCGGTGGCCCTCTGCCTTTGGGCTCCCCCCACCAAGCCAACACCCCTCCCCCCCGGTCGGATATTAGCCGCCGGCTAGCAAATCCACCTAATGAATTTACTAGCCGTCGTTGCCCAGGATGCACCAGGTCCAGACGCTACACTTTCCCACCCCATGAAGCCAAAGCTTCGGATAGAGGGAAGTTGTAACGCCCGAGCACGCGAGGAGGAATCCGACATTGCACCCCAACCTAACCTTTTTTTTTTTTTTTTTTTTTTTTTTTTTTTTTTTTTTATCCTGGGGAAAATCCTTTACGGACTTCACCGGCCCGGGGAGGCCGGTGGGCGTGTGGGAATCCCGCCCCAGAAGGGGGCGGTGTACCCACTAAAAACCCCAGCATGTTCCTCTTTTCTGCCTTTGCGGCCGGGCTGTGGGAACTTTGAACATCCATGGCCCGGCAACGCGACAGCTGTCCATTCCAGGACCCTTGCTCAGGAGCCTTCCTCCTTACACCACCGCTGTAGGCGCGCCGGAACACTTGGCGCGCCTACCAGCTCGGGGACCTTACCAGCGGAGGACGGGCATCCCCGTGCCCGTCACCCGCAGTCCCTGTTAGGGCGGGATTGCGCGGTCGTGGTTCAACCGCCGTCGCCCGACTCGCCTGCGGCGCAGGGGCTGGGAGGATGGGTCGTCCTCTCGCTCCCGCTCCGCTCCCTCCTTTATCGCCATCACCTCCTCGCAGAAGGAGGCCATGGCGATCCACGACCTCTCGCTGTCGGTCATGGATTTTACGACGGCCGGCAGCGAGAGATCATTCCCTACCACTGCCTTGAGGCTAGCCCTTTGCCCGTCAAAGGCGGGACACACTTGCAGCGTGTGCTGCGCGGTGTCCTCCGCCCCGCCGCAGTGGTGACACATTGGTGTTGTCTCCCTCCTTGCGATCTTGCACAGGTACTTGCCGAAGCAGCCGTGCCCCGACAGTACCTGCGCTAGATGGAAGGAGACAACACCCCATGTCTTTTCGACCCATCTTTCCAAGACGGGCCGAACTCCCGATATGGTCCAGTGGCCGGCACTCGGCCGCTCCAGAGCCTCCAGCCATTTCCGGAAGAGAGTTTGGCGGGAGATGTCTCTCCATCGCCTTATCTCTTCCGGACAAGGCCGTTCCCCTCTGTCGCGCGCCTCGGCTACCTGCTGGTAGACGTCAGCTAGGACTTCGGCATCCAGCTCCCACGGTGGGGTTCCCGCCAGTACGCAGGCCGCCTCGAACGAGGTGGTGCGGTACGCCCTCGATACCCTCACCGCCATGACCCTTTGCGGTTGACGCAGGTGGGTCTTGTTCCGGGCGGAGAGGGCATTTACCCATATGGGTGCCCCGTACAGGGCCATCGACCGCACAACACCTGTGTACAGTCGGCGGCAGCCCGCCTTTGGCCCGCCCACGTTGGGGAGCAGTCGGCTCAGTGCCGATGCCGTGCCCACCAGCTTCGGAGCCAAGCGCCGGAAGTGTTCTTCGAAGTTCCACCGGCTGTCGAGGACGAGTCCCAGGTACTTCATCGTCTTCCCGACGCCGATGGAAACTCCGCTGACCACGATGTTGGCATTAACTGAAGGTGCCCTCCGAGGTCCGTGAAAGCAAATAGCTTCGGACTTGTGGAGGGCAACCTCGAGGCCTAGCCTCCGGATTCTATCCACCGTTAGTGCCACGCCGGCAGTAGCCAGTAGGGACGCCTCGCGGATGGTGGCGCCGCGGGCTGTGACGAGGGTGTCATCCGCATAACACGTTATTTCGACCCCCGGCAAGTTAGCGCCGCGCAGCACCCAGTCGTAGCCGATGTTCCACAGGAGTGGTCCTAGGACCGATCCCTGTGGGACACCGCACGACATCTGCCGCTCCACCCACTCACGCTGTGTGGGGTAGCGGATCGCCCGCTCAGAGAGGTATGACCCCACTACCCTACGCAAGTACTCAGGCACGTTGTGGTACCGGAGCGCCTCCTTAATCGTTTCCCAGGGAAGGGTGTTAAAAGCGTTGGCAATGTCCAAGGACACCGCTAACACCACTTCCCCTCGGGACACCGCTTCATCTGCCAGGGCCCTCACCCGCGCTATCGCGTCGATGGTGGACCTGCCCTGGCGGAATCCGTACTGGCACGCGCTAAGGCCCGGCCCTTGGCCCTCCAAGTGCCTTACGAGTCGGGCAGCCACTACTCGCTCAAATAGTTTGGCCTTCTCGTCAAGAAGGACGATCGGTCTGTACCCCGAAGGGGAATCGGCCGGTCGCCCTTCCTTCCTCAGAAGGACCAACTTCCCGCATTTCCATGCCCTTGGTATGCGACCCTGCATCAGGCACGCAGAGAAAAGAGCCCTCACCCTTTGTTCTAAAGGGCCCAGTGCTAAGACCCATGCGCGGCCTGGAGTACCATCGGGACCGGGGGCAGTGTTTTTGGCCTTTAGCCTTAGCACTGCCATCCCCAATTCCTCCTCTGTCACCTCCGGTATATCTTCGTCCACTGACGGGGTTACTGGAGCCATTCGCGGGGGCAGGTGTTCGCCCCGCTGTGGGAATAGGGCTCCCACAATTTGGCTCACCAGGTCCGGCTGGAGACTTTGCGTGAGTGGGGGGGCCCAAGGCCGGAGTTTGCCCCTCACCGACTTGTACGGCCTCCCCCACGGGTCGCTGTTAAGAGTCTCCAGCATTTCCTGCTCTGCCAGGTCTTTGGCTTGGCCAATGGCCACGCTGAGGGCCCTGCTAGCCGCTCTGTAGCTCGCATAAAGGTCTTCTTCGGCCGCCAGGTTTCGCCTCCTCCGCCTTCGGCTCCTCGTGTACTGGCGTCTCGCAGCCACGCAAGACTTGCGCAGCTGCGTTAGTTCTGCGGACCACCAGTACACGTTCCGCCTCGGCCCACTGGGCTTGACCCGCGGCATTGCAGCGTCGCAGATCTGCGTCATGGCCTCGCTGAGCCAGGCTGCTTCCACCTCCACATCTATTGGGGCTTCGGGCGCTTCCGGCCAGGCTTGGACCAGGGCCGCCGCATGCAGCAGGTCGCGGTCAAGCCGTTTAACTGCCCATCTTGGGCTATCTCCCTGCAGGGAACGGCTTAGGCCATCCGGGATATTGTGATGAGAGGAGACGCTAAACCGAATGTATCGGTGGTCGGATAGCGTCTCCACTCCCTCCATGACTTCCCAGCCTTGGACACGGCGCGCCAGGGCGGCATTGGCGAACGTGATGTCCACGATAGAGCCACCCTGTTGCCGCACGCACGTGTCTGTCGTCCCGTGATTCAGGACAGTCAGACCTGTGGCCACTGCCCACTCCACCAGCGCTTGACCACGCACATCAGTCGCGGGGGAACCCCACACCACGGACTTGGCGTTGAAGTCCCCCGCGACTAGCAGCAGGTCCGGGTCACTTCTGCCGATCAGAGCCCGCACTTCGTCGAGGAACACCTCGAATTCAGCGAGAGCTCTGTTCGGCGAGAAGTACGCCCCTACCACCGTGATGTTGCCGATGTTGGCAGCCACGTAGCCATGGCCCCGCACCACTCTCTTGAGAGGCGCAGAGCCAGCCGATGGTTGAGTGGCCAGGGCTACGAGGCTGTCCAGGTCTCCCACCCAGTTATCCCTGGACGGCACCGAGTATGGCTCGGCTACTACAGCGACATGTATCAACCACTCCGCCATGCTCTGGAACAAGAGATCCTGGGCTCTGGCGCAGTGGTTGATGTTCGCCTGTAGGTAGCGAGTTGGAGTTGGAGCCATAGTATCACTCGGTTACCATCCCTTCCTAACCTAACCTAACCTAACCTAACCTAACCTAACCTAACCTAACCTAACCTAACCTAACCTAACCTAACCTTTTTTTTTTTTTTTTTTTTTTTTAACGTGTGGAAAATGCGCCTTATGCATGTCCCCCGCTCGAGGCAGCGGGTGGGGTCTTTCGGGCTCTCCCCCAGAGTGGAGGCATACCGAATAAAAACCACACGACCTTACCCTCTCGGCCCTTGTGCGGACGCCACGGGATCGCGAACATTTCACCGCGACGCCGCAGGCCAGCCCGGGATGGGCTCCCTCTCTGCGCCCCAAGATGGTATTGGGGCGCTGCGCCCCTAGGGTTTTAGGGGCGCTCGGCCAGGACGGCACGTGCAATGCGGGTCCGGGATTCCTCGCCCTCGCCCGCTGTGCCGCCACGTCACGTCTGTCGTGTCAAGTCAGTTGATGTCCTCTCATGTCAGTCAGTCAGTTAGGTCCTCTCATGTCGCGTCGTCGTGTCTGGGCGACCACAAACCCAACAGGGCTTGGGCCGCCCCAGGGCTCCCCCTTACCTTTCCCTGTCTAATGAGAACAGGTACTGAGCTCGGGTTCGCCCCCGTCAAACGGCGGCCACAGCCCTCAAAAGGACTGTGCCGCCCCAGCATCATTGGGCTTACGCCCTCCGCCCTATAGGGCTCACCCTCACCTTTCCCTGTCTAATGAGGACAGGTACTCAGCTCGGGCTCGCCCCCCCTCAAAAAGGCATCGGCCCGAAGGCCAGACGCCGCCCTCTTAGGGCCCGAAGGCCCGTTGGCTGGCAAGGTTTGCCTAGTGGCTCCCCTCACCAGACCAACACCCCCCCACCCCAGTCACGTCAGAGTCAGTCTCGTCCGGCGACCACAGTCCTTAAAAGGGCTGCGCCGTCCCGGCATCATTGGGCTTGCGCCCTCCGCCCGATGAGGCTCACCCCTACTTAGTACCCATCATTTAAGACAGGCAAAAGCAAGGGCTCGCCTCCGTCCAAAGGCGTCGGCCCGAAGGCCAGACGCCGCCCTCTTGGGTTTGGCAAGGGTCACCCGCGGCCCTCTGCCTTAGGCTCCCCTCGCCAAACAAGTGTCATGTCTGTCAGTCTGTCAAGTCCAGCGACCACAGCCCTTAAAAGGGCTGCGCCGCCCCGGCATCATTGAGCTTACGCCCTCCGCCCGATGGGCTCGCCCTCGCTTTTCCCTGACCCTAAGGACAGGTACTCCGCTCAGGCTCGCTCCCGTCAAAAGGCGTCGGCCCGAAGGCCGGACGCCGCCCTCTTGTGGGCCCGAAGGCCCGTCGGTCGGCAAGGTTTGCCCGGTGGCCCTCTGCCTTTGGGCTCCCCTCGCCAAACCAACACCCCCCCACCCCAGTCGCGTCAAATACGTCAGTCGTCGCGTCCGGCGACCACAGCCCTTAAAAGGGCTGCGCCGCCCCGGCATCATTGGGCTCACGCCCTCCGCCCGATGGGCTCACCCTCGCTTTTCCCTGACCCTAAGGACAGGTACTCTGCTCAGGCTCGCCTCCGTCAAAAGGCGTCGGACCGAAGGCCGGACGCCGCCCTCTCAGGCCCGCAGGCCCGTTGGCTGGCAGGGTTCACCCGGTGGCCCTCTGCCTTTGGGCTCCCCCCACCAAGCCAACTCCCCTCCCCCCCCGGTCGGATATTAGCCGCCGGCTAGCAAATCCACCTAATGAATTTACTAGCCGTCGTTGCCCAGGATGCACCAGGCCCAGACGCTACACTTTCCCACCCCATGAAGCCAAAGCTTCGGATAGAGGGAAGTTGTAATCGCCTAGGAACCTAACCTAACCTTTCTAGACTTAAGTTCACGAAGCCATGGTTTATTATTCCAACGCTTTGTTGATTCCTTATTTTTAGTAATTTAAGGTTAAAATATATCTTACATCTCATTCTAGCTTTTAAATAAGGAGTCAGTGCTTTTGGTACGCTAGGTTTAAAAAAAAAAAAAAAAAAAAAAAAAAAAAAATTAGGTTTTAGTAAGTTAGGTTTTGAAAAAAAAAAAAAAATTGTAGGTTAGAGTAGGCTAGGTTTCGAAAAAATAAAGTGTAGGTTTTTAAGGTTCGGTCTGAAAAAACATAGGTTTTAGTGTTAGGTTTTGAAAAAAAAAAGGCTAGGTTATGTTAGGCTAGTTGAAAAAAAAAAAAAAAAAAAAAAAAAGAAAAGGTTAGGTTTTTAAGGTTAGGTCTGAAAAAACAGGAAAACCTAACGAAACCTTACTAAAAAGTAAGTTAGCTTTTGAAAAAAAAAAAAAGGCTAGGTTGTTAGGCTAGTTTAAAGAAAAAAAAAAAAAAAAAAAAGTGTTAAACGGCTAGCTTTAAAAAAAAAGAAAAGGGCAGGTTTTTAAGGTTAGGTCTGAAAAAACAGGTTTTAGTGTTAGGTGTTTTTTTTTTTAAAAAAAGGTTAGGTTATGTTAGGGCTAGTTTTCGAAAAAATAAAGTGTAGGTTTTTAAGTTTGTCTGAAAAATTTAGGTTTTAGTGTTAGTTTTTGAAAAAAAAAAAAAAAAAAATTGTAGGTTAGAGTAGGCTAGGTTTCGAAAAAATAAAGTGTAGGTTTTTAAGGTTCGGTCTGAAAAAACATAGGTTTTAGTGTTAGGTTTTGAAAAAAAAAAGGCTAGGTTATGTTAGGCTAGTTAAAAAAAAAAAAAGAAAAGGTTAGGTTTTTAAGGTTAGGTCTGAAAAAACTTAGGTTTTAGTAAGTTAGGTTTTGAAAAAAAAAAAGGTTAGGTTGTTAGGCTAGGTTTTAAAAAAAATTGTAGGTTAGAGTAGGCTAGGTTTCGAAAAAATAAAATGTAGGTTTTTAAGGTTAGGTCTGAAAAAACTTAGGTTTTAGTGTTAGGTTTTGAAAAAAAAAAAAAAAAAAAAAGGTTAGGCTGTTAGGCTAGGTTTTAAAAAAAATTGTAGGTTAGAATTGGTTGTTTGGTAAAAATAAAGTGTAGGTTTTTAAGGTTAGGTCTGAAAAAACTTAGGAAAACCTAACGAAACCTTACTAAAAAGTAAGTTAGCTTTTGAAAAAAAAAGGCTAGGTTATGTTAGGCTAGTTTAAAGAAAAAAAAAAAGTGTTAAACGGCTAGCTTTAAAAAAAAAAGAAAAGGGCAGGTTTTGAAGGTTAGGTCTGAAAAAACAGGTTTTAGTGTTAGGTTTTTTTTTAAAAAAAAAAAGGTTAGGCTATGTTAGGGCTAGTTTTTAAAAAAAAATTGTAGGTTAGACGGCTAGTTTTCGAAAAAAAAAAAGTTTAGGTTTTTGACATTAGGTCTGAAAAAACTTAGGTTTTAGTAAGTTAGGTTTTGAAAAAAAAAAAGGTTAGGTTATGTTAGTTAAGGTTTAAAAAAAAAATTGTAGGTTATACTAGGCTAGGTTTCGAAAAAATAGTGTAGGTTTTTAACGTTAAGTTTAAAATTAAAATTAGGTTAAAGTTAGGTTTTTCAAACAAAAAAGGTTGGTTTTGTCAAACGACGTAAAAAAAAAGCTGGCATTTACATCGCACAATTTTAAATTGAGATTTTTTTTGTAATATTTAGGGCTGTTTCACCATCCATTGATTGGTGTTAACCGATGGTTAAATGAGATGTCGTCTCCGTCTATTTGAACCAAACACAGAGATACATCACATTTAACCGTTTGGTAGGTTTTGTTAGGTTAGATTTCAAAGGTGGATTTTAATAAGATCAAACTTGAATTATAAATTGGATTAAAATTTGATTGTTATTTCAAAAACTTAGGTTCCAAAAAGTTAGGTTTCAGCGAGTTAAATATGAAACACATTGAAAAAAAAAGTCAGGTCAGGTTAAATTACAGGTTTCATAAATGTAGGTTAGTATTTTAGGTTATCAAAAGATGGGTTAAGTTAGCAAGTAGCACTTAATAAAAAAAACGAACTGTTAGGTGTTTTTGCAGTTGGTTGTACTTTTTTGTTAAAAATATTTTTATTTCTCACTTTTTAGTGATTTGTAGCCAAAATACATCACACAACGATTCCATTAAGCCCAAGCACGACTAAGTTACGTTGTTTTATATTAGAGTTCCGTTGCCTACCCTCTAGTTTCAGCATCAAATCAGTTCGAAGGAATCATTAACTCAAAGCTTTTTCTTACTCGCTTATCTTGATATGTTAATCATGATCGTTTACAGACGAGCAAGCATTACTTAGCTTTGACAAGTTCCATTGGTCACCTATGGTCTTCTATATAAGGTTTTGGTTACCAAAATATAGTTTCTGAATGTAAATGCTCATCTTAATGCTAAATATTCTAAAATCGCCATAGGTGTGCCTATAAAATTTGAGGTTCGCCCTCGATTTCTCTAGGATCCCGTCATCAGGATCTTGACTTGGTGACAATGTGACCACCTCAGAAGAATACTCTTTCGAATAAAAAAATAATTTTGAAAATCGGTCCACTATTGGCTGAGTAATCGGTGAACATGAACATTATAAAAAAAATACAAACATTGGAACATAGAACCTCCTCCTTTTTTGAAGTCGGTTAAGAAAAGCTTGTAAATATGTAGGTTTCAGAAGATAAGTTTTCAAAAAAGTAGGTACCAAAAACTTCGGTTTGAACGAATTCAGTAACAAGTTTTTAATAAAAGTTTAGTTTTGGTTTAAATGGCAGATTTAAAAAATATAGGTTTTTAATTGTTAGGTTTCAAAAATTTTGAAAGGCCCGAACATGCTTAGTTTTAAGTATTTTAATTAAATAGAAACTAGGAAGAAAGTTTGAAATATACAGGGCGTCCCACGGCGATGCCACATGGAGGGAAAGTACCTTAAATATCACAGATAGGATGTTTTGCTGAAAGAAGGCTTTATTTTATTTTTAAAAGTTAGTAAAACTGCATTCAAAGATTTTTGAATAATTACATGGTTTGACTGGGAATCGAACCCGCTCCACTAGAAAAAAAAACATCCTGTAGTTTTCTCATACCGATCGAAAGGGTTTATTATAAGGATTATTTTTTGCTAAATAACCTAGTGCCGGAAATAAACGGAACACCATCAATTTTAACATTTGATGTGAAATTTTGTTCGGAAAATGACATTTCCGTAAAATGACCGCCGAGATCTCCAGATCTAACCCCATTAGACTTTTTTTTATGGGGTTACGTAAAAAATTTAGTTTATAAGAAACAGTATGAAAGTGTCCACGAGCTTCAAGCAGAAATTAGACGTATTATTTTAAATATTCACCACAAAATGATCAAAAAATCGACAGGAAGTGAAATAGTCAAAAGAGTGCGTCTTTGTATTGAACAGAATGGAACTCATTTTGAGCATTTGATAAATTGATTTTTTTTATTAAAAATGTTAAAATTGATGGTGTTCCGTTTATTTCCGGCACTAGGTTATTTAGCAAAAAATAATCCTTATAATAAACCCTTTCGATCGGTATGAGAAAACTACAGGATGTTTTTTTTTCTAGTGGAGCGGGTTCGAATCCCAGTCAAACCATGTAATTATTCAAAAATCTTTGAATGCAGTTTTACTAACTTTTAAAAATAAAATAAAGCCTTCTTTCAGCAAAACATCCTATCTGTGATATTTAAGGTACTTTCCCTCCATGTGGCATCGCCGTGTTACGCCCTGTATTAGGTTATAATAAGTTGCACATAACATTTAAGGCAATGGGACTAGATTGGTTATTTCCGAAGTTAATAAATAACAAATAAGTGAAATATCAGTCTTTGCGTAGTTTAGATACTCCGATCACTTGTTGGTGACTTGTTTAGTCAACGGGGCTTCCGTTTCTACAACCTAAGTAACAAACAACAGCCCTAGTATCCGTGCCCACCTCTCCCGCCCGCCGGTCAATAGCTTAGCTACATCACCTCAGTCGGTAGGTATTTAACACGTTTTCTCTAGGTATTGACCAAAAATTGCATACTTTGTAATTTTAATGATTTGTAACTGGCAGATGTTAATGTTTCACGTATTTCATGAACCTTTTCTGTACAATGTTGTGTGTATGTTATTCTTGGTCAAGGTTATTTAACCGACTTCAAAAAAGGAGGAGGTTCTGTTCCAATATTTTGTATTTTTTGATGTAGGTATGTTCGCCGATTACTCCGTCAATTGTGGATCGATTTTCAAAATTATTTTTTTATTCGAAAGTGCACTCTCCTAAGGTTGTCCCATTGTCACCAAATCAAGATCTGATGATGGGGTCCTGGGGAAATCGAGGGCATACCTCAAATTTTATAGGCATGCCTATGGCGATTGTGACATTTTTACCATTAAAATAAGCATTTTACATTTTTCAAGTATAATTTGGTAACCTGTACCTGATGAAGAAGACGTAGATGACCTATGGAACTCGTCAAAGGCTAGGTAATGCTCGCTCGTCTATTTAAACGATCATGATTAATATACCTAGATAAGCGACTAAGAAGGAGCTTTAAGTTAATGATGCTTTTGAACTGATCTCTTGCTGAAGCCGGAAGGTAGGCAACGGAACTCTGTTGTAAAACAACGTAACTAAGCCGTGTTTGGGCTTCATAGAATCGCTGTGAGATGTACTTTGGCTACAAATCACTAAAAAGTGAGAAATAAAGATAAAATTTAACAAAAAAGTAAAAATGGCTCCAAAAAAATAACAAAAAATGGAATTGACTACAAAATTTTTGAAAATATTTTTCTAAGCACCTGCTAGCTCCAAGTCAGTGACGATCCAGAAAGCAATTATCTTTTCGAGGAGCTTCCCGGATTCGTCCAGCATGACAAGCGGCCGCCACCCGGAAGGGTGTGGGCCAATGGGCGCTACCAAGGGACCCCCATCCCTCGCCAGCCTGGCATCACTAGGGAAGCCCTAGACTTACATATTTTTCTGTTTAAACGTCGCCGGAGAATGTTGATTTTTCACGTCTTTTAATACTTTTGCATTTATTTTTCCTATCATCTTAACCAAGTTTTGGTTTATTTTCTCGAAAATAACGATAATTTATAAAAAAATAATTGAAACTCGTGCATTTTGCTAATCCTGGAGTACCTACTTTTGTTGCAGGACACATCCGAAACTATCCTACCATGTTGAAAGATACCTTATAGTTGACCACAGCCGCAGTTGCAAGCCGCAAGCTTGCAAGATTAAGGTACAGTTGGCAACGTAAGCTACGAAACATTTTAAGTTTTGAAAGATACCAAGCGCATAAACTGAATATTAGTTATTAAACAAAATTAAAAATAAAACAAAAAATAAAATAATATCAGTAATAATAAAATAATACCGGTTCAAGCCTTCACATTTACTGTCAAATTCACAAATATAATTAATTATAATATGTATATTACTAGCTGAACCCGCGACTTCGTCCGCGTGACTTATCTCAGTCAGTTATTGTTTTGATTGCCTAGCAGCTTAGGAACGAATGTTTTTCTTTCTCTGCTTTCTTTCTTGAGACGGCTGGTTTTTCTGCGACTTTTATCCCAATTTGCTTTTCTACCGCATGACGGGTTGATGACTTTTCAACCTATAGTTACCTATTGGTTACCTATCATCACTCACGGACATCATCACTCCACTCTTGGCACCAGCCTACCTAAAAGGTAGGGCCAGAGTTTGGCGATCTGTGGGATGTTCGTGAAGTGGCAGTCGTGTGTTGAGTTGTCAGTGCGGTCTGAATAAAGCACCGCCTGAACACAAAATCAGAGTAGGTGCTAGTCTCTTCTAATACAAACCATATTGTTGTCAGCTCATATTACGTTGGAAATTAATTTCTACGAACTATTTATTGAATTTTCGTACCTATTCCTAAAATTATTTTAAAGACTGTAATTCTACGTTGCGTGGTTTCTGAGATTAGCGTGTACAAACGGACAGGCAAATAGACGAACCGACAAACAGACAATTATTGTAAAAATTGTTGTTTTGGGTTCTATGTGTCTGTGCGACACTTACATATGATGTCATATAGAATACCTATACCTACGCCTTTCATATAAAATAATAAATATACCTACATAATGTTACAAAACAACCTTTATGATTAAAATTAATTTGTTAACATTATACCTACATCCATTCGAAAATCATCAAAACATCTTCCAGCATCACACATAGTTTGTGATTTAACTAAGCGACGTCGCTATGCAAAGATGTTATCACAACACTGATCATGTCAGCTCTCGGTGAATGAACTGCACAGGCAGCTCTTGCCAAAATAATTCAAGAAATAGAGGCCGAAGAAAAAAAGTCTTTGAATTCGGGACTTAAAAGATGTTACATGTTTTCAATGTTCGATTTATATAGGTAACGATATTAGTATATTATTATGAATCGAGTTAGTTGTTCAAATTTTGGGCTTTGGAGATTTTGTACTTTAGATCATTTGAAAATAGTTATTTCAAGTTATAATTTAGGTATATCGGTTATCGGCGTTTCAAGATTTCGGAATTTTCGGTGTTATCTATGATGCATTCCCGCATTTTGTACCGGCTTGCAGTGACGGATGACATCGCGCGACCTCGCACGCTCGTGCACACCGCAGCAGCGCTCGAGTCAAGGCTACGGCTGTAATGAATCCGCCAAGATCGTTTCGTATCGCGCAGGCCATTCCTCCCTCCACACTACTTCGTACGCGGCGATTAAATAACTCGCACCTTAATGAATGTCCAATGTTAAAAGTGAATCATTCGGTGTTAATATGAAACTACTGTAAAAATACAAGCGAAGGGGGTGCGCGCGGCGGCGGCGGGGGGGGGGGAGGGGGGGAGGGGGCGGCGGCGCGCGCATCGGCCCTCGGGGCGCCGGGGGGCGGCTGCGGCAGTGTGGCGGCGCCGCGCGACGCGACGGGCGCGAGGCACGGCACGCGGCACGCGACACGCGCGACACACACGCGGCACGCGGCACGCGACATGCGGCGCGGCGCGCGCTGCTGACGCGAGATGCACACGGTGAGTGCGCGAGCACTGACCCCGCGCGGGGCCCGCCGGCTGGCTCGGCAGCCCCGCGTACTTCATATCATGCGAAACAGATTCAATCCATGTTAAACGTGAATCTTACGTGCGAATAGTCGAAGCATACTCGTGTTTGTCATTCGAAAATGGTTCAAGTGTCATTCCGAGGCCTGTGCTCTGATGTGGAACGCTCGAAGGCTGGATCGTATTCCCCTGCCTGCCGTGCACTGGGGACGCGCGGTGCGAGCGGTCCGTCCGCGGCGCGCTCGCGGCAGACGGCGCCGCCTCCGACGAGGGCGCGTCGCATCAGATCACGAACCACAAGTCGCCTGATATTTGCAAGGCGAGCGTATCCCAGTTTTCCTGTCGCGCTGAGCTAAACTCATTTTCTGTGTACTTGTAACAAATCCAACTTGCAAATGTCAAAGGTCGTCGCGCTCGTAAATAAATAGTAGACATCACACGAATACACTGAGAGCACCATCAGCACCATCTGTTTGGAAAATTTTGTTGGCAACTAAGAAACCGCTTTCTTCTGTCCGAGTTTGTTAAACGAGATTTATACCGTGGACGCGCGAGCGGGCATGTGCTGTGCACTGGGGGCAGCTGAGGCAGCTCGGGAGTGTTGTGCGGCGGGCGGCGGGCGGCCGGCGGCGCCGCGTGACGCAACCGGCCGGCGCCCGCCCGGGCTGTGCCGGCCCCCGGGTCACGGCGGGGTCAGGCACAGCGCGCTTCACTAAACTCTCTTTTGAACTGGTGATAGTGAGAGCCAATATGATTATAAAAATGTAAGAGCTGGACAAGAATAGACACTCCGTATTTTTATATCGAAGTCCAATTTGAGGATATTAATTAAAATATTTATCAAATGTTTGGTGTCAAGTGTCCCATGACATTTGATAAATTTGACCTAGTCCCAAACTAAGCAAAGCTTGTACTATGGACAGTAGGTAACGGATAATCATACTTATATAGATAAATACATACTTTTATTTATTTATTTTCGAAGAACCAACAAATGTAATTTACAGAGTAAACTTATTTTATAGTATCAATAAAGCCAATTATAGGATCTCACAAGTAGACACTTTTAAACAAGTTTTTAAACAAGTAAATTTTAAACACCAAAACTTTTAAACTTAAATACATATTATGATATTAAACATCCAAGACTCGAGAACTAACATTCGTGTTATTCATACAAATATCTGCCCCGGCCGGGATTCGAACCCGGGACCTCAAGGTTCGTAGTCAGGTTCTCTAACCACTTGGCCATACGGTCGTCAAAATCCCGCATATACACACACAATACATGTAACACTTGCAACACCTCCGTATTTACGAAGGAGGTTATGATATCAATTAAGACTTAGTTTGATTTTAGTATCGCAGATGTTGTTGATGGTGATAGACCGGGAGATGGTGACACAAAATATTAGGTCATTTGTACCAGTGTGGCGGTTCTTCAGGGGTCTAATTACGGAATGGTAAAAAAGAAAATGATGGTCATAGCGCTGGTTCTGGCGGCCCAATCGCGTGGGTGTTAATCTAATGTGTTGGATAAAGAATGAATATCGAACGATTTGTTCCACAGTAATGTTTGTATTTTCCGATAGTTGATAAAAAAAGAAGTAGTTGATAGCATAATGCCATACTTCTCCGGTGTGACTTACAGCCCGCCAAATCGACGCGAATACATTAAATTAAAAAAGAAAGCAATTCAACCATTTGTTCCAGGCTAATTTTTGCCCAGCTAGTCATGGTCGAGTAGCAATCCACGAAATACACCATGCCATACTTTTATGGCGGTTCCAAATGGCCGCTTTGCCGCTGCCAAGGAGTATTTTTTTAACCAACTCCAAAAAAAGGAGGTTATCTATTCGGTTGTATTTTTTTAAATGTTTGTTACCTCAAAACTCCGTCATTTATGGACCGATTTGAATTTTTTTTGCCTCTGTCTATGCTTTCAATTAGGTCTCATAAGAAGTAAATCAGGATATGATGGTTGGATCCTAAGGAAATCGAGGGAACTCTTCAAATGTAGTAGGGTAATTCTATGGTAATTTTGACATATTTAGTAGTAACTCGTCCATTTGCTCTTGAAAATCATCATTTGGTGAAATGAAACTGATGATGAGGACTACAGTTGACCATCGGAGTTACTACTCAATAAAAAGCATTGCATGGGTTGAATTTCAATTACTTTAACACAGTCGCTAAGCAATTTATGCTCCTCGTAATGCATATGGTGAAATGGAATGGGTGGTGAAGCATCAGGACTCCTCAATAAAGAAAGTCTCTGCATCGGAAAAAGCAATCTTTTGTAAAATGTGACGAGCAGTTGGCATGAAACTATTGTTTTTTAGATTATTTACACTAAAAAGGGTGAAAAAAAAATATATAAAAAAAAATTAACCAACTGCAAAAAACTGAAAATAATTTTCTACCAGTCTGAAGTGCCTCAGCACGAGCCAGCAGAAATGATTGAAGTCCAATATGTACTTAGTGCGTAGGTTAGGTAGGCGACTATAGGTCCACTCCTGCTGGCTTATGTTAAGGCACCGACTTCAGACTGGTAGAAAATTATCATCACGGTTTTTTGTCGTTATAATATTTTTTTCGAAAAATGTTTTTTACTAGTATTGCATTTGAATTTTTGGAAATTATTTGATAAAATGTAACCGTTATTATATTTCCCATACTTCTAGTAGGGGCAAAAAGTGATGCCATACTTGAAAAACTTAAATAAGTAAATAAATAAATCGAATAAATATTCGACACATTTTAAAAATATGACTGTAAAATAAATAAATAAATACTAAATAAATATCATGGGATACTTGACACCAATTGACCTAGTCCCAAACTATGCAAAGCTTGTACTATGGATACTACAACGGCATGGCAACGGATGAACATACTTAAATATAGATAAATAATTACTTAAATACATATTAAACATCCAAGACCCGAGAACAAACATTCGTATTATTCATACAAATATCTGCCCCGACCGGGATCCGAACCCGGGACCTCAAGCTTCGTAGTCAGGGTCTCTAACCACTTAGCCCTCGGGTCGTCAAAATCTGGTGTAAAATACGTGAAATCATTTTTTACATCATAGAATCATTGTTTTCTGTTCGTTTGGATGTAATTCTACCTAAAACAGAGCATGTGAAACCTAATAATATTTAAGACCTATTTTGTACACCATGTTTTTATGTAAAATAAAGTATTTTGATTGATTTGATTGATTGATTGAAAAAAATATATTACAGATTGTAACCAAGGGGCGGACGACTATCGGACTTAAGCCGAGACGATAAAAAAAATTTTTTTTTGTCGATTTGTACGAGTATGGCATTATGGTTTTATCCTTAAAAATTACGAACTTCCATATATACTTTCATCCCCTATTTCAACCCCTTTAAGCCTTTTTTTCGGAATAAAAGGTAGCCTATGTTCTTTCCCAAGGTCTAGTCTATCTTTTTACCAAATTTCATCAAAATCGGTTCAGCGGTTTTGGCGTGAAAGCTTAACAGACAGACAGACAGACAGACAGAGTTACTTTCGCATTTATAATAGGGATTAGTATGGATAAAAAACTGTTAAAAAAATTTGAGCTGGTACAAATCGATTTGCAAAAAAAAATTACTCCTTTGCGGCCATATTGGAAACCGTCGGATAAGTATGGCACGGTGATTTCCGTGAATGGCTACTCGACCATGATTAACTGCGCAAAAATTAGCCTGGTACAAATGGTTGAATTGTTTTTTTTTTTTATTTTTTTACTATATGTTCGCGTCGGTATGGCGGGCTGTAAGTCACACCGAAGAAGTATGGCATTACGCTAGCCTAATGCCATACTTCTTCGGTGTGACTTACAGCGTCTAATTCTTTTTTTATCGACTATCGGACAATAGAAGCATTTTTGTGAAACAAATCGTTCGACACTCGTTATTTATCCCGTATCCGACACATTCGATTAACGCTCACGCGATTGGGCCGCTGGTACCAGTGCTATGACCATCAGTTTCTTTTTTGTTATTCCGTAATTAGGCCCCTGAAAAATCGCCATACTGGTACAAATGACCTAATATTTTGTGTCACCATCTCCCGGTCCATGAAATGCTGAAGACCCTCTGCACATGGAGTTACTCAAAAATAGCTAGTTATAAACTCAAATTAGGGCAATAATTTCTCCAAAAATCGTCATTGCCTAGTATTTTTTCACAAATGCTTTTTTTCCCAATATACTTTTTTACTCAATCTTATTTTCACAATCGCGTTTATTCTCAAATTGAATCGACACAGAAACATAGGCCAAAAACCACACAAAAGTGTCCTGTGTCGATTAAAATTGGGAAAAAATGAGATTGTGAAAATAAACTTCGCTAAAAAAGCATGGGAAACAAAGCGAGTGGAAATTTTCCTACTAGGAAATAGCGGTTTTGGGGAAATGATCTAACAGTCCAAAGTACGCGAATTCTCACAAAACCCTCCCCGTGTGATACTTAAAAATGTTTCGTATGGTTTAATGGATAATAATTCTCAAGCAGACTTAACCCTTATAGTTTTCCTTGTAAATTTAATATAATCAAAGCAATAGTTTAGGGTTTTAGAGGGGGGAGGGGGGAAGGGTGCGCTCGATTTTAATGTACTTTAAAATGAATATTTCGCAAACAGATCTAAAAATTTAAAAATCGTCACAATTTTTTTTTCAAACATGTGGTATGGTTGCTACGTGTGTACATAATATCCATGCAAAATTATAGCTTTCTAGTACTGATAGTCTCTGAGAATAGCCGAGGAAGGACAGACAGATAGACGTGGCGACACTATAAGGGTTCCGTTTTTGCCATTCTGTCTACGGAGCCTAAAAACAAGATATAATATGCATATTATATTATTAGGACTACACAAAGCATGTAAAACATGGCAGAAAGATAAACTTATCGGTTCGCTACTAATACTTGACTATCACTGAGTTTCTATTTAATTTGGGGTATGATTTCATTGATCACCTAATAAATGCGTTTTCGGCGGTTCGGCGACCTAATAAATGATATTATTTGTTCCTAAAATAGTAGATCTGTCACCTAGAATGAATCACCAAATAATATTAAAACGGTTAACTAGATAATATTTAAAAATTACTCGGAAATAATACTGATCATCAGATAATTATATTGGGTTCCAAAATAAAACATGTGTCACTAAAACTGAATAACCAAACAATATAGAAATGGCTTCCTAAAAATTCATTATAATCACTGGAAAATAATATTGATCATCAAATAAATTGAACTGAAATTTAACGATAATGATATCCATCCATCCATCCCAGCCGCACATAAATTTCGAAAAACTCAGAGGTGCGAGCCGAGGTTTGAACCCATTACCTTCTGCTTGAGAAGCGATCGGTCAAACCACTAGGCCACCACAGCTTATATTCATCATGCAAGTATTAGCAAAAAAATGTTAAGAATGCAAATTGAAATATTGGTGCATAGGAAAAATTCGTGTCTAGTCTCCTGTCCAGCGGTGGTGTAGGGGAATAGCACGCAGTACGGAATGCTGAGGACCTGGGTTCAATTCCCAGCGCTGGTCTATTTTTCTGGTTTATCTGTGCATCCGTGTTTTCGTGTGAAATATAGACTCTCACGGGATGACCGTAAAAGACACAAAAATTTGGAGTTGAAATAAAAATACAAAAAGACTCCAAATAGTAATCTTCAAAAAATGTTAGGTTCTGGCACTTCGCCGGCCGCTGCCGCGGCACGCTCGCTTCGCTCGCTCGGTTCACGCACTGAGGGTCGCAGTTCTACCTAACATTCCTCCTCACTTCGCTCGTCGTCGTACCAAACCAGACCTGTCTTAGTAGAATAGGTAGAAGCATCAAATTAAGGATAATCCCCTCTTTTTTTTGAAGTCGGTTAAAATACTTAAAATACAGTCAGGCTCATATTTAGGCTTATATCACATAGTGCTACGTTCCATAATAATTCAAAATATAATTTAGCGCTCGGATTTTTTTTACAAAATCTTTTGAATCCTTTCCTCTAGAAAACTTAAATTAATATAAATAATTACCAAAATGTATTTTTTTAAGTTAAAAGTATTAAAATACTTATACAAAATACATTAGCGTCTGATATTTTGAAATAAAAAATATGTATGTAAGTAGGTAAGTATTTGCATTTTCAATTATGCATTTTAATTACAAGTGTAGGTAATATCATGGATGAAATAGAGTATGGATTGTTATTCTCCATACTAAAAAACGTTCACCGGAACAAAGCCAAAATCCAGTATTAATGCTAGATGGCGCTGAGACTTTTACTACATTATATCTAGATGGCACTAAACGCAAAATAATAACGCATTTAATCCAGGGAAACGGAGCTGAGATTTTTCCGACATTATATCTAGATGGCACTATTCACGTAAATACTTTAGCTGTCAAAAAACCATTTTTATCTAAACATCAACCAAAGAGGTCAACACATCAAATAAATCTGAACAACATAGAAAAATAGGTCGAACATTGATTTAAAAAATAGCTATGCTAATTTCAGGTCAGCGATGTGACAATCATCGAAAACAGTACAGTATTGTCATCACATACATCTGTCTCACATTTTTCTCTTCAATAATTTGACAGATGCATCTCTAGCTGTAGCATTAATACTCTAAATAAATAATAATACGGTAAATGCCCTAATGGGCATTTCTATCAACCGTTGCACCATGAGTTTTATCTCTCCGATTTGAACAAAATTTGAAAGATAGACTCAGTCCATGATTGCGAGTTGGACGGAGCCAAAACGGAACCGACTGACTATCGGAGCAGTGTTTGGTCGTGTTCAAACGTAACCCGAAGGAGTTTCTGCGTCGTTTTGTGACCGTGGACGAAACCACTACACCCCGGAAATGAAAGAGCAGTCGAAGCAGTGGATTTTACCGGGTGAACCTGCTCCAAAGAAAGCAAAAACCGTCCCATCGGCTGGAAAGGTCATGGCGACTGTTTTTTGGGATTCGCAGGTTATTATACATATTGAATATTATGTTCTCTGTGATATTGACTACCTACTTGGAAAAGGTGAAAACGATAAGAGGGCAGTACTATGCCAATTTATTGGCTGAATTTGTCGCCGTGTTGAAGGACAAACGACCCCATTTAAAAAAGAAAAAAGTACTGTTTCATCACGACAACGCCCCGGCTCATTCGTCCAGAGTTGTGACGGCTAAATTAGCACAGTTACCCCCGTATTCTCCAGATTTGGCCCCATGCGATTTCTTTTTGCTTCCCAACCTAAAAAAATGGCTCGGTGGTAAGCGATTTGGATCAAATGACGATGTCATTACCGCCACATGCAGAGGCCTATTTGAATGACTTTCCAAAATCATACTTTTTAGATGGTTCAATGAAGCTTGAGTATAGGTGGAACAAATGTATAGAGCTAAAAGGTGACTACGGAGAAAAATAAATGCATAGATACAAAAAAAAATGTGTTTTCTTTCCATAACCGGGTACTTTTCAAACAGCCCTCGTAATATGTCAGATTGCGGATTCAAATCAAACTCCATAGTTTAGTTCACACGTAAATCGTGAACAATTCTGTAATTGCTGCGAAAAAAATTCAAAACTTGGCGCTTGAATGAATATAACGCCATCTAGATTATGCCTTCTACAACATAACGAAGTTTAGTAAGCTCACAGAGGTACTTTAAAAAGTTGAACATTATTGCCACCATGCTAAATAGAGCAATGTCGCCACTAAAATTATGTATTATTCCGGTTCAATACATCTGGCGACATCTAGTTCGTTTCTTCGTACTAAGCAACGAGGGACTATCTTATGTATGGAGACTGCACGTCCATACTATACTTCGTCCATGGTAATATATAACATACTATACATACTTAGCTGACGTAACCGAACCTAACCGAGGTCGTACGCTGCCTGAAGCCCGAGCGTCTGCCATTTCATGTAGTTGTTTAGTTGAAGAATTATTCTGATCGGTGTGGAGGCGCGGGCAGTTTATTTTACAATATGAAGTACGAGTACAATTGCTTTTCGCTGCTCGCGAACTCGTGTCTAGTCTGTCGCTGTAAGTGCTCGCTTCTCGTTCATCGTGGGTGTGGGGACGAGTGCCTAAAATGAACGCTGTTTATTCTTTCAGCGTGAGGTCTGACCGCCGAGCGAGCATCGCTGAGCGAGTTTCATTTCTGATAGCTCTCTGGCAGTGTAATTGAATATTTGTCGCGTATCAGCCCGGGACCTTCCGCACGCGATCTGAGCTGCCGGTGTCCGCAGAGCGGGGCGCGGATGGCGGCGGCGGCGGCGCTGCTCGTGGCGCTGGTGGGCGGCGGCGCGGCGGCGGGCTGCGGCGTGGCGGAGTGGGCGTGCCGCAGCGGCCAGTGCGTGCGGCTGGACCGCTACTGCGACGGCGCGCCGCACTGCGCCGACGGCAGCGACGAGCCGGCGCACTGCTCGCCGTGCAACCGCACGTACTACGGGCGCGCGGGCGTGGCCTACGCGCTGGGCGTGGGCGCGGCGGGCGGCGCGGAGCCGGCGCCGCCGCCGCGCGTGCCGTTCCTGTGCCACCTCACGTTCACGGCGGGCGGCGGCGCGCACGGCGACCTCGTGCAGCTCGCCTTCGACGAGTTCCGCGTCGGGCGCTACACGCCGGGCGAGCTGGACGGCTGCCCCGACGGGTTCATGCAGCTGGCCGAGCTCGGCCGGCCCTTCACGGGCGGCTCGTGGTGCGGCGCGGCCGAGGGCGCCGCGCTCTACTACAGCGAGACGGCCACCGTCACCGTCACCGTCAAGCTGTTCCGCGCGCGCCTCGGCGAGCCCTTCGGCCTGCGCCTGCGCTACAAGTTCCTGCAGCAGCGCGACGCCGTGGTGCGGTGAGTGCGGGGCCGGGCGGGCGGGCGGGCGGGGCCGGCGAGCGAGCGCTGAGCGTGCGTCTGCCGCAGGTTCGGCGCGCTGGGGGCGCCGCTGGAGCGCGGCGCGGTGTCGCCGGGCACGTACTGCACGCGCACGTACGAGGAGTGCCACCGCAAGCCGTGCCGCCTGCAGAGCCCCAACTACCCGGGCATGTACCCGCGCAACGTGTCGTGCTACTGGAGCCTGCGCCAGCGCGACGTGCCCACCTGCAAGCACGCCATGCTCTCCGTGCGCCAGGACCACTCGCACAAGATGCAGATCAAGCGCTCCATCTCCATGGCCAGGTGAGCCCCGCCCCGCCCCCCGCCCCCTCCCTCCCCCCTCCCCCCACACGACTGACCGCGCGCTGTCCGCAGCCTCAACAAGACGGGGCGCGCCGTGCGCGCGTGGCGCGAGTGCACGGGCGAGCGCGACCGGCTCATCTTCTACGACGGCGCGTCGACGGACGACCCGGTGCTGGTGGAGTACTGCGGCGGCGACTGGCTGCCGCGCGTGACGGCGCGCGGGCCCGAGATGCTGGTCGCCTTCCACTCGTCGCCGTACAGCGCGCCGCCCCGCGCGCCCGCGCCGCTCGCCCCGCTGCGCGGCTTCGAGCTCGACGTCGACGTCATCTTCGCCGACTCCGACTCGCTCGACTACGCCAGGTGAGGCCTCGCGCCGGCGACGACGTCGCGACTCGACCCGACGGCGACCGTATTCCGAATCCCGTTCCAGGGAGGCGCGCCGCTGCGAATTTCACGTGAAGGCGTCCTCCACCGAGGAGGAGGTGAACGCGACCGTGGCGGGGGCGGGGGCGGGCGCAAGGCGCGGGCGGCGCGGCCGACTACACGCGCCCACGCACACGCTGCCGCCCAACACCACCTGCACGTGGACGTTCCACGGCCGGCCCGGTGAGTCCCGCCGGGGGCGCGGCACGCTCGAAGGATGCACGATCGAGAGACGCTATTATATTTTTTTCCGTCGACAGGTGACCTGGTGTGGATCTATTTTTCGAGTTTCACTCAATATTCCCTCGTGGAGGGCAAACGCGCCGAGAGCGGCGAGCGCGATGAGGCGGCGCCGACGGGCGCGGCGCCGCGGGCCGAGGGCGGCTGCGGCGTCGAGCTGCGCGTGTGGGAGGGGGGCGGGGCCGAGCTGGCGCGGCTGTGCGACGCGCCGCCGCGGCTGTGCGCGCGCGCCGCGCTCGCCAACGCCACGCGCGCGCCGCGGCCGTGCGCGCCGCCCGACGGGTACGTGTCGCGCGCGCCGCTGCTGGCGCTGGCGGCCACCAGCCGCGCCGGCACGGCGACGCACCCGCTGCGTTTCGCGCTGCACTACGAGTTCGTGGACGCGCGGCTGGCGGGCGCGGCGCTGGCGGGCGCGCGCGCGCGGCCGGCGGAGTGCGCGCGGCTGCTGACGCGGCCGGGCGAGCTGGCGTCGCCGGGCAACGCGCTGTGGTTCGGGCGCGGCGGCGCGCGCCGGCTGCGCTGCGTGTACCGGCTGCAGGCGCCGGGCGCGCGCGTGGCGCTCGAGCTGGCGGCGGCGGCCTTCGGGCGGCGGCCGCGCTGCGCCACGCGGCCCGACCCGGCCAGCGGCCGCGCCGCCTGCGTGCCCGACCCGCCCGACGGCGACGAGCCGCCCGACGAGCGGGACGACGCCGACGACGACTTCGACGGCGACGACGCCGCGCCGCTGCGGGTGCCGCACCTCATGATCTACGAGTCCCCGTGGCCGGGCTACAGGGTGAGTCCCGCGCGCCGCGCGCCTCCGCTCGCCTTGCCGGTCCTCACTAACAGCGCCTCCCCCTCCCCGCAGGTGCCGCTGGGCTGCGTGTGCGACAACTCGTCAGCGCCGCTGCGGCTGGCGGGCGCGGGCGCGCTGGAGCTGGTGCTGGCGGCGCGCGCGCTGGCGCCGGACGAGGACGCGCGCCACGTCCACTTCCTGGGCCGCTGGTCGGCCCCGCCCGCGCCGCCGCGCTGCGCCGCGCGCCGCCGCCTGCCGCCGCCCGGCGGACACCTGCGGCTGCTCTACCCCTATGAGTGAGTACATCCACCTTTTGCGATTACGTCGTCACCTGTCTCGCGTGACACCTCGCTTGTCTCCTTCAGACTGTTATCGGTGGAGTGGTAAGTCATTCGTCCTACGAGCCATCCCCTTTAACTCTTGATACGACCCGACGTTGACTTTCTTCCTCATCTGACCGATGTAGCTGTGCCTAGATCGACCTCTTCCTCGCTTTCCCTCCATCTTCCCCTCTAAAATTGTATCGAAAAAGCCGCGTTGTCGTATCGGATGCCGGATCATTTTCTCTCGGCTCGCCTCGGCCTCTGTCTTATCCGTGTTCGTTCTGAGATACATATGGAGGAAAGCGTGATACGGTCGCTCCGGTTTGAGTTGCGGTCTTCGGAATATTCAGCGATTCGTAATATACTACTCTTCTCGTGATTCGCTTTGTGATCACTGTGTATAATCAAAGCTATCGCGAACCTGACGATAGTGGGCGGCGGCGGGGCGAGCGTCTCTGTTCCGCGACGAAAGAGGAACACGCTCGCCCCCCCTCCGCCCGCTGACCCTCTCCCTTGTGCAGCGAGGACCACCTGTCGGAGTGCGGCGAGACGCCGTTCCTGCTGGCGGCGCGCGGCAACCGGTCCGTGTTCCTGCGCGTGTGGGGCGAGGAGCTGCCGCCGGCGCCGCCCGCCGCGCCCGGCGGCCCCGCCAACGGCGCCGCGCCCGAGCCGCCGCTCTGCCACACCGCCAACCGCGTGCTCGTGTACCACGCGCACACCGCCAGGTGAGCATCGGGCCGGCGGGCGGCCGCCTCGCGCCGGCGGGATCTGATCGTCCGTCTCTCTCCGCAGGTTGATGAAGGCGATCTGCCCGCAGACGGGGTCGACGGCGCGCGCCGTGCAGGTGTTCTCGGAGGAGTGGTGGGGCGGCGCGGGCGGCGCGCCCGGCGCGCTGCTCGTGGTGTGGGCGGCGCGCGAGGCGGGCGCGGCGCGGCTCGCGTGGATGGAGGTGTGGCGCGCGGCGGCGGCGGCGGGGGCGGCGGCGGGCGCGCCCAACGCGACGGCGGCGTGCGCGCGCGGCTGCGGCGCGCTGGGCGCGTGCATGCCGGCGGCGCTGTGGTGCGACGGCGCGCGCGACTGCCCGGGCGGCGCGGACGAGGCGGCGGGCGCGGGCTGCGGCGCGGCGGCGCGGCTGCTGGCGGCGCTGCGCGCGCCGGCGGCGGCGGGCGCGGCGGCGGCGGCGGGCGGCGCGGTGGCGCTGGGCGCGCTGCTGGCGGCGGCGTGGCGGCGGCGGCGGCGCGCCGGCAGCAAGGCGGCGCTGGCGGCCGGCCGGCGCGCCACGGAGGAGCTGCTGTTCGACTCGCGCGCGTCGTCGGCGGCGTCCTGACGGCGCGAGCGCTCCGTCGAGTACATCCACGTGGACCGCGAGACCACGGTGTAGACGGGGCGCCGACGCCTGCGCTCGGACGAGCGCTCACTGTACATAACGTGCTGCACGACGCGACGCGACGCCGCGGCGTCTCCTGTGATATCGTACCTTGCGTTGTTGGTTCTCGTTCCGTTCCGTTGTTGTGTTGTCGGTGATTGTGTTGGTCGCGCGGCGGCCGGTTCCGTTGGCGCCCGCGCCCCCTCCCGGGGTGGGGGGCGCGTCCGTTGCTCCTGTGAGTATATTCTATGATATTTTTGATGAACTGTCCCGTCCCTCGTTTTCACTTAAGTTATGAAACACTGAATAAACACATAGTTCAAATTTACGAACTAAACTGCAGTTTTATTTAATACCCCAAAAAAATCGACCAAAAATATTTTTAATTCAAATATTTTATATGGAAACAGTTTCGGATATTTTTGACACCTAGAAAAAGTGCATTTATCCTTTTAATTTTTTTTTATTACCTAATTCCTTTTTTTTTAAGTTTTATCCTTTACATAGGTACATATCTGGTATACCTACACCTTAGACCCACGTGAACGCCGCTGCTCACTCCACAGCACATTTACTACGTAGGTACTCGTATCGTATTAGTACTACATTCAAAGACTTTCTAAAACTCGCTTGCCCCGCCCGGGACTCGAACCAACTAAAATTAAAAAAACAACTACTCGATATTTTATTATACTATTAATAGTTTTTTTTTTTCTTCGACTGGATGGCAAACGAGCAAGTGGGATAGATAGGATGTTATTATTCAGGATAAAATTTCTCTAACAAACATTTGATCTTACTCTCGTTAGTCTTACAAAATATCCCTGAAGAATACCTATTTAGTACACAAGTTTATTAACATTATTATACTTGTGTTAGCCTCGCTCTTTGGATTCTTCCAACTGGTGCGGATTGCTTCCTGGCTCACCGATTTTCTACCTTTGACTGTTCTGTACCCTTAGTGTAAGTTTTCGATTAGGTACAAAATACGTCTCGATCGCGTTCGCCTTAAAATCTCAATTTGTATGGAAACACGAAAATCGCAAACGTTCTGCTAGAGGCGCTGTTCGTGTTTCCATACAAATTGAGATTTTAACACGAACACGATCAAGACGTATTTTGTAACCGAAAACTTACACTAAGGGTACTGGTGGATATGCCGCCCACCTTATAGAAATAACGACGAGACGACGACTCAGAAAGTGCTAATAGAACTGACGAGAAGCAATGCTGGCTATAAACTAAGAGTTCAAAACAATCCTCGAACCGTTTTAAGTCCTGAGGCCGTATTGCCTAACGTTTCTGACGCTCGCGATCGCAATTAAATGACAGATTTCGCATACAAAAACTGTCACTTTATTGCAATCTAGCGAGCGTCAGAAACGTCAGGCAATACGGCCTCAGGTTTAAAAACGACCTAGGTAATAGGTACTAGGTACATGAGTAATAATGGGCATTAAGGAATTACGACCGGGACGATCGTTTTATAGGAATAATAAGCGGGCGCCCGCGGGCAGCGGCCGTCAAACCTCAAAGACAATAATTAAGACGAGCCGGCGTGTCCGGCGCGGGCGGGGGGAGGGGGGACACTCGACCCAATACCAAGGGTTTGTTTAATAGATCCGAGGAGCAAGATCACCGTGCCTTGCGGGTGGCCGCTCTAATTCCCTGGATATTGTATTGATTGTCGCGCCGCGCGCTGTGCTCACCGGCGCCGGTAATGCGGCCGTGCTTCGCGTCAAAGAAACGTAATTATTTGTTTAGGACACGCGGCGGCGGCGGCGACGCGGCCCGCGAACAGCGTGCCATCAGGGGGGGGGGCACGGTCACAATCATGAATTTCGACGTTTATGTTTGGATTTTCTTGAAACCCGTCGGCGAATGAGGAACGGAAGGAAATTTAATTATCCGCTCGTCACATGTGCAAATGTGACGGCGTCAGGGGGCAGCGGGGAGGGGCGAGGCGGGGGGAGGGTTGACACAGCGCGTTAGCAATCACGCGGCGCCGCAATCAGCGCCGCCGCCGCGCGCTGCCAAATACGTAACGTCCTTTACAATTTTACGTAAAGAAATAACTTCAAATAACTGACTCTCCATTCATTGTTTTCTATGCAGTACGAAAATTAGTAGCGTATAAGCTTATGAAATGGGGAGTGTAATCCGGTATTTTGCTGACAACATAAAATATGTGTACTTAAGTAGCTATATTTACAGTTCTACGGTTATAGTTTTAGAGCTCCGTACCTGAAGGATGCCCAATGATATCTTAATTACTGAGCCTCCGCTGCCCTATGAATTGTAATAGATATGTCAAAATTATCGAGTTTCTAAACAAAGAGTTAGAAATAAGAGGTCATATAGAGGTCATACCACCAGCGACCACCTCATAACCAGCTGAGTTAAGCAATGACAAAGACAGACGGACAGAAAACTAAATTTTTAAAACTTTTCTTAAGTTGTGTTATAAGAGCTAGCTTCGTACCAAATTTCAAGTAGGTAAGTACTTAAAACAACCAGAAAGAAGTATATACCTTATAAGTTTTGATTCCCCGGCGATTTTTATGGGAACAGCTTGCTTAATGACTGTAATTAAATCACTTAAATCTTTTAAATTACTATGCACCTTTGAGAACGTAGATAAAAAAATCGTTTAATTCAGATCACAAAGAATCCGTAATTTTGTTGGTATGCAATGTCATCCTATAACTAGGTATGTATTAATTTTGCAATTATCTTGTCTTGAGGGTGGACGGCCGGACGTGGAGGCCGCTTTAGATGATGATGGACTCATACATCTGTCAACTTGGCCGTGCTTCAGTAAACACTGCCACCGCGACACGGCGGCGGGGGAGGGGGGAGATGCAAATGAAATTAGAGGAATGGAAGGGCTTTTAGGAGCGGAATTAAATATGCAAAGAAACCGGAGACCGTGACGGAAGGAAACTCGGCGCGGAATCAAAGCGCCGCAGAGTGTGGGGAGGGAGAGGGTGGGGGGCGATCACAAGCGTGTAATTATAGGCGCGGCGCCGGGAGTTGAACCCTTGACCCGGCGGTGCATGCAGAGTGACCGTTAATATTAGAGCAGCAGTTTGTTTGCCGCCGCTTTTTTGTTAATCTTTTGCCGCACACTGCACCACAAGCGTGTTGTAGAATACGCTTCGCTCGCGTGATCTATTAAGTTCTGCAGATGAATTTACATGTAGAGCATCCATCCAAAACGTCATGCGTCTAGAAGGTTAAAGTTATGGGCTTTTATGCAGTAAATCCAGAACCCGAGGGAATATCGGGATAAAACGGTGTGTGTACGTTATTCCAGAGACACACTGCCTATACCTACCTAGTGCCATCCACGAGGACACATCATTTTGTCAAAATTAGACATTGTACCTAATAAGAACCACGGCACGCGTTACACACACAACAGATATCCACACACATAATTACGTATACTTACCTACTATTGAATGAGGCGCAATATGTATGAGCTAGTCTTTAAGTCCGTGATTCGACAATCTTTTGTATGTTTCACTCAATAATAACTAATCACACACGCTTCGGAGCCACTTTCATCAATTTTAGGTTTTAAGTGTGACAAAAACGGTTCCGCAGTCGCCTCTTACGACATCCACGAACGAAATGGAGAGGTGCAATTCTAACCCGACACCACACGGGTAAGTAATAATAAATCAATTTATTTTATCAAAGTTCAAAAACGGTTAACCGATTTTGATGAAACATATAAGAACCATTACTCGAAAACCTGATTTCAAATAAAAAAACCGCATTCAAATCTGTTCACCCGTTTAAGAGCACGGTACCACAGACAGACATATAAACACACATAGCGGTTGAACTTATAACACCCTTCTTTTTTCGTCGAGGGATTAAAACTCATGGCTTCACGACACATCCTCTTCTAATTAAAATTAAAACGACGAAGTATATGAACGCACATAACTTCCAAACCACAGCATAAATTAGACAGTTCTTTTTGTAAGTATGTGTACGTTATTAGGAGCACGAGCTTTATAATATATGTAGTAAATATTTGAGCCATAACGTGTCTAGACTAGAGCATGTAGTACAATAAGTTTCGTGAGTCCTCACTGCAACATATGCAACGTAAATTGTAACAACTTTAGTCATGTATTAACCTGCGGTGTGCGGCCCGGACGCGGGCGGCCGGTCGCCGCGCGGCGCGTCGCATCGCATTCAGTGAACTTTCCCCTTCCCGTGCTCTTGCGCCGTCCCTGCGGACTAATAACACATTTCATAGAAGCTTACGTCAATTTAGTAACTATGTATTCATCCCGGCTGCACAATGCTTAGGTTTAATATACGTGCCAGGTCTTCAACAAATGTGCATACCTACTACGAGTATAATATGATAATATTATGGTATATGCCGCGGTGCGTCTGGTGCGAGTTGTGTGCAGCGCGGGGACGTGGTCAGCGGCGGGTGGGGGGAGGGGGGAGGTTGTAACCGCATTTCGCCACGGCACATGGTAATTGCTCACAACTGTCACAACATGTACCTACAGTGGGTACAGTACAACCAACGGTTTCGAGCTATTTTGTCCCCCAGGCCGGCCACCAAACGATATATCAGATTGTTTTCTTTTTTGTAAGAACAGACCGAGAAACCGGGTTGGTCATCACTCACACACCGGCCTGTTAAGCGGCCCCTAGACCTACAATAACATTGTACAATACTTTTTATTGCACAATAAGATTGAAAGGCGCTCTGAATCCAAACGAGCAATTGTATTGCACAATAATACGAACTGCACAATGTTTTCGTGTTCAGTATAGTATTGGATATTGTGCAATACTGACCCTACACGATGCAATATAAACATTAAGGTGCAATAAAAATTAAACTCGCTCAAACTTTTGATCAATCATTGTGCAATCTTCAATATTAACCCTAAACGGTCAATAACAATAATATTGCAAAATTCGCGATATTGCACAATATAATTGACCGTTTAGGGGCCGCCTGAACGTTCTGATGTTATGAGGCCCAGGCGTTCTTGCCTGCTTCACCCGGATCGGTAGATTGTGACGAGTGATACGTTTCGTATTGCATTCTAGTATTTCGGTTTAATTTTTATCTGTTCTATTCTAGGTATAACAGAATAGATAGGTCTCTGGCCAGCCTTTCCTTGCATTCTCATAATTTTGATGCAGACTGTAGTCGCACCAGTGATGTCTTTGGATATCGATCAATGTCCCAAAATCTTGGATAAGGATGTCCATCCAAACCAACCAACTGTAGAATTATTGCAGATTCACTTAAGTATTAACATCTGTAATACCTACTGGTACTCTGTTAAGACCCTCGGGTGGAATCGAGCAGCGCCGTCAGCCGCTCGCATCTCCTCGACACGCCACAACAAGACCTTCAAAGCGGCGGCAGAATTATTACAAACGAGGTCCCACCGCAATTACATCGCAGCCTCAATTAGCGCCCCCCCGCGCCGGGAGGAGGGGGCTCAATAACTAGGTTGCAGCCGGACCGCCAACGAACTGTTTGTTTGGATGTTAGTTAAGGTGCGACACTAATCTCTGGCTATTAACACGATGTTGTGTCACAACACCGTCCAACCCACATGTCCGATCGACTGTCGTCGCGAAAGTGATTAGCTATCTATCCACTATTATGTTGCTCCAGAAACAAACAAGCAGGGTTTTTTTACTCGTACTTACAGTACGAGCAATCGCCCATCGTATGTACATACAGTGGCCACCAGTTATGTTGTATGAATGAAGAGGTTGTTTCGTAAATTTGTAATTCTTATTAGTATTATTTGTTGCATGCGCGCCTTCATAATATGTCATGGTGTCAAGCGAAAGTGCGTAAGTTTCCATATTACAACTGATTGTTCCCCTCATGCTTCACGGCACAAGTCAAAACAACAACTTATTTCCAAGACACTTTTACATTAGTTGCCAGACCATTGTTTTAGAATACGCTCTACAACAATTCTAATATTGTTGTGAGTGCGTGTGTGTGGGTATTTGTTACTATTTTACACTAAAACGGCTAAATGCAATATTTAGTACGAAATTTTGGTATTACATAGATTGCTGGATTTTTGGAATTAATACCAAAATAAAACATGAACTCCTTCTTTTCTTTTTTTACATTCATATTCGTGATTGACCGCTATCTCACTTGATGTTAAGTGCAGATGAGATGATTGATGAATAAAATTCCAAGATCTCAACCACTATGTAGATGTTTTAATTGCTTTCCCCGCCCACTTCAGAACGACGCAGGACTCGATATAAAGACGATTCTATTTACTTACGCAAGCTTTCTACTCCTACACAGAAAATCCTGCTAAGGTTTTTAGCACGTTTATTTATTATTTACAAATTAAATAAACGAATGCTTGAAATTTTAACAGGATTGCGGTAAGCACCTACTTCATCGTAACGGAAAATTGAGGAATTTAGAAACGCAAGTAGCCTTTGACAAATTATAATTAGAGCGGAAAGGATTTCGGTAGAAATCACTTTTCGCAGGCACTTTTTGCTTTGGTAATATAATTAAAAGCATGATTCAATTAGAGCGCTCGCGCGAGACAAGTGGGGGTGGGGGAGGGGTGCTCGGCGTTGCGTGGTTCCGTACAAACACATGAAGCTATGCCGACTGCCGACCGCCGCCCGCAAAGAATATGTGCACTATTGATCAGTACTTACTTTATCATATAAATTTCACATGGACAGGGAACAAACGTAACAAAATACATTCGCAGCTATGTGTCACAGGGAGGGGGGGGGGGGACACAACAAACAACTTTCCCGCAGACAGTTATCTATTGTTTCAATATTTGTTCGGCGGAGTGCGTCCTCGCAGGTGCCTGTGATCCAGTGTTGGTTTATACTTCTCGTCGGTTTTTTCGAGGTCGAAGCTTGTGTTCGATCGTTCACAAGTTGCCTCCACGTTGCGTCCCGCGCGAGACAAATCAATATGAAAGGAGAAAGCGCTGGAGTGTGACGGTTTCACTTCATTATTTCATCAGCCAAATACAAACAAGCGAGAGTGGCAGCGAAAGAGCGAATTTCGTGTAAAGTAACATAAATAAGGGATGCGGGCTTGTTTGGTGAGGACGCGGCGTCGGGCGGAGCTGGTCGCGTCAGGCCCCACCGACAACTTGGCTGCTGGCTGACTGTGAGGTCTTACTGTTCACACTATATAGGGGCTGAAAACATGCGCCAATAAAGGCTGGGATTTTTTTTCACCACTTGAAAGGTTATTCTACAGTTACTGCACATCACTAGTGGAAACAGCTAAGCAGAGCGTGCAAATGAAGCGTTCGGGTTTATGAAAAACACATTCCTGGCACGTCTCTGGTGGACACACAGCCGTAGTTACATTAGCCACATTTGAGGATTGAATAGACTAAAATAAAATTAAATCGCAGCTTATATACAAATTTTTCTAACAAATATGAATAATAATGAATTTTTTATCTCCGATCTTCAGCATTTTGAATACTTATTCTCCAGGCGGTGTTGAAAATTCATCTGATCACTCTAATATACTACACAATTGAAACACATTATGCCAATATGCGTCCGTCACCCTTATCGGTCGTTTACAGCTGTCGTTCCGAGCGCTGGCGGCGGTCAGGGCGGCCGCGGGGCCCGGCGCGGCTGCAATAAGGCCCTGCCCGGATCAGCAGGGACCCGCCGCGTAATCTATCAAGGAGAAAAATGCCCCAGCGATTGTTAGAATCAACTCGTTTCCGGAATATAAAGCGTCAGGCGGGACGCGGGAGCAAGACGAATGGTCACCATTGCGGGCGCTTATCGCGTGGCGTAGCGGAGCTCGTGGAGGTGCTACGCCGTAGCGCGGTCGTCAGCGGCGGGCGCGGCTCGCCGGTGCGGCGCGGCGGCGGCGCGGCGGCGGCGCGGCGGCGGCGCGGCGTTAGCGCACGGGCGTTTATTTCTGTAAAAATGGCCAAATATTCTGATACAGTTTTTTAGTTTATCTGGTAGAAATACAGAAACACTTACAAATAATCGTAAAAACGACATCAAAATCTAGAGTCAATTCGTAAAAAATGTGACCAGATAAATGAGGCGGTTGAAATGCTCGAATAAACGTGTTTATTGCCTTCGCAGTCAATGATCGCGGGATGGGGGACGCTAAAAAAACTGCACTGACGTAGGTATAAAATACACAATGTCCTACACAAAAATGGATTCCAGGTACACCGTAAGGCTTGTCTTTTTTCAGTGTATTGTGTCTTTGTTATCCTGTAGTGTTTTGTTTGCGTGTATAAGCTCGTATTGGAAGGTGCGGTTTTGATCTATTTTTAACACGCATTCGGTTTAATCTAGTGCGCGTGTAAGAGCTCATGCCAAAAACGACTCTACGAGGATACGCGCAGAAAAAAAAACAAGTTTAAAAGTCGTTTAAACGGATGGATGGATTTACATGAAATTTGGTATTGTAGATTTTTTAATCAATCATGAGAGTATTACATAAATTTCTCTTTATTCAACTACTTATCTGATTTTAGCTGGTTTTATTCCAATATTCCTTCGGGCCGGAATTTAGGTGTAAGATAATAGATTTTTTTCCATTTGATTTTGAACTACCACGCGGTAATTCACGCGATAAAGTCGCGGGCAAAGGCTAGTGATACACAAAGTAAATATGAAAAACCTAATAGCTATTGGTAAACATTTGAGGAACTCGGCCCAGCATTGTATACCGACGCGGTCCTTCGTCAAATATGACGTCCGCGGTAACCCCCCCCCCCCTCTCCCCCACTCCTTCGGGTCCGTCGAGCCTCAAAGACGTGATTTTGTGTCGGTCGGACAAACAATTATATAACGTAGTGTTGTTTTTAACATTTACGTGGGTACATTTAAGGATTGACGTAACTGTCTGCGCCGATTGCTTTGGTCTTATTGTTAGACGAAGATTTTACTTTATGTACTAGAGTAAGGATCAGCAATTAAATTTTAGTAGGGTCCCAGAATGCTGTTTAAAATTTTATAAAGGCTCAGATTTTTTTGTGATTAAAGTATTATTTACTAGCTTTTGCCCGCGGCTCCGCCCGCGTGTTATTCGGTTATCGCGCGCTGTTCCCTCGGGAACTGTGCATTTTTCCGGGATAAAAAGTAGCCTATGTCACTCTCGGGCCCATAAACTATCTCTATGCCAAAAATGACGTCGATCCGTCGCTCCGTTACGGCGTGAAAGACGGACAAACACAAACACATAATATACAAACAAACTTTGACATTTATAATATTAGTATGGATAAGTAACGTATATAAAATAAGTAGCGAAGATCGAGCGAAGAGTAACGAAGACAGCGGTTCGCCTACTGCCGACCCTTGCACAGAATAAAGAGCACTACATTCAGCTCCCATACCGACTTTATGAGCATCAGCATTAGAAGTGAAACACTGTTGAAGGGCGTCCATGAACGCCGCCCTCGCGCCGCTCGCCGCCCGAGCGGTCAGCTGCCGGCTGCAGCGTCTACTACGTACCATGTGACAGTTAACGATTACGTTAACTGCTTTAATTAGGTTTGCAGCAGCAACACTATAGCAGCCCTGCAACAAGAAATTATTGGATGTGATAAGCAGCGCAAACAACGACTTTAAATGTAAAATGAACAAAAAAATTAAGTAGACTCTAAACAATGTACTTATTTTTAATATTGGATAGATATTATACATATTTATAAGCGGACGGAGTTGTCGGAACCCGACAGCTAATAGGTAACCTCAAGAAGGTTTAACTTTACTTATATTAAATAAATAAATTCATTGCGCATAGAGCTAGGCTATGAGAAAGCACTTACATTCAACGCCGTATTGATATTTTGCTGAAATGGGAATTTTCATCCGCTGAAGGCGTGGATATACCTTTATCGGATAAAAGTTTATCGTAGATTGATAGGTTCCCGCCGCAGTCGCATTTGTCGGGCGACGCTCAGCACGGGGCGCGGCGGGAGCTGTGGCACGAATCGGAGGAACTTTTGTCATACACTAGCTTACGCCCGCGACTTCGTTTGCGCGGATCAGGCTATCGCGCGGTGGCGCCCTCTACCGGAATAAAAGGTATCCTATATTAATCCTTGGGGCTCAAACTTCCTATATGTATATCAAATTTCATCAATATTGGTTCGTGGTTTCGACGTGAAAGCGTAACAAACAGACAGACAGAGTTACTTTTACATTTATAATATTAGTAAGGATAATCAAGATCGAAGTTTTATAATAGTGTTTGACCTGACACTGTGACCTCTCAGGCGGAGCGTCGTGAATTCAAACGCAAATCTACGAGTTTTGGAATTCACTGCGAAGCAATTTAATAGTCTGGTTGATTTGCAGTTCCTAATCCCCACTTGACCCGCGTGGACTCAGCTCAAGCCCTCAAAATGTAGAAAAAAAACTCAGCAGGGTGACGTGTATTGGCTGGAAGTGTTTTTTTTTAACATGAGCACATGACGTTTACTTTATTCCCATCTTCATCAAGTAAAACGTGCCTTGAAAAAGCTGAAGCCGCTAAGCCTGCAACTTGCCTCGCTAAACTGAAATCTATCTTGATCTCGGCACATGGCGCGGCCTCCCCCTCGCCGCGCGTCGGAGCAGCAGCTCCCGCATGCTGTGCCCCCTCAAGAGCCACTACGCTATTAGTTACCGTCCGCAATGAAAGGAGTCTGGCTCCCACGGGCGAAGGTGACTCAGGGTCAGTAAACTCCGACCTTCAAGATTAATCCGGCGCGCAAGTTTTATATTTGCAATCATAAGCGAGTGCTGCGGTGCGCGCCGTCTCCGGCCGCGGGCGTGCTCCCGCATGTCGACGCCCCGGGCGCTGCCAACTCCGTAATGAGATTGCTCACTCGCTAGGAAATTAATTCTTTCCTGCGCTGCGCTGAGCGCTACAACTAAATACAAAGAGACCGGTGAAAGGCCGAACACGCGGCAGGCGCGGCGCGCGACACGCTCCGTAACGGCGCGGTAAGAGGATAACTCCAGCGAGGAACAAAAGGGCGACACCGTTTAATTAAACTTAGAAATCTCGACTTTGTTTAAGAAAGGATCCGCTAGCAAAGAGCGAGGAGAAACTGGCACGCTCGCCCCCGCGCAGGCGCCTGCATCCAACTTACTTTACAATATTATACTTAATTCTACATCGATGGATGTGCAAATGGCAGTCGACAGAAAAACATGATGTGAAAGAAAACACAAAAATGAGCACATCATTTCCATACTGTACTGTGTGTTTAGGTACACCTACATGTTAAAATTGTGTGCGCCGCCTTTATGAAAGAAAATAGACGTGTGTTGCTTCAGTGACGAGAGTTGAAACCTATGTGTCCCTACCGTCACGCGAGGCTAGGGTATCGCGAGACGCAGTACAGAAACTTTTGATCGAACTATAAATATGAAGTAGAACATTGAAATTTGGCAATACGCTGCACCCTTCCTTTAAAGTTTCCGCTGGCAATTATTATTGGCGCGTGTTTTCGAGGGCGCCAGAAGATAAAACTTCTTTTAAAATCAAAATCAAAACGTTTATTCTGCGTAAATAGGCCGCAAAGGGCTTAATCTTTTGCATGTTTTAGCTTAAGCTAACTTGGTTTAAATAGCACAATATTATTCAAAGTGCAAATAACCGAGGGACCCGTGCTTTGTGTAGCGTAGGCAGCGCTCCAGTATGTACCGTGAGATGAGTGGATTTTGTATCAACGAAAAATGGAACGCTGCAAAGGTGTTGTTTTTTCTTGAATAAAGGTTAAATTTCGTTCTGTTTATCATCACTGCAGCTTTCCGGCGCGACAGCGCTGAGCACCTTTAAGAAGCCTGTTGTTTACGACACGCCTCGTCACGTTGTTGCGCGCTAATTTTGTTTCAGCGTATTTTCCGCACAGATGTCATATTATTCCCGCGGTTAACCGCGCCACGCGTTCAACCGAAATAATTCAACGTGAAATTTCGGAATAAATTGGGACGGAATAATATGATTACGGACACGTGTAATGGTCAATTTAATGAGCGGAGCAGCGCGCGGCGCGGCAAGGGGCGGCGCGAGACCTGGAGCATGCACATTGCACGCGCATACCACGATGGCGGTAAGAGCAATGAGCTTCTAAATACGATAGTTACGATAGTAACTTATAATATCAGTCCTAAACGAGCAGAGGGGTCATCGATGGAAAACAATTAACGCCGCTCATGGACAGCCACAATATAAAGTTTAATTACCGATGCGTTGCCGACTGGGCATTGTTTGCCTTTGGATTGTCAAGTATAATGTTAATGTATAATGTTAATATTATACCCGGGACTTCATCATAGCTATGGAATGGCTTGCGAGTAAAATATATACAAAAACTAGCTTTTACCCGCGGCTTCGCACGCGTAAACTAATCGGTCTGGCAGTGGCAATTGAAATATCCCGTGGGAATATCGGGGTAAAAAATAGCCTGTGTGTTATTCCAGAGGTTCAGCTACCTACACACCAAATTTCATGGCTCTAAGCCCAGTGGTTGTTACTTCGAGATTTTATCCTTTGATATCCCGTGGGAATTTCGGGTCAAAAAGTTGCTTATGTATTATTTCAGACGTGCAGCTCCCTACATATCAAATTTCATGACTCTAAGCCCAGCGGTTATTATTTCGAAATTTTATCCCTATCCCGTGGGAATATCAGGATAAAAAGTAGCTTTCGTGTTATTCCAGAGGTCCAGCTACCTATATACTAAATTTTATGGCTCTAAGCCCAGCGGTTGTTATTTCAAGATCTTATCCCTAGTTATCCCGTGGGAATATTGGGTCAAAAAGTCACCTATGTGTTATTCCATACGTCCAACTACCTACATACCAAATTTCATGACTCTAAGCCCAGAGGTTCTTATTTCGATATTTTATCCCTATCCCGTGGGAATATCAGGATAAAAAGTAGCCTTCGTGTTATTCCAGAGGTTCAGCTACCTACATACTAAATTTTATGGCTCTAAGCCCAGCGGTTGTTATTTCGAGATCGTATCCCTAGTTATCCCGTGGGAATATCGGGTCAAAAAGTCACCTATGTGTTATTCCATACGTCCAACTACCTACATACCAAATTTCATGACTCTAAGCCCAGAGGTTCTTATTTCGAAATTTTATCCCTATCCCGTGGGAATATCGGGATAAAAAGTATCCTATGTCCGTTTCCTGGCTCTAAGCTACCTCCCTACCAATTTTCAGCCAAATCTGTTCTGCCGTTCTTGAGTTATAAGTGGTGTAACTAACACGACTTTCTTTTATATATATATAGATATAGATACTGATAAAAATGGAACCATTGAGCTGATCTGATAACAGAGAAAGCAAGGCATTGGAGCTCTAAGACAGAACAACGTAACCTTTTATCTAGGCTCTTCCGTGTGGTGTTATCACAGATATAGTTCGAAAACCAGCCCCTGTTCCCCACCTCCCTGGACCGCGTGGCCCGCGCCCATTCTGTGCCCGCGCCGAACGAATCCCAATTACATTTAAATATTCGCAATTGGAATTTCAAGTGTTTGTCGCTTGTCGCTCCGCAAACAAAAGGAGCTGATTGAATTCCGACACGCGCGAGCTTCAATTAAACTTCAGCACCAACCCGCGTAATGCCCAGCGCCGGCTCGCGGCGTCTACAGCTGTCAGGTAAAAACATCGGTCAAGTGCGAGTCGGACTGGCGTTCTTCTCCTCGCGTTCTTGCGTTCTTGAAATTTATGAATATCTACAAATTTGTAGGACCCCTCAGACCCATATATCTAGTTTTAACGTAGATCTTAACTTTTTTATGTCTGACATAATTACTAAAAAAAATTAAGATTTTCAGTCGTTCAAAGTCAAAGTCAAAGTATCTTTATTTGTAGACATAGGTGGTTACATAAACACAAGGTGTTATCGTATAAATATTAGTATCACTATATTTCGCCCACAGGCATACAAATAATTTACAAGTTTAAATGTATCTCTCATGAAAAAAAAATTTAAATTAAAATCGTCAAAAAATAAATAATACAATTAGTTAATACAATTTCTGCTATAAGATATACATTTATACCAAATTTCAAGTTTCTGAGACAACTGGAAGTATCCGATAGGTTTTGGTTTCACACCAAGATGGTATGGAAACACCTTTTTGACGACTTTGACACATTTTGAAAATCTTGACATTACCTGAGATTAGCATAATCAAGCCATAACACAATCTAAAAACTAAGATTTCAGGAAAAATCGTTCTGATATAAGCTCACGCTGGAAAGGTTCGTTTAACTAAAGACGCGAAAAGATCCACAGGCAGGTGGGTACGTCACCGCCACCTCCGCCTCCGCCGCAACTTGAGTTTAGAAGAAGAAGAAGAAGAAGAAAAATTTATTTGAAACACACAATGCAACAACATTTTTACAGGAATTACTTAATCTAATAGTAGGTAAGTATATTAATAGCTATAACAGTGTTGACTGTGGTCTCAAAAAGGAGTCCACTCAGCATGTGTCGCCGTTTCAGCTACACGTCCCAAGAACGACAGCCTGAGCCAACCTGTAAGAGGCACAGGCCTCATACAGATTGGTTCAGACTCTTGTTCCTACGCGGGTCCAGTGCGGATTCGAACTTCACGGATGTCGTGAAACATATTCTATCATAGGTTTCTACACATTTTCTCACAGTGTTTTCTTCAAAAAATTCATGGTAATCCATAACTCGGTTTGGCTTGAACAAATAAAAAAGTGCATGCAATTGCATATTGTCTTGCTGGCATTCTGCTGTGCGGTTGCGCTAGCATTATATCGTAAACTAGCTTTTGCCCGCGGCTTCGCTCGCGTTAAATTAGGGGTAACACAGATTTACTTTCTACGATCTTCATTTTCGTGTTTTAATTGATTTTTCAGAGAATCACATTTGCAAATTTTCAATTTAACAATCGGATTTGAAGCCCTGTTTCACATCTTTAGGTCAGGAGTGTAATTTTAGAAAACCTACTTGTAAAAAAAAGATTTTTTTAAATAAATAATAAAGAAAAAGAAAAATCCCGATTTTCCCGTTTCCGTAATAATTTTCGGGAATTTTTCTCTCAACGCTCCCCTACACTCCCCAAAGAACCCACTTGCCAAATTTCAGCTTTCTACGACCAGTAAAACGAAAAATCCCGTTTTTCCCGTTCCCTTGGGAATTTTCTAAAATCCTCTCTCAATGCTCCTCTACACACTGCCTAAGCAATCTACATGCCGATTTTCAGCATTCTGCGTCCAGTCAAACGAAAAATCCCGTTTTTTCCCGTTCCCGTTAGAATTTCGGGATATTCTTTTGTAGTGCTCCCTTATACTCCCCAAATAACCTACAAATTTAAATTATTCCGATCAAAATGACAGTAAATGTAAGCAATTGATGCAATTACTAACTACACTTAACTTGACACAGTACGTAAATGAACCGACACACTTTACTAGCCATAGTGAAACGACCATAGACCTTATATGTACTGACGCTCGCGTGGAGAATGTGGATGTAAGGCATGTCCCGGAACTCGGAGCGCATGCATTCATTACAGCCGAGTTATGCATTAAAAAGCGAAAACAGACACCAACCATGATTACTTATAGACCCCTAAAAGACATAAACTTTGCTGAATTCTACCGTGACCTTGACGCAATGGACTGGAGCCAGATTTATCGCCTTGAAGACGTTAATGAAATGGTAAGACATTTTAATGACCTTCTACTGGGACTTTTTGACAGACATGCACCGGAGAAGACGGTTGTGATGAAGGAGGCACCGAAACCATGGCTCACCAGTAATGTGAGGCTTATGATGAGTTTACGAAACGCAGCACACTCAAGATTTAAGCGAACTAAATTGGACTCGCATAAGCAGTACTACCTGGATCTGAAGCACCTCGTCATTGCAGCAATACACAACGAGAAGCGTGCCTTCTTCGAGCAACATATCAATGATACAACTGACAGTAAGACTCTCTGGAAAAATTTGAAACGCACAGTTCTTCCTGAGCCACAGCTACAAAACGACCTACCTATGCATTTTAATGACCCTGACTTAATGAATAGCCATTTTCTTAACGTCCCAGGGCAGGCAGGAGTGGCTATGTCAGACTTGACTTTTTTCGAATTTCACAGATACGGAGACTCGACTTTTAAACTAACAACAACAACTTCGACGAATGTCGCTAAAATTATTACAACGATAAAATCTACAGCAAAGGGGCTGGACTCGCTTTCTATTGACATGCTTCATTTGACACTCTCAAAGACTGCTGACATTCTGACATACATTATCAACAAAAGTATTACGACTATAACATTTCCGGAAGATTGGAAAAACGCTCGCGTTACCCCAATACCTAAGAAACCGAACCCGGCCGACCTATCCGACCTCCGTCCTGTCAGTATTCTCCCTTGCACATCGAAGATAATAGAAAAGGTGATTTGTGATCAGCTGTCGGAATACCTGGAGAAAAACAGCATCTTGCCTGAACTACAGTCGGGTTTTCGTAAGGGTCGATCGACTGCTACTGCGTTACTCGACGTAGTCGATAACATCTTACAGGCAAGGGATGCTGGTAAAAGTACAATTTTGGTTCTTTTGGATTTTTCTAGGGCTTTTGACTGCATCAATTTGCCCTTGCTATTATCTAAGATGTCATATTATGGATTTGATGCTACGGCGATTAAGTGGTTTGACAGTTACTTGTCTGGCCGAGCACAAGCGGTTGAACTGCGCGGAATGCATGGTGGTGCTTTGCGGTCCTCTCTTAGCTCTGTGAGCAGAGGAGTACCGCAAGGTTCGATCTTGGGTCCGCTGCTCTTTATACTTTATAGCGCCGATATCGTTTCTAGTATAAGGAGCAGTAAATACCATCTTTACGTCGATGACTTGCAGCTTTATGCATCTAGTATGCCTTCAGATGCGGCCACTGGCGTGGAGAACATTAATGCAGACCTTGATCGCGTTTTCTCTTGGTCGGGAAGGAACTGTCTGGCTCTTAATCCCCAAAAATCTAAATATATTATATTTGGATCTAAGCATCAGATTCGCAATACCTTGAAAAATCTGGCTGCCAGGGATGTTGCTATCATGGGAGAACCAATAGAAAGCGTAGATGTAGCTAGAAATCTTGGGCTGACTATGGATGGCGAGTTACGTTTTGAGAGCCATATAGCTCAGTTAGTTAGCAGCTGCTTCTATCGCCTCCGGATACTTTACAATATTCGTGACTACCTCAGTGTGGATTTGCGTGTCCAACTGTGTGAGTCATTAGTATTGTCTAGGTTGAACTATTGCGATGTCGTCTATGATAGTTGCATACTTGGTAGTTCTAGGAGATTGATTCAACGAGTCCAAAACGCTTGTGCTCGTTTTTGTTTCAAAGTTCCTCCCCGGTCCCATGTCACTCCGTACTTGAACGCTGCCGATCTGCTAAAAATGCAGGCTCGCAGGCGCTTGCACCTTGCGACCCTTTTGTTTGGTGTAGTGCGGCACAAGACGCCTTCGTACCTTTTTGAAAAAATCTCATGGTCAAAAAGTGTGCGCAGATCTAAGGCTATTGTGCCGCCGCACAGGACGGCGGCGTTTCGAGGTAGTTTCAGATTTGCAGCGTCTAAGTGCTGGAATGACATTCCTCCTCCCATCCTTGGAGTGACTAGCAGGTACACCTTTGGGCGAAAGCTTATAGGCTATTTGTTGGCATTCCAAAAATCTTAATTCCTTTCCTTTCCAGTACTATTTCACAAAACTGCTTTTTGTTTCGTTTTTCTTTAAGTTAATTTTTCGTTTTAGCCCGCGTAAGGATGTATACTTGGCAAGAGAGTGCATAATAATAATAATAGTAGTAAAATTAATTATGTCTACACGTATCTAATAAATTTATTTTTATGTTTTTTAAAGTCACACAATAAATTCGTTTTCTAGTTTATAAATTATCTATTTATTTATGTATTCTTATGTAGTTGATGGTGTGTATTATAGTGGTTATGTCTTTATAACGTTCAGAGGTTTGCCTACGGTGCTGGCTGAAAATCAGCGCTGGGGTGTTTTTAACGCTTCAGCATTATGCTGAGCCAGTGTCCGATTCACAATCGCAATGACACAGACCTTTGTGTTGTTTTTGTACCAAATTGTATTGTTGTCTTGTGTTGTGAATAAATGTATTTTCTTTCTTTCTTTCTTTCTTTCTTACAAGCCAATTTTCAGTTTTCTATGACCATTAAAAAGAAAAAATCAGTTTTTTCCCGTTCCAGTGGGAATTTTGTAAACTCCACTCTCAATGCTCTTCTACACTCCCCAAGCAATCTACATGCCGATTTTCAGGTTTTTGCATCCGATAAGCGAAAAATCCCGTTTTTCCCGTACCCGTCATAATTTCGGGAAATCCTTTTGTAGTGCTCCCCTACACCCCCCCCCCCCAAAGGAACCTAAATGCTAAATTACAATTTTTTACGACCAGGAAAACGAAGATTCCATCCCGTTGAACTAAATATAAATCTCGTTTTTTCCTTATTCCGTGGGAATTTCCAAAAATCCTTAAAATATTTTTTTACTATAATAATTACCTACTTCTGTGCCAAATTTGAAGAGTCTAGAAATTATTGTTCATGGGATTCCGTTGAACTGAATATATAAATCTCGTTTTTTCCTTATCCCGTGGGAATTTCCAAAAATCCTGAAATTCATATTTAACTTATTGTAGGTAATACCTATTTTTTTATCAAATTTGAAGAGTCTAGTTATTATAGTTACTGAGATAGGGTCACTCAGAATCGAATATATAAATCCCGATTTTTCCCGTTCCCGTGGGAATTTTCAACAATCCTTCCTTAGTGGATGCCTACATTGTATAAGGTATCTGTGTGCAAAATTTCAAGTCTCTAGGTTCAGTGGTTTGGGCTTCGAATATATAAATCTCGATTTTTCCCGTTCCTGTGGGAATTTTCAAAAATCCTTCCTTAGTGGATGCCTACATTATATAAGGTATCTATGTGCAAAATTTCAAGTCTCTAGGTTCAGTGGTTTGGGCTGTGCGTTGATATATCAGTCAGTCAGTCAGTCAGTCAGGACTTTGAATTTTATATATATAGATGTCAACCTGCTTCAAGCTGGTTGCCTGCGGTCTGATGCCCCCTCCTTCATTTCCGACCTCCCCCTCCCCCGCACCAGTCGCATCCCGCACGCCTCCGAGTATGAAGGGTGTTTTAATTAATCAAACTAGTCGGGAACAATCAGTTATCGCACAAAATCAACTGCGATCGCTCCGATAACGGCTCGGAGTTTGTTTAGTTTTAGTTAAAAGTTTTGAGATCGGGGCCGCGGCAACCTACATAAATCTCGGGTCACTTATTTATTTAGGTGATATCGTGAGACAACAGACGACTGACGACGGAGATCTCAAAAGCGGCTTAAGTCATTTCGATTAATCTTTAACAACAATACAATCAGCGCTCCGTTTGATCTCGATCTCAAAGGACCGGCGAGGCCGTACAAATACGTTTATTTGTGCGACGCCGCCGGGCCAGCGGCTGCCGCCGTCGCTGGGCGGCGCGAACACGACTCTGAGTAGGGCTGCAAACTAGATGCCTACGAGCTGCGGTCGCTGCGGGTATGCATTGCGGGCGTTGCCACGTAACCACTGTTCGGCGAGCGTCTCGCCCGCGCAATGCACAGGGAACACACCCGCAGCCGCGCGGCTAACCAGCTGCCCCCTCCAGCCTGGCGTCCAGTTCGCATCCTAGATGCGTGATTGCACTTGAAGTTAAGTACTTAAGTATACAATAGCGCGAGCATGCAGCCAGAAGCTGTAGTCTGCGGGCTGTGGATTATAGGGGAGGGGGAGGGGGGGGGGGGCAATCAAAAGGATGTCACTCAAAAGGTCCGCCTCGCGTTATTAATTGATTTCATCATCAATATTTAATGGAAATTTTACCCATACTGTATTTTGTGGCAATTACGTAAATATGGATTTATTATTTCGGCATTTTGAAAATATAGCAATAAAGTGCATATAATATAGCAGTTAGTCCTAGACATAAACTAGACAGTACACTTGAGTATCTATCTTTTAAAATTAGCTAGTTCTATGCAATATAATTTTCACACAATGTGTTTCTTGGGAAATCCGTCATTTTGTTACCTACGTGACAGGCGATGTCTTTCCTTAGGCTATTGGATGCCGTACATTGAAAATACTATTTAATTTGTTTGGAATAAACATGATAAAATTACTTAATTTTTGAAAATTGCAGAACTAAAGTAGTTCCGTTTGCGTAGCAGAACCTGTGTTTTAACTTTTTTCTCCTGTTACAGTTGCAGGGCCCACCCAGTGGACAGTTTATGACATTTGTTTATAGGCACAAACAAAAATAACGTTTGAGCCACCCTTTCATTAGAGCTCTCTAATGAACGTTAATTATACGAGACATTTGGGACAAAGCGGCGGGTCGATCCAGCCAGCTTATAGAGCGATCTCCGAACATAATGTGGAGCGAGCGGCATTCACGGGAGTGATCCCGGAACAAAGGTCTTCCCGGGCAGCTAGAGCTGCTGATGCTGGCTTAAGTCCAATCCACATCTAGAGGAAAAATTAATAAGTAGCAATTCATTGCCAGGCCGTAAACGATCTCTGGAAGTGAACAAAATCGACTGGTTTACAACGATATATCAAATTAAAAACATTGCAGGTTAAATAAAACCAGGTAAAACAAGCTTTTCACGCAACATCGGCTGTATTCATTGTTAATTAAAGCTAGGTAATAGAACAACCCGTCGAATCGCTATTACTGTTTGTTCGGGGCTCACAAATAATGCAGCGTGCGTGCGTCACGCGTGCCTCCAATACACAATACACGGAAAGGTCAATCAGAAACCCAAACGGTACAGTAGGTAATCAAACACAAGAATATCTCGCATAATACGAAAGCAAGAGAAACATTCATGTCATCACACGAGTTGTAATAGAAATCGTAGAAAAAAAAGAAACAGAAACTCATCACGGAACGGTCCCGGCTCAGCATGACGCGGGCCTTACGGTAGGCGCTGGTCTTTTTTTGGAAACATAAGGTTATTTGGGGCATGATAACTTGAAGGTTATCTGATAATGAAATGATAACGTAAACCAAAGAGTCGGGATGAACGTAGATACTTTGTTAAGCCTCAGGCTGCGTTTCCACGAAAGACGTAGGAGGATGTGTTGCGAGGAATGTGTTTTTCATGAACCAATGGAAACGCTTCTTTTGCTTGTCCTCGTACAGCACATCTCTGGTGCACAATATGCGCATGTGTTGCAAGATATTAAGATTTCTAGCACAGTCTAAATTCTAGATTTGACTGCATGTTAGTTTGACGTTGGTTTTTTGTTATAGTTTTGGTGCAACTCATTCAATCCTAGAGTAGTGGCGCCGAAGCCACAGCGGCTGCAATCGGCTCTTGATCATAAACTTGGATGGCACCCCCCCTCACCCCCTCCTCCCCGATCCCAGAGTCCCGGCGCAGTACTGTACCGTTATTCGCTAACGTGCGACGCAAGCTCTCGACGCGAGTACAAACACTGGTTGTTGACAGAATACAGCCGCAAGTGACATCTTCGAAGCAACTAGGCTTACCCGCGGATTCACCTGAATTGTTAGGGCTGACAGTTGGATTGAAATTGCGATATTAAAAAAATAACTTTGCACCATAGGTTGAACCACTAAGACCCCAGGGCTTAATTTTTCATTGATCAGCTTTATTTTTATTATCTATGACACCGGTTATACACTCACACTGGCGTCAGTTCAGTCCATCATTATGGTTAGAATGACGACAGAATTATCATGTAACATTAACCTTCAGAGACTGTCGGAATGATGAAAACTTATTTCAATGTAACACTGTAACTGAATCTCATTTAAAACGCGTTAACGCGCGATGGCTGCTCGTCATCTCCGCCACAAAATCAGTCCGCATCCAGTGGAACAGAAGTACCAAATCAGTGGACTGTTTCACGAATAAACATTGATCTTCGTGAACGAGGGCAGCGAGAGCGCGGCCAATCGCGATCGCTCCGGCGCTCGCATTAAAAACGACAATTCGGCGATAAATCACCGGCGAGATAATACGCGGCAACGCGCGTGTGCCGCGTCAGCGCGCGCGGCGGCTCGCGCCCGCCCCGGGCCGCTGGGACGATGTCCATGGACATGGACATGGGGCTTTCCACCAGAGATGTGCTATACAGCTATATGCTGCGAGGATGTGAAAGTTAAGCGGAAATTACACTGAGTCGTTCGCTGTATGCTGCATGCGGCGACCCCAAAAGTGTAAAGAACACAGTAGTCGGCCGCATTTGGCGAGTGACATCAGCCACCGCCTTAGTATGGCCGCCGCAGTAGACGGACAGACTGATGTATACTCCAATTCAATAGAATCTAACAATCCTGTAGGCACTTCCAGCCTACTAATATGAACACCGGGCTGCCTAAGGCTTTGTGATATGACTATTATTCTTTTTTGATTCCTTTTAGATGGTAATTGCAACAACAGGGGCATATATAATCAAGCGTGCCCACGTTAGGGTGTGTTAAATGTGTAGAAAATTGACAGATTCTATTGAATTGTACTTTAAAGGCGACCGTCGTTTGCCGAAGTACTTCGAAACGAATTCGGCGACCGCATTAGGTGAACGACGCAGTATAATTGTTGCTTTACGTTATGATTATGAAACTATGTGACCGCAGTCACATACATGCGTGCTATGGATGGTTGCTAGTAGTATAGCTATGTGCAGAGAGTAGCAATAATTCGACTTGTCCATCTTTCTTAAGCGGTTACCTCTAAACATGATAGCTATGCTACTCGCGACCATCCACATCACGCATCTTTTCATATAAAAAAACATAGCTTAGTTGAATCCGTTCCTATCGAGTGCATGGCATATTATAGCAACGTAGCATAGCACTTCTCTCGTGGAAAGGCACCCTTACGTACAAGGCAACGAGGAAAAACGGTGACAACGTTTCCGGAGCGCATTTATTGCTTCGTAGTTCTAACTTGCAATGAGTCGCTTGTCTCTGGCGCTTACAAGAAACCTCGCAGTAGTCCACTATAATGAGTAATAAAAACGAAAACTAACTTAGTACATGTATATAGTCACATACGCGGCTTCGTATAGGTGCAATTTTGAAAAAAAAAAACTGCAAGTTTGTTATTATTAAAGGCGCCGGTCACTTAGCTTTTTTCACCTACTTTTGTCCTCAAAACTACACCCAAGCGAATCCGAAATGCGTTGCTAAGTTATTCAGGATATGTCTATAATTTTACTAATAATGTTTCTCTTCAATGTTATATATCTACTGTTGAAAACCACATTAAAATCCGTTCAGCAGTGTAAAAGATCTAAGCTAAGATCTAATACAATACACGCATACATATTAAGGACAGATGGAGATGGATGGCGTGAAGCGACTTTGTTTTATACTCGTACTATACGTATATAAAGATATTTTCTTTTGTAATGAAATGAAATGAAATGAAATATATTTTATTTGCATTAAATATTGTGGGTACAATTATGATGTTAAACTTATTCTAGTTTCAAACATTTAAACTTATAAAAGTCATACAAATATTTTTTGTGGCATGCAATCTTTACAATAAACATGCCTTAAATATAAACATCTACATTTTGTTAAAATATTCCTTCAGTGAGTAAAAACACTTTCCGACAAGCCAACGAAACAGTTGATTTCTAAAGGGTCTCAATGGGAGTGCTTTAATAGACTCCGGTAAATTATTATAAATTTTAATGCACATGGCGTAACTGTTTTTTCTTTTTATATTTGTGTACATCCTTGGTAGAATTAATCTGTCAGGATATCTAGTGTTGAAGGAGACTGTGTCACTTTTCTTTTTAAAATATTCAGGATGCACTTTTACAAATAGACAAGCTTCGTAAATATACACAGCATAAACAGTAAGTATCCCATATTCAACAAATGAAGGTCTACATGATGTACGGCGGCTGATGTTACTTATGGCTCTTATGCATTGTTTTTGTGCGATAAAGGTTCGGTGTACTTGCACAGAGTTTCCCCACAGTAAAATTCCATAGCGTAAATTAGAGGCAACATAACCATGATACGCTTTTAAGGCTGTCTTAACATCAGTTATCCTTGTTAAGCGCCACAATGCATAAGCGAATCTGTTAATTTTTGAGCAAACCTTATCAACATGTAATTTCCATGAACAATAACTGTCCAGGGTATTTAGTGCTTTGCCACTTAAACGACTGATTAACGAAGAAAATCTTAAACGAAAGTTTAATGCAAGAAAGATAAATCTATTCTATCCGACCTGGTAAGTACTATCAATATAGTAGACCGCGCGGGAATCATGGCAGATTACACAACGGACTGCCGGGCGCTTATTGCGTTATGAGGTGTGCAATACATGAAGTCCCGAAGGAATTCACGCAGCGAATAGCAGCAGATTGACCGCCGTCCATAACGTTCACGCGCCGGGGCGGCCACCGGCCCGCGGCCCGCAACCACCAATTGATTTTGCACGCAAATAGAAAACCGTCCGCGCCCGAGCCCGCCATGCGAGCCGCAACTCATTTTATCCTCGAAAAATGTAAATGGAAAAAGTTAAATTAATGATGCGAGTTTGTTGGACGGGTGAGGTGATACGGCCGAGGAGGGAGCGATCGTATGACCGCTGCTTATCTCACGTATTAACAAAAGAGATTTATTTCAGTTCATTAAACAACGAACTTTGTATAAAATTTATAATACTCGACCGAAGAATCCGAAAACATCGTTAATAATGCAGAGCGCCGGCTTCGGCGGAGCGGCGGGCGGCGCGGCTACAATGAGCAGAACACTTCGAGCATTCATATTACATTAGTAGCGTTCTGGCGGGTCCGGCGCGACCCGGCGCCGGACTCGGTTCCGGCCAGCTGCCGGATGACGCATGTAACACAAATTACGCTATATGTAAATCCATCCACTCTACATTTGACAACTTTACGTTACTTAGTAGTATTTTCACGTTTACTTCGATTCGATAATTTCCCGAGTCTCCAGAATAACAATCTTCACTTAATGCTCAACGAATTCATGTCGTTACTATGCTTAGTATTTAGCTTCGCCGTTTTCAGTTCAGGTCGTAACGGAGGAAATGCAAAAGCAAAGCGGCGAGCGCCCGTGGCGGGTCGGGGCCGGATCTCTGCGCATATTTAAGCGCGCTCCCGACGCTTCCGACGCGTGCTCTCGTGCCTCCAATAAAAACTATTGGAATATGCAAGTCCTCCAAGAGAACGCTAAGCATTATAAAGCAGGTAGGATTACTTGGTCTTGTGAGCAATGTTGGATTTTTGTTTTGCGAAATATAACGAAATAAGGCGAATTCACACGTGGTGAGCGTGCTGCTCACTTCGCTATTTCTTCAGCGAGTGCTTCGCAGCGCTCGGCGGATACACACAAAAGAATATTATCGATGTGTTCACGGCACGACTACTTCCTTTAATCACAAAGCGATAGGGATGTGAGCGTGTTTCACATTGACTAAAAGGAAAGCAAGAAAGCAAAATACAAATGCTACATATTCATGACATGTTGTCACGCCAGCCAGCACTGGCCGTCTGGGTTGCCATCAGGGTGCCAGTTAGCTGGAAGTACCGAAGTAAACATGGCGCCAGAAGCATGCCGTGAAGACGAAACACTAGTATGCGGCAAAATTATTCTTTATTATGTTGTGATGGAATACAATACAATACAATACAAATACTCTTTATTGAACACCAGAAATAATAAGCGATACAGAAAACAGGTACACAGAGAAAATTACAGGGTAAGCAATAGGCGGCCTTCCTAGTCGCTGACGGATGTATCGGAAGACAGAGGGGCAGTGGACAGATGGAAAGATAACGGATGGAAGGGCATGGCGAAATTATTAAGGTTCTTTGTTATGAATACCTACAGAACCTTAAAGACGACTCTCGCCAAGATCGCGATCGCGCTGTCAAGCCGGCGCGTCGCCGCGACACGCGCTCATCCATCATCGCGGCTGCGTGTCACGGCGACGTGTATATCGGCGCGGCAGAGACGTGTACCGATAAGTGTGCTGAAGTGTGCTCAAATAGACAGCCGATAATTGAACGAGTTTTGTTGCACAGGCCCGAGAATCATTCATCAATCAATTCGATCGCGGGAACCTCCACGTAAGTTTCGGTAATTACATGGCACATAATGTATACGTAGGAAACGCCGCGCTCCGCAGTCGCTCTCAATTTCCTGTATTTGGAATCAGCGACAGTATAAACAATTTGCTATCTCCGGACCGACGCGCGCTTATGGCATTACGAGGGCTGAGACTGGCGCGCCCCGAATCCCCGGGATGGAAAACTACGAGCTAAAATTATCTATTACATGGAAAATAAGATTTGTCCTCCCTCCCCCCGCCGCCCGCACTACTCGCGCGGCCGCGGGTCGTGTAATAATTTAATCTGCAAGTTTAATTAATTTGGACCTTTCGCGGCGCGGGCGCCCCTCGCGGGGGGGGGGGGGGGGCGTGTAATTCAATCAGCGCGGCTCATCTCCTGCAGCCCACATTAGCTGAAGGACACGAGTACAGTCAGTAGCAGGAGTTAACTAGCAGTTTTGGTGTTCAAATTAGTCTACACATTGCACCCTCTTATTACGTGCACAGTAAACAGAGCGCACCTCTGAGTGTTTCGAAATTCATGTGCGGAATTACACTTGAAATTTACCACGAGCTTTGCGGTGAGGGAAAACATCGTGAGGAAACCTGGATAAACCTGCGAAGCAATTCAATGGTGCGTGTGAAGTTCCCAATCCGCACTCGGCCCGCGTGGGAACTACGGCCCAAGTCCTGTCATTCTGAGAGGAGGCCTGTGCCCAGCAGTGGGACGTATATAGGCTGGGATGATGATGATGAAAGTCATGTACCTGTAGTTTATTTAGAGCACCACAACAACCATTCATATCTGCTGACAGCACATTCCGGCTGCTGACTTGAAGGCCAATACAGACTGCGATCTAGCTAAAACGTAACCGCAACGCTAACCGCCCGTATATTTCATTCGTATAGCTATTAGCGGGCAGTTTACATTGGAACTGCATTGAAACTGCATTAGGCCGACTGCATTGGAACTGTTTAGCGGATCGCCCGGTCGTTGTGGAGCATGAATGCAGCGCGTCGAAAGCCCTGATAATGCTTGGACTACACATTTACATAATTTATTGAATCAGGCGTTACTTTTCGGAGGTCCATATGAATGAACTAATTTTTTTTTTGCTCACCTGGGACCTAGAAATTCTTTTAGTTCTACACCTTTTTGTCAGAAGCAGGTGGGAAGAACGCACAGTCAGTACGACGTGCGTGTTGCCTTTATACAAGCAGTGGATGGGCAACTTTGACTGAACATCCCGGTAAATGTTATTCAGCAGGTGGTAGGACCTTGTGCAAGGTCCGTCCGGATCGCTACCACCGCCTTGCTCGCTAATCCTGCAGTGAAGTAGCAGTGCTTGCACTGTTTTGTTTCGGCATGTAGACTAAGACGACCGGTGAAATTACTGGCGCTTGAGGTATCCCATCTCAGGCCTCTAAGTTGGCAACACATCTGCAATCCCCCTGGTGTTGCAGGTTTCTATGGGCGGTGGTGATCTCTTACCATCAGAAGACACACTTGCTCGATTTCCATCCAGTCGAATAAAAAAAAAATTGTGACGAAACGATGTTCAAATAACTTGCGAGACAGAGCTCATCATCATCATCATCATCAGCCGAAAGACGTCCACTGCTGAACAAAGGCCTCCCCCTTAGAACGCCACAATGAACGACAACTCGCCGCTTGCATCTTTCATCTCGCATTGAGACAGTTATTCGCTGGCAAAAAGACGCTCGTCGACTACGTCTAGACTTCAGTGTCCATTTGTGTAAATTGGAAACATTAATAAATTACTTAGTATCTGCATATTAATCTCAGTTAGAACCACTAGCTAGTGACTATCTCAGCCCTTTTGTATGATAAGAGCATGCCATTTGAATAAGATGCAAAGACTAGAAGCAGGGGATCCTGAATGACGTTCTCCGCAGCGTATTCTTCGACGACAAACACTTCACCAAATTGGCATGTTTCGCTCGTGTGAACGAATATGGCTCACGAATCGAAACTTTGTGCTAAATGTGCGGTCGTAAAGCGCACAGTACGGGTGTCTCAAATAGTTACGAGTATAAGTGTACGTGTACACAAGTTTGGGTTTGTTTTCCGTAACCGACGCATGGCGTGAAGATCTTCACGAAGGAAAACTTCAAAAAATTACTTTTTCACGGCGCTTCAGCAGTCCGACCCACAATGCGCGAGCTTTTCCCATCCCACCCATCACAAAACATATTAGAGAAAGAGAGAGAAAAACGTTTATTTATTTACACATATATTTGTTAGATACAAGGTTTTTTTTTAATAATATATGTTCTAATTAAAGTACAGGATTAAAAATCGATACATAAAATTAATGTTTCAAGCTCATTCAACACTGAATAAAGTTATGAATTCCATTTGAATTTGTGGTTTAATTTCAATAATTAATACTAATTTATGAAAATCCTAAATTTAATCAAAAATATTTCAACAAATGAATTAATACACAACACTGTCCAGACTAATTTCGTATCACAATAAATTTCATCCTGTATGATTTTTTTAGGGGTAAACGAGCAGACGAATCGCCTGATGGTGGGCGATTACCGTCGCCCATGAACACGATGATTACGAGTAGAAGCAAACTTATTCCTGACAAGGAACTGTGAAATTAAATAACGTGAGTAAAATTTAATCATTGGCACCATACGCTCTGTAAGTAGTCAACATGTGGCGCCAGTTAGCGGGACGAATGGGACGATGGCAACAAGGAGCCGTGCATTACGTGGTGATTACCGCAAGCGGGGTGCGGGATGCCGCGTCCCATAATCACAAAAGGAAATGTCTGTTTCAATTCCAGAATTACCCGGTTCGTTTCGCTGAGAGCTGTTGTACATTAAAACGGGCTAGTTTTCTACGGCGCTCTATTTTCCGAGTGCGGGGGGGGGGGGGGAGGGCGTGATGGACGGCGGGATCGGGCCGGATTTATAACGCGATCATCTTATTTGATGACTATGGGAGGTAACATCAGGTAGCTTTCCTTTATGACTGCATAAACGATTCAAGATTCATGGTGTTTTCTTATTTTCGGCCGCGGCACAAAAGTTAGGGTCGGCTTTGACGCATTTTCCTCTTTGGGCTTGTTTCTCAGACGGCCGGGGTATTTGAGGTCAAAGCGATTTTAAATGTAAAGTCCTAATTGTCATCATAAATCATTTATTTGCATAAAAACATGGTGTACTTACATATTTTGTGGTAAGGAAGAAAGAGAATTTCATATGTTTTTGTATCTATATGACGTACAAATTTTAATTCACAAATAAGGTTTGGTTGTTTGAATCTTAATAATATTTTTATCATTGTAATGTTTTCATTTGTGTGAGTTTTTCTAAGTCGGCAAGGCGGTTCTATGTTCAAGATATTCTAAGGTAATTAGTCCTAACACGCTTAAAGAGTACATGTGTAGGGTTAATCTTTAGGCTATGGTGTCGACAAGAAAATAAACAAACCCATTCTACAAATCTACTGGAGATATAAAGATTTATTTCATTATTTATTTCAATTAATTTATTCCCAATCTGCACTGGGCCCTCGGGGGAATTACGGCCCAAGCTCTCTCTTTATTATAGGACGCCTGTGCCCAGTGGTGAGACACGTATATAGGCTGGGGTGATGATGATTACTAATTTTGTCGGCGTGATTGTCATTTAAGTTAGACCCATACCAAATCACAGCTTTTTCTGCACAAAAAGTTTCCGAATTCTACAAAATAGTTACGCCCTTCACATAATTATACCTTCAGCATTTCCAATATACACAACACTGCAGATGAGCGACACGGACAGGGTATCCTGCAGGCTTGACGTATCGATGGCAGACGTCAGTTGTGAGCGCGGCTGCCGCGCGCAGCGCGTAGCTCGTAGCGGGGCCGGCCCGTAGCGCGTAGCAGCGCCGTAGCAGCGTAGCGATCTACGAATAATTATGTAGCGATTTATACTTACGTTAAAGGGGCTCATAGACGGGCCATATTTTCACGAAAATGTATAGCTGCAATAGTGTGGCTGGCAGCATCAGCCAGCATTTACGGCCAGACTATGCAACACTCGGCAATATTTTTAGTATGGCCGGGATATATTGTCACATATTTTTAGTGTGGCCGATGAATGTTTAGGATTTCGGACATATTTCCGGAGTAATCACTTTGCAATCGAAAATACTGCAATATTTCTCAGCCACTTTTATTGTTGTCTCGCTACACGGCATAAGTGCGTCCCTTTCTTATGCTACGTGAAGTATGCCGCGATTCGTTCAAGTAGCATAGCTATGTTCGTGTTTGTTTCTGTATAGTTTCGATGCCAGCAAAGTAAATACGGACATCTAAATTTCTTCAACAATGCTTTTTTTTTACAAAAAATTACTTATTTCCAGATTTAAAATATCTAACGTATCACGCTTATTGAAATACGGTCGAATCCACATTTTTCTTGTTTTTTTATTTATTTTGATTTTGCTTTTAAAACAATGTAAGCTGCTGCAACGCGTATGAGTTCGTCAGCCATACTAGCCTATATGTAGCCCTTGTAAAGCCAAAATAATGAGCCATATACTGCTGCAAAAATATTGCCGAGATATACATTTTCTAGCCATATGCTACATTAAAATGTTTTTTGTATTGCCGGGATATAACCTGCAATGTTGTAGCCACATAATTCATCAAAAGTATAGCCCGTCTAGGAGCCCCTTAATAATAGGTAGTCATTTACGATGACGCATGCCGTAGTTCTTATACATAAAAAAAAACACAAAATCAACAAAATGTCTTCGTGGATGACACTAGGTATAATTATGTACAGTCAGTGCCCTAACATAGGTATCCACTTTTCTATACAACTAGTATGAAAAAGTGGATACATAACCTAACCTAACATAAGTTAGGGAACCGAGCGTACTTGTTTCCTCGTTCATTTCCAAATATCTGTACGTACGTGTGCAAGATTTCTGAACTGATTAGGTATAACGTTTTAAACTTTCCTGATTCTCACTCATAGTCAACATACCACTCTCTCTCTCTCTGACCATGGCAACTGTAATGTTGCCGAAACGTCGAGGTAAATATGACTTGTGTAAAATAGCGTGATAAGTCCCGCTAACTCCCATTGTGGTATTTTGACTACGAGTATGATTAGGTATTCTAGAGCATGACGTTCTGAATGATTTATTTTTCTTGAAAAATCTATTGAATATTGTGTTATTATAAATGAACAAAATTTGCGGAAATGTTCTTACACCACAATATGGAATTTATTCCCAAAACTTCACAAAGATTTTTTTTTCGTAAAATTTAAAAGCTTTCATGCGTAGTTACAGGTATAGAGCACTTCGTTCTCACTATTAATTACATAGGATTCGAATATGACAGCGCCGGAGATAGGATAAGTTAAGGTTAAATCCATACTAATATTATAAATGCGAAAGTGTGTGTGTTTGTCCGTCTTTCACGCCGTAATGGAGCGACACGGAACGATGTGATTTTTGGCATCGAGATAGTTTATGGGCCCGAGAGTGACATAGACTACTTTTTTCCTGGAAAAAGGCATAGTTCCCGAGGGAACAGCGCGCGATAACTGAAACCACACGGGCGGAGCTGCAGGAAAAGGCTAGTACGAGATATGTATTTACAAGACTACTAATACCTACACGATGTCATTGCCTACACGTCAGTAAGTTTTCCGTGGCTTGCCGAGCGACATTACTGGCATCGTCAGACGGATTTATTTGTTGTAAATTGCATCGCTGGGGCAATATCGCGGCGTATTCACCCCGCGGCCTGCAGACGCGCGACGCAGGCGTCACGCGTGACGTGCCGTGGCGTGACGCGGCGCGGCGTGACGTGCCGTGACATGCCGTGACGTGCCGTGACGTGCTGCGACGTCTCGCGCCGAGTCAGCTGCACATCATGATGTGTTACTTAGCTGATTGCGGCGACAACTGACAGTAAGTTGTCGGAATTTGAGACGTGGAGCTTTCATTGTTATGGTATTGAAATGCTGGAGGCGAAATGTGAACTAATTTTACTAAGGTTATATTACCGATCTTACATGTCTTAGCAATAAGTTATGTTACCTTTACCGTAGAAAGTGTCTGAAAAATGGTAACAGAAATTTCGAAATCAAACACTGCAAATCTCAACAAAAATACTGTAAGTAAAAAACTTGTCGAGTCTCGATCTAGATGATTCGTGTATTAAAGTATTGAAACTTCATACACAGCCAAGTCTATATTGCTAAGACACAAAAAAGGGGTAATTTTCTAAAATATGGTCTATCGTGGGATTCCATAAGACTGTGCCGTTGAAAATAAAATAGTAAACTTGATGACACGACCCTCGAAAAAAGACCATTGAACGTTACGACGACGTTACGGTACGACGAATGTTATGTATAAGACGGAAAACAAAATGATTCTACGAGTGTTTATAAGGACTTCTTATTTCTGAGGAAAGAGGCTCTAAAAAGTGAGTGTGTGTCAGTGCGCGGCCGAGACGCGGCGGCGCGAAGTAGGTCGAGTCTGATGCGTATCAACAAGACGCTCGCTCTCGAAACTCGCTGTACTCCATTTTAAACTGGCTCAAGTTTGAAACAGATCCGACTTTAGGCAACAACATTAAATAACCGATAGGATTGCTTCGATGCGAAATAGTATATCTTTGTAGCGGTCCGAGGGTCACCAACGGTGCTGGCTGAAAATCAGCGCTGGGGTGTTTATCATTAACGCTTCAGCATTATGCTGAGCCTGTGTCCGATTCACAACCGCAAGGACACATACTTTCCTACGTGTTGTCTATTTGTACTTAATACTATTGTTGTGTCTTGTGTTATGAATAAATGTATTTTCTTTCTTTCTCAAATGAGGATAAGCGATCCTGCTGCTTGTAGCTAGTAAAGTAAAACATTGGATCTGCGACATATTTCTTTACATATTTACGAATAATATTTTCTGTAGCCAATGTTGACTTGTATCGTTCAGTTGCGAGTACAATCTATTTATCCAATATCTTTAAGCGAGCAATTCTTATATATTTAGTCACAGAATAAGTAACTAATAATACTACCGTGATTTAGTTCGGGGTTCTCAGAAAAGGCTTCAAGGATTTCGAAGAAATTTGCTTCAGGGATTTTGGAGCAAAAAAAACGACCCTGCTTGGTGTTATCTCTGGAAAATGGAAATATTTTCGACTCAAGCGAAGCTCGGTTCTAGCTCGGTAGGTACTAATACAAAATAAGTCTTAGTGGGAATTGTTTTAGGATGTAGGCTATACTTATCACATTATTTTAATTTACTCGTACTAATAATTGTGTCTGTATCTGTTTTTTCCTCAATAAAGAGAAAAAAGAAAAATACGAAAGTTTGTCCATGTATTTGCAAGCATGCGTTCACACACTTCTTTCTACACCTCCCATTGCAGTCAGCGCGAGCGAAGCAGCGGTCAAACGGTAGGCGCTACTCGAACATAAAAGGCTTAAATGTTAACTAAACGGGTTAATTCGGAGCTTCGGCTATCGTAAACTGAAATTAGATACGGTGCAGTAACCGGTTAGCTAACGACGGCCCGCTAATGACCGCCCGCCCACGCCCAATTAAATAATGAATGGGCGGGCGAGGTGATTGTACTCTTTACCTAATAACTTTACCAGCTCTATCATCATCACAGGCAAGGGGCGGTCAGCCCTCTACTCTAACAAGGACCCAACTAGCAAAAATGTCTTGGACACTGTCACATATAAGAGGAAAAGCATTATAAAAGTTATATAAGGGTTTTGGTTAAGAATGGACCTCTTAGAAGCGTACAGACGTTTTGGACTATAAGAACTTATAAACTTACAAGGATCTCTTAAATATACATACAAGACCTGCTCGTAAACCATCTATAAGTACAATGACTTATATAGATGCACTATGTTTGTAAGACTGTATAGAACACACTTTAGGTAGATCATAACCCATCACCTCAATTGCATCCTAACTTAACTTGAGATGAGAAACTCCTTTTATAAATGATTTTATTCGTACGTTCATTAATTTACACGAATTTTAAATAACTTCCATAAAATCGCAAGACTACAGTGTGCTCACACAACTCTTACCCAACTTACACTTCATGAAACCAATCCCCGTTCTTCGTCACAACAGATATCTTCAGAACTGAAGTGAAATCAATATCGGCATCCCACAACTCTAATATTAGTTTTAGAGAGCCGCCCCCCGCGAGCCTCACGGCGCTCCCTGCGAGTCACTTGCAGCAGATACTAGACTCCCCTTAACCTGTAGCCTGTAGACAGTGAAGTATCGTGTATTATAAAGCCCGGTTCAGAACTACAAGAATAATTGTGCAAGTTGCAATACATGGCGGCGCGTTATTCACCATTTTAAACTTGATCTCTTCACGGACTCGCAATGTATCGCAACTTGCACGGTAAGCTGGTTAAGGCTGAGGCCAGAGTGCAGCGACACCGGAGGAGTGCCTCCACAGAACTGATGATAAGAGAAAAGGATGTGATAAGAGAAAAAGAAAAGATCGACATCGCAACTTTTTCACTTCTCCTTTTGTTTGTATTTTTACAGAATTTAGTTAATTACGGTACTCATCAGTGAAATAGTAATACTTCCTGAGCCACCATTTCCACAATAATTTCGAGAAAATTAGTAAAGATTAGTTACTCAATAATTCAATAACACCAGAACCAATTTAGCTGAAATTTGGTATTGAATGCAGTTTAAGTCCAGGACAAAACAAATGATAGTTATATCCTGGAAAACATTATAGGGTGAATATTCCAGGCTCGATTTTGACGCGGCGGATAGGATAATGCCACTGATAACTTGTTTTTAAGCATTGTTATATTTTTTATACTATAGTTTATATAATTCTCCATTTGTCGCACCTAATAATTTATTGATATTCCTCTTCCTCTGGCAGAAGCAAAATTTTAAAACTCATTTTCCAATACTTGGTGGGCTGTCCGGAATCCGTTTTTACTTTGAAATCCTCAAATTGTAAAAAAACCATTTGGTAACTCTGGTTAATTTTAGTCAAGGCATGTTCTTAATTAGTTAATGCGTGCAAAAACCAAATATCATCGTTGTAAGTACAATTATTGTGCCCCGAATCATCCCATAAACAAACGTCCGAGCGCGCAACCAAACTTTGGTGGTCAAAGTTTAGTTCGATCTTACTCGTTTCTAAACGATACCTAAAGTATCAGATAGCGCCTCCGCGTACCTGCCGGTTACGCTGCTGTAGCCAATGGTAACGTTGGTGTCATTCCTCGTTTCGTTTCCCGCCAATCACGTAAATACCCAATTTTGGTGCAAAGGGCGTCAAAAAAAATCTAATAATGGTGGGTTTTCAAAAAATAGTAAGGAGTATGATTATAACATATCTTTTAAAAGCATTTTGAGTGTTTTGAGTTTCTTTTTAACTGAATTGATCGTATTTGGTTATAAATGTAACCGATTTTTTTTTAGGATTTATTTTCTTCCTGGTTTCAGTTTTGGTGTTTTTGGTGGTTGTGTTTGGCATTTTGCAGCCCTTTTCTCGCTCATTTATGGATCGCTTTTAACGGAATTTTGTGTGAAGACATATACTTGTTACCCGCATACGAAAATGTAGTAAAATAATAAAAAAAAATTTTTTGCAACCCCTCCCATACCAGGAAATATAAAGATTTTATTTTTGCCATATTCTATTGAATGAGGTATCATTTGATAGAGCTATTAAAATGCAGCAAAAAATGTCATATAAACTATATACCATCAGAGCCCCAGCCGCTAGATATTAACTGTCAGAGTCATTTTTGAAGAGCCCAGTGCCCACCCCCTTAACTTTTAAACTATCACTGTTAAAAATTCGAAACAGATCTACAATATACCTGTTAACGAATACTTTTAATAAAAAATATAACGGCCCCTGTAGGTCAATTAATTTTGAATTGTTTTAACGGTTACAAAACCCTACCGTTTGGTTATGTCTGGCACACACAAGGATGTTTTTTTTTCGTTTGTTTGAATTTCCAACGCTTGACAAATATTATTATAAACAGTCCTCGTTTTTTATCTAGCGAACAAAGTAAAATAATGTCTCAAAAAGAAAGTCTAGAAAAAAAGAACAGATAGCTGAAAGGGAAAGAAAAAATAAAATTAAAACAATCTAATTTAAGGCGAAGAATTGAAAAAACCGAAGGATAAGTAAAAACCTCTCAATAAGCAAAAAAAAAAACATATACATATGTTATGATAAACCAAAAAGATGATGAAATTGTATTGAAGGGCTAATTCCTTCATTGTGATCTTTAATTTTAATACCAGGTATTGAAGTACGTACCTACTATTTAATTGGCGCTTTTATTTGAATGAGATTTTTGTAATAATCATTTTTATACATATTTTTACCCTTATCTTGTCATTTTCAATTTAAAATGCCATTAGTGACACTGTTTCTTAATTATGGTGGCCAGTACCTAATTTCGGTGACGCTTTTTCAAATTATGGTGGACATTTGCAAATTTTGGTGTAGTGTAAAAATTTTAAATTTAAATTTCTCCTAAATTACTTTGTGTAATACTGGACCATTTAGTAAACTTGTTTAATATACCTATTAGTTTCATTTGAGAACTTAACTTTATTCAAAAGTCTTAATTTCAAAATTACCACCAAAATTGGCAAAAAAGTAAGCTTGTTGCGATTCACCCTATAGTCGCCGTAGGATAGCTGTTGAGGTTGTAAACCTTTGTAGATTTATATTGGCCGCTAACACTTTAACTATGGTTTTGAATATGTCTAAATAGCTGTCTGTCGATATGTGTCTTTGTTCGTATTGAGATGAAAATATAATATATTTTAATTAACAAATAACCATCTTCTTCATCATTTTCAACATGGTAGCAGAGCTTTTAGTGTAAAAGAAGTGAAAAACAAGTAAGTCGTAAATATGAGTAATAATATCGTAATACCAATTTTTGACGGAACGGATTATGCCAATTGGAAAATTCGGCTATTGAAATTTCTTGAATTTAAGAAATGTAAGGAAGTAGCTATTAGAATAAAAACTGAACAAGAAGATGCTACTAAGTGGGATGAGATGGATATTCAAGCTACAAATTATATATACAGTGCGATTACCAACCAACAGTTGGAATACATTAGCGAGCTAGAGTCAGCATACAAAATTATATTGAAATTAGACGAAATGTATTTAAAGCAATCTACAGCATTACAAATTGTATGCAGAAATAATTAAGAAAATATAAAGCTAGCGAAATATTCAGATATTAACATTTTCTTCGACGAATTCGAACGATCTGTCAACGATTTGAAAAAGGCCGGCGCCATGATGTCGGAAAATGAAAAATTAAATTATATGTTAAAGGCGTTGCTCGGAAATTACAGTTATATTGGAGATTTAATTGATGTTTTGCCAGAAAAAGATAGAACCGTAGAATATTTTAAAAGTAAAATAAGAATGAAGAAAATCCAAAGTGTAGATGAAGAAATGCCGGGTACCTCGAACGCTTTTAAAGTTGAATCAGAGAACAAACAAACATGTTTTACCTGCGGAAAAGTTGGGCATATACAAAGAGACTGTTGGCACGCACACCAAGGTCGTGGTCGTGGACATTATGCTCGAAGTCGTGGTCGTGGACGTGGTCACTACAATTTCGGACCCAACAGAGGCAGAGGAAGTTACTATAATACGGAATATTATAAAAAGAGCTTTCACACATGCGTTGTGAACAATTCGACGATCAATGAAGATACTCCTCTTAAGCCAGGACAAATAAATTGGCTTTTAGACAGTGGATGCACAGACCACATAATAAACACCGACGAATACTTCGATAAATATGTAACATTAAAAGAACCAATAAACGTCAAGGTTGGTGATGGAAGAATATTGAAAGCGACAAAGGTTGGAAGCATTAAAACTTACTTTCCTGTTTATGACAACAGAAATAAAGTGATAATAGACAATGTATTTTACGTAAAAGAGATGAAAGCTAACTTATTAAGCTATTCGAAGATAACAGATAATCACACAATTGTTTCGACGGGATATTTAACGAAGATATATAACAAGAATAGAGAATTGATTGCAATTGCGAAGAAAGATGAGAGACTCTACAAAGTAACAAGTTTTGTCTGTAAGGAAATAGGCGTAAATGCAGCAAATTGTAATATGACATTGAAAGAAAAGCTGCACCGAACATTTGGTCATATAAACTTCAATTATCTTGACATGATGTGTAAAAATCAAATACTAGATGGATTGCCTAAGCAAATAGAAACGGATTATATGAAGTGTGCTGTATGCATTGAAAATAAAATGCACAATTTGCCATTTAGCAATAATAGAACCAAGGCAGAAGATATATTAGATATTGTACACACGGATGTTAATGGATAACACAGAACTACTGGATATCGAGGAGAAAAATATTTCTTGACATTCATAGACGACTATAGCAAGATAGCGAGAGTGTATTGTATTCAATCAAAGGAACAAGTGTATGAATGCTTCGAAGAATATGTTAATCAAATGCAAAATATTACAGGAAAAATGATCAAAGAACTAAGATGTGATAACGGGAAAGAATACATAAATAGCAGAATATTTAATTTCGCAAGAGGAAAAGGAATAATGATTAAGCCTTGCCCAGCATACGTACATGAGCTAAACGGTACAGCAGAAAGATATAATAGATTATTAATGGATATGGCACGATGCCTCTTAGCTGAAGCAAAGGTTGACAGATGTTATTGGCCAGAAGCTATTAAGACCGCTGCTTATTTAAGAAACCGTATAATGACAAATACCCCAGAAAGAAAGACGCCATATGAATTATTTTTTCATGAAAAACCAACTGCAAAATATTTGCGAATGTATGGTAGTAAAGTTTATGTAAGAGTACCTGAAGAAAAAAGAGTATCAAAATGGGACAAAAAAGCAGAGATGGGAATTTTGCTAGGATATACAGATGTTGGATACAGAGTACTAATCAATAATAGAATTGTCATTGCAAGACACGTGGATATAATTGAGGAAGATGTTAAGCTTATTGCATTTGATGATAATGAAGAAGAAAATAATATAGATGAAGAAAAATGGGAAGATTCCCTTGATAGAATTGAAACAGAAGACATGGTACCAAATAATAACGTCAGTAAAGAGATGATAAATAATGAAAAGAGAACCTCGAAGAGACAAATTAAAGCACCACACCGTTTCGATGAAGAATTTGGTTACTATTGTATAACTGCTAATTATTGTGATGCGATGATTCCAGATACTTTTCAGGAGGCGACTACGTGTGACGAGGCTGAAGAATGGAAAGAGGCTATGGACCGAGAGATGAACAGCCTAGTCAAAAATGATACTTGGACCTTAGTAAATGCACCACAGGAAAAAGAGGTACTAGATGTAAAATGGGTATACAAAAAGAAGTCCGCCGATCTTTATAAAGCCAGGTTAGTGGTAAGAGGGTTTCAACAAACCACTAATGTTGATGATACATATTCACCTGTTGCTAGGATGCATACTTTAAAATTACTGCTATCGTATTGATGCCAATTTAATTTACATGTACATCAAATGGATGTAGAGACTACTTTTCTTAACGGTAAAGTTTTATCAGAAGTGTACGTTAAACAGCCTCTTGGTTATGAAGACGGTACTGACAAAGTATATAAACTGTATAAATCTCTTTATGGTTTAAAAGAAAGCCCGCGAGCTTGGTACGAATGTTTTAATGATTTTGTAACAACTATTGGCTTTGAAAGGAGCAGATATGATTATTGTCTTTATGTCAAAACAGATGATAACTATACTGTATACATTTTAGTGTATGTCGATGACTTATTAATAGCTTGCAAAAATGAGCACACGGTTGATATGATTAAAAATAAATTAAGTAACCATTTTAGAATGAAGGACATGGGAAAGGTTAGGAACTACATAGGTATTGATGTAGAGTATGACTATGCAAAAGCTAATATTTTGACATTAAGTCAGGAAAAATACATAGAGTCGTTAGCCAAAAAATATGAAATTGAGAATTCTAAATTATTTAAAACCCCTATGGAGATTAATGCCAAACTTGAGAAGTGTGAATTACTAAATGATGATATTAAATACAGGAACTTAATCGGAGCTTTGTTATACATTAGTTCTGGCACTCGACCAGACGTAGCCTTTTGTGTCAATTACTTGAGCAGATTTCAGAACTGCTATGGTGAAACTCATTTCAAATATGCATTGCGTATTTTAAAATATTTGTACTTGACTAAAAATCTTAAGCTCACATATTATCAGAATTTAAAAGCTACTATAATGGATTGTTACGTAGATGCCGATTGGGCTGGAGATATCGTAGACCGTAAATCTACTACTGGTTTTGTGATTCGATTATTTGGTAATGCTGTGTACTGGAAGTCAAAGAAACAAATAACTGTGACAAAATCTTCAGCTTTTGCTGAATACATAGCGTTATCAGAAGCTGTAACTGAAATTAGCTTACTACGTAGTATACTTGATGATGTTTTTATAACGCTTCATGCTCCTGTAAACATTTATGAAGATAATTCAGGTGCTGTAGCTATTGCTAAGTATGGTAATTTCACAAAGAATTCAAAGCATATTGAAGTGCATTATCATTATGTTCATGAGAATGTTAAGAATGGAACTATTGATATCGTTAAAGTTGATTCGGAAGATAACGTTGCAGATATTTTTACCAAAGCGTTAGGAAACATAAAGTTCTTTAAGTTCAGGCAAATGTTAAATAGAAGTTAATTTGATATTGCCATACTTGCAATTTTATAAATGTTAATTAGCGTTGCCATATTAAAATATAAATCTAAGGAGGCGTGTTGAGGTTGTAAACCTTTGTAGATTTATATTGGCCGCTAACACTTTAACTATGGTTTTGAATATGTCTAAATAGCTGTCTGTCGATATGTGTCTTTGTTCGTATTGAGATGAACCATCTTCTTCATCATTTTCAACAATAGCGATAAATAAATTCTTCACAGATGAAGTTGCGGGCAACAGCCAATAACAGCTGCTTATGAACTCGTGCAACACTTCGTTCGTAACAGACTGATACATAATTGCCTTGTTAGCTATATAAAAATAGCTAAGTAAGCGCCTTGCGCCTTTAGCTCGCGTGATGATTCATTCTCTTTGGCCGTGTTCTGCGCTGGACTCACAAAAAAATAGGGCCATAAAATGGACGCCATCGGGTAGCGGATAGCGAGGCAAGCAGCGAAGTTCAGGGGGCATTTTCTCTGTTTATTGTGGGTGCTGCCAAGTAACTACCGTGCGGCGAGCGTTTCCACCGCGCAACAAGCAGAACACGCTCGCCGCTCCGCTGTCCGTCCCGCTGCTCGCTCACGTCCAGTCACGTCCTTATTATATCTGCGAGTGCAGCACACGGCGCGGCCACGCCGGCGGCCGGCGTCGCCCGGGGCCGCGCAGGTAATCCGCCGGCTGATTGCATCGCGGGGGGCGGCGGCGGGCGAACGGGTTGTGCTCGAACGAGCGGGCCTTTGACGGCCGCCGCGGGCCGTAATACGAAACGGTACAAAAACTGCAGAATACCACTCCGAATTATTATGCTCCGTATTTTAGGGTTCCGTAGTCAAATATGAACTCTTATAGTTTCGCCATGTCTGTCCATCCGCGGCTAAGCTCAAAGACCGTTAATACTGTAACATGTAAAAAGCTGGTTTTTTTTTGGCATGAATATACATATCAATCACGGAGACAAAGTGGAAAAATAAAAAATATTTTTTTTTTGGGTATCTCCCATAGATAGACGTAAAGTGTGGGGTTTGATTTTTTTCTCGTCTAACCCTGTAGTGTGGGGTATCGTTGGATAGGTCTTTTAAAACTGCTACTGCTGCTGCGGGGGTTACTAATACAATAAGACTATTTTTCTATTTAGTGATCTGTTTGCGAAATATTCAACTTTTTCATTAAAAGCGAGCGAATACGATAATTATTATAGAAAATAATTACCACGGTGATTGAATTTTCGGGCTTATGAAATTTTGGGACATTTGACAATAATAGGGACAACCTAAATGAACTTTTTTTAATCTTAATTTATATTGGAACTTTGATCAATAGATAATGAAGATATCAGTTCCAAAAGGCGTTAACTATAAAAACACCACGACGGCCATACGAACTAAATGAACTTACGATAAACAATAATTAACAAAATGTAACAAAAATAATAATCTTAACTAATAATAAACAGGAAACCATTCCAAAGCTGGCAGTTTTCAAAAGCGGAACTCGCTAAAAAATACCTTCCGTCCCGTGCACAGCCTCTTATGGAGACCTCAATCATATCACGTTAAACTCAACTCAACATTGGGCGTCCACTCAGAATGGCTTCAATTAAAATTCTATCAGCGGAGCAACCCGATAGAGCTGAGGCGGGAAAACTCAGCGGACAAACAGACCCAGCAGATATTATTAATGTATCAATGGGACCGTGAGGGGGGAGGGGGGGTATTTGCGTAACACTTACAGCTCAATCAAAGGAGCCGTGATTGGAGAATCGATCGCGCGGAGACCTCGCATTATTTGCGCCTCATTACCTCACTCCATTCGTTCGGCAAACAGTTAAAAGTCGTGATGATGTACGCTCTACGCTATGTATTGCGGAATTAAACAGGATCCTTTCGCTGTGCCTGAGACCATACTATTTCTTCTTAGTCAGTCTTTCTTTAGTTAAGCCTCGTCATGTTGATGGAGAGAGTGGGATAATATTCTGTTCAGCTTACCAGTTTCAGCAAATCACTCGGGGCTGATGTTATGGAGTAGAGAGAACGACTGTCTGTATCGAAAGATAAAAAAAAAACAAATCTATTGTTAAGTATACATTCATAAGTAAGACCTACGAGTAATGCCTTAGATATTAATTCAAAACAGAGGTTTTTTCGAACCGGTGGTAGATTTTTTTTTATTTTCATTGCTTATTACTCATATAGAGCCTAAATTGAATAAAAATAGTTAGGTACCTATAATTTTGATTTTAACAACGCCTTCACGTTCCTGACTTCTTGCCTACTATATTCTAAAACAAAATAATTAAATAAAGGGTGGGTAGTTGGCTGATTGATTAGTAGTGGGGTTGGTAGAGCTTGTCTAATATAAAATTACGTGTCCCTTACTTAACTAAATCAGTTCATTATGATTAGTTAGAAAAATCTTTACAATAACCACCTAAGATGTGTAATAAAATCACAATGAGCAAAAGCAGCAGAAGTGCTTCCTCCTCAAAATCCATGATGCTACTGATTGAAATTGCTAACTGCTCGAGCAGTTATCAATGGCAGTTTCAAGCTGTTGACTGCAAGAGCGGTCCGTATATATGTTGATCACTGCAATGGGTTACTGCTCGAGCAGTCCGCGTATGGCGGCCGTAACGGGGACCTAAATCCCCGTCATTTTAGCTTAGACAAGCTCTATGTTTGAATTCTTGAATTCCTTTTGATGTGTGTCTTGACAAGACACGAGTGACAACAAATATCTTTCTCAGCCATTATAGTATAAAACAAAATATAGATTGCATCGGTCTGGGGATTGCTTTGGGGCTTAGGTTAAGTTAGGTTAGACTAATGACGAAGCATGTTGCGGATCTACAATTTGTTTTGTTGCGAATATTATGTTATATTTCTTTATACTTGTTTATTTTGTGTATTTGTTTTTATGTAATTGTGAAATGTGTGAATAAACGTTTTTCTATTTCTATTTCTATTTCTATTAATATTGCGTTGTTTTGAAATTAATTTTAGCTTAAATAACTTTAACTTGAACTTCTTCTAATTCTTTGATTTTCTGCAATAAATAAAGAAACACACAACAAAGAGTTAACGAAGTTCAATTACGGAGCCACGTCATCATTGTATACGATGGATTAAGCAAGAGCTTCTTTAAAAAGTTAGCTTTCGACTTTTACGACTGCTTATTTCCCCACAGGAACTAAAACGGGAACAAAACATGGGTTATACAACAACTGTCCAGGTGCGGGGAGTGGATTGCTGCTGGAGGGAGGGGGAGGGGGAGGACGGGTCGGACTTGAGATGTCCCGATTAAGACGGGAATAAATTTTGGCTAGTTAATAAGTGGGACATAATGAAATTAAAAATTCAACTCCAAATTCGTAATTCACAAAAGTAACATTAAGTATTAAGACATTATTTATTTGGAAGCACAGTTTATTTTAAACTTACTCTTTTATTAAAACATACTTTTAAGTATGTTTTAATAAAAACATTTTATTCCAAATTATAAAAAAAACCTCATAAATAAAAAAATAATCTTCTTCATTTTTGATTATGTACGTATGTATTTAAACTCTTTAATGTACAAAATAAGTAAACAAACACAATTAACAAAAAATTAAGTATATTATGTACAAAGGCAAACTCGATTATCTTTCAAACAATAATACTTGTAATATTTAAATGCTTTGAATTAAAATAATAATTAAATAAAGAAATAACTGACCCGTAACCGCTCTCAGTACGATGGTTATCTTTTAATAACTCAGCTCTTACACATATCGCCGTGTCCCTCCCGACTGAATGACCAGCAGGGTTGATTGTCACCGTGACCGCTGACTGCACCCATAATACCACGATTCTGCGAGTCAAACTGATACTTGCCTCTTCATTGCGGGTCTTCAGAGCTACCAGGTGTATGCGGTAGGTCGGACGCCGCAATGTAATGAACGCACAGGCGATTTACCTCTGTATTTGGAATGGGTAATGTGTCGTGGTCCCGCGCAGCTGTCGCGCCGTCATCCCGCACCCGTGTCACGGGCGGCCTTCATAATCACAATCCCCGTTTACATAGAGACCTACAGCGTGCTGTTCACGCGTGCAGAGTAGTCGTATCCTATCGATGTTATACAAGTATATTTGGTTCCGTCGTATCTCGATAGGAAAAACCGGACAACTTAGTGCAAGTTAAACTGGCATATAGAGGATCCGTATTTATTCAGACATCACGGAAATTTCACCATCACATATTATATACTAGCTTATGCCCGCGACTTCATCTGCGCGGATCTAGGTTATCGCGCGGTGGCGCCCTCTATCGGAATAAAAGGTATCCTATGTTCATCCTCGGGGTTCAAAGTACCTATATGCCAAATTTTATCAAAATTAGTCCAGTGGTTTCGACGTGAAAGCGTAACAGACAGACAGACAGAGTCACTTTCGCATTTATAATATTAGTAGAGATTGTTGAATAGATGAAGCCGACCTTAAAGTTTCGCATTCAAAAGCTTCACTGTAAAAAGCTACAGCTAATCTACAGCGCACATATCGACTGCTTATCGCACAGCTACCGTGAAGACATACCCACACCTGATGTTTGTCTACACACTGCCGCAGGCCTGCTGTTGGTGGGGCCATACTAAAGTTTCTGCTAAAAATAGTGGTAATTTACGATTATTGGCCGTCTCAGAGCGCGGTCGAAATTGAACCCATAAAGCAGCCAAATTGAGCCGTTACCAATTTTATTGCAGCAATATCATAATGATGTTTGTAAAATTTACAAGTTACGCAGGTTTAATGCCCGCCCGCCGCCATTATTGATATTTAAGAGCCCGGCCGACACTTTATTTCAATTTGCATTTTAAATCGCGGACGGAATTGCTTCCAATATTGGTATTAGTTTGCGGCCGCGCCGTGTTCTGCAACTTTGCATAATAAAGCTCCGCAATGCTGCGTCGTGGTCGACGGGAGAGTACAATAACTCCATCAAAAATATTGTGAACTTCAACGATATGCTCACAATCCGAGCGAGAGCCAGTTTATTGAGCGTCAGCATTCCCCCTCCCCCGTCAGCCTCCGTGTCCAGGCGAGGTCCGAACACTGCTGGCTGTGCGCAGTGCTGTGGTACTGAGTGTGGTAACTATGTGTGACACTGAGTTCGCTCGGAGCGCTCAGTTAAATCAGCAGCTCGTCAGCGAACTCCATGGCTCTTTAAGTTAGTCCGACAGCTCCATCTTGAATCTGAAAAACCGAAATAGTGCGTTCTGTCTCTGCCTTTGCAGACAGACATAAATAATTCAGATTTTCATGCATTTCTTATTGATTGTGCTATAAGAATAAGAGCTATCTTTATATCAAACTTCAAGTTTCAACCTAGCTGTCTTTTGATTGCGTTGACTTAGAAGATTTTTTCACTGCTATCAAACCTGAGTATTTATATTAATTTCGGTTTGATGTATGATACCTGCTATTGAGTAAACGGGTCTTGAAAGACAGACAGTCAAAACTCTGGAATAAACTATCACCTGCGGTATTCCCGAACCGATATGACCTTCAAGCTTTCCAGAAAAGAGCGTAGGCACTCCTAACTTAAAGGCCGGTACTTGTGACTCTTCTGGTGTTGCAGGTGTTCACGTGCGACGGTAATCGCTCACCATCAGGTGATCCGTCTGCTCGTTTTCCCCTTATACCATGAAAAAAGTCAGACGAAAGAACAAGTTCTTCTAGCGAGCTTGTTCGTTCTCTAACCACACAAGCCCACCGAGCCGCCCAACCTGTTAGTTGTTACAATAGCGGCTGTGTCACTGGGCTGGGGATTGAATTATAAATTAGCGGCGCGAGGGTTAGGGGCGGGGTTGTTTGCTCAGATAATTGCCTGCGCACCTCGGCGCGGGCGGCGGCGGTGATCGTCGTGACTTGTCATTTCGCGCGAAGATTGCTCCCGACTAACAGCCAATCAATCTTTTAAATTCGTGCCCTCACCGAAATCAGATTTGATTACGTTGGCGAATTTTATCGTTGTTTGAGCTGCTGTTGAATATCCTACTAATATTATAAATGCGAGTTTTATGTTGTGTTACTCTTTCACGCTAAAACGGCTGGACGAATTTGTATGAAATTTGGTGTGCAAATAGCTCCCATATCCACCATGGGATCGGAATAAACTCTCGAAAATTCAATCCCTGTGATTAAAGACATACAATTTGACACGGGTATTTTTTTGCATTGCTACATACTCGTAATTGCTAATATCATCCACGTTGGGAATTTTCATGGTTTTGTGAAAACCCAAAATTTCAATGTAACTGCTAATAAGTTGCAAAATACATTGCGATTTTGGAGACGTGGTAAAGAGCAACCCTCAGCAACTCAGTTCCGCCGGCACTTCGCACGGATTCATCAAAACTTCAGCCTCCTGTAAGCGCCGGTCCCCGCGCCGCCTGCAGCTGAAACAAACTAAAATAAACTTCTGAAACAAGATAATAACGCCGGTAAAAGTCTCTTGGCGGCTGCACTTTCCGCGTATGATGCAACTCTTCCGCCGACAGCGCGCTAAACTTCTATCGCATTAAATAGTAAACAGGTGTGTTAATATGAATAATTTTGCATTAATATTAAACTTTTACGTGTTTTCACAACTTGTAACTACATGCATAGTTAATGAAAACACGTTCAAGTTTCGACAACACGTGTAAATCGTGTAGGTACAGAGAGATATCTAAAGTTATGTACCGTTAATGTCATAAATAAGAGATCTTTTCTGTACCTTGTCGCTTTCAGTCGTTACACAATTTCGTATGGCTTTTAATACATGACGTTAAAGTGACAAGGTACAAAAGTGATCACTTATTTATTAACTCGGAAATTAGCGGGTAAATATGTCGGTGATTTGCACTTTGAGCAAACAAGAGCTTGCGGCCCGGGCGGTCATACCGTGAGCCTCAGCGGTCGTGACCCGCGCGTGGGCACGCACAACATCAGCGCTCAGGTTACCAGCTAAATATCTATTAGCATTACGAGTCGATGACATTAGTTTAAAAAGGAAGGAAAGAAAGGAGGATAAATAGCGGTACGCCACGAATATAATTTGCAGTTTATTACGTAATATTTTGAGTGGAGTATTTTGCTGTGCAGTGCAATCAGTAATTTTGATGTGAATTCGGATTTTTTTTTGGATAAACAAAGGACTTTTTTTGATGTGCGCTCAAATACTACCCGTTTAAATAGCTCTATGCAAAGCTACTCAATCCTGTGTCGATTTTTAAATGACACGCACATGCAAGTTAAAAGTCAGGATCTAGTCGTGCAGCCAACCTCTTACTTACCTACTTAATTACGATATTGTTTCTTTAAAAAGCTTTTACTTGCAATGTATCTTGTATCTATGTTTGTGCGCGTATCTTGCAAGTTAAATTTGACCTACTTCTAGTAGTCAGATTGTCTTGCTGCATCCTTATGTAAACCAAACCGACGTGCATGCATGAAAACATTGATGAATGTAGAGGAAGCGAGAGTTGTATGCCAGAATCGTAGCAAGTGGAAGGATGTAGTCTCTGCCTATCCTGTTGGGAAAGAGGCCTGATTTTATGTATTCTTATGTAAATTGCGTGACAGTACAATAATCTGGTAGTGATATCCTGGTAGTTCAGCCAGGATCGTCTCCGCAGGACGGAACTCTTCAAAGATTAATAATATTTATTGATTTGAAATTTGGTATCGCAAATGTATTTTGGGTGACAATACAAGTGCAGTTAACAAAACGTACGTACGTACAGTCAGCTCAAAGCTTTTATTATAGTATAGTGATTTTATTACCAAAAACTTATAAATAAGCTGTCTATGTGCGGTGGTGATCTCTTAACATCCAGTCGAATAAAAAAAAATAGTAATTATAGACATGCCCTACGTTTTTAGATAAATAAGTTGAAGTACATAATCCGACAGCTCCAGTGTTGCCAGCAGTCATGACGTCGCACGTTTCCGCTGCCGCTGCAGGTTTATGCACCGAGCGGGCGCTGCACCTATCGCTGCACCTTCTAATCTAAAATGCACCGCGCGGATTGAAAGGGCCGGGCCGGTGTTTACCAGACCGGGTTCGGGCGTAAACAACCGCTTTATACTGCACCGGAATCGTACGCTCAATGCTTTGGCTTCAACCGAGTGCAGTCTAACTACAAAATAAAATAGTAGCTTTATAAGAACGATGCCTGTGTGAGCTTTGCCAGCGGCATGATGTGAATATGCACGCAAACTGCCAAAATATTCATAGAGCTAGAGACCGAGATTGTGTCCGAGAGAGTTGCCAGCGAGCGTGGCGCTGGCCGGGAGACGGCGGGAGGCTCGCGGTGCCGAGGGGCGGGGTGCGAGCGTGGGCACGCTGCCCGCGCGTGGGACAACTTGATGAATGGAAATTATTATCAGACAAGATAACGCGCAGTCCCAATGACTCCCACGTGCAATATTGCGACAAATAGTGTCTCCCTTTTACGTGGTCAAAGGTTATATATGCGGTATAAATGTTTTCATTCAATTTATTACGATGGCTAATTACTTTTTGAGTTTAAAAATCGGATGGTTTTTGAGAATAAACATCAACTGAGAAAACAGTGCAGTTATTATACCGGGTAGCCCATTTAACCCTTTAACGCCCAGGACATTTTTTTTCTATTTTTCTTTGACTTTTGCCGATATACGGGTTGTTTGACGTTTAAATGTCCCAAAAAAAATACTAAAAAAAATCCTATATCTTTATATACCTACAAAGAAAACATATGTTGAAAATACTCAACATTGCCCAACATTGAACGAAGAGGCTGTGAAGACGTATGTTGAATATACTCAACATTGTCCAACATTGTACGCACAACGTATGTTGAATATACTTAACATTGCTCGCGGTGAGGTAAGTATTCAATAACATATATTGTAAACAAATTGATATAATTAGACACATGTAAAGAAAAATTACAATTTCTTTTTACTCCTGAAGAGAGCCGCATGTAAAATTTTGTGTACTTCATACTTATGTAGCCGCTATTGCAGTACTTACACCTTCCGTATGTCGTGAACTCCAGAACAGCCAGGCATTATTGACACATATTATATCATTCCTTAACAACAATACCTGAAAAATGATCGCTAAACTGTACAATTTCATTTGGCGGTCTAGTTTTTGGCCCAAAGAATGGACAATCAGTATTTATACCACTTTATAAGGAAGTTTCGACAAAGGACAGCGGGAACCACCATACTTCTAATCTCCATACCATAGCTCTACTTTCATGCAGGCAAGGAAAAAGCAAGCAAAGTAAGTGTCCTTCACATAATCAACAGTCACCTGAAGCATTTTTTAGACTGATAAATTCCTGACGAAGAAGCAGGATTTGTCAAGAGATTTTGATACCTGGCAAATTGTTGAAAGGAGTAGAGAGTTCAATAATCCAGTAGTTCTTCCCTTTATTTACTATACAAAGTCATTTGACTGCATGCGTCCAGAGTGGAGCAAGCTATGGTTCATATCACAAGATATAAGAGCACCTGAACATATTGCAGGTTTAATTCAAGACTTGTACACTACCAACAAGAGCTACGTAAAGATCGGTGTAGATCCTTTCAAACTAGAAAAGGAGTCCGACAGGGCTGCATGCTGTCACCCATGTTATTTAATAAATATGGAGAATACATCTTTAAAACCCTGCAAAGATGGAGCAAAGTGTTTGTTGAAAATTAACAATATGCTGACGACATTGTGCTATTGACCTCGTCAGTGTCGGGCATGCAAGAACTCGTGCATAGACTTGAAGCTGAGAACGAAGAACGTGGTCTTGCAGTCAACCGTAGCACGACCAAGTTGATGGTGGTAGATCACGCCGGCCTCCTCTCTGATACACAGACCATTCATGGCATAAGTACTGCAGACAAATGTATACATTTGGGGTCGAAAATATGTGAAGATGGAATGAAGGACGGATTAGAAGGTGCATTGGGATGGGTAAATTTCCCATGACACGGCTCAAGAAATTATGGCATGTCTCCAGAAACACAATTTTTTTAAAATAATGTAAATAAATGACTTGCAGTATAAATATAATGTAAATATATGTCTAGAAATTTGTTAGTCATAGTTGGACGATGTTGAGAATACTCAACATGCATATCGAGTAGTTGATCTGTAGAAGTCTCGCAACGTTGAAAATACTCAACATGCATATTTAAAGTCTTATAGCAGGATATTCTAAGCTTTAAATTATTAGAAATATATTTATAAACAAAGCACATATCTTTAAATATATATTAACGCACAAGTGAAGTTAGTTAAACACCGTAAAATATTTTTAAATAATTAATTCTTACTTGAGGTCCGCCGATGTTTTTCGGCATCGGTGTTATTTTGTCGCTAATTTTTAAAATTGATGCGCAAGAGCATTAAATCCAGGTTCTAAGATGCATAGGGGCTCCTAGACGGGCTATACTTTTAATGAATTATGTGGCTACAACATTGCAGATTATATCCCGGCAATACAAAATACATTTTAATGCAGCATATGGCTGGAAAATGTATATCTCGGCAATATTTCTGCAGCAGTATATGGCTCATTATTTTGGCTTTACATGGGCTACATACATGGCTAGTATGGCTGACGAACTCATACGCGTTGCAGCAGCTTACATTGTTTTAAAAGCAAATTTAAAACAAAAAAAAAAAAAACAAGAAAAATGTGGATTCGACCTTATTTCAATAAGCGTAATACGCTTGTGATACGTTAGATATTTTAAGTCTGGAAATAAATATTTTTTTGTAAAAAAATCATTTTTGAAAAAATTTAGATGTCCGCATTTACTTTGCTGCCATCGAAACTAAACAGAAACAAACACGAACATAGCTATGCTACTTGAGCGAATCGCGGCATACTTCACGTAGCATAAGAAAGGGACGCACTTATGCCGTATAGCGAGACAACAATAAAAGTGGCTGAGAAATATTGCAGTATTTTCGATTGCAAAGCGATTATTCCGGAAATATGTCTGAAACCCTAAAAATTCATCGGGCACACTAAAAATATGTGGCAATATATCCCGGCCATACTAAAAATATTGCCGAGTGTTGCATAGTCTGGCCGTAAATGCTGGCTGATGCTGCCGGCCACACTATTGCAGCTATACATTTTCGTGAAAATATGGCCCGTCTAGGAGCCCCTTTATAAAATGAAGACTCAGATTTAAAAATGAACTTTTGAAAATTAGTTACCAATACTCTATAATATTTTTTTGATTTCAATGTTGAGTATTCTCATCACTGCGAATTAAAGGGTTAACTAGATGTTTCAGTAACAGAAATAGCAGGCTCATAGTAAGCTAGAGAAACTAAATCCTCGAGAAAACAGAAAGTGCAGCCCAGCCCAGGTAACGGTGGCACGTGGCGGTTATTAGGGTACTCGCTAATTGGCCCCAACAGTATTGCTCAATATCGGGCCGAGAACGGGCACGATAAAAGTTTGATTATTTCTGGGCAACCTGTATCATGATGTTCTGTACACTTTCTACTAATCTATAATGTTATAATCGAAAGTTTTCGTGCGTGAGTGTGAGTGTCATGATGAAATTTGATAATATTCGTATATAGATACCTGAATCTCTGGAGTCATATCACAGTTTCAGGCAAATTTTTGTGCCGATATTTCTACGAGATGGCAATTTAAGCGTGCTAAGTTGAAAATTTAAAATGCTGCGCTTAGTGGCTTAGTGGTTCGACCTACTGCCTCTCAACCAGAGGATTGTGAATTCAAACCCGACCTCGCACCTCTGAGAGTTTCGAAATTCATGCGCAAAATTATTAGAAATTTACCACGAGCTTTACGATAAAAAACAAACCTGCAAAACAATTCAATGATATGTATGAAGTCAGTCCGCACTGGAGCCGCGTGAGAACTATGGCCCAAGCCCTCTGATTCTGAGACGAGTGTGCCCAACGCTGACGTAGGTGTACCATGTTCAGATGGTAAACTGTATCTCACAAGTCTTCCAGTACTTATAGCTAACGCAGGCAGTGTTCGCGATAACGGCGTCAATAAGGCGCGCTATAAGTCAGCGGGCACGCCGCGGCCCGCAGCGAGGCGTGTGAAGGACCGCGCGACGTGCGGCGCCCACCGATCACGACCCGACCCGTGCAACATTATGCAGAGCCCGTGCGCGGCCCGGACAGCCTCCCACTCACACGGGTGCAACCACGTCACGGATCACGTGCCAATAACAGCGAAACTGTCATCGCCTGCGCACTTATATCACGTATATCAAACATGCCAGCAAACCCTTTGACAATACACTTAGTAGTTTCTTTTTAGTTTAGTTGTAATGTAAGCAGCATCTTTTACTACTATTTACTTAGAAATTTGTTTTTTTCACAGCTTAGGTAATTAATAGCAGGCCTGAGTGTTTGAAATTAATTTCAGTACCTCGACGTGTTTCACAAAAATTTTATAACAAAAAATTCAACAGACTACAAAAAACCATGAAAATAATTTTCTACCAGTCTGAAGTCGGTTCCTCTGCATGAACCAGTAGGAGTGGACCTATAGTGGTCTACCTCACCTACATACTATACGCGTATATCGGGCTTCAATCACTCCTGCTGGCTCGTGCTGAGGCACCGACTTCAGACTGGTAGAAAATTATTTTCATGGTTTTTTGTAATCGGTTAAATTTTTTGTTATATATTTTTTTGAAATTGGTTAAAAAAGGTTTTTGCTCACTGGGTTACGTAACCCAAAAACCGACAACAAACGTGATCGAGGCGTGAAGCCGCGAAGAATATGCAAATCAGACCACTCTCATAGCTCTCGGGTGGTTCGCGATATGGGCCGTGTGGGGTCGTTAGCGTCCGCGCGAGCTCGCTGCACGCGGCTGCAGTTTGCACAAATTGCAGCGCCGGCATGCTGCGCGATGCTCTACCTGCGATATTGGCGAGAGAATCAACTTTATAGAGCAAGAACGATGTCTGATTTCTGTCGTAAAATGCGCTGAATGTAGTATAAAATTCACTTGTATTGCAAGGATTCACATCATGGAGAATCAGTCTGGTGAAAATAATGTTTTTTAATTTTTGTACAAATTTATAATAACGACTAGTTTTTGCCCGCGGCTCCGCAGGCGTAGTATTCGGTTATCGCACGCTGTTCCCTCGGGAACTGTGCATTTTTCCTTGATAAAAAGTAGCCCTTGTCACTCTCGGGTCCATAAACTATCTCTATGACAAAAATCACGTTTATCCGTCGCTCCGTTACGGCGTGAAAGATGGACAAACACACAAACATACAAACACACTTTCGCATTTATAATATTAGTATGGATATCAAAAGTAAACTAACACACGCGTACATAAACTTTCGCATTTATAATTTCTGAGGATTTGGTCCGCTAAGTTTAAGTTATCACTTTAAAGTAAGGCGGTCAACCCACTCGTCGTGTAGGCTGTGCACCCACGTAAAGAGCTGATGCTGTTCGGTGTGTTGGCGGGGGGAGGGGGGGGGGGGATTACTTTGTTATTCGCCGCCGCTGGATTGATTCCAAATGAGTGAGCCCGGTGCAGCGAGCGGAGGGAACAAATAACGTAACGCTGTATGTTATGTTTATACTTTGTGCCGTGGCCTAGTGTAACCTAGCCTCTCCAGCAAAGTTCCAAACCAGATTAATACCTGCGTATTTCCGCCATTTACATGCGAAATTTATTACGCTTCAAATTTGCCATGAGTTTTAGAATGAAGGAAAAAGAAATTGTTCAGCTACGCTAACTGACGAGGTTTGCACGAAGCAGTGGACGCCTCTGGAAGCTTTCAAAAAAACGCTAGTCTGTAACCGCCCTTTAACGAAGCTACGAAGTGGGGCGCTACGTTCGTAGCAGCTGCTACGAGTTGCATTCGTGATGCGGGCCGCGTCAACAACATGTGCTTTGGCCTATTTTATAGACATCTATGTATGTACCCTTTTGGGCGCAGCAATTAAGATTACAATACACAATTAATACATTTTCATTTTTAAATTATTATCATATTAATTGGTTATTCATACTATACCGGATACTCGTAGCAAAACCATCTCGCATAATATTTCTTTTAGCATCGAATACTTGAGGTATCCCATCTTAGGCCTCCTAGTTGGCAACGCATCTGCAATACCCCTGGTGTTGCAGATGTTTGTGGGCGGTGGTGATCTCTTACCATCAGGAGCGCCACTTACTCGTTTGCCATCCAGTTTTATGAATAAAAAAAATGCAGCCGACGCGCGCGGCGGCGCGGCGCGGATCTTCCTTAATGAAGAGTTAACCTTTTACGGCGTCTCGTATGACGCCGGACCTAATCTCCAACTTTAATGAGCGTAGCCAATAATCCGGCGCCTGTGACCCGCAATAACTATAATCCCTCGCCCAATCAGGCGCGGCCCGCCGCCATATTGGAGGGGGAGCCATTTACACCGTTAGTGGGTGCCGCAGCGGCGGATATTGCGAGCAAACAAACATTCAGGGCCTGATGACTGGACCGGCGATGGCTGCGGCGAGCGCCGGTGGATGATCTCCTCTGTTATAAAACTAGCTAGGTGCTTGAATATCAAACACACTCGCAGCATGAGTGCCGGCTGACGCCGACCAACTAGCGGCCGAAATGTTTCAAGCTCAACAGAGCACAAGTTGAGTGGAACCTTGGAACGCTAAATTGGCTTTGGTCTCAAATAATCAATATTTATTTTTATATTTTGTTTTCATAAAATAGGCGAATTTAAAACAGTTTTTTGAAGGATTTTGGTTTCAGTTGGGTTTTAAATTTTTTGTCCTATTTATAAGTTAGCGGCATTAGCTAACCACAGTTGTCATGGCGTTAAAAACTGCGTTTATCTTTGCCCGTCGCAATTATTAAAAAAAAGTAGAGTCTTCTGTCCTCTGGCGGTGTTAGAATTAGGCTGTTTAGTTACATAACGTTTTAATATTTACGATGAAAGTCAAACAAAGGTCAAACGTTATTTTGCAAATATCCATACGAGCATTAAGTATTTTTTAACTAAAATGTTATAGAATGATTTAGTACAACTAATGCCAATTCAAGACTAAACAGCAATCGTTTACTTGAGGTGTTGTCTTGTTCAGTCAAGTTTGTGAATTAAGGTAACATGCGAGTGACAAAGCTCTTCTCTACCACTCGAAGGTTGAATGGCAGAGATCCTTTCAGGGATAAGTCCGCTTTACACTTTATTTTATGTAACCTTTTTGTGTTTCCATCTTGTACAATAAAGAGTTTATAGTTTAAACACACAAAGTTAGCTGAACCAGAAGTGCGCGCACTTGCTCGCGTGTTTAGTTTAACAGTCATTTTTTACTCTCGAGGTATTTTTAACACGCTTGCCTATACTTAGCTTTAATTGTATGAACCCGTGCTACGGACAATGGGCTTGTTAAAGTTGGTCGTAGTGTGTGTTTTAACTAAAGTTTCTTACTATGGTGCGACAATGGTGCGGTTAGGCAGTTAACATTAAAGCCGCCTTTTAGTTTTTCAGACTACCCTTATGAAGCAGCGTTTCAACCAGAGACGTGCGAGGATGTGTTGCGAGGAATACGTTTTTCATTAACCAATAGAAACGCTTCATTTACCTCGCCTCGCTCCTCTCAGCTGGTTCCGCCAGAGATGTGCTGTGCGAGGATTAGTAGATGAAGCGTTTCTAATGGTTAATGAAAAACAAATCCCTCGCAATACATTCTCGCAGATTATTCAAATTCAAAATTCAATTATTTTATTATTGTAGATTGTGGGGACATCACAAATAGTTGTTACAATCAGGTATTTTATAATCGAACCAGCACAATCAGCCAGTTTTTGGCATACAACATTTTTTTAATTAATAACTAGGTACCTGCTTTCACTAAGTTACATTACAATCCAATCAATGCTCGCTTAATTAGGTACCTATTAAAAGGATAAAAATAGTATTGAGATAGTAAACATTACATGTCAATTATGTCTAGCTATAATTAATTATTGAATTAATGTTGATTACTTAATTATTAGATTCTCAATTTTAATTATAGTTATATTCATTGTTTGTTTATCAGCCCATTAGCTTACCTACATAATGTCAATTATTTTTGGTGGTATATTGGTGGAAACGCTGCTTTATCCCTATGTTTATTGATATTATATTTTTTAATTAACACGCTAAAACGTTGTATAATATCCGTTTACCGAACTAGTTAAGTAATTAAATAACACTTAAAACAATAATCATCGAAGCACGAAGGTTAGGCATCGGAAGGTATGTTTTAAATACCGCAATATAATGTCACAGCTGATTCCGATGTGCCGTACATTGCCTAGCGGAACTACAAGTTAAGTAAAGAGAGGCGTTTAACTTCCACCCCAGAGTTAAGTAACAAGTTGGCGGCAAACAACACAGTTCAGTTATTTGGTGACTTGAGTTGGGAAGTTAAATCGCTACTTTACTTGATGGAGTAAAGCTACACCGTGTACCTAAGTATTAAGTCATCGTTACAAGGTTAACCAAACCATACAAAATTATTTCCAAGAAAAAGTTACGTTTTTATACGAAAAAATACTTAATTATTATTCATGAATACTTACATCTAATTGTCTTGCGCACAAGGAAAAGTTCCATATTTCATTATGTACGCGCAAGGACTTTAATTTATGAAACCTTTTCGAAGGAAAATTCCTTACGATTTTCCTTATTAATTAATGTGACGTGCGCGATGACGTTTACTGTGAACAGTCAACACTAATCAATGGATGGTGAAACAGCCCCTTAAATTTTCTACTTACAGAACTCTGCCCGTATATTACAATAAATTACATTTTGCAATATTTTTTAAGTTGTTTTTTAGTTTAGTTTTTTTAACTTGCTCGTTTGCTATCCAGTCGAATAAAAAAAATAAAGAAAATAAAAATTCTAGCATCTACTGCTAGAAATATTAAAAAATATATGCACAACGCAATGTATCACGTACTCGTAGTGATACATTGCTTGCTGATTCATAAATAAGGAGAAAAGTAATATAAAAAAAAACGAAAACGTATGGAAATCTGATTTATCGCAAAAAATATTTTTCTCGAAGTGATTCATTTCCCAATTATTTTATATGAATGAATGATTTCAAAGGTTGTGGTTATAACAAAAACACACGCGATGGGTATGTATTTATTGCATATTTCCTAGAAATATAGTTCCCGCTCGACTTCAATCTCCATTTTCCATCGAATCGACTTTGTAAGTAAACAGACAACTTAGATAGTGTTCAGCGCTCGCAGCAACTAATCCAGTAACGGCAAGCAGCCAATCACGAGTTACCGATACCGCCGGTCGCAAACTTAGTTTAGCGCAGGATGAGGACGTCCCTTCGCGGGGCCAGGATCAGCGGGGCCTTACGGAACCCATTATGGCACTCAGGAGTAGGGCTGCCACGACACGACTCATCTTAAGAGAAGTCTCTTCGTTCTATTCTCCATACAAATGTAGTCCCGGTCTCATTTGAAAACTAGGCAACAGAAGTAGATGAAATTTTGTAAGTATGAACTAGACGTAATTATATATGCCTGTGGTTTTTCAGATTTTCATATAAATGCGTAATATCAGAATTACAGGAGCTCAAAAGTCGACAAAAAAGACGTCAACTTTGCACGAGAATTACAGATAATAAAGCATTTTTACAAAAATCTAAAAAATCACAGGCATAGAAAACATCTTGATTGTGAGATATCATTGATTTCTGTGCTATACTTTTCGTACAATATGAGGACAACAAAACCCAAAATCAACCGCCCAAATCTTGAAAAGCCTACAGCTATCTCGATATACATTAGCGGGAAGCGGAGAAGCGGGAGGGGGTGTGCATGAGGGGGGGGACTGTGAGCGTTTATGTCACGAGCGATAAAGACAGCAATATCACCAAACGAATACTTAACGAGGCCGCGCGGGCATCAGGGAAGCTTCTCTTAAACAGTTCCAACTTCGCTAAATTAGTTGCTACGTATCTGAACCTTTTTCAGCAGAAATAATCCATAATGACGTCACGGCTTTGAGACAACACATTCAATAGATGTTACAAAATTACTCATGTCGGCCTTTGTACGTTCCTATGCTGAACACAGGCCTCCTCTCAGAACAAGAGCCCAAAGCTGTAGTTCCCGCGCGGGCTCTGAAATTTCGCACGTGAATTATGCAAAACTCAGAGGGGTGAGCCCGGGCTTAACCTCGCAATCCTCTGCTTGTGAGGCCGTTTTTGTAACACAACTAGACGAACACGACTGAAACACTACTCAATCTCAATTCAAAATTGTCAAAAAACATTTATTTAAGTTCTCGTTGAGTTTCTTGCTGGGTTCTTCTCAACAAAGGTTTTTCCGAACCGCTGGTAGCTATTTTGACTTTGATTTCGTGATTGGGATTCTCGTCACAGTTTGAGAGTTACGTTGAATGAGCATCCCTGGCCTGCCTTGTGCCTTTGCTTCAAGCCAATAACTATTACATTCAAGCTATAACTATTGCACAAAGTGCACAAAGTACGAGTTTTGTCAACAGTTCAATTGCTGTGAGGTTCCGCGCCCTATTTAAAAAACAGGGTTGCCGAATAACCGAATTCTTAAAAGACTTTATTTTGTAGGGCCAACGTGCGATGTGACATTGGGAAGAACTCGACCCGTCCTTGAAGGTAAGCACCCTCCCGCGCGCTTATTACTCCCCCCACCTCCCGCAGCGGAATCCTAACAAAAGTCAAAATCATTTATTGAATTGAATTTTTCAGAAGCTTTTACGTGAATTCGATGAAGGTAAAGGGGGGAGGGAGGGGGGCTCACGTGCTGCCTCTCGGCATTACCCGCCGATTTCGGGAATAAACCGGCTTAACGAGATTAAACATAAATGCCGCCGTCTAATGCGAGCACGAAACGAATTGGGGACGCCATGAATATGTACCGCGCGAGGCGTCCTTAAAGCCTGCTCCTTGGTGTCACATCGCAACAAACGCCTGTGTAGATACATCTCAATACCTTCTGTGCTTCGAGCCCTCACGTCCGCGTTCCCACAAGGAAAATGGACGTCAATTAGCTACCTGCGAGCTATTAATATTATATGAAAAAGGTTATATTCTATTAATATTATTTCGGACATTAGGTATCCATAATATTATTATTAAATACGTAAGGAACTCTACGAGTATGTATCCTCTTCACGCTTAAACCGCTGAACCGAATAAGATGTAATTTGACATGGAGATAAATCAAAACTATACATACATAGACAGACAGACAGTTTTATCCCGGAAAATTGCGTAATTCCGGCAGGTCCCGATAAGCGAATTCTTCGCAGAGTCGCGGGTAGCTACGAGTAGTTTTATATACAGGTAGAAATGAGCTGTACTGTAAATGAGGTACCTTACCTAGCCGTCTGCTCTGTAAGAATTTTGGAAAATCCCTTCTTAGTGCATCCTGTGATCAGTCATCCAGTCCTATGATCCTCGAGGAACAACCCTTTTAGATCTCAAGTCTCTTTTTCAGGTGATTTAGGCTGCGGGTTGTCTGTTAGTCCATTTATAATTTACTAGCTTGTGCCCGCGGCTCCGCCCGCGTACTATTCGGTTATCGCGCGCTGTTCCCTCGGGACCTGTGCATTTTTCCGGGATAAAAAGTAGCCTATATCACTCTCGAGACCATAAACTATCTCTATGCCAAAAATCACGTCAATCCGTCGCTCCGTTTCGAAAGACGGACAAACATACAAATAGACGTACAAATACTTTCGCATTTATAACATTGTATGGATATGGAAGTAGGATATGGATTACGGTGCAATATTACCTTTCAACTTTGTAATGCCATTATAGTTAATTCACAACATTTCAATTTTGAATAATTACTAAAGTACCGACAACCATTTAGAGCTTTATGTTTAAGTATTCCATTTTATATTTTGGCACTGGTCCCACCGCGAGCTAGTAAGCTATGAGCTATCGGCTATTTTCTAGCCCAAGAAACGAACAAAAGATAATCGCTTCCGTGTACATAAAAGAGAGAGTTATATTTTTATAGTTCATAGCTGGCTGTTCACACTGCCGGCGAGGATACTCTCCCACCGCCCGGCGAGTAAGCGATAATTCCATACAATTGTTTACTAGCCGCCCGCCGATTGTCATCTGTTTCTAGTACAGAATTTTACTAGTTGACCGCCGAACTCGCCGATAGCTGGCGGTGGGACCACTGTTTACTAGTTGACCGTAGCGATAAGCTATCGACTATAAAACTAGCTCAACGGTACTCGCCGAAGCCTGCTTGGCGATCAGAGCGATCATTCTACCTTTCAAAGTGGATGCGAGTGCACGTATATACAATGAATTTAAAACAATCATACGAACTATCTTTGTTGTCAAGTGGCAATTTTGAAGAGACGGAAGAAAAAAAGGAATATTTTAAAATGACAAGAAAAATTTGGATGCATAAAATTAATTATTTCAGAAAAGAATACAGTGAGTTCAAACTAGCTAGTGTGGTGAAAATGTATTTTCAAATTTAAATTCAAATCATTTATTCAGTAAATAGGCCGCAATGGGCACTTTTACACGTCATTTTTTTAAACTACCAGCGCTTTCGGAAAGACCATCATTGCCAAGAAGAATGCGCCGCAAGAAACTTGGCAGAAAGTTATTTTTTTCAAAATAAAATAATTACAAATAAAATACTTAAAAACTACAGTAAACAATTTAACAAAAAATTACAAAAAAAAAATTAAATAATAATACAAGGATGTATGGGGTCCCTTAGTTACAAAATTAAACACTAACTATATTCGACCTCGACTGTACATCGTATAGGTCATTGGCGAATAGCCCCCCGGCTGAGCTAGTGCAGCGAGTAATCGCCCGTCGCACGCAAACACTCGCTTATAGCCGAGCGTCTAAACTAGCAAAACTATACTCGCTTCTCGCCTCTCGCCCACTCGTTTGTAGTTGATAGTTTTACTCGCTAATAGCTTGTAGCCGCCGGTGGGACCAGTGCCTTTTAGATTTTTTTTATTACATAATTAACGAAATATTCACAAAAATCTTCAAAAAATCCAAAGTGAGGCATCGTCATAGGTATACCTTTGCCCATATAATTATTATGAATAAAAATGACAATGTCAAAAAGGTGTCAATGTCAATGTCTCAAATATCAGTGTTGTTTGCCGAGGTTGTTCGCTTTGTTTTGAAAAAGTTATATTTAATAAATTGATTTGCCATGAAAGTTTCGGACGGTTATGCTATGGCAGACAGCCGCAACCTTCCTAAGGTGGATTATATGATGTTGTTGCAATACATGCGTGAAAATGACTCCTTTAACGTTGCCGAGATCCGGGGAGCCAAGGTTTTGTTGTCATCAAGGGATGCTTAAACTGCTGTAGGCTATGTGGAAGTGAAACGAGAGAATGCTGTGTGCTTTATCAAGGGCAGAGTAACTCCTGAGCACCGAGTTCGTACTAAAATGTACTCAGTTGTCGCAAGCATTAACGAGGCAGAAGAAACAATATTGGATGTGAAATGTGAAGATTGTGCTGCAAGTCAGGGTGGATGCAAACATTCAATTTGTTTCATTATGTGGCTTATTAAGCGGACTGAAGAGCCTTCAGTTACATCTGTACGCTGCTATTGGACCCAGCCAAAACTCTCGGCGGCAGTGACTCAAGATAAGTGCATTTTAGCCAAAGAAATGGGAAAACGTTTGCCAGCAACAACCAGTCTTCGTAATTCCCTTAAAAAAGCTGCATTTTTACAAGAATGTCGGAAAAGAAAAATGCAAGATTCTTTGTTTTCTGACTATAACAATGCAGTAATAACATTGGATAGTTTCAGAGTTTTTCAAGCTTTTACTCGATTACTATACAGCTAGTTCATCCCAAGATGAGCTAACAGATTACACAAAGTTGAAGATCTTTGTCCAAAATAAATTAACTAATGAGGTAATTGATGAAATTGAAAACCAAGCACGCAGCCAAGCTCACAGTCAGTTGTGGCATATTTTGAGGCAGGGGCGAGTTACTGCATCAAAGATTTATGAATGCACAAAGTGCAACACTGATGGAGCATTAGTTAAATCCATTCTTGGAGGTTATAAGATACCAACAAAGGCGATCAAAAGAGGAAAACGCTTGGAAAAAGAAGTGGTGAACGAAATAATGAAAAAAATGAATATTGAAATAATTCAATGTGGATTTAAATTAATCACACCTTTTGTTGGAGCATCACCAGATGGATTATGTGTAGAACATGGTTTCACCATAGAAATCAAATGCCCTAGTAGTAATAAAACTATGGAAAGCTATGTTAAAGATAATGTGATATCGGCTAAATGTAAAACCCAAATACAGCTGCAAATGTTGGCGATGAACATGAAAAAAGCTTTATTATGTATAGCTGATCCAGACTTCTAAAGAAATAAATCCTACCATGAACACTGGGTCTACTATGACAGATTGTTCGCAGAAAAGTTAGTGAAAGAAGGTGAAATGTTTGGGAGAAATTTATTTTTAAGAAAATGTTAGATATTGTACATTATGATAAATAAAAGTCAATGAATCATAAAGTGTCCCTTTTATTTAGTTATAAGTACCATTTATAGCAACACACAGTTATCAAAAATTATACAAATAGATATAACAAAGTTTTCTTGAATATTGTACATTTTGTTAAATAAAAACCAAAATTAATAATTGTTCACTATGACTTTGGCCTAAATATGGCCTTCTGGTCTAAGAGGTGGCAGGAATTTTTAAAACGATCATGGAAACGGGTAGATTCATTTTTATGGGTTGTAGGGTGGTTTGCTGATGTGAATAATTTTGGTCTGCCTGCTCTCAGTGGTTGCAACTTTGAGATATAGCGCATAAAAGAGGCCTTATTGTTGCGAAAAAAAACGATAGCAGAAATGGTAAGTTTTAGTACATATTCAAAGTATGGCGTCTCCGCATGTGAAACGAATCGGTCTGCCTGCTCTCAGTGGTTGTATTTCGGAGCTATGACGCGCGCAAGTCGCTTTATTGTTGCGGTAAGGGAAATGGTTAGTTTTGGAACTCCGAAATACAACCACTGAGAGCAGGCAGACCGATTCGTTTCACATGCGGAGACGCCATACTTTGAATATGTACTAAAACTTACCATTTCTGTTATCGTTTTTTTTTCGCAACAATAAGGCCTCTTTTATGCGCTATATCTCAAAGTTGCAACCACCGAGAGCAAGCAGACCAAAATTATTCACATCAGCAGACCACCCTACAACCCATAAAAATGAATCTACCCATTTCTATGATCGTTTTAAAAATTCCTGCCACCTATCAGTCTATTCAATGCCTAATACTTCTTTATGACAGGTGACTGTAAATTTATAAGTCCACAAGCAACTACCACTGCATCATCTAGTATGTTCAGTAATTTATTATTTACAACAGCATGTGGCTTCAACATTTTAAAAAGTCTTACCCTCCTGATAACCCTTTCTATATGTATGCGTAAACTAGCTAAAATTTTACTATCAATCACCTCTGCTTTTGTCATTTTTGTGCCTTTGAGTACACTAGGCGGGCGCAGAACTTTTACAAATTTCGTAACTAAATGTGATTCTAAATGCTTGAAACCCCTGTCTGCTAGTATGGTAGCATTAGCTGGTATTATCTCTAAATATCCACTTTGTTCAACTAAATACATGTCACTAATACGTCCTCCATAACCTTCAGACACAAAATTTATAAAACCATCTGGGGTAGCACTTATCAAATACTTTATGGTATTACAATTCTTGTATTGGGACCATGTAAGGGCCTGATGTACAGGTTTTTTAGGCTTTTCTATTTCTATCTCGAAGCAATCTATTATTGCCTGAACACTTGCATACTCTTTGCTTGTAGTAAAAGCAGTAGGAAGGTTCCTCTTAATGTCCAGGGCTGTTGGCCAATATATTACTTCTCTAAAAAATAAACTCAGTGCTTTCAAAGTTTTGTTAAATATTCTCCACAATGTAGTTAATGAAATTTCAAAAAGGTCTTTTATTTTGGCAAATGTTTCATTATTTTTTAGCTTATAAAATGTTATTATTACATGTAAAGAAGGTATCTTTAATTCTTTTGCACTATATTGAATAATCCAATAATATTGTTTAGGAACACCTATATATGAAAATGGTTTTTTTTCTATTAAACTTAACATAAAATACCTGCCAGCTAAACTTTTTTGTATTGGTAAGTTACTAAAACTTTCATTTTCAGAAAATTCTGTTGTACTTCCAACTGTTGATGGATCATGTCCCTCTGATGACTCTTCTTCGAATGAATGTACCAGTTTCCTTTTTCTGGAAATTCTCGCACCAACCAAGCGATTGACCGTAGTGGGTTTTACTTGTATAGATTTATTAATACAGTCAGGAATGCACAGCACACCTTTTTCTTGCACATTTGGTACAGGATCTATATTAACTGTGGATGTGGATGTTGATGGCAGAAGACATGGGTCTTTATTTATGTTCGTTAAATAATTTGGGATGCGAGGGTTCAGCCGGGGTCTATTGGTTTTTTGGTCTATCCAATCTTGGTAGTTTAGTAATGCTTCTTCCAGCTAGAATAAAATGAGAACAATTCATTAGTAATCATCATATAACAAGGAAATCAAGGAAAACAATAGAGACACTTTTTTAGGGTCCAGCTGGATACCGGATAACTGGTAAGTAAAAAAAAAAAAGAAACCAACTGCTTTCATAAGAAAATGTTTATTAAACTTTGTATTTAAATCAACTTATAATTTTAACAGATTTTAGTATTTAATCAAGTTGTTTATTTCTCATTTATTAATCATTATTATAGTACCTAACTAGTTATTGAGATATTTAGTACTAATTTTTAAAAAATTTAATGTCAAGTGAATCAATAATCAAACTTCAAATTCGGCAGATTGTGATATAAAAACCAGTTATTTCATCAATGGTAAAATCATAAGTCACACTGAGAATGTCACTCTCTGCCTCGCTCGCTCTGCTCAGCCCTGCCGAGCAGTGGATTTTAAAGACATTTTAATGCCAGGTAATTTTGCCAGTTACCTGGCAGATTTGGCAAAAATTATGCCGGGTACCCGTTACCCAACACCCGGCAAAACCAGGATCCGGCCCATCTCTAAAATACATAGGTATATACTGTAGATAACTAAGTACATACTTACATTCAAATGATCTTCGCAAATGTAAAGACTTCCAGTTTTTGGTACGTGTGTTTTATTTACAGCAGCACACCACTGTACTCTCGAAGACCTCGGCACGTGGAAAAAATGTTTTTTTGGATTCTTTATAACTGTATTTTTGCAGGTGGGAACGAAGCAAGTAACGAGGGGATCTAACTTACGAACTTGTTTATTCATTTTTATTGACAATTATTTCCAACTCAGTCCAGAAAAATTCGAAAACTTAAAATACAATAAAAACCAACATCAAATCACAGCCACAAGCCAGAAGCGCTACTACGAAACTCGCAAATCGAAGTCGGTATCGCACCGTCTCTTTCACTCGCGTATTAAATGACATAAGCGTCAGCGGGACGGAAACATACGAAGTTCGAGTTTTGCACTTTTGTGATAGAGGGCCAGACCAAACAAACGTCAATCAAAATTCAAAAACAACGTCTAAAATGACAACCTGTATCTGGTTTTTTTTTCATAACCTAGGCAAAGATAATGTGTAGTTTCAACCTCACAAGCGTTTTTTTTTTTTTCGAGATTTCAAAATTATTTTTGACTAACTTAGAATACGAATTTCGCGAAAAGAAAAAATATGGGTCTCCTAGTTTTCAAACTACTATCTATTAAGCATAAGAAAACACAAGGAAAAAAAAATGAAATGTTGTCAATTGTATAGGGTTACAAAATTCAATTTGCATTGAATGAATCAGTGTACTACATCCATACTAATATTATAAATCCGAAAGTGTGTGTGTTCGTATGTTTGTCCGTCTATCAGGCTGAAACAAAGCAACGGATCCACGTGATTTTCGGCATAGAGATAGTTTATGGGCCCGAGAGTGACATAGGCTTCTTTTTATCCCGAAAAAATGCACAGCTCTATGCGGGCGAAGTCGCGGGCAAAAGCTAAATCAAAAATTTTAATGATACATTACTGTAGAGGCCGGAAAAAGCAATTTCTGGACGAGTAGAGTTTGACGTTCGAAGCGTGGCTGAGCCCCTCAATAAATACGATTCCATGAATTGCCTTTTCACTGAAGCATTGTGTAGTGTTTTTCTCCAACAATGCGAGGAAATGAAACAAAATTGAAAAACGTTCCATTCATTTCCATTTGAATAAAATCGACGCAAATGTTTTACTATCATTAAAGCAATAAAAAATACAAATAAGTACATTATTTTATAAATGTACTACGTAATAAGTAAAGATCTTTAAAACTAAATTGGATTTTTAATTCGTCAAGTTTTATTACTTTTTTTGGATTTAGCACTTAAATATGTAGTTCTGGTACGCGACGTAGATTCATTTATAAATACGTTGATGGTAGGTAGGTATGTATTGTACGAACATTTCGTTGTTTGTAGTGAATTTACTTACTCAAAACTCGTTTATTTCATAAGAATAAGAAAAAGTCCGACCGACCCCACGGCGACTGTACATTATGATTGTCAACTTTTTCAATTTGCGTCGGCCTGTAACGATGAACTTTACGTGCTATTTTCCTCCAGTAAAGCGTAGGTTTGCGAGCATATTGGGGGAAAACCGTCAGGGCCACAGGGCGCATGGCCGTTATTTCAGCGCCGGCATAATGAAAGCGCTCGTTTGCTGGGTCGGTGCATCCTCTCGCTCCAGCAGGTATGAACACGGCGTAATCATTTTATCGAAAAAATAACCGCCGGCTAATTTTCGACGTCAGTAATTTTAGGTTCACACCGTGCCTTGTTTTAGAATAAGTCGGACCCATATCTCCCCTACATACATACACACACACTGCTAGAATAAAGTAGGTATAATGGCTTAAAATTTCCTTTTCTTTTTTTTGTTTTGTTTTCCTTATAACCACAACTAGTGTTGTGGAGGAGCGGGGCTTCCTGGTACACGTATAAGTTTACTTAATAGGAAGTTTCAACCCTTAATTTTTGTAATAATGTCATTTTGAGTGAAATAAAACTTGAGAGTGGGAAGCGTTTTCTATTGTTAATTTCAATGCATTAATTGCTTGAAATTAATCATCACTTCATTATGTTAACTAAGACGGCCTCGAGCTCTGCTGTGGAGGACACGGGGTACACACCGCACTATTTCCCGAGACAATCGACATGAAGGTTGACCACTGATCCTCATCAAACGACCGACGCTGTCAAGAGGGTAGCGACTTGGACGAATTTTCAAGGAACTTCACGCCCCACCCTTACAAAATAAGCCGTTTCAGGCTGACTGTATTTCATTCATACTAAGTAAGGTCTATTTATCATAACTGCAACAGCGGACAGGGGAGAGTGTTATCTCTGTTCTATCTATGGGTGTGCCATGAACAGAGGAAACACTCTCCCCTGTCCGCTATCATCCAATCTGAGACCTCATAGGTATCGCAAAAATTCTAATGATACGAAGTCTCCAAACTAGAATACGCGTGCCCGTTGTTACATATACATCCGAACGTGGCCTTAGCGCTTTAGTCTTGTATTCAATGTTATCTGTGATTATTAAAATAAATGGCCGCCCGACTAACACAAATCGTCTCATCTATTTATTTCTTAAAACGTCACCCCCGTCAATACGGCTGAGCTCGATAGGCTAAACGACACAAATGTGGAGCAACCTCAAGTCGAGTTGCGGCGTCCGACATCGCACGCTCATTTGACATTCATGGCACGCGCCTGGGCGTGTTCGGCTTCATTGGCAGCGTTCGTCACACGTCGCCGCGCCGATACCGTGCCGACACCGCGACGCGCCTGACACGTGGCGATTAGCAGCGCTACTGCTTGCACTCGCTGCTGCTTGCCGACTACGAATGTAAACATGAACGAAAGAAAAAAAAAATGTAATTATGACAACCTGGCTATAGCGACTTTGACCTCGTTCATGGCTATCCCGCGGGAAATATACAATTTTCCAAGACAAAAAGTATCCTATGTCCTTCCTCGGAACTTAAACCATCGCCACGCCAAATTTCATCCAGATCGGTTCGGATGTTATTGCATGATTGACTCAATCATCGAGATCCATTCAAGTGCTTGTTATGCCTAAATTAAATAAAGATATTTTGACTTTGACTTTGAACATTATGTCCTGTGTATTCACTACAATATCATCATCAGCCTACAGGTCTCCTGCTGGACATATACTTCCTTCAATGAGCGCTATTGCGCCCTGTCATCGGCTTGACGCAACCAGTCTCCACCAGCAGACTTTCGCAGATCGTCACTCCAGCTGGCCGGGGGGCGTCCTACACCACGGTCTCCACTCAAGAACTCGTTTACTCCAGCGGTTGTCGATTTGTAGGCGGATGCTACACGCTGGATATTTATCGTGATATTTGGATCGTTGATATATACAGATCGTAGATTTTTTAGATTTCTACAAATCCAGCGATACGTGATTCGCCTATACTACGAGTACACACTCGATAAACATCGTGATTCTGGATTACGGTCCAAATATCACGATAGATATCGAGCGTATAGCATCCGCCTATCGCCTATGGCAGATATGGCCCGCCCACTGCCACTTAAACTTGCACTACAATATACTAATAGTAATTCCAACCTTTATAATTCCTACTCCAAAGCTTTCGACTTATCAGTTCCGCACACTTACTCAGATGAAATAAATAACTTGGAAAGGCATCGCTATTTTCCCTGACAGAAATGCTCCTGCGATTGCTCATCCACTTCACGCCCGAGAAAACAAAACAAACATGCAAACTTTCGTATTTTATAATTCAAGTAGAACATACTACGTACCTTCCGCGAAGTTTGCTTATCGGAGAAACTGGGTCAGTTCTCGCGCGAGGGAGCCGCGACGGCTGCAATCGGCGAGCGTAGGTATTGACTCGTCAAAAATACGCGGCCAATTAGCTGGCGTATAGTCTACATCATCATCAGTTTATAACAACTAGTTTAAAAAACCGGCCAAATGCGAGTTGGACTTACGAAATCGTCACCAGCTCAAAAATCCTAGTAGTCGGTCGGGACCATTGAAGTTTAAGTTATCTACTAACAGATTAGATAGGTAGTCGAAATACATTGTTAGTAATAGAGTCTTACTACTACTTAGCTTGTTTTTTTTCTTTTTTATTTGAAGCTTTTTATGTCGAGTTTTTGTTTACTAAATATTATTTTATTTCAGACCATTTTAATGCTCCTGTAAAAATGCTATCTTAAAGGAATAAACATCATAAGTAACCCTCCTTCGTGCAATCTGGTAGAACGAAAGAAATGCACAATAACGCTTAGCCACTTAGCAACTGCTTCAACTAACCGCTCTCGGTCTTCATTTAAGTTTTAAATCGTTTTCCTTGGTTGGGCCGCGGCTCGCGCGGCGCTGACCGGAGGGTATCGCCGGCGCGCGTGACGCGGGTCGACAGACCCTTCAGATGGGGGAGTGACACGTCTAGTTGACAAACGTCAAGCAAATAAAGTCCTCTCGCGAGCACTCAGCCACTTGTACCAATATTTACTTGTTCTGTGACTCAACTTCAATTAATTTGCTACGAGTATACCTACCTAAAAAGCCGTGGTAGTATTTTTACTCGTGGCGTTTCAAACTCGTTGATTCGAACTCGGACATGGAACTTTAAGTTTTAAACGCGGTGTGCAAAGGCCCTAAGCTGTTTGCGGGACGGCAGTCGTGATCATTGTGGCAAATGTTCCGTACTGTTAACTGCGAGTTCGAGACATTACATCCAAATTACCTAACTCAAGTTTTTGTTCTCGGGAAGCTTAGCGAAAAATTCACTTTACGCTACTGCTGTTAGGCAAATATTTTTACGAAAGAGCCATTTTAAGACAGGATCAAGATCAAGAAAATGTAAGATTGATGTTTAAGTTGGTCATACACATCGACATCTATGTATAGACTGAATGTTTCTTACACCAAAACGGTGCACAAAATTTGTTCACAGCGCGGATTTGTGAACCTTTTACTATAGTATATTTGAAGTCCGTGACAGGGTTTGTGTCAAAGTAATATTGATGAGATGATTGATGCGCCGCGCGTTTTGTTACAAACAACCAATCTAGTACCGTAACTAATATCGTTGGCTTGAAAAGATAATTCAAAATGATAATGGTTAGAAATAACCGTCAGGTTTTAAAGTATCTATTATTTTTTGTTAAATACTTGTCCACACCCTTCATTTTTATACGTATAAACTAATTTAGAAGAATTTATCATAGCTATTAGCGTAGAATTTATAAAACCGAATATAAGTACGGAACCTTACACTCTCCCGACATCTTGGCCAGTTTTGATATTACCGCAGTACACGTATACATTATATTTTGGTATAGCGGTGCGTGAAGTTTCAGATATCAACCGCGTAAACAATCGACGAAGTTGCCACATCTCCGCCACTTTCCAACAGACATAACAGTTTTGACAATTTATCTGATTGTTGTTACGCGGGTAGCCAAAAGCTTCCCCCACAACAAGTTTAAGCACGTCACTAAAATCTCTACACATAGTGTAGAACAAAGTGGCTTCCCCCCGCCTGTCCCTCTGCATGACACCGTCCGTTAGATAATTTTTCACAGAAGGTTTACACGAGTGAGTATATTAGGTATAACGTATAACCAGCGACGCGTCTTATCTCTCTCAGGGCCGTCACCGTCATTATTCTGAACATCTTTCAAACGGAATTTAGAATTAGCTGGTGTTAATTTAATATTGAGTCAAGCACTGCTGCTGATGTATACAGCTCCAGTGCGTCGGATATGGATGTTTATTGTATTCATTTCTTAAGAAATCTAATAGAAAAAGTGTTGAGAATAATGACAATTTCAAGCTCTCGAATATTCGTTTCACTGCTCCACGCGGGTTTGGTTTTCGGGAAAGGAAGATGAAAAATGTGAAGTTACAGTCTCTGATTACCTACAGATTTTCTTTATTTTTTTAACCCCGGCGCAAAAATAGGGGTGTTATAAGTTTGACCGCTATGTGTGTCTGTGTTTGTGTCTGTCTGTGGCACCGTAGCTCTTAAACGGGTGGACAGATTTGAATGCGGTTTTTTTTATTTGAAATCAGGTTTTCTAGCGATGGTTCTTACACATGTATTATCAAATCGGTTCAGCCGTTCTTGAGATATTGAACTTTAATTCACCTTTTTTTTTCAAAGGTTCACCCGTACGTAGCCGGGGCGGGTTGCTAGTATGGAATAACGCTAAGTTTAGAGTTTTCACGGCACTCGCTTTGCCCCCGAGAGAACCCTCCCTCCCGCAGGGGGTCCGCGCGGGCTCGTTTATTTAGTTTGAAATGTACTCCTTCATTTCACCGCCGTTTTAATGAACCTCTTTAAGCTGCAGCAGCCTAGTGGTTTGACCTATAGTCGAGTAGAGCAGAGGATCGTGGGTTCGATAGTAAAGTTGTATCTACCTCTTGAATTTAAAGACATAGAGTCCCCTTAGACATGATTCCGAAGATACAATACAATATAATAACAAACTCTTTACTGAAACAACGATATAGCAGCAGCCATAGCAACACTCACACTGGGTAACTGTTGGAACTATAATATTAAGTCATCTTTTGTACAAAGTTTGACAATAACTAAATTCTGTTCTATTCTATTCTATTCTATTCTATTCTAACGGTTTACTAATGTTTCAGCGAATAACATTTGGCAACCTGTTTCATTTCGCAACTTTTAATTTCCCAACTGTTTAATTAATTATTTATGAAACTGGAAGTATTTCAGAATTTTTATAAAACTAACCTAACCTAAAGGGCTCTACGTGATAGCCCTAAATAAATCCTGAAATATTTACTGTTTTAGAGTTTGCGAAATGAAAAGTTGCGAAATGAAACAGGTTGCCAAACGTTACCTTGCGAAAAGGCAGTACTCGAGTAGCAGTATGTATAGAGAACAGAGGTAGGTTAGGTGTACAGTCAAGTGTAAACATAAGAATCTATTTGAACCACTCAAAAATATGTTACTACGGCCTTATGGCGTCGGAATAATTAAGAGCCTGTGGCATTTATTTACGAAACTTTGAATCCATACTAATATTATAAATGCGAAAGTGTGTTTGTATGTTTGTGTGTTTATCCGTCTTTCACGCCTTAACGGAGCGACGGATCGACGTGATTTTTGGCATAGAGATAGTTTATGGGCCCGAGATTGACATAGGCTACTTTTTATCCCGGATGATGTGCAGTTATAGGCGTATGCGATGTACATACGCGTACTAGGGTGGAACACGATTTCTTTAGCTGATGTATATGGAATGAAAGGTTCCAAATCTGGTCGCATTTCATTTTCTTCAGTACCCGGCAGGCATAGTTGCGGGCTGCTTGTGGCACTGGCGCGCTGCGGAGCGTGAGATCAACAAGTTCGTCATTACCGCGAGGCCGGGGGGGGGGGGGGGGGTTGTTGCCAGGGGCTGCAAATGCTTGTTAAAAGCATCCGCTTCGCGTATCAATCAAAATAGAGATATTGTGGAGCCCCCGGAGGCGAATGGCGGCACGGTAACAAAGCAGAGTTGTCGAGGTAAATAGGGTTCTTTTAGGGTTCTCCGTGTTTGCTTGTCTGTCACAGGGGCATGGCCAAGGCTTATACACGTACCTAATAACATTCGTTTTTCCGTACCCTTCTTGCGCCAGACTTGCACTTGTCCGGGTTACGTTTTACGTTTCTTTTTTCAAATAAAATCGGGGATTTAATGTGGTTTCTCATTTATATATATTGTTTTGTTCAAACCAGATATTAAAGATTATGTTGAGCCAGACCGGTGTCAGTCAGCTGCAGAGAGCTTGCATTTACTCAGCGACTTAAACCAGACAAAGTAACTGTCCTGATAAATCTTTGCAACTAAGACCCCTGAAGTTTTACCCATAAATCGGGAGCTTAGAGCTATCCGTCCTTAGTTTTAAACTTGTCAACCGACTTGTTCCCGGGCAGGGGGGGGGGGAGCAATTAAACAAGTTCCTGATTAGTGCGCGACCCGCGGCGCCGGTCACGCGAGCAAGCAGACCCGCGGGCTTTCAGAAACTATTAATTACACAAAGTTGTACAAAAATGGGATCATACAATTTTCTTTGTAACTATATCCTAATGATTCCTTGTAAGACTACGAAATTATAAAAATTAATTTGGATGCCTTGATACATTTTTTATTTAGAAGTGAAGTCGGGGGCTTCAACGCGCTTTATCTTGGTATTATTTTATTTAGTTGTCAAATAAAACATTTTACTAACTACGTATAGTCGACCAAGAAAGTGCTTTACCAATTTTAATGATAGTTCTTACTTCAGAAATAAAATAATAAGGCTGATTTCTAGATTGCCTTGTGAGCAAAAATTGGCTTTGACGTTTTGAGCGAAATTCTTTAAACCGTGGGTAAACCAATTAATGTCTTGGTCGACTGTACTGTATTATCCTTGCCTTGTTGTAGGTACACGATGTCTTATTGGACTCTTTTGGGACGTTTATTCGAGTGTTTCAACCGCCTCATTTATCTGGTCACATTTTTTACGAATCGGCTAAAGATTTTGATGTCGGTTTTACGATTATTTGTAAGTGTTCCTGTATTTCTACCAGATTACTCAAAAACATTCGGAATATTCGGTCATTTTAACAGAAAAGTGTCCACAAAAATGAAACGGTTGAAACGCTCGAATAAACGCCCTTTGAGATAAAAAACGCAATTTCAGATAGGTATCTGGAATTTGATATGCGATTCGAGTTGAATACTAGCCCTTTTTACCTCAAAAATGTATCTCGTCTGATCTCTAAGAAGCTCGTCGAATCTCTAGTACAGGTACTGTGTTTCAATTTGAACCACTCAAACACATTTCACAGTACACTCTGTTCCAACAAAGAGTTTAGTTAATGTCAATGATACTCCAGGTTTTACAAATGACTATGCACGCCCATTCGAATAAATTAATTGACTAGAGAGTTTTGTAGCGAACCTAACTCTAAAATGACGCTACGAAAAAGAAGTCCTTTAAAAATTGTTCACATACCTGTCCCACCCTACGACTTAATATAACCCGCGCTAGTGTGGCGCGTGTACTCGTAACACCGGCGGTGCTCCTGACAGTTGCGGGGAGGGGTTGCGGCCGCCACAGTAATTGGATGAGGGGGGGGATTATAACTTCATCGTAATTACTTCTCTCGCATTGAATTTTGCGGAATTCCGTCGCTAATTAATTGGTAGTTCCTGAGACGAGTCCCGCGGCTTAGGCCGGGACCCAATCGGCTTGGAACTTGCTAGTCTTAACCAGCGGTTTTGCTGGCTAAAATTCTGATAAATCAATAAATTGCCATCTTTACTAACTTTGCATATAGACCTGTGCATAGTTTCATGTCTCTAGACTTAGCGGTTAAAGTTGTGGGATTTAACATAGGTCTCGTGGGTGTGAGATAAAAAGTAAATGTAGCTTTTTGTTATTCCATACACCCAGCTAATCTACCTAACAAATGTCATCTTAATCCATTCAACCCGTTTTAACATGAAAGTAGAACAAACTACAAACACACACACACCCACTCACAAACTGTCTCATTTAGAATAATTGGTAGGATATTTACTACGATGTATTTTGGTATCGATAAAAATACTCCACTGCCCAAGTTTCGATGCTATCAAAAGCCTTCTTGTAGTCTATAAATGCGACCCACAGAGGTAGTTGGTATTCGGTAGCTTTTTCAATGATGACTCTCATAGTTAATATGTGATCCATTGTGCTAAAACCTCCTCTGAAGCCGGCTTGCTCAACTGATTGGTAATACTCCGTTCCATTCATCAAACCGATATTCTGCTCAGCTTAAGTATCATTCGGTCAAACGAGGACTTCCTTTATGAGCCTTGAATGTAGAAGCGGGAGAGATACTGCTCAAAACGTATAAAGGTAAACCGTTCGCTTTCAGTGTAACCGGTACTATTTAAAGTACTAGCTTATGCCAGCGACTTCGTCTGCGCGGATCTAGGTTATCGCGCGGTGGTCCCTCTACCGGAATAAAAGGTAATCCTATATTGAAAAACCGACTTATTTCTTATTAAGTGCTTCAATGCCAAGTTTCATGGTTTTATTTTCGACAGCGACGAACTTCCACCATATAAACTTTCACCCCCTATTTCCACCCATTAAAGCTTCTTTTTTCGCGACAAAAGATAGCCTATCTTCTTTCCCAAGGTCAATTCTATCTCTGTACCAAATTTCATCAAAATCGGTTCAGCGATTTTGGCGTGAAAGCGTAACAGACAGACAGACAGACAGAGTTACTTTCGCATTTATAATATTAGTAGGGAAGTAGGGATTACATGAATATCTCAGCCAGTGGTTCTTTATGGTCAACAACTACCCTGCGATAATACAATGCGACGTCCCTATAATATTATATTCTTTAAAAAAACTTCCATGGCTCACAATTCAGCTTCTTGGGCTGGTATACTCTGCGCCAAAAAGACCAAGGCAGTATGAATTGAACAAGCAGCGCGAGTGTCGCGACAGTTGCCCGGCGGACGCGGAGCTATCTCGGCGGTGGGCGGCTGCATTCGTTTGCATCTCATTAGCACGGCCCGGGAGGACTGCGGGTCTGCGGCACTGGGGATGAAACGATACGAGTAAGTACAAGGTATTTACTCGATGCATTCTTTCAGATACATACAGGTACATAATCGTTGCTCAAATACAAAAGGGCCACAAATCAAAACCAAAAAATCTTTTTTCTATCTCAATAATTGCATTTTAAATGCTATTTCACATGCAATTATTACAATAATTCTTTTTTGTTTTTTTTTTTATTATTTGTGACCCTTTTGTATTTATAGGTATTTACATACATTTTTATCGATATTTTAAAAGTATGTATCGGGTAAATATCGATCAAAAGTACTCGTATCGGTTGGCATTCGTATTCACAAGCATTTGGCAAAATGAATATTTTTGGGGAGTAGGTAAGTAATACAAAAATTTACTTTTTTATAGAAACTACAAAAAAATCAGGTTTTGAAGTTTCACGATAGAAGAAAACTAAATAAAGAAGAATCGGTGTTACTGTTCAGGTACAATTTATGTATTTTTATTTTAATCTAAAATTTGTGAAAAAAAAATCATTTCAATACGAGTTTAGTATCGAGACTTTAGGACCGATACTGTATCGAATAAAAGTATAGATACCTCAGTGGTATTATGGTTTCAGCGGGCCGGGCTCGAGAAGCGCGAACTGTCGCGCCTGACATTATCACGGGCTGGTTTGCAGACGCACTTGGTTTATGTGGAACGATTTTTCGTCAGTCTATACGGAAGGCGATTTGAAGCTAGAATATTTATAAAAAACTAAAATTAAGTGATAGTTCGTCTTGTATTCACGAGTAAAAAAAGTAAAGCAATGCCAAACAAAACATTTTGTCAATTACGACTGATAAAAAGTTCTGTAGAGAAGAAGCGAGTAATCAAACCACCATTGATAATCGACTAACTATTTTCAACATACTCTCTAATTTATATTAATACTACACTACCATGACCATTAATCGCTAGTAAGATTTTTTTCATGGGACGAAGCGCGAGACAAAAATAATGAACTGAAATATTATCATGTTTAAAAATTGGACACGACGACGACGGCTTCTCAAGTTATTAATACGCTCCAACCTATTACTTAAGAGCTTGTTTTACCACTCTATGGAACGTATTTTACGAGGCAGGTAGCTGTGATACTGTCTTTGTTCATTTGGTTTGATTAAACATCGACGCCATTACAAATTTCTGTCACATAGGTAAGATAACAGGAACCTTAGTACGAAATCTAACAACGGGATGAATCTAACAACGTTAATCTCATTAATATTGGCTTTGTAGAGCAGAAAACAGTCGATAGCTGAACTGTCTGTCATATTGCTAGAGCAACAGCACAATGATTGAACAATTCATTATATCTACACGTGTCGCTCGTCTGTCGGATTATACGCGCATCAACTCGTACTGCACCGGTGCACTGACTGCGAACATTAGTAAACGGCGGACTATTCCAGAATATTCCGTGAGGATCTTATGTTAACGTTTGCTGCCGTTTCCATAATGCTGATGGGAACTTCAGAGACGTGCTATATTTGCTTAATATAACCTCACGTGTAATATGAATGTCGTAACAATGAAACTGCGTCGTGTAGTTCTTCGGAACAAATGAACAATGAACTTCGTACTGACTTACTGCCGTTAGTAGGACATTGTGATATCTATTGGAAATAAACTGTAGTAGTGAACACAGTTGAAGAAATTAAACCACGTATCATTAGGCAAATATATGGTTTTCAATTCCAAAGTTTGGTTATCGTTTAGGTTTGCATATCGAAAAACAATTATGAAGCCGCTTGTAAACTTTAAACGGGCGGGCGGGCGGTCGGGCGGGCGTACGTGTGTATGTGTGTGTGTGTGTGTGTGTGTGTGGCACCCTAGCTCTTAAACGGGTCAACCGCATTGAATTCTGTTTTTTTTCTAAAATCAAGTTTTCTAGCAATGGTTCTTAGACATGTTTCATCAAAATCGGTTTAGCCGTTTTTGACATATTGAACTTTGAAGTGACAAAGTCAACAACGCGATAGCAAATACAAAACATAAAATGTGTCTACTACACATGAATGAACGTACAATAATGCACGTATTTATACGTGCATTATTGTACTCTTTTATTTACGCAGCAAATATCCTAGTATTTTATTCATAACGCAGCCAGAGCAACACAATTTGAAATGTCAAGCAAACAGGAGACATGTTTATCAGGTCCCGACGCCAAATGGCCGTGTCGCGCCCGGAGCGTGCGCGTGCCCGGGCGAACGAGCGGGACGCAGCTACGCGGCGATACCGGTTAAATCTCCAAACCGTTATCATGTACTTAGTGGCGCAAAACCTTTTCATTTTGGTTTCATTCGCGAAACTGTTATTTTTAAACCTGTTTTAAGGGACCATTTCTATAAAGTTCTTGTCAGATTAAATTCAAATTCAAATTAATTTATTTCGTCAACATAGGTAAATACAATTAGGTGATAAATACTGATAAATAGGTAAATAGAACTACTATGATGTGCCTGTCGGCGTACAAAATTTAGGTCGGCCGGCCGGTCAGCTGTCACTAGTCGAATAAACCGGTTTATTTAGGTTATAGTTAAGTTTTTAAAAACGAAAGGAAACGTTCTTATGAAAGAGCTCAGCTGAAGTAAACCGGTAGGTATTTACCGCTATTTTATAAACCGGTTACAAGCGTCGGCTATAGCGCTTCCCTGTCGCGCGGCGGCGCGGCGTCCCGCGCTGGCGGCCGTCCAACGGGGTCCGCCGCTCCCCGCCATTGTTGCATTGTGCTTACAATGTTAGAATACACCAGTGTTAGCTTTTGTGGTCCAAATTTATCTAAGATCGTCTCTGACAAACTCAAGAACAAGGATATACAAATGTTATTAAGTACATAGAATGGAAACCCATTTTTTTGAGACGTCTAGTTTTTTAGTGTCAGAATGGTCTTAGGGTACGTTTTGTTCCAGATTGGTATCCAGGGTCTGATGAAGGAGCATTGCAGCTTCACCGTTAAAGACTGTTGTTAATTGTTTTTCACATTTTATACCGGGTGTGGCCTGTTATATAAGCAAAAAATTAAAACATAGATCATACTCCTCGAACTGAACAACATTAGTTCAGCGAATTTTAAAAATAATTAGTTTTGTATTTTTTATTACACTTTTAAGTTTATTCGCAGAAGCAATGTAAAACAAAATGCTTGATGTTTGTAGCGTGACAGGCGACGTCAGTTGTGTTCTAGGATGGCGTACATTGATGGCAGTATTAAATTTGTATGAAAAAAGGAAAATTCAAAGACTCCATTATTTTTAAAAGTCGCTGAACTAATGTTGTTCAGTTTAACGATGACGATCTATGTTTTAATTTTTTGCTCGTATCACAGGCCACACCCGGTATAATTATTTTAATTTTATTCATTTTTGTACTGTTATCTATTCTATGCGTGTCCAAGAAAGGCGCGTGTTCTCGTGCAGCCCCCGACCGGCGGCTGGCAGCACCAGCAGCGCATCACATATTTAAGCGCGGCCCTGCCGCCGCCGCTGCCGCATTATAATTTACGAGCTCGCCAGTAATAAAAGTAGAACGCAATTATGACCCGAGCAAACATCGTTACCAACTTCGAGAGGGAAGCCTTCGTATAAAACGTATTTGGGCTTTATCAAAACAAACTCGTTCCTTGATACGCGGCGACGAGATTTAGGTGAGACGAAAAATATTACGTCAACAGGAAATGCAGCATATCTCGTGTCGTATTCCTGTTACACAAACTAGTTTGTTTTGTTACGATGCCATTTATTTTATTGCACGAACACCCGACGGAGGGTTATGTTTTTTGAGCGTAATAAGTATATCGAAAATACAAACTGAAATATAGATGCACAGAAAAACTAGAAAAATAAGACCAGCGCTGGGAATCGAACCCAGGTCCTCGGCATTCCGTGCCGCGTGCTATACAGCTACACCACCACTGGACAACGGTACAGACACGAATTTCTCCTACCTATGCATCACATATCTCAGCTTGTTTGTTTCTTTATTTAGCCACTGAAGCAGCAGTCAGCAGTTTGTATTTTCGATATAGCTTTTACGGGATGACCGTAAAAGTAACAAAAAATTGGAATTGAAATAAAAAATACAAAAAGATTCCAAAAACCAATTGTAGTAGGTACGTCCTGATTTTGGTCCTCTCTGTAACCTCCATGACTAGAAAGGTTTTCAATAAACGTTGCGAAGTCTCATAACTCTGCTTCTCCATACCTCATCAAGGGGGACACCCCTGTGCGCGCGTTCGTTAGTGCCCTATTTCGGTTATTCGCTGGCCTATCTCCAACACACCTGACTGGCTGAGGTTGCCAGGGCTGTTCCAGGTGACCTATATTATAATTATCTAAGCTTTTGCTAGACTAATATTTTTACGAGCGATGTTTACTTGCTTTTTATTATTCTTTCTGTCCAGTTCGAGGCCGATGACATAGTTGTAGGCAGTATGTTCGAAGCTCATCATCATCATCATCAACCAGAAGATGTCCACTGCTGAACAAGGGCCTCCCCGTTAGAATATCACAATGAACGACAACTCGCCACTTACATCCACCGCATAAGAACAAGTACCACAGAATTAATAAGGCCAGTGACTCTCTGAGCTAGAGACCTCGCAAAATTACTTAAAAATGATACTTTTTTATTAAACCGGCGGCTCATAGAGGAATGTCACCTGTAGAGGAGAACAGAGGGATATCCGCTTGACAGATACTCGTACGAAAGCATTTTTGCCCAGGTGGAAGCGGACACATCAATACTCGCTACAGCGATTGGGCTTACCAAAACACACACGGGGCTAAAAAGCCTTATAGGCACTTATTTATTTTCCTAGCTCAGCCTGTAACGAAATTATGTACTCAAAAATTACAGATGTGGCGAAAACTAACATCGATTTAAAAATGCTTGATAGGTATTTCTTTTTTTTTGCTCTCTTGTTTATAATGACTTCTGTCCAGCCAGATGTCGATGACGTAGCTATGCATGTTCGAAGCTAGTTTATGGAAAGAGCGCATACAAAGCGGTCTCTTCGACATAAATGGTGCACTCTCCTGTATAGTGCGCCGCGTCACGTGTTCGTTAGCAGAGTGCAGCGGGCGTGGCTCGCCGCTCGGAGATTATCGGAAATCGACACGACAACATCTGCGTGCGGGAGCACTTGGCACGGAAAATGTTGGCTTACGACATGCAGCCAGAGCTTTGGGGCTTACTTTACTGCCCGCTCGGGACTCGGGTCAAGAGAGCCGTCGTAACATTTAATGTAACTCGATGTTCGATACAATGTCGCCGGTGTGTCCGGGGCGCTCCGCTCGACAGAGTTTAATCATGAAGATTCCGTCTCGACTTAAGTTAGGAGTAATGACGTGACAGTAAAAGTATTACGACTTTAACAAAGTTAAGTGACTCTTACATTGTTAACCAGACCACACTCTGAATAATTCCGGCTCCAACCTTGGCGGCTGCTTTACGAGCGCACGCCGCTAATTCCGTCCGGACATCGCCGGAACTGGCTATAGAGCCTTTCACGGTCCGCCCCTGCATCCCAATCCTCAAACTGCAATTTCTGTTAAGCACGAATACATTACCGTCCCTCTTCGTGACGCTTACAGGACACAAAAATAAACGTAGCAATGGTTGCGGTAGAATCATTACGCTCGAAAATAAAACTCGAAGAGCATCGTGAGTAGAAGTTTAAGGAAAAAGGCGGAAACGGTAGTAGGTATTAAATCGATGGAGGCGCCGGTGATTTGCGAAGTTTCGCTTTGCGGGCCGCCCGGTTTATTATAATGATACAAGTTTGACCGGCGACTGTAGGTACATAGTTGATGTGAATAATCAAACAATGTTAGTTGGTTAATAACTCGGTGGGCGACTGCGGGATAAGTTTATGCCGGGTGGCTGTTGGTAACTCGTTTGAATAAAGTTTTTATAGTTGTCGGAAGACTAGTTAAAAACTGTCCTTGTGGCATATGCTGCAGAGAGACTTAAAGTACGTGCGCAAGTTTGAATACACCGTTTTCTTTGTAATGGTGGAGTGTTCGCAGCGAGGCGATGGTGGCGAGAGGCTGGCTGAGCAGCGGGGGCTATCGGCGAGATAAAGCGTCAGGTTTTTGCCGGCGCGTGACGGCGCCGCCGTCGAACTATTAATCACCCGGTGCCGCCCCAACTGTGTCGGGAGAGCCAGCATTTTATCGCTGATAAATTTCTTATTTATGAAGGTCACCGGTGGAGATTAGACCGGCATGTCGCGGCGCGAGTCATCGTCATCATCAGCCGGAAGACGTCCACTGCTGAACAAAGACCTGTCCCTTAGAACGCCACAATGAATGACAACTCGCCACTTGCATCCACCGGTTCCACGATGTCGTCAGCCTAGCGGGAGGCCTGTCAACGCTTCGTTTTTCAGTTCGTGATCGCCACTCTAGGACTTTTCTCTCCCAACGGCAATGTACCTAGCCTTCAATTGCCAATTGCTACTTCAACTTGCCACTATGACATGCGCGCGTACGTACATTGTAGTGGCAGTCGTTTAGCAGGTGAATTAGGAGCGGTAATGATCTGTTGTTGTGGGATCGTGACAGATCGTCTGCGGCTGCGGCGAGGATAGGCGCCTAATGAGCCGCGAACAGCGGCGGCGCGGGCGCGGGGCAGGGGACAAATAATCAGCTCGATCCTTACCCACGACTTCATTGACGTAATAAATATCCGAGTACTGCATTTTCGCAACGAAACGTTTGGCAACCTGTTTCATTTCGCAACTTTTCATTTTGCAAACTCTCAAACTGTAAATATTTCAGGATTTATTTCAAAGCCACCAAGAAGAACCCTTTAGGTTAGGTTAGGTTAGTTTTATAAAAATCCTGAAATATTTACAGTTTCATGAAATATTAAAGAGTTGGGAAATGAATAATTGCGAAATGAAACAGGTTGCCAAACGTTATTCGCCGAAACATTAGTAAACCATAAATATCAATAATAAATAAATATCATGGGACATTTGATATCAATTGACCTAGTTCCAAACTAAGCAAAAATTTTACTATGGATACTAGGCAACGATTAATTAGTAACTTGTAGATAAATACATACCTAAATATTATAAATACATCAAAGATCCGAGAGCAAATATTCGTATTATTCATACAAATATCGGCCCCGGCCGGGAATCAAACTTCGTAGTCAGGTTCTCTAACCATTGAGTCTGGGAGTCGTATCGTATTGAGATTCCGAGATTTTACTGAATTCCCACATGAGTTCCCCAAAAAATAACGTATCTAATTCTTCGTGTCGTATGACTTGGTATGACGAACACTCATGCATCATTTCATATGTGTAGACTGCGTAGTCTTCTTTTTGTAATCTTGTAATTTTCTTGAAATCTTGTGAATGAACTGTTATTGTATCAAGTTGCTACAAAATTTAGATCTATTCTATAGACAGGGATGTTTGAATTTAATTCCGATTCGTATTGATTTTTTTCTTTCTTTCTTTCTTATTTACCCACTTGTAATAATAGTAGTAGTAGTTGTGTTAAATACTTGTGATGTAATGTAGGTTAATAAATAACATTGAGTAGTTGTTGTTTTTTTTAATGTACATGTGTATTGCTGGGTTTATCTCAACAGACAGAGGTTTTTCCGAATAGGTGGTAGATTTTTCGACATCATCAATGGCCTAAATTGAATATTTATCTAAAGATATCTAAAGATATTTTTACTTTGATGGCAAATAAATATTACTTTTATCAAACATTTTAAGCAGAAACCTTTTAGACAATTGGGGATGTCTATTTTTTTGCAATGTACAGTAAATCGAAAACCATTTCGAGATAAATGCTTTTTAACTCGGTTTCTGTAGTTATTTTATTTTAATATAACGTAATGAATTTATTATTTAACAAATAAGCAATGACCTTCATTTGACATTGGTGTAAATTACGTGACCGGTCCAAATCGTACTTTATTATGTGTGGTTAGAATTCTTCACAATTTACGCATGGATTTGTACTACGGAGTTTGATTTAGACCGGCCGGCAATCTTGACATCTGGCACTGACAGTGCCGGTAAAGTGTCATTACTGTCAATTGTCATTCTTGCTTGTTTTATGTTTTGCGACGAATATAGGTATTGAGATGAATCAAGTAAAATACCCTGGCTGTGTTTATACCGGATTCCGATAAGCTTCTCTGAATGAAAATTGTACCTTTCTTTAACCCGGACGAAGATCATTCTGCACTTACGACAACCTACGCATCCCTTTGAAAACAACTTGGCTTGGCCAAGGATACCGATCTTTCTGCACATACGATAACCTACGCTTCCCTTTGAAAACTACTTGGCTTGGCCCCGGACACCGATCTTTCTGCACTTACGACAACCTACGCTTCCCTTTGAAAACTACTTGGCTTGGTCCCGGACACCGATCTTTCTGCACTTACGACACCCTGTGCTTCCCTTTGAAAACAAATAAGAAAATACATATGCTCTTGTTAATTATGAACAGGACTATATATTAGATGAGCTTGTCAAAAAGTCCATAGGCTTCTGGGAGAAATACATATTTCCAAAACTATTGGCAAGTGCTCTATCCTAGATTAAGTGAAAGCCTGTTCTGTTATATTAATAAAACAGGGACAAAGTATCCTAAAAGTATGTTCTATTTTCATTTTGCTAGAATAAATAGCCTCTTAAAAAGTTGTAATATTACTTTTTTCATAACTTAACTGAAAGCGATCCTATTAAGGGACAATTTCACCCTTCTACAGTCAAATCCACTGTATCGTAACCCACTGAAAGGAACCTTTTCACTGAAAATATCAGTCACATAGCATTACTTGACAAAGACAAATCAACATGACTCTTAGTTCAGCGCGTTAAACGATAAAAAATTACGAGTATGGAACGGATTGACATTGACAATAGTGAAAGTTGGTTGACACTAAGTTTGACCACAGATAAAGAAATAATTAAAAAGCGTGTGCCACATGGCACCAATCAACTATGTGGTAGCACTTTATCGAACTGTGACGTCATCAACCAAAATAGTTTCAATAATTAATTTTGATAAAAGTAGTGAACTAAATGAAAAAATATTGAAATTAGTTTCTTATAATTGAATATTCTATACAAAAAAAATATAAAAACCATGGGTAATTTTTTTTAGACATCCCCAATTCGAATCTAATTACCCGCTCTATGAAAGCGTTAACTGGACAAAAAACAATTGGTTCAAATTGGATCACTTCTAGTAAATCCAGTTTCAGGCGCGGAGTGACGCAATAAGTAATGGAAGCTATAAGATAACAAATCGTGATCGTTATAGTTTTCCCGGAGCGCCAGGACGGCAGTAACCCCGTAACCTACTGAGCCGTAATCCCGGCCGGGCCCGGCTGCGACACGACCACGACACGACTACGACACGACAACTATACCAATGCTGTGCAATACGCGCCGGAACTAAACCTACGCAAAAGTATAATGTTCTAGACAGAGACAAGGAGACACATTTTTGCAAACATATCCGGGGCGTTGTTTGTTTGTTTGTTTATTTAAACTCTTTATTGTACAAAAAGGAAATAGGTACAAAAATAACACACAAAAGAAAGTGCTAAGTACAAAGGCGGACTTATCCCTGAAGGGATCTCTGCCAGTCAACCTTTGAGTGGTAGCGAAAAGCAATTGAAAAAATAAGGATCGACAAATAGAATATCTGTTTCGTGGTTGTATCTTTTATCCTTATTTTTCGTGTGTACCAAATGTAGTGATTAAAAATTCACCCCCTTTCTATTGACAAATTGCTCTAAGCTTCGGTATGGATTATGTAAATCGGATGTCAATGCAATAGTCAACAAAAGACTTGATATTTTTTTTACTTATTATAAGTAACGCTAGAAAAACATGAGGTCGAATAATATACTAATATCCAGGTGTATTCGCGAGCCACGTACGACTTCCTGACACTTGCTTGCGCCTGACCGCATGTTTATGTATTCAGGATAGCGTTGGGGCGGCGCCCGAGTGAGATCTTTGAATGTCCCTTGACCTCGTTATCGCGACAGGGTGTTAAATTTCGTAATTATTCCGTTCAGAATGGTTTAGGTCAACAAACTGTTTTAAAACAAATCGGGGGTGAACTTCAGCAGGTGCTTGGTTTCTTCTTAGCCGTATCCATCATGACTGATGATCGTGGGGACGATTGTCGTTCTGCACAAATATGCTCCTGGAATCGATTCCGCCATCACGTCGCTCACAACGTCGCAGAGGAGTGGTCGTAGAATTTCTAAAAAATGTCATTAAACTGAGGTCGTATTGCCTAATGTTTCTGACTCTCGCGATCACAATCAAATGACAGATTTCGCATACAAAAACTGTCCTTTGATTGCGATATGATCTCTGGTCAATCCATCGCGCAGGTGAACGGCTATGTGGTCTCTTGCCTTCAGGATTTCCAATTCCCGAATTTCATCTCCCCACTGTTTCGTGCTTGTATTTAGTTTGACTTAACAATATGTAGGTACATATACCTATATACTGAACACCACTACGAGTATACTCGTATAACAAATGAGACTGAAGAAGTTACCAGAAAAAATATTATAAGGTAAGCAAAAGTGGGCTTATCGTTTCTGTCTTTCAGGCAACCTTTTTTAACAGAAAGAAGTAACTACTAAACTCCATTTCAATAGAACCTCACAATCCTGTAGACACTTCCAGCCTACTAATATGAACACCGGGCTGCCTAGGGCTTTGTGATGCTATTATTATTCTCTTTTGATGCCTTTTAGATGAAAATCACAACAACAGGGACATTATATAATCAAGTGTGCCCACGTCTTCAAGTGTTAAATGTGTAGAAAATGTGTAGAAAATTGTGAGATTCTATTGAAATGTAGTTTAGATTTCACCAGATCGAAAATTTCAGCAACCTTTACAGAGCTTAGTCAAGCTAACCCTTCTGCTGAAATATTCGCCATATTGTCTCGAACTTTCACTGAAGATCCGAGCATGTGCCGCAGCCTGGCGCGTGTAGGGCGGCCACGGGCGGCGCCGACAAAGCGGGCGCGGCCGGCGACCGCACAATGCCAGCCGCAGCACGCGCTCCTCAGTACCACAACATACCAAAGGGCATTTTTACCCTCGACGCAAAAAGAGGGGTGTTAAGTTTGACGCCAATGTCTCTGTCTGTTCTGTGGTAATAGTTCTGAAACGGATTTCAGTTCAGTGTTTTATTTATTTATTTATTTATTGTGGAGAACCAACAGCTTAAACATTAAAACAAAAAAAAATAGCAATAGATACAGAAAGCCAATTACAGGTTCTCGTCGGTAAAAGCAGTGTAGGTACAAATAATAGCAGAATGCCCGCACAGAAAAAAAAAATTAAATGAAAGCCAGGGTTTTGCGGTAGTTCTTAGACATGCTTCTAAAAAAGGTTCAGCTGTTTTGGAGATATGAACTTAGATATGATAATGTCGATAGTTTTTTAAAATTTTCTAAGATGGTTGGTTATTATTAAGTAACAATATTTAGAACCGTTGGGGTTGTGCCCGTACAATACCACTGAGAAAACCAGTTTGCTTTTTGCACAAAAAGCAGTTTAATTTTGCTAAGCTTCTAGACTAGGGTTACGCTTTGGTTGGAATGCAGTCTGCTTTAACAATTCTAAAGATGTGCAGACGGACCTAGATAATATAATGGAAAGTACACACTTTAGCTAGTCGTCTTGCAGCGTCACGTTTGCACGGACGTGCTTGTATCTTAGTTTCAGAGTCCAAAGTGACCATTTTTTAGCTCCTAAAGGACGATAAAGGACGATGTCTCTTTATAGCAATCATAGACACGCAATAAATTGTTTTTACACAATATCATTAACATTTACAAGTACAATACGCATTAAATTAATAAAACTACCTCTCCTAAACTTAAAATACTTACATAAAATAAAGTACATTAAACCTAAGACTACCGTATTTATTTAACACCTTACCTGATAACATCCGCCTAGAAACTAACAAAAATAAATTTAAAAAGATACTCAAAAATTACCGAATAGAAACTCTGCCATAAGACACAGTTGTAACAATAATTTTCTTACCTATAAACAATTATGTAATAAGATTAAATTTTTCTATGTTCTAATAGAGGCTGTATCATGCAGCCAAACTGTGCAAACAGTTTTGCAGGGCTATGTATAAAAGCAATGTAAGTTTGATGATAAATAAATACTTTTTCATTTTTTAAAACTAAAACAGATTACTTAAAGAATACCCTTTTGACAAAGTCCCGAAGATGCTGGTAATAAATAGTTAGAACATATTATTAACATTTTAGGTAAATAGTTTACAAATAAATGTAGGTAAGTATAAAAGTTTTTCCAGATTTTAGAAGTTACATCTTAAACAGTTTATCAACATAGTTCATAATACAAACACCTTTAATTGAATTTCATTTTCCATCCACAACCTTTTTATAAAAAAAAAACTTTCGCGTCCTCTACGTTTTCGTTACACCAGGAGTGCAGTCAGCAGTCAGAGCAGTGCTCAAATGATCAAAACACTCTTATTACCTTGGCAGTAGAGTCGTGTGTAGATCATTTTGAACGCCGTAACGAGCAGTTCTGCTGACTGTACCTGAGAGCAGGACAGTCCCATCCAAAGCGAGGCGTATGGTCACGTCAAGTATCCACCTACAGCCATGCTGAATTATTCAGCGAACGTGGCGAAGTTGGTCTACTGCGCACCGCAAACTGCGCCCGCACCCGTGCCATCTGAATATCATTCCCTTTCATACACGCGTTATTAATATTCAGCACTGGGTTGTGTGTAGGAGGGGTGATTAAGGGTTTTGTGGCGGGGCACGGAACCGTTAGCAGACGCGGTATTGATAGACCCTAATTGTTCGGTTGCTGACATACAAGATTGTACGATACAAAAGAGGGTCTTAGGTAACATTTGGTAGGTACACATTCCTAATGAAAACCTACGATAGCTCTCACTCCATCTTTGAAAATAAATTAGTTAACTGCTCTTATTAGTCACGACTCACCGTTTCCAGGGGGATGGTATCGCCTGAACGGGCTCATGACTGAATAGTAGATTGATAACCAAGGGTGGAAAGTGACCCATTTCACCCGAGATATTTCTGGCGCTCGAACGAAGTGAGAGCGCCAATAGTTCGAGGGGAAATGGGTTATTTCACCCGAGTTAGACACTCTACTTTTCATTTCGACTGTGAGGAAACTGAAATACTACAAAAAGACGAGAATAATAATAAATTGAATTTACTTATACCTATCCAACCTCCAACGGTACCTTTTCGACTGGCCACTTGCCATGCCGAAACGTGAAAAAAAAATGTCATTGACGTAACTCAATTATGTTCGATGTCATGGCTAGCCGAAAAATTAAAAAAAAATTACTTTCCACCCTAGAGGAGAAAACGCAATTTTCCACTCGGCTATCTACCCATGAAAATTAAACTTTCCAAACAGGAGGGATGAAAAAGATCTTAAGTCTTTAAAGTTGCATCTTAAAGCTTACACGTAACTACAGTCATAGAAACTGATTGCATCACGTACCAGGGTGGAACCATTTCATAATAAATAGGATGTCAACACGACAGCACAAAGGTTCCACCCTGGCCTGGTACGCAATTCAGCTTCCTCGACTGATCTTCAAAGCGTTCTTGTAAATTTTCAGAAGAGAATTCATGAATCCCCCTACCTAATTATATTCATTTCATTGATTCATTTGACTCTGTCTTGAAAGAGACGGTTGAGTGTTTGCTGAATGTCTCACTTAATGCGGATCAATGGGACCTTGCTTCTCTCCCCATTCGGAACGGGGGGCTAGGCATAAGGCGCGTGAGAGACGTGTGTCTGCCGGCTTTCCTGGCGTCGTCAGCTGGCGTTGTCGACCTCGTAACACAAATTTTAGGCTCAAACGATTGTGCAGTCACTATACCTTATGCTTCCGATGCACGAGCAGCTTGGTCTTCTCTCAACCCTATTTCATCAGTGCCGGAAACGGTACACCTCCAGCGCTCGTGGGACGAGGTGGGGGTGAAGCGGATTTCCGATTGCCTATTGGAGAGGGCCACAGGCGTGGATAGAGCCAGGCTAGTTGCCATATCCAGGCCGGAATCCGGAGCTTGGTTACACGCACTTCCTTCTCCTCACGTTGGAACACTCCTCGATGACGACTCTTTGCGGGTGGCTGTGGCTCTTCGCCTGGGCTGTGATGTTTGCGAACCTCATATATGCATCTGCGGCACTATGGTTGAGAGCAACGGTCACCACGCATTGAGTTGTTGTCGATGTGTGGGAAGATTTCCGCGTCATCACGCGCTCAATGACATAATAAGAAGGGCCCTGGTTTCAGCTAACGTCCCGTGTGTGCTGGAACCACCAGGTCTAAGTCGGTCAGATGGCAAAAGGCCTGATGGGCTGACCTTGGTGCCATGGCAGAAGGGAAAGTGCCTTCTCTGGGACGCTACCTGCGTCAGCACATTTGCAGCCTCGCACCTAGGTCGAACCACGAGGACCGCTGGAGCTGCTGCGGAATCAGCGGCCCTTAGGAAGCGCGAGAAATATTCAGCCCTCTCCAACTACATATTTGTTGCGCTGGCGGTGGAGACGACCGGTTGTTGGTGTTCGGAGGCTAAATTGTTTTTTAAAGAGGTAGGACGCCGGCTGCGGGACCGGGGATTAGACTCTCGCTCCGAGTCGTTCTTGATGCAAAGACTATCTATCGCCGTTCAACGCGGCAACGCGGCAAGCGTGTTGGGCACCTTTGCATCAGGAACGATTCGAGGCGGTCTTTTTTAATAATATAAAAATGTTATTTAAGTTAGTTAGTAGTATTTAGTTCATTTATTAATTATTTTGTATTGTGTGTTATTTAATAAAGACTTTATTGATTTCATTTCATGAATATGTATTTGTTGCACGGAGAGCGGATGGCCGTTGGGGCCGAAACGTTCTCGAGTGGAGGCCGCGGATCGGCAAGCGTGGCGTAGGACATCCACCAACAAGATGGACAGATGACCTGGTTAAAGCCGCGGGTTCACGGTGGATGCAGGCCGCTGCGAATCGAAGCAACTACCGAAGCAACAACACAGGTCTATGGGGGAGGCCTATGTTTAACAGTGGACGTCCTACGGCTGATATGATGATGGTGATGTATTTGTTGCAATGTTAATATGCCTCGAAATGTTGGGATCACTTGAATAACACATAGGCTACTTATCTTATTCGATACTCTCATTCACTCGATATTATGCATCTATAAACCCAAAATACCAACCGCTTCGTCTAGAACTTTGGTGGCATTGTTAAGCAGAGACCACAGGTCAAAAAGAAACTGTAATCATCGTTCTCTTTTCACTAACACAACCTTCAACACATGTGCTGACGCGCCGTGCATGTTTGTTCAAAGTTTAAAATCTTTTGCAGCCTTTTAGCTCTTGCGGACCGATGGTCCAAACATGAAATTTGGCTTCTATTTTTCATACATAAATGGAGATCACTATGCAATTTTTGGGGATGGTTCACTCAGGCAAAGCCGCGGGTACGGGTATACAGTGACGCATCTGGCTACGTGCACTTGGATTCGTTGAGATTAATAGCCACAAAAGCTATTTTCAAACAAAATTTGTCTTCGTCTGAATGACCTAGTTCAGAATTTGTTCCAGCGGTTTTGATCGAAAAAGGTTCTCCGCTGAACTAATAACAAGAGGAATAAATAAGTTATCGCGCGTATTTCCTTTTTCTCCTTTTTTAACTGAGGTTAAAAAAGAAGAAGGTTCTCAATGTTAGGTTTTTCCAACGATTGCCTACTCAAAGATGGTTGCAGTGATTAAAAAAATCTATTTTTGATTTTGTTCAAAAATGTTACTTTAAAAAAGAAGGTTCTTGATGTTAGGTTTTTCCCCCGATTTCTCAAAGATAGTTGGAGTGATTAAAAAATCTATTTTTGATTTTGTTCAAAAATTTTCTTTGCGGGTTTTAAAACTTATTGCAATGTCGACTCATACCACTGAAACCAGCGTCTGGTTTCAACTTGTGTGTGTATACAGGGTATTAGTTTGGTAATGAGTGGATAATTCTTGAACTACGGATAGAGGTACTTTGAATGTTATATATAATAAAGCTATAACAGGTTTAGTAAAAGTTGTACTATTTCCGAAATATTTGGACAAGAAAAAGTGACAAAAAAGGGTGTTCATTTTCGAAAAACCCAAAAGTCCAAAATATCTCTGAAATTGTGCAACTTTTACTAGACCTACTATAGCTTTACTATAACTATCCATAACGTACTAAGTGCCCTCCATCCATAATTCGCTTATTCTATTCGTATTGCGCTTTTCTGTGAGATATTTTTATTCCTCACATTACAAGTGGGGTACCTATACTCATCAAAATTGTAACCCGCAAAGTGACCATTTGGCTCCATGCTCTTCACTTCCATCAAAGCAACGTCTCTCTTGGCGGTAAACTGCGGTCAACAGTACTCAATCAAGCTCCATGCGAGCCCAACTAGTTCGCACACGGTCCGTCTACGCTTAATTGTCTGTCGGGCGGCGCGTGACCGGCGATGGCGTGACAACGGGCTCTAAAGCAAACGTCGCCGAGGCTGTTAGGGCCCTTACGTTCAATCAGCGTGTCATCTTTCTACGTGAATTGTAAAAGGACTCTGGACTGGACCACGAGCTGAGAGTTAATAAAGTCAACGGTCGATGAAATCCTGACAAATTGCACAACTATTATGTAGGTTTCTGAATGTTGACAATATGAATCATTCATTATTATTTTTTTTTTTTCAATGCGAAAAAACTCGCAAATTCGCAGGATTTCTCGAAAACACCCGTAAAAATTCCCAAAAATAACAGCGTAGTCCTCATTAAGGTTGCATAAAACGTGGCTGCAAAGTTTCGTATCTCTGAACGTGATTGAGATTTCAGTATTTAATCCTGACTAGGGATGGCGATCTCAGATCGATTAATCGAAGAATCGAATATTTCAACTGAAAAAATCCATATTTAACATCGATTCAGAGTACTGAATCGATCTAGTGAATCGATATTTCTATATTGAAGATCATCGAGATTCGGGTTAAACTAGTTTTTGTCGAAATTCGTAATTAGAATTTCTTATCGTGCCGCCCCGCTTACGCTAATAGCATTTGATAGGAAAGTAAAAGGGGCGCATCAAACTGCGGACTTTGATTACAAGGTCATTTCTTCCATAATTTGATTTATATATTGAAAATACGAGCTAAAGAAGCAAATCTAGAAAAGATCGATTTTTGGAGAATAGATCTTTTTAACTTCGATTTTTTCGAATCGATTTGTCAGGGCTCGATTCGGATCGATTCGAAAAACGATCTTTTCTGGAAAGAATCGCCATTCCTAATCCTGACCCCGTGGGAACATCGAGTTAAAAAGAAGCCTATGTGTTCAGATATCTAGCTTCTGCATACCAAGTTTCATACAAATCCATCCGGCTTTTTAGTGTGTACACGTACTCACAAACTTGCGTGTAGATCATTTAATTATTCAATAGGACAATTAAGCAATCAAACTGTTAGTTTCTGTTGCGTTAGCTTCAGAGAGTTAATTGCGCTTTCTGATTCTGAGCTGCGGCGTGGAGTGAGACCATTCCAGCCGCGCCGAGCGGGACTAAACAAAGTTAACGAGTCAAAGCCTCCATGAAGCACCTCCACGAGCACGACTAGCGACTGTATCCCGGGGGGGTACGGTCGCGAGTGCGCGCCCCCGGGTGTTTGCCGAGCCATCGGCGCCCCGGCTAATTGATAATTGTGCTGATTAGTTTGTCCTCGTGAAGACATCGTGGTCGTTACGTCGCCGGCGACATAACAATCACGCCGCTACGGCTGTTCGCTCAGTATTCGCTGAGCTAATTTGGCAGTGCTGCCAACAACTCGGAACCTAATGTCGCCATTTTTCACAGCTTGAACTGAGGTCGCCTAAAAAAGTAGCCTATGTGTTATTCCAGATCGGGGCCCAATTGCATAATAAAGTACAAGCTAATAGTATTAGTGAATTTCAATACAAAATCGCTAATAGAGCTTGTATTTTGCTATGCGATCGGGCCCAGGTGTCAAATTTCATAACTTTAAGGGGCTGTAAAATTAGCAAGATATGCAAAATATCAGTACGAAGCCCTACACCGCGCTTGGTCAGTTTTATTGTTAATTTTGCATATTATTTTTTATTATTTATTTATTCATCCACTCTTTTCTTTTTGTTTCCACTTAAACTCTACATTTTACGTGGGAGGTATTTTTTTTTCTAGTGTTTATGTTAATTCTCGAAGGCACTACTCGTATAAATACCTTGTCCTTCAAGTAGCCTAAAAGGCGACCAGTCGCCACTTAGAATTTTACGTCGTCGATTTCCATCTCGAGTAGCTTAACTTGTCCCACCGCCGACGATGAGCGAGAAGCAAGTAGAGCGAGTAACTAGAAACGAGCGGGCGAGCAGCGAGAAGAGTGTAGTTTTGTCGCTCGGTTGCAAGCGAGTGTTCGAGTGCGACGGGCGTTACTCGCTCCACTCGCTCGAGGGGTGCAGCCGTCAATCGACCGCGATCAACTATTAATATATGTATTGTATTGTATTGTAACTCTTTATTGTACATATAAAACATAATATGAAATTTACAAGAGAAAGAGATGTACAAAGGCGAACTTATCCTTATATGTGTTTCTTTTACTCACACAGGATCTCATATCTTTTGTTCGTTTCTTGAAAAAATTGTCGATAGCCTATCGCTTCCTCGCCGGCGGTGAGACAACTGCCTAATTGGCGACAAATCGCCTACGTTGGCAACACTACTTGGGCGCGGAGTGCACGCTCTACACGAGCGGGCCGCGGCGGCCGCTCCGACCAAACAAACCCTTATTTGACTACAAGTTTGGCAAATACAGCTATAGATATCTACTATTACTGAACATTGTTTCCGCGTAGACCCTTTGCATATTTGAAAAATATGTGTTTTAGATGAAATTCGGGTATCATTTCCTTTATCTTAAATTGTCGGTTACGAAAATATCTCGTAATGAATTCAGATAGTTCATTTGAATATCGTTGTAAGAGTTTTTCATTTTAAGAGAATGTAAGTTTTTTTTTAAGAGGCTTTAGGATTGAGAAATATTTTTAGACATGGCAGCGTAGGTACCACAGCATCAAATGCGGGTTGTATTCGTGAACCGAGGTTTTCATTCCCAGCAATTGCGGGCTGATTTTGGACCTTTCGGGTGTCGCTGTGACTTCATGTTTCAAATCCATACTAATATTATAATGCGCAAGTGTTTGTATTTTTGTGTGTTTGTATGTTTGTCCATATTTCACGCCGTAACTGAGCGACGGATCGAAGTGATTTTTAGGATAGAGATATTTTATGATCCCGAAAGTGACATAGACTACTTTTTATCCCGGAAGAATGCACAGTTCCCGAGGGAACAGCGCGCGATAACCGAATAACATTAGGGCGGAGCTGCGGGCAAAAGCTAAAACTGTCGAAAAGCTTACAGTGGTAATCACAAGTTACTTAAATGTAGAGATATTTTTGAACTCTACTGTACCTTGAGTTGGCAGACACAGTTGCTGGAGCAGAGTTGCAATTTGGCAGACGTATACCTGGGTACGTAATAGCTGATGGAAAAAGCCGATATTATCTGGTTCGCTGATTTGGAAAACTATCGCGTTTGCAAACGATCTTTACTCCATATTGATTATCTCTTCGCGAGAGCTCCCTTTTGTGTTTATAACGAACAACATAGTGTTGAAACATGTCGGTATTAATGTTAAAACTATCAGAAACTAGACTTTACCTGTGACTCCGCTGTCGTTGTTACCACTAGGAGTCAAATTTCGGGACTTTACTACACCGGCACACAGGAATTCGCAAAACTTAAATATTGGTTTTCATCTATTTTCCTGTTCGAAGCACTCGTGCAAAATTTAAAATGTTATTCCAGACGTCCAGCTATTTACTTAAAATACTATACCATATTTACACCCACAACTCAAAAACTTTCACATTTAATTTAGGTAGTTGATTTGTTTGAAAGCAAACGAGCAAGTGGGTCTCCTGGTGGTAAGAGATCACCACCGCCCATAAACATCTGCAACACCAGGGGTATTGCAGATGCGTTGCCAACCTAGAGGCCTAAGTTGGAATACCTCAAGTGCCAGTAATTTCACCGGCTGTCTTACTCTCCGCGCCGAAACACAACAGTGCAAGCACTGCTGCTTCACGGCAGGATTAGCGAGCAAGATGGTGGTAGCAATCCGGGCGGACCTTGCACAGTGGTCCTGCCACCTGCAAAAGAGGTATTTAAAAATTATTTAGAGGCATATAAAAATTGAATGAAGTTTCTGATACATTAAGTGTTGCGAGCGGGAGATGGAAGGAGAATGCTTGAGTGAGTGTGTTTTATTGGCTTAGTGAATGTATGTCGTGATGTATGAGCGGTTTGATTGGGGACAAAGCTATCCCACCAAAAACATTACATGTAAAAAGCTGCAAGTCTCGCAACGCAATGCAGTTCTTGTAATGCTAAAAAGGTTTGAGATGCAATGTTATACCAAGTCGGTTATTTTTGTCAGTACCGGGGGGTTTCCATAGAACTCGATTTTCACCAACTTGCTTATTTTAAAACCATAGAAAAATACAGTTTATAGTTCTCAAATAAAGAGTAAACCAAATTATTTTTAAACACATAAATGACTTGGCCATCGCAAGACATAATGACATAAGAATTATAATCATCAACGTCAGCTATTTAAAGTAATTCTAATTAAAGATAGCGCTAGCCCCAGCCTTGCAGTTTGAGTGATACACATAATACGAGAATGACTAAAGGTTGAGTGCGATGGCCAAGTCATTATGTGTTTAAAAAATGATTTGGTTTACTCTTTATTTGAGAACTATAAACTGTATTTTTCTATGGTTTTAAAATAAGCAAGTTGGTGAAAATCGAGTTCTATGGAAACCCCCCGGTACTGACAAAAATAACCGACTTGGTATAACATTGCATCTCAAACCTTTTTAGCATTACAAGAACTGCATTGCGTTGCGAGACTTGCAGCTTTTTACATGTAATGTTTTTGGTGGGATCTCATCACTTTTTGTAGGCAGTTCTTTTTTTTCGGGTACTACTTCTTGTAATAACGCATTACTATCTTCATTTCTTCATCCTTCCTTGTCCATCGTCCATCGTCCATCCTCGTCTATCGTCCATCGTCCATTCTCGTCCATCGTCGCCCATTGTTGAACTTCCATCGTCCGTCTACCGTCTGTCGTCCATCGTACATCTTCCATCGTCCACCCTCCATCATCCGTCGTCGATCGTCGGTCATCGTCCGTCATCCGTTGCCTTGTCCGTCGTCGGTCGTCGTCTTTTGTCCGTCGTCGCCATCGTCTATCGTTCGTTGTCCGTCGTCTGTCGGCGTTCGTCGTCTGTCGTCGTCCGTCGTCTGTCATCGTCCGTTGTCCGTCATCGTCCGTCGTCGAACTTCCCTCGTCAGTCATCGTCTGTCGTCCGTCGTCGAACTTCCGTCGTCATCCATCGTCTTTCGTCGGTCGTTCGTCTTTCGCCCGTCTAACTTCCGTCATCCGTCGTCGTCCGTCGTTTTCTGTCGTCCGTCGTCGTCCATCGTTCATCCTCCACCATCCATCGTCCGCACTGGGCTCGCGTGGGAACTAAGGCCCAAGCCCTATTATTCTGAGAGGAGGCTTGTGCCCAGCAGCGGGACGCATATAGGCTGGGATGATGATGATGATCCATCGTCCGTCGCCCATCGTCCATCGTCCACACTCCATCGTCCAACGTCCATTTTCTACCCATCGTCCATCGACCATTATCCATTGTCCATCATCCATATTCCAATTTCCATCGTCCATCCTCGCGTCCACTCGCATCGCACAAACATTCACAAACAAACGAACTTTGGTACTTATTACATTAGTAAGATAAACAATTTCATTTTAACCCTTAATACTCAGGTATTAAGACTCAACATTAATACGTATACAATACGACTACGTTCAATAAAGTCATTGCTGTGTAACTTTGTAATCGCTAGTATTTATATGGGATTACAAACTTACTTGTGCGGTTTGTATAACTTTGAAACGTGACTGAAATTGCAACATTTTGGATTTTTTCGTGACCATGTAGGCTAAAAACTAACTATGTTTAAAATTTGGACCTTGTGGGTCTGCTAGAAGTACCTTAGAATTATGATGATCAAAAGTCAGTGTGTAGGTATGTCAGTGACAAAACTGAGGAACTTTAACATGTGATAGTTCTTAATCTACGTGTTCAAACTGAATGTTATTGATAATATATCTAAGTCCCATTAGGCCCTATAGGTAACTGAAAATTCAGGGTTCTAGCTTTAGCCATAACAAAAATACAGGGTGTTGAAAATAGCCTGAATGGCTTCGAGAAAAGTATGGTACGGCCGTGCCTTTGTTTTTTTTTGCTCGACTTGGCGGGGGCACTGCCGTGCCCCCAGATACAACGCTAAATGAAGAACAAAATAAAAGTACTTATTTCTTTTTTTTCATAAAATCGACCGTGATCGACCTCTGTCTCACCTGATGTAAAGTGCAGATGAGGCGAAAGGTGTATCTCACTGGTTCATACACTCTATCTTTGAAGAGCCCTAGATTGTATTTATCCGGAAATACAGACGACGGACAACGACGACGAATATGTTTACCTAATGGGATGACAGCTATCAGAAATTAGCCAAAAGTGTTTAAATTAGGACTAAATTATTACATAGTCTGTTTCCTGAAATTGCCCATTTTCCAATGCCTACATTTTTCAAAAATGATATCTTTCTAACTATATTACTTAGGACAATGATCTTTTTTGATATCGATAGCTTAACAATCACAGATTATTAGAATGCCCGTAACTCCATACCGACCACAAACCTTTGACCTCTGAACGTCACATATGGATTTGAGGCATACAAAAATATCCTTACAAACTTTATATGAATATGAAGTCCTCATGCAGTATTCACAAGGTGTACATGCGTTATGTTTCCGTAAAGGCCAGGCCCCTCGTCCACCGTGCAGCGTTTTAAATGCCTCCGTGTTTAATTTCACGTATATTTTTGTGGTTTTTGAGATGAAAAGCCAAGTGAAACGAACTGGGCCGCGACGCGAGCAGGAATTAAGCAGCGCCGCGTAATTTGAATAAAGCGGCTGAGGCGACGAACAAGTGCCGGAAGGGTCAAGGCGCTCCCCGCTAAATGTAGGTCAGATCAGTGCAGTCACGAGCGCTAATTTAGGACCCATTTTAGACCGAATATCTGTCATTTTGTCACGAAATGGGTTTCAAGTAAAAATCCGCACAAAGCGCTTTCGCTCTTCCTTCATCAACCGCACAGCAAAAGAGTAGAATTCCCTGCCTGCGACTGTGTTTCCTGAACACTATAATCTGGCCGCTTTCAAGTCCAGGGTGAATGAGCATTTACTAGGCAAGCGTGCTCCATCGTAGGCCTCATCCTCGCTTTCCATCAGGCGTGATTGTGGCCAATCGCAAGCCTATTATGTATAAAAAAAAAAAGTTAACGCTCGTGACCGTACCATGTGCAATGTGGAAAAAAAAGCCTATAAAAATCTACAACACCAGGGGTATTGCATATGCGTTGCCAACCTAGAGGCCTAAGATAGAATACCTCAAGTGCCAGTAATTTCACCGGCTGTCTTACTCTCCACGCCGAAACGCAACAGTGCAAGCACTGCTGCCTCACGGCAGGATTAGCGAGCAAGATGGTGGTAGCAATCCGGGCGGACCTTGCAAAAGGTCTTACCACCTGCAAAGCTAGTGGTCTGACGTGTGGCCTTTTCAGAACTTATGTGCCAAATTACGTTTGAAATTTGCCATGATATAGTTTGGGGAAGAATAACGAGACGAAACCCGTGTACACCTAAGAATGAAACAATTCAATGGTGGATGTACTTATAAGGACTCCTCTCATTCTAAGAGGAAGTCTACGTACAGCAATGGGGCGTATATTAGGCAGTGTTGATAATAATGTTATCATGCACATGTGTCCCACTAATATCTGAGATACCTTGCTCTCCTCGCAAGCAACCTTCCTTCCAAAAGTATCCGGAAAACACTAATTGCATTTCCTCGTCAGATTCAATACCGGCTTTAAATATTCCCGAGTCATTAAGAAGACGCCGGCGGGCGCTGATTGGTCAATTCATGCGATCAGCCGCCGCAATTAGGCACGATTCGCTGGGCCCGCGCTGCAGGGCTGCCGAGATAATGACGGCGCGATGATACTGCGCCGATTATCGGAGAAACAGAGGTTAGTTGGTAGATAACATGAACTTGCCAATTAAGTTGTCAAACCATCAGATATTAAACTGGATTTTACTTGTTAAAAAGTTCTAGAAATTTTGGTGAGGTGTCATCGTCATCACGCGAAACAAAGAGTACCTATGTAATTTTTAGAATAGGTACGTGAAGCCTTCAGAATTATTTTTTGGGGTTGTTTCAAATGATAAATGTCTTCCAACTTGACTCCTTGATTGCTAACAAACTACATGTTAGTTTGCGGTGGTGGGTGAGAGACTACTGAGGCTACAGACCGAAAGACTTAGCGTGGATAGGCGTTCCGCAAGGTGGATGGACGACCTGGTGAAGGGCGTAGATGACTGACGGAAGCAAGCGGCCATGGACGAGTTTTTGGAAGGCATGTCGAGCAGAAGATTTTATGCTGACGATATTATCGACTCATCAGCTCGCGCGCTCACCAAGGAAGTTGGTGCGTGAAAGAGTTCCACCCGTGCAGCGGCTTGAAAAACGGCGCCGCTAAATGAGAGTGCCTTGCGTTTTCATAAGTCACTGACCTCAAGCGTCAGCCCCATGCCGGTCGCCGCCGCACGCTCTCAACATAACGAGTTCACGTGACGAGTGCCGTGTGAGTGAGTACGCGCACTAATTCCTGTGCTCCGTCACTCATAATGGAGTACTACCCGGCTACCGTCGACACGTAGCGATTCTATTCTCTTTAGCAGTCGTTACTCGTAAATGTCCTGCGTGAGTGGTAGGCACTAACACCGTTGGCAGTAAGTCGGCCGCAGTTAAATTGAGTCGTTGCGATTGTATAGGTAACTATAAAATCTGTGCTGATTTCATGAACGGTCATAACCATAAACGGTCACGAGCCAGCCAGGGGCCACTTCATATCAGCAAAATTAAAATTTCAGGCACATTCCTAGGACTAACAACGTCCACCACGGCTGACCCCGCAGCCCTAGCGCAAGTTCGCGACGTGACCGCAATAACTCCCCCCCTGAGCCCCGCGCCCCCACCCCGCGCTCTCCCGGATTTATGTATTCGGACAACATTATACGCGGTCCGAGCGATAAAAACTAACCCGGCTCAGGCGGCAGTTCCGCGCCCTCCGCCGTAAGCCGGCCGACGCAGGCAAATATAAGAATAAGTTATTAGGTTATTACCATAAAACCTACAAGGCGGTAAATTAATCAACAATTATTTAAATATTTTACATTACAACGCCATGTTCAATTAGAAAATTACACGTCTTTCCGGGAAAAACTAGCATGGCCACCTCACCACGGCGAAGTGTCGTTAACGTGAAACGGCGTAGTGCCTGAGTGTGGCACGTTCCTGAATAGTGCAGATATACAGCGCCGAGTGGTGTTGAGTGGACGTAGGCAGTATAATGTGCACGACGCGCGACGTGAGGTGTTGCATACAGGCGCTGCGTTGTTTCACGTTGAGTTTAAAAGATTGAATAGATTTTTAAGTTCAAGCCCAAATGACGAATCGCAAAAGGTTCGTGCGGCCGACTCGCCAGTTTAGTCCACGGTTTGCACGCTTACGAGATTAATAGCGGGAAAACGCTGCTACGCGCTACGAACTACTCGCTACTGCTGTAGTATTATTGTAGTATTTCGTCGCAACTTTAGTGTAAAATTAGGGCTTATGGATTTAGAGCTGGGCACGTAGAGTTAGAAACTTGGCTCTACAAGTGATCTGATTACTTTTTGACAGTGCGAGCTACATCATCTCCTCTTGGCAACATTTAACATGAAATGTTTTTGTGGGATAAGTTATTACCACGTACATCCACGCACGTAAATAAAATCCCAAAGCCTAAACCTCTAAGGGCCCGGGCACAACACTACGGCACGGTGCCGTAACGTGAAACAGCGTGAAGTCGGAGTGCGGGACGTTGCCACATCGTGCTGACACGGTTTCAAGCACTTGACACACCCTATCACTTCCATAATCTGCATCTTGCGGCGCACCGTAACGGTAACCCAAGTGTTGCACACCCGCGCGCGCCGTGCCGTCTCTCGATAGGGTGCCACGCCATTTTCCGTTGCAGCGCTGCGCCGCCGCGCCGTGTTGGTGTGGCCAGGATTTTAGTCTAGGCATGAAAATTTTCAAGAGTGTTCTTCACTCGACTTTGACGACCAGGATCAAAACTTATTTAGAATGATTAAGAAATTATTTTGGGAATTGTGTAACAACCCGAAAATTCTATATAAAACTTCCAGATTTAAAGATTGACGCGAGCAAAGCTGCGGGTTAGGTTAGGTTGGATTATAAAGTCGCTGAAGCGAATTTCTAAAGCAGCGTATCATTATACTTAGGACGTCATGTAGGCTTTTTTAAATCTTGATTTAAGGCTTAAACTGACAGTTCTTGTTTGGATCTGACAGGACTTAAGACCACTTAAACCTAAATTCAAAATACTGCAAGTGCCCCTCAGTTACCTACTAGGTAACTAAAACTTGGGTAGAGTCTTCTTTCTAACTAATGTTTTCGAGTATCCATTATTTCAACCAACTATACGTTTACCAATCGAGGCGATCACACACGTTCCGCCAGTCAAAATGTGTTCGAACGTGTTCTAACGAACGAGTGAGCCCCAGTTTGTCACGGAGGGGCCCTAAAACCGATCCCGCAGTCTATCTGTCTTGCACGCGTGATATAATTACTGAGCACCCCCCAGGCGGGGAGGAGGGGGACCGTTTTGTTACGTAACGGATTGTTTGGCAATACGCGTCCGCGGATCTCAGCAGCTAGGGCTCGGAGGACGCGAGCCTCCGTTATTGAATCGAATCGTGCCCTCGCTCTATTCCAACTTGCTAAGTGTGTTCCGCGGCTCGCAGGTGGAAATTTCAACGCGGATTTGAATAAGGGGTATTGATACGGGTATTCTGGGTTTATTTTCCAACCGAATGTGTTTTATGAGTTCCGTAGGTTTTCATCAGTTTATATTGGTGCCCAAATAAAATAAACAACTTCTAAAATTTATTTAGGGTCGTCTTTTATTATAATGACATTTAATGTAGTATCGAAGTAGTCATAGGTCCTTATTTGAACTGTTACAATATTCTGCTGTTGTATTAGAATTAAATTATAATATTGGATAGGCAGGTATTCCTAGGAACTTAATCTGGCGAGTCTTTTTCACTGCGCAAATTTTTTACACGATATAATTTTCGTGTCATGTGTTGGGTATTCATAATATGTACCTACGATACCTTTATCCATATTGCATGTCTACCTATATTAATATCTGCCACAGCGGAACCTACAAAAATATCTGACACGTCTTCCGGCCCTAGAAATAGTCGTATCAGATTAATACACGGTTTGTTGAGTCAGATATTGCTAGCTGGTGACGTACACGCCATAGTGTTGCATAACTTGTTCTCGGATGTTTCAACCACCGTTTTCCTCGTCGGGCGGTGAGGGAGGCAAATTGATACGTTGACGTCGAGGCAAAGGACCAGCCCCTGCGGCGAAAGATGCTCAGCAACGAACATATATTATTTCTGGCAACAAAACCAATTTGCTCTCAACTTTGACGTTTACTAACGTCCTAGCCACGAAGCCTAAGAATACGAGCGACCGGCGACGCGGCCTGCTATTTCTCTGCTCATTGCGTGTCCTGCTAGGTAACCTGCTAGGATGAGCGACTCGGCCACGCAATGGACAAGGAACACGCTCTCCGTGCCGCAAGTGCAGACGTGTTCGGCCCGATACAAAGATAAGATCATCTTGTTCGATGTGAAAAATGTTGTTCAGCTCCCTCACGAATAAATTATATCGGCTAATAATCATATTTTACTTTTGGAAAGTACAATCTACAAGAAACAAGAAAGTTCTACATTCTTCTACATCTACAAAATGGTTCAAACAACAATCCAATCTCGTTGTTAGTTCCCCTTTAGGCGTGCCAGGACAGATTCGTATTGAATCAGTTGAGTTTTAGGCTAGAATCTGAGTAAATACGATTCTGTTGAGGTCAGATTTGCCATCGGTCTGTTTCTGAATAAAACAGATTCGACATACGACATATGATATGGTAGTCACTTTCTTTTTAAACCAATTTCTGAGTAGGTCAGATTCGTATAAGGTCCCGTGACATGACAGTACTACGTCGGATTGGTAATAAGTTGGATTCGGATTTATGCAGTTTCTTATCTCATGCGATTAGCAACGATTCGATAAAGAAATTGAACAGATTCTTCTAATGATGAATTCTGGAAATAACGTTTTCTTATTAGGTCAGATTCTATGTATATTTTATTTCGAAAAGGCCAGGTACAATTAGCAAGTAAAAAATACTACTGGCCACTTTAAGATTAAAATGATAAAATAATTAATAGGTAGTTCTTAATGACAATGTCACATTAATGTATGTACTGTATGGTCACTTGCTGGAAACATAAATCTCGAGTTAGCGTTAAGCTTCGTTTAGTAGTGTCAAAATGTATGGAACTGTCAAGCTTAAGCCAGGCTTAACAACTAAATCTAGATTTATTTTTACCTGCAAGTTGGTTTAAGAGATTCTGACGAAGGCTACAATTCGACTGATTTTTATTTTATTTAATTTCTCAACGTTTGTTATATGCTTATTATTATTTATTTTCCCTTTGATTGTACATTCGGCTGATGTACCCAGAAATTGACTGACATATTATCTGACCTTCTCAGAATAAAGACTAAACAGAATCCAATCAACATCGAATCGGTCGTACTCGGAATGACACATACTAAGATTCTGGATATGTGATTTTCTGACCTACTCAGAATCCGGCATTATGAGAATTTGAAGAGCTAGGAATTTGGGATCTGAAGAATCTGACACCTTAGGAACTTGGATAACTTAGAAAATGCCCTATTCATAATAGAACCTTCTCAGAATCCGACTTAAATTGAAACTGGCAACATTAGAGTCGTACTTACTAAGATTCTGGCCTAAAACTCAACTGATTTAATACGAATCTGTCCTGGCACGCCTAAAGGTTATAATCGTGTACCTGGTATTTATTACTCCTTAACACTAAAACAGCTTTAGATTTGAATGATATTTGGTATGAAATTTATACCGATATTTCCACGGGATCAATGTAGAGCCCGAAGCCTTTGGTTTTTTATAAATAAAAGTCAAAATAAATACCACGCGTCGTCACGTTTATATAAAATCATTTGTAAAACCCACCCAGGCGTTCAGAGACGCAAACGGCGAATAATAGGTCATATCTATGTACTTTGTTATTATATTACAAGGGAATCCTTCCCGGCCGGTCCCGCGCGGACCAACTTCGCCAACAAACGAAAGAACTCTCGCCGGCCTGTCGCGAATATCAAACAGTTTCAGATAATAATACCCCGTTTACCGAATTTGATTTTGTAACAGTACTTATGGCGGGAAAGCCTCAATGAGTAATGGCCTTTGCTTCGCTTTGAGCAGCCTGTTTATCAATTAGAGCGGACACCGTAATAAATCTTGCTTATCTGCGCGTTTTTTCACCGCGCCGCGCATCCGGCTAATGTATGTAGCACAGGACACAAATACGGCGCTACGTATAAGTGGGGAAGCCATCATCTGGCGTGGTCTTGTTTCCTCGAAACTCACTTATACTCTCACACACACACGCACGCACGCACGCACGCACGCACGCACGCACGCACGCACGCACGCACGCACGCACGCACGCACGCACGGGTATACGGGTATCTAATGATCGGTATAACAACATTTGATATAATTTTAAAGGATAGAGTTTCACAGAACTTTTTTTATAAAATAAACCTAACCTAACCTAACCTAAAGTACACAAATCGAAATAATAACAATAGAAACAAGTTTGGTTTTAGGATAAATTGCATTGTAGCAAATGAAAATTATATCAATTGTTATTATATCTTACGCACCGTTACGAATACCGCATAAACTTTTATAGCGGAATAATTACTTCGCATAAAACGTATTGATATTAGATACATTTATTCGCATAATTATACCATCAAAGTCAGCGCCAAAATATCTATCATCGCACTTTTTTTTTTCAACAAAAACCCTACACAACGAATTGCTTACAGAAAACTTGGTTAGGTTAAAACTTGACTTCATAAACAAACGAGCTAGTAGGTTAGATTAGAATTGTGATCTCAGCCAGAATTTATACCCTACGCATACCACACTACACGTAATAAGTAATGACACCCGGTTGCGGCGCACAAACATAATTAGCTGTAACTAATTGTTAGTATCAGATTGTGTGTTGCCAGATTTAGCTGACGATCGATGAATATTAATGACACAACGCCATATCATTATAATTTCCTATTTTACATATAATTCCGCTTCTAGCTTTGAAGATTGATGAATTGACAACGAATTAAACGTAGATATCGTTTACGAGGAAGTACCACAAAATTCATCTGTAATATTCTAAGGTAACACCACCAATCAACTGACGCACTTTTTATTAACTGTCAAAACGCAATTCTCCCATAGAGTTTGAATGGCAATAGCGACTTATGACGTCATAACTCGCTTTTTGTTCGCAACTCAATCAACTAACTATTTATTTGTTTCAAAGCAACAATAAATCTAATTTTACAGGAAATCGAAAATTAATCTGGTTTTCAGGGCTAAAATAAAGCGTTTTTTACTGGAGTTGTGCCTTCGAATAATTTTTTAATGTCGTCAACATCCCTATTCCATGTAGCCCTCCCCTCCGAGAGTAGAGTACGTATGATTTTCGTAACCTTCACGATCACGTGACGGTCGAGTCAGAAAGTTAGTGAGAGGCGAAACGTGTGATGGATGGACGACGCAGCGTAACCGACAACAGCCTTCCGCGACGCCAATACCTTGAGGACAAAACGGTTCCATAAAAGCATTGTCTATCCATCGATCATACCAATAAACACTTTGACAATCATCTTTGAATTGAAAATACAAACTGAAATATAGATGCACAGAAAAACCAGAAAAGTAAGACTAGCACTGGGAATCTAACCCAGGTCCTTGGCATTCCGTACCGCATGCTATACCGCTACACCGCCGCTGGACAACGGTATAGACACGAATTTCCCCTATGCACCACATATCTCAGCTTATTTGTTTCTTATTTAGCCACTTAAGCAGTGACGCTAGTGACATCTATACCGTAGCTCTCATCGAGAAACTTTTGGCATTCCATTGGAACTAACCGCTCACCCGGACAAGAGATATCGTTACTAAGCAATCACATTAAGATTGGTTTTTTGGAATCATCTTTGAATCTATCACGGCTGTTCGCTCATCGTTTCCATCAAACAAATTCGGCAGCGCCGGTAAATTCCAATTGATAGAAACAAACGAGCGGTTCACGCGGACGACGATCAGATCGTTAGTCGCAGGCAGATAACTCCGGGTGACGCATTAGCAAAGTTTCCGCGTTAGACGCCGAACTACGGTAATGCCTCGCGGCACCAACGTAATCTTGCGGAATTCTGGCACAGGTTCCGACGAGCTGCCAGCGCAGACTGGACCCTAGGCGAGCGGGATAGGGTCTTTTTTGCTTTGTTGGTGAAGGGCGAGCGCGCGCCGTAAGTCACGGGAGGAACGTGAGCTAGCACCGGACGTAATGACTGCTACGTGCCGCGCCAGTCGCCGCGATCGCAATCACTTCCGCTGCCATTGTTTCGTGCGGCGGCGCCGCTCGCCGCTCGGCAGCGACCGTGCAAGCATCTTGAGAACATTGCATGGGATGGTAGTACAGCACAATGGCCTCCCTGCTGGCCCCGCTACACTCGCGCGTGATTTGTAACCTGCGATCCGTAAGTGTCACTCGGAACGCATATTCCTACATATACTCGATATATACCTTAAATTTTTAAACCATTGTTCTTCCTGGTCTGTAAATGTGTATTATTGTGTTAAAGATTTTGTTTTTTAAATGTTTTCGAACTTAACCACAGTTAAAAGATTTGAAGACAAGGTCTGCCTGTTTTGTTAGAACAAATTAAATAAAAATATATATATATAATATATTGAATAAGGATTTTTTGAATTTGAATTTGAAATTTCTTATCTCTAAGAATGTTATTATTCAATAAAGTAAATAAAATATTACATAATAATAACATCAGTCAGTTTATTATTAAATTTTGATTCCGAAAATTCCTCGAAAAGAAATTGATTGGATTTCAATTCTAATATCAGTCAAGATTACGTTTAATTCAAAACGAAATATCAATTGTAAACAATTTTGACCAATCTCTCACGTTTGCGGTAAAGGAAAACATCGTGAGGAAACCTGCACAAACCTGCGAAGCAATCCAATGGTGCGTGTGAAGTTCCCAATCCGCACTGGGCTCGCGTGGGAACTATTATGGCCCAAGCCCTCTTGTTCTGAGAGGAGGCTTGTGCCCAGCAGTGGGACTTATATAGGCTGGGATGGCTGGCTGTCACGTTGTACATATTGAACCATAATAAAAAGAGAGAAATTAAAAAAAAAGTACTGTTCCGCGGTAACGGCTGAAAAGTTTTCATTTACCGCCATTTCTGATGTCGGCTCGCTTCATAGACCCACACTCCTATTTTAATGCTTCTCATTATGTAACGTCTACTAATAATTTATTGTATGTGTGTTAACAACGCCATAATAACGGCAAGTGCTGAGGCTATAGCTTCTGAGCAAACGCAGCATAAGCTGAGCCTGCTCCTTTTGTCACACAGTGCAAACACATACTATATTAGTTTATTGTTTATTTGTATTCTGTGTGCATATCCTGTACTGTTCATGTTGGCAAATAAATCAATCTTCTTCTTCTTCTATGTCAGTTGTCCGCTTCGCTCCGGTATTCACGCTACGGCTACGATCAAGTGAAGGGCGCGCGAGTGTGGGAGCCCCGCGAGCGGCGAGCGGCGCGGCCCGGCCACCGAGGCGATCGATGCCGCGCCGCTCGCCGAATATCTCAACCGTGAGGGGGTTAATTACAGCGAGAGACTGTTTCACGAGCTGCACGCGGCATTTAAAACGATTGGAGGCGCATAGAGATGTGAGGCTACGTTTCCACCAGAGAGCGAGGATATGTTGCGAGGCATTTGTTTTTCAAGAATCAATAGAAACGCTTCATTTAGCGTCGCACAGCACGTCTGGTGGAAACAGTTATTGGTTCATGAAAAACAACTTTCTCGCGACACATTCTCACGAGTGTCTGCAGGGCTACTACGAAACTCGAAGTTCGTATCGTACCGTCCCTCTCGCTCTCGTATTAAAATAGTAAAAGTGTCAGAGGGACCGCACGACACGAACTTCGAGTTTTTTATTAGCCCTGCTAACGCCGACTGAATCTGGAGTTGTTGATATTACATAATAATACGACAGTTTTCAAATGCGTATAATTTATTTTGCCTAATTGTGCTTTCGTGTTTTCATGTTACGTGGTCGTTTTTGCGATGAAGTCAATATCAAGAAAATTTTAAGTGTAAGTACGTACTTAATAAATGTACGTATCGAGATCTATTAAGGAAGTGTACTGAAAATCTGCAGGTGAAATTACTGGCACTTGAGGTATCCCATCTTAGGCCTCTAGGTTGGCAACGCGTCTGCAATACCCCTGGTGTTGCAGATGTTTATGGGCGGTGGTGATCTCTTACCATCCCACCCACTTGCTCGTTTGCCATCCAGACGAATAAAAAAAAAGCACAGCACCAGACAGTGTATCCTATGAAAGCTCTAACAGAATAGGTACGTTGAGTGGAACGTCTTTTCCACGTCAAATGTAAAATTTTTAGTTCTACTGGATAAATTTTCATACTAATGAACTAATAATAAAATAAGTCTTCGTTCTTGTATTTTGTGAGTAGCAATAAATTACCTTTTATCTTAATTTATCTTATCTTAATAGTAATTCTGGTCAGGTGGTGTTCGTAGCAGACTTCTCGTTGACGAAATGTCCGCATTGTAATAAGTTATTGGAGCAAAGCGTCCGCAATTTAAAAGGCTCTGTGTTGATTCAGAACCCTCGCGCTTTGTGGGTTCTCTATGTCGAATGTCCATCCAAATAAAGGGATAAATATCTGGCTACGTCTTTTTGAGTTATGTCAGTTTCATTGCTCCATAAGCGGACATGTGTTTCTTCTGGTTTAAAATGCTACTTATGTGTTACTTGGTTTCGTTTGCTCTGATTCTCTGGTCTTTTAGGGAAGTAGAGATTTGGTTTAGGCTCCTTTTTTTTTAAAGCTTTATCTGAGTCCTCGTCGACTGCCAGCACTGATATCACCTTCAAAAGTTCCCATGGCTACATTCTAGTCTATTGGACGGTGTGCTGTGTACAATAGATATAAAACTGGGTTCATCACGCTGCCCTGTGATACCCCAGCTTGTATTTTGTGTAGGCTTATGTTCTCTCCACCTTGTTTTACAAAGAAATGTCTATCATTTAATCAGTATGGTTTAATATTTAAATATGTAGTAGTTGAAAGAGCCTCTTTGATTTTCAAAAAGGTATTCTGCATACTAGACAATATCAAATGCTTGAAATATAACCGAAAATGCTGCCGAGCTGTATTTATTTCTCGTTAAATACGGTATACTTTTTTTTTATTCGACTGGATGGCAAACGAGCAAGTGAGTCTCCTAATGGTAAGAGATCACCACCGCCCATAGACACTTGCAACACTAGGCAGGGGGATTGCGATGCGTTTTTTTGGAATATATTTTTTAAACTTTTAAATTACATTGCTTAGAGCTTAAGATGTTCGGGACAAATAGAGGAAAAAATCTCCGGCTTTTCCTACTAGTTTTTCACCATGTACTTTACAAATGACATCAGTGTCCAATTATAATTATTTCTTATGTCTTTCCCAAAGGAAGGATGTAGGCCGAGGCTACAGTTAACGAATTTGTTCACTCATCCCGTGTTCCTGGAGGAAGCCAAACTAATGGTCGTAAATCAGTTTCTGTTCCTAAATAGGCAGTATTTGTAGGTAGTATATTACATTACTTATTCTGTTGCAGTAGCCCGTTAATCGAGATAATTACTGATGTCGTCCAAGTTGTGTGGTTTATTTTGCTTTATTCAAAGTGAGCCATACGATTCAATTCCGTTTGTTATTCAAGTATCTGTTCGAAAATACGTGCGCAGGTTGACCTAAATTAGTTGGAAGCGCAAAGTGTAACAACCGTCTCATAAACACGAAGCACCTCCCCCTCCTAATAGGGCCGGGACAAAACGCTCGAAAAATAAATATTTCACGTGTAACGGCGTAGAGGACGTGCCTCAGCGCCGCGCCTTCTGCCGCAGGACTCCTGACCCTATGCCCAGGGGGGAAAGTCTAGGGTGGCCGCAAGATACGGTGGCAGACGGCCGAACGCGCCGCACACTCGAGGCAGGCTGCGAACGGCAAGAGTTGTGTGATGTCAGTTTAAATCGCATCGACTCAGGTTAGGACCGAATGGTTCCTAGCAGGCGCTTATCGTAAATCTGTCATCATTGAAACATACTTCTCCTTTAGCACCAGGGAAGTGTTCTTTACAAAGCATAACGAACTGGCAATAGGTACAGCAATACAATGAGAAGTAATTGAATGCTCCCGGCCCGTAGCCTCAGGCTCGGTGAGTATACAGGAGGATTAGATATGTAATATATGGTGTATTAAGCCGCTTGTTATTCAGGCGAGGCCCGCGGTCTGGCTCGAGATATGATTAGTTTGAGGAAGTTTTGTCGGACGCAAACGAACTTGCGTATTCCGGCCGCAAGCCGCCTGGCGCTGGCGGTGACGCCGCGAACTCGCAAGGCGGCACACAAGCAAGTTGCTACCTTCAGAGCAGTAGCTGGCACTCTACCACTTCGGAACTGAATAAAGCCTCATTTAGACCATGCAAGAACTTGCATACAAGTTGTATTACATCGCAGACTATTGCGGGACAATGATTACATTTGATCAAACAAATACCACAATGTAGTGAAACTTGCATGCAAGTTCTCGCATAGTATAAAAGGGGCTTAATGGTGGTAGATTTTTTGACATTCATAAGTGCCTTCCACCAGGTGGACTGATATCGTCAGAGTTACGGAAAACCAGTGGATGCAAGTGGAGAGTTGTCGTTCATTGTGACGTTCTAAGGGGGAGGCTGACAATGATGATGATAAGTGCTTGTTGTAGCCTAAATTGATTAACTAAGGATATTTTGACTTGGTTTCACTTCAAAGTCCTACAGAACATATGTTCAAATCGCAAAACTACGAGTACTTATGTAGTTAGCGGTTTTCAAGCTACTGCATTGTGAAATCGTGTTTGACTCACAATCATAATAATATAGTAAACTGAGAAAGTAGTAAATACAGAGTGCGATTCTTTGTCTCAGATTAAGTATAAGCATTCATTGACACCCACGAGATTTTTCCAACACACTACTCGGTCACGCGTGACAGTCTGACTTATACCTACTGTTACAACACGCGCACGACGCTTAATGCTACGGTTACATTATCGGGCGAAGATTCATGCAGCGTTGTCGCTATAGAAAGTTCGTGATACAAAGAACACGAACTAATCATCATCCCAGCCTATATACGTCCCACTGCTGGGAACATGCCTCCTAGTTCCCACGCGGTCCCAGTGCGGATTGGGAACTAATAATATGTACATAATAATGTAATATCGCGAGTATGTGTCGCCATGTAGTTCGTGTTCGTTGTATCACGAACTTTCTATACATAACATAATTATGTCGCGACAAAATCCTTTTGATGTGCGATAAAAACCGACGGGAGCCCGAACACTATTCGAGTTCGCCCGAATGATTCACGTTACAGCAAACTGCGTGGCTATACATATTGCGACAGGTCGAGCATTCGCCGAATCCCTATAATGTAGCCGCAGCATAACACACACGCCATAAACGTCGCGTCGCGACTAATCGTACGTCGTGCTGCTGCAATAAAATGCTACAAGGCTATGAGCTGATAAAATTAACAGACCAATTAAAAAGAGAATTGAAATATTTTTGTTTAAAAAATTTTATAACAAAAAATTGAACCGACTACAAAAACCATGAAAATAATTTTCTACCAGTCTGCAGTCGGTTCAATTTTTTTTCACCCTTTTTAGTGTAAATAATCTAAGATACAATAGTTTCATGTCAACTGCTCGTCACCTTTTACAAAAGATTGCTATTACTTTCTTTATTGAGGAGTCCTAGTGCTTCACCACCCATTTCATTTCACCATATGCATTTCGAGGAGCATAAATTGCTTAGCAACTGTGTTAAAGTAATTGAAATTCAACCCATGAAATGGTTGGTATTGAGTAGTAACTCCGATGGTCAACTGTGGTCATCATTATCAGTTCCACTTCAGCAAATGATGATTTGTTGTAAGTATATGTACTCATTCAAATTATTGTTATACAACGTATTATAACTAACTCACGTTTGAATGATAATTATTTAAAATCCTATTCCTTTTAGTGTTCTTAAGATCATTTACGCGATACAATCCTATTCACAAAATATTAATGAAGCACTCACAGCTGTACCTTAAGTCTGTTAATGAAACATTAATTTATTCTTTGGCACGAATTTGTAAGGTTAATTTAATTTAAAGAGTCCCCTCTTTCGGGGAACATTATCTTCACACCGTATTTAACATTCAATTTAAGTTTTTTTATCGTACCAACGTAGAAGAAACTCCTCGGGCCCCGTAGGAACCTCAGCCCAACTCAAATGCTGAACGGAAATCTGTGTGCAGCAGTGGGACAGCCCGCAGATCATGAATAGTGTTTGGTTGTCATGAAGCTCTAAATATTAAGTGAAACAATTCGTTTTGTTCCATGACAAAAACACATAAACAAACACGTTGAGGTGAACAAAACGCATCTCATTGAGGAGACACAGTGCGTTATAAACAACCTCCTCGTCGCGGCTGGCACCTGAAAGCCGAATGAATACCCGAGCGCCCGGCTCATCTCGGGCTGGGGCCCAATAGCCTCCATAATGTATGAGCGCCCGCGTCGCCCGCCGCACAACGGCCTGACGAACTCAACCTTTTCCCACATCACCGAAGATTCATAACGCTCCATCGAAGACCACACGCGATGAGGCTTGACGGAATAACTATGGATAAAATATTCTTATTCGATGTCGCTAGGGTTCGTTTCGGGGCGTCGTCGGAGACGTCTTTTGGAGGATGTCCACACGTATTGAGCTGAATGAGTGATCGTTGTGTATTTATGAGCGCGCCGGCGGCCATTTACGCCGGATTACGGGCCGGCGAGCCGCGGCTCGCGACGGCGCCGGGACGGTCGCCTGATCAGCCCTGATTGATTGCGGACCGGAGACGCCTTACTGAGGCCTGAGGCTTTGGTGGGAGGATTAGCAGACTCAAATGGCGATGAGCTGCCTCTTTGAATAAAAGATGTGTGTAGATTGCACAGACGAGTACGAAATATGCCGGTAAGTGTAAAATAACTCGACATCATACAAACAATGGAATGAAAAAAAAGAGAGCAGTTAGAGCAATTTATAATTTGAAGACGCGTGAATCTTTAAGATCATTTTTTAAGGAAACTGGTATCCTAACCCTGCCGTCGCTTTATGTTTTTGAAATAATCATGTACGTTAGGAAGAACATATGTGATTTTCCCACTAACGTCGATAAGCCAAAGGCTACTAGAAACACAGGGAAGCTTAAAGTACCATCTTACAGACTGGCTAAAACCAAAAAGTCGTTTTTGGGAAGTTGCATACGTTTTTATAATAAAATTCCAAAAAATATTACTGAAGAAACTGATACAAAATTTAAATCTACTGTCAAAAAGACATTAATATCTAAGGCTTATTATAAAGTTAACAATTATATCATGGACAGGGATATTTGGAAATAATTCCGATCCGCACTAGCGATCCCTTCAAATAGTGAACCTACTGTGTTAAAAATAAAATTGTGTTAAATACTTGTAATGTATAGTACATAGATGTCATTTATAAATATTGTGAATCTGTTTTTAAAAAAAAAAAATACCTCGTTGAGTTTCTTGCCGGATTCTTCTCAACAGAGGTTTTTTTTCCGAACCGGTGGTAGATTAAAAAAATGACGTGTAAAAGTGCCCATTGCGGCCTATTTGCTGAATAAATGATTTGACTTTGACTTTGACTTTGAATTACTTAAGTAAATGTATTTTCTTTCTTTCTAAAATTTACCGAGATTAGGGTAGATTATCATGGTTATTTTTCAACCCCCGACGCAAAAAGAGGTTTATAAAATAAGTTTGACCGCTATGTCTGTCTGTGTGTCTGTTTGTGGCACCGTAGCTCTTAAACGGGTGGATCAATGCAGTTTTTTTTTAAAGCAGCGTTTTAGCAAGTTTCATCAAAATCGGTTTAGCCATTTTTGAGACATTGCACTTTGAAGTGACAAAGTCGGGGGTTTTCTAACTTTTTGTTGGTTAGGTTAGCCTTTTTTAGCCAATGGAATAAAAACATACTGAGGCTGTTTCACCATCAATTGATTAGTGTCTCAATGCTTTCTTCCTCTATTCGAACAAAACAAATAGAGACATCATCACATTTAACCGTCAGTTAGCACTAATCAATGGATGGTGAAACAGCCCCACAGTATGATTTTAAACTCTAACACGCAAGCTACAATACCAAGAACCAAAATGGAACCTTTCCCTTTGGATGGTTACAGATCAAAAACCGGCAGAACGTTGTTTATCTTCGAATCGGATAGTAAAGCGTTACTTCTTACTAAAAAACAAATCTTCTTAGATGGATACCTAATGTGTACGTAATCAAAACAAGTAAGTACCTTAGCAAATAAGTACCTTTCTAGTTCAGCCGCTACATAAGAGTCAGCCGTGAAACAATGACCAACATGCCGTGAAATGATTTTCGTAAGTTGACAAACGAGTGTCGCATAAAAACGGTCGGCAGTCCGGCGGGAGACCCGCGGCTTGCAGAAGCTTGTACTATTACTTATTCCGTGATACGGGCGACCCTCGTCACACGCGCTGGACGCACACGGCACTCACAGACGTCAATCATCTGGCGTCTCTGAGTGCCGCAGTTAAGCTTAAAAGACCTCGCAGAATGAGATTGTAGGACACTGTACTATTTTATTACAAGCGGGATTGTTACTGTGTTACCTACAAAATGTATCCGAGAACCGACACAGGACGGGACGTTTTGAGAGAAGGTAGAGACGAGAGAAAGATAGATCGGTTGAGGTTAAAATAAATACATAAATATCGTGGGACAGTTGACACCAATTGACCTCGTCCCAAACTAAGCAAAACTTGTGCTATATGGACACTAGGCAACAGATAAACTACTTAAACATAGAAAAATAAATACTTAAATACATATTAAACATCCAAGACCCGAGAACAAACATTCGTATTATTCGTATTATTATTCTGATTCTAACCCGGGACCTTAAGCTTCGTAGTCAGGTTCTCTAACCACTTAGCCATCCGGTTAATTGATTAATTGATAGGTTAATTAATATCTTTAGGGTGTGTATGTGTCTTTGTGACATAAAATTAAATGATTTAAATTTGGCTAAAGCATTTTGTAAAAAAAATTACATAGCAACCATCGGTCGCAAAGGCGAGTGTTTCGAACTCGCTTATTTTATTTCGGGACCTTGGAAAATAAAACATAATCTTAGGTCACTTCAAGAACTTCACCATATCACTTGGGCGGCCGTCAATGCATTCCACAACAAATGCGCACGACAAACTAACGCTATTATAGTGCTCATAACCATTAATACTAGCGCTCGCTCACGATTCAGGCACAAGTTATTACTGTGTAGCCATATCCGAACTGTTGACAGCTTTAAGGGTTTCAAATAAGTTTTGCCTCTCATGAGTGCCTCTGATTGACACTAGTTAGTAATTCCTTATTTACCGCCCTCAAGACACAAGTGCTATTTACAACTATCAAATGTAAACTTTTCATATTTGACCTCTACTATTACATAAGACGTCCGGTATACCAGTTCGTTAAATTTAAATCTATGTACTACCACTGTCTTGCTCGCTAATGCTGCCGTGAAGCAGCAGTACTTGCACTGTTGTGTTTCGGCGTGGAGAGTAAGACAGCCGGTGAAATTACTGACACTTGAGGTATCCCATCTTAGGCCTCTAGGTTGGCAACGCATCTGCAATCCCCCTGGTGTTGCAGGTTTCTATGGGTGGTGGTGATCTCTCACCATCAGGAGACCCATTTGCTCGTTTTCCATCCAGTCGAATAATTAATAATAAGTTTCTAGTTTCTACCGAAATTCGAACATAGGATTTCTAATTTCATATTCAGGCTCGTTATCATTAACCACTAAGTTATCCGGCCATCCTTATCACTGCCAAGTTAAATTACACTGTACCGACGTAACCTTCAGCCGATGCACGATGCACGAACAGTAGCGTTCTGTAACACTCGGTGGCACCCTGCACACGCGACGAGCCGAACCTCACTTTACACATCATCAATTTAAATTATCAAATGGAACTATACAGTATATTTTAAACGTTAAAATAAAGGCCAATCATGAGTAGTGAGATTGTGTGGTTATTGTTGGTGGGCTGCGCGCAGTGCGCGCGCATCCTGGTGGTGGTGCCGACGCCGTCGTTCAGCCACCAGGTGGTGTTCCGCCCGCTGACGCGGCAGCTCGCGCGGCGCGGACACTCGCTCGTCGTGCTCACCACCGACCCCGCGTCCCCCCACCCCAACATCACGCAGATAAACCTCCACGACTCCTACGACCTGTGGAGAGAGCGCTTCATAAAGACGGCTTCTGGACGAAAAAACGATCTGTATCATCAGCTATATACAGCCTTGGACCTCATGGTTGAGATATTTGAAAAGCAAATGGGGTTCCCGGAGGTGGCGAAGCTTCTCGGCGACCCCGGGCGGAAGTTCGACCTGGTGCTCGCGGAGGCGTGGTTCCGGCCGACCCTGGTGTTCGGGCACCGTTTCCGCGCGCCCGTCATCCAGGTCAGCTCGACCGCGGTCATGAACGAACTCTACGAGGCGATGGGGTCCCCCGGCTACTCCTACCTGCACATCGACTTCCTGCGAACCCGAATATACAATCTCACTCTATGGGAAGAAGCGCAAGAGTTGTACAATCGTTATCGGCTGCACCAGATGTTAGTTTCGTTCGAAGAGAAGGAGGAGGCGATGTTGCGGCGCGTGTTCGGCGCGGGGCTGCCGGCGCTGCGCGAGCTGCAGCGGGGCGTCGAGCTGGTGTTGGTGAACGCGGACCCGCTGTGGGACGGGCTGCGGCCCGCGCCGCCCGGCGTCGTGCATCTGGGCGGGCTGCACATCCCGCCGCCCCAGGAACTGCCGCAGGTGAGTTCCACATCGATACATGTGGACGGTGGAAAGGATCCTTGAAGCGACAGAAAATAATTTAATTTTGTAGTAAAGGTTTGGAATATTTTTAAGGGTCCCGTGGTCAACTAGGAACCCTTATAGTTTCGCCATGTCTGCCCGTATGTCTGTCCTTGAGTCTGTCTGTCAGCGGCTAAGGTCATAGACCGTCAGAGATCATAAATGACGCCTATAGTATGGGCTCTAATATGACTGGCTAGGCCGAATTTACTTTTAAATATTACACGCTGACAGTAACTACATTTATCTGGGGGCACGGCAGTGCCTCCGCCACGTCGAGCTACAGTTGTCCGGCTGAATTATAATTATGAGTACATGTAGGAGAAAGAAAGAAAGCATTAATCGTAACATTTTTATGAAAACAAAAAAAGAAATAGAAAACGAGACAAATATTATCTTCAAATGGTCCCAACTCAGTGCGATGTCAACCTTGCAGCCGACGCTGATCTTTCGTTGCAGGATATAGGAGGACTTGGGTTTTTCTTTACCTATTCAATGTGCAACTGTGGCAGGAGCTGAAAGCGTGGCTGGAAGCGTGGCCGCGTGGCGTGGTGTACGTGAGCTTCGGCACCAACGTGGAGCCGGCGCAGCTGGGGCCGGCGCCCCTGGCCGCGCTGCGCCGCGTGCTGGGCGCGCTGCCGCACGGCGTGCTGTGGCGCCGCGCGCCGCCGCCGCTGCCCGCCAACGTGCGTCACGCGCACTGGCTGCCGCAGCCCGACCTGCTGCGTGAGTACCGGCCGTCGCCCCGACACCACACGACAGACCCGGCAAGGTGACAGACTTTACTGGCCCGGATTATCTTCTTCTTCTGAAAGTGCCACTCCATTATACTGACATTGAAATCCATGTCACGAAATATCCGGTATCGTGTCAAATACGGATCTTATTTCTTATGTCCTCTGAAAATACCTAATTTTTCACTCCCAGGATGTTATACTACTTATTCGAAATTCTATAAGTACCTAATACTGATATCTTCACACAAAAATCCAGGCCAGCAACCCCTGAAAAATACTAGTCGGGAAAACATGTCGGCTCGGCATCTTCCGATTATCATGCCAGTATGTATCTGATCTGCCAGTATGATCTGAAGGTCGGGTGATATTATGTGACTGGAATTTACCGCACTGTTATTTCAAACCCATTTTGGGCTTTCAAATATCAGAGGCACTACTACGAAACTCGCAAATCGAAGTTCGTATCGCACCGTCCCTTTCACTTGCGTATTAAATAACATAAGCGTCAGCGGGACGGCAACATATGAAGTTCGAGCTCTGCACTTCGTGGTATAGGGCCAGCTTAGGTCGGTATTGTCCGACCGGCAAAGTCACGCCGGTTTTGAGTGCACCCCACCCGGCTGGGTAAAGAACTTGCGTTGTGTTGGCAGGGCACGAGAAGATAGTGCTGTTCATCACGCAGGCGGGCCTGCAGTCCACGGAGGAGGCGCTGGCCGGCGGCGTGCCGCTGCTGGCGCTGCCGGCGCTGGGCGACCAGTGGTTCAACGCCGAACAGATCCAGCGCTACGGCGCCGGCCGCTGGCTGCACCTCGACACGCTTACCGACACTGAGCTGAATGAAACTATCTATACGCTCATCAACGATAAGAGGTGAGAAGACGCTAAGAGACCATCATCATCATGTCAGCCGAAAGACGTCCACTGCTGGATAGGCCTCCCCCAAGGCTCTCCACTCAGACCGGTCTTGTGCTTTTCGCATCCACCAGGAGCTTTTTTTACGTGCGTTGATTATAATGTTTGTGCAGCTACCGCGAGAACTCCCGTCGGCTGGGCGCGGCCATGCGCGACTGGCCGCAGTCCCCGCTGGAGCGCGCCGTGTGGTGGACGGAGCGCGTGCTGCGCGGGCGCGGGGAACTGCGCCTGCGTCCCGCCCCGCCCCCTCCCCCTACCCCGCTGCCGCTCGCCGCCCTCGCGCTGGCCGCCGTCGCCGCTGCCGCCGCACTCGCAGCCTGCTGCATCTGCGTGACACTGCTTAGGGGTTTTAGGGGTGCTAGGAAAATGAAAACCGCTTAGAAAATAATAAAGCAAAGCCAACGAGACACTTAATCCTATTAATCCCACTTAGTCCTAGCACAGTATACATATAAGCTAAAGCAGTACGGAAGCTACGAAGAAATCGATCGAAACGAACACACACAGACGCGCGCTCTACACGGCCTCTAAGACGGTCTCGCGGTACTGCAGTATCGCGAGACCCCCTCAGAGGCCGTGTAGAACGCGCGTCTGTGTGAGTGTGTTCTTTTCGATCGTAGCTCCGTAGCTTCCATACTGCTTTAGCTACTGTGGTCCTAGTTTGAAATATTTTAACAATATTATATAGACGTTATAGTATTATAGATATATTATTATATTATTGATAGTATTTAATGTTTTTTTTTTATTTTGTGGTTTGATTTCATTTGTAGAATTCCGTTTACAAAGACTGCCAATGTGCCTTATGACTATGGTTGTATCTTATGAACAGTTTGTACTAGGATATGTGAAGGTATTATTATTAGGGCACACACTTCATTTTTTAAAAATGTTCATGTAATCATTACGGCCGCTGTAACAACAAATAAAAGTAAAATTAAAATTAAAAGATGTTTTTATTGAAATACCTTGATTTATTTAAGTAATTAAAATTGGACTAATTTTTTGACTACTGAACTAACTTAACATAACTAAACATAGCTTAGATATAACTAAATTTAACTTATATAAGATAGGCTTAATATTATTATTCTTCTTTATATTACCCTTCTTTGATATATGAATTTTATAAAAAAAATAATTTTAATTTGAAACTTTTACGTGTTTTGTGTGATCGTGTTCTCTACAATGGTGACGATTTTAATTAGTTTTAATTTAACTATGGGCGGTGGTAATCTCTCACCATCAGGAGACCCACTTGCTCGTATGCCATCCAGTCAAATAAAAAAAAACCTCTAATGTTCGTATTTAGTTGTAATTGCAAGATTTGTAAACCCTTTTTCGAACACTTAAAAAATACCAGTGTTTTACAGCTTTTATTGTTGACACTTCGATAAATTATTACGGTTATGAAATCCTGGTTTTTTACTCGTCAATATCCGCTCTAGGTTTTACATAATATTTTTATTGTTTTGAAACAGAAGCTCATGAACTCCGAGCCCGGAAATAATATTTTACGGCTGCAAGAAACCAGCCCTTCGTTATATCAACTAACTTCCACGCGTTTCTGGGAAAAAGGGTCCTGACAGACGGACAATGAAGTGATTCTATAAGGGATCCTTTTTCTCTTCAGCTACTGAACCCTAAAAAGAGTAGGACTAAAGTAAAAATAGTAATAAGATTATTCAATATGGGATTGATGCGATTCATAAAATCGCTCTTAAAAAAAGTGTGACAGTAAACTTTGTAAGGATTTTTTTTTCATAAATATTTAACACAATTAATTATTTTTTAAACGCAGTAGGTAGATAGGCTATTCAAAGCACAGAACAGTAAAAAAACCATCAATGATCGGAATTATTTCCAAACATCCCAGACCTAGCTAGGTACCTAATCATTAATCGATGAGGAAGAGATGTAATCATTAATTTTATAATTAATCTAATTAAGGCGTCCGGTTGGTTGCTTTTGTTCACGTACCTGTAGTTAATCGTATTGATGGCTATCCCGCGGGAATTATAGAATTTTTCCGCATAAAACTATCCTTTGTAAGGACATAACTAGAAAGGTCCAAGATCTCAAGCAATCTGCATACCAAATTTAAATTACTTCGATAGTTTAAGCGTGAAGAGATGACAAACAGATAGAGCTACTGTCATCTTTACTCTGTGGTGGAGTGAAGAAATACTTTTTACCTTTTTAGTCTTTTTAACCTTTAGGTCAGTAAGAATTATTCGTGTCCGCATCGTGTGAGGCTCTTCTGTAAGAAGATTGGCTAGAAAGAAAGAAAATACATTTATTCACAACACTGGACAACAATATTTATTTGGTACAAATAAACAACACAAAGGTATGTGTCATTGCGGTTATGAATCGGACACTGGCTCAGCATAATGCTGAAGCGTTAAAAACACGTTACCCCAGCGCTGATTTTCAGCCAACACCGTCGGTGACCCTCTGGCTAAGTAAGCCATTTTCGTGCACGTAATCAACAATGACGAAATTGAAGCCATTGCCAAGACCGAAATCAGTAGGAAGACATCGTCAACATCATCAATAATTGTTAATAACTCGTACGCCTGATGATAATGTCGCTGCCACCAAATGCCCGCAACTGCAGCATGTCTCAAACGTAGTCGTGCTTCTGCAGGCAGTTATTGCAACAGGCGTTACTTTGCGGACGACCACACAATCTCTCGACGTCACATCTTTGGCGGTGATATTAGACTTTTCCAAATTAAAATTACTATTAATGCTGCCTGCGTGAGGGCACCATGCCAAGAGGCCCACCTCTCTTTTTTAATTAAAGTTTTAGTTTTAGTTATTTTAATTTAATAGTTGTTTTAGTCCTGTAAATATTTTGTATTTTCAATGATATTGTGACGGATAAACTCGATTTAAGACGTGGGTTATCCGTTACAATATCATTTAATATGAGTGAGTCTCACGGTAGTTTCATGGTTCAAAATTTTGTATTTTATTAACCTGACTAAAATAATATGAATAACTAGTAATTTTATAAAATTTACATAAGTACATACATTACATAACTAACTTTTTCTGTCAACTTGCGACGACCGGTGCATAGGTCAGCTTTAGTGGTCCCCGCCCGTATCATTGGGAACCGATGTGTGATGTATCCAAATCTGCTCGAATGTTTGTCATAATCTATTGTTTGTCGTAACTCTTTTTTCCCTAAATCCATTAACTGTTCAAAATTGCTATAAACTAATCTAACGTACTCGTAACCTACAGAATGCCTACTTCAAAATTTCTGAAAAATCTAATTTCGGCGGGAAAAAAATTATGACATCATGAGTTTCAAAAATTATGCGATTTAAATACGCTTCATGTTTTACTTAGCAACCTTGAAGAATTCTGTAAAGATATTATTAAGCTTGTAATAAGTAATAAAATACAATTTATACACTTATTAGCTACGGTCGTGTTTCCATGTGTGCTGAATAAAACATGAAATATGAAAGAACAAAGTACGTTCGAAACTGGTTTTTCAACACACCTGCTCGTAAAGTAGGTCTTATTACAGCGTATTTACACTGATAATGCAGAATATTACCCATGCCGTGCCTTTTACATTACATTATCGCACTAGTGCCTTTTCATTACATATCTTTTTAAATATTAGCAAGAAGTATTAATGTTTCGAAAACAGCTAAGTAGTTATTTGCGTAAATATAAAATTCAATTCAAAATGTGATAAATAATTAAAGAATTTCATGAAACTGCTTGTTAGCTTGTTGGTATTTATAATTTGACGGTGTATTTTTAACTATAAATACCCAATTTCAAAATTTATAAATATGTGGCTGATTAGCTACTTTGCCGGTGCCCTTATCTCAGACTTGCGCGCGCATGCAGCGCTGAGCGCGCGAAAAAAAAAAATTACGGCCGCCATCTTTTAAATGGGTTTCTGTTTGTTAAGTTTAAATAAATGTGAACTTTTATTTACTTTTCCTCGCAAGTGTGTTGAAAAACGTCGTATGAAACACGTGAGCATTGGTCATTACACTTTTCGTCTCCATTAAGCCTTCGCCTTCGGCTCAGGCTTAAAAACCGACTCGAGTGTAATGACCAACATAGCACACTTGTATCATAATGTACTATTATAATGTGCATAAGAAGCTGAGCAGAGAGACGGGCGCAAAACTGATATCGCCCCCAACAGCGTTCAAATTGCAGCACGTGCAATGCAAATGGTAAACATATTATTTCCACCATTTTTTGTTAATTGGCATAATTAAATAAAATAAAGCTTGTAAAAATATGACTCCAGTATGTAAATGACACCCTAAATCTTTATTAAGTATCTAGCCTACGATAGTAAACGAACTTTCGACCAAACATTACTTTTATCTATCACCAAAAAGTATTTGATTATAACTTAATCATAATAAAGTTAGGTACTTCCCCGCCGTATCACGCGGCCTTGAGAATCAGACCGAGTATGGAGCACACCATACCTACTCTCCAATTAAGTCTCAAGAGTCGTGACCCGCCGGTTATCTCACCACAGGAAAACTGTAGGGAATCACCGCTCATCAAATACCAGGGGAATTAACTACAACATTCTTTACTCGCACACCATAATAGCTCTTAAGTGCAACCAATTGAGTACAAAATTCAGTACACTGCTAAATAAATTACGATTCGTTGTGATAAGTTAGAAAATATATAACAATGCATTATGCGAGCGAGCGCTGCCAATATATTGAAATGTTTCGAGGATTCGGTGCACACTTGTGTCTTGACATAGCGTAGACATGCAATCAGTGGACAGTGATACCAATATGAAGCAGAAGCCAGAGTCCCCGAGTGACATTATCAACCCGAACCTGCTGGGCGTGTCCTACGCTGTGCGAGGACCCATCGTCGAGCGCGCCATACAGATCGAAAAGGAACTCCAAAAGGTACGAATTATAAAAATAAACGTATCGGGAAAGCATTTGTATGCATTAGCTAAAGGATTTCATTGCTTTATATTTGAGGGTGCACCCTCCACTCGTACCTTCGGTAACCTTTTTAACCCTCGAATGCACCCCATTAGGGTAATGGTTCTTTTCGTTAATATGTTATAGGGTTTATTTTCTTAACAATCGGGTGGAGGGTGAACTCGTTTGCTACCTGTTCGATATTCCGTATTTGGTGATTGAGAACCATTACTTTGGATAATTGGTGGAATAAATCACGCTATTACCTGCGTTCGAAATTCCTTTTAGGGTTCAGTATATAGCCTTGACAAGGACCCCTTAGAGTTTCGCCATGTCCATCTGATTATCCGCGGGCTAGTTTATGTACTGCGAGTACTAGAAGCTGTATTTTCTATAAGTGTATGCAGATAAAGCAACAAAATGAAATTGTGAAACATATTTCTCTTGGCGTCCACGGGCCGCGAGACGAGCTTTCGGTAGGCCTCCAACAAGATGGAGCGACGACCTGGTTAAGATCGCGGGATCGCGGTGGATGCGGAAAGCACGAGACCGATCTGAGTGGAGAGCCTTGGAGGAGGCCTATGTCCAGCAGTGGACGTCTTTCGGTTGACATGATGATGATGGTGATGATTTCTCTTTTAGTCGCCTCCTAAAGTTGTTTTTTTTTTATTTACCCATATTTTCTCTGATTCGGAACGGGGGTAATGAAAAACCGCTCTTAATCGTGCTATTCAAAGAGCATTAATGAATCACATGGGGTGATCAAAGTATCTTTCACGTGAGAGTGTTACCATATACGGTGTAGGAAAACATCGTGAGGAAACCTGTAGAACCTGTAAAGCAGTTCAAGGGTATGTGGGAAATTCGCAATCCACACTAGGCCCGCGTGGAAACTATGACCCAAGCCCTCTCATTCTAAGAGGCCTACAGCAGTGGGACCATAGGCTGAAACGATAATCATCATCATCGCCATTCGCCATGTCAGCCGAACGACGTCCACTGCTGGACATAGGCCTCCCCCAAGGCTCTCCACTCAGACCGGTCTTGTGCTTTTCGCATCGACCGCGATCCCGCGATCTTAACCAGGTCGTCGCTCCATCTTGTTGGAGGCCTACCGACAGCTCATCTCCCGGTCCGCGGACGATTTGTCCCCATCGGCCATCAGTCCTGTGTAATGTGCCCCGCCCACTGCCACTTCAGTTCGCAATTCTTCGGGCTATGTCAGTAACCTTAGTTCTACTGAAATGATAAATAAATTTAGTTAATTGTGGAGGGTTGAAGAGATCAATCCAGAAACACATTGTATAGTCTAGTTAGTTATTTTCGATCTCCGCTAGCCCGCTGGCGGCTGTTATTGTCAATTCGTCACGCGTCCGACTATACGAGCTAACTAGGAGCATTATCTCGCGCCGCTCCAGATAGCGGAAGAAGTTGCGGCCATTGCGACTGAAAGGGGCAATAAAAACATATTTTCGACAGCGCCACAGCCGCGGCGGCTGCCTCAATACACTTTATTCAACGCAAGTTTAACAGACAGAAAAAAAAATCGTGACAATATGGACACAAATATGTAGAAATTAGTTGTCGCGATACATAGGTACACAACATTTCAGCCCGGATTGCTACCACCATCTTGCTGCCTAATCCTGCCGTGAAGCAACAGTGCTTGCACTGTTGTATTTCGGCGTGGAGAGTAAGACAGCCGGTGAAATTACTGGCACTTAATCAAATATCAAATATCAAATATTTTATTCATATAACATTGTACACGGTAATTATTATTCAATATATACAAAAGAATATAATAGGACTTATAAACGTGTGCCTGAACTAGGATTCCCTGTGTTTCAGGCAAAATAGATCAAAAAGTTTATCTTAATTATTCACAATGCAGAATTTAATACAATTAGGTTCATAATAACTAGTAAATTACAACTATTAGTGATATGACTATTTTACTAAGCAATAGAATACATCTAAATCTCTAATCTAATCTAGCGATCAATATTTACATAATATAATAAACATTATTTTACAACAGTCAATAACTTCTCTGTAATGTATCCCATCTCAGGCCTCTAGGTTGGCAACGCATCTGCAATCCCCGTGGCATTGCAGGTGTCTATGGGCGGTCGTGTTCTCTTACCATCATGAGACCCACTTGCTCGTTTGACAACCAGTCGAATAAAAAAAAATAGAATACGTAGAACAACGAGAGTATGGGAGTATGCCCAGGAATTTCGTGATCTGGCGGATTTCACGATCGGCCGCCGGCACATATACCTACTTCGAGCCATGTCGGCTCGGCAGACTACAGAATATTAAACGTCACGATTCCATTAGAAATTTGTAATGTGCCGCCAGTTATAAATAGTTGAATGCCGCAGCCGCCCCTCGCGGCTGTGCGACTCGCGAGTGCGTAAGTTATGTTAGTTGTTGGCTATAAGGCTGATTTATTGCGCTGTTTGTGCGCCCCTCCCCCCTCCGGTGCGGCCCTCCCCCTCCGGTGGGCGACACGTAGCCTTGAAATATTGCCGCAGGCGCAGCCAGCTTTCTGTTTCAATAGTACATGTCTGACCTGATCAGGTCCTGTAGCTCAGTAGGTCAAACTACCAAATGCCTGATCCAGGGGCGGATGTTAAAGGCTTTTTGGGCTGCAGCCCAGGGCCCCGTGGATACAGAGGGCCACCAACCTGAACTGAAAACAACAGACGATATTGTCAATAATAAAAAATATCTAGAATTAAAAAAAATCCGATCATGAGGTTTGAGTAATTAGGTAGGGCCCCTAAACAGTATTAGCCCAGGGCCCCACAAATTCAAGATCCGCCCCTGGCGTGATCGCCTTTTCGCGCGCAAGTCGCAAAAGATGTCTGTAGAGTAAAAATAAAGTGAACAAATCTCATATTCCTAAAAAACACCTAACCGTTGGCTATTAGAGCCGTTACATCAATTAAGCAGCTCACTTAGAACAAAGGTATCTCGACGCCGTAATTTGCGTCACAAATGAGAGGTGTCGAGTTGCGTCTAGGGTAGATTAGCAGCGGGCAGCGGCGCCCGCCGGCGGGGGGTGGGGGGGATTTGCTATTGAGTGTTGCGCTGAGGTTTTATTAAACGTAGAGTTACAGCAGGTTACTGCGTGAGCGCTCAATCTCAACCTCCTTGATATAATTTATCACATGGTTAAGAGCGCTCTATCACAGTTCGGCAAGCTTTGAACAGAAACCTTACTTACTAGGTATGTGGGCAACCAATATGCCGATTGCTTGTTCCACTGAACAGTCTATCAAGCTGATACATAAACCAGAGTGGAACAATATAAGCTGTCAATGATCACTCGCGATTCATTTGCTAGCTGGTAGAGCTCGTGGTAAAGTCCCATAGAAAGCGAAACGCCATCAGAAAACAAAAGCCTTATGAGTAATCAGTAATTGTCTAATGTTTCTATGCTCCAGGGGGTGCAGAAGCCCTTCAGCCGCGTGATCTTCGCCAACATTGGTGATTGCCACGCGTTGGGCCAGCAGCCCATCACCTTCATCCGACAGGTTGGTTCACTATTTTGTTATCATCTATAGAACTCATCTTTTCTCGTTGGCCGCGAGGGTCATAACTCGGTCATACCTAAAAAGCAAGTAAGGTAACTTATATCAGAGTACGCAGCAGCGCTCTCTATTACAAAATATAAACTCCGAACGCCAACACCACGGTGTGGAAGCTAAGAGGAAATCGCAACAACCTGTCAAGAGTGTAATGACAAGAAATGAAATCCAGAAATTCTTGCGACTTTTGGATCATTTGTTCTTTCAAGTGTAGTGATAAGTCTGGTCTCCCGGGAAAGGAAAATTCAGCCTGTATTTATTAAATAATATATTTCTTTGCAGGTGCAGGCCCTGGCTGCATGTCCTCAGCTGATGTCCAGCCCCGACATCCCGGAAGACGTGAAGGAACGTGTCCGGGAGATCCTCGGAGATTGCACGTGAGTACCCTAAATACATCAAGCTAACGTTTGTTTGTCAGACCTTCTTTGTGGTATGCTTTGTTTTATCCTTTTGTGTATTGAACTCCAGTTTGTAAAAGTTTGCGACCATAGGCTATAGCGTGCATTGATTAAGCAGCAGGCAGGACTGATAACGCGCTGCTGTAGCGCCAAGTACTGACTGCTTACCCTAGAATAGACCCAATGCACGCCAATGTGCTAGGTTACTACAATGTGGTAGGTACTCATTAGTCATTATAAACTTTAATATGTCGCCAACGAATCGTGAATTAAATGCTATATTTGTAGCGCGGGCTCAGTGGGCTCGTACTCGCCGCCGGCGGGTCTGGCGCTGGTGCGACGGCGCGCGGCAAGCTGGCTGCGCGCGCGCGACGGCGTGGCGGCCTCCCCCGAGCACGTGTACCTGGGCGCCGGCGCCACTGACCTCATCTGCGCCGTGCTGCAGCTGCTGGCCGCGCCGCTGCACGGCAAGCCGCCAGGTGAGACACGACTCAGTTGTCGTAGTCGTCAGGTAAGGCTTGGTAACGAAACTTCATGATGGATACTTGAGAAAGTGTGGTGATTCAGATCCGGAGTTTATAGTCGCTTGGTAAGCAATAAAGACTGCTGCTGAACACTGAAACATCAAATCACCTACTTGCCTTTTATGACACCTATGGGAGGAGATGGGATCGGTTCATTTTAAATCCAGGCTCCTACCTGGACACTACTGGACACTGGACTGCACATTATTAACTAAGAGAAGTCTATACTGACTGTTGAACAAAGTTATTTATTGGGGAAGCCCTTTAAAACGCAACAATAAATGACTTTTTGCCAGCTACATTCACAAATACAAGTAATTCAGTTAGGCAGGTCCAACTTCAAGTAAAAATATCAATATCTTCAGCAGCGTTCGGGAAAATATGTAGAAGCGCATATTCATGTCCAAAATACCTGAACATATTTTGCCCACGGAACTGAGACGTGGTCGCTTACAATGAGACTCGTAACCAAGCTCATGTCACTCGAAGAGTTTCCCTGCATAATAGAATTAGAAACGAGGAGAGGTGCCGAACTACGCCGTTGCTGATATATGCAGGGAAGCTCCTAAACATAGCTCTCTCTATAGCTCGTCGCGTGATTATTAGCGTATCCACAAGGCATGTCTCATGGTGGTGTGCGCTGTTCCAGCGGTAATGATCCCGGTGCCGCAGTACCCGGTGTTCTCGTGCGCGCTGGCGGAGCTGGGCGTGGCGCCGGCGCCGTACCTGCTGGACGAGGACGCGGGCTGGGCGCTGCCGCCGCGCGAGCTGCGCCGCGCACACAGCGCCGCCAGCGACACCCACGCCGTGCGCGTGCTCGTCGTCATCAACCCGGGGAACCCCACGGGACAGGTGAGACACGCTACTGCCACTAATTCGCTGGACCAGCATTTACCATCAAAATTGTATCTACATTTTACATTAGACTTACCTCCTGTTTCACCAGTCATTGATTAATTTTATGCGACAAGGTATCTGTGATGCCTTCTTTGTTTGTTTTGTCCGAATTCGGAGACGGCATCACATTTATCTTTCAAATAAAATTTATCCATGAGTGATGAAATAGGCCCTCAGTCATCGAAGCTATCAGCCGATATTAATCAGCTTGATTCAGATGTTTCGCGTCTCAACCCATTCTAAGCGGTAGTCATAAAATGAGACGTTGTCTCTGACGCAGGTGCTGAGTCACGAGAACATGGAGGAGGTGGTCCGCTTCGCGCATGAGCATCGACTGTTTCTGCTGGCTGACGAGGTATACCAGGAGAACATCGTGGACAAGCCCTTCGTGTCTTTCAAGAAGGTCAGTCTGCACAGAACAGGTCCACAGTAACTAACTTCAGTGTTTGCAGAATTACCTCCCGTACCTTACTCAATTTCAAACACATTCACTTACGTACACGCACAATCTAGATTTTAAATCAATCTTTGTTGTCCACTAAACTATCAAAATCAAAATGCTTATTCGTAATTATGTCGGTCAGTAGACCCTGAAAGACTCTTTTACAATTCCTATTTTTCACATTTCCAGCGCTCTTCGAAATACCAACTTTACCAAGAAAAATGCAAAACCCACGCTACCGGTCGTGTCACCACCTAAAGGTCATTTATTTTTCAGGTGATCCACGAGATGGGTCCTCCGTACGACACTTTGGAGCTGGCGAGCTTCATGACAGCGTCCAAGGGCTGGGCGGCGGAGTGCGGCGCGCGCGCGGCGCTGGTGGAAATCCCGCGCCTCGCGCCGCGAGCGCGCGCAGCGTTTGAGGCCGCGCGCGCACGGGCGCATTGCCCCAGCCTACTGGGACAGTGTGCGCTCGACTGCATCGTAAGCTCAATTTTAAAACCTTATAAACGACCATGTAAGTGACTTAGTGGTATGTAGATACTCGCGACCAGGAGGCGACAACGTAGAAGTAGGAAGAGAAAGAAATTTTGAAAGCCCCCTTTTTATAACTATTCAGGAACACCGCCGAGCGAGGTTCATTATAAAACTTAAAAGTACAGGGTAACACCCTAACCCAGGGTGAGGGTTGTCACCTAACTATACCTATGCTGACGAAATAAATAAATGAATTTGAATTTGAATTTGAACAATTGCAAGCCGAACTGTAGAGGAACGTAAACTGTCCAAATGACGTGGATAGGGCACTTGAAAATGAAATATCCTACCCTTGATTTAACACACTACACAGTGTCGCGGAAAACTGCACACTTAATTCCCAGGAGATAGTCACAAACGAATACTGCGTTACCAGCCGGTAACTGAATAAAATCTAATTTAAGAAAATGATAATGATTATTGTCAGTTGAAGCCACCGGCGCCGGGCGAGCCGTCGTACGCGCAGTTCTCTCTTGAGCGCGACGCGATACAAAGCACGCTGCGCGAGCGCACCGCCACAGCATACAGAGAGCTCAATGACATCCCCACCTTCTCCTGCAACCCTATCGAGGTAAGTTACAGATGGAAAATAATGGAAATCGATTCTGAAAGACGCGACGCGATAGTTTAATCGCGAGATCATCAATAGATCGTTCATTGTCAGCAAAGCTAATATTATATTGTTTGTTTTTGGAACTCAGGCGGCCATGTTCGCGTTCCCGCGGTTCACAATCCCGGCGCGCGCGCACGCGGCGGCGCGGGCGCGCGGCGTGGCGCCCGACGAGTTCTACTGCATGCGGCTGCTCGAGGAAACTGGTACGACACCTTATATATGACCACTTTGACAGCTGCGATTTTTGTTATAATGGCGACAGCACTCTAATGAGCATCAATAGAATGACCTAGGTTCTTTTCAACTCCACCAAACCAAACCACTTGGCGACTTGTCGTTTATTGTGGCGTTCGACAAAAGCAGCCTTTGTTCAACAGTGGACGTTTTCCCGATGATGATGGTCTTTACTGATTATGTCCCCATCTGCCTGTCCCCCACTTTTCACGTTAGAATCAAACCCATAAGTAGCAATGCATTCATCATTATCATCATCAGCCTATTATGTTCGTCCACTGCTGGACATAGGCCTCTCCCATGACACGCCACTGAGCACGATCCTCGGCCACTCTCATCCAGCTCTTGCCAGCCACCTTGCTAAGATCATCGCTCCACCGAGTTTGAAGACGTCCTACGTATTATGCATTGCAGGGATTCAACAACCCATAGCGGGGTAAATCCCTAACTATAGATAGTTTGTTTTCTTCAAATATTTTTGTTTTGTATACTTTTAATTTTACAGCGCATTGGTCTCTAACTGTAATGCTGTAAATTTTTCTTGGAATAAATAAATAAATAAATAAATAAATCTAGTCCAGCAGCCCCACAGTGTACAGCTGTTTGGATATTCGGTATGCAAGTGGTCGTCGTGCGTGTGCACGTGCAGGGCTGTGCGTTGTACAAGTGTGGGTGTTGCAAGGGTGTGCGTGACGTCGCGTGTGCACGTGTTGTCGCCTGTTGCAGGACTGAGCGTGGTATCGCGTGTCACGTGTTGTCTTGTGTTGCAGCGGTGTGCGTGGCGTCGCGTGTCACGTGTAGTATTGTGTTGCAGGGCTGTACGTGGCGTCACGTGTTGTCGCGTGTTGCAGGGCTGTGCGTGGTGGCGGGCGCGGGCTTCGGGCAGGCGCCGGGCGCGCTGCACCTGCGCAGTACCGTGCTGTGCGTGGCGTCACGTGTTAACGTGTTGTCGCGTGTTGCAGGGCTGTGCGTGGTGGCGGGCGCGGGCTTCGGGCAGGCGCCGGGCGCGCTGCACCTGCGCAGTACCGTGCTGTGCGTGGCGTCACGTGTTAACGTGTTGTCGCGTGTTGCAGGGCTGTGCGTGGTGGCGGGCGCGGGCTTCGGGCAGGCGCCGGGCGCGCTGCACCTGCGCAGTACCGTGCTGTGCGTGGCGTCACGTGTTAACGTGTTGTCGCGTGTTGCAGGGCTGTGCGTGGTGGCGGGCGCGGGCTTCGGGCAGGCGCCGGGCGCGCTGCACCTGCGCAGTACCGTGCTGTGCGTGGCGTCACGTGTTAACGTGTTGTCGCGTGTTGCAGGGCTGTGCGTGGTGGCGGGCGCGGGCTTCGGGCAGGCGCCGGGCGCGCTGCACCTGCGCAGTACCGTGCTGCACGCGCCCGAACAGCTCCGCTACATGATGCGACAACTCAAGACTTTTCATCTTCGCTTCTTGGACGATTACCGGGACGAGGAGACCACGTAATACCAGTTGTGCTGTAAGACGGAAGGTGTTCGCAGATCTTGCGTTAGTTTATGATGTAATTAATCGAACCAGGAGTTGCTGTGCCATTTATGAGATATAGGTAACGGTTTCTGGACACAATGTCAAACGAGAAGTTAATATCTGAGTAAAAGATTAAAAATATTCTGCCGCCCGACAACGCTAAATAAATAAATAAAAAATATCAAAAGCCTTTCATTTTCTACATGTTTTTTTGATAAACTTGTTTTACCAACACCCGGTCAGCTATAGCTTATTTATTATAGTTCTAGGCCTATGCAAAAATGTTTGTCACATGACCATATCCATATCCATACTAATATTATAGATAGATAGTTTATGGGCCAGAGAGTGACATAGGCTACTTTTTATCCCGGAAAATGCACAGTTCCAGAGGGTGTTCCCTGCGCGCGATAACCGAATACCACGCGGGCGGAGCAGCGGGCAAAAGCTAGTTTTATTTATAAAATGCGATAATTAATAAGGGCCTTCAATAACTAACCTTAAAGTTTGAGGTAGTATCAAAAATACACGTTATAGATGTGGAAAAACGTTGAAATTAGAAAAAAAAATTGTATGGAAGGTCAGTCACAAGATGACTATCTCCATCCCACTAATACTATAGATGCGACAGTTTTTAAGTCTGTATGTTGGTTTATTTGTTACTCCATCACGTCTAAACTACTGAATCGATTTAGATGAAATTCGGTATACAGAAAGTATCCCGGAGAAGGACGACGGTTAGTTTTTATTTCGCAAAATTGCATAGTTCCCGCGAGATAGCGATAAAGGAATTTTGCGAAGACAGAGTCGCGGGTAACGGCTAGTACGATATAGCGTTAATAAGCTTAATTAGCCTTAACTGTAATATGGGTTAAGTTACGGCACCTACCAGGAATTTTTTAACATCCTGTATAGGCCGGGATCACAGTATATATAGGTATTATTATATTATATAAGCTAAAGCAGTATGGAAGCTACGAACAAATCGACCGAAATAACACACTCACACAGACGCGAGCTCTACACGGCTCTAAGGGGGTCTCGCGGTACTGCAGTACCGTCGTTTCGATATACTTCGTAGCTTCCATACTGTTTTAGCTTATATATACGAGTATACTGTGCCGGGATGATGAATATTAGTTCACCGGTTCACACCTTTCAAGCGAAACAGCAAATAGGCTTAGAGCGATTGCAGGAAAGCGCTCTAATGAGATTAGTAGAGGATTATACGCCCGCTACTTTCAGTTTCAACGCAACAAGTATGAAATAATTAGTGTCCGGCAACGACTGTTAAAGACGAAACCGAATTTCGGTTTCTCTTCCATTTTCGGCGAAAACGCTGTTCTTAAAACTAGGTTAACCCTACTGTTAATAGTTTGAATGTAACAAATAAATGATTCAGTTCCCATCAACACGTTTTTTCTCATGACTCCTAGGATAGACTTTAGTGCTTTAGAATACACAGTCTAGTGTTAGCCTAACAAGCATACAGTGTGTTTAGGTACTCAGGGCAGCACTTGGTCCAACCAACTTCTATAACAACTCAAAACGGTGAAAATAATATTGTACGTTGGGTTTCTTGCCCGATTCTTCTCCAACATTGGTTTTTCCGAACCGGTGGCAGATTTTTTGGACATTCGTAAGTACTGGATAGCCTTAATTGAATAAGGATATTTTGACTTAGACTTTGAAAATCTCCGAAATTGACATTTTAAAGTTCAGTAAATAAAAAATGGCTGACCCTATTTTAATGAAATATAGCCAAGAAATAAAGCAAGGAAACTTGTTATCACATAATTCCATCCATCCATCTCGTTGGTGGACGTCCTACGCTGCGCTTGCTAATACGCGGTCTCCACTCTATAGGTAAAACATTTCGGCCCCAACGACCATCTAACCTCCGTGCTATATGGTCTGCCCATTGTCAACGAGCTAATTCGCTTGGCTATGTCAGTGACCCTTGTTCTTCTACGTATCTCCTCATTTCTGATTCGATCCTGTAGAAAAACCCCAAGCATAGCTCTCTCCATAGCTCGCTGAGCAATTCTGAGCCTATTTATAAGACGTATAGTGAAACACCACGTCTCGGATATATGTCATCACTGGCAACACACATTGGTTAAAAATTTCGTCTTAAAATTGGTCAATCTCCTTTAACGCCGAAAGCCGAAACCCAAACGTAACGTGGTTCGGCACTAGAAGTTGCCTTTCCGGGCGAGCGGAGCGGCGGCCCGCGCTCCGGGATTAAAAAATAACAGTTCAATTTGCGTGCCCGACCCGCTCCGGCTACATCTTGTATGCGCGGCTATTGTTGCAGGCAATCGGAAACGTTTGCGTTTCATTTATATAAATGCCAGTAAAAAAGATTATTTTCACTTCTCATGCTCGTAGAGTTCGTGTTAATGCTGTATCTAGGCGACATAAAGTTATTTTTTATGCTCTAATGCATAAAATAAAATCTTTGTGTAATACCAACTCAAGACCAAGGTAATCAGGTGTCAACAGCCACAAACAAAAAGTTTCTATGTATTTTTAAATAATTTTTAATTTATATAAAACTAAAAATCAATCAAATTAATCATAATAAATCAGTAAAATTAAAATAATGGAATTATTATAATAATGCATAAAAATAATAGGTACTTACATAGGAAGTGAATCATTGTTTCCATTGTTGCTATTTCATTTCTTCGCCATCGAAGTGAAAAGCAGAGTGTAAAACTCCAGCATTAAACCCATTTCTCCCTCACCGTACCGGCTCGGGCTATATGAACGTCTTGGGTAAAATGGCTCGTTTTATGCTCTTATTGTACAATCTATTTGCACAGAGCTACGAGTAAAAGCTTACCTAGTTCAAAGACAGTGCAGAAGCTCCCCTATTCCAATCATTCGCTGAGTGCAACTGCACGTATTGCAGCGTATATTACTTCTATCCCCTGTGCTCACGGGTGCATCTATGCTCGTAAATAAAAGCAGTGCATTGCGAAGATCCTTATCATGGCCTTACGAGTATCCATTACCGCGAATTGGTCACTCGAGCCCGGTTTAGACCTGCAAATTAAGATTGGTTGGTTTTTGGAAACTTTTTGTTTTTTAGGGTTCCGGAGCCAAAATGGCAAAAACTCCAAATTTTTGTTACTTTTACGGTCATCCCGTAAAACCCATATCGAAAATACAATAAAGTGAAAATATAGATGCACAGAAAAACCAGAAAAATAAGACCAGCGCTGGCAATCGAACCCAGGTCCTCGGCATTCCGTGCCGCGTGCTACCGCTACTCCACCGCTGGATAACGAATACTGGAACGAAACGGAATGCCGAGGACCTGGGTTCGATTTCCAGCGCTGGTCTTATTTTTATGGTTTTTCTGTACATGTATACTTCAGTTTGTATTTTCGATATCTATAGACCTGCAAGATTCGTGCAGGTTGCATTAAGGTCAACGTCCGAGTGCTCGACACGCTAATCCCCAATAGATGACACCCCGTTGTCATTTCTATTGCTTAATGATAATGACATAAAATTAAAGATGACAACTACTGGGACAGCGACGAGCACTGGTACGTTTACCTTACTTTGAGAGGAACTGAAAGGAACTTTGAGGGACACAAACTGAAAAAAATTGGGAAACCCTGGACAGAGATAGGAAGTGACTTATAACTTTTTTTCTAATAGGATTCCAACGAAACTAGACGATTCGCACTTTTTATCCCGGTATATTACGCAATTCTAGCAGGTTAGCGATGTACTTACAAATTTTTCACAGACAAAGTAGCAGGCAACAATTTTTAAATATAATTATTATTGTTATAGTTTATAAATCAATTTGATAATCATTGTCGTTGTTGCCTTGGGTGCGGTGGCCCAAATGTGCCCTCCTCCCCGTAAGAGGGGAGCCGAACTCCTCGAGAAAACGATTTGATGTTTTATGTGGTCTTAGTTTCAAGATACAAAGGTCTGACTAAGTAGGTATAAAGTACAAAGGTATGGATAATGTTTATTTTAATCGAAAGTCGAAACTTTACTTCACTTATTAGCCGTGCTGCGCCTGCACCTGACACGTGTTGATGCAACGCGGCAGCGACCCTGGCGGGAGGCTTTGATCCATAGCCGTAGAACGCGCTTTGAAACGGCACTTTGAAAATGGATTCATTTCAGACTAGATGTTGCGCGACTTTATCTGCAAACATATCATTTATCGCTGTCTTGTGGAAACTCAAAATTTCGGGATAGGAGGTGTTCCTCGTATATTATTATTAATGAAAATTAGTTTTTGTATGTGAAATCTGTCATTTGATTGCGATCGCGAGCGTCAGAAACGTTAGGCAATAAGGCCTCAGGTTATAAACTATCTATCTGTGGGCTTTGTCTGATATACCTCGAAAAGCAAGAAAATTTAAATGGTAAGGAGTAACCCTTATGAGTGGCGATCACAACCCAGGAAACAGAGACAGGCGTCGCATCAGGTGGACAAATGCAGGAGCTGCGGGAAACCGGTGAACAGTGTGTGAGGCTGGACGTAGGTACGTTACCTATAGTATAGTAGGACAAAAATATCAGTTATAGCCAGATGATGGCTGCTGGCAACGAATGAGCAGCCGGTGTCTCATCAATAATGCATCGCACTGACCGCGGCGGCCGCTACCGTCCATAATTTAGCGCTTATGTATGAACATGACCGTTTCGGGATGACATCAACATGTTACAATTCATTATGTCGCTCGATACAGACTCTCTTTATTTATTTCATTGTATATTCATATCGATATATTTCACATAAATATTTTATGTCCAATAAACATTGGTCATTGATGTTAGGAATTAGATACTTACAAACTATTACATGCTATTACTAAGGTAAATAAATGTACATAGCCATTAGTTAAGTTTTAAGAAAATTCTTAGAGAACCAATGTTTGTTAATTAGATTTAAGAAATTACCTAAACATCGTTATAATTATTGCAACACCCTTTCTGGGTTGTACATGACCACTGTATCAGTATTTTTTTTTGTAATTATTTTATTTTGAAAAAAAAAAATGACTTTCTGCCAAGTTTCTTGCGGCGCATTCTTCTTGGCAACGACGGTCTTTCCGAAAGCGCTGGTAGTTTAAAAAATGACATGTAAAAGTGCTCATTGCAGCCTATTTACTGAAATAATAATTTGAATTTTGAGTTTGAATTTTTTTAATTTTGTAAAAAAGTGACATGTCGAGCCCTTTTTTACAAAACAAGCGTTCTGATTTTGTATACCAATTCCGTACCTACAACCGTTTTAGCATGTAATTAGTAATAAGCATAGGTACCACAAATTAATATTCTTATTTATACATATATTAGTAGGATTATAAGTAGCAAAGGAAGGAGTATTTCTAAATTTAGAAACCTCGAAAGCTTAGTAAGCTTATGCTTACTTAGAACTCTCGAGGTTTCCAAATAAGACAACAAACAAGAGAGTGTATTTTATACTTACTAAAACATTTCCGTTGCGGTTTGCACAGCGTATAGGCTTCCCGCAGAATCACTTGTAAATAATTTACGAGCTCCAGCGGTCGTATTTCAGCGCATTTGCAGCACTGCCGGCGCATACACTGCGGCTGCATTTCCGAGCAGCTGGGATGACGTCGGCCAACAGTGAGTAGTGGCTCGGGCGATTCATAACAAACCTGAAGGCTACAGATATAATAAAAATACTTAAGTAAATATGATGGGACTTCTTCTTCTCAGTCGCTTACTCTTGGCAGAGCACTCGTGGTCACGCGAGACGATCGGTAGCGCTTCACTACCGTGCGCCATTTATTCCTTGCTGAGTTGTCTGTCAACGACTTGATTTGGTCCGTCCATCGCAATGGTGAACGTCCCCGTGATCTGCTGCCATTCCCCCGGCACCACCAGTCGCTCCACCGAGTCCCCCCACGTCGCGTCACATGTCCAAAAAACTGGAGTATTCGGGAGTGCACCGTCGTTGATAACCTCTCGCAGATGTCAAGTTCTTTTAAGATGGAAACATTGGTGCGGTGCTGTGTCCAAGAAAAGCAAAGGAGTCTCCTCCAACACCACATTTCTAAGGCATCAATACGCTGCCGCTCTCTTTCCTTCACCGTCCATGTCTCGGCCCTGTAAAGAAAATAGGGAACTAGAACTGGAACGGGAACTGGAATGAACTGAACATAAGAACGTTAATAATTTGATGGTTAACTTATTGATTGACGTTTCATGAACAGCCGTGGTTTCCCTGAGTAGCCGGTGGCATAACATTATCCATTTTGTACACCGGTAATTCAACTAGGCAGGATTTCGTGTCGATCTCGATTTAAATCCATTGTTAGATAAGCTCTTTCAAACGGCTTTTAAATCATACAATAGCCCAGCGCTACCACGCCATGTTTGAAGTTTATGGGGTGTTGCGGAAGTATACTGATACAACGTGAGGCTGATTTCCTAAACAATAATTAGATTCGGTCTCCAGGATGTTTTGAAAAATAAAAATCAAAAACACGTACGAGTACCTATACTTTACACAAGCCTTTGTAATGCCTTTGTACAAGTATCTCCAAGTTTGTCAATTTTGTTTTGTTTCTTTTCTTTTTGCGATAAAGAGGTGACATTACATGACATTATACACGTACAGTTGAGTTCATAAATTTTTGGGCAAAAATTTGATCAAAAATATCTGAAGACTGTATTGTTAACGGCTATAGTCAGATATTTTTGATCAAATTTTTCGTCACAAGTTGAACCAAGGTGAACCAAATCTTAAAATAATAACCTAACATAATAACCAAACCTAAATAAACCAAAAAAAGTTGGAAAATCAATCAAGGTTCATTATACCTAAACCTAACTGTAAGCGGTCGCCAAATGGCATCGAAACAAGTCTATTCCCATCGGGTTGCGAGTTACTTTTCCTATGCTCTGAAACAGTACGTGACGCGCGTGATGACAAGTATGGTAAAGGTGTATGCTATGCTATTTATCTATCACAACAGGTAACCGATCTATACAATAACTTTCGCATTTCTGGGAAAAATTCGTTTATCTCTATCCCGCCGGAGCTTCGCAATTTTCCAGGATATACTAAACTTAAACTATCTTCTTTGGGTCTCAAATTCATCTTCGTTCCAAATGTAATTTAAATAGGTTCAATAGTTTAAGGGTAAAAACGCAAACAGACAGACATACTTTCACATTTAAAATATCAGTAAGGAAGGATTTTCTAGAACAGTTTTTGCATCAGAATCCTTATTTTTACTAATATTATAATGCCTGAAGACTCTATCTTCGACCAGTGCCAGTGATGACTTATGGCGTTGAGACGTGGTCCTTGATTATAATAATATATAATAATAATAAATATTTTTTTTATTTTCAAAACAATTTCTGTAGCAGTTAGTAACATTTTCGCCTTACAAACAATGTTAAGCACTCGTATTATGCAACAAATTAATGATTTTATTTTAACGAATACATTTTTTACTGCTTTTTATGAGGGTATTTTTACAAAGTATATTAACAAGATAAATAATGATCTACGTGACTCGTTAGATGTTATCAGAGTTAAATGACAGCTCATTATTTCAATGAAAAAATAACAGTAATGAGTATGTTAATCAAAATATCACAGGCCAATTAGGAACTTAATAGACTACATAAAGTAAGCGTCCTCTGCCCTCCGTACTAGTTAAAACTGTATCACGGAAGGGCAGGATCCACCGTCCTCTTTGCAATCACCGAGAATCAAAATCAACAGCAAAAAAAAAAACAATCAATTTTAATATAAAAACGGAAAAAAAGAAACGATAATGACCTACCTTAACTTTAAGGGATAAGTTCGCCTTTGTACATTCCTATTGTTATTCGTTAATTTCATGTGTTTTTTTTTATGTACAATCAATAGTTTGCAATACAATAAAACACCATAATTATCACTGATAAAAGTCCACGTGGGTAGGAATACAATATAAAGGTGAGCATGTTTAATTATTTCGCAGTCTTGCAAGGTGCAAGTAATGTAAACATGTAGTATATGTAAAAACCTAAGATTAATTTTCTTCTCTTTGCTTTCTTTACCTTCTCTTTCCATATATATGTGTTACGTATAAAATGTGTATGTGATGTATATTTATTTATGATAATGTATATAAAATATATATTTATGTATCTGTGTAAACTTGAATATACATATGTAGATATGCATGTAAACAATTATCATGATAGTCTTTCTAGGAGTTTCTCAGTGTTTTCGTAATTAAGTGTTTTTAAAAAAGCATCTACTTTAAGTTTGCATTGGTACGAGTTTAGGGTTCTCAAGCTAATACTTTTACTTATCCGATTGTATAGCAAAGGTCCTAGAAATTTTGCATATTTACGAGCAAAAACCGTTGAACAAGTGGGGGTGTAATAAACAATATCCTTTCGGCGTCGGTGAATAGAAGTGCAAGGAATTTGTTTATGCTGTTCAACAATAATTTGTTTAACAAATAGTTGTCTCACCGTGAGCATATTAGTATCTGTATATAAGGTTTGCGTGGAATGTCGAAAGTTTTTGAAAGTCATCACTTTTAATATAGCCCGTTGTGCGCGTTCTAATTTTAGGAGTGAGGTTTTAAAGGTTCCAACCCACTCTGTAAGACAATAAATTGATGGCCTCTTAGAGAAGCTCAGAGTCACGCAACGAGCTATGGAGAGAGCTATGCTTGGAGTTTCTTTGCGCGATAGAACCCGGAATACGGAAATTCGTCGAAGAACTAAAGTTACTGACATAGCTGGAAAAATATGCAAATTGAAGTGGCAATGGGCAGGCCACATGGCTCGAAGAACAGATAACCGTTGGGGGAGAAAAGTCCTCGAGTGGCGACTACGAACCGGTAGACGATGCGTTTTCAGGCCTCCCACCAGGTGGACTGACGACATCGTGAGAGTTGCGGGAAACCGGTGCTACTTGGCGAGATGTCGTTCATTGTGGCGTTCTAAGGGCCTTTGTCCAGCAGTGGACGTCTTCCGGCTGATGATGATGATGATAATGCTAAAACTGAGTAGTTATTTTGAATATTACTCTCTCACTTTAAATAAAAGCTTGGAAAGAGGTGATTCTAATATTAGTAGTGTGCTAAAAACTCTTGTGGCGCGGCAATTTATCGCCGTCTCAGCCCGCAAACAAATACAAAACGCTCCAGAGGGGCTACTACGAAATTCGATAATCGAAGTTCGTATCGAGCGTCCCTCTTACTCTCGTATTAAATACTATAAGCGCCAACGGAACGGCTAGAAACGAAATTCGAATTTTGCACTCAGTATTAGGGCCTGCTCTCTAGGTTGAGAAAGGCTTTTTCTATTATTTTGTTGTCACAATTTAAAATGGATTCTCGCAGTTAGCGACTTCTGAGGGTTACCATGTGGAAAAATCTTGACATCGTCCTAAAATGAAAATACAAACTGAAATATAGATGCACAGAAAAACCAGAAAAATAAGGAGTTTTAGGCAAAAATTTGATTGAGATCACGCTGGGGTTTATCCTATTTTCAATTGTTTTGAGAGAAAGTTTTAAGGGTTTGTTGACTATTTAGTACTTACTAACATTTATCCAGTATCACTTTAATCATTAAAACTGTGTAAACTGCCGTGCCATATGGGAACAAAAAATAATAATACTTAAAATTGCTATATATATCAAATAAAATGACTGAAACTTTGTAATAAATGTATCATGAAAAATGTTTTTTTATGTAATGAAAGGTAAAACCCAAGTCCGGCCGCAGTCTTGGCAAAGGGTCGAAAACCCTGACGTTTCGGGACAAATCCTGACGCATGGCAACCCAACGTCTGGTGTACACAGCGCTACAACGCGAGGTCCCGTTCAGGGAAACCTCGGGTATTGATTCACCGCGCACCGCCCTGCCGATGCTCCCGACTTTATGTCAGCGGGTTATACTGCTGCAGTTTTTTTTTAGGGTTCCGTAGCCAAAATGGCAAAAACGGAACCCTTATAGTTTCGATGAGTCCGTCTGTCTGTCTGTCCGTCCGTATGTCACAGGCATTTTACTCGAAAACTACAAGATGAACTACAAATTTGGAGTACAGATGTCTTGTCAAAGCCGCTATTTAGTTTTGTAGTTAAATTACAAAAATAAATATTTATAGGGAGGGCACTCCATACACGTAACAGAAATTGAAAAAAAGTTTTTTTAACTCGCATCAACGTGTGGCACATAGTTCGACAGCTCTTTTGAAAAGATAGTAAGATTTCTCAAAAACTTTTTTGATTAAGTGAATATTTCCGGAAATAATCGCTCCCAAAGTAGCAACAATCGTGTCCCCCCTCCATCTCGTAAACCGTTTGTCCAAAAAATATGCAAAAAATAAGGGAAGGTAACGCTTAATAAATACTTTCAACGAAAGTTGTATTCAACATAATCGGATATACGGTTTTTGAGTTATTGCCGAAAAACTGCGCTTCTTAACAAAAAGACGTAAGTGCCGTGAAGATTCGCACTTTTTCTGGTAATAGATTTTAAGACTATAGTAAGTATTTTAATTGTGTTATAACGCACATAATATTATTTTGATTTTTGTCGTAATGGCTACGGATCCCTATCTTAGGCGTGTCCAACACGCTCTTGGCCGGTTTTTATGATTTCCTTAGCATTTTTCATATTCCCCCCCTAGCAGTGAAAACTTAAAGTGGTATATTTCTATAAATGATCAAAATTGATGCCTATTCATTAAACTTTCTTATAATTAAATACAATTTCATACCTTTTTTAAAGTTGTTAAAATAAAAAAACGCCAAGGGAATCACATGAGGAAAGCAAAAAGCAACCGGTGGTAGATTAAAAAAATGACGTGTAAAAGTGCCCATTGCGGCCTATTTGCTGAATAAATGATTTGAATTTGAATTTGAATTCTCAAGAATGACGCACCATAGGGCGTAGACGAAGTCTATAAAAAATAATGTAATAAGTATAACCTATTTGGGAACTATATCTTTGAAACTGTTCCATTAAATCCATCCGCATGTGCAAATACAGTTCGATCGATCTGTGAAAAGTGGGTCGCAAGATTTCGTTGAATTGCTAAGTACACACGTACTTCCGCGCGGCAGACGATCGGGGAACTTAAATAAAAGCTTGGAAAGTTAGGAGAATCAAAAATGGCGGTATGGCAATTTTTACCAGACTTCCCGAAGATTTTTCAAACGTATTTGGTATTTACCATGGGTTTTATGGTCAAGGAAAACATGAGGAAAATTGGACACCTTGCCTAATATAAAGTCAAAGTCAAAATATCATAATTCAATTTATGCTATAACAAACACTTTTGAATATCAAAAAAATCTATCACCAGTGTTGAAAAGAATCCGGCAAGAAACTCAACAAGTTGTAAATTACTAAATTAGGAACAAAACTTCATTCATAAGTGAATTTTGTCTGAAATTAAGACCAAGAAGTAATAATGCCAGTAACTCGGCCACGGACATTACTACAGAACGACAAGCTTTGCAATATTAACACAAAGAAAGTATAAAGTTTGAAACAGCGATAACTTCCCTCGTCCGAGGACGCCCGCGCAGTCCAACTTCTAAGCGGTTGTTTTTATGCTAAATGGGGGGAGGTGGGGGGCATCACTGAAGAAAAAGCTCAACGCGGAAATTGGAAGTATTCGATTTAAATTCCTCTTACGTTTGCGGAGTTGTGGTTCATTTAATGTGCAGTGTTTTTGCCACGGGATTCCTTATGGTACCTTCTAACGTATCTTGAGAGCTACTTTACACTCGGTTTTGTACATTATTAAGTACTTTTGGTTTCCTTTCTTTTTATTTTCCATTACTTTTATATCTTAATATCCTGTTTAACATTCCTGTTTCTCCGAAAATACAAACAGAAACATGGCTGCACAAAAAAAAAATAGACCAGCGCTGGGAATCGAACTCAGGTCCTCATTCCATGCTGCGTGCCACGCCCTGTCGCTGCTTAAGTGGCTAAGAAAAAAAAGGCTGAAAAGTGTGGTGCATGGGAGAAATTTGTGTCTAGACTCCTGTCCAGTGGTGGTGTAGGGGTATAGCACGCAGTACGGAATGCTGAGGACCTGGGTTCGATTCCCAGCGCTGGTCTCTTTTTCTGTTTTTTTTCTGTGCATCCATGTTTCAGTTTGTATTTTCGTTAGATAACAATAAACCCGTGCGTGGTTTTCCAAAATATCTCCATTAAAATAATTAATTATGCTGACATTTTCGGTGTTTCACCATTCCATTCCACTTAATGTTTTGAAATATTTTAATATCACCATAATAACACTGCTGTTTATATAATTTTCAATCTTCCCTAACACACGCGAACTTCATCCAATGTCGTTTTATCATTATAACATTCTTTTTCTGGATCGTTTTGTGCTTGCCCCTATTAAATACGAGTAGGTATTTCATACCAGTTAGGATCTGGTGAGAGGAGTTTACCATGTAATGTAATGTACCTGTGTTTCTTCGAATAGAAACCACTCAGGGCAGGATAAGAGATAAAATGAGTTCGTGTCTGTAACTGTATATTCAATGCAGCATGTATTTTTGCTATAAAGGCACTAATAAGCAAACGTTTTCTTCCTCAGAAAATAAAATTTGCATTTTTTGAATTAAATTCCAGTTTTGTTCGGCCTACTTACCTCGATTTTAGAGCAGCCAAAAGCTGTCGTCTCGTGATCATGGCGCATGCAACTGCACCGAAATATCGAGCTGCTCTAAAATCAACGTACAGGAACAAAACCCGAATTTAATGCGTAAAATTAGTAATGACCTCGATAGTCTAAAATATTGTATAAATTTGTACGCAATGTATAATTACATGATCTCGATTGCACTTCGTTTTAATTGAAATTGAAAACGCACTTGATGACGTAACTGTCACAGAATTCCTTATCCTCGTGTCAAATCTACGAACAAATAATAAGTCAATAAGCACATCTATTTGCAACCTCGAAAATGATTCGTATTTCATTCATAAGTCGTTTTGGTTTTAGGTATGGCCACTTTTTGTGTGGAATTTGTTCTGAGTTAGGTACGCTTCCTGACTTATTTTGTTCGCAGTGTCAAATTATTATAAAAGAAGGTATGCAATGCAGTGCTCCTCGAAAATAAAATTCAATTTGGTAGTTCACGCTAAACTTATAAAATGAATTGTAATATTGTTTCACACAAAAGCCAGAGTCTGGTTACTTTAAGTGTTTGAGTAAAAAATAATTTATGTAGAGTTAGTGAAATAATTGGTTCATGAATGTTAAACAACTTCTCTTCCTTTTGATTTTGAACAAACTGCTTTGAGGATTTCAGTTATTTAAGTAAAACCTTGTATAATCAGCGAATAAGCTAAGTGGTTCTATTAGAATTAGTACAAAGTTAAAATGTTCATACTGCTGAATGGCCAAAATTCTAAACCCTTTTATTTAATAAAGCGTTCTTATTACAAGCTTTTATTTAAGTAACTTGTGTCAGTACGCGTCAAATCGAATTTTGAGCTCACTCGATATGAAACATAGTATACATCATGCAGGTTGGATGACAATGCAAGTATAGCCAATAAAAAGCTTGTATTATTCGAGGTGGTAGGACCATGTGCAAGGTCCGCCGCGCCCGGATTGCAACCACCATTTTGCTCGCTAATCCTGCCGTGAAGCAGCAGTGCTTGCACTGTTGTGTTTCGGCGTGGAGAGTAAGACAGCCGGTGAAATTACTGGCACTTGAGGTATTCCATCTTAGGCCTCTAGGTTGGCAGCGCATCTGCAATACCCTTGGTGTTGCAGATGTTTATGGGCGGTGGTGATCTCTTACCACCAGGAGACCCACTTGCTCGTTTGGCTTCCAGTCGAATTAAAAAAATATATTTCAGCGATAACTTATTCTAGCTTACAACAAAGCAATGTTTGTTCAAAAATATATTTGGTTGTATTATCTGGCTGTCCTTCCTGAAACGCGTACCCGTGTTGTCAGTTGCCTTCGCAAGCATTACAAAATGTATGAAAGAGTCGGTGCACCGCGGCACGCCGGGGCCGATAAATAAGCGGCGTCGACACCGCGATACATCTCCGTCCGCTCCTTTTGTTCATTCCCTCTTTCGTTCCCGTTCCCATTCGTTCCATTCGCTTCCACTCCGCTAAGGAGGGAAATTGGATCCGCGCTCTGTACTTTTCTGAGCCTCAAGTGTATTTGGTGTGATAAAAGTGATGTAGTGCTAGTTTGTGTAAGGTTTCCATTTCACATGGGAAAGTTCGTCTTGTTGCTTTAGTTTTAGGGTTGGGTTTGTTTTGATCGGTTGGGAGAAGTGGTTGATAGTTTGGTGCAGGTGACGTCACGGCCGTTAATTACGCCGGCTGGGTCGGACGGCCGGGCCGGCGGCCGCTGCGGCTGACGGCGCTAAATAATCCGCCGTAACGCCCGCTGATGGGCCCGGTGCTTGATGAGGTCGTATGACGTGTCACGAACAGTAAACTTGAGAAACATACGGCTTTGTTGTAGGATTGCATTGGGCTTCTCACGTTATACAATACAATACAATACAATACAATACAAATACTCTTTATTGTACACCAGAAATAGTAAGCGATACAGTAAACAGGTACACAGGGAAAATTACAAGGTAAGCTAGGCGACCTTATCGCTTAAGAGCGATCTCTTCCAGGCAGGTTATCATAGATGATCTTGATCATGTGATAAAGCATTGGTTCCGAACCTAGGGTAATAAGCCCTAAAGGGGTGTTTTGTGAACAAGAAGTGGAAGTCGTGGTAGCGTTGTGGTTTGAGCTAAGGCTTCTCAAGCAGAGGGTCGGGGATTCGAGCTCAGTTTCCCAGACTTTTTCAGAATTTATAGTTATTTCAAAATTTTAATGTGCAATAAAGAAAAGTCAATAAAGAAGGTCCTTGGACGTCCAATTCGCCCTGTCCACACTGTCTGAACATAAGAGGAGTCGAGAAGCGTATTTTATCCGAATTCGTACTAATTGTAACTATTGTATTGTATTGTAACTCTTTATTGTACATATAAAACATATGAAATTTACAATTTAGAAGAGAAAGACATGTACAAAGGCGAACTTATCCCTTAAAGGGATCTCTTCCAGTTAACCTTTGAACGATTGAAAGGACAACAGAAACAAGAGTAGACACTACAATAATTTTATGAACGCGAACAATTGCGTGTGTTGTTAGTCCTTACTCGTAACGCTAAAACAGCTGAAGAAATTTTTCATGCAATTTGGTAAGTATGGAGATAGCTGGAGTTTGACTTATAATATAACGCATTAGACTTCTTTTTACCGCAATATTCCCACGGGATTGGTGTAAAATCCAAAAATATTAACAGCTAAGTGGAGACCTGAAATGCATGGATGTTCGTAATACAACGTTAATGAAGACGATATAATTTTTGAGAATCCCCATTAGTTGAAAATACAAACTGAAATATAGATGCACAGAAAAATAAGACCCGCACTGGGAATCGAACCCAGGTCCTCGGCATTCCGTGCCGCGTGCTATACCGCTACACCACTGCTGTTGCTTTTAGGTTTTACGGGATGACCGAAAAAATAACAAAAATACACACACACACACACACACACACACACACACACACACACACACACACACACGCACACGCACACATACACACACACATACACCATTCACACGTAGGTACTAGAACTGTTATCTTGTATAGTATTGTGTTATCCTGTTTCATAAATAAGTAATGTTTAAATAAGTTATTTTGTTTTTCCCTGGTTATAAAATTATACTTAGCAATGAAACAGTCTTATACATCTTATTAACTATTCAGTTTATATATTTGAAACTCATCTGGTCCCCAAGATACAGGTTAGCCTAGTTTGGGGTCCGCTAGACAGTGCATTGTTTTGTGTTCAATTTCATGTATAACTAAATAATTTTAGTCATCTCAGCATGCTGATGTTGTAAATCGCAAAAATGAAATGTAAACTATTTATAACCTTTATTTTTAATAAACCTTTTTTACTTTTTTTTTACTTTAATGTAACATATTTTATAGAAGCAATCTCCGTGGCGGGCCGTTCACGCGCGCATGAGTATGCAGCGCGGGTGCCACGCTGCTGTCACTGCTGCGGCTTCTGTTGCCACAGAATAAGTAACGACAAGTATCGCCGCCACGCGCCACGTCCCGCGGCCATATTGCTGTGCACTTTATATTGAGTCGTGCCACGGAGTTGGGGCACGTGCTACGTATAATTGCTGGCTTTCCGACGATTCGTTCGTGTTAGAAGGCGCCATCGTGACATTAAAGTTGAGGTTGTTCGGGCTGCGTCGATACTGCAGCGCTTAGGCAATGCTTGCAGAAGTGCAAACAGATTGCTTTCAAAGATCGTAGAGGGGCCGTGGTTGAAGTCAAAAGTGTTGCTGCCAGTGATGACATACGGATCTGAGACGCGGGCGCTACTATAGTTAACGACAGGCCTCACGACATGAGGAAGCTCAAATTCAGTCAGAGGGCAATGGAGAGGGCTATGCTCGGGGTTTCTCTGCGGGATAGAATCAGAAATGATGATATCCGCAGTAGAACTAAAGTTACCGACATATAGCCCCAAGAATTGCTCGCAGGATTGATGGCCGATGGGGTCAGAAGGTTCTCGAATGACGTTCGCGGACCGGGAGACAAGCCGTCGGTAGGCCTCCAACAAGATGGAGCGATAACCTGGTTATAATCGCGGGATCGCGGTGGATACAGAAGCACAAGACCGGTCTAAGTGGAGAGCCTTGAGGGAGGCCTATGTAGCAGTGGACGTCTTTCGGCTAACATGATGATGATGATGAGTAAGGAAAAGAGTGACATCTTTAGCCTACTGGCGCAGCGCTGGGACTCGCCCCTGCAGGGCTCTACGAAACTCGAAACTCGAAGTTCGTGTCGTGCGGTCCCTCTGACACTTATACTATTTAATACGAGAGCGAGAGGGACGGTAGGATACGAAATTCGAGTTACAAGTTAGTAGCCCTGCTGATGGAGAGCTAGGCGCGGCTGCACGTGTCAGTCGCCGCCGTGCCCCGCCGCTTCTAGATTTCATGTGTTGTATGTTAGGTACTAACCCTTTATTTAAGTACTTGTAAACTAACACCCGTATACATAGAGAAGTAAAGGCCACTACTTGAGCAAAAGTAATTACTCAAGTAACGATTTTTATTCTATAGTTGAGATTTTGCTTGAAATTTAGTTGAAATTTGAACTGTCAAATGTTAGATTGCTTAGCCAAGTCATCGTCACCATTTTCTTTGCATTTACTTAGCAACAAGTAATGACTCGTTTATTAATACGGGTATAGGCCCGAAATAAATTTTTAAATATAGTAATTCTTCATTTGATTCTTCCTGTCCGTTTGAAAGTCGTTTAATAACTTTAAATGGATGCCTATCCCCTCACGTGCTTTGAGCAACTACGGTTGCCAAATATATTTTAGTAAAATGCTTCTGGCAACTGTGGTTGCCAGACATACACCGCGTCGCTGTAGCAGCGCAAGACAAGAGCAATTCATGGCTGTTTTTTTCCACGTGAGCAACTGAGGGGAGAAGGGGCTACAAGAACATCGCTGATAAATATAAAGAAGGGCCATGTATTTTATTTTGTTTTCACATTAATAAGTTGAACGGAAGTTCGCGGAGTTCTCGCGGTGAATCTCGTCCTAGACGCACGACTTTGCTCATCATATTTAATGACCCTTTTAGACGAGATTTTGATTAAATGAATCACAACGAAAATAGGTTGCGACGTGTCAAAGTATGACATATTAAACTTGTTTCTGAGTTGCAGTCTGTTGTAATTAATTTCGTATGAAATTAATCGACTGAGACATTTGTGAGATCGTTTTTGACAACTCTCGAATTTGCCATGTCCTATATTGTACTGTAATTGCTCGTTTGCCTTCAAAAAAAAAATAGAAAATATAAACGTTGTACACAATGTTGAAAACTTAATGTATCTAAGTATAGTGAATCTGTTTTTTTCATAACCAACATAATGTTGGAAAACCCCCCAAATTGTCACTTCAAATTTCGATAACTCAAAAACGGCTGAACCGATTTTGATAAAACATGTCTAAGAGCCATCGCTAGGAACCCTAAATGAATCAGATAAGTACCGTATTCTTACTTTGAGGCCAGTCGTCAATACAGTGCCAAAAATGAATCAGTGTAGGTATAAAATATCAAGCAGAAATCATTTAAGAAAACAAATGCATAACAGAGTCACGAGCAAGACCAACATTTCACATCCCAATACAAAATACTCTGCAGCTTCTATGTACTTACCCCGGAGAGGGCATAAAAAAGGAAATTTCGTTTTGTGCGAAACAGGGTGATTTTGTTCCGGGGACTGTATTGTTTTATGCGAGCGCGTATCCGGGTATTATTTAAAAGGTGGTTCTCCGGTACAGTCGGCACAGGAAAATAAATACGAGCTCAAATTAACTGACGCGAACACTGGCAATACCGCCCTTATAATTACATTTGGTTTTTTGGTGTAACAGCCAGCAAGAATCGGATGGAAAGCAAAAGTAATCATCGTCGTCATCATCAGGCGAAAGACTTCACTGTTCACTTTAAGAATTAGAAATCAAGAATGATCGAGAACGCGCCATTTGCATCTACTACGAGGTACAAGATCTACAACGACTTCATTTCATTTACAAAACACATTCAAATTTTTTAGAATTTCAGCCATTTGAACCTTGAACACAGATTAACAGCGCAGGTGGAAGCAACTAAGTACACGCTTCGTTAGTCGCCTCTTTGTCGAACCTCGTTTAACACAAGTCATCAAAAGTTCCCAACTGCGGCCTAAGTTGGCTCTCGTCGCGGCCCGGCGTCGCGCGACATTCGGCAAGGCGCGGTGTCGGCGCGGTAGAGTTGGCGCTCTAATATAGGATAAGATAAATTATTCAATAATTTGCAGTACAAAATAACAATAAATACAATGTAAATATATTTAGTTGTCTTATTAAACCGGGACAGTGCAGATTAGGTAATATTAATTAAATTTTTTTAAAATCGATTGAAATTACTTCGTACCATTCCAGAATCCTAAAGGAACAAATATTATAGATAAATGCATAAAATTAGAATAGAATAGAATAGAAAACGTTTATTCGCATTTCACAAATTACAAAGGTACACAAAATAAACAAGTATGAATATATTAATGACAGTATTTTCGAAATCACGAAACGGTCTCAGGACAGAGAGGAGAGTCAGGAGAGGAGGAGGGTAGGAATTCTCAATATCTCAAAAAATTGGCTCCTTATTTATTTATTGTATTTCAGTGGTCTACCAAGTAGTGATTTGTAAGAGGAAATGCGTACATGTGTTGACTTGGTGACCATGGCACCTAATTGGAGGTAATTCCATTCCTAAGAAAAAACCTCTTTATTTGAAGTCGGTTAAAAACATATGATATTCGATACTTAAAAAGCAGTTCGAGTTCAGTAAATGAATTGAAACTTCACTTTTCCTACCAATATACCGCACCAGGCATTCATCGGTTTCCAACGTTCCAACTTGGTCGCCCTGCCGCTCGTCCGCTTCCGTCGCCTGCCGTCCAACTTGGTCCTGTCGCGACACCTCAGTGTATTTAGCCTTATTATTAATATTGTTACTCGTGTAGCATTCTCGTATAGAATTTGAATACGAAACGTTATGGTTCAGCGTGAATAGTCCCATTCAAATAAGTAATAACGGATTATCCTTTCATGTTTGATGAATGATTGATTGTTTTATTCCATGAGAAATTCCATTTCCTTAATACATGGGTAACTCATGTATTATGTAGACATGTGTTGGAAGAGGTTTCGATATGCTTAGACTATCATCAGTAAAGTAAGTACTTGTATCCGTACAACCTCTTCACTATCATCATCATCATCATCTACTGCTGGACAAAGGTCTCTCCTTATAAGTTCTACATTGATCATCGGTCCGACACTGCCTGGACCCAACTAGTTCCTTCGACCTTTACCAGATCGTCGGTCCTCCATGTTGGGGGGAGGCGGCCTTCCTGGGCTACGTCTTCCTATTCGCGGTCACTACTCTAGAACTTTACTATTTCATTAGCAATCAATTCTACGAGTAATGTGCCTGCCCACCGCAAAAGTAATAAAATTAGGAGTTGAAATAAAAAATACAAAAAGACCCCAAAAACCAATCTTATTTTTATTTGGCACTGGAAAACGGTGCCCCTAGCCATCTGGCACCTAAAAATGAACCGCTCCTCTTGATCTACCCCAGGGCCGGTGCTGAACTTATTTACTGGCAACACGCACTCAGTTCGTCTTTGAGACAATACAGTATTTCACCTCTAGCAAAATAGCTATTATTTCTTTTCCTTTAGTAAAATAAGCCGACCCGTTTTTTCACCATTCTCCAAAACGATATTTTGATCAATCAGCAAAAGCGTCAAATTATTGTCAAAAATAAAATAAACAGAGCTCACGTAAATATTTTTATCCTTAACCAAATTCGTTTGGCTAAAGTAAACCTTATTATAAACGCATAGAGCCTTGTATGGATTGGCGGGGTACCTACAAGCCAAATTCTCGCAGTACACTCACGTACAAAAGCGCTACATTGAATTCGTTTTATTTGTCCGCGCGCTCGATATCGCGACGTTACAGTGTTTTGATAAACACAGTATCTCTCGCCGCTCGAACCTTTTCAAAACCTACTTTTGTTCGTCATCCCATCATTTTTACGGGACGCGTTTATTTTGCGATTCATCTGTCCTGACAGTCATTGATAATGTGCCGAATGCAAATTCAATTGGAGATTCAAGTTGCAAATTTATTGACCAGCCTTTGCCTGCCCAACATATTATAATGCGTCAAACATATTATAATAGCTTAGAAGATGATATGAAGAATTTACCTCTGAATTTATATAAAAAAAAATGGTTAATAAAGGAATGTTTTTAGTCGGTTGACGAATATTTTGATTATTTTAAATTGATGAGTGTAGTAATAAATGTGAATTATTTATTAATTAATTGATTTGTTTATGTAAGTACACATATTTTTTAATAATTATGTTATGACATTGTATTTTACATTTAGCCTCTTAGCCTTTAGAATTTAGTGACATTAAAACTTGCTTGCCAGTTAGGTACTAGTTAAATGTGTGAAACATGTACAAGTTTGAACACTATGTGTGTCTGTTCGTCTGTCGGTCGGGTGAACCGATTTGAATGGAGTTTTGTTATTTGAAAGCAGGTTTTCTAGCGATGGTGGCAAAATTGGTTCAGCCATGTTTGAGATATCGAACTTTGAAGTGACAATGCCGGGGGTTTTCCAACTTTTTATTGGTTAGGTTATGTCATTAACAATTGAGGTGTTTGCAGAGTGCCATCCATTGGCCATTAGCGTGTCAAACACTCGGACGTTTATCTTACTTTGCAATTGGAGCAACATTTGTAACTTTGACTTATAATTTCACATGATAACGGAAACCCAATCATCATTAACCCCCGACGAAAAAAAGGGGTGTTATACGTTTGACCGCTATGTGTGTCTGTGTGTCTGTCTGTGTGTCTGTCTGTCTGTGTGTCTGTCTGTGGCACCGTAGCTCTTAAGCGGGTGGACCGATTTGAATGCGGTTTTTTTTATTTGAAAGCTGGTTTTTTGGCGATGGTTCTTAGACATGTTTTATCAAAATCGGTTCAGCCGTTTCAAGATCATCAGCTCTTTTGTTCGCTGCGGTAGGAATTTTATACGCATAATGGGTATTTACTTTACTTTCAAGCACATTTGGGGCGTAAAATTTGAAACACCCATGTATGCTATATAACTATGCAAGATTATGCAATTCTCGGCCTGATGCTGCAGCCAGGATATCCAGAACACCAGTAGGTACACTGTTGATAAAACCATAGCAGATATATCGTGTTTGGATTCGTTTCGATCAGTTTTTTGATTCTACATACAATGCAATGGTGGCAACAGGATGAGCTGATGCTGCAGCCAGGATATCCAGCACACTTAAACACTATAAGAAATAATAGCACATATGTTGTGTTTGGATTCGTTTTCCTCAGTAATTGATTCTACATACAACGCAATGGTGGCAACACGAGCTGAGCTGCAGCCAGGATATCCAATACACTAGTACACTTAAAAAAATATATATAACAAAGTTTAAAAAGCATGAAATAAAAAAACTAAAATTAAAAATTTTAAAAACCCCCGACACAAAAACGCCAGCAAAAAAAAAAAAAACGAAAAAAAAGGCGCCTAAAAAGGACAACTAAAAAGTAAAAAATAATTTTGCACTACCTAGCTGTTGCCCGCGACTTCATCTGCGAAGAATTCGTTTATCCCTATCCCGCGGGGACTATGCTGATTTCCCGCAAAATTAGCCCAAGTTAATTTAGTATAAGTACCTAGTAATATTTTTTTTATCTAAGCGTAGTCGGTGTCGGGGGACCGCTAAGGTTAATACTTTAAAAATACAATATATGTACTTTAGTTTCCTGTTAACCTTAGCGGTCCCCCGACACCGACGACGCTTAGATAAAAAAAATATTACTAGGTACTTATACTAAATTAACTTGGGCTAATTTTGCGGGAAATCAGCATAGTCCCCGCGGGATAGGGATAAACGAATTCTTCGCAGATGAAGTCGCGGGCAACAGCTAGGTAGTGCAAAATTATTTTTTACTTTTTAGTTGTCCTTTTTAGGCGCCTTTTTTTTCGTTTTTTTTTTTTTTTTGCTGGCGTTTTTGTGTCGGGGGTTTTTTTCTTTTGATGCTATTTCGTGATTTAATAACCTAACCAAGAAAAAGTTGGAAAAGTTCCGACTTTGCCACTTTAAAGTTCAATATCTCAAAAACGGCTAAACGAATTTTGATGAAACATGTCTAAGAACCATCGTTAGAAAATTTGCTATCAAATAAAAAAAACCACATTCGAATCGGTCAACCCGTTTAAGAGCTATAGTTCCACAGACTGACACACAGAGACACACACACTCAGACACACATAGCGGTCAAACTTTATTGTATATGCAAATACGAGGTAGTTCTGAAATTACAAACTACCCGTAAATGTCAGTCTGTAAAAAAGGATTAAACAGTTTACGTGTACTCGGTGTTTTATTGGTATAATAAGTATCAAAACACTACAAATTGGCGACGAGTCTATTTATTCACGCGTGTCTTAAGTGCATATCTATATACGTATTACGGCGAAGGCAACGGAAAACGGAAATATGAGTCACGGGAACTTGTTTAATGGCAGTCTCATGTTCGATCATCGGGTACAGGAATGGTCCATTTTTAAAAGTCGTTTTCACCAATATTGCACCGCAAATGATATAAACGACACCTCGGACGAAGGCGGTAAAAAGCGACGGGCATTACTCCTGACGGCGATGGTGGAGGACACCTACCGGGTTGTAAGAAGTTTGGCATTCCCGGCGGACCTTGATTCTGTGTTATATAAAAATTTGATCGAAATACTCGATAGACATTTCGTAGCTAAGAAGAGCTCATTTTCTGAACGTTATAAATTCTATAAGGCAGAACAGCGCCCCGGAGAAGATTTGGCCGAATGGGCAGCGCGAGTGCGAAGTTTAGCACAATGTTGTGGATTCGTCTCGACGGAACTCGAAACGGCATTACGGGATCGGTTCGTTTTAGGATTAGAGGACATCAAGGAGAAGGAAAAGTTATTCGCGGAGAGCGTCGGGAATTTAACTTTCGACCGGGCGTTGGAGCTCGCGCAGAGCGTACGCTGTGCGCGCGAGGCGCTGCGCACCGCCGCCGCGGCCGCCGCGCCCGCCGGGCCCGCGCAGCCGGTATTCGCCATGCACCGCGGTACCGCAGATTCGAGAGCTTCTTCGGACATTCGTTGTGAAGTGTGTGGTTATAAAAGCCATTCTAAGGACCAGTGCCGGTTTATCAATTTTACGTGTTCTAAGTGTAAAATTAAAGGTCATCTGAAGCGTATGTGTACGTCTAAATCGTCTAAAGTTAAGAACTACAACTATTTGGCTGCGGATGATAACGACACTATAACAGGTAACTTTGATTTGTTTACAATTGGCTGCGCTAATGGGCAACCTATGCAGCAAATGGTTTCGATAGCGAGCAGGCAAATTTTATGTGAGATAGATAGTGGCAGTGCAGTGTCTGTCATGCCCTACACGATATATGAAGGTATATTTCCATCTCACAAATTGTTACCTTGTAGCGTGGTATTAAACTGTTATAATGGCAGCAAAATATTACCAAAAGGGTATATTACTTTACCGGTAACATTCGAAGGCCGCACTAAGCCTATCAAGATGTTTACAATAGTAACACAAACAAAACAACCGGTTTTGATAGGGCGCGATTTTATAAGTGCATTCAACCTACAATTATGTACAGCGGGTAGCTGCAACAACCTCGAAGGCGTAGTTAAGAATGAATATTTTAAAAATAAATACTCTCTACTGTTCGCTGACGAATTAGGTAAATTTAATAAATATAAAATAACTTTAAAAATAAAGCCGGACAGCCAGTTAAAATTTTTTAAACCCCGAACGGTGCCTTTAGCACTGAGACCGAAAGTGGAGCAAGAATTGCGACGTTTAGTGGATTTAGGTATATTAGAAAAAATAGATTATTCAGATATAGCCACACCTATAGTACCGGTATTGCGTTCTGATGGCAATATCCGCATATGCGGCGATTTTTCAGTCACTTTAAATAAAGTGTTGTATTTGGATAACTATCCACTACCACGAATCGAAGATTTATTCGCAAAGCTTCATGGTGGAGTGGAATTTACAAAACTCGATTTGTCGCGAGCGTATTCACAGTTAGAATTGGATGAATCAAAGTATCTCACTTGTATAAATACGCATAAAGGTTTGTTTCGTTTCAACCGGTTGGTGTTTGGTTTATCCAATGCGCCTTTTATTTTTCAACGCACCATGGAACAATTATTAAGCGACATAGAAGGCACTTGTATTTTCCTCGACGATATTTTGGTCACGGGCCCAACTAGAGAGGTTCATGTGCAGCGTCTAGAACAGGTGTTGAGTAGGTTGCAAGATGCAGGATTGAGACTGAAGCAGGATAAATGTGAAATATTTAAAGAGTCCGTGGAATATTTAGGGTTCCGTATTGATAAAAATGGGTTGCATAAATCAATTAAGAAGACCGAAGCCATTCTCAAGTGTGCGTGTCCCAAAGACACAAGTGAACTTAAGTCATTCTTGGGCATGATAAATTATTATAGGTGTTTTGTACCGAATACCTCAAGCGTGCTCAGTCCTTTACATTTGTTGTTGAAAAAAGGGGTACAATGGTCATGGGGACAAGAGCAGCAGACGGCGTTTGAAAAGATCAAAAGCGAGCTAGCGTCCGAGCGCGTGCTGGCTCACTACGACCCCGCGCTGCCCACGCTGGTGACGGCGGACGCGGGCCCGCGCGGGCTGGGCGCCGTGCTGGCGCAGCGGCAGCCGGGGGGCGCCGAGCGCGTCGTGGCGTATGCTTCGCGGTCGCTCTCTAAGGCGGAACGCAATTACGCCCAGATACAAAAAGAGGCGGCTTCCATTATTTTTGCAATAAAAAAATTTCACCATTATCTTTATGGGCGCACGGTTCCGTTTACATTGCGCACGGATCATAAACCGCTGTTGTCTATTTTTGGTAATAAAAAAGGTGTACCAGACTTGGCTGCAAATCGTTTGCAACGATACGCACTATTTTTGTCGGCGTATAATTTCAATATTGAGTATGTTAAAAGTGACCAAAACGTGGCGGATTATTTATCACGCTCGATAGTTTCTGGTCCCGGTGAAGACACCGACGCCCAGTGGGATTTAGATAGGTCACAGTACATACATTTTATCGGAGATCCGGTAGTGAAACCGCTGTCGGTAGATGATATTAAAAGGGAGACCGCGAGGGATGCAATTTTGCTCCAGGTCAAGAATTTCATATGTAAAGGATGGCCCACAAAAATAGCACATTCAGATATACAACCTTTTTTTGGTTGTCGTTTGGAATTAGCCTTTGAAAACGGTTGCATACTCAGAGGCCATAAACTAGTAATACCAACCGTTTTTAGAGAACGACTATTAAATGAATTACACAGTTCTCATTTTGGCGTGGTTAAAACTAAATCCGAAGCTCGGGCAAGGATGTGGTGGCCACACATTGATAAGCAAATTGAGGGATTAATAGGGTCCTGTAGCATTTGTAATGCGCTTCGCAGCGCGCCGCCGCGCGCCCCGCTGGCGGTGTGGCCGTATCCTGCGCGGCCCTGGGAACGCGTGCACCTAGACTTGTTTACGTTGCAGGGAAAACAATTCTTGGTGGTAACTGACGCTCATTCGAAATGGGTTGAATGCTTTATATTGTCGACCACTGATAGTAACGCTATTATAGCCAAGTTATGCGAGCTTTTCAGTAGATTCGGGTTAGTGCGGACTTTAGTTACCGACAATGCCAGTAATTTTTGTTCAACTGTGTTTAAAGATTTTTGCAGCGCAAATGGTATAAACCACGTGACTATCGCACCGTACCACCCAGCATCTAACGGACAAGCCGAGAATAGTGTCAAAAATGTGAAAAGAGCTGTTAAAATAATCTTGCAGCAAAGTAGTAATCAGCAAGTAGTCATTCAAAAATTGAACAAATTTTTATTTGATTACCGTAATTCAGTGCATTGCACTACCGGTTTCTCTCCGGCTCAACTGATGCTGGGTCGTCCTCTGCGCTCTCGTCTCGATTTGTTGCGTGCGCACGCGCCAGTGGCGCCGCCACCCGTGTCGTTAGCATCCGCAGCCCAAAATAATGTAAATGCAAAACAGATCTCACAGAGTAAATACTACGGTGGAGTGCGTAAAATTATTTTTAATACTAACGATAAGGTACTTTGTAAACATATATTTTCTAACGGCAATAAAAAAACCTGGATAAAAGGTACGATTACAGAAAAATTGGGCTCAAGAATGTACAACGTGTTTGTACCAGAGTTAAATATATTGTTAAAAAAACATGCGGATCAGCTGTTGCCTTATAAAGGCACCGACCCAATTATCGATGTGGACGATGTTACTCTTTATGGAGGAGAAGATACACCACACTCAGACACCCCCCAGAGGGCAGATCACCCCCCCGAACCTCCAGAGCCGCAGGGGGAGGATTCGTTCTGTTCGATCCCAGAAGAAAACGAATCTTCAGGAGATGTGGAGGATGTGGAGTTGTGTTCGGGTGCACCGGATGAAGTAAGGCCTCCAGAGAACATCGAAAGCGATCAGCGTTTGGAAGACACCACGACGGCGCTTAGAACCGCTGAGGAGGATATTAACGCGAACCCGGACAACCCGTCTATAACAGTTCCTGATAGTAGTCATCGGGTTGTACGATCCACACGAAACAAAAATGTTACTTATAAGTATTAACGATCCACGCGAAGCAAATTGTAAGTTATAAGTATTAGTTAGTCACAGATTTATCATTGTAACTAAAGGTGGAGGGATTATTGTATATGCAAATACAAGGTAGTTCTGAAATTACAAACTACCCGTAAATGTCAGTCTGTAAAAAAGGATTAAACAGTTTACGTGTACTCGGTGTTTTATTGGTATAATAAGTATCAAAACACTACAACTTATAACACCCCTTTTTTGCGTCGGGGGTTAGAAATACTAAGCAATTATATTTAGGTGACGCTAAGAACTAAACGGCGGCACCCTTTGCATTATTCAGCACTAAACTCCTCAAATTGGCTAAGCGTTTAATTAGTTACTTAAACTTTACAAAAACCCTTTCTTGCTCCTAATAAATAATTAAAGCGGGGTGTCCACGCGGCAAATTGCGTACTTTTGCGGACAGCCCCGGCCTTGCGGCGACATGATTGTAGTACTTACTGCACTAAGGGGCCCTTCCGGACTTTAAATATTCATTATGATTAATGACGGCCAGATAAATGGCCTCTAAAGGTAAACAGAGCGTGTTCTTTGTCATCAGAAGCGGAGACAACCCCTTGACTTGGTGAGGCTCTGTTTGAAGCTGTGTATTGTGTTGGGTTCTATTGTTGATTCTTTAAGGTAAATACACTAATTAATCAAACAAGGCGTAAACATAAATGAAAGTGTTCAAATAGATTGTAGATCTGTTTGGCTTGTGTATATCTGGTACTTGTATGTTACGTTACGTATCTGAACATCGAATGTTAAAATACCGAATGTATTAAAATATCGAATGGGTCATAATATCGAAAAGGTATTTCTGTTAAGACTGTATTTTTTTCAAAAAAATCAAAATCATTTATTCAGTAAAAAGGCCGCAATGAGCACTTTTACACGTCATTTTTTTAAAACTACCAGCGCTTTCGGAAAGACCATTTTAGATTGTTATAAATCTAACCTTACCTAAGGGGTTCTATACGATGCCGTGTTAATGTTTTTACAGTGTAAAAGAATACTTGGCAAATCACGAGTGATGCTTATTTTTAGGTAAATTTAAATTGACTTAATGTATTTATGGCATTTGCGAACGATTATTAGTGGACATTAGACCTGTATAAACGAATAATATATTTTAACGATAATAATTATATTTCTAAGATAATCTGATTTTTGTTTAATGTGTTAATAATTTGCACGCCTGCATGCAGGCTGGATACAATGGACAAGAAGATTGTAACACCATTTATACTGTATTCTAGCAAATAAACGATTCTGATTCTGATTCTGAATAAATCCTGAAAAGTTTTCGCTTTTAGAAAATAAACCTTTCGATATTATGACCCATTCAATATTTTAATATAGTTATTCGATATTTTAACATTCTATATTCAGATATGTAACCGTATGTTATATTGAACTGAAAAACTGACTAGTTGCCGTGCTGTCAATTTCAGTGGTTTGTTGTGTGTAAGGTGTAAGCTTGTGGAAGCCACACACGATTCTAGTGTGCACTCGTTTTTAGAGTTCTGTTGTCAAAGAGACAAACTGGAGTAATAGTTTGGTCATGTCCACCTGTCTTAGATCAGACACTCTTGGTGCTAAAATGTTGATACTTAGCATGGTGTAGGTACATTATAATTACGACGACGAAGGAATATTACAAAATTTTGGAAATAAAAACACATTTTAAGAACAGGGTAAAAGTAGGAAGGTTTTTTCTCGTCTTCCTTCAGAAATATAGCGGATTATAAAATATTTTTTTAGATTCATGGATCCGTTTGTGTAACTAAATAAATACTTAATAAGTTTTAAGTGCCAATTTTTGTATGTCAAGTGCCGCCTCCAGGTTGTTTTGGCATACTTGAAAAAGGTTACGCCATTAGCTACGGCCATAGTATTTAAAAAGAGCGAATACACACTGAGGGTGTTCCAGCTGCAGTCGTGCCACTACGTGCACTTCAGCTCGTTTGTGGTGCGCGTGCCGCGGCTGCTGATGGGGACCATCGCGAGTGCTGCCTTCTGGCTGAAAGACGTCGTGTTCCGGCGGTTCCGGGGCACAATGCCGCAGATGAATGCGACTTCGGGGACGGTGACTCAACGGGTTCACGCCGTTTTGTCACCAAATTAGATTTAAATAGTATTGATTATAAATATGTATGATAGTCCGTAAGGTATTTATTGTATGGGCCTAAGTTGCCCGAAATAAATGAATTTATTATTTATTATTATTATTATTTGTATACGGATCCAAACCAACCACAGCTGTTTAGGCTTTATAAGTTGACGAGAAATGGTCGATTAAACATCTACTGCCGCATCACTCGTACACTGAACTCCACACAACGCGCAGCCCGACATCCACTTGACCGGTTATTCCCTTGTTATTCCCAATCGCTGGCCCGCCGGTTCATGATCGCCGAACCACCCGCGAACGCCCTCCGGAATAAATTGAAGCTCCAAGTTTAGAACACATGATAAATCGCCGCGAACTCCGGCGGAGCTCGCGATAGTCGACGGGCTTTATTCCCGCGACTGCGGAACGATTTCCATAATAGCGGCGGTGGGCGGCGGCGTGAATGGTAAAGTCATATGAATAGAGAGAAGCCATCGGGCTTCAGCGCCATCGATCCTGTTAAACGTTACTAAACGTTTAATCGGTGGGCATTAACATGTATTAAAGAATGTTTAGATGATTTAAAATAAGAACCAAGTTTCAAGTTGTTTTGTTAATCCATTTTTTTTTTTCTTAATTTGCTGGCATTCCATGCTGCCTTATCGCTATAGTTCGACGTTACAAATTTACAATTGTAACCGAGCATCACACGGAAAGAACAGAGAGAATGGTTGTATGTAGCAGGTTGTAGTCTTGACTGAGCTTTGTTACCTTTGTACCTATTTTGTCACCAGCATTAATATCTGCCACAGCGGAGCGTGCAAAAATGTCTGACACGTCCTTCCGGCCCTAGAAATAGAGTCGTATCAGATATTTATGCAAGCTTGTTGTGCCAGATATTGGTGTTGGTGACTGTATGTACAACATACATTGTGCTGCAAAAATGTACTATTTGAAGAGTCTATTGTGTCGCTGTTCTTTGGTTGCTTTTACAACAACGTTAGCTGTGAAGCTTGTCAACCCAACATAAATAGACACGTAGAGGCCTAATGTATTGTATTGTATTGTAACTCTTTATTGTAGGTACATAATATAAAACATATGAAATTTAAAATTTACAAGAAAAAGAGATGTACAAAGGCGAACTTATCCCTTAAAGGGATCTCTTCCAGTTAACTTTTTAACGATTGAAAAGACAACAGAAACAAGAGTAGACACTACAATGGAATGTTTGTTTGTTTATCTTGCACTTGTACCGCTTAGTACTTCCACATCGACGATGGACGGGTCTGGCACACCCGGGCCGCACCCCGCGCCCCCTCTGCCGTACATCATCCGATCATATTTATGACACGTAAAAACGAAACGACAAATTTACCCCTACATTACACGCATGCCAAATTACATTCAGAGCGCGCAGTTTGTACGGCGTAGAGTTTACGTTCAATTGTTTATTTCCAAGCAGTTATTGTTCATCAAAGTTTCCAAGGCTTCGAAATGGAAATTTTGGTTGAGGAATCGTCCACATCTTGGGATTGTTGGAAACACTTTAAATAATAATTGCCTTTTTCGTGGAATTGGCGACGCTTTTAATGTTTAATTGCGTTTAAAACCGCGCCATTAAGAATTCTCCGTCCCCGAGCAATAAATGCCGCAGTGTAGGTACTTAATCCTATAACACATTACGAACATTCTATTTATTACCTGGTTTTGCAATTTTTGTGAACAGAGTTCTGTACCACTACCAAGAGTTTACAGTGACCGTACTCGATAGCGACGGCGTAGATTATTTGTAGAGGCGCTGTAAAATTCTCCATACAAATAATTTACGCCTTTGCTATCGAGTTTGGTCACTGTAAACTCATGGTATGGTAATGGTACTGATGAAACTTAAAATCGTGACGATGTAGCTTTTAGCTAGAAAGTTAGGTATGATTATTTATTTATTTATATACATTCATGTCATGTTCATTTGCTTACTAGTTTTCTTGTATATTTTCTGTATTTTAGAGAAGCCCAACTTTATTTAATATTTTTTTCATATAAGAGGAGGAAACGAGCGCATGCGAGTTACCTGATGGGAAGCAACCACCGCCGCCCATGGACACCCGTCAACAGGCGCGTTGCCGGCTCTTTGAGAGACTGATAGGCTCTTTTTTAAAGATCCCTATTTTCCCATTAAAATATTATGTACCTATGTTCTTTGCTAGATGTCAAAGAACATAAATAAGAAAAACAAACAGAGTAAAGATATTACTGTGCTCAGTTTCATCATAACTAATAATGTTTATTAAAGCGCCTCTGTGTTTGAAGAACTACGAGTATTACGCGACCGCCTCACTTAAATATCATTATACAAACAGGCATTCCAATAAGCTCAGAGCGTTTCCTTGTATTTTTCTTTACCAAACGTACATTAGAATCGTCCAAATGAAATTCATCCGAAAAGGAAATCTTCAAAACAAAGATTGAGCGAGGAAATCTGAAAAACCTTTTCGGCTCGCGCGTCGCTCCGCGGCGGCCATTACTCGCTCATTACGACGCCTGCATAAACAATAAAACTGGAATCCACTAAAACCGTTATCACGTTGATATGCATATTTATTGCGCGCATTTCGCGCCATGTTTTATTCGTAATGTATCTCGTAAAAGACGCGTGTCTTTGCTGTGTGGTGCTGTGGGTGCAGTGGGGGGGAGCGGGAGGGGTGAAGGTGACGGGGGAAGTGGGGCTGGTGCTGGTGCCGCCGGGCGGGCTGCGGGAGGGGCGGCCGCCCTCGCTGAGGCTGCTGCTGGGGCCGCGCGCCCAGCCCGTGCCGCGCGCCGCGGAGCCCTGCGTCTACAAGTACCCGAAGAAGAAGCATTTCACTGCGCTGCTGAGTGACATGATGAATGAGTTGACGAAGGTAATGACAGCAACAAGATTAGAAGTTAGTACACAAGTTAGTAATAGTAGAAGAGTTCTTGTCGCTAGCCTTGAGTAGTCGTGGAGAACATGAGGATCAATAGTTAAACCTTCATGACGACTTTTTTGGGAAAATAGTTTCTGGTTTCCCTTCGCCTTCTACACCATAGAGCTGGAGCCCGGAGTTCGTAGTTGGCAATAGAGAATGCCTGCCCACTCTTACATTAGAAGAATAAAGGGAAGTTATTTTGTCGGATAAGATCAGGACAGATGGCGGGGATCTCGTTTTGGAGGCAAAGACCCTCTTTGAGTTCCTATTAAGCCAAATCATGTAGATAGGTAGATATTTTGTCAGAGAACTACGCGACTGACATAGCTCAGCACAATAGCAATCTAAAATAATTCTGTATAAGACTGTTTGTTGCTAATCAATAGAAAAAAATCGGTCAAGTGCGAGTGCGAACGACTCGCGCATGTAGGGTTCCGAACCTCCGTACGATGCGGTTGTGTCGTTTTATTACAGAGTTCCTATGACCAACATCTAATTTCATCATCAGATCAGCTCTACGTCATAATAATATTGCATTGTCATCGGATTTATACATGCGTGTAAAATTCAGCTCAATCGGTTGAAAATTTGAGTTGAAAGATTCCACCCGAGCAAACATACCTAGTTACATCACACTGCAAATAAATATTATAATGCTTGTAATAAGTTTTTGTTAAAATTTCATTTTTAATACAAGCTTTTTTGCCGAATGTACTTTTTGTTGACTGTACTTGCATTGTCATCTAAACTAGATATTTGTACCAAATTTCAAGTCGGTACTATTAACTATTATTGAGGAGTTCCATCCTGCAGAGGCGATCCTGGCAAGACCACCAAAATGTCACTAACTACCAGATTATTATATTGTCTCCAAATTTACATAAGTATGCCAAATTTCAAGTCAATCAGACCATTGGAAGTGGATGAAATTTAGCTTCCAAGATCTGACCCAAAAAAACGATAAATAAATAAATAAATAAACAAACAGGGCAAGCTAAAGAAAAGCTTCTCTTTCTTTCTTACCACAAAATATGTACCATGTTTTATGCAAATAAATGATTTATGATTTATAATTTAAAAATATCGCCGAAATGTAAGCACTTGTGCAAGTATTTCGAATAAAAAACAATTTGAATTCTCAACCTCTTTGGATCTGGCTGTTTGCTTCTGAAATCTTTGCCCGCACAAGGGAGCGCACGGCTATAAAAAAATAAAATTAAAAAAAATCATTCGCGGGAAATTCGGCGACTTCGTAAGTTGTGTAATTAAATAATAAGAAGCTCGACTAGAGTGAATAAATTTTAAAACGTATTATAAACCTTGTAAATAGTGTTAAATACTTAGTATGATTTTTTTTTGTGTAAAAAAAACAATAGGTAAACAGTTAATTAGCACAGTGCGGATTTGACGAACGCTTTATCAAACTTGGCTTCACTGAGGTTTGTGGTTTATAAATTGCTTCATTAATTTTACAGAAAAATGAATACACCAGACATCCACTAATTATATAATCGAAACTTTTATAAAACGTCATTAAAATTGCAAACCTAAAGGTAAATATTCGACTCGGCCGCCTTAGCAACGGATAATAACACCTAGCAACCAAAAAACGCTTAAAAAAACACGTTTATTGTATGATGATTCCCTTTAATTTGTAACTTTATTTTATTTTTAGTATTTGTTGTTATAGCGGCCACAGTAATACATAATCTATGAAAATTTCAAGTGTCTAACTTTTACGGCTTAAGAGATAGAGCCCTATGACAGACGGACGGACGGACAGACAGACATACAGACAGACAGACAGCGGAGTCTCAGTAATAGGGTCCCGTTGGCACCCTTTGGGTACGGAACCCTAAAAAATGGCAGTGCACAGGCCTTATACATATGTCGTAGAACTGATGGCCATCAGGGCAGACTGTTTATTGAATAAAGACCGCGTGACGGTAAACGTAGTGGCCTCCTATTACTGGCCAGGGGATGGAGGAAAGAGCTCTCTAGCTCAAGATCGAGGACAGTATCTTCTAGACGATAATGAGCATCCAGTGGTGTTGCAGATCTTTATGCGCGCGCGCGAGCTGCTCAGCGACGCGGGGCGGCGGAGGGGCGCGGGGCGGCGGGGAGACGGCCACGCGCGCTTCCGGGTGGTCTCCTCCAAGCAGTCACGCTACTTCGATGGCGTCTACGCCAACATGACCATCCAGTACAAGTATCCCAGCTATCATATCTATTTAAAACACCGTGTAGAAACTAAGTAAGCTCCATGGTGTCAGGGACGTACAGCCGCGACTTTTAGCCGCTGAGAGTCCGGCACTGCCCGGTTTTCCTTTCCCAGTCGCTCTTAATGGATTTTTTCCCGACTGCACGCCACTATAAAGCACCTCATATAAAATTTAGAAACTCAAATCAAGTAAATAAAAACAGGGACCAGTTTGATCTTTAATGGTGTCCCGCCTGCTTGTTTGCCAGCTGTTTGATAAAAGAACTTGAAACCTACCATGCTATGAATGCTTTTCGACCAAAGATGTGCGCTCCATTCCTATCCTCGCTCCGCTCAGCTGTTGTCACCAAAGCTGTGCTGTACTGTGCGAGAACCTATCCTCGCGTTAAATGAAGCGTTTTCTATTCGTTCATGACAAACACATTCCTCGTACCGCATCCTCGCACATCTCCGGTGGAAACGCAGCCATTTTTTTTGTTTGTAAATGTCTATTTGCTAAATAGAATTCTCACATTCCTCGCACCGCATCCTCCTACATCTCCGGTGGAGACGCAGCCATTTTTTTGTTTGAAAATGTCTATTTGCTAAATAGAATTCCGGCTTTGATTTGGTGTCCACCGTCCCTGTTTGTAGGAAGTTCTACGAGAAAGCGCTGGAGAAGGCTTCTTCTTGGGCGGGGCGCGACCCGTGCCGGCACCAGGGCGAGCTGCGGCGGCTGTGGGGCGCCGTGCTGGACGCGGCCCGCGCCGGCCTCCGGACCGCCGCGCTGCGCTGCGTGCGACTACAGTTGGACCACGAGGGACGGGCCAAAGACTCCAAGTAAGGATAGTATCAACCAAACGACTGGAGGTCTGTGGGGGAGTCCTATGTCCGAGATAGCACGCACGTGGATATTTTTTTTTTCGACTGGATGGTAAACGAGCAAGTGGGTACTGATGGTAAAAAATCACCACCGCCCATAGACATCTGCAATACCAGGGGAATTGCAGATCTATGCGTTGCCAACTTAGAGGCCTAAGAATATATGAGATGCCTCAAGTGCCTGTAATTTCAGCAGCTGTCTTACCCTCCACGCCGAAACACAACAGTGCAAGCAGTGCTTCACGGCAGGATTAGCGAACAAGATGGTGGTAGCAATCCCGGCGGACCTTGCACGAGGTCCTACCACCTGCAAATGTGTCAGCTGTTTCTACGGCTGGTATGATGATGGTGTGTCAATTGTTGTGTTGGGTGCTGCAGTGTTGGACATATCTAAGCCTGCCGCATGAACCTCCCGTTGCTACGGTTAGAATTAGGAGTGGCCTGTATCCACCCGCCGCTTCTATACTACTTCTATATCTGCTACTATGTCATCATCGTTAGTGAACGTCCGCGGTCTGTATTCGAGTATTTTTCTGCCCCAACGGCCATCTGTTCTCCGTGCTATGAGGACTGCACATTGCCATTTCAACGAGCTAATTCGTTTGGTATGTGTGTTCAAAGCAGTCATTTATAGATCAAGCCAAGGAAAAAGTCAATTTCATGTCGTATCAGGAGCTGAAAACGCTGGCAGAGAACCGAAAAGAGTGGCGATTACTCCACCAACAAGGGCTAAGCTCTTAAGTTAATGATGATGATGATGTGTGTTCAATTCGCAATGGGCCCGCGTGGAAACTACAGTTCAAGTCCTTATACTGAGAAAGACGTTTAAAGGCTGCAGTGGGACGTTTACAGACTGAGTGTGATGCTGACTGTCCTCCTCACTCACTCACTCAGTCCTCACCGTGACTGTGTTGTGTGCAGGCTCAAGAACCGCGTGGGCCAGTTCCTGCTGAAGGAGTTCGGGCGGTTCCGCTCGCACCAGCTCGACCTGCTGTGCCACGAGCACGGGCTCTGCTACAAGGACCTCCTCCATTACAATGAAACGCAAAAGTTTGATTCATAAATAAAACTTTACTGTAATGTTATCCAACTCTATTTTTTTTAAATCTTTATTTATTATGGAACCTTGATCAGAATATAACGAACATGTCAGTTCCAAAAGGCCTTAACTATAAAAACACCACAACAGCCGTATGATTTAAATGAGTAACAACTCGTGCCAAGAGGGACATGATATGTCCTCTAAACCATACCACCGGATACCCTGCCACAGAGTGGCATACCTGCGGCACACGGACTCTTTTACACAGTACCTACTCGAACAAATCTAACTCTTAACATCTAAATCTTAAGCCAGGCTTAGACTAGCAAGAAAAATCGTGCAACTTGCAGTACATTGCGAGTCCGTAAAGCCAACGATTTTGAAGCGGTCAATCGAACGCTGCAATGTCACAAAAAATGCTTGCACAATTCTTCTTGCTTATCTAAATGCGGCTTTAGGTACTTAAAATGTCAAATGTAAACCGATGCAATTTATTTACAGAATTAAAGTTGGTCACATACACATTTTTGTTAGTTAAGAGAAGTTTTCGGTTTTTGTAAAAGTGCTTTAATAGTCTGTAATTCTCGTGCAAAGCTGACATCTTTTTTTTGTCGACTTTTGAGCTCCTGTAATTTTGATATTACACATTTATATGAAAATCTGAAACCACAGACAGATAATTACGTCTAGTCCATACTTACAAAATTTCATATCTCATTAAATTTCATTTCTGTTGGCTAGTTTTCAAATGAGACACTACGATTGTATGGGGAATGGAACAAAGAGACTTTAACTATCCTCGCTTAGCGCAGCTTTACTTGAAACAGCACGGCGGAACGAGGATAGGTTAATGAAGCGTTTCTATTGGTTCATGTCAAACACATGCATCGCAACACACACTTAAAGAACACTTTGAGAGCCGTGGCCGTTTCCGAGCGAACCGGTTACTATTGTGATCTACTGTCTTGGCTAATTGCTTTTTCCATTAGTTACGTTAAGTTGTTGAGTGCACACTCGTTAACTAGTATTCATCTCCGTCTTGCGCACGCATTTATCAAGCTTCCTAATAATTTACTCTCTTGCACTTATGTGAAACGTTTTATGTCTGCTAAAAAATATTTAGCTGACCGCACTGCTTGCCATACCTTTAATTTTAATGCACTTGCTTGTTACTTTTATGCATTTGTTGGCGCAGTATTTTATATATTATTATACGAATCATGTCTTTTAATTAATTTCTATGTTTATTTCTTAAATGGCTAATATTAACAGCTTAAGCTTTCAACCCAAATTTCCTACGATATATTACCAGAATGTAAGGGGGCTAAGGTCCAAAACTTCTGTGTTTTACCGTAATCTAAGCTTGGCCTCTTACGATATAATTATTTTAACGGAAACATGGCTACTGGACGGAATATTGGACTCTGAACTGTTCGATGGTCGATATGTGGTCTGGAGACGGGACCGGGATCCGGCCTTAACTGGTCAAAGCCGTGGCGGGGGCGTGCTTATTGCCACTCGCAGGGAGATGACCGTCGCGCCTCGGATTGACTATAGATCGTCAGCTGAGGACTTGTGGGTCACTTTATCACTTGATGATAGTTCAAAAGTGCCTATTAAAGTGCACTTATGTGTTTTATATTTATGTAAGCAAAACATGGGTTTTACGTTTTCTCAACAATTAACGAATTATTTGAATAATCTAGAGAATATAATATTAAGCGCCCCGAATGATAAATATTTAATAGTCGGGGATTTCAACATGAGTAACATCGAGTGGACTTCCCAGGACTCAGGAACGATTCCAATTAACTATGCAAACAATGACGAATGCGGTTTCATAGATGATTTAAATTTATTAAATTTGCGCCAGTACAATAATGTCCTAAATAATTTCGGTAAAATATTAGACCTAGTCCTGTCCAATGACAATGTTTGTGTAACTAAATGTAGCGATCCATTGGTACCAATCGACCCTTACCACGAAGCTTTAATTATTTCAATGGATTATGCTATTTTAAAGTTCGTTAAGCCTGCTCCTACTGCTAAATATTACTATAATAAGGGTGATTATGTGTCTATAAATAGTGAATTATCGGCTATTGATTGGGATAACGAATTTTCTCGGCGCACCCTGGATCAATCCTTAGACTTTTTTTATTCTACGTTTAAAAGACTCAGGAATAAATACATTCCTTTTAGGGTTAAGACAAGTGATTCTTTTCCAATGTGGTTTTCTCCTGCACTCAAAAAAGCCATTAAAGAAAAATTCAAATATTTAAAAAAATTCAAAGTCTATGGTAATAACTCAGACCTTATTTCTTTTAATGTGCAGAGGGACAGGGTAAAGAGACTCGAGCGTGACTGTTATGTTTCATTTATGAACCGCATGGAGGGTAATATAGTTAGTAACCCCAAGCAGTTTTGGACATATATGAAGTCCCGCTCGGGATCTCATGGTGTGCCAAGCAGCCTCAAATATAAGGACAAATTAGTGAATACGGGCGAGGATATTTGTAATGCATTCTCGGATTATTTTTATACTACATTCTCTACATCTAGTAGCAGTGATATTGATGACCTATCTGGTATTGTTGAGGAATCCACGTCTCATATTTCTACTATTGAGGTCAAACCGGAAACTCTTCTTAGACTTCTAACTAATCTCGACCCCTCCAAATCGGCAGGTACTGATGAATTGCCTGCTCTGTTTTTGATCAATTGTGCTAAAAGCCTTGTTAGACCAATTGAATTATTATTTACGCGCTCGTTTACTGATTGTAAGGTACCATCTTTGTGGAAGTCTGCATTCATTACTCCAGTGCACAAGAAGGGACCTAGAACCGAAATTGTAAATCATAGACCCATCTCCAAACTATGCATTTTGTCAAAGGTTTTGGAGAAGTTGGTCTATACGCAAGTCTATGATAGCCTTAAGAATTGCTTTAGCTCTAATCAGCATGGTTTTCTTCCACGTAAGTCTACGGTATCCAATCTTGTACTTTTAAATGATTTTGTAACTAATGCAATGGACACTGGTAGTCAAGTGGACGTTATCTACACGGATTACAGTAAAGCTTTTGATCGTATTGATCATAAACTGCTAATCTTGAAACTCTATCGCATGGGTATCACTGGCAATTTGCTTAGGTGGTTCTCGTCATATATTGAAAACAGATCACAAGCGGTTGTTATGAGTAACTATATTTCTGGATGGGTAACCATTCCAAGTGGCGTCCCCCAAGGCTCCTTGCTCGGTCCTTTGCTATTTAATATCTTTGTAAATAATATCAGTAGCTGCTTTAGATTCTCAAGATTGCTTTGCTTTGCGGATGATATGAAGATTTTTGCTGGAGTTAAGTCTTTACGGGACTCTGTTCTCATACAGGAGGATCTGAGGCGCCTTGATGCATACTGTGAAGAAAATAAATTGGACCTTAACCCAAACAAATGTTTTGCATTAACTTTTTCAAGACAACGTAACCGAATCGATACTTCTTATACGCTCAAGGGCCAAACTTTATGTAGGGTACCCGTTATGAGGGATTTGGGTGTTCTACATGACTCTAAACTGCTCTTTAGCGATCACATTGATAGTATCATTAAAGGTGCTATCAAATCTTTGGGTTTCATAATGCGTAACTCTTTCCATTTCAGGCAAGCTAAAACCATTAAAGTACTATATTGTGCATATGTAAGAAGCAAGCTTGAGTATGCTTCCCAAGTTTGGAACCCATGTTATAAGACCTATATCGATAGAATCGAACGCGTTCAAAAAAAGTTTGCCAAATATCTTTGTTTTAAATTACGTCACCCATATAATTCTTCTAATTATATAAATATCTGTAAAAAACATCATCTTATCCCGCTTTCTAAACGCCGTGAAATTGCAGATATTATATATATGTTAAAAATTACTAATGGCAGCATCGATTGTCCAGAGCTGCTCGGTAATATATCTTTCAACACTCCGTCCAGACCAAAAAGACATGTGCCACCTATTTCTGTGCCCCTAGGATCTTCTAACTATAGGCGGAACAGTTTTCGTATACGTGCAAGTAGACAATTAAATAACCTTACTAGGGAGCTTGATATTGACGTGTTCAATGTTAACACCCATAGCTTGAGACGTACTCTGGTGAATCGTTACTTTGAGAGCGTGCCTTAAGACCTTTTTTTTTTTGTTGTTGTTTTTACTGTAAACTAATTCAAGTGGAGTATTTCCTCTCTGTCAATTCGTCACTACTTTGGTGTTGTTGTTGTTAGTATTATTATTACTTTCTTTGTGCCCAAGTGGACTCTGTGCGGGCATTCTGCTTTTGTTTGTACCTACCCTGCTATTACCGGCGAGAACCTGTAATTGGCTTTCTGTATCTATTGCTTTTTATTTTAATCTGTATGTTTAAGCTGTTGGTTCTCCAAAATAAATAAATAAAAATAAATAAAATAAAATAAATAAACACGTGCTCACATCTCTAGCGGAAATGCAGCCTTAATCAGCTCAATCGGATACAAAGAAATGGTCGAACAATTATTTGCAAATGAAGCCTCGACATAAAGTAAAAGCTTGTCTAAAAACGCAGCATCGCGTCGTGTCGCGTTTCAGTATGAATTGTACACTAGATTGATCTGCGAACTCCTTCGGCTTTCAAGCCCAGCCCGTCTTACGTGGTCTCCTCGTCGCGGTATTCGTCCAAGAAGCGCAGATGGAAAGTCTTGAGTTGTCGCATCATGTAGCGGAGCTGTTCCGGCGCGTGCAGCACGGTACTGCGCAGGTGCAGCGCGCCCGGCGCCTGCCCGAAGCCCGCGCCCGCCACCACGCACAGCCCTGCAACACGCGACAACACGTTAACACGTGACGCCACGCACAGCACGGTACTGCGCAGGTGCAGCGCGCCCGGCGCCTGCCCGAAGCCCGCGCCCGCCACCACGCACAGCCCTGCAACACGCGACAACACGTTAACACGTGACGCCACGCACAGCACGGTACTGCGCAGGTGCAGCGCGCCCGGCGCCTGCCCGAAGCCCGCGCCCGCCACCACGCACAGCCCTGCAACACGTGACAACACGTGACACGCGACGCCACGCACAGCCCTGCACGTGCACACGCGACACCACGCACAGCCTTGCATGTGCACGCGCGACACCACACACAGCCCTATACGTGCACACGCGACACCACGCACAGCCATGCACGTGCACACGCGACATCAATCACAGCCCTTCACGTGCACACGCGACACCCCACACAACCCTACACGTGCACACGCGACACCACGCACAGCCCTGCACGTGCACACGCCAGACCTCACACAGCCCTGCACGTGCACACGCGACACCGCACAGCCATGCACGTGCACACGCGACACCATGCACAGCCCTGCACGTGCACATGTGACACCCCGCACAGCCCTGCACGTGCACACGCCATACCACGCACAGCCATGAACGTGCACACGCCACACCCCGCACAGCCCTGCACGTGCACACGTGACAACACTCACAGCCCTGCAAGTACACACGCCACACCACGCACAGCCCTGCACGTGCACACGTGACACCACGCACAGCTCTGCTAATGCACACGCCACACCACGCACAGCCCTTGCACACCAAACATCCAAACAGCTGTACACTGCGGGGCTGCTGGACTAGATACCCCGCTATGAGTTGTTGAATCCCCGCAATGCATAATGCGTAGGACGTCCTCAAACTCGGTAGAGCGATGATCTTCGCAAGGTGGCTGGCAAGAGCTGGAAGAGAGTGGCCGAGGATCGTGCTCAGTGGCGTGCCATGGGAGAGGCCTATGTCCAGCAGCGGACGAACATAGGCTGATGATGATAATGATGAATGCATTGCTACTTATGGGTTTGATTCTAACGTAAAAAGTGTGAGATCTTCGGTGCGGGGGACAGGCAGATGAGGACATATAAGTAAAGACCATCAACAACGGGAAAACGTCCACTGTTGAACAAATGCCTCCCCTTTAGAACGTCACAATGAACGACAAGTCGCCAAGTGGTATGGTTTGGTGGAGTTGAAAAGAACCTAGGTCATACTATTGATGCTCATTATAACAAACATCAGAGCTATCAAAGTGGTCATAATATAACGTGGGGTACCAGTTTCCTCGAGCAGCCGCATGCAGTAGAACTCGTCGGGCGCCACGCCGCGCGCCCGCGCCGCCGCGTGCGCGCGCGCCGGGAGCGTGAACCGAGGGAACGCGAATATGGAACCCTGTAAACCACATTAGAAAAAATAAAAAAACCCTACAAAAAACGTGACGCGGCACGTTCACTAATAAGAAAATTCGTTGAAATGTGTACTCGTTCACGAATGTTATTAACGAAAACACCAAATCGTATTACGGTGTATTCTATTGGTATCTTATTTTTATAATAATAATAATAATAATAATCGTTTAATTCAGATCACAAATAATCCATAATTTTGTTAGCATACAATGTCATCCTATAACTATGTTAGTAATGAAAATAAATTTAATAATAATAAATTGTCAAATTATTAACGCCAACGGCCGCGTGTGACACCGCATCCAGTGCCACATCATTGGGGAATCCCACCTGCCAACTAACGCGGCCAGGATGGTGTTGGGGCTGCCGCGCAGGCGCGCCAGCAGTGAAGCGCAGCGCCTCCTCATGATGGCGTGGAAGCCGTCCGTGCCGCTCGCGGCGAACATGGCCGAGGCGCTGCAGTGCCGCGGCAGCCCGAACAACATCCTGTACGCGTCGTTGTACTGGACGCGCAGGGCGCTCAGTGTGCGCTGCGTGTAGTTGACCCACAGGCTACACGTGTAGAACGACTGGCAGTAGGCTTTGAACAGCGTCATCTTGACGTCTCCGCTACATCGCGCGAACCTACAGGCCAACATGTTACAACGCACAGCCAGCGCCCTGCGCTCCCTTTCGATGTCCCGATTGTCGCACAGGTCTTCGGTGACCCAGTGGCCCAAATACTTTACCTCCTTCACTCGGGTCAGAGGAGTTCCGTTGAGGGTTACAGGGGGGACTGATTGATATGACTTGGTGCCCGCCCTAAACACCATGAACTCGCTCTTTGAGGCATTGTATTTGAGCCCGTGGTTCTCCGCATATGACTCGCAGGTGCGCAGCAACCTACGCAGGGCCCCGATCGATGGGCTCAGCAGAACCATGTCATCCGCATAGCTCATGTTGTTTACGGTGACTCCGTCTATGGAACAGCCTACATTGGATCCGCTGAGCTCAACGATGAGGTGGTTCATGTATAGGTTGAAAAGCCGGGGCGAACTCAACCCCCCCTGACGCACCCCGCATTCCAACCCATACACCTCTGAGTAGGCGCCACCCCACCGTACACTGTTCTTCTGACTGGTGTACCATTACCTCAGCAGCAAAAGTAATTCTTTTGGCAGATTACACGTTTAATTTGTGTTCACCTCGATAGGGTTGCAGGAGAAGGTGGGGATGTCGTTGAGCGCCCTGTGTATTGTAGCGGCGCGCTCGCGCAGCGCGCGTTGGATCGCGCCGCGCTCAAGAGAAAATTGCGGGTACGAAGGTTCGCCCGGCGTCGGCGGCTTCAACTAAACAACAATCGTACATTATAAACCTATCTGCCTATTCTTCACCAGTTGTACCACGAGCGAGGAGACTAAACCATGGTAAATTTATACCCTACCCTGATAAGATTTGGTTAGAGTTTATAACACTTTATATACCGGAGAGTTTACATTTGAAAACTAATATGATCATTAACCAAATCAGCCCAAATACAACTGCTGGTAAAGAACTTTTTAGTTTCACACCAACTTGCTTGGTCCTGTGTAAGTCTAATGGCATGTCAAACTTGTGGCCCGTGTCTACAATATGGCATACAATGGCCGCTACGGATCGTTGCAATTAGGGCATGCATAGAGGATGCAAGGGCGCCTGCTGTCGTGTGCAATCAGCAGTAGAATGACAGAGAGGTTGACAGAAAGGCTTCTCGAGCGAGTCGCGTTGCTCCGACAAGGAAAGGCTACGAATTAGCCCGTAACATGTCGGGCTAAACTCGATTTAAAACATGAGATATCCGGGTCAATATAAGTATTTAATATGAGTGAGCCTCACGGTAGTTTCATGTTCAAAAATGGAGTAGGGACTAGGGGGGCCCAATCCATCGCGGAGCACGTACCCAGAGTGCTCAGTGGGCCTGAAAGGAGCACCATTAGGATATCTAGTTTTAATTTCTCGTGGCAATCACTCGCTTCTTTGCTTGCCTCTCAATGAAACTATCGAGATGGATATTAAAAGTTGTGCTTACGATACAATCGAGCACGCACTGTCCCAGCAGGTTGGGGCACTGCGCCCGTTCGCGCGCGTCCTCAAACGCTGCGCGCGCTTGCGGCGCGAGGCGCGGCATCTCCACCAGCGCTGCGCGCGCGCCGCACTCGCCCGCCCAACCCTTGGACGCCGTCATGAAGCTCGCCAGCTCTAACGTATTATACGGAGCACCCATCTCGTGGATCACCTGGAAACCGAATGACTGTTGAACAGTGCAGCAAAAATGACTTTCTAAATAAGTCAACTTGTGGAGGTTTCTTCTTGGCAATGATGGTCTTTTCGAGAACGCCTTTCACGATCTACTGACAGAATAAATGATTTGAGTTTCACAGGTCAGTGGACAACAACGAACGGTTTAAATCAGAGATTGATGTATGTGTGTGAGTTTAAATTGAGCTCAGGAGGAAGTTCTACAAATACAGTGAGCTTACGTTTTTATTATTTACAAAATTCACAGTTCAATCTATATGACTATGTCAAAATGGATCTGGCTCCGCAGACTGACCTTCTTAAAGGATAGAAAGGGCTTGTCAATGACGAGGTTCTCCTGGTATACCTCGTCGGCCAGCAGGAACAGCCGCTGCTCGTGCGCGAAGCGGACCACCTCCTCCATGTTCTCTCGACTCAGCACCTGCGTCAGAGACAAGTCTCATTGTACAGTCGGAGTAAAAAAAGGTTCGTCATCTTAAGATCTATTTTCCTTTGCTCAGTATGAGCGCTCATCTACTTTACCGATTGAGTAGGACATACTACGTCAACCTGTCAACCTGCTAAACATAATCAGGTGACCAATAGCAACCCTACAACTAAACCTTGGCACTGACAAACATTGACAATTAAATAGAACATTATTTGATTGAAACTTTTACATAATTGTTTATTAAAAAGGTTTTGTATTGATATGAAACTAGACATAATATGTCAGAGGTGTATACTATTTTGATCCTTGTTGTCATGCCAAGTAAGTAAGTATAATTTGATATACACTTGTCTACTTAGTACTTTGGTTTCAAAACGTACTAAGAGTCTATGACTTCGTAAAGGAATCAATTTAACAACTGACGAAGGTTTTTCTACCCCCACTGTATTTATCGTATACGCCTGGAGCTTTGCGACAGCAAGGGTCAGTCCACCTTAGGTAGTTTTAATACTTAAGAGTCTCAGCTCGGGCACAATCATCTCCACATCTCTAAACGAGCGTATGCATAAGCACTAATTGAAAACATCGTCAGTGATAGATATGCCAGGCGACAAAGTGCATCGCCCCGCGTACCAGTTGCGAGTCTCACCTGTCCCGTGGGGTTCCCCGGGTTGATGACGACGAGCACGCGCACGGCGTGGGTGTCGCTGGCGGCGCTGTGTGCGCGGCGCAGCTCGCGCGGCGGCAGCGCCCAGCCCGCGCGCTCGTCCAGCAGGTACGGTACTGACGCGACGCCCAGCTCCGCCAGCGTGCTCGAAAAAACCGGGTACTGCGGCACCGGGATCATTACCGCTGGAACATCACATACCTCTTTGACACATATTCCTTCACTATTCCCTTTTGGAGAGGCTCGTCAGAGTCACGCAACAAGCATTTTAAAAAAAACCAAGCTCGAAGTTTACACGATAGTTACCTATCCAGAATTTGGAAATTAACCGAAGAACTAGAGACACTGGCAGAACTCTATGAATATGTTACCTACTTAAAATGACGCATCGGCATGGTCGCATAGGATCGCATAATCTTTAGGGAAAGGGAAGAAAGCTTCTACATTATCGGGAGCACGATCCGGAAGATGCAGCGTTGGCAAGCCTCCATTCAGGTAGACCGAACTGAGGATGCAGGTGGCAAATCGTCACTGCTTATGGCTTGCTAAGTGAAGGCTTTTGTTTACATGGATCCACGTGAATATTGTAAAAGGCGAGTAAAGGACCGAAAAAAGGAGAAAAAAGCGAGAACGCGAAGAAAGGATATATGAGGTTTTAAGCTTTCGTAATTTTAACTCATAGTCAAAATACACGAGTAGACTGAATATGAATAATCTAGGACATGTATATACTCGTATAAGGCATGAGCGATATCACACAATAATGATAGAAAAAAATTAGGGGAAAAGACGCATCGAAAGAAGAAATAAATCATGGCTCCGAAACATCAGAGTAGACCAGTATCGCCAGTGTGAAAGAACTGTTTTTTCTGGCGAGAGATAAAGAGAGATATGCGAAGCTGACAGCCAACCTCCAGTGGTGGAGAGGCACCGCAACAAGAAGTCCCGTTTGTGGTATTTTGACTAGTACATTATGAGTATTGAGCAGTGCTCTTTTCTGCCAATCAGACAACTAGAAATTCTGTACTGCAGGCATTGAGATCAGAAAGGAAAAGGGCCCACAACGACTGCTACGTGGTTTCACCTGGCGGCTTGCCGTGCAGTGGCGCAGACAACAGCTGCAGCACGGCGCAGATGAGCTCGGTGGCGCCGGCGCCGAGGTACACGTGCTCGGGGGAGGCCGCCACGCCGTCGCGCGTGCGCAGCCAGCGCGCCGCGTGCCGTCGCACCACCATCAGACCCGCCCCTGGGGAGTATGACCCCACCGAGCCCCCGCTACAAACACGTTACTTATTTAGGGATGATGAATTAAACACCCTATTAGATTGGAGTAGAGAAGAAGAAGAGAGTTTATTTACAGAAATAATCTAATATATACAAATTCACATAAGCGCAATTCGCGAGGGTATCCGCGATCATAACCACGCCTCCAATGGACAGCTACACTTACAATGCTTTGACCTCATTTTAGATATATGGAGTACTAACACAAATCGTCTATACTCGTATTGACTTCATCGCCAACATCACCGGTGGACTAAATAACGACATTGCGAAAGTTGCGAACAAACTGTAGAAGCAAGTAGCGAATTTTCGTTTATTGTGGCGTTCTAAGGGAGAGGCTTTTGTTCAATGATGGACGTCTTCTGGCTGTTAATGATGAATAATATTAGTAGCTCCTAAACCGAAGTGGACTGTCCATATTCAAAGTGTAAAATATTTAATAAACGATCCAAAAAATACAAATCGTGTCCAATATACAAAAGGTAGAGAGGACTAGGCAGACTACAAAAAATATGGTGCGACGAAATAGAAAAGGCAAGCGGAGTATTTTCCGATTGCGGTCCTCAATCACAAATTCTTTTTGCAGTTCTTAACTATCCCCTTCCCTTCGAAACGAACACTATAACCATAGACATACCTCGCGCGATGTCTCTAACTTTCTGGTCTTGAATAACCACATATTATAGGGATATTACTATATAGGGATTGATATTGTTATTCAAGTCGCAAGTTTTTTTTTTGTTACAGAAATGAACCAATAATAACCTCCACGATTGGGATGTGCTTGCAGAATAGTAAGGCGGCCCCTAAACGGTCAATTATATTGTGCAATATCGCGAATTGTGCAATATTATTGACCGTTAGGGTTAATATTGAAGATTGCACAATGATTCACCAAAAGTTTGAGCGAGTTTAATTTTTATTGCACCATATTTTTATATTGCATCGTGTAGGGTCAGTATTGCACAATATTTACATACTATACTGAACACGAAAACATTGTGCAGTTCCGTATTATTGTGCAATACAATTGCTCGTTTGGATTCAGAGCGCCTTTCAATCTTATTGTGCAATAAAAAGTTATTGTACAATGTTATTGTAGGTCTAGGGGCCGCCTAAGGGAATTAGTTCGTGAACACATTCATTGATTTTCATGACAAACATAATTCGGTGGATTAGGTACCTATAAATACGGGAACCTATCTGAATATCGAATGTTAAAATATCGAATATATTAAAATATCGAATGGGTCATAATATCGAAAGGTTTATTTTAGGAAACCGTAAACTTTTCAGGATTCTTTAAAACGGCATCGTATAGAACCCCTTAGGTTAGGTTAGGTTAGATTTATAACAATCTAAAAAAATAGAGTCTTAAGAAATATCCCTTTTCGATATTTTAATACATTCGGTATTTTAACATTCGATATTTAGATACGTACCCATAAATACTGATCTTAAACACCGATGTGGAATAGTAACAAAGTGTTTTGTGTTTTGCTGGCACCTAAAATTCGCTCACGAAGACCTACAAACGACACGGGGAAGCGGTAATTCACCCAATTTGCTCGCTACATGTGTATGAGTCTTTGACACCATACACCACCGTTGTAGCAGCTTCAGCCGAGCAGGGAGGTAATATCTTAATTGCGTCGGCACTTAGCGCCAGGACCGCGGACATTAGCAGCCGCACACAACATCCCTTTTGTGTTTTTTCCCCAAATGCGTTTATAATTGCGGTTTCTTTCACGCACGGACATCTCGCTCCAACAAAGGGAAAAAATGAGAAACACGAAGACCCCACGCATTATTGTTTACTTAAGAAAGTTTCTAGAATCGCTGGTCCTGAATGGAAGGTAGAATTTATAAAGTATATTTGAACCCAGTCTTACCGCCACGTACCTAAAGCCTCAATTTCCTATCATGACATGTTGATAAACAAACGTTACTTTGCTAAATAGTCAAGCAAGGTACCCACGCGCATTCTCCGAGGATCTCCCGGACGCGTTCCTTCACGTCTTCCGGGATGTCGGGGCTGGACATCAGCTGAGGACATGCAGCCAGAGCTTGCACCTGCAGACCAATTAACATTCTAATAAAATACAGTCTTCAGGCAAACATTGGTGATATCCACAAGCTTCGTCATATCTGGACAAATCGATATCCGTAACAGACTTCGTCAAATTCTAGACTAGACCCTCAAAATGCTTATTCATTAGTCATCCCTAAATCTATTCCCGGAGCCTTGTACCGATGCAATACAGAACCAATCTTTCAATCTAAGTTACCTATAACGTGTCTTTAAATTCATCCCGAATATTTTACCCCATTATACCCCATATTCTAGCGCAGCTTCAGCGCCCAATCCAATTTGAACAACCAACCTGGGTTCGTTGGATTTTAGTTGACAAATTTTTTCATAATATTTGATTCCGCAGTGCCTCAAGACTAGAGTCTTCGACCAGTGTGTGTTGCCAGTGACGACTTATGGCGCTGAGACGTGGTCCTTGACTGTTGGCCTCTTAGAAAGGCTCAGAGTCACGCAACGAGCTATGGAGAGAGCTATGCTTGGAGTTTCTTTGCGCGATAGAATCCGGAATACAGAAATTCGTCGAAGAACTAAGGTCACTGACATAGCTGGAAAAATATGCAAATTGAAGTGGCAATGGGCGGGCCACATCGCTCGATGAACAGATAACCGTTGGGGGAGAAAAGTTCTCGAGTGGCGACCACGAACCGGAAGACGAAGCGTTGGCAGGCCTCCCACCAGGTGGAATGACGACATAGTGAGAGTTGCGGAAAACCGGTGGATGCAAGTGGCGAGTTGTCGTTCATTATGGCGTTCTAAGGGGGAGGCCTTTGTCCAGCAGTGGACGTCTTCCGGCTGATGATGATGATTTGATGAATGTAGCTCAAAGATGTAACTTAATTTTGAATAAAAAATTGCAATGATAAACCTCTACAGGTGTTGTTAGACCGATTAACCCTAATCTACTAGAAATTTCCCGAAAAAAAATTTAATGCTACTTGTGACCCAGTCAGTAGCAGAATTAGATGAGCAGTTGCGGTTGTCAAGTTAATCTAAGCACTCTCTTATCATCTTTGAAAGATCATTTGAGCACCGAAAGCCCTCATTTACTTCTGCTGGTGTCTGTGCAATGTAGGTACATTCAATTGAGAGACAATAATTAGCAGACTCGACAGAGCTAGTTAAAATGTGTATCCAAAAATCGTAGATCATAATAAGAGGTAGGCATTGAACTGACCTGCCGGATGAAGGTGATGGGCTGCTGTCCCGACGCGTGGCAGTCGCCGACGTTGGCGAACACCACGCGGTTGAACGGCTTCTGCACCCCCTGGACAATAAACCTCATTAAGAATGTACTCGTGGTCTCAGAATGATATAATTTTGCCTTTGGGAGACTTTATCCATTTCCACCTGGTTAAGATCGCGGGATTGCGGTGGATGCGAAAAGCACAGGACCGGTCTGAGTGGAGAGCCTTGGGGAGGCCAATGTCCAGCAGTGGACGTCTTTCGGCTGACATGATGATGATGATCCATTTCCAATTTCTTACTCATACAAACTCAAACTCACAACATCTGTTGATTGTAACTTGTGAACGGCGCAAGGGGCAACCATTTTCAGACTTCAAAAAAGGAGGAGGTTCTATGTTCCAACGTTTGTATTTTTGATGATCCGGTTATCATTTATTTTAATTCCTTAAGTCAGCGCAGGCAACATTTTTACGTATTCTAGGCTTGTTTAAAAAAAATGAATGCTTTAAGAGGATCCCTCATGCTCGTACAGCAAAGGGAGACTGAAAAATAAATTATTTACCCCATTGAATGGAGTAAATGTCGTTGTTTAGAACTAGTAGAGTAGATAAATACTGTTTTTTTTTTAAAGTATTAGAAAACAAAGGAATTGAGGAAAATTAAGGAGAATTTCCACCAAACGGTACGCATCCCAAATGGGTTCAAAAAGAATTTTTCAAATTCAAATTCAAATCGTTTCTTCTGTAAATAGGCCACAATGGACACTTTTAGAGTTCATTTTTTTTTAAACTACCATCGTTTCGAAAAGACCATCATTGCCAAAACGAATGACACGCAAAAAACTTGCCAAAAAGTAATTTTTTCAAAATAAATGATTACAAATAAAATACTTAAGAACTACAGTGCGACACGCGCGCGTTTAGGCGGTTTTTAGCGTTCCGGAGTCAAAATGACAAAATCGGAACCCTTATAGTTTCGTCAAGTCCGTCCGTCCGATGTATATCAATGAAAATTGAAGTACAGATGCCTGTCAAAGCCGCTATTTAGTTTTGTAGTTAAATTACAAAAATTAATATTTATAGGGGGGCCACTCCATACAAGTAACAGAAATTGAAAAGAAGTTTTTTTAACTCGCATCAACTTGTGGCACATAGTTCGACAGCTCTTTTGAAAAGATAGTAAGGTTTCTCTAAAACTTTTTTGATTAAGTGAAGATTTCCGGAAATAATCACTCCCAAAGTAGCAAAAATTGTGTCCCCCCCTCTATCCTGTAAACCGTTTGTCCAAAAAAAAATATGCAAAAAATATGGAAAGGTATTTAAAGGTACTTGATTTTTTTCGTAATTGCTACGGAACCCCATCTTGGGCGTCCGACACGCTCTTGGCCGGATTTTTAATCGTACCTTTTCGAGTTCCTTTTCTATCTGCATGGCGCGCTCGACGATGGGTCCGCAGACCGCGTAGGATACGTCCAGCAGGTTCGGGTTGACGGTGGCGCTGGGCGAGCCTGCCTCCTGCTTCATTGCTGGTGCTGCTGTCCTCTGCTCACGCCTTGCTCACGCGCACAGCCAACAGACAAGTACAACAGCGATTCCTCGAGAGGCATCGCACATTATATCGCCAGTGCGACGTCACTCCACTTATTGTTACATTATTTCAACTAATTAACACAGACGTTTTCCGGTGAAATCATGAATAGCTATTTTAATGAGAAAAACCGATGCCGACAAAATGGTAAATTGAAAGCCAAACTTTTTATTTGCATAAAATATGGTATAATGTGAAAGAAAGAAAGAAAGAAAAACATTTATTCGTGACGTTTTACGAATTAAAGAGGAAGAAAAACAACAAACATCAACAAATTTTGTCACGAAATGGTCCCAACTCAGCATGATGTCAACCATGCGGCCGACGCTGGTCTTCCGTTGGAACCATTCGGAGAGTTAAAATCAACAACAAAAAAAAAAAAAAAAAAAACTTTACAATACACAAATGAAACAAGTAATTTAAAACATAAAAATATACCTTAATTATACACAATTCAAATAATAGTAAAATAATAATAACAATAATAACTATATAAATATGCACGTCTGTATAGACCTGTTGCCTTTGCCAATCATTCACTATTGAATTGACGTGGCATTAAAAAGAAAGCAAATAAAAAAAAAAACTGTGGACGTGGCATGGATGGATTCATAGTTCGTGTAAACAAAAATAAATTCCGAATCATCCATGTGGTTTAAAACTTATTAAGTAGTCGTACACATTTCGGTACAGTAAAATATTAAAAAAAAAGTTTAGAGTACGTACCTCCCATAGACGTAAAGTGGGGGTGATTTTTTTCTCATGCATTCTTAGGCGGCCCCTAAACGGTCAATTATATTGTGCAATATCGTGAATTGTGCAATATTATTGACCGTTTAGGGTTAATATTGAAGATTGCACAATGATTGACCAAAAGTTTGAGCGAGTTTAATTTTTATTGCACCATATTTTTATATTGCATCGTGTAGGGTCAGTAGGTATTGCACAATATTCAATACTATAGTGAACACGAAAACATTGTGCAATTCGTATTATTGTGCAATACTATTGCTCGTTTGGATTCAAAGCGCCTTTCAATCTTATTGTGCAATAAAAGTATTGTACAATGTTATTGTAGGTCTAGGGGCCGCCTTATAGTGTGGGATATTATTGGATAGGTCTTTTAAAACAATTAGTGGGTTGCTAAAACGATTTTTCGATTCAGTGATATGTTTGCAAAATATTCAACCACAAAAGTGCTAATATTCAGTAAAATCAAGCGTCCCCCCCTCTCTAAAATCGAAACCGGTGGATGGAAAAATTTGAAAAAATACAGGATGGTAGTTAGTATATTATCGAACTTAGAAGGAAAACTATAGCGGTTAAGTTTTCTTGAGACTAGCAGCCTAAGGTATAAAATATACCTAAACTTGGAATATTCCGTAGAAAATACTAAATTCTTAGAAAAATATTAGTACTTGATTTTTTCGTAATGACTACGGAAACCTATTTCGGGCGTGTCCGACACGCTCTTGGCCAGTTTCGTGCTAACGAGTCAAATTGATTCGTATGACCTAAAGACCCATCTTTCCGATTTTCATGCTTTTCGCGTACCTCTAGCGCTTAGCACCCGGAACTTATTCCATTCGCTCCAACATTATCGTTCCAACCAAGTCAAATGAAAGATTATTTTTAAACGCTAGCCATTGTCCGGTTAATGTAAATGAAGACCATAAAATATAAGCTAATCTTTAGACATACGATGGCAGCGTAAATTTTTACAGTCTGGGGGTTTCATTGTCAACAATTTGCAATTTGTCATACTCGTACTTACATAAAACCGCACATAATAAACGTTCTGAATGTCTGCAGATCTGCTGCGTCGGATGTTACTTGTTGCTTATTGACTTAAGTACTAGCTTTTGCATTCGGTATTCGGCTATCGCGCGCTGTTCCCTCGGGAACTGTGCATTTTTCCGGGATAAAAGTAGCCTATGTCACTCTCGGGACCATAAACTATCTCTATGCCAAAAATCACGACGATACGTAGCTCCGTTACGGCGTGAAAGCGTAACAAACAAACAAAATCGGATCGGCAAGACCAGGTTTCATTATCATCATGTCAGCCGAAAGACGTCCACTGCTGGACATAGGCCTCCCCCAAGGCTCTCCACTCAGACCAGTCTTGTGCTTTTCGCATCCACCGCGATCCCGCGATCTTAACCAGGTCGTCGCTCCATCTTGTTGGAGGCCTATCGACAGCTCGTCTCCCGGTCCGCGGACGCCATTCGAGAACTCTCTGACCCTATCGGCCATCAGTCCTGCGTGCAATGTGCTCCACCCACCGCCACTTCAGTTTCACAATTCTTCGGGCCACCAGACCAGGTTTGGTTGGAGTTAATTTTCAGTCCCTTTAATTTAGGTACCTAACCTACGAGTTGTGAATTGAACTACAGATACAATACAATATACACCCTCGCTCAGCAGATCGCGTGCTGCCCCGCCCGCCCCGCGAGACGATCTAATATTCGGATGGCTCTATAAGGCAATACAAAAGTTATTGCTTTATTGCTGCCATTGTTTTATCTGATACAGTTCTGCGAATCAGGTACGATTTTTTACAAGTATTTTTCCGGTTCGTTTTGTTATTAACTACTTACTTACAAACTTTGCAGGTGCAATGAAACCATTTTCAGAGATTGGCTTTATTTCATTTGGTAGCTAAATATTTAGAGATTCAATATGCATCATGTTAGCCGAAAGACGTCCACTGCTAGACATAGGCCTCCCCCCAAGCTTCTCCACTCAGACTGGTCTTGTGCTTTTCGCATCCACCGCGATCCCGCGATCGCAACCAGTACCCTTCATGTAAGTTTTCGGTTCCAAAATACGTCTCGATCGCGTTCTCGTTAAAATCTCAATTTGTATGGAAACGCGAACATCACAAACGTTCCGCTAGAGGCGCTGTTCGTGTTTCCATACAAATTGAGATTTTAACACGAATCGAGACGTATTTTGGAATCGAAAACTGACACTAAGGGTCGTCGCTTCATCTTGCTGGAGGCCTACCGACAGCTCGTCTCCCGGAGAGTTTCAATATTACGACGCGACGCCCCCGAGCAATAAGTCGGTAATCGCCATCGATATATATGGCGATTACCGACTTATTGCTCGGGGGCGTCGCGACGGATTAATAAAATAAGTATAAATAGTCCTAAGACTGATTATGATGATGATAATCATAAGTTGTTGTACGAGTATGTATGGTATCTATTATCATTACGAGTTTGAGGTTTGTGAGTTGTGTCACAGAATAAGTCATCTCATCACCATATTTAATAGCCGTATAGAATGTCCACTCTTGGAGGCCACCCCAAATACGCAATCCATACTAATATTATAAATGCGAAAGTGTGTTTGTATGTTTGTGTGTTTGTCCGTCTTTCACGTCGAAACGGAGCGGCGGATCGACGTGATTTTTGGCAAAGACATAGTTTATTTGGGCTCCACAGAAAACCAGCGTTACTGCACATAATGTGCAGGCAACACATGCTGAGTGGAGACCCTTTTTGGTATCCTGTGGTGTCAATAATTAATATAGTTTTAGTGCTAGTTTTAGTCTTAGTCTTAGGTGGTACTTATGGAGCCAAAATAAATCTTTCTTTCTTTGAGAGTGGCATAGGCTACTTGTTATTCCGAAAAAATGCACAGCTCCCGGGGGAACAGCGCGCGATAACCGAATACCGCGCGGGCGGAGCCGCTAGTAACATCATAATGTTATATGTAATTTTAATATTTTGCACCTGACTATTTAAGCCTATTTTTGTTCTACCAGCGCTTTTAGGAAGAGTATATCTACCAAGAAGAAAGCGAAATACGGCAAAAATCCAATTAGAGGTCAGTTAGAGGTCATAAAAGCCATTCCCCGCGTTCCATCGCTTCGAGGAAACGTGTAACCACGACATATAAAGCAGCAATCAGACAGACATGAAAGTATAATACGCGGCGCTCCCCCCCCCCCTGCCGTGCAAATCAGAACTCTCTGTAAACCCGCGCTCACCCACTACAAGCCGTTTAGATTCAAAGTCAAAGTCAAAGTGAAAATCTCTTTATTCAATTTAGGCTATAACAAGCACTCATGAACGTCAAAAAATCTATCACCGGTTCGGAAAAAACCTCTGTTGAGAAGAATCCGGCAAGAAACTCAACGAGGTATTTTTTAGGGCTGTGTTGTAGTCATGCCACGCCATTGTCTGAGTCTGTCTGTATCTCAAGGACCTTTATAAAAGGACAGCAGCTTTTTTAAACAGATTCACAATATTAATAAATGATATATCTATGTACTATAAAGTATTTAACACAACCAATCTACATGTCATTGCATACCAGTGGCGAAGTTTCCGTAGAACCCTATTTCCACCGGCTTGCCCAAATAGGACTACAGGACATACCTACATAATTTATGCAAGATGTATGAAAATGAAATGAAATGAAAAAAGTTTATTCATCACACACATAATAGTTACAAACAAAAATTACAAAAATAGTTGAAATACAAAATATGAAATAAAATATAATTTTATGTGTGAGTGAAGAGGTCCCGCCTCGGCATAAATGCGGACTCCTGGGATGGAGTCAGCGCTGGTCTTCCGGCGTGACAATTTTTTTTAACACAGCCACCCTGTCGTGCAACACGGCCTTACGCCGCCTTACTCATGCGATCTTCACTTCGCTTTACCGGAATATCTGACATGAACCTTAGCCCAAAATATGAGCAACCGTTTGTACTCGTAGGCCTTTGAAATGTGGGTGTACCTACAGCAGAATTCTGAAAATATCGTGGACGGATAGAGTGTCAAATGAAAGAGTTTTGCAGATGGTTAACAAAATGGTAGAGATCTTGAAAACTGTCAAGAAACGCAAGCTGCAGTATTTTGGTCACATAATGCGTAATGATAAATACGACCTACTCCAATTCATCATGCAGGGGAAAATCCATGGAAAGCGACCGCCCGGAAGAAGGCGTACTTCGTGGCTGAAAGATCTCTGGACATGGTTCCTTAGCACGAGATCCCTGTTCCGAGCTGCTGTGTCGAAGATAAGGATAGCACTAATGATAGCCGACCTCCGGTAGGAGATGGCACCTAAAGAAGAAGAAGATCTGACGCTACGCCAGTGCTGCAAACACAGCACCAAGAGTGGACTCACCCTAAGGGCATGCAGTAGTTCATTGGGTCGACAGTAAAGTGCACCCCACTGCCCCCCCCCCCCCCTCGTGCAACCGGCGCTAATGCTTCACGCAGCTCTACTGCGCCGCTCTAATTAAAGTGGGGAAAATACTTTGCTGTTTTCCAATTCAAGCCGTAAAATATGAAATAACTGGGAAATTTGGAGAGGTACGCGTAGAACTGAACTAATTTTAATCATGAAACTACCGTGAGACAACCGTTACGTTGCCGTGAGTAATATAATTGAACTAATTAATTAAATAGACCCTCCGTGGAACCTTTTCATAAGACGTCGTAGTGATATTGCACTGTTTGACGAAAGAATTTATTGCAAAACTTTCTGTGAAAATATTGTACGATTGGTCAGAAATAAAATTGCTCGTCAGTACGTTTGTACGGTAGAAATATTGTTATATTTATAATTTAAATATAAAATAAAAATTAAATTAAAAATATAAATAAAAAATAAATAAAATAAATAAATAAAATTAAAAATAAAATTGTAAATTATAAATATAACAATATTTCTACCGTACAAACGTACTGACGAGCAATTTTATTTCTGACCAATCGTACAATATTTTCACAGAAAGTTTTGCAATAAATTCTTTCGTCAAACAGTGCAATATCACTACGACGTCTTATGAAAAGGTTCCACGGAGGGTCTATTTAATTAATTAGTTCAATAGTATCAATTTTGACTGCATGCACAAAAAAGGTATCGTTTTTCGCCTTGCTGTCTTAAAAAAAACTGAAATGGGAAAACAGTCGGGATCTCTTCCCCTGACTTGAAGTTTAACAAAGTTTCAGACTACATCATTTCTTCATTTTAGTATATTTTTTATAGTTTTTATGGCACTCGGAATTATTGTGAGCTCCCCCACTCCCAGTGATAGGGCCGAATTAGAATTCTGTAACTTACCAACATGTACAGTGTACGATCGAACAAATTGAATCACGAGCCAGGGTGAACCTTTTAATAATCAATTTCACTTAATAATGATTTTATTATTAAATAAAATCATAATGATTTTATTATTAAATAAAATCATTTATTAACACAGAAAATAAGACTACACAGTAAAAAAAACAATTCACGTAATTAAGTACTCATCAGGTGGCAATGGGCTCATAAGCTGCGAGCAAAAGAAACTTGCAGCGCTGATTTTCAGCCTGCGCCTGTCCCACAGCGGAAAATGTAACTCTAGATTATTCTATGATTTCCTTGAAAAAAGTATGAGATGTTGTAACGCCCCCCTAATTTATAATAATTAATTATTATCTAAGTTTTTTATTTTATTTATTTAAATCACGTCTGAATTAAAAATCTAATAAAATCCGGACAAGTAGGTAATAAAATAAATTTTAATAAATAGGGAATTTTACTGCGGACAAGTAGAAGTACAAATAAGAAGGAAATTAAGAAGGAAATTTGTTTTGGCCATGTGATCGTCTAGTGTCCTACGTTGTGAATAGTAAACCAAGCTCGTTTAGTAGAAGTAAGGGATGTCTATGAATAAAACCTAATAAAACCTATCCAGTAAAGAACAATCTCACTAAACGTAAATGGAACGTAATAACTATAAAATTTGTAATAAAAATGACTGTCACTATATTACCTGAAAATAAACATTTGTTAAAATTATACACAGTAGGTAATTACGAATAAAAATAAGCAATTATGTTTTGTGTCAAGGCTAGGGCCCCACCTCCGCCCTGGAGTTTTCTCCCTGGCTATTTACCAGTAGCTGTGTCTCTCGTTCCATAGACCCTAAGAGACTCCAACACAAGACAGTAGAATTTACTTGTCAATAGTCGGTAAGTTACGTCACAGTTTATCAAAGGGAAAGAGGATGCAAGAAACCAGGTTTCCTAGGTCTCTAATTACCCTATGCTGACCTTTTGTATAGGTTCAGAAGGAAAACTACTTTAATAAATATTTGGGTGTTTCTTTGTTTTAATTAATGTAAATAATTAGGTACTTATAGAAACTGTTGTAATCTAATCCTCACTGGTTTCAAATATAAATAATGGGATCTAAGAAGTATAAAATATATACACCCATAATGCAATTCAAAATAAAGCAAAGATTAATAGTCATAAAATCTCACAATTAAGACCAAAGTTTTAGATAAATTCTGTCAGTAATCTGTCATTAACTCAGACTGATATAACTTGATAAAATAATAATCAGTTGTAAACCAATAAATAAATAAAGCACAAGTAGGCAGTTAATCTTCCCTTGGTTAGGTAAAGACAACTATGGATCGCTTTTGGTCGTATCCAGCTTTAAGTAAGTCTTGGTAAAATTTATAAGTACTAATTTGCTCGTATTCTATCTCAGAAAATGACAGATTTTAAATTGTAATAACAGTAGTCTATTGTAAACAAAAACGATATCACCAAGAAGGAATTCGCCATCACAGAACACAAAATAACAATAATAAGCACTAATAATCAAAACTATGTGAGCCGGTCTCACTTAATTAAATTAAATTAATCTTTTGCTTAAAACACAACTCGACTCTCAACTCTCACTACCATGACTTGACTGCTCTTGCACGACTCTCTCTTCATCCCTCAAGCTCCAAAACCCAAGCAAACTAACACAGTCAGAAATAAAAACAGTAGACCAACTCTAGTAAACGAACGAATGCTGCTGCTTTGTTCAGCCCAGTCAGTATCATGTGTATTTAATTTTTACTATCGTGATATAATTTTCTTATTGTGTATAGAAACCATATATTATGTAAAGATTATGTGACCTTTCACCATGTAAATGCAATGATTGTTATGCACGTCACTGATAAAATCATGAACTATATAAATTATGATAGATTATACTGAACCATCATTATAGTATTTTCTTATAATTATTTATTCAACTAATAGTTGACAAATGGAATCTCTTCCAGCTAACCCTCGAACGATTACGAGGAGTATTCACTGTTCATTAAGCCAGAATGAATTTTAAAGCTAGAAGTAAATTAATATGAATAATGGTTTATATTTATAACCATATCTCATCATTAGTTTAATGATAAATGTTGCGATAGCCTTGTAACATATGAATATTTATTATTTTATATGAAAGGCGTATTCTGTATGAAATCATATATAAGTGTCGCATAGACACAGGCTCAACGCTCACATGCAGCGTACAAGCAAGGCAAAATAGTTTACTGTTTTCTGTTTCGACTATGTCATTTTTTTATGCCACTTGTAACCATATCGGCCCTTCAATGTCCCAGCTAAGGAATGTTTTGAAACTCATAAAATGTGTTAATTTATTACGTGCCAGTAAACTAGCTTTTTCTCGCGACTTTGTCCGAGCTGAGATTAAATAAATCTTTTGAGTTTAATAAACTCATAATAATATAATATAATTATTTATATTTGTGAATTTGACCGATGTAAAGGCTGGAATCGGTACAGCTCTCTCCCCGAATATTTTCGAAAGGCCAAAATAATTTATTTTAACTGGAGGAAATATTCTAACAAACTATGAATTCACAAATATATGAATTGAACAATATAATATTAGTTTAATTTATTTAGCATTTTCTCCTGTGAGTGTGTATGTGTGGTGTGGTGTGTATTTAAACCAAAAATAAACACTCAAAATAAAGAATGGAATTTTTCAAACTCTTAACATTCTAATTATGAACAATCATAAATCTTCACAAGGCAATCTAGCTCAGGATAAAGGAACCAGGTTGTGAATCTGTCGACCCTAGTGGTCCTCGCCGGCCCCCTCATAACCAATCTTGCTTTTCGCTTGGTGACTAAGAAATGTGATTGCCGAACTGCCTCTCCCCAAACCAGATTACGTTAATAGCTAGGAGTCATAACCATCCGCTAATCAGAAATCAAGTCTGAAATTTCCACTCAAAATAATGAATATTATAAATTTGGAGAGTGTGTAGTGTATAGGCATAGCCTAGCATTGTTTGCTTCAGCCTGTTGGCTGCGTGTGTAGTATGGTGTTCCAGTTGCCAGCATTAACGCCGAATGTCAATCTGACCTGCCACACACTTGACCAAAACACATTATTTTGGTATCAATCCAAAATGAGAACTGGTAAGAAACAAAAAACGAAACAAAATTAACCTTTGGTTAGTGTTAATTCTGCTTTGACCAAAATTAACCTTGGGTATAGTATTAATCTTGTAGCAGATAATATCGTTCATTGTTTCACTAAAGAATACAAAATTAACCTTTGTTTAGTATTAATTTTGTAATAATTTTATTTGTTGTTGAATACAAAATTAACCTTTGTTTAGTATTAATTTTGTAATAATTTTATTTTTTGTTGTTTTATTTTCTGTTGTGACCTTTTCTTTTTAATTTATAGTAAGTAGCCACATTTTGAACTGATATGCGTTCTTTACAAGTGCATGTTGCCCTAGCATCATCCGCACGGAAACACCATTTGATGTGTGCTGTTCAGAGGTTAAAATGCCAATAAACCGTCTTCATTTCTATGAAATGTGGTACCATTAAAGCTCTTGTAAACAAATTCACTACTTCATCATACATACATCCCATGTGTGTGTGTCAATGTCGTAGTCAAAGTCAAGTATTTTTGTCGTCATTAATTTAGTATTGTCAAGAACGTTGACAAATATTCCTCACTCCAATTATCTCACAAACATTAATTGAACAAAATGCATCCTTCCTCATTCTCTTTTCCATACCTGCTTTAAATAATGCAACAGATCACGTTTGAAATGTAAGACGTACAACTAATATAAAAAAGGTCTACGTAATAATAATAATAAGAGTCTTTTACTTCCAGTTAAAACAAAACTACTTAAAAATCGTTACAAACACAGAGCTATACATAATTTTATTAATAACTTGCGTTTAAATATTATGTTAAAACAATACATAAATACCCAAATCAAATGTTTTTTGAACATTAAATTCACACTAAAAGGCAATTGATTGCTATCAAGACCCAAGTTCCAAACGTAACTCGTTCCATCATTATTTTATTTCCTAGAAGAATAAAACTATATTTAAAAAAAATATCGTTCAAAGGTTAACCGGAAGAAACCCCTCCGAGGAATAAACTCGCTCACGCACATCTCATTTCCCTATTACCCGTCAGTTTCATGTGCCTTCATGCACAACAAAGAGTTTTAAAATTGGATGTAATACAATAAAAATATCAGTAAATTGCAACCTACTACTACCTGATACCAGAAGTTCATGCTTCTTAACATATTTTAGTCAATAAACAATAACTAGGTATTATCTTCCTTTTTTTTTTGTCACCAGTTTTAGCTATTCTGTGCTCCTTTAGTAAACGAAGGCTGGCCGGGATACAATATTATTGTACGAATAATTTTACATAGATGCAAAAAACTTAATGATCAAACTAAATAATACAAAGTCTTGAAACCGCGTAAGTAAAAATACCTAGGTACTGCATTTCACTACGAACATTACTTGAGCTTAGTAATAACTATCAACTCGATCCACAAATGTATACAAAAAATATCAAATCAATCCGACTACTAAAAGCTGGTCAAAATTTAATTTAAAGAATCGACCCATATAAGAATGCAAGTTAACTAAAACTTGTAATAAGACAGTGTAAAGTGGCCATCATGTGATCCCGTTGCAAACGTATCAAAATTTAAATTTTATGTAATGATACATTGTTAGCAATGAAAGTATTTTAAGTTTAAAAAAAAATTAACGGACGTAAACTTATCGTCGTTCCCCAACTTCATTTTAGGGTTCCGTATTCTACGAACGACAAACGGACTCTATCAGTATCATCAAGCACTACATCTGGCACAAACACATATATTAAAAAAAAAACGCATTAGAGCGACAACTGAAATTTAGACCTATTTGTATCTCTAATACCGCTAAATTATAAATAACAAAAGCAAAATCAAAACAAAAATCAAGTTTATACAAGGAACGTATTATTTTTTGCTTTCGTTGTAGCGCTCAAGTAGGCAAATTCCAACAAAATAAATATACTGCATATCAACAAATAACAAAAACCAAAATATTCAGAAAAACTAAACTTATTCATTTAAGTGTTTAGAGATGTACGAAACTCTCGGCGCGCGAGCCCAACCGCACCTAGCAGTATTTAATATTTTTTATGAAGTAAACAGTGGCAGCGTAAATAACTGTAACACTTAGTGTTAATCATTGGAAAAGTGACACAAGCTAGTGACTAGGCTAGTTGGTAGAAATCTATTTTTAGGGATAAGCTAGCCTTTGCCCTTCTCTCCGTGTATTTGTATTTCTTTTTATTTTATTTTTATGTGCTATAAAGAGTCAACATACATACCATTATTTCTCAAAATTGAAAATTATTGGACCCATTACATTTTACAACAATAAAATATTTAATCTATAAACTTGATCATAATTATATAAAACTGAGTTAGAGTGCGTACACTTTTAGTTACGGAACCATCTTACTATTATTCAATAAACACGCTTTGTAACTTTAAACACTCCTAACAAAACATTTCTTTTACGCTCTCAATTGGCTCGATTCTAAGTGTGCGATATCGCATGTTTGGTCTCAGACGGGTAACAAACAACTCGAGCCCTTTTTTGTTTATGTTCAAAAACTTACTCAAAACTTCATGACACTTCACTTGGAATGACTTAATGACCACTTGGTCGTCGAAATTTCGAACACATGTTTGGGTGAAATAGGCGCATTGTTCAGAATGTAACCATAGAATATTTTTATTAGTACTATAAAGAGTTCTTAGGCTTAATAAAAAGATTCGTTTTTTAAGTCATTGGAATTTTAAATCTAAATTGACACGTACTGCTTTTGAAACAGGTAAATAAAACAGATACCTTTTTATCTTAAACTTGTTCAATTAAAACTAGTCTAATACCAAAAGTCGAATGTTCCTTACCAACCTCTGCATTATTGAAACTTGCGCGTTACCGACTTAATATTTGGCTAAAAATATTCAATGTTGTAGTAAATAAACGAACTTACCAATTTGATTTCACGCAAAATTTTGAACCAATAATAAATAATAAATGAGTTTTAGGAAAAAATAATCTTAATCACAATTTTTAGGACTTTGAACACCTGATTGAAACAAAATACATACACATCTCTCAAAAATAACACAACCTATACCTACTCTCCCCAAACTATAAAACTCTAAATAAACTGAAAATAATTTCTCTCCCCCATTTAAAAGCATTTTAATTAATTCACTCTCCTCCATCAAACAAAAAAGCATCATGAGACATAGAAAACATCGTGCTGTCATAATAAAAACATCGTGAAGAAACCTGCACACATCCGCGAAACAATTCAAAGACATGTGAGAAATTCTCAAATTAAAACAAACTGAGCCCGCGTTTGAACTACGGCTCAAGCTCTCTAACTCGGCGGAGAGGCCTGTGCCCTATAATAAGTTACATACATACCGAAATTATTATGAAGAGTCTCTCCCCCAACTATAAAATTGTAAATATTTAATGTCTATTCTTATTTACATAATACTCATTGCCCGTGACTTCGCTCGCGCAGAACTCGTTCATGGCTATCCCGCGGGAACAATACGATTTGATAAGATAAAACTATCGAATGTGCTTCTTCGATAATAAATATATCTGTGTACTGAAATTCACTCAAATCGGCTCAATGGTTTAGACGTGATGAGGTAACAAACAAACAAACAGACAAACAACAAGCAGACCTACAAAATTTCGCATTGATAATTTTAATGGGATACATATTTAATGACGAAGGTCTATGTCCAACAGTGGACGCCCCACAGTTGACATGATGATGATGATGATGATGATGATGTATTTAATAAGGACAATATTTCTCTAGAGATTAATTGTAACGTTTGTTGATAGAACCGATTTTTCTTTTATTAATGGTTCAAACAGGATAAATAAAAATTATGAATTTAGAAATTACCTACATCAGTAATGCACAAGAAACAATGCAAGATTATGATCCTAGCCACCACGGATCGTATAGGTCTAATAATAACACTCTTACTCTTACTCTCTCTCTTTTGGGTTACCCCAATGGTATAAGGATTACTTTTCCTAAACAAAAACAAAGAGCTGACAAATTGTGTGCGCGTAAGAACTGCACTTAGATTTTTTTTTCTCTCAAAGCGGACAGACACGCTTATTACCTGAATACAACACATGTTGTTAAGAACGGTCTATTGTCTATTAACATGGGACGTTATTTCCAAAAACTGTTCCGTTTTCGTCCCTCTAGGAATGATTTGACAACAAACTAAAGTTAAAAGTTTAAATTTTAAGAGAAAAACGATGCTAGTTGATTACTTTAAAATTTCATTAAAATAAAGATGACTTTTGTGAACTAAACTAGAAGTGAAAATTAAAATCTACCAAATTAAGTGAAAGTATCAGATTAGTCAATTAATTAAACCCTGCAAACAGTTAAAAAAAACACATCCCTTATCTACTTTCCATTCTCACGACAACAAATTGACTGTAAAACAGTCTTTAACCTACCTACCTACTACCTATTCTACTTGTCCGCACAAATAACCATAACTAGAAATACTGATAAATTACAAAATCAAGGTTTGATTAGAGTAAAAATAATTAAAATGTAGCCTACCACATCTTGGTCATTCACGGCACCAAATTGTAACGCCCCCCTAATTTATAATAATTAATTATTATCTAAGTTTTTTATTTTATTTATTTAAATCACGTCTGAATTAAAAATCTAATAAAATCCGGACAAGTAGGTAATAAAATAAATTTTAATAAATAGGGAATTTTACTGCGGACAAGTAGAAGTACAAATAAGAAGGAAATTAAGAAGGAAATTTGTTTTGGCCATGTGATCGTCTAGTGTCCTACGTTGTGAATAGTAAACCAAGCTCGTTTAGTAGAAGTAAGGGATGTCTATGAATAAAACCTAATAAAACCTATCCAGTAAAGAACAATCTCACTAAACGTAAATGGAACGTAATAACTATAAAATTTGTAATAAAAATGACTGTCACTATATTACCTGAAAATAAACATTTGTTAAAATTATACACAGTAGGTAATTACGAATAAAAATAAGCAATTATGTTTTGTGTCAAGGCTAGGGCCCCACCTCCGCCCTGGAGTTTTCTCCCTGGCTATTTACCAGTAGCTGTGTCTCTCGTTCCATAGACCCTAAGAGACTCCAACACAAGACAGTAGAATTTACTTGTCAATAGTCGGTAAGTTACGTCACAGTTTATCAAAGGGAAAGAGGATGCAAGAAACCAGGTTTCCTAGGTCTCTAATTACCCTATGCTGACCTTTTGTATAGGTTCAGAAGGAAAACTACTTTAATAAATATTTGGGTGTTTCTTTGTTTTAATTAATGTAAATAATTAGGTACTTATAGAAACTGTTGTAATCTAATCCTCACTGGTTTCAAATATAAATAATGGGATCTAAGAAGTATAAAATATATACACCCATAATGCAATTCAAAATAAAGCAAAGATTAATAGTCATAAAATCTCACAATTAAGACCAAAGTTTTAGATAAATTCTGTCAGTAATCTGTCATTAACTCAGACTGATATAACTTGATAAAATAATAATCAGTTGTAAACCAATAAATAAATAAAGCACAAGTAGGCAGTTAATCTTCCCTTGGTTAGGTAAAGACAACTATGGATCGCTTTTGGTCGTATCCAGCTTTAAGTAAGTCTTGGTAAAATTTATAAGTACTAATTTGCTCGTATTCTATCTCAGAAAATGACAGATTTTAAATTGTAATAACAGTAGTCTATTGTAAACAAAAACGATATCACCAAGAAGGAATTCGCCATCACAGAACACAAAATAACAATAATAAGCACTAATAATCAAAACTATGTGAGCCGGTCTCACTTAATTAAATTAAATTAATCTTTTGCTTAAAACACAACTCGACTCTCAACTCTCACTACCATGACTTGACTGCTCTTGCACGACTCTCTCTTCATCCCTCAAGCTCCAAAACCCAAGCAAACTAACACAGTCAGAAATAAAAACAGTAGACCAACTCTAGTAAACGAACGAATGCTGCTGCTTTGTTCAGCCCAGTCAGTATCATGTGTATTTAATTTTTACTATCGTGATATAATTTTCTTATTGTGTATAGAAACCATATATTATGTAAAGATTATGTGACCTTTCACCATGTAAATGCAATGATTGTTATGCACGTCACTGATAAAATCATGAACTATATAAATTATGATAGATTATACTGAACCATCATTATAGTATTTTCTTATAATTATTTATTCAACTAATAGTTGACAAATGGAATCTCTTCCAGCTAACCCTCGAACGATTACGAGGAGTATTCACTGTTCATTAAGCCAGAATGAATTTTAAAGCTAGAAGTAAATTAATATGAATAATGGTTTATATTTATAACCATATCTCATCATTAGTTTAATGATAAATGTTGCGATAGCCTTGTAACATATGAATATTTATTATTTTATATGAAAGGCGTATTCTGTATGAAATCATATATAAGTGTCGCATAGACACAGGCTCAACGCTCACATGCAGCGTACAAGCAAGGCAAAATAGTTTACTGTTTTCTGTTTCGACTATGTCATTTTTTTATGCCACTTGTAACCATATCGGCCCTTCAATGTCCCAGCTAAGGAATGTTTTGAAACTCATAAAATGTGTTAATTTATTACGTGCCAGTAAACTAGCTTTTTCTCGCGACTTTGTCCGAGCTGAGATTAAATAAATCTTTTGAGTTTAATAAACTCATAATAATATAATATAATTATTTATATTTGTGAATTTGACCGATGTAAAGGCTGGAATCGGTACAATGTCAATATGAAATTAGTGGCACAAACGTTCCACCCTGGGTCAAGATTAAATTTTTTCGACTGTACACGCTGCAAAACAATACAAAAACTACAAAAGATTCACTGTGACATTTTTAACATACCTACTCTTATTTCTCATTTCTTGTCCGTTGCTGCCAATTTGTATGTATTAATTATAACGAAGCACGAGCGGCTCTCGTTAGCGATTTCGTGCCGAACCAAAGTGTTCAAGTAGAAAGTTTTAAATAAACGTGTTTCATCGTCGAATGGCTTTAAGATTCCACAGCCGAAAAGACAAAAATGTAGCCCGTTACGATGTGATTTATTATTTATTAGCGGTGGTTTTTATGGTTCCCATTCCACACTGGGCCCGCGTGGGAACTATGGCCCAAGCCCTCTTATTCTGAGAGGAGGCCTGTGCCCAGCAGTGGGACGTAGATAGGCTGGGATGATGATGATGATGATGGCTTTAGACATGTTTCATCAAAATCGGTTTCGCCGTTTTTGAGATATTGAACTTTGAAGTGACCAAGTCGGGGTTTTCCAACTTTTTGTAGGTTAAGTTAGTTTATTACAAGCTTTTAATATAGTTTCATCGTGTCAAATTGCGTGACAATACGATAATGTGGTAGTGACTGGTAATCCTGGTAATCTAGCCAGGATCGTCTCCGCAGGAATGAACTCCTCAACGGTTTATGGCTCGACTTGAGATTTAGTACGAAATTTAGTTGAGATGACAATGCAAGTACAGTTGACAAAAGTACTAGTCTGCAAAAAAGCTTGTAAGTATTAAAAATGAAGAAGCCGTGGGGCCCAGTGTGGTTTGATCTATCGCCTCCCAAGCAGAGAGTCGTGGGTTCAAACCCCGGCTCGCACCTCGGCGTTTTTCGGAATTCTTGTTCGGAATTACATTCGAAATTTGCGGTGAAGGAAAACATCGTGAGGGAACCTGCACACTGCTACAAAGCAATTCAATGGAGCGTATGAAGTTCCCAATCCGCACTGGGTCCGCGTAGGAACTATGGCCCAAGCCCTCTTGTTATGAGAGGAGGTCTGTGCCCGGTGGGACGTCTATAGGCTGGGATGATGATGAAATGTTCAACAGGAACTAATTTCATAACTGTTGTGTTTCGGCGCGGAGAGTAAGACAGCCGGTGAAATTACTGGCACTTGAGGTATTCCAACTTTGGCCTCTAGGTTGGCAGCGCATCTGCAATACCCCTGGTGTTGCAGATGTTTATGGGCGGTGGTGATCTCTTACCATCAGGAGACCCACTTGCTCGTTTTCCTTCCAGTCGAATAAAAAATAAAATAAAATAAAAACTTAACGCTTATTCTATTTTATTTTAAACATGGTCCTTCGAAAAATAACGCACAAAACACGGCACCCGAACGTTTTAAATTGGCTCAAAGTAGTTTCGATTTCTTCCAGCAAATAGCTCTCCTCGAGCACGCAATCTCAGCGCTCGCGTCGGCCCGAGCGCCGAGGGTATCTCGGCAGGTGCACAGGGCTGGCACTGCCAAGTTAAATCCAAGCTTTATGATCCAAGTCAAAGGCGTGGTTCCACGAAAATTAGTGCGAAACAAACACATGCGAAGTACGAGTAATAAGTAGGTATACATAAACATCATGCCTGTATTCCCAATGGTAGGCAGAGCACACGAAACGTTACCGCTTCGGAGCCACTTTTAGCAATTTTAGGTTAAAAGTTTGACAAAAGCGATACAATTATGACAGATTGCTAGCTTGTCGCCTACGGTCTACCGGCATACGGTATAAGGTATAGCTTAACCTATATATATCCTCAGTTGCCTCTTACGACATCCACGGGAGAAATGGAGAGGTGTAATTCTAAACCGACACCACACGGGTAAAAAGACTAATGTAGTGCGAGAAAAAATCAGTAGGTCCTAGTACTTCAATAAGTCGTCGTTAACATTTTCCTATTTTTTATTTAATATTTTTTTTGGTAACTGTTATTTTTATTGACTGTAGGTACTTGCTTGTCCTTAAAGTTACTTATGTTAGGTTTATCGAATTTCAAGCCAAGGCAGTGGGTCAAAATGAACTTGCAAAAGACCCAACAAAAATAGGCCTGAATAAAAATATTTCTTTCTTTCTATTTCAACAAACAGTCCAAGTTAAGTAAAGCTTGTAATAGAAAGTAAGGATCTAAAAGAATAGACTCGTGTGGCAACCTTGCGCTGTAGGTGCGGTGGGAAATTGAGTATTTTCCAGTTTGTTTTCCTTAAGAGTGGCTCGAGAGTAGGGGTGCCATACGTTAGGATTTATTCGGACATGAACGGATTTTTTGAACCTTTGTCAGGATTGCGACTTACCAAGTATCTGGATTTTTTTAAATGACCTCACTGTACTCATATAAGAAGAAGAAGAAGAAGAAGAAAATTTTATTTGAAACACACAATGCAACAACATTTTTACAGGAATTACTTAATTTAATAGTAGGTAAGTATATTAATAGCTATAACAGTGTTGACTGTGGTCTCAAAAAGGAGTCCACTCAGCATGTGTCGCCGCAGATAGTGCAACGACGCTGATTTTCAGTGAATCCATAATGACAATCACAAAACATAAACTTAAAAATAACTTGCAAGTGAGAAGCGAAATTCAACTCAAAGTGTCTAAAATAGCAGTATTGTTATAGTTTTTATATAAATAAATAAATGTACGAAAATACAAACACGTTTATGAATGTATGAATATAAATATAAAAATAAGCATAAATATAAATAAATATGTGGTTCAAGTCCAAAGAATGTAAATAATGTAAATATAAAACGGTGTAATGACACATTAATAAATAATTTTACGCAAATAATTTATGGAGATCTCTTTTGCTGTAATTTATCCTATGTACTCATATAAAACGGTGTAATTAAACAACACATTGTAACAAATCCTGATTTGTTCGGACATGTCCGGATTTTTTGAACCTTGGTCAGGATTGCGACTTACCAAGTATCTGGATTTTTTTAAATGACCTCACTGTACTCATATAAAAGGTGTAATGACACATTAATTACACCGTTTTATATGAGTACATAGGATAAATTACAGCTAAAGAGATCTCAATAAATTATTTGCGTAAAATTATTTACTTTAACGCAAGTTTGAACGAGTTAGAATTATTATTTATGGCACAAAATTCATCATACGGTACTTTTATCGATAATTTTCTTGATACAATGGAAGTGTCGTTGGGCGGCGCCGCGCCGGCACGTCCTTCAGCCTACGTCAAATCTCTGTTACAAGAAAATATCTGGACTTTTAGGTTGATGTCAGGGTTTTTCTCAGGACTTTTTATTTTTTCATATGGCAACCCTAACTCGATAGCGAGTGGACTGTGGCGAGTGGCTGTGGCATGTGGCCTGGGTGGCGCTCGCCACACGTGTTGCCGCTACTTTAGTAAAAAGAAACTAGGTATTTTTCACAGCTGGAAAGCACAAAAAACACAAATCCAGTTTCATCAATTATAAATTCAATGCAATGAATAGAAAATTATCTTCTTTTAAATCATCACACTCTTGACAATGGGTCGTGATGAAGATTTAAACTTCGTTTTTTAGGGTTCCGTAGCCAAAATGGCAAAAACAGAACCCTTATAGTTTCGCCATGTCTGTCTGTATGTCTGTCTGTCTGTCCGTCCGGCTTCGGCTTTGCCCAGGGACTATCAATGCTAGAAATCTGTAACGAATATATATGTATATGTAAACTATGCCGACAAAATGGCATAATAAATAATTAAAAAATAATAATTTTTAGAGTATGTACCTTCCTCCAAAAGACATAAAGTAGGGGAGATTTTTTTTCTCATCCAACCTTTAAGTGTGCGGTATCGTTAGATAGGTCTTTTAAAACCATTAGGGGGTTGCTAAGACGATTTTTCGATTCAGTGATTTGTTTGCAAAATATTCAACTTGAAAGTCCCAATTTTCATTAAAATCGAGCGTCTCCTCTCTAAAACCTAAACCGGTGGGTGAAAAATTTTGGAAAAATTCAGGATGGTAGTAAGTTTACATGTCAAACTTAGAAAGAAAAATATAACGGTTAAGTTTTCTTGAGAATTATTAGTAGTTTAAGAGAAACTAGCAGCCTAATTATACCTAAACTTAAAACTTATTTTTTTCGTAATAGCTACAGAACCCTATTTCGAGTGTGTCCGACACGCTCTTGGCGACGTCAAGTTGCCGCTATAAAAAAACATCGCATACATTGAAAATTACGTTTAATCTGTATGAAAAAAAAAAATGAAATTGACAGTTACCATATTTTTTAAAAGTTACAGAACAAAATTAGCTCAGGTTATACTCGTAGATCCAGCCTTAGATTTAAACTCCCATGGTCAATAACAAATAATAATAAATATCATGGGACACTTTGATACCAATTGACCTAGTCCCAAACTAAGCAAAGCTTGTACTATTTACACTAGGCAACGGATAAACATACTTATATAGATAAATACATACTTAAATACATATTAAACATCCAAGACCCGAGAACATTCGTATTATTCATACAAATATCTGCCCCGGCCGGGATTCGAACCCGGGACCTCAAGCTTCGTAGTCAGGTTCTCTAACCACTCGGCCATCCGATCGTCAATGACATGAAGCTACACGATCTTTTAAATAAAATGTGTATACTCCAATTCAATAGAATCTAACAATCCTGTAGACATTTCCAGCCTTCTAATATGAACACCGGGCTGCCTAAAGCTTTGTGATGTGACTATTATTCTTTTTTGATTCCTTTTAGATGATAATTGCAACAACAGGGACATATATAATCAAGCGTGCCCACGTTGGGGTGTGTTAAATGTGTAGAAAATTGTTAGATTCTATTGAATTGTACTGTATGCGTCTACGCCAACCGTCTGATACCTGCTGCATCTATTCCAGTGCACCGGCGTGCCCCCGACAGCCTGCATTAAGGCAATCGGGCCGGCAACTCGCCTGACGCGGGCTTTATTGCTTCCGGATCGTACTTGCTGTCTCAGCCGCGTGTGCACAATGCTGATAAAATGTACTCTGGATTTTCATTTCTTTGAGAAATCGAGTTGATCTGGTGAACTACGGAGAACTTGTAAACATTGGTATGGTACATCCCTACTTCCCTACTTATTATAAACTAGCAACCCACCCCGGCTTCGCACGGCTGCAATGCTGATACTAAATATGATGATGGATGTTATTATACATATAAACCTTCCTCTTCAATCACTCTATCTATTAAAAAAAATCGCATCAAAATCCGTTGCGTAGTTTTAAAGATATAAGCATACATAGGGATATAGGGACAGAGAAAGCGACTTTGTTTTATACTATGTAGTGATGTGACATTGACTCTGTCTGTCTGTTACCTTTTCACGCTTCAACCACTGAACCGATTTAGACGAAATTGGGTATGGAGATGATTGGAGTTCCACAGAAGGCCGGCTTTTTTATCCCGGAAAATGCGTAGTACCCGCGGGATGCCCATAATTCAAACAGACGGAGTCGCGGGCAACAGCTAGCTTTATATATGAAGACGCGGAAAGCAACTTTATTTTATAATTATGTAGTTTTCTAATTACCGTACCGCTTTTTTGTCAGGCAAAAGCGACACGGCACTGAAACTGAGTGCACATCTAGAAAAAGGATGGCTGCCATTTAAATTTAGCGGTGCACTCAACTCTAATTATCAGAGAGTGAGTTGACCTGTCGACTTATATCGACTCTACCTAAATGACGTCGATATATTAGACTTTAAATTAGATTGTCATAAACTTATCCTGCTGTGCAGAGCGTTCTTTTTCCGCATACAAATGGATATATGACTGTAAAAGAAGTAGTTTAAAACCGGAAAATATTTAAAAAAAAACATGAGTTTCTTTTATAGAGACATTAATGGAACAGTTGTTAACATTTACAACAGAAGAATTTCAACATTAAAATTGAAAAAGAAACGGAACTGAAATTATTAAATTAGATATTTTTATCCATTCTATTTCACATTTTCAACTGCTCGAAAGTTAATAATAAAGAGATCGCTCTTTAACTTAAGGCCGCCTTTTGTTTACCTCTACTTTTAATATTCTTTAGTACCTATGTTGTGTATCGATATAATGTAATGTATATCGGTAGTCAATAAGTGAGTAGTCACTATGACAGGTCAAAAAATGCCATGAAAATTCCGCTCTCTGCTAATTACCGTGTCACTAGTGCGGGAAAAAAGCGGTATGGTATTAGACAGGTGCGTGTAGATGTATGTCTTTATTTGTTCTATGTTTGTTTTATGGCGTTAAATAAAAATGTATTTTCTTTTTTCTTTCTTTCTTTCTTTCATTCAATAAAATGTGAATGGCAGTGTAATCGCAGCTTAAAACTGATAACCCCTCTTTTTGAGTCGGTGGTTAATAAGAAATGTTTGGTTTTTTGGAATCTTTTTGTATTTTTATTTCAATTCCAAATTTTTACTTTTACGGTCATCCCGTGAAACCTAAATTGAAAACACGCACGCGTTGTATAGAACGCGGCACGGAATGCCGAGGACCTGGGTTCGATTCCCAGTATTGGTCTTATTTTTCTGGTTTTTCTTGCATCTATGTTTCGGTTTGTATTTTCATAATTTGACCTCTACCGTCCTTCAAGGAGCTGTCATTCCCAATGAGGGCTATCGTTTTTTCTCTCACTAGATGGCGCCACTGTTGCGTGAGGTTTTTAAAAGTTTGTTATAACGGCCGTGAAAACAAAGTTTAGATTAAAATCATATTGAATACATTGTAAAACAGTGCCATAAACATATCGAGCAACCACAGTATTGCATAATCCCGTTTTGTTCGGAAAAAAGGGAGGACAAAAGTTTTCGAAAGACAAAACTGTCTCAAATTACAGACGTTCATTGCCCCTTATCGCATAATTGCCATAATTAATTTCAGATAATGCAAAATATTCACAAAAATATTCTAATTGTAAATAAACCCGCGTAGCTCACCCAAAAACTATGAGATTTGACATTTCGTTGACCTCACGCTACACTAGCGCCTCTAGCGGAAAATTCATTCGCGATAGCCCCCATTTGATGGACAGAGATTTACAATATCCTGTCACGGGAGCCAGGCCTGTAATTACGGCAGTCCCGGTGCCCTGTGCTTTGCCGCCATTTTGTTGCGGTAATTATCGTGGTAGCTGGCGGCGTGGCGGAATTACAAGTATCGTGTTACACGACGTAATGTGTGCTGTAGTGAAACGTACATCGTAGAGTTTAATGTCGTATACAGGTTGGAAACTTTTAAGGGTAGGGGAAAGTACCTTCCTTTTTATTCGACTGGATGACAAACGAGCAACTGGGTCTCCTGATGGTAAGAGATCACCACCGCCCATAGACATCTATTTGATCTGAGTTTTTACCATGTCCTATTTTATTATTGAATAAAGCCAATATTCTATTTGGTCTTGTCTAAACCTGTACCACACCTTAAATATGAAAGTTAGTAAATAACGAAGTACTTTCCCTCCAGGAGCTGTTAATGTTACCACCAGTGAGCTTCTGTATACGATAGTAACATATAATATCATTGGTTACCACCCTGTATTGTGAGCGTCGCTCGGGGCCCTAATTGGGCTGATCAGGGTCCTGTTCTGAGCAAGACAACAAGCAATGTTTCTGTAGCTGTAACTGTAAAGGAACTACAAGTTACTACCATTCTGATTTTTTTCAAATTTTTCCACCCAATAGTTTAGGTTTTAGAGAGGACGCTCGATTTTAATGAAAATTTACACTTTAAAGTTGAATATTTTGTTAACAAATCACTGAATCGAAAAATCATTTTATCTAAAGTTAAAATTAAAAAATAATTTAGGTATGTCTTTTTAACGTGCCTTAAGACTTTTTGTACTTATTTTTGCTACTCATGTTATATCGGTTTAACAAAATAAATATCTACGTAACTAATTTCCAATCATATCTATTGTAGAATTTTAAATGATAATTATTTAGAATCCGATTTCTTGGTAATAAATAAATGACTTTAAAAAAATAATTTAGTTTTTTTCTATTATCAATTTAACATACCTAATACGAAATAACCTATCACTTTAGTGGTTTTTTTTTTAATTTCGACAGTAAATTTACTGATAACATTTTTGCTCAATAAAATCACCGATTTTAGGGTACAATTTTTTTTTAACATCTTCCGCAACCAAATTTTGGGGATTCGAAAACTTAGATTCTTAAAATTACACGTAAAACCCGTACACAAAAAATTATCTTTGTATCGAATTATTTCCAAAAAAACTGTAGAATGACCAGGCTACTGCCTCTTGTTAAGGGCCCACAGTACCTCAATTTGCTTAGTATGATCTCAAAATTTATCAACACGACTGCAGCAATCCCTTTGAAATTCATATACAGCAAAGTTAAGGGCTAACTCTAGTGACGTCTAGTGGCGAAAACACGATTCGGTAAAATTTTCTCGATAGAAAAAAATCGCAAAGTTGGCTCTAAATATAAAAATAAACGGGTATTATTCAAAAAATACTACGAATTACAACTTCAAACTTTGGATTACAATAGTACTAATGACAAGGTAGGCGATGGTAGCTGCACTTTTTTAAGACGACGAATTGGGAATTTTGGTCCCAGGGAAATAGAGTTTTCTCAGCAATTACAAAACATATCGAAGTGATATTTGAAAACCTGATTCTTCATTTCAATGAATTCATTTTCATGGTTGCCGAAACACGATTAGTAAAACTTTATAGCATAGAAAAAAATATCAAAGATACCTCTTGTATGACAGAGATTTGCTTGTTACAGGCAACCTAGATCAAATTAAGATTCCAAATTTTCATATTAAATTAGTTTTAACCCATACTTCAACATGATGGTTGGATATTTTTCTATTAATTGTAATTTGTAGTTGAAGCAAGAAAAACTGTTTTGTCGCTTACGATATTTTATTATAAGCTAGTGCGCGCTCGTATTTTGTATGAAATCAGTCCCCCCTCAGCGCAAGGCTCAGTCCGCCGCCGGCGTTGTCAGCGACGGACCTATGCTAGTTGAACTGCCACGCACTATCGATCGCATATAAAATAATACCGAGCAAAAAATGGGAAATAAGTGTCGGATTTTCCAAAAGGAAAAAATAAAGCTTGTTTAATTGATCAATGTAAGATTATGACTCAGAAAAGGTGAGTAATCATTATATTTCTACAGTTCACTGGCACAAACCGTAAACAAACCGCCATGACAACTTCAGTTCTTGTTTGTCGCCATGACGGTTCATGTCATGACATATGACACACTAGCAAAATAATATGATATTTACATCGAAAGTAACGATAGAGCGATACCTATTTCCAATAATTTTATTGATATAATGTGATATTTGGCATCCTACGGACTTTTAAAAGGCATTCGATTACGGTTCGTGTTAGTGCTGCATTCTGACGGCAGAACATTGCAGTAATAATCCCTATTTGCTTCTAGTTTTATAATATTGTGTGATACCTAGGTACTAACCTACTTTTTAGATAGATAAGTAGGTAGGTACTTAATAGTTAAAAATACTCTAAAGTATACACGTACTGAACCAATAATGAACTGCAAGTACCTAAGTACGCGGAAACATTAACTTATTATTATTGCAATTCAGTGTTTTTACAAAAAGCCATTGACTATACTTAGAAAACTATTCACATTTCAATAAGCAGTTCACAAATAATAAAGTACATTGTTATCTTTCAGGAAGTTAAATTATCGTTAGAACAAAGTTCTGAAAATAAAGTCATGGAGCCGTCTTCAGATTTAGGTGGAAATGAAACAATGTCAATCGATTTTATGCAAGGGTATGTATCCGTATTAATTTTAAAGATCTAGGTATTTACTTGAATGAACGAATGAAATTATTTATTTGTCATCAATCTTACATACTTTTTTTTTGTACATAGCCCTGCAAAACTGTTTGCAGTTTGTCTGCAGGATACAGTCTCTATTAGAATATAAAATAATGTAATCTTATTACATAATTGTTGATAAGTAATTATTGTTACAACTGTGTCTTATGGAAGAGTTTCTATTAGATAATTTAAACTTATTTTGAATATCCAACTCCTCAGTAATGTTTTAAGTTAAAATCTTTTCATTTTAGTTTTTATCTCTAGAAAACGAGAAAGTTTATCAATGTATGCAGAGTTACAAAATGTACCTGGGCGTTTTCACAAAAAAAGCGTACTCATTCTTTTTTTTCAATTTAGGAAAAAATATCGTTTTTCCTACTCAGAATCAGAAGCAAATGTCAGTTTTGTTACGTTTTTTTATAGATTAGATGGATAGATTTATTTATTACCTGTTGAAAAAATACATTATAAATACATGTCAGTTAATTATAAGAAATTCACAAAAGGATCGTCAAAAGTATACAAAAAATAAATATTATTACAATAAATTGTCAGCCAAATAAAATAAAAAAATAGAATTGAAAATGTCAAATTAGAGTTCAATTCAATAATAATAATTTAAATCAAAACAAGAATACTTAAATCTAAGTCAAATTTATGCATAATTTACCATACACTCGGTATGGGCGTCACAAAACTGAGTTATAAAATTTATATGAAAAAATTAAATCCATTTTGAAAGAAAAGGTATACTTACGTTTTTTTTTAAACGCCTACCTACCTACATAGTTATATAGTATAATTAATAACAAATTCAAGTTTATAAATAAGAAAATTTATTTTAGGACTGCAGATAAAAATAATAAGGACCTCCTTAAGAAACCATGTAGGTCTACAGCTACAGTAAGTATTTTTTTTATTGACAATTTTTACGTGAGCTGAAAAATAAAGTTCTTATTTTATGGATTGAAACTTGTAAAAATGTTTTTTTTTTAATTCGGATAGAAAAAGAATGTGAGAAAAATAACTCATCTCTCGACTTAGTATTAGAATACGTATCTCAAGTATCAGTACGTTTTGTGTTAACTTAAAGCCAGTGAACTAATGTTCTTATACTTTGGTTTACAATAAAGAGTTAAGAGTATTGTATTGTACATAGGTTCTAAAAAGGTTCGTTTTAAAGATAGGCCGCTTTTTTTCTAGTTTGCCTTTTTTACTGTGATGCTGACCGTACTGATCTGTGGTGTTACGAATATTTCTATTGTTTTGTACTCAAATTATACAGTTGAACCTTAAATACAAAGTTGACCCCTATAATATCTAGAGTAAAATAAACGTTTGTTGCAGATTGAGACCAAAAATCAAGATTTGGAGCATCAAATAATTGTTTTTAATCATTTTATAATGGAACTTGTAAAACTTTCTCAGCATAAGTGTTTGAGGATTGCAGATTAGCTATAATGAAATTAGTTTCTGAAAATAAAGTATGATTGCAATCTGAGTTACCGGTGTGTAGCTAACGTTGACAACTCAAATTATGTTATGCCAGTTTCCGAATAATAACGGTGTTAAATTTGGGTAATTAATAATAAATAATAATAATTAATTCTGGGAATAATAAAATACAGATTCATTTTTTGGTGCCGACCGTTGCCGGCGGTGATGGCGAAAAAAAAGTATTTTATTTCTAAGAGACAATCTTGTATACTAGTTTAACAACGCCCTCTTTGGGTTGCTTATAGAACTTATTGATTAAATAAAGCCATTCGCAGATCTCGTCGTAGATCTAAAAGGAAAGTAGTACCATCAGGTTTGATTAGATGGCCCTGCTTATGTAAATCGTTAAATAAATAAATTTAACAAACGGCTATAAATGCTTGTGTGATCTGTTAATAATTTTTGTTTAAATAATATTTTTTTAAATATAAATAAGTGAAACTTAAAATATAAATTATGTAAATTGGTAAATAAATAACTGCGTAAAGTGTAAATAAGTAAAATATTAATATTAAAAAAGATAAATATAAAAAAATACCTGTAAAACAGTATGTTTGTATTATTTACTTTTCGCTCTGCAGTACTTTCCTACATTTACGGCCCTGAGATTTCTTATGTCTAATGGGTCTCAATCTACTTACTATCAAATGGACAATATAATGGTGGCAGGCGAAATCTATAAATTTAATTTGTAATACAATCTATTTTGCTGACTGTGTTGCAAAAGTACTTGCACTGTCATCCACCCGACATATTACCTATCCCAAATTTCACGTCAATCAGACCACTAGAAGTGAGTAAAAATTCACTTGCAAGATTTTACACCAACATACATACAAACACTGCAAGTTAATAAAATTTACTATATGCATTACGATGAATTTGAATTGCTTAGCAACTGTGTTAAAGTAATTGAAGTCCAACCCGTGAAGTATTTCTTATTGAGTAGTAGCTCGGTTGGTCAAATGTGGTCTTCATCATCAGTTCCATTTCATGAAATGATGATTTTCAAGAGCAAATGCACAAGTTACTACTAAATATATCGAAATTACCATGTCGTGTCCCTACAATATTTGAATACTTCCCTCGATTTCCTTAGAATCTAATCATCGGATCCTGATTTGGTGCTTATGGGACCTAATTGAGAGCATTCCTAGACGAACTAAAAAAAATTTTTAAAAATCGGTTCATAAATAATGGAGTTCTGAGGTAACAAACATAAAAAAAAGAAAATACATCCGAATTGATAACCTCCACCTTTTTTTTTGAAGTTGTTTAGAAATACTTGTAAGCATTACCAACTATTACCAACCAACCAACCAATATACCAACTATTTACAAAAAAGTAAAAAAAAGTTGTAAGGGCAACTCTAAGACGTCTCTGTCTGTTTTAGCGCGCTGTCTAGGCGCTGTCAGTGTAACATACGGTCGACTGTGACACGCAGGCCGCGTAAAAAGTAGAGGGGTGTGAGCGGGTTGCGGGGTACAAACGCTCTGTTTTCGATTAATTGTTTAGCAATGCGTCACCTTAATAAATGTATTGTATTCCCTGTAAAACAGAGATACCTAAACTACCGCACATAAAACCATTTTACTGCTGGCCGCTCCTGCTTCCCGGCCCCCTGGCCATTGCCGCTTTGGCTTTCGGACGGGAAGGCTGTGTCGCTCGCATTCAGCGCACACACGCACACATACAGGCTGCGCGCCGCGTGACAATTTTACATTGACATTGTGTGACATTGACAATATTTTTTTTTTTAGTTAAATTGTTTCGCGAGTTGAGTGAAACCTACATGTTGCCTGAGTCACAGTATATAAATACAAGCAGTAGGGAACCTTCGAACAAATCCATCGAAACGAACGCACTCACATATGTTCACCGATTATTCGGTCAATTGCAGACAGATTTTCAAAATTCTTTTTTTATTCGAAAGGGTAATTCTTCTGAGGTAGTCCCATTGTCACCAAGTCAAGATCTGATGATGGGATCCTAGGGAAATTGAGGGCAAACCTCAAATTTCATAGGCACACTTATGGCGATTTTGGCATTTTCAGCATTAAAATAAGCATTTACATTCAGAAAGTATCATTTGATAACCTGGACCTGATGAAGAAGACCATAGGTGACCAATGGAACTCGTGAAGGCTAAGTAATGCTCGCTCGTCTATAAACGATCATGATTAACATACCTAGATAAGCGAGTAAATAATAAATTAAAAAAATTAAAAAACCAGACTGCCTTATAAATACTAAAAAGAAGAAAAAAAAGTCTAGTGGGCTAGAACTCTGTTTAGTAGCTAACTTAAAGTTCAACAGTCGGGATCCATTAGGTAAGAGTTTTTGAGCGTCTGTTGAATTTTAAGTTAGCTACTAAACAGAGTTCTAGCATACTAGACTTGTTTTCTTCTTTTTAGTATTTATTAGGCAGTCGGGTTTTTTAATTTTTTTAATTTGTTTTATTTCGCGCTTTTTTAATAGTTCTGTGAAAATGGTCGATTAAAACTATTATAACCTATATATATTTAGAATGGGCTAATTATTACCTTTCATTTGATAACCCACTCGATAGATTTGAATAAAATCATTTTTTGAAAACTTACAATTTGGCGCCAAAAATCCGCCATTTTGATTTTTTAAGAATTTGATGTACCCAGTGTCACTTGCGTCGTCAAGACGAATCCAATGACGTATCATTTATCAAAATCGGTTCAGCCGTTGAGTAGTTACGAGCGGACATAGGAATAGACATACATACATACATACATACGAGGCAAACACATAACCCCTCCTTCTTCGCAGTCGGGTAAAAAGAAGCTTTAATTTAATGATTCTTTCGAACTGATCTGATGCTGAAGCCAGAAGGTAGGCACCGGAACTCTGTTATAAAACAACGTAACTTAGTCGTGTTTAGGCTTGATGGAATCGTTGTGAGATATACTTTGGCTAAAAATCACTAAAAAGTGAGAAATAAAAAAAAATTAAAACCGACTCCAAAAAAAAACAAAACATGGAACCGACTACAAATCCCTTGAAAATATTTTTCTAGGTGTCCACTAGCTCGAAGTCGGCGACTCAGCAGGACCCAGCAGGAGTGATTAAAACCCATTGTCTGTAGGTGAAATAGACGCCTATTGCTTTACTCCTGCTGAGTCGTGCTGAGTCACCGACTTCGAGCTAGTAGATACCTAGAAAAATATTTTCAAGGGTTTTGTAGTCGGTTCCATTTTTTGTTATTTTTTTATTTTTTGGAGTCGGTTTTACTTTTTTGTTAAAAATTTTTTTTGTATATTTAATGTTGTGTAGAGAACGGGATAGGATCGTGTTCGGACACGCACCCGTCTCCCGTCGTCACAAACAAAGGACCTAGCTACTTCGAAATTCGAAAATCGAAGTTCATACCGACTCTGTCACTCTATTATTAAATAGTAGGTATAAGTGTCAGAGGGATAGAACGACACGAACTTCGATTTTCGAATTTCGATGTAGCCCCGCAGCGTGCAGGCCAAACTCAGTGTTACCAACTCTCAAAAATATTTATCCCTAAAGTTTAAGTTAAAAACCCCTAAAATTGTTATAATTAATTGGAAATCCCCATTATCACACCCTGAATATCCTCTAAGATCTAAGTACTCGTCAAGACAAATCAAACAAGCCCAAACTCGAAGGGGTTGCGTCGTTTCGTTACTGAGAACCTATGGATACTTTCCGGCTCCATCATCAGATCAGCTCAATGGTAACATAATAATATTGTATTGTCACCGATCGTACATAAGTATGCAAAAATTCAGTTTAATTGGACATCGGGAAGTGGGACAAATTTAACTTGCAAGAGTTGACCCGAATATACAATATACATACATATATACACACAACTAGCTTTCGCCTGCGGCTCCGCCCGCGTGGAATTCGGTTATCGCGCGCTGTTCTCTCGGGAACTATGCATTTTTCCGGGATAAAAAGTAGCCTATGGCACTCTCGGGCCCATAAACTATCTCTATGCCAAAAATCACGTCGATCCGTCGCTCCGTTACGGCGTGAAAGAGGGACAAACATACAAACACACAAACACATAAACATACAAACACAAACACACTTTCGCATTTATAATATTGGTATGGATAGTATGTAGTATAGTATAGTATAGTATAGTATGGATTCCAATTAAATAAAACTTGTAACATAAGGCAGACAGAGCTAACTAAAAAAATTTTCTTTCAATTTTACAAAAAATAAGTAGACAACCTTAACAGTAGGCATTTATCTTTAAAGTGATGCTTAGCTTCCATACTGCTTGTATTTATATACTGTGCCGTACATTTACGCGAATTACGTAGCGACCCGCAATGAGGACCGCTGAGTTGCATCGACCTTCGCAACAGGCGTCAGCACCGCGCGGCCACGAGGCGAGCGCACGGGCGCTGACACAAGCAGAAACCCGACGACACCGATGCCGCCGCCGCCGCCGATCGGATTATCATATAGCTCATATTCATTCTAATTCCAACCTCGACTTAGATCACTAGCTTAATTAATTAATTGTAATTTCCTTATATTTTTATTAAAGTAGTAAAAGTAAATTGGTTTTTTTTCGACTCCTCGGCTGCAGCTTACGTATTTGGCGCAGTCGGTATTTTCTCGGGGTGTTCGCGACCGCTTTACTATCTCGCAACCGTGCGCGTGCGACCGCGAGCAGCTAGCCTTTCACGGCCTCATCGAGAACAGAAAGAACCTGAAGACTGCAGCATCGAGGAGGAATCCAGACATCGATTCGGGAGAACACCAAGGACCATGAAAATCAGCGCTCAGTAAGTGCACTTGAATCAATCTCGTGTTGCTTCCTTTCTCTAGTAATTAATCCCTTCCCAAGATTTTTCACCCTCGTAATTCGGGAGATAGGGAGGCTGTATCGAAGCAGTCTCGCCAGCGGGAGATAGATTTAAATAGGAATTTAGGTACTGATAGGTCACGTAGTAATAGCTTAGACATGACAGAAGGGCAGCAGGCAGAAGCGATGGACCGGTGCTTTGATGGTGACACTATTTTTAAGGCTATGCGACTCATTCCGGAGTTCGATGGCAACCCGAATATACTAACTAGGTTTATAAAAATTTGTGATGAAGTAGTTATAAATTTTACTAGTACAGGTGCGGGCAAAGAGCTACCCAACCTTTGTTTGCTAAATGGTATTTTAAATAAAATCACAGGGCCAGCGGCTCGTACCATAAATTCTAACGGTATCCCCGATAGTTGGTTAGGAGTAAGAAGCGCGTTAATAAATAATTTTTCAGACCAGCGGGATGAAACCGCTTTGTATAATGATATTTCGGTAGCAACCCAGGGTGGTAGAACCCCGCAGGAATTCTATGAGCATTGCCAAAATTTATTCAGCACCCTTATGACATACATTAGCTTACACGAATCAATAGAAACCACAATTGAGGCCAAGCGTACCTTGTATAAGAAGGTCACTATGCAGGCGTTTGTCAGAGGTTTGAAGGAGCCACTTGGTTCCCGCATTAGATGCATGCGACCAGAGAGTATTGAGAAGGCCCTCGAGTTCGTGCAAGAGGAGCTTAATGTGATGTACACGCAGCAACGTAGCAACCCGTTCAAGGCTCAATTTGGGCAACGAAATATGTCGTCTGGACCGTTCATGTTACCAGCTCAAAGACCCCTAGCTCCTCAGAATCCGATGCCACCTCAGCTAGGAGTAGATATTCCTAGTTTTATGCAGGTACCACAGCAGCCTCCCAGGGTTAATCTACCCCAACAAAGAATGCCTACTCGCACTCAACAGATGTTTGCTGCACCACCTCCTAATTATAATCCTAGAAGTAATGTATTTAGACTGCCCCCTGGAAACCAGAACAGGACGCAAGGTATTCAGCAAGGACCGCCCCCACAGCCCATGAGCGGTGTTAGCCACTATGTGCCTAGGATACTACCATCAGGTAGGTTCAATTCAAATAATCCCAGAAATCCAACCCCTACCAATTACTTTAAGACAAATGACGTCAATTTTAACGAATGTGAGACTTACGGTGACTATTATGACTGCTACAACGACATTGACCAACCGCCTGAGCCTTATTGCTTTGACCAAGGAAACGAGTATTACAATTATGCTCTATATCGCTACAGTCACGACGAACCCCAGTTTACAGAAATGGCTTACGAAGCGGAGCCTCAACCCTCAACCAGTGCTGCTGAAAATTTTCCCCTAGTCCCGAGATCAAAAAAGCCAAAATAGAAGTTAACATCCAGACCCAAAGGCAACTCCCATATGTCCATTTTGAAAACCCGCCGCTTAACTTTTTAATAGATACGGGAGCTAACCAATCCTTTATTAGCCCCGAAGCTGTGGATAAATTTTTTTCAGGCTATCCTTTAAATTATGACCCATTCGAGGTAACAAATGTGCATGCTAGTAGTAAGAATGACTATTCGATAACTTTACCCTGCTTTGATGAATTTAACGAGCAGGATGATTTGAAATTGTATGTGTACAAGTTTCACAACCACTTTGATGGACTTATAGGACTTGACCTACTGAGTAAATGGGAAGCTAAAATAGATTTAAAAAACCAGACTCTAACAACAAGACACGCCATTAATCCCATAAGAATGTACAACTCCCGTAATGTTAACCTTTATGAAAATATTATACCAGCTAAATCCTCGAAACTTTTACGCATACCTATAAATGCCCCCGACGGAGACGTACTAGTTTACGAACAGGTTATTTGCAACTGTATTATTCACGAATGCATAACTACGGTGAAAAATAACCGCGGAATACTAGATATTGAGAACCCAACCGATAATGACTTAATTCTATCGTTAGATCATCCAGCACAGGCTGAGCTTTTCAATACTGAATGTAGCGGCACCGATTACAGCTCATCACGAGTACAGCAAGTTATTTCCAAATTACGAACAGACCATCTTAATCCAGAGGAGAAGGGTAATTTAACCCGACTCTGCTCACAATATTCAGATGTATTCTATATCGAAGGTGAAAGACTAACCTTCACTAATAAAATCAAGCATTGCATTAAGACTACAGACGAAGCTCCTATCTATACGAAGACGTATCGTTATCCTTTTATCCATCGTCAGGAAGTTAGGGACCAAATTTCTAAAATGCTGGAACAGGGCATCATTAGGCCATCAGAATCTGCTTGGAGCTCACCCATCTGGGTAGTACCTAAGAAACTAGATGCATCCGGGAAGCAAAAATGGCGTCTGGTAGTTGACTTTAGGAAGGTTAATGAAAAGACTATTGACGACAAGTACCCCATACCCAACATAACGGACGTTCTTGACAAACTAGGGAAATGCCAGTATTTCACGACACTTGACCTAGCCAGTGGGTTCTATCAGGTAGAGATGAACCCTGCAGACGTCCATAAAACAGCTTTTAATGTAGAGCATGGGCACTTTGAATTTCTCCGAATGCCTATGGGACTGAAGAACTCTCCTTCTACGTTCCAAAGGGTAATGGACAATGTCTTAAGAGGCCTTCAAAATGTAATATGCCTAGTTTATCTGGACGACATAATCGTGTTCAGTACCAGCCTTCAGGAACACATAGTCAACTTGGAAAAAGTGTTTCAAAGATTAAGGGAATCTAACTTTAAAATACAGATGGACAAGTCTGAATTTTTGAAGTTAGAAACCGCCTATCTTGGGCACATCATTAGCAAGGATGGTATAAAACCCAATCCAGACAAAATAGCAGCCATTGAAAACTATCCCATACCCCAGACATCCAAACAAATTAAACAGTTTTTAGGACTCATTGGCTACTACAGAAAATTCATACCCGACTTTGCTCGTACGACTAAACCAATGACTAACTGCTTAAAAAAAGGCAGAAAGATCACTTTTGACCCTGACTACATTGAATGTTTTGAAAAATGTAAGACCCTTTTGACAAACGACCCAATCCTGCAATATCCCGACTTCAGCCGTGAGTTCCTACTCACCTCCGATGCCTCTAACGTGGCCATTGGCGCAGTGCTTTCGCAGGGTCCTATTGGATCCGATAAACCCATTTGTTACGCATCTCGCACTTTAAACGAGAGCGAAATGAACTACAGCACCATTGAGAAGGAGCTTTTGGCAATAGTTTGGGCCACAAAGTATTTTCGGCCGTATCTCTTTGGTAGGAAATTCAAGATCTTAACAGATCATAAGCCCTTGCAATGGCTGATGAACGTTAAGGAGCCTAACTCCAGACTTACAAGATGGCGCCTTAAATTAAGTGAGTACAATTACACTGTAGTCTATAAAAAAGGCAAGTGTAACACGAACGCCGATGCTCTATCTAGAGTTGAAGTATATATGCAGGAGGCGGGCCCTTCCGCTTTAAAAACCAACCCCTCTGACCCACAAATAACAGACGAAGAAATAGACTTAATTATTGCTGACTTTATAGCAGACGAGGACATGAATTCGGTAGTTGCAAACCCTACAGACCATCCCCCCACTCTGGCAAAATCTACAACAGACACTGTTCATACTGACCATGAGAACCCCATCCTTGAAGTTCCTATTACAGATGAACCATTAAATAAATTCCACAGACAATTATGCTTGACTATAGTAGGAGAGGTAAAAAAACGAACAACTGTCACCAAACCTTTTGACACTCATACGCGCACTTCAGTACAGCTTCTAGAATCGAGCTTAGAAGAAGACGTAGTTAATGCCATCAAGGAATACGTCAACCCTAAAGTCAAGACAGCTCTCTTTATAACACCATATCTCGGGTTATATAAAATCATACCGATCTTGCAAGAGAATTTCAAAAATTCAGCTATGAACCTTGTTCTCGCGAAAACTGAAGTTGAGAATGTCAAGGAATACCTTCGGCAACAAGATATCATTAAAAATTATCACGAAGGAAAGACCAATCACCGTGGCATTAACGAATGTTACCTAGCCCTTTCGCGCAAATACTATTGGCCTAAAATGAAAGAACATATAACAAAATTCATCAACGAATGTACAGTGTGCGGCCAAGCTAAATATGATCGTAACCCTATAAGACCACAGTTCAATATAGTACCTCCAGCCAAAAAGCCCTTTGAAATAATTCACATGGACTTATTCACAGTACAGTCTGAAAAATATGTTACTTTCATTGACGTTTTCTCAAAGTATGGGCAAGCATATTATCTCAGGGATGGAACCGCGATTAGTATTCTACAAGCTCTACTGAAGTTTAGCACCCATCATGGTTTGCCCCTTACAATTGTAACTGATAATGGTACAGAATTTACCAACCAATTATTTGCTGAATTTGTAAGGCTGCATAAAATTATTCATCATAGAATTTTGGCACATTCCCCGAATGACAACGGTAATATAGAAAAATTCCACTCAACCATTCTCGAGCACCTCCGCATCCTCAAATTAACAAAAAAAGAAGAGCCCATCTTTAATCTTATGCCCTATGCGATTTTAGCTTATAACAGTTCAATACATAGCTTCACCAAATGTCGACCTTATGACATTATAACTGGTCACTTTGACCCCAGAGACCCAACGGACATCGACTTGACAGCTTACTTATTACAGCAATATGTATCAACGCATAGAGAACAGATGGAGTCAGTTTATAAAATAATAAATGAATCTGCCCTAGCGGACCGTACGGCGATTATAGAAAATAGGAATAAAACGAGAGAGCCAGAAGTAGAATACCAGCCCCATCAGCAGATCTTTGTTAGGAACCCTTTTGCTAGCAGGCAAAAAGTAGCCCCACGTTACACGCAAGATACCGTACTGGCCGATTTGCCGATTCACATTTACACATCGAAAAAACGAGGTCCTATCGCTAAGTCTCGGCTTAAGCGAGTCCCTAAATCGTCTCGATTGTTACAGGACGTTCCTGGTGTTTCTGACGATAAACCTGGCTCAAACCCAGGAGATAAGACTTGAAGATCTCGCGGACGGACCAGGACTTCTTCCATTTGACCTAGGTGACATGAAATTGACCACCCAAAAGCACACATTCCTCCAATATATCGAACTTACCGACATAGAAAATAGCATTAACAGCGTCCAAACTCAACTAAAAGAGACAAGAGACCGACTTAGTAACGATACCTATTCCTTATACGAAACTCAGATTAAATCCCTAGTTATAAAATTAAGTAAGACATCGGATCAACTGAGAAGCTTGGAGCCTGGTCGTAGCAAAAGAGGACTCATAGATGGCTTAGGCTCTGTAATAAAAAGTTTGACTGGTAATCTGGATTATTCAGATGCCATAAAATATAACAACGCCATTAAATCTTTAAAAAATAACCAGGACAGGGTCGTTACGGAACTGAATGATCACATTAGTCTCGGCAAGGAGTGGATGGACCATCATACTAACATTGTGTCTCAAATGGTAAAAAATCAAGTCAGAATCAATGAAACTTTGCAATTATTGCTTAACAGTAATGCACAGGCGGAAACTAGCCTACTCAAGTACGCTAAGTTTGCCCAACTTTTGGTTATTATTAATGATAATATAGATAGTTTAGTTTACGAACTTCATAGGATAGAAGATATTTTAGCTTTTACTCGTTCACTAAGTATGCATCATTCGATGCTAAGTACTCAGGTACTAAGTAATATGTTAAATAGGCTAGGAGAGATTTATAATAAGGAACAGTTGTTAGATTTAGATCTTAGAGAATATTACAGCATAATCCAAACTGGGTCATATTTTAATCAAAAGCAAATAGTTATCATTTTTAAATTCCCAATTGTTTCCCCAAATACCTACAACCTCTATAAACTTCCTTTAGTCCCAAATAAGCATAACCAAATTATTGTACCTCCCTATCCTTTAATAGCAACCGAAGGAGATTTTTACGTGTATATAGAGGCTGAATGCCCGAAGATCAGGACGTGGTACCTATGCGAAGAAAAAGTTAACCATCAGATCAGAAACCAGCCGGATTGTATCCAGAATCTCATCAAGACCCAAACCATAGATGAATCATGCAAGCAGACAACTATATCATTATCAAGGCAGACCGTGGAAAAGCTAGACGGCAGAACCTATGCTGTCGTGTTCCCTTCACCTACGAAGATCAAACTAATCTGCGGAAGAGAAGATTACAACACCCTAAGCGGAAGCTATCTCGCTACCATCCCAAAGGACTGCATGCTGCGCACGAATGATCTTACCATCATGAACACAGAAGATCGTGTAGAAGGCCAGCCGCTGAAAATTATGAAGATCACAGATAATATGAAGATCCAGCCTCAGCCCCAGCATGCAATCTCTTTAAGCTCTATAAATCTAGAAAGTCTTCACGAAATCCAGAACAGAATATCACTGCAGCCACCAGTCCAGCTTGAAGATACTCCAGATACAACCATCTACCATACTACAATTCCCTTTTATGGAGCTTTGCTAAGCACAACTTTAATCATCATCATCATCCAAGGCCGACGTTGCATAGCGACCAGACACAGAGGTTCTGAGAGCTCTCTCGATCACTATGCGAGCAATAGAAACGAAACTTCAGACGAGCTGCCAGCATCCGAGAAGATCGCATCTGCAGATGAATTACCAGCAATATTTTCTTTAAAACTTCAAAAATAGTTGCTGGTCTGCGGGGGGAGGAATTACGTAGCGACCCGCAATGAGGACCGCTGAGTTGCATCGACCTTCGCAACAGGCGTCAGCACCGCGCGGCCACGAGGCGAGCGCACGGGCGCTGACACAAGCAGAAACCCGACGACACCGATGCCGCCGCCGCCGCCGATCGGATTATCATATAGCTCATATTCATTCTAATTCCAACCTCGACTTAGATCACTAGCTTAATTAATTAATTGTAATTTCCTTATATTTTTATTAAAGTAGTAAAAGTAAATTGGTTTTTTTTCGACTCCTCGGCTGCAGCTTACGTATTTCGCGCGACGACGTGGTGCTTGTGTGCGTGCTACGAGCGATGCGGTGCGGTGAGGCGGGGGCAAAATCGGGATTCGAGCTGAGGTAGTGCGGGCCCTTAAACAAGGAATTATTATTTTATAAATTCAAAGCGTCCAAGTCCAACCCACAGATATAGATTACACTAGATAACACAAACACCTCGATCTGTATGAAAACCAACCGTGTCACTTTTTATATCTACTGTGACGTCTTCAGAGCGAATTAACGATGTGAATCCCCCCATGTCCGCGCAAAATCGATTCAAATGCGCCTCCCGCCCGCTCGAGTCAGTCACAAGTCATGATTAGTCAGTTAGCAGTCAGTCTTTGTATGGGGCCAACCCCGACGTTTGGTCGGGGTTCGGACACGCGAAGTAGTTGCATTTTCGTATTCTAGTGTAATCTATACCTGTGATCCAACCTTAATCCATCCATACTAATATTATAAATGCGAAAGTAACTCTGTCTGTCTGTCTGTCTGTGTCTGTTACGCTTTCACATCAAAACCGCTGAACCGATTTGGATGAAATTTGGTACAGAGATAGAATAGACCTTGGGAAAGAACATAGGCTATATTTTATCGCGAAAAAGAGGCTTTAAGGGGTTAAAATAGGGGGTGAAAGTTTATATGGTGGAAGTTCGTCGCTGTCGAAGATAAAACTATGAAACTTGGCATTTAGGTATTTAATATACCTACTATCCATATCCATACTTATATTATAAATGTCAAAGTGTGTTTGTATGTTTGTGTGTTTGTATGTTTCTCCGTCTTTCACGACGTAACGGAGCGACGGATCGACGTGATTTTTGGCATGAAGTTAGTTTATGGGCCCGAGAGTGACATAAGCTACTTTTTATCCCCGAAAAATGCACAGATCCTGAGGGAACAGCGCGCGATAACTGAATACCACGCGGGTGGAGCCGCGGGAAAAAGCCAGTACTTGATAACTTTGCGAACTAAAACCTGCCTAAATACCTTGAGTCTCCTTAGTGTCGCGCGGCAAGTCATCGCAGAATCGTCTTAATATTTGTGTTTCGAGTAGGGTTGGGACGTGCCTTCTTAGCGGAGGCGGTGAAAGTGTACGTTGAAACAATATAAATTCATAGTTCATTAAACATTCATACTTCATAAATGGGTTCGTACACTTTTTTTTTTTTTTTTTTTTTAAATTTTTTGTTTAATTGTTTACTGTAGTTTTTAAGTATTTTATTTGTAATTATTTTATTTTGAAAAAATGACAGCCAAGTTTCAAGAAAGCGCTGGTAGTTTAAAAAAAATGACGTGTTAAAGTGCCCATTGCGGCTTATTTACTGAATAAACGATTTGAATTTGAATTTTACTGGAACCACCTACGAATAAATATTCTCGGAACCACTAATATAATCTAAATTAAGATGGGCACTAGCCGATCCGCATTAGCGATCCCTTCAAATAGCGAACCTATTGTGTTAAAAATAAAGTTGTGTTAAATACTAGTGATGTAAAGTATATAGATAGGTATCATTTATTAAGGTGGCACGATTTCCATACTAATTGTTTTTTCTAACCAAGTGCGCTTGAAAGATTATTTGAAATTAAAATCACATCTCTTGACGTTTATTTCGTTCTTTAATTGCGGCATTTTTTATTTACCTAAATTGTAAATCTGTTAAAAAATATATCCTAGTTGAGTTTCTTCCGGATTCTTCTCGACAGAGATTTTTCCGAACCGGTGGTAGATTTTTTTGACATTTATAAGTGCTTGTGATAGCCTAAATGGAATTTAAATAATTTATTTTGACTTTGACTTTGGGGCCAGTCAAGGGCATATCCGTGTGGGCGTCCCTGAAATGTTTAAAACATTGGGTATAATAATTTTGTATTGACTATATTTTTTATGAAAAGCCGTGGTGGCCTAGTGGTTTGACCTATCGCCTCTCAAGCAGAGGGTCGTGTGTTCAAATCCCGGCTCGCACCTCTGAGTTTTTCGAAATTCATGTGCGCAATTTACCACGAGCTTTGCGGTGAAGGAAAACATCGTAAGGAAACCTGCACAAACCTGTGAAGCAATTCAATGGTGCGTGTGAAGTTCCCAATCCGCACTGGGCCCGCGTGGGAACTATGGCCCAAGCCCTCTCATTCCGAGAAGAGGCCTGTGCCCAGCAGTGGGACGTATATAGGCTGAGATAATAACACATACATTTCTTTTTTTTTTTATTATACTGGAAGGCAAACGAGCAAGTGGGTCTCCCGGTGGTAAGAGATCACCACCGCCCATAAACATCTGCAACACCAGGGGTATTGCAGATGCGTTGCCAACCTAGAAGCCTAAGATGGAATGCCTCAAGTGCCAGTAATTTCACCGGCTGTCTTACTCTCCACGCCGAAACACAACAGTGCAAGTACTGCTGCTTCACGGCAGGATTAGCGAGCAAGATGGTGGTAGCAATCCGGGCGGACCTTAAATGAAATGTTTAAAACATTGGGCACAATAATTCTGTATTGACTATATTTTTTATCGTTATATTTTCTTGTACTAACACGTACATTTCTTGTAGTAGTTCCGCTGTTGCGGAGGCCGAACTCCTGTTACAACCCTAGTTTCGAGGCCTTTAGCGGGGTAAGGCGCGGGTCGGGAGCCTCGTTTGACTAATATTTACGTTCCTCCCCGGGCCGTTCGCGACACTTATTTGCTTGTTGTTGATGTCTTCCAAGCACAAGTGGAGGAGACTAATAGGGCGGAGTTAGTACATATACATAGTTTACACTTCAGCCCAGAAATAGAGACAACTTGAAAGATCCATATTTTTTTCTTTTACGTGCATTTATAAAAGCGTGTTTTTCCAGTGTTTTTTTTTTCAAGTTTTTTTTAAGGGTTTTTGTTTTGCTTTTCTATTTTGTTCCTTCACAAGTGTCTTATTTCTTTCCTGTAACGTGCTTGCTCCTGCTTGTAATAACGATGGCCCAAATGAATAAACGTGTAATCGTAAAACAGCAATTTTAAAGGAAAAATAAAACCAACTTTAGTTAGCTTTGAATGGAATAATTACCAACGAATAAACAATTAAAACATTTTTATCTCAAAAACGGTTAGTCGGATCGGTGTAAAAAAAATTGACGACATACTTTGGGCCATATGTAAGCTAAAAAAGCAAAAAAAAATTTTTCGTGTAAAGGCCTTTGCACGTTTATTCGATTGGGCCATCGATAAATCTACTTCGTACGAAAAAAAAATAGCAACTACTCAAATTATCCTGATAAGCGCGGGCTTAGCGACTGGAGCAGTATTTGATGTAAATAAGGTTTGAAAGGACTAATTAATATTTATTATCTAATTAGTAATTTTAAAATTGCGTGCCGCGGCTTTAGCGACATCTTTTGCAATTTCAAGAAGTAAATTCACAGAATAAGTAATGGTAAATTCAAAGAGGTTTCTGGCGTTTGGCCGTGTAGAAGACTTCGCAGTTTACACAGAACGTCAGAAGATGTCGCTACTGCTGACGCAACAAACAAACAGGTCGGTTGTAGCAACATTCCAGAAGATGGCGCTAACCTAAAAGATATTAAAAAAAATTGCACGGTTATTCTCGTTGAGTATAAGTAAGTATTTCTGACAGGTGCAATATCGCTAGATGGTGTTAGTATCGTGAGGTCCATTTGTCGTTTGCTTGCGATTGGTTTATTTAGTTATTGAACCAATGACGAGCAAACATCAAACGGACTTCACGATACCAACGCCATCTAGCGATATTCCACCCATCGCAAAAGCCCTCTATCCTAAGTACAGTCATGTACAGTCAAGGGCAAATATATCGACACGGCCAAATTACTAAAATATGTAAGTATACACGATGGTCGTGTATCTTTGCCCTTTACTATACTATGATTTAATTATGGTATGAGGGTTTCTCGACAGTTTACTCTAGGTGGCGTTAGTAACGAGTGGTCTGTATAACGTGCCTTACTGCGATTAGCTAAAGCTCAATCCAAAATTTCAGTTATCAAACAACCGCTCCCGCGATGTCTCCAACACCAACTAACCTGTCAGACCTTCCGGTCTGCATTTATCTGTCGTATTGTGATCACAACACAATACGACAGATAAGCTTTCTCTCTTAATTATTAATACAAAAGTTTGTAGCGACTCCTAGCGCCATCTAGTGAGCACATATAGAAACTCCACACATGTTCTACATGGCGCTATCGAAGTTTCGCAACGCGGTCGCATATATACAAGTTCCAACATTCGTCCTTAGGACTTCGGTCCCCATGCATAACACCTGCCTGGAGAGAGATCTCTCTATTGGAGCCTCACCCCACAAGTTATTTGACCCAGCGGTCTAAACTGAATCTTACGACCACTTTTGGAAAAAAGTAACCTACATCAGAGGCCGTATTGCCTATCGTTTCTGACGCTCGCGATCGCAATCAAATGACAGATTTTGCATACAAAAACTGTCATTTGATTGCGATCGCGAGCGACAGAAACGTCAGGCTATACGGCCTCTGTTTTAACATTAACAAATGAAACAAACACGATAACAGTTTGCCTGTTTTTATTGAATTTAACAATACATTAACAATTCATCTTACACTAATAATTTCTAGGGCATACTATACCCATCATTGCATTGGTCACGCTACAACCAATACAAGACTTACTAATCCAGTAATGCGCTGTAAAAAAAATGCAGGCACGTGCTGTATTAAATACAAGGTCGCGTGACATAAACTGTTTCAATAAATAGTTGAAAATTTAAAAACAAAATGAATAACCTAACTTTCTTATTGTCTCAAACATTAGTCGAACCATGGCACGCCGACTAGACAAGGGAATTAAATAAGAATCATAGTTACAAATTACGTCTCAAATCATATAATTTTCGCCTATATTCCTAATGTAATTATCAATTTCACTGGGTTGCCAATACCGAGGTCTTCAAACACCTACTCTACAGATTTCATACACTTTTTAAACAAAAAAAAAACTACTTGTTTTCGATTTTACATAAAAGATTCGTTGGCGTATATGCAGTGCTGGATTAACCATTAAACAGAGCAGATATCAGCAATGTTTCTATCTCTTTTTTATGAAGTGACAGCATTGGTAAGGAACACTCGAACTCTGTAGGGCAGGGGTTCCCAAACCTTTTAGTTTGCGGCGCAATGAGCGTTTTCTTAGAGTGGAATATCGCTAGATGGCGTTGTATCGTGAGATCCGTTTGACGTTTGCTCGTGATTGGTTAAAAACTAAATGAGCCAATCGCAAACAAACGTCAAACAGACCTCACGATAATAACACCATCTAACGATATTTCGCCGCTGTGAAAACCCTCATTATAGGGTTAGCTTTCGTCACAGCGCCCTTTCAGTTAGGGAGACTAGCTAGTTGAAATAAGCAATGATTTTCACCAGATTGCCTTAGTTTCCCGGGTAACAGGAGGTACACAGGGCGCTCTAGGGCACCGCGGGGCACAGTTTGGGAGCCCCTGCTGTAGCGTATTGCAGTCAGTTCCAACTATGTATATTATTTTATTACTACATCTGTCTGTGTGTCAGTGTTACTGCACCGTTGCGCAAATACTGTGCTTAATGTCAACCGCTACTCTGCTATTAGAAATTTTGTCGAAGCGAGTTTTTTAACAGCTGAAATACTAGATGGCGTTAGTGTCGAGGTCCGTTTGACATTACACTCTTGCTTGCTATTGGCTCATTTAGTTGTTCAAAGTTGTCAAACAGGTACGACAACGCCAACCAACTTGTCATAGAACAACCTCATTATTGCTTTAATAAAACAACACGCCTGAACTACCCAACACAATATTTTCCATACGAACCCATTTACTAAGCAATGAATTACGATCAAAATTATTAAAAACCAACTAACAGCAGATTTTTAAACACTTGATAACTATGTCTTTTCAAAAATCGATCATCACAATATGAGATCGCTGTAACGATCTACACTTACATAATTTATTCATTCTAATATACATACAATTCTACAGAATTGGAAAAACGAGGGGCTATTTATAGCCTTAATCCCCCGTTTTAGTCTACATTGATATTTTAGTGCCGACGGCATATTCAATTTGATCTGCATTTGGAATAATTTCGAGTGCTAGCATAATAATTAATATAACTAAACCTATTTGTGCCTGTTACACAATTCTCGAAAAATAACATAGATATGATTAAAAACTAATCAATACAAAAAATACAATATATGTATTTGTATATTTGCCAGCTTGTTCAACATCAGTCAATAATATTCCACCATTAAAAAGGTGGCTAAATAAACACTGGCCGATAGTATAAAAAAACTTTTATTAAATCAAATGTCACTAAAAAAAATGTTTGGGATAAACATAAACACTTTCTGTGCTCAAACAATCTCTTTAAAAAATCGTCGATGACTCCATCACGATTTTCGAGCTGGTTTATTTTACAGTCACTGAGTATTTACTAGTTATTTTAATATCAATCGCTGTTTTAAAACAAAAAAAGTTAAGCATTATAACCAAGTATTGTTTGAAAATTCCAATAATAACAATTCAATAATCGCGAGTACCATTACATCTTTTTAATTTTCCAAATATGTCTCTCGAGAGTTTAAGTAATATTGAAGCCTTTGTAACACTGCACAGTGACTACTTATGCTGTTCCACGTCTATACACTATCTCGAAGCAGCGTGGACTAAACGTAACGAAAATTGTTAGAGATACCGCTGGGTGTCGCTTACCATCAGGCGACCCGCACGCTCGGTTGCCACCTTTTCCATAAAAAATCTATTATGATGTCTCTACCATCATCATTGCCACCATGTAGATATACTTATATCATGGAGAATGTAAAAAAGTTGTAATTTTCAATAAAGCATACGAAGAATGATATTTTAAAAATTGGTGACTCATTTTGCGGTTTCTCATTGATGGTTCCTTTTTAGCAATCCAAGATAAGATACTGCTTAATTTTTTCGTCAAACAATCTCGTGGTATCAAATGTTTCTCCAAAAAATCGTTTTATAACATGAAAGGAACCATTAAACGCGAGCCTTCTGCGATGAGATAGGGTATAGAATAACATGCATGTACAATATGATGTGTGTACAATTCGATTTTAAGTTTTATTATTTATGAGCTTCCGCAAAGTAACGAGTGATTCAATAAATTATTTGATTTAGTTGTCAAATTGTGTACAGAAGAAATGCTACACAAACCGACTTCCATACTACTGGGTGACCTTAGCCTCTGGACAAATACGAATACTACTGGCTTAGCAAGATATTTAAAACCAAACTGCAAAGTATCATAACAATCAGTCCAATATTTACCGAAAAACTAACGGTTTTCAATGTACTTATCACTTTGGAGCAGCCTGTGTATTTGGATGATATGATTTCATAGAATTTTTTTCTTGTCTAATTAAGCAAATAATTATTTTAAGATAATTGCCAAGTATCAGTCTTATCCATGGTTTCATTATTTGTCCAGAGGCTAAGGTCACCTTGTATAAAGCTACGCTGCCTTTTCATCAATGTTTTATTATGCTAAGGAAACGAGCGAGGTCAAAGCTACCAGCAGTGCCAAGCTGAGCTATCGGTGGATGTCATACAAGTTTAACACTACGTAGCCTAGCAGGTCTCAAGTGGAAAAGCAGCCTAACTCTACGAATGTACGTAAGCGGCGATTTTCGCTCGGCTTCTTTTAGTGTGAGCGAAAAAAGCCCCGACGAATCACAAGTAAGTTAAGTTACTCCATCAATTTAATTCCCAGGCCACCGTGAAATCTTATAACAATAGGATGTTATATGACGTCATTGTAAGGTTACCCCTATTGTAGTTGGGGGGGCATTGTATCTGAGCCGTCTGATGGCGTCCTTACGACGCCATGTTCTTGTCGGCCATTTTACATTGCGTTCGCCAGAAGACTGTCTTCACACAACACACGTGAACCTGGCGTTATTATGGGATATTTCTATAATTTTTTTATATTTCAAAAATCCTTCCACAGTGCAGTTTTTCAAGTAATAAACATACTTATTAAAAAAACTGAATTTTGAACAATATTGCTCTGATGATGCACTCTGTTTGTGTTTGAAACGCCTGACGTTCGAAACGGTGCTGTGGTGGTGACAGTCTAGTGCGTGTGATGAGTGTTCCTTAAATAAAAGAAATGCTTGGATATTCCCTGTTATCGAATGACGTAATTATGATGACAAAGTTCTATAGAAGCCTAAGAATCAAATTGGTCGCATTCATCTAGCCGTATGGTGTCCGGAGCTGTGTAGCAGTACTTCGCGGCAGCAGCAGTGTGTGTGTGTGTTTACGAGTACTCCTTGGTGAACTTCTCGTGGAAGCCCTTGAAGATGTCGAGCATTTCTTGCAGCAGCGCGGGCTGCGGCAGGATGGTCGTGCGGAAGTGGTACGTGCCGGGGCGCTGGCCGAACCCGGAGCCAGCCACCACGCAGATACCTGGGGGGGGGATTAGTTCAATAATAATAATACAGGCGTGGAAACAACTGGAAGGTTACGGGGGAAGCGTATATGATGATAAAACCTATAGGGATGTGGCGACCTCATTGCCCGCCGATAAATCGAATGGACCGCGTTGCGTTTCGTGAAAAATCACCTTGAGGGCCTATTTGATCATTCATTGATAGAATTTATGTGACGGATTACAGGCAGTCATTCACGATGTCATTATTGATTAATTTTGACAAAATCATGCGTCTTCGTGGATGGCACTAGATATATCTGTGATGCCCTTTTGTTTTGTCCGATTAAAAAGAGACGGCATCAATTTATCTGTCACATAAAATTATCACAGAGTGGTGAAACAGCCCTAAATCATTTTCGCTATGATATTTTGTAAATTAAATGTATTGGTAAGTAATGATCGGAGCAGTTACCAGTTTCCTCGAGCAGCTTGAACGCGTAGAAGACGTCGGGCGCCTTGCCGGCCGCCTTGGCCGCCTCGATGGCTTTCGGCGGCAGCTCGAACCGCGGGAACGCGTACATCGCGCCCTGCACACAACGACCAAATAATGACTGACTTCGTGGGCGTACGCAGGGGGGGAGGGGGGCAGGGGAGGGTAACTGCCCCCCTGGAAATTGTATGTTTTACAATATTTATTTGTCATCAATCTTACATTGTTTTTTTGTACATAGCCCTGCAAAACTATTTACACAGTTTGTCTGCAGGATACAGTCTCTATTGGAATATAAAATAATGTAATCTTATTACATAATTGTTTATTGGTAAGTACCTAATTATTGTTACAACTGTGTCTTATGGAAGGGTTTCTATTAGATAATTTTTAAGGATCTTTTTAAATTTATTTTTGTCAGTTAGTAGTTTTTAGTTTATGTCCCGTTTACCTATGAAGCAGGATCCCTTGCGGGTGTTTGCCCTACACCTATATATACCTTGTGTTTCATGTAGGTCTTTGTGTAGGGTGTATGACAAAACAAGCACAGGCGATCTGACCTAAAAAATCCACACAACTTGCCCCTCAGGCCAGTAGATGGATACGCCCCTGAGTGGCTTGGCTATGCAATCGATCTCGACTTATGTAAATTATGTTTTGCAGGTGGTCCTAGTATTGTGAGATTGTGAGAGCCTCTTGGAGATATCAATAACGGTTCATATGTGTGCCAGGGCTGGCCTGGCACATGACTTATCTGAATCGTGCCGATAGGAGTACGTTATTGATCTCACGCGCATTGATTCAGATAGGTTTCTATAGATAAGTAGCATAGGCAATAGATTAAGATTAAGTATATAAGCTTGTAAATAAGTGTTCACTATTAGTTCAGTCAGAGTGCAGTTAGGAGTCAGATCAGTTAAGGCCTGTTCCCCTAAAATATGATATCTTGGTATAGACAAATAAGAAATGACGAGGGTAGAGTGATCATGTTACCGGGATTCTAGAGACTTGGAACTCCCCGAGTCTATATTAAATTTTTGCATGTAGGTGGTAGACCTTATGCAAGGTCCGCCCGGATTACTACCACCATCTTGCTCGCTAATCCCGCCGTGAAGCAGCAGTGCTTGCATTTTTGTTTCGGCGTGGAGAGTAAGAAAGCCGGTGAAATTACTGGCACTTGAAGTAACCCATCTTAGGCCTCTAGGTTGGCAACACATCTTCAATATCCCGTCGTCGTGCCTATGTAGATTCAAAAACGAGTATTTTGTACGGCGTGGCCTCCCTGTGACAGGGTTCTTCCACCTGCAAAATGCGTATTATCGTGTGTAGTGTGGCTGTACCTGCACGATGTTGAGCGACGCCAGCACGGCGGTCTCCTTCACCACCGCTCGTCCGTGTTACTGTCAGTACTGTACCTGCACGATGTTGCAGGTGAAGCCCTCCATACTGTTGAAGGTGTCAGCGATCATCTTGGCGCGCTTGTTGAGCGACGCCAGCACGGCGGTCTTCTCCTTCAGCCACAGCTCGTACGACGGCTCGCCCTCTTTGGGCGGCTTGGCCTGGAACCAACGACATCCACATAAGGCTGGTTTTAGTGTCACACGTACCGTCGGTGCGGATCGCTCCGCGCGGGCTGATCAGCCAATGGCTAATGAGCTTCCTATCCGCGCGGACGGGAAGCTCATTAGCCATTGGCTGATCAGCCCGCGCGGAGCGATCCGCACCACGGTACGCGTGACACTAAAACCAGTCTAAGATAGATTCCTTTAAATATACAATCTACACCCATATTGTAAATCCTTCATTATGCTTTCAAAACCATAGATAATGACCAGCATTACGACATTGGATTCTATTATGAACACGACAGTATCGTAATGGTCATTACGATACTGATATCTGTATCGTTCGTTTCATGAATCCGTTTTGTTACGAATTTTTCTTAATCATTTTGGTAACAAAACGGACTCAGTCATATAATATTTTGGGGACACATCTGGAGACCCTGTTTTTCCAGCTCGCAATCATGGACTGAGTCTACCTTCCAAATTTTGTTGAAATCGGAGAGATAAACTCAGGGTATAACGGTAGATAGAAATGCCCTGATATATTTCAATATTGGTTTTTAACGTAACAAAAATGAAGTCTACTTACAACTAAATCCACAGTTGTCTGTCCCAGCACCGTGGGGCACAGCATCGCGGAGATGGCCTGGAACATACAAAGATACAATACAATATAACAATATACAACACTATTACAATTTATTGAACAACACAAATCGATACGGTGAAATACAAAATGTAATATTGTATCTTGCGCTCTACTTTTAAGGGTTCCGTAGCCAAAATGGCGGAACGGAACCCTTATAGTTTCTCCATGTCTGTCTGTTCGTCTATCTGTCTGTCCGCAGCTTTGCTCAGGGACTATCAATGCTAGAAAGCTTTTATTTTGCACGAATTAACCTCCTAAGTCCTCGTGTACTTTATGAAGTACAAATTGTTCATTGAATAAGGAATTCTATGAATTTTGAAATAAAATCCAAAATAACAAAGCAGGTCAACCACGTCTAGGTCTTAGGGCCGCCATACACGGACCGCTTTAAGCAGTCAGTGGCAACAGCTTCAAGCGGTCGCCGTTTGGTGATCTGCAGTTTCCATACAAAATTGTCATTCGGAATACACGAACCGCTTACGCAGTTGCAACTGCTTTGGGCGGTTGGCTGCGCAGTGAAATGTCATCATGCGATCAAGCAGTCGCCAGTATACACTGACTGCTCGAGCTGTCGACTGCTCTAGCGAAGTTACCTCCGTCCGCGTTCTTCATTCCGCGCGCTTCCCGCTACTGATTGAAATTGCTAACTGCTCGAGCAGTTATCAATGGCAGCTTCAAGGTGTTGACACTGACTGCAAGAGCGGTCCGTGTATGGCGGCCCTTCAACGCTAAGTTTGTTAAAAAATGTCAGGACTCAGGAGGATATATAAACTATGCCGACAAAATGGCTTTTGACGTTTTAAGCGTTACAAATGGCATTAAACCTTAGGGCGGTAAACCAATTTCTTGGTCGACTATACAGGACGTGTATGACGAGTGACGTGTATGATGACAGCTCTGATTAAAGAGCTACGGCACATGCTGAGCTGAGTCCTTTTGGCGTCACACTACAGCACAACGTCTCCAATGAGGGCTATCGTTTTTTCTCTCACTAGATGGCGCCACTGTTGCGTGAGGTTTTTAAAAGTCTGTTATAACGTGCGTGAAAACAAAGTTTAGATTAAAATCATATTAAATACATCTTAAAACAGTACCATAAAAATATCGAGCAACCACAGTATTGCGTAATCCCGTTTTGTTCGGAAAAAAGGAAGGACAAAAGTTTTCGAAAGACAAAACTGTCTCAAATCACAGACGTTCATTGCCCCTTATCGCATAATTGCCATAATTAATTTCAGGTAATGCAAAATATTCACAAAATTATTCTAATTATAAATAAACCCGCGTAGCTCACCTAAAAATTATGAGATTTGACATTTCGTTGACCTCACGCTACACTAGCGCCTCTAGCGGAAAATTCATTCGCGATAGCCCTCATTGTTCTCTCTTCTCCTATTTATGTTTATACTGTGTTTCTGTTGTGATGTAGTGTGTATTTGTTGTCAATAAATGTTGTGAGTTCGAGTTACCTTATAGGATTCGATTTGTGGCATTCGAACATGGAGGATGTAGGACAATGTTTAATTTTGCTATTTCTGTTTCTTTGGCTAGTTGAAGTATAATTTTGATAGTGTTTTATGCGGCGATTAACCTTAACAGTGAACAGTGATCACAATATTCAATATTGCTCTCGTGTCTGACATTTTTTAATGCACAAGTTGTCTCCACGTGGTTTCTGGAATTTTGCTATCAAGTTGCAAAAACTACAATCACCGTACAACGTTGCCTCTCGAAAGAGAATACTTTGACACTGGCGAAATTGTCTTATTAATTAGGACAGAAGCCATATTTAAAAAAAGAAGAAGAGTTACCTTGTAGAGGTTGACCTGCACTTGCGGGTCGAAGTTGACGAGCTCCATCCAGCCGCCGCGCAGCCCGCACTCGCCCATGTAGCCCTTGCTGACCGACATGAATGACGCCAGCTCCACCTCTTTAGAGTACGGCGCGCCCATCTCCGTCATCACCTGAGTACAGTATAATAATGAAGTGTGGTAAAGCCGCGTATCCACCGGGCGCACGGGCTCGCGAGCCAAATGCTCGGTCGGTGTGGACGTGCCTCAGGATTGTTCGGGCGCACGTTGCCTCGGCCGAGCGCGCCTCGGGGTCGAGCCGTCGGCTGTCGGTAAATGCGACATGCTCAAAGGTGCCTCAGCGTGCCCTGTACGTTCGGTGTGGACCATGTGTGGACGCTGGTGGATTGGCTCGCGAGTGCAATTAGTAAATAATTATGATGCTCATAAAGTTTTTTTATCCACCAACGTCTTGGTCTTTTCTTAAAACGTGAGTTTTTCTTCTTTTTCAAATAATAAGCCACTAGAAAAATAACAGCGGCCGAAATAGCACAACTATCCATGGCTAACAAAATTTAGAAGGAAAAACAGGGTCTCCAGATGTGTCCCCAAAATATTGTATGGATGTGTCCGTTTTGTTACGAATTTTTCATCAATACATCCATGCAATATTTTGGGGACACATCTGGAGACCGTTTTTCCAGCTCGCAAACATGGACTGAGTCTACCTTCCAAATTTCGTTGAAATCGGAGAGAAAAACTCACGGTACAACGGTAGGTAGAAATACCCGCATAATAAGCACTAAATTCAGAGCCTGGCTATTTTTTGTGTTTATATAAATACACACTATATTTGATAGTTCCGCATATATTTTTCTTAGAACGTCACCACAAAGTCTGAATGATTGATTGATCAAGTGACAATCTGGTTGTGAAATTCTGTTGGTTTTGTCAGGATCGTCGCTGCAGGAGGGAACTCTTCAATGGAATGGCACAGACTTGAAATTTGGTACGAAAAGGTATTACTTGATGAATAATATGGATGACTAAAAAAAAAACTACAGCCAGCAAAAAAGTTTATACAATAACTATACTCCATTTCTTTTAGCATTTGAAACTTAACGTTGAAATTTGCACACGTTTTTAAACGAAACAATGAAACTATTGAAAATTGTGTTAACTTCCATACTAAAAACATAATAAATACCGCTAATAAATGTACATGTAGTGTAGGTATTTTTAATCAATTTGTGTCCGAAATACCGAGAAACGTGTGTTACAATTTTACCGTTAATTCAAATCTTAAATTAAATGGAGTATAATTTTATCAGAATTTCGTCCCGGGATATTGTCAAATCCCTAGGCCGCCTCAAACCGCTCCATAAAGCAGAGCTTACCTTCTTGAAGGAGAAGAACTTGCTGCCCTCCGCGTAGACATTATCCTGATAGACCTCGTCGGCGAACAGCACCAGCCGGTGCTTGTGACAGAACTTGATGATGGTCTCGATGTTAGGCCGCGTCAGCACCTGCGGCGATAACTCACATTAATGCTACTTTGAAAAGCATAAGCATACATAGTAGATTGTACAAGAGCATAAAACGAGCCATTTTACCCGAGGCGTTCATATAGCCGAGCTGGTACGGCGAGGGTGGATAGACACGTCGAGGCGAAAATGGGTTTAATGCTTGAGTTTTACACTCTGCTTTTTACTTAGATTGCGAGGAAATGAAATAGCAACAGTGGAAATAATTTTTCACTTTCTATGAGCACGATCCTCGGCCACTCATCCAGCTTTTGCCAGCCTTGCGAAGATCATCGCAAAGAAGATAAGAAGAAGATATTTCATCAATAGGACTGAAATTGTTCGGAATCAGCGAGTCATCATCATCATCATCATCATCAGCCTATGTTCGTCCACTGCTGGACATAGGCCTCTCCCATGGCACGCCACCGAGCACGATCCTCGGCCACTCTCATCCAGCTCTTGCCAGCCACCCTGCGAAGATCATCGCACCACCGAGTCTGAGGGCGTCCTACGCTACGTTTGCCGATCCGTGGTCTTCACTCAAGAACTCATCTACCCCAACGGTTATCGGTTCTTCGGGTTATAAGACCAGCCCATTGCCACTTCAGTGTGCTAATGCGGTGGGCTATGTCGATAACTTTGGTTCTCTGTCGGATCACTTCGTTACGAATTCGATCTTTCAGAGAAACTCCGAGCATAGCCCTTTCCATAGCGCGTAAAGCAACTTTAATTGTAACGTCTGGTCATAAAGAGGGTCGGAAGCGTATCTCAGAGCCCTCACCTGTCCCGTAGGGTTCCCGGGGTTGATGACGACGAGCGCGCGCACTTTGCAGGCGTTGGGGCCGCTCTTGCTGGCCTCGATGGCGCGCGTCAGTTCCTTCTCGTCGAGCGCCCACTGGTTGTCCTCGTCCAGGTAGTAGCCGACCTGGCCCAGCCCGTACTCCGCCAGCGACGCCGAGTACAGCGGGTACTGCGGGATCGGGATCAGCACGCCTGGAACGAGAAACTTGCCTAAGAACGTGACTACAACCCAGAGCCGGATTAAGTCAGCGCGGGGCCTGTAGCAAATTTTATCATGGGGCCCTTGTTTTGCTTCAAGTTTATAGTATAAGTAAAGTATTATAGTCGATCATATTGATACCATCTCTTTCTTTGGCGGTGTTTTGTGTTGGTTTTGTTCTATTTACTTACATTAATTTAGAAAACATACTTCTATCTGAATTGACGTTTTTTACGATCAGAAAGCATTGGTCAGCGGGGCCCCTAGATGCGCGGGGCCCGTAGCATTTGCTACTCTTGCTATATGCCTAATCCGCCACTGCTACAACCGTCGCTATATCAAAAACTACTCAGTAAGAACCTTATCTTAGACAAATTTTACATTCCCGAAATTTTCATTTCAAAGTTCAATAGTTCGGCTGAACCTTTTAATGACACAGCAAGGAGTCACTTTCACGTAAAACAAGTGGGGAGACTACTACGAAATTCGAAAATCATAGCTCGTATCGTACAGTCAGCAACGGTGATAAGAATGAATACAGCCAAAGTGTCAAAAATATGTATACAATGACAGTTAATATATCTAAAGTTAAAAAGATATTTTAATTATATATAGGTATTTCAATTTTCGATATTCAGATACGTGCCCATACATATTTTTGGCACTTAGGCTGTAGTCATATCCTTGTTGCTGAGAGTACCTACTGTCCCTCTCACTCTCGTAATAAATAATATTAGTGCCCGCGAGACGACAAGATACGAAGTTCGAATTTTGCACTTAAATCGAAATCGGTCCATCTGTTTAAGAGCTACGATGCCACAGACACACAGACGACAATGGCGTCAAACTGATACCCCTCTTTTCCAGTAAAACAGGCACAAAACCCACAAAACCTAATACGATAATTATTAGTTTCACCGTGTCCAAGACACTCAAGGTCACGTACGATACGTATGATTTGCTCATTATTGTTTGTATAGACCAGCTAGTACTTTGTCACCGTCACATCTCTAGAACAATTGTATAATCCTCAGCAGCTAATGTTAACGCACCAACGAACTATTCTTTACTATTCTAGGACTCTTTTAGAATATACGAGCCATTACGAGCTATTAGACCATAACTCTACGTTTGCTACGGTTGTGAGTAAATGTAATTGCAAATTGTGTTGTTGATATACGTAGACGACTTGCTCGGTTGCTACGAGGATGATTCTATCAAAAACCAATTCGATGACTGCAGCAGTTATTTAATATGAAAAATAAATGACTAGTAAGTGTCAGAAAACACTTTAGACACGAGGAAAATAATAATTTAGTTGCTTAAATACCTACAACGTATTATTTTGTTCCTTTAACTGTAAGCGCACATTCAAGAGGTCAAATGGAGTTAATTTCTCCAATACTTATGGCTACTTGCTGGAAACACATAAATCTCGAGTTAGCGTTAAGCTCAGCTTAGTAGTGTCAAAATGTATGGAACTGTCAAGCTTAAACCCGGTTTAACTACTAAATCTAGATTTCTTTTTTCCTGCAAGGCAGCCTTAGTGGCCCAACTTTTACAGTTTTAAAGATAATCAATTATTCGTAGTACAAAGTTCTTAATTTAAGGATTTTTTTTTAAAGTTCGTAACTTACCGTTTAGACATATGATTTTAGAAAAAGTTAGTTTTGTTGAATATCTGTGTCACGTCAACTTACATTAATACATATAATTAATTATTTTTTCGGGCCAAAAGTTAATTAATCGTTATCGAAAAGAAGGCCTATTTTTAAGAATAGATAGAGGGCTACTTTATTCCTTAATCTTCTCCTTGTCGAATTAATCAGACAGAGCTACTTTGCCATTTATAATAGGGACTAGCTTTTGCCTGCGGCTCTGCCCGCGTGGTATTCGGTTATCGCGCGCTATTCCCTCGGGAACTGTGCATTTTTCCGGGATAAAAGTAGCCTACGTCATTCTCTGGCCCATAAACTATCTCTTTGCCAAAAATTACGTCGATCCGTCGCTCAAATACATTATGCAAACTCAGAGTTCACATTTTCTGCACTTAAACTATCATTGCCAAGAAGAATGGGCCGCAAGAAACTTTCCATTAGTATTGATAATGATGTCAACCTACAAACAAATACGAATAAATATTTTCATTTAAGATATTAAACATTTGCGTACGCCATAAAAGCAAGCTGTGCAAACGTTTGTGTTTATAATAACTACAAGAAACTCTAAAATTTTCTTTCCCGAACAGACAAACAACTTCACATCAAAGAGCTCTTCGTTATGTTTACATTATACGCCTTGCAACAGATACGCATAAAAGACGATTTTTACAAACTTTTATTTATCTGTCTCAAGCTTTTAACTCTCTGTAATCAAATCTTCCAAGTTAAATTTGCACCTACTTCCAGTAGTCAGATTGACTTAAAATTCGGAACACTTATGTAAATCGCGTAACAATACAATAATCTAGCAGTGACATCCTGGTAGTCCAGCCAGGGTCGTCTCCACGGGACGGAACTCTTCAACGGGTAATAGCATCGACTTGCTTAGTGTAGACTAAATGGGCCGCAAAACCTAATTTCAAAGAAGACTACTAAAAAACCTAAGAAGTTATCTAGCTTATCTGCAGGTGGTAGGACCTTGTGCAAGATCCGCCCGGATTGCTACCACCATCTTGCTCGCTAATCCTGCCGTGAAGCAGCAGTGCTTGCACTGTTGTGTTTCGGCGCGGAGAGTAAGACAGCCGGTCAAATTACTGGCACTTGAGGTATTCCAACTTAGGCCTCTAGGTTGGCAACGCATCTGCAATGCCCCTGGTGTTGCAGATGTTTGTGGGCGGTGGTGATCTCTTACCACCAGGAGACCCACTAGCTCGTTTGCCTTCCAGTCGCAAAAAAAAAAAAAAAAGCTTCGCGCCCTTTTTTATAAACACAATCCTCAACTCCACTCCACATTAGGCTGCGGCTCGACTGAAGCGGAGCGGAGCGGAGAAGAGATAATACAATACAATGACTTTATACTTCTTTTTTTTCTTTAGAGACGTGTAATTGTGAAATCTACATCTTGGAGACGAGATTTAATATGAGTGGTATGAGTGAATCAGGTCGTAAAAAATCGGTCGAGCATTGACCAGAGGCCTTAATGCCTAACGTTTCTAACACTCGCGATCGTAATAAAATGACAGCTTTTGTATGCGAAATATGTCATTAGATTGCGATCGCGAGTGTCAAAAACATTAGGCAATACGGCCTCAGGTCGTACAATAACTACACCCGTCGGTCCCTACACGTCTCCTTCCCGCTCCGCTCGTCTCCGCCCCAGTTTCGCCCCTGCTCCGCTCCGCTGGCTCGTCCCGCTCCTGTTTCCACGCGCGGGCCGCTGTAAGATGGTCGCTATGGTAACGTACCCGAGTCCTTCCCGTCCACCTCGTTAACCAACAGCTGGAGCACGTTCTTGATGGCGTTGGAGGCGCCGGCGGAGAGCACGACGTCCTCCCAGCGCGCGGGGTGCCCGTCGCGCCGCTCGATGAACTCGGCCACGTGCCGCCGGATCAGCTCGATGCCGTGCGACGCGGAGTACGCGCCCGCAGACTGGCCCCTGACGCAAACATAAAGCCAACTTTACCTTTCAAGAAAAATCTAGCACGTGCCCTAACTAAAGGAAGACCTGGTATGTGAAAGTGGGAAGAGAGTAGGTATACTTATGTATATAGGTATCAATTTAAATAAGAAAGTACATACATAAACGCATGAAACCCGGAAAAATAATTGTATTCGCACGCGCAAACTATTCGATCTGGTGGTAGTTACAATTGAAATTCTAGGATTTTACAAAATTCCTCTAGGAATTCCCAAAATTTATACCATGGTCTTCATTAAGGTTGTGATAAGAAAAACTGTCCAAAATTTCATTGAACCCAGCGGTTGAAATTTCCTGATTATATCCCTATCCCGTGAGAATATCGGGATAAATAGTATCCTATGTTTTAATCCAGATTATAAAATAACTCTTTTACAAATATCATCCCATCCGACCAGCCGTATCAGCGTGAAGGAGTAACAAACATCCTCACTCACTCATTCACTCACAAACTTTCGCATTAATAATATTAGTAAGAAGTAGGATAACATGAAAGTACGGCGGTGTACTCACCCGCAGGCGCCGAGGATCTCCTTCGCGCGCTGTTTCACGTCGCTCGGGAAGTCGTACTTCTCTATCAGCTCGGGGAACGTCACGCAGGCCAGCACCTGACGGCAACCACACCAGCGCTCATCTCTACTGTACTATTGGCGTGCATTGGCTCTTTCAGGGTAGGCAATTGGTATAGCACTAGCACTGTCTACCATGCTACTCAATGCACACCGTAGCTTGTCCACATTTACATGGTTAGTTTTAGGTTTGTAACTAAGGGAACTCAAACATCCCTGTATTATTATTGTTCTTTTAGTGTAATTTTTTTCTTTAATTTTATACTGTAGTTTTTGAGTATTACATTTTGAAAAAAAAAAAACTAACAAGTTTCTTGCGGCGCATTCTTCTTGGCAATGGTCTTTCTGAAAGCGCTGGTAGTTTAAAAAATGCTACAATAGTTTCGGTGTAGGTGGCGATCCGGGCACGTACGAATGAAAACGTATTAGCGGTTAAAAGGTTAAAGAGCGTTGCAGTATAACAAAAATTGAGAGCCCCTGATGGGCTACTACGAAACTCGAAACTCGAAGTTCGTGTCGTGCAGTCCCTCTGACACATATACTATTTAATACCAGAGCGAGAGGGACGGTACGATACGAACTTCGAGTTTCGTAGTAGCCCTGCTGATCTAATCTAAAGATTACGGACGAAGCTTTTAATTTACGACCTCTGCCGAGTCGGCAGCAACCCCATGAACAATGTCCAACGTTCAACGTGCATTTGTTAGTCAAGATTAGATATCAATTATCTTCTATCCGCGACGGTATGTTGGTTCGCAATGTTTGCACGGACATGCAAACCGCCATCTCGAATCATCGGAAATATTTCTCTGCTTCGAAATATTTTATTTTATACCTAATATGACTATCATGGTGATGCTCATGGTATGTCTTAGTAAATATCAGTCTTTATAAGTTTCGCTATCAGTGACATGGTGACCTCTGGCATTGACCTTCTATGGTCTTATCACACAGAAAGGCCATCCTCGTCAGAAAACCGGTTCAGTTCAAATAATAACGTCATATTATCTCTTACGTCGATAAATAAAATTAATTGCCACACACATGTATATCATCATTCCTTAACCTAACCAACAAAAAGTTGGAACACCCCCGACTTTGTCACTTTAAAGTTCAATATCTCAAAAACGCCTAAACCGATTTTGATGAAACATGTCTAAGACCCATCGCTAGAAGACATGATTTAAAATAAAAAAAACTGCATTCAAATCAGTCCACTCGTTTAAGAGCTATGCTGCGACAGACAGACACACATAGCGGTCAAACTTATCCCCTCTTTTTGCGTCGGGCGGGGGTTAATAACGGCTCTACCGATTTGACAGTTTTAGCTAGCCGCACACGTGTGCCGTGCACAGTCACCGGTTGCCGTGGTCGGTGGGCCCGTATGCGCCAAGCCTAAGATTGTGGTTGTATTTTGACGACATGGCAGTGTGGACAATTTAAGAAAGCGACTAAATAGGACTGTAGATAGAGTGAATAAGTTACCTCTGGCCACTCGCTACGCTAAATCTTAGCTCGCGACAGTCACCGGTTGCCGTGATCGGTGGGCGCCATGCCTAAGATTGTGATTGTATGTTGACGACATGGCAGTGTGGACGATTTAAGAAGGTGACGAAATAGGACCGTAGACGTAGTCAATAAGTTACCTCTGGCCACTCGCTACGCTAATTCTTAGCTCGCGACAGTCACCGGTTGCCGTGGTTGGTGGGCCCGTATGCGCCAAGAGTTAGATTGTGATTGTATGTTGACGACATGGCAGTGTGGACGATTTAAGAAGGTGACGAAATAGGACCGTAGACGTAGTCAATAAGTTACCTCTGGCCACTCGCTACGCTAATTCTTAGCTCGCGACAGTCACCGGTTGCCGTGGTCGGTGGGCCCGTATGCGCCATGCCTAAGATTGTGATTGTATGTTGACGACATGGCAGTGTGGACGATTTAAGGTGACGAAATAGGACCGTAGATGTAGTCAATAAGTTACCTCTGGCCACTCGCCACGCTAATTTTTAGCTCGCGACAGTCACCGGTTGCCGTGGTTGGTGGGCCCGTATGCGCCAAGTTTGAGATTGTGATTGTATGTTGACGACATGGCAGTGTGGACGATTTAAGAAAGTGACGAAATAGAACTGTAGATAGTCAATAAGTTACCTCTGGCCACTCGCTACGCTAATTCTTAGCTCGCGACAGTCACCGGTTGCCGTGGTTGGTGGGCCCGTATGCGCCAAGTTTGAGATTGTGATTGTATGTTGACGACATGGCAGTGTGGACGATTTAAGAAAGTGACGAAATAGAACTGTAGATAGTCAATAAGTTACCTCTGGCCACTCGCCACGCTAATTTTTAGCTCGCGAATGTCACCGGTTGCCGTGGTTGGTGGGCCCGTATGCGCCAAACCTAAGATTGTGGTTGTATGTTGACGACATGGCAGTGTGAACAATTTAAGAAGGTGGCGAAATAGGGACTATAGATAGAGTCAATAAGTTACCTCTGGCCACTCGCCACGCTAATTCTTAGCTCGCGACAGTCACCGGTTACCGTGATTGGTGGACCCGTATGCCCGAAGTCTAAGATTGTGATTGTATGTTGACGACATGGCAGTGTGGACGATTTAAGGTGACGAAATAGGACTGTAGATGTAGTCAATAAGTTACCTGTCGCACGTAGGTGAGGGGCCGCTGCCCCATTGCGTGCGCATCGCCGATGTTGGCCTTGATCACTCGCTTGAAAGGCTTTTTGGCGCCCTGCAACAAACACGAACAATACATAACACTTACATAACATTTTTATCTAAACCCCAAAAATCAAAGTGTGGAGAAATCATCGATAATAATCCATACTAATATAATAAATGCGAAAGTGTGTTTGTATTTTTGTGTGTGTTGTCCGTCTTTCACGCCGTAACGGAGCGACGGATCGACGTGATTTTTGGCATAGAAATAGTTTATGGGCCCTAGTGACATAGGCTACTTGTATCCCGGAAAATACACAGTTCCCGAGGGAACAGCGCGCGATAACCGAATACCACGCGGGCGGAGCCGCGGGCAAAAGCTAGTAATATGATAAGTCTAACTAAGATCTGCCATCACTGTTATTTTTTGTAAGTCGTGGTTTGAAAATTTGCCAACCATTTTTCGAGGTTTTACCAGAAAATTCCGGTATCTGATTGAGTTGAAATTTGGCACATTTAAGATCGGTGCCAAATAATAATAAAAATAATAAATATCATGGGACACTTGACACCAATTGACCTAGTTCTAAACTAAGGAAAGCTTGTACTATGGACACTAGGCAACGGATAAATGTGACAATACAATATTCTGATAGTTATATTCTGGCGGTCCGGCCAGGATCACAGTCGCATGACGGAACTCTTCAACGTTGCATTGACATTAAACTTGGCACGGGCACGTAGTTTATACGCAAGTACAGTCAACAAAGCGTTCGTATTAAACTATTTAAAAATATTTCATCTTAATTACCATATATTTTACACGAAAACACAAGCCGAAATATGGATGCACAGAAAAACCAGAAAAATAGACTAGCGCTGGGAATCGAACCCAGGTCCTCAGCATTCCGTGCTGCGTGCTATTCCCCTACACAACCGCTGGACAGGAGACTAGACACTGGTCTATTTTTCTGGTTTTTCTGTGCATCCATGTTTCGGCTTGTGTTTTCGAGTGAAATATTTTCACGGGAATGACGGGAAGACTTTCACGGGATGACCGTAAAAGAAACAAAAATTTGGAGTTGAAATAAAAAATACAAAAAGACTCCAAAATAGTAATCTTGATCTTATAATTACCATCCATAAGTCGCCTAGTATCCCAACAAGCAGACATGTCCCGGTAAAGTACGGTTTACGACCCTTATCACAAACAAATATTGGCTAAAATCAGCGTGCTTATTATCTAGATAGAGCCTGGCATACCTAAATATTTCCATCCATCCCAACCGTGCGCAAACGTCGTACAAACAGATTATGTCACGCGACATTTCCATGGAGGAAACTATGACAGAGCGAAAATTTTGCAGGTTTACGATCCTTACTAATATTATAAGTGCGAAACTATCTGTATGTATTACCCCCTACGTCCCTGTGAAAATTAATTTGGATACCTTACGTACGATATTTCTTACATCACATCGTCTAACTAAACGAAGCCATAGGGAAACATTCCTTTCAATTGCGAGTTCATTCATAAAATTTCGGTAAGCCCCTTCCAAACACTATAAACCACGAACAACTTTATCACCGTTGTATTAGGTTGGCAATTCTCTACTTAAAATATGATTCACCAAGTAGCAACGGAACTTCTATAAAGCTAAATTAATTTACCTTGTCATGTGATAGGTAGGTACTAGTCATTACGCGCGACTTCGTCCGCGTAGGATTCGGTTATCACTATCCCGAGGGAACTAAGACATTTTCCAGGATAAAAAAATATCCTATGTCCCGGGGAATCTGTATTCCTAATTTCATCGAAATTGGTTCAGCGGTTTAGGTGTGATAAAGTAACAAACAAACAAACAGACGTACAAACATTGGCATTTATAATATTAATGACTGGGATAACAAAAGTTTGAAGCTACCATTTTCACAGAAATATCGAAAAATATGAAATAAAAAATAAAAACTGGCTGCCGTAAAAAAAACTTTTAACAAAAAATAAAAAGAAACAAATGTAATAGTCCAAGTGTCAGACTTCCTACTAGGTACAGTCGAGTTCATAAACTTATGAGCAAAAATTTCATCAAAAATATCTGAACACATTTCTACGCCATTAAACAATAGTCTTGTTCAGATATTTTTGATCAAATTTCTTAAGAGTCGCACAATAAATTAGTTTTCTGTTATTTAGTTTACAAATTATCTATTTATTAGTATTTATTTATGTACTTAGTTAATGGTGTGTATTATATTGTGTCTTTATTAGGGTTTTGTTATTTATAAGGGTTGCCGACGGTGCTGGCTGAAAATCAGCGCTGGAGAGTTATTAATGCTTCAGCATTATGCTGAGCCAGTTTCCGATTCACAACCGCAATGAGACATACCTTTGTGTTATTTATTTGTACCAAATAGTATTGTTGTCTTGTGTTGTGAATAAATTTATTTTCTTTCTTTCTTTAAATTTTTGCTCACAAGTTTATGAACTCGTAAAGTGTGCCTAGATACCTAACAATCAAGATTCAAATTTGCATATCAGCAATCTATAACAAATACAAATGGCTATCAACTGAGTCCCAAGGAGACTTACATAGTGAACTAGATAGCCCCCTATAGTAATTGAGATAGATATAGCATATCAAAGCCAATTGTTAGCACTTATCTCTGTTACCGTCACATGCACGCTGATTGCACACGGCTTGTTTATATCGCTCTCCGTAAACCTTTTATCATGATATAATCTACTTGGGTAATTACAGGACAAAGTACTCGTTATCATATTAAATAAGATTATTGACTTGAATAATATGATAACCCTGGCATATTATGACAGGTAATATATCTATGATGCTTAAATGCTGCGTTGCTTCATCTGACCTCTTTACTGTGCATCCAGTGGCGTGGCGTACGGTCAAGGGCAAAAATATGTATACACTTTAGTACCTCGTCACTTTAACCACTGTAAATGAACTAAAAGAATTTCTTTGCTCACCCGCGACCTTAAGATAGCTAAGTCTATGCAAATTATGCGTGTTCATGCAGTTCCTCCACCTCCACACTGTAAGAACACACACAAATTACACAAACCCATCTATCACCACCACCACAACACTGACACGTTTCGAACTCAACCAGAGCTCATCTTCAGAGTGACACAACCGTACACCATGCTACCAGTTGTTAGACTAAAGGAATGAAATTGTTAGACTAAAGAAATGGAAGCCTGATTCAATAAATTATTTAACCACTGTGACAGTTCATATATGGCAGTTCAAATATGACGAAAATAGACAAGGTACTAAAGTGTATACATATTTTTGCCCTTGACTGTACATTGTGGAAGAGCAGTAAAGTATTGAGTAGCTTAGCTACTAGCTAGGGAGGGACGGCGGGGGCGGCCCGCCCCAGGTGTCACCCGCTTAGGGGTCGGTAGTGCCACATATAAAAATTCTTAAAACTGTGTCAGATTGCAGAACCGCCACTAATCCTACTAATACTATAAATGCGAAAGTTTGTTTAGCAAGATATTTAAAACCAAACTGGAAATTATCATAACAATCAGTCCAATATTTACCGAAAAACTAACGGTTTTCAATGTATCACTTTGGAGCAGCCTGTGTATTTGGATGATCTGATTTCATAGACTTTTTTCCTTGTCTAATTAAGCAAATAAGTATTTTAAGATATTACTAAATATTAGTCTTATCCATGGTTTCATTATTTGTCCAGAAGCTAAGGTCACCTTGTATAAGTTACATATTGAAGGGGTTTTGTTTCTGCTTTTTGGCACACATCCAATATTATGCCTATCAAATCGCCATAATTTTCTTAACCTGATGGCCTTAAACAAACTATAAAATCATGGCCTAGAAATAGCCTCAGCATTAGCATATAGGTAATAAACATTTTAGTACGGTAAGCACCAAAATAAGCTGGCCAGCGAATTGTGGTCACATGGAATGATAGCAATCAAAAAAAATGGTAACACATTTCACACATGAAAAATATCTGTCACAAATATCAAATGGGAGCACCCAATGCGCGCCAATATTCGTCCATTGTACAATCGAGTTCATATTATCATAAACTTGTGAGCAAAAATTTTATCAAAATATCTGAAGTCTTGTTCAGATATTTTTGATCAAATTTTTGCTCAAAAGCTTGTGAACTTGACAGTACTGTACAAAAATGAAATTATTAAAATACAAATATTAAATAATAACGCATAGCGCAGACTTGCAGATACATGGTATTCACGTGTAGATAAGCGGATTTGTATAGTCAATAATCACCACACCATCAATATTGACCATCATCTGCCAATATTGACTGTTGTGCAAGTGTGAACGACCTAGCTTTACATTTGCCATGATTCAATTATGATTTACATTGCTGCTTCCCAGACTGATTTTTAAAGTGCGGTTCTACTAATCCTCGTCGTACTAAACCTCGTTGAGTTTCTTGCCGGATTCTTCTCAACAGAGGTTTTTCCGAACCGGTGGTAGATTTTTTCGACGTTCATAAGCGCTTGTGACAGCCTAAATTGAATAAAGAGATTTTGACTTGACTTTGACTTTGAATAATGTGCGAGAATTTTTTCCTTGCAAGCCATGGTGGCCGAGTGGTTTGACCTATGGCCTATCAAGCCGATGATTGTGGGTTCAAACCCCAGCTTACAACTGTGTTTTTCTGAATTCATGTGCGAAATAACATTTGAAATTTACCACAAGCTTTACGGTGAAGGAAAACATAGTGAGGAAACCTGCACAATCTGCGAAGCAATTCAATGGTGAGTCTGAAGTTCCCAATCCACACTGAGCCTGCGTGGGAACTACGGCCCAAACCCTCACATTCCGAGAGGAGGCCTGTGCCCAGCAGTGGGATGTATACAGGCTGGGATGATGATGAATGTGTTTTTCATTAACCCTGTAATTTTCAGTTTTAAGATTATAAAAAGTTTTTGAGATTATTTTATTGGTAAAGAGTAGTAGGTATAAAATAATATATAAAGTACAGAATGAAAGGGTATTTCAATATATTTTCAGATACTCTGGAGCACTCTCACCTCTTACACAAGTATTATATTAAATCAAAAACTCAAACCATGCCTATAACCACCTGTCCTAGCAACCGCAAGATAATATGCTTGACTAGATAAACTATATCAATTACGTTATGCTGTCAGCTCTCAGATAAACCTGTTAAGTGTTATTAGATAATACTACAGTAGAACAGAACCACATGTCTGCATCCATACTTAATAATATTAAGTATATTATATATAATATTATTATAAATGCGAAAGTGTGTTTGTATGTTTGTCAGTCTTTCACGCCGTAACGGAGCGACGGATCGACGTGATTTTTGGCATAGAGATAGTTTATGGGCCCGAGAGTAACTACTACTACTTTTTATCCCGGAAAAATGCACAGTTCCTGAGGGAACAGCGCGCGATAACCGAATACCACGCAGGCGGAGCCGCGGGCAAAAGCTAGTATTCAACATAATTGCATACTGCAACGGTAATTTTGTGAACTAGATGAACCATTTTAAATGCTAATGGCATTTTGAGATAAAGTGTTTTTATTAGAATTCAAATAAGGTGTTCTGGAAGTAATTACTTTTTAAGGTTTCATAGTACCACATACTAGGCACACAAGGCTGTCGTAACATATTTTCAAGTGGTTTGAATAGATACTTATTTTTGCACTTGACTGTACCTTCTTAATTGTCTTTTCTGATAAAACTTAAAAATTGAGCCTTATTGTATTTGGTTCTTTGCCAAAACCTTTGTTAGGTGTAATTCTGAAAACTTATACAGCAATCAAGGACAATAGCTTCAAAATCTTTGTGTAAAATACACTCTTGGACAAAGAAAATTTGTTTTACTTACTCTTTCTGAGTTTATATTATAACCTTTGTTATAAATATAGCTCCATGACTAACAATATACTGCTGAAAAGAAAACAAGGGCGACATAAATTTTATGGATCAAAGGAAAATACTAATCAATATAATTCTTTATGAAATTCTTTGTCTAAATTGGTTTTATTAATAGAACATAATACAGTACAAATGCTTTTCATTCAAAGGAATGTATTCAATTAAAAAAGAAAACATATTTTTGATTTAATTTTACTGGTGAAATTCAAGTAGCCCTTATTAATCTTTTGAGTAGTATAATAACTATCCCAATTGGAATAGTTTATAGAAAATAACAAGGTAGTAAGCACAATTCTTTACCTAGGTACAGCTTGATGAAACAGTTCATAATTTTCTCACAGAAATCAATTCCAAATATTGATTTTGATAAATTTGCTGCTCAGTTATTATAGACACGGACAGTGTTGAACGATGACTTGTCATTTCGCTTCTAACCAGATAGTCAATGGGTACTAATGTACTAATGCAAATTTAACAGATTTCAACACAATTTGTAACTTGCTCTGTTACTAGCTTAGGAACTAGTTTAGTATACTCACAATGGAGATAAGCAATATCTTTAAATCCAGATAAATATCCCAGATATCACTCATCGGCATGATAAAAGAACACAAATAATAGATATGATTAAGTTTCTTGCGGCGCATTCTTCTTGGCAATGATGGTCTTTCCGAAAGCGCTGGTAGTTTAAAAAAAAATGACGTGTAAAAGTGCCCATTGCGGCCTATTTACTGAATAAATGATTTGAATTTGAATTTGAATTTGATGTAAATTTCGCATTCACACAAAAATAAAGCCAAGTAGAAAATAATCATGATGCTAACAGTCTTTCATACATGTGCTGTGTCAGAATGTTAATTAGTTACTGCTCTAAAGAGGATGGTGTTAATTGAGCTAACATTTTGCTATGTGGAAGGAATATAAAATCATTGCCAGGGCCACATTGCAAACCATTGTAATTTATTATTGGGCAACTGTAGAATACCAAAGAATTAAAACAAGTTTGAGCTGTTAAATAGACTGTATGACCTTGTGGCTTTAATACTGGCCCCTTTCACACACTATGTTAGAGAAAAACAAAACGCAAGTGAATAATAATTTTTAAAATAGTTTAAATTAAGAATTTGAGGGTGACGACAAAGTTAATTCGATTTTTAAATTCGTACCTTTTCGAGCTCCTTTTCGATTTCCGCCGCCCGGATGACCAGCGGGCCGCGCACGGCATATTCCAACTTCAAGATGTTGGGGTTAATATTTTCGATCGTGATCGCTTTGGAAGCCATCCTGTACTGCGTGACTTGATTCTTCGGGGTTTGAACACTATTCGCGGCGTCCCACCGTGCCGCCACGCCGGACAACAAACGACTGCGGCTTATCATTTTCAACCCCGACATGGTTAGCTGCAATCAGTTACACTACTTTCAACACGTCGCTTGCAAACACCGCGGCTAACTATACGGTAACAATCCCTGTTATTTACGAAATAATTAAAGGCACTGTTTTCTTTATTAATCTCAACATTAAACCTATCGTCCCATACGATATAATGGCTCCAAGACGACGGCCGATGGAACGATGTTCGCTCGATCGATATCACTTGAAACGTTCGTTCACATAAGTAATTACAAAACAACTAGATGTTGGAAATAAATATAGCGTATTACTCTATAAAATTCATGTCTTATCAAGAGTCAAGTTCGAAGGTTATAGTTATCTGATTACAGCAATAATACTGAAATAACAAGGGCTTATTGATAACAATAACTAGTAATACGTATTGCTAAGCTAGAAATTAAGCAAATAAAACATTGAATAAGCAGTAAAAATAAAAAAAATCAACTACTTGCGGTGTTACGTATATTATGTAATTTGATTGTAGAAGAAAATGAAATGAATGTATGAATACATTGTTTGTTTAGAGTATTTCTTAAGTTGGCAAGAAGTCAAGAACTGAAAAGAAAACTGAAAACGTAAGCGGGAACGTAAGAATGTGCAGGATGGCAACATTCTCAATCAGCTGTTTTTGACGTGTGTGTTGATTTCCCATTGATTTCCACAATTTTTCAGTTTTCAAATTGACAGTTTGTTTATCGTATTGGTCTGGTCGATGCACTCTACATTAAGCACTAGGCTTAGCATTAGGCACTAGGATTTCTCTTACACAACATGTAATGTTTTTGTAAATAGGAACCTAACGACATACTTATTAAAATAGAAGTATTAAGTAAATAAACTCTGTCTGTCTGTCTGTCTGTTACGCTTTCACGTCAAAACCGCTCAACCGATTTTGATGAAATTTGGTATAGAAATAGTTTAAGCCCCATGGATGAACATAGGTTACTTTAGGTTATTCCAGTAGAGGGCGCCATCGCGCGATAACCTATTTCCGCGCAGACGAAGTCGCGGGCATAAAGCTAGTTAATTATAATAATCTACCTACCTGGACGACCGAGCTTCCCTCAGGCTAAAACTCCAATACACGCGTTTTTCCAGAAATTTTGTCAAACTATAATAGATCGATTATTTATCCCTGAAAACCCCGACATACCAAATTTTATCGAAATCGTTAGAGCCATATCCGAGATTCCCGAAATAAATAAATATACAAGAATTGTTCCTTTAAAGGTATATAATAATAAAGAGATTCACTGTATTTGTTTAAGTCTGTCTTTGAACTAGTGAATCAATATAAACATTTTTAGATAAAAAAGAAATAAGTAGGTACTCCATTTGTAAATACTTAAAAAAAACTACTTTTTTTAAGGGAAATCGCAATGTTTCTCCAAGAAATCAAATTAATTAACCAGGAACAGTTGCAAAGTGCTGTACGCTATACCTAATTATAATCTTAATAATATGCATATAGGTGCCTAAATAATTTTAATGACTGTTCTGTAGGTACGTGTGTTTGTCATCTAACTCCTCCTAAACGGCTGGACGGATTTAAATGAAATTTTGTGTGGATACTTCAATAGGTTCCTGGATGGTTTGAAGATCCAATGGGGGCTATCGCGAATGAATTTTCCGCTAGAGGCGCTAGTGTAGCGTGAGGTCAACGAAATGTCAAATCTCATAGTTTTTGGGTGAGCTACGCGGGTTTATTTATAATTAGAATAATTTTGTGAGTATTTTGCATTATCTGAAATTAATTATGGCAATTATGCGATAAGGGGCAATGAACGTCTGTAATTTGAGACAGTTTTGTCGTTCGAAAACTTTTGTCCTCTCTTTTTTCCGAACAAAACGGGATTATGCAATACTGTGGTTGCTCGATATGTTTATGGTACTGTTTTACGATGTATTAAATATGATTTTAATCTAAACTTTGTTTTCACGGCCGTTATAACAGACTTTTAAAAACCTCACGCAACAGTGGCGCCAACTAGTGAGAGAAAAAACGATAGCCCTCATTGGATCCGGTAGGTGGCACTATTGTCGGTATGTTATCATATTTAATCAGAAGGACTACTCCGAAACACAACGTTCGAAGTTCGTGTCGTGCGATCCCTCTCGCTCTCGTATTAAATAGTATAAGTGTGAGAGGGACCGCACGACACGAACTTCGAACGTTGTGTTTCGGAGTAGCCCTTCAGGGCCTCTCCGCACTGCAAATCTTCACCGCGCGATATTTATCCTCGTGTATATTCCGTGCTTTACATAAAATACCTTTGCGATATTTATTACCGCCGGTAATTAAAAAAAAACTCGTATAAGATTCAATGTGTGAACGGTGAGAAAAAATCCGCGCGTGTCTTAATGTATGATACTTAGTGTTCTTTTCGGACAGAACGACGTCTGCCTGGTCCGCTATTCAATATTAAATTAATATAAATCTATTTCGTGCGTGTTGCATATAAGCGAAGTGTATTCGTACCATTTTGTATTCCCATTTTCATCCACACATTTAGTTGAGATTTTTTTTTTAATATTTGACGTTGAAATGAATAAAATATAGTAAATCACAAGTGGTAATGATGTTGTTTCTAGTTTAATATTAGGGAGTCGTAAGTTAAAATATTCTGAAAATTTTTAATGCTTTGTAATTTTGTTACGTTTTTGACACTGTACTGTCATAATTTTGTTTATTTTTCCAAATAATAATTTAGATGAAAAAGTTTAAATTGCATTTACCCACAGCATTTACCTATTACGGTTTTGACTTTTGAACAGGCAACACATGAGGTTTTGACACTCTTTTCCGGCTTGGATAATACCGATATATAAATACCGACTCTGTATTTTCTGTACAGGCCCATAGAAGTTCATGTCAGCAGGGCTACTACGAAACTCATTTCGTGCGGTTCGTCGCATTCAAAGTTCATTTCGTGCGGTCCGTCTGACATTTATACTGTTTAATTGAGAACGAGAGGGACGGTACGATACGAACTTCAAGTTTCATAGTAACCCTGCCCCTGCAGTTTCTACAGCGTGTAAACAGAAACAGGGTCGGTATTTCCATGTTCGTATTATCGGGCCGGAAAAAGGGAAAGACAAAGACTGTCAGCCAGCTGTCACTGTCATCTGTGTGTTGGTTATATTCGAGTTTTATTATGTTTTATTACAATTTGGGTTATACGCTAAGATAAGACCATGCTTTTATTTAGTTCTTAGCTTGCGTCTTGCCTTAAGATTAGCGTTATAACGTTACTATAATTATCAATCATACTGAGATCATCAATGGATACTGAGGAGCCCTCTAAGCATAGCCGCTCTTGTAGCCCGTAAGTATTTATCATGTTTAAGGAGCTATACTTTCAAGAATTGAATTGAGGTTTTGTAGGTATCTGATGAGGAGGACATACTAAACTCACTCCACTTTACAGTTGCCGTGGTCTACTCGTGACCACGGCAACTGTAATGTTGCCGAAACGTCGAGGTAAATATTACTTGTGTAAAATAGCGTGATAAGTCCCGTTGTGGTATTTTGACTATGAGTGAGAATCACGAAAGTTTAAAACGTTTGATCACCATTATCTTCAAGATGTAGGATTTGCACTCTTCTCAGTGGAGTAATGGCTAGTTACCCTTAACTTGCAGGTGGTAGGACCTCGTGCAAGGTCCGTCCGGTTGGCTACCACCATCTTGCTTGCTAATCCTGCCGTGAAGTAGCAGTGCTTGCACTGTTGTGTTTCGGCATGGAGAGTAAGACAACCGGTGAAATTACTGGCACTTGAGGCATCCCAACTTAGGCCTCTAGGTTGGCAACGCATCTGCAATACCCCTGGTGTTGCAGATGTTTATGGGTGTTGGTGATCTCTTACAATCAGGAGACCCACTTGCTAGTTTGCCATCCAGTTGAATAAAAAAAAACTTCTGTTGGTCTCTTTGCTATACGAGCTGCCTAGCAAAAATATTCGCCGTACACCACTGATACAGACAGACAAATAAAAGCTTGTAAACATTAGTTCATAAACTCTTTTTATTTCAGGTTTGTGGAAGGTAGCTCCAGTTCCGTGGGTGACGAGGTTGCCACTACCTCTAAGAAGCCTCGTCATTCTCTGCAGAAGAAAGAAAAACCACCCAAAGACAACTTTGGTGAGTATTTAATTATTTTTGTCTACACCGCACCCATATCGATGAACTAAAACAATTACTTTGCTCACCTGCGAACTTATGATAATTTACTGTCATTTGGTTCATTTTGTGCAAATAGAAAATGAACGACTCGAAGTTATACCACAGAATAAGTAATAATATATTAAGTACAGAAACTTCACTGCCATACAAAAGTAACACTTAAGAATAGGGATGTTGACACCACCAATCAACTGACATACTTTTTATGAGCTGTCAAAACAATTCTCCTGTAGTTTCAATGGCAATAGCGACTTATGAAGTCATAACTTGCTATTTGTTCGCCAATTCAACTAACTATTTATTTGTTTTAAAGCAACAAAAAAAAAATTTTTACAGTACATCGAAAATTAATCTGGTTTTAAGGGCTAAAATAAAAAGTTTTTTTACTGGAGTTGTGACTTCGAATTATTTTTTAAATGGTGTCAACATGCCTATTGTGCCTTCTGTACTCGTACTATTACTTATTCTGTCTTATAATTATTTTTTTTATTCTAGTTTTCCATTTTCCATTCATTTCTACCAAATGACAGTAAATCCTTATGATCCTCCACCCCACATTGTAAGAACACACATAAATCACACAAACTCATCTGTCACCACCACCAAACTACTTACACGGACGCGTTTCAAACTCAACCAGAGCTCATCTTCAGAGCAACACAACCATGCTACTAGATGTTAGACTAACAAACCGGGTGCCTTTTTCAAGATCTAAAATTATTTTTCCTAAAACATTTTGGTCGAAATTATTTTTGGTATATAAAAATAAGTCTGGTTATCCTTCCTGACGCTATAACTCTAGAACGCAAGAAAAGATTTCAAAGGTTTTGCATTCGTTGGAAAGGTCTCGGGCTCCGTGAGGTTTATAGCAAAGAAAATTCGCGATAACTGAATACCGCGCGGGCGGAGCCGCGGGCAAAAGCTAGTTTGGTATAATATTATATGGCATACATCTTTTTTTGCATACGTTTTTGTTTCCTAAAGCACTAAATTTACCTGTTCATTAATAATAGACCCCATACTGTTTTACCTAATTATTCCATGCATTCCAGAACATTGAGACGAAACCCTTTACTACAATAATATAATATTAAGTACTTACTGATGCAGATAAATAGCATACTTATGTTATTATTTTGTAACAGGAAGTGAAGAGTCGGAAGACAGCGAGGAAGATGAAGCCGGCCTGCCCCTCATCCCGAGGGTTTACAGGGCGACAATGGAGACGCCAGAGGACGCGCCAGGGATTGAGGCACCGCCGCGACAGCTCTTGCAACCTCCATACGAGCCTGGCGCCTTTTTAGATTTTAAGTGGAGCTCATTCCCAAATCCTCCTTCGAGTAATTTGAGGAGGGAGTCATTCTCCCACAGCATCGGACCGACAGCTGCTTATACTGACCCATATGACATTTTTATTAATATATGGGACCGGCAATTTATGGAGCACATTGTTGTGGAGACCAATAAATATGCTCAGCTTTTGGCGCAGCAGTTGTTCCTTAACAACAAGCTGGGACCCATGAGCCGCATCAGCGACTGGAAGGACACCACAGTCGATGAGCTGTACGTCTTCTTCGCTTTGACAATAGCTATGGGGATTGTAGCTAAAGGTCGGCTGGTCGAATACTGGAATGCCAATTCAAAGATATTTATCACGCCCGGCTTCCGCGTGCACATGTCTCTGCGCCGGTATCAGCTGCTCTGGCAATGCCTACATTTCAGTGACAATAAAGATATTTCCACGGAACACCTGAGCGTTTCCGAGGCTAAATTATTCAAGATCCAACCAGTATTAGACCACTTAAACAGCCGTTTTCAGTCAATGTACAATTTGCAACAGAACATAGCGCTTGACGAGTCTCTGCTGCCGTGGAAAGGGTGGTTGGACTCCAACCAATGCTTTCCGAACAAAGCTGCAGAGGCAGGCATCAGGACATATGAGGTTTGTGAACCGGAAACCGGCTATTTGTGGCGGTTTGCGGTTCACGCCTACAAGCGTACAAAAAATGCGGTTCCTAATTCTGATCCCCTAGAGGCCTACGTCCCGTCTCTGGTTCTGAAACTCCTACGAGGGCTCGAGAACAGGGGCCACACGGTATGGATGGATAATTTCTACAATTCACCGGCTCTCGCTAGGAAATTAAAATCGCTCGGGTTTGACTGCGTTGGAACACTACGCACCAATCGGCAGTACGTGCCTCAGGAGCTGGCATCCCTGACGAAGGCGAATATGCGGCCGGGTGAAATCGTCGGTTTCACCTCCGGTGATGTCGACGTCATGGTGTGGAGAGGCCGGAATCGGGTGGGGATGATCTCTACGTACCACGAGGACGCTATTACTCAATCCAAAGGGGTCACGAAACCGGCTCTCATCCACGACTATGGTCAGATGATGGCAGCCGTTGACAAGAAAGATAAGATTCTAGCCGGTTTCCCCGTCGAAAGGAAACGATCAAGAATCTGGTATAAGAAACTATTCCGCCGTCTTCTCAACGTTTCCGTGTTAAACGCATATATTATAAGCAAAAAATGTAATTCGATCAGCGAGGAATGTTTCCGGGCGACTCTCACCGAGTCCTTGCTGTCCCGTCATTCGGCGGTGGCGCCTCCGGCTGTCCTGTCGCAGACTCCTCGTATGAACGAGTTCTTCTCGGCCAGCAAGCATTACCTGGTGGAGTACGAGTTCCTGCCCCACGTGAGCAACAAGGCGCGGACCCGGCGCGTGTGCGTCGCTTGCAAGAAACGCATCTGCACGTACTGCGCCGGCTGCGACAAAACAGTCTGCATAGGCGATTGTTTTAAAGCTATTCACGAATGATGACACATCCTCCCATTAAGATTGGTTTTTTGTATTTTTTATTTCAGTTCAATTTTTTTTACTTTTACGGTCATCCCGTAAAACCTAAATTGAAAATACAAACTGAAATATACATTCACAAAAAAACCAGAAAAATAGGACCTGGGTTCGATTCCCAGTGCTGATCTTATTTTTTCTGGTTTTTCTGTGCATCTATATTTCAGTTTGTATTTTCAATATCCTCCCATGTTGGAGAGAGCCCTGTGCTAGCTATGGTACGTAACCTCTTCGTTTTAGTAATGAAATTCCGTGCCCCGTATTTTCTTTTGTGTAAAGAAAAGGGTAAAAAGGTGTGTCAGTTTTTCATGGAGGTGAATGTTAGACAAATGTTTTTTTATGAATAAAATACCGATCTGTTTCATTATTAATTTATTTTTTACACAATATTTTCAACTACCGTCAGAAGACCTCTAATAACTATAATAATCCCAATAGAAAAATATTTCATCTCTTTAACTAACCATAGTATTGACATTTTTACTCTTTTTACAATATTTATATATATTTTATGTTTATATATTCAATTCTCGACAGGCTATTTAGTTTATATAAATTTTTAAAATGTAAACAATGTGATGTATTCACAGAGGATTCTTCTTTATATTTAATATGGTACATATGTATAGCAAATCAAGTGGAAGTGTACGCTAAGGCGCCGGACGCTTATTTACAACCGTAGAGGATTTACAAACAAAACTGATGATAATAATATTAAAATTAAACAACAGAAACATTATCTCACACGTTATGGCAAATTGTCAATGTCCACAAAACAATTGTTATAATTTTACCATTCTTTTTACTTTAATAGACAATTATAAAACACAACATTGCTATATTTTACATAGTCCTAAATCGAAATAAATAAATTATTCCCTAAAATAGTGTATTACTTATTGTCAAATAAATTTATAACTCTAGAGATAGTCCCGAGAGGGCGCTGTGCGGCAATTCCTACGTTTTATGTACTAGCTGAGGCCGCCGGCGACGCCCGGCGGCGCGCGCGCTATGTCAGTGTGGGACTTCAAGAACTATGTAACTTCAAATAAAAACAACTAGTACAATTTTTATACAATTATATCTCAAAGCCCCGAGTAAAGCAGGATAGGAATGTATACAACCTCTATTCAATATACATATATAACTATAACAGACATTATATTGATATCACGCGATGATATGATTAATTCGATTTCAAACATTCAACAGATAGCGAAGTATTAATAAGTAAAGAATCATTCACGCAGAAACAACGAATACTGATACATAAGTACGGCCAGAACCTTCTGGGGGATAGACAGGGACAACACAACGAAAAGAAAAGTGAATGCCAGTGCGAGCTCGCAATATGCTCGCAGTATCTTCTAACTAATGTACACACTTCACTTCGTAAAGATTAAAGAAACGTTAAAAAACAAGAACTTAAGAAAGGAATAAAATCTCTATTTACGTCTTAAAAATCTACATTTAATATTATTATGTGCTAAATTCGATCTCTGCACAAAACAATTGGATAAAATACGTAGTGTCTTTTAATTTTAAGTCAGTAACGCTCATATTTTGCCCAAAACCCATTTAAAATTGATTTCGTACAAAATACGAGTGGAATTCAGTCCGGCAGCGCAAAAGTATTAAAATAAAATCATTTCACCCATAAAATAAGTCACCGTTGCACTGACGGCGCTTCATTTTATTACTCAATAAGTTGCTACTCAAAAAAAAACTGGAAAATTAAAAACAAACAAACGACCACAAAACGAAATCGTAGGTGAATTCGACGGCAAATCAAGTCTGCTTTGGAAGTCTAAATTAAGAACCGCCTGTACTTTCGCTGCACCAATAACAATTGTACCAACACATAGACAACTAAAATGACCACTCACTTCTTCTCTTTCTACTTAACCGTTGACATAGAGATGGAAGCATTTAGCATGTCATTTGACACGTTGACAGTTATGTCTGATTGGAACCTTATTTTGTAAGCGCAATTGGCGGTTAAGCGTTTTCATACTAATTTCCATTATTTGCTAGCTCGAATTAGAAGGGAATCGTATTGCGCATTTTATATAAAAGAAATAAAATTTATTTACATTTGCTTTCGAATTAAATCCACCATATTTTACAATTGCAAACAATAACTAAAAACTAATTAGCGCTCACTAATTACCTTTCCTTAAAACAAGTACTGTTTTGGGTCAAAAGTCAAAACGTCTTGTAAATGTCGAATCAAATCACAATAATGTGAGAAGTCAAGCAACTTTTAAAAACTCGAAACCGGTTCCGGACAGTTTCTGTTTTTAAAAGGTTGTTAGTTTTTCACTTTGACGTTTATAATTTTTACAAAACAGTGACCTTACAGAACTGTTCCACGTTTAGAAGTATACTTCGATGTTTGCTCCATGATCAAATTTAGTACGAAAACGCTTGTTATAAAACGATAAACCCAACACGCATAATAATTGCTGTTGCTAGTCGCTCAGTACAACCTACCTACTGTAAGAAACTACACTTTGCATGCTGCGGCACTTGCATGCTCGTAACCGCCATGCTATTTAAATGACACTTAAATAGTTCACTCTATAAAAATTATTAAAAAATCCCCTAGTTCCTCGTTAAAAACCGAGTTTGGCAACTGGTTGTCTCACAGGAAAAAGTCAACGTAGATACACTAGAGTATTCCCCATCTTTCCAACATGTATCAAATATTATTTGCAACAATAAAAGCTAGCTTATAAAACTGGATTTAGTCGGTAGCGTAGTTCTCTGTATTACACGATATACGCCGGTTAACTACGAGGAAATATTTTTTTCCAAGAAACAACCAGTACCCCTAGTGTATTTTTTCGGTTACAAAATACGTCTCGATCGCGTTCGCGTTAAAATCTCAATTTGTATGGAAACACGAACAGCGCCTCCTAGCGGAACGTTTGCGATGTTCGTGTTTCCATATAAATTGAGATATTAATGCAAACGCGACCGAGACGTATTTTGTAACCGGAAACTTACACTAAGGGTACAGTTACCAAGCCGGTTGTCTAGGAGGGATGGATTTGCCGACTATTTAAGTGTCATTTTAAGAGTTAAGGGTAGTAGGTAGTGACGAGGGCGAGCGGGGCGTGGGGCGCGCGGGGTACCCGGGGCGGGCGGCGGGCCCGGCGCGGCCGGCGCTAGCAGTCGCGGTCCTCGCGCACGAGCTGCGCGGTGTCGGCGCCGGTGTCGGCGGCCGGGTCCAGCGCGCGCGGCCGCTTGCCGCCGCCGCTGCGCGTCTCCGTCGACGATGGAGATATCACCGCGGACACCACCTTGTCTTTTAACTCGTCTGGGACCTCGTAGATGCCCGCTGGGGAAAGAATGATGTTTTTAAATCAAAACGTTAATTCTGTAAGCGGGTCGAAAAATATAAGTATTTATACACATACTAGCACTATCAGAAAGGCCAACAAAATGCGCCGCAAGAAACCTAGCAGAAATTAATTTTTCAGAACAAATCACACTAACAGGTAAAACAAAGGAAATCAAATCCGACTTCCTTTCTAAAATTACAACAATGCCCAGTTTTAGAATATGACGGCCCCATCTCGTCCTACGTGTTTTCGTAAAAGGGGACTACGCTACGGGACTTGACGTGAGAGTAAGCAGCAGCGATTTCTATCGGCCAATTACGAATTCCGAACTACAGCGCTGCGGTGCAGAAGGCAAGGGCGAATCTTCAGACGACAACGCTGTCAATTCTGTCCAAGATCGTAACGACTTAGAAGATGAAATCACTCACGTAAGGCGGCGTCTCCCGCGGGCGGGTGCGCCACGGCGTCGTACATGGGGTTGGAGAAGTCTCGTCCCTTGCGGCGCGCGTCCTCGAGGCTGTAGGCGGGCTCGGCCGCGCCCGCGCCGAACTCCACGTTGGAGCCCGGCCGGAACGACACGCTCTGCGACGACGCTAGGCTGCCCAGCCCGCCGCCCTTGCCGCTGGAAACGTACAATTACAATGAAGTATTTTGTTTTTAATAAGGATAAGTAATTATTTATTTATTGCTCAATTATCTCATAGGCTCTGGATGAAAATTACAAAACCGCACCATAAATAAACATAAGTAAGTATCAACAGGTCGATGCATTCATTATTGTTTGGTAATGTAGTTGAATTTGAATTTATCAAACAAAACAATGAAAACAATTCGAAAAGGCGTAGACATGCGTGCAATATAACAACTCAACATATAATTTCTACAATTAATAATTCTCGTAACACGGTAAGCGGTAAGCGTATGGTCGTATACTCCTTGACAATCCTGTAGACACTTCCTTTCAGCCTACTAATATGAACATCGGGCTGCCTAAGGTTTTGTGATGTGACTATTATTTTTTTTTATTCCTTTTAGATGATAATTGCAACAACAGGGACATATAATAATCAAGCGTGCCCACGTTAGGGTGTGTTAGATGTGTAGAAAATTGTCAGATTGTATTGAATCGTACTTTAGAGTGTAGGTACTCACAAGGGCCTCTTCCTAATGACGAACCATGCGGCGGCGCCGGCGACGGCGAGCAGCAGCACGAGCAGCACGGGCACGAGCACGGCGGCGGGCGCGGCGCGCGTGGCGGCGGCGGCGCGCGCGCACAGCGGCGGCTGCAGCGGCGCGCGGCACACGCACTCCAGCGCGCCGTCCGCGCCCTCCGCGCACACGCCGCCGTTCTGGCACGGGCACACGCGCGGCAGCGGACGCGGCACCTCCGCCGCTGTACACACACATTGAAACACACATTGAACACACACACCGATTGAAATTCGAGGATTTTACTACTTAAATAATAATTTATAAATAATCAAATCATCATCATCATCATCATCTCAGCCGTAGGACGTCCACTGTTGGACATAGGCCTCCCCCATAGACCTCCAGTTGCTTCGGTTGGCAGCGGCCTGCATCCACCGTGAACCCGCGGCTTTAACCAGGTCATCCGTCCATCTCGTTGGTGGACGTCCCACGCTGCGCTTGCCGATTCGCGGCCTCCACTCGAGAGCTTTTCGGCCCCAACGGCCATCTGCTCTCAGTGCTATATGGCCCGCCCATCATTATCAGAATCAGGCGTTACTTTGCGGAGGTCTATATTAATGAACTAAAAGAAAAATAGCATAAGCTTAGCTATCGTAAGGTCGCGGGTGAGCAAGGAAATTCTTTGTTTGAAATAATCATCGTACCTTTATTTGCATCGTATGACGAACATCTGTTTCATATTAAAAGAAATCATGTCTTAGACTAAGCGGTTAAAATTTAAGGTTTTTATCCCAATTTTGTGGGAATATAAAGTAGTTTGTTTTAATCCTGACGCCCAATTAACTACATTTTAAATTTAATTCTAACTATATTCTGGATTTCAAAATTCATCAAAACAATTCTAAAAGTAGTTATTGCATCTACTCCCATCTTGTATCCATTGGTAACCAGTTACAAAATAGGACATGTGATTTTTCGTCGTCAGTTATGAAACGGGAAAATATATTACTGTATTTTTTTTTTATTTCGAATTAAGAAAAAAAATCTAATTTCAAATGGGGAATGGACGAAAATTAAAGAAACGCTTGAAACTTAATGGATGTAACAGAAACAATATCAGATTTTTGAGTAGCATCAATTAATAAAAAAAAAAGTTTTCTTTACCGCCAAATTAGGTACGACAGTCCGGTCGGTTACGGGTTGTTTCATAATCCAGAATAAAAAAAACATTAAAAAATAATTTATAGTTTTCCCATTTCAAAGCTAATTTGCAGGTGGTAGGAACTTGTGCAAGGTCCGCCCGGATTGCTACCACCACCATCTTGCTCGCTAATCCTGCCGTGAAGCAACAGTGCTTGCACTGTTGTGTTTCGGCGCGGAGAGTAAGACAGCCGGTGAAATTACTGGCACTTGAGGTATTCCAACTTAGGCCTCTAGGTTGGCAACGCATCTGCAATATCCCTGGTGTTGCAGATGTTTATGGGTGGTGGTGATCTCTTAACACCAGGAGACCCATTTGCTCGTTTTCCTTCCAGTCGAATAAAAAAAGAAAAACTATAGTGCTGAGATAATCAATAGTGCTCGTGATTCTAAGTAAGAAAAACCCAGAACTTCCTGTGTCTGAGTAAAAATGAAAGCTAGGCAGGTGCGGGTAGTTGTCAGTCGGTAGTAGTACTGACCGGCGTCGCAGGCGTGGTCGTGCGCGAGCCCCTTGGGCGGCGGCGCGCCCTCGTCGGGGCAGGCGCAGCGCCGCCCGCCCGGCACGGCCAGGCACAGGTGCGAGCACGGCGCGCCGCCGCAGTTGGTAGTTGGTAGTCGGTAGTACTGACCGGCGTCGCAGGCGTGGTCGTGCGCGAGCCCCTTGGGCGGCGGCGCGCCCTCGTCGGGGCAGGCGCAGCGCCGCCCGCCCGGCACGGCCAGGCACAGGTGCGAGCACGGCGCGCCGCCGCAGTTGGTAGTTGGTAGTCGGTAGTACTGACCGGCGTCGCAGGCGTGGTCGTGCGCGAGCCCCTTGGGCGGCGGCGCGCCCTCGTCGGGGCAGGCGCAGCGCCGCCCGCCCGGCACGGCCAGGCACAGGTGCGAGCACGGCGCGCCGCCGCAGTTGGTAGTTGGTAGTCGGTAGTACTGACCGGCGTCGCAGGCGTGGTCGTGCGCGAGCCCCTTGGGCGGCGGCGCGCCCTCGTCGGGGCAGGCGCAGCGCCGCCCGCCCGGCACGGCCAGGCACAGGTGCGAGCACGGCGCGCCGCCGCAGTTGGTAGTTGGTAGTCGGTAGTACTGACCGGCGTCGCAGGCGTGGTCGTGCGCGAGCCCCTTGGGCGGCGGCGCGCCCTCGTCGGGGCAGGCGCAGCGCCGCCCGCCCGGCACGGCCAGGCACAGGTGCGAGCACGGCGCGCCGCCGCAGTTGGTAGTTGGTAGTCGGTAGTACTGACCGGCGTCGCAGGCGTGGTCGTGCGCGAGCCCCTTGGGCGGCGGCGCGCCCTCGTCGGGGCAGGCGCAGCGCCGCCCGCCCGGCACGGCCAGGCACAGGTGCGAGCACGGCGCGCCGCCGCAGTTGGTAGTTGGTAGTCGGTAGTACTGACCGGCGTCGCAGGCGTGGTCGTGCGCGAGCCCCTTGGGCGGCGGCGCGCCCTCGTCGGGGCAGGCGCAGCGCCGCCCGCCCGGCACGGCCAGGCACAGGTGCGAGCACGGCGCGCCGCCGCAGTTGGTAGTTGGTAGTCGGTAGTACTGACCGGCGTCGCAGGCGTGGTCGTGCGCGAGCCCCTTGGGCGGCGGCGCGCCCTCGTCGGGGCAGGCGCAGCGCCGCCCGCCCGGCACGGCCAGGCACAGGTGCGAGCACGGCGCGCCGCCGCAGTTGGTAGTTGGTAGTCGGTAGTACTGACCGGCGTCGCAGGCGTGGTCGTGCGCGAGCCCCTTGGGCGGCGGCGCGCCCTCGTCGGGGCAGGCGCAGCGCCGCCCGCCCGGCACGGCCAGGCACAGGTGCGAGCACGGCGCGCCGCCGCAGTTGGTAGTTGGTAGTCGGTAGTACTGACCGGCGTCGCAGGCGTGGTCGTGCGCGAGCCCCTTGGGCGGCGGCGCGCCCTCGTCGGGGCAGGCGCAGCGCCGCCCGCCCGGCACGGCCAGGCACAGGTGCGAGCACGGCGCGCCGCCGCAGTTGGTAGTTGGTAGTCGGTAGTACTGACCGGCGTCGCAGGCGTGGTCGTGCGCGAGCCCCTTGGGCGGCGGCGCGCCCTCGTCGGGGCAGGCGCAGCGCCGCCCGCCCGGCACGGCCAGGCACAGGTGCGAGCACGGCGCGCCGCCGCAGTTGGTAGTTGGTAGTCGGTAGTACTGACCGGCGTCGCAGGCGTGGTCGTGCGCGAGCCCCTTGGGCGGCGGCGCGCCCTCGTCGGGGCAGGCGCAGCGCCGCCCGCCCGGCACGGCCAGGCACAGGTGCGAGCACGGCGCGCCGCCGCAGCCGCCGCCCACCGACGCGTTGTAGCGCCGCGCGTGGTACACTGAGGAGTAGGGAACACATTAGCATCACCCAAAAAATCACCACTGGATAATAATATATCGTCACTACTTTTAAAAATACTCGTATCTCAAAATAGATAATTTTCTGAGTGAACTTTATGAATATTATGTTAAGGTTCAAGTTTCAAGGTCAACAGTAGGTAACATGATTTTTTCCATGCCTCTGATCTCTGGTGATCTCAGGGCAGGCTCCTGCTTTGACCGACGGCTGAGCTTTGAAATCCAGCATGGTAATGTTGCTAGCTCCTTGGAGCCTTTGCCGCGGATCGTTAGTTTTTTTCCCGCGTTTGTTTTATTTACTTCCTTTTTTTTTACAATTTAGTTAATGAATTAATTTTTAAGTGGTTTATAGGTTAAGTTATTACTATAATAAGGGGCTGTTTCACCATCCATTGATTAGTGTTAACTGACGGTTAAATGTGATGCCGTCTCTATTTGTTTTATTCGAATAGACGGAGACGACATCACATTTAACAGTCAGTTAACACCAATCAATGGATGGTGAAACAGCCCCTTAGTGTTTTACTTATTTTAATGGTTTGTTTTTTGGAAAATTTATAACTTAACCTCATATAATAAAACCACGTGATTAGGTTAAGTTACAGTGTCATAATCAGAGCAAGATTTCGATTATTTCCATTTCACAAGGAATAAGACTGCAGAACGAAAACATACAGTGGACCAAAATATAGTTTAAAAACGCGCTCACCTTTCACAGCCGACGGGTTGACTAGATCCTTGGAGAGCACGAAGGGCACGCCGCGCCCGAACTTGTCCTGGCGCACCAGCTCGCCCGACTCGCGCGTCACCCAGAACAGCGACGACTCGAACACGTCCAGCGACACCGGGTGCTTCAGCGCGTCTCCCTTGAGCACGGCGCGGCGCTGCGAGCCGTCCGGCCGCATCATCTCGATGGTGTTCAGCTTGGTGTCCGCCCAGTAGATGGTGTGATCCATGGCCATATCTATCGCTAAACCGGTCGGATGCCGGATGTTTTCAGTGATGAGAGGCCGGCGCTGGGAGCCGTCCATCCAGGCGGTCTCTATCTTGGGCGCGGAGCCCGCGTCCGCCCAGTACATCTTGCCCATCTGAGGATCGACGACGACGGACGTCGGGCTCTCGAGGCCGACCGTGACGAGCGCCCTCCTGTACCGCCCGTCGGTGCGGGCGACCATGACGCGGCCGCGCGGCTTGGAGCCGGTGCGGTCGGTCTCCGTCCAGAACAGGTTGTCCCCGATGTAGTCGACGGCGAGGGCGGTCGGTTTGGAGCTGCCCTTCATGTTGAGGTCCTGCGCGAAGCCGCTCTTGACCTCTCCCTGCAGCGCGTTGACCATGTACGACCGTTTGATAGTCTTGTCGTAGCTGTCGGCCCAGAAGACCATCTCGTGCGTGGGGTCGTAGTCGATGGCTTCGATGCGTTTCTCCGCGGAGATGACGTCGTACTCTTCATTCTTGTCCTGCACGAAGGCGCGGATCTCGGGTCCGTTGGCGAACATCAGCACCACCTCGTCTTCTGTCGCTTTGCACACACCGGAGAGGCTGTCTGCCAATCTGGGGGAAGAGGTGCATTCAAATTAGAAAATGGGTTGTAAATGTGATTTTTTGTGAGTGTATGTAAATTCTGTATGATTGAGGGAACCAAAGTATACCGCCCAAGCTAAGAAAAAAAATACTTTGTTGCCAAGTGATACAAGATTGTGGTAATAGATGTATTATATTGGCGGGAAGGTGGTTTAATGGAGCATAGGTACCGTAATATGTAGTTATTACTGCTAAATTGAAAATACAAACCGAAACATAGATGCACAGGAAAACCAGAAAAATAAGACCAACACTGGGAATCGAACCCAGGTCCTCGGCATTCCGTGCCGCGTGCTATACCGCTACACCACTGCTGGTCAACGGCACGGCAAAAAAAAACAATCATAGTTATTACTGCTTCATTTATTTAATCTTTGTTGTTTGGTGAATGAGTTTTTGATGTCCTGTTTTTCTCCATGTTTGCGTGGTACATATGCGTAGGTAAGTTTATTGTTTAAAATTTGTGTCTACTTGTGAGATTCTATATATTATAATTGGCTTTATTGGTACTATAAAATAAGTATATTCTGTAAATTATAGCTGTTGGTTGTCCGAAAATAAATATTTTTTGCGTCAGTTTTACCACACTCAGATGAAGCCTCTTAAAAATACCTACTTTAGTCGCACTTGGCGAACCAATCGTCAGTTTTCGAGTAGACGAAGTGTATAGGCACATACTTGAACCCTTCCCGGCAGCTGCAGCTGTAGCTCCCGTTGATGTTGGTGCAGAGGTGCGAGCAGTGGTGGTCGCCGCCCGCGCACTCGTCCACGTCCTCGCAGCGCTTCGGGTCGGCGCGCGAAATGATCCAGCCCTGGTAGCACGAGCAGATGTAGCCGCCACTCCCGCCGCCGCCGCCCATGGCCAGAGGCAGCGTCAGGTTCGTGCAGAAGTGCTCGCAGCCACCTGGGAGGTTGTTGATATAAGTTTAGGTCACGACTGGGTTCGGACCTCTGTCCGAAGTGTTGTTGTTCCTTGGAGATAACCAAGGCTAGATAACTGGTTGTCTGTGAGGATTTTTTTTCCTTTTTTGTTAAAAATTAGCAGCAAAAACAGTTATCTCTGAAGAATAATAGATTTTCTTTGCAGATAGCTGTACTTAGTCTAAAGTTTTTTTCTTTCAAGGTAAGTTATGACATTGAGAGAGAGGTTTTTCGTCGTTTTGCTTTTTCTTATACTTACCAAGCAAATAATTTCATGACTGCTCCGGACCGTATTTTCACGGAATCGTATCGGAAGTAGTAATCGGTCATACAAGGTGACCTTAGCCTCTGGACAAATAATGGATAAGACTGATATTTAACAGTAACTTAAAATAGTAATTTGCTTAATTACACAAGAAAAAAATGTATGAAATCAAATCATCCAATTACACAGGTTGCTCCAAAGTGGTACATTGAAAACCGTTAGTTTTTCGGTAAATATCGGACTGATTATTATGATACTTTGCAGTTTGGTTTTAAATATCTTGCTAAACCAGTAGTAATCGTATTTATCCAGAGGCTGTCACCCAGTATAGGTAAACGCGATATTTGAAGCTGACCCTTGGTGGTGAGGTCGCACGTGTTCTGGTGGTGGCAGCCGCGCTCGTCGGACGCGTCGCCGCAGTCGTCGGCGAGGTCGCAGAGCTGCGCGCGCGCCACGCAGCGCCGGTTGGCGCACTGGTACTGACCCTTGGTGGTGAGGTCGCAGGTGTTCTGGTGGTGGCAGCCGCGCTCGTCGGACGCGTCGCCGCAGTCGTCGGCGAGGTCGCAGAGCTGCGCGCGCGCCACGCAGCGCCGGTTGGCGCACTGGTACTGACCCTTGGTGGTGAGGTCGCAGGTGTTCTGGTGGTGGCAGCCGCGCTCGTCGGACGCGTCGCCGCAGTCGTCGGCGAGGTCGCAGAGCTGCGCGCGCGCCACGCAGCGCCGGTTGGCGCACTGGTACTGACCCTTGGTGGTGAGGTCGCAGGTGTTCTGGTGGTGGCAGCCGCGCTCGTCGGACGCGTCGCCGCAGTCGTCGGCGAGGTCGCAGAGCTGCGCGCGCGCCACGCAGCGCCGGTTGGCGCACTGGTACTGCGCGTACGGGTCGCACGGCTTGGCGCGCGCCGCGCACAGCGTCATGTTGTTCTCGTCGGAACCGTCGCCGCAGTTGTCCACACCGTCGCACACTTGGTATCTGCCAACACATCATCATCATCATCTAAGCCGTTAAACGTCCACTGTTGGACATAGGCCTCCCCCATAGACCTCCAGCAGCTTCGATTGGCAGCAGCTTGTATCCCATATGAACTTATTGTCATTGTCTAACAAAGAAATCAAATTAGTTTTGATCAGTTCTTTCTGTCACACGATGTAGATGAGGGTAGAATAGAAAGAGGTACTTTTTGAATGCTATGAAGGTCAGAGTAGACAATACGGGCACCGATTTGCCATTCTCGATGCAACGAAGTAGAATCGACACCAGAGTCTTAGGATAGGCAATACACTATGCAGGTGGTAAGACCTTGAGCAAGGTCCGTCCGGATTGCTACCACCATTTCGCTCGCTAATCCTGCTGTGAAGTAGCAATGCTTGCGCTGTTGCGTTTCGGCGTGGAAATTATTTATTTATTTATTTAATTTCATAATTAACACTTACAGTCAAGCTACATATGCTAATTATATAATAAGAGAAGTTAATAATAGACAATTAAAACAGCCGGTGAAATTACTGGGACTTGAGGTATCTCATCTTAGGCCATCTAGGTTGGCAACGCATCTGCAGTACCCCTGGTCTTGCAGATGTTTATGGGCGTTGGTGACCTCTTACCATCAGGCGACCCACTCGCTCGTTTGCCATCCAGTCGAATAAAAAAAAAACTATTCTAAGGCTCATGTTCAACTCTTCCGAACTCTGCAAAGTAACGCGTGAATCGAAAAGCTTGAGTTTGACAATTGTGATTCTGTTAATTATATCCCACCAAAAACATTCTGTAAAAAACTAGTCAAGTCTCGATGGAGCTGCTTGTTTATCTCTAAAAAGTAATGAAATCTAGACAAAGTCGTGGCAAGTCTAAGGTTCCTTACTGCGATTTCTTTATTATTATAGTTAATGTTGTGTGACTTGGCCGTTGACTTGTACCCACTCACGTATAAAGAATGTAGAGTCTTAAGTCTTATTATTATTTTTTATACGTTAGTGGGTACCAGTCAACGGCCAAGTCTAAATGGTCTTCCTAGAGGTACGTACCGGGGCACGCAACGGTGATTGGTGCAGTGGAAGCGTCGCAGCGTGTCGCAGTTGAAGTTGGTGCAGAGCTGCGGCGCCTCGTCCGAGCCGTCGCCGCAGTCGTCCGCGCCGTCGCACAGGTCCGACTGCGACACGCACAGGTTGTTCGCGCACTGGAACCTGCCACACCACACGGTTACACACAAAACGAGGAGGCTGGCTTAACTTATGGGGCTCCGGGATACTTTAACACGTTTATTGCCAAGTCAAAATGCAGAAGTAATCCAGATGGCCAAAAAAAAAAACGTTTAATTTGATTCCTTAGTGGCCAATACTAAAATCAGAAGCAAATACAACTACGGCCGCAATTTTGTGGCTCGAACAATATTGTAGGCGACGTCGCGTGATTGGCCACAGCGTATACAGCCGCTTCACGCGATGTCGCGTGATGTGGCAATCAACGTATTAAGACCATGGACAGGGCCGTCTTTCATCTGTTAGAGGCCCTGGGCACAACATGCTACATTCGGTAAGCCTGATTTTCAGGCGAGAGTGAAGTAGGCTAGGTGTTATCGTTTGGTAATGGAGTAGACTTGGGAGCCCAAATGCATCGCGGGGCCCTGGGCACGTGCCCAGTGTGCCCAATGGGGAAGGGGGCCTGGCAATGGGGTCCAAAATGTGGATCCCCCGCAATATGTCCGAAAGTATTTTTTAACTATCACGAGAGAGTCCCTTGGTTTATGAAGTCTTGGGCACGTGCACTGTTGAAAAGTTTAGTTAAAAGGTAGAGACGTCTTGGGCGTGTACAAGAAGTGCGCGTTAGAATTTCCCCTTCGAATCCAATCCGAAGCACGCGAAAACTTTTTCTATTAAAAAAACTTAGATCTAAAGTAGTGTTTTGAGACGTAACTGACCTGCTTTCCGGGCAGTATCTGCCGCCGGGGAAGCGCGGCGGGCAGCCGATCTCGTCCGACAAGTCGCGGCAGTCGCGGTCGCCGTCGCAGCGGAAGTACGAGGCGATGCAGTGGCCGGACTTGCACTGGAACGTGCCGTTCTTGCACTGGAAGCCGCCGCACGCCAGCTCGTCCGAGTTGTCGCCGCAGTCGTCCTCGTGGTCGCAGCGCCAGCGCGACGAGATGCACTTCCCGTTGCCGCACTTGAACTCGGACTCCGAGCACTCCCGGTACTGGTGCTGGCACACGCTCTCGGCCTCGTCGCTGCCGTCGCCGCAGTCGTCGGTGAAGTCGCACAGCCACTGCTTCGGTATGCAGCGCTTGTTCTCGCACGTGAAGTCGGTCTCGGCGTTACAGGACGGGCAGTTCTCCGGCAGCTCGTCGGAGCCGTCGCGGCAGTCGTCCTTGCCGTCGCAGAAGAGCCACTTCGGTATGCACCTGTAGTTGGACTGTCCGGGGCAGCGCCGCCAGCCGGTGGTGCAGTTCTTCTGGCGACACATGTAGGCGGGCTCGTCGGAGTCGTCGCCGCAGTCGTTGTCGAAGTCGCACATCCAGAGCTTGGGGATGCAGCGGCCGTTCTTGCAGGAGAACTCGGTGTCGGGGTTGCAGGTGCGGTTGTGGCACATGGCGGGCTCCTCGTCGCTGCCGTCCTTGCAGTCGGTGTCGCCGTCGCACTTCCAGCTGTCGAGGATGCAGCGGCCGCTGGAGCGGCACTTGAACTCGAGCAGCGGGCACTCGTGCGCGCACTCGGCCTCGTCGCTGCCGTCGCCGCAGTCGTCCGTGCCGTCGCAGATGGTGGCGGCGGGCGTGCAGTTGGTGTTCTTGCACTGGAAGGACCCGGCGCGGCAGTGCCGGACCGGGCACGTGTCCGGTTCGTCGGAGCCATCCATGCAGTCTTTCTCGCCGTCGCACTTCCAGAACCACGGGATGCATTTCTCGTCGCGTCCGTTACACCTGTGCTGTCCGTCCGTGCAGTTCGCGATGCAGGTCTTCATGTCCCGCGCGAGGTAGTACTGGTTCGGACACGCACACTTGTACGTGGTCGCGCCCTCCTCTCCGTAGCCTTCGATATTCAGGTAGCTGGATTCGTGAGGAGGCGCTATGAGACACAGGTGCGAGCATCCTCCGTTGTTGGTGCCGCAGGGGTTCGGATACGGCAGCTGTCTCAGCGGATGCACCACGTGGATGTCGTACGGCCGGTGCGTCGTGTTCCGCAGCACCGTGAGGTTCTCCCCGGAGTGTTTGTTGGCCTTGCTTATGGCCTTGAGATTCCAGTCGGTCCAATATATCTCGTCGTCGAACAAGCTGATGGCGAAAACGTGTGGGACTTTCTCTCCGGACAGCACGACGTGCCTGTGCCTGCCTTCGAGATCGGCGGAACCGATGTAGTCCAGGTGAGCGTCGGCCCAGTAGATCCTGTCCGTGAAGTAGTCGATCGTGAGGGCGTTCGGCCAGGCGATGTCGTTCTCCCAATTCAGGATGGCGGTGTAGTTTGAGCCGTCCATACCCATCTTGCCGATGTAGGCCTGCAGATGCCACGACGTGAAGTACAGGTATCCGGTGCCGGGGTGGACGATGATAGCCCGCGGGTCCGCGATGCCGGTCTTGAGGGTCTTTCGTCGAGTGCCGTCCAATTCGGAGACGTCCAGATTCTTGGAATGCCGGTCGAGCCAGTAAAGCTTTCTTCCGATCCAGTCGACGGCGATGCCCTCCAAGCCGTGCGAGTCGTGCCGGATCACGACCTCCTTCGTGGGGTTGGGGTCCGTGTAGTCGGAGCGGTAGATGGTCTTGGCGGACACGTCGGCGAAGTACATCTTGTTCTCCTTGAAGTCGAAGTCGATGGCGACGACGTTCATGAGGTCCTGGTGCACGAGGCTGTACTGGCGCGCGTCCGTGGACATGTTGCGCACGTAGTACTTGTTGGTGAAGATGAGCCAGGCCGTGGTGTTGTCGCGGCGCTTGCAGGTGTGCTCGTCGGCCTCGCGCTCGTAGTAGGGCTCGGCGCACTTGCAGTAGTACGAGCCGGGCGTGTTGGAGCAGCGCTGCGAGCACACGCCGGGCGTGGCGCTGCACTCGTCCACGTCGGCGCACGCCTTGCCGTCGCTCAGCAGGCGGTAGCCCTGGTTGCAGTCGCAGTAGAAGCCGGTGAGCGTGTCCACACACTTGTGGCCGCACTGGTTGCTCTCCAGCTTGGCGCACTCGTCCACGTTGCAGTGCGCGGGCTCGTCCGAGTCGTCGGCGCAGTCCGACACCTTGTTGCAGACGAGCCGGTTGTCGATGCACTGGTCGTTGTTGCACTTGAACTGGCCGGCGGGGCACGTCTTGTTCTCTTTGCCGCAGTCGACCTCGTCCGAGTGGTCGCCGCAGTCGTCCTCGCCGTCGCAGCGGAAGTGCTTGCGGATGCACTTGAAGTTCTGGCACTTGAACTCCTGGTCGGAGCACTGCTTGTACTGCGAGTTGCAGTGCTTGCCCTCGTCGGAGCCGTCGCCGCAGTCGTTGTCGTGGTCGCAGACCCAGCCGCGGTTGACGCAGCGGCCGTTGGTGCACTGGAACTGGTCGTCGGAGCAGGGCGCGGGCGTGGCGCAGTGGTGCAGCGTGGCGTTCTCGTCGGCGCCGTCGATGCAGTCGGGGTCGCCGTCGCAGAGCCACTTGCGCGGGATGCACTGCGCGCGGTTCCACAGCTTGTTCTCGGCGCAGGTGTACTCGGTGTCGGGGTCGCACTTGCGCTCGTTGCACTGGTGGCGCTCGTCCTCGTCGCTGCTGTCGAGGCAGTCGTTGTCGCCGTCGCAGATGTAGATGCGCGGGATGCAGTTGCCGTTGTCGCACGTGAACAGGTCGCCGAAGCAGGTGCGGCCCTCGGAGCGGCAGTACTCGGGCGGCTCGTCGGCGTTGTCGCCGCAGTCGTCGTCGCCGTCGCAGTACCACGTGGCGGGGATGCAGCGGTGGTTGGGGCAGCGGAAGCTGTTCTGCGGGCAGGTGCGCTGCGCGCAGTGCAGCGGGTCCTCGTCGCTGTTGTCGCCGCAGTCGTTGTCGCCGTCGCACAGCCAGTAGGGCTCCACGCAGATGTTGGTGCGCTCGCACTTGAGGTGGTTGGCGGGGCACGTGGTGTTGCGCGGGCAGCGCTCGTGCGTCTCGTCGCTGGTGGCGTTGTCCTTGCAGTCGTTGATGCCGTTGCAGACCTGCGCCTGCGGGATGCAGCGCGCGTTGGCGCACGTGAAGTCGCCGGCGGCGCACGGCGCGTACACGCAGCCCTCCTCGTCCGAGCCGTCCTTGCAGTCGTTCTCGTGGTCGCACTTCCACGACTCGAATATGCAGCGGCCGTTGTTGCAGCGGAACTCGTGCGGCGAGCAGGAGTGGTACGCGCAGTAGTTGCGCTCCTCGTCGGAGCGGTCGCCGCAGTCGTCGTCGCCGTCGCAGGCCCACATGCGGCTGATGCACTTGCCGTTGGCGCACGCGAACTTGCCGGCGTCGCAGCTGACGTTGCGCGGCACGCACATGCGGCCCTCGTTGACGAGCTTGCTGGCGTCGTCGCACTTGCACTCGGCCGTGCCGTTGGGCGCGGGGTGGCAGGACTGCGCGCAGCCGCCGTTGCTGAGCGCGCAGGGCGTGGCGCGGCAGACCTGGCGGGCGGCGCTCACCACGTGCAGGTCGCGCGGCGAGTCGTCCAGCCGCTTCACCATCTCCTGCATGTCGGCGCCCGTGTGCTTCTCGGCGCGGTACACGCCGCGCAGCTGCAGGTCGGTCCAGTAGATGTACGGGCCGTGCACGGTGATCGCGAACGGGTAGATGGTGGCCGACACGAGCACCTCCCGCTCGGAGCCGTCCATGCGCGAGCGCTCGATCTTCTCGCGCACGGCGTCCGTCCAGTACAGCATGGCCTCGTCGAAGTCGATGGTGAGGCCGCTGGGCTGCGACAGGTCCTTGTCGATGATGGCTTTCTTGAGCGAGCCGGCCATCGTGGTGCGGTAGATCTTGCCGGAGGTGCCGAAGCGGCCCCAGTCGGTGTAGTAGAGGGTCCCGTTGCAGGGGTCGACGACGATGGCGCGCGGCCGCTCCACGCGCGCGATCATCACTATCATGGAGCCGTCGAGGTTCATGGCGTAGATCGAGTTGTTGGAGCTGTCGGTCCAGTAGATCTTCTTCTGCGTCCAGTCGTAGGCGATGCCCTCGGGGTTAATGTTCTTGTAGAGGATGCTCTGGATGTTGGCCGGGTCGGGGTTGTTGGATGGCATCCACGCGATCTTGGCCCAGGGCCGGATCTGGGTGAAGAACAGTTTGTTGTCGGCGTAGTCGAACTCGACGCCGACGACGTTCGTGAGGTTGACGACGGGCTTGAAGGGCGTGCCGGTGGACTTGGGGTCGAGGTTGACGGCGCGGATCTCGGTGCGCGTGGTGAACACGAGGTACTCGTCGACGACGTCGCATTTCTTGGGGTCGCTCTTGGAGACCTGTCCGGTGGCGCACTCGCACCGATGCATGTTGGTCTTCGCTTCGTCCGGAGGGTAGCTGAAGCAGAGTTGTTCGCAGCCTCCGTTCCCTAATTTTCTGCAAGGGTTGTTTTCGTCAGTCGGCTGGTTATTGATATCGAAGATCACGATATCCCTCAGCTTCGGCAGATTGGTTCTAATTTTATCAGGTAGCGACATGTTTCCGGGCAGCTTCAACGCCTTGTAAATGGTCTGCAAGTTTCTGTCTACCCAGTAGACGTTGTTCGTGTGGATGGCAATGCCCATAGGGTTCGGTAGGTTAGAGCGGATCACTTGTCTGTTGCCGCCGCTGTACGAGATCTTCTGTATCTGATCCAGTTTGGAGTCGACCCAATAGACGTCGTGAGACAGCATGTCGATAGTCAGATCTCTCGGGTTGGAAATTCCAGAGCTGACGAGAGTTTCCCATTTAGATCCATCGAGGTAAGCTTTACCGATGCGCGGATACTGTCCGTAGTCAATCCAGTACAATAGTCGTTTGATAGGGTTGACCGCGAGTTCTCTCGGCGCGTCCATGGTCTTCTTCACGAGCACCTTCCTGTGGGAGCCGTCCAGCCAGCACATCTCGACGTAGTTCTCGTGCGGGAACACGTTGGTGAAGTACAAGTTGCCGGCGACCCAGTCCACCGCCAGCCCGCGGATGCCGTTGCTGCCGATGCCGTCCTTGACGACGTGTCGCAGCTCCGTGCCGTTGGGCCGGATACGGAAGATGCCGTTCCACTGGCCGCGGTTAAACTCGACCCAGTAGATGTAGTTATCGGCGAAATGGACGTCCACGTGCAGGATGTGGTGTCCGGCGCCGGTCACGGGCACCATGGCCTCGGCGCTGTCCTCGAGGCTGTAGCCGCGGATCATATCCAGTTGCGACACGACCGCGAAGGTCTTGTAAGGCACGCAGTTGATCTCGTTCTCCTTTTTGTATCCGATGGAGCAAGCGCACACACGCGAACCGCCTTCGCCGGGGATACAGATCTGCTCGCATCCGCCGTTGTTCTGGAGGCACGGGTGGTGAATCATCTTTCTCTTCTGGAATATCGTCATGGATTTGAGGTCGCTCTCGTTGTCCATTATTATTTTGACGTTCTCCCCGTTCGGGAGATCGGCCTTGATGATCTTCTCGTGGCGCTGATCGAGGACATACAAGCGCGAGTCGAGCACGGCCACAGATTTAGGGTAGGATATGTCGTTTGTCTCTGAGAGGATGGTGCGGCGGTCGTTGCCGTCGGTGTTGACGCTGCTGACGGAGGCGGGGTACTGCGTGCTGAAGTAGACGATCTTCTTCTCGACGTCGACGGTGATGGCCTCGGGCCGCTCGATGGCGTCTACCAGCACCGCGGCGTTGGACCCGTCCATGTTGGCGCGCCCTATCTTTGCCGGCACTCCGTAGCCGCCCTCGTCAGACCAGAAGATTTTTCTAGAAATAAAAACAAAAGTTAAGATACTAAGAGCCTGCGAAGACTAAGTGCATTATAGAGCTTAGCGATAACGTACACAGCAGGTGATCAAAATGCTAAAGTTCGTTTTAGAGTTCTTTTCCCGCCAAGGGCCAATACAATAATGCTGCGATGACTGACATTGCTAAACCAAACTAGGTTTTCTCACGAGCGGTCAACGGTCCCTGAAATGCCGAAGTTCAGACTGTTCTCAGTCTGCGAAGGTTCTAAAGTTCGTAAACGCAGAGTATTTTAAATTCAGTTCATTGGAACTTACCCTTCAGTTGGATCCAAGCAGATTCCCTTGGGCCGTGCTACGGACACTCTGCTTCCGTCGTTCGCCAAAACGATAGTCCTGTATTTAACTTTGCCGTCCACGCGAACCATTTCGATGTTGCTGGCGATACGGTTAGCCATGTACAAGTTGCGTCCGAGCCAATCGAAGGCGATGGCCGATGGGGCGCCGACGATGCCCGTGTCGTCTCCGAAGAATTCCACCTTGTCGCCACCGCCGTAAGGCATGCTGTAGATCGTGCAGTTTTCATTGTCTTCGCTGTCACCTCCCACAGATTGCAGCCAATACAACATGTGTCCTTGACGGTCGTAATCAATTTGCACGCCACCTAAAAACAAATCCTCGTTTTAGTTTGGAGCAAGTGGTTTACTAAAAATGTTATACTTAAAGGTGGATATGAAATTTATACCTTGAACACCGACAACAGGTGCGAGCTGGCCCGCCTTGCCGGAGCCATCGGGTGACAGATCGATGATCTGCGTTCCCTTGAGCACCATCAGATAAGCGTTTTCCTCTGTAAACAAAAATGACATTAACGAAGAAGTCAGGAGAAACAAACAAAAGCTTCAATCGTTTAAAAAGTTATCATACCTTCAACGCATTTTCCTTCCGGCAGCAGCTTGAAGCCCGGCTTGCACATACAGGTGTAGCCGGTGGTGCTGTTGGGGCTGAGCAGGCACAGATGCTGGCAGGCGCCGGGCCGGCAGGGCGAGGGGTGCGGCGGCTGCAGCGACGGGTGGTGCACGTGGATGGACAGTGGCTGCGAGATCAGGTGCGACACCACCGTCTGGTTCGAGCCCTTGAACTTGTGGGCCGACAGCACCCGGTTCAACTGGCGGTCCGTCCAGTACAGAGTGTCTTCGAACATCGTCAACGAATGTGGATGCAAAAGGTAATGGCTACCCGCGAGCACCTGTTGTCTTCCGGTTCCGTTGTAATTGCAGAAATCGATAAAGTCGAGCTTGGAGTCGGCAAAGTAGACTCGTTGGGTGGCCGTGTCGAGGGTGAGGCCGTTCGGCCAGTAGATCTTGGTCGTGATGATGGCGAAGCGCTGCGAGCCGTCCATGCCGACGCGCTCGATACGAGGGTTCTCTCCCCAGTCCGTCCAGAACAGCCACTTCGCGTTCGGTGCGGGGTCCAAGCACATCCCTCGAGGCTGAGTGATGTTTCCGCTCAGTAGCGTCGTCCTCGCACTTCCGTCCTCTTTCGCTACCTCGATAGTGTTGAGCTTGCTGTCCAACCAGTAGATGTTGCCTCCGACCCAGTCGTACGCCAGACCTTCGACTAAGTCCAAGCCGGTGGACACGAGCTCCTTAGGTTCGCTTCCGCGATCCAGTCTAGATATGGTCTTCAGTTTCATGTCGGACCAGAATATGGTCCCCGTGTGCATGTTGGAGTCGGTAGCGACGACGTTTTCGACGCTGATCGGGACCCTTTCGAGGCCTTGTTCGTTGAGATCGGCGACGAGGATGGAGTGGCGGTTGGAGATGATGAGGAAGGCGCTCGAGTGGTTATCAGCCTTGCAGGAGTGTTTGTCGGTCGCCAGCTGGTAGCCGGGGACGCACCCGCAGCGGTACGAGCCCTTGAGGTTGATGCAGTCCTGCGAGCAGAGCCCGGGCGGCGTGCACTCGTCTATATCCTGGCACAGGAAGCCGTCGCTGGAGAGCTCCTCGCCGGCTGGACACAGGCACAGTGGACCGTTCGGTGTCTGCTTGCACTCGTTCGAGCACAGTCCTGCCTGGTGCTGGCATTCCGCGAAATCACAACTAGGTCCTAAACAAAAGAGAGCGATAAGAAGAAATGTATATGATGTCCTTCCGATTGTGACTTGAAAATTGACGGGAGTCAATGTTACCTTCGTCGGCTCCGTTGGGGCAGTCAAACTTGCTGTCACAAACTTGCGTGAGGTTGACGCAGCGTCCGGTGACTCCTGGGCATTGCCATTGGCCAGACGGGCATCTGAAAATAACATCAGGAGCGGTGTAAAATATTGCTTCCTGCCTGTGATCACTTAATTTGAAAACGGGGCGTCGCAACTTTTCATTGGTTCGTCATAAGAGACATTTTTTATTATTATTATTATTATAAGCCTTCTCTATCAGATATTTTACAGTTGGTTGGGTTCTTTAGATGACTGTTTCATTGGTTGTAATATCTGTGTGCATTTTGATAGCAAAGGCCTCCTCCAACTGACTCCACTTTTCTCTTTCTCTGGCTAGTGATGTCCAAGTACTGCCCGCCACAGCTCTAATTACGTCGTAAAAAAAGAGACATTTACCAAGGAAGTTATCATTATTTTATGTGAGGTCATTTTGACAGCTCTAGTTGAAACTGTACTTCAAATTTGATCCACACAAAACGGCTTCCCCAAACTTCGACTTTGAATCGGATGTCTCCTTGTGAACGGGTGCTGTTTTATATAGAAGCCTCCCAACGTGTTATACCAAATTCAGTTTACCTGAAGGGCGGTGGTTTGCAAGCGTGAGCAGTGCTCTCGTCGGAGCCGTCGCCGCAGTCGTCGCGGCCGTCGCACACGTAGGCCTGGTACACACAGCGGCCCGAGGCGCATTTGAAGTGGTTGGGCGGGCACGCGGCCGCGCCGCACGTGGCTGGCTCGTCAGACAGGTCCTCGCAGTCCGGGGACCCTGCACACGCCACCATCGTGATGATTACTTGTTATTTTAAAGCATAAGACTTTTTGAATACCACGCTTTTTTCCATTTGTTGTTGGAATGTGCTCGGAACTCAGACTTAAGGAGAAGGGTCCTTGGGGGTTTGGGCCTCATGCACGATGGCCAAGTCAATTGTTGGCTCTCAAGGCCGGCGGCATTTGACAAAGCCATTTGCATCTACCACTTTTTTAATATGTCCTTTGCGTAAGGAAAATGAGTAAGCACCCATGAGGCTGACATGATCACCTGGAGTGTTCAAAGCCTCTACAAAATGAAGAAAAAAAAACCGCGTTTTTTAAACGCGTCGACGACGCGCGTTTATTTCGATACAAACGCGATACGCACGCGAGTCGTTTGGTTGTTCTATGAAAAGAACGCGATGGTGTGTTTAACAACGGGGTGTGCAGATTGGGAATTTCGCTCACAATTGAATTGCTTCGTAGGTTTATGTAGCTTTCTCGTAAAAGCGATAAAGCTCGTGATATATTTCAAATATTAATTTCGAAAAACTCAGAGGTCCACAAACCCTAATTTGAACACATGATTCACTAACGTCAGAGGCCATTGCGAGTGCTGCTCATCTATTTCGCTTCGCTAGAGACAGGGAGAAATATTCAGAACTGACTGCCAACCTTCGCTAGTCTGAGAGGCATTTTAAGAAGAAGAAGAGGCCATTGCTAAAATCAATACACCATCACGGCTCAGTACGGCAAATCTAATTAACAAGTTCAAAACTACTCTTTTCAGCATTATTTACGTGGGATCGTAGGAGTCACTCACCATCGCAATACCACGTCCTCGGTATACAGATCCCGGAGCTCTGGCACTGGAACTGCTTGTCGGGCGAGCACTGGTGCGGCGCGAGCGAGGGGCAGCCGGCCTCGTCGCTGCCGTCGTTGCAGTCGGGGATGCCGTCGCACTTGTAGGCCTCCTGCACGCACTGCTTGAGGTCGGCGCACTTGAACTGCGACGCCAGGCACGACACCGGCGGGCAGTCCGCCTCGTCCTGCTTGTCGAAGCAGTCGTCGTCGCCGTCGCACACCCACGACGCCGGGATGCAGTGCCCCGTGCGGGGGCATGTGAACTGACACACAACACTGATTAGCTACGGCGAAATAAACCCGAAAAACTCATGTTATAAGTCGAATTTAACTCCACATGCTTCAGCTTCAGGTTGATTAATTACAATTGTATTTTTTCAAGAATAAGATGAGTAAGAGCAGTTCCAAAATACTGGAATTTTACAAAATTCCAATGAGAATTCTCAAAAATTATGCCGTGGATTTCATTTTACATTTGTTCATTTTTATTCCGAACCCGTGGTAACATTGGGTTATAAAGTAGCTTATTTATTATTACACAGATGTCCATCTATTAATATGCCAAATTTTTATTAAATCATGTCAAGAAAATAAACATTACAGATAAAAAAATCATTCTTAACTTAAGTGCTTAGCCTAGTCAAAAAGACCCTCTTCAAGTTGTCTCTACCCATCAAACTGACCGCGTTACCACGCTGAATAGCGACGGACTGTACACAATTATATATCTAAATCCATTCAGCTCTTTTAGCATGAAAGGGTAAATAAACAAAGTAAGCCTTGTATAAGTTCTACTTTCTAAACTAACCTGGAAGTAAGCACAAGTCTTCTCCGCGCAATGCGTGCCCTCGTCAGAGCCGTCGCCGCAGTCGTTCTCCGAGTCGCACTTCCAGGTGTTGGGCACGCACCGGCCGTTGTCGCACTGGAACTGCGTGGCCGAGCACGTGGCGTTGACGCAGCCGCTCTCGTCGCTGAAGTCGCCGCAGTCGTTCTCGGAGTCGCACTTGAATGTCGCCGGGATGCAGCGGCCGGACTTGCACATGAATTCGGAAGCGCTGCAGGTTGATTCTGGAACGTTTCGGGGGTTTGATTAATAGCATCAGCTGCTTGGTCAACGGTGCCGTAAAATAAATAAGGCAATACTAGACAGAAACTTGGTTCTTTGGTGTGAATTAAAGTTCAGTTTATCGTATATTTGTGAATGGCATGAAACCATTTTCTAATCAGTGGTGGTCACTGGTATGCCAAATAAATTTCAAACAGGACAATATTTAAAATCACCTGTAATGGTTAAGATGCCCTGCTACACGGTGATTAAATACCGAGATGTTCATCATCATCATATCAGCCATAGGACAGCCACTGTAGGGCATACACCTCCCCCATAGACCTCCAGTTGCCTCGGTGGGAAGCTGCTTGCATCCACCGTGAACCCGCGATTTTAACCAGGTCATTTGAGATGGTGATGAAATTTAATTCCTGTGATAACCTAGAACAGAGCAGAGCACCCTGGTGCCGCCGTACAAGAAGTGCCACATTACTGCTCATATTCATCTATAGGTATTTTGTGACAATTAGTTAGGAATACGCCTCTACTGTTTGGAATCCTCACTTTTAAGACTTTAAGCCCTGACCGTAGACAGAAGTGGAATCAAAACAAGAAAGAAGAGAACACTTGTATGAAATGAGCGAGTCACTCACTGGTGCAGTTCTGTTCCTCGTCGCTGTTGTCGAGGCAGTCGTCGTCGCCGTCGCAGACCCAGCTCTTGGGCACGCAGCGCTGGTTGCCGCAGGTGAAGTCCCAGGCGTTGGGGCAGGCCTGCAGCGGCGGCTCCTTGTTGGGGTCGGCCACACAGCTCGTGCCGTCCGGCGCTAACTGCTCGCCGTACGGACACCCGCACTTGACCGTCAGCAGCTCCGTGTTGTTGCGAGGCACGGCGAAGCAGAGCTTCTGGCAGTTCCCGTTGTTCCTCGAGCACGGCTGCATCGGATGGATCTTCTGGATGTCCTTGCTGTACACTTTGACGCCGTACAATCTGTTGGTCTGAGGCTCGCGCACCATTATGTCCTCCTGCTCGCCGGTCAGTTTGTGGAGTCTCACTATCGCGTCCAGTCTCCAGTCCGTGATGTACATGAACTCTTTGTGGATCACGATAGAGAATGGATGTCTGATGAGTCTAGAGTTGACCGTTTTTACGTCGGTACCGTCTAGATTGGCGTGTTGGACGTGGTCGAGGAGAGCGTCGCACCAGTACACGCGGTCCGCGTCGAAATCTATGGAGAGACCGTTCGGCCAGCCGAGGGTGACGTTCTCGAACACCAGGAGGCTGGTCCCGTCCGTGTTGGCTCGGCTGATGTTGGCCGGTCGGTCCCATTCCGAGAAGAATATGTATCCTTTGTTCGGATGAACGACTATGGCTCTCGGTCTTTTCAAGTCTTTTAACAGAGTTCTTTTGTACGCGACGTTTCTCGTCGATAAAACGTTAAGCGTTCCTTTCCTCGAGTCGATATAATATAAATTCTTCGAGGCCCAGTCGACCGCCAGGCCTTCGACTCCCTCGTTCTGCGAAGCTAATACTATCTCCCTAGTCGTGCCGTTTCTGTGCACTCTATAAATAACATCTTGTAAAACGTCCGAATAATAAATATGTTCATCTCGCGAGTCGAAGTCCAAGCCGACGAACCTCGCCCGCCTCGACACGACCGGCAGGATCGCGTCGCTGAAACCCTCAATTACCGGGTTCAACACTTTCCCCTTAATGAACCTCTGCTGGGAATACATAAGGAACTCCGATACGACATCACAGTTTCTCAAGTCAGTCTCTAACCTATAGCCTATATTACAAGCGCAGCGGTACCCGAGCCCGCCGTTCTGGAGCGCGGTCACTATGCACATGTGGGCGCAGCCGCCGTTGTCGACCCCGCACGGGCTGTTCACGGAGGTCTGTTTGAGCGAGTGGATGACGGTGACGGCTTTGGGGTCGCGGATGTCCTTCGTCTTGAAGATGGCCTGGATGCTGGAGGAGCCCTCGAACTTGTTGACGGAGCTGACGCCCTGCTTGGTGGCGTCGGACCAGTACACGCGGTCCTCGAAGAGGGCCAGGCGGGAGGGGGAGGGCACCTGCTGGCCGCGCAGCACGAGGAAGCGGTGGCCGCCGTCGTAGTCCACGGTCTCGATGTAGTCGAGCAGCGAGTCGCACCAGAACACTCTGCGCGCGACGCCGTCCACGGCGAGCCCCGACGCCTTGTACGCCGCCTCCGACACTATCGACTTGGCGTGCGTGCCGTCCATGTTCGCGCGAATTATCTGGAAGAAACATTAGGGATGATGTTACTTGCAGAATTTAAATAGTTGAATGCGATTGGATATGATTACGAGTGACGATACATTTAGATTACGGGGCTGTTTTACCATCTATTGATTAGTTTTATGTAACTGACGGTTAAATGTGATGCCGTCTCTATTTTTTTTTTAATAGACGGAGACGGCATCACATTTAACCGTCAGTTAACACTAATCAATGGATGGTGAAACAGCCCCTTAAAGTCTTAACCACAAATATTGTAATCTCCTAACAATTATGAAAAACCTTTCCTCATTTCATTCCAACGTACCAATTATCGAACTTGCTTCAATCGTAACCTATGGTGGATGGATCCATCCATTTATATAAAATATCACAGTGTCATGGTATTTATTACAAACAAAGGACCTTACTATTATACTATATACTGAATATACTGTAACTGAAACAATGTTTTAAAATCGATCAGGGGCCGTATTATCTAATGCGCGGACACTCGTAGTTAAATTCACCATCTCTCTCTACACTCATAGTCTACTCTACTCTACTGTGTGGCAAAAGGAGCCAGAGCGTCAGACAAAACTGCCATAGGAACCAAAAGGGTCCAACTATACACAGCAGAATCCCTCACCTGACTGCTGTCAGCAACAAACATCAACCCCAGCGTGGGGTCCAGCGCGATGTCCGACGGGCTGGTGAGGTTGGAGCCGAGCACGACGGCGTGCCAGCGGCCGTCCAGCTCGAACACGTCGATCTTCTGCCCGACGGCGTCCGCCACGTACAGCTTGTCGCCCACCCAGTCCACGGCGAGCGCCACGGGCGCCCACGAGCCCGCCACCGAGATGTCCACGCCGTACGACGAACTGCCCGCCGGCACGCTCAGCTGCTGCGAGTGGATCTGGAATAGACGTGTTCAAAATAAAGCTGTGTTAAATAAATAAATAATAAATAAATATCATGGGACACTTGACACCAATTGACCTAGTCCCAAACTTAGCAAAGCTTGTACTGTGGGTACTAGGCAACGGATAAACATACTTATATAGATGAATAAATACTTAAATACATATTAAAAATCCAAGACCCGAGAACAAACATTCGTATTATTTATACAAATATCTGCCCCGGCCGGGATTCGAACCCAGAACCTTAAGCTTCGTAGTCAGGTTCTCTAACCACTTAGCCATCCGGTCATCATCAAATACTTGTGGGTTCGCGGTGGATGCAGGCCGCTTCCAACCGAAGCAACTGGAGGTCTATGGGGGAGGCCTATGTCCAACAGTGGACGTCCTACGGTTGAGGTGATGATGATGATGAAATACTTGTGATGTAAGTATATAGATATCATTTATAAATATTGTGAACCTGTTTTAAAAAAAAGAGAAATATCTCGTTGAGTTTCTTGCCGGATTCTTCTCAACTGAGGTTTTTTCCTAACCGGTGGTAGATTTTTTTGACGTTCATAAGTGCTTGTTATAGCATAAATTGAATAAAGAGATTTTGACTTTGATTTTGAAACGTGACATTACGCGTTCAGCTCAAGTGTTTGCGGTGTTCTTTTACCATTTTGATTGTCTTTAGCTTTTGAGCTTTTTAGAGTTGTCCTTCATTGTGCTCTTAGTTAGGAAGCGTGGGGCACTCTTGAGCTGACCGTCGAGACACAAGGTGCTTAATAATACCCGCTAGAATAGAATCGCGTGATAGTGATAAGAGATTGTAAGGGCAAATATTCGAGCGTTCTGACCGCGCGGTCAAACGACATTAGCGTCCCACGTTTATATAGCACAACGGAAAGACAAGTCACAAGAATTTTAATCACGCTAAATTCAGTATCGGTGTTGTCTTAAATTTTTATAAAAAACACTGGGCATCACTCCTTTTAATAACGCTGCAAAAACGCTGAATATTCGCCCGTAAACGTTCAGCTGTGGTGAAAAATAAATTTCTTAAAAGGTGGAGCCTAATTTATAAGAATCCTCATAAGTTATGCGGGAGAAATACATCGAGACACCCACCTTCCTAAATTGAAAATACAAACCGAAACATAGATGCACAGAAAAATAAGAGTAACACTGGGAATCGAACCCAGGTCCTCGGCATTCCGTGCCGCGTGCTATACCGCTACACCACTGCTGGTCAACGGCACAGACACGAATTTCCCTATGCATCACAATATCTCAGTCTGTTTACATCGCCACTTAAGCAGTGACCTAGCGCCATCTATATTGTCTAACTCTCATGCGCTATGGCGCATAAAAGTAAAAATTTGGAATTGAAATAAAAAAATACAAAAAGATTCCAAAAAACCAGTGTTAACCCACCTTCCTAGTTTTAAGATCAGACCAGAAGAGCAGGTTCCTCTTGTAGTGGTAGTCGAGGCCGGCGGCGGCGGTGGCGTTGGCGAGCACGGCCTGCGCGCGTCCGTGCAGGTCCATGCGCAGCACGGCGCGCTCGTAGGCCAGCAGCAGCGCCGGCGCCGCGCCCGCGCCCGCCACGCAGCGCGCGCCGTCCGTCAGCGTGTACCCGGGCGCGCATGCGCACTTGTACGCTGAGGGAGTACGTTCATTAGTATACATACATCAAAAACGTCTTGCCCCCTTATTCATAAAACTTAACAAGCCTATCATCATCATCATTATCCCAGCCTATATACGTCCCACTGCTGGGCACAGGCCTCCTCTCAGAATGAGAGGGCTTGGGCCATAGTTCCCACGCGGGCCCAGTGCGGATTGGGAACTTCACACGCACCATTGAATTGCTTCTCAAGTTTGTGCAGGTTTCCTCACGATGTTTTCCTTCACCGCAAAGCTCGTGGTAAATTTCAAATGTAATTCCGCACATGAATTTTAATAAACTCAGAGGTGCGAGCCGGGGTTTGAACCCACGACCCTCTACTTGAGAGGCGATAGGTCAAACCACTAGGCCACCACGGAACAAGCCTATGTTAACTAACAAATGCTTTGTCCCTTTCTAAGAAATACAAATGTCGAAGTGACAGATAAGGACAAACGAATTTTAGCGGCATTTTAACTAAAATAGGTTTGATTGTCGTTTGTGAATAAGGGGGTTGGCCTTTATCCCTAGAAATTTTACGTTTTGACTAGGAGCGCCAAAGTTCGCATACTCTTCGCTAGTCATACTGTAATTTATGTCCGAATCATCGTTTGACATAATTTTTTTCCCATTGAAATCTTACAGTTTTTTGAAATGTTTAAATGGTCATCCTATAGAAAACTATAGGTTAGGTTAGGTTTGTTTTATAACTATTCTGAACTGGCTTCAGAAAAAAAAAGAGTTATGACAAACGATCGTTCCGACAAACATTACATTCGGACTTCCAATAAGTATGCGAGCCGATATGGATCCGTTTTGACTCCATTCTTCTCTTTCCATCTTGCAAGTGGTAGGACCTTGTGCAAGGTCCCACCGGATTGCTACCACCATCTTGCTCGCTAATCTTGCCGTGAAGCAGCGGTGTTTGCACTGTTTTTCGGCGAGGAGAGTAAGACAGCCGGTGAAATTACTGGCACTTGAGGTATCCCATCTTAGGTCTCTAGGTTACCAACGCATCTGTAATCCCTTTAGTGTTGCAGGTGTCTATGGGCGGTGGTGATCTCTTACCATCAGGAGACTCACTTGCTCCTTTGCCATCCAGGCGAAAAAAAAATGTATCAGTATTTCTTACATCCAGGGGTGTTAACGCAGAGCTGGTGGCAGAAGCCCCACTCCTGGCACTCGTCGCGGTCGCCGCAGGTGCGGTTGTCGGGCGCCAGCGCCAGCCCGGCCGCGCACGCGCACGCGCCGCCCGCCGGCGACGCCACGCACTTGTACTCGCAGCCCAGCGCTGGGCACGATGACGTCGCTGGAAATACAAAACATATTTAAAAACACGCACGAAGGATTTCGTACCATTATCTATACAACATTTAACATTAGCAAAAACGGCAAAAAAGTTCAGTTGGTCGTATGGGAGATTTATTTTTAAAGTGATTATAGTACAACTAAAGATTCTGTGAATGTTTCAAGCGTCTACCTGTTGCCGTTATTAATATCAAGCAAAAAAACGGTACGGTACGGTACGTTTGTTGTATGGGAGCCCCCCCTTAAATGTATATTTATTTTATTCTGTTTTTAGTATTTGTTGTTTATATATAGCGGCCACAATAATACACAATCTGTGAAAATTTCAAGTGTCTAAAGCAACAAAAAATCAAATTTCAGGGCTAAAATAAAGCGTTGTTTTACTGGAGTTGTGCCTTCGAATTATTTTTTAAAGGCGTCATCCCTTTTGGGAATATAGGCGTGATGTTTGTCTCCACTCACAGCAAGCAGCATCCTCATCAGCATTATCCTCGCAGTCTCTCTTCCCGTCGCAGAGCTGCGAGCGCGCGATGCACTTGTGCTGGCCGCCGGCGGCGCCGCGCGGGCACAGGTACTTGTTGTCGGGGCAGGCGATGGCGGTGCAGTTGGCCTCGTCGGAGCCGTCGCGGCAGTCCGCGTACCCGTCGCAGTGGAACGTCGCCGGGATGCACAGCGCGTTGCTGCACCGGAACTGGCCGATGTGGCACGGGGGGAAGCCTGCAACACAACATATACACGTTGAACAAACACATCAATTACAGGACTTTTTTTTTTATTCGACTGGAAGGCAAACGAGCAAGTGGGTCTCCTGGTGGTAAGAGATCACCACCACCCATAAACACCAAGGGTATTGCAGATGCTTTGCCAACCTAGAGGCCTAAGTTGGAATACCTCAAGTGCCAGTAATTTCACCGGCTGTCTTACTCTCCACGCCGAAACACAACAATGCAAGCACTGCTGCTTTACAGCAGGATTAGCGAGCTAGATGGTGATAGCAATCCGGGTGGACCCTGCGCAAGGTCCTACCACCTGCACTACCACCAGACTCCGTTTCAACCAGAGATGTGCGAGGATGCGTTGCGAGGAATGTGTTTTTCATGAACCAATAGAAACGCTTCATTTACCTACGCTCGCTCCGCTCAGTTGTTTCCACCAGAGTGGTACTGTGCGAGGATACTTTGCGGGCTTTGTTCAGTAGTAGAAGTCTTCTGGCTGATAATGAAAATACTAATTACCAACTTATAGACACCATTGCGGTAAATAGGCTCATAACTGGAGGATGAGGCTTGATGAGGGCCATTGGGGCGCTAAATTGGAAGATACCACAGCAGATAAAGGGATTCACGGGTTCACGGTGGATTAGAGTTGTTGAGGAAGTGATTATGAGGGAGAGGAGGAGGAAGAGGAATTGTCACGCGCAAATTTAGAGGATGCGGATGACGAAGAGGATATTTTTTGAGGAAGAGGATGCGGATGAGGAAGAGAATGAGATAAAATAACCCTGTGGTAGCTATCTCTATCGGCAAGCTGACGGCTCGTTATTCCTGTACAGTGCACATTCCAGGTGTACGTAGTACCTTAATATTTCGATGGGCATGCGCAGTGAAATTCCTCATAATTTACTCTTAAATTTTGAGGAAGCGATAGCGGAAGAGGATTTTTTTATTTTTAATTATGAGGATGCGGTAACGGTTGAGGAACCCAAAATATTTCGGAACTTCCGCATTATGAGGAAACGGAAGAGGAATCCTCAGCAACCCTACGGTGGATGCAGGCCGCTTTAACCGAAGCAACCAAAGCAACTGGAGGTCTACGTCCAAAGTCTGATGATGAGGAATGGTTAGTTAACACTTACTACAATGCGCCTCGTCCGAGTTGTCGCCGCAGTCGTTCTCGTGGTTGCACTTGGCCGACGCGTTGACGCACTTGTTGCCCGACTCGCAGCGGAACTCGTCGAGTCGACAGCGCGTGCTGTTCGTGGGACAACCATCCTCGTCCTTGCCGGTCCTACAGTCTACGTATCTGGAGGCAGAAGGTAAGATTGAGGGCCGGAAGAAATCTAATAGTAGATTGTACAACAAGAGCATAAAACGAGCCATTTTACCCGAGACGTTCATATAGCCACCCGAGCCGGTACGGCGAGGGTGGATATACACGTCGAGGGGAAAATGGGTTTAATGCTCGAGTTTTACACTCTGCTTTTCACTTCGACGGCGAGGAAATGAAATAGCAACAGTGGAAGCCATGATTCACTTTCTATGTACCTTTAATTTTTTATGCATTATTATAATAATTCCATTTTTTAATTTTACTGATTTATTATGATTGATTTTTAGTTTTATATCAATTAAAAATTATTTAAAAAATATATAGAAACTTTTTTGTTTGTGGCTGTTGACAACTGATTACCTTGCAAGGTACTTGGTGTTTAGTTGGTCTTAGATGAAGATTTTATTTTATGCACTAGTGCATAAAAAGTCATTTTATGTCGTCTAGATACAGCATAAACACGAACTTTACGAGCATGAGAAGTGAAAAAGATATTTTGTGGAAATACTATACCTATGCTGACGAAATAAATAAATGAATTTGAATTTGAAATGGTGAGATGGGCTTTGAGTTTTTCGGAAAGTACAGTAGGGCAAACACCCGCAAGGGATCCTGGTTCATAGGTAAACGGGGCATAATATATTGCAGAACATACAATTTCCAGGGGGGCAGCTGCCCTCCCCTGCCCCCCCTGCGTACGCCCATGAGAACATTACAATATTACTTAAGTCACCGATTGAAATAGACAATAACTTGATAACGCCGCCCCTCCGAATTAAAGCGACATCCCTTTGATGTATTATAACTGTAGATCCACAGTCGCGTGCCCAAATATGTCCGAGCCAAATGAGCGCCACTTTGGTAAAAGTGGCCTTCGTTTTTGCTAATTAAAAGATAAACGTTGCCAGAATTCCACAACATTGACATAGGCCTTGTCTTTGTCACACGCCAGGAAAGCTTATCTATCAGTAAAATGAAACAGATAAACAATAGAACAAAAGTGTAGTGGAGATACACACACAAATAAATAGTTCTGACATTCTTTGAAGGGGATTTTGTTCGGCAATGTGTATCTTGGGTTTAAATGTCATTGCGACATCCCCTAACAGGCCCAATTCAGTGTCAGGTATAAATGGCATTTTGGAATTTTACGTAATGCATATCGATTGATGAATTGAATTATAAGCCGAATCGAGCACAATTGAGTCACTTAGCAGTAATTGTGTTTCCGAAGCGGCAGAAATGCTTTGTGTTATACTGATTGCAGCGGGAACAGTGTCACGTCGAGTTAACGTAACGCTTTTATGTCATTTCCAACAATGTTAACTGTCGTAATGAATAACCACAGCTTTTATGAAACCGTGGACACAATGCTCACGGTGTTTGGGGGTGGCACGTGAGAGTTACCACTGACATAGCTCAAAGAATATGCGAGTTGAAATGGTAACCACATCGCTCGAATAGAACAGGTAAACGTTGAGGGAGAAAAGTCCTTGAGTGGCGACTACGAAACGGAAGACGAAGCGTTGGTAGGTCTCCTAATAGATTGACGGACGATTCGTGATCTTAAATTAAATGGTGTATACTTCGCGTAAGGTAAGTGTCCATGTTACATACCCATCACATCTTTTCTCTTTGGGTATGCAGGGTCCCTGCAGAGCAACTTTCCCTGACACGGCCAGCTCCACCCCGCACTGGAAATCGTCTGGCTGGCACTTGCGGTATGCTGAAACAGACATAAGTAACGTAAATGGGGATCAACAAAAGAAGAATTCTATAATACCGGTACATACATAAGCGTCAAACACATAACCCTCCTTCTTCGCAGTCGGGTAAAAAGCGGATTGCGCCATGTCTGTCTACTCTACGAAGTTATGTTATTATACCTATGCATCTCCTCATATCTGATCACAAGCCACAAGGACACAGTAATACGAGTACATTTACCCATTGCTGAAAATGTTAAAAAATATTTTTCATTGTAAACCGTTTTTAAATGCGCGATCTGGTTTTGACGGCAGGCTTTAAAGTTGGATAAAAACGAATGTTCGAAATGGTTTAAATAAACATTTAAAAAGCTTTCAAAAACATTTTCGCGGATGAGAAATATAGAAACTCGTAATTTAATAATAGGTAGAAAACATCTTTATTTAGTGTGTCGAGTATCAAGTATAGTGAACTCTACCCGAATCAATTATTATTAGGGTTTTCACAGAGGCCAAATATCACTAGATGGCGTTAGTATCGAGAGGTCCGTTTGACGTTTGACGTCTGCTTGTCATTGGCTCATTTAGTTTTATAACTAATCACGAGCAAACGTCAAACAGACCTCACGATACTACGCCGTCTAGCGACATTTAGTCTCTGTGAAAACCCTCATTACATGCATCGTCACGTCACATTTCCCAATTATTTGCTCACTAGCTTTTGCCCGCGGCTCCGCCCGCGTGGTTTTCGGTTATCGCGCGCGGATAAAAAGTAGCCTATGTCACTCTCGGGTCCATAAACTATATCTATCCAAAAATCACGTCGATCCGTCGCTCGGTTATGGCGTGAAAGACGGGCAAACATACAAACACACTTATTTATAATATTAGTATGGATATACACCTACGTAGCCACCTCTATTTTATTACGTGTTTTATTTTTGATAGCATTAACAAAAAACTGTGAACTCAACAAAATGCAATCTACAGCAAATTACCCGTCACAATTTAAACTAATTAACAGAAACGTAACTTCATTACGGGCCGAATCTCATTACCGTGCGAGTGCCGGGCGCAGGACTACACTACACGGGCGTAGTCCGTAGATAATGCGGTTTCCATACAAAGTTAAGTGAAGGCTTTGAGGGTGCCTCAGTGTGCCTTCATGTCAATACACTATACAAGGACGTTTGGATAATACATGCAAACTTCAGTGCATACGTATATGTGGTTGATAACGTCTTTGTAAGGTTTTACATATTCATATCTAATGCGTATTATAAAGTCAATGTTCATATCATGGACGCCGCAAAAAGCTTTTCTTTTGTAGAGACACGACAAAATATAAAGTTTTTTGTACTGATTTTTGGTGTGCAATCCATACTACTTATTAATGCGAAAGTGTGTTTGTATGTTTATGTGTTTGTCCGTCTCTCACGCCATAACGGAGCGACGGATCGACGTGTTTTTTGGCATAGAGATAGTTTATGGGCCCGAGAGTGACATAGTCTACTTTTTATCCCGGAAAAATGCACAGTTCCCGAGGGAACAGTGCGCGATAACCGAATACCACACGGGCGGAGCCGCAGGGAAAAGATAGTAAAGAATATTTGTATTTGTTTTCATTAGCTTTCATATGCCGAGTCCTCAATGCGTGAGTCTGATTCATACTAAGCTGCTTTTTATTGTTTCATCAACTCATCATTATTTCAAATCATAACAGCAACATCGACTCGCTGACGTCGTAAACCTAATAATTGATTCTCGATATTGTAACGGCCGTGTGCTGTATGTACAGGCAGACACGCCTCATCCGACACGAAACAAACCATTAATCTATGCACAGATGAACACGGCACAGCTTACAACGATAGAGTCAATTCACTTGGAATTACATAATGTACCCTTTATGTACTATCAGCCGAATGTGGTCTATCACCCTAAAGTTGATAATCGTTTGCATGACATAAAACAATAAGACCAATAGAAGGCCAATAGACGTGTCCGTCGACTTGAAAGTTCAACTTTAGCGACATTGATTTGATAGATTTTATTTTTGACATGTTAATTTTTAAGAAACTGACATAGCATATTTTTCCTTGTATTTAAAATAAGAAAATAAAATACATAATTATTGTACACCATGCATATGGTAGATTACGGTCGTGTTCTGAATTTATCAATATAACTATATTTTGTACCCGTTATCACAATCAATATATTATGATTATGATTATGATTAGGAACTTGTTTAAAAATTGATAGACCACCTATTTGGCTGATGGTACCTATCAATCTACTGAATGTTGCCTGGCTAAATTCTCCGAAAATGCATCTTGATATATTTAAAATGCAATGGATGGGATTGTTTGACCAAATCTGTTAAAAACCTCTAACTGCACTAAAAAAAAGCTTGACTAAACGAAAAAATAATGATTTTCGTTCTACTCGATACCTTCAAAAACCTAATAAATGTGAAACCTTTTACCTTTAATAAATAAAAATACGATGGCGTAAAATTAACTTAAAATTCACAATAGCGATTATTCAAATTTCTCAGTAATTGAGGTCTATTTAACGGCAGCCGAACCCTAAAGGTTAAAAATACCTCGTTAATTGAAAACAACGGCCTCGAAACCTGCCCGTTGTATAACAATTCATTTTCATTGACCGTATTTCTGAATTAAGCTGTTTTTTTCTTAAACCGTCCTCTTCAAGAATTTGTTTCGTTTCGCCAAACTAAAAATTCGTTTAAGATTTTGTGAAACAACGTCTAGTTTTTCCGTCAAGTGTTGAAAGTTTTGCTGGAGAACTATCCTGCCTTTGTGCGTTGGTTTGTCCTGTGTTCTGTTAATTTGACGTGTTTTATAAACATTTGCTGAACGAAAAAAGATGATGGCAAAAATGAAGGAGATGAAAGCTAATAATTAGACATATCCAAGTATATTAGGTACATGTGGCCCATAACACTTTAAAGCTACCATTAAAAAACCCACATAGAAAATACTTAGGCGATTCGTAGTAGGCCACAGACTAGCAACCTGTCACTATTGTACCGTTTTTGTCAAAATTAAAACCTAAAATTGCTAAAAGTGGCTCCGAAGCGGTATAACGTTTCGTAGTGTGCTCTGCCTACGGCCTACCCCATTTGGGAATACAGGCGTGATGTTTGTGTGTAAAAATACTTAGTATGAATTAAAAAATAATTTTAACCCGACCGTCAAAAAACAAAAAGGAAAAATACAATCCTAGAACTCTGTTGAGCAACTTAAACTTTAACAGTCTATTACAAAACTAGAACTTGTTTTTTTAATATATTTTTTTAGTAATGTAGTTACAGTTGTATCGTATTATTCTTAGTTCGATTATTTTTGTTTCTCTCTTCTTCTTATTCTCAGCCTTCTTCTACCAAATTCTTGGTGAAGGCCTCCTTCAACCTCTTCCACTCCGATCTATTTTGGGCAGTTAGAGTCCAGTTCCTGCCCGCCACCTTTTTATACCATCTTTCCATCTTATTTGCGGTCTGCCCACCAGTCTTTTCTGTTCATGGTCTCCAATTCAGAACAACTCTACACCACGAATCGGTTTTTCGGGCAATATGTCCCGCCCATTGCCATTTGAGCTTCGCTATCCTTCTACCAATGTCGGCGACTTTACTTTACTTTCTGAGCCATTTGTTAGTCTTCCTGTCCCTCCTTCCTTCCTGTATTTTTATTTGTTAAACATTATATCTGTTTCCAAAATGACTACGCCGTTTAGCTCTACTCCACCGGCGGACGGCTCATACCACGCTCATACTTCGGGAGCAAATATTACTCATTTGCTCTGAAACGGAATAGTAAATGTTTGCTAACTAACTGTTATTCACTTAACGCTGTGGTGCATGCGGCTTCCTTTGAACCAACCAATTCAACTCCTAGTTTTAATTATACGTAATTTTTGCAGGTAAATCAGATTTTAGAACTTTTTTTTAATAGCTTATAATGTACTGCAGTTCAACATCCTCCCCTTTCTTATTCCACTCGTCTCTACTCTTGGCCAGCTCTTTCCAATCTGACTGGAATCGGTCCAAGTCGAATTCTCCTTTCATTTCTCCTAGGTCAACCTTTGCTCCGGTGCCCGTCGCATGGAACCCAATCGGTGATTACTTTGGCCCAGCGGTCCGGATGCATGCGGTAGAATAATAATATTGTTGTTTTTTTTAGAGAATCCTTTAATTCAGTATTGTCGTTAAAAGTTAGTAATAAATAAATATGGTATACTAGCTTTTGCCCGCATGTAATTCGGTTATAGCGCGCTGTTCCCTCGGAAACTGTGCATTTTTCCGGGATAAAACGTAGCCTATGTCACTCTCGATTTTATAAACTATCTCTATGCCAAAAATCACGTCGATCCACCGCTCCGTTTCGACGTGAAAGATGGACAAACGTACAAAGACACACACTTCGCATTTATACTATTAAGTATGGATGTACCTGTTTTTCAAGCCTTATGTTAGGTGAGTTTCCACATGCATAGGTAAGTTATCTATCTACCAAAAAATAAATAAAGAGCACGTTCCAATAATACATGCAACGCCTTCCCGATCTAGATTAAATGCAAATTCAGACCAAACACTAGCTTCTACTATTTTTATGCCCAACTTTGGTCACACAAAGAACTAAAAGCCAGTACGATAGAGCTCCCGCTGGCCATGTTTCCGCCTGTTTTCTTCCCCTGAAGGAAAGTTCGAGGGGTCATGTTGTCTGGTCGTGTGTAGGGTACGTGCAGGGCGCAAAATTGAGTCAATCCTCGGGAATCGCCGGCTTTAGCCCGACGCGAGCGCCGGCTCTCTTGTCAAAGGATTTGCACCTCTAATACATGCGGAACTAAATAAGGATCTATTTTACGAGACTTCGCTTTTGCCACAAAATGAGGGTAGTAGCTTTTTAGCGCATAACACCCCGATGTTTTCATCGTTGTCATAAAAAAAGGCTGTTTGCGTATCAAGAATTGCGCAAGAATCTTGGCGGAAACACAAAAATCCATTCTAATATTATAAATGCGAAAGCGTCTTTGTCCGTCTTTCACGCCGTAACGGAGCGACGGATCGACGTGTTTTTTGGCATAAAGATAGTTTATGAGCCCGAAAGTTATATAAGCTACTTTTAATCCCGGAAAAATGCACAGTTCCCGAGGGAATAGCGCGCGATAACCGAATACCACGCGGGCAAAGCAGCGCGCAAAAGCTAGTCATTTTATATCCTAGATATCCTACTTGATATAATAAAGGAAGTTTGAGAAAACAGTACCAACAAACATGTTTGTAATTTATTCTACTAGCATGCTTATGAGATAAGCTTTAAAATAAATTGTCCGTCTAAATTCATAACTTTTGGCGGATTTGTACCTCATAAATTCATATTGTTAATAAGCGACCCAGGAAATATTACCACGGCACCACGTTACACTTAAAAGTTGCTTGACCTATTTATGTCTTGTAATATGTCTCATTAAGTCTCATATCTCATATGACAACCTATGTGACTGAATTTCAAAGAAATTACCCCTAAGACACAGGAAAATTTCTTTGCAATGTGCAAGAGACCGAAAGCCGACAGCATCGTAACCAGATGCGCAAAGAATTCGCGAATGAATATTAATTGAAAGTGAGTAACCAAATTGGCGTGAACGAAACGAGAAATTGAAACGGCTGTGACAAAGAAAACGCTAATTAATATTTTCGGCAAAACCCACACCGCAGGTTGCCCGGCGACGCTAATATCAAACGGGATGTCTAAATGGATTCCCGCCGAACAAAAACAAAAGTGTATTGCTTCGCGGCAGATGAAGTCGTTTCCTCCCAACAAATAGAACGTCGAAAACATCGGACGCAAATCTCCCGACGCGGGAACAATGCAATCCCAGGGAATGGAATTGTTGAGGCGATGGATAGGCCGATACATCTTTAATTCGACCTCAATTGCTTCTCGCTTCGTAAACAAAAGAACAAACAACTCCGACAAACCGTCCACCTTTTCAATCCGCCCAACTCCAAGCGGGTATGAGAGCGCTATAATTGCACTCTATTAAAACTCCGGCTGTCCACGACCAAGTTCGCCGCGATATAGGAGCTGAAGTTTCACGATATTTCAACTGGAAAATAATGCACCTGTAAGAGCTTTTTATTGAGAATAGTATTGGCAGGCGCGCAGGTGAAATAAATCTAACTTTCTTATGAAATATGTCACTTTGTGGGATGGTAAATTCGAGTCGTTATTGCAAAGAAATCGAGTTACGACGCCGTTCTGCGTTTGTGAATGATAACGTCGGCATTCGAGTGATACCCGCTGATGTTTCCTCTTCGGAAAAGTTATTCAGGAATACTGCCTTTGTTTTCAGTGTAAAATTTAAACATTACTCCACACTCCCATTAGAATTTGGGAACAAACTTCGTGCCTCGCGGCTCCGTCTGAGAACTTCGGGGACAACAGATTTACATCAAAATGAAACACGTTACGAACGGTAAAAAAACCGGGCAAGTGCGAGGTGAATTTTGTACTGAGGGTTTTGTATGATTGTGAAAGCAAGCAAAAGCAAGTTTCTTTGAAAAATATAGTTGTTTTCTTAAATCAGTCGGTTCTGTTGGTTTCGTTGTTGTATGAAAACATCCTAAAAGTCTAAAAGTTGTATCCTTTAGTGGCATACATTTAGGATTTTGATATTAATTTCAACTTCAACGTGATATTCCCACACGCTCCTAAGAAAAATTGTCTTTAGACGACAACGTGGAGATACTATAAGGGCTCTTTTTTAAGGTAGAGTGCCCTAAAAACGCAATCAACAGCGCTAAAAGTTGTCTACTTGTTGGGCATCTTCTTTCGTGGAAACCAATTGACTCCAAGCCCTACGCTGCTACTGCTGTTACGAAATGAGTGTTTCAAGGAGCGCGCTAGGTATCTTTTCAAAATAGGTTTATTCACAGAATAGATAATAGTACAGTTTATTTTAGTGCCGAGTTTGTCTTAACATTTTTTTTAAAATTTTGACAGTGGAAGCATCCTACACTTCCACTGAACGTAGATATAGTTAGTGTTTAGTTTTCTTAGTTTTCTTAAATTATTATTATTATTTTTTGTCTTGAATTATTTCATTTTGAAAAAATTACTTTCTGACAAGTTTCTTGCGGCGCATTCTTCTTGGCAATGATGGTCTTTCCGAAAGCGCTGTTTAAAAATTACGTGTAACAGTGCCCATTGCGGCCTATTTACTGAATAAATGATGTAGATTTTTTTATTTTTGGATTTTGATAACATGGCTAGGTAAAGACGAGCACGTAAGGCGGCGAACCGAGCTGACTCCAGCCGCAGAACTTTTAACACGATGCCAATACATCCGAGCAGGATTTGAATGCGGTGGGTAACTTTATAAGCGTTTGTGATTGATGATTCGATTTAGAATGTTTAGAGGTTTAACTGGATTATGAAACTTAGTTGGGGCTCGAGATGGAAACTTATAATGACGTTGAGTGTACTAGAATCGGCTTTTCGGCGCGCAACTTAGGCGGAAGGTTTCGATGGTTAACATTGTAGAAATGCCGCGGATTAAATTGTATAGAATTAGCTTTAGTTGGAAATGCGAAAACGTTTTCACGTTCCAACTAGCTATATTAATTCGTATTAAGATTATTCAAGTTGACAGATGATAAAAAGTACGGTAGGTTTTAGTAAAATACCTTTGTTTAATTCACTCATGGAAAGAACATAGTCACCTTTTCTTAAAATTAAGATTTTAATCTCAAAATGTAGAGCTCGCAAAGTACTATGATTTGCCATTGAATTAAATAATCTGAAAACATTATAAAATATATTATTTAAAAAAAAAAGTTGCTTAGGCGACATGTTCTTTCTGTGGAACCTTCAAGTAGACTTTACTCATACCTATTTAGACTAGACTTAGGTATTAGGTACTGTTAGGGACTGAGATCAAAAAATACATGTAAACAAATATGAGGTATCACAGAGGTATTTACTTTTTGGAACTTTTATTATTTACTGATATAAATATTATTAAGTAATAAACATGACAAAACCAATCGAGAATATTTCAGTCAATGGTTTGGTAAGTTCAACTGAACATCTTTGTAAATTTTAGTTGAGTTTGACAAATGTTTCAGTACGTTAGTATGTTTCCACGGCAGGTGATGTACCTAACGAGCAATGACACAAAATATGTTAGCGTCGAAACTCCATCCTATCGTTTCCGCACAGCGCTGCGTTTCGTGGTACGGGGTGGGGTGAGTGACGCTATCAGTTAGATGTAAATAATCTGTTTCGACATAAAGAACGACGCGCGGCGTGACAGGCAGAGCTTTTTCTTTTATTTCATACATCAATACTATTGACGATTTTGAATGTCACCAAAAAAGGTGTGTGTACGAGTTTTTTAAATGCGCCGTCGACGCGCGTATGTTTAGTGCTCTATGAAAAAAAAGGCGCTTTTTTTATTCCACTGGATGGCAAACTAGCAAGTGGGTCTCCTGATGGTGAGAGATCACCACCGCCCATAGACACCTGCTATACCAGGGGGATTGCAGATGCGTTGCCAACCTAGAGGCCTAAGATGGGATACCTTAAGTGCCAGTAATTTCACCGGCTGTCTTACTCTTCACGCCGAAACACAACAGCGCAAGCACTGCTGCTTCACGGCAGGATTAGCGAGCAAGATGGTGGTAGAAATCCGGGCGGACCTTGCACAAGGTTCTACCACCTGCAAAATGTATGCAAATGCAAAAGCTCTTGATGGTTGTTCTTCTTGATGATTCTTTATACGTTGTTGCTCAAAACAAACATTCATAACAAATGTAATCATTATTGACTTATTGACATTTTATTCACAAAGTATGAAGAAAAGAGGCGAAAATAGTGCGAGTTGGGAGAGGTGACGTCGGATTGTATGCAGAAGGTTAGAAAGTTTTTCGGATGTGACTGTTTGTTGCCTTAATAAATAAAAAAAAAACAAAATGTATGAAGAAACGCGTCCGCAGCTTGTGGCGGCCACTAGTCGCTCAAGCGTGGCCGCCACTAAGTGGCCATTGTGCGGGGGCCCTTACAACATATATAAAACAGTGTATACTTACTACAGACGTACCGACGTGCATGTATGAAAAGATTAATGAATGTAGAGGAAGCAATAGTTGTATGCTTGTGGAAGGATGTAGTCTCTACCTACCCCGTTGGGAAAAAGGCCTGATTTTATGTATGTATGTATGTATACTTACTACAGTCGGCCTCGTCGGTGCCGTCCAAGCAGTCGACGTGCATGTCGCAGCGGTAGTGCGCCGAGTAGCAGTACGTCTTGTTCCACACGTACTGCCCACACGTCAGCTCGTCCTGCGCGCAGTCGGGCGGCGCTGTAGACAACAAACATGTTCAATATAGGTCAACCAAATATTTTAGAAAGAAAGAAGACATTTATTCACTAACACAGAAGACACACATATACAGCAATAAACCAAAATAGTAATAATAATAATAAAACAACATGAAATATAATACCTACACAATGTATACCTATTTAAAGGTCTACGCAAGATCAATCATGGAGCTCTGATTAAAGGGCTACGACACACGCTGAGCCGAGTCCTTTAGGCATCACACTGCAGCACAACGTCTCTAATTGTTCTCTCTTCTCCTATTTATGTTTATACTGTGTTTTTGTTGCGATGTAGTATGTTTTTTTTTTTATTTGACTGGATGCCAAACGAACAAGTGGGTCTCCTGATGGTAAGAGATCACCACCACCCATAAACATCTGCAACACCAGGGGTATTGCAGATGCGTTGCCAACCGTTTTTGCTGTCGATAAATGTTGTGAGTTTTGAGTTTGCTCTTGAGTGCGACTAAAGGTACCAGCGCTACGAGCACTTTCCGTCCGGCTCCAGAATGCAAGCAAAAGTGCCGACGAATTAGGTATGTTCATTTCATCAAAATCACGATATTTTAAATTTGAAAAATCCCCGACGTTCATATCTCAAAAACAGCTACACCGATTTCAATCGAACATAGCTGAGAACCATCGTGAGGAAACCCACTCTCAAATCAGTCCGTCTGTTTGAGAGCTACGATATATATACGATGCCAAGTTTCATGGTTATATCAGCAACAGCGACGAATTTCCACCACATAAACTTTTACCCCCTATTTGAACCCCTTACAGCCTCTTTTTCGCGATAAAAGATAGCCTATATTCTTTCCCAAAGTCTATTCTATCTACCAAATTTCATCCAAATCGGGTCAGCGGTTTTGGCGTGAAAGCGTAATAGACAGACAGAGTTACTTTCGCATTTATTTATAATACTAGCTTTTGCCCGCGGCTCCGCTCGCGTGGTATTGTTATTGCGCGCTGTTCCCTCGGGAACTGTGCATTTTTCCGGAATAAATAGTAGCCTATGTCACTCTCAGGCCCATAAACTATCTCTATGCCAAAAATCACGTCGATCCGTCGCTCCGTTACGGCGTGAAAGACGTACAAACACACAAACACACTTTCGCATTTATAATATTAGTATGGCTTAGTATGGATACTTGTTAATATTTGTGAACTCCTAAATACTTAAGTGGCCGCATTGGCAACAAACGGAATTGATCCCACGGCTATTAGCCACAAAGGGTTCCGTGATCACTGACCCATCAATCAATGGACCCGGGGTTCGGCGGAATGGAACCGTATCAAACATATTTTCGATACAGGGAAAGTATCAGGAGGGAAAAATACTTGTTGATGTTTTGGCTACGACCCAAGGGTTCTTAATGCTACGCAAATAAACATAATGATGATATTTTTTTAAATCCCCGTGGTAATTTAGGAAATGCTTGGAATTTCAGTGTAAGCAGAAATACGTATGTTTCACACGAGCATGGCTGCGGGTAGTTTCGCCTCAATCGTTTGTATACGAATACTAAGTAATTACCATTTTTGATGAGTACGCTAGCCTAAGTCAAAGTCAAAGTATTTTTTTTATTCGGCTGGTTGGCAAACGAGCATGTGGGTCTCTTGATGGTAAGAGATCACCACCGCCCATAAACATCAGCAACACCAGGAGTATTGCAGATAAGTTGCCAACCTACAGGCCTGATGGGATACCTCAAGTGCCAGTAATTTCACCGGCTGTCTTACTCTCCACGCCGAAACACAACAGTGCAAGCACTGCTGCTTCACGGCAGGATTAGTGAGCAAGATGGTGGTAGCAATCCGGGCGGACCTCGCACAAGGCCCTACCACCTGCAAATATCTTTATTTGTCAACATAGGTGGCACATTATGCACAAGCTATTACAACCATTCTGGTAATCCGACGCGGCGCCTGGCAGGGTCGCCATGTGGGGTGGCGAGGGGCGAGGGGGGTCGAGACATTAAAAAGACGTCTTTGCTCGAACGAATATAATTTAATACTAACTTATATACCAGGAATGCACACCACAGGACACCCTGCGACACTCTCTGTGGAGAATTCGTGTATCTATATCCTGTGGGAACTATTTTCCGGGATAAAGACTCTAAGTCAGCAGTGCAGCAAAACGGGACGCCACCGTCGTGACCGCAATCACCCTTACAAAAACAGAACGTATAGAGGCTAAGTAAGATGATGATAATGACAGATTCAGAAATACATTTGGAGATCATCGATTTATACACCTGTACCTATAGTTTTTAAACTCGTACAAAACAGCATTACTTGCTAAAAGCGTATTTTATTTGTATTTGTATTCCTAGTACACCAGCAAGTATTTTGCGGTACCTGTTCCAAACCAAATACTTCGACGGGTAGGGTAGGAACGGGTGCAAAGGTCCACCCAGCGAGGTGTGAACAGGGCGGGCGGGCCGCGCATACTTGCGGACTGAGGGTCATTGCGGGATCTGAGGGTGCACTTGGAAACAAGCAACTTCGGATAATTTGGTGCCTTTCATGATTGACATGGTTTTGGTGGTTATAAAATGAGGTATTCGTTTTATTTGACAAGGAGTTCATGCGGGTTCTCTATCGTTTGCCCGAATTTCATATGGCCGAATGTATCGTTTTCTTGAGATCTCATTTGCCATAAAGTTTAATTTATTCTTCAGACTTGATATTAAACTAACCTAAACTAACCTATTGCATTCTATATGATGACGTGTTAAAAAATCCTCTAAACAGCACGGTTTCAGATATTTTATGCCAAACGTTGGTATGACAACGGTGCTTTGTGTGTGTTAAGTTAACTGACCACACTTAGACAATGAACTAATACACGTTCGAGTAGTGGTGTATTGTATTGTATTGTATTGTAAAACTCTTTATTGTACATAAAACACATGAAAATAACAGAACATAGGATAATAAGATGTACCAAGGCGAGCTTATCCCTTAAATGGATCTCTTCCAGTTAACGTTTGAACGATTGACAGGATATCAGACACAAGAGTAGACACAACAAGTACAGTGAAAAGGTCAAAGAACCGAAATTTAAATGAACTCAAAAATTCATTATACTTAAAAATAAAAATGTGTGTTTGTATAAAAATAAAAACTTGGATAGACACACTGTGTCATGGTACTCTACTGGTCTAAATATCTTCCTTCTGTAATAGTGTGTCGTTAATGCCGGCCTAACTGCCTGAAGAAACATTTTCATATACACCCCACATGCACAAATCTGGATTTGCAAATTCTCTTCAAAAACTGCTGGAAATAAGGTACACGCCTGACAAAGAGTGAACAAGGATATTCCTGTAAGCCTGCACGCGATTGCACCGCCGTGCGTCAAACGAATCGACGGGAAAAATGCAAAAGCCGCTGCACGCCTGTCGTCTTATTGAAACTGGAAAGTAATGTTTTGCAAATAAACCATGTAGATTCATCATGAAAATATTATGTTCTTTTAAAATGTAAGTTAAACAACTACTAATAATAAGTACCTACTAAAATAAAGAAATAAAAGCAGGTGTTCATATAAAACATGAAACAAGTGAGCCAGTGTTATTTACTCGTCGATGTGATATTTACGGCCTGTTTCACCTCACCATCCATTGATTAGTGTTAACTGACACAATATCACAATTCAAATACTTAGTGCGGGTATCTATACATTTTCCAAAAAGAACCAGAAAATCGAAATTTCTCCAAAACGGTTACACTTTTACTAAGCCATCATCACCACTATCTTTCTCGCTAATCCTGCCGTGAAGCAGCAGTGCTTGCACTGTTGTGTTTCGGCGTGGAGAGTAAGAGAGCCGATGAAATTACTGACACTTGAAGTCTCCCATCTTAGGCCTCTAGGTCGGCAACGCATCTGCAATACCCCTGGTATTGCAGATGTTTATGGGCGGTGGTGATCTCTTACCATCAGGAGACCTACTTGCTCGTTTGCCATCCAATAAAAAAAGCTATTTTTTAATTTTTGGTAGATGACTTGCCCACCTATCTTTTTAACCGACTTCAAAAAAAGGAGGAGGTTATCATTTCGTTTTTTTTTTTTTTTTTATGTTTGTTACCTCAGAACTCCGTCATTTATGAACCGATTTGAAATTTTTTTTTTGCGTTCGTCTAGGAATGCTTTCAATTAGGCCCCATAAGTACCAAATCAGGATCTGATGATTGGATCTTAAGGAAATCGAGGGAACTCTTCAAATGTTGTAGGGACACCTATGGTAATTTTGATATATTTAGTAGTAACTCGAGCATTTGCTCTTGAAAATCATCATTTGGTGAAGTAGAACTGATGATGAAGACCACAGTTGACCATCGGAGTTACTACTCAATAATAAGTATTTCATGGGTTGAATTTCAATTGCTTTAACACAGTTGCTAAGCAATTTATGCTCCTCGGAACGGATATGGTGAAATGGAATGGGTAGTGAAGTACCAGGACTCCTCAATAATGAACGTTTCTGCATCGGAAAAAGCAATTTTTCGTAAAAGGTGACGAGCAGTTGACATTAAACTATTGTATCTTAGATGTTTTACACTAAAAAGCGTGAAAAAAAAAATTTATAACATAAAATAGAACCGACTACAAAAAACCATGAAAATAATTTTCTACCAGCTTGAAGTCGGTGCCTCAGCACGAGCCAGCAGGAGTGATTGATGCCATTTACTCGTATAGTTGTAGGTGAGGTAGACGATTATAGGTCCACTCCTGCTGGCTCGTGCTGAGCCCCGACTTCAGGCTGGTAGAAAATTATTTTCATGGTTTTTTGTAGTCGGTTCTATTTTTTGTTATAAATTTTTTTTGTGTAAGTTTGTTTGCTACATACGGGACAACTTATATAATCTCATGTTCTCATAAATTTTACAGGTTGTTTTGCAAATCATTAAACCTTTCTCCACCCAGTGTATAATCCTATATGCCACTAATTTGATTGATTTTTTCTTTCTTTTAATATCTAAGTATTGGCACTACCCGGTTCTTGGTAATATGAACCACGCAAAGCCAAAGGCATCGTGGCCATCAGCACCATTCCTGCAGCTAAATCCCTCGAGACTGGCAGAGAAATAGAAGGCGCATTACCGCACCATTCTTTGAAGTGAAATCCATTTTAACAGATCGCGCGTTTAAATTGATATTTGCTTTGAAACTTTTCTACGGTAAATAGTAAGGAAAAACTGATATAAATCCATACTAATATTAGAAATGCGGAAGTGTGTTTGTGTTTGTATGTTTGTGTGTTTGTCCGTCTTTCACTCCATAACGGAGCGACGGATCGACGTCATTTTTGGCATAGAGATAGTTCATGGGTCAGAGAGTGACATAGACTACTTTTTTTTTTCCGAAAAAATGCAGTTTCCGGGGAAACAGCGCGCGATAACCGAACCGAACCGATTTTTTTGCGAATCCGCGGGCAAAAGCTAGTTATTTCAATAATTTCTTGATTAATTCCAGAAAGAAAAATAAGCGTGCACATTTTTTTGTAAATTACAATCGTGGTTGTGTATGTCGCGAATATATAACACAATTGACATTGCAGCAATATGGTCGATGAAATCATAATATATTGCACTTTACAACACATTGAGTTTCAGTAGCCTGACTTGGTAGCCGACAATACACAACACAAACGGTTATTGCTTTTCTAAGCTCCACCAAACCGGTCGAAGCTGACGCATGGAAATAAGATATTACATACATACCCCATTTGTCGGCGTTATAACAGCCTCGGTCAAACAAATCATCATACAAGCTGGGGTTCATGCGAACTGGGAAGGGACGCACTCTAGGGATAATGTACCCGAGCGTAGTAAATATATTCGTCAATACATCGAATTTTTTCCCGACGCAAAAAGGGGGGTGTTATAAGTTTGACCGCTATTTGTGTCTGTTTGTGGCACCGTAGCTCTTAAACGATTGGACCAATTTGAACTGCTGGCTTTGCGACTTAGTTTGTGTTGACTTCAATATAAAATAAACACAAATTCGAAGCGAAAAGTTATTCGAGCAAGCGTTGAAAATGTGTAGTGATTCATGGGCTAAATGAATTTCTTTTAATAGTTGTTCGACTTACTGGCTCACAAGCCAACTGAATAGTCTACTAAAGGTTGAGTTACGAAACGTTAGTCTGCGAAACAATACATCTGCGTACAAATTCGTCGACGAAGCGTTATTCGGCGAAACGTGGTCTGCCAATCAAATAATCTACGTAAAAATTATCGGCAAATCATTAGGTAACTCTTGTAAATAAATACCACCATGTGATAGGTACACATTTACTCGTTTTTGAGAACTTTAGCCTTATTTCCGGCAACCCTAAGCGAGTAGGGACAGGCATTTGTCTAGGGCTGCCCCATTGTTTCTAGTGAGTAATAGGGCTGACCCCTCCAACTTCTTGGGTCCGCCAAGTTGTGAACAATGGCCTACGGCGTTCAAGTACAATGATCCGGATCTATGTGGTGAGATGGAAAATTATAGCGGTAATGCTGAATCTTTGGGGGGACTTTTGTAGTCATTTTGAGAGGAAAAGATGGCTTGGAGATAAATGTTTTAGTATAAAACTGGTTTATGCCAGCTTTGCCTGCGCTAATTTAGGTTATCGTGCGGTGGCGCCCTCTACCCGAATAAAAGGTATCCTATGTTGATCCTTGAGGCTCAAATCTGTACCAAATTCCATCAAAATCGGTTTGTTGTTTCGACGTGAAAGCGTAACAGACAGACAGACAGTTACTTTCGCATTTATATTTTAGTAGGGATTGTGATTTTGGGATTGGGACATGGGATCCCTTTAATAGCAACAAACTATTTACCTATTGTACCTACCTATTATTGTATTGTATTATTGTATTGTACTCTTTATTGTAGATAAAACATATGAAAATTACAATTTACAAGAGAAAGAGATGTACAATGGCGAAATTATCCCTTAAAGGGAATATATCTAATAGAGGGGGTAATAAGGTTAAGGTGTAATTTGTATTTTGTATTACAATGGTCGTGACACAACATGACACCGAAATAGGGTATCCACTCAGCACAAGCACCCGTGTATCTAGCAGTGGATGCTACGCTGGTTTAGGGGAACAGGACTTAACTGTACTGACTCCTAACTGGACTCTGACTGAACTCCTTACTGAACTGAACTGAACACTTATTTACAAGCTTATATACTTAATCTTAATCTATTGCCTACGCTACTAATCTATGGAGACCTATCTGAATCAATGCGCGTGAGATCAATAACGTACTCCTATCGGCACGATTCAGATAAGTCATGTGCCAGGCCAGCCCTGGCACACTGGTTTTCGGTATAGCCCAGTGAACTTATTCGAACACCAGTCACACTATAGGCAATAAAGTGCAGCCTGCAGCTCGTCCGTCACTGTCGCTGTCGTCGTTGTTGCAGCGATGAGCGACGTCGGAGCAATTTTTCGCAGCGCGCGTTGCACCGTGCAAGTGCAGGCGGGGTGTCCGCCTAAGCATCTTCAAGTTTTATTGGAACTTTGAGAAGTTGCGGCTTTTGGAGGGCGTGTTATGAAGTCGCTGCCTGTTTAGGGTTCCGTAGCCAAAATGGCAAAAACGGAACCCTAGCTTCGCCATGTCTGTCTGTCTGTCTGTCCGCGGCTTTGCTCAGAGACTATCAATGCTGGAAAGCTGTAATTTTGCACGAATATAAATGTAAACTGTGCCGACAAAACTGTACAATTAAAAATATTTTTTTTTTAAGAGTACCTCCTATAGAAGGAAAGTGGGAGTGATTTTTTTTTCTCATACAACCTTGTGGTGTGGGGTATCGTTGGATAGGTCTTCAAAAAGGCTTAACAGGGTTGCTAAACGATTTTTCAATTCAGTGATTTTGTTTGCAAAATATTCAACTTTAAAGCGCAAATTTTCATTAAAATCGAGCGTCCCCTCCTCTAAAATCTAAACCGGTCGGTGCAAAAAATTTGAAAAATTCAGGATGGTAGTAAATATATCAAACTTACATAAAAAACTGTAACGGTTAAGTTTTCTTGAGAATTATCAGTAGTTTAAGAGTAAATAGCAGTCTAAGGTATAAAATATCCCTAAACTTGGAATATTCCGTACAAAATACGAAATGTTTAAAAAATATATGCCTTAATTTTTTGTATTGGCTACGGAACCCTATTTTGGGCGTGTCCGCTTGGCTTGCGTTTGGCCACAATCACGCCTGATGGAAAGCAAGGATAAGGCCTACAATGGAGCACGCTTGCCTAGTAAATGCTCATTCACCCTAGACTTGAAAGCGGCCAAATTAGCGGCCGTTTGATAATAAAGGAGAACATTTTAGATTTAAGGACTGTGCTAAGCGAGATATTATCTTTAAAATTGACCGCCATAACTGGGGAGACTCAGGGAAGACCGCACTGACTGGCGGAAACGTATATAAGAACTATTTCACATGAGCTAGTTTGTGGTGCGCGTGCCTCGGGTGCTGATGGGGACCATCGCGAGTGCAGCACTGGTTCGAGTGCAGCTTCTGGCCGAAATGCCGATCGTTTCTGTCACAAAAGCCTACACTATCACCACTACACCACTGATACACTGACACTACACTATCACTACTATATCACTGATTTCTGTGCTATACTTTTCGTATAATACGAGGACAACGAAATCCAAACTTCAACCGGCCAAATCTTGAAAAGCCTACAGCTATCTCGATACACATTAGCGGGAAGCGGAGAAGCGGGAGGGGATGTGCATGGGGGGGATGGCTGCGAGCGCTTATGTCACGAGCGATAAAGACAGCGATAACCCAAACGAATACCTAACGCGGCCGCGCGGCTGGCAGGGAAACTTCTCTTGAGGTAATTTCGTATGTAACCAGTAACCGTACTTTCCGCTGTAACCGACACTCCGCCCGGTTGCAGTATTCCTGGTAAAAATAGGCCTCCGCGCGCTCGGTTGCGCCCGCGCTACTGCACCGGCCGCCACTTGCTACCTTGACGCCTACATTGTGCTCGCCCACTTTTTACGCGATTTAGGCCCGCTTAGGGACTTTAGCGGTGCAGTTTTTGCAATTGTTATAATGTAAATACTATTATAACTAAGTAGTTTAATCTTATAAATGCACCTCTGTGTTGTCTAATCTTCTTTAACCAAAAAGGGGTGGTAAAGGTTTGAAGCCAATGTCTGTCTGTCTGTTTGTGGCGTTCAAGCTTTCAAGCGAATAGGTCGATGTCAATATTATTTTTTAAGCGACAGCGATTTTCCTCGTGGTGGTTCTTAGCTATGTTTAATAAAAACCGTTTTTTTTTTAATCAAATTTTTCTAAGTTTTTTAGATTATATCTTACGGTTTATATGTATTCTAGTCCTAGGCACAGATATCGTCTTAGAATAAGAGGGCTTGTGTACATTTTTATAACATTACACATTCACTAAGACATTTAAAAGAATCTTACTTAATATTATAAACGCAGAAGTTTGTTACTCTTTCACGCAAAAATTCCAGAACGGATTTGCATGAAATTTGGCATACAAGAAATATATACCGTGAATTAACATATAAGCTACTTTCTATCCCAAAATAATGCATGGTTCCTGTGGGATCATGATCATGAAAGCGAAAGCGAAACTGCGTGCAAAAGCTAGTGCGTTATAATTTATATCACTTTCATCTATCTATATATATATAATTCAAAGTCCTGACTGACTGACTGACTGACTGACTGACTGACTGATATATCAACGCACAGCCCAAACCACTGGACCTAGAGACTTGAAATTTTGCACATAGATACCTTATACAATGTAGACCTCCACTAAGGCAGGATTTTTGGAAATTCCCACGGGAATGGGAATAATCGGGACTTATATATTCGATTCCGAATGGTCCTATCTCAGTAACAATAATAACAAGACTCTTGAAATTTCATACACAAGTAGGTATTACATTAATTAAAATGTTAATTTCTGGATTTTTGGAAATTCCCACGGGATAAACAAAAAACGGGATTTATATATTCAGTTCAACAGAATCCCATGAACAATAATTACTAGACTCTTCAAATTTACCATAACTAGAAGTTGGTGATTATTGTAGTAAAAAAACAATTTTAAGGATTTTTGGAAATTCCAACGGGATACGGAAAAAACGGGATTTATATTCAGTTCAACGGGATGGATTTTTCGTTTGACTGGTCGTAGAAAACTGAAATGTAGCATTTAGGTTTCCTAGGGGGTGTAGGGGAGCACTACAAAAGGATTTCCCTAAATTCTGACGTGAACGGGAAAAACCGGGATTTTTCGTTTTACTGGTCATAGAAAGCTGAAATTTGGCATGTAGGTTGCTTGAGAAGTGTAGGGAGCACTAAAGAGATAATTTTCCGAAACTCCCACGGGAAAGGAAAAAAACTGGTTTTTCGTTTTACGGGACGCAGAAAGCTGAAAATCGGCATGTAGATTGCTTGGGGAGTATAGAGTAGTATTGAGAGAGGACTTTAAAAAATTCCCACGGGAACGGGAAAAACGGGATTTTTCGTTTTACTGGTCGTAGAAAGTTGAAATTTGGCTAGTGGGTTCCTTAGGGAGAGTAGGGGAGCTTTAAGAGAGAATTTTCTGAAAATTGTTACGGGAACGGGAAAAAACGGGTTGTTTTTTTTTGAGATTTTTTTTTTATTCGAAAGAGTATACTTCCGAGGTGGTCTCATTGTCACCAAACCAGGATCTGATGACGGGATCACAGGGAAATCGAGGCCAACCCTCAAATTTTGTAGGTACATATTACGTTTTTCATATATTTTCTCAAGCAATTTAATTATTTGGGTCAATCAACTTTTTCTTGCTACTCGTTGCTATAGTTACGGTCTCCTGGGTCACTCTTTAAACCGTAAGTTTATAGGATTAAAATTTACCAAACATATTATGTATTTTTGTGGTCATTTTAAGCCCCTTCTGTTACTGGTCATCTAATAAGCATGTTAGTATAATGTGATGACACAACATTTCTTCTATTAAACTGTACTACTTTTGTCCCCTGGCTGACGGAACAGAATAACAGCAAGGAACAGTTGATCCACTCATTTGCGTCTGATAGACATCATCACATGTTGATGAGCTGATGATGGAAAGGAGAACTCCTTATAGGTTAGGAGTTTAGGATATTTTTTTAATATTATACGTTAGGTACATAGGTATAGACCGATACTTGTATTAGTTGTTTTCATTCTGGTTATTCAGGTGAGCTGATGCTGGAAGGTATAACTCCTTAACGGCTAGGACACATTAAGAAGTACCTTACCTATGAACCAATCAACTCATTACCTACGTAACGAAATACCGTGACTGGCTGACTGACTGACTTACGTTGTCTACGCGTAGCTTAAACTACGGATTTTACAGACTTGAATTTGGCACACATGTAAGTAAGTGGATAAAGGATCATAGAAGTGCACTAAGTAAGGATTTTTTTGTCTTTTTATATAACCCTCTGAAAAATCAATTAAACACGAAAATAAAGATCGTAGAAAGTAAATCTGTATTACCCTAAATTTAACGCGAGCGAAGCCGCGGGCAGAAGCTAGTACTCGTATATGTTGTTGTTAAATAAATTTCGATCGACTTTCGTTCAGTTAGATATTTTTCTCGTAAACAAAATGCATCACAAAAATTGAAGCAAGCTCATTCAAAGCGACTGACCAGTCTTAATTGGTTCGGCCGGGCTGTTTGGAACAGAACAAGCGCATCATCAACGCTACAAGCGGGAAATTAGCACGGCGTCCAGCCCACTTCGTTTAGCGAAGTCCGCCGGGAATACCGGGATTTAAGGATGATACATACTAACAAGATAGAAGGGGAAATAGTGTGCGTACTCGTATTACAGTGCCATGGATCAAACATAATTATTGACTTTTAGGGTTGCGTGCCTCTAAAAAAGAAAAACCGGGCAAGAGCGTGTCGGACATGCCCGAAATAGGGTTCCGTAGCCATTACGAAAAAATTAAGTAGTATTTTCCTAAGGATTTCATATTTTGTACGGAATATTCCAAGTTTAGGTATATTGTATACCTTAGGCTGCAATTTACTCTTAAACTACTAATAATTCTCAAGAAAACTTAACCGTTATAGTTTTCCTTGTAAGTCCTATCCTATCCTACTAATATTAATAAGAGTAAATTTTAAAACAATATAAATGCGGATACGATGTTTACGCTAACAGTGTTGCGAGATTTTTTAGTTAATATTATAAATGCGAAAGTTTGTGAGTTAGTGAGTATGTTTGTTACTTCTTCACGCTGGTACAGATAGAAGGAACTGGTAGACGGATTTGGCAAAAAGTTAGTTTATAACCTGGATTAAAAGATAGGATACTTTTTATCCCGATATTCCCACAGGATAGGGATAAAATCTCGAAACGACAACCGCTGGGCTGAGAGTCATGAAATTCGACCACGATTGTTTTTAACGTAACGTCAATGAAAACCACTTTAGTTTTCGGGAATTCCCACGGGAATTTTCAAAAATCCCTAAAATTCAATTCAGCTGCTGGATCTAATGACTTGCGTGTGCGAAGCCGCGGGTGTTTACTAGTAATAAATGAAACATAGTCCTGGAGCGTAGCAGTAAACTCGTAGCAACCCCTACGCGGTCGCTACGCCGTAGCAACTCCGTAGCTCTGATTCCCGCATTACCAATTACATTCTAACTCCGCAGGGAATTAAGTTAAATTGAAGTAATTAGACATGTTTAAAGAGCGGATCAAGGTCAAGGGTAAAGGTCCTTGAGGTCATGGCCATGAGGTTTAGGGTCGAATAACGAGTAAAGTAGACGCTCATTTATGATTAATATGTATATTGGGATTTCTTTTGTCTTACGAGAAATGAGAAAGCTTGTGGAGCTATTTGTTACTAATAAATCATCATCGTCATCATGTCAGCCGAAAGACGTCCACTGCTGGACATAGGCCTCCCCCAAGGCTCTCCACTCAGACCGGTCTTGTGCTTTTCGCATCCACCGCAATCCCGCGATCTTAACCGGGTCGTCGCTCCATCTTGTTGTAGGCCCACCGACAGTTCACGCAGGACGCCATTCGAGAACCTTTTAACCCCATCGGCCATCAGTCCTGCGAGGAATGTGCCCCGCCCACCTGCCACTTCAGTTTCGCAATTCTTCGGGCTATGTCAGTAACCTTAGTTCTACTGCGGATATCATCATTTCTGATTCTATCTCGCAGAGAAACCCCGAGCATAGCCCTCTCCATAGCCCTTTGCGTGACTTTGAGCTTCCTCATGAGGCCCATCATGAGGTCTCAGATCCGTATGTCATCATTGGCAACACACACTGGTCAAATACTAACAAATAGATTTAGATGAACCTATTTTGTTTGACATTACCATAAGTTCATGTACCCAAATGGCTGTCTGGAAGACACCGCCTTTAAGCGATAAGACCGCCTATTGTCTACTCTGAATATGAGTGTTTATATTATAAGTTTTTTGTACTGATTTGTGTTGTTGCAGCAGCATATTTGTATTTGTTTCTCGTGAAATCGCCGGCAAAGCTAGTTACAAATCTAACAAAAGCCACATATCAAACTGGCAACGATCACGTCGTAATTATTACTACAATGCGGTCTAATGCAGTACAAAAAGCCCACATTCAACCGCCCGCAACAGAAGCCGTGATTTTCGAACAATACACATTGTGCTGATTGTCCCGATGATGCGGCACGACTCGCGATTAGTTCGACTGTACAAATCTGTAAGCTGATTCCTATTTCATACGGGACATGTTTCGGTTCAATGCTATTTGAAGTAACCATCATCATCATCGTCCCAGCCTTGTACTTCTCATTATTTATTTATTCCTACGTCCCACTCGTGTTACTGTTACTGAGATAGCCCGAAGAATTGCGAACCTGAAGTGGCAGTGGGCGGGGCACATTGCACGCAGGACTGATGGCCGATGGGGTCAGAAGGTTCTCGAATGGCGTCCGCGGACCGGAAGATGAGCTGTCGGTAGGCCTCCAACAAGATGGAGTGACGACCTGGCTAAGATCGCGGGATCGCGGTGGATGCGAAAAGCACAAGACCGGTCTGAGTGGAGAGCCTTGGGGGAGGCCTATGTCCAGCAGTGGACGTCTTTCGGCTGAAATGATGACGTCCCACTATTGGTGCGGGCACAAGCCTCCATGAGAGGGCCTGGGCTGTAATTCCCACGCGTGCCCAGTACGGATTAGGAACAATATCATTGAATTGCTTCGTACTCGTAGGTTTGTGCAGGTCTCCTCAAGATGTTTTCCCTTCACCTTAAAGCTCTTGATAAACCAATGTAATTTCGCACATAACTAATTTGGCTCAGGGACCCAAAGAGGGTTTTGCCCTCTGAAACGAGGGCATGCCATTTGTCCCGATCGTGCGCAGCCTCTTGCCAGTCGTCGACTTCACAAATTCACGATTTTCGTAAAACTCAAAGGTGCGAGGCGGGGTTTGAACCCCCCCCCCCCCCCCGGCTTGGAATAAAAATCTTTATTACATACATAAATGAATAAATATGAGACACTTTGAGAAAAGTTTTAACTTGAACTTTAACAAAATTAAGACTAAATGTTTTGGAATTTTTAATATCACAAATACCTATTAGTAAAATTATGAGCAAGTGGGGCCCACCTTTATTTAAATTTACCACTGTGTGACTCTTGCTTAAAAGTTGCCCACAGCTACCTTAGAGGCTCAGATAATAACGTTAAGAGTAACAATTTCGCTCAAAATTCGACTTCTCAATAAACAATAAGAGCGTTTTCACACTATCCGATCCGATATTGGTATCGGACGACGATACGATATCGGGGCAAGTAAAATGTATGAAAAATGTACCTGTCTTTCACATTGTCCAGTCCGATATCGGATATCGGAGCTGACACCGATGTGTTGACGGCACCATCGGACGCCCGTGGGCTGTTGGACGATAATGTTTGTATGTATGCTATGCGTGTATATACATAAATTGTCTCTGTGCGCAGAGCCCGATGCGTTGTGGCCATTTCGAACCGGCCGTATCGGAAATATGTGAAAACATGTGTGTGTGTGTTTGCAGATGGTAGGACCTTGTGCAAGGTCCGCCCGGATTGCTACCACCATCTTGCTCGCTAATCCTGCCGTGAAGCAGCAGTGCTTGCACTGTTGTGTTTCGGCGCGGAGAGAAAGACAGTCGGTGAAATTACTGGCACTTGAGGTATTCCAACTTAGGCCTCTAGGTTGGCGACGCATCTGCAATACCCCTGGTGTTGCAGATGTTTTTATAGGCAGTGGTGATCTCTTACCACCAGGAGACTTGCTCGATTGCCTTCTACTCGAATAAAAAAACATGCACATGGTGTCAGCTATCGGGTGTCGTCCATCGTCGTGCGATACCGATATCCGGTCGGATAGTGTGAAATCGCTCTAACAAGCGGCCGACTCGCGCCTGCAATGACTACGTCTAATGACGAACCCGCGCCGTCTCAAATAACGGAAACGCGTCACGTCACATCGACGTCACGTCAAACCGCCTAAGTGACAAATTGTTAGCGCCTAATATGTGTTTATGTTCTCAGCATTCAAAAGGACTTATTTGCATCACAAGAGCTGATGCTTTAGACTTTGTAAAGTTAAGTGTAAGGTTCAGAGTGGAATTATTAGTCATGTGAATGTTATAATATGGTACAGGGGACGTAATAAGTAGGATATGTTTTGAACAGTATTATTGTTAGGAATCGTTTCATCATGTCATGTAGTGTTTGAATATATACCTATATTGTGTCACACAGAGTTGCTGCCGTGCGTGTGGGTCACAGCGTGAAAAGCAAGGTGAAAAGTTTATAGTTAAGTGCCCGCGTTAGAAAATGCACAAATTCAAGATCGCTCAGCGAACACAGAGAGAGCATCTAGGGGTTCCATTTTTGCTGCAATGAAGACAGAGTATTGTAGCGCGCCATGGAAGAGGCCTACGTCCAGCGGTGAACTGCTGTGGGCTGATGATGATGATGAATGATCGATCCATCCATCCCAGCCTATATACGTCCCAATGCTGGGCACATGCCTCCTCTCAGAACAATAGTCAGGCCATAGTTCCCACGCGGGCCCAATGCGGATTGGATACTTCACACGCCCATTGAATTGCTTCGCAGGTTTGTGCAGGTTTCCTCACGATGATTTCCTTCACCGTAAAGCTCGTGGTAAATTTCAAATGTAATTCTGCACATTAATTTCGAAAATTCAGAGGTGCGACCCGGGGTTTGAACCCACGACCCTGTGCTTGAGAGGCGATAGGTCAAACCACTAGGCCACCACGGCTTGATGACGATGGTTAGAAAATGACGCGTGACGCAAGCGCAGTGTTGCGCAGCGTTAATAATTCCCGCGATATTCCCGGGGCGGGAATCCCCGGATTGCGAATTAGTCAGTTGTTAATGTGACATTATGAATTCTCATCACGTTTCCGCGCGACGTTGCAAATTAAAAGATCCAGTTTGAATATTATTTACAATAAGGATTTATTTTGAATTTCTTCCTGTTAATTTGCGAAAAATGTCCTGATTAAATAAATTCCAAGTAAGGAAAAATCTGTGTTTGATCAGATTTGGAAGTGTTTTTTGATAATAAAATGATGATATAATCTTGAGTAACTACGAGACGGAAGGTGAAACATTGTCAGGCGGTTTATTAGGTGGAAAGGCATCGCAAGAGTTGTGGACAACCGGCAGATGCAAGTGGCGAGTTGTCGTTCATTGTGGCGTTGTAAGGGGAGGAGACCTTTGCTAAAGCTTTGGTTTCCTAGGAAAAGCGGTGCGACCGTAATAAGCGGTGAATGACGTCACTAGAACGTTGTCTTTGTAAACAAAATGGCGCGGATAGCACAAAGTTTGTGAGACTGTCTATGGCGTGCATTGAGTGCACGCCAACTGTGGGCATATTACAGAAAGTGCATCCTTAAAACCCACTAACATCCCACTAATATAATAAATGCAAAAGTATGTAAGTCTGTTTGTTTCTTTATTTGTTTGTTACTTCATCACGTCCCAACCTCTGAACCGATTTAGTTGAAATTCGATATACAGATAGTTTGAGTCCCGGGGAAAGATAAAAATAAAGATAAATAGAAAGAAAGATAGGATTGTTTTAATCCCGGGATTTTCTATAGTTCCAGCGGGATCGTGGTAACCAAATTCAAGTCGGACGGAGTCGAGGGTAACGGCTAGTACGTTACTACTGTATTACTAATGTTACTTGAGCTCTGATCCGGCGCTCGCCACTAGAACTGCAATTACGCTAATGGCGAAGTACTTGTCGTATTAAGTTTATGCACGGGCAGGTAGCTGAGCAAACTCGCCGCCAGCGACTCGCCCTCAAACTAGTTTCCCGGTGTAGGAGCGATTGGAGTAGAAACGATTTGTTAAGTAATTATGTGGCTTTGTATATGTATGAAGAGAGAGGTGTAAAAATACGTTGACGCATTGCAAGCGCGTAAAGTATCTTACGCGTATCTTACAAACCAGTATTATATTAGACGAAAAATTTTGTCAGAATCACCTCTCATTTTTTTTGATTCAATATTTTAGAGGAATTATTTAACGTATTAAATAAAGTACAATCAAAATCAGGGCCATAATTTTTTATACGAAATTCGTTTACCTATCCGAAAACAACTGTTACATCATTTAATAACAGAAAACTGAAAACTTGTATGAAGCAAGTTTTTGTTAAAAAAAACCCTTTTGACGCAGGTTTTACGCTTACTGTCGTTCGATATCAAAGGCATTCTGACAGTACAACTGTACTTTTTCGGTACTACGCTTTTATCGCAAAACGTACCGAAATGCTTAGATGCCGTCTTTTCGGAGAGCTAATGTTAAATTATGATTGCGTATTGAAGAATCTCACTAACAAATTAATTTCACTATACTATATTTCAATAATATTTGCAGGTGGTAGGACCTTGTGCAAAGTCCGCCCGGATTGCTACCACCATCTTGCTCGCTAATCCTGCCGTAAAGCAGCAGTGCTTTCACTGTTGTGTTTCGGCGTGGAGAGTAAGAAAGCCAGGGAAATTACTGGCACTTGAGGTATCCCATCAGGGCTCTAGATTGGCAACGCATCTGCAATGCTCGTTTGCCAACCAGCCGAATAAAAAAAAAAACTTTGCCTTTGACTTTGACTTAGACTAGCGTACTCATCAAAGCGACGCGGAAAGTAAGACAGCCGGTGAAATTACTGGCACTTGAGGTACTCCAACTTAGGCCTCTAGGTTGGCAACGCATCTGCAACACCCCTGGTGTTGCAGATGTCTATGGGCGATGGTGATCTCTTACCATCAGACCCACTTGCTCGTTTGCCATCCAGTCGAATAAAAAAAAATGCTTAGTTCCCGCGAGATAGCGATAAAAGAATTCTGCGCAGATGGAGACGAGTAAAACATAGCTAGTCTCTAGTGTTAAATATTAGTAAACTCAAATTACTCATAAGTAAACTAATCAAAGTCATATTGAAATAAATATTATGTTGCAAAATGACGAGCTTTTCAGAGAAAATAAATAAACAGTTTCCATGGAAGCTACTTACTAGTAAAAGCGAGCAATTTCACGCTATAATTAGGTTACATTTGCTACCTGCACTGAAAAGTTAGCTCACAGCTGTCAGGTTAGTTCAGTGACCTAGATACCCCGACACCTGTGTTGCACTGATAATATACATGATAATTTGACGACAACTGAAGTCGCGGGAGGTGTGACTGCGATGCAATTCGAAATGGAAAACCATTTGTGAGGTAATTTCGCGACTAGATTTACCACCTGTTTCACTACTCTACGTTAACTTCTGGTTTGTTTACAATGTGATAGAATCTGTGATGTTGTAGTCGAAGGGTGATAAACGGTGTTATTGCCGCTACAGTGTCCGTCTGTCTGTCAGAGGGATGTATCTCAAGAACTGTATAGACAGACAGTTGAAATTTAATATAATTTTTGTTGCCGCTATAACAAACTGGTATTAGAAATAAAATAAAATTGAGAATCAAGTAGGGTCCTAGGAACTAATGTGTAGAAAACGATCTCACCATACATACACTTTGATAGAAGCAAGGCACTGCTAACACTACATTTTATTTTAGCTTTTTTAAAACACGACTAGTCGTTACCCGCGACTTCATCCGCAAAGAATTCTGGCATGAATTCTGGGAATGGAATTATGCCATTTTCCGGGAAAAAACTATCCTATGTCCTTCTGTTTGTATATCCATTTCATCTAAATTAGATCAGCGGTTCAGACGTGATACTGATAAGATAACAAACAAACACACTTTCGCATTTACAATATTGAAGGATATATAAAAGTTAACACAGACAACGGTCAAAAGATCACTTGCAAGCTCTTACAAGCGTAAAAAGGCTTTATTGTATAACCTCGAACGTACGTGCAAGTGTACTCGAGAGCCGCCATTACCACCGCACGTGATGACCACGGCGTAACACGTGTTATTGCCAGCAAGGAGGCAAGCGGTATTCGTTGGTAAAAAATATGTCTAAGAAAACATTGCCGTAAGCTGACAACCTAGTTAATACAGGACAGTCCTACGCCCCACTGTCCTGTTCCGTGATCCCATTAATATTGTAAATACGAAAGTTTGTAGGTCTGTTTGTTACCTAACTATAAGTGATGACGTGTAAGCCGCTGAACCAATTTAGATGAAATTCAGTATTCAGATAGTTTGAGTCCATAGGACATAGGATAGTCACAGTATACATATATATAAACTAAAGCAGTATAGAAGCTACTATCAAATCGATCGAAACGAACACACTCACACAGACGCGCGCTCTACACGGCCTCTAAGGGGGTCTCGCGACTGCAGTACCGCGACCCGTGGTGCTTGTTCTCACCTTGCCTAATGGTGAGGCTATCTTTTTGCGCATGATGGCCTGAAAGCCGACGCGTGAAAGTTCAAGTTAAGAGAAGTTTCCCTGCCGGCCGGGCGTTAGGTATTCGTTTGGGATATTGCTGTCTTTATCGCTCGTGACATAAGCGCTCGCAGCCGTCCCCCCCCCCATGCACATCCCCTCCCGCTTCTCCGCTTCCCGCTAATGTATATCGAGATAGCTGTAGCCTTTTCAAGATTTGGGTGGTTGAATTTTAGGTTTTTTTTGTCCTCAAATTATACGAAAAGTATAGCACAGAAATCACTGATATTCTACAATCAAGATCTTCATTATATTTTCTATGCCTGTAGTTTTTTCGATTTTTGTAAAAATGTTTTAACACGTTCACTGCGGTTTCGGGTCGAATAGATCACATGCACATCTATCCTGCGGTGCGGCGCAAAAATTACTTGACTTACCGCTGGTGCGGGATAAGTTTAAATAGCTTACCAGCTGGGTATGAGTGAGACAGTTATTGTTTTGGAATTGCCTCTCTCAAAATAATCAGTCCCTATAAAAAAACGCCATCGGATCCTTTATGCCCTATACCGACTGAAAGGAAAAAAATAACGTCTGGTGCGGTATAGGATCTTAGTGACCCGATGCCCAATGACCCGATAACCGCACTAGATTACTGGCTATTTTATCTAGTGCAGTGCTCGTGATAGGAACAAAAGATAGTTTTCTCTGTGAGTGTTTGCAAAATTAACCGACACTTGACGCTGTGTCTTGTACAATTGATATAGATTTGGCTACAGGTAATTGCTTTAAAATGGGAACAAAGAAACGAAATTGTTCTGGGTGCTATGACAAATTACGTCAAACTTTGAGCAGCAAAGATGCCGTAAATAGAGTAAAAAAGTCAACATTTTATGTAAATATTGTAAACAATCTCTTTGCCGCGAAAGCTACAATGTAACACATACATCTGATATTTAAAAATAATTTTTTGCTCGATATCGATGTTTTTTGTTACCCTGCAACCCTAAAATTCTATCGACAGTTTTTTCTGTCAGTGCGTATATCGGGCATAAAGGATCCGTCAGTTTTACACATATTTATAAATAGTATTGAGTGATTGCATCTACTTACGAACTTAACTGTACCAAGAGCAACTCTATAACTACCTATTACAATTCAAATATTACCAACATTCATCATACCTATGCAGATAATGACCTTTTTAGACGAGCATGTCCTTTCGACCCGCAAACGCTCTAACAGAAAGTCGCATGTCGGATCTTATACACCCTATGACGCACCGACTTATAGTCTTCGAAATTGTTTCCCGCAGTGAACGTGTTAATAGTCTGTAACTATCGGGCAAAGTTGACGTCTTTTCTTGTCGACTTTTGAGCTCCTGTAATTTTGATACTACACATTTATATGAAAATCTGAAAACCCACAGGCATAGATAATTACGTCTAATCCATACTTACAAAATTTCATCTACTTCTGTTGCCTAGTTTTCAAATGAGACCGGGACTACGTTTGTATGGAGAATGGAACGGAGAGACTTCTCTTAAGTGAAATCAGTTAAGTTAAACACTTACGGCAGTTCTGGAACTCATCCTCGCCCTTCTCGCAGTCCCGCTGGTAGTTGCAAACGCGCGAGAACTCGATGCACGTGCCCTCCGGACACCGGAACAAGCCCGTGGGGCATATTGTGTCGCCTGGAACAGAACGAGACATGAGACACGAGAAGAGACAAATAGTCATCGAGTAGAGGACATTGTGTTATAGTGAGTCTGCAGCGCGCGTGCCGAGCTGCGCGAAGCGAGCGGGCCGAGCGCGCGAAGCGAGCGTACCGCAGCAACGGCCGGCGAAGCGCCAGAATATTTAAAAATAACAGTACCACTCTTTACAGTCGGGTAAAAATAGCTCTCGGGCGGGGTTAATAAATACTCGTAGTGGGCGTAGTCATTTAGTAACTCTAAATTAAAAATTAAAAATAACTTTATTTATAAAACATAGGCATAAAAGTCTCTACATAGTGAAAATGTAGACAACGCCGTAACAGCTAGCATATAAGGCTATTTTACGATGTGTACCTACTTACTATGAGCCGTATGGTCATTTTGCAATGTAGTAATTTTACTTTACTAGTGACCCTAATCATATTTTAGCGTTGTTTTAAATTGGTCATTGACATATACAGACTGACATAAAAAATAAGACCTTTCATACCTTTCTACAAAGTCATAATATAAGTAATATTTGTAATTTTTATTAAAAATTGTTATTAAAAATTATTAATGAATATTAATTAATTTATTAATTGTTTATGTAATTTTAATTTTACAGCGCATTGGTATTTAACTGGAATACTGTATTTTTTTGTTGGAATAAATAAATAAGGGTTTCCTTTTTTCCTTTCAACGTAGCCCTACCAAACCTACGCAAATCTGAAAAAAAAAACTAAATTTAAATTTCTGATTTCCGAGAAAAAAAAAACATTTAAACCAACGACCGGATCGAGTAACTTCTTTGGACTCCGTTAATTAACCGTTAAAACCCACTTTGTTTACATTAAAACAAAAGCGATAACAGACGCCGGTTTCCAACAAAGACAATATTAATTGGTTCCAACGTAATATTGAGAGTTATTCGAAAAGTATCGAATGAACCGGGGAGGGATTTACCGACTACCGAAAAGGTTTTGTGTCAAATTTCAGTTAGCGAAACCGCAGGACAGCCGCTTCCGGGGGCGCGACAGATATTGTGGATCGCAATAAAATATGGGTTAATTTATTACTTGACTTCCGCTGCAGCTTTTGCGGTGTATTTTCAGAGGTTTCGTATCGCGCAACTAAAGTACAATTCAATAGAATCCGACAATTTTCTACACATTTAACACACCCTAAAGTGGACACGCTTGATTATATATGTCCCTGTTGTTGCAATTATCATCTAAAAGGAATCAAAAAAGAATAATAGTCACATCACAAAGCCCTAGGCAGCCCAGTGTTCGTATTAGTAGGCTGGAAGTGTCCACATGATTGTTTAGATTCTATTGAATTGGAGTATACAAAGGTTGAGCAGGGCTACTACGACACTCGAAGTTCGTGTCGTGCGGTCCCTCTGACACTTATACTATTTAATACGAGAGCGAGAGGGGCGGTACGATACGAACTTCAAGTTTCTAGTTTTGTAGTAGCACTGCTGGAACTGGTGGATATTTAAGAGCGTTTATACCTGTCGAGCTGGCAACGTCGCATTTTTATTTTTTCTCGATAATTCCATAAAAAATTAATGAAAATTAGAAATTTGGTCTAATACAATTGTTCTTGATACGAGTATATCTTTAAGTAAGTTAATATGTCTACTGCAAGAGTTATTCTTGATAGGCTATTATATTCTTTAAAAACTATATTTTTATACATTTTATGTCCTTTTGTTTTAATGAACTAAAAGAATTTCTTTGCTCACCCGCTACCTTATGATAGCTAAGTTTATGCAAAATATGCGTGTTCATGCGGTTCCTCCACCTCCACACTGTAAGAACACACACAAATCACACAAGCTCATCTAGCACCACTACCACAATACAACACTGACGCGTTTCGAACTCGACCAGAGCTCTCGCACGCTTATGGTGTATTGTGGTGGTGGTGATATAGATGGGTTTGTGTGATTTATGTGTTCGAGAGAAAAGTTGTCCTCAATTTCTCTAAGATCCCATCATTAGATCCTGGCTTGTTGTAAATGGGACCACCTCCTATGTCTTTTAGAACTAAAAAAAGAATTTTGAAATTCGGCTCACAATTGGCGAAGTTATCGCGTACCTAACAAACACACAAAAAAAACATACAGACTTGAGAACCTCCTCCTTTTTTGAAATCGGTTTGAAAATAATATTTTTTTATAATACGAAATTACTACTTTAATTTATTTTCAACAGAATGAAATACCAAATAATAAGGGCATGATTTAACAGGTTTTTTTTTAAATCACTGACGATTTACACTAATCTACCTAGTTTGAAAATATATTTCAGATAACCGCCTCAAGCAAGCGCGATATTTTCACCAGTTAAATATTTCACACGCACTCAAATAATCCACAACTATAGTAATCCACGTGGAAAATGTTTGTGGAACAATAATGATGCAGCACAGAAGGGCTACTCCGAGACACAAAATTCGCAGTTCGTGTCGTGTGGTCCCTCTCACACTTATACTATTTAATACGAGAGCGAGAGGGGTCGCACGACACGAACTTCGAACGTTGTGTTTCGGAGTAGCCCTTCAGGGCTTTAATGAAGGCGGGCCGCTAACGAGAATCGAACCCGGAACTAATGACCAGCAGGCACTTGCTTTTCAAACATTTACCTTGACAGTAGTTACTAAAGTTCGAATTTTGGAGAATCTGCTGCTATTAGCAACCTGTTCTCGAATATAATGGGTTATGGTAAGAACAACCGTGAGTATCAAGTTTTGCTGATAAACTAATGACCAATAGGAGGCTGCAGTTTGTTTACAGGACTATTTTTACCCTTGACGTAAAAAGTGGTCAAAGTCAAAGTCAAACAAGCACAAAGTATAACAAGCACTTATAAACGTCAAAAAAAAATCTACCGCCGGTTCAGAAAAAAACCTCTGTTGAGAAGAATCCATGGTGTTATGAGTTTGACCTCTATGTGTATCTGTGTGTCTGCCTGTAGCACCGTAGCTCTTAAGCGAGTGGACCAATTTGAATGCGGTTTTTTAGCAATGGTTCTTAGATATGTTTTATCAAAATCGGTTGACCCGTTTTTGAGATATTGAACTTTGAAGTGACAAAGTCGGGGGTTTTCCAACTTTTTTTGGTTAGGTTATTGTACAAATCGAAAATCAGATGGGCCATTGAACTAGGAAATAATTCCGATCCGCATTAGCGATCCCTTCAAATAGTGAACCTACTGTGTTAAAAATAAAATTGTGTTAAATACTTGTAATGTATTAGTATATAGATATAATTTATAAATATTGTGAATCTGTTTAAAAAAAAATACCTCGTTGAGTTTCTTACCGGATTCTTCTCAACAGAGGTTTTTTCCGAACCGGTGGTAGATTTTTTGACGTTCATAAGTGCTTGTCATAGCCTAAATTGAATAAAGAGATTTTGACTTTGACTTTGAGTGATCAAATTTATAATACCCCTCTTTTTGCGTCGGGGGTTAAAAACGTTAACGGATATCAGGAAAAACATGATGTATTTGTGACCATGCAATGACTCCACAGCGGAGCTAATAATATACAATTTAAGCCCCGCACAGCAATTTCAAAGTTAAATAACAGCCTAATTTGCTTAGGGAATAATGCAAAATCGTAAACAATAAGTATAGAAGTGCTTAAACAAATTCATCCTGAGTTGTTATAAGATTGTGCCAACGTTAAGGGAAATTGAGTTATAGAACAAAGATCGCTGGATCCGGAGGTAAGCGACAAAGGGACCTTTAAATTTGGTAAATCTATGCTCAAGTTGCTGTTAAGATTCAAAAGCTAAAGAAACCTTTAGACAACTTGTTTCAACTGATGAATATGATGAACCTGTTGGACTAGCGCACCGAGTGTTCCGTAGAATTTAGCAGACCCTACGCACGAATGGAAGAGTAAAATTTGGCTTGCAATATTATGTAGACTCAAACTTGCCGTGTTAAAGTTTAATAAAAGCTTGTAAATCTTGAAACTTAGAACGGAAATATTCATACCATTACATGCCGTATATAAACGGTTCAGCAATAATATCCAAATGTCAGTTAAGAAGATTGCGTCTAAGAAATAATGTCGTTGCACTTCTTCAAAAAGGCGGGAAAATAAGCCAATCTGCAAAGACCCAATGCGGCCAACATTGAAATATTGCGATTGCACCAATCCCATCTCCCGTCGCGGCCACTGATTTAAATATCGAACAGGGTGATTGATTTACAGCCAGTTACCGATTTGAGCGTGCCATTATTTTTTATTTCTTGGCCGTTTCGGTTAATTGTTTGTGGCCAGATTGAACGACGCTATTGAGCTTTTATTGTCTATAGTCTATGGTTGAAGTAAAGTACACGGTATTAAGGCAATTGAATCTGCTTTTTATGTGCTATTATTTACTCGTGAAAAACAGCATTACCTGCATTTAAGTAAATAATAATGTCAGGTACTGTCTAAGTGAAGTTAGTTATATACTGTAGGAGTCTAGTGAAGGAAAATCTGTATTTTCTCCTAGCACAGGAGCGAACCCGTATTCTCTTACTAAATAATTACTACTCTAGTGGCTCCACGTAGTTCATAATTGCAGCTCCACCCGCCTGGCCCACTGTAATATTAGAAGGCTTGAAACTTACGTCGATAACAATGTATTTTCTTGCCAAATTGCTCAGAAACATTATAGCTTTATTAGTTTATTTATTATTTATGTCTTACACAGTCTAAAACGACCATTTTCAAATACATGACTTGTGATAATTGCATGTTTAACGGTTATCTACGTACTTAGTAAGTACTTGTTCTTGCAATAACTTTATTTGTGCGGAAATTACCTAGGCATTTTTAATTAATCGCCAGGTGCATTTTAGTAATAAAAAGTAAACATTTTACATTGAAAAGGTATGCTACACAGAGACCCGCTCCAAAATTACTCTTCTTTCATTACTGTAGTCTATGTATACGTTTGTATATGGATAAGCTTTAAAAAGAAAAGCGAAACGACCAACTGAGTCCAACTTCTGATCGATTTAGCGGAACGTTAAAAATTGCTGCGAACTCAGCATATATCACTTACCCAATACCTTACTAAAACTATTTTATTTATTTATTCTCCTCAATGGCGGCCTTCAAGGCTTGGGCCAATGTCAGTTATATATAATAATAATAATAATAATAATAATAATAATAAATATATTCTTCTTCACGTAGTACGGTGATTGTAGTTTTTGCAACTTGATAGCAAAATTCCAAAAACCACGCGGAGACAACTTGCGCATTAAAAAATGTCAGACACGAGAGCAATATCGAATTTTGTGATCACTGTTCACTGTTAAGGTTAATCGCCGCATAAAACATTATCAAAATTATACTTCAACTAGCCAAAGAAGCAGAAATACCAAAATTAGACATGGTTCACATCCACCATGTTTGAATGCCACAAATCGAATCCCACTAAAACTATCTAGCAAACTTAAAGGAAGACACTAAAAAAACTGCCATAAAGTGTAGCTTACGAAAGGGTCATCGAAACCATTCATTCCTCTAAATAAAACAATCCTGAGATTTCTCCCCATCCGTCCAATCACACCAAAATAAGCTTTAAAAACTACCGCCTTAAGGTTAAAGTCGAACAAACGTCAAGTTTCAAGAACTGTCGCTCGTCAATCTGAGTCCGTTCATTCCATTCGTTCACATTCACATTCATTCGTTCATCGGTCCGTTGAATAAAAGATGGCCGACGGGCAGTTAACGAGGTGGGAGAATAACTCCGTATTAAGGTATAAATAGACGAGGATGAAAGAGATTCTCTGCAGAATTAATGCTGTAATGTTGGTCATACTGAAAAAGTCGGCGTTTTTATTTATTTATTTTTAGAATAATTCGCTTAAGTTTGATTTAAGTCTCGAAAACTAATTTGGTTAGAGACCGAAAAGCATAAATAAAGGAGTATTTCTAAATATTCAAAAGTCCCATCCAAAGAGTTTTACTACTTATATATTTTAATCATCATAATCGTCATCAGCCGGAAGACGTCCACTGCTGAACAAAGGCCTCCCCCTTAGAACGCTACAATGAACGACAACTCGCCACTTGCGTCCACCGGTTTCCCGCAACTCTCATGATGTCGTCAGTCCACCTGCTGGGAGGCCTGCCAACGCTTCGTTTTCCGGTTCGTGGTCGCCACTCGAGGACTTTTCTCCCCCAACGGTATGCGACCAATACTGAAGTTTAATCACGACATGAAATTACTCAATTTTAAAGTCTTACTTAAGTAGAGTTTAAAATACTTTTATTTCAGTCACATTTCAAAGATAAGTGAAATTATTGGATTTGAGAATCGTTTTTTCTTATTGGCTTTGCCCTTTTTAAAAGCAATCAGATCTTTCAAAACAAATCAAAAAATCAATTCCCAAATTCAGTAATGACATTTAACTTTGAAATGTGACTGAAATAAAAGTATTTTATGCTCTTCTTTTAGTATTTTTTTTATATAAGAGGGGGCAAACGAGCAGTCGGGTTACCTGATGGAGAGCGATCATCGTCGCTCATGGACACCCGCAACCAGGGGAATCACAGGTGCGTTGCCGACCCTTTAAGAAATTGGTGGGCTCGTTTTTTTAAAGATCCCTAGGTTGTAACGCTCCGGAAATGTTGCCGCAGTAAGCTGATTCCATATCTTCGTCGTTTAGTATTAGGTATGTAGAAAACTTAGTGGCATCATTACCGATCTACTAAAATCATTTTAACCCTCTAAATATAGAAAACATATTCTTTTGACAGTTCTATTCGGGACCTGACATAAAAACGGTATTCAACTAATTCGCTCGACATTAAAAAGCGCCATCTGTGTTTACGAGCGCGTTAAATTTTATTGGCTGTTTACGTCGTGCCTTCGTCCGCACAATGTGTTCTCTTACTTTTTCTATTCTATTTTATTCATAAAAAATAGGAAAATGGGCAACGAATACAACAGTGCAGTCTTTTAAAATAAAGATAATTTTTTATGAAGATACTTATTTAATAGTATTTTATGCAACAGTTGTATAATAGGGGTCAAAAAATGTGAGTGGCGTAAGTTACGATGTGAGCGAAGCGAACATCGTAAGAAAAAACGCCACGAGCTTTTTTTGACTTATTTATACAACGTTGCATACAATAATTTTTCTACGACTACCTACTTAATAAATAAAACATAAAATTAGAGAAAGAAAGATTTAATATAATAAAAGAGTCCGGTCGATTCTGTTTTTCGTGTTCATCACATGTACTACCAGCGTATCATGGGCATCTAGTATTATGTCATCTATTTTTAAATTATGCAGCTCTTGTCTGCGACAAGCACCCATGATCCCAAATATTACCGCAAACTGTAACAAAAAGAGAAATTGGAAGATTATTATAATCAAATTAAATACAAACTTTGCTTACACAGGAAAAACTGCAATATTTATCAAATAAATATACGTAATACATCTCTCGCTCAAAAATATTTTTGAAACAATTACGTACCTTGTTGAAAAGATAGATTTGATCTGGTGCTTCATCGATGAATTTCCTTAAGTCGTCCGGAGAAAAAGTTTTCGCTTTCTTTGCCTTAAAACCTTCAGATCTTCGTTTCAATAATATTTTGATATGTTAGTTTGGTGGTATATACTAAGCGTCGACTTTAATTTGGAATATTCCACCCACATAGTGAAGATGGCTTAAATTTTCCAATAAAATTTTGGAAATACGCTAGTAATACGTTCTCCGAAAATGACGAGGTCTGGTGTTCTAATCTCCACGACATGAAATTTTTGTAGGATTTGGCATACAGGTGCCGTGATTTAGAAGGCAACAAACTTTCAGTCACTACTTGGGCTGCTGCGGATATTTCTTCGGGTGTAGAAATAATATTTTCATCTGCATCCATGTTTAATAAGTTTCACGTAAACTTGCTAAAAATCACTAGTTTCTAACTTTTAAAACTTTACTCATACTAAAATATTAAGGCAAACAATAATGGCGGGAAAATTTTTAAATGTCAAAAGTTGTCTATGGTGAACTTTGTTTTTAATTGACGTAACTTGCTAGCGACTATTTTTAAAAAATATGTGTTACTTATGTTGGCAGCTATGAATTATGTTCGGAAAGTTTTTGTTCTATATTAAAACCAAGTAAGTGGCTGCACTTTAGCTTGTCAAAACGGACGAATAAAAAAAAAAGTAAGTGGCCCGAGTATCGTTTTAGCAACATTACGATACAGTGCTGTTATGGGGAATAGACTATAGATTTTGCCAGAGTCTTGTTAATTATGTTCTTATATTAGCGTTGGTGATTAAGTAAGTCACAGATAACAGTATTGGAGTAGAAAAAAAAAAGTAAATCAAAATTATCATTTAAATAATGTTCAATTGAATGAACAAATGGGAACGGGTGAACCGATTTCTACCAGAACAGGAGTTTCGTAATTTTATAACTTGTCCTTCTGTGTAGCGTACGAGTACGTAGGCAGACAATCGAAGACAGAGACTCATAATGCAAATTTGACTTAAAATATAAGCTAATTCTAAAGAATTTCCAGTAATAATTAGCAGGTTAGTATAATAGAATAGGACTTGTTACTGATTTCTACAGTGGCTCAACAATTCGCTCATTGAATGCAAAAGGGCCACAAATCAAAAAAATCAGAAAATGGTTTTATTGCAAAATCGTGGTCTAATTGACCATAACTTTATACTAAATTGAAGACACCCGTAATTTTTGCGTTATTTATTGTCGAATCGTTCAACCGCCTTTTTTGCATTTGGCGGGTTTGCAAGGTAACTACAGTGCAAAACCGCCATTTTGTCAGTTGCGACCCAGAACTCGGAGCGAACGCACGTCAGTTTCGTAAAAAACGGCCACATTCCAAAAAAATACCGCATAACGAGTTCACTGTTCTGTGTAAAAGTGCCATATTTCGGAATGCGTCCATTTTGCATTCCAAAATCAAGTGAGTATAGTCCTAATTTGTAATACAACAGAGCCATTTTTAAAAACACGTCCATTTTGCATTGAAATATTATATAAACCAGTGCCATATTTAGAAATGTGTCCGTTTTGTAAAGAACTATATACTATGTTATCTAAAATTTATTTCAATCTAAAACGCAGTTTTAGTATTTACGTTCGTTTTGTAGGAAAATTATTGTTACGAATGTTCAAATATTTAAAAACAAAATAGACGTGTTTGACATATCATGCTTTTACGGTGAAGGAAAATATAAAGAGGAAACCCTTATATTAAAAGATGAGGCCACCTAGAGGCGATGGGTTCACCACCTACCATATTAAATCACTTGGGTGTACGCGTATGTGTATTTCTGCTTGCGTGTGTGTTCTTGTGTAATGACATGTGGAGATGATTTCTTTAAAAGGGTTCTTTGGTATATATCCTACTTAAATATACACTCTTTTTTTTAGCTATGGCATCGATCGGTTTTTCTTTTCGCCCCTCTTTGCTTCTACCGCATATCATGCATTTAAATTCAAAAATTAACGACTTAGTTTTGTCCATACCAACATGACATGCATGTCCATTCTTCAAAAGGAATGAACAGTTTTTAAGCCAAGTTTAGCGGTCTGGCTAAGCAGTGAGTGAGTGAATGAGTAGTAAGTGAGTGGATGAGCAGTGTTAGTGTAGTCAGAAGATAAAACTTCATGGAACCCTGTCAGCACACACCAAGTAAACGCAAGACTGGACAGCCGTGGGTCATAAGCAATATTAGCACTAATAATATTGTAAGAGCCTACAACCATGTATTAATTCATAAAGTACGAACTTAGTACGCAATTACTGTACGCTACCTCATAATCAATGTACGCACAGTGTAGGCAAGAAACAGATGCGTATCTTCTTCAAATAATAGGCGTAAGATGGGCTTAAAAATAAATTGAAATTTTAAGAAGTGGCTCTATTGGTGTGAGATTTAATCTAAATTTAAATCGCTGCCCAATCAAATCCGTTTTAAAGTATCCAAAAAACCCGACATCAGGTTAAATTTTAGAAATTATGCCCGTGAAAATATTAAAAAGTAAATATTTATTAAAGTTTCTTAATACTTTTTGAGTTTTTGTAAGCTATTTTAAGTGATTTTTAAAACTATTTAAATGTGATTAATGTTTGGCAAAATAATACCCATGTAGTATTCGATGGGACTGAATATTGATCTCATGGTTCACCCGAATTTAATAGTTCATAAGAACGTGAAGTTTTGATTTATTTTTGTTATTTTTTTAATTTTGGTATTTGCTATTTTTATGTATGATCACAGTTCCTCTAAGTTTAGCCTACACTTTTTTAAATACTTTAAATAAAGAAAACAGTAAATAAAGCGTGTTTTCTATTAAAATCAGTTTTATTTTTGACATAATTTTTATAACATTTCTTAAAATTTTGAATGCAAAAGGGACGTTTATGTTGTTTTCTCTGCGTGGGTGACAGCTATTACAACTGTTTTTTTTTATAAGATAGAGTAAAAAATAACGAACACGATGATATATTAACATAATAATAATAAGCAAAAAAAACTTTAAATATTAAAAAAAAACAGGTTTTAAATTTTGTTTTGGCTTTCCTGTAAAAAATGGTGTTTCTTGTTTGTGGCCCTTTTGCATTCAGTGAGCGAATTATTGAATGTGAATAATAATCTATTGTGCTTAAATTTCGATCAACATTTGCACTAAAAACTAACAACATTAACGCGACGACAGTAAAAAGACGTCCTTCGAAGCACGTCGAGAAAAAATCGCATTAAAGCACAATAATTGCCGGATCCGATACCGTCCGATAAAAATACCGGGACGCGACGGAAATGGAAAAAAACAAGTTCAAAGCGAAACCTTATCGTCACCGAGGAAATATGGTTAAAAATTTCATGAAGATCTTAGAAATGGCAGACGTTTTTGTGAAAATAGCTTATATCCGTTTGATATGTCTGGCTTTGTCTTGATATTCTAGATGTCCTAAAATAGGGACCCGGTTTTTACAGTTATTAGTAACTTCATATCCTTTCAGTATTAAGACCCTTTAATAGAACCAGGAGGAAAACTCCAACAAAAAAAAAACAATAGATTTCAACAGTTGAATTGACACTTTTTTCTTTTTTATGCCAGTCTTTAAATAGACACATACGCTCGAAAAACATTCTTACTGACATAATGGATTATATGTGAATAAAATAAATTGAATTGAATTGAAAAAAAAAACAATATAAGTAAGTTCAATGAAATAGAAACAAAAATTATATTCACGAATGTAGACAGTCATAACTTTATTTCGACATCAAACTTAAAATAATACATAATTTACAGAATATCATGTTCAACAATTTTACGTCAAAAATGTAACCAACCAAAATCGTACTGTCCTAATTTCTTTTCTACTCTTTCTTCTAAGCTTTTCGTCCGCCCACAGTTCAAACAAAGCAAATCTTCACACTTCATCAGGCGCGCCAACATTACGCAACGAAATCTCGACCAATTCCGATTAACAACATCAAGTGCATTCCGGTTAAGATCCGAGGGTTATTCCCAGGCGGCCCCTTCGCCGGCTTTTACGAGCCATAACAGGAAAATGTAGGTATTAGTTATACTTCCTCCAGTACAGCGTTATATGGAGTTAATGAAAAGGAAGTTCGAGATAGTTGTAGTCAGATGGGAATCTTTTGTCGAGGGAGAAGACGGAATTGGAATGTTTTGACATTGGTGAGAGGTTATGCTATCAGACCGGACGACCCGGAATGAAAATGCACAATCCGGAATCTATGTATCCTATAATACTAAACAAAAATAATGAACAAAATCAAAAATTCCGACTGCCCTTTAAGCTAGGTAAAAAAAAAAAAACCTACCAAGGTAAAAACTAAAAAAACCTACCAAGAGTGTGACAGACACGCCCAAAATAGATTATTTATTCATTCAGTATAAAACTACATCATAATTTGTACAATAGGGTTACGTATACGGCTATATCCATTACTGAAAAAATAAGTGCTATTTTTCTTAGGATTTCGTTATGTCGTACGGAATATTCCAAGTTTAGGTATATTTTATACCTTAGACTACTTTTTACTCTTAAACTGCTAATGATTCTCAAGAAAACTTAACCGTTATGGTTTTCCTTGTAAGTTTGATATATTTACTACCATCCAGATTTTTTTCAAAATTTTCCACCCACCTTTCCAGCTCGATTATAATGAAAATTTTAAGAAGCTGAATATTTTTCAAACAAATCACTGAATCGAAAATTCGTTTTAGCAACAAAAGGAATCAAATTTCATCACCATCTTAAACGACCTGGTTTAAGTCGCGGGTTGACGGTGGATGCAAGCCGCTGCCAACCGAAGCAACTGGAGGTCTATGGGGGAGGCCTGTGTCCAATAGTGGACGTCCTATCGTTGATATGATGATGATGATGATGATAAACAAAAAGTTAGTTTATTCACCGATGTTTTTGATTTAGGCGTCTGTTCAATAGGTATGTATATAGCTGGATATTAAATCTTTTGTTCTGCTCTGTATTTGGTGTTAAGCTCAAGTCATTGGACTTTACGAGGTTAAGCCAAGTGAACTTCACCGTTCAATTTAATCTTTGCTACCGTCAACTCAAGCCAAAACCCGTCAGCATCACCGATAGAAATAAATGAGGTGCATACAGGGTGGCCATCAAAACGATTATTTTAATAGTGATAAAATTAACAGAAATGGAATATTATTAATTGTTATAAAATCCGACATTTCGTTATAATATAAGCATATTACGCTTTTTTTTAATTTATTAACTACAAGTTACAAAAATAACAACCTGAAGATATTTTCGCCAAACTGCTAAGCAGTTTGTTGACGAAGACAGCACTCTTTTTTTACTACAGTAGGCTATAAAGCTTTTTTCAATAACTTATATTACCTATCTTATAATATTACTCGCGTTAAATGAACCACCGGAAGGATTGTTACCTAAACAATACTTTTTTTGAGGTATTTTCTCGTCCACGAAATCCACCAGCGGACGGCTATGATATTCAAATGTAAATTTTGCCGCAATGGCCGTAGCATATGACGGTTAGTTTTTATTATTACAGTTGGCACTGACACGCGAAGGATTAACAATATTGATCAATGTACAAAGAGTATCGTAAGGGATTCGATTTGTAGCATTCGAACATGGCGGATGTAGACAATATCTAATTTTGCTATTTCTGTTTCTTTGGCTAGTTGAAGTATAATTTTGATAGTGTTTTATGCGGCGATTAACCTTAACAGTGAACAGTGATCACAAAATTCTATATTGCTCTCGTGTCTGACATTTTTTAATGCGCAAGTTGTCTCCACGTGGTTTCGGGAATTTTACTATAAAGTTACAAAAACTACAATCAGCGTACAACGTTTCCTCTCGAAAGAGAATACTTAGACACTGGCGAAATTGTCCTATTAATTAGGATAGAAGCCATATTTTAAAAGAGAAGAAGAAGAGTATCGTAAGTGCCGAAGGCTTTAAAAATTCCCACAAAAGGGGAGCGATAAAGCGCCTAGTGCTTACCTTGATAATCTCTCAGATATTGAGTGACCTACTCTGGGCTAAAACATACAGGATTATCCCACAATTCTCACAAGATCGTGGTCACGAGGGAGGCGTCCGTTTATCCGTTAACCATTGCGCTGGCGGTACCTTCATTTGGGGTATTCCAATGCACGTGAACCGACACGAGCTGATACGAGCTGCCGTTCCGCTCGGATGGTCACCGACTTGACCATTGAAAACGACTTTGAGAGTCTAGTGTAGCTGTGAAGCTGCTAATATCAGAAGAACAAAGTCTTAAATATTGAACTTCATTGATATTTTCAATCAATCAATTATGATCGATAGAGATACACCTAGCCAATCCCGGCTACGGCGGCGACTGATTTTGCCAACTAATTAGTGGAGGAGCTTTAATGATACAGGTACATACTTTAGGCTATTTACTTTGGCGATACGGCCACATCGCACACACGTTAAAGTGCTTCCTATGCATTATAACCAATTTATTATATGAGGCGTTAATCCATACTAATATTATAAATGAATGCGAAAGTGTGTTTGTGTGTTTGTATGTTTGTCCCTCTTTCACGCCGTAACGGAGCGACGGATCGACCAAATTTTTGGCATAGGGATAGTTTATGAGCCCAAGAGTGACATAGGCTATTTTTTATCCCGGAAAAATGCACAGTTCCCGAGGGAACAGCACGCGATAACCGCATACCACGCGGGCGGAGCCGCGGGCAAAAGCTAGTGAACTATAAGCAATCAAATAGTTTGCTTTGCTCACTCGCAGGTAGAGCTACGTACTCGTATCTATCCAACAAATGTGATGCTCGAAGGCTAAACTCTGGTTGAGTTCGAAACGTGTCAGTGTAGTGTGGTGGTGGAGATAGTTAGGTTTATGCGTTTTTGTATTGTGGAGGTGGAGGATGCAGAATTACTAACTTTTAAAAATAACATCAAGTTTTCTTTCAGCAAAATCTCCTATCTACGATATTTCAGGTAATTTCCCTTGATGCCCCATAGTCTTGAGACGTTCTGTATACACTAGCAATCGCTGGTAGCAACGAAACTGTGGCTTTAATTAGTATTCAGTATTCATTTATTTGGCAAAAACATAAAACATAAGTCTTACAGGTACTTACAGAAATTATGCACCCCGGTAGGGTATAGCCACAATTTTTATGTATCTATCAAATTATAATCTAATTTTATTATACAACTAAAATTAGGTATCCTACATACCTGCCTAAAAACTACTTAAAAATACTAGACTTAAAAAAAAATCTATTATTTAAATTGCACAAACTTAAATTTTTAGGTGTGGCACGATAATAATTTGTATCTAGCTTAATACCCAATAGAATTACGAGTTAATGCCCAATAGATTCCCAATTGCTGCTTGTAATAGAAATAAACTGGCGGCTATTTGCATGCCTAAACAAAGTTAGCGAAAATATACGTCAGGCTATTGGAGCTAAATGTAAAGATATTTTGATTGAAAAAATAAATTAATTAAAAGCTGTATTTCAATAAAAAATACACGTACATTAAGCCACAGACAGACAACACACAGACAGACAATAAGACACGCACACACAGACATACACACAGTTAACATACACAGACAGTTAAGTAGGTAACCGACGAAAAAAAAAACTGAGGAGGTTTTCAAGTCGAAGCGTATCTATGTTTTTTTTTATGTATGACCACGCATAACTTTTTACAGAGACGTCCTTCTTTGATAATTAGGTATTTTTTTTAATTAGAAAGCGTATACCCCGAGGGTGGTTACATATAAATTTTGAAAAAAAAATCCTACCTTAAGGGTAGGAAACAGGGGATGATAGTTTGTTCAGTCACTCTTTGTACTCATAATGAATGGACCAGGCATAACTTTTCACAGAGTAGTCCGATTTTTTATATTATATACATTGGAAAAAAGAAATTCCACAAGAGCAGGAGAGAGGTAAAACTGTAAAATTAAAAAAAAAAAATTAAACCGCCGAAAAAACTGAAGAATTAGAATTTTATTTTTTGATTTGAATTTTAGGAGAATACTTTTTCATACATGTTAAGTTGATTAAAAATAACGGAATAATTATCCGATGATTATCAATTCAAATGATTATCTTGATAATTTCCAACCCAAAAATTATAAAAAGTCATATTCATTTATTCATTGTAAAGTCAAGTCTAAACATCTTAGTCTGTTTCATCTCGTCTCCGATATGTTTATCGTATGGCAATACCCGCAGGAGCGGGAGACGCGCGCGATGTCTTTCATTTCGTAAGTGCATTGCAACTCATATGCCTTAGTGCTGATACATTGAGAATGCGATAAAGCTAGAGGCTGGCATGTGATCAGATCCTATACAAATGTGCTGAATTCGAACTTCGCATCTTGCTGTCCCGCTGACGCTTATAATGATTTAATACGAGAGTGAGAAGGACGGTATGAGACGAACTTCATCAAATAATTTATTGAATCAGGCATTATTACTTCGCGGAGGTCCATATCAATGAACTAAAAGAATTTCCTTGCTCACCCGCGACCTTACGATAGCTAAGCATATGCAAAATATGCGTGTTTAGGCAGATCCCCCACTTCCACACTGTAAGAACACACACAATTTACACAAACCCATCTATCACCACCACCACATCACACTGACGCGTTTCGAACTCAAACAGAGCTCATCTTCAGAGTAACACAACCGTACACCATGCTACCAGTTGTTAGACATAACAACTAACTTAAGACTTAAAAGAGTTCAATATTAGTCAGTGCTTTATGGGTGGTCGTGATCTTTTACCACTTGTTGGTTTGCCGTCCAGTCAAATAAAAAAAGCTATAGATTATACAATACAATACAATACAATACAAAGACTCTTTATTGTACACCAGAAATAGTAAGCGATACAGAAAACAAATACACAGAGAAAAAAATTACACGGTAAGCAATAGGCGGCCTTATCGCTTAAGAACGATCTCTTCCAGGCAACCTTTTTTACAGAAAGAAGGAAGGACTAGTTTACAATAGGTGGTGCATCAAAAGTAGATCAGAAAATTAAAATATAACAAAAATACGAGTACATCTATGAACGAATATACGTCTAAAATAATACCTAGGCAGTGAGATAAACAGCAACAAATAATAAAATAAAATATTATAAAGCTAATTGTTACAAGATGACAGATAGTATTATAATTATAATATATCGGCTATATTGCCGTTGAATGACGAAAACGCAACTTTACTACACTAATTAAGTCAAGCTAATAAAATATTAACGTAATTCTACGCGGCAAATCCGTTTCGCGTCTTCCGCTGATGTCTTCATCATACACGTAACAAGCGAGTGCAGTAATAGAATACAAAACACGAGCCGCAAGGAAATGAGGTCTTAAAGTTAAGCTTATTGGTGTCGTGTAGTGCAAGTGAGCTTACAAGCGTGCAAGGGAGCTTAACGACCATGGAGCTTCACGAGGGAGGTAACATGGTTCTATTGCCTTGGTGTTTCGTAACGAGTTTTAATGAGAAGCTATAGACCATATTTTTTAAGATTTGAATGTCTTCGATGGTTTTACTTGTTTACGCGTTCTTAATACGATTTTGTAACTACAATATGTACACACACACATACACACAAACATCACACCGTTATTTCCAAATGGGGTAGGAGGTGCATACTAAACGTTACCGCTTCGGAACAACTTTTAGCAATTTTAGGTTTAAAGTAAGGTTCAGGTGTCGTAAGAGGCGACTGAGGATATAGTGGGCCAATCAACTTTTTTACCGACACTAATCTGTCCACAAAATGTTTCAAACAAGTGCAGATTTTTGTAAGTAAAAATGTGTTCTGTAATTTAATAGATGGTGTAGGTACATGCCATCCTACGTAAGTTCAACCTATTAATCAGTGAAATATTTTTTTGGAAGTACGATTTTTTGGTAACGCCAGAGACAATTTTGGTAACGCAGGAGACGCCCAAAGTGTCGGTAAAAAAGTTGATTGGCCCAGGTTAGTACTACATAATGCGTACGTATGAGTACGAAGTAAAAACTTGACGCAACATTTACATTTAAGTAGTGGGAAGTTGTAGAGTCGTGGGGTGGGGTAAACGTACGCAATCACATACATTTCAGATTGAAATGTTTAACTTTTGTGTCATCTTTCGTCTCAATTATCCCTAACACGTGTATTGCGTTTCCGCCGCAGCGCCCCCTGGCGATGCGTGGCGGCCATGTTGCCGGAAGCGCCGGAAGTGCGGGAAGCGGTGCGCTCGCGGCGCCACGCGTTTCCGGCTCTAGGCGCTGGTGCAAGCCCAGTGAGTGACTAATAATGGAACCTTATCTATGTTACTAAACTAATGTCCATCTAAATAAACTAAAAGAATTTCTTTGCTCACCCGCGACCTTAAGCATTTGCATAGACTTAGCTATCTTAAGGTCGCGGGTGAGCAAAGAAATTATTTTAGTTCATTGATATGGACCTCCGCAAAGTAACGCCTGATTCAATAAATTATTTAATGTCCATCTGACTGTCTGCGTTAAATTCAGATGGACGTTAGTTTAGTAACATAGATAAGGTTCCATTATTAGTCTAACTCTGTCTGTCTGTCTGTCTGTCTGTTATTTAAGTTAAGCTAGTGTAATCAATTGTAAATAATAACCATAGCGATAAGATTTGTAAATATAACACTATGGATTCAAAGTCCACAATAAATAATTTGTATTTGTTACGCTTTCACGTCGAAACTACTGAACCGATTTGGATGAAATTTGGCATAGAGATAGTTTAAGCTCCACGGATCAACATAGGATACTTTTTATACCGGTAGAGGGCGCCATCGCGCGATAACCTACATCCGCGCAGACGAAGTCGCGGGCATAAGCTAGTTTACCTATGAATTCGCAGATACTTAACCTTCGGTCCGCGAGTCCGACTCGCGCTTGACCAGTTTTTTTTTAATTATCCAAAATGATTTACGGCTGCACTCGCCGCCTCCCCCCACTTGCGCCGACTGCAGGCTGCACCGACGTGCTAATTTATGGCCGATTGTTCCGTCATCTATTTTCGATTATTTATAGCGACCCCATAAATATCCATTAATGAACACAGTTGTAGTGTAGCATATTACAACGGTTAAAAGATTGTCTGGAAGAGTTCGCGCTAGAGCGATAAGGCCGTCTATGGCTTACATTGTAATTTGAAAGAAAGAAAGAAAGATTTATTTTGGCTCCAATCACCTAAGACTAAGAATAAAACTAGCACTAAAACTATATTACTTGGTGACACGACAGGATACCAAAAAGGGTATTTGGTCCTCAGTATCAGTTTTTTGTATCGCTTACTATTGTGAAGAGTCTTTGTTTGTATTGCTGTATTGACGAGGGCTAGGTAAGGTCTGAATTACAGTTCAATACATTACAAAAGAGAGATGGAATACCCCAAAATTGGCTAAGAAAAAACAAGACAGAGCGAAGTCACTACATTGTTCGGAGAATGGCGAAGCTCAAATGGCTATTGGAGGGACACGAAACCCAAAAGATCAATTCCTGGTGCAGCTGGTCTGGGTCGGAGACCATGAGAACAAAAAATACCTGTTGGCAGACTACAATTTCTTGACAACAGTTGTAAAAGTGAAGCAGACAACAATGGCTTGCGTTGTGACTCATGAACTCCATAACTAATTTTAACTGTTTAGTAATGACACCATAAAACTTGGTATGATACCACACAAAAACATGCTAAATCAAGCGGCGGATTTACATACCGTATATTCTGCTCTCACCCTTGCCTATTTTAGCTTCAAACAGCAGCGATGCAAAAACAAGTCACCCCTTCGTTTTACCATAAAAACAGTCAACAGGATACCTTCACACGCCGTCTCAACTTCTTTTAACACTATCTCTCATAATTGAACGGGCCCCATAATGGGCGCCACTTAAGCCAGCGATGGCCTCAGCCTTGATCGCCTTTACTTGGAAATTACTTCCTAGATTTCCTATCTTACTTATCTAGAACATCTATTAATAGATAATTGTTATTCTTACACTACAAATCATTTTCCGCTGCTATTATGCTGCTATGTTTTTCATGTTTTTTCAAGTTTACAGAGCTAGTAATTATAAGCGTTTATAAATTGATTCAAAGTTGAGAAATGTACCCACACACGTTCTTTATGTTTTATTATGAGTCAAACACAAACTCTACACTTAGTTGTCTTAATTAGTTTTAAGGTACTTAACACAGTTGTATTGAAAACTTATCAACATTCCCATTCCATTGGTGCTGTAGGGCGGCGGTGATTTCTTACCATTACCATTTCTTACCGCATGCTCATTTTCCAGCATCGGTACAAGAAAATAAAACAAAATACTAACAAACGAACTGAATCGTAAGCCAGTTGGTACAGTCCTATCATGTACAAAAATTGAGAGCTTAACATTCTATAAATCAATTTGGATCGCGTGACGGTGGCCTAATCAAGTTGTCTGGCTATGTCTGTCTGGATTCCTAGAAGGATTCATGACGATAAAGTATCACCTTTTTGTGTCTTTTCAACATTTTGTAACATTCAGTTTATTCTGTTACCGGTTACGTGAACAAGTTGTATTTTCATAAAAAAACATTAGAATAGCGAGTGCTGACAGAAGGTCAGGGCAGCGTGCTGCTGATGAAGTGGACTTTAGAGATGGCGACGCAAGGTGGTCACGAAGAATAATAATAATAATAATAATAATATCATGGGACACTTGACACCAATTGACCTAGTCCCAAACTAAGCAAAGCTTGTATTATGGACACTAGGCAACGGATAAACATACTTATATAGATAAATACATACTTAAATACATATTAAACATCCAAGACCCGAGAACAAACATTCGTATTAATCATACAAATATCTGCCCCGGCCGGGATTCGAACCCGGGACCTTAAGCTTCGTAGTCAGGTACTCTAACCACTAGGCCATCCGGTCGTCAAAGCTTTAATCTCCTGAACAGTTTTTAATATACGTATTTTTATTATTAACTATATGTTTTAAATTTTGTTACGCACAAACCTTGTCCTGACAACCTGACGACCACAGCAAAAAAAAAAAAAAATTTGGTGTCGTCGTTCAGTAGTTACGTGCGTACATAAATTTCGGCAATCCATTTTTATTTAAAAGGTTCCACCCTGGATCAAGATTACATTTGTTCGACTGTACTTAGAAAGAGTCATCAAAAGATCCTTGGCGCAAGGGATCTCTTCAGCCAACTGGCAAAGAGACTGGTCGACGCCACCGGAGACAAGAGGGCTGGCAGCTTCCTCGCACAGCGTCTTAGCATCGCCATACAGCGAGGAAATGCTGCCAGCATTCTTGGAACCATGGCACAGGGGCCTTTTTTAAATTTATATTAGTTTTTAATTATTATTATTCCGTTTTTATTGTTTAAATAATTTGTAAATGTATTATTTGTTTCTCAATTCATGTTCACACCCATTTTTATTTATATAGAAGATAGATAGTAACAGCGAGTGTTACATTGGCGTCGCAGTAAAAAGGTTTAAAATGCAGCCTGTGAGTAACAGGACACACATCTGTCGGCGCTCGGTGTAGCGGCGAGCGTTATTTGAGTTGCAATTCGCTGTTACGGAGTTATGATTTCGTTGTTGAGCGATAAGAGGGCGGGTACGGGACGAGAAGGAGCGGGGATCGCCTCTCAAAATATAGATAGAGGTCACTTTTATGCTAGCTATCCTACTTAATACTCGTATTATAAATGTGAAAGTTTGTGAGTGAGTGAGTATATTTGTTACTTCTTCACGCTGAAACTGCTAGACGGATTTGGATGAAATTTGGCAAAAAGTTAGTATATAACCTGGATTAAAACATAGAATACTTTTTATTCCAATATTCCCACGGGATAGGGATAAAATCTCTAAACTACAACCGCTGGGCTTAGAGTCATGCAATTTGGTATGTAGGTAGCTGGACGTCTGGAATAGCACAGAGGCTACTTTTATCTCGATGTTCCTACGGGATAGGGATAAAATCTCGAAATAACAACCGTTGGGTTTAGAATCATGATATTTAGCAAGTGTGTTTTAATTTAACATCAATGAAAACCATGATTAATTTTAGGGAATTCCCACGGGAATTTAATGAAATCCCGGAATTTCAATTCAGCTGCTGTATCTTATGATTTACGCGTGCGAAGCCGCAGGTAAACGCTAATTAAATATATTGTAACTAGAACGCATTGAAAAGTCCATAAAAGCAAAGCTGGAGCCTGGAATCGAAACCGGGTCTTCATCAGGGATGTATGCTGTTAATACTTGTCAATACTATGGAAAGTCTATAGCTTACCTTGTAATTTTCTCTGTGTACCTGTTTTCTGTATCGCTTACTTTTTCTGGTGTACAATAAAGAGTATTTTTATTGTATTGTTGTATTGTACCTACTTGAGCAGTAATTTACTAAAGTACGCATCACTTTTTGGAAAGTTTCAAAGCTTCCTTGCTCTCTACCAACGCGACGGCGTCTTATCTTCAAGAATTAATTCCAGATCAAAAGTTGATCGGAGTATTCGGACTCTAAGTATAAGGTCAACGTTCGCAGCAACATCCAAAAATCCAACTTTAATTTGAAGTCCACAAATTCTAATAATTTGTCGGAATTACAGCGAAATGAAACTCGCAATAACAAAGTATCTGGAAGTGTCCGGACTAGACATTATCTTTGAAGTTGGAAGTTCGCTCGCTGTCCGCTTTCTGATTATTTTAATAGCAGGTGTTATCGCTTAGAGAACAAACTTTTTTCAAACTTTCTAAGATATTATTTTTCTTGGATTCAGAAGCGGTGTTTAACGCTGAACTGTCAGATATACTTAGCGATTATGAAGTGGATCTGAATTAAATGACGGAGAATATATTTTTATAATCGTTGGCTGCTGTTGTAGCACGTTAATTGAGTTATTTATGTTAAGCTTCTTTATCTTTTCTTGTTTTCAGCATAGTTTCTAGCTTTCCAATTAAGTCAGCATCATGCAATCCACATTTTTCAATAAAGTTTGCAAATACTGTCAACAAAATGTTCCGCCACTTTTGATAACTCTTTCTAAGTATAGTCGAACAAATTGAATCTTGACCCAGGGTGCAACCTTTTTATAATTAATCTCGCTATGATTTTCTAGAAAAAAGTATAAGATATCAACATGACATTAGTAGCACAAGGTTCCACCCTAGGTCATGATCCAATTTTTTCAATAGTGGCCGTCTTCCGGCTGATCATGATAATAATATTGTTTGTTTGTTTGTTTGTTTAAACTCTTTATTGTACAAAAAGGAAATAGGAAAGGAAATATAATTAATATTGATATGTAATACATAGATACCTATCGTCCTATTTATGTTTATACTGTTTTTGTTGTGATGTAGTGTGTTTTTGTTGTCAATAAATGTTGTGAGTTTGAGTCCTTAGAAGTAAATGGATGAAGACTACATGAAGGATCATACTGAAAACCAACGCTGCGGCTTGATGTAGCAATACGCTGAGTATGGCCCTTTTTACTTCTTTCGGCACAACGTTTATCTTATTTTCTTTCTTGGTGCCTAATATATAAGATTATATGTTTTTTAGCTGTAATTTTGTTTATTTTTGTTGTGCCGAATTTAGGTAAATAAATTTATCTTTCTTTCTTTTCTTTCTTTTAGATGCAATTAAAATCGTTGAAGATATGGACTGGGAGTAGATAAAAAACATGAATAAAAATATGTAACTTCATCGAGAAATCGTTTAAACCCACCAGATAGATCAAAGTTGTTAACGGTATCTAAAGTCTTAAATAAAGCCGCAAATCGCCAGCGCTCAGTTAACGTGTCCCGAAACAAAAGAGAGTGGTGAAACAATCTAGCAGACAACAAAATAAATTGCCCGCGTCTCGTGGGGGATTGTTTTTAAATTTCGTTACACAAACTTGTTCGTTGTCACAGCGTTTGCGAGAATGGGATCGCCACATATGACCTTCCATGTGATAGATAAGGAGGGACAGGACGGTTTGTGGATTTCTTTAGTTGAAGTAATGGTGTAATGGAGACGTGTCCGAAGCGTTTTCTGTAGTTTCTTAAGTTTAAACTTGGCTTATTGGACAGATATCTCTTGTCGGTTGCAGAGTAATTGGAGAAATTGAAAAGATCTGACGACATTGTGAGAGTCGTGGGTAACTGAATTGGCGAGTTGTTGTTTTCTGTGGCGTTCTAAGGAGACCTTTATTCAGCTGTGGACGTCTTCCGGCTGATGATGATGATGATGAACGGCAGAGATTTCATACTAGGTCCTACTTTACAGATCCGATAATCCCGTTTGAAAGCCTCGATATTCCTAATACCACCTACCTTACTACCTAGCTTATTCACCGTAAACGCCATTAGCAGTAGTCACGGAGAACATTTTCGAGTGACGACGGCCAAAGAGAATGAAATCTCGACGTGGCAATGGGAATTAATTATTGTACGGTATGGCAAAACAGTCAATGCTTTTTAGACGTACACAAAACAATAAATCTACAACTACATGAATAGTATAGAATATGACCAAGAACTAATCCTTGGGGTACTCTTGGTAGATTACCAATCAGGTTGTTGTTAACGCGCTTTGTTATTATCATTTCATCACCGTAATAATTTTCTACGTTACTACGTTATTCATTTTCAACCAGATGGAACGACGACCTGGCTAAGATCGCGGGATTGCGGTGGATGCGAAAAGCACAAGACCGGTCTGAGTGGAGAGCCTGGGGGGAGGCCTATGTCCAGCAGTGGACCTCTTTCGGCTGACATGATGATGATGAATAATTTTCTATACTAAGTATAAAATATTATACGCGTCCACGCGTGCTGGGCACAGGCTTCCTTTCAGATTGAAAGATCTTGAGCAGTAGCTCCCACGTGAGGCCAATGAGGATTTGAAACTTCACACATACCATTAAATTGATTCACCGTTGAATAAAGGTTTCCCAATATGTTTACCTTTATTAAAAAGCTCTTGAAAATCAAATGTAATTTCGCATACCTACATTCTCAACCTAAAAAAGTGCAAACCCAAGCTCGAACCCATAACCCTCTGCTTGAGAGGTCAACGGTCAAACCGCTATGCTAAAACTACTTTTTTATCACTCCAGCAAGCGTCTAGATGTCATGAATCACGGTTACTATTGGTCGGAAAAAACCACTTATCAAGAGAAGCCTACTCGTAAAAATTTCGGAGTTACCTAACGGACAATCTAAAGTATGTTGCCTGTCTTCAAAAGCTCTAAACTGAAGCTTAAGTTTGTTTTTAAACCGCTCGAAAAGTTAACCACGAAAAAGTCAATCAAACTTGGCGGCTCCCACATAACTTTAAACTTGCCGAAGATGTGTGCTAACTTTTAGATTGCTTTAACCCACTTTCACGGGTTTAGTTCAAATTTATTTTTTGTCCGTTGCGTCATAGTGGAGCGGGTTGATGGGAAGTCTGATGAGGAAAATAAAGGGCTAAAAGTAATTATGTCCGATACTATTAGACGTTAATATCTAAGGCTTATTGTAAAGTCAATGATTATATCATGGACATGGACAGGGATATTTGGAAATAATTCCGATCCGCATTAGCGATTCCTTCAAATAGCAAACCTACTGTGTTAAAAATAAAGTTGTGTTAAATACTTGTGATGTATAGTATATAGATATCATTATTAAATATTGTGAATTTGTTTAAAAAACATACTTCGTTGAGTTTCTTGCCGGATTCTTCTCAACAGAGGTTCTATCCGAACCGGTGGTCGATTTTTTTTGACGTTCATAAGTGCTTGTTATAGCCTAAATTGAATAAAGAGATTTTGACTTTGACTTTGACTATATTGAAGCTTTGTAATCTTTGAGTTACAGCATGGAGGTCTTCAAAAGGGGTATAAAAGGTTAAGGCAACGAGCGAGTGTGATACTTCGAGTGTTGCAAGCGTTCCTAGGCGGCGGCAATTGCTTAACATCAGGCGGGACGCATGCCTGTTTGCCACTGATGTGGTATAAAAAAACTACCCAGCAGTGGGACGTACATGGGCTGGGATTATGATGTAATCTTTACTTAGACATTCCCGTAGCATTAATTAAATTTCCGGAATTTTAATTAAAATAGCGAGTTCAACGATTTAATCGAGTGAAGTCACGGGTAAAAGATAGTTCATTGATAAAACGAATTATTTGTGTTTATTATTGTGACCATTATCGGATAACAATATGGACTGCGGTGGCAACATGGCGGGATTATCGCGGACATGTCCGTCGCGCGTGCAGTGTGGTCACTGTTTTCATATAATTAACTTATTAATGGAGATATTATTAAATTAATGCGGTAAAATGTGCAAATAATTTAGGATGCTTTTGAGCTTTATGAAAAAAATACAAAAAATCCCACCCATAATAGCGATAATAGGCTCGGGTTATATGAACGTCTTGGGTAAAATGGCTCTTTTTATTGTCTTATTGTACATACTATTTGTGTTGTCTTGTTGTATCTACTATTTAAATTGACGTTCTAAATTATGTTTGAAATAAATTTATACTCAAAGGAAACTTTTACAAAAATAAACATCAATCACCGAGTGTGGTATTAGAATGCAGACATTAGGAGACCCGCAAGCGCCTGTGAAATTGAAAGGGCCATCCATAAAGGCCCATTGCTATAACTCGACTCAGCTATTCCTGTCGTTGCGCTACGAAAATGCCCATAAAAAGTATTTAAATCACCCTTATATATCTCCACTAAAAACGGGTAAAGGTTCAAACAAAAAGCGGTAGCGGAAAAACTGAAAGTATTTTAAATAAGTCAACGGAACAGTTTTTTTTGAGGTTTTTAAATACACTTGTTTAGGTCATTACCCGTGTTAGAACACAACACGGGTTAGAATTACACCTCTCCATTTCTTCCGTGGATGTTGTAAGAGGCGACTGAGGATATGGGTTAAGGTGACAGGCTAGCAATCTGTCACTACCTATTGTACCGTTTTTGTCAGATTTTAAACCTAAAATTCTTAAAAGTGGCTCCGAAGCGGTAACGTTTCGTGTGCTCTGCCTACCCCATTTGGAAATACAGGCGTGATATTTGTGTGTGTGTTTAGGTCATGGATATAGTATATTTCATACTTTTTTTGCTAGAACAGTTCTAAGTATTATTAGCAAAAAAGTATACTTAATACTAGATGTGTCTAAGTTTCGTAATAGAGCCAAAACCTTCGGAACTCAAATAAACGGCAATAGAAGTTGATAACCTACAAAATTACAAAACAGACAAATGAATAAAACAGTTACTTGACTCTTCTATCAAGAAAATGAATAGGCGAAGATTATTATAAGTTTTTCCTGTATAGGTAGGCGATAATAAACTTACCGACCGGAAACAGGATAAGACTATAGCTATTATCCTGTGTAGCTCTTGGCTAATGCCAACATTGCATGTGTAATGTGCAAGAACAAGCATGTTTTCCAGATCACACGCATACAACTTATAATAATATGTCTTCTCTCTTATATTCTGGGCGTAAGTCATGCTTCTATTTAGTGCGATTTTGCGGCATTTATTTTCGCCAGTATATATAAAAACTAAAGACAATACCAATGCTAAATAAAGCGTGTTTAACATTCTTGCGACTTGTCTTTCCGTTGTGCTAATAAACGTGGGATGATAATGACGTCAAAATCCTTGAATAGCCAGGGCAAACATAATAAGTACCTACTGAGAATTAAGATTGGTTTTTGAAATCTTTTTTCTTGTATTTTTATGCCGAAAAGTTTCTCGGCGAGGGCTACGGCATAGATGTCGCTAGTGTCGCTGCTTAAGTGGCTAAATAAGAAACAAACAAGCTGAGATGGTGTAGCGGTACAGCACGCGGCACTGAAGCCGAGGACCTAGGTTCGATTCCCAGCATCATCCCAGCCTATACGTCCCACTGCTGGGCACAGGCCTCCTATCAGAATGAGAGGGCTTGGGCTGATGATGATGATGATGATGGTCCGCATCCATCCCAGCCTATATACGTCCCACTGCTGGGCACAGGCCTCCTCTCAAAACAATAGTCAGGCCATAGTTCCCACACGGGCCCAGTGCGGATTGGGAACTTCACACGCACCATTGAATTGCTTCGCAGGTTCGTGCAGGTTTCCTCACAACGTTTTCCTTCACCGCAAAGCTCGTGGTAAATTTCAAATGTAATTCGAACCCACGACCTTCTGCTTGAGAGGCGATAGGTCAAACCACTCGGCCACCACGGCTTTCGATTCCTAGCGCTGGTCTTATTTTTCTGGTTTTTCTGTGCATCTAGATTTCAGTTTGTGTCTTCGATAATATTGAGGATCACAAGTCTTATCGCTCGTATCTCGTCCCACAGCGATTGCAGCCTAAACCCTTCGCCATATTCGTTATCTTCGCTCTATTTATTTCCATCATGTATTTATGAAGACGCCTCCCCTCCGGGAACTATCATTGTTACAAACGATGCGCAAACAAATCAATGCACTAAAGTAGTGACTAAACAAACGTCCTTTACGTATACAGTAAGGAAATTAAATCACTGCCGAGGAACCTTTGTGCTACTAATGTCATATTGATATTCATACATCTGTTAAAGAAATCATGACAGAAACTATTATGAAAAGGTTCCACTCTAGAACGTAAATTAATTTTCTTGAGTGTACATCAGAATGTTGTTGTTTGTAGACAACCCCTATAAAATCTAAATAGAATAAAATAAAATAACTCTTTTGATATAGTAAGCGATACAGATTGCTATCTACACAGAGAGAAAATTACAAGGTAAGCAATAGATGGCCTTATCGCGTAAGGAAAACATCGTGAGGAAATCTGCACAAACCGGCAAAGCAATTCAAAGGTGTGTGTGAAGTTCCCAATCCGCACTGGGCCCGCGTGGGAACTATGGCCCAAGCCCTCTCATTCTGAGAGGCCTGTGCCGAGCAGTGGGCATATAGGCTGGAATGATGATGATGATGAAATATCTACATAGGTACATTGCTAGTTAAATAAAAGCTTATAAATTACAGTCTAAATAAAAACCATCATTCGTCATCACATCATTAGAAATATCCCTGTGGTCGTTTCGCCTCAATACTTATTACAAAAATACGTTGTGAATACAAACGCGCCCATTGTCGATATTGTAAACAGCGCGCGTGTTTGAAAGAGAGAGCTTTGCTCGCTAACGCCGGGAAAAGCGGGACTTGTATTTTGAAACATTTTACGGGATTCGTCATTTTGGGGAATGTGTGGACGGAGCTTAGGAAACGTTTCATAGAGTGGATGAGTCTTAAGGGTACTCTAAGCTCTACATTTTACTACTTTTTACACCCACCGCAAGAAGAAGGGGATTACGAGTATAAATTTGACGCCAAAAAAGTATGTAAGCCCTTTTATTCTGAGAGGAGGCCTGTGCCCAGCAGTGGGACGTGTATAGGATGGGATGATGAAGGTATGTAAGTCGGGAAAGCGCGTCCGGCAAGGGGTAAACGCGCTTACCATTAAAATATCGAAAAGTATCATAAGCACAAAGGTTGAGAGAGGATCGAGCCGTGAAGAGAGCGTATTTGGGACTACCAAGTGGACGTAGAACGGTTGGTTGTCCCAGGTACCGCTGGAGGGACGAGGTCCTGAAAGACCTTTTGGACCTTGGGGTCGAAGGCTGGCAAGAGTTGGCTCAAGATCGTAAAGCGTGGCGTAATCTGGTGTTGAAGGCCAAGACTCACTTTAGGTCACTGCGCCCTAGTAGTAAGTAAGTATCCTAAGCACTAAAACGACGTCTTACAACCACGTACCTAAGACCTGACCTAAGACCTGTAAGATGTTATTAGTAGTATAATATCAATACTTTTCGATATTTTAATGGTAGGCGCGCTTACCCCCCGCCAGAGTGCTTGCCCCGACTTACCATATCAGTACCACTACCATGACTTTACAGTGACCGTAATCGATAGCGACGGCGTAAATTATTTTTATGGAGAATTGTACAGCGTCTCTACAAGTTGAATGAAATATTGAACTGTGAAATGATAATGTCGGGAAGTTTTTAACTCTCCTATGTTGGTTAGGTTGTTTTGTAAATAACAGAACTATACACTACACTTTACTCGAGTTCAGAAATAACCAGACTACTCTCTGACATATTAAATGATATTGTAACGGGATAACACACGTCCTAAATCGAGTTTAGCTCGACTGTTTCGGGTTATTTCGAAACCGTTCATCACTGGAGCACGCTCTGAAAATTATTACCAACCCCTCACGCGTCAAAATTCCAAATTCATATTATACCTTTCTCCCAACACATGAAGTTCAGTTTTGTCGGGTTCAACTTGTGACATATAACTATGTAGTTACATGTCGGGCCCGAGGATGGCTCAGCAAATGTTTGGCTGCTCGTTGGAGTGCTCGTTCGAGTCCCCGTGTTGATTGTGTGTCACCCCAAGTGTTTGGCGACAATTAATTAGGTTTATATCTTAAAATATACAAGCTGCCTAAGAATTATTATTATTAGCCTCTATCCCACTGGTGAGCAAAGGTCTCCCCTTGATACTTCCACTGCTTTCTGTCTACTGCATTCAAGAACTACTCCAATCTAAGAATTAATCAGAATAATGCGTTACCTAGTTTGACTGAACGCCCCTGTGAAAACTTGTCTTCGATAATTTTGATTCTGCCTTCATTTAAGATTTCAAGTTTCTTAGAAAACCTACCACCTTTTCTTAGTGACTGTTTCTTTTGTTTGCTTTGCCTTAAAAGTATGATTTATTCACTTGAGTACTTTATATTAATTTCAGTTGGATACTTCTACGCGTTCCTGAAGAAAAAATGCTTGCCAGACGGACAGGTGTTCCTTTTATGGTATAGACCCCTAAAAATGTAATTACCGAAATCATCATGTATTTCATGGTCACAGCGCATTGCTTTTATATTTTACACTAATACTAAACCGTGAAAGGCCACGATGAAACAGTGATATTCCCCACGAAAAATAGCACACAAATCACGAATACAAAACAGCTTGGGAAGTAAGTAGCACGCTGAAGGATAGTATGTTACAATCAAAATTTCACATATATGTACTACTCAAACACAAATATTCTAATGCAAAAATAACGATCTACGAAAATATTTCATGTAATTAATGCTTTAAAGTATCCTGATTAACTAATATATATCGGTACTTAATTAAAACTCCTAATTATTACTAAAAATACCTCGACGTTTCCACCATATTGTAGCGGCTGTGGTTATGAAATGTAGTCGAAACGTTGAAGTGATATTAGCAATAAATAGTAGTCGTATTTAAAATCCGAAACATATCCCTTGGTATATTAAATGATCCAAAGAAAAAACACTGCTCGAAGAAAAAAAACTTACATTGTTAAAGAAATGAATATGATAGAAAGGTACGTTATATACTCACTCAGAAACTATAAATCCCAAAGTACTAAAACTTACCTTGCATAAAACAAAAGGACGAAGGTAAAAAAAATATGACGAGAAAAACCCAAAAGTAAAACACGACAGATAAAAAAATCTACACATCTCTAGTAGCGCCCTCTACGACGTACCTTTGTAGCGTATTTTTTTTAAAAACGGTTTTGGTAGCCGACTCTTCACTCTGCTCACCCGCCCTGAAAACAACCAGCCTTTCAGTATCCTTCTTATGTATTTCAGATTTTTACCTTATTTTCATAACATAGCGTAGTATATTAGGGGCTAGTATTTATCGAGCGGACCACCGCATGTAGGTAAAACGTTGTTTTTAAACCAAGATTGTACTCTTCAATGTCGGAGTTTTCGGGGGTGAATATCTACTAGCTGAGTTTTATCTTTGGGAAATATGTGTTTTCTACTACGCCCAGATCGCTTTTAATGTCCCATATTAATGTTAACTCAATGTCTCCACACGTCCCTGACAAAAAGGTCGAGCAACGAAGCGATCTTATTCGGGTTTCTTATTTCCTTTTGATGTACGAGTACCTATGCAACCCTAAAAAACCTTTAATTAAACTTTAGCAATAAATCGTTTAACCCGCGCCCATAATTATTTGAAAACACGTAATTTAACAAAAGCCTCCATAAAAACGGGTTGACGGTGTCCCAGGAGGGGGAATCCTTTAACGATAAGTAAATAATCCTAAGCGCCACCTTATAAATATTAAACGGGAATGGATCCATGGCTTATTGTAGACAGCAACACCGTGCGTCAACGCTAATTGGTTAACAAAAGCGGATTGAATAACTTTTGCTATCTTATCTTTTAGTTTACCTTTTGTTACTGTGCGTACTTGGGTGATTGTTGGATGAGACGAGCGTTTCTTAGGCATAAGCCTTGAGCTTAGATGTTGAGTAGAATTTTGCTACGTTGCCTTTCATTAGGGTCTCTAAAGCTTTGGTTTCCTAGGACAAGCGGTGCCGTCATTGTAGCGACCGTAATAAGCGGTGAATGACGTCAATAGAACTTTGTTTATTTTATGTAAACAAAATGGCGCGGTTTTCTAGAGCGGTGTCGATTACCGCTCTCTAGGAGGAGGAGGAGCGCTATCAATTACGGCCGCTATATGACGGCACCGCCGATCCTAGGAAACCAAAGCTTAAGAGCGGTTTCGCACTAAATCCGATCTGAATCCGTGAAAATATGGTTCGGAGTAGTCGTAAAACTATTTGTATGATAGTTCTATGAGATTGCGAACCACGGGTTCGGATCGTTGTTCTGCGAAACTACTCTAACGTGGATGAAAAAACCTTCAGAACGAAAAATACGTCGATCACAGCAGGGCTACTACGAAACTCGAAACTCGAAGTTTGTGTCGTGTGGTCCCTCTGACACATACTATTTAATACGACACCGAGAGGGACGGTACGATACGAATTTACTTATTGCGTGAATATAAAGCTTAATTTGATCGGCTGAAGCCGATTTTACGTCAATAAGGAGAGAGTAGGTAGAATTCTAGTTTTAAGGAATCTATTATAACAATGTTTTTTGAAATAAATTTATTATTTAGTATTATTAGTTCTCGTGTGCCGTGGTGCCGAAGAGTATCATGATCGATAGGAAAAGGTAAGCAATCATACATAACGGAGTATTTGATTAAGCGTCTAAACCTAATACATCATTTATAGAACAACTACATCAATCTCGTCAGAGTTTCCCGACGAAGAGACGCTAAAAATTATACAAATGTAGAGTCATTCTTACGCGTACATAAGGGTAAGAATTTTGATGCATTTTGATGTATTAAGCGTGTTGGAACTTGTTGAGATTTCATTATTATTTATTATTTATTTATTATTAAAATACATTTGCACGGCATTACAGTATAAACCAATACACCGAGAAACTTACAATTAATTCATGATCAAAAGGCACAAGTAAGTATCATAAATCTGTTATAGCAGCAGCCGACGATAGTGTGGCTTAATTGAAAGATAAAGCCACAACTTTTTGATGCAATGAGACGGAAGGGTATGCAGAAACTTCCACCTGCATTAATATCGCAAATTTGAAATTCAATTCTGTCACTATGCCAAATCTGCAGATGGACAGCGTTCAGGATTGGACGATAACATGGATACGCCTTACTTAGTTGAATATCTAGTGTAAATACATAGTTACGTACAAACAATTACTGTCAGCAATTTTATTGTCTGGCGTGTAGTAGAGTCACGCGGCAGAATAGTCTAAGTTTTAGGAGGTAGGCAGCGTTTCTGCGTTGGATGGTCAGATGTAAGCTTTGGCGTATTAGTTGCCAGACTTCTAATCGTCAGTCGTTTTGACCTGACGCTAGGAAATCCCTCGCTGTGTTTAGGCTACAGAAGGTCATCATCATCATGTCAGCCGTAGGAGTTTCACGGTTGGACACAACCCTCCCCTATAGACCTCTAGTTGCTTCCCACGTCTTTAACCAGGTCGTCTGACGCTACGTTTCCCGATCCGCGGTCTCATTCTACTTTACTTTTTGGTCGCCGGCTATCTCTTTTCTGTGCTATATATGGTTTAGTAATTTAGGTGTTAATTAATGAAAGTTGTTTTGCTCTAGTCACACGACCTAGGCAATAGCTCTTGTAGCTGAATTAATATTGATAAACTCGTTTTATAAATGATAAGGAACATGATACCTCATCTACCCTTCACCTGATCTCCGCATCTCAAGTACATGAATAAAATGAATATTGGGGCGTCCTGGCGAGGATTAGCATATTTCAGCCGCGACCCGCTGGGCCTCATTAGGGAGCCAGTACCTGCAACAATAAACAGACCAAACTAAGCCAAATGATATTGCTACGAAATACTTTATTAAAATTTGGAGACTATCCTTACAATTAAATTATAAATGCGAAAGTTTGTGAGCAGATCTGTGTTTGTTCCTTCACGGTAAATGCTGTAATGTTAGTAAGGATAACGATACCAGCTGTTGTTCGCGACTTCATCTGCGATGAGTTCATTTATTGCACAACGTCGGGAACTTCAAAATTTATCGCACAACGTCGGGAACTTTAAAATTTATCGCACTACGGCGGGAACTTTAAAATTTATCGCACAACGGCGGGAATTTTTTTTTTTTTGGGATAATAACTATTCTATGTCCTTTTCAAGCGCTCACACTATTGCATATCAAATTATATCACTAGAAAGCGTAACAAACTAAATACACTTTCGCATTTATAATATTCATCCATACTTATATTATAAATGCGAAAGTGTGTTCGTGTGTTTGTATGTTTGTCCCTCTTTCACGCCGTAACGGAGCGACGGATCGACATGATTTTTGGCATAGGGATAGTTTATGAGCCCGAGAGTGACATAGGCTACTTTTTACCCCGGAAAAATGCACAGTTCCCGAGGGAACAGCGCGCGATAACCGAATACCACGCGGGCGGAGCCGCGGGCAAAAGCTAGTAAAATATAAGACGAATCAATTTTTTTGTTTGGCTACATCTGTTCAAACATTACTATAGAAACAATAGTCAAAATACTTATTTTAAAAGCGCTCGGCGCTCGCAAACTATTTGTTCGTCCCACTGGCGGTGGAGACGACCGGTTGTTGGGGCTCCAGGCAAAACTTTTTTTTAATGAAGTGGGGCACCGTCTTCGTGAGAGAGGTCTTGACCCCCGCTCTGGGTTATTTCTGGTGCAGAGGTTGTCTATCGCGATTCAACGCGGCAACGCGGCGAGTGTATTGGGCACCTTTGCACCAAGTATGACGCGGGGCGGTCTATTTGACTGATTATGTATTTAACGTTTTAAATTTTCGTGATACAAGTGCCGGTACCATTAGTGATCAAGTGCTGGTACTTCGAAGAACTCGCACTGCTTGGCAGACTTGACACCCTACACTTCAGTCTACGCGTGACCACGGCGACTGCAATGTTGCCGAAACGTCGAGGTAAATATTACTTGTGTGTGTTAGCGTGATAAAACCCATTGGTGGTATTTTGACTATGATTATTGTATTTGTGTGACCTTTGCGTATTTGTTTTAATTTTAATAACTTGACATGTAAAAATAAATATACTTATATATTTATTATTTATTTTAAAAGTCATAATAAACAGAAAGTGCAGTTGTATTTGAAACAAATCCCTACCCTATTGCTCAAGCTGCGTCCTTCTGTCTGGACAAGAACACGCCAATTTAGATCTGCAAACTTGTTTGTTCTCTAATATTAAAAATTCCTGAACTGTGTAAGTTGCACCGCAGTTCAAAGATTTTAAACAGTAAGGCTATGTTTCCATCAGACATAAGAGGTAACTGAGAGCTGCAAGTATATTTAGCGAGGATGTAGGAGGTTCTTACCACCAGAGATGTGCGAGGTAACACCAGGGCTACTACGACGCTCGAAACTCGAAGTTCGTAGTGTGCGGTCCCTCTCGCTCTCGTATTAAATAGTATAAGTGTCAGAGGGACCGCACGATACGAATTTCGAGTTTCGAGTTTCGTAGTAGCCTTACAGTGGTACGAAGATGCAGAGCGAGGGCGTGTAGCGAACTCTTTTCAAATAAACCATTTATTTATTTATTTATTTATTGAACATAAATTTATTTACACAGCATTACAGTTAGTACTAATACACTGTGAAACTACATTAAACATATAAAAAAAAATATCAGGTAGGAACAGTGGTTAGCCTGTCATCCATCATCTCACCAAACGTCACCATAGGATTGACTACAGTATCTACCAAGGTTACCTTGGGAGTGACGCTGCTGCCTATGGTTCAAAACAAAGCCCAAAGTTCTGCCCGAGGTTATAAAATATGTATTATAAATTTTCCACAGAAAATATTTTGCGACGATTTCGTTCTTGGCGAAATTCAGGATTATTTAATTTGCACAACCGTCCACTGAACAGTTATAATAACTTTTTTTTTGTTGCTCCATTATTGCACAAAAAAGTTCACAGACGCGTGTCCCAAGCGGATGGCACTCGCGCTCGCACTGGTCCCAACCGGGTCGAGATATCGTGTCCGTGAACAGTGTCTATGTGTGCGTTGCTCGAGCGCAATTGTATGGAGATTGAATTCTGAACTATCTGTGTTTTGTGGTAGTGATGTATAAAATGTGTGCTGTGCCTTGTATTATTTCTCGTAATGCCACGAAGACACAGGTAAGCCATTCGAACAACGCATAAAGAAAGCGCTATGAGAAAACTAAAGTGAAAATGAGATAATATGCATAGCAATGTTTTGCAGTATAGCGTTCTAAAGGGAGCGAGAGATTTTTGTCCGCTCTCTAATACATATTCTAATGATAATTTCAATGAATTTGTGTTATGTAAATGAGACGTCTCAAAATATTTCAGCAGATGGCAGGATTAGCTTGACTAAACACCCATTATAATGGTTTATCATGTATTTTTTTCTAATAACAAATACACGTTGCAAATCAGTTAAATCTTACAAATCTTAAATTAAGGGGCTGTTTCACCATCCATTGATTAGTGTTAACTTACAGTTAATGTGATACCGTCTCTATTTGTTTTGTTCAAATAGACGGAGACGGCAACACATTTAACCGTCAGTTAACACTAATCAATGGATGGCGAAACAACCCCTATGTGTTTTAGGAACTTGGCAGAATTTTTTCTGATGGTAAGAGATCACCACCGCTCATAAACATCTGCAACACCAGGGGTATTACAGATGCGTTGCCAACCTAGAGGCCTAAGATGGGATACCTCAAGTGCCAGTAATTTCACCGGCTGTCTTACTCTCCACGCCGAAACACAACAGTGCAAGCAGGATTACCGAGCTAGATGGTGGTAGCAATTATCTGAAAAATATATTTTCATACTTTTTGTTAATCAAACTTTCGAACTGATTAGTGTCGTGCATTAAAAATAATTCTAATTGATGTTCATCCTGTTTTCATGAACTCTGATTTCGTCGTCTGAAATAACAGAGAAATTCTGACGTATTGTCTCAATCCAGTGGTGATATGTCATTGTACGGACTTAATACAGGGGTCGATGCTCCGACGGTCGGCGCCCGCATGCGGTGGTTGCGGCTGAAACTTGTAGCTTAAATCTTTCACGAAATATCTGTATAAATAGTAAATTGAACCAATGAAAAATAAAGGCAAGCTTTTTTTATGGTCGCAGCTCGCAGGACTGATGGCCGATGGGGTCAGAAGGTTCTAGAATGGTGTCCGCGGACCGGAAGGGAAGACGAGTTGTCGGTAGGCCTCCAACAAGATGGAGCGACGACCTGCAATATTAGTGTAAGTTTTCCGTTACGAAATCGCCTCGAATGCGTTCGCGTTAAAATCTCAATTTGTATGGAAAGACGAACATCGCAAACGTTCCGCTAGAGGCGCTGTTCGTGTTTCGAGAGAAATTGAGATTTTAACGCGAACGTATTTGTAACGGGACGTATTTTGTAACCGAAAACTTACACTAAGGGTACTGGTTACGAGTAAGATCGCGGGATCTCGGTGGATGCGGAAAACACAAGACCGGTCTGAATGGGGAGCCTTGGGGGAAGCCTATGTCCAGCAGTGGTTTTTCGGCTGACATAATGATGATGATATCTATTTATCTACATATGCGTATAGAGATGAATCCCTAATTCTCTTGGTAACGCTATGACTTAAGAACGTCTTTACCGTTTCATTCCATTATTTTTTGTGGAAGTTTCTCTCGAAAAAAAAGTTACACACAAATTAGAAAATTTAAGGAAGTGTTCGAATACATAAAAATCATAAATATGTCTAATTTATAAAATGAACACAAAATTTTAAACTCGTGGAATTCCAGCGAGATAAATTTAACGTTAAAAAATTTCAAAATAAAAACGACAATACTATTTATCCAAATACATTTAGGGGCTGTTTCACCGTCCGTTGATTAGTGTTAACTGACGGTTAAATATGACGCCATCTCTATTTGTTTTCTTCGAATAGACGGAGACGACATCACATTTAATCATCAGTTAACAATAATCAATGGATGGTGAAACAGCTCCTTAGTATTTTAAAACATAAACGCTGAAGCTGTTGGCAGTAAACTAAATTACAGCAACGTCAATCATTGTTTTTTTTTTCAATCAACTCTTAAAGGGGTGAAAATAGGGGTGGAATTTTGGTGCCATTGTTTCAAGCAGTAAAGATACCTTGTTTGTTACATCGTTGCAAGGACGCCTGCTCCATAAATTACCGTTCGCAACCTTTACTAAAATCTTAATGTTAATAACGTCGAAACGCACAAAAGGTTTTCAAAGCAGAAATTAATGGATGCACCACATAAGCGGCTCGCAGGCGCCATCTAGTGTGCGCCACACAAAGCGGCGGCGATATTTGCAAGCTTTATGAAAAACGGCTGATACTCTTCAATGAAATTTACGATGCTTTGAGAAAGCCGTGCTTTGAGAATAATTTTCTCGAAGAGAGAATAGTGTGGCTTTAAAAGTTTAAAGAATATTTTAATTAAATTACATTATCCCGGATAACCGGATAGAGCCGTGGTGGCCTAGTGGTTTAACCTATCGCCTCTCAAGCAGAGGGTCGTGGGTTCAAATCTCGGCTCGCACCTCTTAGTTTTTCGAAATTCATGTGCGGAATTACATTTGAAATTTACCACGAGCTTTGGGGCGAAGGAAAACATCGTGAGGCAACCTGCACAAACCTGCGAAGCAATTCAATGGTGCGTGTGAAGTTCCCAATCCGCACTGGGCCCGCGTGGGAACTATGGCCCAAGCCCTCTTGTTCTGAGAGGAGGCCTGTGCCCAGCAGTGGGACGTATATAGGCTGGGATGATGGATGATGATCCCGGATACAATACAAATACTCTTTACTGTACATACACCAGAAATAGTAAACGATACAAAAAACAGACACAAAGAGAAAAAAATAACTCACGTCTTAAATCGAGTTTAGTTCGACATGTTTTGGGCTAATCCCGAGCCCCTTTTCTTAGGAGCATCGCGACTTGGCGGCTGCTGCTCGCGCGACTGTCATAATAAAAAAGTAGCAATTCCAACCTAGTGCTAACTAATTCCAGTTTTTACGATAATGTCCCTTCCATGACACGACTTCAACTGTCTCTCATTTGCTTTTAATTTCCCGTCCCAAATAAGCCATAAGTCATTACCGGTTACAACCGGTTTGGCTCCAACAAGGCAACTTCAACAATTAGGCATAAAGCGCCGTTCCGCCACAGAACGTAACGCGTTCCACTCGCTACACGCCGCCACACGCCGGGTTATGTTCTAGCATTAGGGGTGGACTACATTTGGCTTCGGTTTTTAAAATAGGTATTTTTAAATTTCTTAATAATTTTAATTAAGACTTACAAGAGTTTCTCCGGGCGTGTACACGAAAAATCGGGTCGGTATTATCCGGGTCGGTAAATAGAGTCACCTTTATTTATATTTATACTAATAATAATATTCATTTATTTCAAGTAACGTGACTCATAGGTACAAAAAAGAAAAATAATACAGGTCATAGAAGACCGATATACACTTGATTAATAATAATAATAATAATATGTTAGTAACAGAGAGGTCCTTATACAACTAAGTTAGTATAGACATTATTTAAATGCATTTTGGTCCAGTGCGCGGTTATGTCACTGTCCATCCTGCTAGCCAACACGCTCAAGAGACTGTTGCCACCGTCGCGCAAGCGGCTTATATTTTTTTAGGGGTTTATATTTTTAGGTTAGTAGACGTCACGGGGGATCGAAGATCTGGCAGTTTCCTGGGGCAACAAAGTAGCTTAGCTATTCTAAGACAGAAAATCGCTTTAAATAGTTTGTTTTGTTTTAGTTTTTTTTATTTATTTATGCAGTTTAGGATAGTTCTATGTAAATATAGCTTGATTGTTATTTCGTATTTGAAAAAAAAAAGGTCGATTAATACCGATTGAACTAGTCCTGAACAAGCATAGCTTCTACTCTGGGTACCAAACAACGATTATTCGTTGTTTATAGTTACATAGCTAGGTACTTTTATATACCTAGAATAAAGGCACAAGCGAGTACTATCATGAAAAATTTTATGACTGTACCCGCGTTGTCTTGTCATCCAATCTACATTATTATTTATTTATATCTTACCTATTCCCAATCAGTTTAATATGTAATGTATTATTAAAATTGGGTGTAAAAAGTCTGGACAGATTCCAAGTTAAATAATAACCAATTACGAGCAAAGCACCCCCATAAATATCAAACTCTACAATTTCGCTTATTCTAAAGCACCTGAGTGATTGGCCAAATATAGCTCTGTATAGGGAGATGTGGAAGTCAGGAGAAGAGGCCTTTGCCCAGCAGTGGGACACAGTTATAGGCTAAATATAATAATAATAATAATAAAACGCCTGTCACTGCACGCTGTAACACCCTGTGCGTTGTGCATCGACTTTTACGAACCACCCTTTACTGCGTCCCATTCTACGGAGCACGTTACAGGTTTACGATCCGGCGCGACTGTACCGCGTCGCGTGTACCTGTACAGTTAGTACAATATTGTAAATTGGAAAATTTGTGTGTATTTGTTACATTTAGACGTAAACGGCTGGACGGATTGAAGTTGGTGTAAATATGGCTAAACCTTGGAGATATACGCTACTGTTTTTGATATTCTCGCGGAATCAGGATGTGTGTCGGGGTGTGTTGTGTATGAATGTATTCCTCAAATCTCAATTACTATGATTATCGGGTGCATACAGCGCGAAAAAAGTGGTTTAAAATATTTAACACCTAAATCGAAAATCCAAACTGAAATATAAGATGCACAGAAAAACCAGAAAAATAAGACCAGCGCTGGGAATTGAACTCAGGTCCTCGGCATTCCGTGCCGCGTGCTATACCGCTACACCACCGCTGGACAACGGTACAGACACGAATTTCTCTTATGTACCACATATATCAGCTTGTTATTTTTTTTTCTTTATTTAACCACTTAAGCAGCGCCACGACAAACTTTTTTGGCACTCCATCAGAACTAAGCACTCACCCGGACAAGAGATATCGTTATTAAGCAATCAAATTAAGTGTGAATCTGGATTTCATTCCACGATCTTTTGAGAGACCGCTTTGAGAAACACACTAGACTAATAGACCAGTACGGTAGGTAGTTATAAACTCCCGCCTATACCACGACATCATCATCATCTCAGCCGTAGGACGTCCACTGTTGGACATAGGCCTCCCCCGAAGCAACTGGAGGTCTATCCAGTTGCTTCGATAGGCAGCGGCCTGCATCCACCGTGAACCCGCGGCTTTAACCAGGTCATCCGCCCATCTCGACATATACCACGACATATTTAGTAGAAAGTCCGTGCTTACGATGGCTGAGTCGCATGCGCAGTACTAAAGAGACATTGGTAATTGCGGCTTTAAGTGCCGACTTCAGTGTACTGGATATTAAACTTTTATTCTGAAGGAAGTAATGAGAAACGGTTTTTATTACATCCTTTAGATACTAAATGAAGTTTACAATGTACTGAAGACAGTCTGGCACGTAAAATGTAATTTAAAGATCGAGACGCTTTGTTCGTCTGTAAATCAACCACAAACAAAAATACGTAAAGCCACTCCATTTATGCAGCAACTCTTGATGACAAAAAAAAACACTCGCACATAGCGAAAATCTCGGTGGGAACGCTTCAGAGGGAATAAATAAGAGTCGGTGAAACACACGCGAAGTGGGAAAAAATAATCGCGTAGTCGCATTAGTTAGCATAATAACCCCCCTTCCCCCACTGCCGGCATTTGCATTTTTATGAGAGTGCACCGAACGCAAATTAAACCCTACCGCCTAAATGGGTCCTAAACCCAAGCGACTATAATGAAGTCGGAAAATGTCTGCTTATAAAGACCAAAGGTTTAGCGCACCTGTATTTTGTTATTAGAGAGGCAAAAGGTTTGCCAGCCCTGACATTTTATTTTGGCAGCCGTTGACGTGATGGGCCAGGGATAAACAACATTTATATAATTTTTAGGGTCCCATAGTCCAACAAAGAACCCTTATAGTTTCTTCTGTCTGTCCGTCCATCCGCGATTTAGTTTTATAGTGTTTGTGCTAAAAAGCTGTAACTTTCCACTGATATTTTCCACTCGGGCTAAATGTCAAATTAAAAACTCTATTTTTTTTCCGTTTAAGTACATATCTCTTCTACGCGTATAGTCGGGATTGTTTTTTTCTCTTTTTAGTTTTTTTTAAAGGCAGTTCTGTTTTCATGTTATTTAAGTTAATTTGAATTTGACAACATAACCAAACAGATGGTTGTACAGAAAACCTGTTTAAATGTGTAATTCTGTCAAAAAAAAATACCTCGTTAGGTTTCTTGCCGGATTCTTCTCAACAGAGGTTTTTCCGAACCGGTGGTAGATTTTTTTTGACATTCATAAATAAGTGCTTGTTAGCCTAAATTGAATAAAGATATTTTGACTTTGACTTTGACTTTGAAAACTTCAGCAACAGAGCCTTAACATGTAGATATGGAGCTCTTAAAGAATCAATCATTTACCCATACCCCGCTACCTATTATTACTTTCTTTTTCCGATTTCCCGGGAGGAAACTGGAATTAGTTGGCGATCCGACCAACCCGTGTCTAATAGGGACTGTAACTGAGAGGTGCCAGGCTCCAAGGGCCCCGGACGGGGCCTCGAGGGTCCAGGGCATTGTGCACCGAATAAGGTACACAAAGGATGGAATAAACGATTTAGTTCCGATGCTCCTAGGCGAATAAAAGATACAGAAATACTCTTCATCGTAATTAGGGACGCAGAAAGTGGTTTTATATCAAGAACTAGCTTTTGCACGCGGCTCCGCCCGCGTGGAATTCAGTTATCGCGGGCTGTTCCCTCGGGAACTATGCATTTTTCCGGGATAAAAAGTAGCCTATGTCACTCTCGGGCCCATAAACTATCTCTATGACAAAAATTATGTCGATCCGTCGCTCCGTTACGGCGTGAAAGAGGGACAAACATACAAACATACAAACACACAAACACACAAACATACAAACACACTTTCCTATTTATAATATTATATAGTATAGTATATAGTATATAGTATAGTATGGATATGGATATCAAATGAAAAAGATCTTGGATGTTTAATATGTATTCAAGTATGTATTTATCTATACAAGTATGTTTATCCATTGCCTAGTATCCATAGTACAAGCTTTGCTTAATTTGGGGCTAGGTCAATTGGTGTCATGTGTCCCATGATATTTGTTTATTTATTTAACATTGGGTAGGAGTTAGCTGTTTATTTAAACCCTTATTTTCAAGTGACTAGAATACCTAAGTTTCAGGACTACTTAGTTTGCGTCTAGAAATTACCTTGAGCTTAAATATAAATATGAAAGTTTTTCCATTAAGCTGAGTTATGCCTAGGCTGTTAACTGAACAACCATATTTTCGCTGCCTCATTTCTCTAGATTTATTTGTGCTGTAAATTGTCTTAATTATAACACTCGCCGATAAGAGTTTGTGGCTGTTAGAATGCCACCGAAATCTTATGGAATACTAGTTTCTACCCGTGGTTTTGCCTGCGTTTACCGTTTCAGTTACATTGTAATGGTAATGTACAAAATTACCTCGTGGTTTTCATTAGAAGGTCAGGAAACCACGAGTAATCATCATCATCATCCCAGCATATAAATATACGTCCCACTGCTGGGCACAGGCCTCCTCTCAGAATGAGAGGGCTTGGGCCAGAGTTCCCACACGGGCCCAGTGCGGATTAGGAACTTCACACGCTCCATTGAATTGCTTCGCAGGTTTGTGCAGGTTTCCTCACGATGTTTTCCTTCACCGCAAAGCTCGTGGTGAATTTCAAATGTAATTCCGCACATGAATTTCGAAAAACTCAGAGGTGCGAGCCGGGGTAATATATTATAATGTATATTTGGTGATCCATGCTTTAGAAGTTTGATTATTTTAATTGTCTCAAGGGGTAGATTTGAGTATTTAATTGGTTTTTGGAGTCTTTTTAATTTGATTACTTAAAAGCGACATCTCTTGTCCGGGTGAGCGGTTAGTTATAATGGATTTTTTGAAAGTTTCTCGATGAGGGCTAAAAACACATAGATGTCGCTAGTGTCGCTAAGCGCGGCAATGTAATGCAACTCAACTGTAAGTCTAAACTCTACTTATCATTATAGTCGCGGGTAAGCAAAATATTTTTCATAGTTCAAGGAGGGGATCTAAAATGATCAAAATAGTGAACATGAACACGCACAATAAAGAGAGACCCTAAACCGAAACAAAACGATAGCCGCGTTACTTTTCCCCCGAAAAACTAATCCCGTGGGAAAACCATAGGACACGTCCGATAAACCTTAAGCACCTGCCGTTTGGCAATCAGAACCCGACCCTGCCACCCTAACATTAAGGTCCAATTTCCTTTGGCTACCTGTTTAATAGAACTTAGATAGTTTAATTTCATTCTCCGAGTTCATAAGTCCGCACAAGAGGGTACTCGACGTTAATAGACCCGGCACGTGATTATACTAGAAACTTGCCAGTAGTATTAACCTGTATTTTGCCAAGGAATTTCATTTCAGACGCGACATTCATGGTTTAAGGTGAAGTCCGAGTGCATGACACGCTAATCCCCAATAAGCGACACCCTGCTGTCATCTCTATTGCTAATGGCGACAAAGATGACAACTACTGGGACAGTGACGAGCACTGGTACGTTTACCTTATATGAAAATACAAACTGAAACATAGATGCACAGAAAACCAGAAAACGAGACGTAGAAGTCGCTAGTGTCGCTGCTTAAGTGACTAAATAAGAAACAAACAAGCTGAGATATGTGGTGCATAGGAGATATTTGTGTCTACTCCTGTCCAGTGGTATTGTATTGAAAAAAATACTAAATTAACTTAATGGATATAACATATTGTTATACTGCATTTTATTAACTTTAGATATCACATTTCATAGTAACATTCACTATTTATGACCTGCGCAATCTATAATCCAAATAGAAATAATCACAATATCTGTGGAAATAATGCAAAGTTAATTTTTCCAAACAATCGGAGTTTTTTTAATCTATGTACTTAACTTATATGCAGTTTTTCTTGTCACTAAAATCGATGATATGTTTCCTAAGAACAGATCCTCGTGAGGTCTTATAGTTTCAGACTTGCTCATACTGGTCATATGCCCCTCTACATAGAGTTTTCAAACACCATATTACATTCTACATGTCTTCAGTCTACCCATAGACGACGCTAATTTAAAGATAGTTGCGCCGATAAGTTGTCGTCTACATACCATAAAAGTTACAAATGTGAGTAACTGCAACTTAAGAAAGAAAGAAAGAAATCATTTATTCGTGACAAAGTAGCATAACTAGCATAACAAAAAAAAAGACACTTATTAAAAAGTGCGAAATTGTTATGTCACGAAATGGTCCCAAATCAGCTATGTCTTCTTTTAGTAGGTAGATTTATATCTAGTTTTATTTTTTATTTTTTTAAGTGGAATTTTATATATATATACAATACATTATTATTATTACCATTATTAATTATTTAATTTATTACTATCAATACATTAAAAACAAAAATTGACAATGAATAAATTAAAACTTAAATAAATTAAATTAAAACCTAAATGAATAATTAATAAAGAAAAAAAAACAATAATCAAAAAACTAAAAAAATAATAAAAAAAGGAATAAATCATAAAATAAACTTAAAACTATTGAAAACTTACAAACTAACTAAAACCTAACCTAAAACCCACCATTCCGCGTCGTACCGGGCTCAAAGGTGCCCATAATGCCGGCCGCATTACCCCGCTGAATGGCCAGCGCTACCTGCTGAACCAGGTACGACCCGGAGCGGGGGAAATATATATATATATATATATATATATATATATATATATATATATATATTTTGTCGGTTTCACTGTATTTTTATGTGTAATTTTTTCTGATGTATGATGGCCAGATGGTCCCAAAGCAAGAACAGCGCCGTTCGCGAGAACGGTAGATTGCTGATTTGGGACCATTTCGTGACATGCATAGCTATTTTTTTGTTTTTTATTTAGGTATTTTATTTTTTTGTCACGAATAAATGTTTTCTTTCTTTCTTTCAAATATTGCCGGTCTTGCGAGCGGCGCTGTTCTTCCTTTGGGACCATCTGTTTACTTACCACACATTAAAATAAATATCAATAACACAGAGTCGGGTGTCTTAAGAGTTTTATCGAGCTGGAACTAGTTTAAAAAGTAAACTATTGTGTAAAAACTCCTATTAAAGAGACAAACAAACGAACACAAGCTTACAGAGAGGCTTCTAATGAAATCCCTTTCTGAAATCCCTTTTTCAATTGGATTCAATCAAGTCTGCGCTTCGCTGGGTTCTAGTTAACTAGTTCTGAGGGCTTCCCTGAATTAACACTCGCAAATATTATAAGGAAAAATGCGAATTAAGTCATCATCATCATCATAAATTTAAGAGCTTAGCTCTTGTCGGTGGAGTACCGCCAGTACACAAGCACCGCTCAACAAGTTTCTCCATAACACAAAGAAAAGAGACAAAGCACAAATCGAGTGGACCGACGTAGCGACGCAAGCATTCGAAGCATGTAAAACCAGCATCAAAAACGCTGTTTTACTTGACGCGAATTAAGTATCAAATAATACATCTTGTAAGCTTAGCCAAAATGGCAAAAACGGAACCCTTATAGTTTCGCCATGTTTTTCTGTCATTCCTTCCGCGGCTTTGCTCAGGGACTATCAATGCTAGAAAGCTGTAATTTTGCACGAGTATATATGTAAACTATGCCGACAAAACGGTATAATAATAGATTGAAAAATATATTTTTATGAGTACCTCCCATAGGCGTAAAGGTGGGGTGATTTTTTTTTCTCGTCCTACCTTGTAGTGTGGAGTATCGTTGGATAGGTCTTTTAAAACTATTAGGGGGTTGCTAAAACGATTTTTCAATTCAGCGATTCGTTTGCAAAATGTTCAACTTTAAAGTGCAAATTGTCATTAAAATCGTGCGTCCCCCCCTCTAAAATACAAAACGGTGGGTGGAAAAAATTTGAAAATTCAGGATGGTAGTAAGTATATCAAACTTACAAGGAAAACTATAACGGATAAGTTTTCTTGAGAATTATTAATAGTTTAAGAGTAAATAGCACCCTAAGGTATAAAATATACCTACACTTGGAATATTCCGTACAAAATGCGAAATCCCTAGAAAAATATTAAGACTTATTAAAAGATATTATAACGGATAACTCAAGTCTTAAATCCAGTTTAGCTCGACATGTTTCGGGCTATTTCGTAGCCCTTATAAAAATATGACTTAATTTTTTCGTAATGACTACGGAACCCTATCTTGGGCGTGTCCGAGACGCTCTTAGCCGGTTTCTTAAACTACCAGCGCTTTTAGAAAGACCATCATTGCCAAGAAGAATGCGCCGCAACTGTATCCACATTGAAATAAGTACTTTCTTCAATTTAAAATACTAAGTGAATGAGAAACGCAAAACAGAAAGAAACAATCCTAGGATATTAACTTTTGACAATATCTGATATTAACTGGTATTCCAGTATCGGATGTCTTTGAGAGCTCTAGAATTTTTTTCGTAAGCCGATTTTCGGATTTATCCGGATGGAAAAATGTGAGTTTTAATAAAAGTCTAGAAAGTCTGGTTACTTTATTTCTTCATTTTTACTGAGACGTTGAAACTTGTCGCTGTCGTGTTGCTGAGAATCGATGAAGATACGAGTAATATAACGATTCTTTATTGAACAGCAAATAATTATAAAATTCATAAAAAAAGTAGATGCACATGCACACTAGGAATATTTATTTAATAAGTAACGGACGGCCTTATTGTTACACAGCAATATTATCAAGACGAATTAAGAAAATAATCAGAGCAACGAGCAACTTATACAAGGGTGTTGGCACCCTTATGTAATGGTGATTAAGATATTGGAGAATTAATAAGTCGTGCCTTGGTCCGTGGGGTCCTAGCTCTTTAAAACTTTTCAATGAAATTTCAAAAAGATTAGCAGACGTCACAGGTGACCGAAGAGCTGGCAGCTTACTCGGACAAAGAATTAGCCTAGCTATTGAAAGAGGAAACGCTGCCAGCATCTTCGGGACCTTGCCTAAGGGGTCTTTAGGTAATTTGTTTTAATTTTAGGTTCTATTTTTATTTTATGTAAGTTTTTTTTTTAATTATTGAAGGTAAGTTTAGTTAAGTTATTTTTAGGATATTTTTTTTATTTCACATGTAACTCATATATTATATTACAAAATAGACTTACTAAGATAAGACATTCAAAATACCTAAATAATTTAAAATTAAACAAAAATATGCGTCAAATACGCGATTTCCATTTGTACATTTACACCTTAAGAATAGAATCAACAAACTCACATTAAGTATCGTTCTTAAAACTCTTTGCGCAAATACTTGTGTATACACGTGTGTTTGTCCCTAAAGAGCGTTTATTCAGACATTGAATAAGTCTAAAAGTCCTAATTCTGGCAGCGTCTCTGTAAAGTTGCCGAGGCATAAATCAACCCGAGTGTACTTGAAGCCGAGACAAGCGGTACAGTCGTGCTCGTGTTATAAATGGGGCGGTGTGTACTCGTTTTAAAACCTCTATTGTTATGATACTTTTAGTAAAGGCGGAGGTTCTCAGTTTGTCGCAACTTGAATGTTGAATTTAAGCTATTTTCATTATATCAAATATTTTTTTCCGGACAACTCACATCTTAAATCGAGATTAGCTCGACCTGTTTCGGGCTAATCCGTAGCCCTTCTTCCTCGGAGCAACGCGGCTGCTGCAACACGCGCGCTGCGTACCGCCGCTCTGCTCGCGCGACTACGCGCGCGAAACATGTCGAGCTAAACTCGATTTAAGACGTGAGTTATCCGGAAAAATATCTATAATATAAAAATGAATCACAAAATGTGTTGGTAAGCGCATAACTCGGGAACGACGGGTCCGATTTCGCTAATTCTTTTTTTGTTGTGTTCGCTACTGTCAGGAGAAGGTTTTCATTGAAGAAAGAAAATACAACGGGGGCGAAGCCGCGGGCAAAAGCTAGTATTTAATATAAATGAGTCTCACGGTAGTTTTACGAGTATGTCCATTTTCATTAGTCGGTTCGGCTTGAATTTTGGTACAAGTCGAGTCATATGAGCTGGCACGAATGACTTGAATAAGTGTATGATAATGTGTGTATCACAAAAACTTCAAACATGTTGTGATAGTCGTGTTTTGAGACAATCTCGTCTCATAATCATAATCGCCCAGACAAAGTTTAGACGACCAGATGGCCTAGTGGTTAGAGATCATGACTACGAAGCTTGAGGTCCCGGGTTCGATTCCCGTGTCGAGACAGATATTTGTATGAAAAATACGAATGTTTGTTCTCGGGTCTTGGGTGTTTAATACGTATTTAAGTATGTATCTATCTATATAATTATACTTATCCGTTGCCTAGTGTCTATAACACAAGCTTTGCTAAGCTTACTTTGGGACTAGGTCAATTGGTGTGAATTGTCCCGTGATATTTATTTATTTATTTTATTTTATTTTAATTGTACTTAATAAATATTAGTATTTTCAAATGAAAACTCCTACCTTACCTTTCTGTCATTATGTTTGATTATTAAATTTCAAAATAGAAAATTTGTTTTAATGAAAAGATGAAGATTATTCCTTTGTTTACTTTGTCGTGAAAATGTTTGCAGAAGATCCTAGGAAAGGGCACGTAACTAGTAATTTTGTAAATGTTAAAAGCCGGCCAAGAACGTGTCGGACACACCCAAAATTAAGTCATATTTTTCTAAGGATTTCGTATTTTGTACGGAATATTTCAAGTTTAGGTATAGTTTATACCTTAGGCTGCTATTTATTCTTAAAATATAGTTTACATATTTATTCGTGCAAATTTACAGCTTTCTAGCATTAATAGTCCCTGAGAAAAGCCGCGGACGGACAGACAGATAGAAAGACAGACATGGCGAAACTATAAGGGTTCCGTTTTTGTCATTTTGGCTACGAAACCCTAAAAACTAACTTGAGCTAAAAATAAGTTTTTTTTTAATTATTTGACTGTTGTTTGGTAGGTCAGAACAAAGATCAAAATTCACCTGGGACATTTGAATCAAACAAATAAATAAATAGACTAAGTAAAAATAAAAAGGACGCAAAAAAGGCTTTGACATCCCAGTCGTGACGTCCACACGTTTAAATTCGACAAAAAATATCAGTTAAAAAACAGCAACGTCACATAAATCGTCACAAGCTTTCGGGACGTCACAAAACGTTATTTAGGCCGATTTGTGTGTGACAGCTCGTCATGGGTTGCTAGACGAGTGTGGACACACCTTTATGTGTTGCTATCAAACTAAAATAAACTTAGATTTACACAGAAATGAGCTACACCAAGCTTATCTTATATCTTTAAAAGGGCTTTTTTAGTATATTTATTCATTTATTGGGTCAAAAAAGTTCTTGTAGGTACCTATTGTGAATATTTGAAGACTATAGCTCCAATCGTTTGGCTGTAAAACCTGTGTCACAGACAGACAGACGGATGGACGGACATGCAAGTGGTAGCAATATAGGGTTCCGTTTGCACCCTTTATATACGGAGCCAAAAGAAACTAAAATGAAACCTGCTACTAAGGTTTAGAACAGCTATCGGTGCGAAAGAGCAGAAAAAAACTTACGACGATATTAAAAAATAAGTTCAGACACAAAGTAACGAAACCAATCTCAATATTTGTTTCGGAAAGTGCTCTCTAAAGCTGAAAGCACTGAATTAAAAAAACGGTAAAGTTCGCTCAGACTGGAAACAAAAGAGGTCCGCGCTGAAAAACTGAACGACACGGTAAATCATGAGTTAACGCCATCTCGTGATTTAACTGTGAAATTAAAGTGCTTACAAAATGGGGTAGATGAAATATTAAGTCTTTGATTTATTTTGGCCGCAGTTTTGAATTTTACATTATTCGTGTCTGATATTTCTGAATTTTTAACTCCCGACGCAAAACGAGGGGTGTCTGTGTATCTGTCTGCAGCTCTTAAACGCGTGGACCGATTTGAATGCGGTTTTTTATTCATTTGAAAGCAGAGTTTCTAGCGATGGTTCTCAGACATGTTTCATCAAAATCGGTTCAGCTGTTTTTGAGATATTGAACTTTGAATTGTCTCTGTCTGTCTGTCTGTCCGTGGCTACGCTCACAGACCGTTAATACTACAAAGCTGTAATTTGGCATGAATATACAATTATAGATATCAGTCACGTCGACAAAGTGGTAAAACAAAAAACAACAAAACATTTTTTTAGACGTAACGTGGGGGTGATATTTTCCCCGACTAACCCTATAACTAGTATGGGATATCGTTAGATAGGTCTTTTAAAACTTTTGGATTTTTCGTTTTAGTGATTTGTTAGCGAAATGTTCAACTCTAAAGTGCAAATTTTCACTATCATAGTCGAGCGTCCCCTCCTCTAAAATCTTAACTATTGTCAAAATTCAGGATGGTAGTGAGTATATCTAAAATAACCTAGAAAAATTATAAAGGCTAAGATTGCTTGAGAATTACTAGTAGTTTAAGAGGAAATAGCTGCCTAAAGTATAAATTTATACGTAAACTTAAGATTCCGTACACAATACGAAATCCTTAGAAAAATATTACTTGATTTTTTGTAATGGCTACGGAACTCTGTCTTGGGCGTGTCCGACACGCTTTCGGCCGGTTTTTATTTTATGATACTGTACTTAATGCTTATACGAGTATGGACAAATAATATAATTATACTTAAGTACTTGCTTTCTCACTTTACACACGAGAATTGTGCACGAGATTTATACTTGTCAGTTGGGCTTCGATAATTGTGAGTTCAACCGTTTAATACTGTCATTTTACAAATCATGTCTCACGCACGAGAGCTTAAGCAATATTATGAAATAAATATTGTTTATAGGACTAGTTCATTATTTTAAGCATCTTTCTCTAATATCCATACTAATATATAAATGCAAAAGTGTGTTTGTATGTGTGTTTTGTGTGAGATAGTTTATGGGCCCGAGAGTGACATAGGCTACTTTGTATCCCGGAAAAGTGCACAGTTCCCGAGGGAACAGCGCGCGATAACCGAATACCATGCGGGCGGAGCCGCGGGCAAAAGCTAGTCAGGTTATAAATTTTAAGGAATGGTCAAAATACCACAAACGGGAGTTATCACACTAAAACACACTAGTAATATTTACCTCGACGTTTCAACCACATTACAGTGTGTTTTAGCGTGATAAGTCCCGTTTGTGGTATTTTGAGTGTGAATAAAAATCACGAAAGTGTAAAACGTTATTTTAAGGAATGTTTTCGTTATTTATTGCATCGCGGACCCCTAAAACAAACAGAAGGCGCTACAAGGGCCGTCTCCGAGCCCATAAAAAATAACATTTTACTCTGCACAATAAAAAGCTAGGCAAGAATAATTTTATTAGAGCGTCACGTCTGCCCCAAATGTTATCTTATCTTATGTTTCGAGAATCGTGCTCATTATTTCTGATGTTGCTTTTAATATAAAACCGGGAAAGTTTGAATAAAATGTACATGTGAAGGGTTCTGTATTATTTTATATTAAGCTATGGGACGCCAATCAATAGGGAACATGCATGGAACACAAAACTGGTAATAATAATAATAATGAAATTTATTATATAACTGTGTTTTTACAATGGTGTTTTTACACATGCACAAATTGTCAACATCAGTTTAAAAAAATATATATTTTGGTTCATCATTTTTAATAATTAGGTTATAATCCCAAGTTTATTTAAAGTAATATATGTCAGGTTACAAAAATTAAGAAATCAATACCAAGTTCAAACAAAATACACAATCAATGGGCAAAAAAAAAAACAAACGACGTAAAGACCACCAATATCTGTTAAAAATTAAGCAAGACTGCGAAAAAAGGTTGAGACTTTCTATGGTAGTATTAGCGTTTGATATCATAGTACTCATATTACATATCGAATCTCTGGCTAATTGTCAATATAAGACGTCCATCTCTTCGCATTTTTTTAAGATACTGAATAAAAAGTTTCACAAACTCAGTTTGTCTCTCTGATTGAATCTCTACATCAACGGACAGTCAAATTTACTAACTGTAATCTTTAAGATGCAACAGTGTTGCTGCTCCCCTTTGCTCAATCCACTAGAAAAAGCGGTTTTGGCTTTGACAGCATCGAAACTGGACACCGTACACGCTTCGGCAAAAAAAATGTAATTTGTGTGTTGTGGTTGAAATAAAAAGTTTTTCTACAGTTGTTGTAAAAGTGCTTTAGAATTCTAAGTTATTGTCAAATACCCTGTTATTTTGTTGGTGTAAGTTAACCTACCATTACTTCTTTGCCTATGGCAAAAATATACTTATATGTATATCAGTCTATCTATTAGCGTTCAAAACATAAATCCTATGGTAGAGAGGGACAGATAGCAGAGCTCTAGATTTATAACTAGCTAAATCGTTTACAAATTTTAAATTTTCGGTACGGATTCCTAAAAAGCTCATTGCTTGCTACTTCATATAAATAAGCGTGAGAATATTATTCATTTTATGACCTAATCGTATTGCAGCAGTCATAGTGGGGAGATATTTTCCATACATTGTTTTAAATGGAACAAGTTAAATACTTTTCATTAACGTTTACTACCGATAAGGCTTGAATACTAAGTACTGATAATGACCAATGGGACTTACAACATTAATTAAATGCACTTGCAATTTGCTTTTTTGTAATGTTTGTTTGTTCGCATCAAATTTTGCAAGTCAAATTAACCTACTTCTAGTGATAGGATTGAGTTGAGGTACGGGTATGTAGTTTGGATGACAATACAAGTACAATTAGCAAAAAGCTTGTATTAAAAGTGAATTTTAAAAACTCTATAATTTATGATTAAGGGTATCAAAAGAAGTATAGAAAGAATATGCACACGCTATGCTATGAACGCTTATAATTAAACTTAAATTAAGGTAAGAAATCTGCTGTCACTTTTATTAATAGGTATAACTATTTCCCTGTTCAAGGAGTCATAACATTGAATGCATCTCAAACCTTTTTAGCATTACAAGAACTGCATTGCGTTGCGAGACTTGCAGCTTTTTACATGTAATGTTTTTGGTGGAATAACTATTTCCCTGTCCAAGGAGTCATAACATTGAACAAGAAACTATCGTGAGTCTCACTTATATTAAATGATATTGTAACGGATAACTTACGTCTTAAATTGAATTTAGCTCGACATGTCTTCGGACTACGAATTAGCTCGAAAAATGTCCAGTTAAATTCGATTAAAAACGCGAGTTATTCGTTACAATATATTTAACTAGCGACCCGCCCCGGCTTCGCACGGGTGCAATGCTAATACTAATAATGATGAATGTTATTATACATATAAACCTTCCTCTTCAATCACTCTATCTATTAAAAAAAACCGCATCAAAATCCGTTGCGTAGTTTTAAAGATTTAAGCATACATAAGGATATAGGGACAGAGAAACCGACTTTGTTTTATGTAGTGATAGTCATAAAAGTTCAAGTCTTATATGTCTTATTTTTTAAAGAAAGTAAGTAGTTTTCGTTTTAGCCGGAGGTGTCCCAGTTTTACCAACATAAGTTTTGGTAAAAATCGAGTCTTTCTCTTTAATTTCACGAGCAAAACAGTGCACACCAAATATTTATACCCCAAATCATGAAATGCAGAAAGCAGTAGATATAAAGTTCTTTATTGAAGCTTCCCATATTAAAGCAATATCTCTCGTGAACATTTTTATGGGAGCATTACTTGTTTCGGGACTTCTTGCTATAACCACGTGCTGCCGACAGGTGTATTTTTTAATATAAAAATGAACACTTTCATGACTTAAGTACGTCGTTATGGAACCGCTTTTATTTCACTTTTTTCTTTTCAGGATTCTGTGTCAACTGGATCTACTTCTGAGGGTTTTTTGTTTATCTATACTTCATTTAATTTAGAATTAGAAACCACAGCAACATTATATTGCGGCTCGTGAACTGTAATCACTTTACGATTTGTACTAGATAATAACAATTGAGACACGCAAATAAAGTGGCATTAAAACAATTTTATTTTGCGGCTCCCAGACTATTGTACTGGACTATTTGGTAGGTAAGAAATAGTTGACCAGGCGAAATATAATGTTATTGTGGTTTCTAATTCTAAATTAAATGAAGTATAATCGTATATCACTGCAGCTTAAAACGACCTACAATTGACTACTGCCAAGATAATATGATGTGTAGATTCCCTCGTGGACATAATGTGGCAGCTACGTATCGACGATCGAACGCTCTCTTTACGTCTTCGAATAGTAAACGAATGTTTTGTCAAACGCCACACTATACTCCATTTATTTTAACATTTGAAACTTAACGGCAAAATCTGCACACGTTTTTAAATGAACCAACGAAACTATTTAAAATTGTGTTAACTTCTTTAATAAAAACATAATAATAACCGCTAATAAATGTACAAGTAGGTATTTTTAGTCCATTTGTGTTCGAAATACTGTGAAACGTGTGTTACATTGACCGTTAATTCAAACCTTAAATTAAATGGAGTATAGAGGCACTTCCGTGTGCTCTTTTACCCTCAATCTTGCCCTGCACCACGAGACGTTCGATGATCTCAAAGATTAGCCACAATATGTGCCCTTTGTCAATGAAAATAGAAGCTATTTTTATTGATAAATAAGTTACATTTTCGCATTTAATTTTTCACCCCGCTGCCTCTAAAATAGGCAAATAACAAAGGAGCTGTTTACAACCTGCACCGGCGTAAGCGCCGATGCTAAGGCTGGGCCGTCCCGATAACGCTCGTAACTCGCGCTGGCTGGCTCGCGAGCGATTTGAGCCCTGTTCCCTATGGAGAGCAGTACTCGAGCGAGTCCTGGCTGCCTGACTTGCTTGTGACTGTTCACAACACCTGTGTTGAGTTATGTACGTATCACAGATATACATTATACTAGATTATGCAAATGCAAATACTTCGCGTGTCCGGACCCTGACCAAACGTCGGGGTTGGCCCCATACAAAGACTGACCGCTAACTGACTAAATCATGATTAGTGACTGACTTAAACCCCACGAGCCCAGCGGCGTATTTTAATCGATTTTGCCCGGACATCGGGGAATCCACATCGCTAATTCGCTCTTGAGACGTCACAGTGGATATAAAAAGTGACACGTTTGGTTTTCACACAGATTCAGGTGTTTGCGTTATCTAGTTTAATCTATATCTGTGGTATGTATGGTATGTAGGTATGTAAACAGTTTATTTTTAAAAATAAGTAAACAATTTTTATTGTTTAAATCATTTGTATTATTTGTTCCTCAGTAAATTATAAAGAAAAAATTAATTAAAATTTATTTGTTTTTTAAATACATATAATATTTTACTAGTCTTGTCAAGTCAGTCAGAATAAGCATAAGATTCCAGTATCTTAAACTGCTACGAGGTACTTGCATCTTAGCATCAAGTGAATGAACCCCGACAGTTTCAATGAGGAACCCTTGGTGCGTGCGGGACCGTATTCCCGCGCTGACTGCGGAATCCAAATGAAGCCGCCATTGTTGTTGGCTATACGGCGATAGCAGGTGACGTACAAAGATTTATTTGCTAACGGTTCAACAGAGAACACCATCGATCGGTACTTCTAAAATGCACTCTCATTTCAAAAATAACGAGTTTTTCCTAGTTCTAAAACATTTTTTTTCATGATTTTTTATTGTACCATTTTGTCGGCATTGTTTACATATTCGTGCAAAATTACAGCTTTCTAGCATTGATAGTCCTTGAGCAAAAGCCGCGGACGGACAGAGAGACATGGTGAAACTATAAGGGTTCCGTTTTTGCCATTTTGGCTACGAACCCTAAAAAAGGAGCTTCTCAAATAGGTAATATTATTAAACATCACCATATTCATCATCATCATCATCATGACAGCCGAAAGACGTCCACTGCTGGACATAGGCCTCCCCCAAGGCTCTCCACTCAAACCGGTCTTGTGTTTTTCGCATCCACCGCGATCCTGCGATCTTAACCAGGTCGTCGCTCCATCTTGTTGGAGGCCTACCGACAGCTCGTCTCCCGGTCCGCGGACGCCATTCGAGAACCTTTCACCATATTAATTACCTACTATTTTTTCTGACATAGCTAAAAGTTTGTCATGAAGCCACTAAACATTAAGCTATAATCTTTCCCAAACACCAAAATAATGATCTGATTTACTGAACTCAGAGAAATCCGATAAATTCCCGGCGAATTGATATTCAATATTTACCCTCACGTATTTCGTTACTTTTAGATTCGATTCCCTTTTCAGCTAGTTTTTGTCGGATAAATGGTCGGCCATAATTTATTCGACCCACACTTTCGTGTATCCAGCGTATCAACACTCAAAGGGTTGGGATGCCTAGATCGTAACAATAAGCCTAATTGAGATTCCGAATGCGTTGTACGCGTGAAGGCAATAGGGTTTTTAAACTACCAATATTCTTATTTTTCAACGCCATTCGCCGAAGAACTAGTTACCGAAATAGCTGGAAAAATATGCAAGTTGAAGTGGCAATGGGCGGGCCACATCCCTCGAATAACAGATAGCCGTTGGAGGAGAAAAGACCTCGGGTGGCGACCACGAACTGGAAGACGAAGCGTTCGTAGGCCTCCCACTAGGTGGGCTGACGAGATCATGAAACCGGTGGATGCGTAAATTGTGGCGTTCTTAGGCCTTTTTTTAGCAATGGACATCTTCCGACTGTTGTTTGTGATGACCACCTCTTTTTTATATCAGGTGGGCTCTTTAACAGAAGCAAATGATTAAGACATGGATCGTGCTCGTCAAACTGAAAGACATTAGTTCAGTGACTTTAGCTTGCATAACCAAATATGATAAAGTCTGAAATCTTAATTTTGTGTCTGTCTGTCTAAGTCAGCATAATCATCTAAAATTATCCCACACTGTGTACATTTTTCTTAAGAGATGGGCTGACACTGAGTACTGGTCCGCTAGTCCGGCTCGCACTTGATCGTACTTTTAGTATAGTTGTGTCTGGGAAATAGACATTGTGGTATCTATATATATATATATAAAAGGCAAACCTGACTCACTGGGTTATATATCAACGCACAGCCCAAACCGCTGGGCCTAGAAACTTGAAATTTGGTACAGGGGTTTCTTTTATGATGTAAGTGAGCACTAAGAAAGGATTTTTGGAAATTCATCCCCTAAGGGGTGAAATAGGGGGGTGAAGCTTATATGCAATTTTCTCATTTCTGGACTTAGAACTATGAAAATAGGTATATAAGTTCTCGATTACAATCAAAAATTATCTGCGTATATGAAATGGATAATATTCCCCCCTAAAGGGGTAAAATGGAGGGTAAACGTTGTATGGAATTTTTATCATTTAAGGACTTAGAAGTTTGAAAATAGGTATACAAGTTCTTGATTACCATTAAAAATTATCTGTGTAGGTGAAATGGATAAAATTCCCCCCTAAAAGGGTAAAATGGGGGGTAAAATTTGTGTGGAAATTTTAATAGGCATATTAGTTCTTGATTACAATCAAAAATTACCTGCGTATATGAAATGGATAATATTCCTCCCTAAAGGGGTAAAATGGAGGGTAAACGTTGTATGGAATTTTTATCATTTAAGGACTTAGAAGTTTGAAAATAGGTATACAAGTTCTTGATTACCATTAAAAATTATCTGTGTAGGTGAAATGGATAAAATTCCCCCCTAAAAGGGTAAAATGGGGGGTAAAGTTTGTATGGAATTTTTCTCATTACTGGACTTAGAACTATGAAAATAGATATATAAGCACAGAATAAGTAATAGTACTACCGATATAAGTTCTCGATTACAATAAAAAATTACGGGGGTTAGTTCAAACATATGCCCTGATAACTAAAGAATACGCGCACGAAGTCGCGGGCAAAAGCTAGTATAATCATATTTTTGGAATTTCAAAGAGCCAGATATAGCCAAATCGACGTATATACGGATCAGTTTCATATTTTAGTGTAAATAAAAGAAAAACGTTCCAAAACCACCTAATCTAACAATTACCGCCTTTCTGAATATTTAACGCGCATCCTTTTTACTAATTCCCAAAAACCTTTTTCCTGTAATTCGTATTTTTAATTATTCCAATCTTCAAACGTTTTTATGAATTTCGAAATAACCAGCGTACTTCATTACAAAGAAAGGTAGAGCCGTAATAAAACACATAAAGTGTGGAGTTAGGCGAAATAATGGCAAAACAATGCTGGCTGCAAATTTATTTATTATCTTGACCCCTGTTCTCTGTGTTAGGGTTTGGGCGTCGAAAAAAGCGAATCCAATAAAATAAAAACGTTTATTCTGTAGATTCAAAAGGCTCATTTTTATACTACCTACTAGCGCATTTGTATATCACTCACCATTGCCAAGAAGGTGTGGCAAGAGACTTGGCAGAAAGTATTTTTAGCCAAAATACCACAAACGGGACTTATCACGCTAACACACACAAGTCCCGTTTGTGGTATTTTGACTATGAATGAGAATCACAAAATTTTAAAACGTTATAGAAAGTATTTTCTTCGAAACAATGAGATTGAGGTACAGCACATATTAAGATTTTTCAATAATGCAATATTAAGCGATACAGAAAACAGGTATAGTCAGCATCAAAAGTAGCGCATCACTTTTTTACTTTATCGCTTAAGAGCTATTTCTCCCAGGCAACCTTTTTACAGAAAAAGGGAAGGACTAGTTTACAGCAGGTGGTGCATCAATAGTAATATTATGCTTTATTCTGCCCTCTTACGGCAAATTGTGTAATTTTTCCATTGAGTTACACAAAATATGTGAAAATTTCGTAACTAAACTGAAAATTTTGTATAAAATGAGGAACTCAAAATAAAAAAAAAACGACAGCAGAGTAAAAAATGGCCCAGAAGTGGTTTTTTTAGATACCACCTTGCGATTTAAGAGCGCAGCATTACTTTATTGTTAGGTGATCTTAGAATCACAAGAAAATAGGTATTTTTCTATCTTTCACAGGTTCTCTGGCCCCACAGCGTACACTTAAAACTTAATCAAGCTATGAACCGCACAAACTTCCGATAACTTCCACAAAAACTGTGAAGTCCGCAGTTTCCGCGATCGCGTCCGAGCCCTTTTTTAATTACTTACGTCCAGGTTTAAGGCTTTGTTAAATGACGAGTCTCATGTTTGTTGCTGGTCGCGGAAATCCTGTTTGACGATATTACGGAATTTTTAATGGCTGAGGTTACACGCGTAAATGTATGCGATGAAGAAATAAAAGGCAGTAAAGGAGGGTGGTTTGACGTGGTGAGATGTCACGACGCGTTCACGATTTGCAGCGGGGAAGCAAGGAAAATTGTTGATTAATTAATTAAAACAGGCATCCATTACAGGTATCAATTGAATTCTAGTTGCAACTTGCAATATTCCGACTTTTTTGATACGTATTTTAATTTAATATTACAAGCTTTTATTTAGTTTCACCTGTTCCGATGGTTGTCATTAAATTTCGCAAGTTAAAATCGACCAACTTCCAGTAGTTGGATTGAATTGAAATTTGGTATGCGAATGTAGTTTGAGTGAGAATGCAAGTACAGTCAACAAAAAGTACAGTCAGCAAAAAAGCTTGCATTAAAAATGAAATTTTTACCAAAACCGGATTTGAATTTGATATAAAACATTACAACTGAATAGAAACTTCCATCAAACTTCACAATGCAAAGAGAGTGCCCAAACGTCCCATTTGTATGCAAAACCGTCTCCACCAGGCGCCAGTGGGAGATAAAGCGTGAATAAGCAAAAAAAGCGCGAACCATTGATCAATCGGGGCGTCCATTACGATACATAATAAAGCGTTTACAATATATTATGTTAACGGCGCTGATGCGGAAGGAAATGTACTGTATAATGGTTCGCTGTATTTATGTGCTCTCGACTGTACTCCGGAATTGTATCATTTGCTTGAACTACAACCTTTTTAACACAATTTATTGAACGCGTTGAATTTTTTGGGGGTTTCTCTACGGGATCGAATCAGAAATGAGATATGTAGAAGAACAAGGGTCACCGACATAGCCAAGCGAATTAGCTCATTGAAGTGGCAATGGGCGGGCCATATAGCACGGAGAACAGATGGTCGTTGCGGCTGAAAGGTTCTCGTGTGGAGACCACGGATCGGCAAGCGCAGCGCACTAACGAGATAGACGGATGACCTGGTTAAAGTCGCGGGTTCACGGTGGTTGCAAGAAGCTTCCAATTGAGGTAACTGGAAGTCTATGGGGGAGGCCTATGTCCTATGGCTGATATGATAATGATGATGACTGAAGACGTTACTTTGCGGAGGTATATATCAAATGAAAAAACTACAAACAATTTATTTTAATCACCCGAGACCTTTACGATAGCTACGTCTGCGCAATAAACGTGTGTCCATGCAGCTCCTCCAGCTCCATGTAAATATTTGTCATCATATAGAAATAGAAATAGAAATAGAAATAGAAAAACGTTTATTCACACATTTCACAAATTACATAAAAATAAATACACAAAATAAACAAGTATAAAGAAATGACAGTATCTGTGAAATCGCGAAACGGTCCCAGCTCAGCATAGTGTTGGCCGTATAGGCCAACGCTGGTCTTCCGCTGTGACCGCTTGGCGAATTCACGGAAGGCGACACATTCAAATAAAAAGAAACAAACAGAAAGTAATATAATTTAGACAAAATAATAACAATAATTAAAACAAGCAGAACACAAAACCAGACAAAAGAAACGTGTACAGTACAATAATAAATTAAAAACAAAACAGTAAAAGGGTCGACACACCACTCAACCGTCCATAGAGCATAGACCACAGACGTCGATATGCACAATCTGCCAATTGTCATGTCATATCTCATCTGTGGCCCATGCCGAATGTCAGTGTCACTCAAGTGTCACTGAACAGAATTGGTTACTGCTGTGCTTGACTAACCTTAAAACAAATATATAAAGACAAACGACAAAAGACAAGTGTTAATAAATAATTGAAACAAATTAAAAAATAAGACTCAAAAGCCGTTAATTGTCTGCACCTAACATCATTCAAAGGCTCATGACTTCAAAAACAGCTACATCCGCTCCGATGCAAATGGGACCAAAACTCGAGGTATGTACCTATTTCATTTGAGACAAGAAATTCGACAAACAAAACATACTCAGATTGCACTCGTATCATGGCTCTGCATCTCCTGAACCACTTGGTGTTCAATCATCATTTTTTTAAGCTTTAATTTAAAATTTTGTATGCATTTTAGGTCTCGGATTGGGGGCGGAATATTGTTCCAGCACTTCGTGGCTGCATACCTGAAACTGCCACGAAAAGCAGCCGTCTTGTGACGAGGCATAAGCAGCTGTGTGGCACGCCTCCGCTCCCCACTTGACCTCAGGCAAGACGATAATGTGAGTTTGTTTACAAGATACATTGGAGCTCTGTGCTTAAGTACGTCAAAAAGTAAACAAGCCAAATGAAGTTTACGTCGGTGATGCATTTTGAGCATTATGTGTTTATTTAGAAAAGGAGTTACATGAGCCCTTAACGGAATATTAAAACAGAAGCGTGAACAGGCATTTTGGACTCTTTGGATTAGTTTTTTAGTTTTTGCCAGCAAACGCGGTCCATACACCACATCCATGTAATTTAATTTCGATAGCACCAGTGACTCCACTAGCTGTATTCTCAACTTCTCACTTAAGAAAGCTCTAGCTTTATACAGCACTTTTATCTTATAGAAACAGTTTTGTACTGTGTTGGCAATATGCTTCTCATATCGCAACTCGCTATCCATTAAAAGACCCAGATTGCGTGCCTCATACACCCGTTCTATACTTTCATCCAGTATCTTAACGTCTACAGTGTATCTCAGAGCAGACAACTGTTGCTTACTGCCGATAACTATGTATTTGGTTTTTGTAGGATTGAGAAGTAGTGAGTTGTTTGATGCCCAAGTAGCTATCCTAGCAAGGTCCTCGTTTAGTTTCCTTACTGCTGAGTCAGCCTCTGTTGGCTTACAAGAGATATAGATTTGTATGTCATCAGCATATATATGGTACCTGGCATTAGTAATTTGCGTTTTTATGTCAGCCAAATACAAAATAAACAGAATTGGGCCGAGGATGGAACCTTGCGGTACGCCTCTTTTTACTTCCACATTATCTGAACTTTGTGAGGAACCATCACTATGTGTTACATTTACGTACTGGAATCGATTGCCAAGGTAGCTGTCAAACCAACGCAATGAATTACTATCAAACCCATAATAACTCAGTTTAGACAATAACAAGCTTATATTTAAAGAATCGAATGCCCTCGAGAAGTCTAGCAGTACCAAAAATGTGCACATTCCCTCGTCCTGCGCACAGATTATGTTATCGGTGATATCCAATAGTGCGGTCACAGTACTCCTCCCTTTTCTGAAGCCTGACTGGAACTCCGGCAGAATTTCATTTCTCTCCAAATAATTGGTTAGTTGTATACATACAGCCTTCTCCAGTACTTTAGAGAAGCAGGGCAAAATACTGACAGGTCTGAGTTCTTTCAAATCTGTGGGATTTTTAGTTTTTGGCAAAGGTCGCACAGATGCTATTTTCCATACATCTGGGACTATAGATGAAGTTATTGATTTATTTATTATTTTAGTAATTATGTCTAATGTGTACGGTAATGTCATGATTATCATATTTAAATTAATGCCATCATAACCTTCTGCATTTGTTTTTAAACTTTTAATAATTTGTGTAACTTTGTCTATACTAATTGGTTCCATTTTAAAAATATTATTACTAAATCTAAAAAATTCAAAATATGTCAATTGCGAAATAGTGATGTCTTTAGTACATGGTAATTTAAGGAAGTGATTGTTTATTACATTTGGGTCATTGAAATTGGAAGGTAATTCTGTGTCACTTTTAGGTAATAAGGTAGATTTGAGGTTATTCCAAAGGGTCTTGGGGTCATGTATTTTATTATTAATTTCCTGTTTAAAATAAGCAATTTTTTCTGTGTAAAGTGCCCTATTTACTATGGATTTCAAAGACCTATAATACTGTTTTTTACTGTCAGATTTTGACCTGTGATACTGAGATAAGGCCTTGTCTCGCAACTCCATCATTAGCTTTACTGTATCTGTGATCCAGGGATATGATTTATGCCTGATTACTACTGACTTCACAGGTGCAAAATGATCAAATAATGTTACCATGCGTTGGTTGAGACCGCCAACCATAACATTGACATCACCACATAGGTTCCAGTCCTCCCTCTGTAAACTCAGGTCAAAGCTATTTGTTGTTATATTTTTTAATGCTCTATAAGTTATAGTGTATGGCTTAGGCTTCTCATATCGAATATTTAGTTCACACACAATAAGGCAGTGACCATAAAGGGAGCCCCCTACATGTTCAACAATTATGTCTTTAGCGGTCAAATCCGTACATACTACATCCAACAGTGTCTGGCTGGTCTCTGTAAAATGTGTAGGCTTTGTTATCAATTGAGATAGATTAAAAGTAGACAAGAATGTATGTAACTTTGAAATTTTACTATCCATTTTACCCAATAAATTAATGTTAAAATCTCCCAATAATATAATGTGGTCATATTCAGGCATAGAGCTAATAGAGTCACTGAGAGCATCAAAGAATAAGTCCGAATTCATCCATGGCGGACGATATGCAGTCCCTATCACTATCTTCTTTCCGTTAAGGGTGCATGTGACCCACATCTGCTCAACCAACCTGTGAGCAGGGTCGACCGGGTGAGGCCAGGTGCGAAATTTCATAATACAGTCTGTATAGTATCCGACTCCTCCTCCACGTGATCGTTCGCCTTGTGGTCGCGGATTATGACGGAACCGGTAGCCTGGTATCACAGCTGCACGCCCATCCTCCCCCGCTCTGATCCATGTCTCATTTATTGCCAATAATGCCAAGTTATGCCGCGCACACAATACAGCAATATTATCGTGATTTGTACACAAAGAACCTGCATTATACAAACCAACTTTTAATTGCTTTTTATGCATTATCTTTATTTGAAATTACATACATAAAGAAGTGATAATAGTGTAAATAGCATATCAATAAATAGTAATAGTATATCTTATTTAAATAACATTTCAGTCCAGCTACATGTATAGGTAAATTATATATAGAATCAAGCCTGTAATTTATATATCTGTATATAGTGTTTGTCGTAATATGCATTCCTGTATTGTATATTTGGTTTAGTCCCTTTCGCTTAGTTGTATATATTTTCATTGCCAATGAATAAATGATATGATACAATTTAATTTGTTTGTTTATTTCCTGTACAAACCGAGTCTGAGCCAAAAACCCTTTCCAGGTCTGCATCGGAGCGGAGGCAGAAGGCCTGCTTGCCTTCACCCTGCCGGGCGTAGATACGGCCTCGCCTAGTCCAGGAGAACCGCCACTGGCATCTGTGACACTCCTCCCGTACTCGGTGGAACAGCTGGCGGTTCACTCGCGTCAGCCGCTCGTTGACGTACACTCGGCGGGGCGGCCCCGCCTGCCCCACGTCGGCCGAGCTGACGTTGCGGCGCACGCGCGCCGCGCGCAGCAGGTCGTCCCGCAGCTGGCGGCGCGTCAGGCGCACCACGACGCGGCGCGCCCGGCCCGCCGCCGCCCCCGCCGCCGCCGCCGGCGCGCCCACTCGCTCCGCGAACACCACGTCGCGCGGCTCGAGGGCCACGCCCAGCTTGGCGGCGAGCACGGTGACCGTGTGCACGACGTTCTCTCCCGGCTCCTCCGGCAGCTGGCCGATGTCGAGGTCGGCCAGCAGCGCGTCCTGGTCGCGGTCGTTGAGTTCGAGCTGCAGGCGCTCCACGGTCCGCTGCAGCTGCTCCACGTCGCCGCCGCGCGGCGCCACCTCCGCCTCCCTGCTCTCGATCGCATCCAGTCGCCGCTCGACCTCATCCATCCGCTCCCCCATACCCTTGAGGGAGGCCCGGATCTCGGCGCGGAAATCGCGCTGCTCGGCGATATATTCTGCCAGCTCTCTGCGCAGCGCCGCAACCTCGGTTTCCCCGCCCGAGGGGGGGGCGGGGGCTCGTTCTGGAGGCGAACCGCCGACTCCCTTCCCCGGCGTGCTGCTATTATTTTCGGCCCTTCTCTGCTTGTTCTTGCATTCAGGGCAGACCCAGTCCTTCGCAACAGCCGCTCCATCAGGCACCGCCACACACCCCTTGTGATATTTACATAGGCAATGCGTACAGGCAGCGACACCTGTTGTCGGGAGGAACTTTCCGCAAACAGTACACTTTGCCATATCTAGTAACTATTGGTAAATATCGTAAGTAAAAAATAACAACTATTAAGTAAATAAAGTTTTAATTTTGGTAAATTGCAGTTATGTATTATTTTATATATCTACCCACATGCACAATAGTCTAACGTGATCAATGTAATTGTATCTCGCGATAAATGTACACTATATTGTGGTCTGCGAACACTCTCACTCTGTTTTCCGACACTGTGGGGCACACTCGTGACGCGAAAAACCCTGTATTTTCGTATTTATGAATTTTATTTCACTCCGATAATACGACCGTGTATAAAAGTATCGCCGTCCGTGACGTCACGTCCATGACAATTTGACATGTCAATAACACGTCTGTCTGCTGAAAAATGTTCTCCACAGTCACTTAATGTTACGAATATTTTGCTTTTACACTGTTTTTTACTGAAAAAATGTGAATTAACTACGATGAATTCAAAAAGACGGTGAACTTTGAGCGGAAAGTCAATAAATCATGGCATTGAATGAACGAAATTTCCATTCACTGAAACATTTCTACTTAAACGCGTTTCAATTGGAAGAGCCTACTGGGAGAAAACAGACAAAACAGAGAAAACATCATCATCACCATGTCAGCCGAAAGACGTCCACTGCTGGACATAGGCATCCCCAAGGCTCTCCACTCAGACCGGTCTTGTGCTTTCCGCATCCACCGCGATCCCGCGACCTTAACCAAGTCGTCCTAGTGTAAAATTTGTATTTGAATTAAAAAATTCTGAATTCGATTTTTTTTTTTTTTGTTTATTGGAGATTGATTTTGAATACGAAAATTTGCACCATTGCTGCTTCACGGCACCTTGCACAAGGTCCTACCACCTGCAAAAAGATATATTGAAAACCTTGTTTAAAAAAGCTGCCAATAGTATATTTGTAATGGAAACTCATCAGCGTCCGCGGTCGTGCACCCGCGCGCCTGATTGGCTGCGAAACCTCAGTCTGCCCGACAAACCAGCCTTTAGAAAAAGTGCATGAATTGGTAAACATTTTGACATGCATGCGATTGCAGATTGATTACACTACATCCGTAACGTGATGGTGGTGTTGGTGGTTCGTTTTCGTTACTATTTTATGTTATTAGTATATATATTAGACGAGTACTTATTATAAACCCCCTTGTAAAAAATACGGGCATCTATGGTTTTTGTATTTTATGTGCATAAAAGCTTACTTTATAAGCTTCAATGCCTAAAAATCTGAAAGACCATGATGGGTGCCCGTTTTTTTTGCAAGTGGGTTTATGTATGCAAATTCAGGTTTTAAGTTTGACAAAAACGGTACCTACAATAGTGGCAAGTTGCTAGCCTGTCGCCTACGGTATACGGTAAATTGCTAAAAGTGGCTCCGAAGCGGTAACGTTTCGGAATACAGGCGTGATATTACGTATGTATTTCCTTGACCCTCTCAGCTATTGTTCTTTTCGTCTGTCCAATATAGGAACACCAGTCTACTCGTGACCAAGGCGACTACAATGTTGCCGAAACGTCGAGGTATATATTGCTTGTGTGTGTTAACGTGATCAAAAATCAAAAAATCAAAATATTTTATTGGTCTCAAATCATTTTACATTAACTACAAGGGCAAAGGTTGGGACCTCCTATTAAGCATAAAAATGCTTGTGTCAGGAGAGCCCGCTCTTCCACAACAATACATGTGCATGACCAGATTACATGTGCATAATATTAAATTATCGTTTAATTATACTTAATATAACTAACATACTGATCAGTGATCAGTCCCGTTGGTCGTATTTTGACTATAAAAATAGAATAGCTCTACCTCTTAATATAGGTATTTGACAGCTGAATTCAACTGAATGCAAATTCTTCCCCGTCCTGCCGGCAACAGTTACAAACGCACCGTTGCCGATATTGATGTGTTCCCGAACACAATAAGACCTGCACAAAGGTCTTTGCCATTTTTCTCCACGGGGACGCGTCCCTACATCAATCAATTACATTTACGTAGACTAGTGATAAATACGATAAAAATACTCTTTAACGTCAGATCGGCATTTGCTATTTTGGTGCCTTTTTATATTATACTAGCTTTTGTCCGCGGCTCCGCCCGCGTGGTATTCGGTTATCGCGCGCTGTTCCCTCGGGATCTGTGCATTTTTCCGGGATAAAAAGTAGCCTATATCACTCTCAGGCCCATAAACTATCTCCATGCCAAAAATCACGTCGATCCGTCGCTCCGTTACGGCGTGAAAGACGGACAAACATACAAACATACAAACACACTTTGACATTTATAATATTAGTATGGATATGGATAGTATATTAAATGCCTAAATGCCAAGTTTCATAGTTTTATCTTCGACAGCAACTTCCACCATATAAACTTTCACCCCCTATTTTAACCCCTTAAAGCCTCTTTTTCGCGATAAAAGATAACCTATGTCGTTTCCCAAGGTCTATTCTATCTCTGTACCAAATTTCATCCAAATCGGTTCAGCGGTTTTGGCGTGAAAGCGTAACAGACAGACAGACAGACAGACAGACAGACAGTTATTTTCGCATTTATAATATTAGTATGGATTTAATCGATTTTGCTCGCAACTTACAATCCCTGAATAATAGTGATATCATCATCATTAGCCTATGTTCGTCCACTGCTGGACATAGGCCTCTCCCATGGCACGCCACTGGGCACGATCCTCGGCCACTCTCATCCAGCTCTTGCCAGCCACCCTGATCATCGCACCACCGAGGCGTCCGACGCTACGTTTGCCGAGCCGTGGTCTCCACTCAAGAACTCGTCTACCCCAACGGTTATCGGTTCTTCGGGTTATATGACCGGCCCATTGCCACTTCAGCGTGCTAATGCGGTGGGCTATGTCGATAACTTTGGTTCTCTGTCGGATCAATTCGTTACGAATTCGATCTTTCAGAGAAACTCCGAGCCTCCTACTCCCTTTCCATAGCACGTTGAGCAACTTTAAATTTGTGGACCAGCCCTACGGTGAGCGTCCATGTTTCGGCACCGTATGTCATAATAGTAACATAACCATTTTATTTCCAAACCTATTCTGGGTGCTAGGCGATTTACAGGCGCAAAGCCCGGGTGCATCGCTAGTATTTGTACATACCATATTAAACCGCCCGTGAAAAATATCTAACTGTCCGCCCGGATTGCTATCACCATCTTGCTCGCTAATCCTGCTGTGAAGCAGCAGTGCTTGCACTGTTGTGTTTCGGCGTGGAGAGTAATAATAATAATAAATAAATTCATTTATTTCAGGCAACATAGGCCCATACAATAAATACCTTACAGACTAACATACATATTTAAAACCAATAATATTTAAATCTAATTAGGTGACAAAACAGCGTAAGACAGCCGGTGAAATTACAGGCCCTTGAGGTATCCCATCTTAGGCCTCTAGGTTGGCAACGCATCTGCAATACCCCTGGTGTTGCAAATGTTTATGGGCGGTGGTGATCTCTTACTATCAGGAGATCGACTCGCTCGTTTGCGATCCAGTCGAATAAAAAAATACAACAAGCGTGCAATAGTAGATTGATAACCAAGGGTGGAAAGTGACCCATTTCACCCGAGATATTTCGAGGGGAAATGGGTTATTTCACCCGAGTTAGACACTCTACTTTTCATTTCGACTGTGAGGAAACTAAAATACTACAAAAAAACGAGAATAATAATAAATTGAATTTACTTATACCTATCCAACCTCCAACAGTACCTTTTCGACTGGCCACTTGCCATGGCCGACTATAAAAAAAATTGAGTTGGTCACGACGTGCATCTAGACGGCCATGCCGAAACGTGAAAAAAAATGTCATTGACGTAACTCAATTATCTTCGATGTCGTGGCTAGCCGAAAAATAAAAAATAAATACTTTCCACCCTAGAGGAGGAAACGCAATTTTCCACCCGGCTATCTACCCATGAAAATTAAACTTTCCGAACAGGAGAGATGAAAAAATATATCTGATATAGGTAAAAAACTTAAGTAAAGGACCTGTTGTATGTAGTGGTGCACAGAATTGATATGGAGCTTAAGTCATTTTGCAAATTTGGAACGTCAATTTGTTTATATGGACAAGTTACTACTACATACAACAGGTCCTTTACTTAAGTTTTTCACCTATACGACTCTATTCTTAGTCGGAAGGACGTGACAGATATTTTTGCACGCTCCGCTGTGGCAGATATTAATGCTGGTGACTGTACCATTCATATTTTTAAATCTTTATCCATATATAAATACTTCAGTGTAAAATCGCAGTTATTTGTAACACCCTCCTACGTTTTTAAAACCCACGCGCTTTTATCACGTCTCCCTACCGCCGTCGTCGATAAGAGACTAAGATAACGCAAATTCTATAGCACCTTATAAAGAGCAGTCAAAGTGCTCGTACTTTGCAAGTGCTCGGAATCCCCCCCTTGCGTAAATTGCTCAAAGTACGGGACAATCAGTGATCGGATGGCCTAATGCATAGTCCGGAGTAAACAGGACGAGGCATAACGTTAGAAACGATAACTCAATGTTACTGAATACACCAATCTCTACTACAAGTGTCAATAATTACTTAATGTATCTACTGAAAACCTCAGAAACCTGAACAGTCTTTTTAATTTTCATTTAGTTTTATTATATTTGTTTTAATACTTCAGTAACTTCAAAAAATGTTCATATATTTTGCTAAATCAGTAATGCTACTTGATTTCTATTCTGAAAAGAAAACGGCCGGTATACAAGGATTAAACTTTCGTGATTCTCACTCATAGTCAAAATACCATAACGGGACTTATCACGCTATTTTACACGAGTAATATTTACCTCGGCGTTTCGGCAACATTACAGTTGCCGTGGTCACGAGTAGACTCAGACCTTATTATGTTTGATGGCATCAGACAGATATGACAACAGAAAACAAGGCAGATTCCTCAAGTTAGTCCAGGCTATGGATGCGGCCCGAGCGGGCTGCCATTAGAGCATTTACATAAAGGCGATCAGCGCCAATCACCTGGATTACCCACAAGTGCACAAAGAAAGTCCGCAAACCCCCTCGAGCCTTACCATCGGCCGATGACCTCATAAAACTATGCTGTTTAGGGTTCCATACCTGATGTGTGACAGACGGAACCCTACTAATGACAATGAACTATAAACAATTACTTTGCTCACCCGCGATCTTAAAAAAACGGCCAAGTGCGAGTCGGACTCGTGCACGAAGGATTCCGTACCATTATCTATACAACATTAAATTTTAGCAAAAAATAAACACGTTTGTTAAATGGGAGCCTCCTTAAATATTTATTTTATTCTGTTTTTAGTACTTGTTTTTATAGTGACAACAGAAATACATAATCTGTAAAAAAATCAACTTTCTAGCTGTCACGGTTTATGAGATATAGCCAGTCAGACAAATAGACAGACGGACGGATGGACGAACGGACGGGCCCTATTACTAAGACTCCGATGAGTCTTAGTAATAGGGCCCGTTTTGACCCTTTGGGTACGGAATCCTAAAAAGGACTTTAACGTCGCGGGTGAGCAAAATAATGTTACTAAAATTATAAATTCGAAAGTTTGTTTGCTTGTATGTTAACTCTTTACGTTTAAACCGCCGAATCGATTTAGATGAAATTTGGTATACAGATAGTTTATGTCCCGAAGAAGGATATAAAATAGTTCCCGCGGGATAGCGATAAACGAATTCTATGCGGACGGAGCCGCGGTCAACAGGCTAGTTGTTTACAATTCTCTCCGCTAAGTAACGCCTATGGCCTGATCATTCAATAAATCATTGAAAAATTAAGGGCGGGACTTCACAGTACAATATTATAGTGACCCCACATTGTGTAGTTATTCGGGGTATCTCATACTTGCCGGTTTTACACTGACTTTGTGTTTCATAAAAATATTACAATGTATGAACACTTTTGTTTAGAACAAAATTATATGCTGGCTTTTAAATATACACAAACGGTGGCCGATTTTTCTGGAATTTTATCTCAGCAAGGCTACCACAAAACTCGAAACTCAAAGTTCGTCTCGTGCGGTCCCTCTGACACTTATACTATTTAATACGAGAGCGAGAGGGATCGCACGATACGAAATTCGAATTGCGAGTTTCTTTATGCTTTCGTCCCTTGAGACTATGCTCTACAAGAAGTTAAAGGATAAAAGTAGAACAAGTATTTCTTTACAATTTTTTAAATTTTGGCATAAAAATAAAATACTTTAATTTTCTCAGAATCCTGACAAAATCTAATAAAATTCGTAATTCAATTCTGCGCGAGCTATTAAGTTTCGCAGTCAACTTAAAAATATTTTTGCCAAGCATAATTTTAATGCTACTAATTTTATTTTTAGCGCACGAAGGACATTGCACTCGTAATTTAATATATTTTATAGTTTTAAAATACCTATGAAATTATTTATATAAAATTTCTAATGAATTATCCTTTCTTGAATTAGATGATGTGCTACGTATTAACTTGAGAATCTGATTCACCGACGTGCTTCTAGTCGAATGTTACTTAGAGGTACACACACCGCGCTCAGCACGGCGATCGGCGAGCGTAATAGGGTGTGCATTTTCCGGGATAAAAACTATCCTATGTCCTTCCCCGGGACTCAAACTATCTTTATATCGAACATCATCTAAATCGGATCAGCGGTTTAGACGTGATCAAGTAACAAACAAACTTTCGCATTTTTTTTATATAATAGAGGGTAAACGAGCATGCGGGTCACCTGATAGAAAGCAATCACCGCCGCTCATGGACACCTGTTAATACGAGGGGTATCACAGGTGCGTTGCCGGCCCTTTGAGAGACTGATAGGCTCGTTTTTAGGGTTCCGGAGCCAAAATGGCAAAAACGGAACCCTTATAGTTTCGCCATGTCTGTCTGTCTGTCTGTCTGTCTGTCTGTCTGTCCGTCTGTCTGTCTGTCTGTCTGTCCGTCCGCGGCTTTGCTCAGAGACTATCAATGCTAGAAAGCTGTAATTTTGCACGGATATATAGGTAAACTATGCCGACAAAACAGTACAATTAAAAATTTAAAAACATTTTTTTTTAGGGTACCTCCCATAGACGTAAAGTGGCGGTGATTTTTTTTTTCTCATCCAACCCTATAGTGTGGGGTATCGTTGGATAGGTATTTTAAAACCATTAGGGGTTTGCTAAAACGATTTTTCGATTCAGACATTTGTTTGCGAAATATTCAACTTTAAAGTGCAAATTTTCATTAAAATCGAGCGTCCCCCCCCCTCTAAAATCTAAACCGGTGGGTAGAAAAACTTAAAAAAATTCAGGATGGTAGTCAGTTTATCAAACTTCCAAGGAAAACTATAGCGGCTAAGTTTGCTTGAGAATTATTAGTAGTTTATGAGTAAATAGCAGCGTAAGGTATAAAATATACCTAAACTTGGAAGATTCCGTATAAAATTCGAAATCCTTAGAAAAATATTACTTAATTTTTTCGTAATGGCTACGGAACCCTATTTTGGGCGTGTCCGACACACTCTTGTTTATTTATAATATTAGTGGGATGTTCTTGAGTGCGTGGCCTCAACTCTAGCGGCATTACCTATAGCACGGTATACATATATAGCGGTACTGCAGTACCGCGAGACTCCCTTAGAGGTCGTGTAGAGCGCGCGTCTGTGTGAGCGTGTTCGTTTCGATCGATTTGTTCGTAGTTTCCATACTGCTTTAGCTTATATATCTACTATGCCTACAGCAGGCTTCACGGTATTCCAAAAATAACTAACCACACAGCTCCACCTGGCGGGCGCGGCGTCGATCAAGTTGAAGCATTACCTGCAACAGAGGGCGCTGTAAGTATGGGGCATAAACATCGAGCATGGCGGCCCGGGGAGTCGTTAGCGAGACGGATGGTGCCGGCGCCGCGATCACGCGCAATCGGGAATTAAAAACATAAAAACAACAGAGTAGACAATAAAAAACAGGGTAAGGATGGGTTGCGAGGGATGTGTTTTTCATTAATCAATAGAAACACTTCATTTACACATCCTCGTACAGCACATCTCTGGTGAAAACAGCTCAGCGGAGCAAGGCGAGTTAAATGAGGCGTTTCTATTGGTCTACACTTAATCGCACCGATAATTAGACAAGATACAACAATAATTATTTATTTATCGTAGGGCTTTTGGTTCTCTGCTTAAACTAAAAGAGTTTGTTTGTTTGTTTGTTTGTTTGTTTGTTACGCTTTCACGCCGTAACGGAGTGACGGATCGAAGTATTTTTTGAGTTTATGGTCCCGAAAGTGACATAGGCTACTTTTTATCCCGGAAATATGCACAGTTCCCGAGGGAACAGCGCGCGATACCCGAATACCACGCGGGCGGAGCCGCGGGCAAAAGCTAGTATCTAATAAACTAGATAATAGGTATGCTAGTGCATCTGTCGAGAGGGTTTTAAAGTCTGCCACTTGCCTGCTAAATTTGGTGATTGGGTACTCAAAGACCATATGCCATAATTATTATTACAAATAATTTCGGACAGTTAGCTAGCTAGAAAAATATAATTCTTTTGAACTATAATCTATTTTTCAACAAATATTAGCGACAAACATCGCCAGTTCGCGCACGTCCGCAGCCGCCATTGTGACGCTACGACCGCGTTATAGTTGGCGGAACTTATAATTATTTTTGTCAAGTTTAATGAGATAGCGTCCGCGCCGTGACTCCAGTAGTTGCTATTGCCGCTTATTGAAAACTTGCTTTATTCTATAAATTATATTTTTACTACTCTTAAGTCTTCTTATTAATAGACGTAGGGAATTACAAAGTTGGATTTGATGCATGTGCCAAAACTTTGACTGCAAACAGTTTTTTTTTTGAATTATGGAATTATAGTGAACATACCTTGTATTTACAAAAACAACTTTCGATTATCATCATAAGCCATAAGACGTCCACATAGGACACATAGACAGGAATAGTGGCCTTCCCTATCGACATCAAAACTATTTAAATTAAAATAGACTATGGACAAGCTTCATTCTTGTACTTATTTGATCACTGAGAATACTCAAATATTTTTTTATTTGTAATCTCTACAGTCCTTAAATTGGAAAATCTACATTCTTATTATGTTTAAGAAAATATATTTTTATGATCTTATTGACATTATAATCTCCTCTCTTCATCAATTAGTTGCGCCATCGACATCAGTAGTATCAGTACATAACTTTGCCTACTCACTAAATACTTTTAAATATTATTACTTATGCCAATTACTAATTCTTGCTTTAAATCAGCCGATTTCCACGAAAACATTGATCTGATGACTATAGAATAGAATAGAAATATTTACAGACCATGTAACATATTTAGCACGTCATATAATTTAACAATTTATTATACCTACTTATTTATAAATTAAAATATATCTCTTCTCTTCTCTTATGAAATCCAAACGGATTTTCCTTAAGAAAGTCCAGAATTTTGCTCCTGAAGAATTTCATCACTCATTTCACTTGCCATACTAAAGTGGCGAAATAAAATTAAATATTACTAATTGGAAACAAAATAAACAATCCGTGTTTACAGTATACCTCAAAAGTTAAATCAGCCGTCGCACTAAACCCAAACAAAACTCCTTCCGAACAATAGTTCCTGAACATTTTATTATCAAATTAGTACAAACACCTGGAACTGCAAACTATATTCAAATTCAAATAGCAATTGCGAATTCAACGGAGGCGAGTTACTGGTCCGGTGGCGGGCGAGTTGCTCGCACGAAGAAGTTGCCACGAAGTTTGTGGTTTGGTCGGACTTGGTTGTGGTGATAACCAATGAGGTTATAGATGTCTTTGTAAAAGTTTTGTATGATTTAAGTTTGAGTGGAATTCAGTAGTAACAGTGATTGTGCCATCTAGCGGGACTTTTCCAAAATGCAACGCAGAATCTTGAAAGAAAGAAAGAAAGAAAGAAAGATTTATTTTGGCTCCATAAGTACCACTAAGTACTAAAACTAGCACTAAGACTATATTACTTGGTGACACGACAGGATACCAAAAAGGGTTCCACTCAGTATGTGTTGCCGCACATTAGTATGTGCAGTGTGAAAAAGGACACTAATCCCCTTTTTCATTATCCATTGATTAAATTTATTTGACGGATAAATGTGATGCCGTCTCTGTTTGTTTTGTTAGAATAGATGGAGACGGCATCCCATTTATTCGCCAGTAAATATTAATCAATGGGTGGTGAAACAGCCCCTGGGAGTTTAGATAGAGTGACATTTTAATCGTTGCCTACGACAATGACCACAGAACTTTTGTATTTATTACAATCTGTTTAAAGCTTGTTTGAAGTATAACAAAATGCGGGTTTTTATACATAACATACCTATGCTATCTACTATATAAAAATAAGACGGGTTTTCCTTCCTGACGCTATAACTCCAGAACGCAAGAAAAGATTTCAAAGGTTTTGCATTCGTTGGAAAGGTCTCGGGCTCCGTGAGGTTTATAGCAAAGAAAATTCAGGAAAATTTTAAAAAGAAAAGCGGGAGCGCGCAATAACCGAATACCACGCGGGCGGAGCCGCGGGCAAAAGCTAGTTTACTATATAAGTATTTCCGCAAAAAATGCACTCCGAGGCGTCTCAGCATACGCTAAAGCAGCAATATAAAATGTACACGAAGCTCGCGAAAAAAAAGACCACACTTATCAAAAAACAAAAACCCCGCGCGGAATCTCGGAGCATCATAAATCCATTTCATACAATATCAAAGTGCGTTTACAACATAATCTACAGAAAGTCGGCCGTCCATTTCCCATGGCAATAACACACAATTTTCCACCTTTCCCCTTGGTGATAGAATCCAAAGAGCTGTTCACGCGTGTATCGCGTGAGTGTATGAGACAATGGATGTCATTAGGCGAATTATGGGGGGTAATGAATGGCAGGAATACGGGGAAATGTTAGGGCCCGACCTACATAGAGATTCGCTGCATGTCTTTGTAATAATCATCTTTTCTTTGAAAGCAAAGATAATGGACGTAACTAATGATATTTTCTTTGGTACGTTGGTGGTGTTTTCATGTTAGGATAAGGTTCTGCGAGTCAAAGTCAAAGTCAATTTAGGCTATAACAAGCACTTATAAAATGTCAAAAAGTCTACTGCCGGTTCGAAAAAACCTCTGTTGAGAAGAGTCCGGCAAGAAATTCAACGAGGTATATTTTTTTTAACAGATTTACAATATCATTACCCGTATTCGATATCTATACATCACAAGTATTTACTTAACACAAATTTATTGTCAAAATAATATATGTACTTTTGTTATTTGTGCGGCCGTATCTTTACAAATCCGGTGTCAGCAAAATTTACGCAGTGTAGGGTTATTTTGCTTTACATACCTAGTTCTTTTGGACCCCATTAAACTTTTTTTTTATTCGTTATAATATAGAATATAAGACTAATACAAGTCGTTGCAAAATTGAAAGAAAAATCAGTTAGCCTATATCGGTTGTCGCTATTCTTTCATTCAGTCCTTATTCAATCCTCAAAACACTTCCACATTTTCAGCACACCGCAAACATCTCAATCCCAATTGACACGCTATCAGGAATTCCTTAAAGCCACAAAGAACTGCATATTGTAGGGTCCCGACAATGCGAGTATTTCCCTGCAGTTGCGGCGACGCTGAAATGAAATGCAAATGCAGCGCCGGCGCCGGTTCCATTGTACCACGGCATGAGAACGCGGTTGTCACGTAACATTACGTGAGCAAATCGAGCGTTTTGACCGCGCGGTCAACGTCATTAGCGTCCCACATTTATATAGCACAACGGAAAGACAAGCCACAAGAATTTTAATCACGTTAAATTCAGTATCGGTGTCGTCTTAAATTTTCATAAAAAAACAATAGGTATCACCCCTTTTAATAACGCCTGCGAAGACACCGATGACGAAAAAAAAAATGCTGCAAAAACGCTGAATATTCGCCCGTCACGGAATGCGAAATAGCTCCATACTTAGCCTACGAAAATCTTTGATAGGTACCCGACGGTTTCAGGCTCAACTACAATGCAATAGGAATTCATAGAGGTTACAACCTCGCACCCGCCGAAATACCGGGACTTAGAAGTTTGCGAATTATATACGAAGGCCCTAAGGGCTATATCGCTTGGTGACCACTTGGTTCTGGAAAATCTTTCAGAGGTCCTCTGGAAGACAATATCTATGTAGTAGACATAATCATTTATAAATACCACAAGATCAATAGACAACTAAATTGTAGCTCTCCTAATTTTTTTATTAAACGACATATTTTCACGATGCAGCGTGCAGCGTAGCAGGCCTCCCACTAGGTGGGTGGACGTGAACGCAAGAGTTTCGAGCAACCGATGAAAGGATACAAGTTGTCGGCTACTATAGCGTTATCATCATGTCAGCCGAAAGACGTCCACTGCTGGACATAGGCCTCCCCCAAGGCTTGACTCAGACTGGTCTTGTGCTTTTCGCATCCACCGTGATCCCGCGATCTTAACCAGGTCGTCGCTCCATCTTACCGGTCTACCGACAGCTCGTCTCCCGGTCCGCGGACGCCATTCGAGAAACTTTTGGCTCCATCGGCCATCAGTCCTGCGAGCATGCCCCGTCTATTGCCACTTCAGTTTCTCAATTCTTCGGGCTACGTCGGCCACTGTAGCGTTATATGGTGGAGGTTTTTGTTCAGCACTGAATGTCTTCCAGATGATGATGATGGACTGTCCCGTGACCCCCTACAATGAGCACGCGGCGCGTCTTCGCTAATGCTAAGTGCGCACCGGCGGCGCGCATGCATTTTCATATTGGTCATAATTTATGCGCGATTCGTCGCTTTCTCGTTTGTTTGTCTGTTGAGTTGCCGGTGTAGGTATTTTAGATTTAGGGCAAGGAAGCCAATAAGACGATATTTCAACTAGGTACCTATACGAAGGTATACTTTAAACTAAATGCTTGTCAAATTCCAAAATGGGGATCCGTCGTTAGTCTGATTAAGTATATGTAGTAGTACCTGAGTGACGGAGCTTTCGTTTCGTTTAAACACAAGTTTTCCCTTACGTAAGATATCATCTAAATTTTCTTTTTATATTTGTGATAGGTATTCACATTTCTTTGCAATAACTGGCCATATTTTCTGCCAACATAAACCATAGGTCTATATCATATGTTAATACAATACAATACTATCCAAAGGCTCTTTATTGTTCACCAGAAATAGTAAGTAATTAATAACTAGTAAATTAATTTAAGTATATTCATATCAATCGCACGGGAAACGTTTGCATTGCAAAAGCGTCGCGGATTGCAGGGCTACTACGAAACTCGAAACTCGAAGTTCGTGTCGTGCGGTCCCTCTGACACTTATACTATTTAATACGAGAGCGAGATGGACGGTACGATACGAACTACGAGTTTCGTAGTAGCTCTGCTGGCTTCACCAATTCACCCGTAAATCGCCAGTGTGATAAGGCTCTTAAGAAACTCGAGTCAAGATTGAGTCACCATGGCACTATAACTTATATCGCTGATGATGGATGCGGTACAAGACGAATGCGGCGGCCGCAGTACATCCATCACAGCGAGCTAATGGGCCAAGCCACATCCACGTTACGAAAAAAGGTAGCTCCAGAATTTGTACGCTTGGTGATACTACTGGTAAGCTCTTACCCCCTTATTCATAAAACTTAACAAGCCTATGTTAACTAACAAATGATTTGTCCCTTTCTAACAAATACAAATGTTGAAGTGACAAATAAGGACAAACGAATTTTAGCGGCATTTTAACTAAAATAGGCTTGATTGTCGTTTATGAATAAGGGGGTTAGTTTTTACTCGACTACGGCAAATGAAAGCCAAAGGAAGAGTAATGATTTTAGCGGTGTATTGTATGTTTGAGTAAATCTTTATCCACACTCAGTTATGGCGACTTAGAGCTTGTGCACTCTAGCCTTTTTCCCGGCGGTTTCTCAGCGGAGCGGGAATGCCCTCTTCCCTTGGTTGCGGGTGTCCATGGGCGACGGTGATCGCTCTCCATCAGGTGACCCGTCTGCTCGTTTTCCCTCTCTTATATATAAAAAAAAAATGCGGCGTGCACTCGACTAGCACTCTGCGGTACTTCCGCGATTATTTGTCGCCGCGATGACGCGGGCCGTATATGACCGTACCTACATGGCTTAATCGCCGCGGCTACGCGACGGCACTAAGTCGGTGAATAATCGCGGAGCTACCAGAGCGTGCATGCTGCGTACGCGCAGCGTTCCCGCTCCGCCGAGAAAACGCCGGTAAAAACGCTGGTGTGCACAAGCTCTTAGCCATACAACACCGCCAAGTCCGGCAAAAAATGGTATGTTGTCCAGTGAAACAACGGACGTCAATAGGTACATCATCACGTAGTAGTCATTCACGATGACGCGTGCCGTGCTGCCGTGCTCGAACTAAAAGACGGCTAAGTGACATTTTGGCCAAAATTGACTTTTTGATACAGATCGAAAGAGAAAAAAAAGCCGCATCGATGAGTCTAAGCCATCTCAATTTTGGCCAAATGTCACTTAGCCGTCTTTTAGTTCGAGCACGGCAGTGTGGTTCTTATTACAATGTCATTAATGGCTAATTTTGACAACATCACGCGTCTTCGTGGATGCACTAGGTATACAAGCGGCCTTATTCTTGTAATAAAGTTCTGGATACACATAGGCTTGGCTGTTGTTCATAGCATAAGGCGTGGGCACACTGGGCCGGCGAAGCCCCGGCGATCCATCATCCCCGAAAGCACTCATATTACAAAATAACCAAAATATACTCAAGAAAATTAGCGAGAGTACTTTGAAACTTTGCAATGACTCGGAAAGCAATAAAATTGAAGAGACTGTTATTACATTAAAAACTAGCTTTTACCCGCGGCTTCGCACGCGTAAACTAATAAAACGGGGATGTATTCGGTCCCTTAGTTATAAAACTATCCCGTGGGAATATCCGGATAAAAAGTAGCCTATGTGTTATTTCAGACGTTCAACTACCTTGAAAGGTGGCTCGGTAGAGTGTGAGACCAAAGAATAAAAATAAAAATGCTCTTCTGATCTGAAAGTCTTTATTTCAGCAAAGGTGGTTTTGAACACTGGTTCTTACATTGGTGATTTGTATTGATGTAAGGTCAGACTCCCAAGACAGAAGAGAAACAGGGTCGCGTTACGGTTCGCGTTGTTTGGACAATTTGTTGCTTCTTATTTTATGAATAAACTACAGTATTTATGGTTGCTGAGAGATCTAAAGATGACTTACAGGAGGGCTCTTCTCTAACCTGACAGGTCACACTCACTCCGTGCTTCTACCGTCTGGCTGTCCTGTGCTTTGTCTCCTATCTCTCGGCTTCCACGTGATATTGATGAGTGCTTCAATATAGCAACATAGCATGAAGATGACAGCGACAGAGATGAAAATGAGTACAGTACGGTGCTTTCAGAACAGATAGAAAAATAAATGTATCTTGAAAGAACAAAAAGTATAAACAAACCCTCGAAGGATTGATCTATTTTCCTTCTCCCACCCCTAGATCCAGTACTGTACTACTTCAAGATTTCAGTGCAGTGTTGATGGCTGAAGGAAATTATATGTTCCAGGCGACAGAAAATATTAGGGTTCCATATCCTGAAAGAGTTAACTATTGTTACTATCAAAAAATCCAGAAAAAACACTGAACTAACCTCAGAAATGAAAAACTTACTATGATTAAAGTTGTTCCATTAAAAAACGTTCAGCCATTTGGCTTAAGAAATCTATGATGCCTCAGGATTCGTAGGTGGAGGCCTATTTGCCACGCAGCTCTCATTTGTATGCGCACATCCGCCGACATCATTGATGACGATGAAGCATCAAGCTGTCAAACTCGAATTGAAAACAAATGTCACTGTCAATGTCACTCGCTGTTTAAGCTACAGCAAAAACTACAAGATATTGATGCTTCCAACGAAGTGACTTTTAATCCCGACAGATGCCGCCAAACGTTCCGTTACAATACTCCCCCCCTTACGGAAAGTTTCGAAAGAAATGAGAAACTGCGCTGTCCCCAGCGTCTGGAAAAGAAATGATGATAGAGCTTCAAACTTAGACTCTGAAATACTGGAACGGAACTTCCTGAAAATAATAGAAATTAAGAGCAATAACAACCAGAAAAGCTCCTAACCTAAACTAACTAAAATGTCATCCGACCATAAGTAAACCATGCTAACCTAGGACAACTTGCTACTCAGGACTTGTCTTCTTCCTTCCTTGCTGAATTTCCTGCAGTCCGGAGAACCTATGCACAAAATCCCCACAATTTCATTCATCTCCTTTCATTCAAAAGCTTCCAATGTAAGGCATCAGCTTTAGTTCTGCTGAATGCCGCCTCCTGACAAACTAACCCTGAGTCACTCCTGTAATCCCAGTGCGACTCGATATTTTTCCCCAAGATACTTTGAGTAACTATTTTAACATCAAATGCTACTCTATAGTTATGGTCTTACACTATTTGTGTAAGTACCCTTTGCGTGCAAAAGACCTAAAAACATCTTAGAACCTACTAAGAAACTTATAATAACCTAACCTATTCTACTTCTATAACCTTGGCATCGTTGGTGAAACACAAGTGGTACCACCAACACGTGAAACACGTCCTACGGCTGACAAAAGAGAACATACAAAGGTAAGCGTTCCTCGACGATGACCCAAGCTAGATATTAGGAGGAGTAAATCTTGATATCTTTGATATGCCATGTACCAAGATCCTTGCCATCATAACCAACCAGTTCGTAAACCAACGGTGACAGTACCTTTTTTACAATACACTTCATGTATTTGGGTGCTAGTTTGGATGCTTTGTGCTTATCTGCATCGCTCTGAATATAAGTTTTACGCCAGACTTCTTGACCTTCTGATAGTTTTACATCGCGCCTCCTTAAGTTATAATACTTAGTATTCGTCGCGTGGGCCTTCTCTAAGTTTGATCGTACTTTTGTAAATATTTGTTCCAAAGCACCAAATTCACCCGCATACTCTTCCCTAGGCATTGCCACCATATATTCTGAGTCACCTGAGTCTCTATAAAAATCGCCATTAATTATGGGTTCTCTGCCGTGGACCAAGAAAAACGGAGAAAAGCCAGTAGTTTCATTTACCGCACTATTTAGGGCAAATTGAATTTTAAAAATATTCTGATCCCAGGACCTATGATCATCTTTTACATATGATGCAATCATTGTTGTTACGGTTTTATTGTATCTCTCCACCATGTTAATTTGCGGGGCATACCGTGGACCATAATGAATACGCGGAACCCTATATGTCTTCATCAGATTACGGAACTCTGATCCAGTGAATTGAACCCCATTATCGGTAACCACTGTTTCAGGAATGCCGTGTGCTAAAAACACATAGTTCTCCATACTTTTAGCCACATTCGCACTTGTAGCCCGCCTCAAAGGAAATAACATCGTATATTTGGAGAAACAACAAGAAACTACTAAAAGATGTACAAAACCTGATCGCGACTTCGGAAGCGGTCCTACTAAATCCACAGAAATCACTTGAAATGGTCTATAACATTGTTTAGGTTTACCCATTTGACCTGGAGTGAGCGTCGTTTTATGTTTGTAGGCTGAGCATGTTGGACACTTTTTAATAAAATTTAGCACATCGCGGTACATCCCGGGCCAGAAGAATCGTAAACTTAGTCTTCGGTGTGTTTTAAAAACTCCCATGTGACCTGATGTTGGTGGTTCATGATTCTCTGCAATAACCTTCGTGCGATTCGACTCAGCTACAACTTGTTTCCACTCAAACTCGTCAGTCAAGGAATATTTCCCTTTACTATAACGGTAAAGTACACCATTTTCTATTCTATAGTTTGGGTAGTTCTTTGGGTATGAAATACAACCTTGGTAAACTTTGTTATACCACACATCTGCCGCGGTTGCTGACGGTAGGGTATTAACAACCTCTACTTTCACCAATCGTGATAGAGCGTCAGGTATGACATTGTCTTTACCCTTCCTGTGCTCTATATTAAAATTAAATTGCGACAGGCGACATCCCCATCGGGCAAGACGTCCCGTTGGGTTTTCTAAATTCATAAACCATTTCAACGACGCGTGGTCAGTGACGACAGTAAACGGCCTAGTACCTAGGTATGGTTCAAATTTTTCAACAGCATACACAACCGCTAGTGCCTCTCTCTCTGTCGCACTATAATTACGCTCATTTTTATTTAAAGACCTACTTATATAGGCTATAGGATGGTCGGCTCCCTCAACGTTTTGCGTCAAGACGCCACCAATGCCATAACTAGAAGCGTCACAATGAACTGTGAACGGTTTATTAAAATCTGGACATATTAAAATGGGTGCCGATACTAAACGATTTTTTAAATTCATGACTGCGTTTTCTGCATCTGTGGACCAAACAAACTTTGTTTTCGTACTAGTAAGTGCGTTCAAAGGTGCAGCTATTGTTGAGAAGTTTTTTATAAAACGTCGGTACCAGGAACACGTACCTAAAAACATTTTTACCTCTTTTGCATTCTTTGGTGTTGGAAAATCTATAACCGCACGCACCTTACTAGGATCAGTCCGTAAACCGCACTCGTCTACTATGTATCCTAAATATTTGAGTGACTTGCGAAAGAAATTACTCTTTTCAAAATTTATCGTTAGATTTGCTTCTTTAATACGCTGATATACTCTATTCAGTAATAATAAATGTGTATCATAATCTTCTGACACTATGATTACGTCATCAACGTAGCAAAATACCAGTCCCTTGGTCACTTCACTACAAAAAGGTGTACCAAAAAGCATGTCCATAAGCCTTTGCTGACGCGCGGGCGCTCCAGTAAGACCGAATGGCATGACATTAAATTTAAACAGACCCTTTCCCGGTACAATGAAGCTAGTTTTTTCTTGTGACTGAGCATCTAACTTAATTTGCCAAAAACTTGATTTAAAATCGACTGAGCCAATAAATTTCGCGTTTCGCAGACTATCCAGTATTTGGGGTATATAAGGTATTGCATAAGCGTCCCCTTTAGTAACTGCATTTAATTTGCGACAATCCAGACAAAATCGCCATGTACCATCCGACTTGGGAACCATAAGGACCGGATTAGACCACGGACTTTCACTGTGGGTTATTACATCCAAGCTAAGCATTTTATCCACTTCCTTATGTAATTCCTTAAGCTTTTCCGGTGACATGGGGTATGGTCTACACTTAATCGGTGATGAATCGCCGGTATCTATTTTGTGTTCAATTAAATGAGTTCTGCCTAAACCTTTAGTCTCAAAAGAAATTTCGTGAAACTTTTTAATTACAATTTCTGCCAATTCTTTTTGTTCCGATGTCAAATTGTCATAATAAGATAAATTATTTAATTGTTGATCAATTTGAGACGCATTCTTAATAAATTCCGTTGGTTTTTTAATATAAGCAATTTTATCAAAAATTTCTGGTAATAACGAGAATTCTTTCCAAAAGTCTACTCCTAAGATAACATTCGATACTATAGTAGGTATAACGTGAAATTTTATCAATTTAGTAACCCCTTTAAAAGATAGTGGCAGTGTAATAAATCCTATTGTATTACATACTGAACCATCTGCCACAGTGACAGTAGTAGCGGATTCTACCATTTGGTAACCTAAATTGACAAAACGCTCGTGTGCACCATTCCCTATAATAGAGATCGCTGCGCCAGAATCTAACAATGCACAGATAGTCAAATCTAGAATATTAACATGTAAATAAGGCCGAATGTCGTTGTCGTCGGGTTGAAAAAGGACCGTGGTGACGGCATTGTTTTTAAAATATTCTGATACCATTTTTAACCATTTTGTACTATCAGTAGTTACGGCTTTTCCTACTGAAGTGCCGCCACGACCTTCGCCAATTAGTTTTTTGGCTGTAAATTAAGTCTACGCTTCGGGCACGATCGCGTCGTATACCCAAGTTGACCGCACTTAAAACACATAATACGCTTGTCAGTACACGCCTTAGTATGATGTGTATCTACCTTGCATCTATAACAATACACCTTGCCGGTATGTGACGGCTTTTGATTGTGAAACTGTGACGGTGGTTTGTACTGTGGCCGTTGGTCAACGAACTGTCGTTGGTGTTGTGACGGTATATTTCGACTACGAGCACCATGACTAAAAGTGTTGAACGACCTCTGCTGTTGTCCAGATGTAGATGCGACGGCAGCAAAGTCCTGTTTTGCGGTTTTACCTTTATAAACAAAATCAGGATTTAATGAAGACTGTTTTGGCGGTTCTGCGAATAATTTGCTTTTTTGACGTGCAGCCTCAATTATTCTACAACAACGACGTAAATCTTCGACGGAGTTAATCTGCTGCAACGCGAGCTGCTCCGAAAACGATGGCCTAATATTATGAAACAGGATTTCCAATTGCTCCTTTTCACTTTTTGGATTCGCAAGACGTGAAAACATACTACTCATAACCGCGAAGTAAATATGAGTCGGCTCGTCTTGTCCTTGTGTTCGTGAATGGATTTCCTGCAAAAGTCTATAATCAAAATCCGTAGGTGCAAACTCCTCGAGTAACAAAGTGCTCAACCCCTTCCAAGACTGAAACCTGTGTTTATTTCCTCTATACCATAAAAGACCTTGATCGATAAATAAACAACAAGCAGAATTATATAACTGCTCATCAGATATACCGAACGCTTGGGCACGCTCGTTTACCGCTTCTAAAAACGAATGAACACTTGACAAACCGTTGAACCTGTTGTTGACATATTTTAGAATATTAAAACTTGTAGACTCCTTTGTAACGTCACATAAATCAGCACAGTTACCAACACCGGTACTTCCAGGATCGCTTTGCTTTATTAAGAACCTATTAATAACAACTGAACATTGCTCCAACTTTAACTTTAAATTAGCACTCATTTCCTTTTCTACCTGTAACTCAAATACAGTTAACCTGTACAGTCGAAAATAAAGGTGACAGTACAAAGCTTTGGCACGGACTAACAAACGACTGTCTTTAGTTTTCTCCAAAGAACTGAGCTTAGACTGTAACTCCTTTATTTTCTCTGTAATTACAGGCAACTCCTCACTAGCTCGCAAATCTTCACCTATAATTTCTTCAGGCAGAAATTCTGTGCACAATTTTTTAAGTTGTTTTCTCATAATAGAAACTGTGTCTCCCGGTGTCTCTGCTCTAACACTAATCTCATATGTCAACTCATCTCGAAGCAACGAATGATAATTTATTTTCTTTAAATCCATTTTGTAGATAAGAAACAACAAAGTCCAAGTGTTATTCTATATAAGTTTGTTTTGTTTATGTATATAAATGTTAAACACTCTACACTATTTCTCTTCTATTCCAGGGGCTGACCTAACAAAATGAATAACAAAATACTGTTTACCAGTAAAAGTTTACACCAAATTCAATAAATGTTAATTTATTGTTTATCAACTCAACTATTTAAGTTAAAAGTAACTGTAACACACAGTAAATACAAGAATGTTGGGTACTAGAACTCCAGTATCACAATTTAGTAAGTAACTAAGTTTTTTATTAGTAAAAGTTCTTACTCAAATGTACACCCTAGGTAGGTAGGTTGTACTTCAAAATAGCTCTTAACCTAACATGCAGTTTAATAAAAAGATATTTAGATATTATTTGAGAAGTAATTTAGCAGAAATACTGCTAAGCAAAACACTAACAACTTAGTTTAGTATTTGCTAACAACTAAGTTAATTTGTAACCCGGAGGTCTGTACCACAAATTTATCACAAATTATTAAGTTTCTAAGTTAAAACTAACCTCTTGGCTAGTATACCTAGATATGATTATAATTAACACAGTACCTTATATAGATACTAAAAGAAAGAAATATTGTTTTAATTATTTCCTCAGAAATATTACACTAATAAGAAAAGAATCAACTAGCATTTATGCTAGAAGTATTCTAAAAAAAAAATGTTTTTAATAATTGCTAGCTTTTGCTAGACAAAAGATTGATGAAAAATAATTGCTAACTTCATATTAAGAAGCAATAATAAACAAAATCCCCCCGGAACAACTTTCAAAGTATATGGAACCCCGCTTAACCTAATTTGTATTAAAATTGTCACCTAGAACACCACAAGCACATCAAATACACTGTATGTAATGTAAATAAATAGTTCATAAAACGTTTAGATTATTTAGTCACTATGACTTAAAGTTGACCTTTATGACAAGTTTGTTTGTTATGCTGTTTATTCACACATTACCAGTTGGCACTTATTCTTATGTACTTAAATATGTACTCACACAAGTTTGTTTGACTATGTTCAACAATTATGACAAGATTTTATTGTATTATTGATTAGTTTACCATTTTTACTAAAAGAAAGGTGTTTATGTAATTAAACCAAATGTTTTATGTTTAAATTTTGAAAGCAAGTTAAATTATATTATCAAAATTAGTTTTGAAACATAATATTAATTAATTTAAGCACTTTTGTTTATTTCATGTTAGCCAAATAAGCAAGCACAAGATTTGCAGAAAACAAGTTTATATGACATGCAAGTTGTTTGATAATTGTTTTGTTTTGAAATGTTGTTGTTAATAGTATTGTTTTATGTTATTTAAAGTATTGTTGTAATAAGATAATTTCACTGAATTTAACCTTGTTTTATTGTTGTTTGACAGAATATAACACTGAAAGCAATAGCTATTATGAATATTGCAATTAAATATTTGCTTATGTATCAGTACACTGATTTTAAATTATATAAAATTACCTGTTGAACATGTCTTGTGAGAAAAAACACAATATTTACTTTTATACACTGTGGCCAAGTAAGGGTAACAAAATGAAAGTCTCTAACAGCTACAACATCACAATACAGTCACTACTATGAAATTGGACTATTTAAGAAAGGAAATGCCAGCGTGTCACACGCTTCTTTTATTGACATCCAGTCTTAAATATTATCCATAAGAAAGCAACAATTATCCAAACCTAGTGGGCGCCAGCTGAAAGGTGGCAACCGACAAATAAAAATAAAAATGCTCTTCTGATCTGAAAGTCTTTATTCCAGCAAAGGTGGTTTTGAACACTGGTTCTTACATTGGTGATTTGTATTGACGTAAGGTCAGACTCCCAAGACAGAAGAGAAACAGGGTCGCGTTACGGTTCGCGTTGTTTGGACAATTTGTTGCTTCTTATTTTATGAATAAACTACAGTATTTATGGTTGCTGAGAGATCTAAAGATGACTTACAGGAGGGCTCTTCTCTAACCTGACAGGTCACACTCACTCCGTGCTTCTACCGTCTGGCTGTCCTGTGCTTTGTCTCCTATCTCTCGGCTTCCACGTGATATTGATGAGTGCTTCAATATAGCAACATAGCATGAAGATGACAGCGACAGAGATGAAAATGAGTACAGTACGGTGCTTTCAGAACAGATAGAAAAATAAATGTATCTTGAAAGAACAAAAAGTATAAACAAACCCTCGAAGGATTGATCTATTTTCCTTCTCCCACCCCTAGATCCAGTACTGTACTACTTCAAGATTTCAGTGCAGTGTTGATGGCTGAAGGAAATTATATGTTCCAGGCGACAGAAAATATTAGGGTTCCATATCCTGAAAGAGTTAACTATTGTTACTATCAAAAAATCCAGAAAAAACACTGAACTAACCTCAGAAATGAAAAACTTACTATGATTAAAGTTGTTCCATTAAAAAACGTTCAGCCATTTGGCTTAAGAAATCTATGATGCCTCAGGATTCGTAGGTGGAGGCCTATTTGCCACGCAGCTCTCATTTGTATGCGCACATCCGCCGACATCATTGATGACGATGAAGCATCAAGCTGTCAAACTCGAATTGAAAACAAATGTCACTGTCAATGTCACTCGCTGTTTAAGCTACAGCAAAAACTACAAGATATTGATGCTTCCAACGAAGTGACTTTTAATCCCGACAGATGCCGCCAAACGTTCCGTTACAACCTACATACCAAATTTCATGACTCTAAGCCCAGCAGTTGTTATTTCGAGATTTTATCCATATCCCGTGGGAATATCGTGATAAAAAATAGCCTATGTATTATTTCAAAGGTCCAGCTACCTACACACCGAATTTCATGGCTCTAAGCACAGTGGTTGTTATTTCGAGATTTCATCCCCAGGTATCCCGTGGGAATATTGGATCAAAAAGTCGCTTATGTGTTATTCCAGACTTCCGGCTACCTACATTCCAAATTTTATGACTCTAAGCCCAACGGTTATTATTCCAAGATTTTATCCCTATCCCGTGGGAATATCGAGATAAAAAGTAGCCTATCTATTATTCCAGAAGTCCAGCTATCTACATACTAAATTTCATGGCTCTAAGCACAGCGGTTGTTATTTCTAGATTTTATCCCTAGGTATCCCGTGGGAATATTGGGTTGAAAAGTGGCCTATGTGTTATTACAGACGGCTAACTACCTACATACCAAATTTCATGACTCTAAGCCCAGCGGTCATTATTTCAAGATTTTATCCCTATCCCGTGGGAATATCGGGTTAAAAAATAGCATATGTAGTATTTCAGAGGTCCAGCTACCTATATACCGAATTTCATGGCTCTAGTCCCAGTGGTTGTTATTTCGAGATTTCATCCCTAGGTATCCCGTGGGAATATCGGGTCAAAAAGTCACCTATGAGTAATTCCAAACGTCCAACTACCTACATACTAAATTTCATGACTCCAAGCCCAGCGGTTGCTATTTCGAGATTTTATCCCTATCCCGTGGGAATATCGGGATAAAAAGTATCCTATGTCCGTCTCCTGGCTCTTAGCTACATCCCTACCAATTTTCAGCCAAATCTGTTCTGCCGTTCTTGAGTTATAAGTGGTGTAACTAACACGACTTTCTTTTATATATATAGATAAGTGATTTGGACAAAAAATAAAGTAAGTACCTAAAGGCTAACCAGGAATCTACCAGTCATATTGACAACGGTGTCGGTGAAGTTAGTTTAGTTTAGTTTATTTATTCATTCAATACATCATCACATTAAAAGGAATATCGTCACTACTTTGAAAAAAGCTGGTATCTCAAAATCGAAGATTTTTCCAAGTGAACTTAGCAAACATTGTTTTAAGGGTCAAATTTGTTGACGTATTGATTTGAGATACGAGATTTTTTAAAGTAGTGACGCTATTTTCTAATCCTTCAAACTTGTTCCATGACAAATAATTTTATACAATTTGAATTATTGTGAGTTTGAGTTTGAGTTTTTGACTCGAACTTGGAACCTCAAGCTTCGTAGTCAGAAGGGCTATTACGATACTCGAAACTCGAAGTTCGTATCGTACCGTCCCTCTCTCTCTCGTATTAAATAGATATAAGTGTCTGAGGGACCTCACGACACGAACTTCGAGTTTCAAACTGCGAACCACTTGGCCATCCGATCGTCATAAATAAAGCAAATATACTATACTAGCTTTTTCCCGCGTCTCCGCCCGCGTGCTTTCGGTTATCGCGCGCTGTTCCCTAGGGAACTGTGCATTTTTCCGGGATAAAAAGTAGCCTATGTCACTCTTTGGCCCATAAACTATCTCTATGCCAAAAATCACATCAATCCGTCGCTCCGTTTCGACGTGAAAGACAGACAAACATATATACAAACACACACTTTTGCATTTATAATATTAGTATTGATTTTTTTTCTTTATTTTTTTTTTCGTGGTTCTCATGTTTCTCATGAATAAATATTTTCTTTCTTTCTTTCTTTAAATAATATTAGGAAAAACAAAAGTGGCCAACCATTCGGAGTTCTCACCATCTACTATACCTACCTACCTTCAGCATCGCCTCTCAAAATTCCCTTTTTTCAACCTTCGCCCAAAGGAAATTGTTTAACTTGAAAATCACTTTAACTTAGCAGACTTAACGGCCATTATAAGGTAAGACGATTTTCCCGTGAACGTGCCCGGCGCGCCGGCCCGGGGATTCCGCCGCACGCGGTTTACATTGCGCCGGAGGTGATGGCTTTTTCGCGCTTTTACTACTGGATCATTGAAGTTTCAATTAAAACAAGTTTTACTATCTCGTGCCTTGAGAACAGCAAGAGTCTGTGATATACCGGGTGTTGCCTGTAATATAAGCAAAAATTTAAAACATAGATCATACTCCTCAAACTGAACAACATTAGTTTAGCGAATTTTAAAAATAATTCGTTTTTTTATTTTTTATTACACTTTTTAGTTCATTCGCAGAAGCAATGTAAAGCAAAATGCTTGATGTTTGTAGCGTGACAGGCGACGTCAGTTGTATTCTAGGATGGCGTACATTGATGGCAGTATTTAATTTGTATGAAAAAAGGAAAATTCAAAGACTCCATTATTATTAAAAGTCGCTCAACTAATTTGTACAGTTTAACGAGGACGATCTATGTTTTAATTTTTTGCTCCTATTAGAGGCCACACCCGGTATGTATTTACTATCTTTTGGCCGCGGCTCCGTCCGCGTGGTGTTCGGTTATCACGCGTTGTTCCCTTGGGAACTGTGCATTTTTCCGGGATAAAAGTAGCTTATGTCACTCTCGGGCCCATAAATTATCTCTATGCCAAAAATCACGTCGATCCGTCGCTCCGTTACGGCGTGAAAGACGGACACACAAACACACTTTCGCATTCATAATATTAGTAACGTTTAAGAGCTACGTTGCCACAGACAGACAGACACACACAGACACAGGTTATACTTATAACACCCCTTTTGCGTCGGGGGTTGAAAAATCACGTTCGAATACCAAAGTTCATCGAACCGATTCAAACTATCCTAACCAGCAAACGTCCTAACGAATGGACACCGAATAAATAAACCTAACCTCTACCCTTTTGCCTTATTATGCTAAACGTCATACGTTGATCCAGGATGAGCGGGTTCTATCCCAAACATCTTGTATAAATCAGAATCGGAATAATCCAGCGAATTATAATATTTGTCCAGAGCACTGTTTTTCAAACTTTTTCATTTCGCGACCCCTCTTGGTATGAAAAATATTTGGCGACCCCCTGCTTAGGCTTACCTTCACTTACAGTTACTTGTATTACTAGCTTTTACCCGGGGCATAGCCCGCGTTGAATTAAGTTATCGCGCGCTGTTCCCTAGGGAACTGTGCATTTTTTCGGGAAAAAAGTAGCCTATGTCACTCTCTGACCAATAAACTATCTCTATGCCAAAAATCACGACGACCCGTCGCTCCGTTTTGACGTGAAAGACGGAAAAACATACACACAAACACACACTTTCGGATTTATAATTATTAGTATGGATGGATGGATTTCACGTTGATAATAAAAACGTTGAATAATCATACACAATAACGGTGAGAGCTCGGTGATGTGGCAATGGGCAGGGCATATAGCACTGAGACTAGGTCATTGGGGCTGAAAGGTTCTCGAGTGAAGAGCAAGGATTGGCAAGCGCAGCGTAGGACGTCCACCAACGAGATGGACGGATGACCTGACTAAAGTCGCTGGTTCACTGTGGATGCAAGCCGCTTCTAACCGAGGCAACTGGAAGTCTATGGGGGAGGCTTATGTCCAACAGTTGACGGCCTATGGCTGATATGATGATAATGAACGATGAGAGTATTTGCCGTGAAGCAGCAGTGCTTGCACTGTTTCGGCGCGGAGAGTAAGACAGCCGGTGAAATTACTGGCACTTGAGGTATTCCAACTTAGGCCTCTAGGTTGGCAACGCATCTGCAACACCAAGGGTGTTGCAGATGTTTATGGGCGGTGGTGATCACTTACCACCAGGAGACCTAATTGCTCGTTTGCCTTCTAGTCGAATAAAAAAAATACTACAACCCCCTTAAGAAACATCCACGACCCCCCGGGCGGTCGCAACCCACAGATTGAAAAACACTGGTCTAGAACGTCCTCGAGAACGACTAGTAAGGGATCTCGACCGGTGCTTCTATTACTATGTAAATAAGCTAGAAATCTGTCTGGAGCACACTTGGTCAAAAATAACGTTCCGTTTTTTGACAAAAACTGTTATAAAATCGTTCTAAACGGTGAAGTCAGTTTTGTGAGCCCCAATTTTTAATCCCAGACGCAAAATAACCTTACCAACAAAAAGTTAGGAAATCCCCGACTTTGTCACTTCAAAGTTCAATATCTCAAAAACGGCTGAACTGATTTTGATAAAACATGTCGAAAAACCATTGCTAGAAAAACTGATTTCAAATAAAAAAAACAGCGTTCAAATCGGTCCGCCCGTTTAAGAGCTCCAGTGCTAAAGACTAGATAAAAAACTAAATCTAAACATCTCAACTATCTATTTCAACGTTCAATGGAAGTGTAGAATGCATACAATATGAAAAAAAAATCATAAACATTAAACAGTCTACAGCGCACTAGTGAAATCGTCACAAACATACACACATAAGTTCACAAACTTTTGCATTTATATTTTTTTTATGGTATAGGGGGCAAATGAGTAGACGGATCGCCTGATGGTGAGCGATTAACGTCGCCCATGGACACCTGCAACACCAGAAGAGTTACAAGTGCGTTGCCGGCCTTTAAGGTAGGAGTACTCTCCGTAGTAGTAGGACTAGAAAACGCTCTTGACATACTTGCTATCGTTATCTACAACAAATAATAAATAATCGCACCTATCCCTAGTGATATTATAAATGCGAAAGTATGTCTGTCTGTCTGTCTGTTACGCTTTCACGTCGAAACCACTGAACCGATTGTGATGAAATTTGGTATACAGGTAGTTTGAACCACCCTGAAGGGCGCCACCGCGCGATAACCTAGATCCGCGCAGACGTAATCGCGGGCATAAGCTAGTTACTAATAATTTAAAGGTGTAAGGAAACCCTCCATAACACCAAAGCGATATCGCAGTGACTGGCGGGCACTTGCCCGCAGCCTAATCCGCTCCTCCTAATTAAATAATTTACATTTATATTGCGCTGGGTAAACACGCCGGGGACAAATTAATTAAACGATAAATAAATAACGGTATTTTAATTCAACATCAAAAATAACCCTTCGCTTTGATCATTTTGATTAACGGAACAGAAAAGAATTTGCGTTTATCTGATTTTAAGAGTGCGTAGACAAAACATTGTTGTTTTTGAAGTCACTTTAGCATTATTTTATTATGTCTAAAGTCACATACAAACGTAGTTGCAAAAAAAAAACGTGCAAAATTATGACCATTTCAGTTTAATATTGGTTTTTGGAATCTTTTTGTATTTTTTATTTCAATTCCAAATTTTTGTTACTTTTACGGTCATCCCGTAAAACCTATATCGAAAATACAAACTGAAATATAGATGCACAGAAAAACCAGAAAAATAAGACCAGGGTTGGGAATCGAACCCAGGTCCTCGGCATTCCGTGCCGCGTGCTATACCGCTACACCACCGCTGGACAACGGTACAGACACGAATTTCTCCTATGCTCACATATCTCAGCTTGTTTGTTTCTTATTTAGCCACTTAAGCAGCGAGGGCTACGGCATAGATGTCGTTAGTGTCGTTATGGCTTAATTTATTGAATCAGGCGTTACTTCGCGGAGGTCCATATCAATGAACTAAAAGAATTTCTTCGACCTTAAGATAGCCAAGTTTAAGTGTGGAGGTGGAGGAACTGCACGAACACTCACATCTATATCTATCTATCTAAGCATAAACTTGGTTATAATAAGGTCGCGGGTGAGCAAAGAAATTTTAGTTTAATAAAGATGACTTGGCTAAAGTAATTCCGTCTAGATAGTTTTAACCACATATTAGCCATTATTTAGCACGCTCGTCCATATATCACTCGGCGTAGGATTAGAGGTTTGGATTAGGCCGAGCGCTCATTTGCCTGGAGCCTATCAATTCCAGACTTCGCTATCGACATAGAATCCTAGATCACGACACGATGTCTAGTATAGACGATTATTTAGATAAATCTATGTATGTGGGGAATTAAAGCGGAAAAACGACACTGACGCTGCGTCAGAACGGTAGATAATGTACTCGTAGAGTCGAGTTTATAAAATTAAAATTGGTTTTTGGAATCTTTTTGTATTTTTTATTTCAATTAGAAATTTTTCTCGTTGAGAGCTAGACTGTATAGATGGCGCTAGGTCACTGCTTAAGTGACGATATATGAAACAAACACAGACTGAGATATGGGATGCATAGGGAAAGCGGTATAGCACGCGGCACGGAATGCCGAGGACCTGGGTTCGATTCCCAGTGTTGGTCTTATTTTTCTGGTTTTTCTGTGCATCTATGTTTCAGTTTGTATTTTCAATTCGAGTTTATAAACTTGTGAGCAAAAATTTTATCAGAAATATTTGTACACGCCTCCACGCCGTTAACAATAGAGTCGTTTTTGATCAAATTTTTGCTCAAAGATTTTTGATCAAACTTATGAGCTACTGTATGACATTGCCATTGTGATTGCCAAAACGATTTTTCGAGTAGGGTAAGTATTATCAAACTTACTAGGAAAACTATACGTTTCAGTTTTTTTAGAGCAAATAGTAGCCTAAGGTATAAAATATACTTAAACTTGGAATATTCCGTACAAAATGCGAAATCCTTAGAAAAATATGACTAAATTTTTTCGTAATAGCTATGGAACCCTATTTCGGGCGTGTCCGACACGCTCTTGGCCGGTTTTTCTGAAAGTCCTCAATAGCCCGGAGCCGGGGGGGAATTAAGGGCTTACACAGATGTTTCGTTACACTCATTTCGTAACAGGACCTGCATGAATATGCATGACGGGCTGATTGATTGCATGGATTGACCGTCGTAATGTGAACGTGATTAATTACATTGATTTAGATTCCGATCGCGTGCGCCTGTGGCTTTGGCTAAACCTTGAGGGATAAAATTAGGGTATCTCAGTCCTTCATAGACTCGCTGCTTCGTAAAATATTTTGTCAAGTTTCTTACAATACCGGATTCTTTACAACAGATTTTTTTTCTGAACCGGGTGGTATATTTTTTCAACGTTCATACGTACGGCTGTCACGAGGTTAAGAGTCTTTGCACACTGCGTTTTTTAAGACGCACCGTCGACGAACGTTTATTGTATTGATATTTATAAACGCGGTACGCTCGCGAGTGTGGCAGGTCAGAACCATGATTTTACAGTGACCGTACTCGATAGCAACGGCGTAAATTATTTGTAGAGGCGCTGTACAATTCTACATACATATATAAGTAATTCACGCCGTCGCTATCGAGTACGGTCACTGTAAACTCATGGTAGTGGTACTGTTCAATGGAAAGAAAACGCGCAGTGAAAGCGCGGCGGCGCGTTTAAAAATTCGTAGATTTTTTAAGTAATTACGAAGAAATATTGTGGTCTAGTTAATAAAACTTAAATTTGCGATGAATGATTACTTACAAGTACACGGCCAGACGGCTACTGCGCGGTGGCCACTAGAAATTTTTCGCATCGTCTATATACATACTTAACAGATAGCATAAACTTTTAACGAATTGAAGTTGTGTAGTCAAGGGCAAAGACATCGACACGGCCAATCTTACAAAAATATGTATCTATACACGACTTCATGCACTTAACGTTAAGGTTGTGTATACAATATTTTTACAACTTCGGCCGTGTCGATATATTTACCCTTGACTGTACCCTGAGCAACTATTTCTTTTTTAATCCGATCGGTAGGTATCGCTCATTTCTTCAATTTCAAAAATACGTCTTGATCGTTTTCGCGTTAAAATCTCAATTTGTATGGAACACGAACATCGCAAACGTTCCGCTAGAGGCGCTATCCGTGTTTTTATACAAATTAAGATTTTAACGCGAACGCGACCGAGACGTATTTTCTGAAAGGGAAAATACACTAAGCATACTGATAGCGTTTGAGGCGCTGGCAGAGCTACTCATGCGTCGCTCGCGTCATATCGCATAGCGACAACGCGCCACGCAAACGACCATGTGAGTCTCCTGATGGTATTATCTACTCTGTGCTGATGGTAAGAGATCGCCACCGCCCATAAACATCTGCAAAACCAGGGGTAATGCAGATGCGTTGCCAACCTAGGAACTAAGATGGAATACCTCAAGTGCCAGTAATTTCACCGGCTGTCTTACTCTCCACGCCGAAACACAAACAGTGCAAGCGCTTCAGGGCAGGATTAGCGAGCAAATGGTGGTAGCAATCCGGGCGGACCTTGCACACGGTCCTACCACCTGCAACTTGCGTTACGCTTTACTCTTCTGTGTTTACTTCGCCCGAATCCATATTTCCCAGCATAAAACTTAACCGCTACACGCACAATGCAAACACTTGAAGCTCCCGTAAACTTTTTACGCGGGAATCGAACTCTGTTACCGGCGGCAACCTCGAGTCGTAAAAATTTAAGGGCTCACCTCAAGAGGCCCGTGCCTCGTTCCCGATCCTTATTTATGACGAAAAAACCGGCCAAGTGCGAGTCGGACAGAGTGTAGAGTGTTCCGTACAAAAGTGTAGCATAATGTTTTAAGCTTTCTTTCTATTTTAATACATATTATTTAAATTGCTTTTTTGTTTTTTCTGATTTGTTTTTGTAACAAGGGCGTGCTGGTGCATGTGCGCTTGAACACAAGTGCTCGCATGTATGTGTGCGCGTCTGCGTTTGTTTATGTCTGTATACATATACAGACATACATATATGCGTAGTCTAGAGTAATCTGAATTTTATAGCTGATAATGATAGTATGTTTTTTACCTCTCTACTTACTTTACTAAACTAAACTAAACTACCACGGTTGTACTACTCGATACCTGTATATGGAAGAGCGGTGCCCCTTAGCACAGGTATTTCATTTACTTAAAAAGGGGACACCAGCACATTGTAAAATTAGTACTAAGTGAAGGAATAAATCATTTTTCATTTTTTTTTCTTTTTTTTTCGGGATTTTGTACTGCTTCTATATATAAATGTAAGCAGTCTAGGGTCAATTTTAAATATATACCTCGTTGAGTTTCTTGCCGGATTCTTCTCCACAGAGGTTTTTCCGAACCGGTGGTAGTTTTTTTTTTGACATTCATAAGTGCTTGTCATAGCCTAAATTGAATAAAGATATTTTGACTTTGACTTTGTTACTGTCATAGAAAGACACTAGACAGACGTAGAAATAACATGTCTGCGTCTATAACAGCTGCTTTTAAGTTTGTTTTTCCAGTTGTTCTAAGGTTTAGAATGACCTTCTTATCTTTGATAGCATTGACTTAGTAGTTTTTACTCAGATACCAGAGTATAGAATAGACTTGAATTATTGATGTTAAATTCAGGTTGATACCTACACGAGTTCCAGAGAATAAGGGGTTTGAAAGACGGACAGACGGACTGATGGAGAGAAATACAGACGAACAACAAAGTGATCCAGTGAACTTACCAGTTTTTCCTTTTGCGGTACGGGGCCCTAAAAATATTCCTATAAGAATTTGCACGGAAAAGTATACCCAACGCAGCGGGGAAAGAAACATTCTTTATTCCTAGCTCGATAAAGGTCAGGACGAAAAGGATTCTGTTGCCGACCGTACTTAATGTTTGCCAACGATTTTTTCTGTTTGGAATGCGTAATAACTCTGAAACAATTTTTCCGTGCGGATATACAGGTAAAAATAAAATCCGACATGTAATAGCTATCGTGCAAATAAGCTCAAACGATACCGAAAGTCTACTCGTTCCGTTTCTCGAGCTGTAAACGTTTGCTGTTATATTTTGAAATAAATACTAATTAAGTGTTGGAATAAGGAAGGTTACCGCGGGCAAAAGCTATAGTTTTATATAAGATGATTCTGAAGACGTGCGTGAGCAGAAAAAAAAAACAAACAATCGTTCACAACCATATTTAGGTAAAATTCCCACACTCTTAATTTTATGAAAAATATAATGTAAATTATATGTTGTAATGCTAAATTCTAGCCTTAGTTTAGGGTAATTACTTGAACAAAAATATTCGGGGCTATAGCATCTAATTGACCTCGTTGTCGGATTACTTTAAAAACCGGCCAAGAGGGTGTCGGACACGCCCAAGATGGGGTTCCGTAGCCATTACGAAAAAAATCAAGTAATATTATGTGCGTTATAATACAATTAAAACACTTACTACAGTCTTAAACTCTATTACAAGAAAAAGAGCGTATCTTCACGGCACTTACGTCCTTTTGTCCAGAAGCGCAGTTTTTCGACAATAACTCAAAAACGGTATATCCAATCATGTCGAAACCAAATTCATTGAAAGTATTTATTAAACGTTACCTTTTCATATTTTTTTGCATATTTTTGGACAAACGGTTTACAAGATAGAGGGGGCACACATAATTTTTGTTACTTTGGGAGCGATTATTTCCGGAAAATCTTAGTTATTTTTTTTTTCAATTTCTGTTACGTGTATGGAGTACCATCCTATAAAAATGTATTTTTGTAATTTATTTAACTACAAAACTAAATAGCGGCTTTGACAAGCCATCTGTACTCCAAAGTTCATTGATGTACATGACGATAATTGATGATGTTTTGATTTTTCGAGTAAAATGCCTGTGACATGCGGACGGATGGACGAACAGACAGACGGACGGACTTGAAGAAACTATAAAGATTCCGTTTTTGCCATTTTGGCTCCGAAATCCTAAAAAAGAGCTCATCATTGTTTGTACTTTTAGTGCCTAGTGTTTTTTTAATGATAATTGGAATGGACGCATTAGCCCCATAGACCTTACCTTAAAAAAGGGATAGTCGAAAAGGATAGCTAGAGTTCATCCGTCGCATAAAGCCGGGCTTAGAGGCTCAGCCCAACGCCTCCCATATTAAAAATTCGCGGCAAACAAAGGAGTTATGGAAACCATAATTTCTCAGTAAGCCAATCCCAGTGATAGGGAGTCGCGTTTAAGCTTTATAACTGTCTGGATTAAAGTCGTATTTAGATATAACAGTCCTGAAATTTAAACGGGAAACCTTTGAGAATTTAAAACGTATTTTTAGCGTTCCGTACCTCTAAAAAAACGGAACAGTTTGTAGAACACTTTGTGTTTCATCTATCTGACAAGATTCTTTCTCTCAAGGACGCGTGGAGGTATCGAGTTTGAAACTCTTCAAACTCTCAGGTCTGCTACAAGAAGAAGCAGTGAAAAAAAACTAACTTTTTAAGTCAACGCAGTCATCAAAATCTGATTTCAAATAAAAAAACGCATCCAAATCGGTCCACCCGTTTAAGAGCTATGGCACACAGACATAGAGACAGATACACTGACTCACATAGCAGTCAAACTTATAACAACCCCCGTTTTTGCGTTGGGGGTTAAAAATAGGCTTTACCACACTAATTGCCGTAACCGAAAAGGCTATAGGGTACTTCCGGTTATCCGAGAAACATGAAATTAGGTATAAAGGTAGCTTTTATAGCAGAGTCATTGTGTCATTACCTGCCATAATTTTGGTGGGAAAGCGGTCCGAACAGTCTACTGATCGCTTTGCCGGCCTTTCAGACCAAAACAAAGCTAGTACTGTAATTTCCACATGAAGAGATTGCTTAATAGCTCTCGTATTAATCGGCAAGTGTAATCAGTTTGTATCCAATATTCAGTATTTAGGATGTTCAGACAAAGAGACAACATAGTAGGTACCAATAATTCAATAAGTCTGGGAATGAGATGCCGCTGCGAATTGGGAAGTTATGTACATGCCATTTAACTACAGTACGAGTACTGGTAATGAATGATAATGATGAAAAATGAAAAAAAAATGGTAATGATGTACTTAAAGGAACTGGATTGGGTACTTAACGCACACCACCAAATGCTGCTGGAAATGAGGCACAGGCACTGTGTACTAGTAACTTCATATACAGTATTGAACTTCAGGTAATATTTATGTATTTTGTTTTAACTGGGTAAAATTTAAAAACAACTTTGCCGCTTGCCACACCATTATACTGAGTGGGGTGTAATTTCTGTGTATATATGTGTAAATAAAAAAATGTTCTTCACTCTCTCTCTCTATGTCCTATTACGATTCTAGAGACAACGGGGGATAGGGGGGACGAATTGGGACCATGACACTACTCACTGGTAGTGAGTTGTAGATATTGTATGTTAGAAATTGGAATTTTTCAAGACGTTTTTACCGAAAATTTTACGATTAATTTGAAATGTGGTTTCGTAAATTAAATTCCACTAACAGCTATGGACACTTACATTCATTATGGACTTAATGTATTTTTCTTGAAGCTGTGAGTCCAACAAATGGAAGAACTGGTCCATTTCTCAAACTGTTTCCCCGAAACTTCTTGTTCGCGTTCAGAGAACTGCGGATGTCGTGACGCTTAAATTAATTACTCTGCTTAAGGAGTTTTAAGAACTGTGATCTTTTTGACCAACATTTTGTACCCAGAAACGTCTATTAAGTAAGTAATGATACCAAACTCGCTAAATTAAAGGTAAAATGCGCTATTGCGCTAAAAAAAAGTGCGCTTTAGAGTAAGTACAACTTGCAAGTACTACAAAATTATAATACGTGCCAAAATCAATATTGAATGATGCATGTAAAACCTCCAATCTCTAGAAACTCAACCTATCTGTCTATTACCTTTTTACACTTAAAGCGCTGAAAGAGAATCGATCTAAATCATTTGGTATCTTGCTCGCTAATCCTGCCGTGAAGCAGCAGTGTTTGCACTGTTTTTATTTGGCTTAGAGAATAACAGCCGGTGAAATTACTGGCACTTGAGGTATCCCATCTTAGGCCTCTAGGTTGGCAACGCATCTGCAATACCCCTGGTGTTGCAGAAGTTTGTGGGTGGTGGTGATCTCTTACCATCAGGGGACCCACTCGCTCGTTTGCAATCCAGTCGTATAAAAAAATATAGGATAGATTTTTATCCCGAAATATCGCATAGTTCTCGAAGGACAGTGACAAACGAATTTTTGGCAGTGGAACTCGCGGACAAGAGCTTGTAATAATATAATGGTAGGAAAGGTTAAGAAGAAGTTGATCGACCCATTTGTGTACCAACTCTCAGCAGAAAACTTTGTATGTTTGGGGAAAACCTCATAGCATTCCTTTTACGCCATAATCGGGTAAAGAATCTGACCCAAACCAGAATCAACAAGTGCGTCATTACTCGCGGGCGCTGACGTACACCCGGTCGCGCAGCTTATGCCCGCCATTCATAAAAGACGCAATATACAGCTGTAATAACATTTCGCGCAACCGTACGTGGGTGTTCAGCGGGTTTTAAATTGTTTCGTGTCGAGAAATTGTGATGTTTCTTCTAAATTAAATATTTTGCTGGCAATAAGCTCGGGAGATGAAATGGCCGTTTTTAGTCATTTCGTGGGACAGTTTGTGGCCGTAATATACACAGTATTTATTATTAATGTTCCATAATTCGAGCAAATAAAACTTTGAACTTTGACATTTTTTTTTGTAAAGATATTTTCACGGACGTGTTAACCTGCATCAACATCAAAAATTAATAGCGAGGTGTATAAGACATTGTAAAAACATTAAAAAGGATTGAAAATTTTACATACCAAATTGTTGCCATGTGCATTGTACTTTGATAATTTAAAAGAATATTTTTGAATAAAATAAAATTAATGTAACATTAATATTATATATCATTTTTAAAAAGGAAAAAGCCGTGGTGGCCTTATGGTACCGCCTCCCAAGCAAAGGATCATGAGTTCAAACCCCGGCTCGCACCTAGACGCTTAATATAACAGATTTCTAGACTAGATATTTTTTAAGGCAATAAAATTTTGTTTTTACTTTACTTTTGCGTTTTATAGGAAAAGTGTACTTGGGATGGCTCCAAAAATTTATAATAAGGTTCCGGATCAAGTAAGAAATATAGAGGACATGACTAATTTCAAAACCAAACTGTTTAAATTCCTGGTGAACAAAGCATATTATACGGTTAATGAGTTTTTGTCAGAATGCAATTAATTAATGGTAACTGCACAGCTTCATGGTGGCAGCCCATTATTAGTTAAGATTTTTGTATGCCCTACGGCCCAACATGGTGATGTAATATTTATACTTAAGATCTGTGCCTATGTACAATTTTACCCGTGTTGAACAAATAAACTATTTTGTATTTGTATTTGTATTTGTATTTAGTTTTTATACGTTCTTGTGTAAATAATAAGCTTTCATTTGGTATCCATTTTGTTACAATAAAATACAGGTTGATTGTAACAATAAATACTCAATCGTGATGACTCGACAACTAGCGTGATGGCGGCGGCCTTGGTCCGGTAATGACATTAAAATGCTGGTAATGACAAGTTGGTGTCCGGTCGTGAATAATGTGACAATACCCACTTCCGTTCCACGCAATTACGTTTAATGTTCAGATATTTACAGGAAAAATTGTAGATACATATTTTTGAGCAAAAGTACAGCGGGGTAGGAAAACCTTCGTCAGTTATTAAATTGATTCCTTTACAAAGTCATAGACTCTTAGAACGTTTTGAAACCAAAGTACTAAGTAGACAAGTGCATGTCAAATTATACTTACTTGACATGATAACAAGGGTCAAAATAGTATACACCTCTAACATATAACTAGTTTCATATCAATACAAAACCTTTTTAATAAACAACTTCGTAAAAGTTTCAATCAAATAATGTTCTATTTAATTGTCAGTGTTTGTCAGTGCCAAGGTGTAGTTGTAGAGTTGCTATGGTCACCTGATTATGTTTAGCAGGTTTACAAGTTCACGCAGTATGTCCTACTCAATCGGTAAAGCAGATGAGCGCTCATACTGAGCAAAGGAAAATAGATCTTAGGGTGACGAACCTTTTTTTACTCCGACTGTACATGTAGTTTTAGACAAAACTGTGTATTTGATTAGGATTTATTTTAAAAGTGCAGTATCAACACAACTAAACTTGGGTCACTCTTTCGAGTGTGTTAAATTGTTTATGGTTCCTTGTCGTATAAAGTCGTGCCCATTTTTAGAATAGGACAGACCCATTCTTCCCGTGGGTGTCTTAAAAGGCCGCTAAGGGAACTAATGTGAGAGTCGGCAGCAGCGCTCTATATTGCTAACTAAAGGCTCTGTACTCCAGCTCTGCGTTAGGTATAGAAGGCAACGAGAAACCACCAAACTACTCGTATTTCCCGAGGAAAATTATCATAAAAGTTTTTTTATTATTATTGAATGGCTTCTGTCCGTTTGGACAATTCTGCTATTACATGAAAGTTTTAAGTACTTCTAAACTACTAACTCTCATTTGAGGATCATGATCACTCTCTGAAAAAGTTTTTCAAAACCACCATATATATAATAACGTTTTAGTTTTCACACTATCTCGGTGCTTAACTTGGCATGAAAACAGGAAGAACGTTTAAAACCTGTGCTCTCATGTCAAAACTCATCTGTTTTTCTTATCGCGCTGATCTGAAATGCAATTCTCCCGATAAGTATTTCGCCGGCGGGCAGCCAATCACAGCCGGTCGCTACTAGGCACAACTAGCGGGGGGACGAGCGCGCATCATTTCCGTTGCAACAAATCGCATGTGGCTTCGGAGCAAGCTGTTAATGAGCTACGGAGCGAGTTTGAGCTGAATGAGTTCTTAGTGCTTTTATATCAAATTAATGGTTTGCATCATAGGTATTTTGTGAGAATGATAGTTATCTATATAAATAATAATGAATAACTTCCTAACGAGTGGACCATATTGGATAATTATCTTTTTGCTCTATTCGGTACTGTCAGGACAAGGTTTGCGTTCAACAGAATTAAAAATGAAATAGGGACAAAACCACGGCGATAGCTCACCAAAAAAACCATCAAAAAGTCTCTTCATCTATGTTTCGGTTTGTATTTTCAATTTAGGTTTCACGGGATGATCGTAAAAGTAAAAATTTGGAATTGAAATAAAAAATACAAAAATATTCCAAAAAACCAATCATAATTTGATTGCTTAGTAGCGACATCTCTTGTCCGGGTGAACGGTTAGTTCCGAAGGAGATATTGAAGGGTTCTCGTTGAGAGTTAGACAATATAGATGGCGCTAGGTAACTGCTTAAGTTACAAAGTAAAGTAAAAACAAGCTGAGATATGTGATGCATAGGGAAATTCGTGTCTGTGCCGTTGACCAGCAGTGGTGTAGCGGTATAGCACGCGGCACGGAATGCCGAGGACCTGGGTTCAATTCCCAGTGTTGGTCTTATTTTCTGGTTTTTCTGTGCATCTATGTTTCGGTTTGTATTTTCAATTTAGGTTTCACGGGATGACCGTAAAAGTAAAAATTTGGAATTGAAATAATAAATACAAAAAGATTCCAAAAAACCAATCATAATCAAAAAGTCGTCACGACTTGAATTTTTTAATTCATGCCAAAACAGTTTGACACATATGCGTGAAATTTGATAACCACAGATAGCTGGATGTTGTGAAAAACGCATTATTTACTTTCTGTCCTGATATATCTACGGGATAAGAATACAAGTACGTATACAAAATCTCAGCTGCTAAGTTAAACCGTGAAGTTTTGACACTAGAGTGTACTTTACACAATGTAAATGAAGACCATGATCTGGGAGTTTCCGTGGGAACATTTCCGACTCGTCAATTCAACTAAAATAGCATAAAAGGCAATTATAAATAAAAAACCAAAAATGCAATACAAACTCGGTGTAACAGTAACCCATAACAAAGTAAAATCTATAAACAATTAAAATCTAGACCGCACAGATTTAACCGGTCTGGTAACCGTTATTAAAAACTAACTGGTTGTTGTAACAGTTCGATGGACGTGTCACGAGTAATTTAGAGTTCGCTAGAGACTAAACTGGAAATAATTAAAACGTTGTCAACATTCAATCGGACCACGCGATTTATTTGCAGTGAATGTTTACCCCCCGGCTTTGCAATTTAAAAAAAAAATCCATAAAAGAAAAACTATCGCCTAGAATATACATAGGATGGAAAAAAGTTATGGGCCCTGGAGGCAAACTACCTTCAATAAGGTGAAAACTTATATATTAATACTCGTACATCCCATTGTTCTCCAGTTTCCCAACTTTATAATTCGGTTAGCTTTTGCCAGCGACTCTGTCTGCGAAAAATTAGTTTATCGTCGCTATCCCGCGATACAATTTACGGAATAAAAACTAAATTGAAAATACAAACTGAAATATAGATGCACAGAAAAACAAGAAAAATAAGACGAGCACTGGGAATCGAACCCAGCTGAACACTGCTGGACAACGGTACAGACACGAATTTCCCCTATGCGCCACATATCTCAGCTTGTTTGTTTCTTATTCAGCCACTTAAGCAGTGACGCTGAAAACTATCCCATGTTGCTTCCCAGGGTCTCACGATATCTCCATGTACTCGTACCATGGTTCATTAAATCGGTTCAGTAGTTTAAGCATGGAGAGGTAATAGACATGCATCGTTACTTTCACATTTAAAGTACCCACGTACTATGACTAGCGGTTATTTGTACCTAATAATATTGTTGTCTTGTGGTGTGGATAAATGTATTTTCTTTGTTTCTTTTTTTCTTTCTTTCTTTCTTTCTTTGTTGTCCGCGACTTTGTCTTCAAAGAATTAGCTTATCGCGCGCCCGTGGGAACTTTTTGTACAATTTTCCGGGATTAAAACTGTCCTATGTCCTTCTGAGGGACTCAAATTTACTCCAAACCAATTTCACGATCGTTGGAATGCTTTACGCGCAAAAGCATAACAACTAAGCACGCATAATCACATTAAGCATATCACTTTGAGCAAGTCCCAGACAAAGACTATTCCAGACCTTAATTCGGGTTCATAACTGAATTCAGCCGCTTGTGACATGCATCCAATGCACTGTATTATGTTCTATGCAAGTATTCGATGCACGTCCGTCTGTGGCACAGATGCTGCACTCACGAGCGACGTAAATCTGAGGCAGCTGTGCTTTACTGGGGCCATATGACACTGGAAGAGGTTGAGGCAGAAAACAAACATATTCAATTCGAAACAAAAGACATATACTCCAATTATAGAATCTGACAATCCTGTAGACACTTCCAGCCACCACGGCTTCTTCAATAGAAAAATACTCACTGTATACCACTCGCCATACTCGTATAAATCTGCCTAAAAGTTCATTACTTAATACTCAGTTTTGACGCATTTTTGAGATACATTTATGCGACGTCTTTACGTTACTCCCAAATTGTGTTCGAATCGCTTAACGGTATAGTGCCTATTCAATTATTGGAATTATCCATCATCATCATCATCATGTCAGCCGAAAGACGTCCACTGCTGGACATAGGCCTCCCCCAAGGCTCTCCACTCAGACCAGTCTTGTGCATTTCGCATCCACCGCGATCCCGCGATCCTAGCCAGGTCGTCGCTCCATCTTGTTGGAGGCCTACCGACAGCTCGTCTCCCGGTCCGCGGACGCCATTCGATAACCTTCTGACCCCATCGGCCATCAGTCCTGCGTGCAATGTGCCCCGCCCACTGCCACTTCAGTTATCCATACTAATATTATAAATGCGAAAGTGTGTTTGTGTGTTAGTGTGTTTGTATGTTTGTCCGTCTTTCACGCCGTAACGGAGCGACGGATCGACGTGATTTTTGGCATAGAGATAGTTTATGGGCCCGAGAGTGACATAGACTACTTTTTATCTCGGAACAATGCATAGTTCCCGAGGGAACAGCGCGCGATAACCGAATTCCACGCGAGCGGAGCCGCGGGCAAAAGCTAGTACCTTTATAATTTTTGTGGTACTAGTCGTGGCAATGAACTTTTAGGCAGAGTTAGACGGCGGAAGGTATACGTATATCTATTTAAGTCAAGTATAGTTCTTACTCAAAACAAATCAAATTCTAATAATCTGATTTCCTCAAACAAAGGCTTCTAGAAACGCATCCACGGAAATTGCATCACGCCCCGGTTGCATCAAGTTTGCGTCAAGTATATCGAGTGGCGCCGCAGTTACTCTCTGTCAGACGCACGGTGTCGTTTATGGTATCGCTGCGGTTATACGAGATATTCGCTCTCCTTAGATTTATATTTATCTGAACCGATCCATGTGTTTGAACAATGGTAAAGTTAGTGATGTTGTTATGTACAATGTCTCTTTCTTGATTTTTTAGGGTGCCGTAGCCAAAATGGCAAAAATGGAACCCTTGTAGTTTCGCCATGTCTGTCTGTCCGTCCGCCGCTTTGCTCAAGGACTGTCAATGCTAGAAAGCTGTAATTTTGCACGAATATATGTAAAATATGCCGACAAAATGGTACAAAAAAAAAAATTTTTTTTTAGAGTACTCCCTCCGATCAACGATGATCGAAGGTTACCTCCCATAGACGTAAAGTGGGGGTGATTTTTTTTTCCTCATCCAACCTTGTAGTGTGGGGTATCGTTGGATAGGTTTTTCTTAGGTGATCGGCACAGTTGAGTTTTAAAAAGCCTTCAACTGAGGATCTTTCGCAGTCTCCAGTAAATTTTTAATAATAATATTATTGGTGTTAACGTGGTGTTAACACTTTTAATCTTCAGTGCGTCACTTTCTAACTGGCCCAGTGGGAACGAGACCAACTAACGTAACGAGTGAATAGCAAGCGCGCCAGTCGTTCCATCGCAATTTTTATCGCTTGTCGCTGCCAACATTTTCTTCTCTGATAGCTTTTAATATTCGATGCACCTGTGGGCGAAGGCATAAGCGATTGACTAGAAACTATTTTATTAAATAACTGGCCGGTGAAATTACTGGTACTTGAGGTATCCCATCTTAGGCCTCTAGGTTGGCAACGCATCTGCAATATGCGTATAATATATGCGCATATGTAACATGTGTATAGTGTTGCAGATTTTTATGGGCGGTGGTGATCTCTTACCATCAGGATACCCATAATTTAAAAAAGTCGATACTTATTATGATGCGCCATCTCGTAGAAAAAAGTGATTTGATTTGTAACGCTGATGTCGGCGTTTCGACTTCATGAACCTTAAGGGCTTTAATTAGAAACTGCAAAATTACACTGCAATTACGATTATAATAAAGAAACTTTACACAGATAGGGAGAGAGAATCATTATGACACCAACTCTATGGTGGGTCAGAACTCATCTCAGATAATAGGGGTAAGATTTTATAGAAGCAGCTTCAAATTAAAATTTATAATTACTTAGAATCGTAGGAGAATTATGTCAAACACTCCTCAATAGGGATGTTGACACCACCAATCAACTGATGTACTTTTTATGAGCTGTCAAAACACAATTCTCCCATAGAGTTTCAATGGCAATAGCGACTTATAACGTCATTATCCGCCAACTCAATTAACTAACTATTTATTTGTTTTAAAGCAACAAAAAAACTAATTTTACAGTAAATCAAAAATTAATCTGGTTTTCGGGGCTAAAATAAAGCGTTTTTTATTGGAGTTGTGCCTTCGAATTATTTTTAAATGGCGTCATCATCCCTATTGCAAACCGCCCCCGCCTATGCCTTGTCCAGCACAGCGTTGCACTCGTTAAGGCATATTTGGCGTAACGCGTTGCACCGCGACACTGCGCCGCTATGCCGAGCGATCACGAACATTCCCGAGACACAGAACACGATGATTAAACTACAGGTATTATTTGAATTCTTCAAAGCACATGAATATTTTTGAATTGACGCATAGACGAGCCATTTCAATCGCATACTGGATCAATGTATGGTCGAAACTATAACGTAGGTACCTACACTACAAGTTTGAACTTTCGTATAAAATTGTAATCATCATCATCATGTCAGCCGAAAGACGTCCACTGCTGGACACAGGCCTCCCCCAAAGCTCTCCACTCAGACCGGTCTTGTGCTTTTCGCATCCACCGCGATCCCGCAATCTTAACCAGGTCGTCGCTCCATCTTGTTGGAGGCCTACCGACAGCTCGTCTCCCGGTCCGCGGACGCCATTCGAGAACCTTCTGACCCCATCGGCCATCAGTCCTGCGAGCAATGTGCCCCGCCCACTGCCACTTCAGTTTCGCAATTCTTCGGGCTATTTCGGTAACTAATAGTCCCGTAATAGTCGGAGGCTCTGCGCTCGAAGTTGTTGACGACTATGTATACCTAGGACAAACGGTCCAGTTAGGTATGTCCAACTTCGAGAAAGAGATCACAATAATTATGATCAAACAGAAACAGGAATTGAGGTAGTTTCTAGGCAAAGCCTTGACTTGATTTCGTCATGTTTTTTATTCAATGCCAAAGAAAAAGGTAAATAGAACAATTCCCAAGGTAAATTGTAATTTAGAACTGAAAAGACTCAAAAGCTCTCTACAATAAGAGTTATTAAAAACTAAAGAAAAAAAAACAGAAGAAAATAATCAAATTGCTCGAGTTCCCGCGAGACCAAAAAAAATAAAGCACGAAAGGGGTGGAATCTGTTAGAAGTGTCTTTTTTTAGAATAAATTGTGTTCAAATCTTTTCTCAGATTTGAAGTAAATCTTTTGTCGGCTAATTTTTTAAACGACTTTTAATTGGAGAACTAGCGATTTAAATTACCTCGGGGACGTTAAAAGAAGCGAGAATTTCTGTTAAATCCTTACTATTATAATGGGGAAAGTGAGTTTGTTTGTTTGTTACGCTTTCACACCATAAAAGAGCAACGGATCGTCGTGATTTTTGGCATAGAGATAGTTTACGGTCCCGAGACTGACATAGGCTACTTTTTAACCCACAGGAAAAATGCACAGTTCCCGAGGGAACAGCGAGCGATAACCGAATACCACGCGGGCGGAGCCGCGGGCAAAAGCTAGTAATGGAATAAATGTTACTGATAGAGGCGGTGGTAGACATAAGGGACGTAGGCCAGAGCCCACGACTTCGCGGTCTGAGAAGCCTCGCGCCTTGAAGGTTTCTTGTATATCCTTGTATATATGTGTGGTCTACCATCATAGGGGATTACATTGGAGTGACTAATTTGGGTCCTGCGCCGTCATTGCCTACTGTAGCTATATTTTGGCGTCGTAATTGTTTATTCACAACATCACAAGACACAACAATATTATTACAAATATACAACACGAAGGATAGAGTAGGTCATACAGTTACAGTTGAGAATCGGACACAGTCTAATATGAAGCATTAAAACACCCCAGTAAGAAAGAAAGAAAGACATTTATTCACATTCACAAAAACACACAAATACAACAAAAAAAAACAATAGACAGCAAACACAAACAAAACAAAAAGGTACTGACAAAACAGTACTGATTTTGGCCAGCACAATCGGTAACCCTCGGACTGCTACGAGTATACAGATATACCTCTACTCACTAATAACTACTCGTAACAATAAGACTACATGAATACCTAGTCGTAGCCTATGGAAATATATACACATAATGTTTCGAATGCATGGAATGCATACTTCAAGAGTTCCTTTTCAACTGCACAAAACCACTGTACACCGCAAGTTTCAAAATTACCAACAGAGATCTTTTAATATTCCGCACAAATACCGCAGCGATGTGGTTGTTACCTTAACTACCAACTCTTCACCCCGCACGAGACCCACGATTTTTCAAAAAATCCAATAAATTCCGTGATTTTTCGCTTCAGGCCCCTCATTACCCTGCGGCCCACAAATTGGGGCCCCGCAAATAGAGGTCATGACCCACGCGCTGTGATATTAGAGGCGATAGGCCGCGCGAGATACATTACTGTTTATGTAAGTGATTGCTCTCGTAGCAGGTTAGGGTTAGAGACTAACGTCTTTGACCACAGATGTATATTACACTAGATAACGCAAACACCTCAATCTGTATGAAAACCAAGCGTGTCACTTTTTTATATCTACAGTGACGTCTCAAGAGCGATGTGAAACACTCCCCGATGTCCGCGCAAAATTTCAAATGCGCCGCCCGCCCGCACCGTGGGCTCGAGTCAGCCACTGATTATAGGCAAACCGCTTAACTGAGTCCTCGCCTGCGCGGTACAGGGGCGCGGGGGTAGGACGAGAAAGGGGAGTGAAGGCGGTGCGGGCGGCGAGCGTGAATAACGAGATACACAAGTGGCGAAACGTGCACTAGACAGTTCTAAAGATATGTGACGTCATGTTGGTTAACGAATGGTTTTTTTCTGATTGCGGCAGGAGGGTTTTGAGTTATAGTTAAAACTAATTTTCTTGACCGAATCGAGTAAGGTACTGGTAGGAAGTTTCGGACAAGATAAAGAATTTGGACTATACGACACAATACTACAATAATATGTACCTATGTCTATTTTTTTGAAAGTCGTTTTTTTTCATTCAACTTAAAATTGCTGTTTTTTTTTCAAAAGTATTCGTATACGTTAAAAACCATTTGTTTGCACTGACTATTAATTTTATGTCCGAAGATATATCGACTCATCTTATCTCGTGTGTACCTCTCACAAAGCGTCCGTAGCCATTAGCACTTGCGATCGCTAGCCGCGGCGCGACCGGTATGAGCTGTGCGCTAAGAAGCGCCTGCCGGTCGCACCGCCTTCACTCCCCTTTCTCGTCCTACCCCCGCGCCCCTGTACCGCGCAGGCGAGGACTCAGTTAGGCGGTTTATCTATAGTCAGTTAGCGGTCAGTCTTTGTATGGGGAACCCCGACGTTTGGTCGGGGTTCGGACACGCGAAGTAGATGCATGCTAGTGTAATCTATATCTGTGTCTTTAACAGCTATATGGGACAGTTTGTAGCTTTTTTTTTTGCAGCTGTTTTTTGCAGCTATGCGAGTCCAGTACAGATTGAAAAATTTACGGCTTTTTTTACCGATTCACGCAAAACATTAAAGATCTTTACACACCGTGTTTTTTAATCGAGCTGTCGACACGCGTTTGTATTGAAAAAAAAAAAATACGCAAGCGAGTTGCATGGCCGCTCAATGGAAAGTAAAACGCGATGTCAACGCTCCTTTCTAACACCCGTTGTGCTAAGGGTAGATTATAGCCTAACTAACAAAAAGTTGGGAAACCCCCCACTTTGTCACTTCAAAGTTCAATATCTCAAAAACGGCTGATCCGATTTTGATGAAACATGTCTAAGAACCATTGCTAAAAAACCTGCTATCAAATAAAAGAAACCGCATTCAAATCGGTCCACCCGTTTACGAGTCTCCTTTCCCTTTTGCCCGTCGGGGGTTAAAAAATAACGAAAAACATCTCTGTTATTTCCTATTCCCCCCAAAATAACACCAGCAGGGCTATTACGAAACTCGAAACTCGAAGTTCGTATCGTACCGCCCCTCTCGCTCTCGTATTAAATAGTACAAGTGTCAGAGAGACCGCACGACACGAAATTCGACTTTCGAGCCCTGCAGAACTAATAATTTAAAACGGATTCCCCAATTATTTCGCGAATATCTTAATCTTTACGAGTTTTAAATTAACTTCACTACACATTCATTTCAAACGTCGTCCATTATATCTCAAAATAACCATGACAGCATTTCTAGAACGGCGACAACTGAAGCTGTTGGGAGTGGACAATGGATCGTTCCGCTTTTTAAGCTATCAGTTCCGCTACTCATTGTCAAGAGCAAGGACAGAAGTGTTTTTCAGCTCTTTACTGTAATTCAGAGTTGAAATAACATGAATTATTTATTGTAGTAAGTGCAGACGTTTTTTTAAACGGACATACTTTACTTCTAAGACTCTGCGAGGTTCTTGAGCGTACACAAACCAGCCAGCTACGACGAAATTCTAAAATCGAAAATACAAACTGAAATATAGATGCATAGAAAAACCAGAAAAGTAATACCAGCGCTGGGAATCGAACCTGGGTCCTCGGCATTCCGTGCCGCCACAGAATATAAATAATGTATTTATATACTGTGGTGCCGCGTGCTATACCGCTGCACCACCGCTGGACAGTGGTACAGACTCGAATTTCTCCTATGCGCTACATATCTCAGCTTGTTTGTTTTCTTATTTAGGCACTTAAGCAACGACACTAGCGACATCTATGCTGTAGCCCTCATGGAGAAACTTTTAGCACACCATTGGAACTAACCGCTCACCCGGACAAGAGATGTCGTTATTAAGCAATCAAGTTAAGATTGTTTTTTTGTTTTTTTTTTATTACAATTCCAAAAAGTCGAAGTTCATGTCGCACCGTCCCTCTCACTCTCGTGTTAAATAATAGCGTGAGCGGGACGGCAAGATACGAAATTCGAATTTTGTACTAGGTACGTAGTATAGGATACAGCGTTAGCAAGCGTGCCTCTTATATTTCACATAACTTTAATTGTCATAATATGGATTCTCATAACAGATTTCGCATAACATTAATGTGCATAACATTTCACTCGACATAAATCCGAAAACAAAGACTTCATTCACGAACATCGATAAATACAAATGTGGTTGGATATTTCTACGGTTGGACATTTTCACGGTTGGACAAGAATACAATTGATCATGTAACTAGTTACATATTAATGGTTTGGACACTTTAAGATTAGATTTTTTTATGCTATTGAACATTTTTCTTTTTGGACATTAGACGTGTGAAGGCTTTGACTCAATTCATTGATTGAGCACAATTTGTCCGTTTGTAAAAGAGCAATTACGGTCCAGACGAAAAAAGGAGCCGGTACTGATGCAAAGGCTCGCGCGACCTTAGCATTCGAAAGTCAAGGTTGTGTCTAGGTCTTGCGGCGACTAGTATAATGTCATCTACAAATATTAACAAACGAAAATTCTGATAAGGTAACAGTGTCGCTGTTGGTGGACTTATTGTAAACACAAACTCCTGTATACATTTAAAAATCCACTCCAATTCACTTTCTTTGACTTTACTTGCGAAGCTAATAGCTTTTGTCTGTGATTTTTAATATTAATAACCCTCAAAATATACAGAACGTTACCTTAAAATAGTTAGGTTTTCTATTTGAAGGCTCTATTTTTTTAACTGTTATCAAAGGCTCGGCTGGTTCAAAAACGAATACTTTTTTTACATTTTTCAGCTTTCTAAGATCAGCTTACAAAATCTGTAGTTTAAGGCGGTTCGTCACGTTAGCTCATGGTAAAAGTCCCGTTAGATGGCGTTGAAATGATGTGTGTAATTTTTAGAATATCCGTTGAATACTAATGGTTGAGTTTATTATTTGCGAAAACTATTTAATACAGCCGATTTTTTGAGACTACAGTCGAACGGAAATAGTGTGCCAATTCCAAGATTACAAGTTACAAGTTACAGCCTTATACGGACACTAGGAGCTCACGCACACATGCAAATAGACAGCGCCAACTAGTGGAAAATTATTGCAACTCTGTTCTAGGCTTTCGGAAGGCTTTCGGCGTAAGCTACTACAAAATATTCATTTTTTTTTTCAGGTCATGAATTTTTGTATCAACTGTACTGTTTCAGTACAGTTCAGTACTGTAGTGTTTCATATGCAACGATATAGAATTAGATGAATCATGATAGAGTCCCATGAATCTAGTCTTATATGATTTTTGGCTTTTGAAGTTGGAGACTGCGTCGAGTGTGTTTTTTTTAATGATATTGTGCTCAAGTTGGTAACCACATACCTACGATGATCTCGTGACATAATTTGATAACCATGCATTCCATGGGAGTGTTACTCCTATCATTTCGAAAATTGGAGACGAAGTCTTTCCGTGTTTCATTCCACCTACCAGTCTTGAAAGGCACTCTTGATTGCAGTTATCTTTCAAGTTGAAGGTCGCGATAATTATTTGTATTGTATACCTAAGTACAGAAATGGTTATTCTGGAAATGAAGAACACAAGGCCGTAATACCTACTCTATAAGTATGTCAACTACCCTGATGCGTAAACATGGGCGTAGCTATCCCCGTATCTGCCGTACTTATCAATTATTCAGGGCCCTTCAGGCTATGAGAATTGCAAAATTTTTGGAAAAAGTGGCAGATAGATAATTATGATGAAAAAATTTTATTTTAATTTTATGCCATCTATCCATCCATTCCAGCCTATAAACGTCCAACCGCACACGACACCGGCCTCCTCTCAGAACAAAAGGGCTTGGGCCATAGGTCAATTGTTTCACAGGTTTGTGCGGGGTTCCTCACGATGTTTTCCTTCACTGCAAACTCGTGGCAAATTCAAATTTAATTCCGCGCATGAATTTCGAAAAACTCAGAAGGGCGAGTCGGGGTTTGAACCCACGACCCTCAGCTTGAGAATCGATAGGTCAAACCACTAGGCCACCACGGCTTTCTAATTATATATTTTTTCTTTTGTGAGAAATCTTTAATTCATAAGGGGGCCCTTATGAATTTTTATACGGGGCTCCGCCAAGGCACGCTAGGCCACTGTGCGTAAAACAGTGCATGTGTTAGTGTTACTCAGTGGGACAAAGAAGGCTGGAAAGGAAGCAGCCTCGTTGAAGCTATCGGTATGTATATAAAGAATCTTGGAAATTTATTTATACCTACGTTGATAACACAATCATCATCATCATTATCGTGGCCTGGTTGTTTATGAAATTCGCATAATTATAAATGTGAAAGTGTGTTTTGTGTGTATGTTTGTCCGTCTTGCACGTCACGGCAGATCGACGTGATTTTTGGCATAAATATAGTTTATAGACCCGAGAGTGACATAGGCTATTTCTTATCCTGAAAAAATGCACAGCTCCCGAGGGAACAGGCGTGCGATAACCGAATTCTTAGTATGTTGTGAATTTCCAGGTGTGGAACTTTATTGTGCTAGCTGCTCGAGGAAGACTGGAATCCGTTTATAAAAAAATGTTGCATTACGTTTGCGTTATACTTATTAGCGATTAGATTACGCTTGAATTCTAAGTACCTACATTCTTTGTTAGATCCGAAGCAGTTTATTTTGAAGTTTTCAACGGTGAATTCAGAATTTTACTTCCTATATTTTTTTGTTTTTCTCCTAAGCAAATCGAATCTCGGTTTTGAACGATATGCTCAGTATTTCAACCAACTAGTACACATACTTACACAAGATATTTACCTATTTACCCAATGGATGATTAGCTGCTTGACGACGACCAGAGTCTTTCAGTGCTCACCCTACACGCCTATGAGCAAAATTCCTATACTTGATGCAGGTGGTAGGACCATATGCAAGGTCCGCCTGGATCGCTACTACTATTGCTCGCTAATCCTGCCGTGAAGCAGTAGTGCCGCACTGTCGTGTTTCGGCGTGGAGAGTAACACAGCCGGTGAAATTACTGGCACTTGAGGTATCCCATCTTAGGTCTCTAGGTTGGCAACGCATCTGCAATACCCCTGGTGTTGCAATGTTTATCTCCTGGTGGTGATCTCTTACCATCAAGAAACTCGCTGGCTTATTTGCCACCCAGTCGATTGCGGCTTAGTTCCCCCCCCCCCCCCCTCCCGAACCGTGGTCCAAAACTACTATGTCCAACTGATTGTACCACGGAAACGTAACTCTACTCATGGTCTAATCGGTTGCACCATGTGGAAGCAAGTTAACTCATAGTCCAACCGGTTGGACCACGGAGAAGTAAAATCAGTAGTCCAATTCTGGAAAGTATATTTATCCATGGTCCAACTGAGTGGGTTCGGACTGTTGGTTCCATAGTAATGAAAGTAGGTACCTATTCTGATACACATGACCCAAGGTAATTTTACTTCCCCAAGGTCCAAACGGTTCAACATAGCAGTTGTTTATTATGTCCGTTGGACAATATCCTTCAATTGTATCACGGGTCACAGCAATAAGTTGCAGAAAAAAAGTATTTTGACAATGAGGGCTATCGTTTTTTCTCTCACTAGATGGCGCCACTGTTGCATGAGGTTTTTAAGTCTGTTATAACGGCCGTGAAAACAAAGTTTAGACTAAAATCATATTTAATTCATCGTAAAACAGTACCACGAACATATCGAGCAACCACAGTATTGCATAATCCCGTTTTGTTCGGAAAAAATTGAGGACAAATGTTTTCGAAAGACAAAAATGCCGCAAATTACAAACGTTCATTGCCCTTTATCGCATAATTGCCATAATTAATTTCAGATAATGCAAAATATTCACAAAATTATTCTAATTATAAATAAACCCGCGTAGCTCACCCAAAAACTATGAGATTTGACATTTCGTTGACCTCACGCTACACTAGCGCCTCTAGCGGAAAATTCATTCGCGATAGCCCCCATTGAACCATGAGTAAGGTTAGGTTTTCGTAGTACAACTAGGTAGGTCGGGAGGGATTTTTTCCTTTGTACACTGTACTTACTGTAGCTATAGCCATGCAGCGATTTTCGAGGTATATGACGAATAAAATAGAGAGGTGCCCTTTATTGCTCGTGTCTACAATAGCACATTTTTCAAAAAACTTCATTAGTTTCATTACCTATGCATTAAAATTCCCACTATACCTGATGTCCAAAATAAGACATTCCACCAAAAAGATCACTTTCTTGTGTAATCTTCGATTTTGTAATGTAGTGCATGGTATTTTAGGCACGAGCGCCCTCCATTTGGTATAGCTTGGATTTTTCGAAATAGGTGCAAGGTCGTACTCCTACTAGAGTCTCCTACTGATAAACACGAAGTCAATGGGCATTGTACTGATTCTCCTACTAGTAGGAGCATGAATACCATTATGTCCTGATTTTCCTACTGAAAACCGGACACAGAATAATATAATTTAGTTTAAAAAAGTTAACACAGCCGGTCTAAGAAGCAATCGGTCATGCAGCCTATCAGTATATCTAACGCAAAAGTATTCTGAGATGTAATATTTAGCAATATGCGAAATAAAATTATGAACAGATGGAGATGACCCTGAAATAGGTTTCATATTCTAAGAGTATGTAACCAATGTAGTTGATCACTTGTGTTTGCAATCATCCCACATAATGATGACGTTTGTAAAGAAATTGTAAATTTTCAAAACCAGCACACTACAAGACACGTTTAGAACTCGACCAGATCTCATCTTTAGAGCAACACAAAAGTTCACTATACTAGTTTTGCCGAGTAACGATACGCCGATGAATTTGTACGCAGATGTATCGTTTCGCAGAGTAACGTTTCGCAACTCAACCTTTAGCAGACTATTTACTTGGCATATGACTCAGTAAGCCGAACTATTCACAGAAATTCGTTTAGCCTATTAATCAATACACATTTTGCACATTTGGTCGAACAACTTTTCGCTTTTGTAACGGTTGAACTATTATTCAGTGCGCATATCAACTTTTCGCATCTTTTCGTTTCGCACGTAGTATGGGTATGGCATTCAATACCGCGAATATGTGTGGATTACACTATGGCCTCATTGGTATTTTTACACGCTGTGCTGACCGCGCACTCTTTATGATTTTCTTATGTACTCTCAAAAGTTTTAAACGTATAACGCAAGTAATAAACTTATTTCTGACCATCATTTGTATTTATTTTATATTGGAGTCTAAACAAGCCAAGTCGCGATGCTAGCTAGCAGTTCGGTTTTTGCACTTCGCCGGCCGCTGCCGCGGCACGCTCGCTTCGCTCGCTCGGCTCGTGCGTTGTTGGTCGCAATTCTACCTAACGCTCCTCCTCGCTAACGCTCGTCGTGTCACCTAAATACTTTTTGATAATTGCTAGTATATAATAGTCAACTCAGCAAAATCATACCTGTCGTTTAAATATTAAATCTACTTATCAATATGAATGCCATGTGATAACTCTGCTTATCGTGCTTCGTCGAACAGTTGTTCGGTTAGCTGAAACAATTACGAAACAAGCAATCTACTAAACGTTAATCTGCTTATCGCTGTTCTTCCTACCGACTACTCGGCGAAACGAATAATAGGCGTAACGAAATTATACCAAACGTTGCTTGGCCAAAAGAAAAATCTGCCAATAGTTGTCTGCGAAACGAAAGTCTGCGTAATTAAACTCGGCGATCATAAGCGTTGAAGCTGTCTAGATGCTGATAAATATCTGAACTTGATTATTATATTTAGTGTCATCATGTAAATGCGTGTTCCGATATTTTTTAATGTTTAGACAGCTCCGCTACGTGTCGTAGCGTTAATACGGATATATCACAAAATTAAATAAATAAGTATCACGAATTAGAAGTTTACAAATCACGTAAACCATGTCTTGAACATAAATGAATAAAACAAAGATAATTATAATTTTTTTAATAACAGTGAGACCATTCTATAACGTCCCAAAAATACCCTTACCTGCTCACCTATAAAGTACAGGCAGCATCTAAAATATATTATCTGTATAGCGTAGTCACAATACAAGCCATAGGCAGTAGTTTGACTCAGTCGTATTCTTGAAATTTATACCTACGGCTGCACGGAGCGCTAGGGTTGGCGACTACAAAAAGTAAAACAGAAGCTACGCACATGCTTAGCCGAACTCACCGTAAAGTATGAATTAGAGACGAACAAGAAAACGAAATAAATTTATAAAAGCTAAGGGGCTGTTTCACCACCCGTTGGTTAATTTTAACTGACGGAAAAATGTGATACCGTCTCTGTTTATTCGAACAAAACAAACAAAGACGGCACATTTATCCATCAGTTAAAATTAATCAATGAGTGGTGAAACAGCCCCTAAGTCTATTTGTTTAGATACTTAACTAGGTACTTAACAAAATGTAAACAATTAAAGTATGTTTTAAACTAAATACGTTTTTAAAAATGTGAATCATTAGTTCAATTTCAAGTTTATTCGGATTTTATATTTTGATAGAAGATTTAATTCTATCAAAACATAATATTTAATAACAGTAGATTTATTAATAAGAAAAAAATATATATTTACGATTACCTACATGTTGTTTTTAGTGATTAAACGTCAATTTTTGTGACAACCTGTATACAGGAATAGACAGACAAATTCCTCAATAGAATCCAGGAGACCTTATAAAATCAAAAAAATATTGAAAGTAATAAATATTCAAATCATATTATACTTCGAACAATTGACATCTCACTGACGTCACGCCCAAACTGAAAGAGACATATATATTATTTGACAATATGGTACTGTATTCGATGATTGTCATTATTTGAAATAAGAATGGTAGCTTTACTCAATCTGTAAAGGTATTTAGTATTTATGTAGCTAGAGCTTGTTGAGTCGTCGGCTCCATGACACTACCAGGGCTCAGTTGCATAATAAATAAGTAAGAGAACTAGTAAATTTGAGTACAAAATAAGACTATTAGGAGTATCTTGTACTTTGTTATGTACGTACTTGCCTCAGAATAATTTGCAGGTGGTAGACCCTTGTGCAAGGTCCGCCCGGATTGCTACCACCATCTTGCTCGCTAATCCTGCCGTGAAACACCAGCGCTTGCACTGTTGTGTTTCGGCATAGAGAGTAAGACAGCCGGTGAAATTACTGGCACTTGAGGCATCCCATCCCATCTTAGGCCTCTAGGTTGACAACGCAACTACAATACCCCTGGTGTTGCAAATGTTTATGGGCGGTGGTAATCTCTTACCACCAGGAGACTCACTTGCACGTTTTTCTTCCAGTCGAATAAAAAAAAAAAAAAAAGAATAGTACATTACTGCATGTTCCGGCCGAGGCTTGTATAACACGACATGGAAAAAAATTAAAAAAACAAGACATCAAGCTGGCGGGACGCTAATATGGTCGCCCTGTTGTAAGCGCGTGTGTCGCGCTGACTGCTGGCGCGGCGGGTGCTGGCGGGACGCTAGTCCGGTCGCCCTGTAGTGTGGCTGCTGGCGCGGCGGGTGCGGGGCGGGTGCTGGCGGGACGCTAGTCCGGTCGCCCCGTGGTGTGGCTGCTGGCGTGGCGGGTGCGGGGAGGGTGCTGGCGGGACGCTAGTCCGGTCGCCCTGTGGTGTGGCTGCTGGCGTGGCGGGTGCGGGGCGGGTGCTGGCGGGACGCTAGTCCGGTCGCCCTGTGGTGTGGCTGCTGGCGCGGCGGGTGTGGTGCGGGTGCTGGCGGGAAGCTAGTCCGGTCGCCCTGTTATGTGGCTGCTGGCGCGGCGGCTGCAGGGCGAGTGGTGCTGGCGGCGCAGGCCGTGTCGCAGAGCGCGCGTTGAAACAAAAGCCGGTCGCATTGCCGGCCAACGGCTTGCAAAGAAAAAGTGACCGCGCGCAGGCAGGCGAGCCGCAGCGCCTCCTGCATCGCGATACTTCTCAGCCTATTATTTGTAACACAACGTCAATCTTTCATGTCATGTTTGAGAAAAATAATTTGGAGTCCATTATGAATCTGTAAAGTTACATATATTTAGTGAGCAAAAACCGTAAAAGGAAAGACAAACGAAGGAACAAAATATGAAACACATTTATAATTTGAAGTTTATTTTTTATTCCATCCATTTAGATAAGTCAATTCACTAACGCGTAGCAGGGATTTTATCAAATCGCTAAACAAATGTGGTGAAATGGAAAAACCGGCCATCTGCGAGTTTGACTCACGCACGAAGGGTGCCGCGCCATCTATAAAACATTCATTAGACTATTTCTCAAAAAGTTGTGTATTTTTCAGTTGTCCATTTATTTAAAAAATAGGTATAATATATTTCCTGACGCTATTTCAACAAAAAATAATAATATTGTTTTTAAACATATACAAAATCTTGTGGTAAAAGTGATAAAAAGTCAGATAATCTTTGTTGTTGGACCCAATAGAAAATTTTGACGTAGTTACAAAATTACGAGTTTTTCTTCATCACTCTATTAGATTTCGTGACGATTTCGTTTTTAGTGGGATAATAGGCTGGCATAATGATAATGTGAAATTACTTATGTGTGGCGATAAGAGTGTGGCGATGAGTTTCCGAAAGTCGAATTTTACTGCAAGCTATTTTTCCATTCGTAAAATTTCCCAATCTAATATTTTCCTGATAGTCTTTTTTTCCGAATGTAGATTTTTTCAGAAGCTATTTATCCATTCGCTAAATTTCTCAGTGTCGAGTTTTAGAGTCATCCGGCACCCGAGCAGCACCACCACGACTTTCGGCGTCCACTCGTTGTCTACAGGTGGTCCACGGGTGGCCGCCGCGTTGAAAATGAGTAGACCTCATGGTCATCGAGTGAACATCGCGTGGTCAACGAGTGGACGTCGCTCGGTCTACGAATTTCCAAGTAGGCTATTATGAAATGAAGGTGGGGGTTGGGGTGCACAGCGCCGACCGCGCGCGGTTCACAAGAGGCAAGCGAACGAGCAGCGAGCTATGGGCTCCTACACGAACCCGCAATGTGATGCGATGCGTCGCATCGCAGGAACTAACGATGCGAATTGCTGCTATACGATTTAGTGCGGCAAAGCGTTAATGCAGGTCACCATACCTGATTATATATAATATCGCAGGAATTCACAGGATTGCACGATGCGAATCAGATCGGAAGTTTTTGCGATGCGTCCTGCCAGCTCCCAGACTTTTGCAATGCGATGCGAATTCAGAGTTGTGTGGGAGCCCTATCACCCGCACACTAGCACCCGCGCGTGGACACCTCACGAGCAAGGCGATCCGGTTGATGTAATGAGCTCTTGCCCATACGAATCCAAGGAATACTAACTAGCGGTGGTGATCGGGTACCGGGTGGGTCTTAATGAGCTTTGACTTTTATTGGCTTATCCTTTGCACGAAACTTTCATGGGTAGACAGTACTTTACTTTTTAGTGAAGACCTGCCATATGATTAAATGTCTCTGTTGTACAGATCTGTTGACTCACGAAGGCACGCCCCTCCACATGACAGCTAATTATCAATGTGCCCGAGTAAACCTCGTACTTACACGTTGTCTTAGTCTTAGTGTGCGTGACTGACTATAGACTTGCGTTGCGACTGAGGACACGTTCGAGCTACGCACATATACAATTTCACAGATTTTCTAAAATTTACCCTCCTGGTAAAAACTAACAGAAATAAAACTTAAATTTTGGGAATGGAAAAATCGCTTGCAGTAAAATTCGTTTATTTTTCGGAAAATCAGCCCTCCGGGAAAAAACTAACAGAAAAATAAAAATTGGGAAATTTTGCGAATGGAAAAATCACTCGCAGTAAAATTCGATTTTCGGAAAATCATCGCCACACTCGGCAAAAAGAAGCAAAGCATCTTACCTTCTAAGTGATCCACTGAAGTCCAGCTAGTTGACTTTTAGTGAAAATTTGTGTAATTCCTGAAATTAGTCAGTTTTTAAAATTGGAAATGACTACAGAGTCGGTTACATACACTAGTTATATAATCTCTATCTGAACTCAAATTAAGTATACACAATGTGTAAAATAAACCACATTGAAGAGTCCCTGTGAATTCGTGTCATTTACATGTCAAATTGCGTCCCTCTTCTTTGATATCTAACAAGCAGCGTCTTTGTGAAACATAAGGTCTTTGCGTAGGTACGCAAAATATAGACAGACATAATACGAGTATTAGGTATGATAAATATTAGTCTGCTAAAAATTTCTTTCAGCTTTGTTGTTATGCAGGTATGAAACTCTCTTTGTAAAATCTACACTGTCTTTTATCAATAACTAGCTGTTCATTATCATCGTCCTCATCAACTTCATCATCATCTCATCATCATCATAAACATCACATCATCATCATCACCATCATCCATCATCATCGTCATCATCATCTAAAATTTTACATCATCATCATCACCATCATCCATCATCATCGTCATCAACATCATCATCATCATAAACATCACATCATTATCGTGTTCATCATCATCTCATCATCATCATAAACTACATCATCATCATCATCCATCATCATCGTCGTCGTATTCATCATAATCATCATCATCTCATCATCATAAGAATCGCATCTCTATCATCATCATCATTATCATCGTCGTCATCATCATAACCTCATCATCTATAATCCCATCATCATCATCGTTATCTTATCTCATTATCATTATATCATCATCATCTCATCATCATCATAAACATCACATCATCATCGTCATCTTCATCATCATCTCATCATTATCATTAACATCAGATCATCATCATCATTATCATATCATCATCATAAATTTTACATCATCATCATATATTTTACTTCATCTTCATATTCATCATCGTTGTCATCATCTTCATCATCATAATCATATCATTATCATTATCATAATCATCTCATTATCATCATCATCAGCCATCATCATCGTCGTCGTGTTCATCATAATCATCATCATCTCATCATCATAAGAATCGTATCTTCATCATCATCATCATTATCATCGTCGTCATCATCATAATCTCATCATCATCATCATTATCGTTATCTTATCTTATTATCATTATATCATCATCATATTCATCATCATCTCATCATCATCATAAACATTACATCATCATCATCTTCATCATCACCTCATCATTATCATTAACATCAGATCATCATCATCATTATCACCTCATCATCATCATAAATTATACATCATCATCATATTCATCATCGTCGTCATCATCTTTATCATCATAATCCTCTCATTATCATCATCATCATCAGCCATCATCATCTTCGTCGTATTCATCATAATCATCATCGTCTCACCATCATAAGAATCACATCTTCATCATCATCAAAATTATCACCGCCGTCATCATCATAATCTCATCATCATCATCATTTTCATCTTATCTTATCAACATCATCTCATTATCATCACCCATCATTATCATTGTTGAGATCGTTGTCGTCGTTATCATCATCATTATCACATTACCATGACCGTCAATATCGTCGTCCGTCATCGTCATCATCATCGTTGTTGTCATCATCATCATCTCATTATCATCACCCATCTACATCGTCGTAGTGATCGTTGTCGTCATCATCATCATCCTGTTCGTCGTTATCATCATCATCATAACATCATGATCATCATCATTACCATCGTCATCATCATCATTTCTGTATTGTACTTTTTTAATAAAAAACTTTTTGCTTACTATAGTTCTTGTTGACTGTCATCCAAATTAGTACATTTTTGTACCAAATTTCAAGTCGATGCCATTTATCGTTGAGGTTTTCTTTTTACTTTTTAGAGGGTCGCATATTCACACCGACCAAAGTACTGATCAAGACGAATCAAACGAGCACGAACTCGATGCGGTTGCGTCATTTAATTACCTACCAGATTCCTATGGTCACCTTCTAGCTCCGTCATCAGACCCTGGTTACCATCGAGCACTAAAGTACTCGTCAAGCCAAATCAAAGGACCCCAAACTAGATGTTTACGAGATGATTACGGACTCCCTGTGGCTACCTTCCAGCTTCATCATCAGATCGACTTCATGTTATAATGCATTTTCATCCGATTTACAAATGCATGCAAAATTTCAGCTCAATCGGAAATCGGCAATTTAATCAAATTTAACTTGCAAATTCTTGGTAAAAATTAAAAAAAAAGCTTTTTTTCTGACTACTTTTTGTTAACAGTTGCCACATAAACTATATTTGTGTACCTACCAAATTTCAAGTCGATGCTATTAACCGTTGAAGAGTTCCGTCCTGCGGAGACGATCCTGGTTGGACTACCAGCATGTCACTACCAGATTATTGCATTGTCACATTGCATATTTATTCCAAATTTCAAGTCAATCTGACTACTGGAAGTTGGTCAAATTATACTTGCAAGAGTTGACTACAGACAGACAGACAGTCAGACAACGGGACAGGTGGATCTAAATAAAAGCTTGTAATAAAAATACACACATCTGAAAATCCAATAGTTGCATCCAAATGTTGGAAAGTGGTACTAAACAAAGGTTAGGTATAACAAATACCTATAATATAAATTGGCATGACCAGTAAACCATTATTATACCACTAGCTTTTACCCGCGGCTTCGCACGCGTAAACTAATCGGTCTGGTAGTGGCAATTGAAATATCCCGTGTGAGTATAGGGATAAAAAGTAGCGTATGTGTTATTCCAGACGTGCAGCTACCTACATACCAAATTTCATGACTTTTAGCCCAGAGGTTATTATTTCAAAATTTTATTCCTATCCCGTGGGAATATCGGAGTAAAAAATAGCCTATGTGTTATTCCAGAGGTTCAGCTACCTACACACCAAATTTCATGGCTCTAAGCCCAGTGGTTGTTACTTCGAGATTTTATCCTTTGATATCCCGTGGGAATTTCGGGTCAAAAAGTCGCTTATGTATTATTTCAGACGTGCAGGTCCCTACATACCAAATTTCATGACTCTAAGCCCAGCGGTTATTATTTCGAAATTTTATCCCTATCCCGTAGGAATATTAGGATAAAAAGTAGCCTTCGTGTTATTCCAGAGGTCCAGCTACCTACATACTAAATTTTATGGCTCTAAGCCCAGCGGTTGTTATTTCGAGATCTTATCCCTGGTTATCCCGTGGGAATTACGGGTCAAAAAGTTACCTATGTGTTATTCCATACGTCCAACTACCTACGTACCAAATTTCATGACTCTAAGCCCAGAGGTTCTTATTTCGAGATTTAAGTAGCCTATGTTTTATTCCAGATGTCCAACTTTCTACATACCAATTTTCATCCAAATCCGTCTTCCCGTTTTAGCGTGAAGGAGTAACAAACATACTTACTCACTCACAAACTTTCACATTTATAATATTAGTAGGATAGGATAGTAGGATTACCTCCACACCACCAGTACACCACCACCACCGCACCACAACCACCACCACCAGTAAACCAATTACTGGTACAATAATAAATCTTACAATGCGTAAGTACACTTTTAGTAAAAAAATCACTCAATTTTATAGCATTAAAAATGTGTTGCGACTATACCTGTGTCCGACTTCTCAGAAGGATTATTGTTGTTTTAGCGATTTATATATTTCGTCCAGACAACAAACTTGTTTCTTTTTTAGAAAACTATGTCCATTAGAGGACAATTTACTAGTGTCTAGTAGGGTTTGCCGTTGTATGCTAAAAAAAAATCTAGAAAACATCGCAGCGCGATTCTCTACATTAAAATTATTGAAGACTATAATAAACTTAAAAATTACTGACAAAAATAAATTTTCAGTGGTGACCTCGAAAGTCTCGATGACAATTCCATGACATAATATTTTTAATTTTATCTAACCAGCCAGTACCACATTCTAAGTTTCTTTAAAACCTCTTTCATTGAGCCTATTTTGTTATAATTGCTAGACAAATTTTACAACCGCTATAATCTACTGGTATCAACGAAACGTGACTTTATAGAGGCTATTATGAACAATACGACTTTTAAAATAAATAGTAAAAACTGAATAAAATTTATATTTAAGGGGGGCTCCCATACAACGAACGTGATTTTTTTGCCGTTTTTTTGTTTGATATTAATAACGGCAACAGGTAGAAGCTTGAAATATTCACACTCTAAAAAAGTCTCGTGTGAATAATAACAGCGTGAAACCCTTCGTACGCGAGTCCGACTCGCACTTGGCTGTTTTTTTTGTGATAGGGTACCAAGGAATGCTAAAACATATATTTAGTTAGGTACCTACATGACGGCGACATGGCGCTAGCGTCTACGCAAAATGTATATAAAATATTTAGTTCCATTTTACAACACGTGTGATATTTTGCCAAAGAACTAGGAAAGTTTTGCTAAGTTCAGGACTGCCAATGAAAGTAAATAAGTCTAGGCTAGGTATTTTATCCTAACATCCAGTTTTTACTTACAGCCAATCCATTCAAATTTTGACCCGCCAAGTGACATTCTAACAAATAAATCACACTACCTCTATGTTTTCTTTGATAAATACAGCAATTATTTTACAAGCTTTTTATTAATTAATAATAAGCATAGAACATTCTTGAAGGTATTTAGGTTGTTCAAGCAAGTTTTCATTTAGTAGAAGCCTTACTGTAACTACGGTAGTAACTACTATTGGTTATTCTGTGATATAACTACTTGCTGGCTGTACGAATGGGCTCGCTCGACCGGGTAGTGTACTAACCTCCCACTCAATACCGGCGTGAAATAGTAGTTTTGCCCAACTCCCTTCCCCAATTTTGCTCCCCCCGTCCTGCCCCCTTTAACCTCCCTCACTCCACCCATTTAGGCCGGCAACGCAACCGCATTCCTAATAATGCTGTAGGTGTCCATGGGCGGCGCTGATCACTTACCATTAAGTGACCCGCATGCTCGTTTGCCAGCTATTCGATAAAAAATATTCGAGATTGATGACCCCAAGAAAAAACATTACTTTGTTTAGTTTGACCTGACTTAAAAATACTGCATTTCACGATTAATCGCACTTTATCGAAGTGCCATTACTTATTCTTTGTAAATAAACATAAAAATGGAAAAAATAAAATGGAAAAAGAATCATTATGCGTCATTGAGATTCGAACTCCTACTCTTACTACCTGCTTCTAAGTATTGGTACCATTGAGCCAAACTCACGGTCACGTGACCACCTGAAATAGTCAATACCTTTTTACACCAGATTATATTTGACATTAGCTACTCACACAACAGTAAAATGGATCAATATTTACTGCATCATACTGAAATTTAGGTATGATAGATCCTCTCCATTTTGTGATTTGCGAACGTAATATGCCCTTAATTAACTATCCTCAAAAAATCGCGTCGAAATAACGTCTGTGGAAGAAATACTGAAGCAGCAAAGTTTGTATGGGAGAGCAACCACCTTAATAGAAGCTTAATCAACGTAACATTAAAACACTAAGCCAGAAAATCTTAACTAAAAAATCTCTGAAATTTGGCATCCATGTCGCTCGAGGGTCAGCTAGAGTATAGTTTAATTAAAATAGAAATTAGGAACCTTAGCCGGGTTAATGACTTACGAACTGTCAACACGCTATTTGTTATTAGCGACGTTGACAAACCGCGCGCTCTTGGCAAGTGAGTTCGAATCACGGACACTATCATTCTGTGTATACGGTATATGACAACTTTGGATTTTGCCATATCTTAATATTATTATGAAAATATAGATACCTATACAGACACTTTTTAGCGAAGAAAAAACTTATATCGGTTGAAAATTGGATTCATAGCGATTTTTTGAAAAATCTATAGACCTGTCTCATTCTCAAACGCTTTTCTCTATGCAGCAAGTAAGGCGGTAGTGGCGTGTGACGTCACATGCCAGTATGTCTTTCTCTGTCTAATCTTGAATTTCAAACCTTTATAACTTTGTTATTTGTAGAAATTGTTTCTCTATTCGATAACAGGCATACTGTAGTTTTAATTTATAAAACACATATAAAATAGTCAAATACCGTATTGACTTTATTTACGTTTATTTCAGTCACAATTTGAACAATATTACAACTCATATTTTATCTACATAGGCATCAACTTAGAAAGCTTGAAACCTCTGACATTTTGGTGCGTACCTAGCTCGTGATTAATCAATGTTTGTCCAAAATTACCCAAAAAAGACGTTAGTCGCACGACGGGTTAACTAAGACCTTTTGTAAGACCAGTGGTTAGACTAGCCAAACCTAGGAGCACCGCGCGCCTTTGACTACAAGTTATACTGGGTGACCTTAGCGTCTGGACAAATACGAATACTAGCTAAGCAAGATATTTAAAACCAAACTGCCAAGTATCACAGTCTAATATTTGCCGAAAAACTAACGGTTCTCAATGTATCACTTTGGAACAGCCCGTGTATTTGGATGATTTCATAGATTTTTTTTCTCGTCTAATTAGGAATATAACTATTGTAAGATATTGCTATTGCTTATCCATGGTTTCATTATTTGTCTAGAGGCTAAGATCACCTTGTATAGTAATATTTTCGGACTCACTCAGACCTCCAAAATTGATCCCTCCCTGGTGCCTACACGTACCTGTAACAAAATGAGGAAATTAAAAAAAGAATACCAGGAGATAATTGCATTCCACTGACGGCCACTTCACGTAATATGGGGCACAAACAAATTTGATTAAAAACACCTGTACTTTTTAGACACCGTGTACCTATAGCAGGAATTTGCGTAAACACAAACATTAATTAAGGACGAGGGATTTTTAAAATACAGTGGTGAAATTTGAATATTACGGGTATTTACCGAGGCCGAGGCATTCGAGCATAATATCAGATAACTAAATACTATTTAGCTGTAGAATATTATAAGTACCTTGACGACCGAGCTTTGCTCGGGCTAAAGCTCATTAATAAACGTTTTTCCAGATATATACAAGACTAAGAAGCTAGATAGATCTGTTATCCCCAAAAATCTCTAAATACCAAGTTTCATCGAAATCGTAGGAGCCGTTTCCGCGAGATTCTGATAGATGGATGCTATGTAATTTCTCGGAGTAAATAAGCTCTTCGGGTCCATATCGGCGCGTATACTTATCAAAAGTCTGAACGTGATGTTTGTCAGAATGATCGTTTGTCATAATTCTTTTTTCTCCGAATCCAATATAGTATTCGAACTTTGGCGCTCCCAAGCTCTTCTTATCCTTCCCGGATGAGAAGAGAGGTGTTATAAGTTCGTCGGTGGCAGCTTAGACATCGTTACTCGCAAACGGATGGACCAATTTTGATGCTTTTTTATGTGAAATCTACAATTTGCTTGCAGTTAAAAATCGGTTCTGCCCTTTTTTGACATATTGGACGTTGTAATGACGGCGGTTTTTCAACTTTTTTTAAATTGGTGTAAAGTTATCTCTGTGTATCATATGTATATGTGTCTCCCTCTATCTCTAACAACAGAAATAGGTACTGGCGAATTATGGAGTAACTTCAAACCCCGGGTTAGTTTAGTTAACAGTATGTAAACGCGGTAAGATTAGGGCGTTCAGGCGGCGCGGAGACTGTCAATACCAATAAGGATTAGCTCTTAGGAATCCAATCACTTATAAGAGGGACCCTGATGACTACGGAGCTACTTAAGAGAAGTCTCTTCGTTCCATTCTCCATACAAACGTATTCCCGGTCTCATTTGAAAACTAGGCAACAGAAGTAGATGAAATTTTGTGAGTATGGACTAGACGTAATTATCTATGCCTGTGGTTTTTCAGATTTTCATATAAATGTGTAGGTAATATCAGAATCACAGGAGCTCAAAAGTCGACAAAAAAAGATTGCATGCGAATTACAGACAAAGCATTTTTACAAAAATCGAAAAAACCACAGGCATAGAAAATATATTGAAGATCTTGATTGTAAAATATCATTGATTTCTGTGCTATACTTTTCGTACAATATGAGGACAAAAAATACCTAAAATTCAACCGCCCAAATCTTGACAAGCCTACCTCGATATACATTAGCGGGAAGCAGAAAAGCGGGAGGGGACGTGCATGGGGGGGACGGCTGCGAGCGCTTATGTCACGAGCGATAAAGACAGCAATATATCCCAAACGAATACCTAACGCGGCCGGCAGGGAAACTTCTCTTAAAAGACAATGAAGATAGGATGTCATTTAGGCAGTTTCAATTCTCAATTGGGCAGAGAGATGCGTTTTGGCTTGGACTGACTTGCTGACGCATTTAGAACTCAAACAGAGTTTTCCTTTCACCAACCTTTCACCAAACGATCGGTTCGGTTGTGTGTTCTGATGATGAACCCACGATCCTCTCCTCGAGAGCCCATAGGTCAAACCAAGCTTCCAAAGCTTACGAAACATATAATATTAAGCCAAGTCTGTAGTATTAGAGGTTGTCTCGATGATAGCAAGCAATCAAATGGTGCTCAGGATATCGGGGATTATTTGTACACAACTGCCTGTAACTGTCCTCGAGATTGCCAAGTATTACTGATATGTGTTAGCATTAAGACAGCTATATGGATTAGTTTTTCTTTTACCTATATATTCTAAGAAAAGCGGCACATGCCAGTGGTCCTGAGAGTGTATTTTTCCATGGAAAACGTCTCTATACTAATGTAACAAACAAAAAGTTGGAAAACCCCCCGATTTTGTCACTTAAAAGTTCAATATCTCAAAAACGGCTAAACCGATTTTAAAATATAGTTTATGGGTCAGAGAGTGACATAGGCTACTTTTTATTCCGGTAAAATGCACAGTTCCCGAGGGGGCAGCGCGCGATAACCGAATTCCACGCGGGCGGAGCCGCGGGCAAAAGTTAGTATGTAATATACCGTCTCGTATATCATGGTACGCGATCTTGCGCAGTGCAATGGGTTCTTGTCAAGCCTGTAATTGAGGAGCGTACAATTGTTACCCACAGACGTCTTCGAATTAATTACGCATCCATTACAGGCTGGGACGGCCTTGTGCAAGGTCCGCCCGGATTGCTACCACCATCTTGCTCGCTAATCCTGCTGTGAAGCAGCAATGCTTGCACTGTTGTTTCGGCATGGAGAGTAAGACAGCCGGTGAAATTACTAGCACTTGAAGCATCCCATCTTAGGCCCCTAGGTTGGCAACGCATCAGCAATCCCCCTGGTGTTGCAGGTGTAATCTCTTACCATCAGGAGACCCTCTCGGGGCGTTTATTCCAGCGTTTCAACCGCCTCATTTATCTGTTCACATTTTGTTTGTTTGTTTGTTTAAACTCTTTATTGTACAAAAAGGAAATAGGTACAAAAATAACACACAAAAGAAAGAATATTAAGAATTTTAAGAATTGGCTGTAGATGTTGATGTCGTTTTTGATTATTTGTTATGAGTTCCTGTATTTCTAGCAGAAAACTAAAAAACTATAATATATCAGAATATTCCGCCATTTTGGCAGAAAAGTGTCCATTTAAATGAGGCGGTTGAAACGCTCGAATAATCGCCCCTTGCTCATTTTCCATCCAGTCGAAAAAAAAATAAAAAAAGTGCTAGTCAAATAAGATTGTTTGGACTTAAATAGCAATTTCTTAATGGACTTAGAGAAGCTAATCATGACCGGAGTTGACATCCGCTTAGCTGTATCACTATCAGGGTCAATATAAAGAAATCGTTCCATAGTTAAAAATAGATTAGGTAGAGTCGTACAAGTTTCCCCAAATTAGGCACTTAAAACCCCGAGAAATCATTAGTCACCCGGACTGATGTCATGGTGCTTAAAATAAACTTGAAGAAGGCTATATACGTAGAAAGACACCTAAAGCTTATATTTTTTTAATTTAAAGAGAAAAACTAAAAAATATTGCATCTTCAAGGTTGACAGGCAAAAACTTTTTGGGATTCCGCAGAGTCGTATTCTATTTACAGAGGGTACATGAAGCCTTAAGATTAAAACATTAAGTAATTCTAAACATGATTCTTACAAAAATGCTTGATTTAAGCTGTAAAATTATATGCATTAATTGAAAAATTAATTGCGAAATTGGATATTTAATTGCTTTAAAACAATTCTACGCGGGCGAAGCCGCAGGCAAAAAGCTAGTAAGTTATAATTATAACTAACTATTGGCAATTTGTCATACTCGTACCAAATCTATGGGAGAATCGCGTTTTGATAGGTCATACTTCGACGGTTTTTTTTTTGGTCTATCTTATCAGTCAAACCAGAAAGTTACAAAATAGAATAAGTTATTTTTCTATATTTTTTATTGAAAATAAAGATAATAACCATGAAGACAATGTATGTACCTACAAGCTAGTAAATAATTCATTAGATCTTAAGTAATAGTGGTAGTTCAAGGGCAAAGATATCAAAACGGCCAAAGTTGCAAAAATATGTATACACGGCCTTATTGTTAAGTGCATAAAATCATAACGCCACTCCTCACGAATTTAGGACATTAATCGGACAAAAAAATAAAATCGTTAGTAGATAATTTGACTACGTAACCCGATAATCTTTAAAAGCCATCTCAAAAGTGCCCTTTAAATATCAGATGTACAGAACCTCGAAAATCGCAAACAAACCGCGTCGTAGATCCCTCCAACAATCGATAGTAACAGTACTCTGGCGCATTCCATCTACGCCTGGTACAGACTGGCACGGCCCGAGACACCACTGCACGTAAAACACCACCTTACACCCATACTTATAAAACTCACTTCAGCTAACCACCGATTATTAATGTAACAAAGCGACAGAGCTGACATCTACACGAACGTAATTTCAACTTTAAATTTCGAACTCCACGGTTCCATTTCAATGGCGGCCATTGTTACGCACACATAGAAACAAAACAAAACAAGACGGAATTTGAATTTAAAACGCTGTAGTTAAAGTTGATTATCGAGTGGCTAGTTTAGAAGGTAAAATGTAAACATTCAACAAGTATAATGCGTGTTAGGCTTTGTATGTGTTTGGTTTGTGCGCGAGAGACGTTGTGACTGATCGGCATAGTGAATGGTTGATTGATAGCAGCCCTTTACCTACGATTTGATTACCGGGTCAAGCCTTCCATCCATCAAATTTAGCATCAAAAGAAACGTTACGAATCAAAGCCAATTGGAAGGTTGACATCGATTTGTATGGGAAACGGTACGACGGGTTATGTTGTGTTCTCATTAGTAAAAGGCGACGATACAAGATGATACAAGGTTTAATTGATCGTGTATCGAATCTATAGATATGTGTACTCTTTATTAAAGCCAAAAATAAACTGATATATGTAAGATGTGATATGTAAAGCCTAATATGATTTATTATTACGAAAGAGGTACTACAAATGTTCAATTAAAGAACCTATATTGTATTATAGCAATGAAAGCGAATTTAATAGTGACAGTATGGCAGTATGTGTAAGATGTTATGACAGTGTGGATTGGGAACTTCAAACACACCATTTAATCCGTACTCGCTCTCAATTTGAGAGGGCTATGCTCTGCAATGGGATCATTATAGGTCGAGATAATAATGATGCTATGTACTTAAACCTTTTTTTAAAATACATGTTTATCTTGCGTGTAACATTGGTAATAAGCCTATCTTCCAACATTCAAAGTAAAGCATAAAATCGTAGACCTTTACTTGCCCGAATTTCACTTGCCATACCAACGTTTGCTATAAAATATATAGAACCAAGGTGTATTCAGGATTTTTTTTAATGTCATCTTATAGAATGCAGTTCAGGAATAAATTACTATAAGGCAAATGAAAATTATGGAAAACGATACATTATTGCATATGAAAACTCGGGTAAACGATAGAGAACCGTTTAAAATACATTATAAGATTTAAAAGTTTCTACATAAGAAAAACACTCGTAATATTTCAAAGTGTTCACATAGGACATGATTAATGAACTAATTAGTATCGGAAATTGCCTCGTAAAGAGTTATAAATGTCCCCACTTATCATTTACGACGTACCTAGACCAAGGCAAGGAACAGGAAAAATGCTAACCATGTCGCAAACGTCACATAATAGACAATTAAAGTGTATTTTAAAATGACAGTTGTATGAGTGTCTGGTATGACAAATATCACATATTTTACATTGCTTCGATTACCATCAAAAGTTTAGTGAAGCAATCTCTATCGCGTTTAAAAAAAACAAATATGGGATGAAAAAGTTTACCAGCAAGATCAAGAATTATGTAAGTATTAATAATGAGGCTATCCTCATTTAGAAAATGTTCATGAGTTGGTGGAATTAAATTCTTCCATTATGCAAATTTAACAATGTTTATCATCATCATCCCAGCCCATATAATATACATCCCACAGCTGGGCATAGGGATCCTTTCAACTGCCATAATCTTATAAGTCATAATGTAATGTTTGTCATAATTATTGTTAGTCATTTTTTTCCCGCTGAAACTGTACATTTTCATATTTTTTAATGGTCACCTGTTGAACTCTACATATAGGTCAGGTTAGGTTTGTTTTATAACAATTCTGAAAAATAAATTGTTTCAGAGAAAAAAGAGTTAAGTATGTCAAACATTACATTATGACAAACAGTCATTATGACTAACAATTTTCTTAGCATAGCATGGGAGTAAAAAATAATGGAGTAATATCTGGTTATAATTGATTAATTTAGGCGTTATTTTGTATTAAATAAGAGCAGAGAAGCAAGGAAAAATATTGTAATTTATTACGTTACATTTTATAGAGATACAAACGATATAATTATAACGAACTTTATTATAAAACGAAGGAAAGGAAACAAGATCGAGATTGTATACCAAAATAATTATCAGCGCCTGGCAGCAAAAACAATGACTTTGTGCTAATTTCCATTTATATCAAATATTGCTCTAAATAACAAGATGTTTCCGAGAACTTAATTATTTCCTACTTGAAACGTAAGCGTTCGCCAGTGTTTCCACCTCAGTTATTTTTTTACCCTAACGTTACGCGAAATTACCCTAAATTAGGCACTTTGATTTATTTTTTACCCTAAATGATTTTTAAAATAAAAACAGCAAATAAACGCGATTCATTAATAAATTAATAGCTAAACTACTACACCGTTTTGAAACATTCTAGGAATGCATCCATAATAGTCTTGGCTTCTATGTCCGCTGCGGTATTTTTTTTATTGAAATTGTACATTTTATTCGTTAATTTTAACCCTAAAAATACCCTAAATAATTTTCTACCTCAAAAATACTCTAAACGAGTAAAAATACCCTAAATTTAGGGTAAATTACCCTAAGGTGGGGACACTGGCGTTCGCATTGTTGTTCAAAAGAAGCGGAGGTTTATAGAAACCGTTTTAATTTTGTCTCAACTTCTGTGTTAATAATTTAATTAGCTACAATTACATATCGGGCATTGCATGGTAACATTTTCCAATTCAATTTTTCAATTTAGAAACTCTATTATTAATTTTGTCACTAAAACAACCTGCCCGTACTAACTTACATACCGGGACGTCAAGTCAAGATAGTCATTTCAAGATCGTTTCAAAACAGTCATTTCAGTATGGAAATAACTAACATTTAAAATTATCAAAAAACCCTTGAAGAAGATTTTCCGGAACGATCGAAACTAGTCGGACAGTTTCTGACTTATATAATCGTGAATTGAACCGATTAATTATCTGGTTTTAATTCAGTCCATCAAACAGAGTAGTAATTTTTCATGATCATTCTCGATGTGCGTTTGTACCTCGCGTTAAAGCTTCTAAACCGATATGTTATTTAGACACGTAGTTTATTAACTTTATTCACTGCCGTTGATCGAAGCGTGCGCATCGATCAAGATAACGAGCGTATCGCGGCTCCACTTGCAGTGTTGCCAATTTAGCGATTTTATAGTGCTAAATGGGTAAGGTTCACGAGCGTTTTGCCCGCCTGTTCCAGTGTGTTATGAATATTGATTCATACAACCATTTGCGTCAACTTCTGATACAAGTAGTTTTCCTTTGAAGTGAAAGAAAGAAAATACATTTATTCACAACACAAGACAACAATTATACTATTTGGTACAAATAAACAACACAAAGGTATGTGTCATTGCGATTGTGAATCGGACATAATGCTGAAGCGTTAAAAACACCCCAGCGCTGATTTTCAGCCAGCACCGTAGGCAACCCTCTGAACGTTATAAAGACACACTATAATACACACCATTAACTACATAAGACTACATAAATAAATAGATAATTTATAAACTAGAAAACTATTTTATTGTGCGACTTTGACAAACATAAAAGTAAGTGAAGTAGAAGTAGTAAGTGAAGTAATTATCCTTAAAATTAGTGGAAACGGGCCATCGTTCGTATGCATCAATATTCATAACACACTGGAACGAGCGGGCAAACCGCTTGTGAGCCTTACCCAAATGGCAACGTTCACTTCTGACACATTTTGTGACTTTGTTTTTCGAGAACAATAGTAATTAAGAGTTTCAGAAGGTTAAGATTGCTTTATGGTCCGGTCACCTGTCTCTTTAATCACCACCTGGTTTCTAGGTGTATTGGTTCGCTGTAATGCCGTGTAAACAAACCGAGTAGGTAATAAATAAATAAATCATCATCAATAGAAAGACGTCAAACCCTAAAATGGTCTCCCCACAAATAAAGATTATACTAGATAAACATACTTATATAGATAAATACATACTTAAATACACATAAAACATTCAAGACCCGAGAACAAACATTCGTATCATTCATACAAATATCTGCCCCGGCCGGGAATCGAACCCAGAACCCCAAGCTTCGTAGTCACTCTAATCACTTGGCTAAACTTACTAAATACTACTAAAAATAATTTTCAAATGTTGAAACGAAATGAATATAAAACTTTTAACTGTCAAGTGACAAACAAACAGACACGGGTGTTCTAAGATATGCTTTTAGTACATTAGAAGCCAGCGTTAATAGCACGGTGTGTTCGTGTTATTAACACATATTAGGGGACGAACGCAGTATGGAGAATGCAGTAAAGTAACTTGGAAATAAATAAGGTTTTGAAAGGAGAGGCTATACAGGGAGTCTCTGACCATAAGCCCCATTAAAACTATGCGAGACTTGCATACAAGTTTCACTACATTGCGGTATTTGTTTGATCAACTGTAATACATTTTCCCTCAATAGTCCGCGATGTAATGCAACTTGCATGCAAGTTCTTGCATGGTCTAAATGGTGCTATATACCTGATTCTATACATGTATTGAGCGCTTCATAGCCCACAAACTAGTAACAGTTTGGTGATACCAAAATTTAGTGTACTTGGGCTTGAAATCCAGGGTTCAATTCTACTAGCACAACTGAGCTACTTTTAGTTTTTTACAATACTAAATTGACGGTACATTGATAAAAGTTTATCTTCGAGATGTGATTTCAATAACACAATGTCAATAATCACCCGTACCAAGAGACAGAGATAACAATGTCCGATACACTGATTTAATAAGTCGCACCTTTTAAATTAAAGTGAAACAATTAGAAGTATTCACAGTTCAAAATAAACTTTAAATAAAACACAATCTGGTTGAATTTTAAATTGAGAATTTGAATTACTTCAGTTTAATTTTAAAGGTGCGAAGTAAACTTTGAGTAAATGTTCTAAATTTAAGATTATTGAAAATGTTACAAAACAAAAGTAAGTATTAAATGATATTGTAACGGATAACTCACGTCTTAAATCGAGTTTAGCTCGAAATGTTCGCGCTATTTCGTAACCCTTCTTCACAGGAGCACGCGACTCGGCAGCTGCCGCAACACGTCGATTTAGGACATGAGTTATCCGTTACAATATCATTTACTATGAGTGAGTCTCACGGTCATTTCATGTTCAAAAAACAAAACTAGCTTAGATGTGCGAAGATGTATTGCGAGGAATGTGTTTTTCATGAATCAATAAAGCGCTTAATTTCCCTAGCCTCGCACGGCACGTCTCTGATGGCAACTATTGGAAACAGCTGTTGAGCGGAGCGAGATTAGGTAAAAACACTTCTTCGAACGTCTCTGGAAACGGAGCCTTATGGTTTGTAGGGAAAACGTATCACCTTAAGCTACTGAGCCTGTGTTGGCACTGCGGTGTCATCGCAGCTTGACAAATTAATGGTACTAAGAGTCTAACACTCGATTTATGTGTGGTGTATACCTACCCTTACAGCAACATACATAAGTACTAATTGATGTCAATGGCAATGTATTTATACGAGTCATTATCATCATCTTAGCCTATATACGTCTGTAAAGAGAGAACTTTGACTGCAGTTCCCACGAGGACTCAATGTGGAGGGGGAACTTGACACACCTTGAATTACTTAGCAAGTTCAGGAAGGTTACTATAATTTCGAACTACCGAAAAACTTACAATGTTTTAACCTTTAATGAATGAAGGCCAGGATAATGGCGTCCGCGGACCGGGAGACGGGCTGTCGGTAGGCCTCCAACAAGATGGAGCGACGACCTGGTTAAGATCGCGGGATCGCGGTGGATGCGAAAAGCACAAGACCGGTCTAAGTGGAGAGCCTTGGGGGAGGCCTATGTCCAGCAGTGGACGTCTTTCGGCTGACATGATGATATTGAATTAGTAGAAACAAAAACGCACAATCCATAATATACTCACCTCAACCCCCTGAAAATAAAGTCCAAACGCACCGCGAACATAAGTAACTAATTGTATGCGCAAACTAAAAGGTTAAAACAAACTAATTTGAATCCTACACCGTTCAAGTTAGTGTGATCCCCACCACCCATTGACATGTAAGGAGGTGAAGGCTCAAGTACCGTTGGGGTCGATGACCTCGCGTGGGAACTAATCTTTGTTGAACAAAACCGATGTGTGTAGAAAATATTATCAATAGGAATCAAACGAATTGTCGACTAGCTTTCACCCTCATACGTGACGAATTCATCATTGTAAAGCTTCTTCATTCATCTCTTGTATTGAATAAATCAAAAACCCAGCAACAACCATAGACATAGAGGGACAGAATTCCACAAGTGGGGAAAAAAATATTACACTAGTAGGTTTTGCTTGCGGCTTCGCCCGCGAGAAGTTCGGTTATCGCGAACTGTGTATTTAAAAAGTAGCCTATATCACTCTCTGGCCCATAACTTATCTCTATCAAAAATCATGTTGATCCATCGCTACGTTTCGACGTGAAAGACGGAAAAAGACACAAACTCTCACACTTTATTAGATAATTTCGCAACTAATGTTTGGCTACCTGATTCGTTTCTCAACTTTTAATTTCGCGAACTCTAAAACTGTAAATATTTCAGAATTTATTTCAGGACCGTCGTGTAGAACTCTTTAGGTTAGGTTTGTTTTATAAAAATCGTGGAATTATTTAAATATTTGCGAAACGAAAAGTTGCGAAAGAATCTTGAAGAATTTGTTACTTTCGATCCATATCGACTCCAAAAACCAATCTTAATTTGATTGCTTAATAGCGACATCTCTTGTCCGGGTGAGCGGTTAGTTCCAATGAAATATTTGACAGTTTCTCGATGAGGGCTAAAACATAGATGTCGCTAGTGTCGCTGCTTAAGTGACTAAATTTAGAAACAAACAAGCTATTATGTGGTGCACAGGAGAAATTCCTGTCTGTGCTCTTGTCCAGTGGTAGTGTAGGAGTATGGCACGCAGCACGGAACTGAGGACCTGGGTTCGATTCCCAGCGCTGGTTTCTTTTTCTGGTTTTTCTGTGCATCTATGTTTCAGTTTGTATTTTAGATAGTTATAATTTTTCGAAACCAGCTCATTTAAAGATAGTGTAGGGCGTCCTGAGGCACGGTGTACGGACGACCTTAAGAGGGTCGCTGGCAGCGGATGGATGCCAGGGGCTGAAGACAGTATTGTGGCGAGCCTTGGAAGAGGTATATGTCCAGCAGTGGACTGCCGTGGGCTGATGATGATAATGATAAGTAAGTAATGCATAATTATCAGCAAAATGTAAAATAATAATGTCGTAAATATCGAAGCTAACTTGAAAGTATTCTAAGTCTATCAAGACATGGTCAAACTTTTAACATGTCAAAACCACCAAATCATTATAACAAGTGATGTAATTTTAATTTTATGACAAGCTCGCTTTAAGAATTTTATTTAGTCTAGTGTTTAAGACTAAATAAAATTCTTAAAGCGAGCTATTTCTAAATACGAGTAAACGCCCTTTATATATAAATGCCGAGATAGGCAATTTATTTATAGACATAGCGAAAGTACGCGTAAATCATATTTCCTGGAAACATTTCCTATTTGGGCAGGATTAAAGGAACAGAGTAGAGTATTAATAAAATACTAAAACTCGTAGTTGTTCCGTGACTCTGCTTGAAATCAAGAACGCAAATGTCATTTTCACATTTTTCACCATGTTATGGCGTGGCATGGCTTCGAACTAAAATCACCGACATAGCACGCAGATTATGCAAGTATAGAAGTGGCAATAGTCGAGTCACATCGCACAAGAGTTCATCTCTTAAGGCTTGTTTGGACTAGGCTAGTATTTTAGTCTAGAAGCAAGTAATTTAGTAGCTAAAGTATAGTAATTAAAGTGGTTTCCTCGCTCCAGTGAAACGACATTTTCACGCCAACTAAAGAACGCGACTAAATCGACAGACAGATTCGGACTTGTTTAGCAGGCGGTAGAGTATGCACGGACGCGTGGTGGGAGGTGCTACTCGCTGCTAAACTACTAAAAAATCGAATAAAATGGATTGACTAGACTAAATTACTTACTAATCTCCTCCACAAATTTTTTGGTGTTCAGACACGTTTAGCTACTAAATTACTCGTTACTAGACTACAATACTAGCCTAGTCCACGAATTTCCATTTTATAGATACTGCGCGGAGAAACTCCGAGCATCCATGTCATGAGTTAAGAACCACGTTATCCTTCCGTATCTGTCAAATTACAAACGCTTCATACCAACGTCTTTTCGTGTAACAATCAAACAAACAGACCAGTTTCTCCGTCCGAAATATACGCAGCAAATTAAGTTGTAGCGGCAAAAACCTCGGGAGTATTGTGAGAGCCTCTTGGAGATATAAATAACAGTTCGTGTAATATCTTGGTTCAGACAAGTAAAAGATGACGAGCGTGTAGTGTTCATGTTACCGGAATGCTAGAGACTTAGGTACTCCCCAAGTCTATATTAAATATTTGCATGAAAACACACGAAGTGTTGAAGAAGGAGGTATATCGCTCAAATGTAGTTGTATCAAAAATAACAATGAAATCAAAATGAATCAAAAACATGAATACAACAACAAAAAATCAGAACTAATAATATATTTTGCAGGTACTCATAGTCTTATTACCAATTGAAACTATATTAAGTAATAGTCAAAATACCACAATCGGGTTTCTATTGTTTGATTAAAAACACATCCCTCGCAAGGGCTATAGAGAGGGCTATGCTCGGGGTTTCTCTGCGGGATAGAATCAGAAATGATGATATCTGCAGTAGAACTAAGGTTACTGATGTAGCCCGAAGAATTGCGAACCTGAAGTGGCAGTGGGCGGGGCACATTGCTCGCAGGACTGATGGCCGATGGGGTCAAAAGGTTCTCGAATGGCGTCCGCGGACCGGGAGACGAGCTGTCGGTAGGCCTCCAACAAGATGGAGCGACGACCTGGTTAAGATCGCGGGATCGCGGTGGATGCGAAAAGCACAAGACCGGTCTGAGTGGAGAGCCTTGGGGGAGGACTATGTCCAGCAGTGGACGTCTTTCGGCTGAGATGATGATGATGATGACATCCCTCGCAACACATCCTCAGTTCCTCACACATTATTGGTGAAAAACGCTGCTTAACGCACCTTTGCAACAGCTCTATCTCAGTACCGTTGACTCGGCATCGTAGATATTGACGACATGTTGTAGCTTTTTATGACATTGCATCGTGTATTCACTACAAATACATAAAATATCAGATGTTATAAACATAACCATATTATCCAGCATAGTGTTAAGATATTTTTGCGCCCTATGCAGTTACGCGTTGTTACACAGCTGTAGGTAATATATATTATGGTACCTAACCTACTTTTCTGGTGTTTAAAATTAATCAGTTTACCTATTTACTACTGCCAAAAGAGTCATCTTGCATCTTATTTAAATCTTCACACAAGAGTGACGAGTCTGGCGAGTAGTCGTTCATTAGGGATCCTCTTCAATCGCATTTTTTTTAGACTATCGTTGTTTCGCATAATTGATTTGGCATAATTTTTATTGGCATAATAGTACTGTCGCATAGTAACACTTTAGCCTACTACTTTTTTGGCATATTAAGCTATTAGAATAATTTCAGTTGGATTAATTTGTATTGACTAGTACACATAATGCATATTAGTGTTTGGGCTATTTATTATTTGTTAGAAATGAACAACAAAATATTAGATTAGGTTAAATCACGTTAGCTACATTAGGTTAGGGTAGGTTAGTATGATATCCAGGCGCGAAATACCCAAGCAACAGAGAAATAGGAGGGCCGCTTGTGTTGGTGTCCTTCCCCGGCACTCAAACTATGTGCATACCGAATTTCATCTAAATCGGTTCAGCGGTTCAGACGTGACGCAGTAACAAACAAACAGACTTACAAACTTTCATATTTATTAATATTTATTAGTAGGAAGTAAGAATATAATGGAAGGCGTCGATATACTACGTATAATACGTCCCGAACACTCACAATCACTTCAGTTTTGTTCCACAAATAATACGCATACAGGGCTACTACGAAACTCGATACTCGAAGTTCGTAACGTACCGTCCCTCTCGCTCTCGTATTAAATAGCATAAGTGTCAGAGGGATCGCATGACACGAACTCCAGGTTTCGAGTTTCGTAATAGCCCTGCAGAATAAATAGTAACACTAAAGCGCAGGGCATTATCAGAGGGGCAGTGTGCTCGATAGTTCGCCCTTCAGAATAACAAGGTTCTATGGTGCAAGAAGAAGCGGACACTGACACTAGCGACATCTATGTTGTAGTCCTCATCGAGAAACTTTCAGCACTTCCATTGGAACTAACCGCTCACCCGGACAAGAGATGTCGTTATTAAGCAATCCAATTAAGATTGGTTTTTGAAATCTTTTTGTATTTTTTACTTCAACTCCAAATTTAAAGAAAGAAAGAAATCATTTATTGCCACAAAAAATAAATAGGTAAATAAAAAAATAGAAACAGTTGAAAAAAAAATACCTACACTAAACCTGAGAAGGCAGTTTTTTGGGGCAAAAGAAGCGGACTCAGCATTTGATGAGAGTGCAAGCAAATTTTCGTTACTTTCCCAGCGCTGCTGGTCTTATTTTTCTGGTTTTTCTGTGCATCTATATTTCAGTTTGTATTTTTTTATATTTTATTATGTAAAACCCATATTTTTACAGGATGACCGTAAGAGTAACAAAAATTTGGAATTGAAATAAAAAATACAAAAAGATTCCAAAAACCAATCTTAATTTCAAAAGTTTGGGGACGGGACTTCAATTCGATTCGATTCCTGCAGGGCTACTCTGCCGCCTTAAGGAGAAAAACCATAAGTGACAATTTTTGCAAAATTTTCTTTTCACCAGCCTCGTACTAAGGAAAAAATACTGAGTACGAGGCTGGTGAAAAGTAAATTTTGCAAAAAATGACACTTATGGTTTTTCTCCTTAAGGCGGCAGTACTACGAATTGTTTTCTGTTACTGTTTCCGCCACCTATTTTTGTTTGACATAAGTTCTTGTACCCAAAATGGTCGTCTGGAAGAGATCGCTTTTAAGCGATAAGACCGCCTATTGTCTATCCTGAATCTAAGTGTTTATATTATAAGTTTTTTGTACTAATTTATGGTGTGCAATAATATTGTATTGTATTGTAATACTTTCCTAGGGCATTTTATTTTTCCTTAACCTTGGACCACTCCACCTCTTTGTCCCACCGCGAGCCCTCTCGAGCACGCCCTCAGCGACTCTCACTATGAACTTCCTCTTGTAACAATTGTGAAAACATCCGTTTGACACAGTTGGGACGAGATCTTGAAGAGCGCACAAAATGACTAGAAAAGTGGACTATGTTTCTGGTACTAAGTGTAGGTAAATGAAGACTGCTGGTCACAGGCCTTCCCTCAGAATGAGAGGACTTGCGCCCGTAGTGCCCAAGAGGCAGTGCGTATAGGGAGCTTATTACACACAATACAATACAAAAGTTCTCTATCGTTTGCCCGAATTTCATATGACATAATGTATTGTTTTCCATACCTAATTATTATTTGCCTTGTAATTTATTTCTGAAATAGTATTTTCTTCAGAGTTGATATTAAACTAACCTAAACTAATTTACTGCATTTTATAAGATGACATTTAAAAAAATCCTGAAAACGGCACGGTTCTAATATATATTATGGCAAACTGGTATGGCAAGTGAAATTCCGGCAAATGAAATTCGATCAAGTAAAGATATACGCAATACATTACAATACAATAACTCTTTATTGTACACCAGAAAAACAGAGAGACCATTACAAGGCAACACACCATTGATTCATCCCAACCTATTATACGTCCCACAGCTGGGCACAGGCCTCCTCTCAGAATGAGAGGTCTTAGGCCGTAGTTTCCACGCGGGCCCAGTGCGGATTGGGAACTTCACATACACCATTGAATTGCTTGTAGTTTGTGGTACATTGCCGCCAATGTTCGATTAAATAAAAATACATAGCCAAGCGACTCCGAAATGTAACAATATTCACAGAATATGTCCCTTCGTCTAAATAAGGCGTAACAAGGTGCGATGCAGTTCCGAACAGCGCTCATAAAAAATAATAATGCGTGACTGAGACACGGAGATACGGGAATAGAGGAGTGAGAAAGAGATAAAGCTCTTGTAGACAGTGCAGCTATAAAATGAGGATTCCCAGTGACATTTAACGTACTTACCTAATGATAATGATGATCTTATCTGTATTAAATGAAGTCTTAGTAACAGGGTTTGCATTTTTACCCTTTGAGTACGGAACCCTTACAAAACTAGTAACCAGATTGTAAACCTAATCAAATTAGCTGAACATTCTAAACACAGCCTTTCGCCTTTGTAGCAGAACGACAATGGAGCGTCGGCAAAAAAGCGATCAAGGGCGACCGTCGGTAAAAACGTCAATTAAACACGTCATTAGCTTTTTGCGGACCGTACCTTCGGTTTTTGTTGACGCTACTTGGAATATTCTCTTACAATTTGTTTGGGGGGTGCAAGGGGTTTAGTGTTTCTATCAACTATTGTACAGTCTTGCATTCATATCTGCCCCAACCGGCCCTACCCTACTCTACCGACCCTGAAAATAATTCTTATCAGATATTTAAGCAGGTTTTGATCTTTAAAATTATATAAAGTCTACTTTTTATCCCAATATACTCATGAAACCGGGATCCAATCATGTATATTCAAAATGGATTTAATTCAATACTTATATGAAGTCCGAATGTTATGTTTGTGTGAACGATCGTTTGTCATAACTCTTTTTCTCAAAATCCAATAATTGTTCTGAATTGTTATAAAACAGTTGGATTGCTTGTGTGCTGTTATACAACAAACCTAACCTATAGTTTTTTATAGGACAACCATTTAAAAATTTCAGAACGCTGTAAGGTGTCAGTCGGAAAAAATGATGACAAACGATGATTCGGACAAAAATTACGGTATGACTAGCGAAGAGTTTGCGAACTTTGGCGCACCCATTCAAAATATTCAATTTATATACAAAAAAAAAGAAAAGTCAAGCATCAAATCGTTATTAAAATCGGAATCAAATTGAAATCAAAATTATAATATATAAGCAAGATGATATAAGTGAAGCATGAATGAAGAACATGGTGTTAATTATTGAGAATTTCCACGTGAATAGGAACGCCTCAGCATTATGCTGAGTCAGCGGCCGTTTCACTTTTGCGGGGACACACAAAATCGTGTATTTAGTATGTGCAATTTAGTGTGTGCAAAGAATATTTCATTAATTAACTGTGTTCACCTTTTTTTATAGTCATACTTATCATAAAAACACAATTTACAATTATTTTTGCTAATTTGATTCACTTGATGCCCTTGTGCGAGGAATTCGTAAGTTTTGAAGTTATTTTCACACGACCGTCAAAAAAAGGGGGTATTGTTTTTGCCTGCAATCTGTGCTGCGATTGACGTCATATTATAAAAAAATATTAAGTGTCCCACTGCTGAGCAAATTATATAAATACTAGCTTTTGCCCGCGACTTCCCCCGCGTGAAGTGGAATCCGGTTATCGCGCGGTGTTCCCTCAGGAATTGGGCATTTTTCAGGACAAAAAGTAGCCTATGTCACTCTCTGGCTCATAAACTATATCTATGCCAAAAAATCACGTCGATCCGTCGCTCCGTTACGGCGTGAAAGACGGACAAACACACAAACACACTCGCATTTATAATATTAGTTTGGATTAAAAAAATATATATCATATAAAAAATGACATCCTGCAAACTGTCAGTCAATTAGCCATGCTAACTTTTTAAATATGTATGGAAATCTCAAAACCATTTCGAGAAACAAGCTTTCGGTACAGTTTCTGTATATCAGATTTTAAAAAAAATCTTACATTATTAAGATATTCGTTGAAATGTTTTGATCTTCAAATGACCTTTCTCTACGTCATCAATTGAACAATGGATAATAATCCCTATGCCTTATTTAAAAAAAAACGACTGACGTGTCTAGAAGTCAAAAACAAATGTGACATTGACGTATCGTTTCGTTTTGTAGTTTGTTTGTTTATTTGTTATTTAAGCACAAAGAGTAAATAAAACCAGCATATTATCCTCTAACGGAACTGAAAATGGCAAACAGGACAGCTAATTTCGAAAAAGCCGATTCTCGCAATTTGCCACAAGTGGACAATGTCATGAAGTTTATGACGAATTCTAGCAACCACAACATCGCTGAAATAAGAGGAGCTCAAGCTCTTATGTAAGTAAATTACTGACTTAAAAATAACATCTTTATTATGTTTATACCTAATTAAATAGTACTGCAGTTAAATTTGTTTTCTCCCCTTTTTAGGTCATCCCGGGATAGGTACTTGTCCTCAGCTGTGTTTGGGATATGATGATATGTGGAAGTGCAGAGAAGCTTGGGAATCCGTATTGTCAAAGCCAGAATTGTACCAGAGCATAGAACACAAAAGTCATATACAGTAATGGCCAAAATAAGGAAACTGATGCTGAAATCTTAGAGTCAAACTGTTCTGATTGTGCAGCTTCTGCAGGTAAAATCTATTATCTTTCCTTGCGTAACTTTTGATTGATTTTTAAAAAAGTCCTTTTGTAACTAATTGTAGTTTTTTTATAGTGTTTTTTTTTTGTATTACTTTTAACTTACAAATATTAATTTTGCAGGTGGTAGGACCTTGTGCAAGGTCCGCCCGGATTGCTACCACCATCTTGCTCGCTAATCCTGCCGTGAAGCAGCAGTGCTTGCACTGTTGTGTTTCGGCGCGGAGAGTAAGACAGCCGGTGAAATTACTGGCACTTGAGGTATTCCAACTTAAGCCTCTACGTTGGCAACGCATCTGCAATACCCCTGATGTTGCAGATGTTTATGGGCGGTGGTGATCTTTTACCACCAGGAGACCCACTTGCTCGTTTGCCTTCCAGTCGAATTAAATAAAAAAAAAAGAATAGGCAGGATGTTTCCAATTTAACCTTCAATCAATCAGTTATTTATACCAACCTCTTCTTTTTAAGGTGGCTGCAAGCATTCTTTACTACTTTTATTTTGGCTTGAAAAGCGGAGTTGTGAGCCTTCCTGCACATCTACACAAATGCTTCTGGATTAAGCCTACTTTGGGATCTGAACGAACCAATCATGTTTTGGCAGAAGATGTATACAAATTAGTGTATGTGTAGTATTCATATTTATAAGTTCTTCAATGTCTATGTACCTATTAATGAGTATTAGGATGATTCTAATTTTGTGCAGTTTTAAATGGTTACTTATTTAATTAACAATACTTGAATACATATCTTTACACTTGACTGTATCTACATATATTAATGCCCTTGGCTGTACTTCACAAAATGTTAACAACCTAAGAATGTTTTAAACTAAATATGTTTTCAATTTTTGAATATTTCGCACCTTTAATAATAAAGTGAAACAATTTTATAAATTCACATTTCCAAATTGAACTTTAAATAAAACACTATCTGGTTGAATTTCAAAATGAGAAAAAAACACATTATTTCACTTTGGTTTTAAAGGGGCGATTTGTCCTACTTTTTGTATCACAGAAACATATTTTATTGTTATTAAAATAAAACAATTCATGTCTTTAAAAATTCAGTTTATTTTTATTAAATCACCCTGCAAATTTATCAGCCCACAAGCAATCATTATGATTTGATCCAAGAAGCCTACATGTTTGTAATTGACAACAGAGTGGGGCTTTAAGATTGTAAATTCTCTAATTTGCCTGATGACACGCTCAACATGGATTGGCAAACTTGCAATCGTTTTGCTCTTAATGACTTCTTCTCGGGAAGGTTTCCGATTTACGTAAACGCTTGGTGGACGCAATAGTTTTCTATTCTTACTTACTAATGCGCACTCAATTTCCAGAATTTCTTTGAAGCCTCTATCGGCTAATATCACTGCGTTAACAGGAAGACATTCGATCAGGCAACTCTTTTCCACTAGGGCTATATCTGTGTAAAAGTAATGTTTGTTTTAAAAGTACATATATTTAAATGATCTTCACAACAAAACTGCAATAGTTTTTGATGTATTTTTGGTTCACTTTACGACACCATTCCTCTTGCAGTCGTTCTGGGATTGGTACGAATAACAAATCCGGGTTATCCCGGCTGTTATTCAAACATAAAGGGACGAAACACTTGTAGCCTTCCATTTTAAACAAGTTTAGTTAGCGATTTCAAATTATTATTATTATTATTCCCCTTGATGGCGGCCTTAAGGCTTGGGCCAATGTCAGTTGTGGATTTCAAATTTTTTTGAGGTTAGCAGTCCGCGGTGACGTTAATACCTTGATTGACGTTGACATAACTGTATTTTTTTTTTTTGCGTGCGGTCAAAGGCTACACTATCCATTGTGGATTTGATGACGTCACGCCAGCAATAAATTAATATATTTTTTTAATGTAGATAGGATTGATTAAAAACAAAAATACCGAAATTAGTTTCTTAAAATGGTCTATATTTATCAAATAAATTATAATAACCATCCAAAAAAAAATTGAAGCATGGCCAATTGTCGACAAATTTCAATCTACGGCGTGTTGCAGTAACTCGGCTTTTTCCATCTAACTTGGTAATTGTCGGGGAATGGTATAAGTTTACGTTTGAACATTCGGTTCGCATTCATATTCACAAAGTTTTTTAGATTATAAAAGTTATAACTAAAGTCGTGCAAAAGTTACTAACTACTCAAGTTCAAACTCGCTGCTGAATTCGAAATAGTTTGAGAAGTTGGCGACGCATGTACGTTTGAACCAATAGTCAGTGAATGCACGTAACTATCTAGATGGTTATCGTTGGTTAGTAATTAATTTAATTTTAGGCTAACGGACTACGGTGTAATTTGACGTACAAACTGTTAACGAGTAGGTATTTATTATGTATCAACAATCAATCAGTCCATTGCACCATCTATATGGTAAGGAATTAATACTAATAATTTCAATATTGTCATTCAGAGACCAACATGACGATTACAATCCCATGTTATTTGCGCAATAGGCCTGCATTTACCGTCGGTGGCGCCACACTCGCAGTTATGCTTGAGTATATCATAGTCAGACTATACAACTCGGTAGAAACAGCTTCGAGAAAGAGGCTAATAGGCGAATACAGTTGGGCTGGGCTGCTTTCGGGAAACTTCAGCATATCTTGACGTCAGACATCCCTCGGTGCCTAAAAACGAATGTCATCAACCAGTGCGTCCTACCAGTTTTAACCTACGGAGCCGAAATGTGGACCTTCAGTGCGCGACTACTTCACAAATTCAAGGTCGCTCAGCGAGTTATGGAGAGAGCAATGCTAGGGGAAATTACATTATCATTATCAGACAAAGAATGAAAGTCACGGATGTTGCTCAGAGAATTAGTTCGCTGAGTGGCATTGGGCTGGCCACGTCTGTCGCAGGACCGATGAACGGTGGAGCAGACGAGTACACGAATGGAGACCATGGACGGGTAGATGGTTACCGGAGATGATTTTTAGTTTGTACAAACTAAACAAAGTTTCTCAAAGCTTAAATGTTAAAGCCAACAGAAACTTAAGACGACGTCTTTTACATTGCAAGACGTAGAATTCCCAGCAAACTGAGCTAAGGCGCTTTGCCTGACATGCGACAGAACAGCAAACATATTGTTTGTATACGCAGAATTAAAGCTAATTAACTGTGGATTTTTTTTATTCGACTGGAAGGCAAACGAGCAAGTGGGTCTCCTGGTGGTAAGAGATCACCACCGCCCATAAACATCTGCAACACCAGGGGTATTGCAGATGCGTTGCCAACCTAGAGGCCTAAGTTGGAATACCTCAAGTGCCAGTAATTTCACCGGCTGTCTTAATCTCCGCGCCGAAACACAACAGTGCAAGCACTGCTGCTTCACGGCAGGGTTAGCGAGCAAGATGCTGGTAGCAATCCGGGCGGACCTTGCACAAAGTCCTACCACCTGCATGGATGGAATGGAAGAGGTCTATGTCCAGCAGTGGGCTGCTGTAGGCTGATGATGATGATGATGATGAATGAACGGTGGATCCAACTAAATATTATTCTTCTGTTTTCTAACTTTTTTAACAGATTAATTACAGATCTAGACGTGGATCACCAGCTTTGTTATTTTTGATACTACATGGTTTAACATTCTTAAAAAATATATTCAATTAACAATCCGTGCTGCGTTAAATCCTTTCAGCTGTTATTCTTAGTGTTAATTTGTTCTTTATAAAGTACAATACAATAACTCTTTATTGTACACCAGTAATAGTAAGCGATATAGAAAATAAGTACTGTAGGGATTAGGCTGTATACCGCTGGCAGGTGGTAAAAATGACCGCCTGGCAGGCTAGACTGAATGTGTTTTGTATAATTTTAGTATTTTTGTATTTTATAATTCTGGAATTCGATTTAAAAAGATTGACAGCGGTATACATGCCGGAGCACAGATCGCTCCCGACAGCCTGAGAGGCTTGACCCATATCTGTAATGTGTATATCTAAGTTCCATGTCTGAATATATGAAGCCAATTGAAGATACATCCTTGTGTTTGAATTGGCTTCAAAAAAATAACCGCCTGGCAGCGGTATACAGCCTAATCCCTACAGTACACAGAGAAAATTACAAAATACGCAAGAACTTAAGAGATCATAAGGCTTAAATTTAAAGAAGGATTTTTTTTAAAGTCATTAGAGGCTAGTTTGACCTATGGTTTCTCGAGCAGAGGGTCATGGGTTCAAGCCCTGGGCCTCTTGTGTTTTTCGGAAATGATGGGCAAAAATATGTTTGTCACCATGAACTCAACGGTGCAGCAAAACATTGTGAAGAAAAACAACACACGTCTGCGAATAAATTAAATGGTGTATGCGAAGTTCCCAATATGCACTGGTTCCACGTGGGAACTACACAGAGGCTTGAAAAACACGCCAAAATAGTTCGAGAAAAAATGCTGATAAACCGACCAGTGATACAAAATATACTAAATTAGGTGTATTTATTCACAAGAGCAGACATAAATCAGGTCTTTCCTAGGCACATTACAGCTCTAACATGTTCGTAACAGCGTCCTAAACTGGAATATTCCATTGTACACGTAAGTGCTCAAGTCATCAGGAACTATTTATCAAACTACGTTAGTGGCAATGTGCGCGACATTACCACTTCTACAGTGAACGGTTTAGTAACAGTACGATCCTACTGTGTTAAAAATAAAGTTGTGTTAAATGACTTGTAATGTATAGTATATATTAGATATCATTTATTAATATTGTGAATTTTGTTTTTAAATAAAAAACGTATACCTCGTTGAGTTTCTTGCCGGATTCTTCTCAACAGAGGTTTTTTCTGAACCGGCAGTAGATTTTTCGTCGTTCATAAGCGCTTGTTATATCCTAAATTGAATAAATATATTTCGACTTTGACTTAAAGTACGTTCAAGCATTGAATACTTTATGTTTATTTTTATTTTTTATTTATTTATTCTCAAAAAAGGTACATAATTTCAATTACATCACTGATTTCGCCCAACTATGACGTTTATTGGCCTAGTTTAACCAGTCCGAAAATACTGGCTTGACTTGCTGTCCTTGTCTTCTGTGTGCCAGCAGCCAGTACAGTCCTTACTGTAATTAGCGCAGCAGATGACACGGTACCTGCCCGCAGATTGCGTCACAGCGGGGAATTGATGCCTTGATCACTTGCTAGCTGCAGTGGCTACAGCCATAGCTTGACAAAGACGTTGGGGCTGTCTATTTTATTGTAAACCGAATACCATTTAAGCAGCGACACTAGCGACATCTATGCCATAGCCCTCATCGAGAAACTTTTCAGCACTCCATCGGAACTAACCGCTCACCCGGACAAGAGATATCGTAGCGCTGGTCTTATTTTTCTGGTTTTTCTGTGCATCTGTATTTCAGTTTGTATTTTCGATAGTATAGTTTTTACGAGATGACCGTAAAAGTAACAAAATTTGGAATTGAAATAAAAAAAATACTACAAAAAGATTCCAAAAACCAATCTTAGTGGCAGTGAACATCATTCTTGACAGTTTACCACTTTACCAGATAAAAAGTAAAATAATGCTAGTGCTCAACATACGCGTTCTAAGTGGGAGGCCTTCGTCCAACAGTGGACGTCTTCCGGCCGTCGACGATGACCACGATTGCGAATGTTTTTCCTTGCTATGCTTTCTTGCAATAAAGAACAGCTCCATAAATGTCAGAGAAGTCCAGTATCCGCTGGATACACAAGCACAAAACATTCCAAACTCATGCAGCGAGGGCTAGTTGCTAACAATTCCGACATTAATCTGTATTCAGTGTTCAGAAGTTTATCTTAATCGGTTCAGTGGTCTGGCAGTTCGACTCCAACTTAAGTAACTTTCATCAAGAAATAATTTAAGAACGTTAGTAAACCAGCCTTTTCCTGCTAGAACAGTGGGGGAAGGAAAACCTTCGTCAGTTATTAACTTGATTCCTGTACAAAGTCATAGACTCTTAGTACGTTTTGGAACCAAAGTACTAAATAAACAAGTGCATATCAAATTATACTTACTTGACATGATAACAAAGAGTCAAAATAGTATACCATCCATGTGCATGCACGATGCACGTGTGGTTCATTCATCCCAGCCTATATACGTCCCAATGCTGGGCACAGGCCTCCTCTCAGAACAAGAGGGCTTGGGCCGTTGCTTGGGCCTTCACCGCAAAGCTCGTGGTAAATTTCAAGTGTAATCCGCACATGAATTTCAAAAAACTCAGAGGTGCGAGCCGAGGTTTGAACCCACGACCCTCTGCTTGAGAGGCGAAAGGTCAAATAATATACAATACACCTCTAACATATATCTAGTTTCATATTAATACAAAACCTTTTTAATAAACTTCTTAAAAATTTCAATCAATCATCTATTTAATTGTCAGTGTTCGTCAGTGCCAAGGTATAGTTGTAGGGTTGCTATGGTCACCTGATTATTGAAAATACAAACCGAAACATAGATGCACAGAAAAACCAGAAAAATAAGACCAACATTGGGAATCGAACCCAGGTCCTCGGCATTCCGTGACTCGTGCTATACCGCTACACCACTGCTGGTAAAAGTAAAAATTTGGAATTGAAATAAAAAATACAAAAAGATTCCAAAAAACCAATCATAATCACCTGATTATGTTTAGCAGGTTGACAGGTTGACGCATTATGTCCTACTCAATCGGTAAAGCAACGAACCTTTTATTACACCGACACCTATGCCTGCATGAACAATAAGGATGTTGACACCACCAATCAACTGACGTACTTTTTATGAGCTGTCAAAACACAATTCTTCCATAGAGTTTCAATGGCAATAGCGACTTATACATAAGTCGCTATTTGTTCGCCAACACAATCAACTAACTATTTATTTGTATTAAAACAACAAAAAATCAAATTTTTCAGTAAATCCAAAATTAATCTGGTTTTCAGGGCTAAAATAAAGCGTTTTTTCACTGGAGTCGTGCTTTCGATATGTTTCAAATGGCGTCAACATCCCCTAAATTCGTCAGTTGAACTGAAATTTTGAGATTTTCCTAAACTTCTTTTATATCGGGGGCGAAAACCAAAGTTTCAGTAGATCCTACTAATATTATAAATGTGAAAGTTTGTGGGTGAGTGAGTGAGTAAGTATGTTTGTTACTTCTTCACGCTAAAACGGCTGGACGGATTTAGATGAAATTTGACAAAAAGTTAGTTTATAACCTGGATTAAAACATAGGATACTTTTTATCCCGATATTCTTACGGGATAGGGATAAAATCTCGAAATAACAACCGCTGGGCTTAGAGTCATGAAATGTGTTATGTATTTAGTTATGTGTTTGTTATGTGATTAGTTTTGTGGAAATTTCCTGGGGAATTTCGTAAAATCCCGAAAATTTCAATTGCAACTACAAGTTTACGCGTGCGAAGCCGCGGGTAAAAGCTAGTCAGACAATAAATTTAAACCGTTGCTATAAGCTACCCCAGCTCTAGATGGTGACACAGAATATTACATACTATCGCACGCGACGCGATGCGACGTAAAAAACCTCATACATCAAAATCCAGATCTTCTAATAATGATTTTAATATACGCCAGCGTAAACGTAAATGTCACTCGGAGCAATAACGCCTGATTGCTGATTTCATGGCCCTTAACCCAACGGCATAAGGTTCACAGTGTTAAGCAAATAAGGCTTCTGCGAATGAAAGGCTTGCGGGTGATTTATATGGGGTTTTATTTTAATTTCCATGCGTCGTGTGAACAAGGCTCAACACTGGGTTTGCTTTGCGGCCTAATGTTGGACAGAGTCACAAAGTGTGACTTTTAACTAGTCCTACTAATATTATAAATGTGAAAGTTTGTAAGTGAGTGAGTATGTTTGTTACTTCTTCACGCCGAAACGGCTGGACGGATTTGGATGAAATTTGACAAAAAGTTAGTTTATAACCTGGATTAAAACATAGGATACTTACTTTTTATCCCGATATTCCAACGGGATAGGGTTGAAATCTCTAAATAACAATCGCTGGGTTTAGAGTCATAAAATTTGGCATATAGGTAGCTGGACGTTTGGAATAACAAATAGGCTACTTTTTATCCCGATGTTCCCACGGTATATAGATAAAATCGCGAACTAATTACCGCTGGGCTTAGAGTCATGAAATTTGACCATGATCGTTTTTAATGTAACGTCAATGACGATTTAATTTTCGGGAATTCCTACGGGATTTTTTAAACAAAAACACTAGTATTTCATAAACGGTAAAATAATATTTTTTCCAATAAAAATCAATAACGACGATAATTACGACCTGGGTGCCTTTAAGAGGCGTGTGAACAATTTTCTGCAGGGCCGACAACGCACTGGCATCGCTTAAAGCGCAGGTGTCTATGGACAGTGGTGATTACTTAACATCAGGTGACCCACTAGTTCGTTTGTCTGGCCTCTCTAACATAAAAAAATGATCACAAATATAATATTACAACCTTATTCAAGGTGTCTGCAAATTATTCCAGAATATTTCAACAGCCAACGCTTTTGGAAAGACCATCATTGCCAAGAAGAATGTAAGGGGTCAAAATTTTACATGTTATAAATAAATAAATAAATATTATGGGACAATTCACACCAATTGACCTAGTCCCAAAGTAAGCTTAGCAAAGCTTGTGTTATGGGTACTAAGCAACGGATAAATATAAGTATATGGATAGATACATACTTAAATACATATTAAACACCCAAGACCCGAGAGCAAACATTCGTATTTTTCATACAAATATCTGCCCCGACACGGGAATCGAACCCGGAACCTCAAGCTTCGTAGTCAGGGTCTCTAACCACTAGGCCATCTGGTCGTCGTTATAACAAGGTAATAACCATCTTATAACACTTTTTTTTTCTTTTCAACAACATTGTCTTCACCTCATAATTTATTCTGAGCTCCAGCAATTGACTTCAAACTATTCGGGATTAATTAAGACCTTATGAATAAACATGGGGGTAAGTCACACTGTACCCGTCTTGTAAGGGGTGGTCGACACGGGTCGCTAATTGGAGCTCGCACCCTACAACCGTGTCGGTTCAATTAGTAAGCATGTTGGAATCTTAACCTGAACTGATATCTTTTGCTAGATTGGCTATTGAAATTATATAACGTTCATTCAAATAAAAAAACCGCATTTAAATCGGTCCATCCCGTTTAAGAGCTAAGGTGCCATAGACAGACAGACACACATAGCGGTCAAACTATAACACCCCTCTTTTTGCGTTGGGGGTTAAAAAAAAACCTGATTTAACTTACACATAGCTAGTTTTTGCGGAATAACAAGAAACAATTCGATTTCTTTACGCCCATTACTGTATCTAAGCTGAGTGTACGTCGTCCCTACCGGACGTCCAATCAATCCAATTGACGGTCATCGGCTGGATTTCCGGCAAGCGGGTCAATGACAAATAGCACAAATACCAGGAAACTCACCCATCAAAGTTCTTATGTCTTCCCCATAGAGTCGGTATTGGCGTGATTGCGGTGAATAGTAATGTGGTATTGTAGCTGAGATTTCTAAGACTAGCATGGTTGCTTGTTACTTTGAGAACGTGCCAGTTTCATAGCACTGATATTAGGTTGGATCGGATTGAGGTATTGTGCTAGGCTTAGATGAAACTTTGGACTAAAGCCCAAATTTTGGTTGTGTCCTGACAGGATTATTACCTACTAAAATGTTTGATAAGTAAATAGTTTTATCTACTCTCATATCGAAATATTCGCATTATAAAATTCAAAACGTGTTTTTATTTACATACTTTTTTAAACACAATACCGAAATATTAAAACAAAAAACTCATTATGTTACGTACGCTACGTGCCTACGGATCGCTAATTTAGCGATATCGCAACCGAGCTGCGTTAGCTGACGAAGCGATCATGCCGGGCGCCGCGTGAGCACGAAGCACGAGGCGCTGACCAAGCACCGCGCGCCAGCGGCGGACGCAGCCTCCAACAGTCAGTCAATTGCTAACATCGCATTGGCTCAGGCTCTTAGGTTAAGTTAGGATTAGGAACTTATAAATGTAATTTTTATATTTTAATTAAATTAATTCCATCTAATTGGGTTTTTGGACTCTTCGCCTGCAACTTCCATATTTGGCGCAGTCGGTAGGATCCTCGAAGCTAGTCCGCGTCGTGATCGACTTTTCGCAATCGTGCGCGTGCGATCACGGGCAGCCGGCTTTCAACGCCCTAATCGAGGATGAAAAGAACCTGGAGTCTGCAGAGTGGAAGAGGAATCCAGACATCGATTCACCAAGAACACCAAGGACATGTAATTTATGTAAGTACACTTGAATCGGTCTCGTGTTGCTTCCTTTCCTTAGCAAAGTAAGTCACTCCCTGCCCAAAAAATCCGTCTTCGGAATTTAGGGCCTAGCGACTCTGCATCGAGCAGGCTCGTTAGCAAATATAGATTTAGATTAGACAATAATTTTATCATTTATTTTTAAGCATAGTTTCTGGCAAAAATCTGCCAAGTCTTTGCTTAAATAATAGTATTAAAAAAATTACCTACCTACACGCTTACTATATTATCATTAAATGATGAGTTCGCGTGTATTGAATAAAATATTAAATAGGTTAAAAAATAAAACTTGTGTGGCATAGACTTAAAACTTTGAGTTTTATATTTTTATTATTATTCATTCAGATTCTCCTTATTATCCCCTCACAAACCCCCACCATTAATGATTTCCCATTTTACTTACTTTCACTTTTCCGTTTTACTTTTCAATTAGATTATGTAGTCCAAAGCCCATCCTCTATTAATTGATACCCATATCCAAATCCATTAATGGCAACTGACAGCGATTCATATGTACATAGAGGCAGAAAGCCCGAAGGTCAGAACATCTACCATCAAATCAGCTCCTACTGCATTCACCACTAAACCAGCCTGAAGGAAGACACAACAATATACCATCCCACGATCTCCTTCTACACGATCGTGCTTAGCGTTATCGCGCTCATTATCGCTCTGAACAGAAATCGCATGAGGATCTGCTCTGTCTGGAAGAACTTCGACGAAACAGCAGAAGCCAGCAGCAACAACACAACCACTATAGTATCTTCTTGACCTGCAAACGAGGTTTCCGAGGATCACCATCCAGCAACATTTTCTCTCAGCGTTCTAAAATGGTTGCTGGTCTGAGAGGGGAGGTGTTACGTACGCTACGTGCCTACGGATCGCTAATTTAGCGATATCGCAACCGAGCTGCGTTAGCTGACGAAGCGATCATGCCGGGCGCCGCGTGAGCACGAAGCACGAGGCGCTGACCAAGCACCGCGCGCCAGCGGCGGACGCAGCCTCCAACAGTCAGTCAATTGCTAACATCGCATTGGCTCAGGCTCTTAGGTTAAGTTAGGATTAGGAACTTATAAATGTAATTTTTATATTTTAATTAAATTAATTCCATCTAATTGGGTTTTTGGACTCTTCGCCTGCAACTTCCATATTTATTACAACACTTTTCTTCTAACAAAATAATGTTATAATATAATTTTTTAAACCATTACGATACAAGGCAAATCCAAAAAGTTTATATCAAAAAGTTCAAAATTTTTTTATCTACCGGTGGTAGATTAAAAAAATGACGTGTAAAAGTGCCCATTGCGGCCTATTTGCTGAATAAATGATTTGACTTTGACTTTAACTTTGATTCTAATTTTCACTTGTCTGTGGCAGTGCCCGCTTTAGCGCATGCGTGCACATGCGCAGTGACGTACTGGGTTTTAGCGGCTATAGCGCCATTTTCGATTCATTAGTGTCGTTTTGTTTTACAAATTTTTGTTCGTGGGAAAAATTCGTTTTTGCTTAAAGATGTCTGATATCAGTGAATGCGAAGAAAATTTGACTGCCCGATATTTTAAAGATGCGAGGAAGGAAATGACTCATAATTTACCAGCAAAGTGAAGGTCCTAGTATAAGTTCTGGTTGCAATGCAGGTAACTCTCAATGGTTCTTGAACACATGATAGAGGATTTAATATATGAACTTAGATAAAATATTGTAATGAACTAAAATAATTTCTTTGCTCACCCGCGACCTTAAGATAGCTAAGTCTATGCAAATTATGCGTGTTCATGCAGTTCCTCCACCTCCACACTGTACGAACACACACAAATTACACAAACCCATCTATCACCACCACCACAACTCACTGACGCGTTTCGAACTCAACCAGAGCTCATCCTCAGAGTGACACAACCGAACACCATGCTACCAGTTGTTAGACTAACAAACCACCACCACTGTTTTAATTTGTCAAACAAAACAAAAAACTACCCGCAAAATATTAATAAATTTTAAATGTGATACAAAACTACCTTGATTTTTTAATTTTATTTATTTATTGTCAAGGCATGTTTAATAACTACCGTTAACACTAACGTAGTTTTAATACTAGGTTTAAGGAGCATGTATCGGCATATAGGAACGGGCATCCTGATAGATCTAATTTTGCCAAGCATCTGTTGGAATTAAATCATTCTATATCGGACTCAGATTCGTATGAAGTGTTACATTACTGTGACAAGGGGTTTCGTCTTGATGTGTTAGAATGTATGGAGATAATTAGGTACAATAGTATGGGGTCTATTACTAATGAGCAAATAAATTTAGTGTCATCTCCCTTGCTACGGCTTGGGTCTAATTTTAGCAACGGTAGTTATTAAACATGCCTTGACAATAAATAAATAAAATTAAAAAATCAAGGTAGTTTTGTATCACATTTAAAATTTATTAATATTTTGCGGGTAGTTTTTTGTTTTGTTTGACAAATTAAAACAGTGGTGGTGGTTTGTTAGTCTAAGAACTGGTAGCATGGTGTTCGGTTGTGTCACTCTGAGGATGAGCTCTGGTTGAGTTCGAAACGCGTCAGTGAGTTGTGGTGGTGGTGATAGATGGGTTTGTGTAATTTGTGAGTGTTCGTACAGTGTGGAGGTGGAGGAACTGCATGAACACGCATAATTTGCATAGACTTAGCTATCTTAAGGTCGCGGGTGAGCAAAGAAATTATTTTAGTTCATTGATATGGACCTCCGCAAAGTAACGCCTGATTCAATAAATTATTTAAAATATTGTATGCAACTGTACGTAATTAGGCCTTAAAACACTCATGTGACCCTTTTATGAAACTCGGCTACGCCTCGTATTTCAAGGACCCCTATTACGTTACAGTTGCATAAATAGCTATATCGAATCAGTAGTTAATGACTTTTTTATTATAAATGCGAAAGTTTGTAAGTCTGTTTGTTTATTTTGTTTGTTTGTTTGTTACTCCATTACATCCAAACCAGATAGTTTTAGTCTCACTGTCTCAAAGAAAGACAAGTATTGAACGTACATACCTAACGCTGACCGTCTATGGGCTGTCGTATTCTGAACCCGCGACGCAAAAAGAGGAGTGTTAAATAAGTTTGATCGCTATTTGTGCCTGCCTGTGTGTCTGTCTGTGGCACCGTAGCTCTTTAACTTAAACAATCTTGTAAGATTTCTTCTTTAACTATCTATTTATAAACTACATTATTACTAAGGTTGTTGTTTCATAGTACTGTTTGATTACGTTTGCAATACAAACTTGGACGGTTCTCCTCAGAGCGGAGGAATATTTATGGGGAGTAATTGAAGGGGAGCACGGGGTGATAAGACTGGTCTGCGCATTCAATTTGGTAACCAGTGAGTGTTAGTTCAACTACTGCAATGCGCGAGCATTGTCGAATTCCATCAAACAATCCATATTAATATTTTAAATGCGAAAGTGTGTGTGAATGTTCGTTTTTCACGTCGAAACGGAGCGATTTTTGGCATAGAGATGGTTTATGGGCCAGAAAATGACATAAGCTACTTTTTATCCCGGAAAGTTGTACAATTCCCAAGTTGTATCTGTGTCTATTTTTAAGTTTTTGTACTGCTTTATGGTGTGCAATAAAGAATATTTGTATTTGTATTTGTATTTGTAATTCCCGAGGGAACAGCGCGCGATAACCGAATTCCAAGCGGGCGAACCCGCGGGCAAAAGCTAGTTGTTATATAAGATTACAGAGGAACCTTATAAGTTATGTTAAAAATATATATAAAGTCTTTTGTTGCTTCTAATTTTTGTTGACTGCACTCTCTTCAGACTTCAGAAAATGAAAGTAGGGTAGGAAAGTAATTAAATACTCGGGTCTCAGACAGGGGGAGTCAGACAAGGAGATGTCATCTCTCCGAAGCTGTTCACCGCTGCATTGGAGGATGCTTTTAAGGTTTTGGACTGGAAAGGACGAGGCATCAACATTAATGGCGAGTACCTCACTCACCTTCGATTTGCCGACGATATTGTAGTCATGGCTGAGACCATGGAGGACCTCAGTGCTATGCTCGCTGACCTCAGCAGAGTTTCCGACCGAGTTGGCCTGAGAATGAACATGGACAAGACGAAAGTCATGTCTAATGTTCATGTAATGCCAACTCCCGTAATAGTCGGAGGCTCTGCGCTCGAAGTTGTTGACGACTATGTATACCTAGGACAGACGGTCCAGTTAGGTAGGTCCAACTTCGAGAAAGAGATCACTCGTCGAATCCGACTCGGCTGGGCAGCGTTCGGGAAGCTTCGCAGTGTTTTTTCAGCTAAATTACCGCAGTGTTTGAAGTCAAAAGTCTTTGACCAGTGTGTGTTGCCAGTGATGACATACGGATCCGAGACGTGGGCGCTAACGATGGGCCTCATAAGGAAGCTCAAAGTCACTCAAAGGGCTATGGAGAGGGCTATGCTCGGGGTTTCTCTGCGGGATAGAATCAGAAATGATGATATCCGCAGTAGAACTAAGGTTACTGACATAGCCCGAAGAATTGCGAAACTGAAGTGGCAGTGGGCGGGGCACATTGCACGCAGGACTGATGGCCGATGGGGTCAGAAGGTTCTCGAATGGCGTCCGCGGACCGGGAGACGAGCTGTCGGTAGGCCTCCAACAAGATGGAGCGACGACCTGGCTAAGATCGCGGGATTGCGGTGGATGCGAAAAGCACAAGACCGGTCTGAGTGGAGAGCCTTGGGGGAGGCCTATGTCCAGCAGTGGACGTCTTTCGGCTGACATGATGACTCGGGTCTCGGTACTGTTGGCACATGTACAGCAAAATACTTGAAACGTTTAGGTAATTAACTAAATGTAAACGAACTCCAGGTACCAGATTTGGTAAACAATCATTGCGGTTGTGAATTGGACACTGGCTCAGCATAATGCTGAAGCGTTGATAATAAACTAAACACCCCAGCGCTGATTTTCAGCCACCACCATTCAAACATTGTTCTCGATTTTTCCATGCAACAGTATTGTATTGTATTGTAACTCTTTATTGTACATATAAAACATATGAAATTTACAATTTACAAGAGAATGAGATGTACTCGTAGGTACAAAGGCGAACTCCATTTGCTGTCTGGTTAGCGCGAGCCAGTCTCCTTCAGCCTCAAAAGGCACCCTCGCGATATTTTAATATGAATTGCAAATATAAAGCCGGATTTTATTTATTGGGAAGTTCCAGTCGCCTTGGATTTAACAGGAAATCTAAGCGTTAAAATCTTCGCATTATTAATGCGATTGTTTTATTCTCTTAATCGATTCTTGATAAACAAGAAGGAAATAGTCGCAAATGTTTTAAATGGACGGCAAAGTCCTTCGAACACACACCTAACTAAGTAACTAGCTAACGGAAGTTGTATAGCAGTGTTTCTTTGTTTAATTTATACGCCGATAGATGTCGCTGTACGAAAACCCGATAAGTGCGAGTTGGACTCGCGCACCTAGGGTTCCGTACACATTTATATCTATTCATTTGTTTTTTTTTATATCTTCCGTTTATTACTAATGTTTATGTTGCTCTAAGTGTGTTTATAAAGGCTTATTTTATTCTATTCTATTCTATTTATAGGCATGTAAGTAAAAAGGAATCGTGTCTTGAAGATATTTATCACTTTTTCCGAGTGATTTAATAGATCCAGTGTAAGCAGAGATCTACTCTAAAGCAAAAACGCAGTGTGGAATCAGAATATTGGTCATTGATATTTACAGACAGACATAAAAAATCAAGATTTTCAGACTTTTCCACTTTTCTTTATAGTTGGTTGTGTCATAATAGCTATCTTTATGCCAAATTTCAAGATTCTGAGTTCACGGGAAGTACCCTGTAGTAGGTTCCCTTGCGAGTTTCGAAAATTTGCGGAAATTTGCAGCATAAACGGCTGCATCTTCTGATTGCGTTGGCTTAGTAGTTTGATTTTATCACAGCTCCAAGGGACAGTAGACCTCAGTATTTGATACTTTGAGCTTGATACCTCCTCTAGGTTGGCAACGCATCTGCAATACGCCTGGTGTTGCAAATGTTTATGGGCGGTGGTGATCTTTTACCACCAGGAGACCCACTTGCTCGTTTGCCTTCCAGTAGTATAAAAAAAAAAATGCGCTCACGAGAAAAAGGGTTTGACGGACAGACAGACGGACAAGAAGAGGAATAAGGATTCCGTTTTTTCCATTTTAGGTACGGAACCCTAAAAATTATACCATGTAGTCAGGTTCTTTAGCTACGTCGCCATCCGGTTGTCTATTATCAATATCAATTAATAAAATCTAACCTAACTAACAAAAAGTTGGACAACCCCCAACTTTGTCACTTCAACGTTTAATATCTCAAAAATAGCTGAAGCGATTTTGCTAAAACATGTCTGAGAACCATTGCTTAAAAACCTGCTTTCAAATGAAAAAAAACCGCATTCAATTCGGTCACTTGTTTAAGAGCTGCGGTACCACAGACAGACTCAGACACACATAGCAGTTGTTGACAATCATAAGGCTTTATCGATGTTGAAAACGAATGATAGTAAAGTTTCTTCCAAAACAACTGGGTACACTTGCAAAACTCTAAAACTTACTTAATAACTTTGTGAACAAAATTGATTTAGTTTATTTCGAAGTAGTTTGGAACTTTAAGGTCAAAACTCTTTCTACTCTCTGGTAGATTTTGTATTGTATTTTAAACCTTTTATTGTGCATAAAAACTAATGAAATTAATAAATAACAGGATAATATAAGATGTAGGTACAAAGGCGAACTCTCATACCGGATCTACGTATAGGTACTTTCCTAATTTCAGAACACTAGTTCCATCGGTAGAGTGGTAAAATCACCTGCCGCAGGGCTACTACGAAACTTGAAACTCGAAGTTTGTGTCTTGCGGTCCCTCTGACTCTCATACTATTTAATACGAGAGCGAGAGGGACCGCACGACGCGAACTTCGAGTTTTGTAGTAGCCCTGCTGAATCTGAGAGACGAGCGAACTAAAGAAAACTGATATTAAACATATTGGCCCGGATAACTCACGTTTTAAATCGAGTTTAACTCGACATCTAGACGACCGGATGGCCGAGTGGTTAGAGAACCTGACTACGAAGTTTGAGGCCCCGGGTTCGAATCCCGGACGGGGCAGATATTTATAGATATTATAATAGTACGAATGTTCGTTCTCGGGTCTTGGATGTTTAATATGTATTTAAGTATGTATTTATCTATACAGTGTGTATTTTTAATATTACCTCAAACTGTAACCAGACGAAGATTTAAGTCATGTGAACTGGTATCAAAACAAATTGTTAATTTAAAATTAACTAACAGAGCGTAATTAATTTTTGAAATATTTTCGAGCAGCAATGTAATGCGTACAAGAAGAGAGAAGCGTTCTGTGACAGCTGTCACGTCAACAAGTGCGACGTTTTGAATAAAAACAAAGTAGTATCGCGTAACGATACATTGCGTGCTAATTAATTTTGTAAGGAAAATAATAAGTCTAAATTTTTTACTAAAACATAGTAAAATGTGATTATTCTTCACTAACTGCCCTTAAAGTTTGAGGTAGTATTAAAAATACACGCTGTATAAGTATGTTTATCCGTTACCTAGTGTCCATAGTACAAGCTTTGCTTAGTTTGGGACTAGGTCAATTGGTGTCAAGTGTCCCATGATATATATTTACATGTTTCGGGCTATTTAATATGAGTGATTCTCACTGTAGTTTTATGTTCATAAAGGAAACTGCATCGACAAGTCCTGCCCTTAACGACAATGTTCAACCTTACCCATATACCTACTCGAAGGTTTTTGATCCCATGGTGTATTTAGGACCCTTACTTGGAACCCTTTCAGCGTAGTCGGTAAAATATAATATTCTCCGTCGTTAGAAGGGCGCATAATGTAATTTGTGTACGAATTCAAAGCAGCCTGCTCAATGGGGACCCGGGCTTTCACGAACCCGCGAATTATTCTTAGAGATCCGCATCAAATGAGTAAATACAACAATTTGTTTCATCTTTTTTAGGCGTAGGTGGTAAAACCTTGTGCAAGGTAAGCCCGGATTGCTACCACCATCTTGCTCGCTAATCCTGCCGTGAAGCAGCAGTGCTTGCACTGTTGTGTTTCAGCGTGGAGAGCAAATTACTGGCACTTCAGGTATCCCATCTTAGGCCTCTAGTTTGGCAACGCATATACAATAACCCTGGTGTTGCAGATGTTTATGGGCGGTGGTGATCTTTTACCATCAGGAGACCCACTTGCTCGTTTTCCATCCTGTCGAATAAAAAAAAAATAGGCACGTCTAGTAGACGTTGCTTTAACTTATTTTTAGTTTCACCCGTCTCGTTGTTTGTATGTCGGTCTGTAATCAAATCTTTCAAGTTAAATTCGACCAACTATGAGTAGTCGGGTCGACTCAAAACTTATGGGAAATTGCGTGACAATACAATAATCTGGTAGTGACATCCTAGTGGTCCGGCCAGGATCGTCTCCGCAGCGCGGAACTCTTCAACGGTTAATGGCTCGACTTGAAATTTGGTAAGTATGCAAACATTTGCATTTGTCAACTTAAGCATTGTCACCCAAACTACATAGTTAAAAATACAAATAAAAGAACAGTCAGCAAAGAAAGTTTGTAATAAAATTTTTTTTTTTTACCAAAAACTATTACTAAAAGGTTTGGCTTAACCAGGCTTAACTAAGGTACAATCTCCCAATAATAGGCACAGTCACAGTCTCTTTTCCAATCTTTACCTGTGGCTACACTGACGATGACCATTGGATCTAATACTTCAATTGGAATCCCATAATCTCACATAATTCCCGCGGGAAATTACAACATGGTCATCACAAACATTGCATAAAAACACCCGTGTCCCTAATTTAAAGCCTTAAGCTGTTTCAGCGTGAAGACAAAACACACAAGGTTTCAAATTGACAATAGGTAAGAGTTAAGTAACATTTTGTACGGAACACTAATACGAAAATCTTTGCGTACGTAATAACCCAGTGTATTTTATCAATAAAAGAAAATTTTATGTTCTCATTCAATATTAACCATGTTTATTCCCATGCCGGGACGATAAAACAATATAAGTGGCATGTTTTACCCTTTTACGATAAGCCTACGTTACGGTGAATATAAATGCTTCTTATTGTTATTTTATTGCGAATAAATATTTACTTACGCAAGATTTGTTGTTTGTAAACTTACACTTGCACTGTTGAGTAAATAGGACAATAGTGACTCGATGGGTATGTATTTGAATATCGAATGTTAAAATATCGAATGGGTCATAATATTGAAAAGGCATTTATCTTAAGACTGTACTTTTTTTAGATTGTTATAAATCTAACCTAACCTAACCAAAGGGGTTCTATACGATGCCGTTTTAATGAATCCCGAGAAGTTTACGGTTTCAGAAAAAAACCTTTCGGTATTATGACCCATTCGATATTTTAATATATTCGATATTTTAACATTCGATATTCAGATGCGTTCCCGACTCGATTCACAATAAGTTGTCTAATTTTTAAGGTTCCGTATTGCTGTCACTTACGTGTCCATCCGTCCGTCTGTCGCGCAGTTTATACAACCAAATTGATGAGCAGTTTTAAAATTTTCAGTGTTAACAATTACTGGACCCGAAAGCCATATAAATTGACATTTTATTGCCATGGTGGCCTAGTGGTTTGACCTATCGCCTCTCAAGCAGAGGGTCGTGGGTTCAAACCCCGGCTCGCACCTCTGAGTATTTCGAAATTCATGTGCGGAATTACATTTGAAATTTACCACGAGCTTTGCGATGAAGGAAAAAATTGTGGGGAAACCTGCACAAACCTGCGAAGCAATTCAATGGTACCGAAAAAAACCGCACGTACCACATTGAGATCCAAAATTAACCTCCTTAAATTAGCCTCGTGTCCGCGATTGTTTCAACGCATTTTTAAGTGCATTAGCTTTAAAATTAGGAAAATCCGTAAATGAATGCGTGGACGCAATAAAATGCCGGTCTAATATAAACGGCGGCACGTCGGGGGCTGAGTTACTGCTTCCGGTGAATTTGGGATCGAGATTTATGGGACTTGTATTAGAGGAGCTTCAATTATTTTAAATTATTAGTTTTTCCCTTGATTCCCTAAGGCATTTCGTTCTAGGCATCTTGCTACAAAACTATAAAATTATTATTTCATTGAATAATACAAAACAGATCTAATCTAAAATGAACAAATTTATATACTAACTTAAAGGTATAAAAATAAACTAACACAATATATACATCATAACTAAACTGACAAAATAATAGCAACTAAAAATTTAACACATTAAATTAGAAATATTAACAAAAAAGTAAGAGAATAAAACTATAATTTAAAAATATAAGCTATCGCTGTTGACCCGCGGCAAGGATCCCAAGATACTTGCAGCATTGCCACGCTGGATCGCGAGACTTAGCCGTTGGGCAAAGTAGGAGCCAGCCCTGAGATCACCACTGGCAAGGACCAACCTTGTGGACAACTCCTTACAAAGTTTTTTTGTTTGAGACGACCACGGGCCCAAAGTCTCTACAGCCAGCGCAACAAACTCGTAGTTAGCGCATAGCTGTGAGTACTTTCTGGCCTTCAAAATTTGCGCTTGTTCGGCTGCAGCTCCAGCTCTCCGAGCGGTGCTAGTGACGTGAGACGGTGCCAATGTATCCACGCAAGTGGCGTCCCAAACTAGAGCACGTCCAAGACTCCAGGGCACAAGTGTGGCTCCATCTGGTCTCTTGCCATCATCATCTTGGATTGTAAATATACTCAGAAATAAAAAGAATGTGAAACAGATCTATGTATGGTGTGTATAGAAGATTTAAGGTAAATAAGTAAGTGGCCTTATCGGTTGAGCGCGATCTCTCCCAAAATAACAGAGTGGAATTAAAGTTACAAGCTGCCAGTCTAGTCAAAATTATAATAAAAAGCATCGATCTGCCTGATTTCGCCAACTATTACTAAAACCCCAGAGGTTTCCAATAGTGGCCAACTTTGTAAAACCTATAATGTAAATCTGTACCTAAATAAATAAAAAAAAAAAAAAAAAAATTGGTAGAATGGCGTTTTCAGGAAAAGTTGTTGAAATTACTTTTTTATTAGATGTGGATGAAATTTCGTTCTCCTACTCAGAATCAGGAGTTCGATTGCAACAGGAAAAAAAAGTGTCCTCGGTTTTTCATATAATTTTGTGTTATCCATTACAAACATCATTTTTTAACAACATTTAATGAAATAAAATATATTTATATTTCTATTTCTACATTACCGCCACAGAGACGTGTATGAAAACGGTAACGCAATGGAATAAAAAATTATGTCCCACTTTTTTCTTCTATTACAATCGAAAGCGCTCCTGATTCTGAGTAGGAAAAGGGAATTTCATCCAAATCTATAGAAAAAGTAATTTCAACAACTTTATTTGAAAACGCAATGAAAACGCCCAAAAATCAAATGCCTCGTCCTACCCACAGCGATATGACAGTTTAGTATAGAGTTTGAAGCGCTATCGCTATCGTCCTAACCCTTCGTGACATAATTAAATCAGGTAGGCGTCGAGATTTATGAGATTTGTCACAATAACCTGACTCAATTGGGCGACGATTCCGAGTCTCACGCCAAGTCGGCTAATTACGCTCCAAAACAGTGTAAAATCAGTAACCAATTCTCATAATAACGCACAGAAAATGAAATTTGACTGTAACAAAAAACTTATATATTGTGCAAAAGCATCCCAAATCGCAAAATAATTTTAGCAAGCCTAGTTTTTTAAATACCTATTCAACGATGCCCGACGCTATACTACTACATCTTTGTTAAAACATGTACCTATATAGCAACGGCGTAAAGTTAAAAGTTGTCAGTTTTGTGACGATTTTCCCAGTTACTCCATCCATACAGTTAATCCATACTTCCATACTAATATTATAAATGCGAAAGTCTGTTTGTGTGTTTGTCAGCCTTTCACACCGTAACGAAGCGACGGATCGACGTGATTTTTGGCATAGAGATAGTTTATGGGCCCGAGAGCGACATAGGCTACTTTTATCCCGGAAAAATGCAGTGTTTCCGAGAGGACACCGCGCGAAACCGAATACCACGTGGGCGGAGCCGCGGGCAAAAGCCAGTATGGAATAAAACGTCACAAATCTGATAATATTTAACTTTTCTTTAACTATGACGTTGCTAGGTATGTTTTATTGAAAATTCCTTAACGTGATTAAGATGTAGCGTTGATGCCGAGGAGAATATAGGTACGTTCATCATCATCATCATAATCATCATCAGCCGGAAGACGTCCACTGCTGGACAAAGGCCTCCCCTTTAGAACGCCAGAATGAACGACAACTCGCCACTTGCACCGGTTTCCCGCAAGTCTCACGATGTCGTCAACAGTCCTGGTGGGAGGCCTGCCAACTCTTCGTCTTCCGGTTCGTGGTCGCCACTCGAGGACTTTTCTCCCCCAACGTAGGTAGGTGTAGGTGTACTAAAAGCCTAAAACTCCAACTCAGCGTGACAGGGTCTTGGCTGAAGCTGCAACGGTACTTCACACAAGCTACACGGGACGCGGGATGATTCAATTTCCGTCAGATAAGGAGTTTACGAGGAAATGATGAAAAACTTGAAAAGTGTTTTATCATGTTCGACAGCGATCCCTGCTGGAAAATGTCTTAGTGACAATCAAATTGAGAGGTAAGTGAAAATAGTACGGTTAGAGGGAAACCTTTATAAGTTTCTGTTGTAAATTATTTTAATACAAGCTTTTTTCGCAGACTATATTTTTCGTAGACCATTTGTTTGTATTGTCAGCCGATTGTCATGTTTATACACAAGTCCATCCGTAGTTATATTTCTGCGATTACGCGAGTACGTTTTACTTGTTTAACAAAAGGGGTTATTTGTCATTTATGACTTTATTAATAATATAAAATAAGATCAGTTCTCTGAAAATAAACAAATAAATAATGTAAAAATTCGAGAGCCCTGTTGCAACCGACTGAGACACTGACGAATGTCGCATTATTGCCAATTAGGAAATTAACGCGTTGTGTGAACCTGTGTGTGACAGCAGCCGGCCAGATCAAAGGTTCGCGAACTAATTAGCCTGTGGTCTCCGCCATTGGAGGGAAAAGGCTATAGAACTAAAAAGAAGTGGTATAGGGTATACTTAGTTGTAAAATTAATTATGTCTAAGTATCTAATAAATTTATTTTTATGTTTTATAAAGTCGCACAATAAATTACTTTTCTAGTTTACAATTTATCTATTTATTTATTTAGACCTATGTAGCTAATGGTGTGTATTGTAGTGTGTCTTTATAACGCTCAGAGGGTTGCCGACGGTGCTGGCTGAAAATCAGCGCTGGGGTGTTTTTAACGCTTCCAGCATTATGGTGAGCCAGTGTCCGATTCACAACCGCAATGATACATACCTTTGTGTTGTTTATCTGTACCAAATAGTAGTATTGTCTTGTGTTGTGAATAAATGTATTTTCTTTCTTTCTTTTTTTCTTTAGAAGTTCTAGGGCATATATTTAAGAGCCTATAGCTCTTGTCGGTGGAGTAATCGCCATTCTGTACGCCTCTCTGCCAATGTCTAGATATTAAATTGACCTTATCTTTGGCTTAATAAAGGCACATCTCGGTCTTCCCCTGCCTCTCCTGCCCTCTATTTTCCCTTGAAATAATATTTCTATGTCCCTATCATCTCGTCATGAATCTTCACCATCATTTTGTACAAAAAATTCGGAAAAGAATAATAATTCTATCAGAATTCTGTGTACGCACTTAAAAGCGCGTCGACAAATTGTTTCGCAAACAAACCGTGGTTCAAACTTCCCAGTGACTCAAAGCGCAGGTCCGGAAGTTCCTGTCAGATCCATGACACCTCCTGATAGGCTGCTGGGGATGCTTCAAAGAGGATTCTAGAAAATTTTCATCAGGAAACGTAACGGAGCAGACTTTGCGAGTAATGGTCATAATAACAGAGTCCTAATTGCAAGAAAATTCTATCTCTACATAATTTAAATTAAACAGTCGCATCGTTTAGGTCAGTGTTTTTCAACCTGTGGGTCACGACCCCCTGGGGGGTTGCGAAGCCTCTTTAGTGGGGTCGCCGTGCCCCTATTAGTTGCTGGGAAAAATTCAGTAAAAAAAAAGTTTAAAAATATTTATTAAGAAAATTTTACCTTACTCATTATATTTGTCGCAAAATAATATGCATGAAAAAAAAACAACGGGTAGTGGGGTCGCGAAATATTTATTCATATTAAACGGGTCGTATCATGAAAAAGGTTGAAAAACACTGGTTTAGGTAATATCATGATAATGAGAGGAATAGACATACATACATACAAGTCGAACACATAACCCTCCTTCTTCGAAATACGTTAATTTTGTCCAGTAAACTCTCGCAACTGCAACCTTAGCAAAAACTATCCCGGCTCCCCATCCCCGGTTAACCGAGCCCTTGTTTGAGCAGCAACCCGGACAAAGCTAATATTGACACACCCGGAACTAAAATGCGTGTGGGTGTCCGGCGGTGTCCGGCAGTGTCCGGTTAGCAACGGATTGGGCTTTGAAGACTTGCTCGAGTGTAAACGGCATGTAAATAAAAATAAATACAACACATTAGTTTCTCAGTTACGGTTGAGTTCGCACTGAGAAGGATCCGACCAGACAGTGACAGGTTTTTACATACGAGGGAGAAAACGAGCATGCCGATCACCGGATGTAGACGACAGGATAGCCTAGTGGTTAGAGAACCTAACTATGAAGTTTGAGGTCCAGGGTTCGATTTTATATCTATATCTGTAGAATAATACGAATGTTTGTTCTCGGGTCTTGGGTGTTTAATATGTATTTAAGTATGTATTTATCTATATAAGTATGTTTATCCGTTGCCTAGTATCCATAGTACAAGCTTTGCTTAGTTTGGGACTAGGTCAATTCGCTACCCCGAACGAATAAAGCGGTAATATCAAAAAGTCAAGTTTCCAGAAAAAAATAAAAACTAAAAAATAGGTTTTGTGGCTAAGTTACTGAGTCGATAACCAAAATATTGGTATCAAAACATGCCCGTAAAAATAACTCGTAATTCAGTGCATTCTATGTAATAATAATTTACACGTGTAATTAAATAAAATGAAAAAACTAGTTATTTTTATATTCGTTTATAACTTGTTAACTCATTTAAGTTGTAAGAATTGTTTACGTCTTTATTCCGCGGAAAACAAAAATCTTTCTGCGACGTAAATGCACAGTATGCAGTTTCACCCCGCATTTTTGACAGTGTGTATCTTTACGCAGTCTGTTAATACCGCTTTATTCGCCGAACTTGGAAAGTTTTACTGTAACTTAATAGATTAAGGCGCATTTTTTGGACTTGAGATATTTAAGTAACTTAACTATATGTTTTGAAATTGTGCACTGAATAATACCTCGTAAATATATAAACCTGCCTCTATTTATAGTAAATAATTAACATGAGACCCAACAAAAATAATAGAAATCTTCTTTGACATTATTATAACAATAATCAAATTAAAAAAATTGCCCTTGCAATGCCACTTTCCTATGAAAAAATAAAATAAAGACCCATCAAAAGAAAAACAACTGTTCAGGTTTCCTCATTTTCATCGCTATTATTATAATCGCCTTGCGTTTGCTGACTATTTTGGGCAATTAAACTCTTATAAAAATCTCATTCATGACAAATCTGATGAGGGAGGGTGGCAGTGTAGCGTCGACAAAAGCGGAAGTGTTGAGGGAGATCGAGGAGTTCTACGGACTGCTCTACGAGTCCGTCACTAACCCTGTTTCCAGTGCGGCGACTCTAGACCCAAGAGCCAAACTGACCCGACACTTATGCCGAGGACATCCCGGACATCAGCCTGTACGAGATAAGGATGGCCCTGAAACAGCTTAAGAACAACAAGGCGCCGGGTGAGGCCGTAATTACGTCAGAGCTTATGAAGGCGGGTGGATCACCGGCTCTTAAAGTCCTTCAGAGGCTCTTCAATTCCGTCTTGCTTGAAGGCACAACGCCAGAAGCGTGGAACAGGAGCGTGGTGGTGTTGTTCTTCAAGAAGGGTGATAACACCCCATTGAAGAACTACAGGCCCATCTCGCTGTTGAGCCATGTTTATAAGCTGTTTTTCAGGGTCATTGTAAATCGTCTCGAACGCAGCCTTGATGACTTCCAGCCATCCGAACAAGCCAGATTCCGAAAATGCTATAGTACCATGGACCATATACATACGCTACGGCAGGTCATACAGAAAACCGAAGAGCATAACTTGCCGCTGTGTCTAGCGTTTGTGGACTACGAGAAAGCCTTTGATTCAGTCGAAACTTGGGCGGTGCTGGAGTCTCTCCAACGATGCCGTATTGACTATCGATATATAGAAGTGTTGAAGTGTTTGTATAAAAACGCCACTATGTCGGTCCGAGTACCGGAAGAGAGTTCGAAGGCGATTCCCTTGAAAAGAGGCGTAAGACAGGGAGATGTCATATCTCCGAAGCTGTTTACTGCCGCTTTGGAAGACGCCTTCAAGCTTCTGGAATGGAAAGGACTAGGCATCAATATCAACGGCGTACACATCACTCACCTTCGGTTTGCCGACGATATCGTGGTCATGGCAAATTCGATGGAGGAACTCAGCACGATGCTCGAAGGCCTCAATCGAGTCTCCCAACGGGTGGCCTTCAAAATGAACAGGGACAAGACAAAGGTCATGTCGAATGTCCATGTGCTGCCTACCCCTGTTTTGGTTGAGAATTCGGTTCTTGAAGTTGTTGACGCGTATGTATACCAACGACAAACCGTCCAATTAGGTAAGTCTAACTTTGAGAAGAAGGTCAATCGTCGAATCCAACTCGGATGGGCAGCGTTTGGGAAACTCCGCAATGTCTTTTCGTCCAAAATTCCTCAGTGCCTTAAGACGAAAGTCTTTAACCAATGTGTGTTGCCAGTGATGACATATGGATCCGAGACATGATGCTTTACTGTAGGCTCAGCGAGCTATGGAGAGAGCTATGCTTAGGGTTTCTCTACGGGATCGAATCAGAAATGAGGAGATACGTAGAAGAACACGGGTCGTAACGATAAAAAAAACCGATGAGTAATACTAACGTTTAATTTTTTGCTTAATACAAAGATATTTGTTGTTTTACCACTGTTTTTCTCGCTGTTAATGAAATGACAAAAGCAGCTTCCTACTTCGTTGGCACCACGCTTGGCTATTTGTTGACTTCATAAATAATAATAACCCTTTTGTTTTGTAGATCATTAATAGTGAAATTGTACATAGAAAATTTTCGCTTGTTATAGAATAAAAGAACTCACTTCACTGTCTGAACATACTGTCTGTTGAATATTTTCTACTTCACGTTTTTCGCCATTCTTTACTTCTCTTACTTCTTCTTTTTCTTGAATATAGCATTCATGTTACTATTACATCTTTTAAACTATTTAAAGTATCTAAACATTGTCCTACATCGCCACCAAAATATTTTAGTTAATATAGACTTAACAATAGTTTACTTTCGAAGCGTTTGAATATTTTCGGCGAATAAGGCGGTAATAATCATGTACGATCTTTTGAATTAGATCTTGATAGTGTAATATATCGATACACCTGTGTTGCGATTCATTTTGGTTCGACAAGTTGACGTAATTATTACATTTTTTTTTAATAATTTCGCAAGGATAAGTGCTATGCTTATGAAAAAAATCAGAAATGAGCAGCTGGGCACTTTGCATCTAATAATGCAATAAAATGATAAAAGAGATTACAGCACTTACCGCTTTATTCGTTTGGGGTAGCGAATTGGTGTCAATTGTCCCATGATATTTATTTATTTTACCTGATGGGAATGGGAAGCAATCACCTCTGCCCATGGACACCCATAACACGAGGGGCGTCACATTTCCTTTACTGGCCCTTTGAGAGATTGGCTTATTATTAACCAACGTAAAAAAAAGGAGGAGGTTATCAATTCGGTTATATTTTTTTATCATCATTATTATTATTTTTTATGCTATGTAGGTAGCGAAATTAATAGAAAATTGAACCTATAAGTACTTCAAAATTCGGTAAGAAAATTAAAGGCAAGTCTTTGCCAAAAAATTGCCACAGGGTAAGAAAGGCTAAATAATTGCCCGCTAATGTATGCAAATTGCGTCGAACGCCGCTAATCCGGAGAGAGGGAGACGGCGAATAACCGGGAATTGTTATTCAAGAACGACGCCGTGAAATTATATGGAAAAGAATCGCTGGAATTGTTTATATGAGACGGGACGGGTACGACACGGGACAGGCAAGATTGTGAGGTCACTTTCTATAATCTATGAAAGGTTGTAAATAATTTTCAGCACAATTACATTTTTACAAAATATACTTGGGTTGATATTCATTTTGTTTCAAATTCAAAGTGCTCAATTCAAGCGGAAGATTTCCCATTTGCACCGAATTACATCATCATCATCATCATTCCATCCTATATATGTCCCACTGCTGGGCACAAGCCTCCTCTCAGAATGAGAGAGCTTGGGCCATAGTTCCCACGCGGGCCCAGTGCGGATCGGGAACTTTACACGCACCATTGAATTGCTTCGCGAGTTTGTGCAGGTTTCCTCACGATGTTTTCCTTCACCGCAAAGCTCGTGGTAAATTTGAAATGTAGTTCCGCACATGAATTTCGAAAACTCAGAGGTGCGAGCCGGGGTTTGAACCCACGACCCTCTGCTTGAGAGGCGATAAGTCAAACCACTAGGCCACCACGGCTTTTACCACTCTCACGATGTCAGTCCACCTGGTGGGAGGCCTGACACACTGACGTCGCATACTGTAAACATATCCTCGGGACGCAGGGCGGATAAAACGATAATTGGCATTATTTCGCGTACCTGGTGGATTACTACGAAACTTTCAAATCGAAGTTCGTATCGCACCGTCCCTTTCACTCGCGTGTTAAATGACATAAGCGTCAGCGGGACGGCAACATACGAAGTTCGAGTTTTGCTCTTCGTGGTACAGGGCCTGATGAACAATCTCACTCGACGGGACCGACGACTGAATTAGTACCTGAAAAGATAAGTACAACTTAGTAATGCTAAATGTTACAAAAGTAATTAAAGTTAGTTAAATCCGCCCGTGAAATTACTTTCACATCTAGCATGTATGCTATATTATTAAAAAATACTAGAACAGGTACCTATGACAGTTAATTTTCTAAATCTTAAATTATAAAAAAATTAGACATCCCTATTTCTTATTTTAATTTCTACTCTTATACAAGTTTGTATAAATGAAGGCATTTTTATGGTTCCGGAGCCAAAATGGCAAAAACGGAACCCTTATAATTTCGTCAAGTCCGTCTGTCTGTCTGTCTGTCCGTCCACATCAACGTGTGGCACATAGTTGGACAGCTCTTTTGAAAAGATAGTAAGGTTTCTCTAAAACTTTTTTGATTAAGTGAAGATTTCCGGAAATAATCGCTCGCAAAGTAGCAAAAATTGTGTCCCCCCCTCTATCTTGTAAACCGTTTGTCCAAAAAATATGCAAAAAATATGGAAAGGTAACGCTTAATAAATACTTTCAACGAAAATTGGTTTCAACAGCATCGGATAGACCATTTTTGAGTTATTGCTGAAAAACTGCGCTTCTCAACAAAAGGACGTAAGTGCTCTTTTTCTGGTAATAGATTTTAAGACTGTAGTCAGTGTATTAATTGTGTTATAACGCACATAATATTACTTGATTTTTTTCGTAATGGCTACGGAACGCTCTTGGTCGGTTTTAATAAAACTTTTTTGCTGACATTCTTTGCATTGTAATACTCATTATCTACAAATCTGTACCTACGGGACTATTGTACCTAGCTTTAAGGCAATCCAACCAGCAAAACGTGCTTCATTTAAATTTTCGTGAGAAGACAATCCACATTCGTCATTCTAAAGCAGAATTCATTTAATTTAATCACCAATAAGATGACCACGCTAAAAAACAAACCATCAAAACTAACAAAAAACACCCAAACATTGCAAAAGTTATAGCGAAAAACAAAAAATCTATCGTCAATATTTTCCTTATCAAGCCTTAGTCCGAGCCAAGGTCGCGAGTGAGAGGGGAGAGGAGGGAGGGAGACGCACGATGCGCGCGCGCATGGCACGGACTGGCACCGCCAGGTTAATTAATTAAACATTAACATTATTATAAGACGTGCGCACCTGTTTTTATTGAATTTTTGTGCATGGATGCATAATTATTTACGTATTTAGTGGAAAACAGCTCGCATCGTTGTGCGCTTTTTAATTATTAATATACTCATAACTCTCATAAGTATATAATTTTACTAGCTTTTGCCCGCGGCTCCGCCCGCGTCGTATTCAGTTATCGCGCTGTTCCCTCGGGAACTTTGCATTTTTCCGAGATAAAAAGTAGCCTATGTTACTCTCGGGCCTATAAACTATCTCTGTGCCAAAAATCACGCCGATTCGTCGCTACGTTACCACTACGGTATCACTTACTATTTTTGGTGTACAATAAAGAGTCTTTGTATTGTATTGTATTGTATTGTACGTTACGGCGTGAAAACGGACAAACATAAAATAATATATAAATAAATGCGTGGAGGCGGAGAAGCTGCATGAACTCACATTTGTTGCAAAGACGTAACTATCGTCTCAGGTCGCGAGTGAGCAAAGTAATGGTTTCTAGTTCATAAGATCAAATAACGCCGAATAAGGGCAATCAGGAGAAAAAATCCGTGTAGTTTTAAAAATTGGTACCTACAGTTATATTTTTCAATATCCAGAAGAACCAAGGGTGGGGGCTGTGCTGAGGGTACAAGGGGGGTTTAAGGTACCTTTTTTTCAGGTTTTTGTTCATATTTTGAAAATTTGTAAAAATAACATTATGATTACTTCGGGCAAGTTTTTACACAAAATTTCCTACAAATTTGGTCATATCCATTTTTGCTCTATAATCAATACTTTAGGAGATACAGGGTGTTTAAGTTGGCATGATTCATAAAATTATTTTAGTATTTGATGTTGCTTGGTATTTAAACTCGGTACTTATCGATACACAATTGAACTTTAACGCTTAGTATTCCACACCACGTCCGTGTCAGGCTTTGAATTGACGAACTTCATTTACATGACGTAAATGAGACACGAATTTGAATGTCTTCGACCACAAAAAATACGTTTAAAAACATAAAATTTGTAGCTTTTAGCCTTGACTTTGCCCGCGTTTTGTTTGGTTTATATACAAGTACATACTAGCTTTTGCCAGCGGCTTCGTCTGCATGGAATTCGGTTATCGCGTGCCGTTTCCTCGGGAATTTTGCATTTTTCCGTGATAAAAAGTAGCCTATGTTACTCTGGCCCATAAACTATCTATGCCAAACATCACGTCAATCCGCTTGGTTTCGACGTGAAAAACGGACAAACACACACATTTCACATTTATATATTAGTATAGATAAATGATAGATGGTTAAAGTAAGTAAATCAGTCGAGTCAAGTGAATTAGTTCGTTGAAGTGGCAATTGGCAGGTTATACAGCAACGATAACAGGATAGTATAACTAGTAAATTTATCAATAAATAAATATATATCATGGGACACTTGACACCAATGACCTAAGTCTCAAACTAAGCAAAGCTTCTAGGTACTATGGATACTAGGCAACGGATAAACATACTTATATACATAAATATTAAACATCCAAGACCCGAGAACAAACATCCGTATTATTCATACAAATATATAATACGGGACTTATCACAGTCAACTTATCACTGACTAAAAATTCCGAAAGTTGAAAGTATGAGAGGAAGAATGGCAGTTGGGGCCGAAAAATTCTCTAGTATTTTGTAGTGTTCATAGATTTAATCCATTTCGTTACCCGCCAGTAAAACTTAACCTTTTTTTAACAACAATTTCTTTAATAACCCAACTTTTAACAGCAACAAAGTTCCAATACGCAACCGAAGTTGCGGACAACAACTAGTTCTAGTAAAACTGTCGACAAAGTCCCCAATCCGTATTAAATCATCCAGTCACTTTGCTTTGTTAGCATTAAGTACAATGGTACAAACATATACAAACATACTATTGTAGTATGTTAATGCCTTTTGGGCTCGCTGTGTGTACGTCGCACCCATTTATTATAATTAGTGCGGAGAACTACACGTCTCACGAGACATAAATCACGAACCGCATGCGCACAAAAATATAGTATGTTGACTTATTAATACCTACTGTTAGAGAGGTAGTTAGCGTTTTGTACCTCAAAAAAATTAAGTGTTTGTAAAAAAAACAGGAGGGGTTCCCAAGTTGACGAGTAATTTTTTTTTCAACTCCTGCTTTTTATCCGAAGATGTCAAGTTTGTCGAGGGTTTTTTAGCTATTAAATTAGCTATTGAAATGGCTGAAAAAAATCCAAATAATATATTGAATTGACGGCCGGATGGCCAAGTGGTTAGACAACCTGACTAAGCTTGAGGTCCCGGGTCGATTCCCGGCCGGGGCAAATATATGTACGAATAATCCACTCCGTGAGCTATTAAAAAAACCTTCGGATTTTAGAAGCATGCTTCGGGTATTGACGATAACACGCGATCGTGATATGCGGTTCTTTACCACTACCATGAGTTTACAGTGACCGTAGTCGATAGCGACGGCGTAAATTATTTATCTGTGCCCTTAGTGTAAGTTTTCGGTTACAAAATGCGTCTCGATCGCGTTCGCGTTAAAATCTCAATTTGTATGGAAACACGAACATCGCAAACGTTCCGCTAGAGGCGCTGTTCGTGTTTCCATACAAATTGAGATTTTAACGCGAACGCGATCGAGACGTATTTTTAACCGAAAACTTACACTAAGGGTAATGGAGAATTGTACAGCGACTCGACAAATAATTTACGCCGTCGCTATCGAGTACGGTCACTATAAACTCATGGTAGTGGTACTGTTCTGTTATAAACTTGCAAAACTTTTCAAACTTACCTTTACTAGTATGTGTTTAGTATACCAGTGTACCATTTCCTAAATTATAGAACTAAATTGCATTATTATGTAATCATATGAAAACTAAAGCTCATAAATTCAATTCAAATTCAAAATTCAAATCATTTATTCAGCAAATAGGCCGCAATGGGCAAATTTTACACGTCATTTTTTTAATCTACCACCGGTTCGGAAAAAAACCTCTGTTGAGAAGAATCCGGCAAGAAACTCAACGAGGTATTTTTTTTTTAAAACAGATTCACAATATTTATAAATGATATCTATGTACTATACATTACAAGTATTTAACACAATTTTATTTTTAACACAGTAGGTTCGATATTTTTTTATATATGAAGGGATCGCTAGTGCAGATCGGAATTATTTCCAAATATCCCTGTCCATGATATAATCGTTAACTTTATAATAAGCCTTAGATATTAATGTCTTTTTGACAGTAGATTTAAATTTTGTATCAGTTTCTTCAGTAATATTTTTTGGAATTTTATTATAAAAACGTATGCAACTTCCCAAAAACGACTTTTTACGACATAACCCTACTTCCGGGGTCCACCGACCGCAGCCTGGTGACAGCGAACCTCACAAAGGCTTGTGAAGATGGCCGCTGCAAAGCTTTGCGCGCCAAATGATTTATCGGTGAAAGTGAAGGGCCGACGAGAACAGACCATTTTGTGGATTGTGATTTGTGGTTTTGTACACGAAAGTGAAAACGAGAGGTACAGTCATCTGCATTGATATCTGCCACAGCTGAGCGTGTCTTATGTGTAACACGTCCTTCTGCCCTGGAAATAGAGTCTTATCAGATTCTTATACACGCTTTGTTGTGTCAGATATGGTTCTGGTGATTGTAGGAGTACGTTGTAATGAATACAATGTCAAAGTCAAAGTCAAAATATCTTTATTCTTCTTCTTCTTCTCTTTTAAAATATGGCTTTCTGTCCTTATTAGGACAATTTCGCCAGTGTCAAGGTACTCTCTTTGAGAGGGGCGTTGTTCGGTAGTTGTAGTTTTTGCAACTTGATAGTAAAATTCCAGAAACCACGTAGAGACAACTTGCGCATTAAAAAATGTCAGACACGAGAGCAATATAGAATTTTGTGATCACTGTTCACTGTTAAGGTTAATCGCCGCATAAAACACTATCAAAATTATACTTCAACTAGCCAAAGAAACAGAAATAGCAAAATTATACATTGACTACGTCCGCCATATTCGAATGCCACAAATCGAATCCATCTTTATTCAATTAAGGCTATAACAAGTACATAGGAACGTCAAAAAAATCTACCACAGGTTCGGAAAAAATCTCTGTTAAGAAGAATCCGGCAAGGAACTCAACGAGGTATTTTTTAAACAGATTCACAATATTAATAAATGATATCTATACTTATACTTATATAAATATATATTATTTTTATTTGGCCAGTTTTCATCGTTCTGAGTCTACACATTTTGCTAATTCGTGTTTTTTTTTTAAAGAGATGTTATTTAAATAAACTTCAAAAGTAATAAATATTAAAAAGTCATGCTGGCCTAGATTCGAGACCTAGACCTCCAGTTGACTAGTGCAACACTATAGCACTCGTATAAACTATACTCACGAGCCACCACGCTGATGAAAGAGTAATCGAAATTACTAATTCAATAAGTTACTAATAAACCCAGAGATAGAATCAAGCTAGACCGAATGTTCGCTCATGAAAGGTATTGTGTCGCGATCCCCGAAATAAATTATTCCTTTCATGATATTAGACAAATTTATACATAACTCGTTGATTGTAATTGATACAAGGGTCCGTGATAAATCGCTTAGTTCAAGAGAGGCTAGATATCTGAATTTTTAACCGATTATATTCACTAACCTATTCAAATCTATTATTGTGCCCCGACAAAGGACTGTAATGAGAAGAGTATTGAAACCAGCGCCATCTATGGACACAAAGCGGAGGGATAATGCAAAGACGTTGGCGAAATTTAATGGAAACGTCACTAACACTCGTGCGAGGGTTGAGCGTACCGGCGTGTACCGAAATGTGGGTACAAAACTCAAAATAACTAGACAATAATTTTACCAATGTCTATGTAGGCTTTGCCGTAATATGGTAAAAAATCTATACCTAAGTACCTAAAATGAAATATGAGAGGTAATGGTTGATGAACGATGACAGTATGAATTCAAAGTCAAAATAACTTTATCAGGACTATATGAGCCAATTACAAGCTAGAGAGTGTAACCTCAAAAACACTTATACTGCTAAAAAATGATCACAGAAGGCCTACTCCGAAACTCGAAACTCGACGTTCGTATCGTACCGTCCCTCTCACTCTAGTATTGAATAGTATAAGTGTCAGAGGGACCGCATGACACAAATTTCGAGTTTCGTAGTAGACCTGCAGGTTCGGAAAAGTTAAGAAGAACTGTGCAAGAACCTCAACGAAGTATATTTTTGTAATGTTATTGTTATTTGCTGTTGTTAATGTTGTTCTGCATTTTGTGTCCATGTAAAATTTTTGTAGTGATTTGTGGTGTGCAATAGGGAATATTTGTATTGTATTGTTGGCTTTCATCACAAATATTAAATACGACAACTCGTAGTTATGTAAGTACGGAACCACACTAATGTGTGGCCCATATTTCAAGAACCAGTTTTTCTTGGTCCCGGTACCATATTTTACCGGTGTAATTTTTTCCCTATTCTTAAAGGAGTTTTACCGGCATTCAATTATTTCGCGCACATACAAATAACATACATGATTTGATGCTGCCAACATGATATTAAGAAATACGTCATTCCAGCCTTTATACGTCCCAGTGCTAGGCACAAGCCTCCTCTCAGAACAAGAGGGCTTGGGCTATGCCCCATAGTTTCCACGCTGGCCCTGTGCGGATTGGGAACTTCACACGCACCATTAAACTGCTTCGCAGGTTTGTACAGATTTCCTGACTATTTTTCTTCACCGCAAAGCTCGTGGTAAATTTTAAATGTAATTCCGCACATGAATTTCGAAAAACTCAGAGGTGCCAGCCGGGGTTTGAACTCACGCCTCTGTTTGAGAGGCGATAGATCAAACCACTAGGCCACCACGGCTTATTAAGAAATAAGTACCGACGCAATAAAAAGCGGTACATCGGTACAGCTTGTCACTAGCACTCGCCGGTTTCTCTAGGCGGCTCATTATTGGTCCTCTTTCCGAGTCAGGCATGCCTCCAGACCTAAGTTAATACGGCATTGTTTGAGATTTAGATGTAAGTTTAGACAGTGAGAGATCTAATTGAGTTAAATTATTTGGAATAAATGGGACAAGTAAACAAGTTATGGGTTAAGATTGGTTTTCGGAATCTTTTTGTATTTTTTATTTCAATTCCGAATTTTTGTTCTTACTTTTACAGTCATCCCGTAAAACCTGTATCGAAAATACAAACTGCAGAAATGTAGATACACAGAAACACCAGAAACATAAGACCAGCGCTAGGATGGGACCTGGGTTCGATTCCCAGCGCTGCTAACGATTTCGATAAAATTTGGTGAAGGTGTTTATGGGGATGAAAAATCGATCTATCTTGATCTTATCTCTGGGAAAATGCTTATTAAGGCGTTTTGCCCGAGCAAGGATCGGTCGCAATCGCCCAGGTACTTGTTTATTAAGTATACATGATTATCCGTCATCTTATCCATAGTAACAGTTTCTTTATTTTGGTATTAGGTAAATTTATATACGCGTAATAATGCCACTTTTTAAATCAGATTAAACTATCAGGCTACAAATACCCCCTTCTGTCTTACTAGAATAACTTAAACATTGTGTTCCTAATACAACACGCCCGTTCTCACTTCGACGCAGTTCTCGCTCGTAGTTTTCGCTTAACTTTAGCCTGTGACCCTACGACACAAGTCACAACATGAATTAATAATTCTCCAACTTTACAGTCCCTTGTCTGTAACTTTTGAATATAACGTCCTTACTACAAATGTATTTATGATTTTACTGTGTCTTTGTTGTGATGTAGTGTGTTTTTTATGTCAATAAATGTTGTGAGTTTGAGTTCAATACGTTCTGAACCTAAAACAATGATTCAGAAGATTAATTACAGTTATAGTTACCTTCTTTTCTTTTAAAATATGGCTTTCTATCCTAATTAATAGGACAATTTCGCCAGTGTCAAAGTACTCTCTTTGAGAGGGACGTTGTAAGGTGATTGTAGTTTTTGCAACTTGATAGTAAATCTCCGGAAACCAACAACTTGCGCATTAAAAAGACACGAAAGCAATATAGAATTTTGTGATCACTGTTCACTGTTAAGGTTAATCGCCGCATAAAACACTATCAAAATTATACTTCAACTAGCCAAAGAAACAGAAATAGCAAAATTAGATATTGTCTACATCCGCCATATTCGAATGCTACAAATCGAATCCTCAGTTATAGTTATAACGAAGCTCGACTCAGAAAGCCCTGTCTGCAACTTCAGGCTAACAGAGTCTCGTTCGTAATTCCTCACTTACCGCCCTTAAGACAATGCACTACTATTAAGTCAAAGCATTTACAATGGCAACAAACTTTTAGAAGTTACAGCAGTTATGCTGAGGCGGGCCCCATATTGGGCGCCAGTGTGGCACACGCGTTTGCCAAGAGATTACCGGCGCGCACGTTTGTTTGCTTATGGGATTTATTCTACACGTTTATTGCTAGATTAGGATTAAATTTGATTTAGATTTATGTATGAAAATTATATGTATTATGTAGAAGAGTAACCCAAAGTGTAATATTTTCTGTATTGTTTGTGGGGCGTCCGGTGTGAGATTTTGGCTATAATTCGACCCTTTTGATGGGATGTTGAGATGATATGCTCGTAGAGTTGTGTCAAGCCCTCCTGATGAGATTCGCGTAGCCCTTTTCCCCTAAAGGTATCACGTAATTAATGAAGGAAGAAATACTTTGACAAGGAAGGTGGAATTGATCTGTAAAAAAAAAAGAAAGGTTCTTTTATCTATCTAGTGTCCCTGTAGCCCGTTAAACTTTAATAGATTATTCAAACACTCATCTGTGCCTAATTATACTGAGAAAATACTGTTTTACCTACTGGTACAAGGAATCGACCAAATATTCTATTTTTTGTGGTATACCGTAAGCGACAGGCTAACAACTTGTCACAATTGTACCGTTTTTGTCAAACTTAAAACCTAAATTTGCTAGTGGCTTAGAATCGGTAACGTTTTGTGTGCTCTGCCTACCCCATTTGGGAATACAGGCGTGATGTTTGTAAGACATAGAAATATGAGAAACTGCCCATAAGATAGAGGTAGGAATAATGATTTATCTTGAACAATTTTTTTTTTATACAAACCTCATTTCTTTATTAATTATTTATCTGTGATATGCTTATAATGTACAAGTAGACTTTTTTTAAATTATGTATCACGTGATTTTTTTGCTATGAATAAATGAAACGAACCGAACTTTAGGAAGTAGAATTTAATGGAAAAAACAAATACTGAAGCTCATTATTATCGTTAAGCTTCTAACTTTTTGTCATACACGCCGTTACTGGGTAAGCTCGAAAAAACTCCTGGCGTTTGCGTTCATTCTAAAAGTCTTTGCTGTCAGGAAGTTTAAAAAAGAAGTGGAACGCGTTATAAACTCCACTAGAGAGAGAGGGATTGATACCGGGTATTAAATACTTGGGATTTACGAAAAGGTTTTGACGGAACAGTTATTATGTAATAAAAGTAATTTTATAAATATAACACATGGTTGGTTATAAGTAGTATAGTATATTTATGCCTTTCTAACTCTTTATTGTGTTTTATAAACTTACTGTTAATCTTATGATCTGTTAAGATTACATGTGAAACAATTGGTGTAAGACGAATTTATTTAAAATTTGCCGAGAGGTAGGGCGAAGGAAAATATCACGAGGAAGCCTGAATACAAAAAAAAAAAAAATTATGTATTAAGTTCTCAATTGCCTGCGTCAGCATATGAGCTACGAGCCAAACCCTCTAATTTTTCCCGCTGAGGTCTGTGCCCAATATGGCGTAAATAGGCCGAGATGACTATAAAAGTCTATGTTAGATCTTTAACCGTTTGTTGAAATATTTCCGTTAAATTTTAACACATCTAGTTACTCTAGTAGGTGTAAATTAGTGTTTTACTGTTTACTATCTAACATCCAAAACTAAGGTATTAGGTATTAATTGTCTTTGGAGACATGAGACAACACACTGGAGGTAATTCACGCTCTACTCAAACGACGAGTAACTTCGTTGACCGTCACTGGAAACCGAGTAATTTTACTCGCGAGTATTGCGCGTCCCATCTCTCATCTCCCTTTTACTACCAACATAAAAAAGACAAACACAGCCAATTTATAAAGTTGGCTAAACGTTCCCCCCGCGCATAATTCATTCTCTCGTAAATCAAGTTTTGTAAAGTCTTAATTTTAGTACGTTTTCAACTTGAACCAGAGGATGGGGTGAAACTTTAGTTATGTCTTGAAGGAAGGATAAATACGGATTAAGCAATATAAGATAAGTCACATTTATAAGGGAATATAATATTAATGAGCAGATCACGGTTTAAATGCGAAGATTGAAGCCAAAGTGGAGAAACTTTGGGTGTAGAGTCCGGACGCTCATAAACTTTAAGGTCTTTTAAAAAAAAATACCTATGTATGACCATAGAGTTGGCGCATTTCTTGCCCAACGTATTGGCATTATTCTTTTTTTTTATTCGACTGGACGGCAAACGAGCAAGTGGTCCTGATGGTAAAAGATCACCTCCGCCCATAAACATCTGTTATTATCATGTGTTTTTATGTACAATAAAGAGTTTTACGATACAATACAATACAATACATCTGCGACACCAGGGGTATTGCAGATGCGTTGCCAACCTAGAGGCCTAAGATGGGATATGTCAAGTGCCAGTTATTTCACCGGCGGTCTTACTCTCCACGCCGAAATACAACAGTGCAAGCACTGCTGCTTCACGGCAGAATTAGCGAGCAAGATGGTGTTTTAATCCAGTCGTTAAATATAGCGATTTTTGGGACTACGTAAGCTGGTTTTACAGGGTTACATATACAGATACTTTCAGCGATCTTTTTTGTAACTTTTCCGCAAATTAGCGACATTTTAAACAAAGAAAGAAATAAATAAATACATTTATTCACAACACAGCAATAGACAACCCTACGCAAAACACATCAATATTATTAAGTGCGACAGCATAGATAGGTAGTAAGATATGTGTCATTGCGGTTCTGATTCGGACACTGGCTCAGCATGATGCTGAGACGTTAAGAACGCCCCAGCGCTGATTTTCAGCCAGCACCGTCGGTGATTTTGAGCAGCAATTCTTTACATACTGATCACTTTCCGCGATTTCTTTAAAAATGAGCTGGCAACATTAGGCAGTTAGTAAACAACAAACATCTACGTACATTCAAACTAACTTCAATAACCTTATCGAATCCATAATCCCGCAATTCCACACATCACTAAACTGACATTTAGACTAAGTCCCCGCTACTAACGACACGGCCAAAACAAGCGACCGGCGACGCGGTAAGAAAATTCACTCTCCATTGCGTAGTGTAACAAGTACACTGTCCAGTAGTCATTGATAAAACACGCAATGTATTATGCTCCAAGGAGAAAATCGCTTCAGTAATGGTGTCAAAAGTTGACCAAACAGCTTGTAAAGTTGAGAATCGGAGCCTTTGAGAACGATCGCGACATTTGAGGGGCAACGACCGCGGTTGGAAATTAGTTGTGTTCAGTTGCGAATGCGAGGGGCTTGCTTTGCGGGTTCCGTATAATTTTAGGCTGTTGGAAATTGAAATGTCGTATAAAACTGTTAAGATTAAGAAAGATTAAGTGTTTAACTACCTACTCTCGCTTAAGAGAGTTAAGTCTGAGGAAATATAAGGGGTACCCAATAGAAGGCTAATTTTTAACCACTGACGCAAAGAGGGGTGTTATGAGTTTGACCGCTATGTGTGTCTAAATGGGTTCCACTGAAAAACAGCGTTGCGGCTTGCCGTAGCATCATGCTGAGTGGGGCCCACTTTATACTATTGTTTTTTTTTCCATGTTAATGTATTTTTATGTGTATCGAATATGTGTAAATAAATGCCTCTCTTTCTCTGTGTGTGTGTTTGTGGCACCGTAACTCTTAAGCGGGTGAACCGATTTTAATGCGGTTTTTATATTTAAAAGCAGGTTTTCTAGCGATGGTTAGCGATTTTAATAAAACATGTCTAAGAACTACCAGCTAGACAACCTGCTTTAAAAAAAAACGCATTCAAATCGGTGCCTCGTTTAAGAGCTACGGTACCACATACAGACAGGCACACACTCCTCTTTTTGCGTAGGTCAAAAAAGCTGTACCCTAATAAGATCTTACACAAAATAACATATGAATACGACCCATTGCGCATGTCGTAAGCGCCAGGAGCCGTGTCGACATGGCATTATATTTCGCGGTGCGTAATGTCCATTCCATTGTGCTTGAATAGCCGCGTTTTTGAGCAATTTATGTAATGACCGACGATCATCGCTGCGTGAAGTAATGATTAAAAGCGTGTATTACAAAACGCTAATATTTTCTAATATAAACCGGTATAAAGCAAACAATAAGTACATGTAATTTATGTTATCTAAAAATTGAGATTTCACGAAAACAGTGAGACTTTTATTTTAGACATAATCATACTTATCATAATTTAGATTTTTATGTTAGACAAAAAACCTATTTAGCCCTATTCTATTTAGCGTCATGTATGTCTTTATTTGTTAATAAATTAATAAATGTATTTTCTTTCTTTTTTTCTTTACATAATATCCGCATTCGCATACGCGGATGTCAAAGAATCGGCATCCGCAACATCCCTGTTTCAGAGGACGACAAAATGCGGATGCAGAAATGGGGATGACGGCGGAAATAAAATGACCTACACACATAAAAATTATAAATCCGGCACTGCGTCAGAAACGAATACTTTTTGTTTGTAGATATTTTCATACTGTTTCGGACTATTTCGTAGCCCTTCTTCAAAGGAGCACGCGACCCGACGGCTGCCGCAACACGCCCACTATGCGCCACCGCTCACACCCCACGCCACCAGCCCCCGCCAAGAGCGGTTGCGGTGCGTGTTGCGGCAGCCGTCGGGTCGCGTGCTCCTTTGAAGAAGGACTACGAAATAGCCCGAAACATGTCGAGCTAAACTCCATTTAAGGCGTGAGTTATCCGTTACAATATCATTTAATATGAGTGAGTCTCACGGTAGTTTCATGTTCAAAATTGTAAATATTTTCCTGACTATATTTTACTGTCTTTGGAATTGGTATGATCCCATAAAAACCTTAAATGCTAGAGTAGAACGGCAGTGAAAGTGTTCCCACGGTGCGATGCGCCGGCGCCGCTCGCGTTACGACACGCCGCGGCTCACGCGCGTCTCGCGTCGCCAGATGTTACTGTCGAGGTGAACGGAACTCATGACCTGCCTCAGACCATGTTTTATTGTATTAACGATATTTTTGTGACTCCCATATCAAAAATAAAGGTAATACTAGCTTTATTTTTTTATAGCTTTAGCTTCATAGAAATTTCCACCCCCTAATTTAGGGGGTAGGGGGTTAGAAAGAGATAAAAGGTTGCCTATGTCACTCTCCGGACCATCAACTATCTCCATATAAAAAAACACGTCGATCCATCGCTCCGTTTCGACGTGAAAGACGGACAAACACACAAACACACTTTCGCATTTATTATATTAGTATGGATGTCTGAAATGTAATGGGAGATTTTATAAAGAAAAAATATCATCTATCTAAGGGACTCTAGCGATTTTTTATGCAAAAGATCTTGACGGCTTTCCCCCTGTTACGACATAAGAAATATTTTTAATTTTAAAATCTAGTGGTTGATGTGACGTACCTAAAAAAAAAAAACTTTTAAACTTTTAAACGTTTTAGGTACTTAGTTTATATATTAGCAACCTCGCTCAAAGAAAAAAGGCTAGCTAATCAACGAAAAAATTCTGCCAGCATCTTCGGCACAATGCCGCAGGGGCCTTTTTTAGATCTATTACGAGTAGCTTAGTTTTTAATTTAGTTTGTAATATCTAGTATTATTTCCGCTACACTACAGTATTCAACGAAAGTCAGTCTAAAATGTCAGACATTTCTATTACGACGCAATCACTTTGCATTCGCGATGTTTCCACGCAGCTTCCGTATGCGATTTTCCAAATGGAACGTTGCGGCTTTATGGACCAATTATCGGCTCATCGGATCCAACGCCCCATCGGCCGATAGGCCCGCGGAATGGGCGAGATAGGCGCTGTGCCACTGTAGATTTATTTTTAGTTACACCACAGACGATTTAAAATGTGTGTGAACTGCAGTCTACAAGTATATTTCAAGTTGCAAGGCATGTGTGGCGGAGAATGGAGGGATTAGCTGGACTGAAAGGAGAACTAATGAGGAGGTTTTAGAGATGGTGGAAGAGGAAAGGCGGCTGTTGAGGACGATTGAAAATAGGAGAGGGAATATGCTGGGGCATCTAATACGACATAACAGTTACATAAAAACTATTTTGGAAGGGCGAATAGAAGGTAGGCGAGGCAGGGGAAGGCCGAGACGGTCATTTATAGATCAAGCCAAGGAAAAGTCAATGTCATGTCGTATCAGGAGCTGAAAATGCTGGCAGAGAACCGAAAAGAGTGGCGATTACTCCACCGACAAGAGCTAAGCTCTTAAATTAATGATGATGATGAAAGGCATGTAGTAACCAAAGCAATGAAAATCCTACCTACCTACTAGTGACTCCACTAAAAACCAAAAACGGCCAAGTTTGAGTCGAACTCGTGCACGAAGAGTTCCGTAAATACCATCATCTATACAACATTAGACATTATGAAAAAAAAACGGCAAAAAATCAAGTTTGTTGTATGGGAACCCCCTTAAATATGTATTTTATTTTAATCTAATTGAAACTCTATGGGAGAATTGTGTTTTGACAGCTCATAAAAAGTACGTCAGTTGATTGGTGGTGTCAATCCCTATTCTGCGGCTCCGCTCCGATCCGCTTCAATAGAAGTGTGCCCTCAACGCCTTACGCATCATGATTTTTTCGCAACACACCATTAAGCAACTTAGCTCAATAAAATATATATAAAATGCTTTTAAAGTGAATTTCTTGGGCTCCATTAAGCTAATGCATCGCAGATGGTGCAGTGTCCGGTGTCCCCAAGTGCTATAACTAAACGTTACAAGAACGTTTTAAAAGTTTTTAAATCTTCATCTAACTACCTAAAGTACCTAATATTAGATAGGTACATTAGATTTTCTCAAAGAACATTTTTAGGTTAAGAGAAGTCTCTTTGTTCCATTCTCCATACAAACGTAGTCCCTGTCTTATTTGAAAACTAGGCAACAGAAGTAGATGAAATTTTGTAAGTAGGTATGGACTAGATGTAATTATCTATGTCTGTGGTTTTTCAGATTTTTATATAAATGTGTAATATCAGAATTATAGGAGCTCAAAAGTCGACAAAAACAAGACTTATAGGAGCTCAAAAATCGACAAAAACAAGGCTACTGGTACAAATTGATCTAATATTTTGTGTTACCATCTTCGGGTCTAATAGCATTCTGTCACGTGTCACAGTTACATGGTGAATTCGATCGCAAACGCTTGATTTAATTTGTAAAAATTTACCATAACTTAAATACAAATGAACTTGACAATGATAATTATTTCAAACAACGGAATAGTTTGTGTGCTAGTAGCTATTTGACTAAAGTAAATGAGACAAGAATCGGTTGGGAATAGAATACAATCACAAAATTAGTCTCGGAAATAACGAAACAAAACAACACAGCTAAGTAACAGACACAATACCAACTAGAAAATCGTTAAAACTAACTACAAGTTAGGAGTTTACAAACTACCCCCTACTAATAATTTTAATTTTAAAGTTTAATCTTTAACATCCCGTTGCTGCAACAAGAATACCTACTCTAACTTTCGAACATTCGAATATTGTTACACTCAATTGTAAATGTGAACTTTAGTGATTTGTAATAGAAATGCTTTTGCACAGCGTTGTGTAAGACGCGAGAAGGGTTAAAATTTAAACTATTCTAGCGAAGTGGATACTTCTACGGGGAGCGCTCGCACTATGTTAACATTAACGCTTCGGTAAGATGTTTAGTTCTAACTTCGACTTCCGCACTAGTAAAGTTGCATCAAAATCGCGTGCAATCTACACACAAACACACAAAGCGGAGTTTAAAACTAACTAATGGGAACAAATTAGTATACTGATCCGTGAAGATACACGTGCGATATGTAAATTGGTAAAAGAAACTGTTTTAAAACTTCAAGCCACTTTTTTTTATTCCACTGGATGGAAAACGAGTAAGTGGGTCTCCTGATGGTAAGAAATCACCAACGCACATAAACATCTGCAACACTGGTTCTTCTGATTTTTTTATCGAGAGTCTCATCTGACGACCACGGTCCCACTCTGTCAAGAGCGTAGCGAGAAGTTAAAAAAACATAAAATAAATAACAACGCTTAGAAATAAATAAAAAACCACGATCATGCAAAACTGCTCATAAACAAAAAATGTTCTATGTAATAACAAACGTACGATGAAACGGGAAAAAGCTGATATCAATCAATAACACTTAAGCGGCCAAAATAATATCTCCACGGTTATACATAAATCAGGACATCTCTACCCCTACCACGGGAAACCAGATATAAACATTATTGGGCAAAATAAGGTTTAAAAAGTGTCTCACTTATGCAATCAAAGTCTATCGTCAAGCTTGTGAACTTTACCTTTAAAATGACCGTGACCAAGAACGCTAATTAATTTTTACGTTACTGAAATAAAATCTCTTTGAAAACTTCTTCTTCTTCTTTAACTTAAGAGTTATACTCTTGTCGGTGCAGTATCTTCCACACATCCCTCCTTTGAGCCATCTTTTTGACCTCTTGATAGGACCCGACGCCGACTTTCTCCTTTATCTGATCAATATAGCTGCGCCTAGGTCGACCTCTTCCTCTCTTCCCCTCGATCTTTCTTCCAAAATTGTTTTGAAGAAGTCGTCGTGTCGTATCAAATGCCCGATCATATTCCCGCGTCTTCTATATCTATTTGAAAACTTAGCTATTCAAAAAAAAAAAGAAAAAAAAAAAAAAAGATTTGCTAACAGTAACAAAAAAAAATTTGCTTGTAACATTACTTGAGTGACTACAAAACTAAGGCCTACTAGTAGCTAAAAGTTAGGTGATGTCTTACAAAATTGTTTTGTAATATTAACATAATTTTGTTTCCTAATTAGTAAATTTTGGCTAAACGTAAACAAACGTCAAGTAGCCAAACTAGTTCAGCTATCCTATTTTTAGTGTACTTACTTTCTTATTACTTTAATCGTGAGAATATTATTATATAATACCACATTCTTATTGTTTTTCAAGTTAATTACTGCCAAATGTACCTATTAAACGATTTGTAGTTTGCGAGAATAAATAAATCACGGTGTAGGTTTAGGCCAGAAATAACGACAAATAGAGGTTAAGTTTTCTCACTCATGCGGGTCGCAAGTTTCGTTTCGCGAACTCATAGTACGGTCGGAAAAAAAGCACCTTACCGCGTAAGCATCGTAGCAAAACAGATTGGGGTTTAACCGGTCGTGTAATAAGAACGGCACGAGTTGCCCTCCCGCTCGATCATACCTGAAACAATTACGGATTGTCATTGCCATATACTTTATCTAACATCTTAGTGTAACATAATTTTCTGAAACATGCTATGTAATGTTTATGTTGTGTTCCTTAAAATAGGCTTCAAAATATACTGTTGCAAGCCTAGGTCTAAAGGGCAACAGTCTTTTGTTTCAATGCAAAACTTCAAATATCTACGTTAAAGGCTTTCTATGATTCATTCTTCTTCTTCTTCTTTTTTAAAATATGGCTTCTGTCCTAATTAATAAGACAATTTCGCCAGTGTCTAAGTATTCTCTTTCGAGAGGCAACGTTGTACGGTGATTGTAGTTTTTGTAACTTGATAGTAAAATTCCAGAAACCACGTGGAAACAACTTGCGCATTAAAAAATGTCAAGCACGAGAGCAGTATAGAATTTTGTGATCACTGTTCACTGTTAAGGTTAATCTCCGCATAAAACACTATCAAAATTATACTTCAACTAGCCAAAGAAACAGATATAGCATAATTATATATTGTTCACAGCCGCCATGTTCGAATGCCACAAATCGAATCTATATGATTCATTTATCAGTCCCTTTATTTGAAAGTCCGCCAAAAATTACAGGTGTCATTGTTTTTTTTTTGATTGACTGAACTTGAGCTTTAGCCATTTTGCAAGTAAGTGCCTAAGTGATTAAATTAATGTTACAATGAAATAAACACTTGTATTGATAGTATTTATAATTTTATTTTTGTACAATTTTAGTTGTCTTACGAACAAGACATTGATTTTTAGGAGTTTTTTTTTAGTGCATGTTCGTATACTAGTGTACCTATCCGGCCTCGCTTTGCTAGGTCGTCTATGCATACTACTACAAGCCTTCCTTTTCTGGGCTCTGCAGTAATGTACTATTACGTCACTCCAACTATGACAAATCTAAAGACACCGATACATTGTAATTCGTCCAGTCATTTAGGCTACCAAGGGACCAAACACGCATACATAAACATGTAGAGGCTGAAATGTAGAGCTGATAAGCTCACTCATACGAGCAAAACCGCGAGTGAAAGCTAGCTGGTTACACACGCGTTCACTAGTTACAACCCCCCCAGCACTGAGTCGAGCAGACAAAGAAATGTGACCCTTTCAGCGTTATATCATCAGGGATGTATCCGCGGGGGGAGTGCAGCCTGCAGCCGCATTGCCCGCGGCAGACATAGAACTCGCATTAGAGATAAATGTGGCACACATATATTTTTCTACGACATGTAGGCTTAGAGCTAGGGGGAGATTTATATGGAGTTCTTTTAAAGGCACTGTCAGTAGTTTTTCGAGTGTTACAACACGATATACAATCGAATCATCAAAACTTTCTTATAGGGTCTAAATTATGTTATTTTACATTATAAATACAAGGTGACCTTAGCCTCTGAACAAATAATGAAACCATGGATAAGATTGATACTTAGCAATATCTTAAAATAGTTATATTTTTTTGCTTAATTATACAAGAAAAAAATCTATGAAATCAGATCATCCAAATACACAGGCTGCTCCAAAGTGATACATTGAAAACCGTTAGTTTTTCGGTAAATATTGGACTGATTGTTATGATACTTTGCAATTTGGTGTTAAATATTTTGCTGAGCCAGTAGTATTCGTATTTTTCAGAGGCTAAGGTCACCCAGTATAAAAGAGGCTGAGTGAAAATTTTACTTAGTGACATTATTATCAATGACAGCCCAAACCAGTTCAAACCACACTAAGTAAGAGCTTGAAATTTTACACAGGGTTTTCTTTTATAGAAAGGATTGAAAATTTTAAATCAAGGTACACGGAACAAAACCCGAATTTAATTTATAAAACTAGTAATGACCGCGATGGTCAAAAATATTAGGATTGAAAGTGTTTTGTGGAAAAATTCCCAACGTTAGATTTTCGTTCATTGCTTTTAAAATCAGCCCCTAAAAAGAAGGGCAAAATGGATAGAATATTGTCGCAGTAGTTTAGGGCATAAGGAGGAATAGATGATCATTTACGTCTGCGCGTACACATTCATGGGAATAAAATAGTAGATTTAAATAAATAAATAAATAAATATCATGGGACACTTGACACCAATTGACCTAGTCCCAAACTAAGCAAAGCTTGTAATTATGGGTACTAGGCAACGGATAAACATACTTATATAGATAAATAAATACTTAAATACATATTAAACATCCAAGACCCGAGAACAAACATTCGTATTATTCATACAAATATCTGCCCCGGCCGGGATTCGAACCCGGGGCCTCAAGCTTCGTAGTCAGGTTCTCTAACCACTTAGCCATCCGGTCGTCAAAATTTATAAATCATCTACTAGGAAAACGTCATTAGCTCTTAGAGTTTCTCTTCTACCGCGAGATTTTGCTGTGGCAGACCAATTATTATTATCTCATAGAGCAAAGCTTAGATGATATAGTTATCTGGATGTATTATTTTATATATTTTTGCTACATTAACTAACATATGAAATAAATAGTAGATATTAACAGCCTTTTATGTAAGACCTAAAATAGTTTGATATTTTTGACTGTGAAACTTTATTTCGTCCGTAAAATGCTATTTTTCTATCATATGCATAAGAGAGCTACGTCTGGGCGACACATAAGAATCATATTTTCAAATGTCATATAACATGCGACATCGATATAGGTAACAATTGAGCCATTCCAAATATAAATAAAATTAGCTTTTGCCCGCGGCTCCGCCCGCGTGGGATTCGGTTATCGCGCGCTGCTCCCTCGGGAACTGTGCATTTTTCCGGGATAAAAAGTAGCCTATGTCACTCTCGGGCCCATAAACTATCTCTGTGCCAAAAATCACGTCGATCCGTCACTCCGTTACGGCGTGAAAGACGGACAAATATACAAACACACTTTCGCATTTATAATATTAGTATGGATGCTGAAAACAATTTGTACAAATATTTCAGGTATTCATAAACAATAACTTTCCTTTTTACCCGCAACTTTGTATGCGTAAAACATTAGATCCGGTAATTCAATTGAAATTCCGGGATTTAAGAGAATACCCAAAACCCGCGTTACACCGTGGTCTTCATTTAAGTATATTGCACAAGGAATAACCACAAAAAATTATGTTTCTACACGTAGCGGTTATATTTTTGGCTGTTATCCTGTAAGAATATCGGTTGAAAAGTATCCTTTACATTATTCCAGATATCCAGCTAAATAGCTGCAAATCTAGCTAAATTTAAATTCATCTGAATCCGACACACGTGCACTCACAAACTTTCGCTTTTTATTTATTAAGGAACAGTTACAAATTACAAACAGATACTATTGTGGTTGACACGTTTATACTACACAATCAAAGTTTGTAACTTAACTACAACTGGATTCGATTTTTGGCATTCGAACATGGCGGATGTAGACAATATCTAATTTTGTATTTCTGTTTCTTTGGCTAGTTGAAGTATAATTTTGATAGTGTTTTATGCGACGATTAACCTTAACAGTGAACAGTGATCACAAAATTCTATATTGCTCTCGTGTCTGACATTTTTTAATGCGCAAGTTGTCTCCACGTGGTTTCTGGAATTTTACTGTCAAGTTGGAAAAACTACAATCACCGAACAACGTTCTCAAAGAGAGTACTTTGGCACTGTCGAAATTTTACTATTCATTAGGACAGAAAGCCATATTTTAAAAGAGAAGAAGAACTACAACTGTCCACAACAATCATAATGTGGCTAAATGAGCATGCAAGATGAAATAAGTTTAGTACATTACTGCTAAAATAAATTAACTAGGTATCTTAAGCTAACGTCACAGTGGATTTAAATGTTTTTATTGACATTGAAAATATGTCACACTCTGAACATTACCTTATTAAATGTACGACACAGGCGGGAGATTGGACAATTAGCGGATACATTATTATTACTGAGCGGACAAGAAAACAATTGAGAGTGCCAGACAGGCCGTGTAACACATTTAAACTTACATAAATACATACATATATACATAAAATCACGCCTCTGTCCCAACGGGGTAGACAGAGACTATACCCTTCCACTTGCTACGATTCTGGCATACAACTCTCGCTTCCTCTACATTCATCAATCTTTTCATGCATGCACGTCGGTTTAGAGTACTACTGACCCGACCTTTCTTCAGAATGTCCCCGATTTGATCGTAGTACGTTCGTCTAGGGCTTCCTCTTCCAACGTTCCCATTCACGCTTGTCTTATAGATCTGCTTAGTCAATCTGTTTTCATTCATTAAACATTTAAACTTAAATTCATTATGATTAGAACTAGCATTATATTGATTTAAGTTGATGCTATCCTAATCTCTTCCCAGGGTTCTTAATCTGGATTGCCGGTAGCCGGTCCGGTGACCCGGACCGCAGCCAGGCAGTCGATTTGTCAAGTATCGCGGCTAACCCGGGTAAGCCGGTTTGAGTATATCGGTCTACCGCACCACCCATCGACTTTATAACCGTTATAAAGTCGATGGCACCACCCCACCCCGTCACAACTATGTGTTAAATCTATGATTTAAATTAATTTATTTTATTAAATTTATAAAAAGTTGAAAACTTGTTGTCACCATCATCATATCAGCCACAGGACGCCCACTGTTGGACATAGGCCTCCCCCATAGACCTCCAGTTGCCTCGGTTGGAAGCAGCTTGCTTCCACCGTGAACCCGCAACTTTAACAGTCATCCGTCCATCTCGTTGGTGGACGTCCTATACTGCGCTTGCCGATCTGCGGTCGGTCGATATGTTTCGGCCCCAGCGACAATCTGTTCTCCGTGCTGTATGGCCCGCCCATTGCCACTTCAACGAGCTATGCGCTGGCTATGTCGGTGATCCTTGTTTTTCTACGTTTCTCCTCATTTCTGATTCTTGTTATGCTCTGAGCAAATAGCATCCTTTGTCTATGTCTAGTGCGAATGTCGAATACTATAATAAACTCAAACTTTATTCAACTTTAAAAATTTTATAAGCGTAAATCAACGATTATTCTACTTGATATTATAAATGCGAAAGTTTGTAAGTCTGTTTGTTTGTTTGTTTATTTATTTATTTCTTTATTTTCGGAGAACCCACAGCTATAATTTACAGAGTAAACTTATTTTATAGTATCAATAAAGCCAATTATAGGATCGCAAAAGTAGACACAAATTTTAAACAAGTAAAACTTACATACGCGCATAATCGCAAACATGGAGAAAAGTTACCTCATCAGATCAGCTTAGTTTTTATCCCGGAAAATTGGATAGTTCCTGCAAATTCAACGCAGACAACAGGCTACTAGGGTATATGTTTCGATGCCTTGTAAACTAACGTAACTGTTTCATTAGAAAATAGTAAAAGCCATGGTAAAAGTGACATGTCTTTTTATTGTTTTTATAATTAGTAATGTCTATTCAATTAGCTATTGACGGATTGTCAAGCGTCTAGGTCAAGTGCAGCCAATGATTGGTCAATTAGGTGACACAATAGTCTTTTGTTTATCTCGACTCATTGTCTATTAAACACCATAGAATCCCCTTAATGGGTAGACTGTGAAGAGGTTGGTTTCAACGATTGTTTGAGTGCCATTTCCCTTGAAAGTTGTTTTTAAATCGACTGTTATACTGATGACTTGATGGCTACACTTGTATCACAGAGCCCGCAATTTTCGCGTCATTTTTGATCTGTCATAGTGACGTCTCACGTATCGACTCTACTTATAGAAATGATATCGATAATGAGATTATCGTAAAATAATAATCGTAATATCTTTTATAACGACACTCACTTATGAAACACTTATTAGCACTAAAACAGACTTTGAATATGATGAGCAGTCGAAATTCAGTTCAATTGAATTATAATTAAAAATTGTTAACTTTGTTTTCATTGCATAATGCATATTTATATCTCTTTCTCAAAAGTTAATTGGAAGAGATCGCTCTTTATTGATAAACCGTATATTGTTGACCTCTACTTTTAATCGTTTTTAACATATTGTGTAAGCAATACACGGTATTAACCAGGTCTTTTGTCCATATCGTTGGTAGTGCGTGTGTGTGTGTGTGTTTTTACTCCTGGTGCTCTAAAATCACTGGACAGATTTTAATAAAATATTTTATTTAGTTGACTGGTAATTGGATCCCTGAAACTCAAAGGCTATTTTTATCACAAATTCACAAGAAATCCACGGTAAAATCTCAAAATGTTAACCGCTTTAGTTCATTACCACACAAATAGATAGCAGTTGAAAATACGTTTAAATTCAATTGAAATAGGTAATCACACATACAAGCTGAATTAAACTACCAAAACTCAAATCCAACAAAAATAAAGCGAGTTAAACTAGAAATGTTTGTCCAGCAAACGGTCCAAAAACAAAAACTTGTCGGTCGGTCCTAAATTTAGTTCACAAACTACATTAAGGTCAAGTGGAGAAGGTTTAGTAGTTAGCTGGTTAGTTAGTAGCGAGTAACTAGCACCTGTGTCACTTGATGCGGTTTTAATCTTAACCCCCCTTTTAGTTCCAAATAGGGTCGTAAGAAGTTTGGCGCTTAAAATTTAAACTTGATGATGGCGCTAGATTTGCAAAAAAATAAAGAAAGAAGACGTCAATTCACATTCACAAAGACACACAAATACAACAAAATTTAGAAATAAGAATAAACAACGAAAAAGAAAACACTATCATGAACATACACGGTTTTGTGTGTCCCCGCAAAAGCCTGTAAAATTTTATTCTGGAAATGTGAACTATTCATAATTTATTTTAAGTTAATTGCGTAAAATCCTATAGGTTAGGTTAGAAGTTTTATAAAAATCCTGAAACATTTACTGTTTCAGAATCCATACTAATATTTATTATAAATGCGAAAGTGTGTTTGTGTGATCGACGTGATTTTTGGCATAGGGATATGTAGTTTATGGGCCCGAGAGTGACAAAGGCTACTTTTTATCCCGGAAAAATGCACACTTCCCGAGGGAACAGCGCTCGATAACCGAATACCATGCGGGCGGAGCCGCGGGCAAAAGCTAATAAAATATATTTGGCCAAATGAAACATTTGTGAACCATTACGTCTTAACGTTTGTCAATTATGTTTGTGTCTTAATTTTACTACAATAAAGAGTACATACATTTCGAATGACAATAAAATCCAACAATTCCTAAGTATGTATAATTTGTATCTGTACACAAATACATAAAACATAGGAAAGGCAACGCATTTCAATATTATTCCCTCAGACGGATGGTCCCAGGAGCACCATTAAATTCAACTGCACCGCTAGACTCCGCGATATTAAACCATTTGCAACTCTATCCCTCAGGGATAAAACTGCAATTGCAACGTGGATGTACGCAGGCAGTTCCCATTTTTCACACGTGATTAGATGCTAAGATTATTCGCGCATTTTCACGGCGCGGGTTGTATGTAAAAGCCATAATGGGAGTATATTTAGACGGGTTCATATTGATTTTGACTAAATAAATTCTTATAAAGTTTTGTTGGATAACTTGATCGATTTGTTGGAAATTGAAAACGTATGGAAATTTATATCGAAGCGCAGCGTTGGACGTTCACGGTCCCACAGACAGACAGACAGACACATGTGACGCCAGCAAATTGTTTTACTGTTTGACGTGCTGCTAATAAATTGTTATGTATGTGCTAATATTCATCATCATCATGTCAGCCGAAAGACGTCCACTGCTGGAGATAAGCCTCCCCCAATATGTGCTAAATATTAATAAATGAATAAAAACATACCTATAGCGGTCAAATTTATAAAGCCCCTCTTTTGCATCGGAGGTTAATTATGTAAAAGGATCATATTGAAGTGTGAGTTGATAACGGCCTAGTTGGAATGAGAATTTCACTAACTCCATTAAACAGTTTCGCAATATCACATCAACTCATAAAGCCTTCAGTCTCTGATTTCAAGCTTCTAATAGACTCGCGTTCATAATTCCTTATTTACGTACCGCCCTTAAGACAATGTGCTAACTTTGCCTAAGATTGCTACTTTGCCTAAGATTGTTACTTTGCCTAAGATTGTTACTTTGCCTAAAATGGTTACGTTCCCTAAGATTGTTAATTGCGTCTTAAGTCTGCAATACAAACATTTGCAGTTTCGAGTTGGCTCTTCTTCACTGCGCTTTCTATGCTAATCGTCGAATCCTATTGACTTCAATTGTTCTGAACCCGCAGTAAGTTCCATTTATTTAAATTCACACGGTTATTGTATGTATGATACATTGTGACTTCGAAGCCAATTTTAGCAATTTTTGGTTTTAAGTTTGACAAAAACGGTACAATAGTGCCAGGTTGCTAGCCTGTCGCCTACAGTAGGTATACCTTAACCACGACTTACGACCTCCATGGAAGAAATAAAGTGATGTCATTCTACCCCAACACTACACGGGTAACTATGACTGTAAAAGCTCGAAATGTAAGTAGATTTGGCAATGGCCGGGACACATCGTGCAAAAGATAATCGTTAGGAGAGAAAAGCTCTTTTATGGCCATCAAGAACCGGAAGGCGAAGCGTTGGCATGCCTCCCACTAGGTGGACAGACGACATCTTGAGAGTTGTAGGCAATGTAAATCCAGGAAACCGAATGAAATATTTATTTTGCTTCACACATATACTCCAATTCAATAGAATATAACAATCCTGTAGACACTTCCAGCCTTCTAATATGAACACCGGGCTGCCTAAGGCTTTGTGATGTGACTATTATTATTTTTTGATTCCTTTTAGATGATAATTGCAACAACAGGGACATATATAATCAAGCGTGCCCACGTTAGGGTGTGTTAAATGTGTAGAAAATTGTTAGATTCTATTGAATTAAGTAAAATTGGTCTTTTAAATCGTGCTTATAAGCTGTGACTCTAAACCAGAAACATTGGCGTTCACCAACCGGACAGATTAGAATTAGCACGAAATTTTACGTTATTCATACAGCGATGAAATCGGAGAATCCCCTTTCTATAAATGAATTTGCAGGTGGTACGACCTTGTGCAAGGTCCGCCCGGATTGCTACCACCATCTTGCTCGCTAATAATCGTGCTTGCACTGTTGTGTTTCGGCGTGGAGAGTAAAACAGCCGGTGAAATTACTGGCACCTGAGGTATTCTATCGTAGGCCTCTAGGTTGGCAACGCGACTGCAATACCCCTGGTGTTGCAAACGTTTATGGACGGTGGTGATCCTTTACCATCAGAAGACCCACTTGCTGGGATTCATAGTTTGGTTAGAGATGTATTTGTTGCAGATTTGCGCATGTCACTATTTTACCGTTACTGTCAAACTTAAAACCTAAAATTGCTAAAAGTGGCTCCGAAGCGGTAACGTTTCGTGTGCTCTGCCTACTGCATTTGGGAATACAGGCGTGATGTTTATGTGTTATGTTGTGTTGAGCATGTGTACCTACGATTCACACGGGGTAGTTTTAGTTTTGGTGCAGTAAATGAAGGAAGTTGTTGTATGGAGACCCTAGCATTAATTCCTCAGTCGATGAAATTTTGCTTGGTTATTGTATAATATGAGCCGTAACTAAAATATAAAAAATCCAAAAAAAAAAACACCCAAGTTAGGTATTTATAAGCTAAAAATCGTCACTACTTTTAAAAAACTCGTATCTAGAAATGGATAATTTTTCCGAGTGCACTTTATGACCATTACGTCAAGGTTCAATTTCGTTCACGTATTGATTTGAGATACGAGATTTTTTCAAAGTAGTGACGAAACACAAATTTGTTTATATTAGTAATTTAATTTAATTTCCGCTGGGATATTTTTTTTTATATTTCATATATTGTTCCAATACGTTACATGAGTATGTCTATGTTGAAGAAAGTTTGAACGGAGCATTTTTTTTTATTATTATTATTTTTTTGGATATTTATACAATACTCTTTATTTATTGATACTTTATCATACTGTCAAGTTTTTTCGGGCTGAGGAATTACTGCTGGGTCCACTACCTTTATTTACTGCACTATTTTACCGGTTTCTCTTTGCGTTCACAGAACTCAGTCTTAACTTTTTATTTGGTCTGAGGTAAAAGCCACACTCGAATGCTTACACGTTCGTTCGTGCATTACATTTGCGCAATCGTTTGACAACTTTTTCATTTAAAAACGCTTATAATTTTCAGTTGAGTGAAGATCTTTCTCCTATAATTTTCTGCGTGAAATTTAATATACATTAAGCATTAAATAAGATTTCTTGGAAAGAAATATACCGAGGTTCTGTATTTTAACACAATTGAAATTGAATCACTAGGGTTCCATAAAGATGTAAAGAGTAGAGATGTGGCAGAAATAAGCAAATCATCACACTAAAAAAATGGCAAGGGCTAGTCAGAAAAAGGAAATCTAGGGTGCGTATCAGGTCAGAGAGTGACCTCGCAGTCTCTCATTCATGCTCCGTGTACCTACATATGTCACTTATAGTTCACGTACCTACATCATAATGTCCGGTCAATATCTTGTACGTTTCGATCAGATCGCCACGTGTCGCCACGCTACCTCCGCTTCTCCAAACTGGGTAGTCCCCAGATTGAATAACAATGAAAATTTGATTTTTTTTAAACACGACCCTTCTTCAGAAACATTTGAGAAAATAGAAAATACAGTAACTCTTTGGTGAATATCTGAGAACAGTAGACGATGACCAAGTAAACTATAAACATGATTCATAAAGCTAGAGCAACGCGGGCTTCCTAAGTGTCCGGTAGAGAGCCCGCGTTGCTTTAAGATAAAACCCGATGAAAATGCAATTTTTTCTGCAGCTCTTAATCAACGCTGAAGCTTAAAAGCTCCAAATTGTCACTGAAATCCGCTTCGAACTGGTTTGTGCGGTGCTCTGATTGGTCGGTGATTAGTAAAAGACAAGTTGATAACTTGTCTGTATGTGACGTGTAGTGTCGCAGGGAAAGGCGTGGAAATAAAATATATAAAAAAAACTGACTGCCTTAAAAAACTATAAACAAAAACAGAAAAGAAGAAAACAAGCCTACTTAGTAGTCTAGAACTCTGTTAGGTAACTTAAACTTCACTAGTCTGAACCCGTTTAAAAAGTGACCAGATAAACTCGAAACTCGAAATTCGAAGTTCTATCGCACCATCCTTATCACTCGCGTATTAAATAACATAAGCGTCAACTGGACGGCAACATACGAAATTTGAATACGGATTTTGAATTTTAATACTTAGAGAGTTTTAAACTACTAATTAGGTTTGTTTTTCCGTTTCTTAAAAGTATTAAAATACATACATACATACATAGGTACACATATATGTACATATGTACATATACACATTATTGTGAATGGGCTAATTATTAGCTTTCATTTAGTACAGTTGAATTCATAATTTTTTTGCTCACAAGTTTAACTAGACTGTACCCTAAGGCGTTACCATTAAAAAAAAGCTCCACTCCTATTTTTTTTCGCGGACGCCGGTTTGATTATTATTGTAAAGTATGTTTCAGTGCCACAGTATGATCGAATTTAGAAAATAATTCCATTTACTAGTTTTACAAGTATAAGTACAATAAGTTCAAGCCTATCGAAGAATAATATTTCTTCTCTTTTAAAATATGGCTTTCTGTCCTTATTAGGACAATTTCGCCAGTGTCAAAGTACTCTCGACGTTGTTCGGTAGATGTAGTTTTTGTAACTTGATAGTAAAATTCTAGAAACCACGTGGAGACAACTTGCGCATTAAAAAATGTCAGACACGAGAGCAATATAAAATTTTATGATCACTGTTCAGGTTAATCGCCGCATAAAACACTATCAAAATTATACTTCAACTAGCCAAAGAAACAGAAATAGCAAAATAAGATATTGTCTACATCCGCCATGTTCGAATGCCACAAATCGAATATTTGAAGAAATAATATTATCAAATACAGATGGCAATTTAGTTTTCGTGAATATCAATTTAGTTGAACTTTACACGCTCGAGCTAGATTACGTTTAAATGTAAATATCATTTAGTTAATGACTTCTAGCTTTCGAATGCTTATTTCCACAGGCTTAAAATACTCCCGTAATTTGACTCAGATTTTTTTTTCAATGTGTTACACATTATGTGTAACATATCGTTAGAAAGGTCATAAGCTATAGTAGTAATTTAAAGAAAATGAACCACTCAGTTGTCTTTTGTTTTTTAATAATTGATTTTCGAAGAAGGATTTTTTTACAAATCAGTAATTTTTTGGAATAAAAATCCTCGTACGTCCCTCTGAGACTATGAATTATTATAAAAAACTATTATATTATTTGAACAAGCATGTATTACCAATTATTAAATACAAAAAAATATAATTTTACATAGGTACATTAATAAAAAAAGTTACGAACTTTTAAAGGCAGGATTTCGGGAAATTTGAGAAAAACATTTAAAAAATCATATCTCCAAAACCGTGACCCTTAGAATCCAAGATCCAAGGGCGAAAACATAGCAAATAACCCCAACAACGTCCCAAAAAAATTTGACGGTCCTTGTGCTGAACACCCTGTATACATTCAGTTTTATACAAGTCAGTTTTCTTGGTAAATCTTCCGACGTACAAGTGAAGGTTTACTATAATAATATAGTCATTCATTCTGACAGTAACAGCCATTATCATAGGAAAAAATAAATCTTATATATTTACAATGAAAACACGTTTATATATACACTGATTAATTGTAACTATCGTTGATTTTACTTGATATCGCTTTAGGTAGTCAATTATTTAATATATCAATATATCATAATTATTTTTTTTATATTTTCGTGCAGCTATACCTCTATATGTATTGCGTACAATAATTTGACATATGAGAGAAAGTGATTCCGTGACAGCTGTCACGTCAACAAGTGCGACGTTTTTAGAAAAAAAAACAAAGTAGTGATTATGTCTCAGGATTATGTAGTGGATTGCGTGTTCATTTATTTTATAAAGAAAAAAAGGCGTATTTTTTTTACTTAATAATATGAAAGTAAGTTTAATTAAGGCCTTAACGTTAGTAACCGCAAAATTCAAAGATACTTTCTTAAACTTAAAAGTTAAAGCAGTCTAGTATCCCAGGATAATCGAGATTAACAGAAAACCTTTCAGTTGTATTTCACGTGAAATCTTTATCCAATTGGGGGAAGCGCCCTCGAAGCTCTATTGTTCATCGTTCGACAAAGCAATGGCCATCGAGCGCGTAAACGCGGAACAAAAGACGGATTACTTTGGTGTCGAGGCACTTGAGGTAGCGCCGATCGTCTCACCATTCTTCACCTTCACGAGACTTCCCATCGCTATCTTTGACGCCACGGAAAGCGTTGACCGTCAGAGTTTTTCAGATGATCCAATCCGATATCGGTATCAGGCGCCGATACGGTATCGTGGCAAGTAAAATGTATCAAGTACACCCACCTGGGCTCCACAGAAAACCAGCGTTGCTGCACATAATGTGCGGTAACACATGCTGAGTGAAGACCCTTTTTGGTATGCTGTCGTGTCACTATGTATTTAATATAGTTAGTTATAGTGCTAGTTTTAATCTTAGTCTTAGGTGGTACTTATGGAGCCAAAATAAATTTTTCTTTTCTTTCTTTTTTCAAGTATGGTCGGATATAATCTGAAAGATAGGTACATATTTCATACATTTTACTTGCCTCGGTATCGACGTCCGATACCGATAACGGATCGGATAATTTGAAAACGCTCACAACCTTATGTAGACAGGGTTCTGTAGATGTGACAGTCGTGATTCCAAATCAGGGCGTTTTCAAAATGAGGTTAGGTACATTTTCTTCTTTTTTTAGTTTTGGCAAAATATGGTTTTTTCCACTCGTAATCAAGAGCACAATCGATTCCAATTGTTTAAAAAATGTGCCCATTTTTTCAAAATTTTATGAATCAGTTATCTCACGCCAATACTGAGTGTATGAAAAAACTGGCAAAACTGTCATTTTTTGGGGGATTTTTTAAACTACAAAAAAACTGTATAACTAAAAAACAATATTTTTTTCCGTGAAATATAATGTACCTACGAACTTGTTATTTTACATTAGAATTTTAGGTTTACCACGCACTGGTATTTCGGGAGGCCTTTTTCACATTATTTTGTTCAACTCTTGTAGCGCGTTCGAAATAAAAGTGAACAATGCAGCTATAGTGCAGCCTGCTGACAGCACTCTATTAAGCTGCGCGTTCCAGGGATTCCAGGATATCGATAATATATACAACGGCTGTTCGTTTATACATTTTTGGATATTGTGATGGCATTTTACAAGATATATAATCCGGATAACTCACGTATTAAATCGAGTTTCGCTCGACATAGCTAAGTAGCCCTTCTTCTTAGGAGCAACGCGACTGCATCAAAACTGCACTGCAACTGCCATTTTGCACCTAGGTTGCAGTTCAAAAGCTCTTCATCTATACCAGCTCTAATATCTACGACTCTTACTACCGAAGTAAAAGTTACAACCGAAATACAATCTTTATCACATGTTTAGCGTTTATTTAAAAGACATTTTGTAGTACTCGAACGAAACACTAAGTAGTGGGCTAATTATCCTGCAAAAAAGCTGGATTTGGGTAAACAAATAATTGAAAGCCACCAAACGCCAGAACGAGCGAGTAAAAAATAAAACAAAAAGTACATTTGAAAAGAGCTCAACTTTACTACGAATTAAAGCTCCTCCATTACATCTGCGGACAGTGAACACGAAAGCACTCAAAAAAGTTCAGTTTTAATGGCCCAAGCAATTAAATTAAAATTTCTTTAAAATAAAACTTGCAGTGAAATGCATTTAGTTCAAAGCGCAGCGAGGAAGAAAAGGTTGGAAGTTTGGAATGAAATATTCAAACACTCAATGTAAAAATTGAGCAAACCCTGGACTTAATGTTTCGCTGTTTCGTCTTCTTACTAAGATTTGATCACTTATGGCTACTTAGTTAGCTTTATCAGGTATCGGTATATCGATAACCATAGCGCAGTGTTTTTTAATCTGCGACTTATGAAGGCGAGAAGCATCTTTGTCCGGGGGTCCCGAAACCCCTAAAAGTTGCTGCGAAAAATATTTCAATAAAAAAAACATAAGTTAAAAAATATTTATCGAGAAAATCGTTGCTTAAATACAAAAGAGCCACAAATCAAAAAAAAATGTTTTTTTCAATCGCAATATAATTGCATTTTAAACGCTATGTAACTTGTTATTCATTTTAAATGCTATTACAATAAAAATATATTTTTTTATTTGTGGCCCTTTTACATTTTATTTTAACTAAGAAATATTAGGCACAAAATAAAATACTTACATGGAAAAAAAAACAATAGGTCGCGAAATATTCCTTCATACAAGGGGCCGCGTCATGAAAAAGGTTGAAAAACACTGCCATAGAGATTCACAGAACTAGGGAAAATCAACTTTGTTTGAAAAAAAACTACTTCAGCAGGTAAGTTACGAATCTCGATAATGTGTAAGACGGAACGGAAGCGCGATTAGTTTTAAAAGCATTTAATTTCGCTTCAGATCTCGGCTCTATTGAAGCGATGCCGCTGCTCGCACTAAAAGGCTTAATGAAGAAGAAATGTATTAAAAAACGTCTTTATCAATTTAAGCATTGAAATTAAATTCCCAACGTTGTGCATAAAATATCTGATACAACTCTATTTCTAGGATCGGTAGGACGTGTCAGATATTTTTGCACGCTTCATTGTGGCAGATATTAATGCCATTATGTTTGGTGGTTGAATTGACATTCTAGATTTTACTCACTCATATTAAATGATATTGTAACGCTTTGTAACGGATAACTCACGCAGCAGGGCGGTGGCGCGTAGTGCTCGTGTTTTGGCAGCCGCTTAGGGTAAAAGAGTCTCAGGGTGATATCTCGTCGAGTTTCATGCCGATTCTTCTCAACCCAGGTTTTCCCGAACAGTTCGCAGACTTTTTTGACATTCATAAGTGCTTGTTATGTTGTTAAGCACGGAAGAATAAAAACAAATGGAAGTGCTACGAGGGCGGTTTGATAGTCAGTGACTTCGAGTAAAAAAAACCACTAGCGAACGGGCCCCTAAGAAAATCGAAAACGGTTAATTCGGCAGGAAAGGCCACTGTTTTTTGGGACAGCCAAGGCCAGCCAATTCATATCGACTATTTACAGAAAGGTAAAACAATAAATGGCCTTTATTATGCTGCTTTGTTGGAAAATTTTAACGCAGAAGTTCTGAAAAAACGGCCACATCTGGCAAAGAAGAAAATACTTTTTCATCACGCACACGACAATGCACCTGCACACTCGTCGGCAGTCGCAACAGCCAAATTAGTAGAATTGCGTTATGAAATACTGCCACACCCACCCTATTCTCCAGATTTGGCACCGTGTGATTTTTTCTTGTTCCCTAACATGAAGAAATGGCTCGGTGGGAAAAGATTTTCATCAAATGAGGAAGTCATAGCTGAAACTGAAACATATTTTTCGGGGTTTGTCAAAAAATATTTTTTGGATGGGTTACAAAAACTGGACAATCGTTGGACGAAATGCATCGAGTTGAAAGGAGATGTAGAAAAATAAAAAAAAAATCTTGTGAAAGTTTTTTTTTCTACAAAGTCAGTGACTTATCAAACCGCCCTCGTATGTAGGTGCAGCGGCGCGTGCCACAAGTGAAAGATTTTTAGATTTTGACTTAACACATACGCACGTGCACTGATATATTTTATTAAAACTGTAACCGTGATGAATTACACGGCGCCGCTTGAAAGCCCCAACTCAGCTTGAAACAACGGTGGTATTATGCTGGGAGCAGCATTCTAAGCTTTTGTTGATGCCACAACAAGGCTGTATATCCACCAAACGTGAGCGAGGAAGCGGGGCGATACGATGTTTTTTTTATTAGACTGGATGGTAAACGAGCAAGTGGGTCCTCCTGATGGCAAGAGATCACCACCGCCCATAGACACTTGCAACACCGAGAAATGCATGTGCGAGAAAAAATCCTTCCATTATTAGTCACTAGCCTATACTCGTATTAGGTGTGGCAATTGAATTGAAATGTAAGATTTACTAAAATCTCGTAGGATTTTTTGGAATTAACATGGCCTTGGTATTTACGTTGTTTACCTAATACTCTACAAAAATTTGTCTTTACTTAGTGATCAAAATTATAGGGATTGATACATCTTGATCCCATGGGAATATGGAATAATAAGTTAGCCTACATAATTATGTGTGTTTATTCCCGAAATCAAACTATCTTCGTTTTTAATTAATCCAATTCCGTTTCCGTTTTAGCGTGAAAGATGTACTTAACAAACATACACACTTATAAACTCTCATTTATGATATTGGTAGAATTGTTTATTGCTAATTATGCAAGGTGTAAACAAGACTGAATTTGAGCAAACGACGAGGTGTAATTAATGATGTGTATGTGTGTCTGCTTTGGTATCATTATACCCAAACGGATAGACCCAAAAATCGGTTCAGCCAATTAAGAAAGAAAGGAAGAAAATCACAATTAATATAACAATACGAAATGTACGAAATGTTGAACTTTGAAGTTCTGGCGTGGGTTTTCCAACTTTTTGAAATTGTTCTTGGTGATATTTTCCTCCAAACTTCGTCCACCATCGCGCAGCTTTGGTGGTTGCGCGGCCTTAGCATTTTCAGCGGCTACTCGCGAAAAATGCATTTCGTTCCATAAAAAAGAGAGTTTCGCTCACTTTTCAGTTTCAAAGCGGCTATTGTTTCCAAACTATCAATATCTATCAGTTCAACGTGAACCCTACAGCTCAGAGCATAGATTTCATTTTACAATGGATTCCGGAGGTGTTATCAAAAAATCAACATCCCTCTCTTGGCGACAACATAGCGTTGAAGTTAGGAACTTGTTCCGTAAAATAACAAGGTTTCAACACAGCACTACTATATCTGCAGCACCAACTGTTTTTAGGGCACCGCACTTCCAATGGAAAACGGAACACTCATAGAAAAAAGAAAAGAAAATACGTTTATTCGGAACAGAAAAGAAAAACAAAGAAAACAGTGTAAATATCCCTACTAATATTATAAATGCGAAAGTAACTCTGTCTGTCTGTTACGCTTTCACGTCGAAACCGCTGAACCGATTTTGATGAAATTTGGTATAAAGATAGTTTAAGCCCCAAGAATCAACATAGGATACTTTTTTTCCGATAGAGGGCCACCGCGCGATAACGTAGGTCCGCGTAGACGAAGTCGCGGGCATAAGCTAGTAGGTAATATACTGTTCACAAAACGGACCCACCTCAGCCCAATGCCGGCTCAAGAGCCGGCGCTGGTCTTCCGGTGGGACCGTGGGGCCGTCATTGAACGCTGCACGTGTGACCGGACCGTGTCTAGTTGTGAACGCGAAGTCGCGTCTAGTCCTAGAGATGGGTAAATCCGGATCTGAAGATTCAAAACAGTCAAATCCTTAAACGGAACTCTATTCAAATCTTATCGACTCCGAAGTTACTAACTCATAGGATTAATTTGTTGTCCATCTGTCTGTCTGTCCATTCTCAAGAACGGTGTAGGTATCAAATTAATATCAAATTCTCAGGTTTGCTACCTCTTGAAGCAGTGAAGAATCAAACTTTTATGTCAACGCAATCAATCAATAAAAGTGTTTATAGAAATTGCCGTATTCAACTGAAAACCTATAGGGTTCTGTTCAGGTTATCCTAGAGGTTCCCCCTGCTTACGCATAATTTTTTATGTCATAATTCTATTTTGCATAATCTGTTTACGCACAATAGTACTTATGCGTAAACAGATTATGCAAAATAGTAGTAACAGATTATGCAAAATAGTACCTGTTATGCGTAATCAGTTTCGGACATTAAAAAGTATGCGAAATAGAGGGCACCCTATCCTAGAAACTTGAATTTATGAGCTATCAGAAGAGCTAAGCCGATGAGAAAAAGTCTGAACATCTTAATTTTATGTGTCTGTCTTTGTCAGTAACCGTCTAAAATGGCCCCTACGTACATTTTATGATTTAACTTATAAGGATAGGGTTCTGAGTTCTGTGCGTGCGAGTCCAAATATGAATTGGTCGATTTTTTATAAGCTTCTAACGGAAAACTTTCACACTAATTTTAGCGACCAGATTTTGCAGAATTTGGTTCTAGAAACGATTGTTAACAGTAAACAATACGTCCTATTATAATACGGGAATGGAGTACCACAGGGTGCTCGACAGTCAGAACAAGGTCTGTAATTAAACATACAATGAGATGCACTAGACTCTAGAGCCCTCCCGAATTAGATGTATAATGAAGTGTATGTATTCATACACAAGCAGACATGCCACGAGAGGTGACGCGGGTGTCTTTGATAGTTGTAGGTATAAGAGAACTTCTTAATGGTAGCATCATTAAAAGGTGCTAGAAATTTAGGTGCGGATATTTTCAGGGTAGGTAAATATCTAATTAATAACCAAAGAATCAATTATACACATAAATTATACAATACAATACAATAGCTCTTTATTGCACACCAGTACAGCAAGCAGTACAAAAAACACAGGTATATACATGGAGATTTTCTAAGGTAAGCAATAGGTGGCCTTATCGCTTCAGAGCGATCTCTTCCAGGCAACTTTTACAATGGACATAAAGTAAAAATTGAATAATTTGAAAAAAAGAAAGAAAAAAGTAAGATTTTTATTGAAAAATTGATAAATTATTTGTGTATTGTGTGGTAATATTTTTTTGTTTCATACAAAAATACCATTCTGTCTAAAATACTTCCATTAACATTTAACATCCTTGCATTAACATTAACTGCATTTAATTTAATTGCAACTAATTAACAACGATGCAAATAACCGATCCTCAAAACTTCCGCGTCTGATTAAAAAAATAAATCATCATCATCATAACGCCCCACTGCTGGGCTCAGCCTCACAGAATCTCTGGTTTGGGCTGTAGTTCCTATGCGGGCATAGTGTTGATAGGGATTTGCACACAAAATTGCATTGCTTCGAAGATTTGTTCGAAGAGTTGCTTTTGTTTGCAATAAGTTTCTTCACCTGGTAAATTTTGAATAAATTTACTTTTTCACGACACTACTGCTCGAAAATGTGGCCATAGATGACCTAAAGCCAGTACCCAAAACTGCCTACCACAGCCAAGAGCAGACTCATTTATGGCTCGCAAAACACGACAACAATGTAAAACATTACGAAAACAAGTCGTATCAATATATGTATTTCATAATACGATACGACGTTTTAGAATATAATTTCTGACTTTTTAGAATAAAAAAAAAATAGTGCATCTCTTTCACACACGCAAATATTTGTGCGAATATGCCAAGTGAAGTGCCAGCATTATCGAAGGCCTCCCCTTAGGGTCGGTATTCGTCTTTCGACAAAACTCCGCACCGCAGGCACCGCCGATGATGATTAAACAGAAACAAGGCCGCGGGTCAAAGTTACTCCAAAAGTCACGTTTCCAATCAATTAGTAACCCAAAGATAAACCACGGATCTAAATTACAAAGCACTTGAGCATGCGATGCAAAATTAAACTTCCTTTATCCGGTAATTATCTGTAATTAATTTTAAATTGATATTATAAGGGTAAACAATAGCCGGGTGCGGTCCGGGCCACCGCTGCCGATATTAATTGCGCCCGATGATCGTGTAACGGTTTATCCGGGTCAAAGATTAGGTGCGCTAGAGTGGTCAAAGCTAATGTTCGAAGACAAGGTGCCTACGACCATTAAACTCGACGAATTATAATCGTCATTGATTTTAAATACAAATACAAATATTTTTTATTGATCACCAAAAACAGTACAGAGACATCTCGATAAATCAACAGTATTAAAATAAGTGTTTGGTAAAAAAAAAAAATTTTAATAAAAGTTTTTTTGCTGACTATACTTTTCGTTGACTATATTTGCATTTTCACCCAAACTACATAAAAAAAAAATAGTTTATTCATTAACTTAAGCCATAACACCAAATCTGAGTTCGTGTCTATTTTTAATCATTAATATGCTTGTGTTAAGAGACACCGCTCCTCAACAAAGTAAATTGTATAATTTTAGGTGTACAGGTACTTTAAAGACATTGATATTTATATTAACTTTACTCATTCTGAGAGGAGGCCTGTGCTCAGCAATGGGACGTACATAGGCTAAGATGATAATGATTGTACTCAGATAAAAATTGTTATGACAAACGATCATTCTGACAAACATTACATTCGGGCTTTAAAAAATCTGCGAGCCGACATGGACCCGCTAGCACAGGTTTAACCAATGTCAAAGTCAAAGTTTTTATTTGCGTAAAATATGATTCTTAGCATATTAAGTAGTCGCACACATTTTGTCAACTATTGGCACGCAAACAGAGAGGTTAAGTGCTACACTAGGCAGGACATGCTCTATACTATACAAAGACCAGTCTGGTGTTACTGCTCTGCGGACCGAAGATGGCTCGTTCGTGCCCGCCGCACGGCCGCCCGTTCTTGCTCCTTGATCGCCGATTTAGAACAGAACCCATTCTGTGCTAAATTGCTTTCGTATACCAGCCCCACATGGATACGGGATTTGTGTCACGTGATTAGATCAATTAATTGTTGTTATTTTAATTAGTCTTTTTTAGGGTTCCATACCAAAGGGTAAAAACGGGACCCTGTTACTAAGAGTCCGTAGTCCGCCCGTACGTCTACCTCTGCACCAGGCTGTATCTTATGAACTGTGATAGCTAGACAGTTGAAATTTTCACAGATTATGAATTTCTGTTGCCGCTATAACGATAAATACTAAAAACCGGCCAAGAGCGTGTCGGACACGCCCAAAATAGGGTTCCGTAGCCATTACGAAAAAATTAAGTAATATTTTTCTAAGGATTTTGAATTTTATACGGAATCTTCCAAGTTTAGGTATATTTTATACCTTACGCTGCTATTTACTCATAAACTACTAACAATTCTCAAGCAAACTTAGCCGCTATAGTTTTCCTTGAAAGTTTGATATACTGACTACCATCCTGAATTTTTTGAAATTTTTCTACCCACCGGTTTAGATTTTAGAGGGGGGGGACGCTCGATTTTAATGAAAATTTGCACTTTAAAGTTGAATATTTCGCAAACAAATGACTGAATCGAAAAATCGTTTTAGCAAACCCCTAATGGTTTTAAAATACCTATCCAACGATACCCCACACTATAGGGTTGGATAAGAAAAAAAAAATCACCGCCACTTTACGTCTATGGGAGGTACCCTAAAAAAAAATGTTTTTGAATTTTTAATTATACTGTTTTGTCGGCATATTTTACTTATATATACGTGCAAAATTACAGCTTTCTAGCATTGATAGTCTCTGAGCAAAGCCGTGGACGGACAGACAGACAGACAGACAGACAGACAGACAGACGGACAGACAGACAGACAGACAGACAGACAGACAGACATGGCGAAACTATAAGGGTTCCGTTTTTGCCATTTTGGCTCCGGAACCCTAAAAACTGGCCAAGAGCGTGTCGGACACGCCCAAAATAGGGTTCCGTAGCCATTACGAAAAAATTAAGCAATATTTTTCTAAGGATTTCGTATTTTATACGGAATCTTCCAAGTTTAGGTATATTTTATACCTTACGCGCACTCATAAACGACTAATAATTCTCAGGCAAACTTAGCCGTTATAGTTTCCCTTGGAAGTTTGATATACTAACTACCACCCTGAAGTTTTTCAAATTTTTCCACCTACCGGAAACTATAAGGGTTCCATTTTTGCCATTTTGGCTCCGGAACCCTAAAAACACACACACGCAAAGCACACGAAACGGTAACGCTACCGCTTCCGCTACCCCTTCGGAGCCACTTTTAGCATAACGTTTTAAACGAACTGTAATGTTGCCGAAACGTCGAGGTAAATATTACTTGTGTAAAATAGCGTGGTAAGTCCCGTTATGGTATTTTGACCACTTCTAGCAGTTTTAAGTTTGACAAAAACGGTACAATAGTGACAGGTTCCTAGCCTGTCGCCTACGGTACAAGTAGCGGCACGAGAGTCTAGCGCTGAGTGAACCGTGGAAGGGATAGCTGCGCATGGGTGCATGGGCGCGGGGGACGTAATGCGACTGGAAAGCCAATCGGCGCTACGCACGCCCGCCCTTCCCCCTGTGATACCTTACATTTGACTTCTGCGCAATAACGGTCAGCGCTAAACTCTCGTGCCGCTACTTGTAAGTTAGGGGTTAAAAAAAGTAGTGATTTTAAACCGGAAAACGGTCTTCTCAATAATTAGTTCCCTCCCGAGGGACACCGCAGTTCGTGCGCAATTTTTACACACGCTGCAAGTCTGCGTTAATTACGCAAATTACCTTCCACCAGGGCTGCCGCTAACCCGTTTTACCCTGCAATTATACAAGGAGCCGGTGCTATGTTCTCTTATGGTATCAAATTGAACAAACTAAGGAATGCCAGAAAAAATATTGATATATAAATAACTACTGGTTGAACCAAAATGAAGGATTCCGCGCGAGGGAACAGCGCGCGATAACTGAATACCACGCGAGCGGAGCCGCGGATAAAAGCTAGTTTAATATAAATATTCTAATTAGGTACTTAATTATTTAGAGCACGCTTACCTGGTAATTGCGAAATTTACCGGGATGTATGAATTAAAACATTGTGGAATGCAATCAGCGCCGCCCATGGACACTTGTTGATATTGAGTTACGGACGCGTTGCCAGTCGTTTGGGTAAAGATTAGGCTTGTTTTTAACCCCCGACGCAAAAAGAGGGGTGTTAGAAATTTGACCGCTACGTCTGTCTGTGACACCGTAGCTCTTAAACGGGTAGACTGATTTGAATTTGGTTCTTTTTATTTGAAAATAGGTTTTCTAGCGATGGTTCTTAGACATGTTTCATCAAAATCGGTTGAGCTGTTTTTGAGATATTGAACTTTGGAGTGACAAAGTCGGGGGTTATCCAACTTTTCGTCGGTTAGGTTTTTTGAACCTCAAGTTGTACCGGTCAGGGCATCAGTGCGAGATGCTGCAAGCTGATTCCCAAGTTTCCAAGTGTGCCAACCCTACCTCTAAGTTTTCCCACAATGAAGACTTACTGCCTTATAAGTTCTAGTTCTTTTTTCTCACTCTAATAACCGCGCTTGGTCGACCGTGCCCTGAAAGCCTGCATGCCGGTTCAAAAATCCGCGAAAGTTAAATTTACTTTCAGCAACTCATATAATTTTAATGAGTTATAAAAATGAAAGTGTGAATTTAAGTGGTTTTAGCAAAATATGAAAGGAGCTGAAAGAACTAGATCGAAGTTAAGAATCGCGAAATTATTATACTTAAAATGAGGGTTCAAGTTTTTGCGGTGAAACTGGGAATCCCGGCATAAAATGCTATGGGGGAATTAAGAGAAGTTTCCCTGCCGGCCGCGCGGCCGTGTTGGATATTCGTTTGGGATATTGCTGTCTTTATCGCTCGTGACATAAGCGCTCGCAGCCGTCCGCCCCATGTACATCCCCTCACGCTTCTTCACTTCCCGCTAAGGTATATCGAGACAGCTATAGGTTTTTCAAGATTTGGGCAGTTGAATTTTGGGTTTCGTTGTCCTCGTATTATATGAAAAGTATAGCACAGAAATCAATGATATTTTACAGTCAAAATCTTCATTATATATTCTATGCCTGTGGTATTTTCGATTTTTGTAAAAATGCTTTAATAGTCTGTAATTCTCGTGCAAAGTTGACATCTTTTTTTTGTCGACTTTTGAGGTCCTGTAATTCTGATATTACACATTTATATGAAAATCTGAAAACCACAGGCATAGATAATTACGTCTAGTCCATACTTACAAAATTGCATCTAATTCTGTTGTCTAGTTTTCAAATGAGATCGGGACTACGTTTGTATGGAGAATGGAACGAAGAGACTTCTCTTAATGCCAATCTTTAATTAACCATACACTGGTGGACCATACTCATCCATACTAATCCATACTAATATTATAAATGCGAAAGTGTGTTTGTGTGTTTGTATGTTTGTATGTTTGTCCCTCTTTCACGCCGTAACGGAGCGACGGATCGACGTGATTTTTGGCATAGAGATAGTTTATGGGCCCGAGAGTGCCATAGGCTATTTTTTATCCCGGAAAAATGCACAGTTCCCGAGGGAACAGCGCGTGATAACCGAATACCACGCGGGCGGAGCCGCGGGCAAAAGCTAGTAATTCTATATTTAGGAATACTTGGATAGCCAATTAGTCTGAGAACCTGACTATGAAGCTTGAGGTTCCGAGTTCGATCCTGATTCATTTGTTTCAATAACAACTGTTTCTTCTCCAGTCTTGGACGTTTAAAAATATACACATACACTTGTATATGTTGTACAGAAGTCTATTCAACGACAAATATCTCCAAAACACTCACCTATTCACACATTCACTATGTTCGAATGTCCCCATCACCACCCAAACTTTTGATGCACTTCCTACTAGTTCCTACAACTTAGTAACACAAGCACAAACTGCACTGCAAAACAAACTTAACACGTGACAAATACAATGAAAAACAACCCATATTCAACTAGAAATACAGTCTTTGTGACACGCATACGCTTTGTCGCTGCACGTTCGTACAGTTGCTTCAAAGTAAACTAATTTCTATTGCTACATGCACAGAGTGCATGCGAACTGCATACATAAGTATGCTGAGAATTCTCAGAGGTGCAGCGTGCATTAGTGTTGGAAATGCTTGGAATGCGACTCGCACTTGACTATTTTGTTAAAAGTTTTCTTGGAATGCTTCCTTGGCAACGAAAATATTAGAAATTGTGGTATGGAGATATATTTATGATTTTATATTTATTTGTGTATGTAGGTAGGTATGTTGTATCCTATCCATCCTTGATAACATTCAAAGTGTGAAAATAACTATGTATGTCTGTAACATATTCACGCTTAAACCGCTGAACTTGTATGAAATTTGGTACGGTCCAGGATTTCAATTCATGCAGGGGCGTACCCAGCTTCTGGACTAAGGAGGGGCAAGTCAGATTTTTTGGTCAGATCACCCGTGCTTGATTTGTCATACACACTACACAAAGACACACCTACATGAAACACAAGGTGAAGTGTGAAGGGCAAACACCCGCAAATGATCCTGCTTCATAGGTAAACGGGGCATACGAGTAATATGTATATTGTAGAATCATGTAGAACATACAATTTCCAGGGGGGGGGGGGGGGCAGTAGCCCTCCCCTACCCCCCCTGCGTACGCCCATGAATTCATGAGCCACTATGGAACCATTTTGCAGTAACCGTCATAGTGACATCACATTAATTAACAAGGAAAACCGTAATGACTTTTCCTTTGAAAAGATTCCATGGTAGCCCATGAATTAAAATTCTTGATCGTACCTGTGGAGATAATATGAGACCCCAGGAAGGACATACATAGCTTTTACATTGGAAAATTGCATAAATCCCGCAAAATAGTGATAAACGAGTTTTTCACAGACGGAGTCGCGAGCAACAGCTCAAATTAAATTAAACTAAATGCTAAAGTACTTTATATTTCGATATTTCTGCGGGATGGGAATGTATAATGGAAGAAACTAAAGCCTACCAGAGTGGAACCATTTCGCTGCAAATGTCATGTTGATAATTCAGACATCTTCTAAACAAATGATTGTAAAAGTTTCCTGAATATATTATTCCATATGAATGCAAAATCCCGTAAACAACTAAACTTAATGGTTCACGCAGTTTTCCTTCACGGAACAAAACAATACTGTATTCCATTCTACCTCACCATAATAACACTTAATCATCAAAAACGAATGTAAAAGCATTTTTACAAAAATTTATAATCCACAATGAAAATACAGACACTTTAACAGACTGGCCTAAAAACAAAGCTATGAAAATTCACCTTTGTTTCATGCTTTGCGACGGCCATTTTGTGTTCGCTCGCCGCCATTTCGAAAATGCGCGCCAAAGTTTCGAAGTACATTTTTTATGAGCGTTTTATACTGCTTAGGAAACAATTTGATACTGCTTAAGGCATCTCGAAAATTGTGGTAACGGAAAAGCTGGATAAAATGATTTAATCACTGGGAAAACATCGGCAACAAAATTAACATACAGAATGACTTGCCAGCTTTTTGTTCCTTTGTGGTGGTATTACCAACGTACCTGTAAAAATAAAAAAGAAACATATGTAAGATAGAATACTTTTGTTAACCGAATTCACAAAAAGGAGAAGAATCTCTATTAGGATTATTAGTAGCGTAGACTATAATGCATTATTTTAATTTACAACTGTAATTGATCACATTAGATTTATTTGTTACCTTATGATAAAATACATGATAAACACATGCCAGTTAATTATAAGAAATTCACAAAAGGTTCGTAAAATGTATAAAAATAAATCATGTTACAATAATGAAAATGAAAATGAAAAAATGACTTCGGGACACAAATACAAATATAAAAAATATGTAGATATAGCACAAAAAAAAATAAAGTGAAATAAAATAAAATGAGCATACAAAAAAAAATTGTCAGCCAAAAATAAAATTGAATTTACAAAGACAAATTACAGATAACTTCAATAACAATAATAATTAAAAGCTATTGTGTTATGTAGCCTACTTGCTTTCCATAATAAAGAAAATGATAGGTAATAAAACGTCTAACGCAAGGAACGCCGCGGGTACAAGATAGTGAAATATAATTCTACAGAGATGGTTCTACAGCGGGTCACCAATTCACCATTCTGTTTTTTTCGATACCATTTAACGGTGCTGAATAAAACCTTAAATTCCAACGCAGATAGTCCACTCAGCCGAGTGAACGCCCCATATCTCGCCGTGATCGCGCATTACCGGAATCCGGTAAATCTCCCGGAATCCGATTAACCGGTAAAGTGGGCGTCAATAGCCCGCGATTACCGGACCCGGCGCCGTGCACAAAGTATTGTAATTACAGCGAATGCAATATGTCGTGCGAAAAGATCTTGCTCAAGGTAATTTTTCATTTTGTTTGATTAAATTAAATTAATTTGCTACAGGATGCTCTGTGGATACCAATAATGAGCTTCCGATCCGATATTTCTAAGTAGTTTTGGTTGAGTCTTCCAGTGATCGTAATGCATGCAACTAGGTCGAAATAGTAGGAGCTTATATTGTGGTCCACATCCCATAGCAAATGTTATAATTGTGTTTTATTGCAAGAAAGTGACAGCAAAAAAACAGTACCTACTCGTAATGTTAAAATAATCTCAGATTATTATTTTCATGCAAGAATAAAACACCAAGCTTTTTCTCAGCAAAAACATTTCAGCTATTTTTCTGTATTTTCTTGCCACATGAAACTACATTTTCAGGTAAAATTAGAGCCCGAAGCCAAAGTATTCGCAATGGGCATCGAACGTTTATTTCGTCCGACCCGACTATCTGTGGCAACAACATTTGTGATGTTTTGCACGGATTGTCTCGCAGACTAATTTACCAGAAAACGAGGATTCGTGCAGAGTGAACTATTTGGAACAATTTAATGCTGGAGTTAAGAGTCCTACATACTACTAGAATTAGCGAATTCTGTTAAAACGGCCGAAGAGGTAACTGCGTTACACAGGAAGTTGAAAGAAAGAAAAAAAATACATTTACTTAATAACAATACAAATAAACAATACTCGTACATTAACACAATATGGTATGTGTCATTGCGGTTGTGAATCAAACGCTGGCACAGCATAATGCTGAAGTGTTAAAAATACCCCAGCGCTGATTTTCAGCCAACACCGTCGGCAACCCCCGGACCGTTATAAAGACAAGAAAGTTCAATGGTAGGTATCGACATCTCAAAAACTTTTTTTTTATTCGACTGGATGGCAAACGAGCAATAGGTCTCCTGATGGTAAGAGATTACCACCGCCCATAGATACTGCAACACCAAGAGGATTGCAGATGCGTTGCCAACCTAGAGGCCTAAGGTGGGATACCTCAAATGCCTAATTTCACTGGCTGTCTTACTCTCCACGCCGAAAGCTGCAGCTTCAGCAGTAGTGGTAGCAATCCGGGCGGACCTTGCACAAGGTCCTACCACCTGCAAAATTTGTTGTATCCTAATATATACTAAATAAGACGTAGTATAAGTAATTCGTTCTTACTTTCGTATTCAGTGCCATTTTCTAAGTAATAATGAAAAAAAAAAACAATCTAAAAACTTGAGAATAATTACTTATTCGCTTGTTTACGAACTTCACGTCGGTACAAAAAGGCATTGAATCGCTGTGTAACTTTTTATATGAACAACTAACTTTTTGACATAAATATTTCATGACTTATTTACTGGAATTGTAACAAATTTCAATGTTGAATAAAACAATCATTCAGTTACGAATTCGATGCATTATTTATATGAAAATGGGAGAAGTTAGATATTAATAAGTTACTGAAGTTTGAATATTTACTTCGAACGTTTTACTTTACCTATTTTCAAATTTTCGTTCTTCTTCTTCTTCTTCTCTTTTATTTAAAATATGGCTTTCTGTCCTAATTAATAGGACAATTTCGCCAGTGTCAAAGTGCTCTCTTTGAGAGGGACGTTGTACGGTGATTGTAGTTTTTGCAACTTGATAGTAAAATTCCAGAAACCACGTGGAGACAACTTGCACATTAAAAAATGTCAGACACGGGAGCAATGTAGAATTTTGTGATCACTATTCACTGTTAAGGTTAATCGCCGCATAAAACACTATCAAAATTATACTTCAAGTAGCCAAAGAAACAGAAATAGCAAAATTAGATATTGTCTACATCCGCCATGTTCGAATGCTACAAATCGAATCCAAATGTTCGTTATATTTTACACTGATAGGAACTTATTTATTTTGTTGTCAAGTTAAATGTTGATAAAAGTCAATCTATGACGCTCTGTCAGGGCAAATAATAATAACTAAGTAATGATCTAAAATTACATGGTATCCAAAATCCCTACTTAACATTATAAATGCGAAAGTATGTCTGTCTGTTACGTTTTCACATTGATATAGAAATAGCTTAAGCCCCAAGGATCAACATAGGATACTTTTTATTCCGGTAGAGGGCGCCACCGCGCGGTAACCTAGGTCCGCGCAGACGAAGTCACGGGCATATGCTAGTACGATATAAAATCTATTATGTTCGTTAAATTGAAATTAAATTCAAATAATTATTTTCGAACAGCTTGAACCGATGTTTCATAATCCGAATAATGTAGCCAAATAAGATGTCCAGATGGGGTCAAAAGGTTCTCGAATGGCGTCCGCGGACCGGGAGACTAGCCGATAGGCCTCCAACAAGAACAAGATGGAGCAACGACCTGGTTAAAATCGCGGGATCGCGGTGGATACGAAAAGCACAAGACCGGTCTGAGTGGAGAGACTTGGGGGAGGCCTATGCCCAGCAGTGGACGTCTTCCGGCTGACATGATGATGATGATAATAAAGATGTCCAGACTGCTTTGAACACAAAATCCATACTTATATATACGAAACGCAAGTGTAAAAGATGTGTGACAAGGAACATAATATATCAAGTACGTTATTAACAAATATATTGTAATAAATGTCTGCGAATGCATATTTCGAGCAAGATGAGACGTAGAAATGCGACGGCGACGCACCGCCATATTAATCTTCATTTCTTTATATGAAATAAAGTAACGCTAGAGACACACGAGCGAGCTCAAACATCGTCGGAGATTTTTTTTTATTCGACCACCACCGCCCATTCACACCTGCAACACCAGGGGGATTGCTGATGCGTTGCCAACTTAGAGACTTAAGATGGGATACCTTAAGTGCCAGTAATTTCACCGGCTGTCTTACTCTCCACGCCGAAACACAACAGTGCAAGCACTCCGCTGCTTTACGGCAGGATTAGCGAGCAAGATGGTGGTAGCAATCCGGACGGACCTTGCACAAGTTCCTACCACCTGGAGATTGCGCATATTCGCCTAACTAACATTGGATTTTCTCCTTATTCTTAAACTTAAGAGGTTACGTTCTCATCAGTTGAAAATTGGAATGAGCGCCACTCAGCACGGTCTTCGGCCAGCTGCTTGGCTTCCTGATACGCTAGAAGTCTTCATTCGGACTTACCTTTACCCCAAACACTGGATAAACTACCATTTTGATGTTTATTTGGATATATTTTGTGCTAGTTTAGTTAGGTGCTAGACGAAATTTGATGTTCAGGTAATAAACCACAATAGTTCAATGTTATTGCCATAATTGACTGAGGATATGGGTTAAGGTATACCGTAGGTGACAGGCTAGCAACCTGTCACTATTGTACCGCTTTTGTCAGACTTAAAACCTAAAGTTACTAAAAGTGGCTCCGTGGTAACGTTTCGCGTGCTCTGCCTACCCCATTTGGGAATACAGGCGTATTGTGTGTATTGCCATTATTTACAAGTCAACTTTAATGACTGACAGACATTTTTTTTTAACATAACAGCTCAACCATGAGCACCCAGCTTAACATTTTAACTTTCTCGTTAGATCGCGAAACAGCAGCTGTATTGAGACAAACTGCTACGCACATTGTGATATGTAGAGACACCAGCAACTTGCTTTCATTACGCTTTTGTCTTTCGGTATGATATTAAATTATTCATGAAAGGGTTCGAATCCGAACGCGGTTTTTTGCGAAATACAGTCTTAAAATTACATTTCATCCCTTCAATAGCCAATGTTTGATATTATGCATAGTTTTTCGGGGAGATTTTTGTGTCATTGTTATATTTATGCCTTGTAGTTACTAGTTGTGTCAAGAAAAATATGAGTAATGGTTCCTAAACAGTGAATAAATTTTGGTGTGTAGATATGTGTGTTTATACTATCAAATACAAACAAGAAGTAGAATTAAATTTTGTAGATGAAACTACTGTGAGACTCACTCAAATATATTGAAACGTCTTAAATCGAGTTTAGCCCGACATGTTTCCGACCTCCGAGTTGGAAAACGGTATAAATACTCGTGCTGCGTCATCGGTGAGTGTAAACCTTGTGTAAACGTACCTTTGCAAAGCGATGTTGTTAGTGTTGTGTGCTACCCTACATTTAACAGTTATAATGAAAATGACGATGAAAACGCGGGTAGTTGTGTGCCGGTGTCAGTTTCGTCGGGTAGTCGCGCGAGCAGAGCGGCGGCGCGCACTTCGCGTGTTGCAGCAGCCGCCGAGTCACGTTGCTCCTAAGAGTCGTGTCGGGCTAAACTCGATTTAAGACGTGAGTTGTCGGGGTTATTCAATATTTTGAATGATAACACAAGGGACAGCATAAGTTCACTCGTATTTAACCAAACGACTATTAGGTAAATACATACATTTTTAACCGCCGATATTAATGTTTGCAACTTAATTGACTGTGTGCTCACTTAATTTAATTTAGTTACTTAACGATGAACCATTTAAATAATCAAAGAGCACACGAATGCTTTCCAATAAACATACAAATATTAACCTGCAGTTACTGTAACTGTTCTGTCAGTTAATTAAACTCATGAAAACGAACAGCCACCATCGCCGCTAACAACCGCACGGACAATTCAATCTACCGTTCGCATAATTAAAAACTAGTTATAACCTGTACCTAGCCTATACCTATCGAACGCAGGAATTGGCCTCGCTGTTTGAAGCCTAATTAAAACGCCTACCAAAATCACTGATTCAGACTCATTCGCTAAACTTCAATTCAATGCTGACTGGCAACGAGAAAAAAGTGGCACACGCTTTGATAAAAGAGTAATGTACGCATACCGGTGATAAGTGCATTGAAAATGTACATAGATGAATGCTTGTACGAGTATTGTTTGTAATCAATGTTTATATTACAGGGCATTGACCGCGTGGGTAGTTCAATATGTTTATGCTACGCCTAGTTTTAAGTTGCTACAAAGCAATGATGTGTGAAATTTGGCTATTCAAATAGTGAGACAATGGAGCCTGGATTTGAACATGTTTAAAAAGTATGCAAGAGTGCGTGAGAAATTAAATAATAAACTTTAAAAGAAAATATCAACGAACACTTTCATTAACAAATGTTTACTAAATAAGTTTTTAAAAAGTATTTCAAAAGCATTTTGCGTTCTGTAAAAAATGTTTGCATGGCGTTTTGCCTTTGACTTTATCTTTAAATAAAAGAAAATACATTTTAAAATACTAGACATTTCGAAGCGCAGTTTATTCCCTACGTTACTGTTTTTTACTACGCAAAATGAGGGGTTACAACTTTCACGCTGATGTCTGTCTATCTGTCTGTCTGTCTGTGGCGGTATTTTTACGTGAAATCTAATGTTCGTTCGATAGTTCTTAGCTATGTTTGATAAAACTTGTTTCACAACCGCAATGACACATACTTTCCTACGTGTTGTATATTTGTATTTAACACTATTGTTGTGTCTTGTGTTGTGTTCAAATGTATTTTCTTTCTTTCTTTTTCTTAATTTTTCAACCAATTTTAGATATTGAACTTTAAAATGACAATGTCAGGGATTGTCCAACTTTTTTAATTTAACTAAATTGCTTATGTTATTATGTATTTGCCTCAGCCTGCAATCAATAAAATAATCCCAATCGACCACAACGTCGGGGTAAATAAATCCGCTACGATAGTAATCAAGCCATAAACAACAGATTTACGTGCACACTGACCACAGACAACAAAATGGTACAGATAGTGGTCTATTGCGCCGTTACTGGCCTAATGTTGGCACTACTGCAGCAAGTAAGTGTTGAGTTTGTGGTCAGTACCCTTAGTGTAAGTTTTCGGTTACAAAATACGTCTCGATCGCGTTCGCGCTAAAATCTCAATTTGTATGGAAACACGAACAGCGCCTCTAGCGGAACGTTTGAGATGTTCGTGTTTCCATACAAATTGAGATTTTAACGCGAACGCGATCGAGACGTATTTTGTAACCAAAAACTTACACTAAGGATACTGAAGAAGCTAGTAACGAAGAAAATTACACATAACCTAACCTAATCAACAAAAAGTTGGAAAAACCCCCGATTTCGTCACTTCAAAGTTCAATATCTCAAAAACGGCTAAACCGATTTTGATAAAACATGTCTGAGAACCATCGCTAGAGAACCGGCTTTCAATTAAAAAATCCGCATTCAAATCGATCCACTTGTTTAAGCGCTACAGTGCCACAGACAGACACACTTATAACACCCCTCTTTTTGCGACGGGGGTTATAAATTAAATCAAACCGACTACCTGTTTAAATAATAGGTACAGCCGCTGAAAGACAAACTACAGAGTAAAAAAAAACCCAAAGATCGACTCACGCTTGACCTGTTTTTATGAGATGATTTGCATTATATTTATACCTGTTATCATTGGCAATTTGTGATTTTATGTCGTTTAAACGTGTTCACTGAAACGACAATGACTCATCAAGTCCCACGAAAAATAATAGCAAAATTTATAGGTAAGCGAGTGGCACAGGAAAAACATGTTGACTTGAGTTATTAAGTACTTCATTGTCAGTTATTTACAGATGTATTTAGACGCTTCGGAAGATTACAGACGAAAATAAAAAAAAAACTACGCTGACACATTTTTCGTGACTAATATTTTATCCCGCTTTTACGTTAGAGAATTAATTCAATTTAAAAAAGATAGAGGCGTTTGGTTTCTCTTTTGTAAAATTCAATTATTTGAAATCCAATCCGAGCTTTTGAAGGATTTGATTTAATTTTCAAATGAAAAACCGGCCACGTGCCAGTCGGACTCGCGTACCGAGGGTTCCGTACACAAAGCTCGGATACTGGTGGAATTTCCAAGCCGTTATCATGTACTTGGCGCAAAACCTTTTCATTTTGATTTCGTTCGCGAAACCTTTATTTTTAACCCGGTTTTTAAGGGAAAATTTCCATAAAGTTCTTGTCGATTAACCGGTTTAGAGCAATAAAAACCGGTTTATTCCGGCGCAGGATAAACGTCGCCGCCCGCCGCCAGCCAGCCCGCTGTCACTCGTCGAATCAACCGGTTTATTTAGGTTACTTATAGTTAAGTTCTTAAAAACATTCGCGTTTTTATGAAAGTTCAGAGTTAAACCGAAATAAACCGGTATATTTACCTCTATTTTATAAACCGGTTCCGAGCCTTGTCCGTAAAGTATTAGCCGAGTCGCTCGCCCAAGAAAAACATAGACAGTGTGAGGTTATTTTGTAGTGGGGCTCTGGCGCTCTGAGTCTCTTCAAAGATCTATCAAAGAGACTCAGAGATACCACAGGAGACCGAAGACCTGGCAGTTTCCTCGCTCAACGCATCAGTCTTGCGATCCAGAAACGGGGAAATTATGTCATTCCATGTTGCCATTTCCTTTGGTACCAAGTCGCAGGGTCCATTTTTAGATTTATTATTGTTTTAGCTTATTTAATTTTATTGTACCTAATTGTACCTAAAAGACAGACAGACATTACTATAAGACAAAAATTGGAAACTTTTCCTATTGACGACTTTTCTTATTGGTTAGTTTAGAATTAGGTTATCGTTCCCGCGGAAACTATGCAATTTTCCTAGACAAAAACTATCCTATGTCCTTCCCCGGGACTCAAACTATCTGTATACCGAATTTCATCTACATCGGTTCAGCGGTTTAGACGTGATGACAAACAGATTTAAAAACTTTCACATTTACAGGCTGACATCGGAGACGTAACCAGAAACTACTTTTTTTAGAATCGTTGATTGATAGCTATTTACATGCACTAGTCCTTATATGAAACAAAAACCGTTTATTTTTGTTAAAACCATGATCTACTACATGAGTGATTTAATCGCAATTTGTTTCCTTCTTATATTTTCCACCCTAGCAACAGGGCAACAGGCAGAGTGTTTTTTCCATTTGTTTGTCCAAAGTTCAGTCCCTTTTACAGAATGCTTTCATTACACGGCTTAGTGAGAGCTTTATAATTAAGCCAATGGAACCTTTTACACTAATTCACTCATGCGCTCCTTGTACCAACAGTTCAGGGTTATTGGGATCAATTTAATCAGTAAAAATGTGTATGGACTGAAAGGTCTCTGATGGTTGCTCGGCATTTGAAAATACGAGTAGAGAAGCTGCCACACCGCTGCTTAAAAAACGGTGACGGTACGGAATCGCAGTGACGCATCGTATGCGCAACGTTTTTATTGCATGCTATCCACACCGCTGCTTAAAATACGCAAAGAGTCGCAGTGATGTGCCGTAAACGTCACGACTTTTTTCGGTTAAGTCCTGACGTTTACGGCACGTCACTGCGATTCCGTATTTTAAGCAGCGGTGTGGAGAGCATAAGATTAAAACGATGAGCATACGGTGCGTCACTATGATTTCGTACCGTTACTGTTTTTTAAGCAGCGGTATGACCACTCCTTTAAGATGCGACACATCGTATGCGCACCGTTTTTATTGCATGTTATCCAAACCGCTGCCTAAAATACCCAAACGGTGCGGAATTGCAGTGACGTGCCGTAAACGTCACGACTTTTTTCGGTTGAGTCCTGATGTTCACGGCACGTCACTGCAATTCTGTATTTTAAGCAGCGGTGTGGAGACCATGCGTTAAAAACGGTGATCATACGATGCGTCACTGCGATTCCGTACCGTCACGGTTTTTTAAGAAACGGTGTGTCCGCTTCTAAAATTAATTTTCTGTTTACATTTTACAACAGCAGAAATGGATGAGCGGTTGTGGTGCTCAAAGTGATCTAAACACTCTTTTGTTACTTCGGCAGTAGCGTCGTGTGTAGGTCATTTTGAACACCATATCCACTCATCCACTTGTGCTGCTGATTGTACATACCAGAAATAGGATATAGAAATCCAATAAACATCATAGTTTGGCGAAATTAATGATGTAATTAAAATTATGTACCTTTTTTTGAGAATAAATAAATAAATAAATAAAAAAAATGTTATGAAACTCCTCAACACTTCATGGTTACGACTTGAAATGTGGTACGGAAATGTAGTTTACAATGCAAGTACAGTCAGCTGCAGAGAAAGGGTACCCCCCTGTAATGGCGGTAAGTATGGATACCGCCGTTACAGGGGGGTACCTTTTCTCTGCAGCTGACTGTACAATAAAAAAAAAAAAAGTAGGTACCATCAGCCAAATATGTGGTCTACCACCCTAAAGTTGATAATCGTTTGCATGTCATAGAACAATAATGCCAATTGATAGACGTATCTGTCCACTTGAAAGTTCGACTTAAGCGACATATTCATTTGTTAGGAACTTGTTTAAAAATTGACAGACCACTTATTTGGCTAATGGTACAATCAGCAAAAATATTGTTTCAAGAATGAAGTTATTAACAAAAACTTATTGAAATGTAATGCTCTTGACAGTAAATTCTTCCGCTGTTCTAGTGCCACGGCACATTTTCTAAAAAAAATATCCAATGAAAAGACAGAGACAAAAAAATTGTCATGATCTTTCCGTCGCTGCTATTCGCACCTGGCCCGCTACACGGGGTCGTCGACCCCGTCACATGATCGCATGCGCGCGCGCAGGCGACACTTTACGCGGCTCTGGCGTTCGCAGGATGGCTTAGAGATGGCGGTAATGTGAACCTTTCATCTCCACTAGACGAAGACATATTATAATGTACAATATGTCACAAAATAACCAGTAAAAGGTAATAAATGATTAAAGAGAAACATATTGTCAACCCTTTTTAACCCCCGACGCAAAAAGAGCCGCTATGTATGTCTCTCTGTCTATCTGTGTGTTTGTTATTTTTCCTAACCTTAATGCGTCATTGCTGTTATAAATAAATTATTTTCTTTCTTTCTTTCTTTCGACTTAACTAACTTGCATTGTCAATCAAACTACATTTGTAAACCAAATTTCAAGTCGGTGCTATTAACCGTTGAAGAGTTCCCTGCTGCGGAGACGATCCTGGCCGGACTACCAGGATTTCACTAAATACCATATTAATGTATCTTCACACAATTAATACACCTAAGTGGTGTACTGCCGTTTCGCCAAATTATTTTTCGCCAAATTTCACTTCCCAAAAAACTTATCGCAATAGTTTCATTTCCCAAACGAATCTTTGGCATATTTACATTTCGCATTTTATTCATTTGGTCAAATTATCATTTGGCATAATTTTAGTTTGTCAAATTTTATTACGACAAACGTTTATTAAGCAAACGTTTTATATTGGCAAATATTGTATTCCAAAAAAATTTTTGTTCAAAATGACATTTCGCACAAACCAACCACAAAAACCAACTGATACCAGAAAAGTAGCTTATGTTAGAACTGCGTCTTCCACAGAAACGAACTGCTATCAGAAAAGTAGATGAGGTTAGACTGCGTCCCCCACAGAAAACGGACTGCTACCAGAAAAGTAGGTTAGGTTAGGTTAGAACTGCGCCCCTCCACAGAAACGAACTGTTCGCAGAAAAGTAGGTTATTATGTCATGCGATATTTTGGGAAGAGTACATTTTGCCAAACGATACATTTTACCAAATATTACTTGGCAATATGAAACATGACTAAGTAATTATTTGCAAAACAATAATTTGCCAAATAAAAATTTATTAACTGTAAATTTGCGATAAGTTTTTTTGCCAAATGATTTTTTGCCAAATGATAATTTGGGTAAAATTTTTTGGGATGTGATACTTTGGGAAAAGTTTTTTGGCCATACATTAGTAATCCCACCTAAGTACTTATGCCAAATTCAAGCCGATCCGACAACTGGAAGTTGGTCGTCCGAATTAGAATTTAAATTGCAAGTTTTGACTACAGACAGACAGACAGACAACGGGACAGATGAAACTAAATTAAGGCTTGTAGAAATACGCGTGAAATAGTAGTTTTGCTACTGTGTTTCATACGGTGCGTGGGAGATCCGGAGGCCCAACTCCCCTCCCCCCTTTTACTCCCAATAAATCATACAGTAGTAGTAGTTTTCAAGAATTGTAAGTGACTCTTTAAAAAGAACCATTTATCTCCCTTTCCGTAGGCCGTAGTTCCCACGCGGGCCCAGTGCGGATTGGGAACTTAACACGCACCATTGAATTGCTTCGCAGGTTTGTACAGGTCTCCTCACGATGTTTTCCTTCACCGCAAAGCTCGTGGTAAATTTCAAATGTAATTCCGCACATGAATTTCGAAAAACTCACGTGGTGCGAGCCGGAATTTGAACCCACGACCCTCTGCTTGAGAGGCGATAGGTCAAACCATTAGGCCACCACGGCTTCAAAATTATCAAGATAGATTTGCCCTTATTTAACTTGGGCTGACCTATACATCTATCACTAGGTACAGACGCTTTAAAATCAACCTTGCTTGTTAACGAACCATAACCTTTCTCTCCTCCGCCGGGTCACGCCGATCTGTATTAACATAACGGCGACACAATCCGGTTCAAACCAGTTCAAATTTCAAATTCGGTGACGTTAATGCGATGCCATAAATCACAATAATATGCTTTGAATAGAAAACTTGTGTTTGCAAATTTGTCGAAGCGACGGGCTTGCTTGACATTAGGTTATATCTGAAATGTCGATTTTATCATGTATGTATATACAGACAAAGGCACGCCGACACGGCCAAAGTTGCAAAAATATGTATACACAACCTTACAATACAATACAATACAATACAAATACTCTTTATTGTACACCAGAAATAATAAGCGATACAGAAAAACAGGTACACAGATAAAATTACAAGGTAAACAATAGGCGGCCTTAAGGTGCATCCCGTTAGTTAAATACAAGTATTGTTTGACATTGAGATTTTTTTTTAAATATATTGTATATATTGTATACTGACATTTATAGGTCCCGCTTTCTAACAAATTTAGTAAATTGACATAATGGAAATAAATAATCTCATGTAATGTGTAATAAACACATAGGTACCTGTGTAAAATTTGTACTTGTATTTGTACCAACAAGCAAAATGAGAAAAAACGTATATATAGTAACTAGACGGCATGGAAATAGAACCAAAAATCATATGTCCATCTCGTTCGTTTGAGACAAAATGTGAGCAAGAGAGTAATATGATTTCGAGTTTTACTTTCTTTCGTTTTCTACGTTTTTAAATCAGTGTCATGTACACAAATAGGTAGAACTTTTGTAACATTTAACGCAATAAAGTTTGGAGTTTGAATGAAACCAAAATTACGCACAACTAAATAAATAAATAAATGGATATATAATCTGAATAAATATGGAATAAATAAACATTATAATTATTCCTTTATTTACTTACATTCATTTAAGTTTTTACAATCCATATCCATATTAATATTATAAATGCGAAAGTGTGTGTTTGTGTGTATGTGTTTGTCCGTCTTTCACGTCGAAACGGAGCGGCGGATCGACGTGATTTTTGGCACAGAGATAGTTTATGGACCGAGAGTGACATAGGCTACTTTTTATCCCAAAAAAACACAGTTCCTGAGAGGAGACCGCGCGATAACCGAATTCCACGCGGGCAAAGCCGCCGACAAGAACCAGTAATTATATCATCATCATCATCCCAGCCTATATACGTCCCACTGTTGGGCACAGGCCTCCTCTCAGAAGAAAAGGGCTTGGGCCATAGTTCCCACGCGGGCCCATTGCGGATTGGGAACTTCACACGTACCATTGAATTGCTTCGCAGGTTTTGTGCAGTAATTATTGTAATTATATAAGTAAAGTAAAATACAAAAAAGTACAAACAATTTTTTTAAACCTAACCTATTATTGTTATTAAATAAAAAACGCTCTCCTGACTACTCTAAGAACTAGGGTATCAGTTGTCCAATAAAGCGGTGGCCAGTGAATCGGCGACAGCGTTTTGGTCAGTGGCCCACTGCGTGACCCGCTTACCTGACAAATAAACCAGTCGGACCGCGCCGGCTAACGGTGCATCGCTGACAGTGCAAGCCAGGAGCGGCCGGCGGGACATGCGATGCGGGTTTTCACAGAGTAGGCCTGTGGCAGACCGTATGTATTCGTTACTAAGTAACGAGTACTTCACCTGATTTGAGGTAACGAATCGTTACTCACGAATACGTCTCATTACCCGTATAACCCGTATCGGTCGTACTCTGTTCTGGTTCAACTGTCATTCTTTAATTATTTTACTACGAGAGCCGCATTCAACCAAATAAAATTACTCTTCAGCTTTATAATATTGTTATAAATTAAATATTAGTTTAGATTTATTACAAAAATCACTTCAAATATACAGCAGAACATAACGAACCGCATTAAAAAAAATCAGTTACGGTGCGTCACATCTAAACCGGCGATACGATAACGATACAGTTCGGTTTTGCTTTGTACAAAGTACATGTAACGTTCGTTCATACCGTACGGTGACGGGATGCGGTGTTTCTGCTTCATGGTCGCATCAAAAGTAACAATACGAGTAACGATACGATAGTAACGACTGGTTGATAAAGTAACGAATACATACGGTTACCAAGGTTTTCGTTACTTTTACAGCCCTATCACAGAGGCGAAACATCGCTAGATTTGCTTGTAATTGGTTCATTTTGTTATTTAAGAGGATGTACCACCGGCTGTTACTCCATACAAACGTAGTCTTCATTTTCCTCCCTGGATTATTATATTAGAGCAACCATTTTTTTTTTCAAAAAATCTGTACTTGCATCTGCCGTGCTTGAATTTTTTTTTTTCGACATTTCGTATATTTTAAGAATTAGAGACCCTCGAAAACTCCAAAAAATTCGCTATTTCAGTTCCTCAATCAGAAGTTTCGTAAACAAATCCCACGATCCACGCGCTCCTATCTATTTGTTTGTTTATTTTAGCCCCTCATGGTTCTAAAAGACCTATCCAACGACGCCCCACACTATAAAATTGGATGCGAAAAAAAAAATCACCCCCACTTTACGTCAGAAATCAGAAATGTTTATTTGCTAGAACACAGTTACAAAGATGTTATGTTATAGTTTTTTGTCCAATGTATTCAGCCTGCGTGCAGGCGTCTATGGGAGGTACTTTGTTAGCATAGTTTACATACTTATTATATTCGTACAAAATTACAGCTTTCTAGCATTGATAGTCCCTAACCCGCGGACAGACAGACAGACATGGCGAAACTATAAGGGTTCCGTTTTTGCCATTTTGGCTACAGAACCCTAAAAAACGATTTTGCAAGGTTTCACCGCCCGTATAAAACAGATTACCAATATTAATAATATGAGTGAGTCTCACGGTAGTTTCATGATCAAGATTACCAATATGTAAAGAAAGAGGACTATGTAGACGTTGTCTAAAGAAGCTTTAACCTTTCAGATCTAATGGGGGCTATCGCGATTGAATTTTCCGCTAGAGGCGCTAGTGTAGCGTGAGGTCAACGAAATGTCAAATCTCATAGTTTTTGGGTGAGCTACGCGGGTTTATTTATAATTAGAATAATTTTGTGAGTATTTTGCATTATCTGAAATTAATTATGGCAATTATGCGATAAGGGGCAATGAACGTCTGTAATTTGAGACAGTTTTGTCGATCGAAAACTTTTCTCCTCTCTTTTTTCCGAACAAAACGGGATTATGCAATACTGTGGTTGCTCGATATGTTTATGATACTGTTTTACGATGTATTAAATATGATTTTAATCTAAACTTTGTTTTCACGGCCGTATAACAGACTTTTAAAAACCTCACGCAACAGTAGCGCCATCTAGTGAGAGAAAAAACGATAGCCCTCATTGATAACGACCCGCATCAGTTTTTAAATTTACTTTGACTGATTTTTTACATTGCTTCCCCAGTACCACTACCATGAGTTTACTGTGACCGTACTCGATAGCGACGGCATAAATCATTTGTAGAGGCGCTATACAATTCTCCATACAAATAATTTACGCCGTTGCTATCGAGTACGGTCACTGTAAACTCATGGTAGTGGTACAAGCCGAGTGACTATAGAATTGTGCATGTTCCCTAACGATGTTTTTCCTTCACCATAAAGCTCGGGATTACTTGATAGGCGTGGATTAGATTATTATTAAAAAGTTGGAAAACACTCGAAATTATCACTTCAATGCTCAATATCTCAAAAATGACAAAACCGATTATGACATAACATGTCTAAGAACCATTGCTAGAAAACCTGCTTTCAAATAAAGAAGACCGCATTCAAATGGGTAAACCCGTTTAAGAGCTACAGTGCCACAGCCAGACACGCAGACACACATAGCGGCCAAACTAATATCACCCCTCTTTTTGCGACTGGGGTCAAAAATGGAACAAAATTACTACATTCTCATCAAGTCATAACCAAAAGCGACTATGACATCGCTATTCACCTCTAACTTCAACCAATTCAAATTTAACAGTTCGCAGCGCACGCGCACCAGCGTACTTTCTCTTTCACTCTTGAGCAGTCTCTGTAAGAACGAGCGAGAGAGAAGAACAATTGCCATTCAAAGAACTGACAGTAATGACCGACGAGATAATATGTTAATTATGTATTTGTTGTATGATTAATGAGATATCTACCAGTATTGTTAATACTTTTTGTGTTCGCGATGGCTTGTTACAACATTGGTAAAAAAAAGATATTGAATCTACCACGTGCCTGTAATACAATAAAAAAATTAAACGCGATTTCTAATTTCTACGCGGTTATTTTACCTTTTGCTAGCCGCGGCCTTTTTTGAATCGGCTTAGTAAAAGTGTGGATAGGATTAAAATAAGTTCTGCCACTAGATCATCATAATCTCAGAATGAGAGAGCTTAGGCCGTGAATCCCACGCGGGCCTAGTGTGGATCGGGAACTTCACACACCAATTCATTTCATTCATTCATTTATTTACAAGATTCACATAAAAAAAGAAAGGTAATATTACATGAAATAATCTTAGGTAAAATTTAGTGACATAACTCTAGCTAGGTTACTACTAAGTTTGTATGTATGTTTACATACTATGTAAACTCTTTATTGCACATAAAAATAAAAATACGAAAACACAGAGAGGAGAACAAAGGCGAGCTTATCCCTAAAAAATTTTATAACAAAAAATAGAACCGACTACAAAAAACCATGAAAATAATTTTCTACCAGTCTGAAGTCGGTGCCTCAGCACGAGCCAGCAGGAGTGATTGAAGCCATTTACTCGTATAGTTGTAGGTGAGGTAGACGATTATAGGTCCACTCCTGATGGCTCGTGCTGAGGCACCGACTTCAGACTGGTAGAAAATTATTTTCATGGTTTTTTGTAGTCGGTTCTATTTTTTGTTATAAAATTTTTTTTTCACGCTTTTTAGTGTAAAAGATCTAAGATACAATCGCTTAATGTCAACTGCTCGTCACCTTTTACGAAAAATTGCTTTTTCCGATGCAGAGACGTTCATTATTGAGGAGTCCTGGTGCTTCATCACCCATTCCATTTCACCATATGCGTTCCGAGGAGCATAAATTGCTTAGCAACTGTGTTAAAGCAATTGAAATTCAGCCCATGAAATACTTGTTATTGAGTAGTAACTCCGATGGTCAACTGTGGTCTTCATCATCAGTTTCACTTCACCAAATGATGATTTTCAAGAGCAAATGCACGAGTTACTACTAAATATATCAAAATTACCATAGGTGTCCCTACAACATTTGAAGAGTTCCCTCGATTTCCTTAGGATCCAATCATCAGATCCTGATTCGGTGCTTATGGGACCTAATTGAAAGCATTCCTAGACGAACGCAAAAAAAAAATTTCAAATCGGTTCATAAATGACGGAGTTCTGAGGTAACAAACATAAAAAAAAAAAAAAAAACATACAACCGAATTGATAACCTCCTCCTTTTTTTGAAGTCGGTTAAAAAGGGATCTCTTCCAGCTAACCTAGTTAAGAGAAGACAATTTATTATCATAGAGGATAAGCAGACAGCTAAAATTAAACTAGTGTAACCTGTGTTTTAGACAAAAGGTATCTAAGGAATTATAATACAACTCGAGCATTCAAACATCGCATTACATTATCTTAAAACATACCTAATACTTAGTAAGTAATTAAACTATAATTGCTTCGCAGATTTGTGCATTTTCTCACGTTGCTTTTCTTTCAACGTAAAGCTCATGGTATGTTTCAAATAAATAGGTAACTAGTATTGCTTACCGTGTAATTTTTTTCTCTGTGTATTTGTTTTCTGTATCGCTTACTATTTCTGGTGTACAATAAAGAGTCTTGGTATTGTATTTTAACTAGATGGGCCGTGCTATTTTTTCAGGTACCATATCTCAAAAGGAAAAAAATAACCCATTTATATGGAATAACTGATTTGCGGCAGGTCTGTGTGTCACAGCCACAGCCGATTTGCTTCAAAATTACAGAACCAATTATATCCGTCTTCGTTCGTGCAACGCGCAGCGTGATTGATAAAAAACCGGCCAAGAGCGTGTCGGACACGCCCAAAATAGGGTTCCGTAGCCATTATGAAAAAATTAAGTAATATTTTTCTAAGGATTTCGTATTTTATACGGAATCTTCCAAGTTTAGGTATATTTTATACCCTACGCTGCTATTTACTCATAAACTACTAATAGTTCTCAAGCAAACTTAGCCGTTATAGTTTTCCTTGGAAGTTTGATATAAGGTAACGGCGCCTATTACCGTGGTAGTTAAGGAAGTTTTCAGATGAGTCCCAAAAATTAAGGGTATCAAAGCTCCTTAACAAACGAGGATAATTTTTTTATTTAAGAGCGTTTATTGAACTTTCAGTGTCGTAACTTTTTGGGCTCGGTTTAGTTATTAGTATTTGATAAAATAATTATTGAAATCAAAATACCCAAATCTTCTATTACCGTGGTAATGGACAGGCTGTGATACTATTACCGCGAATTGAGCTTTTATTTCCGAGGGTATAAAAAAACAGCAATTTTCTACCATCGGTAAAAGGAACCCGACTCATGATTTGGAACTTAATACCGAGGAATTGAAAAAGGTAATAGCTTTGGTTCTGTACATTATATTGCACACCAAGTTGTTTTTGGAGAAAACTAAATGAAAAACTAAAATATGATTCGAATAGTATTTCCACCCCACTGTATTTTTTAAGCTTATACCACAGTAAATAGTGTGATATATGTATGCTGAGTAAAAGTCACAACATTATTAAAAAAATCTGCGCTTACGGTACCCTAAATGTGAATTATTTTAACGGAAAAATAAAATGTCACTCGGTAATAGATACTTCTTTCAGAACCTATCACCGACCCAAATACAATGGAATGGGTCGGTAATAGATTCTCATACATTCTATTACCGAGGGTTATGCGATCATACCATCGTTAATTGGCTTAATTTGGAGTATTATAAAATCCAATTCCGACCCATAAAAACAATAGGATAGAGTTGTGTTTGCATTACAAATCAAAAATACTTATTACAACCTTGTCATAAAACCAAAATTACGTAACTGGTAAGGAAACATAAAATTGTATCGCAATATTTAAACAACTTGGAAAAATAACGGTTTCTATAGAAACTACAAGTTCAGCATTGAAGTTTTTGCTAAAAATTAAGAGTTTGTTAATACTTTTCATACCACGGAAATAGTTCTTTAAAAGCGTGAATAGATCAAGATTGGAATAACCGTAACAAATTATATAAACGGTCATTTGTACCAAAAATAAAGCACGAAGAACCAAAATCACCACTTTAACTATTACCGTGGTATACCACGGCATTACAATCAACAGTTAAAAAAGGCGCCTATCGCCGCTGTATTTTATTTTCTATTTTAATCGTATTTCCAGGTCAAAAAATATACAAAAAATATTCAGAACTCGTACAAAAAACTATAAAAATCCATTTAAAAACCATAGCATTAGTTCAATTGCCATAAATATTATGTAAAACACTAAATAAGATCAGAGTCTGCTTGTATGTGGTGTCACGCGTTAGTATGGCAAATCCTCTTTCTTCGGTGTAGTTTCGGAAAATCACGAATTGCGAGATCTTTGATTCATTCACATACACTAGCGCTCATAGATCCGTGAGTTGACTAAATAAGCTTTTATCGTGAAATATTATTTTTTCTAAGAAATCGATCGGTTTGATTATAAAATGCGTATTTTAAATTGCCGCGGTGATGGCTGCCGATTTTGATACCCCCGGTAATAGGCGCCTTTACCTTACTGACTACCATTCCGATTTTTTTCAAATTTTTCGACCCACCGGTTTAGATTTTAGAGGGGGGGGGACGCTCGATTTTTATGAAAATTTGAACTTTAAAGTTGAATATTTCGCAAACAAATGACTGAATCGAAAAATCGTTTTAGCAAACCCCTAATGGTTTTACAATACCTATCCAACGATATCCCACACCATAGGGTTGGATAAGAAAAAAAAAATTACCCCCACTTTACGTCTATGGGAGGTACCCTAAAAAAAATTGTTTTTGAATTTTTAATTGTACTATTTTGTCGGCATAATTTACCTATATATCCGTGCAAAATTATAGCTTTCTAGCATTGATAGTCTCTGAGCAAAGCCGCGGACGGACAGACAGACAGACAGACAGACAGACAGACAGACAGACGGACAGACAGACAGACAGACAGACAGACAGACATGGCGAAACTATAAGGGTTCCGTTTTTGCCATTTTGGCTCCGGAACCCTAACAACTAACTTAAAACTTTTAGATAAAAACTATGTATTAGACTGGTTACGTATCTGAATATCGAATGTTAAAATACCGTATGTATTAAAATAGCGAATGGGTCATAATATCGAAAAGGTATTTCTGTTAATACTGTATTTTTTTTAGATTGTTATAAATCTAACCTAACCTAACCTAAGGGGTTCTATACGATGCCGTCTTGATCAATCCTGAAAGTTTTCGGTTTCACAAAACAAACGTTTCGATATTATGACCCATTCGATATTTTATATTATTTCAAAGAGGAAACGCTGCCAGCGCCCAGCATCTTCGGGACCTTGCCTAAGGGGTACTCTTTGGACAATTTGTTTTTAGTTTCAGGTTAAATTTTTATTTTATTTTAAGTTATTGTTAGGAAGTTATGTTTAATATTCAGTGTTTATATTATTTAGTTTCTTTTATCATTCGATATTTTAACATTCGATATCCAGATGCGTACCCATTAGACTAACTTTTTCAGAAATCTGATGTACAGACACATTAAATATGTTAATGAAGCTTTTTATTACAATGTCCAGCGGTGCGCGCTGGCTCGCCTCCAAGGCACAGGCATATCGCAAACAGCCAAGCTTGGTAGCGATAGCCCCTGCGGTAGGTCACACTGGAACGTGTTGCATTTTAGTTCAATACGGAATTAAATGTTTTGAATATACTGTGGAAGCAATACGGTTGGTGTTACCAGAAGCCGTATTGTCTAACGTCTCTGACGCTCGCGATCGCAATCAAATGACATATTTCACATACACAAACTGTCATTTGATTGCGATCTCGAGTATCAGAAACGTTGGGCAATAAGGCCTCTGGTTTAAAACGATTAGAAATTGAAATTTGACAGCGAAGGATATTTTATTGGGAAATATTGATGGTTAAAAACGTAGTCTTGGTATACCCTCAGTCTAGTGTCAAACCGATTTGTCACTTTAAAGTACAATATCTCAAAAACGGCTGAACCGATTTTGATAAAACATGTCTAAGAACCATCGCTGGAAAACCTGCTTTCAAATAAAGAAACCGCATTTAAATCGGTCTATCGTTAAAAAGCTACGGTCCCACAGACAGACACATAGCGGTCAAACTTATAACATCCCTTTTTTGCGTAGGGGGTTAAAAAGAGAAATATTGCGGCCACATTGCGGCCTGTGCAAGTCATAAAATGCCTACAAATATATCTAGGTCCTATCAATTAGCTGATAAGGGTCCTCAACCGTCCCCTGTCTTTTACGGCCTCAATAACAGATGTTGGCTTTACGAGGTGCTCACACTAAGAATAAATAAATAGTGTTAACAGGCTTTTGTAGTTGGTTGTATTTACCAATCGTTTGATAAGTTAGTGCGAAACAAACGGTTATCTACCTTTTCCCAACTCATTCCCAAATGTTTAATTTGCCAAACTGTTTTATTTCCCAACTCAGGTTTTTCTCTCAAACTATAAACATGTCAGATTATTTCAGAATATAAGTACAAAATCACATTTAAAATTGACCACTGTCTTAAATACATCTACAAAGTAATTCAATGAAAAGAATAAACCATTTTGTGATATTTAACAACTTTTAAATCGAGAAACACAGAAACAAAGACAGCCTACAACTGGCGCTGATCTTCCGTTGATGGCGTACAGTCCAAGCCCTTTCATTCTACGAAGAGGCCTGTGCCCACAGTGGGACGAGTCTAAACAAGCCGGGGATAATCAGTGCTTAGCCACTCGCAGTATCTCAATAGATATACATATTTGTTTCCCTGGTTTTACGCCTAATCAAGTGAAGAGGGTTATGAGTGCCGATCCGCAGGCCGACCCGCGTCAGCCCGACAGTGGGATTACGTGTCTTTGGACTGATTAATGGTTTTTACGCGTCGGTGCCGTCCGTCTCACTTTGAGGGCTGTCACTGTGACAGTTATATTGTGCTACTGTACATGTGTTAAAGGTCTCCACCCTTTAAGGTTTTATAATTAAGCCAATGGAACCTTTTACACTAATTCACTCATGCGCTCCTTGTACAGTCAGCTGCAGAGAAAAGGTACCCCCCTGTAACGGCGGTATCCATACTTACCGCCATACAGGGGGGTAGGTACCCTTTCTCTACAGCTGACTGTACCAACAGTTCAGGGTCATTGGGATAAATTTAATCAGTTAAAATGTGTATGGACTGAAAGGCCTCCGATGGTTGCTCGGCATTTGAAAATACGAGTAAAGGAGCTGCCACACCGCGGCTTAAAAACGGTGACCGAACGGAATCGCAGTGACCCGTACGTAGACGGTGCGGAATCTCTGTGACATGCCGTAAACGTCAGGACTTTAGGTAGAGAGCATGCGGTAAAGTCCTAACGTTTACGACACGTCACTGCGACCATAAATTATATCTATGCCAAAAATCAGGTTGATCCGTTGCTCCTTTTCGATGTTAAAGACGGACAAACATACAAACACTAATCACACTATTTCACATTTATAATATTAGTATGGATCCTCGCTCCGCTCACCTGTTTCCACTAGAGCTTATGCGAGGATAGGTGATTGATGCAGTTCTATTGGTTCATGAAGAATACATTCCTTTGTGTTGTCTAATTGTACCTAATACTATTGTTGTCTTGTGTTGTGAATAAATGTATTTTCTTTCTTTTCTTTCTTTCAAATTGCGAAATTTAAGTGGCAGTGAGCGGTGCACATTGCTTGCAGGACTGATGGCCGATGGGGTCAAAAGGTTCTCGAATGGCGTCCGCGGACCAGGAGACGAGCTGTCGGTAGGCCTTCAACAAGATAGAGCGACAACCTGGTTAAGGTCGCAGTGGATTCGGAAAGCACAAGACCGGTCTGAGTGGAGAGCCTTGGGGGAGGCCTATGTCCAGCAGTGGACGTCTTTCGGCTGACATGATAGAATAGAATAGAATACAAACGTTTAATCGCACTTCGCAAACAAACAACACAAAACAAACAAGTATAAAGTAAATATTAATCTTAAGAAGGTATTTGCGAAATAGCGAAGCGGTCTCAGCTCAGCTTTGTGCTGGCCGTAGAGGCCAACGCTGGTCTTCCGCTGTGACCATTTGGGGACTTCACGGAAGGCGACAAAAATTCACAAAAAATAATTAAAAAAGAAACAAACAAAAGTAATAGAATTAAGGTAAAAAAAAAATGGATGACATTCTTCGCAAGACATTTTGGCACATCTATAATAGAAACGCAGCTTAAAGATGGTAAATGGCAATGAGATGTTACTGACTTTCTTTGAAAAGGTTCCACAGATCACGCATGATTCATTTGGTTCATACACTGAACTAACAAAGCTCTTCTTTCGTCTATAGTCGGTTAATGACCCATTTGGTAACTGTGGGGGATACCCCAAGTATTTTATCTCTGTATGTTTACTTTAATATCCATTTGTAGCACAAAGACGTCTGTTTGTATGTCGCGTTATCACTTATCTGAGAGCAAGAGATTCGGCACACAGTTGCAGTTGTTGAGAGAGAGGTCAATGAATTCCAGCTCCCAGCTAAACATTTTACCTTTTTTTATAGTTTTATAGTTACAGTATACTTATAGGTACTTAGTTATTCGGCAAAACGTAAATGAGTAAAAGTAAAAGATGGTCATCTGTAACTCTTATCCTTGTTAACAAAATGATTTGATTGATTGAAAAAAAAAGAGGCTTCAGGGCTTGACTATCAAAAGAAGCGATAAGCTGAAGCGATAAGGCCGCCTATTGCTTACCTCAGAAAGTCTCTGTGTATATACCTGTTTTCTGTAATTTTTTGCTATATGTTGGTGTGCAATAAAGAGTTATTGTATTGTATTGTATCATAACTCTGTCTCTTAGGCCAACTTCGTGAAAAAAGAGGTTGTCGATACGCTTGTATTCTTTGCTTATGTCAAGTGTTCGACCATTACAATGACACACTTATTATCTATTTAAGTCCATAAATCCGTATGCCAACAATGATCTGGTAGTGAAGTTCAGAGGGTTCAGTCAGGCTCGTCTCCGTAGTACGGAACTCTTTAAGGGTAAGGGGAAGATTTAGTTTGACTGACAATTAGGAACATAGTCCAAAAAATGTTTTAACAAAAACTTATTATAATTATAATATCAAAATATGTTTATCCGTATCGTTTACCTAGTATCCATAGTAGAAGCTTTGCTTAGTTTGGGACTAGGACAATAAAATTGGTGTCAAGTGTCCCATGATATTTATTTATTTTATTATTTTTGGCATTTATTTCTTGAAACCCTCGTTTCGCTCGAAACGCAACCGGTTTATATTACCTGCATATATTCGAGCAGCTATAGATTGCTGGGCTGCCTAGTAGGTACGATTCGATGGAGCTCCCAAGCCCCGCAATGTACTGCCATATTAAACAAATAAGAGCATACTTGTAATGTGAAATCGTCGTATACTTTGAGACATGATTAGCATGACGGCGAGTGAGTGACCCAAAACAATGCTAGCCTTGCCGGCTGCCATCGACCCCGATGTGTATAGGGTTGCCAGGCGTCCGGATAAAGCCGGATATAGTTATAAAATAAAAAATAAAATAAAAATATTTTTATTGCCACATTTTAAAAAGTAGTTAGACTTTTTCAATGCTTGTCGGGCCAAATTATACGGTGTTCAGCCTGTCCGGCTTTTGTTAGGCTTTTTAGAACTGATCTGTGATTATAGGTAAGTTCATAAAAATTAAAATTATAATAATGTCTCCGTATCGTACCTAAGCCTCCTCTAAGTAATTTTTTTGAATACTGAACTACATATTTATTGAGGAACAAATAATACATTTAGAAATGATTTAAAGTATGAAAACTTAATAATAATAATAAAAAAATAATATAACTCTAAAAAAGGCCCCTGTGGCATGGTTCCAAGAATGCTGGCAGCATTTCCTCGCTGTATGGCGATGCTAATACGCTGTGCGAGGAAGCTGCCAGAAAATTAATAATGTCTACTTACATACAAAATTTTTGTCTCATATACTAAGACATAAAAGCCCTACCTACTGAATGTTATAAATGCAAAAGTAACTGTCTGTCTGTCGGTCTGCCTGCCTGTTACTTCTTCGCGCTTTTAAACTACTGAACCGATAAGATAAAATTTGGTATAGAGTTTATTATTATAACTCTAGGAAGTTTCTAGGCTACCTTTTAAAACGAAAAAAAAATTTTTTTTGACGCATTCGCAGTCGCGGACGTAAGCTAGTCCTTAATGATTGGGGAATCCGGTCTTTTTACCCAAAAGTCCGGCCAAACTGGCTCGTCTGTCCGGCTATTACGTTTGAGGACCTGGCAACCCTAGATGTGTATGGCGGGTATGGAGTTGAATGTCAGGCTGGGTCGTGACGTTTTAAATTTTAGGATGACAATTCGATGGAGAGATTGCCAATTACTTTATGTGCACCGTTTTAAACTTTCGTGATTCTCACTCATAGTCAAAATACCACAAAATATCACGCTAATAATGCATTTTTTATATTTTTGAGGCACTGAGACGGCATAGCATAGTTTTTTTTGCCGGAAAATTTTATTTGAAGGACACGCAATAAACGAATTATTCGCAGACGAAGTCGACGACAATTGTTAGTAATTTTCATATAAAGATTTTATTTTAAATTTAAGTTTAAGCTTTTATGGCCACTAACTGGAAACACATAAATCTCGAGTTAGCGTTAAGCTTAGTTTAGTAGTGTCAAAATCTATGGAACTGTCAAGCTTAAGCCAGGCTTAACAACTAAATCTAGATTTATTTTTACCTGCAAGTGGGTCTAAGTTTAAATTAAGAGATAAGTGTGTAAATAAGGCCTTATGGAAGATCAGTTCCTTACGGGTTTTTAAACGATTTTGGATGGGCGAGATTTGAGTGCGTCGTAAAGTTTGACGACGTTTAATCGATGTTAATTGGTATATTAAAGTGAGTAAGTAAAAGTAATTACTCAAGTAACGATTTTTATTCTATAGTTGAGCTTTTGCTTGAAAATTGAACTGTCAAATGTTCGATTTCTTAGCCAAGTCATAGTCACCATTTTCTTAACTTGAGCATTTACTGAGCAACAAGTAATGATTCGTTTATAAATACGGGTGTTAGTAGCAAGTGGTATAAATAACAACTGTTCCTAACCTTTATGTATTGGAGACTTAAAAAAACATGAAAAACGCTCCAGCCACGTGGAATAGGAGCTCCGCCGTCGTCTTTGGGTCATATAATTAAAATTGACAAACTAGGAGATGGACGAATGGAGACCGAATAGACATTCGGGGAACTTAATTTTTAGACCACTTGATACCTACTTAGACCACTTGCTTCTTAGAACACTTGCCACTTAGTACCGTTGCTTCTTAGACCAGGTGCTTTTTAGGCGAAATAATACGTCACCCAATATGGAACGTCTGTCAAACTCCTAATGCTAGTTCAACTCGCATTTTTCCGGTTATCTTCCGATTTAGAACAAAAGGGCCGCAGGGAAAAGTATCACAACCGCGAATCTCACAGAACAGGTCCGGCGGGCAGACAACTTTCTACATCTACAAACCGCGCGTTAGCGTCAAATCACTCAAATTGCTGTAGACAATTCCGAGTGTGGAACGAATTGTGTTTATGGAGAATTTGAAATTGGTTAGTTACTTGCTTTTACCAGTTTGACCTGGTTTGGATAATGTGCTTGATTTACTTAGTATTGTTTTGTACGTGGGTTTTATAAGTTTTGAGAGTTCATTATCACCTGTCTAGTGCGTCTGTCTGTTCATTTGTTACAGTAAATTTGCACCAAATTCGTTGAAATTTGGTACACGCCTAATACATACTCTTCGAGCAATTCTTGCATATTTATTTGTTTCGAGAATCTCGTAAATGGCTTTCGACGACGAGTTCGATGAAATTAGGTATGCTAAGTGGTTATTGCGGGCGAATATCGGTCTAGCTTAGTCTTTTCGTTGGGAAAACGCATGATTTCGAATTTTACCCCGTCTCTCAAGTACTTATTACGAAAGTAAATAACGGAATTATGGGTATTACTGTTAAATTAGACAGTGAAAAGTTCCTTTTAAAACAATATCGTGCGATGAATCTACTTAAACAATTTGTTTTATTGTGATAATTTGAATATCATTTTACATAAAAATTTAAATACTTACTTAGAAATTCAGTCATAATTTTCAAATACATAATTTTCATAATTAGAATCTCATCCCAGCCTATATACGTCCCATTGCTGTGCACAGGCCTCCTCTCAGAATAAAAGGGCTTAATTAGAATAAATAAATATAGTTTAAATAGTCATCATTTTTGTCTTACTACAATTTACTATTCATGTCTTTAGCTGTATTTTAATAATTATCAGCCATTTTTGTTTAAAATCTCACAAAAAAGTTCAACTCGTGCAACCATATCAAAACACGCTTATCATACCGAATTACACAATAAATAAACATAAAGCAATTTAAACTCTACCAACAAATAATAAAATATCTTAATATTCGTATTAATCCAGCAAACTTCCGTCCATAAATTCATATAAGTTGAATTATGACACCAAGAAGCTTTCTTATCGCAATTAGATTATCGCCATCTTTGTCTTATTTTTTGGGAACAAAAAGGACGGCATAAGTTGTCATGTTCGAGGGAAGATAAAGGGAGCAGGGGAGGGGAAGTTGGGCTATTAAAGACAAATGCTGCGGCCACAAGGGGAGAGATGGCTATGTAGATATATCTTTTGGAACTGCAGTCGTAGCCTAACGTTGGGTAAAAAATGATATATTTGCTTGCAATTTCCTTAAGTATTTCCAGTTATGAATATGAAACTACCGTGAGACTCACTTATATTAAATGATATCGTAACGGATACGGGTATTGTATTGGATACGGTTTATTGTTGTATTGTATTGTTTCGTACTAAACTCTATTTAAGGCGTGAGTTATCCGTTACAATATGATTTAATATTTCCAGTTAGTTGAACTTAGTTTATCATACGTTTTTTTTATTTTAATAGATCGGTATCTTATTTTATGTATATTTATGAAGGTTCAAGCCCGGATTTGCACTTCTGAGTTCAAAATTACATTTGAAATTTACAAAGAGCTTAACGGTGCAGGAAAACATTGAGAAGAATACAGTACCACTACCAATGACATTTAAACCAGGACGCACATTGCCGAACAAAATCCCCTTCAAAGAATGTCAGAAGTATTGATTTGTTTGCGTGATAAATAAAATCATCTCACACAAAATAATTAAAATAATACGAGACGAAATTTGAACCTAGTCTTTACTCTATTACGGGCGAATTTCGCTAGCTCCGAAACTCAACAACGCTTGACACTTGACAGCTAACTGCACAACGTACTGAGAAAAAAGAAGGCCACTTTTACCAAAGTGACGCTCATTTGGCTCGGACATATTTGGGCGTGCGATTGTTAATCTACAGGTATAATTCATCAAACACCACTACCATGAGTTCACAGTGACCGAACTCGATAGCGACGGCGTAAATTATTTGTAGAGGCCATCGCTATCGAGTACGGTCACTGTAAACTCATGGTAATGGTACTGCACAAATCTGCGAAAAACGGTGTAAATTTAACAATCCGCTCTTCTCCCAGTGGGACGCGTGTAAGCCAAGGTGATTGATGACAAGGGAACTGTGCCACATCCAATTAACAGGCGTTGCAAGTCCTTTTAAAAAAGTATTTTTGTAATTAATCCAGAGGACGTCCACTACTGGACAAAGGCCTCCCCAAAGCGTTTTACTTATAATGATTAGACATGAGCTGAGCTGTCCCCAATCAGCTGGTGGGCATATTCGAGCGTTTTGACCGCGCGGTCAAACGTCATTAGCGTCCCACGTTTATCCCTTTATAAGGCAGAGGCGATTTAGCGACCACATGCATTGATTTAGAAATTCAACCTTATTGTTTTAGTAATAAGTTACAATATTCATTGTAATTATTGAAAATACTACTAGCTTTAAAAATATCCTTTGCCGGATATGTATTCGATAGCTGCTTTTGATTCTGTGGTAGTATGCTCCAATAAATGGGGCCTTATAAAGGGTTAAATAGCACAACGGAAAGACAAGTCACAAGAATTTTAATCATGCTAAATTGAGTATCGGTTTTGATTTAATTTTTCATAAAAAAACAAAACTAGGCATCACCCCTTTTAATACCGTCTGCGAAGACACCAATGACAAAAAAAAACGCTGAACATTCGCCCAGGTATCCGCGACCTTCACCTAATCGTCGGTCCATCTTGTTGGGAGGCCCTCCGATTGCCTACTGACTTTGCACCCACATACTACATTAAAGGGCTGTTTCACCGTCCATTGATTAGTGTTAACTGACGGTTAAATGTGATGCCATCTCCGTTCGAACAAAACAAATAGAGATGGCATCACATTTAACCGTCAGTTACCACTAATCAATGGACGGTGAAACAGCTCCTAAATATGTACTGGGTATATGGGTTAGAATTAAACCTCTCCATTTCTTCCGTGGATGTCATAAGGACTGAGGATGGTTAAGATATACCGTAGGCGACAGGCTAGCAACCTGTCACTATTGTACCGTTTTGGTCAAACTTAAAACTTAAAATTGCTAAAAGTGGCTCCAAAGCGGTAACGTTTCGCGTGCTCTGCCTACCCCATTTGGGAATACAGGCGTGATGTTTGTGTGTGTGTGTGTGTGTGTGTGTGTGTGTGTGTTACATTTTTCCGAAATCCAAGCAGTCCAGGCGCGATTTACCTAAGCGCGTGATTCACGTAGGTATTTTGAGTCGGCTAACTGTCGATTCGGCAGAAGTATTACCTGAAACAGAAGTAAAAAAATATTTAAAATTTAAATTCCATAGGATAATACAACTGAATAATTAGTGATATGATTAACAACGCATAGACATTACCGGAGCTGGATCATCATCATCATCCCAGCCTATATACGTCCCACTGCTGGACACAGGCCTCCTCTCAGAATGAGAGGGCTTGGGCCATAGTTCCCACGCGGGAACTTATTAAAAAATCGATCAATGATGATAATATAGGTACTTATAGTTTTTAACTTGTAAGATTTTCATTTATAATTCATATTATAACATACAGAGTAATATACCGATAAAGTTTCAATTGTAATACTCGTAATTAAGAGATCCTGTCTTCTTGCAATACCCACGATATGAAACCTTTGTAAGAGTTACAGATCCCTAAGAAAGGCTGGCTTAACCTACCCCAAAAATAATAAATGAAACCCTTGTAACATCTCTAAACTATCCTTCTCTCTGTCGATCACAGGGATGAATATCAATAACCGTAATTAAATAGACGGCTGAAATTTTTATTTCTATTGCCACTATAGCCAAAAAATTAAAATAAAAGTAATAAAGGGGATCTCAAGCAACCAAAATTAAAATGAATTCATATTTTTGAGTTAATTTAAATTTGAGTTCTTTGACCTTTTCATTGTACTTGTAGTGTCTACACTTGTGTCTGATATCTTGTCAATCGTTCAAAGATTAACTGGAAGAGATCCCTTTAAGGGATAAGTTCGCCTTTGTACATCTTATTATCCTATGTTCTGTTATTTTCATATGTTTTTATGTACAATAAAGAGTTTTACAATACAATACAAAACTTTATTTTGAACATTACAAATTTGTAGGAATTGTATATATTATACTCAGAAAGCACACTAAGCAATTCCCTACGGCCCTAAAAATCGTAACATTTCGTAATCTCGCAAACCTTGCATTTCACACCTTGCCGGCTGCCATCGTAAAAAGACCCTTATCGTCGTACACATAGGACTAAATGTTCCACGCATGACAATAGCCCGTCGCTAATACTTAGACAAAAGAGACCCCGTCATTGAATTAGTTGGGATTACCACACTTGCGTTATTGTGTAGTCATACACACAAATACACGCATACTTATACATCTTATGTAGAACGTTATTGTTGGGGCATTAAGCGGTGGACACGTTTTTATCCGACTGTACGACACAAGTACGTAATGTGTTTATCAGCTTATGTAGCACTTATGCCTTTGTGGCACTCTATAAATTTAAAGTGAGGTTTGATTATGATGATTCCGGCATTGATCAATTTTTAGGGTTCCAGCCAGAGCCAAAATGGCAAAAACGGAACCCTTATAGTTTCGCCATGTCTGTCTATCTGACCGTCCGCGGCTTTGCTCAGAGAGTATCAATGCTAGAAAGCTGTAATTTTGCACGAATATAATATATGTAAACTATGCCGACAAAAAAGAATAACAAAAAATTCAAAAAAAAATGAGAGATTTTGAGTACCTCCTATATGTAGACGTAACGTGATTTTTTTTGTCATCCAACCTTGTAGTGTGGGGTATCGTTGGATAGGTCTTTTAAAATTATTAGGGGTTACTAAAACCATTTTTCGATTCAGTGATTCATTTGAAAAAAATCAGGATGGCATTAGGTAAATATGTATATCAAACTTACAAGGAAAACTGTAACGGTTAAGTTTTCTTGAGAATTATTAGTGTAAATAGCAGCCTAAGGTATTAAATATACCTACCTAAACTTGGAATATTCCGTACGAAATACGAAATCCTTAGAAAAATATTAAATTCGCCTATTTTATAAAAAAAATATATATATAAACTAACATTGTTTTTTTTTGAGACCAATGCCAAATTAAGTTCACTAAAGAAACAAAGTCTTCGACATAGCTCGAAGAATAAGCATATTGAGGTGGCAAAAGGCGGACGACATCGCTCAAAGCATCGCTTGAAAAACTATAACCAAAAAAAGCTCCTTGTGGTGACAAACAATCGGAAGACGAAGAATTAGCCGGCCTCTAAGTGGATTGACGGGACACGTATTTGAATATCGAAATTTAAAATATCTAAAGTTAAAAAGTCGACGGTCAAAATATCGAAAATCAAAATATCGAATGATCTAAATATCTACTATGATTTTATCGACGTCTAGAATTCCTAAAACCGAAATATCGAACGGTTAAAATATCGAAAGTTCAAAATGTCTACAACCGAATGATCGATATATGTTAATATCGAAACACAAAATATCAACCGTCAAAAAACCAAATCGAAAATTTAAATAGCGAACTATTTTAATATCAAGAAAAATGCATAGAACTCGATTCTGGCACTCGCCGGCCGCTGCCGCGGCACGCTCGCTTCGCTCGCTCGGCTCGTGCTTGTTATGATCACGGTTGAACCTAACCGCTCCTCCTCGCTGCGCTCGTCGTCGCACCTAATTTTTAGATTAGATTGCTTAGTACCTACAGTTTAAAACTGAAGTCTGATTAATTCAACCGTAAAGTTTAGGTGCGACGACGAGCGTAGCGAGGAGGAGCGTGTTAGGTTCAACTGTGGACAAAACAAGCGCGAGCCGAGCGAGCGAAGCGAGCGTGCCGCGGCAGCGGCCGGCGAGTGCCAAAGTTAAATTTCGTATCAATAATCGACTATTGTACCCTTCGGTATTATAGACATTCGATACTTAGAATTTCGACCTTAGAATCGTTCGAAATTTCAATTTTCGATATTTTATCCATCAATATTAGGATTTTCGAAATTTTAGCATTCGATAATTGTACCGTTTGATAATTTATACTTTCGACATTTTGAATTTCGACCTTATGATCGTTCGACATTCTGATTTTCGATATTTTGACCGTCGACGTTTTAACCTTAGATATTTTAAATTTCGATCTTCAAATACGTGCCCGGATTGACGACATCACGAGAGTTGCGGGCAGCTGGTAGATGCAAGTGACGAGTTATTCGTTGTAGCATTCTAAGGGGGAGTCCTTTGTTTAACAATGAACGACTTCCGTCTCGTGACGTCAATGATTTGTCTTAATCCTAAATAAACAACTCAATATGGCGACAAACAGAAGTTATATTGTGGAAAATAACAAAATGAATCGACGGAATTATATCAAGTGGGTTATTAGGGCATCGATGTTTGAAAATCAGCTTAAAATCTGTGATTCTGATTCTGGGCAGAAGCGTGTTTGAAGGTTTTGTTTCAGAAGTGATATCTGAACGTCGCAAAGTACACTTCGTCTTTGACAAAACCTTTAACGTCTTTTTACGTGACCGGACCAATACAATGGATAATTGACGACCGGATGGCCAAGCGGTTAGAGAACCTGACTACGAAGCTTGAGGTCCCGGGTTCGATTCCCGGCCGGGGCAAATATTTGTATGAATAATAGGAATGTTTTCCTCGGGTCTTGGACGTTTAATATGTATTTAATTGTTAATTTATCTGTAAGTATGTTTATCCGTTACCTAGTATCCATAGTACGAGTACAAGCTTTGCTTAGTTTGAGACTAGGTCAATTGGTGTCAAGTGTCCCATGATACTTATTTATTTACTAGCTTTTGCCCGCGGCTTAGCCCGCCTGGAATCCGGTTATCGCGCGCTATCCCTCAGGAACTGTGCATTTTTAGCCGACTTCAAAAAAAGGAGGAGATTATCAATTCGGTAGTATTTTTTTGTTTATTCCGAGATAAAAAATAGCCTATGTCACTCTCCGGCTCATAAACAATCTCTATGCTAAAAATCACGTCTATCCGTCGCTCCGTTTCGACGTGAAAGACGGACAAACATACACACAAACACACACACACTTTCGCATTTATTTATAATATTAGTATGGATTGAATTATTTGATTTTAAATAAGAATGCGATGGTTTCCTACGCCTTTAATGGTTACTCCAAGCTCTATACTACAAAGTACAAAATTTGAACTTAATATCATGCTGTCCCGCTGATACTAATATTATTTAATACGAGAGTGAGAGGGACGGTAGGATACGAACTTTGATTTTCGAATTTTGTAGAAGCTCCCCATAAAACAAACAATGATTGCTACTCTCTACCTTAGAACACCATAGTACTAAATGCACCCCACATTATAAATAAACCCACGACATGGTCATTTCAAACGTCAATATCTCAAAAGCGGCTAAACGGATTTCAATAAAACATAGCTAAGAATCACGTAAAAAAACTGCATCGAAATTGGTCCATCCGTTTAAGAGCTGCGATGTCACATACCTACAGACAGACATCGGCGTCAAATTTATAACACACCTCTTTTTGCTTTGGGGGTTAAATTCGGTTTAATTGCGTAGAGTCAGCATTTGACATCACAACGATTTTTACAAATGTAAAGCGATAAAATAATTTAATTGACTTACATTATTTTGCTATCGGAAGCTAAGAAACACCAACACTTCCTACAATCTTGTCCCTATTGAAAAACTAAATTCAAAACTAGGTCAAACTCTCTTTAAACCCAAATCTCTCCCTCAAATATTCATCTCCGCAAAAGAGTTCATAAAAATAAATATTAACAACAGGAAAAACGTTAAGAAAACCTAAAGTTTAATTGTAAAAGGACTCCATTAGCAGACAAAAATATAATAAAGTAGAGGGAGGGACGAGAACGGCGAGTAATGGGAACAGTTGGTTATTTTGATTAGGACTGAATAAAGTCACGGCCTTGAAAAAATATTTAAAACGAATACTAAAGAAAAACAAGTATAGTACGAACAATATGAAATGTTTACTTGTAAATTGGACTGATGTTTTGTATCTGTAATCTTAATTGTGTTTGCACTAGTAATAAATGTATTATGTCTCTAGCTACGAGTATTTACTTATAAGTAGATAGAACACTGTTAAGTTACTTATACCGGGCGGGCCCTGTAACAGGAGCGAGTTAGGGAGCGCCAAAGTTCACATACTATTCGCTAGTCATACCGTATTTTTGTCCGAATCATCGTTTGTCCGAATTTTTTTCGCACTGAAACCTTATATTTTCTAAAAATTTTAAATGATCGTCCTATAGAAAACTAAAGGTTAGGTTAGGTTTATTTTGTAAGAATTGTAAACAATCATTGGATTCAGAGAAAAAAGAGTTATGGCAAACGATCATTCTGACAAAAATTATGCATTATCAACTTTAGGGTTGTAGACCACATATTTGGGTGATGGTACATTATGGCATTATAAGGGAGAAACCTTTGTTCAGCAGTGGACGTCTTTCGGCTGATGATGATGATCAAATCGTACTTTAGCGAGAATCAACAAACTGTTTTCGCAGTATTTAACTTTAGCACGAACGCGCTCAAGACGTTATATTACACCAAAAATAAACTAGAATTGCATTAACCCGAGAAACTCTACTCGAAGTTTTTAACATTCCACTTTTTATCGTCGTTATCTTATTTAGTCGTTCTTCGCAATTTAATACGAAAATGTGCTTTTTATTTGGACAGAGCTCTCATCACAGTAATACTGCAAGCGCATGCATTTACTAACGAGATTGTGTTTCATATAAAATATTTTTATCTCGAAAATTTCAGCGGTAAACGCAATCTTTTTTAGGTTAACAAAAACGAGGCAAGTGGTTTGATTATACAGCCTTCAGGGTTACTTGACTGGCGAAATATCGTTAGATGGCGTTAGTATTGTAAGGTCTTTTTGACGTAACACTGTCTGTTGTTGTTTCTGATTGGCTCATTTAATATTCAATTTGTAGCATTCGAACATGGCGGATGTAGACAATATCTAATTTTGGTATTTCTGCTTCTTTGGCTAGTTGAAGTATAATTTTGATAGTGTTTTATGCGGCGATTAACCTTAACAGTGAACAGTGATCACAAAATTCGATATTGCTCTCGTATCTGACATTTTTTAATGCGCAAGTTGTCTCCACGTGGTTTTTGGAATTTTGCTATCAAGTTGCAAAAACTACAATCACCGTACTACGTGAAGAAGAATAATATATTTATCTTTATTTAACTGACATTGACCCAAGCCTTAAAAGCCGCCATTGAGGAGAATAAATAAATAAAAAATATTCAATCGATCACAAACATGATAGTTGCTGAAAATCAGCTGAAAATCAGCGCTGTTCCGTACCTCAGCATTGCTGAGCTGCCAGCCCTATCGGCTAGTTATAAACTACTTTAATTAAACATTAAGTTATGTTGTGTACCTAATATATGTTACGTACAAGGTAATGTACTTATATTTCCGAATTATCTGTTTCTTTCTTTTTTTGTTAAATGTACTAGCGTACCTACTAAGTAGCGTACTAGAGTAGGTACTAGCGCTAATTAGGCGATTTCGGAAACCCTAATTATTTTACCTAATCTTCAATTTAACCAATTATTCTTTAACCGCGATCCCCAATAGAGCGTTTTCACACTGTCCGATCCGATATCGGTATCGGACGGATAGACGACATCCGATAGCCGACACAATATGCTGCTTTTAATTTCCAACAAAATCGTTCCAATACGGCCGGCTCAAAATGGCCGCCACACATCGGGCTCTGCGAAAACAGAGACAATTTAAATATACGCATAGCACAAGTACAACTTTATCGTCAGTGTCCGATGATGCCGTGAACATATCGGTATCGGTCGGCTCCGATATCCGACATCGGGCCGGATAATGTGAAAGATAGGTATGTAAAGGTAAAATAAAAATGTATGACTATTGTCAAGAGGGCGCTATTGTTCTTATTTATATGGAAATAGTTCGGTATAGTCGGAAGAATAACATCTTGACTTGTCTACGTTTACCTGTTAGCTCTAATTTTTTTTTTAGGGTTTTGTAGTGAAATAGTTTAATTCCCCAAGCGTTTTTTTTTCCAGTAGGTTATTATCAACATTATTTATAATGATCCGTTGTTGACTACGAATCGTTTTGAGCATTCTTTTTATTGTTCAAAGAAACCGCCACAGTGACACTGACATCATTAAAATTATTGCCAGTGTAAGGAATTAGTTCCAATGAAATTCCGCAACATAGCGAGTAGTCATATATTTCTGGTCAGGCTTTACCTCATACATTTTACTTGCCCCGATATCGTATCGTCCGATACCGATATCGGATCGGACAATGCGAAGTCACTCTAAACCCATCAAAGACAAAGAGCTAATAATCTTTTTTTCACTCCATTATCAGAATTTTAAGGTCCAAATCGAGGTCAAAGGGATCCGTTTCCGCGCCGATTGCGGTCCGAATTGTGCGATATTAAAAAGCGATCGGCTCCTAAATTAATACTATGTACCTGCGCGGGACCATGCCTCGCTGGTCAAAGGTTAAGGGATGGGCGCAGTGATAGCGGTTGTAAAAAAAAAAACTTGTCCTTGTATCTAAAAAGTAGCTAAGGAAATGACAATTATCGAAATCTAATTTGTGTTTTTTTTTTATTCAAAAAAAGGCAAACAAGCAAGTGGGTCTCCTGGTGGTGAGAGATCACCACCGCCCATAAATATCTGCAACACCAGGGGAATACCTGCAATAGCAGATGCGTTGCCAACCTAGAGGCCTGAGATGGAATACCTCAAATGCCAGTAATTTCACCGGCTGTCTTACTCTCCACGCCGAAACATAACAGTGCAAGCACTGCTGCTTCAAGGCAGGATTAGCGAGCAAGATGGTGGTAGCAATCTGGGCGGACCTTGCACAAGGTCCTACCACCTGCAAACCCCTGCTGGTGTTTACGAGTACTCCAATACTGATTATCCTAAATAATTTATTGAATCTGGCTTTACTTTGCGGAGGTCCATAATTATCACTGAAACATGTACATGTTAACATCTGGTAGAATGGGGTAGATGAGCTCTGGTTGAGTTCGAAACGCGTCAGTGTATTGTGGTGGTGGTGATGGATGAGGTTGTGTGATTTGTGTGTGTTCTTACAGTGTGGAGGTAGAAGAACTGCATAAACACGCATATATCTTTCATAAACTTAGCTATCATAAAGTCGCGAGTGAGCAAATAAATTATTTTAGTTCATTGACTAGCCTATTGAAGACAATAATACAGCAGTTTTTGACGAATGCCAATAACAGTTTCCCTTAGTCAGTTATTTTGGTCTTCTCTGCAGCCTAAACGGGCGAACGGATTACAACATTTGTCTTTAGATTTGTCATAACTGTTGAAATGACGTAGGGTGTTTTAATATGACGTTCACAAAAAAATTTAGGGAGGAAATACAAATCAGAAAAGAAAAAACTACAATGGAAAAAAAATTGTATTGTAATAATATTGGTATCAAAGCTATTTTTTTTTAATACCTACATATTTCGTACTCCCAGACCAACACTGCATCAACTCAAAATAATACACCATTTGAATTTAGACCTTCCTGAAATTTGATTTAAGTCTAAATGTTATATTATTTTGAGTTGGTGCGGTGTTGGTCTGGGAGTGCAATTTGTATTTTAAAAAGAAAATCTGATAATTTAACTGAAAGGCTAATTACGAGTAGAACTAATTAGCGTTTCCGCTATCCGCTGTTGCTTATGGGCCAGTATCCGCTCCCCGCTCACACAGCGCCCCGCCCGAATTCCCCGGAGCACCGAACTGTGTAACGTTTACTTTCGTCCCGGACCGACCTTCCAGATTACTTTTTACATCATTTTCTATACTTTAATACATTATTGATAACTATGAATCTTTCGTATTTACTATTCCAGCCCGGATTGTGTTTTCCCGTCGCTGGGCGGACGTGATCAGATTTAACTTGAATAAGAATTCATCCATCCATCCCATTTTATATACGTCCCACTGCTGGGCTCAGGCCTCCTCTCAGAAAAAGAGGGCTTGGGCCATAGTTCCCACGCGGGCCCAGTGCGGATTGGGAACTTCACACACACCACTGAATTGCTTCGCAGGTTTGTGCAGGTTTCCTCACGATGTTTTCCTTCACGGTAAATTTCAAATGTAACTCCGCACTGGAACTTGGAATAATTGAACCCATGAACCTCTGCTTGAGAGGCGATAGGTCAAACCACTACGCCAAGTCAAGCACCAAATTCGTCCAGTTTTTTTAGTATGAAAGACGTAACGAACAAACGCTCGCACTCACAAAGCTTAGCATTTCTAATATCAGTAGGGTTCAAATGTTGAATACTAAATGTTGACAATGTAAAGTAAAAAATAGTACTTAAATTTTCTACTAATCTCTATCCATGTGAATTTTAACGTATCATTTTGAACAGTTAAGTAAATAATAAAGGATAAATTGGTGTTTGCCCTACAAAAAAAAGAGAATTGACAAATTTATAGCGAGGTGAATAACCTGACGCACTACACGTGAAACCTCCCACTTAAATACTTTTATGCTAGTTTTACCACAGGATACTCCCCCCCACTCATGCCTCCACAACGTAGATGAATACTAAGTACACAATGTGTAATAAGCCGGTCCATATAAGCCAGCGAATAAAGAATCATATACCACTTCACTTGCAACGCGTGAATGGCGGTGAGTAAGAAAATTCCCTGTTCATTACGTTGTCTACCAGGTAACACTTAGCGGCTAGCGTCTCGGACTGCGCAATGGAGAGAGAATACGCTAATGGCGTCGCCGGTATGAAATACGTGTGCTTGCGCAGTTAGATTTGTACACGTGTCATGCGCGGAGATTTTAATATTTAATGATTCTATGTATAACTACTATGTGTATTGATAATTGTGACTATACATATAGATAGACGCACGAATCCATACTAGTATTATAAATGTGAAAGTGTGTTTGTGTGTTTGTCCGTCTTTCACGCCGTAACGGAGCGACGGATCGACGTGATTTTTGGCATAGAGATAGTTTATGGGCCCGAGAGTGACATAGGCTACTTTTTATCCCGATAAAATGCAGATTTCCCGAGGGAACAGCGCGCGATAACCGAATACCACGCGGATGGAGCTGTGGGCAAAAGCTAGTAAATCATAAGGTAACCTATGTACAAAGTAGTTTCTTGGCCACTGGTCACTTTCATGTTGGTCATCTCAGGTTCAGAAAAATTAGGTACCATCAGCCTTATAGGTCTACCACCCTAAAGTTTGATAATTGTTTGCATGCCCTAAAACAATAATGCCAATAGACGCCCAACTTTACCTAAAACCATTGCCACGACTAGTACCACAAAAACTATAAAGATTAAATCCAATAATTGAATAGGCACTACACCGTTAAGCAATTCGAACTATTTCGAACACAATCCGGGAGTAACGTAAAGACGTCGCATAAAAAATGTATCTCAAACATGCGTCAAAACTGCGTATCAAGTAATGAACTTTTAGGCAGCTTTATATGGCCCGTGGTAGCGTACCTATTTTGTAACCGGCCGTCAACATACACACTAAAATTAACTTACAATTTACAAAAGCGTCAACATCAGTTCAATGTAAAATCTTGTAGAAAACCTAACTGTCTTTCTATTGACCCGGACACAGCTTTGAAGATGTCCGGCGCCGGATGGAGACCGGATAATTTACTCGCTCTTGCCCGGGGCGGGCCTTTATGATATCAGTTACATTTTCCATTTTATTTTGTTGTAAAATACTTTGAGCACCGACAGAAGAACGAGTTCGTAAAGCAAAAGGACGTAACTGCCCTCAGGTTCAGTGAAGATACGCCCTTTTGTGTAAAAGGACAGGGCTGTTATAAGACCCGTGTGTGTTTATGACATTATACAGACTAAATAAATAATTTCAATTGGAATGATAGGTTATAAATAAATAAATAAATAGTAAATATCACGGGACACTTGACACCAATAGACCTACCAAACTAAGTAAAGCTTGTACTACTCGAATGGTGGTTAGGGATAAACATACTTATAGGTAAATACATACTTAAATACATATTAAAGGTTCTCTAACCACTTGGCCATCCGGACAGTTTTTAATGTACTCTAAAAACCTTTATGAAGGGATTTACCACTAAACAAAATTAGCCATTTACACAAGCCGTGGTGGCCTAGTGGTTTGACCTATCGCCTCTCAACCAGAGGGTCGTGGGTTCAAACCCCGGCTCGCACCTCTGAGTTTTTCGAAATCCATGTGCGGTACATTTGAAATTTACCACGAGCTTTGCGGTTAAGGATAACATCGTGAGGAAACCTGCACAACACTGCGAAGCAATTCAATGGTACGTGTGAAGTTCCCCATCCGCACTGGGCCTGCTTCTGAAGAAGGCCTGTGCTCAGCTGTGGGACGTGTATAGGCTGGGATGATGATGATGATTGAAATTATGTAGATGTACGTAATATCCCATCAACAAACGGCCAAAAATACTAAAGATCTAGTTAAAAAGCTCATTATGTGATCGTGATTGATTCCGAACGAACAAAGAGGTTGAGGCAACGCCTGCTACCGACAGCTCCAACGAGATTTAGTATATCAAGGCTTAAAGCCAAGTTTCACTAGAGAATATCGCGCAAGTTGCGTTACATTGCGGCGCTGGATTGGTCACTTCGAACTCGTTTGCTTGCCGGCCTCGCAATGTAATGCGAGTTGCGTTATATTGTCTTAAGGCTTAGGCTTAGGGCAAAGAGGCGTAACTTCGCCAATTTACACACTCATACACATAAAGACAGGAACAAGTTTGTGTAAATGGCCATCCATCCCAGCCTATATACGTCCCGCTGTGCACAGGCTTCCTTTGAGAACAAGAGGGCTTGGGCCATAGTTCCCACGCGGGCCCAGTGCGGATTGGAAACTTCACACGCATTGAATTGCTTCGCAGGTTATTCCAGGTTTCCTCACGATGTTTTCCTTCACCGCAAAGCTCGTGGTAAATTTCAAAGGTAATTCCGCACATGGATTTGGAAAAACTCAGAGGTGCGAGCCAGGGTTTGAAACCACGACCCTCGCACTGAGTTGCTATCTTGTGTGTTTTGTATGTATCGAAAATACAAACTGAAATATAGATGCACAGAAAAACCAGAAAAATAAGACCAGCGCTGGGAATCGAACCTAGGTCCTCGGCATTCCGTGCCGCGTGCTACACCGCTACACCACCGCGATTTTTCTGGTTTTTCTGTGCATCTATATTTCAGTTTGTATTTTCGATATGGGTTTCATGGGATGACCGTAAAATAACAAAAATTTGGAGTTGCAATAAAAAATACAAAAAGATTCAAAAAACAATCTTGATTTGTTTATTCTTACTGTGTGGAGATGGAGGAACTGCATGAACACACTTAGTACATCGTTACAATTAAAATTATAGTAAAATAACTGACGAAGGTACTTTCTGCCTCGTCTAAGTTAATGACTTACTGCACAGCTTAGCTTTGCAGCGAGATCTTTTGGCTAATTAACAGCTGCGATATTTTGAGGGATCTTTCTTTAACGCTAAAAGTCAAAGTCAAAATCGCTGTTTAATCTTCATTGCTCGACCAAGGCGCTCGCCGGACATTGGTTACCTGTCAGAAACAGCATTGAACAGAAAACTGTGCACTAGCAACCAGTTTGTGGCATCAAAGTCATCTTCATAGGGCTGTATTGAGGCAATACTGAGTTACGTATTACGTATAGTATATTCCAGCTTTAGATTTACCACACTTTGCGTAACTATGTCCTCATACTTATCCTACCTACAAAAGTCGCGCAACAGCTAATATGACGGCTTTGCGGACTTTTCTAACATCATATTTTCAGTTTTTTAATTAAAAAATTCGTGGTTGCCAAATTACGTTCAGATTGCACGGCGTCAAAAGGACGACTTCATTTTAAATCAAACCCCTTTCAAGAGCGTTAGATAAAACTTACTCTATCTTCTAAATCCTTCCTAATATGTATTATAAATGTGAAAGTAACTCTGTCTGTATGTCTGTCTGTTTGTCTGTCTGTTATGCTTTCACGTCGAAACCACGGAACCGATTTTGATGAAATTTGGCATAGAGATCAACATAGGATAGTTTTTATTCCGGTAGAGGGCGCCACCGCGCGATAACCTACATCCGCGCAGACGAAGTCGCGGGCATAAGCTAGTTGTTTATAAGAAGAACGCTTTACTTGTGTTAAGTATTAACAGCTTCACACAACACATTCGCTCAACGATAATTGACAAAACAGTTAGGAGTTAATGAAACCGCGCGTTTATCTGTAATGGCCGCGCCGCCGCCGCCGTGCGCTGCGCCCGCGCAATACGTTTACTTATCTCGCAGCCCCAGGCTCTTCGACGTTGCACTGTTTATTCAATATAATTAACTGTGCTTGTGTGAATGTTCCGCAGAGCTTATGGGTCAATAGGTGTTGGTGAAATGGCATTTGTAAGCTGTATTTGTACTAAGTACGAGCTATGCTTGGGGTTTCTCTACGGGATCGAATGAGAAATGAGAGATACGTAGAAGAATAAGGGTCACCGACATAGCCAAGCGGATTAGCTCGTTGAAGTGGCAATGGGCGGGCCATATAGCACGGAGAGCAGATGGCCATTGGGGCCGAAAAGTTCTCGAGTGGAGGCCGCGGATCGGCATGCGCAGCGTAGGACGTCCACTAACGAGATGGACGGATGATCTGGTTAAAGCCGCGGGTTCACGGTGGATGCAGGCCGCTGCCAACCGAAGCAACTGGAGGTCTATGGGGGAGGCCTATGTCCAGCAGTGGACGTCCTGCGGCTGTGATGATGATGATGAAGATTTGTAGTAAGTGTTAGATACCTCAGGGGATCGACGGGCTGGTGCTTATCTTGCACAACGCAGCCTATCCAGAGAGGTAATGCTGCCAGCCTCCTAGGAACGGCCCCCAAAGTAGCAGCCTTGAAGACATTTCCTATTTAATATAAGTTTTGTAAATAGTAAGTAGATAGTTGTATTTTTAATTTTGTATATATTTTATAACCCTTTTATACCCCAAACTAAGCCTTTGTACAGTCATCTTTATTATCTGTTACAGCGGCGCGTACAAAAATATATGATACGGCCCACCAGCTCTAGAAATAGTCGCAAAGATGTTAGTACTGAAATTTTTCTTATGACAGAGTGGAAGACAGACAAGTGAATCAACTTATAGTAAAGTGAGCGATACCGTCTATGAATATCTTCAACAACGCCCTACCTCCTCTTCAGATATGTCAGTTTAAGTCTTAAATCGATTTAAAAAAACCTACAAGACGTCCACAGAGTTTATTTGCTTTATTTAGCGTTTGGACAAAATTAATCACTCAGTTTTTTTTATGTAAAATCCGGCAAATATATTTTTTTATATAAAAAGGTATCCTATGTCACACGGAGTATAATAACGAATCGATTGACACCTTATTTATTCAAATCAGACGCGTAGTCTAGATGCTACGGTGGAACATACGTAAATACAAACATACATACGTAAATACAAACATACGAGTACATCCAAATGCGAAAGTGTGTTTGTATGTTTGTCCGTCTTTCACGCCGTAACGTGACGCGACGGATCGACGTGATTTTTGGCAGAGATAGTTTATGGGCCCGAGAGTGACATAGGCTACTTTTTATCCCGGAAATATGCACAGTTCCCGAGGGATCAGCGCTGATAACCGAATACCACGCGGGCGGAGCCGCGGGCAAAAGCTAGTAGACTGCTAAAATCATTACTCTTCCTTTGGCTTTGCCGTAGTAATTATAGAGTAATTATAGCGTCGTCTCGAGTGTTTTGTTTCTCTTCGTTCTTCGTTCCAAATTTGGTGCCCAATGGTAGCGGGATGGGAAAAGAGGGATGTGTTGTCAGAGTATAAGTATGCGTTCTTGTTCTTGTTGTGTATGTGTGTGTGTGCGAGTTCAAATTAATTATATATATTTGAAAATAAACAAATAAATGTCGCAGCCACTACTTATCCTTGATCAACATAGGCTTTTCATCACGGGAAAGTGCAAATTTCCCCCGGGACGCAGAACTTGCGGCCAACAGCTGCTCGATTCCCCTAAACTTAATTTGTTAGCTCGATTATGAATAAATTATTTCACCATGATCTGTATGCTCGAAATAATGGAATTTGTCTCACGACAGGAAATTAGAGGGACGTTATAGCTCATTAATTTTAACCAAACCAATCAGAAATCTGAATTACTGGCGCTTAAGGTATCCCATCTTAGGCCTCTAGGTTGGCAACGCATCTGCAATAGCCCTGGTGTTGCAGACGTTTATTGGCGGTGGTAATCTCTTAACATCAGAAGACCCACATGCTCGTTTTTCATCCAGTCGAATAAAAAAAAAATAGGATAATGAAAATCAACCTGTCGGGGATTAGTTCCTAATTCTTAATTTTATATCCGTAGTCGCAACCGGTATAATACTTTTTTCTTCATTCTTGCTTAAAGTTAGCACTACAGTAAGCCCGCTAACTTGTCGGCAATGGAAGCGTAGTCTCATAGTCAAAATACCACCAACAGGACTTATCACGCTACCACGTCACGTTATCACGTTGGTGGTATTTTGACTGAGTGAGAATCACGATAGTTTAAAGCGTAGTCTCGTTAGTAATTCCTTACTTACCGCCCTCAAGACATGTACTATTAATATCCAAAAGCGACCGCTATTAAGGCAATTAAAGGCTATTTCGCAATGAACTGAAATAATGTTCCACTTCAAGCCACCAGTCTCCTTGAACAAGGTTGAATATTAATTTCACATCTGTTCAAATACTAAACTGCTGATTCAATAACTTAATGCCAAACTGTCAAAACAAAATATTCAAATGGACGTAAGAGTGATTACTATAACAATAATTAAACTTTTGAATTCAAACTAAATTTCAACAATCGCTGGCTGACTTTTTCACACGATTCTAAACAATAGTATTCAAGTATAATTCTGTATTTTTTTCTTCACTCACACAACAATGTTTCGACATCGCAGTGCAGCAAAAATATGTCTTACTGTTAATACAATGCTGCAAATACAAATGCAGTTGATATATTTAACTTGGAACCCTAAGTGAAGGTGTTAAAATCGTTTGTAAATGCATTTTTGTATGTTACATCTAAATCATTGTCATTTTGCTCTGGCGAAGTGAAACGTACATACAATAGTTTATTAGTTTGCAGTTTTTTTCTGGTTTTTACTAGAGCAGGTAACGGATCAGTTGGTGTTAAGATGTTTAATAGAAAGTTAACTTTTTGTATAAAGCTACGAGTCAATCGTGCAATAGAAACTACTTCTAGACCGCTGTTTTTCAACATTTTACCTGAAAATACAATGTAGTATATCTCTACTTTTGGGAATTATAACAATACTAGTTTACGCCCGCGACTTCGTCTGCGCGGATCTAGGTTATCGCGTGGTGGCGTCTTTTACCGGGAAAAAAGGTATCCTATGTTGATCCTTGGGGTTCAAACTATCTCTATACCAAATTTCATAAAAATCGGTTCAGTGGCTTCGACGTGAAAGCGTAACAGACAGATAGACAGACAGATACTTTCGCATTTATAATATTAGTAGGGATTTTATTTAAATTCACTACCTACGTATATTTGATTGTTTGCTTGCAGGCTCTACTTTTGTTTTGTTCAACTTCCAGTGGTCTAAAAGACTTGAAAACTTTTAACCTATGTACTTACTTTTGGTTAGGTAGACTGGCAGAGATCCCTAAAATAGATAAGTTCGCCTTTTTACATGTATTGTATATCAACGTTTGTAAATTGTGTATGTTTCTATTTTCTCACAATAAAGAGTTCAACCCATCATACTTGCGTAGCAAGCAAAAGCTCGTGTTTGAAATTATTTCCTTATAAAACCTCATTTCGAAAACTTTTTACAGGAGATTCATGTTGTAATTTACATTGAAATCACTTTGCAATAATTTCTGTAACAAAATTACATTAATTAAAAGCAGAAAGGTGTCTTTCATTCGAAATGGCACATTTCATTTTTTGCGACGTACGTCGTTGTACACAACATTCGCACAAATATTTGACAAACGAAAGTAAAGGATTTAATTAAATGTAAAAGTAATTAAAAACATATACACTTTCGTTGTCTGTGAGTCGGTGTCAGAAGTAAACAGTTACTGTTTTTAAATTAATTTATTTAGATTCCACTTTCGTTCTTGCATTACTCACCTAGTTTTGTACGAATATCATTATTCGTTGAATGGCCTGGCGGACTGATTTTTAGTTTAATTTTTGTTAGTATAGTTTTTGATGAATTATACCTGTAGATTCACAATCGCGCGTCCAAATATGTCCGAGCCAAATGAGCGCCACTTTGGTAATCACTGGCCTAAAATCACTGGTTCAGATCACCGGGATAGGTTAGGTCGATAGGTTGGTCGATAGGTCGATCGGTAGGTCGATAGTAGGTAGATAGGTTGGTAGAATGCTCGCCTGCCACTTTGGTAAAAGTGGCCTTCTTTTTTCTCAGTACGTTGTTGTCAAGTGTCAAGCGTTGTGGAGTTTTGCCGCTAGCGAAATTCGCCCGTAATAGAGTAAAGACTAGGTTCAAATTTCGTCTCGTATTATTTTAATTATTTTGTGTGAGATGATTTTATTTGTCACGCAAACAAATCAATAGTTCTGACATTCTTTGAAGGGGATTTTGTTCGGCAATGTGCGTCCTGGTTTAAATGTCTTTGAGTATAGTAATTATTTAAGAATCCATACTTAATATTATAAATGCGAAAGTGTGTTTGTATGTTTTTGTGTTGGTCCGTCTTTCACGCCGTAACGGAGCGACGGATCGACGTGAATTTTGGCATGGAGATGGTTTATGGGCCCGAGAGTGACATAGGCTACTTTTTATCCCGGAAAAAATCACAGTTCCCGAGGGAACAGCGCGCGATAACCGAATACCACGCGGGCGGAGCCGCGGGCAAAAGCTAATATCGAATATAATACGAAGTGTAAAATTCGAACTTCGTATCTAACCGTCCCGCTCGCGCTTATATTGTTTTAACACGAGAGTGAGAAGGACGGATTTGTACCGAGCCATCGACATATGTACCTTACGGCATTGATATCGATGTACGGAGCCCCCGGTATGAAAGTCCGTCTTACTTTAAGATTTTTTTTGAGTATGTATGTATGTAGGTATGTAAATACTTTATAGTACATAAAACACAAAATAATACAAAAAGAGAACAACAAATCAAAAGAGTACAAAGGCGAACTTATCCCTAAAAGGGAGTCATGTTTTATTTCAACTCCAATTTTTGGTTTCTTTTACGGTCATCCCGTGAAAGTCTATATATTTCACACGAAAACACAAGCTGAAACACGGTTGCACAGAAAAACGAGAAAAATGGACCAGCGCTGGGAATGGCACCCAGGTCCTCAGCAATCTGTACTGCGTGCTATTCCCCTACACCACCGCCGGACAGGAGACTAGAAGGACTACTCCGAAACACTAAATTCGAAGTTCGTATCGTACCTACCGTCCCTCTCACTCTCGTATTAAATAACATAGGCGTAGGCGGGACGGTACGATACGAACTTCGATTTACGAATTTCGTGGTAGCCTTGTAGACACGAATTTCTCCTATGCACCAACATTTCAACTTGCATTCTTTTCATAGTCACTTTAGCAGCCGTCCCTCTTACTTTGTCATCAGGGAGCACGCATAAGCAAGTAAGTTAAATATTTTAAAATTGCGCCGGTCAAAGAGCGTGCGCGCGCGCCGTGCCAGGCACCGCGCGCGCATGTTTGTACGGCGCGGCTGACTCAGTACCGTGTTTATAAACAACGTAAGCCTACTTGTTGGTTGAGTTGCCGATTGGCGACCTCCGACGCTACATTGTTGTCGGAATTTCAGCTTTCGCTGTTACTTTCTTTCAAACGGTGTAGCGTGGGGGTAGAAAGAGACGGGGAATCGAGAGCGCGTTAGTAGAAATTTTGAAACTTAATTAACTTAGAAAAGTTGAAAAATCGATTGTTATTCCAAAGTTTCGAAACGATTTTAATGAAACTTGTTAAAAATACCTTGTCAATTTTCGTCATATTTGAACTGCCATATATGAACTGTCACAGTATTTAAAGTGACAAGGTACTAAAGTGTATACATATTTTTGCCCTTGACTGTACACTGTCATATGATCAGATAGTTGTTGACTTTTCTCGGCATTTTAAATATTATTATATTTTATAAGATAATATTCAAGTAATTCAATTGTTTTTTATCCCACTAATACAATTAATGCGAAAGTTTGTAAGTCTGTTTGTTTGTTACTTCATCATGTCTAAACCGCTGAACTGATTTAGATGAAATTCGGTATGCAGATCATTTGAGTCCCAGAAAAGGATATAGGATAGTTTTTATCAAGGGTAATTGCATAGTTCCCGCAGGATAGCGATAAACTAATTCTACGCAGACGGAGTCGGGGGTAACGGTTAGTTTTTACTATAATATAGACAAGGTATGTGCCATAGTTGTAGTCAAATTTATCGTAATTTTTTGTAGTGTTAAAACAATTGTTGTACGCATTTCTTATAATATAATTGGAACTGTACCGCGTCTTATTTAATTAATATTATATGCATTACATATTAACTCAGCAATAAGAAAGAAAGAAAGAAATCATTTATTCGTAACAAACTATGAATAAAAAATAAAATAGAGAAAAAAAAAAAAATACTTGCGAACGGCGCTGGTCTTCCTTTGGAACCATCTGGCCATCATACATTTAAAAAAAATGCACAGTAAAAATACAGCAAAACCGACAACAATTCAGCTAAAAAAATTAATAATACCTAATAATAATAACTTAAAATTAAATATTTCATTATAATGCTACCTACCTAAAAATATATATGCATAATAAAAAGAGGTATATTCTTTCAAACAGAACCATGGGTTCGAGTCTCGGCTCGCACCTCTGAGTTTGCGAAATTTATGCCAATTGAAAATTCTGAAGAAAACATTCTAAGGTGACTTGCAAGTACTTGCGAAGATTAAGAAAAGGCTAGAAAAGGGCTTTCTTTAAATACCGGCAACAGGCCATTGACTTTCCTTAAGTTGATGATCATTTTCCATCAGATTTGTTTCATCAGTTTTAATTTGCCTCCCTCCGATAATAATAAAAACTGGAGTGGCTCGCATTGAAACTACGGCCCAAGCCCTCTTACTCTGAGAGGAAGCTTGTGCCCCGAAGGGACTTCCCTTCGTCATATCTCGGCTTAGATACTTATCTAAGCCGAGATATGACGTAAAAATATGTATAAACATTTATACTAGCCCTCGCAACAAAACCACACGAGCCGACTCACAAAAGAAATACACATACAATTGAAATAAATGATTCATCTCCTGAAGGGTTGGGGCGGAAATATAATTTGCTCATAAAAACGTATTAATCTAACCAAATCGCCTTTTTCCCCAAGCAAGAAAGGGCTGAAGGGTCTTGACTAAAATATATTCATACAAAATATCATAATAAGTACATGAAGTAGACACTAAAAACCGGTTTCAAAGATAGTAGAGTATTTTTGCGGATGATGCCATGGTCGTGCAGTGTATACCAGTTTTTCCTATTTTTACCCGACCAACCGAAGGGGGATTATGTTTTTCGAGCGTATGTATGTACCGAGTATATTTCTTTGTACTTCGCTAAATCCTAAACGCAGGTACATAATTTGTATATCTATTGTGAAACAAACAATCATTCAAAGACAAAATAATATTAAGGTTTTTTTTTATAGTAACAATGTTAATTAACAAGTGAAAAGTCAAAAAACCCGACTGGGCTAATACAACTATAAATAAATAAAAAACCTAATAAAGAAAAACAACTCCAGTAGTCTAGAACTCTATTTAAAAAAGTCCATCCAAATAGGCTCTATAATACTATGAACGGAAAGTATTCGTTTGACGAAGGTTCTGTGTCGAGAATGAAAAACATTTTACGATAAAAAATCACTAACAGAACTCATCACAATGGTTATTGACAACTATGAAGTATTTAAACTGGTTCCAAAGACCTTGACAATAGCACTCACACATTTGTAACACAAAGGCTATTCTAGTAACGTCAAATATATAGGCATTCGTAAAGTCCAAACCGTTAAAAAAAATTTAACCATGTCGCTATACCGGGTGTGATCTAACTAATAAACTCGAAGTTCGTGTCTTGCGATACCTCTGACACTTATACATTTAATACGAGAGCGAGAGGGACGGTACGATACGGACTTCGAGTTTCAGTTTGATGGTACAGTCAGCATCAGAAGTCGCTATACGCTTCAGGCGCTCAAAGAGAGGTAAACGTTTAAATTGTCAAAAAGTTGTTGACTGTCATTGTAGTATTTACTTGTGAGCGCTCAATGTGCCAAAAATACCTAAACAGTCGATATTCATTAATTTCTACACTCCTAACAAGTCATTGATACCTTAGCTGTCAAAAAATCACTGATATCTAAGCAGTCAACATATCAAATATATCTGAACAACATAGAAAAATAGACGTTAAAAGCATATAGCTATATGGTCGAATTTTGATATAAAATAGCTATGCTCATTTCAGGTAAGCGATATGACAATCATCGAAAACAGTACAGACTTGTCATCACATATATCTGTCTCATGTTTTTCTCTTCAATCAAATTTGACAGAATATGCCTCTAACTCTTATTTTACTTTTCAGCAGAATCAAAGTCAAACCATCTGACACATAGCAAAAACTAAATGAAGGCAAATTTCGAACTCATAGTCAAGGCACGTCGTGGCACCATTTACAGTCCTATGCTTTTCAAAGCATAGATCCCCGGGTTCAAATCTCAGTCGACACATAATTAATTAATTATTAATTCGACTTGATCTTTTTTTTTGGTTTTATTATTGTTTTATGGCTTTTTATTTCTTTTTAGTTTGGATCGCATTCGTTTTTACGATTTTTCTGAATTTTAACATAATTATAGCACTTGCTTTTTAAGAAATTAGTTATTTTTTATCAACAAATTAGTTTTTATTTTATACCTTTTTTTCCCACCCTTGGGGTAATTTTTTTTCCAAATTTATATAATAACTTCAAGGTATCATCATCATCATCATCATTAGCCTATGTTAGTCCACTGCTGGACTTGGCCTCTCCCATGGCATGCCACTGAGCACGATCCTCGGCCACTCTTATCCAGCTTTTGCCAGCCACCCTGCGAAGATCATCGCACCACCGAGTCTGAGGGCATCGCACGCTACGTTTGCCAATCCGTGGTCTCCACTCAAGAACTCGTCTACCCCAACGGTTATCGGTTTTTCGGGTTATATGACCGGCCCATTGCCACTTCAGCGTGCTAATGCGGTGGGCTATGTCGATTATAACCTATCCAATAAAAAAAGAACTCAGAACTCCGTCATTTGTGAACCAATTGAATTTTTTTTTTGCGTTCGTCTAGGTATGGTTTCAATTAGGTCCCATTTATAAGCACCAAATCAGGATCTGATGATTGGATCCTAAGGAAATCGAGGGAACTCTTCAAATTTTGTAGGGACACCTATGGTAATTTTGATATATTTTGTAGTAACTCGTGCATTTGCTTGTGAAAATCATCATTTGGTGAAGTGAAACTGATGATGAAGACCATAGGAGTTACTACTCGATAACAAGTATTTCATGGGTTGAATTTCAATTACTTTAACATAGTGGCTAAGCAATTTATGCTCCTCGTAATGCATATGGTGAAATGGAGTGGGTGGTGAAGCACCAGGACTCCTAATTAAGAAACGTCTCTGCATCGGAAAGAGCAATTTTTCGTAAAAGGTTGCGGGCAGTTGAAATTAAACTATTGTATCTTAGATCTTTTACACTAAAAAGCGTGAAAAAAAAAATTATAACTAAAAATTGAACTAACTACAAAAAACCATGAAAATAATTTAATTAGGGGGGGAGAGGGGGGGGACGCTCGATTTTAATGAAAATTTGCACTTTAAAGTTGAATATTTTGCAAACAAATCACTGAATCGAAAATCAAAAATCAATTGTTTTAGCAACACCCTAATGGTTTTAAAAGACCTATATAACGGTACCACACTACAAGATTGATATATACGCCTCGACTTGAGAACCTCCCCCGTTTTTTTCGTCAGTTGAAAATGTACATGTAAATGTATAAAACTTTTAAACAAAAAAATTAAAACGCCCAACAAACTGACAGCAAAAAATAGATTTCAAGCAAAAATAGAATTTAGGGGAGGGCGACGCTCGATTTTAATAAAAAATTGCACTTTGAAGTTGAATATTTTGAAAACAGATCACTGAATAGAAAAATCTTCTAGGCAACCCCCAACAGTTTTAAAAGACCTATCCAACGATACCCCACACTATGAGAAAAAAAACAGACTACGTTTATATGGAAGGTACGCTTACTTTTTTTGTTGTTTTTTTATTTGCCACTTTGTTGGCGTGATTGAAGTTACATTCATGCCAAATTACAGCTTTCTACTACCAATCATCGGTCTCTGACCTTAGCCGCGGACGGACAGACAGACGTACAGACCATGGTGAAACTATAAGGGTTCCTAGTTGACTACGAAACCCTAAAAATAGACAAGTTCCAGCTTATACTGCATATGCTATAAAATTAAAAATTAAATACTTGTTTATTTTATAAGGGGTTTTTGGGTTTCTTAGTTAAAAATCGCGTGTAACCCCCTTCAGCATTGAGCACGTTTTGTAAACGCTCTCTTCGAATTTACTAAATTTTTACAAAGAGTTTTACCTCTGAAAGATATAAACACAAGATTACTTAAAAACAATATTTATTATCCATTATTGATGTTTAAATAAAATGTTGATATGCTTAGTTACCATTGAAATAGTAACTGCTTAGCAACTAGTGGCATCTTGGGTGTTGACGTGTTTGTGGTTGCTGGTACGTGTAGATATTAATAACAGCTTGACTGCTTAGTTACCACTGATTTTCTAGTTGTTATTGTCATTAAGAAAAACTAGATGTGTAAGTATTAATGAAAATTTAAAATGTTGAGATGCTTTTGACGTATTGAACGCTCACGTGAAAATGGTGACTTAGGTGTCAATAACTTTGTGACGATTGAAACGTATATGTATTTGTGAACACTCGGCCAGTGTAGATATATCTGATGCTGACTGTACCAATCAAAAACTAAAGACTCAATACATTATATCCTTTGGAGGAGGCTTTTACCCTGAGGGGGTCCACAAATTGAGCATGCTAAAATATTCTATTAACTTAATTAATATTTAATTTTATCTTACAAAATCGTAAATATGTACCTAGTAGCTTGCAGGCAACTAATAATCTAAATTATTTATTCATTGTTATTGTGGAATGAAATAAATCTACTGGAGACCAAAGGGCTGGCAGCTATCTCTCTCAACGAATCGCCTTCGCCATTCAACGGGGGAATGCTGCCGCTGCCAGCCTCTTGGGCACCATGCCACGGGCGGGGGCCTTTTTTAGATTTAATTTAGTAGGTATTAAGTTTTTAAGTTAGGTAGTTAGTTTATAGTTAAGTTGGTATGGTTATTTTTTAACTTTTATTATTATTATACATTATATATTAAGGTAGAACCAAGTAACCGAGAATCGTTATGAACTCATAACGAGGACTGTCTTCTCCACAGACGCGTGGCGGCGCAAGACATGACACTTAGCACATTAACTAATCATTGTTCATACAAAAGTAATTCCATTTTATGACTCATTAATGAAAGATAAAATGGCATCCAGTTGTTCGTAAGGCTTTTAATTTATTTACATTTGAATTAAACGGTTTGCACAAGTGCAATTCAGAGCTGTTATTGCCAGGCTGGACCATTTGTCTGCCATGTTTGGTACACATGGTGATAGCGATATGGATAGTCTCCTTCGTAATCCATAATATCGTTTTCCTAAACTCAAATGTCATAACTCTTTGCCATAAACACTTTTGACATATCATACTTTTGACATAATGGTCATTTGCCATAATTATCTTATGTCCTAATAATCATTCAAGTATTACGTAGCACCGAAGGCGAGTGGGGGGTACTTGCTTTGCTTATTTTTGATGACATGGGGGCCGGGGGGGTGGGTCTGGATGGTGCTTAAGTCAGCATTATTTTTATTATTTTTATTATTTTTTGTGCAAAACCTACTTGCAACAAAACATGAATAACAATAAAGAAACCTGAATAGATTTAAAACTATATATACCAAAGTTTACATAAGCATACGGGGGAGGGGGTAGGGTTTTGATAACTTTCGTTTACAAGGGGGACGAAGGAGTTAAAAGTTACCTGAATTCTGCTTGCGTTATACATGAATGACCCCTAAACCATAATATCACATGTTCTAATACTCTAAATCCCTAATATGTTTTGTACTCTAATAGTAAGACATAAAACTTACGAGTAATAATATTAAAATCCATAATATTAAATGCCATATCAGAGCACTTGTTGGCAAACAGCTACTTGGGGGCCAGAAAAGTAGATAAGGTTAGAACTTAGACCCCAAAAGTGACAGACCAGTACCAGAAAAGTACGACAGAAACATACAACAATGGCAATGACTTCAGACTGGTAGAAAAATATTTTCATGGTTTTTTGTAGTCGGTTCAATTTTCGTTATATTTTTTTAATGAAATTTTCGTAAAGTGTTTTAGTGTTCATAAGACAATGGTATTTGAACAAAGTTTTCCCTTTCAATACGAACGAAAACCAAACCTTTCGAAGCATTAGACGAAGCTTTCCATTCGCCTATTAATTATTAGAAAACTAACTTTATAATAACTTTACTATAAATAATTAAACGCGTAAGAGTTCGTGACCGCAGAGGCAGGGGTCGCCAACCGTGCAATCAACGCAATACATTATTCACGTGCGATTATTTTAGGCCAACTTTGAACGTGTCGCTGAGGTCAAACGGCGAAAGTGACCAATTGGTTCATTGTGTCCTTGTTTAATTTTTTTTATTTTGTTTTGAGCTCGGTTTAAAAAAATATATTTATGTAAAGCAAGGGCTGAATTACATACTTAAGCGTAAATTTTTAACACGTTTGTATTCACGTTTGTTTTGTTTGTTTGTGTTGTGTGTTTGTCTTGTGCAAGGTCCGCCCGGATTGCTACCACCATCTTGCTCGCTAATCCTGCCGTGAAGCAGCAGAGCCTGCACTGTTGTGTTTCGGCGTGGAGAGTAAGACAGCCGGTAAAATTACTGGCACTTGAGGTATCCCATCTTAGGCCTCTAGGTTGGCAACGCATCTGCAATACCCCTAGTGTTGGAGATGCTTATGGGCGGTGGTGATCTCTTACCACCAGGAGACCTACCTACTTGCTCGTTTGCCTTCCAGTCGAATAAAAAAAACCTACCTATTATTATTGCCCTATTCTTTCCCTCTATTGAGCAAAGGCCTGATGATTTAATAAATAGTAAAGAAAAGCATAATTTTTAAATTACTTAAATTTCTAAAACTGTTGTCGACCCACGTTTAGGTTTCTCTATTGAAGCCGTAACCTCGCGTGTCAGGGGTCGCCAACAAGTGGCACGTGATCTTATTCTGAAGTAATCATTATTACAATCATCTACGATCGACAATCATTGTAATCACGGAAATTGTTAGGCTAATTGAATACGAATAAAAAGAACGGGGCTTGGTTTTCCTTTGTGAGTTTCATTTTTAGGGTTCCGTAGTCAACTAGGAACCCTTATAGTTTCCCCATGTCTGTCCGTCCGTCTGTCTCGCAGAGATCGTTAGTACTACAAATCCCTAGATTTTTTTTATAACTCCTGGGATAGATCTTAAAGCGCACAACCTAAAGTACACAACCTATCTAGTTTAAGGACCATAGTACACTGTTTGTTTAGTGTAACTAGATAGCATTTGGTTCAACTTCCATAAAAATTGTCCAATCTGGTGTTGCTGATGTTCACGGGCGGTGGTGATCCCTTAGTAATTTAGTCGTTTATTGCAACCATAGTATTGTACAGATCTTAATAACTAAGTAGGTACATTTAGTTTCATATGGGCCTGGGCGGGCATGGCAACGTCACATAAATTATCTAATTCAAAGTACCTATAATCTTAACAATAAGTATACAATATCAATTTTATATTAAAATAAATATTTTATGTCAAGTTCTATCATTATCGTCAAAGACCATATATACCGGTCCTTGTTATCGTTAAAAAGTTCGTCTATATTCGTCTTACCATCAGGAGACCCACTTACTCGTTCGCCACGCCATCCAGACGAATAAAAATAAAATCTCCTTTCATAAGACGTTATTTTAATTAAAAACAAATAATATCATTCTTTACATTTCCCATTCACGTACAAATTCCATGAAATAATTCTTTAAGCATTATCCAAATGCCTCACTGCGATACCAGACGTTGGAATCTGCAGCATTCGCAGACAAAAATTCTAACAAGACCCCATGCATACAATCGGTGATGTCAAAAATTCCATTCAGTCCGACCGAGCGTGTCTGTCAACGACCTTAGAACTAACCGTTCACATTGCTCTACACACATTGCTACTTTAACATGTGTTGATATGACATTTGCATGCTTTAAAACATCGATGGTTACTGTGCGTTGCGATAAACCACGTAGCTAACCTAGACTAGGAAACTAACTGTAAGTGTTTGTATTTCTCTTCGAATGATGTCATTCCGATTGAAATGAATGACAATGTTTCGTTGGAAGGGAATGTCGACAGGATACAAAGGCTGGGTTTATTAGAGTGTATGCTAGTGCGATATGCTAGCAAGTATCGGTTTATAATTATATTATAAACTTTCATGATTTTTACTCTTAGTCAAAATCCCACAAACGTCTCACGTTTTATCGTGATAAGTACCGTTTGCGGTATTTTGACTGTGCTAGCAACTGACAAATAATTTCTCTATCTGTATTTTACCTACGGACAATCAGGCTGGGGAGCGTGTTTACCTTCAAATGTAATTAATTGGCATAGTATCCCATTGCAAATTGATCTGAATGAAATGAGCACTTGGTCATTCATAATGTGTACTGTTAAGAAATGAAAAACGCTACTGTCGTCTGTAGGTACAGACAGATACAACCTAGACTCTATTCTCTAGGTCCTAAAGCTCTTCAAGGCATAGGGAGTTACTTAACCAGTGAGACCTTTGGCCTCGGTGTGTTCCCACTAGTTCTAATTAAGATTGGTTTTTGGAATCTTTTTAGTATTTTTTATTTCAATTCCAAATTTTTGTTTCTTTTACGGTCATCCCGTAAAACCTAAATTGAAAATACAAACTGAAATATAGATGCACTGAAATATAGCGCTAGTCTTATTTTTCTGGTTATTCTGTGTATCTATATTTCAGTTTGTATTTTCAATTCCCCACTATTTTAGAACTCTATTCTAATACTCTCAATAGAACTAGTGGGAACATACCTTGGCCTCAGCTGTACTTTTTAACAGGTGAGATAGATGTCTATCACACACAAGTCAGCTTAACTTTTGTAGAAGAGATTGTTGAGAGTTTACAGAGAAGTAATTACATAAAAAACACAAACGTTTTTCAACATAAATGTCTATTTCAAATAATAGATGAGGGTATACATTTCTAGTACCGTATCTCCTTTTATGTCACCTCGTTATCACCTCCCAACAGTCCACCAAGCACTGATAAACACGGCCTCACCAGTAAACTTGAAATTCCTGAACCCGCATGACAATGTCACTAAGTGAGGCCGCAATTGGATATTAACTTATTCAATTCGCCCGCGTGGAATTCGGTTATCGCGCGCTACAGGGCTACTACCAAACTCGAAACCCGAAGTTCGTATTGTACCGTCCCTCTCGCTCTCGTATTATACAGTATAAGTTTTAGAGGGACCGCACGACACGAACTTCGAGTTTCGTAGTAGCCCTGCTGTTCCCTCGGAAACTGTGCATTTTTCCGGAGTAAAAAGTAGCCTATGTCACTCTCTGGCCCATAAACTACCTCTATACCAAAAATCACATCGATCCGTCGCTCCGTTTCGACGTAAAAGAAGGACAAACATACAAACACACACTTTCGCATTTGTAATATTAGTATAGATGTTGTAATTTAGACCTTAAGAAGGTTGTTATTTAAAGCTAAAATGCCTTGTAAATTACGTTTGGAAGAGCTATGTATTCAATTTGCGCACGCGATCCGTCGGCGTCGGATCGTTGCACGTTTGGTGGAAAGGAAAACACTGTATGAAAATGTAATTAAACAGGTTGTCACGTTGTTTGAATAAACGGCCTTGTATCTTCCATTTACATTGCTTATGAAATAATTGATCGCTTCTTTATTAATTCGCAAAACGTAATATTCCTAATTAAAATTGGTATAATGTTATTTCGCATAATTATTAATTCGTATGACATTAATTCGCACAACTGAATATCCATTATTTTAAATAGTTATCTTTTCCAAAAAAAAATGTATTAAAAAAAAGGTCACCCAGTTACTTTATCGATTTAACTTTAGAGTTTAGTCTATATCGGCTCACATAATTGTTGGAATTCATAATGTATTTTTTGTTCTAACTATTTTTTCTCTGAATACATTTATTTTTTAGAATTGTTATAATTCAAACTTAACCTAAAGATCTGTAGTCGCAGTTCGTTTAAAAAAATCTGAAAAATTTACGTTTTCGGCGGGACAAAAATTATGACAAACAACATTATGACTTTCAAAAGTTATGCTACTTACTACGAAACGTACCTATATACGCACCCATTTAACTTCAGCACATTATGAATCGTATCACTTAGTGTCAGGTCAAATGCGTGTACTTTACCATGGCTTCACCCACCATTAGATTGAAGTCACGACTTGACATTTCACTACCGTTACGACTTACAAGGCGACTTAGTGGTGGTAATCCGTAACGGACAAGATAAACTGCTTCTGTACAGCAAAAACTAGATTTAGAGCACTATCGGTAAGATGACAAATAACTTGCTATACCTAATGCAAGATATTTTGTGTTCTCGCTGACGTTTGAATACCTACATCGTATAGTAATACTCAATATTCAATATTTTATTGCTTTTCCACAATGTATAGTTACAGATGTTACAAGGAAATTATGTGATCATCATGGACCCTGTTGTGCACAGCAATATTTATACAAGAGGGCGGCTTTTATATAATTAGTAAATTTTATCTTATAGCTAAATATTACAATCACATTAAACTGACTTACTTCAATACCTACTTACTTAATGTCTTTACAATAGTATAAAGAAAGGCACTTCCCTCTGTATGTAAGTAAGCTTAGACGTTTTTTTTACTAAAAATTTAAGAATAAAAAATATAACAATAATTAATAAAGTCTATTTTTTGAGGTTGATATAAAAGTATGATTTTATTTTAGAAGCAAAACATACACAATAAAAAAGCATTAAATGTGTAAAACTAAGCAAAAAAAGTTTAAAATCTTAAACATTTTCCCGCGGCAATAATTAAAAATTAGCATACCTTCGTAATCCATAATTTCACAAGCCATAACACATACTTAAGTTTTTTTTTTTCACCGAACACCTGGCAAACGAGCAGGCGGGTCACCTGATGGTATTAAGTGATCACCGCCCCCCAAGGACACCTACAGCATTAATTATTAATATGGATTTTTGTGGCCTGAGATAAAGTCTTTTTTTTATTAATTGATGCTACTTAAAAATCTGATATTTTTTCTGGAAAGGTTATTCCTATCGATAAAATTTTTCATCCATTCCCCATTTAGAGAATAAATTTTTAATTATTAACTTAACCATTCATTAAGAAAATAACCTAAATAACTATTTGTTTCGAAATATCGAATCGAACCTCTCGATGGACAGCTGTAATGAATCCTTCGTAAGTAAATAAGTTGTGTTAAATACTTGTGATGTATAGATATAGACATCATTTATATAAATATTGTGAATATGTTAAAAAAATACCTCGTTAAGTTTCTTGCCGCATTCTTCTCAACAGAGGTTTTTTCCGAACCGGTGGTAGATTTTTTTGACGTTCATAAGTGCTTGCTATAGCCAAAATTGTATTTTTTTTTTTTATTTATTATTCTTTCCTCTAAGGGAAAAGGCAAAGTTTGAACACCATACAGCCTAGTCTTAGCCAAAATTGAATAAAGAGATTTTCACTTTGACTTTGACTTAAGTCAAATAGCGGATTACTCCAGCCTGTAAAACAACAGATTAGAAAGCCTTAATTGTTATAATACTTAAGCTTAAGCTAATGAAAATATTTTTAACCGTCGATCGGTTATAACTAGGGGTTGCAATATTCGACCGTTTTCATTATTCGAATATTCGAATCGTGAATTTGGAAGTATTCGAATTATTCGAATATTTTAGAAAAGTTGAATAAAACACAAAATACTATAGAATCGGCTGTGTTAACACGTAATAAGTCTCAAAAATCATATTACAATAAGAAAAAAACAGTAAACTCGTTGCAAAAGCGGTGAATTGACACATTATACCTCTTGTAAGTTTTGAGACGTGTATACAGGGTTACTTTATCACTGCTTTATAAAGTGAAAGTATTATTAAAGTTTTAAAAGTATTATAATGTTTTAAACTCTCGTTCGTGATTTTCACACTTCCACTGCCATAAACGGGAGCCATCACGCCAATAACGAGCAACATCCACTTCGACGACCCAACTACACCACAGTGGCCGCGGCTACGAGCAGACCAAAGTGTAGGGTATCATGTCTCAAGTGCCGGTACTAGTCGTAATCAAGGGCGGGTAGTTCCAAGGATTCGTGCTGCTAAGTAGACATGATACCCTACACATCTGTCCACCCGCGTCCACGGTCACCGCAACGTGGTCGAAACGGCGAGGCAACTATCACTCGTTGACAGCGTAACAAAACAAATCTCGACCGTAGTAAAGTGATAGCTATCTTAAAGCCAGGAAAACCTGCTAACGACCCTGCGAGTTATAGACCCATCTCACTGTTGAGCGTCACGTACAAACTATTGGAGCGCTTGCTGTATAACAGATTGTACCCAATTTTGTCAACCCCCACATCCCCGCGGAGCAGGCTGGGGTCAGAGCGGACCGCTGTTGCGCGGATCAGGTCCTGGCGCTAACATCATATATCGAAGCCGGATTCCAGAATGGTCTCAAAACATTTTCTGCTTTTGTCGACCTTAAGGCAGCCTACGATACTGTTTGGGTGGACGGTCTTCTTCACAAGCTAATCGATATAGCGCCATGCAAAAGGGTCCTTAAATTAGTTAAAAGCATGCTTGGCTCTCGTTTGATTAAAGTGATGCTCGGAGCGGTGGAGAGCAGCTTCAAACTGATAAAGAATGGACTGCCCCAGGGCTCTGTGTTGGCGCCATTGTTTTTCAAGCATGCGATGCACGCGCTGTCTTGCGGACTTTCGCCCTGGCCCTGATGTACTCAACCGCGGAATACTGTGCCCCAGTGTGGTATCAGAGCGCTCATATGGACAAGGTCGACGTTCAGCTGAATCGGGCAATGCGGATAGTCACGAGGACATTGCGTCCCACTCCAATTCCCTGGCTCTCCGTACTGGCTAACATAGCCCCTCCGCACCTGAGGCGCATACAGGCAGCGGCGGCGGAATGGGGTAAAGCGATCGGTACCCAACTCCCGCACAGGTTGCCGATTGCTAGAACCCTGAACAGACATATTCCGCAGCGACTCCCCTCGCGTAAGCCTCTCTGGTCAGATCCTATCATCCGCCAACCTCTCAACATCCAGTCTGCCTGGTCAGCCGACTAGCAGTCTCAGGAATGCTCAGCGGGTGACCTTGTGGAGAATCCGTTCGCCCGACTACCTGGCTTCAAAGTCAGTCGTAAGAACTGGATGACGCTGAACCGCATCCGCTCAGGTGTCGCCCGCTGTAACTACTGCCCGCACAAGTGAGGGCTTAAAGACTCGCCAGCATGTGACTGCGGCGCTCCGCAGCAAACCACCACCGCTACCACATTGTGGAGGAGTGCCCCAACCGACGTTTTGCTGGCGGCTTCAGAGGGCTTAGCAGATACTCTGGAGAGGCTATAGACTGGCTAAATAATTTCAATTTAGTTTTATAAGAAACGCAGGACTTGTATTTTTGAAAGGCCGTACGATAATAATAATAAGCGTCGTTTCCAATCGACTATATGAAGCCCGTTTTAGGGCCTAGAGATTTGAATGTGACTCTCAGCGTACCATTAGTTCCTGGGCTCGATGAGGGCCACTCCTCAGTACAGTACCTACTATAAAATCCTAGGAAATTATTTTTTTACCACTTTTGTGTTAACTTCGATATGTGGTGGTGTTCCTTTCCCACCATTTTGAAGAAGAATAGAATTAAATCGAAGAAAAGGTTTTTTCTTAATTAAAAAGTACCAATTAAAAATTCCGAAACAGCCGAATCAAGCTGCCAGCTGGTTCTTATTACGAATCTAAGGTTTATTTTATATTGTATTTATTTATTTAACATTAAGGTTTCCATTTTTAGGTGTTTGCGTCATGTCTTGTGTCTTGTTTAATCTTCACACTGTTATTAGTACTTATACAAATTTAAATCTCACTAACATAAAATCGAATATCGAATATTCGAATACCATGCCCTCAGATATTCGAATACCAAATTTAGCCGAATATTCGAATAATTCGAATATTCGAATATTCGAATTGCAAGCCCTAGTTATAACACGTTGAGCTCCAGTAGTTAGCGTGATGCAGGTAATTGGCCTACCGCGGATATCCCGCGTTGTGTAACCGCATTTCACTTTGAGAAAAAAAGCGACGCGATCTTACCGACGCTAGTAGTAAATGTTTTAATGATCAACACCACAATATCACGTCGAATTAAATTGAGAGAGAGAGAGAGAGAGAGAGAGAGAGAGAGAGAGAAACATTTATTTATACATATTCGATACACATAAAAATACATTACATTGAAGGAAATTAAAAAATAACATCGAACAGTATAAATTGGGCCCCACTCAGCATAATGTTACGGCAAGCCGCAACGCTGTTTTTCAGTTGGACCCATTTAAAACTAAAACAAATACAATACACTAAGTATAACGACACAAACACCAGCGGAAGGAAGTTCGCGAGTATATTGTGTGTAAATTGGATAGGTACTTTAAGTTTTCCGGGATACATATTTTTTTTTATCGATAGCAGACTTATAACTCACTCCTGTGCCCTTAGTGTAAGTTTTCGGTTACAAAATACGTCTCAATTGCGTTCGCGTTAAAGTCAAATTGGTAAGCCTAAAGCGCGTAAAGAAAAAGGTACGAGTTCAAATCCCGACCGGAAATTCAATAACGTTTTTCATATTTTACAAAATCTTGGATCCAGAATTCTACTACCGTTTGAATCGCTATCAGTTACTTGTTGCATATACCTGTTGAAGAAATGGGAATCATTAATCACAAGATATAAATATCCTGTGATTAAATGCAACGATACATGTTTGCAGAAGATTTTTTAACACAAACATGTAGGTACCTATTTCATATCAAAAATAACATTCATAGAATTCAAATGTGGCTGCTTTCCTTTGATCTTGTGAGAAGCAACAACATTATAAAAAAACAACATTCACATCACAACACCAGAAAAAACCCACTACGCACCTCAGAACCTTTTTCCCCCCTAAAAATACGCACAATCCCCCCTACCTAACTAACCTAACTTGAATACTAAACACATCCCACTTTGAGCACTGCACAGTGACATTAGAGTTCCATTTTCAAATCATTTGGCTTCTTATTGTGCCAGTATGGTATTAGAACGGCATTATAAACATGTTCCGTCTCTTTTATGTGCGAGCGCAACCAGTTTGCGAACCTTGAACCTGCCTAACCGCTACGTGGCCACTGCGCACGCCGTTTATTGTGCCTGTCCGCGAGAACTGTCATTATATGTTTAGGATTACATTCTCCTTGCCAAAACTAAAAACAAAAACTAAACAGAAGTAAACAAAATCAAGTGTTTTGTTTTCCGTGGTGTCCTTAAAAATAAGAAAGATATTAGAGCTGTAGGTGGGAATACCACCCACAAAAAGAGCAAAAGATATGATGGATGAAAGAAAGATACTGTATGAACACAGAAGTAGTGTGTATGAAGAATGAAAGTACGAGAAATAGCAAAAGCGAGAACTGGTATGAATGGAATTAGATAAGGAGAGCCCTCGATAACATGTCGGGGGTAGGATGAGAAAAAAAAGCAAGGACTCTTGTCTTTGGCTGTTAAGTCGACTCAGCCCTAAAAAAAACTTTTTCCTTGCCATAAGAGCCACCGGTGCCCAATATTTCCACTCAAAGGTTTACTGATAGAGACCCCTTAAACGCTAGTAGTTCGGTTCTGGCTATAGCCGGCCGCTGCCGCGGCACGCTCGTTTCGCTCGCTCGGCTCGTGCGCTGTTGGTCACAGTTCTCTACCTAACACTTCTCCTCGCTAACGCTCGTCGTCGCACCTAACCACAGATTTTGATGTCATGCGATAACTCTGCTTATCGTGTTTCGGCGAACAATCGTTCGATCAACTGAAACAATTACGAAACAAACTGACGAACAGTAAATCTGCGTATCGCTATTCTACCTACCGACTACTCGGCGAAACGAATAATAGGCGTAACGACATTAAACCAAATGTTGCTCGGACAAAAGAAAAATCTGCCAATGGTTGTCTGTGAAACCAAAATCTGCATAATTAAACTCGGAGAAACGACAGGTCACCCTGCTGTTGCAGATATTAATTTAGTTGGCGGTACCTCAACATCTGAAAACTAATTCTACTTATTGATACCACAGGGGACAGAAGAGCTGGCAGTTTCCTCGCACAACGTTTCAGCATAGCTATACAGCAAGGAAATGCTGCCAGCATCTTTGGGTCCATGCCGCGGGGGGTTCCACTTACTAACTTTTTCTAGGTTATAGTTTAGTTATTAGTTAGTATTATTTTACTTTTAGTTATAATTTTAATTTTAACTTAGTTTATTCTACACGGACAAAGTCGCGGACAACATCTAGTACACTATAAAATCTAAAATGTCAGCTCTAATACTAATGCAGCGCTGACCGCCGGAAGTTTCGTCTCGACGACGCAATAACTCCCTTCCTGTCAAATTGACTTGTCAAAGGACAGTGGACTCTAGCGTCTCGTCAAGTAGTTGTTAAGTGTAGCGCATTGCGATGGCGAGGTGTGAAGGGCTTGGATATAGTGTTGTTTTAGTATATGAATATACATATGTAGTAGGTATAAGATAAGAGCGTTCTTTAAATATATTATATTAAAACATAGATCATACTCGTCAAAATGAACAACTTTAGTTCAGCGACTTTTATAAATAACTAGCTTATGCCCGCGACTTCGTCTACGTGGACCTAAGTTATCGGTGGCGCCCTCTACCGGAATAAAAAGTATCCTATGTTGATCCTTGGGACTTAACTATCTCTATACCAAATTTCATCAAAATCGGTTCAACGGTTTCGACATGAAAGCATAACAGACAGACAGGCAGACAGAAAAACAGACAGATAGAGTTACTTTTGCATTTATAATATTAATAGGGATCGGTTTTTTTAATTTTTATTACACTTCAATGTTTATTCGAAGAAGCAATTTATAGCAAAGTTATTGATGTTTGTAGCGTGACAGGTGACGTCAGTTGTGTTCTAGGATGGCGTACATTTATAGCAGTACTAGCTTTTGCCCGCGGCTCCACCCGCGGTTCGGTTATCGCAAGCTGAAGGGCTACTCCGAAACACAACGTTCGAAGTTCGTGTCGTGCGATCCCTCTCGCTCTCGTATTAAATAGTATAAGTGTGAGAGGGACCGCACGACACGAACTTCGAACGTTGTGTTTCGGAGTAGCCCTTCAGTTCCTTTTTCCGGGATAAGAAGTAGCGTATGTCACTCTCGGGCCCATAAACTATCTCTATGCCAAAAATCGCGTCGATCCGTCGCTCCGTTACGGCGTGAAAGAGGGACAAACATACAAACATACAAACACACAAATACACTTTCGCATTTATAATATTAGTATGGATTTAATTTAATTTTGGAAAAGACTCCATTATTATTAAAAGTCGCTCAACTAATGTTTAGTTTGAAGAGTACGATCTATGTTTAAATTATTTGCTCGTATTACGGGCCACACCCGTTGATACACTTTGTTGCAACATAAAAACTTTTTTATTTGGCCGAACCTACTTTAGTAGATATGAACTGGCCATCAACAAACCCGTAATACAATACTTTAAAAAATACGTCTTCTGCCTTAAGAAAGTTAACACGCATTTTTGTTGATAGGTAAATTAGTTTAATTAATGATGTTATGAACACACCTTGGTGAAATCATGTTTGTTTATATGAGACTTGGGTTCTTATATCCTACTTACTAATGTTACACATAATTATAAATGCGACGTTTTGCTTGTGTTTACTTTTAATTGCTTTTTTGCGCAATAATGGCAATGGTTCATAAGTATTTTATTTTTTTTACCTTTTTTTTTTTTTATTCGACTGGAAGGCAAACGAGCAAGTGGGGCTCCTGGTGGTAAGAGATCACCACCGCCCATAAACATCATTTTTTTACCTTAAACTTTAATAATACTTATTGAATGCTACTTTAAATTAAAACGTCGTATTGATTTTTTAAGAAATACCTAGTGAACGTCAAAAACAAATGTGTTTTATGTCCAATTTACATCACAATTTATCACTCGAACAAAAAAAATTGTCTTGCAAACTCACGCGCGCGTTGAAATCTTTCCTTTAACTACGTCCGGTAGCAGCGTCATATCAATTTGTACCTTATCGGAACAAGCTTTAGGTTGATTTTGAATTGGAGGGTTTTTAATGATATGACAAGGTTCTACGTCAGTTACAGAGGTTGTTTACTTCAAAATGACACTGAAGGTGATCGTAAAGTCCTTTGTGTGTTTTTATTAGAGTAATAAAATTAGTTTTAGCAAAATTTTTAGTCTTTTTTTTGTTGAAATTAAAAAGTCGATTTTATTGTCACTGGTGGTCTATAGGAACATTGTATTGTACCAGATTTTAAATAAATCGGCCCATTCAAAGCTGATAAATAGTAGTTGGATGATTGTTTTATTGTTTCTTAGTCTATGTTTAACTTGTTTGTTTTAAATGTATTGAACATTATTTATTAAAATTCTAGACTAGCTTCGCACACGTAGCCAATTAGACCTGATCGTTTAACTTTACTTGCCCCAATTTCATTTGCCCGAATTTCACTTACCATACCAACGTTTGTTATAAAATATATAGAACCGTGCTGTTTTTAGGATTTTTTAAAATGCCATCATTATAAAATGCAGTAGGTTAGGTTAGTTTAATATAAACTCTGAAGAAATTACTATTTTAGAAATACCTAAATTACTTTATGGCAAATGAAAATTCTAGAAAATGATGCATTCGGCATATGAAATTCGGGCAAACGATAGAGAACCGACCTGATAGTTCAATTAAAATTACGGGATTTTACTATATCTCGTAGGAATTTTGATTAACGTGATAAATAAGAAATTTTACAGTACGTAGTTGCGCTCGCGTCTTCAAATTAATTTTAAATAATGCCAATTAAGTACTAAGTATATTCTACAAGTCTGCCTTTACCTTAGAGCATGCTGGCTCAACAGCAAGCCTAAGTAGAACCAACAAACTGGGTCAAGAAATGTAAACACTTGAGTGGATAGAGACCTGAGCGAACTTGTACTAGTTCTGCATTTATAAATCTACATTGATATAATAAATTTAACATAACCTAATTAGTATTCAGTATTTTATTGCAACACCTTTTACAGAAGATATAAAAAATGATGCCCTGTTGGTGCGTGGCAATTTTAAAATTAATTACATGAATTAACTTATACATTTATAGCACATTGTGCTATTTTACTTTATGTAAGGTATCTAAATAAACTATATATTTTTATCTTAGGTTTTTAGTTAGTTTAATTATTAGGTACAAAGATGATGAAGCTGACCTAAGGATTTATTGTCTAGTCTAGTGCATTTGGAATCACAATCATTGTCACCATTTGTTTCTTTCATTAATATAACGCATTTATTAACATTATAGTAAAATAGAACAAGTACACTCTGACCCTTTAGGAGATTTAACTGCCTACTCCGGCGCAGGTGCTAAGGGTTGTCGGTGTCTATTTTAGATTAATTTAGACTTTAGCGACATATTCACTCGATAGGAACTTATTTAAAAATTGATAGAGAACTTATTTGGCTGACTGTACAATACACGGTAATTCAGGATTCGGGCTGATGGTACCTTTAACCTCCAAGATACGCCTGCGTTTATTTATTACTAGCTTATGCCCGCGAGTTCGTCTGCGTGGACCTAGGTTATCGCGCGTGGCGCCCTCTATCGAAATAAAAAGTATCGTTGATCCTTGGGGCTTAAACTATCTCTATACCAAATATCATCTAAATCGGTTCAGCGGTTTCGACGTGAAAGCGTAACAGACAGACAGAGTTACTTTAGCATTTAAAATATTAGTAGGGATTAATTTAAACGTGATACCACACGTCCTTGAGAAAACAGATTTAGACACATGGACAAAAGAAATGATCCTTTAAAGGTTTTTCTTCCTAATGAACGGAACCCTAAAATTACCAGAATAGTAGTGATAAAACAGCTCGTGCTTTCTGCAGTAAGACCTCAGTTATATTTAACTACCCACAGCCTACACAAAAATATTAGTGTCACTGTCATTACTGATAGTTAAAACCCAAGTTCAAGTTCAACCCGTTTAAGATAAACAGGCGTTTACTGTTAATAATGTAACTGTTGTTTTAATGAAGCGAGGAATCGTGATAGATCTAGAAAGGTGGGTATTTTAATGCTTGAAAGTTGCTGGCAACACGACGGTTTCTGCTTAGGTATTAAATCATTAGATACTCCTTTGAGATTATATTGATTATAATTATATTTAGCAGTTAATTTAGAAAGAATTGTAAGTCTTTTTTTACTTTGTAGTAACTTGAGAAACCTCATGCAAGTAAATTTCGCGTAAACTTAAAAAAAGAATAAGTAGGATTAGTACGTGGCTTAAAAATAAAGAAGCCAGAACACGTTAATGGAATTTAAAAAAAAGTTAAACTTAGTGCTGGCTGTTGCAAAAACAATTGAACGCAACGAAAAAAATCCAAATCCAAAACTCGGAGTGTTGCCACTCGCAACCCAAAAAAAACCCGGTCGCAAACTTTTTCTAACCGGCCAGTACTTTCGTACGGCAACGGGACCGACCTGATAAGTGCCTCGTGTCTTGAGCGGCGACGGCTGCCAACACCAGGAGTGCCAGCCAGCACCCACCGGCACAACGCATGTTAACTTCACAAACACATCAACACAGCACAAAAGCACGCACAATCTGGAACTTCTGGAAAGTTTTGGGAAAGTTTCGTTCTGTTGCGGCGACGCGTAGCGTCTCGATTGAGCGCGGGTGAGTGACTGAGCCGGCCGGTGCGCGCGGGTGGCAAGCGCGGCCCGCCAAATGCCGGCAAAGCCTTCCGACGTGTCGGGGGAAATCCCCAACATGCTTTCAGCGTAAAAATAACAAATAACATTGGTCAATGTTTGTATTATAAATTAGTTTATTTTAAGCACCTAAGACATCTTCTGACAACTTCTCTTCTCTTACAAACAGGAAAAAAAACTAATAAATAAATGAAATTTGTGATATTAAACACTAAAAAGCAATAAAAAATTTATTTTCTTGTAATTTTAATAACTAATAATAATTAAATATTATAGGTTAGCCTGCCTGTATTAATCATGGTGCGTCGAAATATCGAAAAATCACTAATTTTAATCACAGTCTACATTCCCTAATAAATAATAACTAGTGTAAATAACCATGAATCGTTAAACATTGTTATGAGTTACAATGATTAATTGAACTTAAAAAGTACGAAGTACAATAGTGACTTAAATACATATGTTACAAGTATAATTAGAAAATAATAAATGTTTCTTATGTATTTACTTGCATACATAGCGCTATATAGATGAAAACCACGTGACTTCACACAGCTATATTATAGCTGCAAAGAAGTCGCAGCCTCCGAATGGATCAATTCAATTAGAGATTATATTAGTTATGTGATATAAACAGTGATTAAAATTCAAATTTCATCTAAATCGGTGCAGTGTAGGGGCAACAGACAGATACAGACAAATATATAGATAGACAAACAGACAGAAAGCCAGAATTTTGAATTTATGATTATTAGTAAGGTGCCGAGGTGTTGTCATCGATAGCACCAATTATTGAAAGTTTTATTGTAAACTATAAATATTTGGATGGTATTAATTTTGGTCCAAATTCAAAATTCAAGTGGACGGTTTTCCATTGGCACTGAATGAATCTCTTTATATTTAACTCTCTTTTCTAAATAAAACTATAATGCACCCAAAATAATGCACCCGCACTCCTAAAAATGCTGTATGTGTCCATGTCTCTATTAGGTCACCCGCCTGCTCGTTTTCCACCTATTTGATAAAAAAAAACCTTAAATAAGAACACATAAGAAATACTACTGATATTAAAAGTATCACTATTCCGCACTGACTATTTAATTCCGACTTTAATACTATTCCAAAATAACATAATTAATTTTAATCAAAATCCCCCTAAACCCTTGCAAAACTCCCAAATCCCCCCAATTCCGGGGCATCACCAACGCGCGGCAGCCCCGCTCCCACAGGTGGTTGCAGGTAGCGCGTAAACAAGCGGCCATTTCTTTATCGTTGCAGCCTGTAGGTAGCTTGTAGGTCAGAATTGCGCTGTATAATAGTACATTACTTCAGGTGCAGTATCCAGGTAATTATTGGGTCCACTGGCCGCTATTGTAACGTGACAATGTAAAGTGTACAAAAACTACTTACTAATAAATTTAATTTTATTTAATATTATATATTAATATATATTTAATTCTCAGCGCTGGTCTTAATTTTCTGGTTTTTCTGTGCATCTATATTTCAGTTTGTATTTTCGATATGGTTGAAAATCCACTTAAACGAGTTGGTAATATGTTTTTTATTTAACTTGAAATACAAGAATTTTAGAAAAAATAACCATATAAAACTTAACTATAAACTAACTACCTAACTTAAAAACTTAATACCTACTAAATTAAATCTAAAAAAGGCCCCCGTGGCATGGTGCCCAAGAGGCTGGCAGCATTCCCTCGTTGAATGGCGATGGCGATTCGTTGAGAGAGATAGCTATGCCAGCCCTTAAGGGTCTCCAGTAGTGTCGACCAGGCGCTTTTGCACTTCTTTAATAAAATTTTGTGCGCCGGGACCCCAAGGACCCAATGTAATTATGTTTTTTTTTCGGGGATCTTAGTAACGGCTTGATATTCTGATGAAATTTGCTACAATCAATCTAGCTTGGTCTTGTTTTTAGAAAAACGCGTGCTTTTTAATTTTAGCCCAAACTACTGTACTTACCTATTTTTAATCTATAGCTAGTTTAATCAAGATGATTCTTGGCTAAGTTTAATTAAAATCGATTTAGCCGTTTTTGAGGCATTGCACTTTGGAATGAAAATCTTGAGGGGTTTTCAACTTTTCTAATCAGTCTGTAGACATTACAAAATGCACAATTTACGAAACTTTCGCCATGTCTGTCTGTCCGTCCGTCCGCGACTTTGCTCAGGGACTATCAATGCTAGAAAGCTGTAATTTCGCACGAATATAATATATGTAAACTATGCCGACAAAATGGTACAATAAAACATAATAAAAAATTTTTTTTAGGCTAAGTAGGTACTTAATGAAAACTAGTCATTAATATAATGACCCAGAATCAGTGACCTCGCCAACGATTCTGATGATTGTTTGACAACAAATTAAACTCAGCATTTTAATTGTTACGTTTAAAACAAAATCAGCAGTTAATTAATTGTTCCGAATTGCATAATCGATGTGCTGTTTCAAAACCTCGTATCACAGTAAACTATCTACTTTAAAGTCAGTCTTATGGTTATGCAGTTAAGCCTTAACTTTGAAAGTAGGGAAGTTCGATTTGTGAGTTCTTGTAAGAGAGATGATTTGTGTAACACTGACCTCATATACACTGTGTTTTATTTAGGTAATTGTGAAAATCGGTCAAATGTGAGTCAGACTCGTACACAAAGGGTCCCGTACAGTACTACCGTACCGACAAAGCACATATCTTGTATAAGAACCCCTGTTTTTAGGGTTCCGGAGCCAAAATGGCAAAAACGGAACCCTTATAGTTTCGCCATGTCTGTCTGTCTGTCCGTCTGTCTGTCTGTCTGTCTGTCTGTCTGTCTGTCCGTCCGCGGCTTTGCTCAGAGACTATCAATGCTAGAAAGCTGTAATTTTGCACGGATATATAAGTAAATTATGCCAACAAAATAGTACATTTAAAAATTCAAAAACAATTTTTTTAGGGTACCTCCCATAGACGTAAAGTGGCGGTGATTTTTTTTTTCTCATCCAACCCTATGGTGTGGGGTATCGTTGGATAGGTATTGTAAAACCATTAGGGGTTTGCTAAAACGATTTTTCGATTCAGTCATTTGTTTGCGAAATATTCAACTTTAAAGTTCAAATTTTCATAAAAATCGAGCGTCCCCCCCCCCCCTCTAAAATCTAAACCGGTGGGTCGAAAATTTTGAAAAAATTCAGAATGGTAGTCAGTATATCAAACTTCCAAGGAAAACTATAACGGATAAGTTTGCTTGAGAACTATTAGAAATTTATGAGTAAATAGCAGCGTAGGGTATAAAATATACCTAAACTTGGAAGATTCCGTATAAAATACGAAATCCTTAGAAAAATATTACTTAATTTTTTCGTAATGGCTACGGAACCCTATTTTGGGCGTGTCCGACACGCTCTTGGCCGGTTTTTTAAACTTATTATTTCACAAAAAATCTTGTAGCAGCTCCCAAAAACGTAAATTTCTACTGCATTCACCGTGAACCCGCGGCTTTAACGTCATCCGTCCATCACGTAAATAAATCCTTGATAATTACCACTACAGATTTGATAAAAAAACATGCAAAGGACACGTAAGGTTCATTATTTAAAAAAAACTATTAACTTTTTCCCGCAGCTCCGCCGGCGTGGTATTCGGTTATCGCGCGCTGTTCCCTCGGGAACTGTGCATTTTTCCGGGATAAAAAGTAGCCTATGTCACTCTCGGGCCCATAAACTATCTCTACGCCAAAAATTACGTCGATCCGTCGCTCCGTTACAGCGTGAAAGATGGACAAACATACTAACACACACATTTTCACATTTATAATATTAATATGGATTAGGAATTTGCACGCGTGTATTCTCGTAGTGTATTTAAAATGCATCTCTCCATCGATTTTCACTGAAAACAGCATAGGAATTTTTTTTAGGCATATGGAACACTATGCATTGTTGGAAATCATCATAAAAATTAAAAAAAAATACTGTGTAATGTCCGAGGTTTTCAGTTTATTGATTAACGCTTTGAATATTATTATTAAGTTACGTAAAGCAGAAGAAATAAAGAAAACATTTATTTACATCAGTTATTTTATTATATACCCTAACGACGTGAGCACGTATTTCAATAACATATAAAAAAGAAATAAACACATAACAAACTAAATAATGCGATAAAACGTACATAAAGGAAAATCATACAAATCGATTTTCGCACTGTATGTACGAAGAAAATCGCGTTTGTCGCTTTGTACAATTTTTTAACTGAAGGCGTGAAAAAATCTTTGCATAGATTTTTGGGAATGCTGATAGCGTGTGTCCAGTAACTTATGTATGATGAGATGATGACGATTAGTATCAAAGACATGCAGATTGATGATTTTTGGGGAAAGTCCGTGTCCATATACAGAGATGGGACATTGTGAAAATACTGGTATTTGAAATGCAAAATACAAAATCCTATTTCCATTTTGTATTTTCATACTTTTTTTAGAAACAAATTTTACCTACTCACCAATTTTGTCATTTTTCAAACTGTTTATTTTTTTATTTTAATACAAGAATTTAAGAAAAAAACTTGGTCAGGTTAGGTTAGGTTAAATAGACTACCGGATGGCCAAGTGGTTAGAGAACCTGACTATGAAGCTTGAGGTTCCGGGTTCGATTCCCGGCCGGGGCAGATATTTGTATGAATAATACGAATGTTTGTTCTCGGGTCTTGGGTGTTAAATGTATATTTAAGTATGTATTTATCTATATAAGTATGTTTATCCGTTGCCTAGTATTCATAGTAGGTACAAGCTTTGCTTGGTTTGGGACTAGATCGATGGTGTCAATTTTGTCCCATGATATTTATTTATTTATGTATGAATTGTACCTATGATAATGAATGATCAGCATCAGAGACACTCATGTACAAAGTTTTTTACAGTATCATCCAGCAATGCGAATTAAAATAACCCACAATTATTACCATCGGAACCAGTTTACGGGGTTCCCAAAGAGTGTTCTGCACAGGGAAAACCTGTTCAGGTCTGTTATTATCAGTAGCTCCGGGTTTTTATTCGCCGATAACTCGATCTAGAGGAAAGATAACTTAGTAACTATTTTTAACAGAGTTCAAAAAACAACAAATGCTCAATTTGTCGAATTTTTTATATGTTATGGTATCGAAAGTTATTTTATTTAGTTCAAGCAGGTCATTTTCAGTGGTTCTTGAACACATGATAGAGGATTTAATATATGGATGTAGATAAAATATTGTATGCAGCTGTACGTAATTAGGCCTTAAAACAATAATGTGACCCTATCATGAAACTCGGCTATGCCTTGTTTCATAAAACCACACTCGTGTTTTAAAGACCCCTATTACGATACAGTAGCATAAATAACTATTTCTTTCTTTCTTTCAATAAAGGCTATAGGCAGCATTTACTCATATTTCGGCAGTATTTAGTTATTTCCTAACGTCCTACACAGCTTATACCAACAGCCTTTCGCAGATCGTCAATCCACCGCACCAGCAAGGCTACCACGAAATTTGAAAATCGAAGTTCGTATCGTACCATCCCGCCTACGCTTATGTTATTTAATACGAGAATGAGAGGGACGGTACGATACGAACTTCGAATTTCATGTTTCGGAGTGGCCCTTCTGGCCGGAGGACGTCCTAACACCACGTTTACATGATGAAGCTTCACCTATGTTAACAATACCTACACAGACAGTGGTGACGTACAAGACGTAGGTGTCATAGAAATGTGTTACGTGCCTTTAAACTTTTTAAACTAATTACCTCCCCAAAGTCATGGTAATAAACTGACCGACGATTTCTTGGAAATGAGTTCCGAAACAACCTAAGACGACAAATGCTTCGTAATCCAGCTTCGATAGTAAACAACATTTTTCCTTGCGCCGATATCTCCATACAAAGTCGCAAAATACTAGGTTTTCCCCGCCACCTTTAACAAAGCAGTCACGATTGGCGCTGTCGTCATGATATTAAACTAATTTAGTACACTGTTATTAAGTTCTGGGTTTCGCTACTTGCCTATTTAAGTTTGTTAAAGATGGACATGCTTAGCGTGTCGACCCTACTAAATGTGTATAAATTTCAAAGAAATTTCATAATATTATACCTACTCTTTAGGTGAAATCTTAACTTCACCCAAAACCCCTACATGTTGCTTGTTTAGGTATATAGTTGTTTGACCTATGTAATATGGTCTCTCGAGACAAGAGTTTTGGTCTCAAATCCGGACTCAAAACTCTTGAGTTTTTCGAAATTCATGTGTGAAATTACAATTGAAATTTACCTCGAGCAATACGGTGAAGGTAAACATAATACATTATAGAGTTAAAATACAATACAATACAATACATAAGGAAACCTGCACAAATCAGCGAAGCAATGTTATGTGAAGTTCCCAAACCCTGCAATTTTCCGGGATACTAAGTCTACATACCTCGGGACTCAAACTATTTGTGTACCAAATTTCATCTAAATTTCATTCGGTTTAGTGGTTAAAACGTGGTGTAGTAACAAACAAACAAACACACTTACAAACTTTCGCATTTATAATATTAGTGCGCTTCGAGTCATTTTTCCTTACAAACTAATTTGCGGTCTGCACTTTAGATGCAATATCTCGACCATATTATATTAAACTCAAGATGCGTCTGAAAAGACCAACTATCTCTGCCGTTACAAAACGCCGTATATCCTCATGAAATTGAAAGATTAAAGGACCTTTTGCTGCTGCTTTAACCACCCTAATTGAGTCAGTTGGCATCCGGTCTTGTACGAATTACGTTGAAACTGATACTTGGAATTCGTATGAGTGCAGTGTACCTGGCTATCAAGATATTCAGACTCACAATGCACCTAAGTCAGAGCCGAGTTAAACTTGTATGTAGACCATACCACATCAACAGTAGATTGTTCAACGAGGGAGGAAAATAACCAATATCACATAAGTATTTAGGCAGATGACGTCTCAGGGATGTTCGGCAAAAAGCTCTAAGCAAATTTAACACTTCTCTTGAATGCTCGACTAAACTCCTCTTCTAACGCTCCTGCTCGTCAACTTCTTCTTCGTTGTCGGATACCTACTCTTGGTAGAGCAGTCGTGGTCACGTAGGTAGCACGTCGAACAATAATTCTACACCAGTTCTCCCAAGCTGTCGCTTCTCTGGCGCAAGTGTTGTTAGGAGTATTTGCTCGTCAACAGAGCTCTTGTTTATTTTGTAAGCTTTTAACTTTAATGTACCTAACATTTATTTGCTAGAGCGAAGATGATTACCATCACTTAGATGACCGACTTGCTCTGTAGTCACCCAATTTCATTAATAAAAACCTATTACCTATACACAGTCCTAATGGCGACAACACCATTCGTCTTGTAACGTAATCAAATCAAACGGTGCAACAAGGTTGAGAACAATTGTGCCGGGCACAGGTTAGTACCGCGCCACGGTGACTTGTCATTTTAACTGTTTATATGACTGTTTACCACCTAACTATCGCTTATGGGTTACAGTCTCGCGTTTTATGTTTTAGAAGCAATGACGTTGTTGAATGATTAGATGAGACACAAAAAAAAAATGTTTATTGTAGGTAGGTAGATAAGCAGGTATGGTCGAGGAAACTGACTCAGGTTACTGCGAAACTCGATACTCGAAGTTCGTGTCGTGCGGTCCCTCTGACACTTATTAAATACTGTTTAATACGAGAGCAAGAGGGACGGTACGATACGAACTTCGAGTTTCGAGTTTCGTAGTAGCCTGCTGGTACCTACGTGATCTCGGTACGTGATTCAGTTACCTCGACTGTAATGTGGGTAATTCCGAAAATACAGCAGGATTACTACGAAATTCGAAACTCAAAGTTTGTATCGTACCGTCCCTCTCGCTCTCGTATTAAACAGTATAAGTGTCAGAGGGGCCGCACGACATGAACTTCGAGTTTCGAGTTTCGTAGTACAGTCAGGCTTGATGATGGATGTAATGCCTCGTTTGTAATTTGTAAGAAAATTATAAAACCGAGCCAGTCAATCATATGTAAATAATCCTATTGTCATTGATTTTGACGTTTGTTATTTGCGTGTGACGTTACTAAAATTGTTCATAATTTTTATTATTATCAGTGGACTAAAAGTTTATAATTTTTCACAATACTTCTAATTTACTGGCAATATTACCCTTAATTATTTATACTTGCAACTGTTCTTCCACTGTCAAAATAAATAAGACGTTTTCTGTATTGGGCAACCACAAAATGACATAGAAATGGAATCTGTGAATGGAATTTTAGTGTCAAACTTTAGTTTTTCATAATTCCTATGATTTTATAATAACCTCAACACAAAATCAGCTCTTCAATAATTGATTTATGCGAGTAATATTTAAATAATCAACATTTGGAATTATATATTTTGAAGAAAAACTTTCAAATGGAAGCTTTTATTGTTTGTGGTTATCTGCTTAAAAAACGTCTCAGTCTCATTGTCGAACGCGAAGACGAGACAACGGCAACGAAAATAATGCTTTTATTCCTTAAAATAAGCTCTTCAATTTAAGTAAATAGTGCGAATTAAAACTTTATAATGTCTGCAATAGATCAGCCAGATCTTTTATTCTTCGATACTTTCTCTCACGACACTAGCGAGGTTAGTAATTCACCGGATTGAACATAGATTGCTTTTACTTCAATTTTAGTCATTAATCGGTCATTATTCTTTTCCAGGAATTGAATTTAGATCTAGTGCAGTTCCCGAAATCAGTGTTTGTGAGGGAAATACGTATTATTCCACTGGGGGCTCGAGTTGAGGGTGATTTTCCTGGTGGAGTGAGGCTTGGGGCAACGAACCCGACAAAGTTCCACATAGATTTTTTCGTGAACGACTTAAGCAAGCCTGGTGCGTCGACTTTTGAGGCGCTCGGCAGCTTGGACTATTGTCAGAATGGACAAATCCATATGGAGTGTGGGGACAGCTTGGAACAGCCGCGCATACCGACTGATGGACTTGTGCTACGAGGTAAGCTAAACGACCTGGTCCGCAATTTTAGAAAACCTGTACCTAGGACAGATTTTTTTCACAGCAATAGATGCAGGAACTATTATGTCCCAAAAGGTGGCCTGATAACTTAGTATTTAAGTATATAACAGATATGTAAAGTATCCCATCTTAGGCCTCTAGGTTGGCAACGCATCTGCAATCCTCCTGGTGTTCCAGGTGTATATGGGCGGTGGCAAACTCTTACCATCAGGAGACCCACTTGCTTGTTTGCCATCCAGTTAAATAAAAAAAAAAATTGGGATAAAATAGGTACTAAACAAAACACAACGCACAAGCACAAGCGGTAATGTTTCGTGTGCTCTGCCTACCCCAATCGGGAATACAGGAGTGATGTTTGTGTGTGTGTACTAAAATAAAAACAATCTGAAATATAAACAGTTCCTCCACCTCCACACTGCTCATCTTCATGGTGAATAGTTGTGTTTCTCTTAAGATGAGCTCTGGTTGAGTTTGAAACAGTTCATTGATATCCAGTCGATCAACTTTCCCTGTACCGCATTGCCATAGTTATGTCCCCTGGACAACTCTTTAAAACCATGAGTTTCTCCATGTTTTCTGTGGTTATAATTCATAGAGCATACATTTTTGTCGTAGTTGCAAGCCCATTATTTAATGGACAATCTCGCACATTTAGTAGCATATATCGTCCCCTTACTGCTAAAAGCGACTAACTGCATCAATAAAAACCTTAAACTTTGAACCTTAAAGTCAAACCTTTAAATGCGTTTTTCTCTAAACTCATTGATGCAGTTAGTCGCTTTTAGCAGTAAGGGGGCGATATCATAAAAGTTTTTTTTAAGAAACTCACAACGGGACAGAATAACCATCAAAAAAAAGTTGATCGACCCATGGACCTCTGCAAATTAATGCCAGATTCAATACCTAAATTATTTACAATCTGAGATGCTTTTATTAATTGTGTTCGAACACTAGTGAGTGTTATCACAGAGAACATAATATACAGAGACACCACCTAGTACAAGCAAACGGTATCACCCTAATACTGGCTATACAACTGGCTATTTTTCTTTTCTTTATTTTACAATAGAAGGCACCACTGAGAACACAAATAACACGATACCTATATGCCATCTAGCGAGACACTAATGATACGGGTGTCGCTTGTTAGCCCAATCTATAGCTTGACTAGGACATGAGAGGGTTGGTAGATGGCGCTACGTTATATAACCTACTCACGGCCGCTGGTCAGTGCGTAAGCAATCGAGGTTTCGTAGATCCAAACCTATTCGTAATCTGCTGAAAACGCTGTCAGCCATATTAGTTTATAGATTATCTACAGCTTAGGGCTATACTACGAAACTCGAAGTTCGTATCGTACCGTCCCTCTCGCTCTCGTATTAAATAGTTTAAGTGTCAGAGGGACCGCACGACACGAACTTCAAGTTTCGTAGTAGAGTAGTGACGATATGTAGTTTTAATTTTTTTTTTATTCGACTGGAAGGCAAACGAGCAAGTGGGTCTCCTGGTGGTAAGAGATCACCGACGCCCGTAAACATCTGCAACATCAGGGGTATTGCAGATGCGTTGCCAACCTAGAGGCCTAAGTTGGAATACCTCAAGTGCCAGTAATTTCACCGGCTGTCTTACTCTCCGCGCCGAAACACAACAGTGCAAGCACTGCTGCTTCACGGCAGGATTAGCGAGCAAGATGGTGGTAGCAATCCGGGCGGACCTTGCACAAGGTCCTACCACCTGCTATTATGCGATTATGCAATTATAGTATATAAGTGTTGTGTAGTGTATATACTTGGTTTGGTGTTTTTCAAAATCCTCTAATATCTCAGAAACGGTGCGTCCTAGCTCAAAAATAGCCAAATTTTCAACCCCCTCCAAAGCCACCCCCTATGGGACTACCCCGGACCCAACCCCAAAATTTCATCCCCCCCCCCCACTTTTAGCACATTGACCAGCTTAACCAGACCCCTGATCCAAGGGTAGCAAAAACTTCCAGGGCCTATGGCTCCGGAACGGGGCTACTCCGAAACACAACGTTCGAAGTTCGTGTCGTGCGATCCCTCTCGCTCACGTATTAAATATGTGTATGTGTTTCGGAGTAGCCCCGTTCCGGAGCTATAGGCCCTGGAAGTTTTTGCTACCCTTGGATCAGGGGTCTGGTTAGGCTGGTCAATGTGCTAAAAGTGGGGGGGGGGGGGATGAAATTTTGGGGTTGGGTCCGGGGTAGTCCCGTAGGGGGTGGCTTTGGAGGGGGTTGAAAATTTGGCTATTTTTGAGCTAGGACGCACCGTTTCTGAGATATTAGAGGATTTTGAAAAACACCAAACCAAGTATATACACTACACAACACTTATATACTATAATTGCATAATCGCATAATAGCAGGTGGTAGGACCTTGTGCAAGGTCCGCCCGGATTGCTACCACCATCTTGCTCGCTAATCCTGCCGTGAAGCAGCAGTGCTTGCACTGTTGTGTTTCGGCGCGGAGAGTAAGACAGCCGGTGAAATTACTGGCACTTGAGGTATTCCAACTTAGGCCTCTAGGTTGGCAACGCATCTGCAATACCCCTGATGTTGCAGATGTTTACGGGCGTCGGTGATCTCTTACCACCAGGAGACCCACTTGCTCGTTTGCCTTCCAGTCGAATAAAAAAAAAATTAAAACTACATATCGTCACTACTCTACTACGAAACTTGAAGTTCGTGTCGTGCGGTCCCTCTGACACTTATACTATTTATTACGAGAGCGAAAGAGACCGCACGACACGAACTTCGTGTTTCGAATTACATAGTAGCCCGCTGCATGCGCATACCGGTTTTACGCCATCTAGCGTTACTTTTGCAAACTACTACGAAAACCTCATAGCTGAAACGTAGTCACATGTAGCCTATACTTTCGTATTCTCAATTTATTATTTATGATGTTTCTTATCTTCAAATTAAGGAGTTTAAATAAAGTTGATGTGAAGTTGTGTTTATAAAATATGCTATTCTTTATTTTAATATCAATATTTCTACTTAATTCGGCTTATTTACATTTTATACTTTACAGATGTTAATGGTAGTGCCATCTATTGCCGTTTTTTAGTACTAAATATATCTTGTATGAGTTGGTAGCCCATGGTGTTATATTATATTCTATTTGTAGGGTAACACTCTTTCCCGGCCCGGATAATACCGACATGGAAATACCGACCCTGATTTCCGTGTACTCGCCCATAGAAGCTCCTATCAGCTTTTATGGGTGTGTGCACAAAAAACTGGGCCGGTGTTTCCATGTCAGTGTTATCCGGGCCGGGAAAGAGTGTCACCCCTATTTGTTTAAACATGATTCAAATGACAGATGCCAAACTCCCTCCTACTGTTACCCTAACTATCGATACTTTTGCATGTACCTAGTTATGCTATTGAATTGAAAAACCTATTTAAATTTTTAAATATAATTTATTCAACACTTACGAGTGTCACTTATTGACTCAAGAGAACAATCTTGCAAATTAGGTATTAATAATAAGTTAATTAATTTTACCTAGTTATGCTATCTAATTGAAAAACCTATTTAAATCTATATATATATAAAGCAAACCTGACTCACTGGGTTATATATCAATGCACAGCCCAAATGGCTGGGCCTAGAAACTTGAAATTTGGTACAAGAGTTCTTTTATGATAAACAGTTTGAACCTATTAACTTAACTTATTACCCCTAAGGGAGTGAAATGGAGGGGATGAAGCTTATACCTTATTATTTCTGGACTTAGAAGAATGAAAATAGGTGTATAAGTTCTCGATTACAGTTAAAAATTATCTGTGTAGGTGAAATGGATAAAATTTTCCTCTGAAGGAATAAAATGGGGGGTAAAGTTTGTATGGAATTTTTCTCATTTCTGGATTTAGATGTATGAAAATCCATACAAATGCAAAAGTGTGTGTGTTTATATGTTTGTGTGTATGTTTGTCCGTCTTTCACGTCGAAACGGAGCGATACATATACTTATTATCCTGGAAAATTGCATGGTTCCTGAGGGAACAGCGCACGATAACCGAATTCCACGCGGGCGGAGCCGCAGGTAAAAGCTAGTTTTTAAATAAATTTATTTAGTGTGTCACTTATCGACTCAGACGAAAAATCTTGCAAATTAATAATAAGTTAATTAATTTTACCGCTTTTATTTTTACCGATAACCCTCACCTCTAGCAATTGCGGCCTATTGAAACAAAATTGTAACGGGAATTAAAGAAAGTAAGTTCATATAACACAGTGCATATGCAGTAACTTAACAATTTGTTAGCAAATTTGAGTTCAAATATTAGAACAATCAGCAGTTTGCATGTGATTTCATTTTTTATTCAAGCATTATATCTCCTTTTTTTTTCTTCTTTTTGTAGAGGCTGAACACTCCAGGTGATTATGTCAGCCTCATGGGTGCTTGCTCATTTTCCTTACGCAAAGGACATATTTAAAAAGTGGTAGATGCAAATGGCTTTGTCAGATGCCGGCTCTGAGAGCCAACAATTGACTTGGCCATTGTGCATGGGGCCCAAACCCTCAAGGACCCTTCTCAAATTAAAATCAAATTATTATTCTTTTTTTAATTTATGACTGCGGAAGCATTCTACACTACCACTAAACGTAGATATAGTTTTAGTTTTTGACAAAAGGACCCCATATATCCCTGTATTGTTATTGTACTTTTCATGTAATTTTTTTTTTAATTTTATACTGTAGATTTTAATATGAAATTATATTTTAAAAAAAACTCACTTTTTGTCAAGTTTCTTGCAGCGCATTCTACTCGGCAATGGTCATTCCAAAAGCGCTGGTAGTTTAAAAAATTACGTGCAAAAGTGCCCATTGCGGCCTATTTACTGAATAAATGATTTGAGATTTGGCTGTTTACACCATATAGAATCCAGGTGCATTACGATTTATACCTAGAGTTATTATTTATTAAAGTTAGGTAGTGTGTGGTGGAAACAAAATTTGATCAAAGTTACGAAAGTCTATGAAATAAATTATCAAAACTGATTTTTACCAAAATTAAGATTCACTTCTATGAAAAACACTTGAAATCTGTGAGTTTTTTAAATAAAGAATTCCACTTGCAATTGATATCAAACCAAAAATCTTTCTATGTTTCAGGTTGGTACACAACCATCACTCTAGCTGTATATGGCAACCTCACCCAAGTAATTACAGAAGCCCCAGCAGGTGTGAACCCTCCAGCAGTTCAACGACCCTCTATTCCACGCGAAGTGGCCTCAGTGCCCAACGTACCACCACCCGAGTGGAATCCAGAAGCTTCCAATCCCATACCTACATACACTGGCCCAGTTGCCGCTGCTCAAGATACTTACGGACCAAACTATGCTCCAGAAAACTATGATAATCCATACCGCACCGATTACTATGATAATGAACCTCCAAAAGATCCTAGAACTTACCATATCGATGATGACTGGGAAAAAGACCGGAGAGCTTTAAGTCTTGATCGAGAGGGAGATAGATTGCGCCACAGCCCACGCTCCATCGAGTTGGATAGAGACAGGGATAGAAGAGAAGGTCGGAGCCGCAGAAGGTCTCTTGACAGAGGCCGGAGTCGTGATTCGTCTCGCCATCGCGATCGCAGTCGAGACTTGGATAGAATAGACCGTCTGCATTCGAGATCCAGGAGCCGTGATAGGGACTATGTAGTTAAAGGTGAATATCGACCGCTCAGCAGGTCGAGATCGCGTAGCATCGACAGGGATCGATTGCGGGGACCTTCCAACGACCGCGACTGGGACAGGGGGTCTTACAAAAAGGATGATTACAGACGCCACTCGTACGACAGATCGCGCGGCGGCTCGTACGACAAACGATCCGGGTCCTACGAGAGACGCTCGCCGTACGACAAGAGAGCTCCCTCTTATGAACGCAAGCTTTCTTACGAGAAACGGGGGCCTTCCTATGAAAAAAGATTGTCACCGAGATCATCGTCTTATGAACGACGCGCTCCGTCTTATGAAAAACAGCCACCGTACGACAAGAAGAGACACTCCCCTTACAGTCGAATTCGGACTTCCAGTTATGGAAGCAGATCTCCAAGCCGTGACGATCCTCGAAAAAGACCTAGAACACCACCAGCTGAAACAGTTAGGCGTCCCTTGTCACCCAGAGAAGGGGATGCTTCAAGCCCTATTAACCCCATCAGACCTGAAGAAGTGGGTGACTACGACCGAAGCGGGAAACAGATCCCCCGCGTTGACTTTTACCATCAGAGCTACAGGCATAAGAACCCGATTAGGAGTCCTTCGCAAGAAGTGGAAAATGCTCCTTACGTGGAACCACAACATTCTAGTTTGGTGACAGTCCAAATTGTTGATACCACGGCGCCGAAACCTATTGAATCACCCGTTCGCAACACTGAAGAAGAGCCTTCTATGGATGCGGAGCAATTCGAACCGATTCTTTCTGACGAGGATATATGCGACGACCTGGAGGCACCATACATGGAAGTGGATTATGACGTCAACGAATATGATGGCATTGACGATATTATAAAATACTTCAACCCATTCAAGAATGATTGGAAGCAGTATGAACACGTCAATAATATTTACAGACTTGCTACTGATAGGAAAGAAGGAGTGAAAGATGTGATGACTGCAAGTTTTGACGAGCTATGCGACGCCAGCCCGGATTTGTTTAAGATGTCTGAACTCTCCAAAGCAGCGAAGAAGAGAGACCAGAAATTCTCTTCAAATACTTTTAGTGAAATCGATAATGTGGTGAGAGAAGAGTGGGTACATCAGTGCGAGCAATTGACATCGGCTCTGACGAACCTCTGCACAAATACTGACATTATTTTAAGAATTTTTGAAAACAGCGTCAAAATGGAAGACGTCATGGAAGAATTTACGGACATCTACAATTTGTTGGCTGCTTTCTGCCGTATCGGGCTGAACTTTGATTTCGCCTTGACTCAACAACTAGCTACGTATAAAATAAGGCATATGAAATGCGGTATTCGCTTAGCTGAAGCATTACTGTCTCACAGACATAATGAACTGGTAATGAAAGTATTACTAAATGCTGGAATAGATGTGCAAATGCTACTTTTGGAAATGTACTCCAAAGAATACATGGCACTAAGCATTCGCCTCATGATCTTAAAAGCTCTGAATGCTTGCCTCTCCTCGAAGGTTGCACTGGACCATTTCATGCGCGAAGCCGTTTACCCCAAATTCGGTAAAAAAGAAAGCGACACCGACAAGAAACCAAAGAACGGTTATCAAGCACTTATTTCAATCATGCAAACCAATCCTCTTGCCAGAATAAAGTTTTCGATCAGTGCTTTGATTAAAAAACTTAATATCTATGAATTGTTGGAGAAATTACACGATTTGGTTTTGGTTTTTAATAAAAATGCAGCTGAGAACAATCAAGCTGAGGATGCAGAACTTTCGGAGTCAGACACAGACTTCATTGTAAACTGTCTGGAAGAGCTACTGTACATGTACCGCTCACACTGCTTCCACATTTCCCAACCGAAGCGATTCCTCCCCGTCTCAGCACAATTCGAGATCAGCAAAGACTGCTCCAATGAAACATTACTTGAGTTCTTCAAGATACACCACTTTCTAGAAGTCTGCTTATACCTCCTGACATGCCCGACAACATGCAACAATTTGGTCGTCATAAGCCCGATACATGATCTTATTTACGAACTTGTACATTCACAGAACGGCTTACACTTCCTTTATAGAAACATGGAGTTGAGTGAACTACTATTCAAGACTTTAGTCCAGCCGTATGGTCAACAGAACACCGATGAGTTCCTCTTTCCCCATGATTTAAGTAACTACACCGACTTGCAAGTTCTAGGTTTAGAACTAGCGTACAGACTTAAAGCGGTACATTATTTGGAGTCCATCTGCGACCTGCAAGCAGGCAAGGTGGACGAAAACGAGTTGATAGATAGACTCCAAGCTTTGTACTGCCTGAGTTTCGGTAGCATCGGCAGAACCGCTGTACCGGACGTCATCGCTATGGACGATAAGGCAGAATGCCTAATGGAAGTGTTCGAGAAAGAATTGAGATCTAAAAATAAAAGTGAATCGCCTTCGAAGCAGAAGTCCCCTGCGAAGGGCTATGCTATTGAATTGATAGTGTCGGCGGTACGGTACGCGGCCACCGTACCATTTTTGAAAAGGTACGGTAACCGGCTTATTAACGTCGCAAAAGAACACGACAGGTTCGAACCGAGCGTCTCGAGTGTTCTTCAAGAAGCTATCCCTTACTTGAAACCTGTCGAGAAGACCAGTCTCTTAACGGGGGAGGACATGGGCGAATGTGTGGAGATACTCAAAGCTACACTAGAGCAAGCGCCGGACTTGCCCGGAGAGCTGATGACTTGCCTGAGGATCTTGCGCCATTTCTGCATTTCAGACTACGAATCAAACGTATCCATCGCCAGTGAATCGGCTACCGACGAATACATTGAATTAAAATACAAATACAACGTGCTTCAGCTGTTTTCTCTAGACGGAGTGGCGCATCTGGCGGGCATTTTGGATCGCTTGTCGGTACACTTTGACCAACCGGCCATGCATACGGCGTTCTTCGCCTCCGTAAAGGGACTACAGTTGGCTCAGATTTTGCAACCTTGTCTGAGGTTGCTAGATGAGATGCTGGCGAGAGTGGTGAGATGCCGGGGCTCGCGGTTCCGTGATCTAACAGCAGCCCCCGTGCTGCTCAAAACATATGGTATTGCTAAGGCGTATCCCGTTGGATCAGTTGGGTATAGGACGGCAACTAAAGCAGCGGAAGCAGCTGTGAAGGCTTTGCTTGCATACGCGCAACCGATCGCTGACCACGCCACAGACGGCGACTCCATCCGCCGCGGCGCGTGGACTTCCCTATGCTCCGAAGTAATCTCATACATAACAACGGCACCCTACACTTTCGTCCCCGGTCTTCTGGTCTTCTCCGAGCTCCTGCCTCTACCTTTACCGATGCAGACGAAAACGCCTCCGACTGAAAGAGAGCTAGCTGATGCATCCAACGAGAGAAGGTTATGGTCGGCACATCTCCACGCGCTATCCAACGATTTGACTGACATGATCCAGATTATTTGCATGTCGACGTACAGGCCAGTCGTCCACATGTTGCGAAGAGTGTGTGTACAGATAGCCGATTTAGCGCCTAATACGGCAGCGACAGTAGCCAGGGCGGCTGTTGGAGCGGTGACAAGAGAGTTGAAACAAGGGGAGCCTGCGACTGCTAGTTCAGCTCGCGTGATGGGCTTCCTTGCTTGCTTGGTGTCGCATGCACCGGTCAAATGCGCTGTGCTCCACGCAATGAACAGCGGGGGACCGAAATCGACGGACGTTCAGACAGCCTTGTGCGGCGTGTTGAGCTTGGCTAACGCGTCGAATGAACACGCGGCCGCGCAAGAGTTCGCCGCTCACGCTCTCGCGGCTTTCTGTGACGCAGAAGTCACCTTAACCCCTCTACATGCTCCTACGGACGTTTTACTCGCCAACTCTTTACCCGGAAAAGAAACGTTAGCAGCGTTTTTAGAAGCATCAGCGGATTGCTTAGAATCTGCGACTAAAACGTGTGCGGTAGCTTCAGCTATATTAAGAGCATATTTTGTACTGACTGAACACCAGTATGGGTTTTTGCAGTTCAAGAAATTCGTCACGAAAAAGCGGGAGGCTTTGGGCAAGTTCTTCAAGTGGGTGCTGGAAGGTCCGGGTGAGGATAAGGCGGAGTGCATGAGTCTGTATCTGGATCTGATCCGGATCCTGAGGGTCGAGGAAGGGGAGGGACCAGTGGGGCGGAAAACCGTGCTAACGGAGGAAGAGGTGGCCGATATGGTCGGGTACACGGCCGGCGAAGAACATCCTGCTTTGACACTGGAGCAGACACTGAAGGTATGTACTACTGCTAGACTATTTACGTATGTATCCACATGGGCCCAGTCCCAGTGCTGATTATGGGAACTTCACACCCACTTCACAGGTTATGCAAGTTTCCTTACTATCTTTTCCTTTACAGTAATGCTCTTGATTGATTTCGCACACAAATGTCAAAAACTCAAAGTGTCATCATCATCATCTCAACCGTAGGACGTCCACTGTTGGACATAGGCCTCCCCCATAGACCTCCCAGCGTCTTCTTGGCGACTCTTACATCCTATACTGCGCTCGCCAACCCGCTAGCCAAGCGTGGCGCGTATTGGCGAGTATTTAGAAAACTGGATAAATACATGTACATTTCATGCAACGATACACATTATTCTCCATAGAATCGTGTAATCCATACTAATATTATAAATGCGAAAGTAACTCTGTCTGTCTGTCTGTCTGTTACGCTTTCACGCCAAAACCGCTGGACCGATTTGGATGAAATTTGGTACAGAGATAGAATAGACCTTGGGAAAGGACATAGGCTATCTTTTATCGCGAAAAAGAGGCTTTGAGGGGTTAAAATAGGGGGTGAAAGTTTATATGGTGGAAGTTCGTCGCTGTCGAAGATAAAACTATGAAACTTGGCATTTAGGCATTTAATATACTATCCATATACATACTAATATTATAAATGTCAAAGTGTGTTTGTATTTTTGTATGTTTGTCCGTCTTTCACGCCGTAACGGAGCGACGGATCGACGTGATTTTCGGCATGGAGATAGTTTGTGGGCCCGAGAGTGATATAGGCTACTTTTTATCCCGGAAAAATGCACAGTTCCCGAGGGAACAGCACGCGATAGCCGAATTCCACGCGAGCAGGGCCGCGGGCAAAAGCTAGTTTAGATATAATTTATACTTAGTTCAGTGTACGATTGACCAGCTTGAATATATTGTTGTTGAATATATTGTCCATTGGAGGACAATTTTGCCAGTGTCTAGTAGTTTTTGCCGTTGTACGCTAAAAAAATTCTAGAAAACGAATTATGAGAGGTAATGGTGGATGAACGATAACAGCGCGAATCCCATCGCGTATTTCAGCTTGAATATAACACCTCTATAATATTCCCGGTCTTTTATTCCTCGGCACTCTTCCTTTAGCATAAAATTGACACATTATTCCATCTTTATACAAGGACCGTTCGGCGGACGACGACGCCGTCGCCAACGCCGCGTTCCTCGCCGCCTGTCTCAAGCTGAAGCCTCCCGAAGACCCGCCGGAGACCCTGGAGCCCGTGCTGCCGGCGCCGGAGACGCTGGTCGCGCAGTTCACCGCCCGGACCATATACGCTATTGGGGAGGCCAGCGACGAGCGGCTCACGTCCAGCTATTGGCTGAATCTCCCAGCCGTTGGTGGAGAGGACGATGTTAATGATACTGAATTGGTGAGTTCATTTTTTTGTTACGGAAGGCCTCGTTGAGAGCTAAATTCAAATTCAAATTCAAATCATTTATTCAGCAAATAAGCCGCAATGGGCACTTTTACACGTCATTTTTTTAAACTACCAGCGCTTTCGGAAAGACCATCATTGCCAAGAAGAATGCGCCGCAAGAAACTTGGCAGAAAGTCATTTTTTCAAAATAAAATAATTACAAATAATATGGGCTAGACAGTATAGATGGCGCTTGGTCACTGCTTAAGTGGCGATATAAGAACGTATATGTGATGCATAGGGAAATTCGTGTCAGTGCCGTTGAACAGCAGTGGTGCAGCGGTATAGCACGCGGCACGGAATGCCGAGGACCTGGGTTCGATTCCCAGTGTTGGTCTTATTTTTCTTGTTTTTCTGTGCATTTGTTTCGGTTTGTATTTTCAATTTAGGTTCCACGGGATGACCGTAAAAGTAAAAATTTGGAATTGAAAAAAAAATAAACAAAAACATTCCAAAAAACCAATCTTCATTTTTAACAGCTATTTTACTCATAGTCAAAATACCACCAACGGGACTTATCACGCTAACACGCACAAGCAGTATTTACCTCGACGTTTCGGCAACATTAAAAAAAAATAGTGATCAAGTGCGGGTAGTTCGAAGAACTCGCGCTGCTAGGCAGACTTGACACCCCAATAGCACTGCAATGTTGCCGAAACGTCGAGGTAAATATTGCTTGTATGTGTTTGCGTGATAAGTTTTTTTTATTCTACTGGATGACAAACGAGCATGTGGGCTTCCTGATGGCACAGAGAAGAGATCACCACCGTTCATAGACACCTGCAACACCAGGGGGATTGCAGATGCGTTGCCAGTCTAGAGGCCCAAGATGGGATACTTCATCAAGTGCCAGTAATTTCGTATTATTCATACAAATATCTGCCCCGGCCGGGATTCGAACCTGGGACCTCAAGCTTCGTAGTCAGGTTCTCTAACCACTTAGCCATCTGGTCGTCAACGTCGTATATGTTCTGAAATAATCTAACATGCGAGGCCAGGCTTAAAGCCACTATCTTCAGTGTGAAAATACAACAGTATTAGGCACATACTTAATGGTTTACCGGTTATTTTTACCCGACTGCGAAGAAGGAGGGTTATGTGTTAGCCTCGTATGTATGTAAGTCTATTCCTATGTCCGCTCGTAACTACTCAACGGCTGAACTGATTTTGATAAATGAAACGTCATTGGATTCGTCTTGACGACGCGAGTGACACTGGGTATATGAAATTCTTGAAAAATCAAAATGGCGGTTTTTTTGGCGCCAAATTGTAAGTTTTCAAAAAATGTTTTTTATTCAAATCTATCGAGTGGGGTATCAAATGAAAGGTAATAATTAGCCCATTCTAAATATATATGGGTTATAATAGTTTTAATCTACCATTTTTACAGAACTATTAAAAAAGTGTGAAATAAAACAATAAATTTAAAAAATAAAAAATCCGACTGCCTTAAAAATACTGAAAAGGAGAAAACAAGTCTAGTGGGCTAGAAGTCTGTTTAGTAGCTAACTTAAAGTTCAACAGTCGGGACCCCTTTAAATCGTGACGCTCAAAAATTCTTACCTAATGGGTCCCGACTGTTAACTTTAAGTTAGCTACTAAACAGAATTCTAGCCCACTAGACTTGTGTTCTCCTTTTCAGTATTTTTAAGGCAGTCGGGTTTATTATTTTTTTAATTTATTGTTTTATTTTATGATGGTTTCAGGTGGTGTGCGACATAATGGAGGTGGCGCGGCTGGTGGGCGCCGGCGCAGACGCGGTGGCGGGCGCCGTGCGGCGGCTGGCCGCGCCCGCGCCAGAGGACCCGAGACCCGCCGGTATACACTAACACACATTTTTAAGGTTCCGGAGCCAAAATGGCAAAAACGGAACCCTTATAGTTTCGCCATGTCTGTCTGTCTGTCTGTCTGTCTGTCCGTCCGCGGCTTTGCTCAGGGACTATCAATGCTAGAAAGCTGTAATTTAGCACGATTATATAAGTAAACTATGCCGATAAAAGATTACAATTAAAAATTCAAAAACAATTTTTTTTTAGGGTACCTCCCATAGACATAAAGTGGAGGTGATTTTTTTTTTCTCATCCAACCCTATAGTGTGGGGTATCGTTGGATAGGTATTTTAAAACCATTAGGGGTTTGCTAACACGATTTTTCGATTCAGTAATTTGTTTGCAAAATATTCAACTTTAAAGTGCAAATTTTCATTAAAATCGGGCGTCCCCCCCCCCCCTCTAAAATCTAAACCGGTGGGTGGAAAAAATTGAAAAAATTCAGGATGGTAGTCAGTATATTAAACTTCCAAGGAAAACTATAGCGGCTAAGTTTGCTAGAGAATTATTAGTAGTTTATGAGTAAATAGCAGCGTAAGGTATATTAATATACCTATACTTCGAAGATTCCGTATAAAATACGAAATCCTTAGAAAAATATTACTTACGTTTTCGTAATAGCTACGGAACCCTATTTTGGGCGTGTCCGACACGCTCTTAGCCGGTTTTTTGAAACGCCTACTTTGGAATGTTCGGTTGTTATTGAAGCTGTGTGTTCCAGTGGCGCTCCGAAACGTGCGCGCGGACGGCGGCGGGGCGGGCGGCGGCGGCGCCGACGCGTTCCGGTCGCGCCCGCCCAACACGTCCCGCCCGCCCTCGCTTCACGTCGACGACTTCACAGCGCTGCACCCACCCTACGGAAAGCCTCAGCAACGGTAACTTCTTCTTAGCCTTCCCCTACCAAATTCTTGGTGTAGGCCTCCTTCAACCTCTTCCACTCCGATCTATTTTGGGCAGTTAAAGTCCAGTTGCTGCCCCCCACCTTTTTTATATCATCTTTCCACCTCATTTGCGGTCTGCCCACTGGTCTTTTCTGTTCCCATGGTCTCCAATTCAGAACAGCTCTACACCACGAATCGGTTTTTCGGGCAACATGTCCCGCCCATTGCCATTTGAGCTTCGCTATCCTTCTACCAATGTCGGCGACTTTACTTTACTTTACAACGGTAACTTAATACTAGATTATTCAACGAGGGAGGAAAGGAGCAATGTCACACGAGATAAATTGGCACCCGAGTATAGCGATTTCGATGTTGTGTGTTATATTATGAACTAAGCGAGTGCTAGTGAGAGCGAGTGCTAAAAATGACTAGATTATGTAAAATAAATGCTATTAACAGAAAGGAGCAATATTTTTTTTTTTTTTCAATTTAATTTTCAACATTATGTTGACAGTAGCGTTTAACCGCGGCTTCGCACGCATAAATCATTAGGTACAGCAGTTGAATTGAAATTCCGGGATTTTATAAAATTCCCGCGGGAATTCCCTAAACTTAATCATGGTTTCCATTGACGTTAAACACCCTTGCCAAATTTCATGATTTTAAACCCAGCGGTTGTTATTTCGAGATTTTATCCCTATCCCGTTTGAATATCGGGATAAAAAGTAACCTATGTGTTATTCCAGATGTCCAGCTATCTACATATCAAATTTCATGACTAAGCCCAGTGGTTATTAGTTAGATTTTATCCCTGATATATCTATAATATAAAAATGAATCGCAAAATGTGTTGGTAAGCGCATAACTCGGGAACGACTGGTCCGATTTCGCTAATTCTTTTTTTGTTGTGTTCGCTACTGGCAGGAGAAGGTTTTCATGGAAGAAAAAAAATACAACGGGGGCGAAGCCGCGGGCAACAGCTAGTGTGTTGATAAAACGATTGTCTGTTCCAGCGGCATGAGACGCGGCGCCGGCGCCCCGGACCGCGGCCGCTTCGCGTCGGCCGCCCCCGTACATGCGCACTACCGACAACTGTGAGTACACACGTGGGGTTTTCGCACGAGAACATGTCTGTTGTACAATCAAGTGCAAAGTTACAAAAATATGTATACACGACTTTATGCACTTGACATTAAGGTCGTGTATACATATTTTTGTAACTTAGGCCGTTTTGAATGTAGACTTACCGCACCTTAATCGAAAATACAAACTGAGATATAGATGAACAGAAAAACCAGAAAAATAAGACCGGCGCTGGGAATCGAACTCAGGTCCTCCGCATTCCGTGCCGCGTGCTATACCGCTACACCACCGCTGGGCAACGGTACAGACACGAATTATTATTTTTTAGCTGAGATAAGTGGTGCATCGGAGAAATTCGTACCTGTACCGTTGCCCAGCGGTGGTGTAGCGGTATAGCACGTGGCACGGAATGCCGAGGAACCTGGGTTGATTCCCAGCGCTGGTCTTATTTTTCTGGTTTTTCTGTTCATTTCAGTTTGTATTTTCGATTTAGGTTATACGGGTGACCGTAAAAGTAACGAAAATTTGGAATTGAAATAAAAAATACAAAAAGATACCGTACCTTGTCATGGGTCAAATCTTAAGTATAAATCAAAGAGTCGCTTCCATTTGTCGATTGGATTTAAAATTAGACCTATTTAGCTTAGACACAATGCAAGAACAGCGAACAAAAAAAAAAAAACAAAAAAAAGTACAGTCAGCAGTATGTAGTGTTTTTTATAAGTTATTTATGTTGACGTCAGGCGCGGCCGCGGCGCGTGGGAGCTTGGCGGCCAGCACTTCGGCCACTTCCCGCCCGCCTCGCAGTACATGATGAGTAAGTCAATCGTCACTACTTTGAAAAAATCTCGTATCTAAAATAAATATGTCAACAAAATTGAATCTTGATGTAATGTCTATAAAGTTCACTCGGAAAAATTATCTATTTTGAGCTACGAGTTTTTTTTAAAAGTTGTGACGAAATGTGATGAGTAAGTTTTTGGTTCTTGTAAGATTTAACTTGCACTGCTGTTTACAATATGTAATTGTACCTGACTAATAAATAAGTCACTGATACTGATACCACAAAACTCATACTTCAGAACTAAAATAATTTCCTTGCTCACCCGCGACCTTACGATAGCTAAGCTCATGCAAAATATGCGTGTTCATGCAGTTCCTCCACCTCCACACTGTAAGAACACAAAAATTACACAAACCCATCTATACATTTAAAGCTTTCTGCCATAAAAATAGGAAATATTTTACAAAGAATAATTCTTTGAAGGTTCACTTTTTAACGAGTTCTACTGATTCTTCTAGACAGATTAAATGCCTAAAATATGTAAAAGCTACCAGAAAGGTTTGAAGTGCTATTGCGGGTGCAACGAAATCGGCCTTGTCGATCAGATCACAGAACAAAAACAAATAACCTGTTAACTGTAAAACCTTTACTGTACTATGTCCTTATATATTGAAAAAGCATAAGTACATAATTAACTATCCCGTAACATGAAAATTTGGACTACCCAAATAATCTAAGATTATTCAGTTTTTCAGCTATTACGGGTGCAACATGAGCTCAAATCGAACTTTCAAATTTAATCGTTTTTAATCACTACAGATTAAAAAAATGACTTTGGCTTAAGAAAGTAGTTTTGTTTTTAATTTTAATTCTTAATTTTTGTAATAGCATTAAAAAAGAATCAGATACTGCGATTGAAAAATCGACACTGGACATCGTCTATAGCGGAATCGCCAAGCATTTTTGAGAGAATCCTGTTTTGTTGCAGGCGGCATGGGCTGGGGCGGAGCGCGTATGCAGCGCGGCCCGCGGCACCGCTCCTTCATGCGATAGACTCGGGGCCGGCTTTAGGGGGCCCGACCGGGGACAGACCCGGGGCCTCCACGAGAGGGGCCCCCCACAATAGGGACTCCGGAAATATCGAATTCCGACGAGCAACCACTAGGTACAGCCAAGTCAATATCGACACGGCTAAAGTTGCAAAAATATTTATACACGACTTTATGCACTTAACCCTTTATAAGGCCCCATTTATTGGAGCATACTACCACAGAATCTAAAGCAGCTATCGAATTCATATCCGACAAAGGATATTTTTAAAGCTAGTAGTATTTTCAATAATTACAATGAATATTGTAACTTATTACTAAAACAATAAGGTTGAATTTCTAAATCAATGCATGTGGTCGCTAAATCGCCTCTGCCTTATAAAGGGTTAACATTAAGGCCGTGTATACATATTTTTGCAACTTTGAGCGTGTCGATATCTTTGCCCTTGACTGTACGTACGCAACTTTTGATTTGATTTTTGTTGCTGTTTTAACCTAGGTCACTTGCTCGTTTGCCATCCAGTCGAATAAAAAAAAAGTACAGCAATTTGTAAAAACATAATTATATTGTTCATTTGATTTGGAAGATATTTGTGGGGGGCTCCACTACTTAATTGCTACAAGGCCTCTAGACCTCTAAATTCGGCCCTGGATAGACTCCATTCTGAAGAGTCTATCACACGACAAGCACTGCCCTCGTTTTGTTGTCGCACTTGGATCAAGCAACATTAGACAAATAATTTCAACCGCTTTATTTATTCAGTCACATTTTATAATTGGGTGTAGATTTTGCTGTTGTTTTCGATTACTTGTTCAAGTTGCTGCATTTCTACTAGATACTCATAACTAAAAGACTGTATCAGAATATCGTCACTACTTTGAAAAAATCTCAACGAAATTGAACCTTGATATAATGTATATAAAGTTCACTCAGAAAATTATCTGTTTTAAGCTACGAGTTTTTTTAAAGTAGTGACTATGTTCGCCGTTTTTACAGAAGTGACCAGAAAAATGTGGCGGTTGAAACGCTCGAATAATCGCCTTTTGAAAGCCATTACCTACTAAAGTCTTTGTATAGGTTGGTTTCTTGGTATATAAAATATTGCTAGGTGGCGTCGAGATCGTTTGACATTACAGTCTGGCTTGTGATTGGCTCATTTAGTTATTCAACCACTTCACTATTATTCCAACTTCTAGTAAAGTAAGGTAAACGTACGAGTGTTCGTCACTGTCCGAACAGTTGTCATCTTTAATTTTGTCATTACCAATAGAACAGCAGGCTCTCATCTATTGAGCACTAGAGTGTCGAGCTCTCGGACCTTAACCTTAAAACAATATTGTTTTGTATTTGAGAAAGTAAAGGAAAAGAACTGCTCTTTTCCAAGATTTTTCTAAATGGAACATGACGACATGTTTTTGTTACAAAATGTAATTATTTATCGTATAGAAAATAAATAAATGTTTAAGCGTATATGAAGTATTATTTAATAGTCTCTAGTTTTATAGATATAGGTACTAGCTTTCTCCTACGGCTTCGCCCGCGAGGAATTCGGTTATCGCGCTGTTCCCTCGGGAACTGTGCTTTTTTTCCGGGATTAAATGTAGCGTATATCATTCTGGCCCATAAACTATATCTATGCCAAAAATTGCGTCGATCCGTCGCTCCGTTTCGACGTGAAAGACGGACAAACATACAAACACACTAGCATTTTTAATATTAATATAGATGGCTGATCCTGGGCATTCGACCCCGTAATTATCTTCTCTGTGCCCGTACGTATTTTTTTAACACCGTCCTTGTCCTGGCTATAACGAACAGTGTAAATAATGACACCGTAAAGCGCCGTAATGACATGCGACTCATTTTCATTAAAAACTTCGTCTGCGCGGATCTAGGTTATCGCACGGTGGCGCCCTCTATCGGAATAAAAGGTATTCTATGTTGATCCTTGGGGTTCAAACTACCTATATACCAAATTTCATCCAAATCGGTTCAGTGGTTTCAACGTGAACGCGTAACAGACAGTAACTTTCGCATTTATAATATAAGTAGGGATAAGACCTTAGGGTTAATAATTTCTTGACAAAACTGATTTCTTTTGTTCACGACGGGACATTTTTTTTTTGAGAAATACTCATTAATGATCTCCGCAACGAAAACACGATTATCGTTTGTTATCGCGTTGGCCCGCGCGTTTTCTTTGGTGGAAATGGGCCTGGTGGAAAAGCACCTTAAATTAGTGGGAGGGAGAAGGGTTACAGCGAGGCAGGAATGAAATAAAATACCATAAATTCTTATCAAACTATAATTATTTCCTCATGCGCTTCCACGGGAAAGAAAAACGATATAAGAAAATTTAGAAACAAATCAACTTTATTATCAAGATGAAAAAGATCAAATCATATATTATATAAGCTTAATAAACAGATATGTCACAGCGCAACGCGCGGAACTGAACCTGGGACTGCGGGCAGTCTGGCGTCACTAGCGCGCGGCCGCCACTCGCGATGCACTACTGTCTTAATTACTATGACATAGTTTGATACAATAATTCGTCACTACTTTAAAAAACTCGTAGCTCAAAATAGATAATTTTTCTGAGTGAACTTTATAGACATTACATCAAGGTTCAATTTTGTTGACATATTGATTTTAGATACGAGATTTTTTCAAAGTAGTGACGAATTGTTTTAAAGTCGCTACTAACAGTTAACTGATGATGATTTAACCACTGTAGCAATAATTAAGGTGGGATCGAGATAACTGGAGCTCTATAGCAACTACAGGCACGGCCACGAGTTGAAGTGAACACACACACAGCTACAAAAATAACTGATTGTACAAAAGGAGAATGTGTGAGTAAATGTCAAAACCCCGCTGTCATTACACGACATGTTGTTATATACGTGACTTTAACTCTGTTGGTACGAATTATATCTATGGTTTATATCAATTACATAAATAACAGCTGTTATAGGGCTCGAGATATAATTGATCCCGATGCCTAAGAACGAAAGTCATGACCCGCACGACTAATTCTACCTTATGACAGGGCATTTAGTTATTAGTTATTCACAAAATACACATCCTTCACTGTGAAGTTAAATAATATAAAATTACAGACATCGTGATCTAGCTAGACAACTCTCAAGTAACTCTAGTAGCGACAGTAGATTAAAATCTGGCTTTCAAAGGTATATTAGTCAATATAAAACACCACGTCATCTCCCCCCTACATAAATCCCACTGTTGGGCACAGGCTCTTAAAATGGAACGTGGGGGGGCTTGGCAACTTCACACAAAATCATCAAATGATAGTCATTAATTCATTTCTAGATCAAGATCACTGATCTGACATTCGTCGTTTACAAAATCCAGTGTAAAAGTGATTTATTTCATACATAATTACTTAAAATAATATAACATAACCAAAACACAGTGATACAAAACGATTACAACATATCGTCGAAGTCATTATAGATTCACATCTGTACTTTCCATAATAAAATGGCAATATTTAAACAATTAGATTAAAAAGTAAATAACATTAAAATATAGCCCGCGCCAGAAAGTCCAGCAGTGACCGTTAATGCGCTGAAGTAAGGTAAGGTAACGCGGGGACTGAGACGCGCGGGGCTGGCAAGCGAGCGCGACTGTCACACGCGCAGAAATAAACCTTCAGCCTAAACTTACCGCGCGTAGTTTTCGAAGAAACAAAACTTGATTTAATGTTAAGCTAAGCTTAGTAGGGTGAAATTGTATGGAACTGACAATCACGACTTTAAATACCTGTTGTTTTATGTGACAGAAATTTAGTGATGCTGTCTCTGTTTAATCAAGCAAAATAAACCAAGACGGCATCATAGATATCTGTCACATAAACAGAACGTTAACCGTGATGAAAGAGAGGTAAATTTACTTTTTTCCAGCAAGTGTCCGTCAGTCATTTTCATTAAGCATAATATTCAACAAAACGCTAATTAATCATAGGTACAGTTTCTACATCAGAATAAAATAAGGTTTTTTGTTACGTTGACTTGTAAGTAAGTGACAATACCTACGTCACTACATTAAAAAAGCTCGTACCTCCAAAACTCAAAATCGGTAACTTTTCTGAGTAAACTTTATGAGCATTATTCCAAAATATGATATTTTTTAAATTTTTTTTTTCATTTCTTTAGAACTTCCAAAATTCAATATTGTTGACTTACTGGTTTGAGATACGAGACTTTTTAAAGCCTGTAACAACGCTTACTAAGCCAATACAATATAATTATACCAAAGGATCGTAAAACAGTCATGAAACTCTAAAGGTCAATTAAACCATCCCTTTTGTATTAAAGACGCAGTGCACCGCGAGCCCACCGTCTCGTATTAATCATACATAATACAAAATAAAAACAATTATATCACTCAATTCTTAATGCCTCCAACTAAACGCGTAACGTTGTAAAATTTACATTTTCTTTACATAATACTCCACCGAGAATCCCATTACTAGAATCGTCTTTGTTTTTTTATTTTTTTCGTTTTTAATCATTAATTGGTAAATCATCTCACTAGCATATATTTACAAGGCGTTAGCCGCAGTCTATTCATTGTATAAAAGTATCACTGGCGACATGGCACGGGGGGCCGGGCGGGGCCGGGCGCGCGCCCTAGTCGCCCGGGTGCTCCGGGCATGATCTGTTCACCTCGAACCATTGGTCTATGCATCTGGAATGAGACAAAATATACGTTAATTAATAAGTCAATAGAGGACGAGCAAGAATTTTATTTATGTGTTCAAATAAAAGTATAACCCCCTTATTCATAAACGACAATCAAACCTATTTTAGTTAAAATGCCGCTAAAATTCGTTTGTCCTTATCTGTCACTTCGACATTTGTATTTCTTAGAAAGGGACAAAGCATTTGTTAGTTAACATAGGCTTGTTAAGTTTTATGAATAAGGGGGTTAGAGTCAATCAATATTTTAGTGTACCCTGTTGTTATCAATTCAATTCAATTTATTTAATTCAGATAAAAATCCATATTGGGTTAGTAAGAATACCTATGAGCTAGTTAGTATGGTACATAAGTTGGCTATAAGTGGGTATGGAGTTGTATCCATCTCCGCAGGAGAGGAGAGTCCCACCGGTCCGAGAGAACACACATAGTACTTAATGTCTGCTGAGCTGAGTTACTTATAACCTAACCAACAAAAAGTTGGAAAACCCCCGACTTTGTCACTTCAAAGTTCAATATCTCAAAAACAGTTTTGATAAAACATGTTTAAGAACTATCGCTGGAAAACTTGATTTAAAATAAAAAAATGCATTCAAATCGGTCCACCCGTTTAAGAGCTAAGGTGCCACAGACAGACACACATAGCGGTCAAACTTATAACACCCCTCTTTTTGCGTCGGGGGTTAAAAACTACAAATAAACGCAAATTAAATTACAAATAAGATAAAATAACCATATTTAGCACAGTAGGTATCCCAATTAATAAAAAAAGCTACAACTAGACTTAGTGCATCTCGATAAGAATCTAGGTACCAGCCCCAAAGGCTAAGAGTACTCTAGCTAGATCCTCGACCTATTTAGGTTATCGGGGCTCCAGGCCTTTGTGGGCCGCAAATAATGGCTGCCTCTTGTGCGGGGTTCCGTGAGGCACAAGTGTTTGGGACATTTGTAAGTTCTTTACATCAAAAGCATAAATTCCTTGTAGCGATTCACCAACACATACACACCATGCTAGTTACAGTCTTATAAAAATGCTTTAATAGTTATTTGTGTCACAAGGGAGCAAAATTGTGTATTTACAGAGAGGGCGTACCTACATTGAATCCAGAATGTAGCAAAGGATTCTGCAATAGAATCCTGAGCGTAGTGAGGGATTCTAAAGTAGAATCCTGAGCGTAATGAAGGAAATTCAAAATTCAAATTCAAATCATTTATTCAGTAAATAGGCCGCAATGGGCACTTTTACACGTCATTTTTTTTTTAAACTACCAGCGCTTTCGGAAAGACCATCATTGCCAAGAAGAATGCGCCGCAAGAAACTTGGCAGAAAGTCATTTTTTCAAAATAAAATAATTACAAATAAAATACTTAAAAACTACAGTAAACAATTAAACAAAAAATCACAAAAAAAATAATTAAATAATAATACAGGGATTCAAGTGTTGACGCCCAAGATGAAAATAATTTTGCTTCCGAGTGGCTAATAAAACTTTTCACATCAAGCATTAAGAAACTTGAAAAAAAATATCTAAAAATTATTAAAGAACAACCAGCATAGAATCAGCGTGGCTTTACAATTATCAACTTAAAAAAATGACATTTGCAATAAAACACTTAGGGCTCGTTGTTTGATCAGTAGTTAAAGTTACTATAGTTAAATTTCCGTTGAAATGTGTTAACTATTGTTATTTTTGCCATACATTTTAACTATTAGTTAGTTTAACTAATGATCAAACAACAGGCCCTTAGAAAAGCCTTGCACTTTTCTCCCTCTCGCCAGGGAGGAAAAGTTACTTTTCTGAAGGTGAGATGTGAATCTTTCTTTTCTGCTGTTATGTACGAGCCCCAATGCAAAAGAGTTCGTCTAGTCATACATTTTGAAGCCTATCTAAATAAAAATCAATTTATTGTTTTACAGAGGTCCATTAGCTATAAACAAACAATTTATATTGCATAATACTACATCAAAATGACGTTAATTGGGCACTAATAAAATAATCACTATTTTAAAATTATATGTAGATATTCTGCATATATTACTTTACGAATGCTCACGCAAAACAGTTCGTCTAGTTCTAATTTGAGGCAAAATAGTTCGTCTACGGCTAGCGTTAACTATTTGTTAAGTTTTTATATAGCAAAATAAATATAGTTCACATTAAAAATCTATGTTATTGGACAGTAAAGATGTAACAGGGTATAAAAAGACATGTTCCAAGTTAGTATTCGTTAGTTTCATTAATTATTTTGATCAATATGGGTCGTGGAAAACCCTTTGCTGAAGAAATACGAAAACTTAAATTTTTTAGCAGTAATAGTGGAAAATTTATTTACCAAATCACCAAAGACTTACACCTGAATAGGTCTACTATCTAGTCAATCATCCAGAATTATGGAAAGAAAGGCACAGCTTCTTTACTAAAGAGATACGGCCGCCCTCGTATTAAGAGTGCAGCTAAAAATGGGGTCTTGAAGAAAATTATACAGAAAAATCGACGTGCCCTGGCAGCAAAACTTATAGTGGAAAGGGGCGATATGATTAAGAAAGATGTATCGGTGGATACCTGTATAAGAGTTAAGAAAAGATGGATTATGATTTTTATACAGCTAAAGAAAAACCATTACTCACAGCACTACAGAAAAAAATATATTGAAAATTCGCTATCGATCACTTAAACTGGACTGCTGATCAGTGGCGGCAAATAATATGGTGTGGCGAATCCAAACTTGATATAATTATAGGTCACGAACGGAAAAAAATCATTCGAACTGAAGACGAAGTATTTCATACGGTTAAATTAAGACAAAGGCGCAGTTTCCTGGCTCGGTAATGATTTGGGATTGCATGTCAGCACAAGGTGTGGGTCGCCTGTATTTTATAGGAGGGACTGTTAGTGAGATGAAATACCAAAACATTTTGGAAATGAGTCTACTGCCATCCATTTCAAATTTGAAACATCAAAATGCCTTCAATTTTCAACAAGATGGTGCTTCCTGTCTCACAGCAAAGGCAGAAGATGGCCTGGCTTGGCTCTAAAAAAATCCCTACGATGCAGTAGCGACGGCCATTCGACGGAACAGTTCAGACTTGTCTCCCGATTGAAACCCTGTAGTGGAAAATGAAGAAAAAGTGACGCAAGTTTCTATCAAGATCAAAAGCAGATTTAAAAGAGAAAAATTTGTCAGTTTGGGTTTCAACAACTCCAGAAGAATGTGAAGAATTGATAGCTACTATGCCGCTGAGATTTAAGGCAGTTTAGGTAGTAAAGAAGATTCAACTAAGTGGTAGACGAACTATTTTGCGGGACTTACTACGGTAGCCGAACTTTTATGCGTGGACATCGGTGGAAGAATTATTTTTATAATAATAAAATAAGTTTTTTTATTATTTAATACTGTATTAGAAATAAAGATTATGAAGTAATAGTCTACCTAGTATATTTTATTACACTCTTAAACTAGTATTACTAATCTATATTTCAATTTTAAACAAACGTTACTTTCAGTTTTACTAGTAGACGAACTCTTTTGCATTGGGGCTCGTATGAGGCAGGTATACGCTCACCCTTTGTGGTAGATGCAGAGGCAGGGCAGCCGCGCGATGGTGTCGCCGGCGCTGAGTTCCTCCAGGCAGATCACACACTCGCCCTTCGAGTCGCTCAGCACGTCCTCTGGAATCACATACATAATCACATTCATCATCATGCCAGCCGAAAGACGTCCACTGCTGGACATAGGCCTCCCCCAAGGCTCTCCACTCAGACCGGTCTTGTGCTTTTCGCATCCACCGCGATCCCGCGATCTTAGCCAGGTCGTCATAATCACATTAAAAAAATTAAAATACAAACCACAGAGAACATAATAGTTTTAGTAAAAAAAAAAACTTAAATAATTTCTAAGTATCAACATCGTTTAATCAGTGTACAGCAAGTGTTGTCAGCCTCATTTTTTTTTTAATTTGCCGCGGTTTCTCGTGGACAGCTTTCGCTGGCCAGAGCCTAACCTCGCACAGCACATCTCTGGTAGAAACAGCCGAGCGGAGCTAGGCGAGGTAGGTAAATGAAACGTTTCTATTGTTTTATAACAAATACATTCCTCCTGTGGGGGTTACGTCGGGGTCACCAATGTGGGGGCGAGGCTCCAATAGAGAGATCTCTCTCCAGGCAGGTGTTATGCCTGGGGACCGAAGTCCGAAGGACGAATGTTGGAACTTGTATATATGCGACCGCGTTGCGAAACTTCGATAGCGCCATGTAGAACATGTGTGGAGTTACTGTATGTGCTCGCTAGATGGCGCTAGGAGTCGCTACACTCCCAATACATACTCGCATATCTCTGGTGGAAACGGAGCCTTAAGCGTGTAGCATCGTTATATATATTTTTTTCATACTAACCGTTATATGAAAGGCGAGGCCTGGTGAGGCACATGACGAGGTGGCATTCTATGTCGTCGGGCAGCACGAACTTGCTGCACACCGGGCACTTGATGCCTGCAACAAACAAACAAACAAATTAAGTTTTCGAAGGCGTATATATTACATCGTGTTTTACTGGGTTTCCGTTAACTTCGACAGGCGACTTTTGTTAGGGACTTTAAAAAAACGTCATAAATTAAGAACCCTTACACTGTTTCACTTTAACGGCAATCAAAAATAACAAGGTGTAGACTGAACATAAAACTACCGTGAGTCTCACTCATCTTAAATATATTTTCGTGAGTTATCCGGAAAAACATATTTAAGAAGGTGTAGACTGAGTAAACTTAAATACATAACGAAATTTAATACGAATAATAAAATACGATTAGGTATGTAGGTAAAAAAAATACACTGCATGTTCACATGCGATCGTGATTTCAAAATGTCTACAGTTTCGCTACACTTCTCCACGTTCCACGTTATTTGAAGGCCAATACCATTTTATAGAAACGCAAATATGCACGGTACGTGAGAAATTGCAGATTCTGTTCAAGGACTAAAATTTTACATGCGAAATGTGAAATAGATGTAACATAACGGTAACATTCGTGACGTTTGACAAAACAAATAACTGAGTAACTGTTTCGCACGTTATTAGCATTTGTGCCACTTACAATAATTTTACGACAAATGTATCAATATCACACACACAGGCACACATACACACATAGTATAAACGTTAGTTTTACTTTTTTGCCGATTGTTTTATTGAAAATACAAACCGAAACATAGATGCACAGAAAAACCAGAAAAATAAGACCAACACTGGGAATCGAACCCAGGTCCTCGGCATTCCGTGCCGCTCCGTGTCGGTTGTTTTATGTCAATTTTGTATTTTTTTATTTTATTTTATATTTTTTTCCTGCATGTTATCGCTTAATTCTAAAGTTTTACAAATCTTTTAATCGCACTCGCAGACGTCCTAGACGCTCAGCCTAGTTTGGAGTCTGATAGATATGTTCTGTATTATATCAAAAGATATATGACATAATTACGACCTCTCACAATAGAAATAGATCTCAAATCATAGAAAACCGAGGTTTAGTCTCATCCGGAGATACAGAAATCCAGTTATTCAAAATAACATAGACATAGACATAGACATCATTTATTCATTAAACAATACATGATTATGTTTGAATGTCTTACAGCTAACAATAAAATAATAAAATAAAATACATCAAATAAATTCAACAGTTATTCTCTATCTATACATAACGCCCCCTGTACATACAAAATCATTCGTTTTTATTCCACATACAGAAGGTTTATATTATACTTGGCGTTACCACGCTCGGAGCACCTATTCTATTAAGCTGACGGTATTTCGACGAGGTAGATCACCCTGCCCTTAGCTTGACGCAGGTTCGCCATGTAAGCCATTGAATGACAAATGGAACACACGTTTGTTGCATATGGTTTGGATAGAAAAACAAGTTCTAATGATCGTTACATTATTTATTTTATACTGTTATTAGCTGTCGCTTTCATGATCAAACAACTAAATAATCATATCGACTCAAAGTCAAAGTTAAAGTCAAGATATCTTTATTCAATTTAGGCTATAACAAGCACTAATGAATGTCAAAAAAAATCTACCACCGGTTCGGAAAAACCTCTGTTGAGATGAATCCGGCAAGAAACTGAACGAGGTATTCTATTTTTTTTAAAACAGATTTACAATATTTTTAAACTTTTCTTGCGAAGGTTAAATTGCAGACTGTTCGTCGTATCCCCTCTAGTTACTTCTGCATTTGGGACACAGATGGGCTTGCCTTGATTAGGTACGTACGCTGCGTGGAGTGGCGACAAAAAAAATTGATTCGCAACACATTTTGCACATAAAATCTGTCACAAATACGTAACAGGGGGGACACACGTGCATGCAAACATTTGCACATTGTACAAAAGAAATGAATGGCCAGACAGTATGAATTTTATTAAAAAAAAAACGACAACAGTCAAAACTTGACTCGAAAATTCAGTCAAGCAAGCACATCGATCAGGAATGGTTCCAATTCCTCTTCTCCTTTTATTTGTCACAGCAATACTTAAAAACAGCGACCCACTAACCGACCAACTGATATTCAAAAACGCTGAACATTTTTCCTTTTAACTTCAGGTATTTCAGATAGGGCAACCATTTTCCTCCTACTTTTCCTTACCCACTGCTTTTTGCGTTCCAGACCAACCATTTTATAGGCAGTGGACTGAATACGACCATTCTGACCATTTAGGTACAAAAACGACCGACGCGGCAGGCGGTCTAGCCGCAGAGTCGAGACGTGACTAGACTACTGAATCGTTTTTGTCGGGCCAACATTAATATACCTTGGACTATAAATTCTACTGATTACTGTTCGTGTAATAAGATTCGACGCGTTCCGATGGATAGGACAGATATTTTCGCACCAACACCGACAGAACTTGCCTACTTCTTATCTGGATTAAAATTTTGGTTTGCGAATAAGTTGCTTTTCATTGGTTAGTGAGAATTGAAGAAATAGTGTAAACATTAGGGTGGCCTAAAATAATGAGAAGGCTCATGTTACTTCGGTTGAATCTTTTATACACCTACTAGCTTTTGCCCGCGTGGTATTCGGTTATCGCGCGCTGTTTCCTCGGGAACTGTGTATTTTTCAGGGATAAAAAGTAGCCTATGTCATTCTCGGGCCCATAAACTATCTCTATGCCAAAAATCACGTCGATCCGTCGCTCCGTTACGGCGTGAATGACGGACAAACATACAAACACAGAAACACTTTCGCATTTATAATATTAGTATGGATGTTAGGTACCTGAAGCAAGACTTGTCATTTATGAAACTGATTTGGAAATATCTGTGGGATATTTTTCGTTTTAATTACCACCAACTCATCCTTAACAAAGTCGTTTTTTTAGTTTTTTTACTGAAGTGATATTATTTATTCATACATGCATTGTGGCAGCTTAGCTACCTCCTTCGTTCGATCTAATATTCTAGTCATCATCATCATCATCACCATATCAGCTGAAATACGTCCACTGCTGGACATAGGCCTCCCCCAAGGCTCTCCTCAGGCCGGTCTTGTGCTTTCCGCATCCACCGCGATCCCTATTTCAGTATTAGCAAAATTTACTTGTAGCTTTTTGCTATTCCAAACTCAATACCCCTGCTCAGCTCATAAGAAAAAAACATAAAGGAGGAGATCGATGTGTCAGTGGAATATAAAACACGTATGAGTAAAGAATACATAGCATCCGTAATGATTTCCCATCGCATACTTAGAGACGCCTTGCGCGACGACTTTTTGTCGCAAAGTCGCAAAAAAACACTCGCCTTCGCTTCCCCATGTAACAAGTTTTTTTTATATTCAACTTTGGTTTTGATTGTTCTCGAAATAAATCATATTATATCTGACACATATTGTCTATCCACCTCCTTAAAATGTCTAACATTCGTTCATTCAAAATAGTAAATCTATGTTGGCAGAAGCGATGGCGAATAAGCATAGTTCTATAATATCAAAACCTCTAAGTATCATGTTTGTTGAATAAAGTTTATCAGCTATCTATTTCTTATTCAAACTTGCCTGTTACTTCGTCATTTCGTATTCCATCTCTTTCGTTTCACATGTAAACAAACGACACAATATTTCAAGCGACATCCTTGCATATTCCAATGAAATCACGCAACCAAGCGCAATATTAGAAACAATCGCAAATTCGTTGTGTGCTATAACTCTTATACAAAAGTATACCTCGCAACAGCAATATCACGGAGGCTTTGTCGCGACAGGAGATTCAATTCCGCTTCGCATAAAAATCTAATAATTAGAACCGAATTTCCACACGAATGGGTTCCTTAATTGATCCGAGTCTTTGTTCCTCGCAGAGACGATACAGCGAGGCACTCGGTCGGGGGCAGGTGGAGGGGGCCAAACGGAACGTTGTTATTGATTTTATTGCAATTGTTATCGACCAGACCAGAGGTGTTGTTGACGACCAGATGGCCTAGTGGTTAGAGAACCTGACTACGAAGCTTGAGGTCCCGGGTTCGATTCCCGTGTCGGGGCAGATATTTGTATGCATAATACGAATGTTTGCTCTCGGGTCTTGGGTGTTTAATATGTATTTAAGTATGTATCTATCTATATAATTATATTTATCCATTGCTTAGTACCCATAACACAAGCTTTGCTAAGCTTACTTTGGGACTAGGTCAATTGGTGTGAATTGTCCCGTGATATTATTTTATTTTTTATTTTTATTTATTTATATGGACTGCTGATGTAAAGTGTATTTATTGCATGTCAATTAAGAACTTTTGTAATTGAACTGCATTCATATAAAGACTGTTAACGAATTACTTTGCATAGGTGACTGGATAACTTAGTGGGATAGAGGACTTCACAACGAAGCTTAAAATCAACAGTCGGGGCAGATATTTGTTTAAAAAAATTGTTATGCTCCCGAGTTTTGAATGTTTGTGTATTTAGGTATTTATTTATGTATCTACATAAGTGTTTTTATTTGTTGTGAAGCTTTGCGGTTTATCAATTGTCCCTTGATATCTTTTATTTATTATTTTCGAGGAAATTAAAAGATAGTAAATAATATTAACCATGTAAAACACACGCAGATTATAAATTTAACTCCTTGCAATAACCGTTACGTAAACTTTCCATTTCAGACAAGCGTGTCTAACAACTAAATATGTAACATCAAATTGATACAGGTATGATTATCATACACATTTCCTTTTTTAATATTATGTACATCCTGTACATCAGGCAGCTTTCAAGCAGGCATGAATTATTAATGGAGCCATCGGCCGAACACGCGTGAGAGCATTCGTATTAATATCTTAAAAGCAAAACGAAATAGCTCCGTGAAATCCTGTAAGGACCAAAATATCAAAATATTAATTGTTAGTGAAAACACTTATGCAGTAATTCATTAAAACAAATATAAAGAGAAGTCTCTTCGTTCCATTTTCCATACAAACGTAGCCTCGGTCTCATTTGAAAACAACGCAACAGAAGTAAGAGTAAGAGCCATATTTTTCTAAAAAACAACATTTGTTGCAGATACACACCGCTAGAGGCGCTGTCAATTTTCCAGCATAGTACCTAATTGAAATGTTGGCTTATGACCTGTGTACCGAAGCAACTGGAGGTATACGAGAGAGGCCTATGCACCTGTGGCACCATTGGACGTCCTAAAGTTAATATGTATAAATCATGTATTGTTTACTGAATAAATTATGTCTATGTCTATGATGGTGATGGATAAAGACGATAACGCGAAAGCATTCACGTTTTTGTGGCCAAAACTCGGTGAATGAAAGTCCGATAGCTATTCCTTTAACCCCGACTATAATCAGGATAAATATTCCCCCAATACTGCTGCACCTGAACTCCAATTTATACCCATTACGGAACCCTTTCAAAAGCTCTCTCCTAAATTCCCAACACAATTTTAAATGAACAGTTCCATGAAAATTATAATTTGTATCGGAATAAATTAATCGAACGATTGTAAAGCTATCGGCCGAGAAGCCATTTTGAAATGTAAATTGAACGCCATTGGAAAACAATAAGTATTTCCAACCATAAAGCCGATAAGGAGTTAAGGGAACAATGAGGTAACTTACTAAACGTGTAAATTTTAATAATTTAACGATGGAGCAGTAGTGGTTATTTTATGAACGACTTTGACTGAGATGGAAATTGTTTTTTTATCTACAGTTGGTGCTGCGTGATGACTTTCCTTTTCGTCATCATCTTCGGATTATCCATCCATCATAATAATAAGAACATAGTTTCTTGAAATCATTGCATTAACTAAATGAAGCCAAATTTTTTAAGATTCAATCGTTATATTTTCCACGCATCCGTGCCTTTTTCGTACAAACGGCGGCTAAAAAAACTAGCAGCTATTTTCTAGAGAACGATTACTTACACGTTTTACTCGCCAGCCCAGACCCAACGGTGTGTTTATATAAAATCATTTTTAGTATCGTGTTTAGACGGTTCGTCGGAATACGTTTCATATAAGCTTGTGTAACATATTCGAATCGCGGCGTTACGTAACACCACTAAAATAATACACTTTAACGAAACAGCGGAATTGAGTAGCGACGAGCCGACAGTCCCTAGCAAACAATGTTTGATAAACACTTGGAAATCTAGACGTAAATTGAGGAATACTGTAAGTACTCCTAATATTTGTACAGACGAACAAACCCTTATAGATATCATTGCTTAGACATGATTTGTCGCAATATGTTTACGTTCGGAAGACTTCAGAATACCACAAAAAATAATTTACCTCTCACATCGCTTTATTATTCCGATAGCATTTCAACCTGCTAGACTAAACCAAACTAGCACCAAACTGGGATAACGATCGTGCATCAGTCTTTCACTTGGCGAGACAATAGTGTACTGACCAATAACAACATCCATTCGCTTTCTATTGAAGATTAGCCACCATAAATCTGTTAAAATAGATAGGATTACTAGGATAGCAGTAAAATTAAGTGACAGGACTAAAAGCCACATTTTGAGTAGACTTGGGTGGCAATATGCATTTCAATGCCTGCTTCATTTTCTTGTTGCAATACAGCAGTCAAATAGGTGAAGGACTAGAAAGCTTCCACATTTTGAGGTACACTTAGGCGGATCTAGGAGGAAGTATTCAAGTTTCTAACGTTCACCCAACCATATTCCAGCCGCCAAATGCTCCTCCTGCTATCCTGTCTGGTGATCCTACCCTCGACCAGAGCGTTTATAGACTGCAGCATGGCTTGCAGACAGTGTCGCGACGAACTGCAGGACTACCATATGCAGGAGGTCTACTGCGCCATGTGCCGCGAGTGCCGAGAGCGCAGGCGCGAGAGAAGAGCCATGCAGCAGGAGCTGAGGGACAGAGACTACGGCTGGGAGCCTCAGGAACAACAGGGTAAGATGGTGGAAATTTGACGGAGTAACTGATACACTCTGCATATGTGTGATTGTTTTATTCCGTAATTTAAAAGTTTCTCATCATCATCATGTTAAAAATACAGTTTTCTTTTCGTTTTCTACCTGCCAGCTAGTTTACAATTCTTTGCAGTAGCTAATACACTCGATAATTCCCTTCCCTCAAGTAGCGATTACGAAGCCGTGGTGGCCTAGTGGTTTGACCTATGGCCTCTTAATCAGAGGATCGTGGGTTCAAATCCAAGCTCGCATCTCTTAAGTTATTCGACATTCATGTACGAAATTACATTTGAAATTTAACATGAGCTTTAATTTACGGTGAAGGAAGACGTAAAGAAACCTGCACAAACCTGCGCGAAGCAATTCAATAGTGTGCGTGAAGTTCCCAATCCTGGCCCTAGGGAGTTACGGCCCAAACTCTCTCATTCTGAGGTCTGTGCCCAGGAGCGGGACGTATATAGGCTCAGATGATGATGAGTGACTTAACCTGTTATATCAACAGAGCCACCTCCAGGATGTCCGACGCCACCGGACTGCACCGATACGAGCTCCGAGATACTAACCGGCGACGTAACCCCCACCGAGGCGACCACCTGCATGCCCGTCACCACCGCTCGGACATGCCCCCCAATCATACCATGCAGGGCCCGAAAGAAGATGACGGAAAAACATTCCCCAACAACGACGCCGTCAACGTCTCCCTTGCCTCCTATATCACCCGTGTACATGCCCTGCGCCCCTTGCATGCCAATGTGCCCGTGTCCCGCAAACCAGGAAGCAGTGGCATCACCTTTGGTAGCACCATCCACCATGCCACCGACGACAGCCCAGGATTTCTTCTACCTTTACATCGGCTTTCCGAAAGGTGCTCTTAATAAAACTGATGAGTGAACAACTTAATTTTTGCGAAATCCCTCCTGCGTTCGTTTTTCAATAACATGTACGTTGCTTTAAAGAAGAAATCTCCAATATATGGAAAGATATTTATTGTATACGCGGACGAATCTCATTGTCTACTGTAATATTGGAGCCCTGGTAATACTAATATACGATACGAGTATATGAGTTTGAAAATGAGCTAGACTAGGTGCTTTATTTCTACAGCAAAATTCTTCAGCAAAAGTTTTGAAGAACAAAACTCGAATATCCTACAGCCAGTCTTATCCTACAGTACGCAAAAATGTGTGGCGTCTCTGTTCTCATATTTCTGAGCATAATTCCACTTATTAATGTAACGCTAATAAAAGTCCTACAGTAAACTTATAACGTATAGTTACCATTAAGTAGCACGAGGCAGCCTCGTAAAAGTAGCATTATGATGTTGTTCGTAATATGCACTTTCCTTAATTAGCCGATATGTCTACAGCAGTAACATTCCACACGGTACACCTGCAATTACCTAATGGACGAATTTTCCCGACCTAGACCTAGTACCTTGGGATTCAAGGCAGATAACAGGTCACACATAACATACTATTACAGGTAAGTCGTAACTGCCTTTTGAAGTTTATGGCCGTCAAATAAAACGTTATAACCTTGAATATAATATTGATCTTAAAGGATGTTTTAGTTACTTAACACATGAAAAGGGTCATTCATTACCCGCGGAGAAGACACTTGCGTTTATGGCAAGAGGTTGTGTCTTTGAAACCTTCTGCTCAGAAACGTATTAACTGTTTTCAGTGCAGTTTTTATATATTTTCTTGTTAGCCTATTACAGTGTCCTTCTGGTATTAAGGCCTCCCCTTTTTTCCACCACTCGTCCCTATCGCGAGCATGCTCCTACCACTGTAATATATTACGTTAGTATTATTTTAAAGCGACAGATAGCGTTACATTTGCCGTTATTAATCTGCTTCTACAACTACCACACGGTACAAATATGGTTTTCATTCAAAGACCCGCTTTTAGTTGTTACTCGTATTTTTACTACAGTTTGCCTTTCATATCACGGCTTGTTACGTGATAATAACATAAATAATAAGACGGATTACGATATTTCAGAAGGTAAAAATCATGCTGTTGATCAAACAACATAGGTACAAGTATTTATTTCGATGGTTACTTTTCAAACACATCAGGTTGAGTTGGGTATAACCGTTGTCAGCATGTTGGCATGGTTTAGATAGCTACAAATTTGTACGGAACTCTCAATGCGCGAGTGCGACTTAAATTTAGCCGGTTTTTATAATAAGCATGTGATAAGGGATGACGTAACATTGTGAGTGGCTATCGCTTATCAACCGCTACCGGCCGCGCGGCCCTGAACCTTCGCGGGCCCAGCTGAAAGAAGCAAAGCGTCCGTGCTGTTCACATTGTTATTCGACAAAAAAAATAAGACAAGCGAGCTTTCAAGTACTTTCTATCGTCATTTGAAAAATGAAATGAAAAAAAGTTCATTGGTTTAAATAAAAGTTACAATATTACAAAAACAAGCTTGGGGCCACCTTTTAAGCAAAACAATTATTGTGTCAGGGGACCCCGCTCTTCCACAAGGTATAATGGATATAATATCTACTGCACCAACGTTTTTTGTTCAAGTTTTATATTCAGCATGCACGATGCGCGTGTGGCTCATTCATCCCAGCCTATACCTATACGTCCTACTGCTGGGCACAGGCCTCCTCTCAGAATGAGAGGGCTTGGGCCATAGTGCCCACCCGGGTCCAGTGCAGATTGGGAACTTCACACGCACCATATAATTGCTTCGCAGGTTTGTGCAGTTTCCTCACGATGTTTTCCTTCACTGCAAAGCTCGTGGTAAATTTCAAATGTAATTCCGCACGTGAATTTCGAAAAACTTAAGAGGTGCGAGCCGGGGTTTGAACCCAAGACCTGTCGGTTGGTTTATCTATTTATTAAAATCGACAAAGGTACAGATCATCAAGCTTCCGGAGTGGGGGCTTGTGACGTCACTATAAGGTAAAAATCGTACCATATAGTGACGTCACTCGAAACTTCCAAGCAATGTATTCTCGTCATTTTTTGTGTGTCAAAGAAAATAAAAAATATGTGCACAATATTTTTAAATTATCCACCTGATGGACTAAACAGTTTTTTAGTTTTCTAGCCCAGGACTTCCCAACCAGGGGGGCACGCCCCCCTAGGGAGGCGTAGAGAAATGTCAGGGGGGGCGTCGTATGTAATAATGTAAGATTACATTTCCAAAAAAAAATAACGAGTAGGTACATAAGGAACATGCATGTGATTCAAATATAAGTGAGTTTACTTGGGGGCATGAAAATATTATTTTTGGATCGGGGAGGCTCGGCGAAATAAGCGTGGCCGGAAGCGCCCGTAGGAACGGTGGATGAGCAAGCCGCATGGCTTGGTGAGGCAATGGCTCAGGTGTGTGACGCCGCAATGCCGCGGGTCAAGCCCGCTGGGCCGAGGCGCAGTGTGTACTGGTGGTCCGCAGAGCTCACGCAGCTGCGCAACTCTTGCGTGGCTGCGAGACGCCAGTACACGAGGAGCCGAAGGCGGAGGAGGCGAGACCTTGTGGCAGAAGAGCGGCTATATGCGAGCTACAGGGCGGCCAGCAAAGCCCTTAGTGCAGCCATTGGCCAAGCCAAGGATCGGGCGGAGGAGGAAATGCTGGAGACGTTGAACAGCGACCCGTGGGGGCGGCCGTACAAGTCGGTGAGGTGCAAACTTCGTCCTTGGGCCCCCCCACTCACGCAAAGTCTCCAGCCGGACCTTGTGAGCAGGATTGTGGGAGCCTTATTCCCGCAGAGAGGCGAACACCGGCCTCCGCGGATGGCCCCAGCATCCTCACGCGAGGAGGATGTCCCACCCGAGGTGTCAGAGGAAGAACTGGGAGCGGCGGTGTTGAGGCTTAAAGCCAGAAACACTGCCCCTGGTCCAGATGGCACTCCTGGCCGCGCCTGGGTGCTAGCGCTCGGCCCTTTGGAACCAAGGGTGAGGGCACTATTTTCCGCGTGCCTGACACAAGGCGTCATACCACGCTCGTGGAAATGCGGCAAGTTAGTGCTCCTTCGCAAGGAAGGGCGACCGGCTGACTCCCCCTCGGGATACAGGCCGATCGTACTTCTTGACGAGGGAGCAAAACTCTTTGAGCGGGTGGTCGCGGCCCGCATCGCTAACCACCTGGAGGACCAAGGACCGGATCTGAGTGCGTACCAGTTCGGATTCCGTCGGGGCAGATCCACCATCGATGCCGTTGCGCGGGTAAGGGCCCTGGCGGATGATGCAGTTTCCCGGGGAGAAGTGGTGCTGGCGGTATTGTAACCAACGCTTATACAAGCTTGGTAACAATATTATTTATTTATATATTATGTGTCTATGTATAATAACATATTTACTTGCATTTAAAAAAAAATGAAACACCATAAAGAATGTAAATTTATTGCATCGCCTACAAGTGGTCTAAGAGGTCCGAGAATTTTGTTTTTAAGTGTCAACGATTATGCGTTCGAGTGCGTGAGACCGGTCGTGTTCATTTTTGCTCAAGTAAACTAATAAAGCTATAGATTTATGGGAGTTTGTGGAACATTCTCGAAATTCAAATGCATGATTTTTTATATTATAGGTTTGATAGTAGGGATAGGGCAAGGAGACCTTTGTTTGGAAGGAGGTTTGGAAGTTAGTTAATTTCGGGACGCGAGACGCTACGGTGTTATTACTTTCATATGTGTTAGAATCAATTCATAGTATAAAAGTTAGTGTATCTGTTTGTCCGTTAAATAAAATAAAACGATAAAATATACGAGAGCGAATCCCGATTTCGATCGTATGAATACGTGGACTTATTATCAAACTGTGTATAGTGTACTGTAGTGTTAAGTGTAGTTTGTGGACTAGACTCTTTGTTCGTGAGGCAGGTCGAGATAGCTCGATCTCGCAGTAGCTGAGACTCGACGTTACTCAGGACGATAATACTATCGGCAGCTAAGTTTTAGACTTAATTTTGAGACAATTATTACTATTGTTATAAATTGAAATCTGAGTTGACTATTTATTTATTTTATTATACTTCTAGGTACTTCATTGAAACTATTGAAATTTAAATTTAACCAATTACTCACTTTTAACCAAAACCTAATTAATTATTACGCATTGTTTGATTTACCTTATTTATTACGGTACTTTTGTTATACAAATAGTAGGGGCGAGCGTTTGAATTAGTTCTAGGTTTGTAGCTATATTTATAGGAAATAGGTGATTAATTGTTTTGTAGTATTTTCCGAATAGTTAAGATCGGACGATTGAATAATTCATAATTCCCTCAGTACAGGTTTCCTAAGGTTCGAGGCGTAGTTTTATTTGGTTAATTTTATTTACTTATTCGTACTGTTGTTTTTCGATTTTCGGCGTGTTTGACATGAAGTCATAAGCAGAGCCGCGCTTCATGAATTAAGTTTGTTGAATAAGTATAAATGGATGCGTGCTTTTATGTTTTATTTATTACTTATATTATCATAATTTTGAATTATTATTACACTTGGGTCAGCTCTTGTCTGGACGAGCCTCGGTGACGGCCTCCAAGGAGTGACGAAACCGAGGTGGGCGGCCGATAAGAAAGTATAGCTCCCTTTATATATATATAATTACACGTCGTCTACGGCTCGATTCAGGGACGGTGACGTGTAAAGCTCTTGTCTGGACGAGCCTCGGTGACGGCCTCTAAGAAGTGACGAAACCGAGGTGGGCGGCCGATAAGAAAGTATACCCCCCCTTTATATTAAAGACGATGAATGAATCTTATTTCTGAAATGTACTGAGTGTGACGGTTTGAAAGAAGGTAATTTTTTTTCTTTAGGGGTTTAGGATTGTTTCAAAGGCTTTGAAGGGCACAAGATCGGGGCAGGGGCCTTCTAACGATCTTGTGTGGGACTAGGCTATTGAGGTGTGCTGGGAGGCCTAGATTTTCAAATCGATTAGGAATCCCCCATATGACCTAAAGGTCTTATTCCAAAGGGTCCCCTTGTGCTCGGGTATTTCTCCTAGGTGTGACGTTCGGCGAGAAAGCAGATGCGACGACTGATTACTCATAATATCTACTTGACTTTATCATTCTAACGGAATTACATAACATTACATCTTATAACCTTAATTTTCTGAAACTTAAGCATTTTTATACTTTGCGGTTTAAATAATTAATTTACACAACGTATCAGAGGGTCCCTAAGTGTTTAGAACTAGACGATCACATTAGTGTCGGCCAATTATTGAGTATTAGGTAGCTTAATTACGTGCGTTACTTACTCCAGTGCTTTTATTCATTTCTGATAAGGCCTGGGTAATAATGTTACATATTGGTGCCGTGATACCAGGATCTAAGTCAATTAAATTTGAATTATTTTAATTCAAATACTTATTTAAAGAATTCGGGTTACAAGATTTTTTTTTTTTAATTATAAGAAAATATCTACTTCTCTTATAAGATTTCGGTGAGAAATTTTAAAGTACTCTGCCATTTGGTGTGATAATTTTAAGCATAGTCCTGCTTGGTTGTGGGTTCGAATCTCATAATAATCTATGTGGATGTATCAGGACATATTGGCATTCATTTAAGGAATAATTGTTAGACTAATAAATGGGTTAAGTGGTTCTAGAAGATCACCTTAATAACCTCACATTCGTAGGTTCGATCCCTGCGATAATTTCATTAAGTTTTTATGAGAAAAGAGTTTAGTAGACACTAATTTAAGTTAACAATAGCATTAGAATAAAGTTCGTGTGTAACTCTAGGTTACTCTGTCTGTAAGTTCGAATTTTACAATCTAATTTTGAGAAAAAAATATAGTTAGGCTTATTTTAGTGGCACGTACAGTTTTGCCCAGTTAGTTTAATGCCTACTTGTTGATTAAGGTGAAAGTTAGTTTTTCGATCAATCTAATTCGCGGGTTCGATTCCTGTGTAAAATTGTTGTCAATTTAAGCTTTCCTAATCACGTGCCTTTATTTGTTAGATAAAATTCTAGCTATGGGTTCGACTCCCGTATGTAATTTATTTTAGTTGTACATGGCCACATGTGTACTAATTAAAGATATAAAATCTTATTCGCAGGTTCTATTCTCGTGTTCATTTTATGTATATGTATCGGTATTATTAGCGTATATTTAATAATTATACGATTTAGGAGATTTTTGTCATAAGAATCACAGGAGACGGGACATAATCTTCGTGTGTTATACTGAAGATATGTATATTTTTGCAGTATTATAATTACGCCCTTTAACTTTCTTTTGAATAAAGTAAAGCCCAAACATAATTAATTAAATTATACCTTCTATAATTAAAAAAAAAAGAAAGAAAAATGAATAACAATATTAGAAATAATTACTCATTGCGAAGCAATCAAAACGTTGAACCGATAAGTGGCACTGCTAATATGATTTCATTAATTAAAGACATTGTAACGACATCTTTAGAACCTAATTTACGTAGATTCGAGGAGTTAGAAAACGAGTTAAGAAGTCTGAGAGGTCAAACAATAGGGTCACGTAGTCCCCAACGCGAACATGCAATTAACAACACTGTCACTATGATGACTGTTGTAGAAAAACCTTCGTTTGATGGAAGTAACGTTCACCCTATGATATTTTTAGAGGAACTTGATAATTATAAACGAAAAATTAACGCATCACAAAATAATCTCCAAATTTCAATTGATTGTCTTTCTGGGTCTGCCAAAACCTGGTCTAGATTGTTTTTAGGGAAGTGGAAAGATGACAATGATTTTAGGGCTGATTTTACTAGATTTTACTGGGGATCATTACAACAACGTAAAATTAATAAGAAATTTTTAACTGAAACGTGGTCATCACACGGAAACGGTAGGACAATGACTCAATATTTTTGTGATAAATTTAGTGAAGCCAAATTAGCTGAATTATTTTTTAAATGTGAAAGGGATATAATTTCTGACATAATGACGGAATTTCCAAGCATTATTCAACGATTATGGTTATTAAAAAAGGAGTGTGTTAGATATGATATAGCTGTAATTTTAGATTTTTTACAAATAAACGATAATATCTCTAATGATCATTGTACACACGAACCTAAGCTGATAGCAACTAATGAAATTCAAAACGAGATAACATGTACTCGCAAGAAATATAAGATCAGAGCTAGGAAACGTGGCCCTCGGAAAGATAAGAATAAAACATAATCTATTTCAGTATTAAAGTAACATAATTAAGGTATTATCTCACAGTTTTATAATAAGGGTGTTTGTTCGTTGTGATTTTTTTTTCTTATTTATTGTTATTAAGTGCGTATGATAATGTTTGTTTTAAAATTTGGTAAAATCACTAAATTAGTTTGGCATGTAAAATGTATAGGTTTAAGTTAATATAAAATTTGTCTGACATGGTAACAGCGTTTGTTAAAGCTCTAATAGATAAATTTGTGAGCTATCGTAAGATTCTGAGAAATTAAAGTATGTATGTGTGTCATTAGTTTGAATGATCGCGGTATGTTTGTATGTTATTGTTTGAAGGAATCAAGTATGTATGTATGTCCTTGGTTATTAAATAGAATTAAGGTTTCATCCAAGTTAATATGTATGTATGTGGAAGTCGCGTTCAGATAGATGTTACTGTGACACTATGACAATTATGTTTTAAAAAAAAAATCAAGCATTGCTTACATTAAGTAGCAGTGATTGAGATGTAGGCTTATTGATTAAGGTAAGAGGTACTTTAGTATGGATATTAGGAGACAAGAGTGTAATTTGAGTACACTAAGTATTTTGCGTAATCCTATTCAAGATTCCTCAATATTTTACATTCTTCAAATGCAAAATACTTTGTCATCTTAGGGGCGTTCTGTAACCAACGCTTATACAAGCTTGGTAACAATATTATTTATTTATATATTATGTGTCTATGTATAATAACATATTTACTTGCATTTAAAAAAAAATGAAACACCATAAAGAATGTAAATTTATTGCATCGCCTACAAGTGGTCTAAGAGGTCCGAGAATTTTGTTTTTAAGTGTCAACGATTATGCGTTCGAGTGCGTGAGACCGGTCGTGTTCATTTTTGCTCAAGTAAACTAATAAAGCTATAGATTTATGGGAGTTTGTGGAACATTCTCGAAATTCAAATGCATGATTTTTTATATTATAGGTTTGATAGTAGGGATAGGGCAAGGAGACCTTTGTTTGGAAGGAGGTTTGGAAGTTAGTTAATTTCGGGACGCGAGACGCTACGGTGTTATTACTTTCATATGTGTTAGAATCAATTCATAGTATAAAAGTTAGTGTATCTGTTTGTCCGTTAAATAAAATAAAACGATAAAATATACGAGAGCGAATCCCGATTTCGATCGTATGAATACGTGGACTTATTATCAAACTGTGTATAGTGTACTGTAGTGTTAAGTGTAGTTTGTGGACTAGACTCTTTGTTCGTGAGGCAGGTCGAGATAGCTCGATCTCGCAGTAGCTGAGACTCGACGTTACTCAGGACGATAATACTATCGGCAGCTAAGTTTTAGACTTAATTTTGAGACAATTATTACTATTGTTATAAATTGAAATCTGAGTTGACTATTTATTTATTTTATTATACTTCTAGGTACTTCATTGAAACTATTGAAATTTAAATTTAACCAATTACTCACTTTTAACCAAAACCTAATTAATTATTACGCATTGTTTGATTTACCTTATTTATTACGGTACTTTTGTTATACAAATAGTAGGGGCGAGCGTTTGAATTAGTTCTAGGTTTGTAGCTATATTTATAGGAAATAGGTGATTAATTGTTTTGTAGTATTTTCCGAATAGTTAAGATCGGACGATTGAATAATTCATAATTCCCTCAGTACAGGTTTCCTAAGGTTCGAGGCGTAGTTTTATTTGGTTAATTTTATTTACTTATTCGTACTGTTGTTTTTCGATTTTCGGCGTGTTTGACATGAAGTCATAAGCAGAGCCGCGCTTCATGAATTAAGTTTGTTGAATAAGTATAAATGGATGCGTGCTTTTATGTTTTATTTATTACTTATATTATCATAATTTTGAATTATTATTACACTTGGGTCAGCTCTTGTCTGGACGAGCCTCGGTGACGGCCTCCAAGGAGTGACGAAACCGAGGTGGGCGGCCGATAAGAAAGTATAGCTCCCTTTATATATATATAATTACACGTCGTCTACGGCTCGATTCAGGGACGGTGACGTGTAAAGCTCTTGTCTGGACGAGCCTCGGTGACGGCCTCTAAGAAGTGACGAAACCGAGGTGGGCGGCCGATAAGAAAGTATACCCCCCCTTTATATTAAAGACGATGAATGAATCTTATTTCTGAAATGTACTGAGTGTGACGGTTTGAAAGAAGGTAATTTTTTTTCTTTAGGGGTTTAGGATTGTTTCAAAGGCTTTGAAGGGCACAAGATCGGGGCAGGGGCCTTCTAACGATCTTGTGTGGGACTAGGCTATTGAGGTGTGCTGGGAGGCCTAGATTTTCAAATCGATTAGGAATCCCCCATATGACCTAAAGGTCTTATTCCAAAGGGTCCCCTTGTGCTCGGGTATTTCTCCTAGGTGTGACGTTCGGCGAGAAAGCAGATGCGACGACTGATTACTCATAATATCTACTTGACTTTATCATTCTAACGGAATTACATAACATTACATCTTATAACCTTAATTTTCTGAAACTTAAGCATTTTTATACTTTGCGGTTTAAATAATTAATTTACACAACGTATCAGAGGGTCCCTAAGTGTTTAGAACTAGACGATCACATTAGTGTCGGCCAATTATTGAGTATTAGGTAGCTTAATTACGTGCGTTACTTACTCCAGTGCTTTTATTCATTTCTGATAAGGCCTGGGTAATAATGTTACAGTATCTTTGGACATAGCCAACGCGTTCAACACCCTTCCCTGGGAAACAATCAAGGAGGCACTCAGGTTCCATAAGGTACCGGAGTACCTGCGCAGGGTAGTGGAGTCGTACCTCTCCGAGAGGGCGATACGCTACCCTACGCAGGGCGAATGGGTGGAACGCGAAATGTCGTGCGGTGTCCCACAGGGGTCAGTCTTAGGACCGCTCCTGTGGAACATCGGTTACGACTGGGTGCTACGTGGGGCCAATTTACGGGGGGTCGACGTAACGTGTTACGCCGACGATACCCTCGTCACAGCCCGCGGTGCTACCTTCCGCGACGCGGCCCTGCTGGCCACTGCCGGCGTGGCCCACGTCGTGGACAGGATCCGGAAGCTGGGGCTGGAGGTCGCTCTCCACAAGTCCGAGGCCATTTGCTTTCACGGGCCCCGGAGGGCACCTCCAGCAAACGCCAGCATAGTGGTGGGTGGAGTTTCCATCGGCGTCGGGAAGACGATGAAGTACCTGGGACTCGTCCTCGACAGCCGGTGGAACTTCGAGGAACACTTCCGGCGCCTGGCTCCGAAGCTGGTTGGCACGGCATCGGCACTGAGCCGGCTGCTCCCGAACGTGGGCGGGCCAAAGGTGGGCTGCCGCCGACTGTATACAGGTGTCGTGCGGTCGATGGCCCTGTACGGAGCACCCATATGGGTAAATGCCCTTTCCGCCCGGAACAAGACCCACCTGCGGCAACCGCAAAGAGTCATGGCGGTGAGGGTATCAAGGGCGTACCGCACCACCTCGTTCGAGGCGGCCTGCGTACTGGCGGGAACCCCGCCGTGGGAGCTGGATGCCGAAGTGCTAGCCGACGTCTACCAGCAGGTAGCCGAGGCGCGCGCCAGAGGGGAACGTCCCTGTCCGGAAGAGATAAGGCGGTGGAGAGACATCTCACGCCAAACTCTCTTCCGGAAATGGCTGGAGGCTCTGGAGCGGCCGAGCGCCGGACACTGGACCATATCGGGAGTTCGGCCCGTCTTAGAAAGATGGGTCGAAAGGACATGGGGTGTTGTCTCCTTCCACCTAGCACAGGTACTGTCGGGGCATGGCTGCTTCGGCAAGTACCTGTGCAAGATCGCAAGGAGGGAGACAACACCAATGTGTCACCACTGCGGCGAGGCGGAAGACACTGCGCAGCATACGCTGCAAGTGTGTCCCGCCTTCACAGAGCAGCGCATCCGCCTAATGGCAGAAGTTGGGAACGATCTTTCGCTGCCGGCCGTGATCAAATCCATGACCGGCAGCGAAACGTCGTGGATAGCCATGACTTCTTACTGTGAAGAAGTCATGGCAATCAAGGAAGGAGCGGAGCGGGAGCGAGAGGAGGACCCGTCCTCCCAGCCCCTGCGCCGCAGGCGAGTTGGGCGGAGGCGGTTAGGCCATAACCGCCACCAAATCCCGCCCTAGAGGGACTGCAGGTGACGGGCACGGGGAAGCCCGTCCCCTGCCGTCAGGGTCCCCGAGCTGGTAGGCGCGCCAAGTGTTCCGGCGTGCCTACAGCGGTGGAGTTGTGGACTTAAGGTCCACCTGAGACGAGTCCATTACTGGACAACCGTCGTGCACCCGGGCCATGGATGCTTACAGTTCCCACAGCCCGGATGCGAAACGATGGTGAAGAGGAACACCCTGGGGTTTTAGTGGGTACACCGTCCCGTTCTGGGGCGGGATTCCCACATGCCCACCGGTCGCCCCGGGCCGGTGATATCCTTAAAGGATTTCCCCAGGTAAAAAAAAAAAAAAAAAAAAAAAGGCTCGGCGAAATAAAGTTTGGGAAAGCCTGGTCTAGCCTATTCTCACGATGTCCTCCGTCCACCTAGTGGGAGGCCTGCCAACGCTTCATCTTCCGGTTCACTGTCGCCGCTCGAGCTAACGGATTGCCGTTTAATTATTGATTGCATTAAATCCAAATAAATAAACTACAGTCCATCTTCAAAACAATTAATATATCATTTAGCAGCAAGTTGACTGGCCTGTCATCAATCTAATCTAGTCAACTAAGTGCATTTGCAATTAGGCACTGCTAGTGCATCGCGCTTACGTCACGTCTTTGTTGCATGGACTAGTATAACGGTGATTTATACATTCCGTGAAGTTGGTTATTACCGCCATAATGCATAATAATTAATCAATGATGTTCATCGTCAGGGATTGCTAAATATGATAGGATGTATGTAATAACTTTTCATTGAACAAAAAACACATGAAATTAACAGAGTTCAAGAGAAAAAATGTGAAAGTGATGTTATCCCTTAAAAGGATCTCTTCTATTAAGAAATAATGCGATAAAAGCGCTGTTAAATTATACATATGAATCAACCACTTATTGTCGTCAGCTCTCCTCAACGGGATTCACATTGTATACAAATAAAAACTAAAAATATCACGACACATTGAAGCAAAGCTAATAAAAGCGTAAGCTTAGGTTATTGTAAGTAATTTATTTCTGAAATAGAAATTTCTTCAGAGTTGATATTAAACTAACCTAACCTAACCTAACCTACTGCATTCTATACGATGACATTTTAAAAAAAATCCTGAAAACAGCACGGTTCTATATATTTTACGGCAAACGTTGGTATGGCAAGTGAATTACGGGGAAACGAAATTCGGGCAAGTAAAGGTAAACGGTTAGTTGCGTTACCATATAGTATCCTTCTGGGCGGGCGCCGCAGTTGCGCCCCGTAGGCCGCGGCGTCGGGCTCCGGGTCAGGCACACACGTCCCTATTATGATCCCCATCACATTCACGTCCGACACATACCACAACACCACCACTGCGACAAAACGCCGTCAGTATATCAAAATCCACGCACTTTGCTTGATGTAAAGTTTAAAAAAATTGGCCTACAGTGTATAAGTGCAATTCACTTTCACGCTTTAATAGCTTGATGAATCAGTCAGTACGTGAGGTCTCGCTGACGGCTCCAGTGCGAGTGAACCGCGCTGGCCGGTTAGCCCGTTTGGCACGCCACCTGTGACGCGCAAATGCGTCACAGACGTATATCGTCGGTGCGATTCCAAAAATCGCCATGTGTTTTATACCAACTTTTCACCAGAGCAAAAAAACTGAATATCTCGTAAAGTAAGTTAAATTAATACGTGAATTATTTTTTTATGCACCATTAATATGGTTTTGTGTTATTCGTAGTTACCAAAATTAAGTGTTATTTTAAATTGTTACCAATATTGGCCAAAAACTTATAATTGGAACACATAGCGGGTTTATTTTGGGACATTTAAAATCGCCATGTAACAAACAAGTACTTGACTATTTTTTTATAGTGTAATTTGTTTCCGTATTGACACAAAGCGGGATTTTAATGAAACATGTTATCATTAGAAGTTCATATTTAAATCCCAATTCAATAGAATCTGACAATCCTGTAGACACTTCCAGCCTACTAATATGAACAACGGGCTGCCTAAGGCTTTGTGATGTGACTATTATTCTTTTTTGATTCCTTTTGGATGATAATTGCATGAACAGGGACATATATAATCCAACGTGCCCGTGTTAGGGTGCCTTAAATATGTAGAAAATTGACAGATTCTATTTGTACTGTATTTATTTAATTTATTTGTTTTACAAACAATAAGTAGATAAAGTATAAACGTCAGCACTTAGATTCCCTACGCTGTCTGTATAATACAAGTAATAAACTGTTCATCATAAACAACAATGTCAGGAAAGTCAAGTAAGTCGAGACGAAAAGCAGGGATCGATTCTACCACGCAAGCTAAACGATTTTTTTAAGATTTCTTTTGATTATATATTCAATTTTTAGCTCTTTAAGCACCGAGAAGTAGTTCAGTCTGGAGAAGTAGAATCGAAGTAGAAAGCCCACCCGTATAATAAGAAATAAAAAAAGTTCCTGAAAATAATTTAAGTTTGAAGATTATCATAAAAATATGATAATCTTTGTGCATACATAATTTTAAAGACTGCAAGCTAGCATATTTTAATGAGTCAATCTTAAAAGGGCAATCGTATTTTATTATTTTTTACATAAAACGTAAAATTATGAATAGCCAAATTCATTTTACAGTACTACTAGTAGTTTATAACAGAGAAGAACGCTTTGCATATCCCTTGTTATAACTAACACTCCCAAAAATATCTTATTGATTGCCATTTTCTTGGCAGCCCTAGCTTCATAATTTTTATGATGTGGAGATTATAATTTTCTTCTGAAATATTGCCTTCTTTATAACCAACACACATGTCATACTGGTCTTTTCGTGATTTGAAAATGGAGATTTTTTTTCTTCTAACTTTTTAACAAAAAGTTTTCTTATAATAGCATGTTTGCCATTTTCATTGCAACAATCAGAATACACTTTGTGTATAAGTCATATTATGACTTTTTGAAATAAAAGTGTCTTCAACTGTCTGATCTACAATAGTGACTTGGCACCAGAGTTAATTTTTCGAGCCATAGGTACACAGAGTTTTATTTTAAAGGTTTACTTGAAACACTATTTCTTGTCAATTTCTCGAAGTTTATGAGTTACAGTTTCAATTGTTTCACCAGTCCTTATCCATTCCTGAAATATATCCCATTCTGACCAGGTAAAAAGCAATCAAAACCGTAAAATTTTGTTGCGTTCACTTCTGACGTTTTTGGTCTTCTTTTCAATATAGTACGAAGTTATAGTTTATAAGGTTTGACGAAGCTTGGTACGAAGTTGTAGGTCTAAGCCATTTATGTACGATTTTTTTGCTTTCCACGGCGTAAGCTGGCAAAAATAGTTAAAAAGGTCATTCCGATAGTCTTCATTTAAACCCAAACAAGGAAAACTCCTAGCAGATTTTTGGTTTGCTCCATGACGGCAAGGTTTTTCATTCATAGTGCGATTTTTCTTTGCAACGTCAAAACTATGAATTCTTGCTGTAGAAGGATCTGGCTGTCTCTTAGAACCTTAGTATGTTTTTCTTAGTTGTTGGTTGGTGCTCTTTTTTTACTGTTAAGTAAAGTTACATCGATAATTTCGTTATTTATTCTATCTGTTTCCAAACATTGCTTTTCAAAAAATCCGGTTTCATCATTTAAAACTAATTGATAAGTTCCTTAAATATCTATTCCTGAGGATTTTTCAGAATTCTTGCTTTGTTGAATTTTATTAGAGTCAGCCTGTTCACTTTGAGTATTGAAACTTTCTACTTGCTACACTGGCAAGGAGATCTTGTTGGTCGTCGTCTAGCAACAATGATGTTATTTGTGGTGAATCAAACGTGTTATTTTCAAGCCATATAGAGGGTACAGTTAGGTTATTTTCATTTGCCGAACAACCATTATTGGTAAGACTTTCGAGGATACTCTGTCTTCTATTTCTGAATTTGTCAAATTGGGTGGTGAATTAGGTGAATCTCTCATATATTCAAGTTCTTTGATCTGTATATATCCTATTACTCGTACTATTGCATTGAAATATTAGCATCAAAGAAGAAAAATAAGTAAAGAGCAATGAAAACTACTCTGATTGTATGTATTTATTTAAAGAATCCCCATTTTCAGTGTTCTTTGAGTGTGTGATCTTATTAAATTATTTTTTGATTCTATAGATAAACGACTCTACTACCAAATCATTTAATACATATAATTTTTTACCTTAAGTATATCCTTAGTGCCTCGTTTCATACTAGGTTAACACTAGCCAAACAAAGTCACTAGGTATTTGCAAAAATACAACAAATTTAATTTATAAAATATGGATATGTGGGTAGAAGTAGCACATGGCGAAAAAAAAGACCATCTTAATACTAAAAATGTGTTTCTAAAAAAATCCGCTATGTGGAAAACTGCACATAGCTAATTTAGTAAGACATATTTCTTATTACTAACACATAGCGGAATTGTCAAATTTCAAAACCAGTAAAGATATCAAAAAATGGTTTTGAGGGTAGATGGATTTGACAAAATCAAAACGTTTAGTGCATAAATTAAAAAAATGAAAAATAACACATAGCGATTTTTGGATTCGCACCGACGATATGTAAATACTCCGCTATTTATAGGTAAATATGAATGCTAGTTGACCATTACGGAAATAGGTTTAGGGCCTTGAGTGTAGCGAAATTAGCGAAAGAACAAAGGTTTTGTTGGTAACGTGAGCATTTGTTGTTTTGTTATACAAAGGAAAAAGTTTTCTAATTATTTTATGGCGAGTAAAGAAGTGGTAAAGAAACTTTTCTGTACTTTTCTTTTGATATTAACGTTTATCCTAAAAAATTCTCAAACCCTGTGAAAGTTTACTCTCAAAGGATTTAGGTTTACTGAACGATGGTCGACTTTAAACTATTATAAATGTCATAAAAACGGGTTAATTAGAGAGAAAGAGAAAGTGAGAGAGTAGGCTATATTTACAGGAAGGTTTACTTTTACATTGATAACATAAGTGTATAGGTAAATATGGATTAGTTTCCGGGAAATACGACAATGACTCACTGTTGTTAGGTGGGACTTTCCAAAGAATAATTTTGCGTAAAAATACAGTTTATTGTTTTGTTCTGTACTTGTGTATGTGTTTACACTCTTATACTCGTATTACTAGAGTTTTATCTGACATGTGAAAAGGTCCCTATTCCATGTAGGTAAGTATATGTAACAAATGACAGTGTCAATCCAAAATACATTGTCGATTTGGGGACTTCAATGTCAAACTGAAGCCCAGTTTTATAACTAACATTAATAACTAACTAGCTTCTGCCCGCGGCTTCATCCGCGTGGAATTCGGTTATCGCGCGCTGTTCCCTCGGGAACTGTGCATTTTTCGGGATAAAAAGTAGCAAGTCACTCTTGGGTCATCTCTATGCCAAAAATCACGTCGATCCGCCGCTCCGTTTCGACGTGAAAGATAAACAAACATACATACAAACATATACAAACACACATACTTTCCCATATTTATAATATTAGTACAGTCGGTGCCCTAACATAAGTATCCACTTTTCTATACTGCTAGTATGAAAAAGTGGATACATACATAAGTTAGGGAACCGACCGTACCTATGGATTTTCAGTGTTGTTTGTTTATATTTGTATGTTTGCAGCACTCTTACTAGTCAGTTAGTCTACTTTCTCAGTTCGCGATAAGATTCAAGAAAGCACGGCAGTAACAAAAGGCCTTATTGCCTTGCAATATCTAAGTGTAAAAATAAACCATTTATACAATAAGCCTTTTCGCTGACAGTGCTGTACTATTTGCTTTAAAATCCGAGCTCAAGAGTTTCAAGTCTATTCTACCACAGATTGGCTAAAAATTCGCTTGAAATATCTGCAGTAAACAAAGAAAGAATTATACGCAACGAAGTTAAATTAGCGATCGAAGTCAGGGGCAACAATAAATGTATAAAATAAAAACAAATCCAGCCCTGTCAGCCACAACTACCAGCAGCGAGCGGTCAACCAAAACAGAAATGGATTCTAGTAATTAGATTTGCGACGTGACGCGCTAGAGGCCAAACATATTGTGGTTGTGTTCTGTTAGGATAGGTAGTAACTAGCTACTGCCTGCAACTTTGTTTACAATTTACAACGAATCCGTTTATCGCTATACGATGGGTACAACGTAATTTTCGGCGGAAAAAAGGAGTATCCTAAATGTACATAAATGGGTAATCCAGGTTATTTATCGTAGTTTTTTTATTTCCCCTAACTTCTACAGAATCAATGATAGAAACTAGATAGGTAATTTAACTTTTATGTAAAAAATTGTTATGTTGTTTTTGTATTTTATAAAATTTGTCGATGATAATGTATTATTTCTATATTTTTTTTATTTGACGAAGCATGTGGCTCAATATTTTTATGTTTTTAATTATTCTTCCTTTTTATGTAAACTGTTATTTTTTTCTTAAAAGTATTATAAAAAAAACACTTCTGTCATATTGAAAAGAAAAAAACCTAACAAACACCCACAAACTGTTACTTTAATAATATTAGTAGGACAAGAATTAGGTAAGTACGTGTGAGAGGCACGATATTCGAGAAGCTTTAACTAACAAAATGTGCATCAGAATAACCTCGACATTTTAATCAAATAAAGTCTAGAATAGAAACCCCAAGAGTGACGAAAAGCCAGATCGCGTGCGGCTAATCTGTACATAATTACTGCCCTTGAACGATAAGGCATCTCAATGGCGCTTCGTGTCTTCTATCACCTTCACTCATCTGTTAAGGTAAGAGGTGCGTGAAGGAGAGGGTACTTTCGAATTTGATGGGACCTCGATTACGGTTACCAGGCCCTTTTTGCCGGTTGCCGCACAGTGTGCATTTAAAATCAGCGTGCCTTAGTCACACTGAAAACGACCCAACTTTCCGGACTAAACTGAATCAGGTAAGGACCAAGGGTCGGAAAAACGCCCGTCATTTTGAAAATATAACCCTGTTCCGTACAGTAGAGACTCCCTTATGTTAATAAAAAATATTATTAGGTATTTTTTTTTTTTTTTTTTTTGGTATTTATTTTTTATTTTTAGGTGTTTTCTGTAGCAATAAAGAGTTATTGTATTGTAATTTTTATAAATTGATTATACTTACTTACCAAAATTTATAAGTCTCTACTGCACGGAACAGGGTTAATACAAATATCCTTTATTGCACACCATAAAGCAGTACAAAAACTTAAATATAGACACAGATACAGGGTAGACAATAGGCGGTCTTATCGCTTAAAAGCGATCTCTTCCAGACAACCATTTGGGTTGGGTTGGGTAGGGTTGTTTTCAAAATGACGGTAGTTTTTCCGACTCTTGGTAAGGGCATACTTAGTTACTTGTGCTCGCCTTTCTGGTTAATATTTATTTATTTTACCTCTAAACCTAGTGCCATTTACGAAGACACGTGATTTTGCCAAAATTAGCCATTAATGACATTGTAATAAGAACCACGGCACGCGTCATCGTAAATGACTCTACCTATGCCTCTACCTATGTCTTCTTAAAGCTCAACTAAAAACTACTTTGAGGAAGACTTATGTTCAGAATTAGACGTTTTTCGGCTGACGATTTCTGCAAAATCTGTGCATGTTACAGCATAAAATAAGCAGCAGTAAAAAAGGCAGTTATAAATGTAGTGATGATTGACACATAAACTAACATCAAAGAAATAAGAACGTTAGGCGGGAGGTTAGAATAGAGTGATGATACTACACCCGAAAGTATCAAATTACAACCAGAAATTACGCAAGTTTGAGTAAAACCGGCGACAAATGACGCGACAATTTACGCAAGAGGGCAAGCGAACTTGTGTCGCCCGATCTAATTGGTAACTCGCACACGCGACAAGTAAGCAGGGCTGCTACGAAACTAGAAGTTCGTGTCATGCGGTCCCTCTGACTATTTATTTAATACGAGAACGAGAGGGACGGTATGATACGAACTTCGAGTTTCGTAGTAGCCCTGCTGTTGTTTCGGCGTGGAGAGTAAGACAGCCGATGAAATTACTGGCACTTCAGGTACCCCATCTTAGGTCTCTAGGTTGGCAATGCATCTGCACTACCCCTGGTGTTGCAGATATTTATGGGCGGTGGTGATCTCTTACCACCAGGAGACCCACTAGCTCGTTTGCCATCAAGTCGAATAAAAAAAAAGTCAAAGCTAGTTTGATAACCTAACCAACAAAAAGTTGGAAAACACCCGACTTTGTCATTTCAAAGGTCAATATCTCAAAAACGGCTGAACCGATTTTGATAAAACATATCCAAGAACCATCGCTATAAAACCTGCTTTCATATAAAAAAAAAAACACATCCAAACCGGCCCACCCGTTTAAGATCTACAGCGCCACAGACAGACAATAAAGCGGTCAAACTTATAACCCCTCTTTTTGCGTCGGGGATCCAAAAATACGAACTTTTCTTGCCGTCCGGCTGACGCCAATATTGTTTGATACAAGAGAGAGAGGGACGTACGATACGAACTACGTTTTTCGAATTTCGTACCAGCCCCCAGCCAGCAGTGGCAGTCACGCAATACTTTTACGAGCGTAAACTAATTCATTGATAACGCCGATAGCCGGCCTTGCCGCGGTATTATGTGCGACCGCTTTAGATTACCTCACTTGTGTTTTTGGACACTTCCTAGAATTTGAATTGAGTAAATTCCTTAGTAAAAAAAGGTCTATTCAGTTCGTCAATTAGATTATCATAAAGGATTGTCACAAAAACCTAACTTAACCAACAAAAAGTTGGAAAAACCTAAACAATAAAATTTGGAAAACCCCCGACTTCGTCACTTCAAAGTTTAATAATAATAATAATAAATTCATTTATTTCGGGCAACTTGGTCCATAGAATAAAACACAAAACGGCTGAACCGATTTTGATGAAATATGTCCAAGAACCATCGCTAGAAAACTAACCTAACCTAACCAACAAAAAGTTGGAAAACCCCCCTGCTTCGTCACTTCAAAGTTCAATATTTCAAAAACGGCTGAACCGATTTCGATTAAATATGTCCAAGAAACATCGCTACAAAATCTGCTTTCAAATAAAATACCGCATTCAAATCGGCCCACCCGTTTAAGAGCTACGGTGCCACAGACAGACACACAGACTTAAAAGACCCTCTTTTTGCTTCGAGGGTTATCCAATCTGGAAAGTTGAAGATAGAACACCATTAAAATACTATGCGATTTGTAAGTACGACCCTGCTAATTCCCACGTCGTTGCTGGAAGGTAGAACATTCTAAATATAGAAAAGCTATCAACAGAAAAGAGGCCGTAAACACGATTCTTATTTTAGCGAAGCGTTCTCATATCTTTCACAGATAGAACATTCTGACAATGTAATAAAATGCTTCGAAAATAACAACATAGGGTGTCCCGAATTCCCGATCTTTTTTTTTGTTTAGTAAAAAAATTTTCAAAAAAAGTAATTCTTTATTTTTTATTCGACTGGAAGGCAAACGAGCAAGTGAGTCTCCTGATGGTAAGAGATCACCGCCGCCCATAAACATCTGCAATAACCCTTTATTGCAGATGCGTTGCCAACCTAGAGGCCTAAGATCGGGATACCTCAAGTGTCAGTAATTTCACCGGCTGTCTTACTCTCCACGCCGAAACACAACAGTGCAAGCACTGCTGCTTCACGGCAGGATTAGCGAGCACGATGGTGGTAGCAATCCGGGCGGACCTTGCACTAGGCACTACCACCTGCTCAATTCATTCCAGAACAATCAGCGCCGTTCACAAGACCGGCAGTTTTTGTTGATTTGGGACCATAGCGTAACATGCACGTACTTTTTTCCATGTCGTCACAAATTAATGTTTCCTTTGTTTCAATTTTAAATGCTAACTAATTTGCTACCACTAAAATCCTATTACACAAATTACCTGGATATTACTCGTACTATTAGATACTATCAGTTGTTGCTAACTCTGTAACGAACTCCCACAACCGCTCAAGAGAACAAATAAGAAAGAAAAAAAAACAACAAAGTTAGTCGTCAGAGCGAAACTTAGCCAAACCCGAGTAGGGTACATGCACCACAAGTCTCGGCGAGATTAATACCAAGCGATCGGGGTAAGCGATGGCGGTCGCGCCTGACGAGGGATGGCGGAAACTACCGAACTGTCATTCGGCTCGCACCCTCGGGGGATGTTTTTGTTTGATTCATTCCTTTGTTTTTGGAGAGAATGGCGGGTCATCGTTTACCTCGCAAGGGGAACCATGGGCACTGATGAGAACTAGCCAATACGAGAGTTATTGCCATGGATGCGTGATAAAAGTACGATCGAGGAAGCTGAATTACTTACCACAGTGGAACCTTTGTGCTACTAATGTCATGTTGACATCCCATACATCTTCCAAGGAAATCATAGCGAAATTGGTTAAGAAAAGGTTCCACCCTGGTATGAAATTCAGTTTCCTCTACCTTACACTTCGTATCGTACTTTTATGCAAAATTCAGCAGATAGTTCATCATTATCATATAATACTTGTCCACTTTGAAGAGTCCTGTGCCCTAGAGGCCTCCTCAAAGTCAAAGTCAAAATATCGGGAGCCTGTTGTTTTACCAAATTTATTTTGGTCAAATTTCATTTCCCAAACAATTTTTAGCAACTTTTTGTTTGGCAATGCAAACTTTGGCACAATTTTAATACGAATATTTTCATTACGTCAAATTTTCACTCGACAAAATATTATTACGAAAAATTACATTATGGCATTTGGTCATTTAGCAAATGCTTTAATAAGGCAAAAAAACATTAGACAATAAAATAAAATGTGTGCGAGCAAGACGGTTCGGAGCAGAAGCGACTCGGATAGGTTAGGTTTAGAAGGCTAAGGCGGGAGCGAAGCGAAGCGTAGCTCCCGCCTTAGCCTTCGATGTTAGGTTTTTTTTTATAGCAGCCACGATAACATATTTGACTAAATGAAATTTGGTCAAAGTAATATTTGGCAAACCAGATATTGCTTAAACATGAACATGCCAAACATTAGGTTCGCGTAATAATTATTTGTCAAGTGTCAATTTGGCAAACGATTATTTGGCAAATGAAATTCTACGAAAATTTTTTTAGGAAGTGATAATTTGTCAAACATTTTTTGGTAAAACATAGGTAACCCCAAAATATCTTTGTTCAATTTAGGCTATAATATAACAAGCACCTACGAATGTCGAAAAAAATCTACCACCGGTTCGAATGAACCTCTGTTGGCGAAGAATTAACGTTTGAGCTTCACAGAAAACCAGCGTTACTGCATATGATGTGCGGCAACACAATGCTGAGTGAAGACCCTTTTTGGTATCCTGTCGTGTCACCAAGTAATTTAATAGAATCTGACAATTTTCTACACATTTAACACACCCTAACGTGAGCACGCTTGATTATATATGTCCCTGTTGTTGCAATTACCATCTAAAAGGAATCAAAAAAGAATAATAGTCACATCACAAAGCCTAAGGCAGCCCGGTGTTCATATTAGTAGGCTGGAAGTGTCTACAGGATTGTCAGATTCTATTGAACTGGAGTATAGCTTAGTCTTAGTGCTAGTTTTAGTCTTTTTTTTTATTATTGTAAGGTGGTGGTACTTATCGAGCCAAAATAAATCTTTCTTTCTTTCATTCGCATTCTTATAACGACGCTGCGCCGCGGTAATATGGCCAAGACCTAAGAGTGAGGTAGACGTAAGAGTAAGCACCATTGTGCTTCAGCGAGCTTCTGTGTCACTATTTTCGCGAATATCGAACAAATCACGAATGAAAAGCTCGCCGAGCCACAAGTAGATGAACTTTCTCGAACGTCTATCTGGCCCTTCAGTCCCTAAGACATAATGCCATCGACTTATTCACAGCCTCGCTTCGCCACTCCGATGGAACCCCTTTAGTTTATCAAAAGGCTTATAAACAGGGTAGGATATTTATTATGTTTACGAATTACAACAGGAAAGCTGACGTTAACGTTGTCGTGATGGATCAATACAAAGAAAAGTCAATATCTCATCATCATCATCATATCAGTTCATCGTAAGCTACAAATTGAAGAATCCTGTTCACATACACGAAGAAAATCAATCTTGTGTGTAAAGTTCCCAATCAGCTTTGGCCCGCGTGGTAACTACGACCCAATCCCTCTCATACTGAGAGGAGGCTTGTGGCCTGCATCGAGACATATAAATTATGTTATTTTTGATTTCTGAAATAATGAAAACTGATTAAAAGATAATCAAAAATTAAGATAATTAATTTTACGCAGTAATTTTTTTTCTGAAATCCGTGACAAAGTGTTTATGATTCACAGATATTTGGCAAAGAAGATTAAAAAAGTAAGTGTTTTAAACAGCAAAAGTTTAGGTCACTAGTGTCTTATAGAAATTTACTTCATTTACGTAAACAAAAATCGAAAATGCAAAATCGATAAACGTCAAAAGATATTTAGTTACAGAGGTAAGTACAGTTAAATCAATCGTGAAACTATTTTTCAATCACTCGTGAAACTAAGTCTCAAATCCTATAGTACACTCGTCCTCGTACGATTTTAATTATTCTATTAAGCATGCGTGTCAAACACATTCTACAATGTTAGATCGGTTAAAAATGAACTGAAAGTGACAGGACGAAGGTACGATTTGGTGGGAATTAAATTTTAATCAAACAGGAGACTGTTGCTACGAAGTGCTACGGTGCTACGGCGTAGAGGTGCTACGGGCGGGAGGAACACCGTATATAGCAACAAATTTTAAAAGATTTATTGAAAGTTTACAGTAATTTTTTTTTAATACAATATAGGCTTGCGTTTGGCCACAATCACGCCTGATGGAAAGCGAGGATGAGGCCTACGATGGAGCACGCTTGCCTAGTAAATGCTCATTCACCCTGGACTTGAAAGCGGCCAGATTGTAGTGTTCAGGAAACACAGTCGCAGGCAGGGAATTCCACTCCATTACACTTTATTGTATTGATTGAAAAATATAATTATAAGATTCTACGAAAACGCAAAAGATTATCGGTTGTGCCGGACGAACTTGCATCTCCTGGCTGTTAAAAAAGTTTCTGTTTTGTCACGCAGACAAAAATTTCGTAGAATTTCGTTTCGCATGAACTGTTTCATAAAATATTTGGTAACAATTTCTCTTTGTAATAAAGTAATAAGGTTTATATTAACTGAACAATATGAGGACAAGAAATATGTGATTTGTAATTCTATAATATGAATATCGAAACAAATTTTATAACTATTAGTAACTTATAATCGCACGTGTAAGAATGCTACATCAGTGCGACATATATCGTTTGATTTTGCGACACCTTTTATACTTTTCAACACAGTGGTATATTCCGTACGTTACGTGAAGTATTGATTGACATACAAGTACAAGCGTGATGTATAGCTATAGACTAAGGTCACTAAGAACCTCGAATCGATAGCAGAACGATTAGAATTGTCATCGGCAACCAATCGACCATGCTACACGATAATAACTGTAGCCATAGAGCTCTAAAGACAGGAGTATCGCCTAACTTATTTTTTCAGCTCTACTTTTTATGGCATTTATAACAACATGAATATTTTCTACAGCAGCACTTTCTCTGACATATTGGATGTATGCTTCTACGTTCGTAGAATTTTGAGTAAAAAAAAAACTGTTACACATGGGCCATGGGAAACGTGATTTTTCACGAGCTCAAGTTTTACTAATTATTTTAGACTTTTATGTGCCGGGCGTGTGTGTGTATTTGCTACTATTTCACGCAAAAACGGCTATACTAATTTGGATGCAATTTGGTATCTTGTAGTTGGTATTTGTACTTGGTAGTTTGGTACCAATACTACCAATACTACCAATAGGTAGTTTGTATAGCTGGACTTCTGTAATAGAATAGAATAGAATAGAATAGAAATATTTTTATTCGGGCTTCACACTTAAAATAGTACAGGGCAAATGAAAACAAAAAAGAAATACAATATGCGAAGGCACGAAACGGTCGCAGCTCAGCATAGTGTTGGCCGTGTAAGCCAACGCTGGTCTTGCGTTGCTTTAATAAAAGGAAGGCTACGTTTTAACCCGACATTCTCACGGGATATTAACCGCTAAGGGGCTGTTTTACCATTCATTAACAAGTGTTAACTGACGGTTAAATGTAATGCCATCTCTATTCGTTTTGTTCGAACAGACGGAGACGGCATCACATTTAACCGTCAGTTAACAACTAATCAATGGATGGTGAAACAACCCCTAAATCTTAGAGGCATGGAAATTAATACTCAATAAAATTCAAGTTAATTTTCACACAAAAACTGGTGAGTGAGAAGAAGAAACAAAGTGGGTAGTGTTCCGATTCAGTAATACAATTTGTTGTACACGTCGAGTCTGGCCCGGGCGTAACCTTTGACTTTTAGAACATTCGCTAAGGTTTATCTTTTAGCATGGATGGAAACAACGCATGGTAACCGCGAAACAAATATATTACCTTTGGTATTCAGAATAATTAATTTGTAGCATCTAATTTTTCGTGTAGTATTTTACCCCAGACGCATTTCGCCGCGATCGATGTTTGCTTGGGACTTTTAATTTGACGCGTTATTCATGTTTGGACTAAACTACACTAATACACGATCGAGGTGAAATGCGACTAAAATTAATAGCGTTAAAAACACGATTGAGACACCATGCGATACTTTAAAGTACGATCGAGGTGAAATGCGACTAAAATTTATAACGTCTAAAAAATAAACAATTGTGACATACCTAACGCTCTAATTAAATATACGATCGAGGTGAAATGAGATTCGGTGAATCGCTACAAGGACTTTAAGGAGAAATATATGCTTTTGAGGTAAAGAACTTACAAAATGTTTGTATGCATCTACATATGTATGTAAATACTTTATTGTAAATACTGAAACACAAAAATAATACCAAAAGAAAACAACAAAACAAAAGATTACAAAGGCAAACTTATCCCTAAAAGGGAGGAAAGCGTTTGAATATTATTTCGTTCTATCTGAACTCCAAACCGTATCAGAATAGCAGTGATAAATAATTCAATGAACTACAGTTGAGTTCATAATAAACTTGTGAGCAAACATTTTATCAAAAATATCGACTCTATTGGTAACGGAGTAAAAGCGTGTTCAGATATTTTTGTCCTCAAGTTTTTGAACTCGTACACAAAAAAAATATCATCAAAAACTCATCAAAACTAACAAAAAAAACAAGACGTTACTAGCAACTGTCCGCAACGACACCGGAAGCGATCCCGCGACGGACGCGCCGCCGGAAACGGAAATAGAGACAACACCTCCAACGGAGCTCTGGCACGAGGATATTCCCAATAGTGGGGGGGAAGGAGTGGCATACGCAAATAGCTCGCTGCATGGCATTGAGTGAAGGGTTGTGGTTGGCAGATAATACAGAATGTTTGCTTTAATAAGTAATGTTAAACAATTTAGATTCCTAGGACAACATGGAACTTTCTCATAGTTAATATTATGCTTTTCTATAGCATTATTATCGAATGTCATTACAACAAGGTTATGTGGTGTTAAGTTCAGCTATTCGACAAAAGATGGCGTCATCAAATATCACATGAATATTAAAATGTCTAAAGATATGAAAGATTTATCGTGAATACCTATGAGGCCTTGTCACCTCGGTTACTATACGCAAAGTACCTGGATTTAAGTCAAAATTTGCAAGGTATTACAAATGATTGAAATTTATACAGGGTATCTTCAAATTCTTCGTGAATATACAAGGATTTAGATTTACTGTAAAAGTTTTTCATCGAAATTTTTATTCAAAGTACCTACGTTTTTCTCGCATTTCACTTTGAAATCGATCAATATAGAAACATTAGTCAACCACAATATAAAAGTCCCAAAACATTTACAGGGGTTCCGTTCTGTCAAACGAATCGTCTGACCAGTGGCGTGGCTACATTTACAACCCTGGGAGCAGGCAACGACGCCGTATTGTCTGACGCGCTAACGTAACGTTTACCGTCTCTTTCTAACCCCGACCTACACCGTGTGACAGAAAGAAGTGGTGAAGACGACTGTGATTACAAGTGTGTTAGACAATAGACAATAAGGCCCGGAGCCTGTATTACCTAACGCTTCTGACGCTCGTGATCGCAATCAAATGACAGATTTCGCATACAAAAACTATCATTTTATTGCGATCGCGAGGGTCAGAAACTTTTGGCAACATGGCCTCGATCTTCACGTCACAATGAGACATTCTATGTGGACTTTAACTAATATGGGTACGACTCTGCATGTGTCCTAAGCGGCGCTTCTATGAAACCATACCCTAAAGACACGATAGCACAACATGTGCGGAACACAAATCAATCTAATACATTGCTAGTGGCTAAAACCCTGATATATTTGCGTTGCGTGCTATCTCCCCGGTCTTGTACATCCCCGGGTTTGCTTTATAACATATTTACATACATAGCTACGATGCACCGCTCAAAACGATGCATTGTTGTCTGAACTAGAAACGTTGATTTCACCAATTCTCAACTGAGGTAAAGTAATTAAAGAAGTGCAAAACCGCCTGGTCGACACTACTGGAGACCAAAGGGCTGGGAGCTATCTTTCTCAACGAATCGCCATCGCCATTCAACAAGGGAATGCTGCCAGCATGGGCACCATGCCACGGGGGCCTTTTTTATTTAAGATTTAATTTAGTTAGATATAAGGTTTACTTGTGGTTATTTTTTCTTAATATGTGTATTCTTAGTCTTTAATTTTAAAACATTTAAAAGTGTACGTATTTAGAAGTAAAAGATAAAAACTTAATAAGATAATGTATATTAAATTCAGTAATTTTACTGCTTAAAACGAGGTAAAGTATAAACAACTCAATTATTTTCGATAACATTATGGTAAAATCAATAACTCGAATAGTCTGGAAAAAGTAATGATGGTTGATTATCATATTCATGAATCAATAATCGTCTTTTATGTGCTGTATTCGATTCGTTTCAATCGTAGTTTGAAAATAACTCCATTTGTGTTTATTTGTAAGAACTCAATACGACACGGAAAATGAAAACAATGATTGAAGAAACAAAAAAAAATGATTTTGTTTTTGGTTTAATATTTTTCTCTTGTTAGTTAGGTTCGTATGTGTAGTATAGTACTGTGGTAGTGCCTGAACTGTGGGTGCCAAAGGCCTGACTTTCTTTGACATTTCCACTATCTTCTAAGATACACCGTTTACATAGTTAAAAACTATATTCATTCAAAACGTACAAAGAAAAATCACTAATTTACTATCTTTGTTATAATTTTGAAACGTTTCAATAGTTATGCGAAAGTTTGTTAGTATTTTTGACATTACTCTCTTATGTTAACACTTTAACTGCCCGTGCATTGCATGTACTCGTAATGCATCGTCAAACTAGCTCTGCCACGTCTACGTGACGTCAGAAATGGATGACATTTGTGCATTACCTGTAATTCGCAGACGTACCGACCCATGACAGTTGCGAAAGCGAGGGACAGTTAAAGTGTTAAAATAGTTCGATTCTTTTACAATATCATTGGCACATAGTATATACAACCCCGCTTAGCAGAGATAAACCAATTCTTCCCATACGATGTCGCTAGCGACTAGTAATAATTAAGTTTATAACAACTGTTGCTTTTGTTAGAACTATTGGACGGGCATACCCAAAATCTTATCCCATTACATCTGTTATTTCTGATACAAATACAAATTGTATTGCATTTCACGTATACTTTCAACCCTTATTCATAACGGTAGATTAAAAATCCAACCATCGATTAAATCAACATATTTCCGTAACAGGGCACGTCATGATCCAGCCAACGCACGTCAGTGAACCTCGAGACGTCACCGAACCTCGGCCTACCGTATCACACTAGTCCAGGGTACACTAACCTACATTGTGAACACAGTGGACAGTTTAGAATAGAAAAAAAAATACAAGGGCGACCGGTCGCGATCAGCGCCAGCCGGCGACTGGGGCTCGCGGCCCGGAGGGGGCGGGATGGGGGGTATGAATAGGTACTAATTGACAAACAAGGGTGTATAACAATTTCTTAGATCATGGGGTAGATACGGTGAGAGAAAGAATTGGAAAAGGACGTGTTAACGTAGTCAGTCGATAACGCGGCAGAGTACCCCGGTAATCAGAGCACGTGTTTAGGAAATCTAAATGTACTTATCTAATAACTTTAAACAAGAAGTTCTTATGTTTGTTCATTTATGTGGGAGTGTTTTGGGAGACTAAGAAAACGCGTGTTCTAGTTTTAGCCTTGATTAGACTGATGATGACTATGTCATACAATCTGTACAAAACATTTTGCTATTTTTAATACAGCCAATTAGAAAGCCGTAGATGATTCTTATAAAGCTTAGTGATTCGATGACTTTCAAGCACAGGGTCGCGGGTTTGAAGCCTGAACTCACCTCTGATTTTTTCGGAATTATTGTGCAAAATTACATTTGAATTTTACCATGCTGAAACATCTAACATCTAATAGCATTATGAACGGTTGTGTTGCTCTGAAGATGAGCTCTGATTGAGTTCGAAACGCGTTAGTGTAGTGTCGTAGTCTGGTTGTGGTGATAGACGGGTTTGTGTGGGTTCTTACAGGTGGAAGAACTGCATCACACATTTCCGTATTTGTTTTAGTTAATTTTCTGTTATTTCCTTGATTTAATTCATAAAAATCTTTCGCTTATAAAAGTCTCTCGCTTATAAAAATAAAATAATTAATCCGTGCGAATGAAAATGGCCCTTTGCGTAAAAATTAATCAAATTAATGCTGTTGATAATATGAATGAACACAATTTCTCGGAAAGCCAGAGTTCAGAAGCGACAATGATATTAAAATTCTGATAACCTTTACAGTATCGTAAAATACAGTTTGACGGAAGATTATATCGCTTGGGATTTTAAGTGTTTCATCGCTGTTTGCTTTCAGATGCGGAAAAACTCATGTACCTACCGAGGTGACCAGAAAAAAAAGGTACGCCTAAACATTTAGTGTCTGCTACAGATCTGCACCTTATTGCTATACTAATATAATACAATAGACCCTGTATTCAACACCATCATATATACTATATGCTATATACAACATATATGCTATATAGCAGTACAGAAATTACAGGTAAAGGCTGACCAGAATTTTGTATTTCGTGACAAAATTTGTATTGTATTGTAACTCTTTATTGTTATGATGATTTCCTTTTTCTTGTCTTCCTCTTTAATTTGTAAAATGTCATGAATAAATGTTTTTCTTTCTTTCTGTCTTTCTAAAGAATTATAAAAAACCTCGCCATATTACGGAAAACCAATAGAACTACGTAGTCGGGTCATAAGTTCTGTCACTGATAAAACATGAAATAAAAACAACTAGTTAGTAATTAGTTTTATAATATATATACCAATCGAAAGGTGATAAATTTATCTTTCTGAAAGCTAAATATTTATTCAAAATGTCCTCCGTGACTCTCGATACATGCCCTCAACCTTCGCGGCCAGTCATCTATCGCTGCACGCACGACTTCTATGTCGATTTGTGCCGCTGCTTTGACGATGGATGCTTTCAGCGACTCCAAATTGCGGTGAGGTTTAGAGCATGCTTCCTGCTCTAGATGTTGCCATATTTTGTAATCGAGGGGGTTCAGGTCTGGGCTGGAGGAGGGCCAGTCCTGGTGCCGAATGAAGTCAATTTTACGGCTAGTGAGCCAGGCTTGCGTGCTCTTTGCTTTATGAGCCGGTGCTGAGTCTTGCTGGAATACCCAGTGTCTGTCTTGGAACATTGTACGTGAAAGAGGTTCTACAACGTTTGCTAGGATGGTATTTTGATATACATTGGCACTAATTTTCACACCTTTTTCACAGAAAAACACTTTAGTTAGGCCTGAATATGACACTCCCAGCCAAACCATGACTGATGACGGGTGGTGGCCACGTTGGACACGGGGGATACGCCTGCTCGCTTCTTCACTGTTAGTTGCGTAAATTTTATCATTTTGTTTATTGAAAGTTTCCTCCACAGTAAAAATCTTTTCGTCCGAAAATAGGATTTCGCGGTATTTTTTACCCGCGTACCGCTTTAACAGTATTCGGGATCTTTGAAGCCTAATTTTTTTTAAACGAGCATTAAGAAGATGCCCGGTTTTTTTCCGATAAGCCCGAAGTCCCAAGTCTTCATTTAGTACTCTTTTAATCGTGGGTCTGCTTATACCCATCTGAAGACTTAAAAGTTTTTGCTGGCGCACAGGATTTCTTCTTATTCGCTCCTTCACGGCTTTGATGACGGCTGTAGTCCGAACCGAGCGTGGTCGCCCACTTCTCTTTCTATCCTCGAAAGAAGCAACTTCTCGGTATCGCTTAATGGTACGATATACGAACCTAAGCTTGATTTTCAAATTTTGTAGAAGTTTGAAAATTTGGTTTGGTGCGTAACCACAGCGGTGTAATGCGATAACAGCGATACGGTCTTCCTTCTGCGTCCAATCCATGTTTGAAAATGGCGGGAATGTCAGATATTTTATTTTTTTTAATTCATAAAATATTCGAAAATGAAATGCGATACTTTTTTTTCCAGCCAGGATTCAAATTTTTAAATTCGAACCGTGTGACAGAACTTATGACCTGACTACGTAATTTCTTGCACTGGTAACAATAAATTCAAATGTTATCTGTAAATTTTAGGCGTAATAGCAGGCATTTACAGCGAATTACTAATGAGGAATATCTTCCAATGTCAACATGATGAACGCAACCCTAAAAAATATTGCTCGCCACTTGATTCCTATCTTCAGAACATGACATTACGTACCCCAGGACTTTCTAGGCAAATAGGACATCGACCTCTCCTATCTTGGGGTCTTTGACGACACGAGATGCTAAGCTAATAAATCTTGTTGGGCGAAGGGTATACTGGCCTATTAGGCGAAATACTCTGACAGAATCTGTTTGGGCACAAACTCGTTTCCTTTTATTAGGGTTCCGTAGCCAATATGACGACCGGATGGCTAAGTGGTTAGAGAACCTGACTACGAAGCTTGAGGTCCCGGGTTCGAATCCCGGCCGGGGCAGATATTTGTATGAATAAAACGAATGTTTGTTCTCGGGTCCTGGATGTTTAATATGTATTTAAGTATTTATTTATCTATATAAGTATGTTTTTCCGTTGCCTAGTACCCATAGTACAAGCTTTGCTTAGTTTGGGACTAGGTCAATTGGTGTCAAGTGTCCCGTGATATTTATTTTATTTATTTTATTTTTAATATGGCAAAAACAGAACCCTTATAGTTTCGCCATGTCTGTCTGTCCGTCCGTCCGCGGCTTTGCTCAGATACTATCAAAGCTAATTTATACGAGCTGTCGGTAGGCCTCCAACAAGATGGAGCGACGACTTGGTTAAGATCGCGGGATCGCGGTGGATGCGGAAAGCACAAGACCGGTCTGAGTGGAGAGCCGTGGGGGAGGCCTATGTCCAGCAGTGGACGTCTTTCGGCTGACATGACGTTTACCCGCGGCTTCGCACACGTAAATGATTAGATCCAGCAGCTGAATAGTAATTTCGGGACTTTTAAAAATTCCCGTGGGAATTCCCGAAAATTAAATCGTGGTTTTATCGACGTTACATTAAAAACAATCATGTCAAATTTCATGACTAGCCTAGCGATTGTTGTTTCGTAATTTTATCCTCATTTCGTCGGAATATCGGGATAAAAAGTTGCCTGTTTTATTCCAGATGTCCAGCTATGTACATACCAAATTTCACCCAAATCCATCTAGCCGTTTCAAAGGCGTAACAAACATACTCACAAACTTGCGCGGTTATAATATTAGAAGGACGAGCGAGTCTCTGAATGGGAACAAGGTAATTTGTCCCGATTCAGACGTCGGAAATTATTATTATTTTATTTATTATATTATTTAATTCTGAAATGTATATTTCAGAATTAAATTATTATTATTATTATTTTTAATTTTGACAGTGGAAGCATTCTACACTTCCGCTGAACGTAGATATAGTTAGTGTTTAGTTTTGTAACTAAGGGACCCCATACATCCCTGTATTATTATTATTTTGTATTTTTTTTCTCTTTAATTGTATACTGTAGTTTTTAAGTATTTTATTAGTAATTAGTTTATGATGAAAAAATGACTTTCTGCCAAGTTTCTTGCGGCGCATTCTTCTTGGCAATGATGGTCTTTCCGAAAGCGCTGGTAGTTTAAAAAAAAATGACGTGTAAAAGTACCCATTGCGGCCTATTTGCTGAATAAATGATTTGAATTTGAAAATTTGAATTTGAAAAAACATATTTCGTTGATCTTATTTTAATTAAGCTTTCGTCTCACAAGGCAAGCAATTGCGAAAATACACACGGAAATAACAAATCGACCGGGGAAAATCGTATCTTTTCAATACTATAAAAAGCTTCGAATAAAAAAAATATCATATGAATTTAGAATTCATCAAGCAAATTTCGGAATAGAAACGATAACTACAGTGCAGTCGAAAGCAAAAAAAAATATCTTTACACTTTAGCACCTGTCATGTGTATACCTTCTAACAGTTTTATACAATAGTTCAAACAACTATTGACAATGACAAGCTAGCACAGTGTGAAGATACGACTTTGTCTGTACCACGAACTACACGAATCAACATTTCGTCACGACTTTTCCTTATTGGCAACATTCCGTCTAAAATACTTGTATCTATTCGGTCCACCTTTGTCCCATTCTCTACCGCCCCAACATATTTTATATCCCGTATAAAATTCGCAATAACTCTCTTCTAGTCCTGGAAAGGCTATTGATGTAATCTTTCGTCCGGGAGCCCCGCTAATCCGTCGTCATGGCGACTTTTTATCCACTTTTGTCGTCCACCCACATCTACTTACTCGCTATACGTCTCCAACGTTTATTATTTAAGGTCGACCGGGGCTATGTCGTCTACGGGGCTAATGCGTCCATTACAATTATCATAAGAAAAACATAAATAAAATAAATAAATAAATATCATGGGACACTTGACACCAATTGACCTATTGACCAAACTAAGCAAGGCTTGTACTATGGACACCACGCAACGGATAAACATACTTAAATATAAGTTGATAAATACTTAAATACATATTAAACATCCAAGAAACGAGAACAAACATTCGTATTATTCATACAAATATCTGCCCCGGCCGGGATTCGAACTCAGGACCTCAAGCTTCGTAGTCAGGTGCTCTAACCACTTAGCCATCCGGTCGTCAACATCCTTTACAACTACTCACGCCGTTTTTTTAAAGGCTTTGCCACTAAAAGTACAAAAAATGATCACTAGATGTAGTGGTCGTGCTTTTTTTTTAAAACTAATCCGCCAACGAGAATGTTTTTGTTCAACTAATTACCCTACTTAGGCTAGAATTCAGCGTACAACATAATTAACACAATTAACATAATTAACTTTATCATGTTTGCTTTTCTAAAATTATCTCGATTAAAATCATTCCGACCAATCCGATCACATAATATCAATAATAGACGCTTTCAACCCACCTGAGGTTATAGCGTCTAAAAATCCCAGCTTTTACAGAAACGTAATTTACACGTAAAAGTTATTAAAAATGGCACTAAAATATGAAATTAGATCAAATATGCTAGCTTAAATAAGTTATAGCTTTTAAGGATACATAATGTGTTTGTTATAATCTGATAAATATGCTGTTTAAAGTATTGTGGCGCATTAGCCCCGGTTGACCTTAGTTGTTGTTAGATAGGTACTATTTAATCTTAGAATTATTTGTTTTCTATAGAAAAAACGCCGAATAAGATGGTCATGTCGCTTTAGATGGATGCCTTTCGATTTGTCAGTGAATTTTATTCCAGTTTTATTAGGGGTTCATACCGAGGACGGACAATAAATAACTTCGAAACCTCGACATGTTTTTCCATTTCTCTTTGACTCAATAACGTCTCCGTCAATAGTCGACCAAATGCTTCACTATTTATCAAAGTGCCTTTATAAAAAAAATAGGATCCTGATTGTTAGATTGGCTTGTATGTGATAATACTCTATTTAGGGTAACAAAAACCCTATTGCTAAGACTTCGCTGTCTATCCGTCTGTCCATCTGTCGCCAGGCAGTATCTCATGAATCGTGATAGATGAAGCTTCATTTTGGGCAGCTACTAACTCGACCAATATAGTTAAGACGCTTGAAATTTTCACAGATTATGTATAATCGTGGCCGCTGTAACAACGAATACTAAAAACAGAATGAAATATACATTTAAAGGGGGGCTCCCATACAACAAACGCGATTTTATTGCAATTTTTTGCAACATTCAATGTTGTATGGTACGGAACCCTTAGGGCGCGACTCCGACTCGCACTTGGCCGGTTTTTTACTGACATAGAACCTCACTTACAATGAACATACTCACGATTCAATACGCGTCGATATTAAATTTCGTCCTTACCTGCAAAAGAAAAGTTAATAATGAAACATGCTGACATCAAATAATAAATTATTGCAACGAGAACACGAGATGGAATTTTTTTCCTCTTCAAATGATTTCGGTTATGGAATGTTCATTCTTTATTCTTGGGATATTAAATTTTAACAGGCACCTAAATAATTTGCATAATTACATGCTCCCTTGCACGCTTGCTTAATTGCTTGCTTCTTTCAAATGTTTATGGTTCACGCGAGCGAATCCGCGGGTAAAAGCTAGTAGTGCATACATCGAGAAAATTGACAATGTAAGTAATTGGTGGTCATATCACTTTAGAATGTAAACAAAGTCCTAAAATGTCGCAATATAAGTGAAATGGAAGTTTTTCCGACCATTTCGACACAGACAGACAGAGGTTTCAAGCGTTCGTTCGTATATTATTCCACTTCTTCAGCCGCAGAGGCACCCGTACCACTACCATGAGTTTACAGTGACCGTACTCGATAGTGACGGCGTAAATTATTTGTATGGAGAATTGTACAGCGCCTCTACAAATAATTTACGCCGTCGCTATCGAGTACGGACACTGTAAACTCATAGTAGTGGTACTGAAGTTTTTAGCTCACGTATCATTTTTTTTCTCGTGCAGTCAAGCTGCATGCTACATTTGACCCTTTTTAATGCCAGTTTAAATAAGAAAAACAACATGAAGTTCACTTAGAAAAATTATCAATTTTAAGTTACGAGCTTTTTTAAAAGTAGTGACGATATAAAATTTGCACAATTTTTCCTGCAAGTCTAAACTATGCTTTATCGACGTCGGATCGACTCGGAATTTGTAACTAGGTACAGTCATAAACAAATACAGTCAACAAGAGCTAAGTTATTATTACTATCGTACGTCGCAAACTGTATACATGTAGTATTACTCAAGCATATATTCCCGCACAGGATAGTTAAGCTATATTCAAGCGTAATTACAACGGAGGCATGTTTGCTGGTGTAATGATACGTGTTCGTCAGGTTGTTCCAAGGAGGTGGTGACGTCATAATAGTGGGGCTTGTGAATGTCATAACGACGTCTTATCAAATAGAAGAGACGTACTGACGAGCTATTCAATTCTATAACCCAACATAGGGCGTTCTCACGAAACGACGGTTTGGCGCGATTTGTTTTCTTATGACAGCAAAATTTTATTTAACTATTCGTTATATTTATTTGTTAGAATGCCGCTATAGCAACTGCCTTAGGAAGTCCACTGTTGGATATAGGCCTCCCCCATAAACATCCAGTTTTTTTTATAAATATAAGCTTACGTTAGTTGCTTTGAAACGGCCTGCATCCACCGTCAACCTGCGGCCTTAAACATCCGTCCATTTTGTTACTGCAGGCTACTCCGAAACTCGAAACTCGAAGTTCGTGTCGTGCGGTCCCTCTTATACTATTTAATACGAGAGCGAGAGGGACCGCACGACACGAACTTCGAGTTTGGGAGTAGCCCTGCTGGATCTCCCACGCTACGCTTTGATTTTCAACTTTTCGGTCCCAATTGTCGAGGGTGGAGACGACTGCACACATGTATATGTACTGATCAACTCCGCAAAGACAGTTCGCAACTATATCTCAACTGGCTACAGTATCACAATCAGAACACACGCAAAGGGATCTATCACAATGCGAACTTAACAGTCGAGCTGTCACTGCCAAATGTTAGTTGCGAACTTAGACCAAGTTAGTTCATAGACTCGTTCACTTGGAGAGATAACAAACTGTTACTGTTATTATAATGTTGCAGGTTGTTCAGGCGAGAAAACTGAATCACATGCCGCTTAGTAACTTTATTACTGCTAATGTCAAGTGGAAAAAATCAAAAAGTGGTTATTACAATAAAATTTTACAGAGAAGTTGCCTAAGGTTTGTGTTAGGATGTCCTGTGTTGTGTGCTGGGAAGCCTTATGTGTGTTTATAGGTTAAAAAATGTTCTATATATTTTTTAAAGACAGTTACTTAATGTCAAGGGAACAGAGATTTAAAATGAGGGTTTTCACAAAGGCGAAATATCGCTAGATGGTGTTAGTGTCGTGAGGTCCGTTTGACGTTTGCTCGTGATTGGTTAAAAAACTAAATGAGCCAATCGCAAGCAAACGTCAAATAGACGTCACGATACTGACGCCATCTAGCGATATTTTGCCTCTGTGAAAACCCTTATTAAGCTAAATCCATACTAATATTATAAATGCGAAAGTGTGTTTGTATGTTTGTGTGTTTGTCCGTCTTTCACGCCGTAACGGAACGACAGATCGACGTGATTTTTGGCATAGAGATAGTTTATTAGCGAGAGTGACAAAGGCTTCTTTTTGTCCCAGAAAAATGCAGTTCCCGAGGGAACAGCGCGCGATAACCGAACACGCGGGCCCCAGCTGCGGGAAAAGCTAGTACCTAGTACAATAAAAGTATACAGTCAGAAAAAGTTAAAAAGTCAGTTCCGCGTGTCTTTACAAATTACTAATCAATCAGTACAGTTTCATGAGCCAAGTTGCAATTACAACAAGGATCCTCGATAAAGCGCGGAAGCGGCTGTAGTCCAATTATCCGATGCATCAAGCGCTGGATTCGAACTGCAACTTGGCAGCGGCAGCGCCGGGCTGCTGGCAGCGCGCCCGCGATGGCGATGGGCGGGGAGCGAGTTAGGGCGGGTTTTACAGGGGTGTGACTCTCTAAGGGCCAGGCCATATCACCTTGGCGCGGCGCTGGATTGCGGCGCATTACTGTTATAGTCTTGTGTTTGCCGCAACCACCGCGATTCCGCGATCTTAACCAGGTCGTCGCTCCTTTTGTTGGAGGCCTATCGACAGCTCGTCTCCCGGTCCGCGGACGCCATTCGAGAACCTTCTGACCCCATCGGCCATCAGTCCTGCGAGCAATGTGCCCCGCCCACTGCCGCTTCTGTTTCGCAATTCTTCGGGCTATGCCGGTAACCTTCGTTCTACTGCGGTCCGGTCTGAGTGGAAAGCCTTGGGGGAGGCCTATGTCCAGCAGTGGATGTCTTTCGGCTGACATGATGATGACGATGATGACTGCTATAATATACTGCAAGATCCAGATCATTAGGATGTCACTGTATATTATTGCACGACGCGGCAACGTTCCGCACTCTGGTGTCCTCTTTTCCTCAGTTTCACGTAACGCGGTGAAGACGTGGGCAGGCCTTAGGGGGCCTCCTTGCCAATTTATGAACTTCCCCCTAAAAATGTGGCGAAAATTAAGAACGACTAACTATGCTTACAAAATGGAGAAAAAAAATTACAAAAAAAAATTTTTGCGGTAAATACCTCCCCATACACGTAAAGTGAAATCCTTAGCTAAATATGACTTGACTTTTTCGTAACAGCTACGGAACCTTATCTTAGACGTGTCCAACACGCTCTTGGCCGGTTTATTAGTGTAAGAGGCTGTACGAAGCCTTCAACTTTAAAAATCATCTCTTCGCCTTTTTTTATTCTTTCTTTTTTTTCCTCGCTATCACTGACACCACACCCGATAGGACTCGTTACTTAGCGAATGCACCTCGTTCCGGACGGCTGCTCTTTACGGCCGCGTCGACACAACTTTACTTCGCGATCTACTACCATGCACCACTACCATGAGTTTACAGCGACCGTACACGATAGCGACGACGTAAATTATTTGTAGAGGCGCTGTACAATTTTCCATACAAATAATTTACGCCGTCGCTATAGAGTACGGACACTGTAAACTCATGGTAGCGGTACTGTTATCGCAAGCTTTTGCACCGCTGCAAGTAACGCCACACTAAACTTTAGAAATACCGAATTAACGACACATACAAATCGAATTTAGAGAGTGCAGTGCACATTACACGTACTATGTTTTGTATACTTTGTTCGTATTGAAAATCTAAATTAAATGACACGATGAAGTGTTTCTGTCTGAATGACTGATGCCTCAAATGTACATACGTTTTAAGTAATGCAATTTGCAACAAGAATCACTTACATAAACAAGTAATAATTATGTATAACTTCAACAAGTGTGCGTATGTGCGTGTGTGCGTGCGTGCGTGCGTGCTTGCGTGCGTGCGTGTGTGCGTGTGTGTGTGTGCGTGTGTGTGTGTGTGTGTGTGTGTGTGTATACATAGGTACATATTAACTTCATCAAAAACATCTGAGCGAGCAACATCTATATAAAAAGTTATTCCAAAATAAAACAAGCTCCGCATTTTGAAACACGTTTCTCTCGAAAGTTACGAGATTTCCCGTTAACAGAATTTCCCTCAATTTTTCTTTCATTACCTTCTAATAGATTGACATTGATTTTGTAAGGGCACTTTCAACTTTCGCGTTTCAGTGAAAATATTTCGCGAAAGGAATTTCGTGATGTAATTAGCTTAAAATAACTTTTACGAGATAATCTAGAGCAGACGGCATTTTAAACGATATAACCAAAGATTTTTTTTTATTCGACTGGATAGCAAACGAGCAAGTGGGTCTCCTGATGGTAAGAGATCACCACCGCCCATAGACACCTGCAACACCAGGGGGATTGTAGATGAGTTGCCAACCTAGAAGCCTAAGATGGGATACCTCAAGTGCCTGTAATTTCACCGGCTGTCTTCCTTTCCACAAATGGACGGATGACCTGGTTAAAGCCGCGGGTTCACCAACCAACGCAACTGGAGGTCTATGGGGGAGGCCTATGCCCAACAGTGGACGTTTTACAGCTGATATGATGATAATGTACCACCATTTGTCATAGGCATTGGGTAGGACAGTTTAAAGTTTATAGGTTTACAACATGGGGTCATAATAGCCGCAAGGTTGTCTAGCGAAATGAAGCCGCATGTAGGTACTTTTTTACTCGACTACGGCAAAGTCAAAGGAAGAGTAATGATTTTAGCAGTTTTTCATAATAGCTTCTTAATAACCTGGATATCATGACATAATACACACAAAATAAGAAGGTCCATTATCGGTTGATGGTCAAGATGGTCAGGAGCTCAATTTTTGGCAAAGCAAAGTATGATCGCTACAACTTTTCATTGACTTCTAGTGTTTGCTAGCTAAACGAAGTCAAGCTTGAACCGGAGACTACTATCTGACACCCGAGCGCTCGAAGATCGCATTACCCATCTCTTTCTCCCCTAATCCTACACCGTTTGACAGAAAGAAATGGTGAAAACGATTGTCATTCCAACTGTGTTAGGCAATACGGCCTCGGGTTCATCATCAAGATTCATTGTTTTTAAACAGAACGGCCTCGAATATATTCCGAAAAACAATCACAAAGACTGTTTTTCAAGTACAATTTTCTTAAATAAAACTATTTTTTTTACCACTTTAATTTTAGCGCAAGTTATCATTGCCAAGTTTTCATTTCCGTATCTAAATCATCCGACGAGACGGTGATGGAGTTCACTCGTAAATATCCGCTAGTCGGGACAAACAAAACTCCGAATACTCATAGTGTAGTACCAGAAGACGGACTGTTGTTGCGGCTGCTGGCGCGGACATTGTTTTTTCTATTCATCGCGTGTGATGCGAGGTAACTTGGTACACAGTGAGCGATTCGGCCACGCAATGGACAGAGAACGCGCTCGCCGCTCCGCCGGTAGTGGCGAATAGTAGCGCGTAGTAGTGGCCTGGCCGTTATTAATTGGGTCCCGTGAATTATGACCAAGTTCCTTAGTTGCTTATAACTAAAAGAAAACTCGCTAGAGTCGGACTTATGCACTAAGAGTTGCGTATAAATCAGGCATGTCAAAATTATACCTAGCGTAGGTAAACGGTCGAATTTCGAAAGAATCTAGAGTAAGCAGAGAATTTTCCCCGTCTGCAGCAATCTCTAGTCAGTAATTCAGCCCTCACGTGGCTAATGTAGCTAAATCTACAGGGTGGAAAAAACAACCGCAACGTGAAGTAAGAAAGTAGCTTGCTATTTTGCATTCTGTTCGTTGTACGTTGTATGACATCATCATCATCTGAGGCATTACAGCCGCGGATGGGCCTTAGCCTGGTCCAGTAAATCTCTCCGATCCGATCTGTTTATGGCTTTCCTTTTCCAGCTTATCACCCCCAGATTCTTGGTGTCCTGTTCGACGCCGTCCAACCATCTCAGCTTAGGCCTGCGTTGTATGACATCCATGTAAAATTTTTAACCGACTTCAAAAAAAGGAGGAGGTTATCAATTCGGTTGTATTTTTTTTTTATTTATTTTTTTTTTTTTTATGTTTGTTACCTCAGAACTCCGTCGTTTGTGAACCGATTTCAAATTTTTTTTTTTGCGATCGTCTAGGAATGCTTTCAATTAGGTCCCATAAGCACCAAATCAGGATCTGATGATTGGATCCTAAGGAAATCGAGGGAACTCTTCAAATGTTGTAGGGACACCTGTGGTAATTTGGATATATTTTGCAGTAACTCGTGCATTTGCTCTTGGAAATCATAATTTGGTGAAGTGGAACTGATGATGAAGACCACATTTGACCAACAGAGCTACTACTCAATAACAAGTACTTCACGGGTTGAATTTCAATTACTTTAACACAGTTGCTAAGCAATTTATGCTCGTCGTAATGCATATGATAAAATGGAATGGGTGGTGAAGCACCAGGACTCCTCAATTATGAACGTCTCTGCATCAGAAAAAGCAATCTTTCGTAAAAGGTGTCAAGCAGTTGACATTAAGCTATTGTATCTTAGATTATTAACACTAAAAAGCGTGCAAAAAAAAATTATAACAAAAAATTGAACCGACTACAAAAAACCATGAAAATAATTTTCTACCAGTCTGAAGTGGGAACTATGGCCCAAGCCCTTTCATTCTGAGTGGAGGCCTGTGCCCAGCAGTGGGACGTATATAGCCTGGGACGAAACTGAAGTCGGTGCCTCAGTACGAGACAGCAGGAGTGATTGAAGTCTAATATATAAAGTATGGGTATGTATATGGGTATGTATAACGTATGTAGGTGAAGAAGACGACTATAGGTCCACTCCTGCTGGCTCGTGCTGAGGCACCGACTTCAGTTTCGTCCCAGCCTATATACGTCCCACTGCTGGGCACAGGCCTCCACTCAGAATGAAAGGGCTTGGGCCATAGTTCCCACTTCAGACTGGTAGATAATTATTTTCATGGTTTTTTGTAGTCGGTTAAATTTTTTGTTATAAAATTTTTTTTTGTTTCTAGAATTAGGAATTTTACACGAATCTCGATTTTAGATGTTATGCTAAGTAACCTATATACGATAAGGTAGCCATAAGCTAACTGAATCTGGTAGGGTTAACGGGCAGGAGCCCATGCCTATGTCTCCCGAAATACCCTGGGTACTGTAGGTACAATCAGCTAAATAAGTGGTCTACCAATTTTTAAACAAGTTCATATGAAATAATATGTCGCTAAAGTCGAACTTTCAAGTTGTCTATCGGCATTATTGTTTAAACTTTAGTGGCAGACCACGTATTCGGTTGATGGTATAATATATAATCATCAACGTTTATTACTCACGATTCGATACGCGTCCATATTAAATTTCGTTCTTACCTGCAACAGAAAAAATGATAATGAAATGTTGAAATCAAATAATAAATTATTGAAACGAGAATGAGAGAAGAATTTTTCCTGTTCAAATGTTTTCGGTTAAAACACGCGCAATGTTTTGGTTCCGCATTTGATATTCAATTTAAACAGTACCTAGATCTGTTTACTATTCTTATTCCTACAACATAAGAAAACGACTCTTAAACAAAGAAACATCGCAAAACGTTTTTGTAAAAAAAAATCCTGACCGTTGTTTTCGTCGACTCTAACTTGCCCATCTCACTTACTTGTTTAGGTATACGAATTATATTATTATATTGTCTTCCTTTCTTTTTGTTCTTTCTTAAATTCGTTTTCAACGTTTTCACGTTAGGATTCACGGCAGGATTAGCGCGAGCAAGATGGTGGTAGCAATCCGTTTCCATTTTGGTTCGTTTAAAAACTTTGTTTGTTTGTTTATACTCCTTATTGTACAAAAAGGAAACACAAAAATGTTACACAAAAAAGGAAGTGCTAAGTACAAAGACGGACTTATCCCTGTAGGGATCTCTGCCAGTCTACCTTTGAGTGGTAGAGAAGAGCAATCGAAAAAAAAATTAGGATCGACAAATAGAGAACATTTGAATAAATATAAATGCATATGTATTTAAACCCTAAGTACCTAAATATACAATATATACAATATTATACAGAATACAAAACATTTAGGTATATACCTGTTACCAAATATAAAACAAATAAATACACAAATTTTAATATAAAGGATAACTACTCACTAAATAATCAAGGAACATGTGTGAGTCACATCTTCTTCAACTTTATGTACCCATTTAAGCTAGCTCCCTCCAGCACTGTCTACGTAAAGCCTTAACAGGGCACACAATTAACAACTCCCAAGTCTTACCACCTCATTACACGCCTTAAACGAGAAATGATAACCGGAACGTTCAAAACAACAGTCTTAATGAGGCAAACTCCGATAATACCCTGTCGCTTTACTTCAACATCCAAGCGCCCGAAGTAATGTAATTAAATAGGATAATGCTACAAAGTACTTGACTTTCTGAACCAGAAATGCAGAAGTTCAAAGAAGAACGATAAAGAGCGTAGCCGTGTTTGAAAAAGCCACCCTTTCATCAAATGTCTACTGTATTTTTTGTAATATAAGCTTCTAAATATGACTAGTATTTATTTCCTCTAAGCTTCTAAATATGACTAGTATTTATTTCTTCTAAGTTTCAGTTTCCTATCTTTGTTATTTTCTGAGATAAGTATTATGAAGAGCTATTTCGCTTGGCTAGAGACCGGAAACAGTTCGCAGAGCTGACGGTGGGTCTCCAGTAATGGAGAGCCATAGGAATATAATAATATCAAGAAAACATTAATATTTATATTATTATATATAAGGCGTATTATAAAGTTAATGATTAAATTATGGGCAGGGATATTTGGAAATAATTCCGATCCGCATCAGAGAAGATATTAAATGCTTGTAATGTATAGATATCATGTAATAATATTGTAAATCTGTTAAAAAAAATATAGCTCGTTGAGTTTCTTGTCGGATTCTTCTCATCTCAACGGAGGTTTTTCCGAACCGGTGGTAGGGATTTTTTGTTATAGCCTAAATTGAATATTTAAAGACATTTTGACTTTGACTTTGAATAGAAAAAATAATTTAACAGAAAAGTGCATATAAAAATAATAATTATGTTCGTTTATGCCTTTTGGTGTATAGTTAAATACAAAGGTTCCACTCTGGTACATGATTCATTTTGTTCGAGTGTACATGTATCTCAACGTTGGCCAATTGTATATCGTCACTATTTTGAAAATATCTCGTATCTCAAATCAATACGTCAGCTAATTTGACCCTTAAAACAATGTTCTTTAAGTTCAATCGGAAAGGTCATCGATTTTGAGATACAAGCTTTTTTCAAAGTAGTGACGAATTGTTTCTCTATTTTTGTACAATAAAAGGTTATACATAAGACACGTCAGGGCAAGGGAGTCTCCAAAAGGCTACAGCTAAATCTTGTTTAGGCTCGCTACGTCAAAAGAACCGCGTATCAGCGCCGTCTGTTCGTAAGTAAATAATAAATATTTACTCCTTATGTAGGACGCGCGCGGTCTTGGCATTTACAAGTATTTGTCTAACGCGATACTTGTCCATGCTTGGGTTGTATTATCGTTTGTGGAAAACATGATAATGTGGTGTATTAGTAAGTAGCACAAATAAATAATTTATATACGACTAGAAGTCGCCCGGCGAATAATTCTCTACCACTACCTCGTTGAATAAAAACTACGAGAATCCTATGTCCGTCTCAGGATGACAAACTACCTTAAAACAAATTTCATCTAAATCGGATTTGCGGCTTAAGCGTGAAAAGGTAACAGACAGACAGTTTTTTCGCATTTAGGGTACCTATTAGTAATGATCATAAATGTCATATTCAAAACAAGATACCTAATCCATCATCTTGGAAGACTCACTGATGAGCACACACAATTGAAATGCTTCGCCTCCCACTTTCTTTCACTAAACAGCTCATGGCAAATTTCAGGTATAATTTCGCACCTAAATGCCGAAAAACCTACAAGGCGCCAGCCCGGGTTCGAACCCACGACCTCCCTAATAATTTAATAGCCCAAAGGCTATAACCACGACTACCTGATTACCCAATTAGTAAAGATACAAAGGCAACTTTTTAAAACGCTCTACAAGAAAGAAATATTTTCCACCGCCATTTTCCCTCTATCCAACAAAGGGTGTTTAAAACTGGTTTCACAAAACATCCCCCCCGTAGATGAGAGTTCCTTGACCCCGGAAGCGGCTAGACTAGACCAGCGAGACTAGTGTGCTCACCTGGCGATCGATGCGGCGAGCCGGCTAGTCTTTAGTACCACTGTCTGGGATACGGAAGTCGACGGTAATTTTGCTTTGTTTGAAGTTTCGCAATTTTTCACATCCAGTGCGAAGAAAATCACTACGAACCATTTTTATTATAGAAATAAAAAATATTCTGGAAGGTCTTGTGACTAGCAGTGGGACATATTATATATGGGACTCAAGCCAATAGTTTTTTTATAGAGAATACATCAAACTATAATAACACTTTCACTGCTTGGACATGTCCATTGTCCAGCACTGCAGCTGACTTTAGACTTAGAAAAAGTAACGGAAGTGTTTTAAGAAAATATAGTCAATGAAATGTAATATAATCTTACAAGACAATCTAAATCTCTGTTGGTTACAACGGTCTTATACTTGTATACTTGTAAGTGTATCCCTGAAATGACCCATGCTGTTGCATGCCGTTATCGGTCTATGAGCGCGGGAGCCTACAATTTACATTAATTTAAACGTCTTATTCATATACTGCTGGCATGTTCAATAAACAAATTAAATGTTAATCAAGTGCAATGAAAGTCGGACAAGCTTTTAATACATTAAACCCTCCTTCATCACACTCCGGTTAACCCTCACAACACAAAATCAATGCAATCAACGGGATCCAAACTTCATCACGCGCCAGGCCAATGGAAACTGGATCGAGACATATGGCAACATGGCTTGTTTTCCCATACTTATATCCATGTAACATGCTCACTGCTTCGGTGTATGAATATGCAATGCATTTGCAAATTCTACGTAAGCTGTACGATATTGGAGTAGGTGGGGTATTGGAAATTTGTAATATGGACTACGTCAATGTAAGCGAAGCTTTCAGTAAAGTCTTTAGACTGTAGATTTTAAGGCTTTAAGACTTCCGACTATGGGTACTTCATACGTTTTATTATCGTCTGATAGACCTCATAGATATTTAAATCGCATTGCATGATAGCAATAAAATAAAGTGAAGAAATGGAAACATGCTTTATAGGTATTTATGACGTCAATAACATTTTAATTATCATAAATAATGAACTACTTACAATATTGGCTTGACATTTAAAAAATAAACGATATAAAAGATTTCGCAAGCGCTGCAAGAAGTAAAAGAATACTTTACAAGATTTAACAAAATGACGTAGTTATAAAATTAACGTACAAATGATATATAAAGAGTTTTTTTAACGCGTGTTCTAATTAAAATAAAACAAATATAAATACTTATTTTAAGGAGAATCTCTATTTTTAACATAAAACAGCCATTACAAGTTTTATAGCCCAATTAAGCAAAGCCGGACATAGTAATAAATTAACGAATTAAAGCATAATACTAAGCCTAAAAACTCGTTACAAGGTTTAACATTACGATTTCACTTTTACGAAAATATTAGGTACACCGCTTGCATAATTATTTTCTTGTTATTTATCACTTAACTTATTTTTTTATAAAATTGGGTAAATACCGTATTAAATATATTTTTTAATTACGACAATGTTACGGCCACGTGTCCCGTGCCTGTATACGTGACCACGGCTGCTAAAATATGACCAAAACGTCGACGTACCTAATTCTAGAAATGTAGAGTCCTTTTTGATCTGTTAGACCTTTTTCTTGTGGGATCACATCTATGAATTATACATGCCTTTAGGTACCCTTATACCTACTCTGTTACCTTCTTATATTAAATTATTTTCTGTTAAAAATGACATTTCTAATACAAGGCTTTTTTTGCTTAATGCACTTTCTGTTGACTGTACTTTTATTGTCATCCAAACTACATTTCCGTACTAAATTTCAAGTTGATGCCATTAACCATTGAGGAGTTCCCACCTGTGGAGATGATCGTGGCTGGACCACTAGGTGTTACTACCAGATCATTGTATTGTCACCAGATTTACACAAGTATACTAAATTTCAAGTCAATCCGACTATTGAAAGTTGTTTAAAGGACCCCGGACCTAAAGTATGGCAAATGTGGTTTTGAGATTTTGATATGTTATAGATTTCTGTCCTGAACAAAAATCTCTAAAAAACTAAACTAAACTCGGAAAAGAACTCGGAAACATAGATAGCACCTTTAGAGACTTGTTCAAGACTTTGAAATCAAAATCAAAATAACATATCAAAATCTCAGGATATTTAACTGAAACCACATTTTCCCTACTTTGGTCCGGGGCTCTTTAGCTACCTAGATTTGATGCAAAAGATTTGGTTTTGATACAAATTGACCTAGTAAAGCAACAAGCGATGTATATTGTGGCGAGCAACGCCGGGCTTGGCATTCCTCTCGCCTAATGGGAGTTGAGGAAACGATGATTAACGATTTAATAAATTCGCACCCCGTCGTATAAATTACTCGCCGGTTTAAATGTAGCTTATTGTTGGAAACATACGCGCATAAAGTTCGGACGGGAACGCTGCGGTATTAATCAAAAGTATTTTTTTTAATAAACGTTACCTTCACTAAAGGGAGATGGGCCAATCATTTAAAGCCCCCTTCATCCCAATGCTGACCCTATGGTCTATACCTCCTCTAAGAATTTTCATTCTTCTCACACCTTCAGGCAGGGGCTTTAATTCCCACACGAGCCTAGTGCAGATCGGGAACTTCACTCACATACATCACTGAACTACACTATACGCAGATCTGTGAATATGTTTTTCCTCACGATGGTTTGCTTCACCAAAGAACACACTATAATGTCAAATGCAATTCCGCATATACCTTAATGGCGATAGCAAAATTATCCACTTAACTTAATTTGAAAAAATAAAAATTCAAGACATATAACATACAGTCCTTACCTAATTCAATTTTCGTCGTGTTATTAACCTTAGTAAAAGTGAATCTCTCTGCTCTCTACTTAATCAGGTGCTTACTTTTTAAACCCACTTCAAATACTAAAACTATTACGTATTAACTTAACGTTATTGGTGCAGATTGCAATTTACTGAGAAAACATGACTCAGCATAAGATGGGTGTAATAACCGCCACAGTGCCGTTCCGACTTCAGCCTCGTACGTTTAATTTTCTGCTAATCCTAACAGAAACAAAGAAAACCGCAAAGAGACAAGTTATCGGGTACTTTTTGTCTCGTTGCAAATTACGCGTACAACGCAGATTTATCTTCGGGAAAACGGAATGGGAGATAATCGAATTTAAATATGTTACCTGGGATACATTCTACATAATGGCTGAATAATCCAAACATAAGGTAAAGTATGTAGATTAGAGAGAAATGAGAGTCGAAGTCGAGACTGCTAAGCTGAAATGAGACAGGGTTGCCATGACTGGGATGACTTTTATCTAAAGAACTGGATTACCAACGTATGATAGGGGCAGAAAACTTTTCATTTTATAGTTTAAAAAAAAAATATTGCAATTTTACAGTTAGCATTCTTAGGCAACTTATTCTTTGACAAATAATTATTTGGTAACATTTCATTTTGTCATTGTTGTATCATTTAATGCATTACATACGATTCATATACTAAACGAGGTTTCATTGTCAAGAAAAGTATTTCAGGTCGTTTCAATGAAATAACCCGTCGCCGGTTTTTTGTACACTTTGTTACGTAACCGGTTAATATTTTTGTAGATAGAAGGATAGACGCAAACTTCCAAGAAATAGGTGCACGTTACTTTAGCGCGCAGTACGTAATCTCCACACGTACAATGTGTATTGCGCGTCAAGCGATTAAATCGAGTGACGCGTCTTCATGCTCTACAATTGTTAACATATTTATGACATAACAAAAGACTACTATGTATGGGTCTTTACATAGGCAAGGCAAGAGAGGTAACGTTGATTGAGAATACGGACGAAACGGTCCATGATGGCGGAATGACTAGACGATGTGATGAGCTGGATCCACTGCCGTCTTTTGTCTTCGGCCCAAGCACAGGGGCCCCTTAAATATCGTATTTCGAAAAAAATGTTTTTTACTGTAATTTGATCTTTTCATAAATAGGTATATAAATATCCCGGGACAATTCACACCAATTACTTAACCTAGTCCCAAAGTAAGCTTAGCAAAGCTTGTGTTATGGGTACTAAGCAACGGATAAACATAATTATATTGATAGATACATACTTAAATACATACAATGAATACATATTAAACACCCAAGACCCGAGAACAAACATTCGTATTTTTCATAAAAATATATCTGCCCCGACACGGGAATCGAACCCGGGACCTCAAGCTTTGCAGTCAGGTTCTCTAACCACTAGGCCAACTGGTCGTCTAAAATTCATGTTTCAAAAGATTTGTTTTTGCCTGTTGCTCTTAAGTGCTACCTGGCACTAGAAGACGGTTCTGACTGAATCTGATTTGAGATCTAATGCGGTTGCGTCAACCACTCTAGCGCCGGCTTAATACTGTTTGAGAGATAGAACTTGTGAAGTCAATGAGTACCTACGTATGTACTTAAGATAGTTGCAATAGATGACACCACACCATTACTGGTGACGCAGTTAGTAGTATTCGACGTATAAAGCCTGGAGTTTTTTTGGGGCACACCACCCCGGGCGGAATTAACCTAAATTTAATTCCATCCAGCGACGCACAACCGAAAAACTTATTTCGTCTTCTCAATAAAGTGCGTCGCGTCACGATTTAAATTTACCCTAAGTAATGAGCTAACGAAATAACGGAGGCTTGTCTTCGAAAGTCTGTGCATCAGCGTCGTCACCAGGTGTCCAAGGTTGCAGGAAACAGTCACGCTGTTTGACCTCCCCCCCCTCGTCACACCTGACTGCGTGTACTTGGCGAACTGTTGCGAAATAGCCAGCTGAAGCCGCGCCTCTTGAACAGACGGTCAAAAACCTGATGGAAATGTTTTGGAGCATATCAAGACCGTTTGAGGGTTTCGTATCCAAGGACACGTCAACGGGAATCTCATGGAATTTTTCAAAGATTAGTTTTTGTTTTTAGAATACAGAAGCAGGCGTTGTTACTTGTGAAAATTAAAGTCCTCTTTTTATCGTTATAATTATACTGCACTCGTTTTTAAAAGTAGCTTTGGCTTTGCCCGCGTAGTAAAGTAAAAAAATTAGTTCAAATGAAATTTGAAAAATTTCGGACTTCAAGAAATTATGTCTGCCATATTTAGAGTTTCTAGCTCCCGTGGTTTAGATTATTGGTGGTCTGCCAGTCAGTCAGTCACATCACAATACTATCTTATGGGTATAAAATTAATGTGAATATGAAAAGTACCTTTTTTCGTAATGAAGGTCTAGAATTTTTTAAAAATCACGCGTATCTAAAAGGAATTTAATAAATGCATCGGAATTTCATTGAAAGCGGCATTCAAGACCAACACAAGCTCACAGCAGCTTTCAAAAGCTCTATTATTAAAATATTACGGTTCCAGTAAATTTATAAAACATAACATACAGGGAAAGAAAAGATGTCTGACCTCAATTCAATGACAAAGAAAACTTTCATGCTCCAATTATTTCTCCAATGAGAACCGACATAATCTCACCTCTGGGTTCACGTCTTGTCGAATGGTTGTAGGATACTTATGTTCATCTCGCAGGCAAGAGTAAGTGAATACCGAGTGCCTATGTCAAAAAAATACGGGGTAAAAAAACAAGAAAATCTTTAAAGTAGCTGTAACCAATTCAGTTCACTGAAACAGTTCAACACCGTATTCGCATTGCTGAAGACATAGATCAAGCCAAACTGAGTAATTTACTTACCATTGCAGTATTGAATTTACAACACAATTTTACTGATCCTACGGTAACACATGTGAAAGTTGGTGATTGCGGGCGTGCGATGTAAGTGTTACTCCTTAAAACGGCTAGACGGGTTTGGATGAAATTCGATATGGAGAGCTGGATAAAGGCTACTTAATATTCTCACTGGATCCCATGTAAAATCACAAAATGTTCACAGCTGGAGACATTAAATTTTAAAGAAAGAAAAAAAAAATATTGACACAAAAACATTAAATAACATTTCGTACGAAATCAAAGTTTATAATTTGTGACAATAGGCGTCGGCAGTTTGCACGACTTTTAGTCATAGAAAGTAGATGAAGACCAGAATTTCCATGAGAATTAAAAAAATACAGAATTTCAGGTCGATTGCCGGATCTAATTTATGCAAACGCAGTGTAAAACCCGATATTATGATGTTTATCAAAGTTTTACATTAAATGAAAAGAGATTTTAAAGGAAGTCAAAGATCAAACCAAGTATATAAGCTTCATATTCGAAAGACCCAACCAGCTTCATATTAATATTCCGATTGAATCCTTATCGATTCTTCAACTGAATGGCCGAACTGAATCCCTAATACCCATTCAGGGGCCAAAGTGTAATTAATGCGACTCGATTAAATCTTGGTTGAACGAATCTATTGTTAAAAATATGGTAAAGAATATGAAGTCTTACTGAATTAAATGAAGAAGGGTATAAACCTAATTGTGGATGAGATGTATGGCTGGTGGTTGGTGTGTGCGTGGGTGCCTGCGTGCGTGCGTGTGGAATCGTCCGTATTTCCTGATAAATACAACCTAGGGCTCTTCAAAGCTAGAATAGGCTGGTACTGAACCAGTGAGATAGCACTTTTCATCAGGTGAGATAGGGGTCAATCACGGGTCAGTTTTTATATAAAAAGAAAACGTAGGTCTGAGAATTTTTTTTTCGACGATGACGCCTTTTGCTAACAGTGAATCATGAACGTGGAAAGATTCGAGTTCTAATGATGATGATATCACGAATTTGACGTTATGCCGTACAATTTTAGGTCGATTAAGTCGTCAAGGCTATTTGTTTATACCCTATTATTCAAGTGAGTCAGTTCCTCGCGGACGTGGCAAAGAACTTGTGAAATACACCTCAAAACCTGACACATGCCTGTGAAAATAGAAAGATTAGAGAAATTTGCACTTGGGAAGTTACAAAGCAACAAACAACTGCATTACATTTTAAGATAACATAATTTTTAAAACTAAAAACAAAGATACTGAAGCAAACAATAATGAAACGGTAAATATCTACAGATAAGTGGCGTCAACGGATTTAAAAACGATTCAACCCGCGGAAACATTTGAGATAATGAAAAAGGTAAAACTGCATTATCAACAATCTTCACATAAAAAGGCTTGCGAGTTAATTACAGGAAGAGATAGCAATTGTTTTCATCTTGATAGCCGCACACGGTTGTGTACTTTATGTCTGTGACGTCACGGCGGAGTATCGATAAGCAAAACAATAACATTCATATGTTAATCAGGCGTACGCAGCGCCGTATGTAAACCGCGCTGAATGGTGTTATTATACAACTGAAGTGTCTGATTTAAATAATGCAAGTGGTAAAAACGGTAATAATGTACAATTGTACAGTCGCAGTGGAAAAGCAATTGTGCTAGATTCGTCCGCAACCTCATTATTATCAAATTTACAAAAGCGGGCACTTGTTGCTGAAGTAATAGCTGTTGTTTATTTCTTTTCTCAGGAGACTTCAGCCGTTTGCTTTGCATTCTTAATACGTCGTCAAAACATTGCCCTCATCTTCGGTCCAATCTTTGCATATTTCTCTCTCGTTAATGGGACGTAGCGTTTTTACGATTAATTTGATTTAATAGACAGAATAGTTTCAAATGAAGAACTTACTTTGACCTTATGGTAAAACCTTATGCCTTTCAAACACCAACATTGTTACTTAAGCATTATGGTGTTTATTAATAACACATTCGGAAATACGGCCGACAATGAGGAAGCCAATATTAAGTCATTTACTAGGTACCTACACCGGTTAATTATGCTTGTTTGATTAACATACTCAGTAAAACTATCCTCTTTACCAGTCACCATACTGCGTGCGCAAATACGTTTTGTTTAAGACTCGTTAAAACAACTATGTATCGTCTTCATTGCAGTCATATGCATGCAAGCCATCCAAGCGCATGCACACAAAAGATATGACAAAAATGATGTTTGCTTTCTCATGCCAAACACCGTAATTAATCGTGACGTAACGGATCCCATAGCAAACACAACAAAGTGTAATTTTCCCGGACGCGCGCAGTCAACAGCACTCGTCTTACATAACATTAATATTAGTGGTTTCTCTTTCCCACACGACATATTACCGCAAAGTCCAGAGTAATGAGAGTATGCCAGCTCCTTTGGCAGAAACCAGATGTTTATTTCAGCGAAGATGTTCGTGTTCTAATCATTTTAAAAAAGTTTAGGGAGGATTTATGCCCAGCTCTTGCAAAAACTGCTTTGATACGTAAAAGTCTATGTTCTCTTGCGATAAGGATTTATAACAAATTACCAATAGAATTTTAACTATTACCAATACCACTTCTGAGACGTACATCATTAACCCTGCTTACGAATAAATGCTATTTCTGTTCTCGATTATTTAAATAATAACCTAAATTGTTTGCAATTATTTCTGTCTAATTTGATTTGTTTCTTTTTCTCGTATACCTATCTAATATAATATTCAAAATATAAGTATAATAGTTCAAAATATAAGCAGTAGTACATCCACTGTTGGACAAAGGCTTCTAGTAAAGGGTTCTAGTAGCATCTTGCATCCACTGTGAACACCTGCGGCTATAACTATATATCATCCGTCCATCTCGGTACTGGACGTCCTACGCTGTCAACTACCAAAGGCATTTATAAATAAACAGCAGCTTTAAAATGATAAAACCACTACAAGAGGAACAGAGTACATTCAGAAGGTCCATTGTTAAGTTGACCTTACAACAGCGTGATTTCTATAAATTACAAATGCAATTACGACTGCGTGATGCACAAACCTTCAGGACAGGGACAGTCAGTATTAAAACTAGATTATGACTTAATTATAGAGCTACCAAAAAGAGTTTGATGCTGAATAGTTTTTCAACAAGATTACAGCAACAGCCGTTGCATGCGTCTATGATGTCGGTCGACAAGTTCTTCCTTTTAGTCAGAACTGATTGATTTATTATAAATAAAATAATAATAATAATAAATGTTTATTTCAGATTTCATACGATCCATATAATAATAATAATAATATGTCAAATGATGTCAAATCATGATGATCATGATGTTTGTTTGATGTTCATGTTCTGGATATGATGATGTTTATGATGTCAAAGAAAGAAGTACTTAATGGAACTGTGGGGTTTAACAAATCATTTTAGTAATGATATTGGTCTTTTTTTACCAACAAGATCTGACTAAAAAAAAAAACGAAGACCACGCAGCATGAAGCGGAAGCAGTTTTTATACTTCCTTATCTTCTCATAATTAAAGGACGGTTACGTAAAGTTCGCTGAAACATTTTTCCTTTTTATTAAAGTCTTTTAAATCACGACTAAGTTGGGAAGCTAAATCAGGATTCCTGTGGTTAGTTTAAAGTTTATGAAACGGTAAACTTTAAAGGTGCATCGGATTCAACTTGATTTTAAAAGTGAAATAAAAAGTAACGCATAAAAGATAAGAGTTTGTTTATGGATTCTGTCATGGCAAGATGTTTATGACAGAACCATCTCACAACCACGAAGACAGACGATAATGTCATTTAGAAAATATAACACACGCCAAATCCAGTATCGTGTCTCATTCAAACAGCATCATTTTATGACTAATCTAAAAAGAAAGCGCCACACAGCCATATCCGAGAAAACGGCGCGTGCTAATCTGACATCATACACTCTTATTGCTCGTCTAATTGGATTAGTAGGTACAATAACATCAAGGCCCCTGTGCGCCATTTTTAATAAAAAAATCCTGAACAATTTACGTTCATTAAGAATCTCTTCCATTTCTATTCTAGCCGCGCTCTAATTTCCAGTCAGTCTAGACTAATGAACTCTCCCTAACAGGATTACCTGGCTGGCTAATGAGTCGAGCGGCTCGCAAACAATCTTGGCACGGTCTCCTAGGGTTTCTTATCGACTGGCTTGGAATTGTCAGTTTACTGACAGGATTCTACGTCTGTATATGGCACTTTTCTTCCATTCAACGTGTTGCAGTCACTTCAACTTAAGGGTTACTTTTCCCCGCAGTAAACTTACAAGTTAACGGTCTATTATCACGCTATCACCCTTGACGAGAGACTGAACATCTTTCTCGTGTTTCCCTCTCCAAGAACGCTTAGTTCACTCCCAGCCGCTTGGAACATAATGGGCAAACATCCGGTCCGTTCATCTTACCTTCTCGTAACTTGGCGAGCCCGCACGGTCCGGCGCCGGACGACGAGCCGGCTCCGCGCCGATCCCGGCCGCCGGTACGGCCTAGCCAACAAAAACAGTTTGCCCAGTCGGTTCGTTAAAAAAAGCAACAGAAGGTAAAATGCGGCGTTTATTTTAACAAGTCCCAATTTTCTTTGCTCTAAGTTTCATTTAGCTTTAATGTCATTTTATGTTATTATACTTGAGGCTGCTTTTTCTCCAGATATATTCTAGGTTAATAAAACGTGAGCGATATCGAAGCACTGTTTTCTAGAACTATTACGAAAACAAGCGATTCCAAATAGTGAATGACATTAGTACTTAGCAGCGCATCTTAGCACTTGTACCTCTGGTAATAACAAAATCTTAAAAAGCCATTTAGCACAAGTGTTTAACATAAATGATACTCGGAAAAAGAAAATCAGGACTATGAATGACTAAAGCGAGAAAGCATACTACGTTTGTGTAAGTGCTGTGAACGCTGTTTTCGAGTCAACGACGACCGACAGCGACCCAAACCAATGCTTGTTTGATGAAACAGATCTCAGTAGAAATATTAGGACTGTCCCTGCGTCACCACTATGTTAAGTCCCTGTTATCTTACCTGACAAATTTCCGTCTTCGTTTAAATTGTTTAATCAAACAGAGACAGCATTATAAGTGACTGTTACTAAAGATAACAAGAAAATAACAGAAAATGGTGTAGCTCCTGCTCTAGATGTTAATGAGTCAAAAAAATACTAAGAAGTTACAAAAAGACCGAAAGTTAAGAAAACTGATGAATCCATTGACTAAGAAGTCCTTTTAAAGGAACAGTTCTCCTTCCGATCAAAATTTCAATTCGTGTACAACCAACGCGCAATTCACTTTTGTTTTTGCGAAGCAATGATGTTATTAAGAATCAGAGTGATACTTACCGTTGTGCATTGCTATAATACATGCAGGCTGGTGTAGATAAGCTATAAGCATTCTCATTACATGTGATGTCACCCCTTACTCATATAATAGTGGCGACACGTTATGATTTTGCCGTTGATAAATCACCTTAGATATCATGCAATTGTTAACTCCTAGCAAAAGTATGTTAGTAGCACTACAAAGTTATTGCAAACTAATAAGTACACGCGGCATTTTATGCATTTTATACTGTAAAACATGTTCAATGGACGTCTTCTTTTATAATTAAATGTTTTATGAATGTAGGTTTTCTAATGAGAGCAATGTGTTGGTCTATGTTCATTTGAGAACTTTCGTAGTTTCTAATAAATCGCCCATCTCTCGGCTCATCTGGCCGAATAAAACCGGACTGACCAAAGATGCTTTTTACTATTTTCAATATATTATTTCGCCACAACACACGTGTAATAACAGTAATAAGTGACAATTAACATTGATATATCTAAGAGGGACCCCCCTTAGATATCAATGTTCATTTATCACTTAACATTCCTGGGCCTGTATGAATTTAATGTCTTTACTTTCTGTCTTCTGCACAAACGCCACTTCTTTCTTCAAAGCCATAACAAGGCGTTAGCACAAATGTTTCCACAAGCAAGTCCGCGGCAAATGGTGAAAGTTGCGAAACTGCCGAGTTGCTATCGCCCGCAAAATACCCGCTAATAACAACATTATCGGGTGAAATCAAATTCGCTGGGCCCGGGACCGACGGCGGTGCGAACTTCGTATAGTCGTCAGATATTGTTACAAAAAAAGATTTATTCAATTGTGCGGCTATAATTTATTGAAATATGCCTGAGTCTTGCAGATCTACTTTGTATGCAGTCTAGTATGTTGGTAAACACGCTGTTTTTCAGTCACACTTCAATTCACATGGACGCACTCACGCATACACATTTACACATAAACTACCGTGACAATTACGCATTAAAAAATAAAAATGGGGAAAAAATATTGTTTTTTTTTTTACATAAGACGGGGAAAACGAGCATGCAGGTCACCTGATGGGATGCAATCACTGCCGCCCATGGACACCTGTCAACACGAGGGGTATCACAGGTGTGTTGCCGGCCCTTTGAGCTGATAGGCTCGTTTTTTAAAGATCCCTAAGTTGTACCGCTCCAGAAACACCGTCCCAGGAAGTTAGTTCCATACTTTAGTCCGTGCGTGACATTGAAAGAATTAGACCATTTACTGAAGGATAAGGGATTCCGTAGTAAACGTCTGATAGTTTAATCATTATCATCATCGTCTCAGCCTATACAAGGTGACCTTAGCCTCTGGACAAATAATGAAACCATGATAAGACTGATACTTACCAATATCATAAAATAGTTATTTGCTTAATTAGACAAGAAAAAAAAACTATGAAATCATATCATCCAAATACACAGGCTGCTCCAAAGTGATACATTGAAAACCGTTAGTTTTTCGGTAAATATTGGACTGATTGTTATGATACTTTGCAGTTTGGTATTAAATATCTTGCTAAGCCAGTAGTAATCGTATTTGTCCAGAGGCTAAGGTCACCCAGTATACGTCACTGCAGGGCACAGCCTTCCAGAAATAGAAGGCTTGAGCTTTAGTTCTCACGTGGTCACAGTGCACACTAGGAGCTTCACGCATACCGTAGAATTTCTTCGCTGCTATGTTAAGGTTTTCTCATGATGTTTCCTATTTCGCACGTAAGTTCCGTATAACTCACAGATGCGTGCCCGGACTCGAACCTTACGATCCTCTTCTTGAGAGACCATAGGTCGAAGCACTAAACTAAACCATGACTTAATACTTTATACGGAGTAGGTATGTGTAAATAATGATGCAAACAAAGGCGGATACTGAGTAGCAATCTGCATTATAATGACATAAGAGTTGCATGTTGAAGACTCGTTAACGCATCGCGTGTAATTGTATCTTCTTAATTGCTCAATACAATGTTAATTATCCTGTGATGTCACGACCGCTGTATCCTAAGTTATGGCGGGTAGTGGACTGATGGCCGATGGGGTCAGAAGGTTCTCGAATGGCGTCCGCGGACCAGGAGACGAGCTGTCGGAAGGCCTCCAACAAGATGGAGCGACGACCTGGCTAAGATCGCGGGATCGCGGTGGATGCGAAAAGCATAAGACCGGTCTGAGTGGAGAACCTTGGGTTGGGGGAGGCCTATGTCCAGCAGTGGACGTCTTCCGGCTGATGATGATGATAATGAATAATATAGCGATATAGAATCTTGTTTGTCTAGACACAGACATAAGACAATTTTCAGTTAACTTTCGTACTAAAATTATTTGCCGGTAGGTAATTAATCTAGAATAGACATCGACAAACCTAAGCGTCCGCGCCGTAGTAGTCTCCTAAAGGGTGGGAGTGTGCATACATCTCCCCTTTAACTATGATTATGAGCCTCCGCAAAGTAACGCCTGATTCAATAAATTATTAATAGTATGACAGCTTTTTTTTTTTTTTATGAGTGCCCTTTCTGTGTGTTTGGATTAGTCCCCACGACATTACCAGACGTGTCCGGTGCTATCGAACCTTCAACTTCGCCAATAAAACTAAATCACGCCAGAACAGTATCACGTTGTCTAATAACGACCTATTTCATGTTCGATCGCACCAAAAACAAACGTAAATAATTCATAACTTACGGATAATTAGAACGCCTAATAAACTAAAAGAGCATCAGTAGGTACAGTTTTATAAATTTCCTTCCCGATTCCGATGTTTTTGTTTTCCTTATTTCCTTATTATTTTCAAATTTTATGTGTATAGATGCACTTTAAAACAGTAATGTTTTTATCTTTTTGAAATCTTATAAATGGTTAACGATCTCAATGGAGTTAGCAAAATTTGGGAAACGAAGAATCAATGTACGTAATTAGGTGCCGATACCTCTGTAAAAACACATAAATATTTATCGAAATATCTATTTAAAAGCTACTAGGATATGACATTTTTCGCGACATAAAGTACCTATGTTAAGTCTAGATCTCAAACAGATACCAACTCAAATTTCAACTTTCTCGGTTTAGCGATTTATTCAAAATGAAATTCAAAATCTTTTGGCATGAAGCAGCCAGCAATCAGCAGACAGACAAAGAAACTTATTTACTTTTGCATATGGTAGGTATTAATAAGAAAGAACAAGACCTAAATGCACAAACTGATAAAAAACGCATTAAGAAGAGTTATGGCTGGCAAGAACACTAAATAGCAGTGAACAGGAAATACTAGAAACTCTTAGCTTCAGATCGATAAATTGCACTGCAGGAAACTACTGCCATCTGTCTACACAACGTCTGCAGTAAGTTACAAAACAAGATATTATTAGCACTATCAACTTAACATATATTTATGTTAAAACGTTACTCGATCTTATGGATTTCGATCCATTATTTTTAGTCTTCATCCGCAAGTCTTGATGTCAAGTCATTCATACAAAATAGAGATAAACCTTGAGGACCTATCTGAGGACTACGTTGTTTAAGTTCAGCTCTGCTTTTTAGCCATAAATAATGTTAGAAACATTAAAGTATCAGATGGTCAATGATAGTGAATAAAACCAAAAAAAAAAAACTTAATAAAACAATTACATTAGGTCGCTTGAGCCATACACTCAAGCAGCTATGTTACAAAAAGTCATCCACATACATGTTTGTATTGTAACCCGTTGATGTAATTGAAACGACAGATATAGTTTTGATTGGTTTGATTGACAAGTAGCGGCCTTCATAGGCACTAGACAACTCAATGCACTATACTATATCATATCTGTGGATACTAATAATAAGTGTGAAAGTGTGTGTATGTATATAACATGTAACACATGTTTGTATATTTATCCGTCTTTCAAGTAGAAATGGAGCGACGGATCGACGTGATTTTTGGCATAAAGATAGTTTATGGGTCAGAGAGTAACGGTAGGCTACTTTTTTTATCCCGAAAAAATGCACAGTTCCGGATGGAACAGCGCGCGATTACTGAATTCCACGCGGGCGAAGCCGTGAGCAAAAGCTAGTCTACTCATAAACAGATATAAATATATAAATCAATCTCAAAATCAAAAGCAGAAACCCCTTCCGATAATGTTAACTTTTGCGAAATCATTTTTCGCTATAGTAATCTTTGAATCTTCCGCACACTTATCGAGGAAGGCGTTCTGTTAAACTTGGAATAATTAAAATTGTAATGTAAAACAAAACTGAGTGCATTCCAAGGTCCGTCTGGCCCACTGTTAAATGAGGTTAATATGATTGTATGCAATTTTAATCCACAAATTTTAATGCACAAAGCGTGAACATATACTTAGAAAAGATGCAAATATACTTTTGAATTTGTTATTTGCGGTTAAAACAGAAATACGTAAAAACCACACACAACGCAGTTGAACAAACAGAAGTAAGCTCCAAATCGTCACAAATAAACCAACAACAAATAAAAGAAATTTAAATAAACATCACACACAAAAACATCATTCAAATTTTTTTGGAATCCTCTCATATTGTTATTCCGAGAATTACTCACATTCTATTTATACCTTTATCGTACGATTTCAACAATATTTGCAGCCACGTTATCTGAAAACTTCACTTATCACATCGTAATGGATTCTTCACAAACCAAACTACATGGGTTTTCAAGATCACCAAGTTCGATGATCCTATAAAATACATTAAGGTATTCGAATGTTTTGCCTTTATTTGAATGACATTTCCTTTGGCAACATGTTTGTCGCCTTTGTCGCCCGGTTGACCTTCAGCGGTTCTTTAATCTCGATTCGCACATTTATATTTACAAGATGTATTATTTATAATACGTACCTGACAATAAACACCATTTTCCAGACACTGTCAATAGGGACTTGGCTTTAAAGAATCCTTATGATTGTTTTATCTGAGGCGGATGCTACGATCGAATTGATGACGATATCCGCGTCGCTAAATTTTAGCAACGATGACATCTTATTATTCCACTTATGTGTTGCTTAATTATCCAAAAGCATTATCTTATCCAAGTAATTGAAAAAAACCTGTAAAAACCCAATCCGCAATAAAATCTGAAGATACCGTGACTTAAATCGGACAGTCTAATTGAAAATGCCGCAAAGACTTCTGAAAATAAATGAGTCATAATTCATAGAGCTGTGCCGATTAAATGGTAATGAAAGCAAGCACGTAGAATACGAATAATACGATGCAAATCAGAACGTAGTGTCCAATTACATGAACAGAGATATCGATTTGGTATCGGTGAGTGAGGTTTTGGATTCAATTATTCATGTCCCGGCTACAGACAGGGTTTCAATCTAGATGAAGTTCATATAAAATTGCAAATTCGATTATTGAAACTTCGAAAATGTATCTCATACAATTTTTCATCCTAATGATCATTATATATTTTCATTTTAGACAATAATAGTAGTAGTAAATATATATTTGAAAAATATACGGGAAACAATTTTCGGAGAAATTATAATTAAAAAGCGGTACTATTATAAAAATTCGAATAAAAAATAGTATATGAGCCAATATGGACTCAATCTAGACATTCTAGACCGTTATAATCTGATTCAGAAAGAGTATGTTAATATAATTATTGAAGTGTACAAGTATTTACTAAACCGTGTACTTACAGGTATGTGTGCGAAAGAACATCTTTAGAGATAGCAGCAGCAACGCAGAAGATGAAAATGTAAATTCTAAAGAACTCTTCAAAGACAGCAGCAGAATATGAAAAGCGTTAATAACTGATGTTGAAAACTTTCTGTAGAGTAAGTACAGTCGTTATATATAACTCAATCAATCGCGGCAATATCAGTCCCAAAGTGTACCAATCAAATCGGATTCAGTGTCAATTTTCTCGGGTTCATTCAACCGTATCAAGGTAAGGTTCCCGTAAGTGTGTTGTCTTTGACGTGACGTGAGAACGGACGTTATCGCCACATTGTTCGAGTTATTTATTGTCTTATTTGCTTTGCCGAGTGTGAGACGGCCTCCAGATGGTCCGATGACCTGAATAACCGAGAGGCTAAGGGAGACGGATTGCTTTCAGACATCCCCTCCGGAGTTGATGACTGATTGTGTCAATGATGGGCTTAATGGTTTCCAAGCTTTGCGGTTTGATTTTCATTGAAGGCGAGATACGTAGAGGCAATGGGGACTTCATTTTCTTCGTAACTGACACATTCGATACACAATAACCGATTTTGACTTTTAATTTTAACGTTTTTGTATATAGGTATGCAATTTTTTATCCCTTTCTGCTTTTTTGGGACCAATTAATTGCCCAATTCCGCTATAATTATAGTAGATATGTATAACATTACTATAACCTAAACCAGTCCAGAATCAAGATTTTTATACAAGTTTGTATTACAAGCACTTCTAAAGGTCATAATTGCTAAACCGGTTCGGCAGATACCTCAACTGAAAAGAATCGACAAGAAACTCAATCACAACTTGTTAGTCGATTATAAGGAGTTTGTTGCGTAGTTCCCGACCTGCCTTTTAAATTTGGATCATTTTCAATTTAGCAAATTCCTGCCTTTATTTGAATACTTGTCTCCAACACAGAAATTTGTTGGAGACGAAAATATGTCCGGAAGCAGTCAGGAATTCATTTGGGAAGTAAAGAAAGTATCCTTAGTTCAATAGCCTCTGAATCTTCATAATGGAAACACGTTCGCGAGTTATTTTTGTTTATTTACGACGATCTGCGTATCCAAGAACGGGTTGATGAACTCGACACCAAGAATCGGGCTAGTGGTGGCGACACGTAGCGATTGGTGCGACATCGATCCGTGCCAAAACAGTGTCATCACAACTGATACTAATGTCATTACAATCTTTGTTATTTCTGATGGAAAAAAGTGTGAACTCCGAGCTGTGTCTTATGTGATTTGACAACTTGATGGCATTACTACGTGGTAGACATTTCTAAATGACCTAACCAACAAAATGTTGGAAAACCCCGACTTTAGTACTTCAAAGTTTGATATCTTAAAAATAGCTAAACAGATTTTGATAAAACATATATCTAAGAACTATCGCTAGAAAACCTGCTTTTAATAAAAAAACCGCATTCAAATCGGTCCACCCATTTAAGAGCTACGGACAGACAGACACACACACAGAGACTGCATAATAATGTATAAACAAAATTTTAATACACCTTTCATTTATTAATTTATAAATCATGTTCATTAGGTGACCTTTTTTGAAGACAGTAATATTTTTATATAAGTGTTTTAAGTGCCCGTTGTTTGATCAGTAGTTAAAAGTACTAATTAGTCAAATTTTCTTTGCAATGCGTTAACTATTGCTATGCTTGCCGTTCATTTTCACTATTAGTTTGTTTAACTATTGATCAAACAACGGGCCCTAAGTCTCACGAAAGTAAACCTAATATAAAGCCGTTAAAACCTATACAGATTTTTATCTTTTGTCTACAACCGAGAAAACAACATTTTCTTTAGTCCATTTCATACTTTTTGAATCAGGCGTTACTTAGTGGAGTCCATGTTATTTAACTAAGTATAAACAATAAATTTAGCTCACCCATCAAACATGATTAATTCTCAAAATCGGGTTGAAAGTGAAACTCAGCACGCGGCCGTAACCCATTGCATTCCCCTTTGGCATTACAGATTCAAGAGAAATTTGCAACACGCAAACAATATTACACTAGTAGGTATTCACGAAACTGTGCCACGCATGACAATAGCTAATTATCTGTAGAGCGAAAAACGGCAAAGACAAATCGCAAACAGAACCAAACACAAAGCGGGAAATAATCACGGTTTTCCCGGGTCAATAGCACGAATTTGGCACAAATACAATGAACGTTAGTCAGTGTCGACAGCTGAAAATGTGGTTCAGGTTAAAGAAAATGAATTGAGAATTTTCATTCGCATGACATTCGATACAACAGTTAAGAGAAGTGTCCCTGCCGGCCGCGCGGATTCGTTTGGAATATTGCTGTCATTATCGCTCGTGACATAAGCGCTCGCAGCCCCACCCCCTATGCACATCCCCTCCCGCTTCTCCGCTTCTCACTAAGCGCTAATGTATATCGAGATAGCTGTAGGCTTTTCGAGATTTGGCGGTTGAATTTTGGGTTTCGTTGTCCTCATATGATACAAAAAGTATAGCACAGAAATCAATGATACTCTACAATCAAGATCTTCGTTATATTTTCTATGCCTGTGGTTTTTTCGATTTTTGTAAAAATGTTTTAATAGTCCGTAATTTTCGCACAAAGTTGAAATCTATTTTTTGTCGACTTTTGAGCTCTTGTAATTCTGATATTACACATTTATATGAAAATCTGAAAAATCACAGGCACAGATAATTACGTCTAGTCCATATACTTACAAAATTTCACTCTTAATTCTGTTGCCTAGTTTTAAAATGAGACCGGGACTACGCGTGTATGGAGAATGATGGGAGAATGGAACGAAGAGATTTCTCTTAATATCTGAGCAAGCGCAAAAAATGCGAATTCTCTCTCATTTATAAAATTTGTATTTGTGGAATACCGAAATGTATACTAATCGGCGTCTCTGGCGACCAAAGAGCAGGCTTTTTCTTTGCCCAAAGACTGAGCCTCGCAGTGCAGCGGGGCAACGCGGCCAGCGTCTTGGGTACAATGCCCTGCGCTGCGCTGGCTTTATAAGAGGAAGCCCGTTTTTTTTTATGTTATGTGTTTTTATTTTTATTTTTATGTGAAATAAATGTGTACTCGTATTAGAAATATCCAGTTGAGGTAAATTCAACACCTAATCATAATGTACGCGATAACGACGTGTGGTTTTAACTGTAAAATCTAGTTACCTAAAGTTTTACCAGAACAAAAATATATTCTATCCTTGTTAACTTATTCAACAGAAAACAAAGCTTCGAACCTTCGCGGTCTATAATGATTTCTGAAAAGCCTAATTAGTCATGCATTTACCTACATGTAACATAAACCAGAATACCAATTGCAATATGTTTTTTATATTTTGTCTCCACCACCTCAGGGGTGATAGTTTTCATTTATTTTAAATGGAATCCGACGGGAAGCAATACGCTCTCAAACAAAACTTACTAATATTATAAATGCGAAAGTAAAACCGTCAGTGTGTATGTCTGTGACATTTTAACCTTTAAACAACAGAACCGACTTAGATAGAATTTGGTATGAAGATAGCTTGAGACCCTGGGAAATATATAACATAGTTTTTATAACGGAAAATGGTGAATTTCTGCGGAACGGTTCTGGACTCGTGGGTAACAGCTATATAGCCGGTTCATAAATGATAGAGTTCTGATGTAACAGTTAACTATGAAAAAAAAAATACAACCGAACTGAAACCCTCGTCTTGTAATCGGTTAAATACAAACAAGCAAGAACAGTGAAGCTTCCGATACTCCCAGATCGTATCGCTCCGTTTGTTGCAAGTTGCAACTAATGAAGCTGGCACAAGTAATTACAAAGTTAATTCCGAATAAGAGTTTGTATAACACGTAATTACTTTATCCAGTTGGATAATTGCTGAGCACAATGGGAACTGCAAAACTGTTGGTAAAATTTACAAACAGGTGCATTCATTTAATAAGGAGAATACCAAAAAGAGTAAGTCAAATTTTAGCAAATGTAGACTATAGAATAGAATAATTTTACAAGTAACTGTCTCATCCAAGGCTGAGATTAGCGTAACAGCTGTAAGATCTAACAACCACCTCCAACTGGTATTGATTGGACAAGACCAGACTACAATTTGAAATGGTCTAGCTAGACGGAGGTTAGATAACAATACATTTTAATGATATTTGAGTTACGGGAAGTTGTCCCCTCTTGTTCAAAAGATAGTCTACCCTTCAATATGTTACGGACATGTTTAACTAGCTAAATACTCTCTGATGACATCTAGATATTTTTTGCAACAGGTATGTGAGATACCGTCCTGTTGATTACGTTCGATTAAACACGGACAGATGGACGGATGACCTGGTTAAAGCCGCGGGTTCTCGGTGGATGCCAGGCCGCCTCCAATTGAAGGAACTGAAGGGAGGCCGATATGTCCAGCAGTGGAAGCCCTACCACTGAATTAATGACGAGGATGAAACTCAGACAGCATCTGATACATAAAACAGGTATCAGGAATTTATCAGAGAGTTGTGAAACAGTTTGCAGGTGGTAGGACCTTGTGCAAGGTCCGCCCGGATCGCTACCACTCCACCCCCGCCACCATCTTGCTCGCTAATCCTATCGTGAAACAGCAGTGCTTGTACTATTGTGTTTCGGCGTGGATAGTAAGACAGCCGGTGAAATTACTGGCACTTGAGGTATTCCATCTTAGGCCTTTAAGTTGGCAACGCATCTGCAATACCCCTGATGTTGCAGATGTTTATGGGCGGTCACCATCTTTTACCACCAGGAGATCCACTTGCTCGTTTGCTATTCAGTCGAATAAAAAAAAACACAGACTTAGCTTCGAGCCGGAAGTCTATGCTTTTGCCGGTTTCTTAGCGGATACCTATTAATATCAGTATAAACAAGGTTCTTTAAGTCCCCAAACAAAGGGTCAACCAACTCGCAAATAATTAGTGGCTACGTCAATGAATCCAATTTAATATTAAAAAATAGATCAACATCACGATGGGCTAGTTTGTGCTAGCACGCGCCGCCCACGGTGTGAGGTGCGAGTGTAAACGATTTGTTTGTCATAGTACCGGCGGTTATGCTAGGCGGGTCCGGTGAGTGGATCGCCTTGAGGCCTGCGCGCGCGCCGCTCGCCGGCCTCTGCGCAAGGGACGCTGGTTGTGCTACTACAAAGTTAGCGCGATTGCTAAAATAATAAGGTATTTTAGTATGTTTAGTTTAGGTCAATGTCGAAATAAAAACTAATTAGATTCTACAATTTTAACAATGCTGTCTGTGCTGGACTGTAACTAGTGGACTGTATACATTAGTGTATTGATACAGGCATAAACTTGGCGGAACAGTGGACTGAGTTTTTCTTTGGTCAATTGAACACTATACTTTAACAAAAAAGTTTGTTTTTGGTACCATCTCGGGCGAATCCCAATCCCATCAAAGAAAGAAATTATTTTCCAAATCTAACCCTAACTAAATCGTACATTGTGCAGCAAGTTTCTCTGGCTATTATATCGAGGCAATGCTGCTACTGTCATGCATGGGAACTTTTGTCCCGAATACACAGAACATATAATAGTTACTAACGTACAGAATGGCCACTCTCCGCCCCGCACCGGTTCGAGTTACCTCACCCCTCAAGCGCCGATTGCAGGAAAACCGCAGGAAAGCAGTGTCGGGTGCGTAACGCGATGTATGTCGGTCGCACGGCACTAAGTTCGGGAACAATAATTTCGCGAAATGGTAACGATACCCTACCTACTTTCTTTTTCTAAATAAATAATGATTTCTGAAATTTTCGCGATTAATACATGAAATAACTACCGAACCTACCGAATAATTCGTTTAAGTTTGTAGTCGTATATATATTGTAATTGAAAATAATTATTCTTAAATATACACAGACACATTTTAAGTAGGTTTAAATAAATAGGTAATATTAACGATTACATTTATTTGCACTGCACTCGACTGTACGACTGAGAGCGGATATTTAAGTGACATTTAAGTGTTTGACGTATCCTGGTTGAATAATTAAGTATTCAGAATTAATTGAATTCATTTAATTTGTGACTGAATTGAATTTATTTTATAATCTAACCACATTAGTCGGAGCCATGGAAATTAACAAATAAACCCACCGCTCCTCTTGAGTTCTATTAAAGCCATAACTATCTTACTTTACCACGAGGAAATATTGCGGTATAATTACTTCGTTTATCCTCAAAAAAAATAAGGAACAAATGTTTATAAATGAAAAATTAATAATATATGTTTATTTTAGATTAAACAAACCCATCCATATCTTGTTAGGTAATCAATAGTATTTAAGTACTTAATAAATTTATTAATGTACTAATGAAATCCTGCAACTTTATCTAACTCTATCCGGGAACTTTTCCGTTCCCTGGATTAAAAGTAGATATAGATATAGTTTGTTTGTTTATACTCTTTATTGTACAAAATAGGAAATACAAAAATATCACACAAAAAGAAAGTGTTAAGAACAAAGGCGGACTTATCCCTGAAGCATAGTAAAGCCTGAAGGGATCTCTACCAGTCAACCTTTAGAGAAAAGCAATCGAAAAAAATAAGGATCGACAAATAGAGCAAAACATTATACATTATAGTACCTATTATTTAAAGATACTAGCTTTTGCCCGCAGCTCCGTCCACGTACAGTTCATTTATTACTATACTAGCCTTAGCGATAAAGGTTTAATAATAAGCGAAACTTATACACCGTGGGCCCGAAAAACCCGAGGGATTTTAACCATCGATTTTAGAGCCTAATTGGAGTATATAAAGTAGTATAACATATAGTCCTATAACAACCCGTTTTTGAGATAATCGTTATTTAAGAAAAATCATAAGCAGAAAAATCTCAAGTGTAATACACCCTAAGTATGTGACGTAGTATGTTTAACCACTTAATATTTTTAAACGCAGACATACTAATGGCATGCTTTCTGGCCAGTTGGCAGTATTTAAGTTTGATATCCAACTACAAGTAGGTTTCATTATCATGGTTATTTCTACCGATATTGAAGATGCGACTTAAAACTGAGTTGAGTAACAGACTGCTGCATAGCCGTATAATTATAATATCTTTTTCTTAACTTAATCACAATTAGTACTCCTCACTTATCGCTAAAACTTAAGATTGTTTGTATCGCGATAGGAATCGCGAGTTGCGAGAGTGCAAACTATTTGTATTTACCTATGCTATAATAACTGGCCGATATCATGAAATAGATGTTACTAAATGTCAACGTTAAAAATGATTACTGATTGTCACGTCAGATCAAATCACGGTCGGTGTTAAATCCTATTTTTGCTAGAACAGTCGGTATTGCAAATAAAGTGTAATAAATAATAAATAGCTATGCCGAATTATCCTCCTGCTCACTTAGCGGACATCCATTTCATTTATGGGTTTTGTAACGGCAACTCGCAAAGAGCAGTTGCTGAATACCGGAGAAGATTTCCCACTCGTCGCGTACCGCACCATTCCACCTTCGTGGATACACATAGACGGTTATTCTACCGGTTATGGTGAAGAGAATGAAATGTATTTTTCTAGAAACACCAAAAATAAAGTTTTTTTTAAATTTGTGGGTTATGAATGAACAAATTGAGATATTTTCATTTAATTCAGTTCAATACAAGCATGTTATGACATTTGTTGTCACAAACTAGTAAACAATAACATGTCACATGACATGAACCACACTGCACTCATTGACTCGGGCATCGTATGATATCGGAGCGACTCGTGAAGTGTCATGTTCGCTTACTCTGTTTCTCTACTAAAGATTGGTTCCTCTTACTCACTCTCTTAACTAAAGACTTGTTCACAAGGCCGTGCTAAGCTTAATTGAATTATTTTGTTCTAAAAAATAATTTTAATTAAAGTACATAATTGAACCTATGTTCATATAACATTTTTTACTCGTATTATCGTCAGAAATACCCTGTTAAAATCCCTCGGGTTTTTCGGGCCCACGGTGTATATTGCACCAGGAAAACTGTTTATAATTAGAACTTATAACAACGCTTTTCCTGAATACGTTTCCCTACCTACACAAATATAATTAGGTAGGTATGTACATTTTCCAACTGCAGGCATGCTTCGGATTTCACGCTTTACTTATTGGAACTGTTTTATTTATATATAAACCTTGATTAAAGTAAGCAGTTTGTCCTTTAATTAGACAATGAAGTTGTTTCCTCGTAAAGCAGGATGTAAACTGAAAATATCTTCCGGATGTTAAAAATTATTGCATAACGCATAGGAAATAAAGAGTAGGTAAGTCTCGTTTACGAGGTAGCTTCATAAAGGCGCCTTTATTGTTTCTTGATCTCATAGCATTTAATTTTATATTAAACATATTGACCCGGATAACTCGCGTCTTAAATCGAGTTTAGCTCGACATGTTTCGGGCTAATCCGTAGCCCTTCCTCCTCGGAGCAATGCGACCCGGCTGCTGCAACACGCAGAGTCGTTGCTCCGAGGAGGAAGGACTACGGATTAGCCCGAAACAGTCGAGCTAAACTCGATTTAAGACGTGAGTTATCCGGGTCAATATATTTAATATGAGTGAGTCTCACGGCAGTTTTTATGTTCAAAGCATTTAATTTTAGGGAAAATAGTGTAATATGACAGGGAATACAGATAAAGTCAGAGAATTGCACACTCTGCTGTCCGGATAATAAAGCTGTCAAACGCACCTCACGATACTATCGCCAACACTAGCCCGTCACAGGAAACCATCAGTCGGAACTGTCACCTCTACAACCAACGGCTTGTGGTCTCCCCAACTAATGCCATAACCACAGAAGAGTTTAACTCGCTGTAACCTGCAACCGCCACCGGCACCCGTGAAGTTAGTAAGAATCCTTAGACGTAAAGCATAACTCTGAAACTTATACTAATTAAAGTTTCAAGATTAAAATTCAAAGTGCATTGCAGATGCTGATTCGAAGCGGTACTTACGAGTACGCATTCAACGTAACGAAACGACACATACCTGGAACATAAAAATACATGATTAATTATACATATAAAATTAACTAATCAAAGTACACTTCCACTGAAGCGGAGATGACACGTGCAGACTAATCGCACTAATAGTTGAAATACATGGTCCAGCCAATGGAACCCAAGAGGCCCGAGCTCACTACATTTGTGCTAAGCTAATGGTGCTGATCCACTTGAGCATGCATTTGTAACAGATCATCATAACTAAGGTTACCGACATAGCCCGAAGAATTGCAAAACTGAAGTGGCAGTGGGCGGGGCACATGCTCGCAGGATTGATGGCCGATGGGGTCAAAGGGTTCTCGAATGGTGTCCGCGGACTGGGAGATGAGCTGTCGGTAGGGTTCCACGAGATGGAGCGACGACCTGGTAAGATCGCGGGATCGCGGTTGATGCAAAAAGCACAAGACCGGTCTGAGTGGAGAGCCTTGGGGCAAGCCTATGTCCGCAGCAGTGGACGTCTTTAGGCTGACATGATGATGATGATATCATCAAGCATTCGATCGATTTAAATTTGTCGAAGGGTCAGTATCATTTCGTCTAAAAAAGCAGCTGGTCTGAGTAGCAAGTGGCCTAAGAAACAACTGGTCCTAATCTGCTTTTGTCGAAAACTTGAAAAAACATAAGCTGGTTAGGTTAGACATGCGTCATGGCGCCAGCCACGCGGAACAGGAGTTCCGTTGACTTTGAGTCAAAGAATTTTAGACCACTTGATACTTCGACAAGTTTCTACTTAGACCAGATGCTTCTTAGGCCATTTGCTTGGGTGGCTACGTAAACCAGCTGCTTTTTAGACGACATAATACTTACTCAAGGAGTTGTATCAGACATTTATGCACGCTTTGTTTATCAGATATTGATTCTGGTGACTGTACTCTTAGGTAGGGGTGACTGAGCCTGATAAAACGCAAAATGAAACCAGAAACATACAGATCTAGAAATAGCTGATGAAAGGTTCATACGTTTGTCTCTTTCATTTACGTCATCCGCCACATCTTGCGAAAGGCGTAATGATCGTAAAATAAAACTTAGTGTATGAGCGTGTTTAATTTGAAATATTGGTTTCTTAATACTAATAAAGAATGGGTAATAAAGATGAAAAGAAGTCTAGCAGGTTTGATAAGGAAACATAAAAAGGAAATAATTAATCATGTTTACAATGCCGTAATGTAGTGGAGTGGAAACTAGCGGGCAGCGTGCGGCTAGCGGCACGGCGAGCGTTAGCCCTATTCATTGCGTGTTCTGCCAAGTAACAAGCGTGTAACAAGCGTGTCGGCCGCACAATGAATAGAGAACACGCTCGCCGCTCCACTGCCCGCTGGAGTCTGGGCTGTGGCCTATGACATTTTGCAATGTTTGACTCTCGTCTAAATTTCTACAGGGTATCCTGTACATGCCTAATGTTTCTGAAGCTCGCGATCGCAATCAAATGACAGATTTAGCATACAAAAACTGTCATTTGATTGCGGTCGCGAGCGTAAGAAACGTTAGGCAATACGGCCTATGGATTATATTTTGAAACCTACGAGTATATAGAGCGTGATGAGTAAATTTGAAGAAGTAATTGATATTCACCAATTTTTTTTTCAATCATTTTGTCATGGCTACCAGTGACAGACAGAAAGAAAGAAAGAAAGAAAGAAAATACATTTATTTAACGCCATAAAAAATTAAATAAAAATAAAAAAAATAACATAGAACAAATATCAGACTTAATGACGCTAAATAGGTCCCCACTCAGCATAATGCCACGGCAAGCCGAAGCGCTGATTTTCGGTGAGGACCTTACCTAGAAACTAACTTAAAACTAAACTAAACTAAACTTAAATTAAAATGTCGTGTCGTGCAACACGGCCCTACGCGCTACGCTGAACGCAGCCGTTGGACCCTGAGTCGGGCAGCGCTGCCTGGCGGCGAACAACCGACCGACTCGAATCGTCGTCCTTCACCGGCCCGGCTAACACCGACATGCAAATACCGGCCCCGTCCCTCGCGTACTCGCCCATAGAAGCTCCTATCAGTTTATATGGGCGTGCACACAAAAAATAGGGCCGGCACTCACACGTCAGTATTTACGTGCCAGGATGAGACAATTCCAGTTCCAGTGTCTCACACTCCCATTTTCGTTACCCATAAATCGTGGTTTCAGTACAACTTTGTGAAGCATTATTATAGCAACCCGGCCCCCGTACATACGAGTACCAGGCATAAGTAATAATAACAATGCAATTCTTCTTACCAGATTGCTAGTAACTTCTACCATATCATACTCAACAATGATTTGTCAGTGATGACAAATATAGCAAAACTAGCTTTTGCCCGCGGCTCCGCCCGCGTGGTATTCAGTTATCGCGCGCTGTTCCCTCGGGAACTGTGCATTTTTTCGGGATAAAAAGTAGCCTATGTCACTCTCGGGCCCATAAACTATCTCTATGCCAAAAATCACGTCGATCCGTCGCTCCGTTACGGAGTGAAATACGGAGAAACACACAAACATGTAAACACATTTTCGCATTTATAATATTAGTATGAATTACATTAACCACGAAGTGTTGAATCCGTAGGACATACGAATAGCTTCTTCACGCTCTCTCACTTGCAGCTTTTCACGTGTCATTTTTCTTCCAGGTTATCTAACGAAATTTATCAGGTCACGCCACTGTCACCCACTTTAATGTGCTTTACTCAGTAAGCGCAAACCAATCCATCGCTCACCCCAGCTCGCAAGTGCCGCTATCAGTTATCAAACTGACTAGGGATGGGTTATACTTGCTAAATCGCGTATACTAGGGCTTATGAGTCCGTCCACCTCCTCATACCAGAGGCCTTATCCTTATTGCGTAATGTTTTTGATACTCGTGATCGCAATCAAATGACATATTTCGCATACAAAAGCTGATACGGCCTTAGGTGCAGAAACCAGGTATCAAAATAAATTTCAAAGTTCTGTCCAACGCAACGAGTCGAATACTTGCTTCCTTGCAAGTTTTAAATTAAACCTTATTTTTATACAGGTTAGACTCAAAATATTCCAATCAAGACGTAAAATACTTTGAAAGTATTTTATTTCACGTATAAGCACAATCTAACTCAAACTCACAACATTTATTGACGACAAAAACACAGTATAAACATAAATAGCTATATGCTATTAGTTATAGTTATATGCTATTTTTTGCTGTATGTTAGTGTGCAATAAAGAGTTATTGTATTGTATTGTATTGTAAATAGGACAAGAGAGAACAATTAGAGATCTTAACCTTAACATTATTTTGGAATTTTGTGGAATGAAAAAATACTTCCAAGTCTTGCAAGTATATCCTGGTACCTGGTTGGTACACTTGCAAGGAAATACCTGGTATCAAAACCTGGTAAATTAAATACGCGCCATCTCTAAAACTGACCTCAGCACTCGGCTCGAGCGGGCTCAAGTAACGCGCCGCCGCCACTTACGTAACGCAGTTGTGCAATTCAGGATGCAGTTTCAGTTTCGTGCACATTGCAGTTTTGGAGATATGATCGTTTTGCTGGACGGAGTATTTGGTGTTAGCCTTAAAGCAGTTATAACGGGAGCTGACAGCGCGCTTTAACTCTGTCAGTACCATGATCACTTAGGTCAGGAGAAACGCCATGTTAATCGTTTTTATGACGGCTTGTTCCGTCTGTACGAATCTCAAATAGATCCGAAATTGTCCGACGATTATTCAATACTAGCTTTTGCCCGCGACTCCACCCGCGCGGTATTCGGTTATCGCGCGCTATTCCCTCGGGAACTGTGCACTTTTCCGGGATAAAAAGTAGCCTATGTCACTCTCGGGACTAAAAACTATCTCTATGCTAAAAATCACGACGATCTGTCGCTCCGTTACGGCGTGAAAGCGTAACAAACAAACAAACTCACTTTCCCCTTTATAATAGTAAGGATAACAATACGAAAGTCCAGTGTTTTGCATTAAAATCAACATCTATTTTTACAATCAATTATGCCATTCTATTTACACCAATGCGTCACCGTCTTATCATAGAATTATTCAAATTAAAAACTAGAATATTATCAGACATTCATAATCCGTGATTTTGCTGTCTAATCAAAACAAGAGACGAGCAAAAAACAACTTTAATTCGATTAAGGGAGGTACAAAATATGTGACGCAATGTGAGATACAAAATAGTAAGTAAACAAATTGATAAGCTATTTGACACAATAAACTCTAATGTATGGTTATCTTTATTATAGAACGTTACTATCTTAATACGGAACTGTGAGTTCGGCGATTACAGAAAAGTGTGCAATAAGGTGAAACGTCTAGACAAAGTATTATTGTCAAGACCGATAATTCGTCCTTTTCTAAACAGTATAATGTGTGAGAGAGGAGAAAGCTACAGCACGGCAGTCAAAGTTAACTTTATTGAACTTAAGACTGGAGAGTTGTGACAAACAAGTTGTAAATATAATAATTTAAATGGACGGAACGTCTTCATGGAATCCAGTGATAAGCAAACGTCGGGATGTACGTTCGGAGAAGTCATCTGGCATTGTCAGTGCTATACTATACGTGTCAGCTATGGTGACGGTGGAATCGAGTTCCGGTACGACATAAAGCTTAAAATACCATTCTAAAATGGTCAATAGAGTGGTGTATTTGAAATAGGGAGTAGAATAGCTCTATAGAATCGTGTCGACCGGTCAGAAAATTGCATGAGCTGTTGTGTCGTAGCAATACGTAAGGTGGTCGGGTACTTTGACCCAATGGATTCCATCGAATGGAGGGTAGCTTTGGCCCATATGAAAACCACATACTCGAGTAGGTAGGTAGATCGCAGAAGAAGTCCAATAAAGGCGAAAAAAGCCGCTGTTAAACCACAGTATCCATACTAATATTATAAATGCGAAAGTGTGTTTGTGTGTTTGTACCTATGTTTGTCCGTCTTTCACGCCGTAACGGAGCGACGGATCGACGTGATTTTTAGCATAGAGAGAGTTTATGGGCCCGAGAGTGACATAGGCTACTTTTTATCCCGGAAAAATGCACAGTTCCCGAGGGAACAGCGCGCGATAACCGAATACCACGCGGGCGGAGCCGCGGGCAAAAGCTAGTTGGTAATAAATGAGCACCTATCCAAATACGACCTTTTACACGCGCTAAGAGTACTCATGTTTACCAAAAGCGGCCTCTTTACACAGCCGATTTACACGCACTAAAGAATTAGTTACCCATTCAATTATTGATAGGACGTCACAATGCACCGCATTCACATCGAGGACATTTAACATTTCAGCTCAATCTGCCGCATGGAACCGCGCTGGTTCCATTTGGCTTTGAACAGGTCGCAAATAGGTCCATGTTTGAGCGCACACAAAGGCGGTCAATTAATCTAGTAAGATATATAGGCGTCGGCGTTACAAAGGGAAACCCGGGTATAACCTTTAAATTAAGGTGTTCACCTGACTTCAATAACGTGTAGCTGTACTGAAACTAGAATTCCTTTTTGTAGTTTTGACAAAGGGATAGTAGGAGAGGAGGGGGTTATTTGAAGCACAGTTGATATCGGATATGGAGAAAACTGAGGAGAAAGAGACTTTTGTACGATGTAAGACAATGGAAAAGTGATTTGTTAAATCTTCGTACGATGTAAGACAATGGAAAAGTGATTTGTTAAATTAGAATTTCTTTGCTCATCGCTACCCTAAAATAGTTAAGTTTATGCTAAATATGCGTGTAATGCAGTTCCTCCACCTCCAGACTGTAAGAACAATCACAAATTACACAAACCCATCTATCACCACCACCACGTTAGCTATCATAGCTATCAATCAATAACATTCCTGGAAATATTCCATCGATACAATCGATGATTCCGCCAATGACGAGATTGAAGAAGACACTAATGGATAATCTTTTAGTAGCGAGCTGTCATTTACTAAAATTAATTTTACGGGAATGACAGCTGTCAAATGATGACTAAGTTTTGCGACAGGTATAACCTAATGTGATGCCGTCTCTATTTGTTTTGTTCAAATAGTCGGAGACGGCATCGCATTTAACCGTCAGTTAACACTAATCAATGGATGGTGAAACAGCCCGTAAATATACCAATTATTTGAATGTCTTGTGAAGCGTACGTTCAGTATGCAATCACTATCTGTAGCGATCGTGTAAAAACTGCTGTGACTCAAGAATTAATAGAGCTCCTGATTTCAATCAGCGCCGACCTTGGCCTTAGCGTTGACTCAACATGACGTGCATTATCACTATCAAATAACACAAAGAGGTGTTGGGTTGTTTGTTACCACACCGGATGGACCAGTGTGGTAGAAATTTATAGAGCGACGCCCACCTTTACGATCTGCCATTAACTGATGACCCATCGATTGGTGCGGTAGCACCCTGAGGCCGTATTAGGGCCATTCAACTTTTTAACCCACACTAATTTGTCCGCGACATTTTTCAAACAACTGCAGATTTTTGTGAGTAAACATGTTTTTTCTGTAATTTAATAGATGGTGTATGTATATGAATACATGGCATCCTACGTAAGTTCAACCTATTAAACCGTGACATATCTTGTTGGAAGTACGATTTTTTGGTAACGCCGGAGACAATTCGGGTAACGCAGGAGACGCCCAAAGTGTCGGTAAAATAGATGATTGGCCCATTATCCAACGTACGGGCGACCGCGATCGCATTCTCTATCCTCCTGGGTTCCCTGGTCCTCGCTTGAGGTCATAAAAAAAATTCGAACTTCACTTGATTGATGTTCGGTTCAAATTGTGAAAACAGAAATTTTACGACGGGCCTCAGGAGGCTATCTCTGTCTACCCTCATCCTATACCGTGTGACAGAATGAAGTGGAGAAAACGATGGTGATGATGAACACGTGTGCGTTATGGTAACACTTCGCTTGGCATTGCGTATTCGCTTTGCATTAATGACATCTTCGTCACTCACGCTAAGCAACGATATAGTACATCTCTTTCACACACGTAAATATTTCTGCGAATATGGCAAGTGAAGTGCCAGCATTAGATATTAAGGCCTCAGAAGTGCTACTGCGAAAATGGAAATTCGAAGTTCGTATCGCACCATCCCTCTCACTCTCATATGAAATAATATTCACACCAGCATATTTTCGAGTTTCGAAGTAACATATGGCATCGGTCGACTGCCGAATATCCTGATTTTTTTGCTGTAGAAAATGCTTTCTAAATCATTATTGAGTATTGAGCGATTTATCACAAATCTTTTTCCCAAATGAGTGAACAGGGAAATAAATCCTTTTATGAAAGAGTTGATACCGTCAGAAAGAAGACTACCGATAACACCATTATCATAATAATTAAGGTGTCAGAATTGATAACCCGAGAAGACAATACACTAAGGAATCAAGCAAGCACCCGATAAGTGAAACACTATGTCAACATTTGATAATACACTTAGTAGGTATCACAAACAAACCACTGACATTGCACGTCTAATCTCCGTGCATAGACGAGTATAGAGATGGTCTCACCACGATGGTACAAATGGATTGAATGAGTGTGACGGATAAGGAGGTCTCTTTTGCTGGTTATCACTCATATCACGAATTTTTCTTAATAATTTTCGTAACAAAACGGACACGGACACATCCATACAATATTTTGGGGACACATCTGGAGACCCTGTTTTTCCAGCTCGCAATCATGGACTGAGTCTATCTTCCAAATTTTGTTGAAATCGGAGAGATAAACTCAGGGTACAACGGTAGATAGAAATGCCCAAATACAACCTAGGACTCTTCAAGGCTAAAGTGAATAGGCTGTATCTGAACCAGTGAGATACACCTTTGGCCTCATCTCCACTTAACATCAGGTGAGATAGGTCAATTACGGTCAGTTTTATGTAAACAAAAATAAAAAAATCCCTAAAGCAAAGTAAATGATATGGGCAAAGAATCAATAAAAGCTTGCATTTATGGAGCTATCTCGTAAACGAGACCAGCACTAAAACGTATCTGTATTCTTATTGTTTACAAACAAACTACTCTCATAAAAAACCTAAACCGATGTTTATACAGCGGTAACAGGTTGAAAACAACTCTATTTAGTACGGCTTAGTTAACATTTTTGTGTAAGAAAGTTTTATTTGGCGGGATGTAAGATTGCTTCTCAGAAACTGACTCAGACTTTATTGTGGGCAAATTGCGAAGAACGTGAGTAATTTAGATAAAATTCGTAATGAAAACAATGTTTATGATCACGGAGATAAAAAAAACATCTTTGTCGTCTCGTTATACATGCGACCCCACGTTAGTGATATAAACAGGAGACATACTCGTAATATCACCGGACATGCTTGAACTGTTTCTTCAAAGATTCAGATTTTTCCTTTCCGTATCCTACAGGACCAGGCAGGCATCGAATACGGTCACTTTTGCCGCTCAGTATATTTTGAAGACTCTGTTCAAGTACAAACTAAACTAAGCGCAACGTTCTGTGTGTTATTATATCTGTAACACTACCATGAGTTTACAGTGGCCGTACTCGATAGCGACGGCGTAAATTATTTGTATGGAGAATTGTACAGCGCCTCTACAAATAATTTACGCCGTCGCTATCGAGTACGGTCACTGTAACCTCATGGTCGTCGCTCCATCTTCTTGGAGGCCTACCGACAGTTCGTCTCCCGGTCCGCGGACGCCATTCGAGGAGCGACGACTTGGTTAAGATCGCAGGATCGCGGTGGATGCGAAAAGCACAAGACCGGTCTGAGTGGAGAGCATTGGGGGAGGCCTATGTCCAGCAGTGGACGTCTTTCGGCTGACATGATGATGATGATGATGAATTATCTTAATTCTTAATCATTTTCTAAACAGTAAGAGTTAGGCCACTGTGTCTTGAGTGCTTGTTGACGCTGTAATCAACGGTTATGGCTGCGACGCGATAACCTACGTGATCGTATTTTGGTAACAAAAATATCTACATGAAATCACTTAATTAAACATGTGAAATCCGTATTGGCATCATCATCATGTATGTATGTATGTATGTAAACTCTTTATTGTACAAAATAGGTAAAATACAGTTGACAAAAAAAAAAAAACAAATATGTACAAAGGCGAACTTATCCCTTAAAGGGATCTCTTCCAGTCAACCTTTGAGTGGACGAGAGGAGCATTCAGTCAGGGACAGACAAAAATTTAGTATATAATTAACATAGTTACATAGTGGAAGCTACAATACATTGCTTTAAATAATAAAATACACAAATCTACAAATAATCCTAACATAAAAATACACTACTACATACAAATATATGCATATGCAAACAAACTATGAAAAATATGTACCAATACAATGAGCAAAAATAATAACAATAATAATAGTCTTTAACATTTACGGAGAAGATGTGAGCCACATCCTCTTCAAACCCTCCCTGAACGATCCTACGGTGCGAGATTGCCTGATGGAGGTCATCATCATCCCAGCCTACATACGTCCCACTGCTGGGCACAGGCCTCCTCTCAGAATGAGAGGGCTTAGGCCATAATTCCCGCGTCCTAGTGCGGATTGGGAATTTCACACGCACCATTGAATTGCTTTGCAGGTTTGTGCAGGTTTCCTCACGATGTGTTCCTTAACCGCAAAGCTCGTGGTAAATTTAAAATGTAATTCCGCACATGAATTTCGAAAAACTCAGAGGTGCGAGCCGGGGTTTGCACCCACGACCCTCTGCTTGAGTGGCGACAGGTCAAACCACTAGGCCACCACAGCTTCACCGTATTGACATGAAGAATGCTATTTATCAATAACTAAAGAACACATATATAAAATTTAGAAAGACAAATTCTATCGAGGACCTACGACAATGGCGGAACGACTTGGACGCATATCAAGCTGTGGCAGAAGCATACTTTCGACAGGGACGCATGGCGAAAAAAAGGAAAGCATTTTGAAAAGCAGCTAGCAATGGAACGCTTTAACGGTCTAAAAAAACGAAAGCACAACATGCCACACCAAATACACAGCATGGGGCTTCCATGCTTGCAGTTCAAGAGTAAAATTAAGAGGAGCAGAACTTTCAGCAACAACCTAATTTGAACAGATATTTTTTAATCATTCAGCCGTCTCTATAAGCATCAACGTAGTGCGTGACGTTAGGCCCGTAAGGCCCGCGCTGTTTACACTTGGCATAGTGACCGCTGGCAACTGGGCATGGGTTCACCGTAAGTCATTTACCCATGCTCTAGTTTGATGGCAACTTTTAAAACGTCTGTTTACAATGATGGAACATATGTATTTATGGAGGCCTATGTACAACACTGGACGTCCTACGGCTGATATGATGCTGCGATGGCGATAGATTTACTGATTATAAGTCTTGCGTAGCTTCAAAGTTAATCCGATCAGTGGAATGGGATGAAATTTGACTTGATATGAAGAATACCCTTAATTCGTTCTACTTTCATCCGACGTCGACCGCACTCAAATGGATTAAGATACTATACTTAGGTAAATAAGTATAAGTAAAACCTTACATTAACATGTACAAAATAAAAGCAACGTCAAGCTTATACATATGAAAAACAACCGCCTACACACTTGCCATTATTAAGATGCTAGCGGAACCACAATACACACAACTCAAAGTTTATTGTGGCGGAACCTTGCGGACAACAAATCAAAACAAACAGCACAATAACTGTGAACGTCCTTTCAAAGCATTCGGGACGCCCAATGCGACCTTATGTCTTACAAAGCGAGTACCTATTACCAATCACTTCTAACGTCGACATTGAAATGCATCATTATCATGGAACCCTGACAGTAAGAAAATGTTTTGACCGCGTTATCACACCCATTTATTACGGGGATAGTAGCAGTTGACACGGCACTGATAACAGCCGCTTGAGGTTCACAAGTTCATTTCCTTATCTATCTGAGAACGCTGCCTATTTAATGCTGCTTCACATTGAGAAGTAGATGAAGTGACAACAAATTAAGTAACAGCCTTTAGATCATTTATTGAATCGCGGTGGATGCGAAAAGCACAAGACCGGTCTGAGTGGAGAACCATGGGGGAGGCCTATGTCCAGCAGTGGACGTCTTTCGGCTGACATGATGATGATGATGACATTTAATAAAATTCCCGCCAATATTAAAGAACTGAATCTAAATCAGTTTAAAAAGAAATTGTCATCTTTGTACATGTTATAATACCGTAGAACGGTTTTTAAATGATGACATATAATTTCGTTTTAAATTTTGTTTATTGTTTCCTAATTGTATAATAATTCTTTCTAATTTATAATAACTTAATAATTGAATTTATAATTATTAAATTTTATTGATGATGCATAGATTCGAAAATAATGTACCTATAATTTGTCTTGCTATTATTTTTGACTAAGTTGGATTTAATATTAATAGGTTAATTAATTTCTCGACATTAAATTTGAATTCTTGGAGATAACAAGTAAATTTAAGTAAATTTATATTATTGTTTTAAATAAGCAAATATTTTGTACGCCTAACGGCAAAACATAGAGAATCCCTTAAATCTTAAAAATATCTGTAACTTACCTATGTTATACAAATAAACCATTCATTCATTCATTCACGACATTAAAACTTATTATTTTTGATTCATCGTAATCCTTATATCAGGTGGAAGACTAGTACATGGCTTTTCCAAATTAACAAGCTGCGTAGGACTGAAAGTACATTTACGAGAACGAGGTAAATCCGCCGATTTGTTTATACCACTCTAGCAGCGTATCTTTATCCAGTCATGTGTGGCTGTGCTGCTACCAGCATGTAGCTCGTGAACTTGAACATAGTACAGCCAGGAACGTATTAACTAAAGGAATATACTTGGTGAGAGAGAAATGGAGTCAAAAACTGCTACCTCGCGAGACTCGCTCAGCCAGTAAAGCACCATAGTTGACTCTTGTCGTTTATGTACCTAGGTTTCGTTTAACTGGCATTTCTGCCGACATTAATTTGACATTTCCAGGTCGATGCGCAACCTTTCCAAACATAAATATACCCTCGGAAACTTGTTTCAGACTTTTGCCACTTCAGACTTCAATATTTCTTGAAGAAGAATATTAACGCTAGCAGAGCCTAGTTTCTCTAAGCTTGAGCATAATAATATTAGTGTTTGGTCAAACACTAAGGACGTCTTGTAGGCTTTTTTTAAATCTAGATTTAAGGCTTAAACTGACAGTTTTTGTATGGATGGATCTGACAGGACTAAAGACCGCTTAAACCTAGATTAAAAAGCCTGCAAGTGCCCCTAATGCTATTAAACTTGTAAGCTTCGAGAAGGGGCAGTACGTAAATGATAATGAACCCTGGAATCCTTACCCCAACAGTCAAAGCGGTCACTCACCTTAGCAACACCGCCCCAGATCCATTGTTAACAGTCCCACCCGTGTTATCACAATACCTTAGTACAAACGTTTATCTAAATGGCACATCGTCGACAATAAACCGCAAATCACATTAGCAATTTAAATAAAACACAAGCCTTTAAGAATACTAAATGTTAAGTAAATCATTCGTAAGTCAAATAAGATAGAGGATTTCCCCTAACGTGCTAAGAGTTTTAATTAATTTTAACGATGTAGGTAGCTTCATTTCTAATGTAAGTTCGGTAAGTTCTGTAGTCACTGAATCAAAAATTGAGATGGTTGTAGGTAAACAGAAGCATCTTTCAGGCTTTCCCTTGCTTCACACTTTCATTTGGAAACCTTATTAGAGAACTGATGGTACACTACTTAAGCCTGTTTACAATTACCGCTGATTACAACAAGTCAGCGTTTATGGTTCGTATTCATTGCAGTGAGGACGTTAACAATGTACTAATCAAATTAGTGGAAATCTATGTTCCATACTGTCTGTCGCATCAGCAGCAGTAACGGGTAACGAGTGGATTTTCAGTTTCTGACCTCCATTTTGATGGAAATGCAACCTTTGTGCATAAATTTTTTAGTCGATTTCGGAACTGTCTGTCTTTCTTGTGTGCCGATTGTCTAATGCAGTGTCCTCAACTTAGAAGGTTGAAAGTCATAAAGAGCGCTTTCGGGTTAACCATGTTACAGTGCTGATAGGTACCTACTTGGGCATGTCCGGCGCCTAAACCGAAGGTGGCGCCATTGCACGGAAGTACAAGACATACTGGCTTGACGGTATCGTACAGTCACATACATATATAGACACCTATATAGGTATAGTACGGTTAGCCGTCAACGTTTAACAACTTTCAAAAACAAACATAACTATCATAACGTCGTATAAAGTTTCTCTCTACACCGACATTTAAAACTTCTTTTACTGTTTGAGTTGTGTAAAATTAGAATATAGTGAAAACTAAATAATAAAACTTGCGAAAGACTTCAAGCACCTTGTAACGATCTCTTAAAATCTCTACCTTTTCGATTGACAAACCGTATGACCGTGTATTAAAAGTTATTTTAGAACACCCAATAATCCTAATTTCCCACCCGCATTCAACAACCGCAACAGCAAACAAACAACGCCGATACGCACCTATTTCCTTCCTATGGTAATGCCTGTCGTTGTGAGATGTGGTTCCAAACGCCTGACCCATTTTCACTCACTAAGATCACAAAATATTCAAAGTATCGACAATTTGACAATCAGCTGGCACTTGTTTACAGTTCACTGCGCATGCGGTGTGACGTGCACGCTCGTCGGCGGCGGGACCGGTACTGAGTGAACTGATGTGGACGCGAGTGAACGAATGAACGGACCGGTGACCGATAAGCTACGGTGACCCACATGGAGATACAGACACGGTCTGTTTGGAATGGAATCGCATTGAATGTTTAAGTTCTTTTGCACTCAGTTGTGACGTCACTAACTGCGACGTTGAGTGATAGCCATAATCTAACAATGTGCAATCTCTAGACCGATAAGCCTTATAATTATAAGGTAGACTTTTGCAATGTTTTCCTATCAAACACAAAGCCTCGCACACACAGGGAGCTTTCATTGTATACCAGTAGGGTAGCTCAGGCTATGACTACATCAAACAGTTCACTCCGGGGCTCCGGGTCCTGTCAATGCAATGCAATTTCAACTCACACAAATATTTCTCGCAGGTGTAAGCTGCTGGGCTACTCCGAAACTAGAAACTCGAAGTTCGTGTCGTGCGGTCCCTCTGACACTTATACTACCTATTCAATACGAACGAGAGTGAGGGACAGCATGACACGAACTTCGAGTTTCGGAGTAGCCCTGCTGGTGCTGAGGGATCGCACGACACGAACTTCGAATTTCGAATTTCGTACTAGCCCTGCTGGGCTTAAAATGCGCAACAAAATCTTACATGTCTACGACGTTGTTACCGCAGGGTTAAGATTACGAATATTATTTATTATACAATATTAGACATATTATAAATTGCAAAAAAAGGAAAAGGCCCGTGCTTTCGAGAAATGAATAACGACTGGCGCCAATAAATCGGAAGCATATACTTTACGCAAAAAAAACAATATCATCATCATCTTAGTCCTATACGTTCCATTCCAAGTTACAAGCATCCTGTCATAATGAAAGGACTTAGGCTGGCTGTTAGTTCCCATGTGAGTTCATTGAAGGTCACCTCACCTCACCTCACCACCACCTCACCACCTCACCTACCGACCTCACCTCACCTCACCTCACCTTATGAGACCTCACTAAAGTTCCTTCACTAAAAAGCATAAGGTAAAGAAATTTACGGAGACACTCTTTCCTGGCCCGACATGGAAATACCCACCCTGTTTTTCGTGTACTCGCCCATAGAAGCTCCTGTCAGTTTCTATGGGCGTGTAAACAAAAAACAGGGCCGGTATTTCCATGTCGGTGCTATCCGGGCCGGGTAAGAGTGTCACCCGAAATTTAAATATGGGCTGGAATCTACGATCCACAGAGGACTTTTCAAACCATTGGGCTAGCACGCGCTAGTAGCCCTCTCATTCTGAGAGGTCTGTGCCCAGCAGTGTGACGTATATAGGCTGGGATGATGATGATAGGCTAGCACGGCTCACCAAAACCAATAAGCTTCCTTAAAAAGAGGAGTTTACCGTTAAAATCGACAGAACGGTATTACCGATTGATCAACACAGCTTACCGTGTTAATGGTCCATTAGTGCCTAATTAACGGCAAGGCGGCTGATTTAGCGCTGTGCTAATTACGTGAAACAACTACTAAGTTTCTTCCTTTAATAATAAGACATGGTATAGCCTGCAGAATACATATGCAGAAGTACAAAACAAGGTATCGTAGGGGACTGAGCGGTGCGAGGGGTGGTCGAGGCGGCAACATGTTTTACGCTAATTTATTGTCAAGGACCAAGTATCAGAAAAACTGATTACTAGCAGAAATTCCTTTTTTTCCTATCGACATGATCATCGTCATCATCTCAAGCCTCTCTCAACCAATTTGGTGTAGGCCTTTTTTTTGATCGACTGGAAGGCAAACGAACAAGTGAGTCTCCTGATGGTAAGAGATCACCACCGCCCACATCTGCAAAACCAGGGGTATTGCAGATGCGTTGCCAACCTAGAGGCCTAAGATGGGATACCTCAAGTGCCAGTAATTTCACCGGCTGTCTAACTATCCACGCCGAAACACAACAGTGCAAGCATTGCTGCTTCACGGCAGGATTAGCGAGCAAGATGGTGGTAGCAATCCGAGTGGAACTTGCACAAGGTCCTACCACCTGCAAAATCCTCATTGATGAATGGAAATGTGACAGATGATTTCGACTGCATTAGACAATATACTATTGGACTGCTAAACTTCAACATGTTTGTAGAGATCGTATACCCAACTAGTACTTATATCTCAAAGGAAGCCCCCTAATAATGTAATCCGTCCAACACCTGTCCACACAACACGCGCGACACGTGACCAAACACTAGCCACCTCCGTGGCCAATCAGCACAGTGCTCATACTACAAACAGTACGACAAAGCACCCAGTAATGTCTAATGGTGATTTTCAAGGCAAGATGAGACGAGGCGAGACGAGAAATGAAATTTGTATTCATTCCCGCGCGCCTGCCGCGATCCGCCGCGGGCGCCGCCATATATATATATTTTATTTATTTATAATATATTAGATTACCACATGCTTTAGTTTTTTAACCACTTTTAAAAACCTATACTTACCAGGTTTTTTTAATCATAAAACTACCGTGAGACTCACTCATATTAACTGATATTGTAACTCACCGACTGCCGCAACACGCACAGCCAACCGCCGAATCGCGAGCCGCGAGTCGCGTGCTCCATAGAAGAAGGGTTTCGAATAGCCCGAAACACATCGAGCTAAACTCGATTTAAGACGTGAGTTATCCGTTACAATTTCATTTAACTATAGCAGGTTTAGGCAAAATTCTCGTCCCGTCTCGCCTCGCCGGTGGAAAATAAAATAACCTTAAGGCCCGGCTTCAGTTGATCAAAAAATGCCTTATGTCCGCGGCACAAGAGCGAAAATGAGTATAACATTGATTAAAAATTCTACCAATAAAAAAATATATTAAAAATACTTTTAAACGTCCAACCAGAACCAAATAGACAGTCAATAGGTATCTTCAAAATGATAGCAGATGAAAAGTATGATTGATTTTCTTAGATGGACCCCATGTTGACGTCATAGAACAAATCCATAGATGAATTGCTAAATATTATCCCATAAAAGTTTATGTGAATTTATCTGGTAGATGTTTTATCTAAAGGTTATCGTTAAATCTTTTTTTAATTTCATACGATTACGCAAACGAGCAAAAGAAGCAACAAAGGTGACTGCAAAAAATAAGTACGAAAAAGACGTAAAAATTTGCTAAAAAATGATCATAAAATAATACGTCACCACTGACACGTATTGCGTATATTTGTGAAATATCTTGTTTATAAAAATTATCACAACGAAGATAAGATTTTTAGATTATCATGCACATTCGTAGTTAAAACCTATTTTGGAGTTTTTTGTTTCATTAACAAGTTTCTTAACTAATAAACTATCATACACAACTATATTTAAAAACGTTGTTAGTTACACTTAGTGTGTACACTTAGTGAATAGTTTACACTTAGCACTAGTTTGGATTAATTGTTTTCCTAAAGTATTATTTTTTTGCTGTATTACCTATTGATTTCCAATGACGTCATTCTTCTTCTTCTTCTTTAGCCTTTCTCAACCTTTTCGGTGTAGGCCTTTTTACCCGACTGCGAAGAAGGAGGGTAATGTGTTTGACGCGTATGTATGTATATCTATTCCTATGTACTCTCGTAACTACTCAATGGCGGATTTTTGGCGCCTAGGTGTAAGTTTTCAAAAAATGTTTTTATTAAAATCTATTAAGTAGGGTATAAAAATGAAAGTTAATAACCTGCCCATTCTAAATATATATGGGTTACAATAGTTTTAATCTACTGTTTACACAGAACTATTAAAAAAATGTGAAATGAAATAGTATTTAAAAATAAAAATAAAAAAACCGACTGCCTTAAAAATACTAAAAAGAAGAAACAAGTCTAGTGAGCTAGAACTTTGCTAAGTAGCTGAATTTAAAGGTCAACATTTGGGATCCATTTATATCGTAACACTCAAAAATTCTTACCTAATGGGTCCCGACTGTTAGTTCAACAGTAGCCCACTAGACTTGTTTTTTCGGCATTTTTAATCAACAAAGTCGTATACAGTCAACAAAGACGCGTATTTCTCAAAATTTCGATGATTAGGTACCTCGCCGCTGTATTAACAATGTTTACTGTTCTTATCATGTCTTCTGTACAATTAGCCACAGTAACGCATTTTTGTTTTGGACAAAACCTTATGTGACGCGCGCCCGCGCATCTGGGCAAACATCTTGAAACATGTTCACACTCACACGTAATGAGGGCGCTAAGCAAATGACGTCCGAGTTTCGCAATTACAAATATTTATTTGTTTATTTTATTAAATAGCTCGATATTAATTTATGACGTCGATTGACATACAAAATTTGCGCGCTATGATCCATGGGCCACTGACGCGCGCGACAGCATTTAGCGACGCCATGGCCGCGCATGGTCTGTGGGGGAGCGCCAAAGTTCGCATACTCGTCGCTAGTCATACCGTAATTTTTATCCGAATCATCGTTTGTCATAATTTTTTCCCCACTGAAACCTTACAATTTTCTGAATTTTTTAAATGGTCATCCTATAGTAAACTATAGGTTAGGTTAGGTTTGTTTTATAACAATTCTAAACTATTATTAGATTCAGAAAAAAAAAGAGTTATGTATGACAAACATTACATTCGGACTCTCAATAAGTACGCTAGCCTATATGGACCCGGTCTGTGGTCATTGTGTTAAGGGCGAAATAATGCGTAGGTACGTCTAACTAAGGTCTTAATGACTTTGTCCCATTCGTTGTCGAGCCCCTGGTCCGTGGGGTCCTAGCGCTTTAAAACATTTTAAAGAAATTTCGAAAATATTAGTAGACGTCACAGGTGACCGAAGAGCTGGCAGCTTCCTCGGACAAAGAATTAGCCTAGCTATTCAAAGAGAAAACGCTGCCAGCATCTTCGGGACCCTGCCTAAGGGGTACTCTTTAAGTAATTTGTTTTAGTTTTTATTTTTATTTTATGTAAGTTTTTTTATTTTATGTAGCTAAGTTTAGTTTAGTTATTTTTGGATATTTTTATTTCATTTGTACCATCAGTAGGATTACATATTTTAAATATACCTTCAGGCGTAGACATAAAGGAAAATAACTGTAAAATTAAGGTCTTAAGGAATTAACCAATATAACGGCAATCTAAAATGTGTTAATTAAATAACTGAAAACCTGTCAGTTGTTTGCTCAAAATTTATTACACTATAATTTAAACCAGGTTGAGTTTTTTTAATCCTTCTTTTGCGGTGTCCGTCCAATCTAACCCCCTTATTCATAAAACTTAACAAGCCTATGTTATCTAACAAATGCTTTGTCCCTTTCTAACAAATACAAATGTCGTAGTGACAGATAAGGACAAACGAATTTTAGCGGCATTTTAACTAAAATAGGTTTGATTGTCGTTTATGAATACGGGGGTAAAACTCTAAGGTAAAACTTTACAAAATGTAAACATACGCCAATTAAATGTATTAGCGAGGTTAAATATTATTTAGATAATTTAATACTGGTTATTTTCCTGACAGTTTTGATTTTCTTTTAAAAACGGCGAAGCGCGACTGACAAGTATACAAATTACACCACGTGTTTGGGTGATAGTCTTTACCGGCCCGGATACCACTGACATGGAAATACCGGCCCTGTTTTTCGTGTACACTTCCATAGAAGCTCCTGTCAGTTTCTATGGGCGTGTACACAAAAAACAAGGCCGGTATTTCCATGTCGGTTTTATCCGGGTCGGTAAAGACTATCACCCACTTGTTTCACCACTTGTCGTCTAACTTTAAGTGACGGATATCAGTGATGCCGTCTCTGTTTGTTTTGTCCGAATAAACAAAGACGGCATTACTTTTATCTGATACTTAAAATTGGACGAAAAGTGGTGAAACAGGCCCTAAATATAAATGTACCTACTTATTAAGTTAGCAACGTAAATACTTTCTGCAATAATTAAAATTTTTGTAAGAACACATATATGCATTAAAGTAACGTAAAATAAAGACAATTGCGTTATTGGAGGTTTTCAACGTTTTAAACTTTCGTGATTCTCATTTATAGTCAAAATACCATAACGGGACTTATCACGCTATTTTACACAAGTAATATTTACCTCGACGTTTCGGCAACATTACAGTTACCACTGGTCACGAGTAGACTGAAGTGTGGGGTGTGGGGCGCTGCTAGGCGGACTTGACACCCCACACTTCAGTCTACTCGTGACCACGGCAACTGTAATGTTGCCGAAACGTCGAGGTAAATATTACTTGTGTAAAATAGCGTGATAAGTCCCGTTATGGTATTTTGACTATGGAGGTTTTCGGTTTAATAATTAACACCTTGTGAATAGATAAAAGAACATAAAATAAACATAATACTTTATCACAACTGACTAAAATAGTCATCATCTTGTTTCATGTAAAAAGGAGGACAATCGCCTGTGAAAAACTAGCACTCTATTGGTTGATTCACCATCGTATTAAATACGTATGGTACTGCCGGAGAATTAGTTTGTCACGTTTTGGAAATCTCCCGACAAACTTACACATGTCATCGACAGTGGCACTCTCGTTCACCACCACTCGCAGTTAGTACGCGGCTGCCATTAGTTCTGCCTCATAACATAAGTTTGTCAAACTTTACAGTTACACGTTAACGTATAGTGTCAATTCTATGTAGGGCGAGAACACTCAGACATACTAAACAATACATACGCCGAGTTCTGTATGTCTATAAAATAAGGTTCAGTTTTCACTGGATCATGTGTTTAGGTTTAAACTAAATTACCGTAAAAGGAGTCTCGTACTAACCTGAAACGAAAGAAAACAATAAATCATTTAACTGTAAAGTAACATCCGTGAAATAATTTCACGGGTGTTACTTTCACTGAAATTGTGTCCACTGCCGGGCACGAGCTCGTGAAACCAGACGATTACGTATTATAGTAATGAAAATTCATATTATCATATTCCGTAGGTACAATCAGCATTAAAATTAGCTATACACTTTTGTACCTTGTTGTTTTACAGCCACGTACTAAAACGCCACGCAAGATTGTCGATGTGTCAATGCGACAGAGTACAAGTGATCCGCTACTTTGATGCTGACTGTACGTTATCGAAATTCCGATATACCGAAGCTTTAATAAATGTTTTCAAACAACTTAAACAGAATTAATCACAAAAGTTAAAGAGTCGAATAAATCAATTTATGTACCACTAGCTTTTGCCCGCTGCTTCGCCCGCGTGGAATTCGGTTATCGCGCGCTGTTCTCTCGGAAACTGCAGGGCTACTACGAAACTCGAAACTCGAAGTTCGTATCATACCGTCTCTCTCACTCACGTATTAAATAGTATAAGTGTAAGAGGGACCGCACGACACGAACTTCGAGTTTCGTAGTAGCCCTGCAGTGATTTTTTCCGGGATAAAAAGTAGCTTATGTCACTATCTGGCCCATAAACTATCTCTATGACAAAAATCACGTCGTTTCGCATTTTATGGGCCAGAGAGTGACATAGGCTAATTTTTATCCCGGAAAATGCACAGTTCCCGAGACAATAGCGCGCGATAACCGAATTCTATGCTATCATTGAAAATTTGAAACGTAACTTCCCACTCAAATTACGAAAAACTCCCGAGATGCTAGCCTGATCTCAAACCACTTGGCTACCATTTGTAATAGTCACTATACATACGGCTTTCGGTCAAACTTACATTCGGGATTTAAAAATTCGATCAGTTATATATTCCCACGCTTTTACCGTGCCGCATAGGTCCAGCTATTTTGCACGTGAGAACGAGGAGTAGCAAAGTAACATTATATTTCAAGGCTTGCAACCTACGAGTAAGGTATTTGATAAGTCAAGCGTAATTTGAAGTAGTCTCATTAATTAAGATAAATTTAATTAATAATTGAACGTACCTACCTACGCTGATTAAATTTAATTACCACGGTAATGGGTAAAATAGCAGTGATTAATGTACTTCTATATTACAATAATATTAATTATCTGCTACCGTTGGATGATATACGTGTGTAGGTTTCAATTACAAGGAAATTTTAATGTCATTTTGGAGTTTTGATTTTAAATTTTCCCTTTTAGTGAAGTAGGATTCTACGAATTATATTTCTATGTTCATTTTGGTTATGTTATTTGCGGTAGGTATTGCATTCTTTACGAGTATTATTAATTTGTGTTCCATGTCGATTTATGTAAAGCATGTAACGTAATAGGCGTTTTGGTTTTTCATACTGTAAGCCTATTATTGTATTATTTTGAATAAATAAATAAATAAACAAATTATCTCTGTGGTTTACGGTATTTTTGACGTGATCATTAGTTTTGACTAATATACGTTCCACTTATAAACACAGACCTCTGCTCAGAATGTGAGGGCTTGGCCTGTAATTCCCACGAGGGCCTGGTACAGATTGGTACTTTACACACGTCACTGCATTTACCTTGACCTCTGGACAAATAATGAAACCATCGATAAGACTGATACTTACCAATATTTTACAATAGTTATTTGCTTATTTAGATAAGTAAAAAAAAATTATAAAATAGATCATCCAAAATACACAGGTTGCTCCAAAGTGATACATTGAAAACCGTTAGTTTTTCGGTAAATATTGGACTGATTGTTATGATACTTTGCAGTTTGGTTTTAAATATCTTGCTAAGCCAGTAGTATTCGTATTTGTCCAGAGGAAAAGGTCACCCAGTATATCTAGATATATAGCTTAGCGTAGCCGTCATAACAACGGTATTAACTTCAGATAAAAACTCTAGTTTCTTTGTGCAAGCACGCAACGTCATAGGAAGCAAAAAAAAAAACAAATGCAGTCAGGACAATGGCACAGCAATGTTGCCATTTTAGCGACTTTACTTAGAAATTGCGTTTTTTGCTACCTAGCCCCTGTTTACCTAACCTTTGTTAGAAGTGTTACAATCATCATCATAGGCCTACGCGTCTGTTTCAGACGAATTTTGGCGTGTATGGTGTGTTGTGGCGTGTTGCACGACGTCTTTGGTGGATGACTAGACCGATGGACTCAGCAATGATTTATTTAGAATTGTATACAGCATTTGCTACTTTTATGAATAAATAGAGGCTTGCCTTAACACCAACAAAAGTTGGCTTATTAAGTAGACTTCGATTTGTGGCCTGTACTTGTGTATATCTTCGGATACACAAGCTCTGTCATACTTGTCATTACTGAAGTCACCTTCACATACCTAAAATAATTTAAGCAAGCCGGTGGGAATTGAGTTGTTATAGCGCCACGGCACTGTGGATACTACTCGACCACACCACTCGCTCTGCCTTCAGGCAGGCTCTGGGGCGCTACACTACGAAATTTGAAAATCAAAGTTCGTATAGTGCCGTGCCGTCCCTTTCGCTCTCGTATTAAATAATATTAGCACCAGCGGGACCTTTGCACTTCGTAATGTAGGAGGGGTATTTCTCTAGTAATTGGAAAATTTGAACAGTCCCCTGCCAAATTTCTCTTTAAATTATGATGAATTAAACAGTAAAAATGGTTTAGCACCATAACTACAGTGTTGTATAAATGTGTGCACAAATAAATGTCAATCTTATCAATTAATTTTATATTAATCATAATCAGACAACAGAATACTGTTTTTGTACTCTTGGGACAATGTTTGATTAAAAATGTTAATAAAACGACATGCATATAAATTAAAATACTACTTTATTATCATCAATGGTGTAATCATCATTTTAAGTTCGATAGAGAAATCTTGCTAAATTGTAACACATACCTATGGCTAATATTATCTGATACTTATCAAATTCCGGGTCGGGGACATGTCAGGGGACTGTTATTTGGGGTGTCTGAAAAATGGTAATTAAATAGGTAAGTAGTTTTATTTTTGTTATAATATTCGACAAGTTTAAAAATGTGGTTGCTTTTAAATACAGAAACATTTTTCTTTTGACATTTATCTGAACAGGTTTTTCCAACTAACCTAACCAACAAAGAGTTGGAAAACCCCCGACTTTGTCACTTTAAAGTTCAATATCTCAAAAACAGCTGAACCGATTTTGATGAAACATGTCTAAGAGCCATCGTTAGAAAACCTGCTATCAAATAAAAAAACCGCATTGAAATCGGTCCACCCGTTTAAGAGCTACGGTGCCACAGACAGACACAGAGACACACATAGCGGTCAAACTTTTCAAACACCCCTCTTTTTGCGTCGGGGGTTAAAAAAGCCAAGGACAACGATTTTCTAATTAGTGGAGAAATAGAAATGCCCAGGGCTGGCGCTGGCTCGACTTTACGGCGGTTTTCTCATGACTTTCAATTTGACATTGGCTTGAACTGGCAGCATTGTCACAGAATAATTATCAACAGATTTAACCGTCTCGCGGCGACAGCCAATTGATCTAGTGCAACTAGGTTGCAGAATTGCGCAATGCCGGCACCGCAGCGCTATTGTGCCGCCAGCGGGAGCACTGGCCGACGGAACGCCGCTAATGCAAATACGATGTGACACTTTCTAAGGCTGTCCCACTGCCGGTAAAGCGATTAGCTATTAGACTATTTTCTCGCTCCAGAAACGAACAATATTGATATTAGATCCAGTGTCAGTAAAAGAGGTAAAAGAGGTTGAGGTCACTAACTGATCACACCGCCAGCAAGACCCCTGTCTTAACTAATTTGTCGCAGCGACCGGAGCTATCAAAAATTTTGCAGGTGGTAGGACCTTGTGCAAAGTCCGCCCGGATTGCTACCACCATCTTGCTCGCTAATCGTTGTGTTTCGGCATGGAGTGTAAGACAGCCGGTGAAATTACTGGCACTTGAGGTATTCCATCTTAGGCCTCTAGGTTGGCAACGCATCTGCAATACCCCTGGTGTTGCAGATGTTTATGGGCGGTGGTGATCTCTTACCTTCAGGAGACCCACTTGCTCGGTTGCAATCCAATCGCATAAAAAAAACCCGGTCGGTTGGCTAAGAATAATGATAGATATATTAAGGTATAGATCATAATTACTAAAACTCTCACGAGTCCCCTGATATGCTCGCATCGCATCCCCACACAAACGTAGTTGCGTTCTTTGCAAGTATAATAGGAGCAGCCATTACGATATTTATAATTAGTTTTAGTTAAACAAACAATAACGGGAAAAAAACAATAACGAATTTCCATTTCTTATACAAAACTTAAAATTAATGTCATTTTATTCTGTTACATTGAATATAAAGGAAAACTAATTATAAACATCATAATAGCTGCTCCATAAAATACAGTTTTGGGAAATTCGTTAAAAGTACAGTTAGATTAATCAAATACCGATGCTGATATTCTAGGTAATATGAGCATCAATGAGCTTTTAATAATGTATTGAGTGCTACATCTTCGAACTACAGCAGCTAAGCCTCCGTTCTACGTCACTAATAGCTTTGTTCACGTGAATCTAATAAAGCGAAATGTTTTCCTTGAAACAAACGACGGTAAGAGGCGTAAAAGAAACCGCCGACCAAACAAATAAACAGTTTTTTTAGCCTATAGTGTCCCACTTCTAGGCCCTTGCCTCCCCCCCATGTCCTCCACTCGACCCGATCTAACTGCGAAGAAAGGCGTCCAGTGACCCTAAAGCCTTGTCAACTATTGATTTAACTTATTATCTACGAGGCAAAAGAAAGGCCGTAATAGCAGCCTACTCTTTCAAGCAGAAGATAATGGGTTAAAGTCTGGGTCACACCTCTAAATGGTGAGAAGTTTTCTTCCGTGGATGTCGTAAGAGGCGACTGAGGATATAGGGTAAGGTATACGTTAAGGTATACCGTAGGCGACAGGCTAGCAACCGGTCACCATTTGTACCGTCTTGGTCAAACTTAAAACCTAAAACTGCTAAAATTGGCTCCGAAGCGGTAACGTTTCGTGTGCCTACCCCATTTGGGAATACAGGCGTCATGTTTGTGTGATTGGAAATTAAAAGGTTTGTCGGTTAGAAACCTGAAGGGGCACACGAAGGAAGCCACATATATGCCAAGCCTTCCCATTGTAAGAGGATACCTGTGACTTGCTACAGCTTAGGATTAGGAACAGTACAAGTTGCAAGCTATTGCGTCTGCAGTGACACATAGTTTTCCACACGAGACTACGTTTATTTGGACTTTAATCTAAATTCTGTGTCTACCTGATGTAATCGTGTCACTGAGATTCGTAATTGGTTGCAAACACCTCATTGAGCAATATGTAAGTAATATCCAAAACACATTACAGTAGAAAATTTATAAGTAATAAACTGAGTAATCACTGTCGACCACGAACCAGAAGACAAAGCGTTGGCAGGACTCCTAGGTGGTCTGAAGATATCGCGAACGTTGCGGGTATCTCGGTGGATGCAAGTGATGTTCTAAGGGGGGAGGGCTTCGTTCGACAGTAGACGTCTTCCGGTAGATAGAATAGAATAAGCGTTTATTAACACACTTAGAGCAAAAGATATGATATTATTAGGTGATGATGAAACTGAGTAAACTGAGGAAAGAAGCATTAAGGAAGGATAATGCAGTTCCCAGTGAATAGTGTAAGCTAGATAAAGGACATTCAGAAGTCGCACGCAGATAAAAATACAATAGCATGAAAAATCAATCAATAGTCTTATAGCTACAAAAGATAGTATGCATCACGATGTTATGAAGAAATGCAAATGTCAGTATTTTTTATTTTTGTTTGTAACATTTTCACGCTAAAAATATTGTATCAATCGTGGTGGAATTTGGTATAGGTAAGGATAATTTATTTATTTATGTATGTATTTGGGCACAAACGGTACAATATTTAAAACTTACATTATAAACAATAATATATTGAATTGACCAACAAAGTTCCCAATAATAAAATATAAAACGGACCGTGAAAAGGAAATAGAATAGTTTTATCGAGATTTTCCAAGGAAAATTGCGATAAGTATATGTAGTTTCCGCCGTCGGGCGAACGAATTCTTCACGGACGAAGTCGCGGGTAACAGCTACATTATATAATGATTTTTATTCAATACAGCCATCGTGACTCGTAAAAGATTTCACAAGTAAAATAAAATCTTGTAAAATGATTATGTCCAGCCAGCTGAACCGTTGAATCAGTCGTAGGTTGTAGTTATATGTGTTATATTCTCTCGTGATTAATAAAACCATTCACATAGTTTCACAGAGAGCAACAAACATACGTGAGCAAATAAATGCCAATCAATTTGTGTTGGAGCGCGTCCAAGCGCCTGTAGGTACCGGTACGGCACTAACTCTGTAAAATTTTGTTGCTCACACATTTCACGTAGGCGCTTAGCAATATCATTTTTGCATAGAAAGAATCAGAAGTAAGACAATTTACCGTATTATTTATTACTCGTAGCTCATCATCATCATGTCAGCCGAAAGACGTCCACTGCTGGACATAGGCCTCCCCCAAGGCTCTCACTCAGACCGGTCTTGTGCTTTTCGCATCCACCGCGATCCTGCGATCTTAACCAGGTCAAAGTCAAAGTCAAAGTGATTTATTTGTAAACATAGGTGAAACTGAGGTCGTTTCATAACTTTCATAACATAATACAATTTTGAACATAAAGCTATCGTGACACTCACTCATATTAAATATATTTATCCGGATAACTCACGTATTAAATCGAGTTTAGCTCGACAGTTTCGGGCTACTCCGTAGCCCTTCTTCCTCGGAGCTTTCAGAGCGGCGGCGTGCAATGCGCGTGTTGCAGCAGCCGCCGAGTCGCGTTGCTCCAAGGAAGGGCTACGGATAAGCCGGAAACATGTCGAGCTAAACTCGATTTAAGACGTGAATTATCCGGGTCAATATATTAAATAACATTTACAACATGTAATTTCACAAACAACAGTAAATTTTGCAACTATAGTATCGTTAGCTTCGGTACTCCTTATGCCGGGGCCACACTAGCGGCTAACGTCAATGCCTAAATATATTACCGCGGTAATTATTGCGATATTGTTTAATGCGCTAAAGTGGGTGGCTACACTTGAACGTTCAACGTGAATGCCCATGTACCGCCACTTGAGCTATCGCCTAGCGCCAAACGGCAATGTTAATTCCGTTGTCAAATTATCGCGTTAAGTTGTGGCTACACTTACGATTAACGTCCATTACCGCGATAATTAATGGCATTTCTCGTTAGTGTGGCCCCAACATTAGAATAAGTACGATAAATGACTGGCCACTTGGAAATTTCCTACTTCATTCCTCCTTCATAATACTCGTATTTGCATGCATATATTGGCATTTTGATAGTGCGATGTTCAATTATTATACAGCCAAGATCCGAGAACAAACATTCGTATTATGCACACAAACATCTGCCCCGGCCGGAAATCGAACCCGGGACCTAAAGCTTCTTAATAATAATAATAATATCTTTATTGCATGATTATGGTATACACATTGGTGAAGTTGTTATAAGTATAAGTTTGATAGTAAGTCGCACATAATCTGCCCCATTGGAGCATACAATAGCAGACACAGAATTAATACATACATTAATTTCAATGTCAAATAAATTAAATTAAATAAATTAACAATTACTTGGTCATATTACTTACAATTAATGTCATCAAAATTAAATTCAAAATATTCCCTTAAACTATAAAAACATTTCTGAACAAGTACTTTCAGTTCTTTTTGAAATACGTAGTCAGGTTCTCTAACCACTTGGTCGTCTAAAAAGTCAAAGTTAACCCACGGTCCTCATAATACTAGAACCCTCGCTTACCTGTAACAGGTAGCAGCTCCCATTTAAAGTATGAAGCGAAGAGCATTACGACCGGGCGGGCTCCCCCTAGTTTGCACAAGTGGGGGGGCAGACGGTGAAAAAATAGTCTGGATTCTGCGATTAAGCAGCAATTCGCAGCCACTTGGCTTGATTAATACCGTAGCTACGGAGACTGGTAAGCTATTCGTGGTATCCACGGAAGAATAAAAACAAGTGTGATCGTCTAAACGAATTCATTGAAAATCAGCGTCTTTGCATTTCATATATCGACGAATGCTGAGTGAAATCCTTTTTTGGAATCACCTCAACAATAAATTCACTATACCTTTGTTTCTTAGGCAAAGCAGGCCTTGTAACATCGACTTTATAACCTACTCGATGCCTTGTAAGTACTGTAATATTGTTGTAATATTTTTCAAAATAAATAAATCATTCATTAATTCATTCAAGTGGAAGTGCTATGTAGGTGCAGCGACGCGTGCCACAAGTAAGCGGGGCGGTACGCTTACTCGATGACGTAGGTAATCCTCCAATAGATTGTTTAATAATGTATTTAAGTATGTATTCATCTATATAAGTATGTTTATCTGTTGCCTAGTGTCCATAGCACAAGCTTTGCTTATTCTGGGACTAGGTCAATTGGTGTCAAGTGTTCCATGATATTTATTTATTTATTAGTAGGTTTTTTCCTGCTATCATTTTTACATTCCAGAATTGAGCTATACGGCATAATTACTGTAAAACAAGGAATGTCGCGACACTACTAAACGTGATCATACTCTACGCAATGTTGAACGCGAAGTCTATGTCGGTTACCCTTGTCCTTCTATACGTAAATATAGATTTATTCTGCAATCTATGGCACTATAACGTAAGTTCTTTTTCACAAATGAAAACTTGTAAAAGAAAATCTTTATTCATGCTTTTATTTAGTTTCACCTGTCGTCTGTAAGCTACATTTTACCTTTATACCGTGGATATTTCGGGATAAAAAGTAGCATATGTATTATCCCAGACGTCCAGCTATCTTAATAACAAATTTCAGTCATATCATACAATTCCCTCCCTCCGTGTTTACATAACTTTCGCAGTTATAATATTAGTAGGTAAATGTTAGATTAAAATAGTAATAGGAACTTCATTTTATGATAATCTCTAATCAAGATAGTGCTATATTATCGACGTCGTGATTTATCGTACATTGATGTTCATATATGAATAAGATAAGAGATAAGATAACTGACAATTAGTACATTTAATTGATGTAAACCGCGCACTGTGTACAACTATGGCAATTCACTAACCTGCTTTAGCTAAATGTGTGAATTCAAAACACTTACGTTAACGGACTTTTGAAAAACTGTATACTGGCTAACCTTAGCCTCTGAACAAATATGAATACTACTGGCTTAGCAAGATATTTAAAACCAAACTGCAAAATATCATAACAATCAGTCCAATATTTACCGAAAAACTAACGGTTTTCAATGTATCACTTTGGAGCAGCCTGTGTATTTGGATGATATGATTTCATTGGTTTTTTTTCTTGCCTAATTAAGCAAATAACTATTTTAAGATATTGCTAGTATCAGTCTTATCCATGGTTTCATTATTTGTCCAGAGGCTAAGGTCACTTTGTATAAATTAAGAAGTGCAAAGGTGTAGTTACTAGCTACCAACAGCAGAGTTCTTAAATGTGTGAGCAAAAACCTGATCAAAAATAACTGAACACGATTTTGGGCCAACAATAGAGTCGTAAAGATATTTTTGATCAAATTTTTGGTCACAAGTTTAAGAACTCGACTGTACACTGCTCATAATTATCTTTCAAATATTAATTAGCTAGGCCACTAACTAGTATATTGGAGAAATAAACTTCCTTTGACTTTGAACTTCCTATCCGCAGTGGGCCCGCGTGGGAACTATGTTCCAAGCCCTCTCATTCAGAGAGGAAGCCTGTGTCCTGCATCCATACTCCATACTAATATTATAAATGCGAAAGTGTGTTTATATGTTTGTATGTTTATCCGTCTTTCATGCCGATAGTTTATGGGCCCGAAAGTGTCATAGGCTACTTTTTATCGCGGAAAAATGCACAGTTCCCTAGGGAACAGCGCGCGATAGCCGAATACCACGCGGGCGGAGCCGCGGGCAAAAGCTAGTATATATATAAACCGATGTGTGTGTGAAAGCCGGTTGAAATTTCTCTTAAAGTTAACCAAAACCAAAAATAACATGTCGTGTAAAAGTTTCTAAAGAGACGCCATTGCAAAGTTAAGGGTAATATTTGGTAAGCTGTTCTCATTTCTTTTACCATACACTTAACGGACACAAATAAACCTGCGCGAGAGCATAATATCAAACCTGCTAAAACACATCATCGACATCAAAGGTCAACGGAACTCCTTCAAATCGGGTCTGCGACAAAAAACTTGTTAATATTCTATTTAGGGCCAATATTAAATACATGAATAAGGAAAACCTGTCCGGTGTCTGAACGTTGACCTGCCTACATTACTTAGGCTGGCCGCAAACTTTGGCAGGTTTTGTGTTTAGAAGTAATACTTTGCATTGTTAAAATATGCGCTGAACATTAGTTAAACTTATTAAAGTTTCTACAAAGTAAAAATTCAGTCCCTACTTTATATTAATACTAGCTTTTGCCCGCGGCTCCGCCCGCGCGGTATTCGGTTATCGCGCGCTGTTCCCTCGGGAACTGTGCATTTTTCCGGAATAAAAAGTAGCCTATGTCACTTTTGGGACCATAAACTACCTATCTTTATGCCAAAAATCACGACGATCCGTCGCTCCGTTACGGCGTGAAAGCGTAACAAACAAACAAACAAACTCACTTTCCAATTTTAATCATGAAACTACCGTGAGACTCACCCATATTAAATGATATTGTAACGGATGAGTTATCATATTACAATATAATTTAAACTCGCTTTCCCCTTTAAATAGTAAGGATTATAAATGCGATTCCCACCAGTAAAGTTATTCTAAGTAACAGGGTGGAAAGCGAGCGTAGAGCTAAAATCCTCGGGCCGTCGCTTCACCGCGCTTCGATTGTTGTTTAAACAAAACATGCAGTTTATTTACACCAAATTCACTTAGTCATCTGCCTAACATCCCACACGCCAATGGTCAGACGCAGTCCATGCACTAACAAAGAGCGGCCAAAATAAACCGCCGACAGCGTCGACGGCTTTTGTGACCAAGGACTGGGGACTCACAGCTTCGCTATGCCCCGTCCACTTTGTCCTGATTAGCTGTTCAGACTACAAAGGCACAGTATAATTTATGAAGACCCGGCTGTCCGCAAGCAGAAATGTTCAAGGGAAACACCATCTTTCCGGCCGCGCTAGGATATTGACAGATAATTTCAATGAAAAATCGAGACTACCCTCTATGTACTCGTATTGCTCGCAAAATCGACTCGTCAACAGCCGAAAGCCGTCCATTGTTGAACAAAGGCCCTTAGCATTCTACAACGAACGACAACTCGCCACTTGCATCCACCTGTAGTCATCATTCCATCTAGTGCAGGACTTCCCAACCAGGGGGGCACGCCCCCCTAGGGAAGCGTAGAGAAATGTTAGGGGGGGGCCTCGTACATAATATGTAAGATTAAATTTCCAAAAAAAAATAACGAGTAGGTAAATAAGGAATATGCATGTGATTCAAATATATTAAGTGAATTTACCTAAGGGGGGCATGAAAATATTATTTTTGGCTCGGGGAGGCTGGGCGAAATAAAGGAAAGCCTGATCTAGTGAGACGAGTCTTGTCGTCCCGCTAACGCTTATATTATTTAAAACGAGAGTGAGAGGGACGGTACGATACGAACTTCGATTCTCGGTTTTCGTAGTAGCCCCTCTAACGCCACTCGAGGACCGATTGTTATCGGTAAAATCGACTCGGACGGGTCGAAAACACGTCATCGACGCTTTTAATTCAATCGAATCGAGCTACAAGGGACCGATTTTTGAATACACGTCAATTGATAAAATTTAAATTTGTGTGTTGCTTCAAAGTTTCAAACCTAAAAATAAGATTTCACCACTAGAGGAATATTTTTCTACGACATACTGTAGAATCATCACAATTTTTCAGCACTTCCCAATGGAATTTCTCTACTTTCCAGAGATAGAGATCAGTAAAAGATATGATTAGTTTACTATTGATGCAAATAGCAGCACGAAAACGTTTCTAAATTTATTCGCTAGCAACTTTAACTCCGTTCTCGTTACATACATAACGTTTTTCTACAGAAGTCTCCATATAAAGGCATATTATCTCACATTGTATCGCGAACACAATGTAATGCACAAACGATAAACACACAATACATTGTGTATGAGAAATTAATAGCAGACCATCGAAGCTACGATTCTATACAAAGCATTTTCGTGAAGAGGTTCACTCTCAATACATGAAATTCGTTCCATTGCAGAGCCTGATTAATTTTGAAGGTCGTCTGAACTTCCGGATAAATACAACCTTTTCAACGCTGAGTGAGGATGTTACTGAACCGGTGAGCTTTGTAGTCAAACACCTTAACGGGACTTATCACGCTATTTGACACAATTATTATTTACCTCGACCTCGAGTTCCCTAAGGAACAGCGCGCGATAACCGAATACCACGCGGGCGGAACCGCGGACAAAAGCTAGTACATAAATACATACAAGCAAAGGTTCGCCATGTCGGATACGATATGAAGGACACTATCATCAATTTATAAGGTAAGAAGGGGGCTAAGCAAAAAAAAATGCAAATCCTGTTTAAATTTTTAAAAATATAGATAAGTAATATGCAGAGTCAGTCTGGAAACTAAACCCTCGGAGGACGGCAACTTGCAATACAAAATTAATTACTATGATTCGCTCAAACTCATATACGTATCTCGTGTAGTTTAGTTAATCTCGTAAAGCTGTAGAGCTTAGTTAATATTTACTCGTTATTTCATCTCATAAACATTTATCAATCCCGCTTCAAAGTGTACATATATCGTAAGGTAAAATCTCTTGCAATTGTAAACAAAATCATGTGATATGTAACTACATAACTTTGACTGGTAATTATTTTATCCGTTCCTTTAAGCTAACTATTTTGTTAATTTTTTTGTATTTGACAATTTGTACATTCTGTGACTTTATATTTTTCTTTTATTATTTATCATTGACATATTTTGTCCTTTTTTTGTGGACTAATTTTTTATTTTACATTTAATTTATCGCATTGACATTTTAATTATTTTTAGGGTTCCGGAGCCAAAATGGCAAAAACGGAACCCTTATAGTTTCGCCATGTCTGTCTGTCTGTCCGTCTGTCTGTCTGTCTGTCCGTCCGCGGCTTTGCTCAGGGACTATCAATGCTAGAAAGCTGTAATTTTGCACGGATATATAGGTAAACTATGCCGACAAAACAGTACAATTAAAAATTCAAAAACAATTTTTTTTAGGGTACCTCCCATAGACGTAAAGTGGCGGTGATTTTTTTTTTCTCATCCAACCCTATAGTGTGGGGTATCGTTGGATAGGTATTTTAAAACCATTACGGGTTTGCTCAAACGATTTTTCGATTCAGTCATTTGTTTGCGAAATATTAAACTTTAAAGTGCAAATTTTCATTAAAATCGAGCGTCCCCCCCCCTCTAAAATCTAAACCGGTGGGTGGAAAATTTTGAAAAAATTCAGGATGGTAGTCAGTATATCAAACTTTCAAGGAAAACTATAACGGCTATGTTTGCTTGAGAATTATTAGTAGTTTATGAGTAAATAGCAGCGTAAGGTATAAAATATACCTAAACTTGGAAGATTCCGTGTAAAATACAAAATCCTTAGAAAAATACAACTTAATTTTTTCGTAATGGCTACGGAACCCTATTTTGGGCGTGTCCGACACGCTCTTGGCCGGTTTTTTTTATTATTTATTTGATCGATCGTTCCAATTTATTAAATTTGAGATAAATAGAAGAAACCCTTACCCTTGCTCTTAATTATGAGGAAATACTCGTTAATTAATCTAATCTAATCAAATCTAGTTAGCTAGAAACCACTGAGAGCGGAGTTCAGATTTAGTTCGAAACGCATCAGTGTAGTGTGGTGGTGGTGATGATAAATGGGTTTGTATAATTTGTGTGTTCCTACAGAGTGAAGATGGAGACACTACATGAACACACATTTGTTGCATAAACGTACAACTCAATAAATTGATACTTAGTTTCAATGTTTCTAGTTTAGACATACGACTCACATGGAACCTTGGAGAGGTAGAGGAATTTCTTAGTAAACCAAACCATTAGGCACCATGCATATTTTATTTGTATCTATTTGTGTTGTGTTACCATTCCCGACACAAGGTTCAACGATCTAAGAGGTCCTTGGCAATAAAACTGAACATCTCAGCGTTAACAGATGCCAGCTTAATCTGGGATCGGCTTATCAAGAGGGGACAGAGAGACGTCAGTGATAAATAGCGGACTAATGTTTCAAGTTTCAATAAAACTGTTTTAATAAAACTTGAAACATTAGTCCGCTATTGTTAGTCAATAGCAACATCGAGCAATCGGTATTAGTTAGTTATAAAACGAAGAAAATGTATTTGACATGAAATAAAGTGATAAAATAAGGGTTCACGGTGGATGCAGGCCGCTGCCAACCGAAGCAACTGGAGGTCTATGGGGGAGGCCTATGTCCAGCAGTGGACGTCCTACGGCTGAGATGATGATGATGATGAAAGTGATAAATAAAATGATGGAAAGCACAAGACCGGGTTTATTTAAGTATGTATTTATCTATATAGGTATGTTTATCCGTTGCCTAGTATCCTGTGTTGCTTAGTCTCAACTAGGTGAATTTGGTGTCAGTGTCCCACGAAATTTAATCCCTACTTATATTATAAATGCGAAAGTAACTGTCTGTCTGTTTGTCTGTTAGGCTTTCACGTCGAAACCACTGAACCGATTTTGATGAAATTTGGTATATAGGGAGTGAGCCCCAAGGATCAACATAGGATACCTTTTATTCCGGTAGAGAGCGCCACCGCGCGATAACCTAGGTCCGCGCAGACGAAGTCGCGGGCATAAAAGCTAGTTATTTATAATTGGTTCACCAGTTCAAGCGTGAAGAGGTAACAGACAAACATACTTTCTCATTTATAATATTAATAAGGATATACCCTTGTTATTAATAAGCCCAAATAAAGGTCTTTGTCGATGTCAGGAGGGCAGTGAATGCCCGCGTGACGTCAGCACATAAAATAGCCCGCAAGGCTGCTGAAACCTGCTAAACACTTAATATGCCTAATTGGATTTAGCCGTAGCGAAATATAGCCTTCACCCGAGAAAGTGGATATTTATTATAGTAAGAGCTATGTTTTACACGAGGCGTTTTAGAATTAACTACGAGTATGCTTGGGAACAATTTTTAACCCCCGATGCAAAATGGTGTTATAAGTTTGACCGCTATGTGTGTGCGGCACCGTAGCTCTTGAACGGGTGGACCGATTTGAACGCGGTTTTTTTTATTTGAAAGCAGGTTTTCTAGCGGTGGTTCTTAGACATGTTTTATGAAAATTGGTTCAACCGTTTTTGAGATATTGAACTTTGAAGTAACAAAGTCTTGGGTTTTCCAACTTCTGGTTGGTTAGGTAAGATGAAGTTATACAAGCTTTTATTTAGTTTCACCTGACCCTTTGTCTGTCTGTAATCAAAGCATGTTCAATTCGAACAACTTCCAAGTCCGGCCAGGATAGCTCCACAGGACGGCTTCTTCAACGGTTAATGGCATCGACTGGTTTGGTATGCAAATGTAGTTTGGGTGACAATGTAAATAAAGTCAACAAAAAGTACAATCAGCAAAAAAGTTTGTATTAAAAATGTAATTAAAAATTACTAATTAAAGGCACTTCGTGCTGAGTGGAGGCCTTTTTTGGTGTTCTGTCGTGTCATCACGCAATTTTAGTTTTATTGTTAGTTTATGTGTTTTAATTTAAATTACCTCCGTTTCACCACCCATTGATTTAATTTATTCGACGGATAAATGTGATCCCGTCTCTATTTGTTTTGTTCGAATAGACGGGTTTAGACGTGATGAAGTAACAAACAGACTTACAAACTTCCACATTTATAATATTGGTCGGATTCCCGATGCCGATGCAAGAATCACCATAAAAAAGTGAAAACACCCACTTGGTTAACTTTCATAGATTCTCAACAATTACAAAAGAAGCCAAAGAAATGCAGATACTTCGAGGTAACCTTTCAATGTCATGTTTGTTTACTTAGTTGCGTAAAAAAATAGCAAAAATACTTATAATATACTTTGGGCGTTACTTTGTTGTGGTTATAATAGATTTGCTTAGTTTGCAGCCAGAGCAGATGCCAGCAGCCAGCAGAAGCAGATGAGCGGTGTTCAAAATGATCTATACATTCTTATTGCCGTGGCAGTAGAGTCGTGTGTAGATAACTTTGAGCACCATAACCGGTCATCTACTTCTGATGCTGACTTTACCTAGACAATAAGTATAAATTTTCCCCAACTTTCATTCATAATGAAAAGAAAACGAGACGAGAGCAACGCTCGTCTGATCCTAACTGTGGAAAAAACTATTTTTCAATAAACTCAACGTGCTAAGTGACTAGCTGGTTTTATCCTAAATTTGGAAAAAACTATTTTTCAATAAACTCAACGCTCTAAGTGCCTCGCACTATTTCAATAAGTCTAAGATTTTTCAGCATCTTCGAATAAAATTGGATCAGTTAACAAAGAAAATATCGCGGCAGACAACAATAGTCTAGCTCTTTCACGCTGTAATTCCATCTCACACGTCTATACTAAGCCTAGAGTTCAGAGAATGGATTTCAACCCTGTTCCAAACGAAGTGCTTTTCGAACGAACATTCCAGACGGGTTGTAGACGCTCGAAAGTTTTATATAGAGGGTCTCTACAGAGCCTCTATAAAATATTTAACAGATTGGGATATTGTCCGTTGCTCTTTACATCAGGTGGAATAGGGGCCAATCACGCGTCAGTATTATGTAAAAAATCAGTCTATAAATTTTTATTCATTATAACATTATAAGCAGATAAAGACTAAATCCGACACAGAACTAAGGTCATCGACATAGCTCAGAGAACCAGCAAGTGGCAGTGGGCTGGTCATATTTGCCGAAGAACCGATAATAATTGGAGTAAACGAGTTCTTAAATGGAGAGTAATAATATAAAAAATGGCTAAAACAAAATCAATTAGAGTTTAGGGAGTGTAAATGAAAACCATTATTGCCGTCTGTATAAAGAATCATATCAATACAATTCTTGAAAGTATGGCTCCATCGATATTCGATGATTCCAATGTCGAGTTTGGAAAAGACACTATCAGTTTAGCCGTTGTTCAGTCAGTTGACTCAGTGTGCGGTAACTAAAGAATCAATATTCCACAATCCTGTTAATCCTTGACATGTCAACTTGACTTTGCTATCCACGATGTCTCCCTCGAACGACGTCCTAGTTCGTAAAATTTTGCAAACAATACGTCATGTCAATGGAATTGAAAGACATGTCGCGCTTTAAATGGAGATTGTTCAAGTCAAAGAAACAATATGAAATATTTAAGAACAATTGCGCTAACGTGGCAAGGCCTAAGCCGACACGCGTAGTTTTCTTATAATAACTGCTAAATATATTTACCAAAAACATACAGAATAAGTGAAATCCCCCTCCTTTTTTTAAGTGGGTCGTAAGGAAGGGCAGCTTTAGTACCGGTCAATGATCTCAGGTCTAGCTGATTTGGATGGAGACCAAAAGTTGGACCATGATAAATGGTAGAGCAGTTAACAATACCAAATGATTGACTAAAAACGTCATCGTTATTATTGTTAAAATTAGTATTAAAGTTTTCCACAGCTGGAAATATTCATACAAATTATAACGCTAAAACCGCTGCACGGATTTGAACGAAATTTAGGAAGCAGATACTTAATACTTATTTTTTTTTATTTTGTGTTGTCTGCAATTTGCGAAGTGCGAATAGAATGTTTCTATTCTATTTTAGACAGCAGGATTCCTGGAATAACACATGTAAGAAAGAAAGAACACATTGGTTCCTGATACTACTAAAGCTACAACAAAAATTACTAAGGGAAAGAGACATAGACTGCTTTTTATCCCGATAATTCCCACGGGACCTGGTGCACACATGTATAATCCCAGCAATTAAGTCTACAAACATAACATTTTGCGCTCTCCACACAACGTATATCAAGAGCACGATGTTATTTTCGGGAATTCCCAGGAATATTTAGTACAATACCTATCTGGATTCAAATTCAACCAACGGATTTCACGGTTCACTTGAACGAACCCGCGGCTAACGTGTAGTTATGACTGACTGAAATATGTTCCAAAGTCCTATTCTGACGCAAGCATCAGCATATCAAGACGTGCCTACATTGTAGCAGCCAATAGTCCACTCGCGTGCGGTCAAGGTCCCTTCGATCAATGAATGAATGTCAGGGCAATGGGCTCTTAGAATAGACCGTCGTGATGCAAACCTACAGGTCGGAAAGGGGTTTCCTTGTATTGTGATTAAGTATTCAAATATTTAAGGACAGCGACCAAAACGCTTTTAAGTAATTAACGATGAGACAAGAACACTGATGGTGGTGGAATGTTGTGCTTACTTTAATTTTTACAAGCTTTTATTTAATTTCACCCGTCCTGTTTGCCTGTCTGTCTGTCTGTAATCAAATCTTGCAAGTTAAATTCCACCCACTTCCAATAGTTTGATTTAACTGAAATTTGTTATGATTATATAAATTGCGTGACAATACAATAATCTGGCAGTGACATCCTGGTATTCCGGCCAGGATCGTCTCCACAGGACGGAAGACTGTCTTTGAGGAGAGGCTTTTGGCCGGTCAAAAAACTCTTTATATCCACGCAATAAGAGCGAAAACTCGTCGATCGGCTCGGCCGACCGGAAACGACGTTTACCGGCGGGAAGACGTCTTTTTCACTCTTGTTGCGTGGACATAAAGCGTTCTTTGGTTGGCTTAAGGTCACAGCCCATTACAGCCACTCGGCACCAGACCAGCACCGCATCGCCTCGAGTGGTTAATATTCTTCAAATGGATTTCTATGGGCAGGCTCACTACATCAACTCCGTAGCGTCACCGGATCGCCTCACTCGCGAGGTTGTACGCGCGGACGGTGACGCGGAGCTCTCCAACCCCTCTTCATCCCCCCTACTCGAAAATTCGTGGACCGCGCGAGGTCACTCGTTGTCCATGCGCCGTCCGCGCGTAGACCACCTGCCGACGAGTGGACGCCGAAAGTCGAGGTGATGCTGGTCGGGTGCCGAGTGGCTCAATGAACTGTATGTAACTTTTAAACCGATTCCGCGACGATAGATATACCTAAGTTAAAGACCCCGTCAAGTCTGAAAAATAAAAAAATAAAAATATTTGGCTGTAAAGTTTTACTAATGTTTCGGCGAATAACGTTAGGCAACCTGTTTCATTTCGCAACTTTTAATTTCCCAACTATTGAATACTTCTGAAACAGTAAATATGTCAGGATTTTTAAACAAACCTAACCTAACCTAAAGGGTTTTCTACGCGATGGTTCTGAAATAAATCCTGAAATATTTACAGTTTTAGAGTTTACGAAATGAAAAGTTGCGAAATGAAATAGGTTGCCGAACGTTACGTTGCGAAAAGACATTACTCGAGCTGTAAAGTGAGTAACCAGGTAGTTTATATTATCAACGAACCGAGCCGTCAGCCGAAGTAAACGGAGAATCAAGAAAAATACAACACAATGTAGCGTTACATACATATATTAGCGGGAAGCAAAGTTCCGTCGGCCTTGCGAATTCAGGCAAATGCTATTTTCGCTGCACCGCACAGTTTCGTGCATGCAACGTTCGCAGGCGTATTTGCGCCCCCTGAATAGTTTACTCGCTTAATGCTAGAGCTAGTGGGAGGGGGGGGGGGGGTTGATGGTTGTAGGATAAACACAAACGAGGTAATCACTCGCGGTAGCTTCATAGCACTAATTGGGTGGGGTTCTAAGCGTTTCAATCGGCGTTTCTCGTGTGTTAGGGAAACCACTCAAAAATGTCTGTCATGGTTAAGGAATAATTTTTAATACAAGCTTCTTTGCTGACTGTAGTTTTTGTTAACTGTATTTGTTTTATATTGTCATCAAAATTATAAAAATAAATGAAATATTAATCTAATAAATATAACAAATTTCACGTCAATCTGCCTATAGGAAATGGGTCTTTGGCTTCTATAACCGAGATTAGACTTGCAAGAAAAATCGTGCAAATTGCATTACATTGCGGCACTCGATTGCTCACTACAAACTCGTTGGCTTTACAGCTTCGCAATATACCTAATGCAACTTATACGATTTTTTTTGCAAGTCTAAACTCGGCTTAAGACTTGATTAACACACGGAAAACGGGATAGATAAAGAAAGGAATAATTCATTAATGATGTAATGTAACTTAAAAATAATGCAATAAAAAAAAATCTTAAAAAAGCGTTAAGTAACATTACACAAATGCACTTACTTATCAAATAATTACGTGAAATAAACGCGAGGCGATTCCGTAGTACGTACCTGCAACAAAAAATATAAATCAATTTAGTATTTAGACAAATTATAGGTAAAAGTGTCAAGTTCCCAATTCGTAAAGAGCTCGCATTGGCACTACAGTCTAAGCCGCTCTATGAAGAGGCCTGTGAATGTAAACAAGCTGAATAAAATAAAGTATCAACAGCTTATTACAAAATTGCAGGTGGTAGGACTTTGTGCAAGGTCCGCACGGATTGCTACCACCATCTTGCTCGCTAATCCTGCCGTGAAGCAGCAGTGCTTCCACCGTTGTGTTTCGGCGTGGAGAGTAAGGAAGCCGGTGAAATTACTGGCACTTGAGGTATTCCATCTTAGGCCTATAGGTTGGCAAGTGGCAACGCATCTGCAATACCCCTGGAGTTGCAGGTGTCTATGGGTGGTGGTCATCTCATACCATCAGGAGACCCACTCGCTCGTTTGCAATCCAGTCGAATAAAAAAAAAAGCTGAAGAAAATAAAGTATCAACAGCTTATTATAAAATTTAAAAGAAGTAGTTAATGTTTCTATCCGTGGTAACAGTTTAGGTGATTTAAAACAAAACTATAGTAAATTAAATAGTTTAGTCATCGATTTACTGAAGTTCATAAAACTAAACAGCTGACTTTGACTTAACTGGGAATTAGGCTTGCATGCATGAAATCATTAGAGCCACATTATGCAATAAGGTCGAGATTTGCATAACCTAGCAGGTCGGGTAAAAATAGAAACGGTCAAGCGCGATTAGATCTAAATTAGGTTAAGGGGATCCCATGCCTCAATGACCTTCGACCTGATTTCTTTAGTTTTCTAATGTTTTTATAGCTTATTATATTTAACAACAACGGTTTTAAGCAATATAGTATCCCATATTAACTTCAAAGTTCATTATCTTCGAGATATTTGCCATCAAAGTTGAACAATTTTAGGCCAAAAATTTTAAACGAAAAAGTAAAATCGACTCTAAAAAAATTAAAAAATATAAAAAAATGGAACCGACTACAAAATCATTGAAGATATTTTTCTAGGTACCTACTAGCTCGAATATGGTGCCTCAGCACGAGCCAGCAGGAGTGGAACAATAGTCGTCTAGGTACCAGCGGCTTGCATCCATATTACACACACAGCACAGCTCTCATAATACTTGACACTTGAACCGCGAACGTACTCGCGGCGGAAATTCGAAGAAAAACTCATATCATCAACATATAACCGTTGGGAGAAATGTGTCGAGAATGCTGACCAGAACCGAAAGCTAGAAGAAACGACGACATCAAGACCTACATACAGGTGGATACAAGTGGCAAGTAATCGTTCATGATGCCGTTCTAACATAAAAGCAGGCATTTGTCCAACATTGTGGCTTTCTATTAAAAAGGAGACCTTTGTTGATCATGGACGCCTTCCGGCTGATGATGTTTGACGCGAGTTATGGCTCAAATGACACAATGACAAACATTATTATGCATTATTATAACGATAAGAATTACAAAATAGCAAAAGCCCTCTAACAATTTAAGCTCGTTCACATGTCGTAACTTTTTAATATTTATTGTTGCCCACACTTCCTGTCCTACAAGCCCTGACAGAATTAACTGCACGCCATAACACAATAACTTCGTTATTTAACTAGTTCCCAGAAGCGACGACAGGTTATACATCATTTGTAACTAACTTAACTAGTGTGGTAGAAATAAGTTAGTTAAACTAGACATGTTTTTTTCAATGTGTGAATTTTTTTGCGTCGAGGTACGAACTCTATTGTCAATAATGGTATGGTTATAATAATTATTATAATATTTACTGATGGCGATGGAAAAAGGTATAAAAAGCATATTAAATCGTGTGTTAAAGAATGAGAAGCGTATCAACTAGAATATAATTAAGCTTTTTTTTTCGAGTGGATGGCAACCGACCAAGTGGGTCTCCTATGATAAGAAATCACCACCGCCCATATTCATCTGCAATACCCCTGTTGGCGTTGCCAACCTAGAGGCCTAAGATGGGATACCTCAAGTGCCAGTAATTTCACCGGCCGTCTTACTCTCCACGTCGAATCACAACAGTGCAAGCACTGCTGCTTCACGGCAGAATTAGCGAGCAAGATGGTGGTAGCAATCCGAGCGGACCTTGCACAAGGTCCTACCACCTGCAAAAAAGGTTAGGTTCCTAATAATGAATGAATGAATGATTATGATTAAGGGTTCCCCACGAAACTGCGAATTCGCATCGCATCGTAAAAATCTGCGAGCTCGCAGGACGCATCGCATAAACTTCCGATCTGATTCGCATCGCGCATTCCTGCGATATGATATACATTAAGTATGGTGACCTGCACTAACTCTTTGCCGCTCGAAATCGTATCGCAGCAATTCCCATCGTTACTTCCTATGATGCGGCGTCGCATCGCATCGCATCGCAGTTTTTTTGTGGGAGCCCTAACACGAAAATAAAAGAGAACATAGATATCTTTAAAGAACTTACAGATAAAATTAGAGAAAGACGATATATGACAAAAGATAGTAATCATAGACAACATTATAGTGATTAATACTGTGTTGACGAATATACCTACCTGAACAAAAACAAAGGAGGAAACAAAAGTAGAGTAATATAGTCACGTGACAAGAAACGATAAAAATATATACCTACCAGAAAAAAAACTAGGCAGACAAAAAGCAAGTATAGATAATTTAAAACTGGTTAATGTAACACCACGGCTTGACGTCTGCCGGTTGTTAGTCAATGTCAAAGTCATGATTGTTTTGTTTATATTTTATCCGCAACTTCGATCGCGTGAATCATTAAAACATGCAATATATTCAAATTCAGGGATTTCACTAAAACTCCCTGAGAATTCCTAACAAATAAACTCAACTCATAGATACTGTATGATGATAGACCAGAGGAACGAGTCAAGGACATCGAACAAGTGGAGAAAACAAAAGAAGTTTTAAATAATGAGTGAACTGAAAGAATAACTGCGTATATCAGTTATCAGATGTTACATCTGGTAGTATGATGTACGATTGTGTTGGTCTGAAGATGTGCTCTGGTTGAGTTCGCGTCAGTGTAGTGTGGTGATGGCGGTTTGTGTGATTTATGTGTGTTCTTACTGTGTGCAGGTGGAGGAACTGCATGAACACGCATAGCTTGCATAAACTTAACTATCATAAGGTCTCGGGGAGCAAAGAAATACTTTCAGTTCATTGATATGGTATGGCAAAGTAGCGCCTGATTCAATAAACTATTTAAAATAATGAGCACAAAGAGTTTTATAAACTACAAGAAATATATTACAAACTCTAGCAGGGTCGCCATAATTGAAAGGCTGCTCGACTTCAGACTGAAAATATCAAATACTCACGACTTTTATAACTATATCAGCATCGCCAGCGGCTGTTCACTTATTTGTTCGCACTAATAACAGTGTAATAACCCCAAACGTCAAGTTTATCTATATTGAATCCCGCCGAGCCCGTCTGCAGTTTTAAATAATGCTTACCCTAGAGAGCGGACTCTTGCGTCAAATAATATATTAACTCTTGGCCGCCGTCCAATCAATGGACCGATGTTATCGTTCGCTGTAACTATATCAAAATTAAGGGAATAACTGATGTTTTATATTATAAAGTGAATTTGTTAGTAGATTATATTAATTTCACGGGATTCAGCTGGGACGGGAGCTTTTGACCTTCGCAATTTGTTTAGTAGAGGACCTTGGGCTGACATAGTGTGGAAAAATAAGTCGGGAAAAACTACCTCAAATTCTTAAGTTAGCTCATTTTAATTAAAGGAGACATTCCGTTATTTTTACAATGAAACAAAACTTTAAGTATTCAAAGATTTTCCAACTCGCTTGCCTCGCCCGGGACTACAACCAACTACAACCGACTAAAATTAAAAAAAAAAAAACAACAAACACTCGCTATTTAACTTATTATACTTATCGACAGGATTATTATTCAGGGTAAAATTTCTCTAAAAAACTTTGGTGTTAAAAATAAAAATGATCGTAAAATCTAACATTACATTGGCCTACACGGCAAACACCATGCTAAGCTACGACCGTTTCGTGCTTTCGCATATTGTTTTTTTTTTTGTTTTTATGTATTTTTATTCTGTTTAAGATACGAAGCATGAATAAATATATTTCTATTTCATTACTTTTTTTTTTCACTATCAATTTGTTACACTAAAATTATTTAACTGAATAAATTGTTCGAGGTTACGAAGTTCAACAAAGAACTTGTGTGCTAGATAGGTATTCTTCATGGATATCTTGTACGACAAACTAGAGTAAGACCAAATGTTTGTTAGAGATTTTTTTTAAATAATATTCTGTGTGTTTGTATGTTGTGTGAATTACAACAGATATTTAACTACTGCTTCACCACGATAAACAATGTAACTCTTAAGTGAAACAAAACACAAAGACACTGAAAAGTAACATCAATTATACCATACCATTGTATGTTACAACGACAAACTAGTAACTTTAAATTATACTCAAGGTAAATGAAACAACATGAACAATAAACAAAAATTACAGACTACAAAACTTCTTTAAAATCATTACAGACTGAAACGGCCAATCAGCGACCGTATTACTACCAACTACCCAACAACAAACTTCCAATTTCCACCAATAGGGTGCCGCGAGCAGAAGCAGGCCCCTTCAACCAATAATCCTGCAGCTTTCCCGAACAAATCCAATTTAAAAACCTAATACACGGTGTGAATGGAGTTGCGATGAACGATTTCATTACGGACCAGCTGTCAATGATAAAGAGCTCTTGTTCGTAAATTGATGAGTTTAAATCGATCGAATAATTCATTATTTGGGGTAAAACGATTTTACGGGTCCAACGAGCCTGCAGAATTCGGAATGTCCATCTGTCTCCGACGGCCGGCGGGAAGCGGCGCGCCGTGAATTCGATAATATTCTACCGATTCGATTAGAGCCGTCCACAAGCTTGAACAAAGTATCGATAGTTTTTTACGGCGTTGTTTCGAAAATTCAGCGCGCACATCAATAGTCTTGAGATATTCATAGTTGGCGATTGGTTGGGACAAAGCCTTCTCTCTTATGTAGACATGCTGTTTCATCACTCTCTGACAAAATCTTTGCATATAATCATGTCACAGGTCACAGGTATCTGTAATGTCGTCTATGTATCAAAACCTAATAAACACAAACAGCCCTTCAGCGATCAGTCTGTAACCTTTAACCAGTAACTGGGTATAACCAACAGTGTTTTTTTTTATAGTTACGCAACCCAACTCTTCTCATGTCGTTACACCCGACAACAAGCTTGGAAATCGTAGAAAACGATCCGTCGGATAATTATAAAGAAAAGTTGGCGAGATTCCTGATTCAGATGAAAAAGTGAACGAATGTGACGTTTACGAGTTTATTAGATTTGGCTGCCGCGTGTCAGTGCCAAGGATGCTTTCGCTCTCTCTTCCGAGTAGGTATTGAATCCATTGATATTATCATTGCTATTTTCAGATTTTACATATGACGACATTGTAAAAAAACACAATCTAAGACCTACCCGCGCTTTACCGGTTTCTATAATTTATGACACTCGTAATTAAAAAGTAAATTTATCTCCATAAACTTGTCTGTGTCCCACAGAACTTACACTTCTCGGATTAAATCAGTAAACGATCCAAATAACATGTCCTCCACAGTTTTAAATCTGGCTCAATATCAATCATATCTTTCCCCCAGCAATTTATCAAATAGACCGGAAATGACTCTTGGCTCTTTACAGGTTAAATTAATGAGTCTATCAGCATTTCGGAAATGACATTTGCTGGGAGGGAATGACTGTCATTACTTAAATCAGACAAGTCAATGATTAAATGACGACAATTCTTCGTTAAAGTAAACATTATTTTTTAAACGTATAACTGTTTTTCTGACACTAAAGGTCTAAAGGTTCTCGAATGGCGTCCGCGGACCGGGAGACGAGCTGTCGGGCAGGACTCCAACAAGTTGGAGCGACGATCTGGTTAAGATCGCGGGATCACGTAGGATGCGAAAATCACAAGACCGGTCTGAGTGGAGAGGAGAGCCTTGGGGGAGACCTATGTCTAGCAGTGGACGTCTTTCGGCTGACATGATGATGATGATGATTGGTCTAAATAAACGATGTAATTGGATTTAGCGGCAGCTCGGCAATAAACCAAGAGACGTGGGTTTGACCCCGGCCAGCGCAGCTGAAAAACTTTGCTGTGCACAAAGTATTCTTGCAAATAAATAAATGGAAAAAGTGAATGAATAAATGAAAAACAATACTAAGTCGTGAGTGAGGACTACCACTCGTTCCATTTCCAAGAAGTGGTAACCTAGTTTTTTGACTCATGACTTCTAAAGCAAAGGGCTGAGGATTCGAAGCCAGGCTTGCACCTCTGACTTTTTCGCAACTTACATGCATTATTTCATTTTAAATGTACCATGAACTTTACGATGAAGTAAATCATCTTGAGGGAAAGGGTTGCGAAGAAACTCAATGGTCGCTCATACGTAAAGTTCCCAATCTACACTGTGCCCGCTTGAGAACTACGAACTACAGCTTAAGCCTTCTCATTATAAGATCATTCCTGTGCCTTACTTACAGTGGGACGTAGACGTAGGCCGAAATCATAATGACCACTCATTCGATCTTTGCAATCCGACAACTCAATGCTATTGTGGTATTAATGTTTCCAAATCAATAAAGACAATTCCCAGAACATCTAGATCTATCATCCAAATGTAATTGGAGTGAACAAATAAAATATTGACTGAGCCATCAGTACGTGGCGAATTCGTCGCAGCGCCCTGAATTTTGTATGATTTATGACTTTCATGAGGCACGGCCGTGTCCGGCACAATTTTATACACCGGGCCGTAAACTAGCCGGGAAGTCATGCCGTTACTTTATAACCTTTATAAGCTAAATGCATAAATAAGGTGGAGTATAAACGTCCCACAAATAAGTTAGGGATCAAATATACCGTTAAGCGTTGGTAAGGCCATTAGCGTAGGTATTAAAGTTATAATAAGCTAGCTGTTGCCCGTGACTATGTGTGCGAAGAATACATTTCGTCACTACCGTAGAGGTAACAGACAGAAATGTTTCCTTCGCATTTATAGTAAGGCAAATAAGGGTTTGTTTCAAGTAACAGTACCTTATCCATTATGCTAGTATTGCTAGTCACCAATTTTCGAAATAATTGAATGACCGAATGGAGTAAAAAAAGGAACGCAAAGATACACAGTTCTTAATGTTCAGAATTCAGATTCATGAATACGTTGAAATAAAAGTAATGGCTGTTATATTCAAAAAGAGTAAAGGACGCCAGATTTAAATAAAGCGAAGTATCCCATCCCGTTACAAAGTGCTGTCGCGCGATCGCAGAGTGAAAATAAAAATAAAAACCAATCCTGGGCGAAGGTAAAACCCATTAACTGTACTTTAAACGAACTGCGAATGAATCGGACAGGCAGACCGGCACGGTGCGAGAACGGTTGTATCTAAAAACTTCGAAGGATGAGAAAATGACGTTCAAATTTAGGAAATCGAACGATTTTTTCTGATGTAGGGATATAACTTTAAAAATCGCAGTGGAAGTCTAAGATTTTTTTTTGTATCATGAATGAAAGCCATTGGAGATGTTCGTCACTACTTCAAAATTTGTTTTGTTTTAAACTTCTTACCATGCTTTGCAGAGGATTGGAGAGCCGTTCTAGAGCGCGCCAGAGCTCTCGGGCACCAACGAATATGGGATCCCATTGGAAAGTATTAATGTAATCATTGGCGACACAGACTAATCAATTTAGTTTAAACGAATGACAGACTTTCGGGGCCCCCGTGAGATCAGGGGCCGTGGGCACGCACCCTGTGCCCTTATAGGAATGACAGTACAGATGCCGTGTTCCCAAGAGCAACCAGTCGATTGAAGACGACAAATATTTCCCTCTAGTGTAAAACTTTCTCAGACAGCAGCCGCCATTTTCGCAAGCAACACCGTCGGTCCCCGGAACCACGAACGCGCTCTATAAATACTGCCGGCCGGCGCGAAAGCGACCTTCGGCTTTTTATACCAGTCGACATGCATTCGGGCTACAGTTACGATGCAGCGCTGCGATATAAGTCCTGACAGTGAGTCGGAAAATTCTGGCGAGAGCTTAGAGTATAGTATACTCTAAGGGCCTAGAGGCATTGACTGACAGACGAAACGGGAGACAAATGGGTCTAGAGTTTTATGAAGCTTATGCAAGTTGCTTGGACCTTGGTAGGAGTTGTGATCGTAACCTCTCCAATGCCAGAAACAATTGCAAAATAATTTACTGAAATGTGCGTAAACCGAAGCAAACTGGTTTAAACGTTCAACAAGGCATGTTCAATGAACAAGATTGAAACTGATTATGCCTATAGTAGGTAGGGAGGCGTTGTATCGCGATAGTCATTTACCAATTTAAATTATCAATGAATCAATGAACATGATATTGAGTTTTGGTATAATGATCTTGTTACTGGTTTTTTTTTGTATCAGTCCGCTTCAGTGATAAATAAGAAAGACAATGTGAGTAATTCCGATAAACAATTAAAAGCTGCACCTTATATTTCATGTGGAGTTCTGAAGGTAAAATTAAAAATATTAGATTGCATTTCCGCTACCAATTATCAGCTCTTTAAATGAGTATCCAAAGAACAACCCCCTCATCTTCCACAGGTCCCCTTTCCTAAACCATCATCCCAAACAAGAATGAAACCAGCAACAGTCAATTTTAGTATGATCAAGTAGGGACCGGAAACACAATCACCGAATTACGGCACGTGGGCGCCCTGATGCAGCTGCCAAAGTGCGCAGACCCCAGGAGTTCAGAGACCGTAGATACAAACAGCTGGCGGCTCTCCAAGCTGTACCTATAAAACTCTGCAATCAATAATACCGGAACGCTTTAAAGACTTTCTTTTTAGGACTCGTGAGTTATTTATTACAGTTTGCCGTATGTTTGGATCAATATTTCGTGATGTATTGGCGCGTGTTAGTTTTTGCTGTGATCAAAATGATTTATCTTCTACGTCTTCTAGTTGATCAAACTCTTTATAAATATCCTTGCGAATATCACAAATGCGCATTTGCGCAAGTAACCTTCAGGTTCATAGGTTCAAGTTTCGAAGACAAGTTAGCCAAATAGTTAGAGAACCTGACTACGAAGCTTTTTTTTTTATTCGACTGGATGACAAACGAGCAAGTGGGGTGATAGTAAGAGATCACCACCGCCCATAGACACCTGCAACACCAGGGGGATAGCAAATGCGTTGTCAACCTAGAGGTCTAAGATGGGATACTGTCCAGTGCACTACCACGGTATAGCACGCGGCACGGAATGTCGAGAACATGGGTTCGATTCCCACCACTGGTCTTATTTTTCTGGTTTTTCTGTGCATCTATATTTCCGATTGTATTTTCGATATGGAACCCTGGTAAGTACTCAAAACGGGACTCCCAATCCCAAATCCCAATACAGCATCCACTGAACCAGTCAACAGTAAATACTCCGAATTGAAGCTCACGTTTGATTAATAAACATGTAACCACATTGTAATTAAAACGCACTGCACGATATTTATCTCTGCGTTGCGTATGTTATGTCACAATAAAGTGTTGTTTCATGCCGAACCTCTGCCAAATGTTTGGACGTACTCCGGCCGTTTAAATGTTGAGCGTAACATGGAACCTTTTCATAATATGTTTCTGACCATGCACTGGCGACAAACGATTCGCAAATTATTAGTAACTGTCTAAGTACACATTGGGAAATTTTGCCGCATATGCCAGCGCTCAGTTTGGTGTAAATGGTGAAGCGTCACAAATTGACGAGAACCCAAGTTCGATTCCCGGCCCCTGTTTTTTTTTGTTGAATGTGTTTTAGTAACACTATAATTATAGTTAGTGCCATAGATCCCGTGTTGACATGTCAATGTCAACAAAAGGAAGTAATCGTTGCGAAAATTATTTAGTGATACTTATTCCCGAAACGAAAATGTTCATGCTATAAGCTAAAGCAGTATGGAAGCTACGAAAAAATCGATTGAAACGAACACTCACACAGACGCGGCTGCAGTACCTCGAGACCCCCTTAGAGACCGTGTAGAGCGCGCATCTGTGTGAGTGTGTTCGTTTCGATCGATTTGTTCGTAGCTTCCCTACTGCTTTAGCTTATATATATTCTGTGGCAACGCTATCCTAAAACTAACTTCTACACGGCATGTCCTTAAATCCAAAACAATTTCAACTTGACATTTATAAGTCAGTCAATCAACCCATCCATTCATGAACCGCAACATTAACCAGTTCTAATTCCACACGGCAACCAGACACGTTTTCATCGTGGTGTCATATCTATCAATATCGCTTCCCAGAACCAGCGCTCAGATGTCGTTCATATCCGAATCGGCTGGCGATCGTACTCGCACTATTTTAAGCAAGTAGGTCGAGTCAGTGGGCCGTACGCGGCTAAATCTAGGTCCAAATCGCCAGGTGGTCACGGCGAGAGCGCTAAAAATGATGGACGGCTGGACGGCTATTGTTGTGTGTGGTCTCTCTACTTTACCAATAGATACAGGCGGGCTTTGTATTGTAATTCAGAGTGAAATGTTTCGTGATACAAAATTATTTTATGGATGACGAGCAATATTTGGACCACGTTAAATGACCTGTTAAACAAACAAAACTGAAAAAAAATACACATAAAATTGTATGGTTATATTCGTGTCGCCGAGAAGTTCTGACAAGGAAATGGCGATGGATTGGACACACGCTTCGAAGGCCGAATGATCATCTGCCCAAGCAGGGTCTCCGTTGGCAATCTATTGGCAGAAGAAGGCCAGGACGTCCTTGGACCCCGTGGAGGCAATCAGTTGAGAAGGAGGCTGGTTCAATTGGTCTCGGCTGGGAAGAGCTGGAAGAAGCCGCGCAAGATCGAGCCAAATGGAAAACTCTTCTACGAGCCTATGTCCCTAGTGAGGGATAACAGGATCACATCATCATCATCATCATAGTCGTGTCGCAACGGAAATCTTTAACACTAATTTTACCTACCGACTTTGATGTGTAACATTTTGAGCTCCACCCTTTTAACTCTTTACCTTTAATTATTTAATTCAGGGTGTCCAAACTGTCCAAGTGCCCTCAAGTTTAATTTTTGAGTTCATTTTAACAATGTATAAACAACGTTAATGATCTCTATCCCTTCAGATCTTCTAAAAATCCTTTCTTGGTCTTAAAAAAACCTTATGAGACTCCAGGTAAATGACAATTCTCTGGCTGCATTCGTTTTGACTACGTCCCATGTATAAGTCAAACAATCACTTACTGCTTCATAGTTATAAATTAGAAAACAAGACCTCTGCCAGTGGATTATCTTCGATCATTCATTCAGAGCGTTTGATCGATACACTTTACATAATATTGTCTTGAATCTTATCGTAAAATTTAACGTGGTCACGAAAACTCGCAATACATAAAAAGCGAATAAAGCCCTTTTTACGTGATCAATTCGCATTTTACTTCACAACTCCATATTTTGTCAAACATACTTGATGCAGCCTTTGTTTAACGCTTTAGAGATGTAACGACGTCTTCAATAAACCGAGAGCCGCCCTAAAAGCGAGTGGAATTTGCGAAAAACTGAAGACCAATTTATGTTCACCCTTTTTAAAACAGACATCGTTTTGCTTTCGCAAACTCGCGAATATCCACTCAAGAAAAAATCAACATGCTCATGCTATACTTTGATTCGGAGAATATTTTCCAGAAACAAAGGCATAACTTTCGTAATTGGGCATATAGCAACCGGGTTCAGTCCTGTACATACAGCTAACATTTGGAATGCTTTCAAAGCTTGTTACGCCGTGCTGCAAGCTCTCGGCTCTTTTTCAAGAGTTAACCTTTTAAAATAGTTATTTCTGGCTGCAAATAAACTGCTGAATCGAAATAAAAAAGCCTCTTTTAGTCAACGCACCAAAGAAATTTACGAAAATATTTCACGGACTATTATTTCCTCATCCTTGTTATTTCAATTACGAGTAACAAAGAATTTGAGTAAAGAATAAACTTTGTTTTTATATTGACTACCCGAAAAAAAATACAGCATAACTGTATCTAGTCTCATTACGATTCGATTTTACAGCGTGGTAAGATATTTCAAAGCATACTCAGCTTGCTCAAAATGCATTAAGTACAGTTAGACTATTATGTCTCGTGCACATATAAAAGAATTGTCAGTAACATTGTTATGCGTGTTGATATAATATAGTCCGTATAAATGATAAACTTGACGATGTTAGTACGTAATTACAATTACAATTCGATGTGTCTTGAAGTTTCTAAATTACTGTCAGAGCAACAACGTACCAACATACCATTATTCAAGTCGAGCCAATTATTTCGGGAGTTTCGGGACAAATTCCGGGAAACTCACCTCTCGGCGAATCAGTAAATACACGACACAAAGAAATGTACTTCGGAGCATTAATCTCTGCGTCCTTTCTAAAGGACCCCTTTCATGTTTGATTTGAAGTTCTTGTAGGTATAAAGATATCCGTCCGAAAAGGTAATATCAGCCACATGTGCAGGCAAGTGGCGTCATGTCGACTGAAGTGTTAACTGAAATGTCAAATCTAGGAAGTCACAGAAACTTGTTAATATATGCCGGCAAACACAGCACATCAAAGTGATTTAAGTAATAAGTTATTACAATTTCGATATTTCGGTTACCAACGTTACATGTGTATTTTTGAGTTATTTTATTCTTGAATTTTTCTAAATCTCAGTAATGTTATAGAAATATGAAAGTTCATGTGTTTTCTTACTTTTCAAACGCTGAAATGGCTGGACAAATTTAGATAAAACTACTTTGTTACCTACGTGTAAAATCCTGAAATTTTGCAAATACGTCCTTCATACAACGTAAATAAAGACTATAATATAATAAATAAGGTTATGGAAATATAGTAACATCCCGGAATTTCAATTCAACTACCAGAACAGAGAAATAGAGATAAAAGACAAGTATCTAATCTGTTTTGATAGTTCGAGAAGCAGAATCGAAATCGTTTGTATAAGAAAAAGTGACGTTTTTATATTGAGCCAGGCACCTCCACCAAAACAGTAATAACACTAATAGCGCGAGTGTGAACATATTGATAACCAAAATTGTTGATTACAACTATATTTCAAGATGCAAAACATGTCGCTTTTAACTTCTGACGCAGTTGGATTATGACTCTTGTATTGACGTAGACTGTAAAGTGTAGACCTCTATTAAATTTTGACTGACAGCAAAATCGATGGCCAGTAAACACAAACACAAGTGAAGTAAACGTCGATAAAGTGTTTTAAATTCACGCTATTATGTCGTATAAAATGCTAACGCGTATCAAAACTATAAATAATCCAGAACGCTTATTAATCTACAAAATAAATGTATGCAGGTATTTCTACCGTATCGAGCCATATTTACACTAAAAGTAAATCTGAATCAAAAAAAAATCTCTGAATCGATCTGAAATTGAACCAAAAAATTTATTGATTTCAATATCATCCCGAGACCGTGACCATTACGAAGGCTATACTGAAATTTGAAGTTCGTATCATACTATCCGTATTAATCTCATATTAAATACTATAGCATGAGCGGGACAGCACAAACTCTGTACTGTAAATCCATGACAGTCCAGGGATTATTGAATGATCAGGGTCGTCCCACGTCCACGTCAAAGATAACCGAAAATGATTAATTGATCGATTTATTGGTTTAAAACAGCCGATACTTGAAAAAAACAAACTACATCCCGGTTCGCGTGGAAATACTGCAACGTATTTACATTAGATACGGATGTATAAACTGCTACAAAATAAATTCGAGGTTGAACGCTCACGTAGGATTTTCTAGTCACAGCATTTTTGCTAACCGCACGTAAATATAACCAGTGCTCTGTCACTTCACACTTTTCCATTGCTGCCATTGACACGTAGTGATTCTTTCCTTTTTGGCAAATGACAATTGCCACTCGAAAATGTGATCTGCGTCAGCTAATAACACCGCTCGCGGTCAGCCATTTACTAACACATTCGCTTCTCTTCATACTTTATACAGGTTTAGGCTGGAAACAGTGCTCGACCGACGGTACGTCCTAACCATCAGCGCTGACCGTCGGTTGCGAAAATTCATTCAGTGCTACGCTGACGGCGAACTGAGAAGCGAATGTACAGTTCACAGGTCAGTCGCTCCGCCAGCGAAGCTCTATCCATACAATCTCATAGCTCGTCGGTCGACCGACGAGCCGGATCAATGGCTCGACCGACCGTACGCGCGCACCAAAACACGCTCGTACCCATCAGCGTCACTGTGTGCGCATTCATAGGCTTGCACAGATATAGCTACGCTGACCGACGGTCAGCGCTGAGCTGACTGTCGGTCGAGCACTGTTCCCAGCCTTAGAAGTCGCCGAGTTGCGAGACTTGAGAGCTGCGCGTGAACTTTTCGAGTTGCCGTACTTGTAAACACTTAAGACGTCCGGGTTAACCTTTCGGAACGTTCTGTCCGTTTCCCAAAATACCCTTTCCCAAAACACCCGTTCCAAAATAACAGTTTCCGTAATCGACCGTATGCCAAAAGACCCGTTTCTCATCGCATCAGAATGTCAAAACACCCAGTTTTCATAGCATCCGTATGCCAAAATATCCGTTGCTCATGACACCCGTATTCCCAAAAGACCCGTTTCTCATTGCATCAGTATGTCAAAAGACCCGTTTCTCATTGCATCAGTATGTCAAAAGACCCGTTTATTATAGTTTAATTAAAATTTAATTTAATAATTTAATTTAATTCAATTTAGATTCCGAAATTTACTAGTCTTAAACAATAATAATAATAAATCGACTAACATTAGTTTTGTAAGACCAATTCTACTGGATTTCCATATTAGAAACGGGTGTTTTGGGAAACGGATATCTTGCCAAACGTATTTTTTGAGAAACGAATTATTTAGGAAAAGGTAGTGACGGGAACGGATGTTTTGGGATTAGGTATTTTTGGGAAACGGATATCGAGCCAAACGTATGTTTTGAGAGACGAACATTTTGGGAAACACTTATTTCGGGAAACGGATTATTTGGGAAAAGGTGGTGACGGGAACGGATGTTTCGGGAATGGGTGTTTTGGGAAACGGACAGAACGTTCCGAAAGGCGGGTTAACGCGTCCTTTGGCGCTAATGACAAAACCTGCTTAATCCAGTAAGTAAATATATGTCACTACTCTAGTTACATCAGGAGACATACTTTTCTTACTCCGGATGGCCCAACGAAAACGTTAACTCCACGCATAGCAACAGCTACATAAATAAGGACGTTACATACATTACTAGTTATATATTCGTGTATAAGAGTAATAAAAGCAGCGTGACCACCAGCCGCCGCAAGATCCCTTTTATCTTAGACACAATTTTCGCGTTAAACGAGTAACCGCTATAACCAACGCGAAAAACATGAGGGTGTATTGAGTGTGGCCAGTTCTTCCGTCCTTATCGGAATGAAACACGTGCGAGCTAGGGTACCGATTTATGAACTCTTTTCACTCGTAAAAACACTTTCGCCTTGTATTTAAAAGCGCACTTTTTACTATTTTCGAATGTATACTCGCAAATTAATATGATTTCAATAAACGGTATACTGATCTCCCTGGGAACAGTGGGAACTGTAAAGCTAACAAAAAAAATTATTTTTATGAGCTCGTGTGTGCCACGTGTGTGTGTATAGATATCTGAGTTTTATAGTGATTTGGAAATGTTACTATCCGATTTGTATTCATTCTTACTGTCGTACAACGTAAGGTGAAAATTCACAATATGTTCACAAAACAGTTATTTTCTTTGTTTACACGCACACATCTAAAGGGCCATGCGAAAAAACAAAACTCGTTGAATTTTTAAACTTTTCGTGAACTATGAAGGCTACTCCGAAACACGAAATTCGAAGTTCGTGTCGTGCGATCCCTCTCGCTCTCGTATTAAATAGTATAAGTGTCAGAGGGACCGCACGACACGAATTTCGAATTTTGTGTTTCGGAGTAGCCTTCTTGATATACGGAACCGTCGGTGCGCGAGTACGCACTTGGCTGGTTATTTCAACACGCTCTATTTTCGAAAAAAAAAATAGAAAAATATTCTATTATTGAGTACAGTTCAGCTCTGTTCCGAACGGCATTGAATTGAAAAGTGGATTCCGCCATTAGCGACACCAAGTCACCGGGGCAAGGTCTCGAAAACAACGAGATTTAAAATAGATCCGTTATACAGAGTGCCCATTTATATCGGTCAGTATGGGAAAGTCTCAAACTATACGACATACGAAAATTTCTTATTAGGAACCATGACATCGATTTTAACAACAAGAAAAACTGCATTCGTGCATTTAAAAAAAAACTGTACTCATCTCGGGAATCGAAACCGGCTGTTTTGAAAAAAAAAACTTACACTACATATTTCTATTTAGATATCGATTGTGTATCTTAAGCAGTAAATGTCTCCATGAAACATTATTCTAAAATGAAGAAAATGCTTTGTTTTCACATACTTTAATTTGTTTTAGTAGGTGTTCGAAGTGTCCACGGTTACAATATTCAACAAATTCTGGCATGTAAAATTGTCTCTATGGTTATTTGCACCTCTTTGCTGGTAAAACCGATGTCATGGTTCCTAAGAAGAAATTTTCGTATGTCGTATAGTTTCAGACTTTCCCATACTGACCGATATAAATGGGCCATCCTGTATATTCGGGTTGCGCAACTCATGAATCTAGAATTTTGCGGACAGTTGCAGACCGCTTGTAAATTGTGGGACGGCAACGTAAACTGTGTTAGGTGTTCGATGATGATCAAAGCACGTTCGCTGTTGGACTGGAGCCCAATCAGACGAGACGCAACTACTGTTTTAATTAACTTTGTTAATAACTCGCACGAGCATGAATTTTACACAAAGTTACAGAGTTTCAAGGTAAAATATTATGTGTCATTTTTCTACGGGATATCTACCTATAGCGATTAATCTTGAACTCCTACAGCATTTATTAATGCAAAAGATTTTTTCACCAACAATTCCTAAATCTTGTTTATAAATAGCCAAGCGGCTAGCTAAAACAATAACTAATAAAAATAAAATTAATATTAAAATTTAGCGGGTCCTCACAATTTTTTTTACGGAACCTTTCGCGTACGAGTCTCACCCGCAATTGGCCGATTTTCTTAGACAATTCTCAACTTACCTGTCGTCTAATTACTCTGTGATCTTTTTACCATAGGAATGAGACAGACAAAGCAGATTATGCTCTCGAATGGCTCAATTAGGTGAGAATCGGGCAACGGCGCCGGCTCGTCTGGCTGAAATTGGAGATAATTATTGCCAGCTTTGCGCTAAACGACCACAATTGACTGACTGCCTGATTTTGCTTCATTTAGCTACTACTTGTAGTAGAATACTTTTTTTTACAAATGCGCCACGTATTTGCGTCAATTGGAAAAACCTACACTACGACATTTAACGTTTAAAAATAATACCGTCCAATAGAGCCCCAAAAGAGACTTCCATTTTATTATAAAAATTCAAAGATTATCTCAATAAAGAACTGCCGTATCATCGCAGGAGCATTAATAATTTATTAAACCCCATTAGGAGACGAAAGCTAACGGCAAAGTCTGATTTTACTAAGTAAAAGGCTTGCGGTAAGTACAAAGTGCCCTTAAGTATCTAAAGCTATTAATCATTAGGATTTACTCGTCTGACCTTTAAAACGTCGGCGTCTAGATTTTCTATAGGTTCTTTTAAAATGCGACCTAAGCTTGAGATTTTGAAGTAAACCCCGGTGAATTAAAATTGATAATAGATATAGTGTTCCCAACCCGCACTGGGCCCACGTCGGAACTATGGGCCTGGCTCTCTTGTTCTGAGAGACCTGTGCCCAGCAGTGGGACGTATATAGGCTGGGATGAAATAGATATAGTGAAGGAAGAAGTTATGGAAAAGACAGTGACAGTTTTCAGCTAGACGATTAAAGGAAATTTTTTAAACACTGTGTTCTGACGACTGTATACTGAGCGGAAACATGGCTACTAATGGTGCTCGAAGTTTCTCTTAGGGATCGAATCCAGAACGAAATTATTCGTCAGCACACCAGGTCCCCGACATATAGCTACATTAGCAAGCTGAACTGGCAGTGCACACAGAAAACCGGGCTCCAGAGAAAACCATCGTTACTGCTCATAATGTGCGGCTTCACATGTTGAGTGGAGGGAGACCCTTTTTGGTATCCTGTCGTGTCACCACACCAAGTAATATAGTTTTAGTAATAGTTTTAGTCTTAGTCTTAGGTGGTACTTATGGAGCCAAAATAAATCTTTCTTTCTTTCTTTCATTGAGCAGGTTACCTAAGTTGAGAGCCGATGTCTGTTAGGGCAGACTAGGTCATAACTGGAGACTGCGCGTCTTCAAAAGTAGAGTTCGTAAAGTGGGTGGCAAACTGTTAACGATTAAAGTGATGAAGGTGGAGAGAAAAAGGTGCAATTTATGTAATAATGGCTGATGATGATGGTGTGGCATATAGGTGCCTATCGATTATAAGATAAATAATATATCAACCAGAATATAAAGTATCACTTACAGCAAAGGTTATACTCAATGCATATTTTCAATAAAGCTATCGAACAACGTAATTGTGAAAGCAAAGTTTGCCTTACAATTTATTCACGGCATCTTTTGAGAAGAAGCCTCTAAATCACTTTTATGGCATCGGTAAGGGGTGCTCTTCGCATAATCGAAACATTCTGAACTGAATTGAGGAATAAAGTTGAGTGTTTATTGAAGGAACTGGTTAAAGTTGGTTTAAAAGAAGATATTCAGGTGTATAGGAAAATTTATCACTTTTACAAGTGAAGTACAATCAACATTGTTTTAAGTTCGTTTATTTCGAAGGGTTTTTACAGGGATGATCTAATTATTGTGATTAAAATATTTTTTAATCGATTCTGGTGTTACTTTGCGGAGGTCCATCTCAGTGAACCACATCTCTTTTGCTCCTCCGCGACCACAAAGCGGAGCGAAGTGGGAGTGTGGTGAAGAAGTAGCAAAATAAAAGGGTTGTGGCTTGAATAATTGTAAAAAAAAATACGATGCAAATCTCACTAATATTACAAGTGCGAAAGTTTGTGAGTGTTGTGTGTGCATGCATGCATTGTTACTGTCTCACGATTTAACTGCTGGACTGGCCAGACTTGGAAGATATTTGGTAGGCACCTATGTAGGTACATAGCTAGATTTCTGAAATAACACACAGGCTAATTATTATCCCAATAAATATAATCCTGGGAAAAAATCACATATCGCAAAAACTAGCTAATATACTAAGTTAGCTAATGTAGTTTCGGAAATTCTCATGGGATTTTTTTGTGAAATGCTAAACATGAGTGAAGCCGTGGCTAAAGGCCAATGTATACCAACCTCAAAATATTTACATTGAACGATTTCTTTCAATTATCGTAATTTAACAGCTAGAGAGATTTGTACGTGGAACGCAAGTTAACTTGGGTAAACCAGAAATTTCTCGTAGTTCCCGTGGGATAACGAACTAATTCTTCACAGGCAAAGCCGCGTTTAACAGCTAACATAAAATAAGCGCAAATCTTAAAAGTGAGAAGAAAATGCACTCACAGCACACCATAAATTGTATTTTTGGGTAACATTTTATATTAGGGCTATTATGTCCGTAGGTAGAGAAATATTACGTTTATAAATCATTACGTACCGTTTACAGGCGAGGTTTTTATTAAACCGTCGAGGTTTTGCGCAGTGCTTTCTATTTTTATACCTTTTGAATAGGTAAATAAATATTATATTTTAAAGCGGTGTACATTTTAGCGGTATTTGTTTATTATTTACGGGTTTTGCTAGCAGCTTTAAATAACATGTACCTTCGTATCATCGTATCATATTATAAAGAGAAAATATTTCATTGTGTTTACTGTAAAAAAGTAATACGGACGCACGCACTTGCTTATGGCCGCCACTTCGTCTGCGCGGATCCAGGTTATCGCGCGGTGGCGCCCTCTACCGGAATAAAAAGTATCTTATGTTGATCCTTGGGGTTCAAACTACCTATATACCAAATTTCATCAAAATCGCTTCTGTGGTTTAGACGTGAAAGCGTAACAGACAGACAGTTACTTTCGCATTTATAATATTATATAGTAGGGATAAAATTAGTATTAGTAGGATTTATTTGCACGCCTGTGCCATAGATTCTAGCTAATCCATTTCGTCAAAGTGTGTCGTATAAATATAATAACATCCGGGGCATTAATATACTATTATATGTTTGACGCAACGGGACTTGAAGATTTCCACTAAATCGTAAACTTGAAACTATTAAAACAAATGTGTTGAGTGTGCACAGACATTTCTTCGTCTCACGTTAGATGGCGCGGTGCGTCTTATTCATACAATTTTTCAAACTGTAAAGAATTATGAATTGACAAAGACAAAGATATTAAAAGATACAAACACAAACTAAGAGTTCAATCAATTAGTTCACTCGATTATTGATTATATATAAATGCAATCAATCCGCCCGGATTGCTACCACCATCTTGCTCGCTAATCCTGCCGTGAAGCAGCAGTGCTTGCACTGTTGTGTTTCGGCGTGGAGAGTAAGACAGCCGGTGAAATTACTGGCACTTGAGGTATTCCAACTTAGGCCTCTAGGTTGGCAACGCATCTGCAATACGCCTGGTGTTGCAGATGTTTATGGGCGGTGGTGATCTCTTACCACCAGGAGACCCACTTGCTCGTTTTCCTTCCAGTCGAATAAAAAAAAAAAAAAACAGTTATCCATTGTCAAATCGATTAAGAAGTACTTAATTTATCTACCTATCATTATATACTCGTAATAATTAGTGTCCAAACTTCAAATTCATTATTGATGCGTTTCTGATGATTGGTAGTTAACTGCCTATCCATACATTCTCACTTGCAGACCTTGCAGTTCAATTGTAGTCTGCATACGTTTCTTTATATGCACTTTTACCATAATATTGCACAAAAACTGTACGCTATCACCGATTGAGCGGTTAATGTTTAGCTAAAGTTCCAAAATCCAAGTTCGTATTGTACCGACCGTCCCTTTCAAGTTAAAAATAAGTTTTGTATCGTCACTACTTTAAAAAAATTCGTGAGTGAAATTTATGAATGAAATTTTGTAGCCGTGAGCCGAGATAGAGATTTTTTTCAGTGGTGACGAAATGTAGTACTTACAGTGGCGTGGCGTAACCAAGCAATCCAGGACCCGGTGGTAAATAAATAAATCAATTCTGTTCTATTCTATTCTAAAAAACAAATTGGACCCCCAAATGTTCCTTTTCTTGGCGTTGTTTGCGCTTAAAGGCAACACTAGGTTTATTTTTATCCACAATTTGCAGGGGAGTGTGAAGGTCTGTCTCGGTGCATGGCACCATCTAGCCTTCAGTCCACTACGCCGCTGATTAGCTACCACATAAACTGAGGTGAGGTTTCCATCGCGCTTCTCACAAAAGGACGTAAGTGCCGTGAAGATACGCTCTTTTTCTGGTAATAGATTTAAAGACTGTTGTAAGTGTTTTAATTGTGTTATAACGCACATAATATTACTTGATTTTTTTCTTAACGGCTACGGAAGCCTATCTTGGGCATGTCTGACAAGCTCTAGGTCGATTTTTTAGTAACATTGGGGTCGTTAGGGCCCTGTAATTATCCCTATGTTGTATTTACTCGATGATATAGATAAACTTGCAATCAGATCCCGTTTTATTCGGTCTGACGCAATGTCACTCCGTGGGCGGGATTCGCGGAATAATCCAGCTAAATGTCGTCTAAATGGAGCATGAAACGCTAGTTAAACTTTACTTTTATGTTGACGATTTCATTAAAATTTACGGGCAATTCAGGGACCCGTAGTCCTAAAATGACTAGAGCCGTGGTGGCCTAGTGGTTTGACCTATAAGCCTCTCAAACGGAGAACGTCGGTTCAAAACCTGACTTACATCTGTTTTTAGAAATTCACTTGCGATTTTATATTTGAAATTCACCACGAGCTACGGTGAAGGAAAACGTGGGGAAATTTGTGTGTGTTCCCAATCAGCACTGGACCTGTATGGGTACTACGGCCCAAGCCCTTTGATTCTGATAAGAAACCAGTGCCCAGCAGTGAGAAAATTATATCATCATCATCATCATCATGTCAGCTGAAAGACGTCCACTGCTGGACATAGGCCTCCCCCAAGGCTTTCCACTCAAACCGGTCTTGTGCCACACTTGTGCTTTTCGCATCCACCGCGATCCCGCGATCTTAACCAGGTCGTCGCTCCAGCTCGTCTCCCGGTCGGGAAATTATATATATTTTTTATTAATTAATCCATACTTAATATCATAAATACGAAAGTGTGTGTTTGCGTGTATGGTTGTTCGTCTTTCACATCGAAACGGAGCGACGGATCGATGTGATTTTTGGCATTAAGATAGTTTATGGGCCAGAGAGTGACATAGACTACTTTTTATCCCGGAAAAATGCAGTTCCCGAGGGAACAGCGCTCGATAACCGAATCCCACGCGGGCGAAGCAGGCAAAAGCTAGTTACATTATATTTGCGTTCTTTTCCCAACGCGAAAATATTCGTAATCTCAATGAAATCTTTAACTTTGTTATGGGAACAAACCGTAACTTGCTACAAGTTCTACGAGTTTCCGAACATAACTACGACATTTGTCTAGTATTTCACTTGGCAACAACGTCCCATTGAACACGTCAACGCATCCCTGCGATAATAAAAACTCCCGGAAAACAGGGAGGGGGGTATCCCCTGCTGCGTCGTGAACACAAACAGACTACGTCACGCCTGCCGCGACAAATGCTCGCACATTGTGTTATAGACAAAAGGACACCCGTCACAAAGGTATCTTACACGCTGTCACATACCCAAACCCTTCATAAAAGGATGTTTTAGTTAACAGAGCTTATATTTATTTGATATGCAGTGTTGTCACATATAATTTTGGAAAACGGTAGAACAGGATACAAAAATTTGCACCCTTGGCCGCATCCATTTTTTTGTAGTGAACTGAACCTACTGGGAAAATATTTGAACATATTTCAAAGGCGTTAACAATAAAATCAGGTTCACATATTTTTGATAAAACTTTAGCTCAGCAGTATACAAACTCAACTGTACTTTTACAGAAATCAACCACAATAGAAAAAAAAAATTTACAGGAATGTTCACTCAAACTAACCTAAGCGCCTACAAAAATATAAATATGAAAACAAGTTATTATAAAAACTTCGCTTTCATTTCAGTTTCTAAAGCCCTTTTCTCCCCTTCAAACAAATCGTCTGAAACATCATCCTTAAGTGTTAATGTCAAGCAGTCAACTGAAACATGAAATAAACTACAAATATTTTAGGACAAATAAATTCTATAAATAGAATAGAACCTTTATTTCTAAGGTCTAGGCTCTACACGCACCTTGCGCTGTACCGGCGTTTTCATACTTGGATTTCAGTTTGGCGGCAGTCGCGCGCGCATCCGATCTGACAGAGTCCGTCGCCCGCGGCGGCGTGGTCGTCGTGGTAGTCGTCCTGAACGATAAAGTCGTCGATATAGACGACGAGAACGACGAGCCGAGGCCGAGCCCGAGCGTGGTGCGGTAGCGGCGGCGGTACATGACTTCACACGGCGAAAGCTCGGCAAATACTGAAGCTGAAGCGTGCGCCTACGCACCCGGAACAGTGGCCGCGATTTATTATAGTACACGAAAGCTAGACGGGTGGAAGAAAGCTGCGAGACGAAAGGTCTGGGGCTCGGCTTTGCTTTGGAAAATCTTTAACGGTTTCCTACATGTCAACAGACGACAGACGCCTATAATAATGTAATTTTCAAAAAGTCAAAAGTCAAACTCTATTCAATTTAGGCTATAACAAGCACTTATCAACGTCAAAAAAAAATTACCACCGGTTCGGAAAACCTCTGTTGAGAAGAATCCGGCAAGAAACTCAACGAGGTGTTTTTTTTTACTTCTATCACATACTCTGGAAAATTAGTTTATTTATTTATTTACGTCTGTGTTGTAATAATATTTCGCCAACATCCACATTAACATGAATTTGAATGCCACTTGAGTCTAGAAATCAAAAACGCAATAACAAGGTATCATATTCGAATTTAATTTTATGACCTATATCCTATACTATGTACAGAACACGTATACCTGCCGTCCTACATGTTGGATCTCATTTAGATCGAAAACCTGTTGGAATAATATTTCACTCACCTTTAACTCTGACATTTTTCTCTACAGTTTATATGACGTCGTGCGTTCTTCTTTTTAAATTAATAATCGAGTATAATTAAGATGAGGTGCGGAATAAGTAAAAGTTAAATCTTGCGAAAATATACTTATTTCAACATTTTTCTTATTTCTTTATCCATCTGTTCTATGTTCCGCCAAAGCAGGGAGCGCGCGGAGGTTGGGTGGCGAAATACTTCCAATTTCAAATTCAAGCTACTTCGTCCAACTTTATAGGCTCAAACACTGATTGTATCACTTTAAAATGGATATGAAATAGCCTGTAAAAAAAGAAGTATATAGGTTCAAGGGATCAAGAGATACATTGTGTTTTTTATACAAAAAGCGTAAGGTTCAAAAGCAAAACCTACAAGTTGAAGAAATTATGAAACTTGAGATTGAATTGCCCCATTTTGTACTTAACAAAACAATATTTTGCTTGCATTTGAAATAAAACCCAAAAACTAACGAATCTACTGCATGCACTCCATGAGTTACGATGACACTGAAGCAATTTCAGATAAGATTTCATAAGCACTTTGTTACCTTCCTATCTTCATTTGATTTACTACTTATTGTGATTCCCTTGTTTTGAGTAAGTACTTAGTAATATAGCTAAATTCCAGTTTGTTTCTTAACTAAACCTGTTATTACCAAAATTAATATTATAGTACATTCTTAACTAGTTCCCCGCGTTATAGGCGAAGCCTAATGTGGGGACCAAAGGTAGTTCTTGGCAGGCTCCACAATTACATAATATACTTATCAAATAAACGCTTGTTTTTAATTATAAGAAAACCTCAACGTGTCAGTCTTACTGGCAATTGGACGGTTATTTTTGAGAGTTAAAAAAAACCTGTTGTTTTTACATATGGGTCACGGCTCACTACTCGTAAACACTAGCTGCACAGGCGACACTGATGAGAAAATTGCGTCCAATTGGGGGCGAGCACAGATTTATAAGAGTACCTGTGTAACTTTGGCGATTTTACAGTGTAATTCTTGAACTAAAATAATTTCTTTGCTCAACCGCGACCTTAAGATAGCTAAGTCTATGCAAATTATGCGTGTTCATGCAGTTCCTCCACCTCCACACTGTAAGAACACACACAAATTACACAAACCCATCTATCACCACCACCACAACACACTGACGCGTTTCGAACTCAACCAGAGCTCATCTTCAGAGTGACACAACCGTACACCATGCTACCAGTTGTTAGACTAACAAACCACCACCACTGTTTTAATTTGCCAAACAAACAAAAAAAAAAAACTACCCGCAAAATATTAATAAATTTTAACTATGCTACAAAACTACCTTGATTTTTTAATTTTTATTTATTTATTGTCAAGGCATGTTTTACTAACTACCGTTGCTAAAATTAGACCCAAGCCGTAGCAAGGGAACTCAACCAGAGCTCATCTTCAGAGTGACACAACCGTAAACCATGCTACCAGTTGTTAGACTAACAACAAATTATTTTAGTTCATTGATATGGACCTCCGCAAAGTAACGCCTGATTCAATAAATTAGTGTAATTCTTTGCGGGTGGTAGGACTGTGGACCCTGTGGAAGGCCCGTCCAGATTGTTGCCACCACCTTACTCGCTAAACCTGCTGCCAAGCAGAAGTGCGTGTATAAAACAGCTGGTGCAACAGCTGACTTTTAATTACTGTCCAAGACTTGCCGCACTGCTAGCGCCCTGATATGCAAGCGGTCTTAAAGCCGTGGCAAATTGTCTGTAGGTATATTCTGCAACATAACCGCAACCATAGTAAAATAGGATCTCCCATTTAAGTAGTCATCCCACTAGTATTATAAATGCGAAAGTTTTTAAATCTGTTTATATATTTGTTTATTTATTTGTTACTTCATCACGTCTAAACCACTGAACTTATTTAGATGAAATTCTGTATACAGATAGTTTGAGTCTCGGACAAAAGCCATGATAGTTTTTATCCCAGAAAATTGCAGTTCCCGCGGGATAGCGATAAACGAATTCTGCGCAGACTGAGTCGCGGGTAACGGCTGGTACGTAATATTTTCAGCGTTATTAAAAAGGTATTTCTTATGTATCGTATAAAATAATGGGGGAACCTTTCTGAAAAGTCATCGTTATAAGCACGCCTTTATCTATCGCCTAATCTCTTGTCTTGTGATATAAAGGAGATTCACTCCGCAAGCGCCAGTATGTTACTTTCCCCTAGTTTATAATTTTGTATATAACGTGAATATTTGATTTATACGAACTGCGCACAATATGTTAGAAAATATGATGAAAATGTGAAAATACTTCCATCATTTGAACTTTTATAATTTTTCATGCCTTAATGAACGACACGCCTCGTTTGCTTTTTCGTTTGCTTTTTTGTTAACCGGTTTTGTTGTTTTGTGTACCAATTCTCATCATCATCATCATCATCAGCCGGAAGACGTCTACTGCTGGACAAAGGCTGCTTAGAACGCCATAATGAACGACAACTCGCCACTTGCATCCACCGGTTTCCCGCAACTCTCACGATGTCGTCAGTCCACTTGGTGGGAGGCCTGCCAACGCTTCGTCTTCCGGTTCGTGGTCGCCACTCGAGGACTTTTCTCCCCCAACGGTTATCTGTTCTTCGAGCAATGTGGCCCGCCCATTGCCACTACAATTTGCATATTTTTCCAGCTGTCAGTGACTTTAGTTCTTCGACGAATTTCCGTATTCCGGATTCTATCGCGCAAAGAAACTCCAAGCATCATAGCTCTCTCCATAGCTCGTTGCGTGACCAATTCTAACAGTTTTAAAATAATCCACGATTCGACATACTTTTATAGGATATCTAAGACACAATGTCCACACTTAACTTTTTCTATTATGACACGAAAATAATCCATACTAATGTTTGATTAATTTTCGTGTCACAATGGAAAAAGTTAATGGAAATTGAAACTACGTGTTAACGCAGCTTTAACGGTGTGCAACTTTTTTATTTTTTTTATTCCACTGGAAGGCAAACGAGCTAGTGGGTCTCCTGGTGGTAAGAGATCGCCACCGCCCATAAACAACTGCAACACCAGGGGTATTGCAGATGCGTTGCCAACCTAGAGGCCTAAGTTGGAATAGCTCAAGTGCCAGTAAGTTCACCGGCTGTCTTACTCTCCACGCCGAAACACAACAGTGCAAGCACTGCTGCTTCACGGCAGGATTAGCGAGCAAGATGGTGGTAGCAATGCGGGCGGACCTTGCACAAGGTCCTACCACCTGCAAAACTTTTTGGTCTTCACCCATATAAGTACAGTAATTTTTAAGTACGCATGATTTTAAGTACGCATAGAAACGACCCTCATTTCAGACGTCATCCTAACGTAAGTAGGTACCTTATATTGTTTGCAAATTCGTAAACAGAACCAACTTTTGACAAGATCCGCGACTAATGACTTGCGCAAAGGCAACCAGCGATCTATTGTTACACAGAAACGTTCCAAAAAGAACATTACGCTCCAACAAGATAAGGCTTATCATTATTTTATCACAAACCTTGTTATTACTGGTTTTTATACATATAATTTCTACATCTGGCCATTAAATTGAAATTATGGAGATGAGATACTACTTCATTCCCGTTGGGATACCTGGAAACCATGATCCATCACTTACAATACAATACAATAACTCTTTATTGCACACCAACATAAATAGCAAACAATTACAGAAAACAGGTATACACACAGAGACTTTCTAAGGTAAGCAATAGGCGGCCTTATCGCTTTAGAGCAATCTCTTCCAGGCAACCTTTACAATGGAATGAATGGAGAAGTGAGGAATAAATTTAAGCACTTATGTTGCATAAAAACAAAATATTGGTACATCAATATTAATATTATAAATGCGAAAGTGTGTTTGTATGTTTGTACGTCTTTCACGCCGTAACGGAGCGACGGATTGACGTAATTTTTGGCATAGAGATAGTTTATGGGCCCGAGGCATGGGCTAGTTTTTATCCCGGAAAAATGCACAGTTTCCGAGGGAACAGCGCGCCATAACCGGGCGGAGCCGCGGGCAAAAGCTAGTTAAGAATAAAAATACTTGTAGCAGGAGAGCCTGCCGTTCCAAAAAATGCATGAGCATGACCAAATTACATGTGCTTCTTCTTCAGCGCATTTTCGCCCACCGTTGGGCATACGCCTCTCTAACCTATCTCCATCCACATCGACTATCTGTCTCTCTCTGCCAGACTGGTCCTGCTGTCTCCATAATGCCATCCGACCATCGAGCAGGCGGTCTGCCTAGACACAACGGTTCACAGTTTGGCTTTTGCTGAATCTTTGTTGAAAGCAAAGCCTAGTATCCTACCTTATAAAAGCAAATGTGAGTTATTTGTTTTCCTGCTATACTTTCACGGAGGATATAGGTTGCTTGAAATATTGAATAACTTTTCTTCATCTTATAAATAAAAAAATCATCACAGAAAGTCATAGACCACATCTAGTTTAATATTGTTACGTTCGTGGGGTGGGTTCGTGATTGAAAAGCACTTTTAACACCGATGAATAAGAGGAGGATTTATTTTTACACTGTTACTTAACTTTACAAAACACTTAAAAACAGTTCACAGTAATTTCGCACTCAAAAACTCACTTACAAGTCGCTTTGATTCTCTTCGATGTTTATCGCTCGGTATCGCATTCGAAACTGTCTCCGCCGCAACCTCGCCCGGCTTATATACCCCCGGTGAATCGGTCCACACAGTTCGAGAACAGTCCTACATCTCGAATGTTCCTGAAACGAGTAGAGTGTCTGTCTCTTTCATGTGCTATCTCTCTCACACAGTTACTAGAATGTTCCGGAAACAGGATCATCAGTCTGTTTCTCTCACACATATAGGCTATCCTTGTCACACACCTTCTCGAATGTTCTCAGTATAGCTGTCTCTTTCTAATCGTGCTATCTCTTTCACTCCTATTGAAAATTTTGCCATATACTGAATTGTAGTTCAAAGGCCCATAAGGGGTCCTGAAAACGCCTGAAAACGGGTTTTCAGGTTATGGCGTCATCGGATAGAGGGTGGCCTGAAACGGACTGAAAACATGTTTCAGGCGCCTGAAAACGACGGTAACTTGGGTGAAATTTTGATAAACTAATATGTGATAGAGCGTCCTCTGAAACGGCCTGAAACAGTATTCCAGCCTGCTGAAAACGCCTCCAATGGGTCGAAAAGCACGATTAAAGTTTCCACCTAACCCACCGCCGTAACACTGCCCCCTCCTAAGACATGCTCGTCCCGAGCATCATTAGATCCATGGTATTTGGCCAATCGATCAACATGAACAATCTTACAGGGGCTACGCGCGTTACGCTGTATTCGGTATGTGACATCGTTGATCCTAGTGACTACTTTGTACGGCCCTTCCCAACTCGGTGATAATTTCGGGGACTTCCCTTTTTTTCGCATAGGGTTATGTAGCCACACCAACGATCCTTCCTCAAATCTCGTCTGGTTAGACTTCCGGTCATATCTGGTCTTCATCTTTTCGCTGGCCTGCAGTCCGTGTTCACGAACATGATTGTGAACACCATCAATCCGGTTTCGCAGTTCACTTGCATATTCTGAAATCGTCTTTGGTGCATCTGGAGGTCGTCCTGTCAGTAGATCCGCAGGTAACCGCAGTTCTCTTCCAAAATTAGCACACGCAGGTGTCACGGCCGTGCTTTCGTGAACTGCGGTCCGATACGACATTAAAAAGAGTGGAATATGCCTGTCCCAATCTTTTTGATGGCTGTCAACTACTTTGGCCAAATGTCGTTCCAGAGTCTGATTGAACCTCTCGACCATCCCGTCTGACTGTGGATGATAGGACGTAGTCCGAGTTTTATGAATTCCCATGACTCGGCAAGTCTCCTGAAACACCAGAGATTCAAAGTTTCTTCCCTGATCGCTGTGGATCTCAAGAGGTACTCCATACCGACAAAATACTTCAGCCACTACCGTTTCCGCTACTGTGACTGCCTCTTGATTTGGAATGGCAAACACTTCAGGCCATTTGGTGAAATAGTCCATGACCACAAGGATGTACTTGTTTCCGCGGTCAGAGATCGGGAACGGCCCTGCGACGTCCAAAGCAATTCTTTCCCAAGGTGCCCCCACATTATAAACTTTAAGCGCACCTCTACTGCGTGTATGTGGTCCCTTGACTGACGAGCAGCTAGTACACTTCCTACACCAGTCTTCCACATCTTCCCGACAGTGTATCCAGTAAAATCGTTGTCGAATCTTCATCAGAGTCCTTTTTACTCCTAGATGCCCGCCGGAAATGCCATCATGAAAGGATCTTAAAACATCGCTAACTCTCTTCCTTGGTACGACCACTTGAAGGTGAGCATCCTTTCCGTTCGCTGACTCCCATTTCCTACACAGTACGCCATTGTGCATAATCAGACTTTCCCATTGCGCCCAGTAGCTCTTGGTCACTGTACTCATCGGAGCTACTTCACACCACTTTGGTTTGGGCATTCCACCGTTAATCCAGTCGTAAATGGGTTTTATGTCACGATCTTCCTGTTGAGCTTCTTGCATGACAGCGTCACTCCATTCCTCGCTAACAGTGTCGGTCCTCAACATCTTCACGCAGTCCTTATCCTCTTGTCTTAAACAGTGTTTGCAGTCATCCGGACAAGGCCTTCGGGAGAGGGCATCTGCATTTCCATGTGACTTTCCACTTCGATGCTCGATGGAAAAGTCATATTCCTGCAGTTGTTCGATCCAGCGTGCCACCTGACCTTCGGGGTTCTTGAACTCTAACAACCACTTCAAAGCAGCATGGTCAGTCCTGATTCGGAACTTGCGTCCAAGCAAATATTTGCTGAAATGCTGCAAAGTTTTAACGACTGCCAGCAATTCTCTCCGAGTGACGCAATAATTTCTCTCGGGTTTCGATAACGATTTACTGAAATAGGCTATCACAACTTCCTGATCTCCTTTGTTTTGTGACAAGACTCCTCCGATGCCAGTATTGCTTGCATCAGTGTCAACAACAAACTCGTTATCCGGGTCGGGATATTCCAAAATCGGTGTTTCACAAAGTCTCTGTTTGAGATCTGAGAAGGCTGCTGCACACTGATCATCCCAATTAAATGGTCGTTTCTCTTCCGTCAGCCGGTGCAAAGGCTTTGCTATATCCGAGAAGTTCTTCACAAATCGGCGATAGTACGAGCAAAGTCCTAAAAAGGCACGCACTGCTGTCTTATCTTTTGGTGTTGGCCAATCCTTAACTGCACTTATCTTCTCAGGGTCTGTCTGGATGCCTTCTGATGAAATTACATGTCCCAAGTAGTTTACCTTACGCTTGAAGAATGAGCATTTCTTCGGACTTAGTTTTAAATTTGCGTCACGCAACTTGGACAAAACTTGCTCCAGTTTCTTAAGGTGGTCATCGAAATTTTTACCTACAATTATGATGTCATCCAGATACACTAGGCAAGTATCACCCAGGAGGCCGGCAAGTATTTGCTCCATTAACCTCTCAAAAGTTGCCGGTGCATTGCACAACCCAAACGGCATAACATTAAACTGCCAAAGTCCTTTACCAGTTGAGAAGGCTGTTTTCTCTTTATCTTTGTCCTTAATTTCCACTTGCCAGTATCCACTTTTCAAATCCAAGGTGGAAAACCATTTCATGCCGTTTAAAGTGTCCAAAGTGTCGTCTATCCTCGGCAATGGATAACTGTCCTTCTTGGTCACGTCGTTGAGTCTACGATAGTCAACGCAAAATCTCATAGTGCCATCCTTCTTTTTCACCAAGACTACTGGAGAACACCAAGGGCTGGTCGACGGTTCTATTACTTTGTCCCTCCTCATTTCCTTGATCATGTCTTCGACTTCTTTTTCTCGAGCTACTGGAACTCGCCGAGGTCGCTGTCGAATAGGCATGACATCTCCAGTGTCGATCTCGTGCTGCACTACTCCAGTTCTCCCGATATCACTGTCATGTGCAGAGAAGACACTCCTATAGCGCTTTAGTAGATTACGCGCCTTTAGAAGTTCTTCCTCCGTGAGATCATTCTCGCAGTTTTCCAATAATTTTCCAATATCCACAACTTCTTCTTGCAACTTGACCTCGTTTGGACCATGGCAACTCCGTATCCACGAGATTGCCTCGCATCTCCCCATAAGGGTTCCTTTACTTAGGACGTGTTGAGTGTCACTTAAATTAAGAACTCTTATAAATGCTGCGGATGACGTCATTACCACTGTGCGAGCTGGTATCCATGGCTTACTGCCATCTATTTTCTCTATTAGCACGCAGGAATGAGATCCTTGTCTCACACCATGTGGTAACTTCACCGGAACTAGGGCTTGCGATCTCGGTTGTAGTGTAGTCCTTCTAGCGCAGAAGACATGTCCACCCACTTCACCCTCCATAGGAACTTCATAAGCCCCAAATTTCAGCACGCCGCCTTTTAAGTCGATCTTACAATCGTACTTCCTCATAAAATCTAGACCAATAATACAGTCGTCTACGATGTCAGCAATGATGACTTTGTGCCAGTACTTCTTTTCTCCAATCTTTACTGACACATCTTGCTCCCCTTGGACGGAAATGTTCTGGCCGGTAGCCGTTTGCAGCTGAAGATGCATTGGTCGGACTTGATGATCTCTGATCAGGTGTTTTAGCAGTCGAGAACTGATCACAGTTCGAGAAGCTCCGGTGTCGATAGTAAGGTGACATGGCACTCCGCCAATTTCTCCTTTGACAGCCAGACTGTTCCCGTTGTTCGCCTGGGAGATCATAACTGGGACATTTTGACCACCAGCCAGCACTCGTCCCATAGTCCTGGCTTTTACTCGTTTCCCTGCTGCTGCCGTTCTGGATTACCAGAGCTTGCTGGCCTGTCCATTTGGTCCGAGTCTCGTCGCCTCCAATGTCTTTTCGGGCAGCCAGATTGCATGTGTCCTCGTTCTCCGCAGTTGTAACATCGAGGTCCCGTTTCTCGAGGTGGAGCAATCGGCTCCCTGGCAGTGACTTCGCGTACCCTGAAGGATCTTGTTGGGTCTTGGCGTACAGCTTCCACCTCGAGAGCATGGGCAAGCGCATCCTTCAAACTCCCATGGTGACCCAGTCGTACAGCAGCCCTCACTTCAAAGTCTCGAATCCCATCTATGAATGTCTGCACTAGCATTCCATCCGTAAAAGAGGATGAATCTCGGTATGCTTTTTGGACCAGTTTCTCTATTTCTAGGGCCCACTTTTGTAATGACTCATTACGACCCTGGGTCCTATCCTTCAGTTGAGCTCTGTAGACGTGCTCTAGATGACTGTCACCGAAGCGTGCTTCTAAAGCTTCAAGGAGACGGTCATATGTCTTATCCTTTCCCAACGTTTCCAAGATACTGAGAGCTTCATCCCGTAGCGCCAAACTCAGTGCCGTTTTTGCATAATCCTTGCTCCAGCCATTTGTTTCCGCAACCAACTCGAATTGGTGCTTGTATGCGGCCCATGAAGAGGTACCATCAAATGGTGGTAACTTTAACTTTTCACCTCCTGTGGCTGGTGCACCCGATAAACTGGTGGTGCCGTTGGCCACTTTAATTTCCAACTTCTGGAGGCGATTCTCGTGGCCTTCTACCTTTTCGTTGACACCGTTGAGGCGCTGTTCGTGATTTTCGACTTTAATGTCAACTGCCACAATTTTATCCTGGACCTCAGCCATCTCCTTTTTCCATTCTGCGGTTGCGTCGTGTACCTCACGGAGGAGTTCGAACTGGTTCTTTTGTTCCTCCTGTAGAATCCTAGCATGTTCCTCCTGCCTTCTAGCTTGTTCTTTCAGGAGGACCAGAATCGCGTTGACGTCTATTTCCGGCTTTGGGGATACTGCCGCCGCTGTACCTGACGCTGCGGCGGTGTCTGTAGGGTCCCCAGCTGCGGCGCGGCTTCGGGTCTGCATCCTCTCCTTCTCTTCTTCTCGCGGAGTAAGCGGCATTTTCAATCCCACTTCTGACACCAAATGTTACGTTCGTGGGGTGGGTTCGTGATTGAAAAGCACTTTTAACACCGATGAATAAGAGGAGGATTTATTTTTACACTGTTACTTAACTTTACAAAACACTTAAAAACAGTTCACAGTAATTTCGCACTCAAAAACTCACTTACAAGTCGCTTTGATTCTCTTCGATGTTTATCGCTCGGTATCGCATTCGAAACTGTCTCCGCCGCAACCTCGCCCGGCTTATATACCCCCGGTGAATCGGTCCACACAGTTCGAGAACAGTCCTACATCTCGAATGTTCCTGAAACGAGTAGAGTGTCTGTCTCTTTCATGTGCTATCTCTCTCACACAGTTACTAGAATGTTCCGGAAACAGGATCATCAGTCTGTTTCTCTCACACATATAGGCTATCCTTGTCACACACCTTCTCGAATGTTCTCAGTATAGCTGTCTCTTTCTAATCGTGCTATCTCTTTCACTCCTATTGAAAATTTTGCCATATACTGAATTGTAGTTCAAAGGCCCATAAGGGGTCCTGAAAACGCCTGAAAACGGGTTTTCAGGTTATGGCGTCATCGGATAGAGGGTGGCCTGAAACGGACTGAAAACATGTTTCAGGCGCCTGAAAACGACGGTAACTTGGGTGAAATTTTGATAAACTAATATGTGATAGAGCGTCCTCTGAAACGGCCTGAAACAGTATTCCAGCCTGCTGAAAACGCCTCCAATGGGTCGAAAAGCACGATTAAAGTTTCCACCTAACCCACCGCCGTAACAATATTTCAAACCTACCCAACAAGCACTTCACGGCATCTAACGTTTAGAAACTGTTTTTTAAAAACTCACTTTTGCTGCTGTCAGGAGTCATTGGCTGTGCTTGCTAACCTAAAGCGACCGGTTGCCAAAAACAAAAAAGTTAAGATGAAAATTTCAAACTTCACAGAGCAGGAAACAACATCCTGCAAGAGAACTCTAAAATATTGATGATTATGTTTTACGTAAATATTATGTAGGTAGATTTAAATTGTGATCATTTGACAGGTTAGATTTCTACCCTTATATGTCAGTCGGATTTTGGTTAAGATTAAATAAACAAGCACAATTCATGCTAAACTGCTTTATTTATTTAAAACATAACATTGGCGACGTGTAAATGTGAAAATGGGTGATAAATCATATATCGCGAACATAGTGTTGCCGGGCAAGTTCATACCGAATAAGGATAACTGGGAAAACTACCGCGAGCAGCTATTCTTCGCGTTGGAGGCATCAGGCCCATTGGAAAGCGTGCAGAAACGTGCCTTGTTTTTGTCACAATGCGGCAAGGAGGCGTTTGCATTGATTGTGTCTTTGTTGTCACCAAAAAGGCCCAGTGAAGTCGAATTTGACGAAATAGTTGAGTTGTTGAACCAATTCTTTGTACCCACACCACATCCGATATTAGAAACTGAGAAATTTTACAACAGGAAGCAGAAGAGCAACGAGTCAATCACAAGTTTCGTGGCGGCGTTGCACGATATCAGCTCCCGTTGTAAGTTTAGTGATATGCCGCGCCGGATAGTGGAACAGATTATACTTGGGGTCAAAGATGGAGGATTAAAAAAGGAGCTTCTGAAAATAGAGGTTACCGATTTAACATATGACAAAGTGGTTCAACGTGCGCTTAATTATGAGGCCGTTTCCGAGAGTAATGTATCAGCGAGAACACATTGTGATGTCACTCTGATTAGTCCTAGTACGAGCGCAGATGCGAGTGAGCCAATGGAGGTAAACGCTGTTCAAACGAAGCAGTGCGTGCATTGTGCAAGGCGACACGCTAATTTACGTTGTAAGTTTCGGAACGCGACGTGTTACAAATGTCATAAGAAAGGACATACCAAAGCCGCCTGCGAAGCAAACTTGAATAAAACGGGAAAAACACACGTAAACAAATGTGACGAGTGTTGCTCGGCTTCCGACGGGGAAACAAGCGTCAAGGAAGACAGCGCGGAAGACAATCACGGCATTAACGGTATTTACGACAGAGTGCATGGCATGTCGGACGCCGGCAGCGCGCGCGTGCGGCCTGTCATGGTGCAACTGACGGCCAACGGCGTGCCGCTTGTGATGGAGGTGGACTCCGGCTCCGCGCGCACCATCCTGCCGCACAGTCTGTACCGGCAGCACCGTCAAGCGTTCCCCGCTGAGCTGACGCCGTGCAAGACCAAGTTAGTCACATGGACAGATGACGTGCTGAAGATCGTAGGCGAAATGATAGTGGACGTTGTATACAACGGTATAAGTGTTAAGTTGCCGTTGTTAGTGAGTTGCGGCAAGGGACCGGCTTTACTAGGACGTGCGTGGTTCGAGCCCTTAGGCATTTCGATTCAGGGTGTGAATTCAGTAATCGAAGAGACAGTGGACTTTCCGTCGAAGTTTCCGCAGCTGTTTGACGACAGCATGGACAAGTACAGTGGACCGCTAGTGCATATAGACTGTAAGGAAGGAGTGAGTCCTGTTTTTTTGCGTTGTCGTCCTGTTCCTTTCCCGTTACGTGAGAAGGTTAATGAACAGTTAAACAAGATGGTGACAGACGGAATAATCTCGCCGGTGAAACACTCGCGCTGGGCAACACCACTGACTATAGTGCCTAAGCCCGACGGATCGCTACGACTGTGTGGAGATTATAGGAGCACAGTTAATGCGTCGTGACTAGCTGATAGCTACCCACTGCCGACGTCGAATGAAGCTTTTTTTGCTTTGGCGGGAGGAAAATATTTTTCAAAGGTGGACCTCAAGCAAGCGTACAACCAGTTAAAAGTAGACGATGAGACAGCAGAGCTTCTCACACTAAACACACCCTTGGGGCTGATGAGAATGAATCGACTGGCTTATGGTGTTAATGCAGCGACGGCAATTTTCCAGAGGCTAATGAGTTCGATACTGGCCGGAATACGAGGAGTTGCCTGTTTACTCGATGATGTGGTGGTCTGCGGCTCAACGTTACAAGAACACAATGAGAGACTTTTGCTGGTACTGAAAAGGCTTGAAGATCTTGGACTGAAGTTAAATAGAGCGAAATGCATTTTCTCGTCAAAAAGAGTGACCTTTTTGGGTTATGAGATTGATGAAACCGGAGTACATCCTTCTAAAGAGAAAATCCGAGAGATTTCGGAGAAACCAGCTCCATCAAACAAAAAGGCACTGAAAGCATTTCTAGGCTTATACAATTTTTATGAGCGATTCCTGAAGGATAAAACGATTGTATTGGAGCCTCTGTACAAATTACTGAAAGAGAATGTAAAATGGCAATGGGGTACATCTGAGCAAGCAGCTTTTGATAAAGCTAAGTCTCTGCTAACTTCTGACCTGACGCTGGTGCATTACAGCCTAGAGAGAGAGCTTTATATGCTGTGTGATGCAAGCGAATATGGAGTTGGAGCAGTATTGGTTCATAAGATGGATGATGGCACAGAGAGACCAGTTATAATGGGTTCAAGAACCATGCAACCTCATGAACGTCGTTATGCTCAGATCGATAAAGAGGCCTTAGCAATTATGTTTGGCCTGAAGAAGTTCAGACAGTACTTGCTGGGACGAAAATTTGTGATATTTACAGACCACAAACCTCTTCTAGGAATTTTTGGCCGAAATAAACCAATACCAGAATTGGTTTCCAATAGGATGTTAAGATGGGCATTGACTCTAAATACATTTGACTATGAGCTTAAACACCGTCCTGGGAAAGACATGGGCAACGCCGACAGTCTCAGTCGCTGGCCCACTCCACACACCAGAGAAGATCATGATGATGACGAGCTTGATATATTCTTACTGGAAGAAACTGATATTGATTCCAAGGCTATTGCTAAAGAAACGGATAAAGATCAGGTGCTAAAAAGAGTCAAATATTATCTTTTACATGGTTGGCCAAATACAACAGAAGACCCCGAAATACTGCCCTATCATAGAAGAAGAGACTACTTGTCATTAAACAAAAACTGCATTTTATGGTCTAACAGAGTAGTAATACCCAAAGTGCTACAGGGCAATGTATTAAGAAAATTGCATGAAGGCCATAATGGAATGGTGCAAACAAAAATGACAGCCAGAGGATACATATGGTACCCTTCTTTGGATAAAGACATTGAAGAATTGGTAGCTCAGTGTGAGAAATGTCAGGCACACAGGAATAATCCTCCAGTCACAGGACATATTTGGCAGCCCGCTACCAAGCCATGGTCACGAGTTCACATAGATTTCATGGGGCCATTCATGAATAAAACCTTTCTTGTTTTGGTGGATGCGTATAGCAAATGGCCAGTAATTGAAATGGTACCCTCCATGTCGAGCAAAACTGTAGTTGACCTGTTAAGAAAAATTTTTGCTGACTTTGGATTACCGGACGTAGTGGTATCTGACAATGGTCTGGCATTCACCTCTAAGGAGTTTCAAGACTTTATGTCAAAGAACCGGATTCGACATATCACTGGAGCGCCATATCATCCGGCCACTAATGGTCAAATCGAGAGGACCATTCAATCCATCAAATCTAAACTTAACAAACAATCTCCTATGACTTGGTCAGAGCGAGTAGCGAAAGTGCTATTTCATATGCGTACTGTACCAAGCACTGTGACGGGCAAGACCCCTGCCGAGATGCTCAACGGCCGGAAGTTCAGGACCGCCCTCACGCCCTTACATCCAGACTCAGACTTTTCAGATAATTTAGATATTGGCGGGGGAAGGGAATCAAGGGAATCCAAAGAAGACATTCAAGACAGGAGATCACGTGTTATTCAGACTCTATAATATGAATCAGAAGTGGCAGCGCGGGGTCGTCACGGCCGTGGATGGGCCAGCTGTTTACGAAATTAAGACCGACAATGGAGCCACACACAGAAGACATGTGGACCAACTGCTTAGGACAAGGCTACCTAACACCATACCGGAGGACATTCAAAACAATGATAATGATGATGATTCTGAGACTAATGATTACCCGGATGTGACAATACCACCACCAGAAGAGTGGGCGCAAATTATAGGAGTATAGACTTGATTATATAACAGTGTGATTATATACTAGATAATTAAGATACTTAAGGTGAAGGTATTATGTAGGTAGATTTAAATTGTGATCATTTGACAGGTTAGATTTCTACCCTTATATGTCAGTCGGATTTTGGTTAAGATTAAATAAACAAGCACAATTCATGCTAAACTGCTTTATTTATTTAAAACATAACAGTAAACAACTCTGATGTTTAGCAAGCTGTAAATTTGATCTTGATTAGGTAACATCAAGCAGCGTAATGAAATCATCAATCAAAAAGCGTTTTATAAATCTAAAATAATATTAAAAACCCATTATAGAAAGGAATCCTATTAATCCTACTAATCAAATTGCTCAAACAATTTGTGAGAATGTGACATGTGGGCATGTTACTTTTTCACATTAAGAGACGTCAGCATGCTTGCCGCTGATTGCATTTTCATACAAAAGTAGTTTTTTTCTAATTTACAAACAACACACTGAAACAAAATAAAACTTTGCAACTATAGTGTGAGCAGCTATCTTGATGCTTATAATTAGTTTTCGAACATATTCAATGTAACAGAATAAAATGACATTAATTTTTAGTTTTGTATTAGAAATGAAAATTCATTCTTGTTTTTTTTTCGTTACATTTTATTTTAACCAAAACTAATTATAAGCATCATAATGGCTGCTCCCATTATTGTTGCAGTTGCGTTTTCATCCACAGCGCTGCTTGTAAATCAGAATGAAACTACATTTTTGTATGAGCATATAGGGGACTTTTAAGCTGCATGGACAGATTATGAAGATCATTGTTCATACGGGCAAAGCCGCCCTACATGTTTATCCCACGTTATGCCGTCAATAATCAAATTATTAAAGTACCTATATCAAAAATATAATTTACTCAATACAACACAAGACACAAAATATGCTTGCCGATTGCGAGTTCATTGCAGTGTTCTCGTATTTGTGTATGTATGAATTTGTATTAGGTTGCTATTTATGGCACCCCAAAGGCCACACTGTAAACAGACTTGGAGCTAATTTACAGCTAACACAAAGAACAAAGAACTTGTTGAGGCAGGTCAATTATCTCGAGTGTTTTCATTTTCATTACAATCTGAAGTGGGTATAACACAATTTCTTGAGCAAAAAAGCTAGGAGTCAACTCAGTTTTTTTAGTTAAAAAATAACACATGGCTCTCCAATTTGTATTGTTAAGTGTCATTGCAGATAATTACCACATGATAAATTTGTGATTTTTTTATTAAGTTGATAAAGCATGTGGCTGATTATTTACATGTTAATAGTTTATAAATAAGTCTAAATAAAATAAAATAAACAAGTTTAAAAATGTCTTAAGCATGGCAATTGAGCAGGGTGCCGTTCTTTATAATCTCCAACACCTCATACTCATATTGGTACTGGCCGATTGCTGTGCTTAATTTAAAAGTAAAACTTTGGTAAAAAAAAGGAAATGCAATTGTCCATAAAGTAGAAGCGCACTTGCCACAAAGAAAGTGCCTTGTTCATAGTTCTCTCAAAGTACATACCATTAATCGACCAGATATGCGACGGGAGGGAGTGAGCAGCGTAGACGCGACCGAGGGCTAGTGCGGCGCCCGGCCCCGGGCCAGCCTCCTCGTTGGAGCTGGAGTCTGTGTCCGGGCTGGCCGCCGCCGAGGCCTCGTAGCTCGCCGAGTTCGGCGGGATCGCGATGGCCTCGTGCGACGCGTGCAGGTCCGGCACCGAGGACAGCGACCGCGCCCGCTGCCGGTCACTCGACACTTGGATCCCCGGGATAGCACGCAGCAAACTGAACCCGGCTCCCCCTGACACGACATCGCTGCTAGAGCTCGTGGAAAATGTCCTCGCTCGCGGACTCTGGCCCCCGTTGGCAGTGCTCGCCTTAGCACCCATCGCTGCACTAATGTTACGCAAAAACACCTGTCACAACACAGAGGTTTACTCACGAGCACTCGCGGACCGCTACGCCCGCGGCGGCGGTAATCATCGTACGCGGAACTCTATACGCGGCCGATTATGCGGGAAACGAAACTATTGCAGGGAAAGAGCGGCCCTTCACGAAGTAAACAGCGATGCATGTGCGATGGCTCTTGCTTTCCTGCAAAATTTTGACAGTTCTGCCCGATTCGCCACACCACAGATGCGGTATGTTATTACACATGTTACATTTTAATGCGTAGTTACCGATTAAACGGCTTAAGAAAAAAAAATGCAAACAGAACTATTTTACATTAAAAACCAATGCTGCCAGCATTGCGTTTCAAAATGTAACCAGTTGAAAACAATTATATGCTTTATCTGTTAAGAATGACACATTGAACACTTGTCACGTCAACTTTTTGTGGAAATACGAAAATAATATTGGAAATACTGTGATTTTAGCGTTGTTCAACGTAAATAATATTAATAACAGTAGGAAGTGAAAAGTTTCGAACATGAACTCTGCAACCGTGAGTATCAAAAGCAAAGAAACCCTTTAGATAGGCTGTTTAAATTGGCAGAAGTTCACCATATTATTTGTGATTTTTTCTTTTATTTACATATTTTTAACGTAAACCAGTAATATGCTAATTTAATTTGCACGTTAATGATTAACTAGTGTTCTTTTACATTGTACTAAAAGCCTATTTGCAGTTAAAATAGTAACTTAAACCATAGTAACTTATCACAATTCATTCATAGTAATAATATCTCATTACCTACCGCAAATAAAGTACTAAGTACTACAAAATTTTAGGAATTATAGTCATTTTGATTTTAAACCCATACTCGCATGAAAATAGGAGTTAATGCTGATATTGAATTTATCAGATTTTAAATAAAATTTGATTTTAGATCACTGTAGTCACACTGGTTCACGCATTGAAAATCGTATTTTTATAATTGGAAGTACCTATTTTAGCAAAAACGTACCAAACCTCAACTATTTTTTTTTTTTCGTTTTGTAACTACTTTCAGTAACATCAAATCAAAAGCAAAATTAAACAATAACATGATAATGCTTTGGAAAGTTTTTGCTAAAATACATCCAATTATCAAGAAATTAACAAGAATCTTTAATAAATGGAATACCAGCTTAATAGACAAAAGAAAAAGCTACTTTTTTTTTGTGACCATAGAACAAACCCATTCAGCCATATCATTTGACCATTGAGTTATGCCTTCACTAGTGCTTTGCACGGCTTGGCCTGTAGTTGTGACGCTATTACAGCCAGGTGTGCCCCAGGTGCCGCTGCTCGATGATGACACCATCGCGTTTGGGGAAGAAGACAATGCTGGGAAGAGGTTTATGTTAGTATTATTTAATACATTTGTTTAGTTTTAAACACAATTTTGCTGAGTATTTGCAAGCTCTTATAAAGTATATAGGTATAAAAAATATGAACTTTAAAATATTGAACCTCCTTTTTTGAAGTCTGTTAAAAATGGCATATTATGTAGAGTGGAGCTGATGAAATACTTGATTATAATAACCATTAACCCCTCATATAGTGGTTGTGCAGATTCACCAAATCAATTTCCGAAATCTTTGCTAATATAGTTTATAAGAATATTTGTTACTAACAAAGTTTGTGATCATCTTTTGACATCTATGGGTGTTAAATGCCTGATAATAAATGTTTTTGTTTTTTTTTTTATATATAAAAAGAAACAGATCAACTCAGAATCATTTGTAGCTCTCATCCTTGACGCTGGCAAAATTGTTCCACTGGACAGATGCCATTTATTAAAAAAAAAACCCTCATATGCTTAAAACAGGGATTGGTGTCAAATTTAATTCTATCTTTTTGTATTTTTTTAATCAGCAAAATTGGTGCTTATTAAAACAGATGAGACAATAATTATTAAGACACTTGAGACTTTTGTTTACTTTACCTTCCTAGCACATAGTATTAAGAAAATAATTGGCATAAATTGATCTTGAAATTGGCATAAATCTTGAGTAATGAATTAGTCTTTCTAAAATTAATATTATGGATTGTATTTTGCCAAAGTGTGTTTCTAGTTTTCCATCAAGTGGTGATAGCAGAATTTGTTTTTAATTTAAGATAATGTATTATGTATTTTGATTTGAAAATAAAAAGATTGATACTTTTTTGAACATAATAATAATAAGATAAATAGATATATAGATTTTAATATTAATAAGATCGAGACTACCACAAGATGTAATCTTGGCTCAATTTAAGTATATATTTTTTTATTTAATTGAAAATAAAATTTCTATTATTAGGCTATTCAACTAATTATGTAAGTTGATTTATATTGTCACACCAAGACATGTATAACAGAGACTGCGCTAGGTGCTAGGAACAGTAGGAACATATATGCTTTTGTTACATTGTTGTTTTGACTATTTGACGGCGAATTCACGGTGACTGTCACTGTGACGTTATTTATCCCCCATGTCTGTTATTATGGTATCTACTTAAAATTTTGTACAGAAATTTAATTAAGATGACAATGCAAGTACACTGACTACGCACTGGCTTCGCACACGTAAACCATTACCAGTAGCTGAATTGAAATTTCGGAATTTTAAAAAAATCCCGTGGGAATTCCCGAAAATTAAATCCTGGTTTACATTGATGTTATAATAAAAACAATCATGCCAAATTTCATGACTCCAAGCCCAGTGGTTGTTATTTAGGGATAAAAAGTATCCTATGTTTTAATCCGAGTTATAAAACCAACTTTTTGCCAAATTTCATCCAAATCTGTTCAGCCGTTTCAGTGTGAAAAAGTAACAAACATACTCACTCACAAACTTTCACATTTATAATATTAGTAGGAAGTAGTATGAATTTTTTACTGAAACTTGTGCTGAAATTTATTAATACTCTAGCAACGTGATACACCCTTATTCCAGCCACCCGTACATTGTTTTCTTCCACCTGGTATTCCGCTGCTCCGCCATCGTGGTGTACATGCTGTGCGGCTGGTTCTCGGACTCCTTCATCGCCAGCTTCGTGCTGGTCATCCTGCTGCTCTCTGCAGACTTTTGGAGCGTCAAGAACATCACTGGTTGGTATCTTATCATATGGTTATGTCATATAGAGGGAGGGATATTTGGAAATATTTTTTCAAATTTGGTGGTAGATCTTTTTTAACCGACTTCAAAAAAACGAGAGGTTATCAATTCGGTTGTATTTTTTTTTTTTTTTAATGTTTGTTACCTCAGAACTCCGCCATTTATGAACCGATTCGAATTTTTTTTTTGCGTTCGTCTAGGAATGCTTTCAATTAGGTCCCATAAGCACCAAATCAGGATCTGATGATTGGATCTTAAGGAAATCGAGGGAACTCTTCAAATGTTCTAGGGACACCTATGGTAATTTTGATATATTTAGTAGTAACTCGAGCATTTGCTCTTGAAAATCATCATTTGGTGAAGTGGAACTGATGATGAAGACCACAGTTGACCATCGGAGTTACTACTCAATAATAAGTATTTCATGGGTTGAATTTCAATTGCTTTAACACAGTTGCTAAGCAACTTATGCTCCTCGGAACGGATATGGTGAAATGGAATGGGTGGTGAAGCACCAGGACTCCTCAATAATGAACGTCTCTGCATCGAAAAAAGGCATTTTTCGTAAAAAGTGACGAGCAGTTGACATTAAACTATTGTATCTTAGATGTTTTACACTAAAAAGCGTGAAAAAAAAATTTATAACAAAAAATAGAACCGACTACAAAAAAACCATGAAAATATTTTTCTACCAGCCTGAAGTCGGTGCCTCAGCACGAGCCAGCAGGAGTGATTGAAGCCATTTACTCGTATAGTTGTATAGGTGAGGTAGACGATTATAGGTCCACTCCTGCTGGCTCGTGCTGAGGCACCGACTTCAGGCTGGTAGAAAATTATTTTCATGGTTTTTTTGTAGTCGGTTCTATTTTTTTATTTTTTGTTATAAATTTTTTTGACATTCAGATGTGCTTGTTATAGCCTAAATGGAATAAAGGTATTTTGACTTTAACTTTGGTCAATCCGGTAAAAAACTAATAGTGACCTCGTCTTTTCCAGGTCGACTCCTCGTGGGGCTCCGATGGTGGAACTACGTGGATGACGACGGCAAGTCCCATTGGGTCTTTGAGTCCAAACAGGTACAGGTAAAAAACATTTATTCTACTAATATTGTAAATACTCTTGTACACTTTAGATAAAGACAAAGATAAAAAAATATTGTTACAAAAGAGCTTTAGTGAATTTATTGAATCAGACGTTACTTTGCGGAGGGCCATATCAATGAACTAAAAGAATTTGCTTGCTCACCCGCGACCTTACGATAGCTAAGCTTATGCAAAATATGCGTGTTCATGCAGTTCCTCCACCTCCACACTGTAAGAACACACACAATTTACACAAACCCATCTATCACCACCACCACAAAACTGTCGCGTTTCAAACTCAACCAGAGCTCATCTTCAGAGTAACACAACCGTACACCATGCTACCAGTTGTTAGACTGGTATTAGCTATCGTAAGGTCGCGGGTGAGCAAGGAAATTCTTTTAGTTCATAGAGCTTTAGTGGCTTAGTGGTTTGATTTATGGCCTCTCAAGCAAAGTATCAAGGCTTCAGATCAGAGTGTTATTTCTTTCATTCACTCCAATTTCATTTATTTGTACCACTGCCACGACTGCTACTAAATGAGATTAAGAAATCAGCTTCCAAGGCCAAGATCAATCCTGCAAGAAGCCAGCTTGTCGCTGCTGCTTAATGGCGACTTGACGCTACTTTTTTGAGTCACGAAATTCAAAATCACCCTCAAAATGGGGTCACGTGACCAGACTTATCGCTGCAATCGAGCGGCGAGCGACTGCATGTGGTGGCACCTTTAGTGAGGTTGTTTTTGTATGTTGGCAGAACCGCGTGAACCGCAACGAGAGCCGCCTGTTCTGGCTGGGGCTGATCCTGTGCCCACTCATCTGGGCCACGTTCTTCCTCATGTGCCTGTTTACGCTCAAGTTCAAGTGGATGGTAAGGTTTTAATCATGAAACTACCGTGAGACTCACTCATATTTAACTCGATTTAAGACGTGAGTGATCCGTTATAGTATCATTAAATATGGATGGTAAGGTTTTCTATGCGCAAGTAAAATATCAAAAGTTATAGAACAGTGTTTTTCAACTTGTTACTTGTTGTTGTTTAGGGGGGTGGCGAGGTCCCTATTTGTTGCTGCGAAAACTAAGTCAGTAAAAAAAAATACTTAACTTTTTTTTATACGACTGGAAGGCAAACGAGCAAGTGGGTCTCCTGGTGGTAAGAGATCACCACCGCCCATAAACATCTGCAACACCAAGGGTATTGCAGATGCGTTGCCAATCTAGCTTAAAAATATTTGTTAAGAAAATGTTAACTAATAATATTTGACACGAAATAAAATACATGAAAAAGCAATGGGTAAGGGGGTCGCGAAATATTTCTTCTTACTAAAGGGGTTGTGTCATGAAAAAGGTTGAAAAACACTGTTATAGAATGACGGGGATCGGCAAGCGCAGCGTAGGACGTCCGTCAATGAGATGGACGAGTAGGTTCTCTATCGTTTGCCCGAATTTCATATGCCCGAATGTATCGTCTTCTAGAATTTTCATTTGCCATAAAGTCATTTATTTCAGAAATAGTAATTTCTTCAGAGTTGATATTAAACTAACCTATAACCTAACCTACTGCATTCTATATTATGATGACATTTAAAAAAAATCTGGAAACAGCACGGTTCTATATATTTTATGGGAAACGTTGGTATGGCAAGTGAAATTCGGGCAAGTAAATGTAAACGGAACAGATGATCTGGTTAATAGCTACGGGTTCGTAGGGTTAATAGTAGATTGTACAACAAGAGCATAAAACGAGCCGTTTTACCCGAGGCGTCCATATAAGCTACCCGAGCCGATACGGCGAGGGTGGATAGACACGTCGAGGGGAAAATGGGTTTGATGCTCGAGTTTTACACTCTGCTTTTCATTTCGATGGCAAGGAAATGAAATATCAACAGTGGAAACAATGATTCACTTTCTATGTACATTTTATTTTTTAAACATAATTATAATAATTCCATTATTTTAATCTTACTGATTTATTGTGATTGATTTTTAGCTTTATATCAAGTAAAAAAATATTTAAAAATAATTATATAGAAACTTTTTTGTTTGTGGCTGTTGACACCTGATTACCTTGGTCTTTAGTTGGTATTAGACGAAGATTTCATTTAATGCACTAGAGCACAAAAAGTCATTTTAGTCGCCTACATTCAGCATAAACACGAACTTTACGAGCATGAGAAGTGAATTTTTTTTTTAATTAACTCTTCTCCCGCAGCTTCTAGTCATGATCGCGCTGACGCTCACCGGCGCGAATCTCTACGGCTACATCAAATGCAAGTTCGGAGCCAAGGAGAACCTCTCATCAGCCACCACAGACTTCGTCCGCAAGCAGATTTTACAAAACGCTACCTCCTTTATGTTCGCGCAGCCCTCCCCTCCAAACGCGGCCAGTACTGGCGTAGTGTAAAGACAGGTTGTTGATTGCGAGTGCTCGATAGATGTCGCTTTGACGGCTAGGTTAAGTCAAGTTAAAAAAAAAGAAAGGAGGAAGTAACATTTTTATTTGGCATAATTCATAGTAATATTATAAATGCGAAAGTGTGTGTGTTTGTCCGTCTTTCACATCGAAACGGAGCGACGGATCGACGTGATTTATGACATGGTTTATGGGTCAGAGAGTGACATAGACTATTTTTTTTCCGAGGGAACAGCGTGCGATAACTGAATTCCACGCGGGCGAAGCCGCGGGCAAAAGCTAGTACAAAATAAAAACTGTGGGATAACAGACACACATTAAAATAGAAAGATGGAAAAAGTTGTAATGTAGAAAAATATGTTATGGTTCTAAAAGTTCCCTGTAAGGAATAAGTTCGCCTTTCTATTGTTAACTGTTAGTTTCATACGTTTTATGTACAGTCCGCAACAGAGATATTGAATACAGCCAAGGTGCAAAAAAATATGTATATACGACCTTAATTTTCAGGCAATAAAGTCTTGTATATATGTTTTTGTCACTTCAAACGTATGTACGTATATTTTAAGAGTTGAACAAGCCAATAGAAGTGAACACACCAATAAGTTGACTCGCATGGCTCTGATGGATGTTCAACCTAGAAATGTAGAGATGGTTTTTGATATTCACATGCAGAATTAGTTGAATGAGGTATTCATTAAAAAGGTGAATTCTGTAAAAAATACAGTGTTAAAAGTAATCTAGCACATAAACATGTTTATTTAATATGGATCACAAAAATGTAATTTTTAATTTAGATATGCAAAACGTACACAATGAATTAATTATTTGAAATTTGAATTATGTTAGGACTAAAAATTAGAAATTCAATAAACGCGCTACTGTCTTTGGTACTGTTACATTTTAAACGTAAAGTTAAACACTCTTTTATTTGCTGTTAGAAATTTGTGAACTAAAATCATCTTTACAAGTAACTTATTGTTATTTTGTTAGGATAATTCCTATTACTTAAGTACTTTATTTATTTAAATATGTAAGTAAAATAAATATTGCAACTGAAACAATTTTTTAAGATGTTCCTTTCTTTTATATCCACGATTTCGTATCTATAAACTGCTTGTATGTACTATAGGTATTTGTGATTTACATACGTCTTCATGTAATACATGTTTATCATTCCATTCGCAATGTTCTATAAAATTTGTGACAGAATGCAAAATAAAAAAAAGATTTAAGTATTTTTGTTTTTCATTTATTATTAATCTTTGCTTTTTGTGTTTGATTATACTCCAGTTAATTTAAGATTTGAATTAATAGTCAAAATTGACTAAAAATACCTACATGTTTATTTATTAGCGGTATTTAGTATATTTTTGGTATAGAAGTTAGCAATTTTAAATAGTTTCATTGTTTAAAAACGTGTGCGAAGTTTCAAATGTTAAAATAAATGGAGTATAGAAAAAGTTTACCATTAGGCTTATAGGTAACTAAAAATTCAGGATTCTAGCTTTAGCCATAACAAAATTAAAGGTTATTGAAAACAGCCTTCGAGAAAAGTATGGTACGGCCGTGCCTTTTTGTTTTGCTCGACTTGGCGGGGGCACTCCCGTGCCCCCAGATTGACAAAAAAAACTGTATAAGTACCTCGAATATTATTCAGATTTTTTTATAGTAGTTGAAAGGACACTGTGTAGTTAAAAAATAAATGAATAAAAAAAACAAAAAAGAACAAAACCACCTAATGTATAGAGCAAAGTACGTAATTTGTAATGCCAAGACCGTCAATACCGAACATTAAAAATATGCTCCAGGTGAGGCTCGAACTCACAACCCCGGCATCTCTCACACGAACACTGTCTTATAAGTACCGTGCGCTAACCAATTGCGCCACTGGAGCTCTAGTGACAGGAGCCAAAATAGCCCGTCACTTTTGCCTGACCACTTTGGTCAAATGACGTCCTGTTTCGCAAAAGTAAACGTCAGATTTTGGCAGCTTTCCAATTGAGAACTGCAATGACACAGTTCATGTTTTGACAGATATTCAACCAATGAAAAGCGTTTAAATCGACTATCAACGTTTTCTGATTGGATATTAACACGTCAAATCGACTCTGTGTCCAGCGTGTCGCACAAAGTTGCGGATTGTTTCAGAAAATTTAGATCATATTTCGTGTGCATGAAATTAAAAAGTATAGTTATTTTATTTTATGTGGTCATAAAATAGAATTACATTATTTAAAACAGTTTTCGCATTATATTGTATCGATTCAGCGACGTTAGTGAATGTTGCGATGTAACAACAAAAGTTAAACATAAATACAATTTACAAAATGGAAACGTCACTCAGTTCCTGTGTTGTGATAGCCTGAATATGAATACCTAATGTTTTTCGATTGAACAATGGCCTGTTAGAACATTCTATCGGTGATATAATACAGTGGGGTGACTTTTACAATTGTGCGTGATGTTTGTGCGACTCTTAAATGAGATTTCATTATGAATTGGTTCGATACTTCGGGGCTGACGAGTTTGGCGAAAACGGCCCTGAAGGAGGCTCAAAAGACCTTGGACAAGGCGCTGGACATCCAGGATGAGAGCGGGGAAGAGGAGGAGGCGGGGGCGGCCGCCTCTGATGCCAAATCGTCTCCTGGTCGGAGCGAATCACCCCAAAAGGACAACACGGATTTCTTCTCTTCCTGGGGACTTACGGTCAGCGCCGAGGGCCCACAAAGCGTCAACGAGCAAGCAGTAGTCACTGAAAGCCCTTCTAAAGCCTCTTCTCAAAGTCTCTGGGGTTCTTTTGCTGGTTCTTTCTTTGAACACCCCAATAATGCCGAAAATGATGCTGCTATTGTCCAACCTCCGAAAGCTAAGTCTATGAATGTCATCAATGACTCGAAATACGGCAGCGCCACTGACCTCTTTGCGAAGAGCCAACTTGTTATGTCGGATGAAACTGAATTTGATGTGAAGAAAGCAAAAGAGGAAGCAAAGGCTGAAGAGAGACGAAATTCGTCTCGCTCTAACCGACTATCGTTAGTATCTAGTCGGAACAGCTCAGACTCTGTCGAAGTATTATCCCAAAGTTTGAAGACAACACCTGACTCGGAGGCTGCATCGGTGCACTCTATATCGCACAGCAGCAGTACAGGTCAAAAATTGAATTCTGAATCTGTAGAAATTTTACCCGATAGCCTTGTCAGTCCCAGCTCTATAGAATGTTTAGGCTTTGACAGCTACTCTAGTGATAAAAACAGTAGTTCATCTTCGAATCTATCACCAGGAGAGTTCAGTGACAAAAAGTCTACCCCAGTAGATAAGACAGAGAAAGCAGAGACCGCCGACAGTGTTAGCTTGGTAGCAGATGATGATGATGACACCATGTCCTACAATTCTATTTCTGAATGCACAGCACCTACTGTCCTTGATACGGATGAAAAATCCATAAGCCCATTCCCTAAGAGAGTTGAAAGTAAAAAATTGATAGAAAAAGAGTTATTACTTTTTGATCCTCTTTTGTTGCCGCAGAAAATGCAGGTTAGTGAGAATTCTTCTAATGATGGCTCTTGGTCAGATCGGACATTGAATGCTGACAATGACAGTATGGTATTAGATGTTACGGTTGAGGAACCCAAGAAAGAACCTGAAGCTGAGGATGCCTTGATGGAAAAACTGAGTGATTCATCCTCATTCTACAATGTTAATGTCTCCAGTGAGATGCTTAAGTCAGAAAGCTCAGCATTTGTTAATGTAGAAAAGCAGCAATGCAGCCAATCAGAGAAATCAGAGTCACTCAAAGACAGTGTTAAAGAGCGGACATCACCAACAAGTTCAGAAAGCAAAAGTGATTTAGTCAAAATAGGCTCTGACAGAACTTCTGGCCACACATCTGGTGATGAAATGGAGACAACAACATCTTCAGACATAGAAATCATTCCAAGCCCAAATGGGGATGGCCATGGTTTTTGCCGCAACAGTCCAGCCAAATACAACTTCAAACAGTCTAAATTTGATGGAACAACTTCCCCAAACTTAGTAGATTTAGTTTTGGGCAAATCCTTAGCAACTAAGATCCGTGGCCACAACCGAGAGTTATCTGAGGCTTCAATTCAGAGCAATACAAGTGATGACAGCCAGGGGTCGGAGAATGATCGTCTCATGAGACGGCTTTGCGAGATGGCAGAGATTTTAGAAGCTAGAGAGAATAGACTGATGGAAGTTAGTAGAAGTAACGCAGAGCTTGCTGAGAGCAATGCAGATTTGAAGTCTCAAATGGAGACAATGTTGGCTAAGCACGGGACGCATGAAGGAGGCGACATTAACACTATTACAGAGGACTATACACAGAGGATGTCAGCTCTAGAAAAGAAATTTCAACAAGCCATTAGAGAAAAGGTATTCAAATTATTTTTGTTGCCAAGTTTCTGTTATTCAGTACTTATCGTGATCATGACTTCTCTTGAGCATTGTTTATTTTTATATATCAAGCAGAGGAAGGGTGGGAGAATTAAATACTGAACAATATCTCAATAATAATATACCTCACATTCTTGTTGCACCTGGGATTCGATTCATCATAGTCCGGATCATGTAGCATGAGCACAAAACATTACTTATATGAATATTTTCAGAAATAGGTGTACCCTGTACTTTTTTTTAAACCTTACAAAATTTTGGATTACTTCTACTCAGAATCACCAGCACTTATTATTCAAGCTATAAAAAAGTGTCCCATTTTTAACTGTCAGTTTTGTGACACAGTTAACCATACATGTTGTATGAACCGTCACAGAACAGATTGATAAATTTTGTATGGAAAATTGAGGATAATTAAGGCAAAATGGGTATTTTTTTTTCTGAAAACCCCCTTATAACTCTGACGAAATTAGGGAATCCCCTTTCTAGAAATGAATGGTACAATAATGACATTTTGTATAGTTACAGTCAACATCATAAATAAGTGATCACTTTTGTACCTTGTCACTTTAACATCATCTTTGAAAAGCCATAACAAATCATGTAACAACTGAAAGCGACTTAGTATAAAAATGATCTCTTCTTTTTCTCAGCATGTATTCGTCCACTGCTGGACATATGCCTCTTACATGAATTTCCATGTTGACATAGATGCGGCAAATCTGATCCAAGTTGGTCCTGCTGTCTTACGGATATCATCTGCCCATCTAGTTGGTGGTCTTCCTACGTTTCGGCTTCCAGTTCAGGGCGATCTAGGCAGAACTATTTATAAATTTCAAAACATCAGTTTATCTGTCTACGTAGGTATTTTGCTTTCATGGAACAATTTTGCTATGCTAGCTGTTACTGTAATTTCCGATAAATCAAATGACTTCATGGTAACCTGAGAAACAATCAAGCTATTTCTGTTTAAATTTACCTCGATTTGCCAGTTAGTTCTCGAATTAACAGTGGCAGTTCATAACATTGTTGAACATTTGAACAGTCTCTTAGGTATATTTTTGGCAAAAGTAAATGTCATAAATACAAAATATTCTTTTCACTTCTCATGATGCTCGTGAAGTTCGCTCTAGTGCATAAAGTAAAATCTTCGTCTAAGTCCTAGGTAATCTGGTGTGTCATCCGTGTAAAGCCACAAACAAAAGAATTTTTTCATAATTTTTATTTATTTTATAAAAACAAAAAAATCAATGAACTTGAATCAAAATAAATCAATAAAACTAAAAACTCATACTTATTCAGTCATTTTGGGAAACTATGTTTATTAACCTCAGTACCATTTACCCTACTCGCCTGCATATTTATTTGCGTACTAGCTTTTGCCCGCGGCTCCGCCCGCGTGGTACTCGGTTATCGCGCGCTGTGCATTTTTCCGGAATAAAAAGTAGCCAATGTCACTTTCGGGCCCATAAACTATCTCTATACCAAAAATCACGTCGATCCGTCGCACCGTTACGGCGTGAAAGACGGACAAACACAAACATAAAAACACACTTTCGCATTTATAATATTAGTATGGATTGGAGTGGAAATATAGATACTTTTATAATACTTGTAGTATATAGATATCATCTATAAATATTGTGAATCTGTTTTAAAAAAAAAATACCTCGTTGAGTTTCTTGCCGGATTCTTCTCAACAGAGATTTTTTCCCAACCGGCGGTAGATTCTCAGACATTCATAAGTGCTTGTCATAGCCTAAATTGAATAAAGAGATTTTGACTTTGACTTTGACTTTGAAAAAATGGCAAATTTGAGAAATTGCAGGTTACATTTTTACGTATAATATTCTTACATGGTATTGATTTGCAGCCGTGGAAGCCGTGGTGGCCTAGTGGTTTGACCTATCGCCTCTCAAGCAGAGGGTCGTGGGTTCAAATCCCGGCTCGCACCTCTGAGTTTTTCGAAATTCATGTGCGCAATTTACCACGAGCTTTGCGGTGAAGGAAAACATCGTGAGGAAACCTGCACAAATCTGTGAAGCAATTCAATGGTGCGTGTGAAGTTCCCAATCCGCACTGGGACCGCGTGGGAACTATGGCCCAAGCCCTCTCATTCCGAGAGGAGGCCTGTGCCCAGCAGTGGGACGTATATAGGCTGAGATGATGATGATGATGATGATGATTCATTTACAGGACCAATTACGCAAACAACTGGACAGCATCAAGTCGGAGTCGTCCCGGAAGCTGTCATCAGAGCTGGAGGGCAGTCTGCGGGAAAAGGACGACGTGATCGCCCAGCTGCAGGAGGAAGGAGAGAAGCTGGCGCGCCAGCAGCTCACGCACTCCAACATCATTAAGAAACTGAGAGCGAAGGAGAAGGATAATGAGCAAGTTATTAAGGGGCTAAGGTGAGGGACCCCGTAATAAGGCCTAAGAAGCCTAGAAACTCAAAGTTCGTGTCGTGCCGTCCCTCTGACACTTATACTATTTAATACGAGACCGAGAGGGACAGTAAGATACGAATTGAAAATACAAACCGAAACATAGATGCACAGAAAAACCAGAAAAATAAGACCAACACTGGGAATCGAACCCAGGTCCTCGGCATTCCGTGCCGCGTGCTATACCGCTACACCACTGCTGGTCAACGGCACAGACACGAATTTCCCTATGCATCACATATCTCAGCTTGTTTGTTTACTTTACTTTGTAACTTAAGCAGTTACCTAGCGCCATCTGTATTGTCTAACTCTCAACGAGAAAAAAAAAAAAGTAAAAATTTGGAATTGAAATAAAAAATACAAAAAGATTCCAAAAAACCAATCATGGTAAGATACGAACTTCGAGTTTCGAGTTTCGTAGTAGCCCTGCTGGCCGCAGTACGAATTGTTCCCGCGTTATATTTAAGGGCGCGAATTAAAATTTAAAAAAAATAATTCGCAGGTACAACCCCAGTAAAAAAAACGCTTTATTTTAGCCCTGAAAACCAGATTAATTTTCAATCTTCTTCTACTATATAAAAATAAGTCGGGTTTTCCTTCCTGACGCTATAACTCCAGAACGCAAGAAAAGATTTCAAAGGTTTTGCATTCGTTGGAAAGGTCTCGGGCTCCGTGAGGTTTATAGCATAGAAAATTCAGGAAAAATTTAAAAAGAAAAGCGGGAAAATATTATATCTGGTTTTGGTTTGCCATAATAAAAGCCTTATTAATTTATTTCAGGGATAAAATAGCTGAGCAATCCTCTGAGCTGGACCGGCTGAAGCGCGCCATCGCCGCGAAGGAAGAGCTCGAGGTCTCGCAGATTGAGGCAGTGTACAGGCTCACCACCGCCAATAAGAAGTTAGAGACGGAGCTCAATGAGGTAGGGTTTAGCTACAGTCATGCTAGTTTTAGCTGTTAGTAGGTAGTGAAAGAAAGAAAGAAAGACATTTGTGGGCCAATCAACTTTTTTACCGACACTAATCTGTCCGCGATTTTTTTCAAACAATTGCAGACTTTTGTAAGTAAACATGCTTTTTCTGTGATTTAATAGATGACGTACATGAATACATAACATCCTAGGTAAGTTCAATCCACCGTGAAATATCTTGTTGGAAGTACGATTTTTCGGAAACGCCAGAGACAATTTTTGGTAACGCAGGAGACGCCCAAAGTGTCGGTAAAATAGTTGATTAGCCCTTATTCACATTCACAAAGACCACACAAAGACAACAACAACAAAAAAAAAACAATAGACAGCATACACAAAGAAAACAAAAAAGAAATACAAATATAAAAATACACGATTTTGTGTGTCCCGCAAAAGTGAAACGGCCGCTGACCCAGCATAATGCTGAGGCGTTAGACGCCTGCAGCGCTGGTATTCTATCAGAACCGTCTGTGACGTTGACGTGTGAAGGGTCTTGTCTTGGTCTTGCCTCTTGAAAAACTTGACTGTACGCACATACAAACTTTCACATTTATAATATTAGTAGGATTATTAGGGGTTAAATTAAAGATTACACATGACATGACGATAACATGATGATGATGATGATGATTGACATGTATTTGAAGTCGCTTTCTTTTAATATTATAGAAAGTACTATGAATTTTAAATGTAGTAGGTACGCTAGTAGCTACATGCATTTATGTATGTACTGGTTTTATTTAGCTTATCAGAAAATGGCTGTTACACCACTCGAAGTAAACGCATACTTATAACTTTATTATTATTAGTATAACCTTGGATCAGGAAAAGTGGTAGCCTAGTCCTTATGGGCCCTACCAGGGTCGTGGTTTTGAGTCCAAGCTCGCATGAGTTTTGCAGGGTTTATGTGCATTATATTTTAAAACCAAGAGCTTAGCAATGCCGTCATCCTTAATTTTTATTTCAAGTTTTTTTAAGGCAGGCTGCTTTTTGTCCAACTTTTTTTTTTAAATATATAACTGATCGTTATTGACCTCTATTTCATCAGATGTTTTAAAAGGTGAAACTGTGTCACCGTTTTTCTGGACGGGTTTAGAATCCGCATTTCTTGGCTGTTTTGTAAAAAAATAGTCAATCGTATTTTATATAGATTAAAAATGAGCATTCTACTTTGATTTAAATTGTGATAAGTGACAAAGAGTGATTATTGTCTCTTGACATATATTGCGGTATTATGGAATAAGGAAACAAAAGATGTGAATGATGACACAGTTGATACACACTGATTAGATAACATAATTTCCGATACACGCATGCGTAGTCTCTCTGAGCGGTAATTAACTAAATGTTAACAAATAAATGTAGCGAATTGTTTTTTTTGAGAATTATTCGTCTCAACGCAATATAGGTGAATACTTAAATAAGTAATCTGTTGTACTCGTAAGTCGCAGTGCACAGAATTTATATAGGAATTATTTCGCCTGTCCAGGGTTCGAATTCCAAAAAAACTTCTTTATCTCCGGCGGTATGACGAAAGAAATCTCTGTGCAAAACGACAAGCTCCTAGGCCCTAAGGGCAGTTTGGACTGTCCATTGTTAAGTCAGTCAGTCATCTAGTTAGCTTCTTTTTATAGGTTAGGCTTACAGATGTGTTCAGTTCAACTAACACAACCATATCCTGAAATATTTCGAATTAATTTTAACCTCATGCTGCCCTAATGTGCAATAGAATATACACAATAAGTTTAAGGAATTATGGGCCTACGACAATGTAAAATGTTAAAAATTATTATTTTTCTATTATTTCACACCACGGCAGTCCGAGTTTATTCCCGAATTTTTAGGGTTCCGGAGCCAAAATGGCAAAAACGGAACCCTTATAGTTTCGCCATGTCTGTCTGTCTGTCCATCTGTCTGTCTGTCTGTCTGTCTGTCTGTCCGTCCGCGGCTTTGCTCAGAGACTATCAATGTTAGAAAGCTGTAATTTTGCACGAATATATAAGTAAACTCTGCCGACAAAACAGTATAATTAAAAATTCAAAAACAATTTTTTTTACGGTACCTCCCATAGACGTAAAGTGGCGGTGATTTTTTTTTCTCATCCAACCCTATAGTGTGGGGTATCGTTGGATAGGTATTTTAAAACCATTAGGGGTTTGCTAAAACGATTTTTCGATTCAGTCATTTGTTTGCGAAATATTCAACTTTAAAGTGAAATTTTCATTAAAATCGAGCGTCCCCCCCCCCTCTAAAATCTAAACCGGTGGGTGGAAAAATTTTAAAAAATTCAAGATGGTAGTCAGTATAAACAGTAAACAACAAAATTGAACCTTGAAATAATGTTCATAAAGTTAATTCAGAAAAATTATCTATTTTGAGGTACGACTTTTTTTTTTTAAGTAGTGACGATTTATGTTGCGGGTCTCAGTTGTTAATTTTATAATTCTACTAGATTTTACCCGCCGTTTCGCCCGCGTAAACTATTCGATCTGGGACAATCGATATTCCGGGATTTTACAAAATTCCCCTGGAAATTCCTAAAATTTATATCGTGATCTTCATTGAGTTTGTGTTCAGAACAACTGTCCAAAATTTCAAGATTCAAGGTTTTTTTCTCTATCCCGTAGGGATATCGGAATAAGAAGTAGCCTATATGTGTTCCAGATGTCCAGCTATCTATAGGCAAACCACGTAACTGAGTCCTCGCCTGCGCGGTACAGGGACGCGGGGGTAGGACGACAAAGGGGACTGAAGGAGGTGCGGGCGGCTACCGGAATGAGCTGTGCTAAGAAGCGCCTGCCGCCCGCACCTCCTTCAGTCCCCTTTGTCGTCCTACCCCCGCGCCCCTGTACCGCGCAGGCGAGGACTCAGTTACGCGGTTTGCCTATACATATTTTTAAGTATTTGGATTTTGAATTTGATGTGTCTCTGCTAATTGCAGACAAAGAGCGCGTTGGACGACACGACGCAGCGTCTGAACACGACGCGGTCGTCGCTGGAGGCGGCCAAGCGCGAGCTGGGCGAGGTGGAGGCCGAGCGGGTCGAGCTGCGCGCGCGCTGCGGGGCCGCCGCCCGCCACGCGCGCGACGCCGACGCCGAGCGCGAGCTGAGGGAGGCGCTCGACCGGCAGCTGGCTAGCTTGCGGCACGAGATGGTGCAAGGTGGGAGGGACGCGGAGGGACCGTGTGGGTCTGGCGCGATAGCTGATCAGTTGTTGCACTGTCATCGTTGATTTGATTTTCAACTTTCGTCTCATTCATGACGTATTCAAACTCGGGCATTTATTTGCGACACGGTTAGCTCTTGCTCTTTGCGTATCTCTGCGGATTGTTATTCCTATAAATCATCCGTACTAATATTACAAATGTGAGAAAGTGTGTTTATTTGTATATTTGAGTGTTTGTGTTTGTCCGTCTTTAACGCCGTAACGGAGCGACGGATCGACGTGATTTTTGGCACAGAGATAGTATATGGGTCCGAGAGTGGCATAGGCTACTTTTTATCCCGGAAAAATGCACAGTTCCCGAGGGAACAGCGCGCGATAACCGAATACCACGCGGGTGAAGCCGCGGGCAAAAGCTAGATACATACATACATAAAATCACGCCTCTTTCCTAACAGGGTAGACGGAGACTACATCCTTCCACTTGCTAGATGTTAATAAATAATAGTAAAACCACTTACCCCCTTATTCATAAACGACAATCAAACCTATTTTAGTTAAAATGCCGCTAAAATCGTTTGTCCTTATCTGTCACTTGGACATTTGTATTTGTTAGAAAGGGACAAAGCATTTGTTAGTTAACATAGGCTTGTTAAGTTTTATGAATAAGGGGGTTAGTGTTAAACCTAAACCTTAGTTTGTTGTGTTTCAGAGGAGCGTCGCTGGGTAGGGCGGGAGGAGGCTTTGCGGGCGGAGTTGGCTGAAGCCCGCGAGTTAGTGGCGGCGCTGGAGGCGCGCGGGGCCGCGGGGGGCGCGGGCGGCGGGGCGGGGGCCGCGGCCTTACTGGCGCAGTTGGCCGCGCTGCAACGATCGGCGCTGGAGAGGGACCAGGCGCACGCGCACACGCTAAGGACGCTGCAAAAAGGCCACGGTGAGGGGGGAGGGGGTTGACCTTTAATCGGGAATGTCTGAAAATTTTTGAAACGCTTGAAACTTTTTATATCAATAGGAACCTTTCTAATGAACAGAAAAAAATCGTTTTGACAGGTGACACTCTCTGCCGGGCCGAATAATACTGACAAGGAAATACCGATCCTGTTTTTCATGTACACGCTCATAGAAAATGACATGAGCTTCTATGGGTGTGTAGATGAAAAACGGGGTCGGTATTTCCATGTTGGTATTATCCGATTCCTAATGGGGAATGGATGAAAATTTTAGAAACGCTTGAAACTTTTTATGTCAATAGGAATAACTTTTCTAATTAACAGAAAAAATATTAGGTTTTTAAGTAGCATCAATTAATAAAAAAAAATGAAAGTTTCCTTTACCGCCAAATTACGACAGTCCAGTCGGTTACGGGTTGCTCCATAGTCCAGAATAAAAAACGTTAAAAAAGAATTTGTGTGACACTCTTCAAATGACAATTGATATGTTACTCTAAACTAAATTCATCCACGGGCAAACAGCTCGTTCTTTTTGGTCCTTCGAACCGGATCCTGGATTTGTGTGACAATACAATACAATAACTCTTTATTGCGCACCAAAATATAGCAAAAAAATTACAGAAAACAGGTATACACACAGAGACTTGACCTGACTTGTGACCTGAGTGTACTAGCAATCAATTGCTGACTTCCCACAACTGAGTCTAATCAGCTACCCGAGTATTATTATTTAGACGACATGGTACCTTAATAGTCTCACGTTACCATAATCCTTGCGAAAATACAAACTGCTATAAATGCACAGAAAAACCAGAAAAATAAGACCAGAGCTGGAAATCAAACCCAGGTCCTCGGCATTCCGTGCCGCGTGCTATACCGCTACATCATCGCTGGACAACGGTACAGACACGAATTTCCCCTATGCACTACATATCTCAGCTTGTTTGTTTCTTATTTAGCCACTTAAGCAGTGACACTAGCGACATCTATGCCGTAGCCCTCATCGAGAAACTTTCAGCATTCCATTGGAACTAACCGCTCACCCGGACAAGAGATATCGTTACTAAGCAATCAAATTAAGATTGGTTTTTTGGAATCTTTTTGTATTTTTTTTTTAATTTCAATTCCAAATTTTTGTTTCTTTAACGGTCATCCCGTGAAACCTAAATAGAAAATACAAAAAGATTCCAAAAAAACCAATCATAATCTTTGTGCTTCAGCGGAAGTGGAAACCTCCCTGGCAAAGGCCGTGGAGCGCGAGCGTCTCTCCCGCGAGGAGTGTGACGAGCTGGCGCGGAGGCTCGCCACCGCAGAGGGGCTGCTGGATGACACCAGAGCCCGGCTCGAGCACGAGGCGGCGCGCGCCACCGAGCTGCAGGCGAGGGTGGCCGCCAAGGACCATGAGATACATAGGTAAGAACATCAAGCCATAATAATAATAAATTTCTTTTTCGACCAAATTGGATCAAATTGTTAGTATTTAATTGTAGATAAGGCCGCCTTACTTATTGCTTACCTTGTAATTTTCTCTCCGTGTACCTATTTTCTGTATTTACTATTTCTGGTGTACAATAAAGAGTTATTGTATTGTATTGTAAAGTGTAAAATGTGAGAAAGGCCACAATGGAAACAATACTTCAGGGAGTTGTCAATGTTATGCTTGGGATGGGAACCGAATTATTATTAAAGAAGGGCTCCTAAACTGTGACAGTTAACAAAACAAAGTAAATTGGAAATATATAGAAAACGATACGATCAGCAAGCGCAGCGTAGGACGTCCTCCAACGAGATGGACAAATGACCTGAAAGTCGCGGTTTCACGGTGGATGCAAGCCGCTTCCTACTGAGGCAACTGGAGGTCTATGGGGGAGGCCTATGTCCAACAGTGCACGTCCTACGGCAGAGATGATGATGAGAAAACGATAATATCAGGACGGTAAATTTTGAGATATCAGCCAAAAGCACTGTTTTAAAAGGTAAGGTCACAACAGAAGAGTCTCTCGTCAGACGCCACACAAAATCGCTCCAAGAACAGATAACTGTTGGGAGACAAAAGTTTTCGAGTGGCGACACCATGAGAGTTATAGGCAATCGGTTGTATACTCCAATTTAATAGAATCTAACAATCCTGTAGACACTTCCAGCCTTCTAATATGAACACCGGGCTGCCTAAGGCTTTGTGATGTGACTATTATTCTTTTTTGATTCCTTTTAAATGATAATTGCAACAACAGGGTCCAGGGACATATATAATCAAGCGTGCCCACGTTAGGGTGTGTTAAATGTCGATGGCCCAAACGAATAAACGTCGTGTAATCGTAAAACAGCAATTTTACAGGAAAAATAAAACCAACTTTAACTTTGTATGGAATAATTACCAACGAATAAACAATTAAAACATTTTATCTCAAAAACGGTTAATCGGATCGGTGTAAAAAAATTGACGACATACTTTGGGCCATATGTAAGCTAAAAAAGCAAAAAAAATTTTTTCGTGTATAGACCTTCGCACGTTTATTCGATTGGGCCATCGATGTGTAGAAAATTGTTAGATTCTATTGAATTGTACTTTAAGTGGCGTGTTCCGGCTGATGATGACGGTTCATGTTCCAGCTTGTCCCGCGAGCTGTCCCTCGTGCAAGAGGAGAGCAAAACGGCTTTAGCGGAGCTGCGCCGCCGGCTAGCGGAGGCGGAGGCAGCGCTCGCCTCCGCTAAGGACGCGCTGGACGTCGAGAAGAAACGAAACGCCATACTGCAAGTACGTTCCAAATGTGAAGTTAATTCGTAACGAAGGACGAATAGTTTAGTTTAAGAATCTGATTACGAAGCTTGACAGCAAGGCTACCACGAAATTTGAAAATCGAAGTTCGTATCCTACCGTCCCGCCTACGCTTAGGCCCCTTTCTACGAGAGTGAGAGGGATGGTACGATACGAACTTCGAACTTTGTGTTTCGGAGTAGCCCTTCTGGGTTCGATGCCCGGTAGTGGCAGATCTTGTTTTTTTACAGATTCTGGACTGTATTTGCATTGTCATCTAATTTACATTTGTCAAAAAATCTACCACCGGTTAGGAAAAACCTTGGTTAAGAATCCGGCAAGAAACTCATTAACCGTTGAAGGGTTCCGTCGTAGAGAGACGGTCCTGATTGGACCACCGTATTAATGTATTGTCACTAGATTTACGTAAATATGCCAAATTTTAAATCAATGTGACCAGTGGAAGTATGTCAAACTCGGTTGCAAGATTTGACCTGTTCGAAACACGAATGTTTATTCTCTAATCTTGGGTATTTGACAGTGGATTGTAGAACAATATAAAACGAGCCCTTTTACCCAAGACGTTCATATAGCCACCCAAGCTACGGCTATGTTTTAATCCAGGTTATAAGCTAACTTTTGCCAAATTTCATCCAAATCCGTCCAACCGTTTCAGCGTGAAGAAGTAACAAATATACACACTCACTCACTCACAAACTTTCACATTTATAATATTAAGTAGGATTAGGGTTTTTTGAGCATATTTATCCGTTCTCTAGTACCCAGAACACAAACTTTTCTTTAGCTTTTATTGTTTTTCACAGGAGCAGCTGTCATCCCGCGGCGACGTGAGCCCGCCGCACTCCGTGGCCTCCGACACGCTGTCCTCCACGCTGTGGGCTTCAGTGAGTGAACAACTTTGACAATAGGGATGTTGACACCACCAATCAACTGACGTACTTTTTATGAGCTGTCAAAACACAATTCTCCCATAGAGTTTCAATGGTAATAGCGAATTATCCGGCAACTCAATCAACTAACTATTTATTTGTTTTAAAGCTTTAACAGTAAATCGAAAATTAATCTGGTTTTCAGGGCTAAAATAAAGAGTTTTTTTAGGCGTGTGCCTTCGAATTATTTTTTAATGACGTCAACATCCCTATTTATTTAAAAAATCGATCAAGTGTGAGTCACATTCGCATAGAAGCGATTGCATTCCCAGTTCAACAAAACATTCACTTGAAGCAGGCAAGTGAAGGCAAGTGGCGCCATCTATGTGTTCCAAGTGTTACCTTCGTTATGTCACTAGATGGCGTTGGTTATGAAGGCGTGTGTACATGAAAGGTTTCGTAACTCCGTACTATGTTTTAAAAACAGTTTAGCAGTAAGTTTTTGCTAAAAAAAAATGCTAGCTTTTTCGTTAACGTTTTTAACCCCGGGTTACCGAAGTACTCGTCAAGATAAATCAACTGACACCTAGCAACCCAAAAATGCTAAAAAAATACGTTTCTGCTGTGATGATCTGCTGTGATTTTGAATTTGAATTTGATGACCCTTTTTAATTTTAATTTTATTTTTAGTATTTGTTTTTATAGTGTTATATTTTCAATATGGTTTATAGTTAAGTTTTAAGTGTCTAGTTATTGCAGCTCAAGAGATAAAGCTCTGTGACAGACCCATATACAGACAGACAGCGGAGTCTCAGTAATGGGGTCTCGTTGGCACCCTTCGGGTACGGAACCCTGAAAACGTAGCCTCAGATCGTAAATCCGATCATTCAGATCCATAATCTTTTCATTAAATTTTTGGACGCCTTGGTCGAGCACAGACTACAAAAAAATGAAAATCGTTCCATAGGCGCCACGAAATGTGGCCATGGTCGACTGTAGCGTTCAAAAGGTTAAAAAACCTTAAATATTAGATGATGATGATGTTCCAGGAGGAGACGGGTCGCGCGACTCCGACTCCGATCGTGACAGCCGCGGGGGTCGATGACCTGCTGTCCCAGCTGCAGCGCCGCGACGGAGAACTGAGGGCCGCCGCCGCGCGCGCGCAACAACTGGCCGCGGAAAGGAACACGCTGAGGGACCACGTGGGGCAGCTGAGGGCGAGGGTCGACGACTACCAGGTGAGGGACCGAGCTGAGGGACACGTGGGGCGGCTGAGGGCGAGGGTCGACGACTACCAGGTGAGTGACCGAGCTGAGGGACACGTGGGGCGGCGGAGGGCGAGGGTCGACGACTACCAGGTGAGTGACCGAGCTGAGGGACACGTGGGGCGGCGGAGGGCGAGGGTCGACGACTACCAGGTGAGTGACCGAGCTGAGGGACACGTGGGGCGGCGGAGGGCGAGGGTCGACGACTACCAGGTGAGTGACCGAGCTGAGGGACACGTGGGGCGGCGGAGGGCCAGGGTCGACGACTACCAGGTGAGTGACCGAGCTGAGGGACACGTGGGGCGGGTGAGGGCGAGGGTCGGCGACTACCAGGTGAGTGACCGAGCTGAGGGACACGTGGGGCGGGTGAGGGCGAGGGTCGGCGACTACCAGGTGAGTGACCGAGCTGAGGGACACGTGGGGCGGCGGAGGGCCAGGGTCGACGACTACCAGGTGAGTGACCGAGCTGAGGGACACGTGGGGCGGGTGAAGGCGAGGGTCGGCGACTACCAGGTGAGTGACCGAGCTGAGGGACACGTGGGGCGGGTGAGGGCGAGGGTCGGCGACTACCAGGTGAGTGACCGAGCTGAGGGACACGTGGGGCGGCGGAGGGCCAGGGTCGACGACTACCAGGTGAGTGACCGAGCTGAGGGACACGTGGGGCGGGTGAGGGCGAGGGTCGGCGACTACCAGGTGAGTGACCGAGCTGAGGGACACGTGGGGCGGCTGAGGGCCAGGGTCGACGACTACCAGGTGAGTGACCGAGCTGAGGGACACGTGGGGCGGCTGAGGGCGAGGGTCGGCGACTACCAGGTGAGTGACCGAGCTGAGGGACACGTGGGGCGGCGGAGGGCGAGGGTCGACGACACACACACGAGTAGATGTGTTTTTCATGAGTTGCACCAAAATTACACCCTAATCCATTTTAGCGAGATATTAATAAGCACACACACTTCACAAATTTTCATTACAACATTTACGACTAAGTTTATTGTATTTTGTCCACAGAGCCTCCAAGAGCAATACGACGCTTTGCTACAAATGTACGGCGAGAAGGAAGAACAGCTGGAAGAGCTAAAACTGGACCTGCAGGACGTGACCCAGCTATACAAGGCTCAGCTGGACGAGCTGGTGGCCCTCAAGCGGGCCCCGAGGTAGCGCGCCCCTTGCCTCGACCACCGCTGGTGCCCCCCTCCCTCGCCTTAGAGAGGTTTCAATTCGGTATTAAGATTTCCTAAACTATAGTAGGCTGTCATCATATCAGCCATAATACTGTTGGACATAGGCCTCCCCCATAGACCTCCAGTTGCTTCGCTTGGCAGCGGCCTGCATCCACCGTGAACCCGCGGCTTTAAACAGGTCATCCGTCCATCTCGTTGGTGGACGTCCCACGCTGCGCTTGCCGATCCGCGATCTCCATATGGCCTGCCCATTGCCAGTGCTGCTTAAAAAAAATCACGCGTCTAATATCAAATGCTCCTAAATCTGTACGACGATACTTCTCAGTGTGTTCTCGAAACAGCCATCTTACATAATAAGCCGTTATTTCGGTCGTCAACTACTTACAACTCCTATCTTCTATTTAGGAAGACATTTAAAAAAAAGTCTAATGTTCAAGTCCCATTTCTAAACTCACTCTATCTGCTGAATACATTTTTAGTTGAAAGTATTCGTCAAACTAAGGTCCCTAAGTGTATTCAAAAACTTCTACTCGCTATTTACATTCGCTACTGTGAAATTATAATGAAACATTTTAAATTTGGTATTGTTTTGTAACTGAAAAGACTTCTGAAAAATTCTGTATTATTATTTTTGTGTAAATGATTTTGATCCAAATGAGTATTTATTTAAGAATCTACTGCTAAATTAAAGTATTTGGATATTATATGCCATATATTTTAAAGATGTCGACGTGAAATAATTTTAACAAAAATTTGTTGAAGTAACTTAAAGACACTAAGCGTTCTTGCACTTGCGCTATACATAGCTTAACTTGATGTGATAATGTCTTTGTATTATAATTATTATAAATATACGGGGAAAATATTAGTGGTGGCCAAGGAAATTATTAATATAACCATAGAATACTGTATACCCTATTATGTAAACATTATTGAATATACATTAAAGATTAGTCACGCTTTAGAAAAGAGATGTATCGTTATTTTGATTTCAAAAATCTTGAGTATTTAAGCAGTTAATTCAAAGGGTTATTTCAGTTGTAAACATATTCCAAAGTATTAAACTAAATGTTCGACTGCCGCATTATTTAAAAACATTGTTGGAAAATGAAAAGTGAATAGTATATGACACAATTTATTGAATCAGGCGTTACTTTACGGAGGTCCATATCAATAAACTAAACGAATTTCCTCGCTCACCCGCCCCCTTACGTTAGCTAAGCTTATGCAACATATGAGTGTTCATGCAGTTCCTCCACCTCCACACTGTGAGAACACACACAAATTACACAAACCCATCTATTGTTAACAACTGGTAGCATGGTGTACGGTTGTGTTACTCTGAAGATGAGCTCTGGTTGAGTTCGAAACGTGTCAGTGTGATGTGGTGGTGGTGATAGATGGGTTTGTGTAATTTGTGTGTGCTCTCACAGTGTGGAGGTGGAGGAACTGCATGAACACGCATATTTTGCATAAGCTTAGCTATCTTAAGGCCGCGAGTGAGCAAGGAAATTCTTTTAGTTCATTAGTATGACACACTCAAAACACGAATGGAAATTAGAGGTTAAAGTTTTAATTTTATCGTGCAATGTATATTAGATAGCTTGATTCTTCGATTCTGTCACTTTGTTAGCTTCTGCGCCCAAATGCCTTAGATGTAATGTAAAAAAATTGGACTCAGTTGAAAATATAGATATTTAGACTAAGTTAAACAGTAGTCACAAAGCTTTTATTGCTTTCTCACGAGCAGGCGAGTGCGATAGGAATAGAAGCAATATATGCGCCAGAAATGTTGATGCGACATGGATATCGTCACTACTTTGAAATAATCTCGTATCTAAAATCAATATCAATATTTAGACGACCAGATGGCCCAGGGGTTAGAGCACCTGACTACGAAGCTTGAGGTCCCGGGTTCGAATCCCAGCCGGGGCAGATATTTGTATGAATAATACGAATGTTTGTTCTCGGGTCTTGAATGTTTAATATGTATTTAAGTATGTATTTATCTATATAAGTAAGTATGTTTATCCGTTGCCTAGTGTCGATAACACAAGCTTTGCTAAGCTTACTTTGGGACTAGGTCAATTGGTGTGAATTGTCCCGTGATATTTATTTATTTATTTACTATTTATATGTCAACAATATGTGTGTATATGTGTGTTGTCTATAAAGTTCACTCAGAAAAATAATCTATTTTGAGATACGAGTTTTTTTTTTAAAGTAGTGACGATATTCAGATAAGGTAAGGAGGAGCTGCTTTAGGGCTGTTGACACCCTACCACAATAATTCGGAGAAGCGACTCAAACAAAAGACACCTAATTTTAGTCCTCAAAAGCAGATTGTTCAGATAACTGCAAAAGTAAATTTTAGTTGCATTGAAACAAATAAATAGTTGTATGAAAATCTACTTTAAACTGTTTATGACGCATCTGCATTTAATTTAATGTAGTAGATTTAAGATTCAAATTCAGAGTAACAGTGTGTAGTGTTGTATCTTTATAATATACTAGCTGTTGCCCGCGGCTTCGCCCCCGTTGTATTTTTTTATGTATTTTCTTCCATAAAAACCTTCTCCTGACAGTGACAAACACAATAAAAAAAGAATTAGCGAAATCGGACCAGTCGTTCCCGAGTTATGCGCTTACCAACACATTTTGCGATTCATTTTTATATTATAGATTATTTACTGACGAAAGTACCATCATAATTGGTGGTGGTTACGCTATTGGAACTGAGGGCAATTCAACGTATCCTGAATCTGAACCCATAAAAAGTCCCGGAACGAAAGTACCCGCTACAGCATAAATCAACACACATACATACATTAGTATTAGTTTTGACGACCGGATGGTTACGTGGTTAGAGAACCTGACTACGAAGCTTGAGATCCCCGATTTAATTCCCGGCCGGGGCAGATATTTGTACGAACAGAACGAAAGTTTGTTCTCGGGTCTTGGATGTTCAATATGAATTTAAGTATTTATTTATTTACATAAGTATGTTTATTCGTTTCGTAGTATCCATAGTACAAGATTTAATAGTTTGAGACTACGTCAATTGGTGTCAGTCAATTGTCCCATGTTATTTTTTTATATTATTTATATATTTATTTTATAACTAGCTGTTGCCCGCGGCTTCGCCCCCGTTGTATTTTTTTTCTTCCATAAAAACCTTCTCCTCACAGTAGCGAACACAACAAAAAAAGAATTAGCGAAATCGGACCAGTCGTTCCCGAGTTATGCGCTTACCAACACATTTTGCGATTCATTTTTATTTATTTTATAATTATTACGAAACACAAGAAGTTTTAAAAATTAACCTTCTGTGGTCGATAAATAAGGGCTAAATAAAACGGGAGTCAAAAAAAAGAATGAAATAAATGAAAGTTATTTTGGTTTGACTCGCAGTTTCATCAGCCTCTCCTTACCTCATTTGTCTACTAATAAATCCAGTTTAAGACATTTACAAGAATCTGTATAACTGTGTTGTATCTGACATGGTCAGTGGATTTTTAATCGAATCGTTAGTCAGATTTGGTCGACACTAAGAGTAGAAAACGTGTGGAAGAACTCAAATTCTCATAAAATATTGTTGCTGTATTTGGTCATAAATGTGGCGATTACATACAGTGGTCCACTTTTAATTTCTACTCTTCATGTTGCTCTCCACTCAGTATGTTACTACTATATTTTATTTTATAATATATTCGTAAATACTGCCTGTATGGTAATTTGTAAATAAAAAGGGAACGAGTATAATTGTTTTTTTATTTCTTTGAAATCGAAATATACCTCAAGTGTTTAATAATTAATAAAACTAGCTAGCCAGTTGTTAACAGGTAGATTGACCTATTTTGACCATGTGAATGAGAAATTGAGGGTACACATCTGAATATCGAATATCAAAATATCGAATGGGTCATAATATCGAAAGGTTTATTTTCTGAAAACGAAATCTTTTCAGGATTGATTAAAACGGCATCCTATAGAACCCCTTAGGTTTGGCTAGGTTAGATTTATAAAAATCTAAAAAAAACAATCTTAATAGAAAAAGCTTTTCGATATTACGACCCATTCGCTATTTTAATACATTCGGTATTTTAACATTCGATATTCAGATACGTAACCGAAAGTATCAGGAACTCAAACAGCTGGCCGAAGACCGTTAGGAGTGGCGATCGCTCCACTGACAGGAGCATATCTCGTAAATTCAGGAAGAAAAAAAGGGATAAAATGTTTCTTCTCTACGTCTACGGAGATAAATAAAACAAACAACTTGACATACACCATTTATTGATATTGAAGAAAACATCCATACACCAGCGAATGCATTTGATATAATATGTCTATGGAAACCAATGAACTACATTGTTTGATGACAAATCTGTTTGATTTCTACATATTGACTTACATTTATTTCTCTAACATCAAACAAAGTTCAATGTTTTTACTGTTAAATGAACAATCAGTTTATCTTAATTCTAAAACATCAATTTTCCGCAGTAAGCTTCTAAAAGCTTTAAATTGTAACACGTCGACAAATTAACCAAGATACAGACTTATGTTGTAACATGTAACATTGGTTTTGTGTCACCCTTAACCGCCATTTTAATTTCAAAGACAACAGAGTTTGATCTTATTAAATGCATTTACATTGCAATCGCGTTGTGTGGCTTGTCATGTTTGAAATACAATAGCAGTTAAAGGGTTAAGAGACCGGGAAATATGCCCTTATCCAAACATTACTGTTAAAATGGCTTAAAGTTGATTATAAGCGATTCTAGCGACCCCGTGAGCAGTAGAGCAAATTCATTGTAATATTAGGGTTGGCACTAAGCACGTATGTGATGTATACAGCAGGGCTACTAAGAAACTTAGAACTCGAAGTTCGTGTCGTGCGGTCCCTCTGACACTTATACTTTTTAATACGAGAGCGAGAGGGACGGTACAAGAACTTCGAGTTTCGCATCAAATATTTCGGAGCGGAGCAAGGTGATCAAAAATATGGATAAATGAACTTTAATACCTTTATAATAATAGAGGCCATGTTCCTATATTATTGAGCACTTTGGCCGCTGTGAAATATCTGATGGCAACTGTACAAATTAATGTGATATTATTTCGAAATGGAACCGGTTCTATGTTATGTTTTCAATAGACAGTTAAATCGCAAATATGTGTATACTGATTTTTTTTTAATTCATTCACTTTTTTGCTAAATGGACGAAAAAAGCTAAAGCGAGGTTTATATTAGACTAGCTTATGCCCGCGACTTCGCCTGGCGGACCTAGGTTATCACGCGGTGGCGCCCTCTGCTGGAATAAAAAGTATCCTATGTTGATCCTTGGGGCTTAAACTATCTCTAGGTATACCAAATTTCATAAAAATCGGTTCAGCGGTTTCGACGTGAAAGCGTAACAGACAGACAAGAGTTACTTTCGCATTTATAATATTAGTAGGGATTATAAAACATCGCAAAGCCATGTCACAAATTGAACGTGTAATCAACTTCAATGAATATGCTCCACTGTAAAAGGATCTGATTATAATACATATACAGACAGCGTAACACTCATAAAATAACGAGGGTCCAATCGCATAACAAAATGCAAGTAAATAGTACAGGAATATCACTAATACTATGCTATCTGCTTGTACAGTCAGGAACAAAAATATGAATACAACCAAAGTGCAAAAATCATGTATACACGACCTTAATGTTCAGGCAATAAAGTCTTGTATACATATTTTTGGGACTTCGGCTGCGTTCATATCTTTGTTGCTGACTGCACTTTAGTATGCCATGGGGCCCAAAACGAGAAGATATAATACATTTTGATGTCAAGAGCTCTGCGTTACTTTAACTTTGAAACATAATGAAATAACATTTATTTGGATAAGGGTTCACATTGTACAATTAGGTCAAGTAAGATAGGTTATAAGTACACTGTATACTTTGTTATAGAAATTACCTTTGCTATTACAAATCTTTACAACTCTGTCCGTTTTACAAATTTTGATAACTGTTCTAAACAAAAAAAATATAAATAATTTTGATTTGACACCAGTGTCAAATGCATCACTGTCCACACATCCCTAGGTTATGATACGAAGAATGAAAGTTATTGCTAAACCATGCACACACTGATACACATGGTACTAAATATGTAATGCGGGTATAAATCATAATGATCAAAACTCATCTTCTGTAATGTTACAGAATTTTTCTTTTTTCGTAAAAGAATAATTCAATAAAACGCGAGTGAAATTTACTTTCCGTGAACCAATGTCTCAATTATTTTCCCTACATAATGTAGTAACAGTGTAATTTCACTTTAGTAGTTCGAAAGGCTTTTCGTAGTTAGTATGCAAAAAATTGCTACTGCTGAAAAAGTTAAAAAAATACAGAAAATGAGTTCATAGTTCGCTTTCGAATGATATATAAAAAATAAAAACGACAACACAGAATTTATACTTACCTGGTCATAAATTCCATATTCAATAAGAACTTAATAATGTATTCGATAAAGAATTGATAGAATCATACTTTCGAGCGAAATATTCCAACGTCAAAAAATTGAATCGAATCGAACGAAGGTACTCACAGTAATTTAACCGTTAAAATTTTAGACCGTGGAAACAAAGAAGTATGTTTAACATCCTGAGTTTAGTCAAAATTACAGAAAGGAAATGTACTCGCAGGTTGATATTTATCAATTCTTAACAATGTATCAGATATAGGAATATAATCTATTGTAGAATCATGTAAAATGTAAAGTTGGAATTTTTCAATGATTCTCAAAGGGCAGGTTCAACAGTTAACTTCGTCTTTAAAAAGAGCACGAAAACTTACATTATCATGAAGGTTTTCATCGAAATTTTAATAAAAGCTGTTTAAATTTAACGGATAACCAACCTACCCTCTGTAATGTAAAATCGGACGCTCGTGTCTGCTTGACACACGTCGAGAGATGAATGCTTGATCTCAGCAGAGTCACCACGTTCGGAGGTTTACCGAACTCAGTGGTGTTGGTGAAATTCTGACTCTTGCTGTCCCCAAAAGCGTGACGTTACAAGTCCGCGGTTACTTACTACAATATTATATAAGCCATCAACTAGAACTAATCTATGTCTAATCCTCGGCCTGCCGCTCGCTTGTCATTTGTGCTTTATTTTTGACAGACTTAAGAGCGCACAAACAAAATTTATAGAGAGCGTTTAACATCGAATGGAGTTGTACATCAATATATTCAATATTTCTATTTTCAGAAGGAAAACTAGAAAAAAAGACGACGAATCGTCCCCACATTATTTCTACGCTTTCGCGTCGACCGAACCAGTCAAAAGAATTTCGTCAACATCTAACATCGAATTGAATTCGTTCGCGCCACATCCGACACTGAGATCGCGCGTGGACGCGAAAATACAGAACACAGATCTAAAAGGCAGGCCGAGACACCATGCAAATTAACAAAAAAATAAACGAACCAAAAAGAAGAGATTTGGAAGTTACGTCCTGTCATATGCCGAGATGCCGACCGAGTGGGCGGCGCTAGTGTCGTCGTCTCGCACAGTGCGGTGCGGTCTGGGGCTCCGGGCGCGCGGGCCGCGCGGCGCAGGCGCGGGGGCCCCGGGGGGCGGGGAGGGGGCGCCCCGCCCGCTCAAACCCACGCCATCCAGCCTTCGTACATCAGGCACAAGTTCTCTGCGTTAGTCGCTTCCGATATCATGTATTCCACCTGCAATCACAAACAGTAGGTATTAAGCTCTAGGGAGTTGTGGACGTACAGCCGGGCTTTTAGCCGGCGTGAGTTCGGTACTGTCTGAGCCCTCCTTTCCCAATGTATGAATGCAGTTTTCCTGGCTATTAAAATCAATGGCATTGTTCCTAAAAGCAGATCTTCGTACCTATGTATTATAGTTTCAAACTTTCCCATACTGACCGATATGAATGTTACTCTCTGTATACTCCGGCGTCGGGCTCTCGTTAGTAATCCCCTTCTTACGCCCCTTAATGCATAATGTACTATTACTTCCCGTATTAAAGCTGTCTCTCTCTGTGCGTGTTACCTGTTCCTGCGGGCGCGCGGCGCGGCACACGTCGGGATCGCGCGCCTCGAGCTTCAGGCGCACGCGCTTCCACACGCCCGCGCCCTGCGCGTTGCGCTCGCCGCCGCCTGCCACAGATAACACAGACATTTTTAAAATGGCCCAGCCACAGGGGACGAAAAAGTAAAAAAAAAAAAAAATGTCTTTTAGTCTCGCCGGAAGATTAGCGCTGGCACCACCCGAGGCCGCATTTTATTCTGCTGCGGGACCGTTTCGGGCACAATTTGTAATTGATATTTAGTATTTGTATTCTCATTTTTTTTTTCATATTTTCTCTTTGTCCCTGTTCTTTGTCCTGCCTGGATAAACATTTTCATTTTTTTTTTTTTCATTTTTCCGTCAGCCATTTTTCTGTGTCGGATGAAATTTAAATAAAACGCGAATGTAAAAAAGATTCATTAAAAAAGCATTCGAAAATTTAGCTACTAGGAAATAACGATTTGGGAAAATGATCGGACCAACCCAATCGTTGTTTAAACAGTGTTTCCACCAATAATGTGCGAGGATGTGTTTTTCATTAACCAATACAAACGCTTTATTTACACAACCTCGCAAGGTACATCTCTGGTGGAAGCAGCTGAGCGAAGCGAGGCGAGGGAATTGAAGCGTTTCTATCGGCTAATGAAAAACATATTCCTAGCAACATATCCACACCCATCTCTGATAGAAACGATGCCTCAGTAGGTCCATTTAAGCAACACGGTCAGGTCACAGTATATATAATAATATAAGCTAAAGCAGTAAGGAAGCTACGAACAAATCGATCGAAACGAACACACTCACACAGACGCGCGCTCTACACGGCCTCTAAGAGGGTCTCGCGGTACCGATTTGTTCGTAGCTTCCACACTGCTTTTTATATCGTCACTACTTTAAAAAAAAACTCGTACCTCAAAATAGATAATTTTTCAGAGTGAACTTTATGACCATTATGTCAAGGTTTAATTTTGTTGAAATATTGATTTTAGATACGAGATATTTTCAAAGTAGTGACGATATACTGTGGTCAGGTGCACAGGCATCAGTGGCGTAGCTAGGTAACCAAAGGCCCTGGGACAAAAAAAAAACTAGGGCCCCAACTAAACTATTCAAAATCATTTGTTCCGTATGTGTCGTGTTTCCAATTCGGCGCACTCTAGATTTGTCATTTATAGTTTGTAAGTCGGAGTCCGAGGGGCCCCCTGAGCCCGGGAGCCCCGGGGCACTGCCCCGTCTAGCCCTTGGGTAGCTACGCCACTGACAGGCATGTCCGTCAGCGTCCGTTGCGGAGTATATTAAGGTAGGTACAGACCGTGTCTGGTGGCGGCGCCCACGGCCGCCTGCCGCACGAGCCGCCGCCCGCCCGTCTCCGCCGCCCAGCGCGCCGGAAACCTGCACACACAGACATACGTACAATTATCAATATCGCTTCGAACCCAATTTTAGCAATAGGTTTTAAATCGAGTAACAGGTTGCTAGCCTATCCCCTACGGTATACTTTATAACCTATATCCTTTGTCGCTTCTTACAATATCCATGGAAGAAATGGAGAGGTGTAATTCTAACCCAACATTTATTTATTTATTTAATAAAACATTACACCATCGTTACAGGACATCCAATGCGAGATAGGGTACCAACATATTATACAACTTAATATATACAAATAAGCTTACTTAAAAGTTGACATAAAGAAATCTTCTATACTACTATAACATTACAATAAAATAATACATAAAAAGTTACACGGATTTGAATAGTAAACTTGATAACCAAAGGTGGAAAGTGACCCATTTCACCCGAGATATTACAGTTCGAGTTCAAACTTTTACGTTCGGCGTTCAACCTCTAGCTTTGTATACAAGCCTTGGTCGTGACCAACTCTATTTTTTTATAGTCGGCCGTGGCAAGTGGCTATTTAAAAAGGTACCGTTTAGTAAATTCAATTTATTATTATTCTTATTTTTTACTTTCCGCACAATCGAAATGAAAAGTAGAGTGTCTAACTCGGGTGAAATTACCCATTTCCCCTCGCACTATTGGCCAGAAATATCTCGGTTGAAATGGGTCACTTTCCACTCTTAGTTATCAATCTACTATTTACGTTTTTTGTCATTTAAAAAAGGTTGGCGGATGACGCGAGGAGTTGGTTCCGAGCGAGTCTGACTGTACAGTAGCGCGCCGCGTGTACTCACTCTATGAGCCTGGTGTAGGTGTCGGGCAGCATCTCCCTCAGCTGTCGCGCGGAGGCCTGTGCGGCGGCGGGCCGGCCGCTACCAGCCGTGTCCCGCGTCTGACTGTACAGTCGCGCGCCGCGGGTACTCACTCTATGAGCCTGGTGTAGGTGTCGGGCAGCATCTCCCTCAGCTGTCGCGCGGAGGCCTGTGCGGCGGCGGGCCGGCCGCTACCAGCCGTGTCCCGCGTCTGACTGTACAGTCGCGCGCCGCGGGTACTCACTCTATGAGCCTGGTGTAGGTGTCGGGCAGCATCTCCCTCAGCTGTCGCGCGGAGGCCTGTGCGGCGGCGGGCCGGCCGCTACCAGCCGTGTCCCGCGTCTGACTGTACAGTCGCGCGCCGCGGGTACTCACTCTATGAGCCTGGTGTAGGTGTCGGGCAGCATCTCCCTCAGCTGTCGCGCGGAGGCCTGTGCGGCGGCGGGCGCGGCCGCGCTGCCGACGGCCGCTATCAGCTCCGTGATCCGTTTCTCGCGAGCCAGCAGCACGCTCGCCGGGTTGTTGCCCTGAGGACCGGACGCTTCATTAGCTGATAGAAAAAGAACCACCGCGACCCACGGGTGTGGTCGATCATTGACAACAATTGGTCTGATTTCAAACTAAACAAAGCTTATATTAAAGGTGTAAATTAACGTCACGAAATTTGGATGAAAATGAACGTAACAGTCAACAAAAAGTACGCGTGGTATTCGATTATCGCGCGCTGTTTCTTCGGGAACTGCGCATTATTCCGGGATAAAAAGTAGTCTATGTCACTCTCGGGCCCATAAACTATCTCTATGTCAAAAATCACGTCAATCCGTCGCTCCGTTACGACGTGAAAGACGGACAAACATACAAACACACACACTTTCACATTTATAATATTAGTAGGATTTATTATTTCTTTCTTTAAGTAATCTTTTTGTTTATAGTCGTACTAGCTTATGCCCGCGACTTTGTCTACGCGGATTTAGGTTATCGCGCGGTGGCGCCCTCTACCGGATTAAAAGATATCCTATGTTCATCCTTGGGGTTCAAACTATCTATATACCAAATTTCATCAAAATCGGTTTAATGGTTTCGACGTGAAAGCGTAACAGACAGACGGACAGTTACTTTTGCATTTATAATATTAGTAGGGATGGTTTGGAACCGTGATGACACCATCATCATACTCACATCATTGACCGCCTGCAACGCCTGCAGCGGCGGCTTAACATCTTGCAAGAGCTGTGCGCGCGCAGCGGCGGGCGCGGCCAGCGCGGCGGCGCGCGTCGTCAACAGCTCCGCGGACGCCTTAGTGCGTCGCGTGAGCGCGGCCGCGTCGCGCGTCAGCGACGATATTATGTCCAATAGCAGGGCGTTCACGTTTTCCACCTGGAAACAAATTTGCAATGACAGGTTTGCACTTGAAAAACAAACGTGAAAAGACAAATTGTTTCATCAAGTTGGTTTGATATGAAAAGAACATAAACGTCTATAGTCTATGGGGGAGGCCAATGTCCAACAGTGGACGTTCCTATGGCTGATATGATGGATGACAATGATATAACAGGCTAGACGACTATAAAAAACTGTTTATTCCCTCAGGCGGATAATTTAAAAAATTCGTGCACTTATTTTTTCTTTTGTTTGACAAATAAAAAATGACGAGAATACAGTGCTTAGAAGTTTCGAGTGACGACACTATATGGTATGATTTTACCTTATAGTAACGTCACAATCCCCCACTCCGGAAGTTTGATGATCTATACCTTTGTCGATTTTTAATAAATAGATAAACAAAAAAATACGTGTCCCATATTTTTCCATAATCTAACTGCCGGACTAAATATAATGATATATTTTTAACCCAGTCGTCATCCCTATTGATGACGCTTGCACTGTACATATGTATAAACATTTGTATATTTGTAAACAATAATATGAATAATTTTAGACGATTTTATCATAAAAATAAAAAAATATTACAAAAAAGTTAAAAAAAGAAAGTATTTTAAGGTTTAAGAAATCTACTGCTCTAGACAATACGACCTCTGGTGTTAATTGTTAAGGTATGGTCACTGACCCAGTGCTGGTCGATATTCCCTTCGGGATGTAGCATTTCCATGAGCGCGTGCTGCGCGTCCGTCACGCGCAGAGAGTACTTCTGGGACAGCGTGCACGCCTGCAACACACGGAGATTTAATACACAATAGTTTTATTTCAGGTAGTAGTTAGTACCTTAGGTACTACCTGTAGGTAGGTAGTTATAACACGACCGCGTTCACATACAAGTACAGTGGGGGTAGAAAAACCTTCGTCAGTTATTAAATTGATTCCTTTAAGAAGTCATAGACTCTTAGTACGTTTTGAAACTAAAGTACTAAGTAGACAAGTGCATATCAAATTATACTTACTTGGCATGACAACAAGGGTCAAAATAGTATACACCTCTAACATATGTCTAGTTTCATATCAATACAAAACCTTTTTAATAAACAACTACGTAAAAGATTCAATGAAATAATTTTTATTTAATTGTCAGTGTTTGTCAGTGCCAAGGTGTAGTTGTAGGGTTGCTACGGTCACCTGAGACCTTATTGCCTAACGTTTCTGACACTCGCGACCGCAATCAAATGACAGTTTTTGTATGCGAAATATGTCATTTGATTGCGATCGCGAGCGTTAAAAACATTAGGCAATACGGCCTCAGGTTATGTTTAGCAAGTTGACAGGTTGACGAAGTAAATCCTTACTCAATCGGTAAAGTAGATTAGCGCTCATACTGAGCAAAGGAAATCTTAGGGTGACGAACCTTTTTTTAGTCCGACTGTACCTACAATTCGACCGCGTTCACACACAAGTACCTGAAAGAGAAGCGATCGAAGCTGGAAGAGATCCCTTCTTAGGGATAAGCTCGCCTTTGTTCTCCTCTCTGTGTTTGTGTATTTTTATTTTTATGTGCAATAATGAGTTTACATACATACATGTACCTTTTAATGTTCTCGCTGCCGAGTTAAAAAGTTGTATGCATCACACGAGACCAGAGTTTTTTCATGTCGTGTGTTTGAATCCCTCGATGCACTCAAGATTGCAACTTTGCAACACTCGCTGCGCTCAGCACGCGCGGGGCACTGACCTTCTCCCAGTGCGCGAGCGCCTGCCTCGCGGTGCGCGCGCTGCGGGCGGGGCGCGCGCGGGCGGCGGCGGCGCGCGCGTGGCGGGCCAGCGCGGCGCCGGCGCGGCCGAGCGCGTCCGCGCGGGCCCGGCGCGCGCCCCACGCTGCCTCCAGCGTGCTCAGCGTCGACTGCAGCGCCGGGTTCGCGCCCGCGCCCCACTTCAGACTGAAACGGAACACAGATCCCATTACAAACGACCAAATTATATTTTACTGAGAGTGCGCTATTTTCGATCCAGAGCGAAGCGAGAGATTAAAAATAAGCCGCTTAAAGTCAAAAAGAGTCAAAAGTCAAAATCTCTTTATTCAATTTACGCTATGATAAGCACTTATGAACCTCAAAAAATCTACCACCGGTTCGGAAAAAACCTCTGTTGAGAAGAATCCGGCAAGAAACTCAACGAGGTTTTTTTTTAAAAACAGATTGTATGTACCTTAAAATAGTAAATTGTGCAACAATAGCATAAAACGAGCCATTTTACCCGAGACGTTCATATAGCCACCCGAGCCGGTATGGCGAGGGTGGATAGACATGTCGAGGAGGAAATTGGGTTTTACACTCTGCTTTTCACTTCGATGGCGAGGAAATGAAATAGCAACAGTGGAAACAATGATTCACTTTTTATGTACCTTTTATTTTTTATGCATTATTATAATAATTACATTTTTTATGTTTACTGATTTATTATGATTGATTTTTAGTTTTATATCAATTAAAAGTTATTTAAAAACATATGGAAACTTTTTTGTTTGTGGCTGTTGACACCTGATTACCTTGGTCTTAAACGAAGATTTTATTTCATGTACAGTCACCTGCAAAGAAAAGGTACCCCCCTATAACGGCGGTATCCATACTACCGCCATTACAGGGGGGTACCCTTTCTCTGCAGCTGACTGTACTAGTGCATAAAAAGTAATCTTATGTCGCCTAAATACAGCATAAACACGAACTTTACCAGCATGAGAAGTGAAAATTATTTTTTCTGCGAGTGCGCTATTTCCGATACAGAGCGAAGCGAGAGGTTAAAAGTGAGCACTTAAAAAATACAAAACGTCTCATTTTATCCGAGACGTTTATTACCGCCACCCGAACCACGGACAACATACCGTTGGTGCGCAGCGGTGAGCAACCCTTGCGCCTTCCCGGCGGCGGCCGTGAGCCGCTCCACGGCGGCCCCCAGCTCGCGCGCGCGCCGCGCCAGCGCCGCCGCCTCCGGGGGAGACCCCAACACCTACAACATACACATAACATCTTAATCGTTTGAACTGCAAACATTTGAGGCGGATTTTTTTGCGTCAACAGTTTTGTAGTTAACGGAGCGGAGTCAATCCATAAAAAAAAATGATCAAAAAACGAATAAAAATCAACAAAAGGAAGTTTTTCGTATTCATTTTGAAAGAGGTGGAAAATATACAAGATTTTTGCAACTCATATAAAAACTTTGGCCATATAAAGAATCATTTGTATGCAAAAATTGTGCTATACGAAATTCACGTTAATAGGGCTGTTGTCACCATTAAAATCGATAAAATCGATAACACGACTCGAGTAAAAAAACGCTTTAATTTAGCCCTGAAAAGCAGATTAATTTTCGACTAACTGCAAAATTAGATTTTTTGTTGCTTTAAAACAAATAAATAGTTATTTGATTGAATGTGCGAACAAGTGACGTCATAAATTGCTATTGCCATTGAAACTCTATGGGAGAGTTGTGTTTTGACAGCTCATAAAAAGTACGATTGGTGGTGTCAACATCCCTTTTGCGTCATCTGAACAAATTGTAAGGGGAATTATTCAGTTGCGGGTATGTTCCGTCTGATAAGGGCACTGACCTCAGCATGTAGCTGCGTGTGCGCCGCGAGCCTGGCGCGTGCGGCGTGCGCGTGCGCGCGCGCGCGGTCCAGCGCGGCGCGCGCGGCGGCGGCGCGGGCGCACGCGGCCCGGGCGGCCTGCGCGCGCGCCGCCAGCGCCGCGCCCAGGGACGCCAGCGGAGACGACACCACCACCTTCTCGCACAGGGACTCCAAAGATACGCTCCATGACGCTCCTGGAATGAAACAGAACTCTAGTGTTATATGGACTGAGAGGTGTTCGTTTCTTCACAGATTATTTTAACCACTTTCGGGTCACTCAATCTCACGCTGTTGTTGAAATCCGCTTAAGACTTTAGGACCATAATTTGCGACCAATTCTTCTCTTCCCTCTTGCTTCTTCCTACACACGGTCCTATATTATACGTGCGAGTTTATTTATAACAAAATCGCTATAATTAAAAAACTTACCTCAAAATGGTCATTTTTTCTGAATGAACTTTATTATGAAAAAAAAAAGTATGTTTATCCGTTGCCTAGTGTCCATAATACAAGCTTTGCTTAGTTTGGGACTAGGTCAATTATTGTCAAGTGTCCCATGATATTTATCTATTTATACCTATATGATCCGTCACTAAAGTTCACTCAAAAAAAAATCAACAACAAAATTCAAATCAATATTTGACATACGATTTTTTACAAAGAAGTAATGAATTGTCATAATCATCAGACTTCTAATCAAGGCCTACTGCCGTGAGCGTTCTATGCAGTACAACTAGCAGGAGTGGAGGGCACGCAGGAAGGGGGGAGGACCAATAATGCTCGACCCTGTACTAGTCGGGTAAGTAATAGAATATATAAAAACAAAACATATAATATTCATTATATATAACTTCACTTTCTCTATTTTTTTAAACATAACATACGTTTGCTATAATGCTCATAATGTAGAATGATAAAATATATCATTCCATTATATATAATGATCTATGGAAATAAATACATTGAGTATAACGATCAAATAATATAATATTCACAATCTCTAACAACCAAAACATATAACATTCATTTAATCTTACAACGGAAAATATAACGCTCAAAAATATAATCGTAATAACAAAAATATAAAACCGAGTATTCCGAATGTGAATTCCTAAAAGCAATCGCTTAATGTTTAAGCTTAAAAAAATATAGCTATGTTGATTTTTGAATAAATTTGTCGATTAATTTATTGGGTATTCTTTGTTTATTTTTATTTCACTTTTGCGGTTTCCTCGCTGCTATAAAAAAAAACCTAACACCGAAGGCTAAGGCGGGAGCTACGCTCCGCTACGCTCCGCTTCGCTCCCGCCTTAGCCTTCTGAACCTAACCTATCCGAGTCGCTTCTGATCCGAACCGTCTTGCTCGCTCGCTTCGCTCGCTCGCACAAATTTTGGATTAAAACTTTTCAATACAAAAATTAAATGTTGATAAACACCTAATTTTCTGGTTTTAAAATTGAAAAATTTAACAAGTATTTTAGAAACAAAGTATATCACTTGATATTATATCATATTAATGTTATATAAAAGTTATAACGTATTATGAGCGGTATACTTTATGTATGTTATATCATATGAATTTAGCCCATTAACATGTTATTTCTTATGAAAGTATATAAAACAATTGTTATACTGATCGACCGTTATACTTATTGAAATTATAGTGATTCATGTTATACATAATGTAATTATATATAATGAACGTTATATAATATGAAAATATATCTAACGTTTTTATATATCTTGGGACGCACCCTACTAGTCAGCTATCACTGTACGACCTGATAACGAACTCATTTTGGATTTGAATTATCAAGTCGTACAATATTAGGTCGTGCATTATTAGGGTGTATAAATTTTTGCTCGGCCTGTTAATGCTCCATCTGTTATTGGAATCCAATCGAATCAAATGACCATAGATTTGTGTAAGGTCCAATTGTAACCACAATGCGCGAGCCGAGCAAGCGTAGCCCGGACCAAATTTAGTTATTTTCCACTAAATTTATTAATATTTGGTGTACACGAAAAACAAATGATCAATCGTGAGAATCGATTGCTTGCTGTCAAAATTGTGCTCCAATTATTAGGTCGTACGATATCAGGTTGTCCAATAGCACCTTGAACATTATCGGTACAGGGTGATAAAGCTGAACCCGTATTCCAAGTGACATGTGATTGAATTATCAGGTCGTACAAAATCGGTCGAGCATTGACCAGAGGCCGTATTGCCTAATGTTTTTGACACTCGTGATCGCAATCAAATGACATATTTCGCATACAAAACCTGTCATTTTATTGCGATCGCGAGTGTCAGAAACGTTAGGCAATAGGGCCTCAGGTCGTATAGATAATTCCACTTTAGTTGAGGTGAATGATTACACACACAGCTACATGAAGTACTCATTGAAAAAGCAAATGAATGAAATGAGTGAGTGAATGTAAACAAAAACGCTTATACGCTTATATGTGAATACAATTTTAATAGCTACATAAATAAAGACAATGCAATTTACTACTTATTCTCTTTCGTTTCTACGATTAATATTATATTCATGTACCTACCTACGCAAATGTGACATTTATTTGAATTAATGTAAATAAAATTAATCAAAATGTTGCATTTTCTGTTTTATTTAAAGTCGACGAAATGCTCTATTATAATTCTTAACAAAAAAAAGGCCTAGGTTGCCCGAAATAAATAAATTTATTATTTATTAAAAGAGGTTAAATAAACTTTTTGGTCTATCTTGCAATTCGCTGTTGAGCTTGCTATCGGTACAATAAAGGAACAGTAATTTCAAAATCTCGCTGTCATTACACGACAATGTTGTTGTGTGCGTGACCTCAACTAAGATGAAACTAGGTATACAATAACTAGACTCGCGGGGGGTCTCACCGATCTCCTTCTGCTCGACGTGCGCGGCGAGGTCTATCCTCGACCGCAGCAGCAGGCACAGCGCAGTGGCCAGCGCCGCCGAGTGCACGCCCAGCACGCAGCGCGACACGTACTCCGCCGTGAACCTGCCACACACACGCGCTACTAGAGATGTGCCGACTAGTCGGTAAAGACGACTATCCGGCCACTATCGTAGTCGGAGAATAGTCGGTAAAGTTGACTATCCGGCCACTATCGTAGTCGGAGAATAGTCGGTAAAGACTATCCGGCCACTATCGTAGTCGGAGAACAGTCGGTAAAGCCGACTATCCGGCCACTATCGTAGTCGGAGAACAGTCGGTAAAGCCGACTATCCGGCCACTATCGTAGTCGGAGAACAGTCGGTAAAGCCGACTATCCGGCCACTATCGTAGTCGGAGAACAGTCGGTAAAGCCGACTATCCGGCCACTATCGTAGTCGGAGAACAGTCGGTAAAGCCGACTATCCGGCCACTATCGTAGTCGGAGAACAGTCGGTAAAGCCGACTATCCGGCCACTATCGTAGTCGGAGAACAGTCGGTAAAGCCACCTATTGAAATCTAGTCCTTCCTTCTTTCCGTAAAAAGGTTGCCTGGAAGAGATCGCTCTTAAGCGATAAGGCCGCCTATTGCTTACCGTGTAATTTTTTCTCTGTGTATTTGTTTTCTGTATCACTTACTATTTCTGGTGTACAATAAAGAGTCTTTGTATTGTATTGTAAAGCCGACTATCCGGCCACTATCGTAGTCGGAGAATAGTCGGTAAAGACTATGCGGCCACTATCGTAGTCCACGACTAGTCGGCGAATAGTCGCCAAAAAGCGCCGACTATCCGGCTTCTTACTTTGTATGTATTTTTCAATAACATATACATTTTCATGGAAATGCAGAGCCTTGAACTTTCACGTGACCATTGTGTCTCAATTTTTTTTTTCATTGTACATTCAATATTTTTTGGCATTTAATTTTATGGGAATCATTGTTTAATTGTTTTTGTTTTAACTTTCCTTTTGATATTAAAAAAACATCAAAGTCACTTAATGAATAATAACAGTACGTAAAATATTTTTGAACAAAAACAGCGCTTGGGCCGCCCTGTGAATGCAGGCGCGTGATACCTCTTGACGGGCTTGCAGAGCGCCGCCTCGTCGTAGACGGCGAGCGGGCCGGAGCCCCGAAAGGCCGCCGCGGATCGCGCACACATAGCTAGGGCTTCCCCTATAGCCTGCACGCGCCGCACCAGGAACAGGTCTTCGAGGACGGCCCGCAATGCCGGCTTCTGGAGCGCCGCCTGCAATTTATGCGGTAAAGCTAGTTCATGGTGGTTACGGTGATTCTTTCAAAAGACAGTTTTACTCGTTCAGTCGTTTAAGTTTTTAAGTAAAACGACTCAGTTCTATTAATAACAAACTCGAACCTCCAGTGTCCATAATAGAATCGAGTCATGTAAAATGGTGTTAAATTTATTAATTTAACGATTCACACAAGCAGTGCCATCTAGTTCAACCTGATGGTACTGTTTTCCCTTAAGATCAACGAGATCTACGAAATGATTGTTTTTTATCAAAATAGCCCAAAGAGGGCGCTGTAAAACTAGTAAATGAGCATTATCTCAGGGAAATAAAAGCCCTTTTTTCGCCGCCACCGACTGCAACGGTCGGCACCAAAATTATTAATCTGTTTTCTTTATTCTTCCCAGAATTCCCTAAATTTAACAAATGGAGTCTAGGTACTCCTGTAAGAAATCTTAAAAGTCTTACCCCCTGTTTCACCATACATTGATAAAATTTATCTGACGGATAAATATGATGCCGTCTCTGTTCATTTTGTTCAAATAGACGAAGATCACATTTATCCGTCAAATTAATAATCAATGGGTGGCGAAACAGCCCCTTAGTCTTTTCCCTTACTGAATTGCACAGCCTTTAAGTTCTGTGAGAAGACTTGTGTTCAGCAGTGGCACGCGTACAGTCATCAACATCAATATCTGACACAACAAAGCGTGCATAAATATCTGACACGAGTCTTTTTATAGAGCGGGTTTTCTCTTGGGTCAGTCCACCGTGTCTGAGGACCGTAGTCAGCAACAGGGTTGCACCTGGAGCGGATAATCAGCCTCCACCAGTTCCTGTTGAGCGCGTCTTTTACGATCGTGTAGAAAATGGAGTACGACGACTTTTTCACTTATCCGGTGAACAACCGCGCGATCTTAGCTTAGGTCAATTGGTGTCAAGTGTCCCATGATATTTATTTATTTTATCTTTTTTTATGGAATATAATGGTAAGCGATTACCGTCACTCATGGACACCTACAACTCCAGAAGAGTCACAAGTACGATGCCGGCCTTTTAGGTAGGAGTACGTTCCTTTATTGAAGGCTTGAAGATCATATCACTCCAGGAATACCGCAGGCGACAGTTCATTCCAGGGATTTTCTACCTTCGGTGTTCCTAAGAGCCAAAAGGACGTGTCAGATGTTTTTGCATACTTCGCTGTGGGATAAAGTAATGCTTAAATGGGCGTTTAGAATTTGTGTAATAATAATATGAAGCCCTAGTCCTAGAGTGTTAAATTTATGTTATGTTATGTTATGTTATGTTGCCATGCCCTTGCAGGGTGTCACATGTGTACTACTTAATTATTATACTTCCATGTTTAAATTGTAATGTGACTTGTAATAAATGATTCTATTCTATTCTAAAGTTGTCCGACGCTTGTTACTGACCGCCATATGCAAGCTGTCGCTGACGTGGTCAATCTTGCGCCAGGCGGGCGGCACGGGCGCGGCCAGCGGCTCGGCCAGCTCGCGCGCGCGCAGCTCCACCGCGGCGAACAGCCCGTTGAAGCCCATCAGCAGCATCCGCCCCGGGGACTCGCCGCCCGACAGGAGCGCTTCGTACCGCGACCGGAGGTCCACGGCTACCAGCTGGGCGCCTGACGCTGGGGACTGGAGAACACACGTATTGAAGAACCAATCGTGCGACATTTCAACCTTTTAATCGCCACATGGAGCGTCGACCTGGTTAAGATCACGGGATCGCGGTGGATGCGAAAAGCACAAGACCGGTCTGAGTGGAGAGCCTTGGGGGAGCCCTATGTCCAGCAGTGGACGTCTTTCGGCTGACATGATGAATCGCAACACTACGAATGAAGTGACGCGCTATGTACGCCACAGAAAAACCAGCGACAAATTAACTTGATTTTTAATTCCATTGCAGAAGGATGTTGTTGTGGGTGCCACTTTTTACCGGACGTACAATACCGACATGATATTTTGTGACACGCCCACAGAAACTCTTGTCAGTCTGACACCAGTTTGTATGGGCATGTACACGAAATATCGGGCGCCAATTATTAGTCTGTCACAAAAACACTAATTACATGGTGATAAAGATTCATAACCAAATCTATAAGAATAATTTATTTATTTTCTGAGAACCAACAGCTATAACTTACAGAATAAATTTATAACAATAAAACCAATTATAGGATTTCACAAGTAGAAACAAATTTTTAACAAGTAAAACTATACGCGCGTAATCGCAAACAAGCACCACGCAAACATGGATAAAAAGAAATACGATATCAAAACTAATTCACTAAGCAACAAAGATAAAAGAAGAAAATTGTTAAACGGATTTGAATATATTTTTGTATGTAGATAACTGCAGGTTCTTGGATTAACACATAAGCTACTTGTGATTCCGATATTCCCACAGGATCGGAATGTACTATCAGCCAAATATGTGGTCTGCCACCCTAAAGTTGATAATCGTTTGCATTTCACAAAAAAATAATGACAATAGACATGTCTGTCAACTTGAAACTTCAACTTTAGCGACATATTCATTTGATACAAACTTGTTTAAAAATTGATAGACCACTTATTTGGCTGATGGTATGAACGTAAAACCCCGAAATTTCGACTGCGAAGTCTAGAGATACGAAATTTTGAAAGAAGGCCACGATGTGTATTTAGTCATTTTCATCCCAAAATATCAATTTAATTGTTATTTATTATGTAAGTATTCATGCGGTTCATGCGAGAGCAGTCGCGGTTAAAAGCTACTAACAAATAAAATCTATACTTAGCTTATTGTTCTGATGTACCAACAATTTATAATTTGAGTCTACTTTTAACAATCACAGTCCAGCCTAGGAAGCCAAAGTTGGAACATGGAAAAAAGTAATATTTCCTAATTTAATCACGAAATGCAAAATGTTACAACAACTTTCCCGGCTATTAATCCACACAAACTTCACGAGTAACAAATCGCAATGCGGGCTTTGTCGATAACTTTGAAACTTGCTAGAGCATGGTTACCAATAAATTTGAAAAGACCTAAGACAAAACCTGCTTTCCGTAGAAAAATCCTTAAAGTTCTATCTCAAACATAATCTCATTAAATTTTAATGAGTAATGGAAAAATCACGAGATCCTTGCCTGGAAATCTTGAAATATCGAGACGAAATTTATATAATGGTAACCCTAGATGCGAGCGACTTTGCGTCTAATTCAAGAAGAAGGCAATGCGGGCCGATATGTGGAAAAATATGAATAAACTACTCTTAAGACTTTTTAGTCGTAGTGTGGACTATACGTAAGTAAAGGCAGATTTTTATACTAGGACAATATGGAGAATGATGTTTTCTTTTTCAAGACACTTATTACACAAAACTGAGTCAGGCCGCATAAAAAAACCTAATTATGACAAACTTATGACGAACCAAAAACTTTACAACGGTTTTACAAAAAAAAAACCTGATTCCGATTCCAAATTCTTTAAAGTATTTATAAATACACTGAGTGGCACAAAATTTGGTCCACTCTACATACAAAGTTACCTATTAATGCATACATTTGAGGGCCAGTTTTTTTGCTCTCAGTATATAGTATATACTACCATTAAAAATCCACCGCTTTTATTAAAATCCTGATTGCATTCCATCCAAACCAGTGATATGAAATTAACGCCATAATTGGATTATCCTTACCTCCATATCCATCAGCAGATATCTGAAATGCATTTCCAGCTGCGTCACCAATTCGTTGAGCGGTACAGGCGTGTTCATTATGACCGCGTTGAGCTCGCTGACCATCATCAGAGCCGACGGGTCTTCCGAGTGCAACTTCTTCAGCGCTTCCGGCAAGATAATGGTGCTGTAGTTGTAGTTCAACTGGACCAAATCAGCCAAGAGGAGGTTTGCATTGCGCACGCATTCCACTGCCACGGGCAAGGCAGCGTCTTCTGCTGAAGCCGATTGCAGAGGAAGGAGAGTCAGCAGTTCCACTGCTTGCATCGATAAAGAGCTCATGTCGTCCAAGAACCATTCTCCTTCACGAGATGTCAAGTCCACCAGGCAGTCGCCCGCGCTCTGAGCACCATTCTCCAGGACCATGTAGCGTCTGTTCAAATTGCAGAGCATTCCAATCACGACGCTCTCCAACGCCGCCCCGGCACCTTCCTCTGATCGCAGCCAGGTGCTGATACTGGTTTTCGCTTCGATGTAATTCTCTTGTGCCAAAGCCACGGCATCTGGGCCACCTTCGAGTTGCAAACGTTCCATTGCCTTGTTCAAATTCGCGTTAGCTTCGGCGGCTATGGTCTGTAATCGGTAATTGTAAGCGACGATTTGTTCTGTATTGTTCGAGTTATCTGCGTTGACTAGAGCAGTCACTTGGCTGGAAACCTCCCTGCATACTTCAGGTGATTTGCTTTCTAGCGCTTCAGCCAACCATTTGCGGAACATCACCACTCGATGGTACTCCGTTTGGCTCAGAGGATAGTACTGAGAGACTACCACGTATTGTGAGAGTAGTTCCAAGCAGGATCTGACGAGCACATTAGTTTCCTGCATGCTTTTATTCAGGTCATTCTCGGCTTGCTCGCATTGAGTGATCATCGAGCTCTGGCCGGCGTTAGTTAAGAATTCTTTAATATGGTCGAATATTGGTTGGTCATCGTCTTCGTTCGGTCCTGAAAATTCCTGTACCCATGCCATGAGTTGCGGTCCGTTGATTGCCTCGTTGGCCGCTGCGAAACTCTCTATTTGTGTGTCGAAATCGTTCAGTATTCTGACGAGAGCTTTCATGGAATCTTCGACTGCGTTCTTCGCTTGTTTGTATGAGGAGTATTTTTGTGAGATGGCATAGAGCGGGTGGCTGCTTAGGTTGGGTCCGTAGGCTTCTATCTCCTTGACCAGAGCCATTTGTTGGTGACAATCGTGCAGCCTGGCTTCAACTGACTTTAGTTCTTCTGTTTCCTGCAGCCACTGGTCCGCACACTGTTGGATGTCGGGCAGCACGGCCAGAAATTGTTCCCTGTAACAAAAGGAGTCTTGAATAATAAAGCATACGGAGCGCTTAATAATGGAAGCTAGCAGGAAGTGCGTAATCAAAGTGGCTTTCAACGGAACATTCAATTAATAATTCTGCAACACCTCGCGTTCTGCATTATTAATGGGGTTCGGAGCACAAACACGTGTATCCATTATGAGCAAGTTCACAGAACTTTGTGTCAATATTAATATTAAGTATGTTATAGAAAAACGGAAATTACTAACGTATTTTCAGTAAAATACGTTAATAATTTCGTGTCCGAAATAACGCAAAATGGAAAGTTTGATTGGGCCTCTGTACATATTGTGCTAGCTTGGAATCACTTAAAATTGTTTTCGTTACTAACTCCAGCGGAGGGGTTCGTGTCCAAATATTTATGAAGTTCAAATCACAATAACCCTTAGCTGGAGTCACTTTGAAGCTAAGAAAATCATCGCCAGACAGTGTAATTACAAATTTATGCATAGCAACGCTTACGTACAAAATACTATCAAGCCATTATTCAGTCTCAATCCCTAAAGGACCTTTAGCTTTAAGAAGCAATTAAGATTAAGGTCCAAGTTCCCTTCCAAGACACTACTACGTTGCGATGTTTTTGGGCCAGCATTATGTACAGTGGAACACGTCCCGACTAAGTCAGATCAGACATTCGTTCTATTATCTCCTTTATTTACGAATTCACACACGGCTGGTTATCGGGCGCATAAACCCGAGTTATTCGTATTTATTGCAGCAAACAAACCCTGCCGGGGTTTTATTCGGAGCAAGAAGTTTGAGGCAACGCTAAATTGATTTATGTATTGCGTACTGCTCATGTACTATGCAAGAGATACTCGTATGTTAATGTGAGCGCACTCTTGATCCTTACAGGAAGACATATTATATTGCCTCGGAAGCTGCACCAGATGGTCCGACTGAAAATGTTTCTGAATTAGGTAAAGTACTTTGTAAAACACTAGCTGTTGCCCGCGGCACCGCACGCGTAGATGGGCCAATCAACTATTTTACCGACACTTTGGGCGTCTCCTGCATTACCAAAATTTTCTCTGGCGTTACAAAAAAATCGTACTTCCAATAAGATATTTCACGGTTTACGTTGTCTCGTAAAAACTTTGCCCCCATTTTTTTACCCCCTTAGTGGTAGAATTTCGGAATTTTTTTTCTTATCGGATGCCTACGTCATACAAAAATCACACCTTTCAAGTTTCAAGTCTCTACGATGTGCGGTTTAGGCTGTGCGTTGATCCGTCAGTCAGTCATTCAGGACAAAGCATTTTATTTATATGAAGGATTATCATGTAGGTTACAAGGATACTCGTACATTGTTACAATGATAAACTTTTGAATGGATGACAGTATATATTTTAGTTATTTTTTTTCGTTAGAAACAACCGTGATTAAGTAGTATACTTTTATTCAATATACATCATCCTCATCTCCGAATTAAAGAGCTTGGATTAGTTCCCACGAAGGTTCAGCGCGGACCAAGAACTTCACACTTAAACTTCACAAATAAACGTGATTTCGTGCCAATTCCAAAAACATAAAGATGCACGTGATTCGAACACACGATCCTCGTCATGAGAGGTGGTCAAACCACTAAGCTACTCCAACAATATGTTACTCATCATAATGTAGCATACCATAACAATAAATTAATCGCGACAACATTACAGCATACAAATTTCCCTAAATATTCATGTAGTTTACGTGTTCAAACGTTATTTAGAGCATTGCAAGCACACGCCTCGCGCGACCTTGAGCCGTGATTCCTGCATACACTATGCAGAGTATACAGCGTATGCGGTATGCAGTGTATGCACTCTGCAACGTGCAGCGTGTGCGCTAGTGAAGAGCCGACCGACCACGAGTGTCCATCATCCACAGAACAAGCTGGTTTCTACGTTGCTATTTCACTTTTTTTTTTCATACACTGACCTCAGTGGACATAGCAGCTCAAATCATGGTTATTAACTCAAGACTATGATAAAACTGAACACATTTTAGGAAAGATGTAATGTAAAGACATTCGAACATAAATTAACCTCACAATCATATTATTATCATAATCACAGGTGTTCACCAACATAACATACTCACACTCACACACACACACACACACACACACACACACACACACACACACACACACACAAACACACACACAAGATGTAGTGTAGATTAAGATTTAAGTGCTAACCAGTGTCTCGAGCTCCGAACCACTGTCCTTCATATCACAGGGTATCCTAGCATGAAGGCCAGGGAACAATTCTACTGTATTTATAATACCAGGCCCTTATATTACTAATGTTTTTTTTTTGTTTGTTGTTATTACTTTTGTAAGAGGCTTATGAAATAAAATTATTATTATTATTATTATTATTCTTAATCAGAGAGGAGGCTTATGTCCAGCAGTGAGACGCGTGGGTTACCCATACTACGCATTATTTTTTATTTCCGGTAACTTTATGGCAAATTTCAACAGGTCAAATGAATATCGAAAATACAAACTGAGCAAACCCAGCGCTGGGTATCGAACCCAGGTGCTCAGCATTCCGTGCTGCGTGCTATACCGCTATACCACCACTGTCTGTCCAGTGGTGGTATAGCGGTATAGCACGCATAGGAGAAATTTCTCCTATGCACCACATATCTAAGCTTGTTTGTTTCTTATTTAGTCACTTAAGCAGCGACACTAGCGATAGCGACATCTATGCTTCAGACCTCATCAAAAAACTTTCAGCACTCCATTGGAACTAACCGCTCACCCGGACAAGAGATGTCGCTACTAAGCAATCAAATTAAGATTGGTTTTGAGGCTTTTTTGTATTTTTTATTTCAACTCCAAATTTTGATACTTTTACAGTCATCCCGTCCAAAAACTATCTTTGGTCATATGAAGTCAATTTATCCAAGACGCTAGTGGACACTTACTGTTTAAAAAGGAATCAAGGTTTTAGATAATAAACATTTAATTATACGTAGCAAAACAGTAGAACACTTTTCAATTTATGACGTTTTTTAAAGTCCATAACTAAAGTGTTTTTAATTCACAAATTTTTAGCAAAAGCCGCCGACTAGGCATCGAACCCGGGACCTAAAGCTTTCTAATCAAGTACTCTAATCACTAGGCTATCTAGTCCATATGTTTTCACCCTTTTGCTAAGGATTGTCACATATTACAACGATTTAGTGATTTTATTCAGCCGTTTCTTGTTTTACCGAACACCATGCTCTGCTACCAGCAATCGGAGCGCCGGAATCTCCTGATGCAGTAATCTCTAAGTAGTGAGTTACTTAGAGAAAGGTAGAGTAACTGTATGAAGTAGAAGATAAGTGGCCTGCGTCCGCGCCCTGTGCCTGGCCTCTTTCTGCCCTATTTACAGTGGAAGAACTCACTAGCTGCTCTGTAAATAGGGCAGAAAGAGGCCAAGCATAATAGATTTTTTTATAGACTAGAACATTTTCTATTGTACCTGGCCTCTTTCTGCCCTATTTACAGAGCAGCTAGTGTGTAGTTTCACTGCCCATTTCACAGGGCAGCAGTGTGTAGCTCCAGTGACACACGAGCGCTATGCGTCGCGGCTGCGACAATACGATGGCTATTTTATGGTTGCGACGCGCTCTGCACACTCAGCGGTGTTTATTTAATATGCAAGGTTAATGTGACATAGAAAACCAGAATTTCAACGAGCACGGCCAAATGCTCAGTAAAAAATATGTTGATAGTGGCAGTTCGCGTTTTATACACGTTCCGCACACAATATTAATGAGAACAATAATCAGGTTGGCACTTAAACTTTTATAGCTAGTGGTAATGGAGACATAAAGTTGCATGTCTATGGACTAATGTTAAACAAACTGGGTTGTAGTTGCCAGACAGACACTAGACAGTACCTACATATACTAGTGGTGGCCTATGGTTTACGTCAATTAAATTCATAGAAAGGTTAAACAAAGACGCCATTAACCCGACCACAGACAATAATGATGTGAAACCTAGAACCTATTGCAAAATAATTAATCTGTTCAGTAAAACGATTAATTTATGAATTGATTTTAATTTTAAGGTAAATAAATAATAATCGCTTATTGTCTGAGACTACGAAGCTCGAGGTCCCGGGTTCGATTCCCGGCCGGGGCAGATATTTGTGTGAATAATACGAATATTTTGCTCTCGGGTCTTGGATGTTTAATATGTATTTAAGTATGTATTTATCTATATAAGTATGTTTATCCGTTGCCTATTATCCATAGTACAAGCTTTGCTTAGTTTGGGACTAGGTCAATTGGTGTCAAGTGTCCCATGATATTTATTTATTTATTATTATTCTTTATTATCCAATCGAGTATTAATCGTTTTTTAAAATGTCAAATTTTACACCATCTCAACGCTTTTAGATATAGTTTCATTCAGGAAATAACGTCAGATTTTGACAAAGATTTTTCAAATGAAAATTAAATATTGAAATCAAGTGAATTTTACTGAAAAAAGTGATTAAGCGTCTAGTTAAAAGACACGAATATGTGTTTCTTATTCATATAATGTAATAATGTGACATTGTAATTTATATATTAATCAAGTGTAGGTATTTTGTTTCTATGATGTGTATTTTTTTTTTCTTTTGTATTTTCTATGAGTCATGTTACTTGAAATAAATGAATATTATTATTATATTATAGGCGGTGGTTACTCACGTGACATCAGCGAACTGCTGCTTGAGCTCGTGCGCGCGCACGGCGAGCATGGCGAGGGCGGCGCGCAGGTCCCGCCCGCCGCGCCGGCGCCGGCCGCCGCCCGCGCCCCACTCCACCAGCGGGTCGTACACGAACGCCTCCAACAGCGTCAGCAGCGTCTCGCGCCCGCGCCGCATCGTGCGCAGCACGTGCTCGCACGCCAGACGGAAGATGCCCTGGGGAAGACAAACGGGATTCAGATCAGTATAGAATAAGAATAGAATTGATTTATTTGGTGTTAAATAGTAGATTGTACAACAAGAGCAGAAAACGAGCCATTTTACCCGAGGCGTTTATAGCCACCCGAGCCGGTACGGCGAGGGTGGATAGACACGTCGAGGGTAAAATGGGTTTAATGCTCCAGTTTTACACTCTACTTTTCACTACGATGGCGAAGAAACACAACGGCAACAGTGGAGGCAATAATTCACTTTCTATGAAACTTTTATTTTTTATGCATTATTATAATAATGCCATTATTATTGTATTTGTTATTGTAAATATTGTTGTGTACCTGTTTTTTTATTTTGTAAATAAATGCTTTTTTATAATGCCATTATTTTAATTTTACTGATTTATTATGATTGATTTTAAGTTTTATATAAATGAAAAATTATTTAACAAACATATAGAAACTTTTTTGATTGTGGCTGTTGGCACCTGATTTCCTTGGTCTTGAATTGGTATGAGAAGAAGATTTTATTTTATGCACTAGAGCATAATAAGTCATTTTATGTCGCCTAGATACAGCATAAACACGAACTTTACGAGCATGAGAAGTGAAAACGCTTTTTTTCTTTTATTCACAAGTTTACAGTATAGTTATGCCCAGCGGACCCCAAACTAGGCTGAGCCTGTATCTTGGGACCCTGGAGTGCAATATGTGAAACGATACAAAAGAAACAGTATAGAATCCAATTTGGTCGAGAAAAACATAGATTACATTAGTTTGTACATGAAATCTTAATCTAAATAAAACAGCAGTTAACAAAGCACCAAAATGGATGCCACTCAGCAAATGCCGATGTCTGAATTTCTTCAATCATGGCGCTGGCAACCAATTATACAACAAAATAATATTATAAAGCTAGACTAAACTAAACATGTGGAGAGAGATTTATTGTATCCTAGAGCCTGGCTAGGTTCCTCGGTTTGGTCATCGTGCTGCCACAATATTTTAGTTTTTAAGAAACCTATTCTAGAGGGATATTCGGATGCAGACTGGGCTTCAGATGTAGATCGAAAGTCGTACACTGGATTTGTATTCAAGTACGGTGGAAACTCGATATCTTGGGGTAGTTATAAACAGTCGTGCATTTCGTTATCGGCCACCGAGGCGGAGTATATTAGTATAGTCTAAGTATAGCTAGTAGGGAAGCGGTGTTCTTCCAAGCACTGTTGAGGGAGCTTTTAATGTTGAGTTGCTGTAAAATAGTGTAAAGTAGTTTCCTAACCTTCTAATATACTATGGTGTCCATTCCAGTCCCCAGTAGTGTGAAGAGAACATCTTTTTTAGGCAACGCGGTGACTGAGGAAAGCATGGGTTGAGTAAGTCGGCTTTAATGCAAAAAAGAGTTGAGGATCTCGGTCCATCATGCTTGGGTTTCACTATTGAACCAAAAATTAAAAATGCTCTAGAAGATCTTGCTTATTTTTCTTACTTGGAAGCAACGATTCGAGTGGAAACAGAAAATCTTGGCAGTCTCGAAATTATAAAAGTTAGATACTGTGACCTGTAATAAGGGGCACATTAAAAATAACACTGCCGCTGCATCGTGCTGTGTGACTTTAATTTGAGCAATCCGACCCTTAAAAGATAGAAAAAGTATTTTTTACGTTTTGTTATATAAATTATTATTATTGTTTACTTATTTGTGCCCAATTCAGCGAAAATATTTTAATTTGTTTGACAAATCGCGAGCAAAACCTAGCTGATTAAAGTCCTTGCCAACATAAATAAACAAGTAACAGTGCTGCGTCATAGCTCGCCGGCGTCTTTGAACAAGCCCGTGTTAGCTGACGGCAGTCCCTAATCGTCAAGCCTCGGCGGGCAAGCAGACTAGCGTGACTACGCAAATGCACGCCGGCTTTCTCTGCCTGTTGCACTGTACACAGCCTTTAAACACGGTCTCACGGTCTTAAGCCGTTACCAGTCGACGGAGTCGCTGTTACATAAAGATAAAACGTACCTTTAACGAAAGAAACTGAACCACTAAATACAGATAGTTCAGAAGTCAACCTCCTGTACGTACTTCACTTCTCATACCAACGCTCGGCAGTCGCTCTAAGGTTGTTAAATATGGCTTATGTACTAAAAAACTATCGTGGTAGTGGCACTCTTATCTAGTTGTTTGATTTAGTGTTGAGAAAGAAAAGGGAAAAATGGAAATATAAATTAATAATTAAATAAGTACATATATTAATTTTAACTTCATTGTTATATTATAAATTTGTAACAGAAAATATCTTGCGACGACTTCGTTATTGGCAAAATTCATTCAAAAGTTCACAGACGCGTGTCTCAAGCGGATGCCACTCGCGCGCGCACTGGTCCCAACTGGCCCGAGATATCGTGTCCGTGAGCATGAGCAGTGTCTATGTGTGCGTTGCTCGAGCGCACTTGTATGGAGATTGAATTCTGAACTATCTGTGTTTTGTGACTGAACCAAACGTAGCTGATGATTTTATGCTATAGAATCACATAATAAAATGAGATTACTTAGATTAGTCCATATGAATGAACTGCATTTACCGGCATGCTAGTGCTCCAGCTCGATACACAAAAGGTACCACGAATGCATTCAACTAAAGTCACTTGGACATTTTTGTAGGAAAATTAAATTACAGATGCATGACATTTTCATATTTGTGTGAAAAATAGATAACAAACAGCACAGATAGCTTCATTCACTTATTCAATTAAGAAGCTGTCAGGGAAAGCCGTGGAATATTTTAAGAAATCTAGATTTAAGTTTTAATTTTTAGTTTTAATTTGTATTTCTTACACAGTTTTGCAGTGACACGTATCCTATACCACAGAATATATAATAGTACTAACGTACAGAATGGCCACGCTCCGCCCCGCACCGGTTCGAGTTACCCCACCCCTCAAGCGTAGCCTGACGGAAACCTGACGGATAGCAGTCGGGCGCGCGACGCGATGTATGTCGGCCGCACGGCACTAAGCTCGGGACTTTCGGGAGCAATAATTTTGCAAAATGGTGGTATACTGTGTAAAAGTTGTTTGTTCGATTTAGAATATACAATGTCATACGATTTAACAATCGAATGTTCAGAGACAAATCCTTTAAAAGGAAATATTTTAGCGTAAGTAATCTTTAATTAATCAGGTCAAATGATTAAAACAATAAACTTTAATTTATAAAACATTTATTTGTATTTATTTCCTAAAACTCGAAAATCAATCATATTCTAACAATTTGCCCCTCGTACAAAGTCACATAATTTTCTGTGAAATCTGCGCGCCGCAGCAAGGCTACTACGAAATACGAAAATCGAAGTTCATGTCGTTCGTTCCTTCTGACATTTATACTGTTTCATACGAGAGCGAGAGAGACGGTAGCATACGAACTTCGATTTTCGAACGTCGGAGTAGGCCCTCAGTTGATTGTTCGGTTCTAGATCGGTGACGGTGAGTTCGCGAGCAAGCGCCAACTTGTCAGTGGGCGCGCGAGAAATATTGTACACTTACCTACCCTACCTACTTCCTTTTGTAAATAAATAATGCTTTCTAGAAGTATCGCGATAAATACATGAAAGTCATGAAATAACTACTTAGGTACCGAATAATTCGTTTAAGTTTGTAGTCAAATACTTATTGTAGTAATTTAAAACAATAATGCTTAAATACATAGACAGACACATTTTATGTAGGTTTAAATAAAAATATATGATTAACGATTACATTTATTTACACATCTAAGCCATACCTACATACCCTATGGTACTAGGGTTTTGCGATAGTCAGCCCTGTGTCACTTACGCACACATTGACGCGTGTACAGACGTCGTCGTGCCTATGTGGATTCCAGAACACGAATTTTGTATGGCGTGGCCGCCCTGTGCCTATACGATAAATAAATAACTTATTCAATCTATTCGTGCCGTTCTTATGAATCGACCTGTACGAATAACGAAGATAAAAATCGTTGATATAAATTAGCTAAGTACCAACAAGATGAACCGGATTAAAAAACTCACAAAGTTAGACGTAACATCGCCGTATATTTCGTAAGCATCAACGTATCGAGGTAATTCGTATCAATTTTTGTATTTTCCCTTTCGAAGTGGAATTCAGGTCAGTATTGCATTAGCTGATAGATCACGTATTTCCGATACTGCGGGCCAGTGTGGCCAACATAGAAAGCAACATAACATAGGTTTTATGCACGGGTACGGATGACAGGTTACCATTTTGTCCGGACGAAGTATTTTTCTATTAAATCGCACGGATATTTTCTAATTCTTTTATAGAGTTGCCATGGTTTGCACCAGCGTACCCCTACCTCTGTTATGGTACCACTCTGGTATTAAAACTAACACCAACTCATGCTACTCGAACTCGGTTCAATATGACCGTCCGGAATTGACCTCCATATCGTTTGACTTATTTATTCCCGAGTCTTGATAATTTCCAGAAAAATAACACCGTTAAAACTTTCGACTATAATGTTTCATTTCTAGCTTGTATATGTGGAAGATTTTAGAGTGGTCTTGGGATTAATAAAGCCTTGTTCCGTTGTAAAATGTGTCATTAAAAAAAGTTGTTATTGCCAGACTTGGACGTGGACGAAAGCAGTATTCCTCAACAGACAGTCCAGCCCACACTTGACTTCAACAAATATTTTTTATTTTATCACTTTGTCAACGTGGTTAAAATATATGCTCATGCCAAATACCTTTCTTTCACTAAGCTGCAGACGGACTGCCGGACACGGCGAAACTTCAAAGTTCTTTCGAACCGTAAAAATGTTAAATTAATGTATAAGCTTGTACTATTACTTCTTAATATTCTATGGTATAGGGATGATAAATCACAACCAAGTTCCGAAGGCGTACACTATTCAACAAATACCTGCCCCTTAGAACCACATTTAATTAACTGAACAATAAAAAGACTAAAGTTTCTCCTCTCATTTTCTATAGAGACTTTAAAGCTTTATAAATGCAGCATCATAATATGAAAGACTTATCTCTACATTTGAATAGACTACCGACTATATCACAGTGCAACAAAGCGCAACCTGCGAAGTTTAAGCCGATTAAACAAGGGAGCTGCAATGTTACGACTTTAAGATTTTTTACCCCCACTTACCGTATTTAATGTGGAGGTAATTACGGGAAAGTTTTACCGGCTCCGCGTAAAGCTGCTACCTCAATTTTATAACCTGATGAAGTTTTATGAATGGAAGAACTCGCGAATATTATCCTTTACCGGCACAGATTTACAGGTATAGGAGAAAGGATATAATTTAAATAATAGTATTCATACAATTACTTGCAAGTATAGATACTTCCAAGTGAATTTTATGTACACTAAATCGTGTAACCAACCCACTGTGGAACCTTTTCGTAGACAATGTCATAGTGACAAGGGAATTTATTATGACACTTACTGGGCGTTAGTGCGTAGCGTTCTGCGGTGGGCCAGGAATCAACTGGTTTGAATTTAAGTAGATCTGTGCCGTCAAATTTATAATTTAGATCTATTTTGACTAAACTTAGCTGAAAACCATTCGATTTTCAAAAACTTTAGAATACAATTTAATTTTAAAAAATCCGCATCGAAATCGTTCCATCCGTTTGGAAGCAATTATGCACACACACACACATTGTAGCCCAACTTACAACAACATTCTTTTTGTGCCCAGGTTTAAAAACATATATTTAATAAACGTGTCTTATGTATTTTCTGGCTCCACGAGCAGTGTTACTCGCAAACAGGCTGTGTAGGTGATGGAAGCCACCTTGTCAGTTAACCCTCCTGTGCCCAAGTCAATATGTTTTAACTTACAACATCAAACGTCATGGGTTTACCCTTGTTACGCGGAAGGCTGGGTATTAAGGTGTCCGCTTCTAGCTGGGCTTTCACGTTACGAATAAAATCATCCGAGTAACACATTACATTGCCGGCATCGAATGACCCGACACATTATAACATGTTGGGTAGCCCGCAATCTATATCTACGTGGATGATTTTCTCTGTGAAGTGCGGCTTAAGGGACCGATGTTAACTGGAAACATGTTAAATTACACGCGTGTTGGAGAGATTCAGAGCTTTGCGTCTGATTCGGTTCCAAGAACACATGGTGAGTGATCAGACATGTAAAAAACCGGCAAAGTAGACACGCGTACTGAGTTTACATTAGTAGCAACAACAAGCACCATCTTGTCATCAATTATAGAAACTGCTATATCCTGCATTCGATCCCCTGTCTGGACAGATATGATTGAAGAGATGTTTGAAGAATATCAAAGTTCTAGAGTCTTGGTTGTTTAACATGTATTTTAATATTTATTGAATCAGGCGTTACTTTGCGGAGGTCCATATCAAGGAACTAAAAGAATTTCCTTTGAATTTGAAGGAGGCACTGCATGAACTCGCGTATTTTGCATAAGCTTGGCTATCATTAAGGTCGCGGGGAGCAAAGAAATTCTTTTAATTCATTTATTTAAATACAAAGTTACAAAAATATGTACACACGACCTTAATGTGAAGTGCATAAAGTCGTGTATACAATTTTTGTAACTTTGGCCGTGTCGATATCTTTGCACTTGACTGTACCTATTAGACAAGCCTACTTTGGGAATAGATCAATTGGTGTCAATTATTCTATGATATTTATTTACTTATTACGCATTGCGGTCCGGACATCATGTACACCGTGAATGAAAACCACTAGAGAAATTTTAGTAACACCCATGGAAAAGTAAAATCGCCAGTTTTTAATTCCACTGCCAAACCAAGGCTTTACGTATCCAAGAGCAAAGCTGCAGGTTACCGGTAGTCGAAAACAATTTTACAATTAACTAGCGAAATTTCCAGCTAAATTTTAGCGACGCCACCGTAGCGGGCACCTAATTGGGGTCATCTTTTTAACTCGCAACAAAACGTTCGGGAAGCTTAACATAATTCGGCGTGCCGCTCTCTGGGAGTAAATATTTGAGACGTGCGCTTGCACAGTGCACTGGTTACTACAGAATTGCTGGTTTAGTTTTAGATTTCATTACGATTAATCTGTTAACGAGTGCAGAGGCTGATACACAGAAATACATTTTGATTTATTTCTATACTTTAAAATTTTTATAAAAGCTCTGGATCCGTATTTTTCGTTTTGATTTTTTTAGTTTACTTTTTTTTTAAATAAGTAGATTTTTTTTCTAACTTAGTTTTACTTTTTGTTTATATACAACATCATACCTACAAATAATAATTAATTAATTAATCAATACGAATAATAATCCAAACAGAATAATAATTCATTATTCGTAGCATCATACCCATTCTTTTATCGGCATTAAATCAGGGAAGCTGGCGGTGTACCCTCTGTTTGTATGCATGTTGCGATCCGTGTAGAATGCGCTCCACAAAACGTTAAATGGCTGTTTGCTGCAAAATTCACCTAAAACTATTATTAAACCGGCATTTTCCGCTGATTCCTGAATACTTAACACGAAAACCACACCACATTAAAGCGTGAGCTTTTGAGTTAATATATGGAACATTCAAGCGCTCTTTCTCTGCTTCCATGTCGGTTGGGTCTTCCCACACTTTTGCGTCAATCTCGTCTTTACTGGGTTATCGATGAAACCTTCAAAATCCAAGCATGGTGTAGTAATTTCTTATAGTGGGAGGACACCCCTGTCTCAGCGCTGACTGGCTATCTACTCTGACGCGTAAGCTTGTCTTGTACACGTTGGACAACGCAGAGAAAAGGTACCCCTGCCCCCGTGTCATTCCCGCTATTACAGGAGCTTACCTTTTATCTGTAGCTGACTACGAAGAACGAAAATAAATTACTTAGTTCCTGAAACTATACTAGAAGGAAATATTCCCATCTCCTTTCTGCTCTACTTCAGGTACATGTAGCACAATATCTTAAGAGCAAGCAAACGGATGGCGATCCGTACTCCAAATAGCTCCGTTTGAGCGACCTACCTAGCGTCAACCGGATCAAATTAAACGTGGACTTAGACGATTGCTTGAATGTACTAGTATACACACAATACAAAAAGTATTGACCCTCTACGTTTGGTGCAAGCAGAATATTTAAATGCAAGCCTCGTTGCTTTGAGGATATTTAAACAAAAGTTTTTGTTACCATGACTGCGTAGTCGCCTAGACTAGACGAGCAAGCTACCTCACTACCTGTCATTTTATGCCATGGTTAAAGCAGCATATTGATTAAGCTAATGGAAAATGCAGGTGATGGTGGAGTCAGCTGACCGAAGCCGACTACATAGGTATTTGAGCCGGGTTTGGCTTATCATGCTTCGCGACGAATGGGACTGCCAAAGCGGAAGACTATTTAACTGAATGGAAACAGAAAATGTAAACTTCTTTACAAACAAATTCCCTGATGATAGGTAAACCAAGAAGAAGCTGTGAAAATTTTATGGCGCATTTTAAAGTATTTTTATCAACAACTAGACCAAAAAGTCAGAGAGAGACATCCTTGTGATACAATAAGGATAAGGGTTCCGTTTTCTCTTTAAGGTACTGAACCCAAAAAAGAGGTTTTACACATTTTGCACATCTTTTTTGGCTCTGCATCACCAGGCCAAGGTCACGTGTTGTGTTCGCGAGACTTATGGCCGTCATTCCGGCACGAAGCGACAATTGGCGCCTAATTTATGTCCTCATTTTGCCCAATAATGTATCGCTCGTTTGGCGTTTCGCGGTGCATCGATGAATGTACAATGAGTTCATGCTTCAGTACGTCACGACTTTACAATTTGGGGAAAAGGAAAGATAGGTATATGTAGATGTCGCACTATGTACGACACGCTATGTTGCACTATGAATGTCACGGCATGTGATCTGAGGCCGTATTAATAATAATAATTCATTTATTTATTCAGACAACAAAGATCCATACATTATTAGTAATTAACTTATAACTATGTTAGTATACATATTGGACAAGTGATAGGGTGTTATGAATTAAATTTGCCTAATGGTTCTGACGTTGGCAATCGCAATAAAATGTCATTTTTTGCAGGCAAAATCTGTCATTTGGTTGCGATCGCGAACGTCACAAACGTTGGGCAATAACGCCTCTGGTAGGTAGGTAATGGAACCCAATGACATGACATGCCAATGTCGTCTATAATATATATTCTGGAACGGACTTGAAATCTCTAGGCTGTCCTAACTCCTAGTGCATCGTTTAATGGTCGATCTAACATTTGATATAACTGTAATCTTTGGTATAATATCACTGTAAGTATACGATTTACTAAACTAGACTTTTTAATAAATTTTAATTTACTTAACATTATTATTATTTTTGGTATCCGTTCATTTCGCAACTAACGTTTGGCAGCCTGATTCAATTCACAACTTTTCATTTCGGAAACTCTAAAACCAAGTCTAAAACTGTAATATACTCAGCGGCACAAAATTTTGCCCACTCTACATACAAAATTACCTATTGTTGCATACATTTGAGGCCAAGATTTTTTGCCGCTCAGTATATTTCAGGGCTTGTTTCAGGGCCATTGTGCTGTAGAACCATTTAAGTTAGGTTTGTTTTATAAAAATCCTGAAATATTTTCAGTTTTAGAGTTTACGAAAGTCAGGTTATCAAACGTTGGTTGCCAAACGTTGGTTGCGAAACGTTAGTGAACCATTATATGTACATAAAATCGAGTTGACAATAGCACTGTAACAAATGTAGTTATATCGTTTTAACGCACCCCTAGAGCACGCTATCCATTTCTTAATACATGTCATGTCAAAATATTTTACAAGTGACTCTACAAAATACAAAAATAAGTTCAAAGAAAGGTAAACGTCCGAGTGCTCGACACGCTAGTGCCCAATAGATGACAACCTGCTGTCATCTCTATGCTAATGACATAAGATTAGAAATGCCAACTACTAGGACAGCGACGAGCACTGGTACGTTTACCATACATAAAATTCAAACAATAAACAAAATCTTTTAACATCTTGACTTCCCTCCTGCCCCCCTACTAAGCAAAGGGGTCGCTCAGTGCACGTAGGCCAAATTGAATAAATCATAGAGAGCGGGTCCGTCAGTCTGTTATTATTCAGCATGCGATCGGTACTCAGTGGAATCAGTAGGATGTTGCTAGACGTAAAGGGAATTTACATTTCAAGGTCTGAACTTAGCAATTCATGTTAATATCCAGTTAAGCTGGCGTTGCTAGAACTATTCCGTTTTAGGGCATAGTTACAAATTACATGATAGGTTAGATTCTTTATGTTATAGGTATATAATTAATTACCGAACTTAGTAATTGTTTGCTTACTGACAAAAGAAGTGTCCAATATTTTTTTAACGAACTAAATATAATATATATTTTCACCCGGAATCTATCAAGCCACGGTGTTAGTAGAACTGACAACTATCTAAAAGAATGATATGATGAGTGTACACTGAGTGATTCCACTATAGCGTTAGCTGAGTCTGCTCCTTTTGTCGCAGGACAGACTACCTATTTGCTTACCTACATACGTACTTCTGTGCTGTATTGTACTAGTTTATCTTGTATTGTTCATATTGTTGTCTGGTATTGTTTGTACTGTTGGCAATTAAATATTTTTCTTTTCTTTTTTTTTTTTCTTTCACTCTACCTAAAATATAAAAATGTCGTATTTCTATATAAATTTGGCCTGATTCTTTTCAAATAAAATACGTGGCAGACAAGAAAATTCACAATTGTACAATGATCAGTTATTTGTAAGTTTCCTTTTCTACCAAAACTTTAAAACTGTATGGTGCTTAAAACTAAAAATCATATGGCAAGCCGTTTTTTATGTCTGTTAACATTAACAAATTAGGATATTTTTATTTGCAACAATTACTGATTAATAGACGCAAAATTACGCCAAATCCATGCAATTCAGCCCTCATACATAATGAAGAACAAAGTCTTCTTTGGAATATAAATAATTATACATTATTCCCAGACATGCCCCCAGCCATCTAATCTAACGCTAGTTGAACAAAGAAAAAATATTATATGGATAACTAGCTCGTAATACATATTTGCTTTTCTATAATAATGCTGAGGAAAACTCGATACTCGTAGCTGAGAGTTGCATTAGTTAGAAAACAGCGGGTATTTTCTCAAACACGAGCTTAATAACAAATAGATCCTTCTAGTATAATAATTGTGAAAGTGAGTATGTGTTGATTCGATTTGTGGCATTCGAACATGGAGGATGTGAACAATTTTGAATTTTGCTATTTCTGTTTCTTTGGCTAGTTGAAGTATAATTTTGGTAGTGTTTTATGCGGCGATTAACCTTAACAGTGAACAGTGATCACAATATTCAATATTGCTCTCGTGTCTGACATTTTTTAATGCGCAAGTTGTCTCCACGTGGTTTCTGGAATTTTGCTATCAAGTTGCAAAAACTACAATCACCGTACAACGTTGCCTCTCGAAAGAGAATACTTTGACATTGGCGAAATTGTCTTATTAATTAGGACAGAAGCCATATTTTAAAAAAGAAGAAGAAGAAGAAGAGTATGTGTTGTTCTTTGTGCAACTGAAGACTACGATTTAGTTTTTGAATTTTTCAATCAGAAATCTCAGCTAGTACTAGTATTGTAAATGTGATGATGAAAAATCGGGAAAGTTCAGTCAAACGTCTAACAACATTTTTTATGTTATTTTGGCAGCTGAAAAAGTTCGTCCAGAAATCATTGGACTGAGTATGATTTGATATCCTGTCGCAAATCGTTTCCGCCAGATGATCATTACAATATAATAACTATGTCATCCGATAATTATGAAGCGTGTGACAGATAAGCAGGATACAAACTCAGCGCGAGGAAGAAAGGGGCACCACAACAATATGAGTACGTAATTGTTTTTACCAATTATCTTGGGATTAAACATATAATGCACATACATATACGCAAATAAATAAATAAATAAATATAAATATCATGGGACACTTGACACCAATTGACCTAGTCCCAAACTAAGCAAAGCTTGTACTATGGGTACTAGGCAACGGATAAACATACTTATATAGATAAATAAATACTTAAATACATATAAAACATCCAAGACCCGAGAACAAACATTCGTATTATTCATACAAATATCTGCCCCGGCCGGGATTCGAACCCGGGACCTCAAGCTTCGTAGTCAGGTTCACTAACCACTTGTCATCCGGTCGTCAAACGTCAAATGAACACACAAACTATTAATATTCTTGTGTTCTTAGTTTTTCACGTAAAATTTGTCTAATAATTGTATAATAGGTAATTAAACCATTCAAAGTTCGAAGTAGTTGACCACTATGTTTGTTTGCTTGTTGCTGTCTGTGGCACCGTAGCTCTTAAACGGGTGAAACAACTTGAATGCGGTTTTTTTATTTGATAGCAAGTTTTCTAGCGATGGTCCTTAGATATGTTTGATCAAAATCGGTTCAGCCATTTTTGATATATAGAACTTTAAAGTGACAAAGTCGGGGGTTTTCCATCTTTTTGTTGGTTAGGTTATTATGTTCTATAATAACTTTTACGAGGTTCATACTATTTTTTTTGGTGGTTTTGCTATAACGACACATCTTTACTTAAACATTCATACCCAATGCGCACGCGACAAAAGCTTTATTAAAATTTGAAACACTTTCGGCACAGTATATATACGAGTATAAGCTAAAGCAGTATGGAAGCTACGTACAATCGATCGAAACGAACACACTCACACAGACGCGCGCTCTACACGCCCTCTAAGGGGATCTGCAGTACTGCAGTACCGCGGGACCCCCATAGAGGCCGTGTAGAGCGCGCGTCTATGTGAATGTGTTCGTTTCGATCGATTGTTCTTAGCTTCCATACTGCTTTAGCTTACATATATACAGTGCTTTCGGTTACTCCAAAATTTAACACAGACTATCGACAAATTACGTAACATGTAATCAATGAGTTCACAAAAGAACAGTTAAGAGATGAGACAGCGCTTCGTTAAAAGCATACGGCCGAAGTTGTATCGTTTTAAAAAACACATCGTGCAAAAGACAACCGAATCCAGTTGCCACGGGCTAAAACATGCAAAGGCCTATTAACAAATAATAACCCTAATTAGTCTTCAAAGGGCACACGTCGGGTGTAGAGGTAATTTATTTTTACTGGTACATGGTGCGCTCAAAGGCTTTGCTCAAAGTTCGTTTAATAATATTAAACATCGAGAGTTCCTTTATGTTTTACTTCCCTGTCCCTATAATATCACGGCACACGCCTAATTAAGATATGGATAAAACTGAGATTAAAATAAAAGAATTCGAAACGTGTTAAGAGAAGTCTCTTCGTTCCATTCTCCATACAAACGTAGTCCCGGTCTCATTTGAAGACTTGGCAACAGAAGTAGATGAAATTTTGTAAGTATGGACTAGACTTAATTATATATGCCTGTGGTTTTTCAGATTTTCATATAAATGTGTAATATCAAAATTACAGGAGCTCAAAAGTCGACAAAAAAAAGATGTCAACTTTGTACGAGAATTACAGACAGAAAATCGAAAAACTACAGGCATGGAAAATATAACGAAGATCTTGATTGTAAATCTAATCCTTATGGTAAGAGATCACCACCGTCCATAGACACCTGCAAAGCCAGGGGGATTGCAGATGCTTTGCCAACCTAGAGGCCTAAGATGGGATACCTCCAGAGCTAGTAATTTCACCGATTTATGAGATAACTCTTCACGTTCAAGTATTAATAGGTTAGGAATATTTTAGGTCAATCGATCATAAACATAGCAAAGTGAGCGTTTTAAATTTAACTTTTGGTAGGCAAGCTTAGAAAACTTAGCTAGATAAAATAAGCTTATATAAATAGCTTTTACAAAAGGCAAAGCTCTCAGAAAATTATCTAGAATAGATGAACGAAATTTATTAACGGTTGAAATGAATGAGTGACATCGATGGATAAATAAATAAAAAATCAGGATTATATCCCTAAATCACAGTGTTACTCAGGCTTAGAAATTACTAGGTTAGTTAATTACACTTATTTAGAATTACGTTTAGAATCTATTCATTGGATCCATAATCCAATCATGAATATAAACCATCGTACGTAAGAATTTGTCAATATTAATTAGCGCAATACCTTCAGAACTAAATCATTTAACCTACTGTGTCTAGGTATCTGCTCATAATAGCTTCCACAATCTGGCAACTCATCAAGTTACTAATAAGTTTCGCAGCTTAGCACAAATAGAGATTATGCATGCTACGGTAAATACGGGAGACAGTCCACGGCAAATAGAACCTAACTTCTCTTGTCTTTATACTTAATGGTATGTACTTGTTCGACGTCTCAAACACTTTCAGTAGTAACTCGCACAATTCGGCGTCGCATATATTTTTGTGTCAATTCAATCCTTCTAGCCTTACTTATCCCCTACTTAATAATAATATACAAAAGAAATTATTTTTCCATCAGTTTAAAGTCGGTGCCTGGATCTGTAGTCGCCTAAATGGCTTCATACTATATTTGAGGCCTCTATTATCACTTCTACTGACTCATGCCGAGGCATTGACTTCAAATTGGTAGAAAAATATTTTCATCTTATTTGTAGGCAGTTATATTTTTGAATCCATACTACTGTTTGTGTGTTTGTCCGTCTTTCACGCCGTAACGGAGCGACGGATCGACGTGATTTTTGGCATAGAGATAGTTTATGGTTGACAGCGACATAAGCTACTTTTTATCCCGAAAAAATGTACAGTTCCCGAGGGAACAGCGCGCGATAACCGAATACCACGCGGGCGGAGTCACGGGCAAAAGCATCTATAAACCTCTATGCATATCTCTGAACATGACCCGGATCTAAGCTTCCAACTAATTTGCTGCATAGCGAAGAAGGGCGGAGACTACAACTTGCTCGATCAGGCGGCATCAACGCGTCGCGCGCGCCGCCCGCCGCGAGCGCAGTGAGTGGCAAGTTGAGCGCAGACTTAGTGGAACGGGCCGTCTCCACGGTTCTTACGACAACGTTTTATCGTTACCTCTTAACGATCACCGTAACGTCTTCGATACGTATAAAGTTTTGACAATAGACAACATTTCTGTTATCATTACTATGTTATTCAAAGTAAACTATAAACTAAATACTTAAAAAATACTATCTCAATCGAAGCAACTCTTACGTTACTATTGCAGCACAGTGCTACAGCACACAATAAGTAAGTTGTAGGCGCATTTATAAAAAAGCTAAGACTTGCTGCGGTTTTTAGTATTTAGTTTAGTTACAAGTTGTAGTTTTGATTATAATAAGTAATACCATAAAAAGCTTAGATTTCTCCGTTTTTATGTTTCCAAATTTTAATTAAGCTTCAGTATTTTTATGTGTAATAAAATTAGCAACAGAACATTCTTATGGATGTTTTTTTAGTGATTTTTATTCAAATAAAATAAGTCCGGGAAACAGTCTACGAAACCAGGGTGGTAATAAAATCGCCCGTTAATGAACGGTGACCTGTAATTAACGCACATTTCACAAGTGAACCCGTCACTCGTGCCGGGTGACCCATTGAAATGGAGACGCGCCGCCGCGGCCGCGAGCGGCGACACTTCATTAAAACTTGGAATGACAAGTTTCCACTCACAAAATACCGGGCGCGGCTGCCGAGTAAGCCAAATTTACTTCTACAAGAAAGCCAGTTTTGCAGGCGCAAATAATTTGCATAAATTAGAAGGGTTACAAGTGTCAATACGTGACTTACGGCCTTACTTATCTTTAACCACACAATAATCACCTTGTGCGCGCGTCTTTGCCGCCGTTACCCTGTGAATAAATCGCAATAACGGTCTTCAGTTCAGTGTCGCCCGCTTACGTGACAACAAGTTTGTATAAAAAAAAATTAAGACCTTTTGGCCAACTTTACTTGCATTGTTAACTAAAGTACATATCCATACCATGTTTCGAATCTATGCCGTCAACCGTTGAACAGTTCCGTCCGTCCAATCAAACATAGCGAGGAAACCTGTACACCCGCAAAGAGTGGTGTATGTGAAGTTCCCAATCCGCACTGGGCCTGCGTAGGAACAACAGCCCAAGCCCTATCATTTCGAGAGAATGTTTATGCCCTTCACTGGAACGTACAGTATTGGCCCAGATATTTAAACTGAACGTTCGTGTGTACCACAGTTCCTTCGACAGGATAAAAAGTTCAAACATAAAGTACAAACATTCAGTTTGACTTTAACTCCTGAATCTGAAGCATAGCCCTAATCCAGCGGCAGTAGGTACCGTCCTGGGGATGGTTTTCAAGGAGCAAATTAGGGTGGATATTGAGTCAAAGAAACTTTTTACTAGAGGTAGAGAGTAAAGCTCGAATCACACTTAGTACTTTAAAATTAAGTAACAAATAATAGACAGATACGAAATTTTGACACAATTGCTTAGCTAGAGAATTTTAAATTATAATCAATTTTTTTGTTTTAGCAGAACTTTTTCTCAGCGTAAGATTTTTTAACTGAAAACCACACGCCAGTAGGTAATTGGCGCACGCCAGCGATCAAGTTATTCGATTATGGTCGAAAACACTGTAGCAATTGGATTTAAATAGCATGTTCTACGCGATAAGTAATTAAAAAATATCTTATAACATAAACAATAATGATAATGCTTTTACTTTCCTACTTGTGTGAAAGGTACACCATTGTTCATTGGTTCTGTCCGATTTATACTTACCTCATGATTTTGTAGTGTAAGGGTGTTCCTTGCCTTCCTCCCTATTAGAAAAAAAAACTTTTTTGAAACCATTATACTTATTAAACAAAAACTGAAGACTATGACGGCAGGAAGAAAAAACTGTTTATTGCCGTTCACGATGAAGTAAACCCAATAAAAACAAATTTATAAAGTCATTTCATAAAGCCATTGAGCCAGATGAGCCGGCTATCAGGTTACCTATTACGCCGACATTTAATCTAAGTGGTGATTGTTGAAATTTCATCAACGGGACGGTCCCGGGGAGATTTTTCTCAAATAAAACTTCAAGTTCGACAAACAACGGCGTTCGCAGAATTAATCTGAGCGATCAAACAATCGGAAGTTAAATTAAGTTGGCAGCGCTGTGCAGTAAATTGAGAATGTATCATGAATTGCTCACGGAACTTCCCGTGTTTGTGTTTGCTGCAACAGGTCTTTTTTCTCTTTAAACAACGTGTATATCTAGTTATCTTAATTTGCTATTTAAAATTTTTCTTATAATAAGCTAGATGACTAAAAAAACTGTTTGGTCCGTCAGGTGGATAATTTAAAAATATAATGCACATAATTTTTCTTTTGTTTGACAAACAAAAAATGACAGTGCTTAGAAGTTTCGAGTGACGTCACTATATGATACGATTTTTACCTTATAGTGGCGTTACAAGCCCCCACTCCGGAAGTTTGATGATCTATACCTTTGTCGATTTAAAATAAATAGATAAACCAAAAAATACGTGTCCCATATTTTTCCATAATCTAACTGTTGGACTAAATAGAATAATATATTTTAACCCAGTCATCATCCCTATTCTATTGTGTAGTGTTGATAAATACTATTCGAAACGTACCAGCTAGAAGACTAGGACGTTAACTGGAGTTTTCGCGTGATCCTTGTGACCGGTGAAATATAACACTTTACAAACAGCACATTATTTTCTAGTTTTGCGTTGCTTGCTTCGCCAGGTAGTAATTTTATTTATGTTGATCTTTTTACGCACATTACAGTAGGTTCGGTGCGGTGCTTCAATAAATGACGTAATGCAGCCATCTCATCTTCACTGAGCGCACTTTTCGATTCAGAACAATGACAATGACAAATGATCAAGACATACTTTATTTTTCTTTTACGAGGAAATATGGATTTCAAGTAATTCAAGTGGTCAATTCTGCAACTTCGCTTCGCATGAACGAAACCTTTCGGCCCTAGTTTCGTCTTGTTTCATCTTTATTAGCTTTTATAATTCTGTCCTCGGTGTGTCGGCACCTCGCTGTCACTACAGAAATAAGGTTAGATGGCGGTGCCTCTAGGCTTTTTAAATTTATACTGCTGCCTCTGCCGCCTTCGGCCTGTATAGGTACTGATTAAATTGACGCCTGTCCAGTCTCCGGTTTCTTTGACTCTTTGTTTCAAGTTTGAACACATTTTTTTTTGTTTACATTTAAAGCCACTTCAGCATATTTTAAAATACTTTCATGGTCATTCTTTCCTAATCTTGTCATCGCTTGTGACTTGCTAGTAAAGAATCGTTGATAAAAAAAAGAAAATCACAAGACATAATTTGATGTTTTAGAATCATAGGTATATCATAAATATAAAAGTTTGTTATGTGTTAGTTACTCTTCCTCGTTAAGACGGCTGGATTTTGAGAATAACACATATTTTTTTTATTCGAAATCTAAAACGCTTAATATAGAGACAAGAAATTTTGCTCGGGTATTCTTCTAACAACGTAAATGAAGACCTCAGTATTCATTAACTGCTAGACTTATTGGGTCAAAGGTAAGGACTAATTAAGATCAAGTCACTAGAACCAAGATATCACATTTTCTCGTTGTTCATATATCATTATTATTTTTGCGCCTAAATCAATACAGAACAAAAAACAACTCCCCGATGATAAATCAGATCTTACGCACGTCTGAATCAGAGTAAACAGTGCGACGTACGACCGACGTTATATTGTAATCTGGTACTGTGCAAACAACGTGACATTCTGTCATGCGGGCAGACAAGGATCGACTGCATCGCCTAACATAGGGGGGCTCTGGGAAGGGGAGAGTAAAAGCGTGTTATACTTGTTTAACTAACGAAACGGAGAGCTTACCCCATATATAAATACTAGCTTTTGCCCGCGGCTCCGCCCGCGTGGTATTCGGTTATCGCGCGCTGTTTTCGAGATAAAAAGTATGCTATGTCTTGGGCCTATAAACTATCTCTATGCCAAAAATCACGTCGATCCGTCGCTCCGTTATGGCGTGAAAGACGGTCAAACATACAAACACACAAACATACAAATACACTTTCGCATTTATAATATTAGTATGGATTTAAAAGAAAGAAAAGCCATTCAGTGCCCGGAAAAAAAGAATAAGTATAAACAAGTAGAAAATTGTGAACTGTTACTTATTTTCTTTAATTGTTTAAATAGTAAGATGAAAATGTATTACTCTTATGAAACAGACTAAGGGCCTGTTTGACCGCTTGTGGACTAACTTTAAATGACGGATATCAGTGATGCCGTCTCTGTTTATTTTGTCCGAATAAACAAAGACGGCGTTACTTTTATCTGACACTTAAAGTTAGATGACAAGTGTTGAAATAGGCCCTAACTGTTCTTTAACCGTACATTTATTATTTATCATTACTAATAAAGGATTTTTGGTGCCTGAGAGTGCATTGTCATTGACAAAGTTACAAGTCGATGCAAATAATCGTTGAAGAGTTCCCTCCTGCGGTGACATTTCAGCCGGGCCACCAGAATTGCACTACCAGCTTATTGTATTGTCACCAGAGGCGCATAAGTATGTGAAATTTCAGTTTAATCGGATACTTACCAGGAAGTGGTCGACAAACAGCTCGCAATTTTTAAACCACAACTTAAGACCAAAAGTATGATCGTTCACGTTAATCAAAAGTTTGTGAAAATAGGACAACCCTCTTTGACGACCTTATATCACTCGCTTCAAACCTAAAGATATAATACACATACTCCTTTTTGTATAGAACCGCGGACGATATTCATTTGTTTCCGATGACAAATTCAGCATTATAATCCCGCTACCTCTGATTAAAATTGCAAACGTTAATAAACACGAAATGCTAATATAATATTCACCCGCAGCTCTGACCCGGTTGCCCATTAGAGCGCATTACCGGGTTTCATTCGGCATTCAATTCAGTCGTTCTTTTTGTTCAACTTCAGTGAAAAAGGTGTAGTTTCTAGCGAAAATGTCGTAGTAAATACAGAAGTAATAATAAATAAAATAAATAGAAATGTAACGCGAGTTAAAATATGACCTAAATACAGCTATTGTCTCAGCTCAGTCTGCAATGAAATCAATTACTCAAAAGACGGGTTATTGCAGAGATGATGTGTCAAAAAGTAATTATATTTCACTAGCTTTTGCCCGCGGCTTCGCCCGCGTGGAATTCGGCTATCGCGCGCTTTCCCTCGGGAACTGTGCATTTTTCCGGGATTAAAAGTAACATATGTCACTCTCTGGCCCATAAACTATCTCTGTGCCAAAAATCACGTCGATCCGTCGTTCCGCTTCGACGTGAAAGGCGGACAAACATACACACAAACATACAAACACACACACTTTCGCATTTATAATATTAATAAGTATGGATTATCGATAAAGGTATCGATTTAAATTGATAGAATATTTCCACGGCCGCGCGTCTAATCACAGACTACCACAACTTGTTTCAGCCAAACATTATTCTTAATTTTCTTGTTCCCCTTCCAGGAGAAACGTGAGCACGAATCATCTAAAATTCTACATACATGTGATGTAAATTTCATGAACCCTAAAAAGGTTTCAACAATAAAAGCGTCATTCGCCGTGACGAGGGAACACGCGTGCCGAAGCCAGGCTCGCCGTGCGCAGTAAAGTTTACTAGTAACTTCGGTACAAGAATACTTAGGTAAGGTAACAGGTAATTTTGGTACAAATGCCAAAATGCATAGAATGTTGAGATGTAACACTGTCAAAAAGTACAAAATGTTTGTGCCACCAGGTCTGAATTTATCTGAATATTTTAGGGCCAAAACATGGTGCCAAACATGAACTTTTACTCAAAATGTTTCCAAGGCAGCTTTCACTATGGTCCAGATGTATTTGTGTCTGGAAGTTTTCTGGGGCCAAAATGTACAAAACACTATTGACTAAATGTTTTGTTGCTCGTCCCTACAAACATGTTCACGTTAATGTACTTTTTGACTTTTGTACAATTTGACAAGGGAATTTTCGAACTCATTGATTATTTTAAGATCTCGTCTCGACCATTTATCTTCGAAGATATCAGAAGATTTCACTTAAGCAGTTCCTAACATATTCTTCAATAAAATTCCATTTGAGCACACAATCTTAAAAAAACAATGGCCCTTGCGGCACACGTAGCAAAGTTCGCGGCAATTGAAATAATAATGAGCGAGGGAACTTGACTTTTCCGGGCGGCGGGTCCGGCGGACGGGGACCATGCAATATTCATACCCGAAGTCAACGGTTTGCGATCCGAAGCGAGATAAAGAATAATCGGAACTATTTGCAGGCGTTTTGATCGTGGTAAATGATTCAGAAGATAACGGAGAAGCGGAATATTTGAAAGTTGAAACACTTTTATGAAAATGATGGTTGTATTGTATAATAGCTGCATATAATACTTTTTCACATCTCATGCTCGTGAAGTTCGTGTTTATGCTGGATTTAGGCGACATAAAATGATTTTCTATGCTCTAGTGCATGAAGTAAAATCTTCGTCTAAGACCAAGGTAATCATAATCAGTTGTCAACAGACACAAACAAAAAAGTTTGCCCACATTTCAAAAAATCAATCATAATTTGATTTTGTTCTCTTGCCTTCCACCTTCCACTTTTGTCCTCTTGCCTTCCACTTTTACGACACCTACGGGAAGAAGCCGCCCCATTCTGGACCGTCGACATGTCGGCAGTGAAGAGTTATGCATGAAGTATTAGCATGACAGAAACAGAAATTATAATATCCGTAGAAGAACTAAGTTACCGACGTAGGTCAGTAAATGCACACCGAAGTGGCATGGACATTGCTCTTTAATACTAATGACTCTTGGGGTCGTACGGTTATTTTTCGTAAAATGCAATACCTTCGGCAGTTATTTTAACTATTTATTTGTACTTTACATATTACGCTTGGATCCTGAAGGTAAAATAAGTATAATTCCAAGACCCGAGGGTTAAAACCACAAACAATTTCGATTCCAAACTTACATTATTTTCTCTTGTAATACATAAGCTCGCTAACGAAACAAATCCTAAAACAACATATTAAAGAACTCAGCTGAAAATCCCTCCTACGGCTGCTATTTTTAACCAGTTCTTTGTCTGTATAAATTCTGTTGGATTAAGAGTCGGGTGTATGCATATTGCAGACTACTCTCCGAGCTTCGAGAAAGGATTTTAAGTATTCTGTCAACAGCAATTGCTTGTCGCAGCCCGTTTTCATAGAGAGGGAGATGTGAAATTGTTTGCAGTACCATTGTACTTTGATGTAGTTGGGTACATGCACAGTTTTGTATAGTGAAGGAATTCGGCATGCTCAGCTAAAACAGTGGTTGCAAGAACAAAAAGGGTATCGCGGAGATGGTATATGTATTTAGTAGAGGAGTGACAAAGTAAAAAAGTTGTGTTTTGCATTGTACCAGAAGAATAAGACGGACTCGCGTATTGAGTTTTCCATTAAGGCAAGCAAACCACGTTTGCGTTTCTGTGGTAGGAGTATTTAATGAAATCAAATAGACTGCAGAACTGAGTACATATTTGATATTTATTTTTAAAATTGACACCTCCACACTCACGTGCTCACGCCAAAGTTATGACAGACGGAGAGACAGCCAAGAAAATCCTACATCACATCCTACAAAGGATCCTTGATTCATTTTGATGCATGAAACCCGAAGAAACTTCTTTGACTAAACTATAAACTGATACTGTAAACTGTATTGAAACTGTAAACTGATTTCAAAACTTGTATACTCACGCTAGGATAAATGGATGGTTATATAGATCTTCATAAGAGCTTTAAGAACACACAAGCGGGATTTATTCAAAGTCATGTTTAAGCCACCAACGTGTTAATCCAGCTCCCCTATTTCAGATTACGATATTTCTTCATTAAAATACATATTTCGCAGGAACCGCGATCTATCAGTAGAAATCTTTTAACGAGAAACGAGTTTTTAGATTGAGTCATATTGGAAAAAGTATTTTTAGTAGCATAGTACAAAATACCTTTAATAAAATGAATGTATAAAATTTGCCGCCTAAATTCTAACGGCGTGTTTTTTATCATAAAACACGAATGCAAATTACAAAAGTTTTCAAAGCATAACATTGCCATAAAGTTGCTTATTGTTTCAATGTCCATAAATAATGAATATTTGTCTGTTTATACAAAAGGATAGTGATAATTTTGAATTTACGTTGGTGAAAAAAAAAACTTTAATAAAGGCTCATGTATTACATTGTGTAAGTACAAATTATGTGTGCGCGTGTTGCGGCAGCTGTTGAGTGGCGTGCTCCTTCGAAGAAGGGCTATGAAATAGCCGAAACATGTCAAGTTAAACTCGATTTAAGACGTGAGTTATCGGTTACAATATTATTTAATATAAGAATAAATTATTTTGTAAATCTAGAAACATGACAATATTGTTAGCAAAAGAGAATCATACAAAAGCCGTTAAGGAATCTTTCATTCCGTTATCTTTGGAGCTGTGAAAGCACAAACAAGTATTTTTGTCATAAACAGTACATTTCAGGGTAAGCATAAGAATCTAGACCGATTTCAGTGTCACGTCAGTAAAAGTTCAGTATCAATAAGCTTAGCGTGTTATATGTCTGAGGCAATTTAAAGTTGAATCCTAAAAAGAAATGGATAGACTAAAGCCATGTCGATGAATGTTATTGCAAACTTTGTTATTAGTTTTTATAATGTTTATCTGTGTTAATATAAACAAGTCTATTATACAGTAATTTTATGATCTGTCCTGCGACGCAAAGAACTCGTTGAATTGTAGTAATGTTCTTAATAAACTTCAAAAAAAGAGGAGGTAAAGGATTGATCACCATTAAATTACTCTACCGTAATATTTAAAACGATTGTTATCGATTTTATAATAAAAATAACCAAAATAGCACGTGCTTCGAGTAGTTCATAGAATTAAAAACAAAACTTTTGTTTGTCTCATTTTCATGGCGAATTACCTACTATCGCATCGATAGTAATTTACACAGTTGTAAATCCCTTTATTTATTTGTGTAATTTAATTTGAAAATAAAAAAGACACTGTAAGCTTTATTGGCCATCATAAACCCAACGCTCTGCTACCATATGTACACCTAAATAAGGTTTCAAATGGCAAAATATTTGCAGATAACTGGTTCATACATAATACATATTCCCACATGTGACCAAAATACAATCACATCGAACCAGCGAAAGAGTTCAAGGACGCTCCATTTTATATTCATTTTTCATGCACCGCGGTGCATTGAGAACATTCACTATGCCGCTGACACAAGGCATACTCAACCTTAACATGTAGGTGAAAGAATACAAAAGAGCGACATTGAGGCGTAAAGTTTTGGTAAAGCGCACGTCAGGGTCTACGGCGTAGAGGCCTCTACGGCGTAGCCGTGCTACGAGGTTTTCGAGCCGATGCAGATTCCGTTGGAATATATTATGTAAGGATATTAGTAACAATGCAGCATTATGTAGCAGCGGCAAATTTACAGCTAAAGAAGGGTAAGCCATTCCTACAGATATAGTGAATAATGTTATGTTAGGAAAGTTCATATTTATCTTCCTTTCTCAACTTGCTTACCGAAGTGTACTCAAGCGAATTGAGAAAGCAAGACAAATACCATGACACAAAATGCCATCATCATCATCATCCCAGCCTAAACGTCCCACTGCTGGGCACAGGCCTCCTCTCAGAATGAGAGGGCCCAGTGCGGATTGGGAACTTCACACGCACCATTGAATTGCTTCGCAGGTTTGTTCAGGTTTCCTCACGATTTTTTCCTTCACCGCAAAGCTCGTGGTAAATTTCCAATGTAATTCCGCACATGAACTTCGAAAAACTCAGTGCGAGCCGGGGTTTGAACCCACAACCCTCTGCTTGAGAGGCGATAGGTCAAACCACGAGGCCACCACGGCTTCCCGTTGCCATCACGTTGCCATGGCACAAAATGCCATGGAATAGCGTTATTCATTACATTTTGTAAGTACAAAATGTCGTCGCCGTCGATATCGAAAGCTTAGATAAAGTACCCTAGTACTTACTAAATTTTACAGCGTGTGTTTTTGTTACAACCCCAAACTTTAAAGTTAGTAAGGAACCCGATAAACACGCTTTCATTTACGATATTTTTTTTGTGTACCTGTTTTCTGTATCGCTTACAATTTCTGGTGCACAATAAAGAGTATTTGTATTGTATTGTATTACAATATTTTATTTTTACTACCGAAATGTAACTGTTTCAGTAAAAGCCTATTAATTCGATAATAATTATTGTCTACCCTGTATCTGTGTCTATATTTAAGTTTTTGTACTGCTTTATGGTGTGCAATGAAGAATATTTGTATTTGTTGTAATTCTGGCATTGGCTTAACTACCCACGTATGAGAGCGAGTGCAATCTGCGGATCGCAGTATCAGCGGCTATACGCATCGGCTGCGCGTGACCTCAAAGCTTTGTGGGCTGACGGCCTGCCATGTACGAGAGAGGCTGGATAGAGATAAAGACAACATAGTGATTTACTTCCTGTACAACTCTTGAGGGGATGTGTTGCGAGGCATGTGTTTATACCAGAGCTGTGCTGTGCGACGATAGATAAATGAAGCTTTCTATTGGTTCACACAAAACACAATCCTCGCAGATCTCTGGTGGAAACGCTGCCTAAATATATTTTAAACAGAATATCGTCGCTACTTTGAAAAAAGCTGGTATCTCAAAATCGACGATCTTTCCGAGTGAACTTAATAAACATTGTTTTAAGGGTCAAATTTGTTGATATCTGCTACAAAACTATGTACATTTATGATGTAGACTAGCTTTTGCCCGCGTGGAATTCGGTTATTGCGCGTTGTTCCCTCGGGAACTGAGCATTTTCCGGGACAAAAAGTAGCCTATGTCACTCTCTGACCTCTCAACTATCTCTATGCAAAAAATCACGTGGATCCGTCGCTCCGTTTCGACGTGAAAGACGGACAAATATACAAACACACACACACACACTTTCGTATTTATAATATTAGTATGGATAAAGACAAAAGTGGACAATCCAACGTTTTAAACTTTCGTGATTCTCACTCATAGTCAAAATACCATAACGTCTACTCGTGACCACGGCAACTGTAATGTTGCCGAAACGTCGAGGTAAATATTACTTGTGTAAAATAGCGTGATAAGTCCCGTTATGGTATTTTGACTAAAAGTGGACAATAATTTTGGGAAACAACAATTACGCGTCAACAATATGCCGCATCCGCCGCTACCAGGCAATCATGAGACGGAAGGGAATTTTTCCATTACCTGCACGAAATCCCGCGGACAATGAGGAATTAAACCGAGAGATCAAAGGAGAATTCAATTACACAGCTCAGGAGGCCCTGGGCCGGAGACGGGCTTAATGGACAACAGGATTGAAGAATTGAGGCATACAGAGGCGTTTCAGTCTTTTTTTTAAGAAAAATGGGCTAACTTTTGTCTGCAATTAAGGGAGTACACGAAAAAAACGTTTTCATTAAATAACCGGTCAAATGAGAGTTGGAATCGCACACCGAGAGTTCTATTAATTTGTAAGACATGGATGACTTAGGCAGACTAAAGAAAATTTAGAATTTTTAAATTTTTCTTACTGGCTGAGCTAAATAAAAGAGCAGGCAGGCAGTTTTTATGAAAATACATTCAATTAATGACTGCATTTTTTTAACCGACTCCAAAAAAGGAGGTTGTACGTTCCAATGTTTTGATTGCGTTGACTTAGAACTTCCATATTTTTAGCTGCTTCGAGGGGTTCGCAGACTTGAGTATTTAATACTAATTTTAACTTGACCTCTACGCACCCTTGAGAAAAAGAGTCGTGCGTGACAGACAGGCAACAAACTGATCTTATAAGAGTTCCGTTTTTTTCGGGACGGAACTTTTTCGAGGTACAAAACCCTAAAGTGCAACCCTATTTTAGTAAAGCTAAAGAAAAGAGTAAACAACACAGTAAGGGCCTGCGTGGCGGCGTATTTTTTGACGCAGACGTCGCACACTTCAACACGCGCTTCAAACGAGATTTCATAACTTTGCACTAGCTTTTTGAGAATTTTCGGCGTGACCCAGTCTAACTCTTTAGTCACTTTTTACGTACCACTACCACAGCATTATTCCAAGCAACATTGTAATGTAAAATGTACCTTCAGGTCTCAAGTACCTTCATACGCTGCTTTTTAGGTAAACACAGTAAGAAGGCACGCCGAAGTTTGGAAGCATTAGCGACTCCCGTCACCCGGGCTATCAGAGGAAGCTATTGTACTTGTATATAGCCTTACGTAAGGTTAAGTACTAACTCAAATCCCTAGGACATAAAGGCATCCTTATTTGGAAATGAAACGCGTATAATTATGCTGTTTGTTCAAAAATTATATGCAGACTCGACAACTCGGTCCTTATGATAGCGACTGAATCTAACACAAAATCCTACTAATGCAATCAATGTGACAGTTTGTATGTGAGAGCGTCTTCTTCTTACTCTTTCGCGTTAAAACAGCTTGAAGGATTGGATGTAGATAGTTGAATGTCTATTTTATCCTGATTTTTCTGCAGGATAGGGACAAAAAAAAACATAGGATTAGAAACATTAAGTTCGGCGTTTTGGTGTTTTTACACAAAGTCAATAAAATCGAAAATGTAAGTTTTGGGTTTTCCCATGGGATTTCATAGAACCCACGGTTATGCCATTGCAATTGGTAAAGGTAAGTAATAATATAACCTAAGAATTCCAACAATAGCAACTGTCACTAGTCGATAGAAGTTGGTAGAATTCGATTTGCAAGATTCAAATATATCTTGGAAGTCACATTGCAAGTTAAATAAAAGTAGCTTGTACAAAATTACGCACGTTTTTCATCATCCCAAGTAACAAGACTATACAAAACAACAAATAAGACAATATAACTTTCACTTCTAGTTTCTAAATTAAAATTTAGATCCCCCTCCTTAAAAGCCTTACAGCTAAGTAACGCGAGCCAACAATACTCGTACCGAGCCGCGAGACCGTCCCCGACTACCATCTCACGGGTAATTTTTTAGCAGAATCTTTGCCCCTTTGTAAATAGAGCCTCAATGGAGTTGTTTAATTGGACGATTTCGCTGAAACACCCGGGGGCTGCTACGAAATTCGAAAATCGAAGTTCGTATCGTACCCTCCCTCTCACTCTCATATTAAATAATATAAGTGTCAGCGGGACGGCAAGATACAAAGTTGGAATTTCGCACTTCGTAGTATAGGGCCGGACGGCCAGCTCTAATGATAGAAAAGCCCGGAGTAATTAAAACTTTTTTACTGACTAGGATGTCCCAGGTTTTTTTAGTATTACGTTTCCTTTGAGCAAATTGAGTCGTGCAGCTAATGAGTTTGTAAATATTTAAAGAACGAATCTGACTTGTAAATCAGGTTAGAATTTTATTTGAATTATTAATAGCCACTTTGTGTAATCCCGGGCGGGTAATTAGCGACATTTTACGTGTTGCAACTGACACTGTGATTATGTTTGCGCCAAGGTTTTTATTTAAGTTAGCCTTAATCCGCCGCTTTCGGGATATTATTACTCGTACTAAATTCCCCACGGGAAATTTCGAAAATTACACGTGGTGTTCATTTAGTACGCAGTACGCAGTAGACGCAATATCCGCACATAATGTTATATCTTAGACGCAGCGGTAGAGATTACGAGGAATTAACATGCGTATCTATGTAGGTATACCCAGATAACATGAGCATATCGGAATAAAAAGTAGCCATATTATACAAAATGTCGATTAAATAACTGAAAATCTGAAAGTAGGTAGTTTGTTCAGAATCGAGAAGAGGATCGATTACACCATACTGTAAACCTGCTTTTTTTTTTAAATCCCTCTTATACTGTGCCCAGTCTAAAAATTCACAAATGCATCATGCGAATAAAAGTACTTTCAATGATATTTAATCTCAGCCACATGCGAATCTGCATTAATATCTGCAACAACGGAGCGCGCAAGAATACCTGTAGGTCGGGGTACTACGAAACTCTCAAATCGAAGTTCGTATCGCACCGTTCCTTTCACTCGCGTATTAAATTACACAAGCGTCAGCGGGACGGCAACATACGAAGTTCGAGTTTTGCGCTTCGTGGTATAGAGCCTGACACGTCCTAGCGGCCCTAGAAATAAAGTAGTGGTAGGCGCACGTTGGTCCCTTCACGTACTTACCACACGTTCCTCAGTGGATAAAAATAGCACTTACCTAATTTAGATCCACAGACGTCTTACGTAAAAGACAGCTAGAAAAAACAACTATGAAAATAGTGTTGATTTCGTGTTTATAGGTAGGTATTATAAGTTTTTGTATTGATTTGTGGTGTGCAATAATATATTGAATAAATATTATTACTTATACATTATTGTTTAAAATTCGATGGCTCATAAACTATTATTTTAGTTTAAGCTTTTCTATTATCATTGAATACGCCATAGAGCACGACGGATAGCCGTTGGGACCGAAAAGTTCTTGAATGGAGGCCGCGGATCGGCAAGCGCAGCGTAGGACATACACCAACGAGATTGATGACCTGATTAAACCCGCAAGCTCTCGCAGGCTGCTTGTAACCGAAGCAACTGTAGGTCGATAGGGGGAGTCTTGTGTTATCTAATAGTGATATTCATCTGATATGGTGATGGTTATTATAATAAGGTTTTATCATGTCTGAAGCGCGCATAAGTTACATCATTATCATCATCATCATGTCAGCCGAAAGACGTCCACTGCTGGACATAGGCCTCCCCCAAGGCTCTCCACTCAGACCGGTCTTGTGCTTTCCGCATCCACCGCGATCCCGTGATCTTAACCAGGTCGTCGCTCCATCTTGTTGGAGGTCTACCGACAGCTCGTCTCCCGGTCCGCGGACGCCATTCGAGAACCTTCTGACCCCATCGGCCATCAGTCCTGCGAGAAATGTGCCCCGCCCACTGCCACTTCAGTTTCGCAATTCTTATGTTACATAGTCTATTATTAATACGGTCTGTAATCGAGCCAAAGGCACTGGATCCAGGACATAACGCTAACGGAGACCCTTCCTTGCCTTTATTAACTTCGTAAACCGGTGTCACGAGTCTTGGCCGAGTGCTTGCAAATTAATAAACTTTGAATAATGATCGTGCGACCGCGAGCGGTCAACGTTCAAGAACCATCTGGGTATCTAACGTATCAGATTGTATATCTATACACCACGAAGATACCTACATACAGCACGCTGTGGAGGAATAAATGTGTACCTAAAATAATAAATAGAAATCTCGTGCTGTCATAAAAATCCCTCGTCCAAGGCTCGGTTATACTTTTAAAACTCTACTTGGGAAATCATCTCATAGCATTAGATCTTTCGTGTAAGTCTAGCGTTTCTAAATTATCAGACTGAGCTTTCCAAACAGCTACAATTCAATATTTATTGCTAAAATTGTCTCGACGTCTCGATCACATTGCAGCGCCCGGGGCTTCGAGTTGACTGAAGTGTAAGGTACCACGTATTGACATCTATTACGGTACGTATTTATATTTATTTATTTATTTCTTTATTCTTTACTAGCTTAAGCCCGCGACTTCGTCTGCGCGGATTTAGATTATCGCGCGGTGGCGCCCTCTACCGCAATAAAAGGTATCCTATGTTGATCCTTGGGGTTCAAACTACCTATATACCAAATTTCATCAAAATCGGTTCAGTGGTTTCGACGTGAAAGCGTAACAGACAGACAGACAGAGTTACTTTCGCATTTATAATAATATATTAGTAGGGATTGCTTGAAAATAATGTTACAAAAGGTCTTAATTTAACAGTTAATAGTTCATACATAAATATATCTCGATGGTATCACATTTTGTTTAGGGCGCGAGTTTTTTCGGCCTAACCGCACCTAATTATCCTGTACTGATACACACACAACACTCCTCGACGGATCTCTGGACATCTGTTTGAATATCTTGTGACATCGCTATGAGGCAACAAATACCAGGTGGCATTAATGAGATGTCACAAGACTTGGTCAACCTAATGGCGTCTTTTCTTAACCGTAAAAACAAGGAAAGTCAACTGGAACCCAATATCACATTCTATTCGTGCACTTAAAATACTGTTTTACTTAAGATGGCGCAGTTAGGTAGCAGCAGAACTTGATCAATCAAACTGAATTAAGAACTGTCGCAAGTGGTATGAACATGATATAGTAGCGATTAAGATTCGATCGTTAATTCCTCGAAGATTGATATGATCAACACGGTATTTGACAACTTCTTTTAGCACATCGTATAAGTATCCATACTTCCATACTAATATTTACATGTGATTATTTGTCGCGTCATGAAATTAACAAGAAATCAGTTTTGTCAAGAAATTATTAACACTAAGAACGAGATCATAAACTGCAGAAAACATCCAAAATTTCTTGAGGTCAGGAAAAAGTCACAAAATCTTGTGAGGAAAAAATCATAACTTTGTAACTACCTACATCGAAACTTTCTATTGGATCCAACAACAAAGATTATCTGACTTTTTATCAACATTACTACTAGATTTTGTATATATTTAAACACAATATTACTTACTTTTTTTGTTGAAATAGCGTCAGGAAATAAATCTATATAGACTAAGACATCTGAAAATGGACAACTTTTTGAGAAATGGTCATATGCCTGATGAAAAATATCAACTTTTATTCCACAAAACAAAGTAACATGACAATGAAACTCTTAAAACCCAAACAACTGGGAGCTCATTAGCAATCCGGTCACGGTCCGAGGTTTAACGCGAAAAACTCCCCGCCGATATATTCCTGCTCTATGAAATGAATATTAAATCTGCCGCGTGCTGTGCGGCGCGATGGCGGATTTACACGCGCGTTACTGCGTGAGTTACGACCGGCGCGGCCGTATGGGAGCTACAATCATCTCTGATAAAGAAATAGAAGGTAACACACAAACACAAACACACACCCTTTCACATTCACAAACGCTAGACTAGACATGCTTCTTTAAGCTTTTTTTAGTGAGGCACTTTGGTATTCATTTTTGACAAGCACAAAAAGTTCACAGACGCGTGTCTCAAGCGGATAGCACTTGCGCTCGCACTGTTCCGAACCGGTCCGAGATATCGGTTCCGTGAGCAGTGTCTATGTGTGCGTTGTTCGAGCGCACTTGTATGTAGGTTGAATTCTGTACCTATCTGTTTTATGCTGTAGTAGAAGACAACCATCGACACGAGCACATGTGCTAGGATAACTTCGTTTGGTGGGATCCCAATAAGTTATCTTTATCCGTAAGCCATTTGGTATGTCTAATTCAGCCACTATTAAGCCTGGGGTTTATCATAATTGATTCATTACTTCGGCTTAGAGGCGCACGTTCGAAACAAATAACCTTGACACACCCAACACTAAACTCAGCCTCGCAAACCCAAAGAGAACATTTTTGAGCCTCACCAATTTTCCAGGCTCAAAACATGCCTCGAAGACCTCCTTGTCACTTTCGACTTACTCGGTAGAGTATAAAGTGTTCCACTGCCGCGAACCTAATACTAATGGCACGCCAAGTCAAAGGCTTGAGAGCGAACGCTAACTTGAGGCAACTTTTTTATTGCAGGCTAAGTTCAGACCTCTGTCGAGTTAGCCATAAAGATAATTGGATCCAACAGACACAATAATCCTACACGAAGTATGATATAATAAGTACATTGTTAGGCAAAAGGACTCCAGTTTTACACAATATCTTACATCCTCTTGGATTTTAATCAATAAAATTGTATGCTGGCACAATAGTCGAATGTACTTTATAAACTGACGTTCAAAAATATAGTTATTGCCCTGATTATATTCCACTTATGATAAAGTTCTGCACCATTACTGCGTAAGTTTGAAAAGCTAGGAACAACTCGCAATAATCTATGGCGAAAATAAACTTTAAGTGCTTGGCGTGCACTTGAAATTCGAGCTGTCATTTGTAAACAGATAAAGTAGACAAACATTTTTTAACTTTATCACCTAGTATCTAGCACATTAAGATACTGATAAGTACTGAAAGTCCCATCGGATTGACGAATATTGCTGAAAACATTCCCAGTCCCCATCAGCAGTGTCGGCTATCAGTCTGGCAGTCTGAGACGGTTACATGGTAATTGTCGTCATTCTGACTAGAATGATGGATTGAAATGTCAGACTGAGCGTGTAACCGATGTCTTACCTTACGGTCAGTTTACACCATGACAGGATGCGACGCGACACGGAACTGTTAAGAGGATAAGTCAAATATAATGCTCGTTAGTGTATTTTACCCTTGTTCCTTACAGATAACCATGACCAGATAACTGGTAATCTGTGAAGAATTTTTTTCTTTACTCACTGTAACGTGCAGCTTAAAGTCGTGATGTAAATTGACCCTTAGACTCGAGATTATTTTATATTTTAAAAGAAAAGTCCTTTTAAGATCGACTTGGTTTTATTGAGCCAAAGCATAGACAAAACATAAGATGTAAAAAAAAGGATACAGAAAAGCATCATAGACAAATCAGCCAGTATGCAACATGCCCTTCTTTTTTTAAAAAAAAAATTAAACACTGACACACGTCAAATCAAAAGTCATTTGACATTTGGGCAATTGCATAGTGTCAAACAAAATACACAATTATTATTGTTAATTTCTTTTTTAGAAAACTATTAACATTAACTGTTGAAGTTGAACATTAACTGTTTATTATTATGATCTTGCAGGTGTTATAAAATCTTGAGATAGTGTTATTATGGAGAAGTACTGTGAAACAGTGATACAGTGAACGTACAAATCATAACACAAACATTGACATCATAATTACTTATAAGTACTCAGTGAAATTTTGTAAATAATTCTTTAAACTATTAAATTTATAAATCTAGTCTTTGTGGTTTCCTTACTAATCTACCTGACCTTGTTCTATAGCTTCCAATAGGTGTTCTACAAGCTACAGCATTAGATTCGTTTACATTTGGTGCAGGTGAATTTATTTTCTTTGGACTGTCCTGACTGTTGAATGGAAATGAATTATAGTACATTTTACTATTATTCAGATGGTCCTTTATTTGCGGACGGTATATATGTTGCTGATTTCTTCTGTATAAAACATTATTATCATCCTTTACAATGAAAGAACGAGGATGGTTAGTTTTTGAAGTTATCATACCCTTATGCCAAGTCTTATCATTAGGATTCCTTTTGAAATAAACAAAATCATTAGGTTTCAAACATTGGTCTATACCTTTTGTAGCATGCTGATTATAGTAAGCTTTAGTTTTTTCGAAATTTTGACTCTTTAGCTGTGAATGTAATTTGAAATTGACTGCCTTAGGCACTGGTCCCACCGGCGGCTACAAACTATTAGCGAGTAAAACTATAAACTACAAACGAGTGGGCGAGAGGCGAGAAGCGAGTATAGTTTTGCTAGTTTAGACGCTCGGCTATAAGCGAGTGTTTGCGTGCGACGGGCGATTACTCGCTGCACTAGCTCAGCCGGGGGGCTATTCTCCAATGACCTATACGATGTACAGTCGAGGTCGAATATAGTTAGTGTTTAATTTTGTAACTAAGGGACCCCATACATCCCTGTATTATTATTTAATGTAATTTTTTGTTAAATTGTTTACTGTAGTTTTTAAGTATTTTATTTGTAATTATTTTATTTTGAAAAAATGACTTTCTGCCAAGTTTCTTGCGGCGCATTCTTCTTGGCAATGATGGTCTTTCCGAAAGCGCTGGTAGTTTAAAAAAATGACGTGTAAAAGTGCCCATTGCGGTCTATTTACTGAATAAATGATTTGAATTTAAATTTGAAAATACATTTTCACCACACTAGCTAGTTTGAACTCACTGTATTCTTTTCTGAAATAATTATTTTTTTGCATCCAAATTTTTCTTGTCATTCTTTTTAAAATATTCCTTTTTTTCTTCCGTCTCTTCAAAATTGCCACTGCCACTACACACACGCTTTTATAAAATACATCATCATCGTCATCCGAACTTGACAACAAAGATAGTTCGTATGATTGTTTTAAATTCACTGTATATACGTGCACTCGCATCCACTTTGAAAGGAAGAATGATCGCTCTGATCGCCAAGCAGGCTTCGGCGAGTACCGTTGAGCTAGTTTTATAGTCGATAGCTTATCGCTGCGGTCAACTAGTAAACAGTGGTCCCACCGCCAGCTATCGGCGAGCTCGGCGGTCAACTAGTAAAATTCTGTACTAGAAACAGATGACAATCGGCGGGTGGCTAGTAAACAATTGTATGGAATTATCGCTTACTCGCCGGGCGGTGGGAGAGTATCCTCGCCGGCAGTGTGAACAGCCAGCTATGAACTATAAAAATATAACTCTCTCTTTTATGTACACGGAAGCGATTATCTTTTGTTCGTTTCTTGGGCTAGAAAATAGCCGATAGCTCATAGCTTACTAGCTCGCGGTGGGACCAGTGCCATAAGCGAGTGTTTGCGTGCGACGGGCGATTACTCGCTGCACTAGCTCAGCCGGGGGGCTATTCGCCAATGACCTATACGATGTACGTCGAGGTCGAATATAGTTAGTGTTTAATTTTGTAACTAAGGGACCCCATACATCCCTGTATTATTATTTAATTATTTTTTTTGTATTTTTTTGTTTAATTGTTTACTGTAGTCTTTACGTATTTTATTTGTAATTATTTTATTTTGAAAAAATGACTTTCTGCCAAGTTTCTTGCGGCGCATTCTTCTTGGCAATGATGGTTTTTCCGAAAGCGCTGGTAGTTTAAAAAAAATGACGTGTAAAAGTGCCCATTGCGGCCTATTTACTGAATAAATGATTTGAATTTAAATTTGAAAATACATTTTCACCACACTAGCTAGTTTGAACTCACTGTATTCTTTTCTGAAATAATTAATTTTTTGCATCCAAATTTTTCTTGTCATTCTTTTTTAAATATTCCTTTTTTTCTTCCGTCTCTTCAAAATTGCCACTGCCACTACACACACGCTTTTATAAAATACATCATCATCATCATCATCCGAACTTGACAACAAAGATAGTTCGTATGATTGTTTTAAATTCATTGTATATACGTGCACTCGCATCCACTTTGAAAGGTAGAATGATCGCTCTGATCGCCAAGCAGGCTTCGGCGAGTACCGCTGAGCTAGTTTTATAGTCGATAGCTTATCGCTGCGGTCAACTAGTAAACAGTGGTCCCACCGCCAGCTATCGGCGAGCTCGGCGGTCAACTAGTAAAATTCTGTACTAAAAACAGATGACAATCGGCGGGCGGCTAGTAAACAATTCTATGGAATTATCGCTTACTCGCCGGGCGGTGGGATAGTATCCTCGCCGGCAGTGTGAACAGCCAGCTATGAACTATAAAAATATAACTCTCTCTTTTATGTACACGGAAGCGATTATCTTTTGTTCGTTTCTTAGGCTAGAAAATAGCCGATAGCTCATAGCTTACTAGCTCGCGGTGGGACCAGTGCCTTAGGCTTTAAATTTGTCACTTTAGTTGGTAATTTAGTTCGTAACTGTCTTGACATTAACAACTGAGCAGGCGAACTAAGATTACCTCTTGTGGAATTTCTGTACTGTAAAAGACCTATGTATGGATCCGTACCGGATTCCTCACACTTTCTGAATATATTTTTAACTATTTTGACAGAGACTTCAGCCAAACCATTGGATCTGGATAAGTATGGACTTGATGTTATGTGCTCAAAATCCCAATTTAAAGAGAATATTCTAAATAATTGAGAATTGAATGGTGGACCATTATCAGTCAATAATTGTAATGGAATGCCATGACGAGCAAAAATAGACCTTAGGTGTGTTATTACAGCATTGCTATCACTTGTATTTGGCAAATGTGCCACTTCAATGTAATTAGAATAGAAATCTACCACTAGCAGGTATTTTCTTGACTTGTATTCGAATAAATCAGCTGCTACTTTTTGCCAAGGATAAATAGGTTGTTCATGAGACATAATAGGATCTTTTGGTTTATTATTCATATACATAACACATTGTTCACACTGTTTTATTTTAGACTCAATATCACTATTGATATTTGGCCAATAGACGGTACCTCTGGCTTGACTTTTGGTTTTTTCAATACCTAAATGCCCTTCATGTAAAATAGACAGAATTTCAGATCTCATGGACATTGGAATGATGACACTTTGACCTTTGAATATCAAGTTATCTACTACATGAATCTCATCCCTGATGTTCCAGTATGGAGAGACTAGATGGTCAATTTGTTTTTTACAGTTAGGCCATCCATTTTGGAAGTAAAATTTTAATTTTTGTAAAGATTCGTCTTTGTTAGTATGTTCCAGGATTTTATCTAATTTAGCTTTAGTTATGGCAAGATGTGAAGTTAGTAAATTGACATGAATTTCTACATCTTTTTCCAAATCGTCTAAATCAAATTGACCATTGTCAGATTTATTTTCTATAGGTGCTCTTGACAATGTATCTGACACATACATTTGTGAGCCCTTAGTGTAAGAGACTATCAGGTGATAAGCTTGAAGAGTGATCATCATTCTTTGCAATCTAGTTGGAACATCTGATAAAGGTTTCTTAAATAATGTAACAAGAGGCTGATGATCAGTCTCCACATGGATAATGTTGCCATATAAGTATTGATGGAACTTTTTCGCACCAAACACTATAGCATAGAGTTCCTTTTCAATTTGGGCGTAATTTTCTTGTGACTTGGTCAATGACTTAGATGCATATGCTATGGGGTTTGTGCCATGAAATATTACAGCACCTACAGCTGATTTCGAGGCATCTACAGACATCCTGATTGGTTTCTTAATGTCAAAATGGGTAAGAACTGGTGCTTTGCATATCAGTGACTTTAATCTAGCGAATTGTTTTTCATGTGCAGGCGTCCATTGCCAAATAGTTTGCTTTTTAATGAGATCTCTAAGTATGCACGTTTCTTCCGCTAAATTTTGAATGTATTGGCCTAGATAATTTATCATCCCAAGGAATCTTTGCAGTTCCTTGACATTTGTGGGACTGGACATATCTAGAATAGCTTTAACTTTGGACTGATCTGGTGAAATTCCATTTTTGTTGAACATGTGACCTACATAGTACACTTCAGACATATTAAATTGACATTTCGACTTATTGAACTTGATGTTGACCTCCTGAGCTCTCTTAAAAAGATTCTCTAGCCTTTCGTTATGCTCAGCTTCTGTTTTACCATATACTAATAGATCATCTATGAAAATTTGGACACCAGGTAAATCACCAAATAATTGTACCATGGTTCTTTGGAAAATTTCAGAACTTGAATTGATCCCAAAAGGAAGTCGAAGGAATTTGTACCTTCCAAATGGTGTATTAAATGTGCATAAGTCACTGCTTTCCTCATCCAAGGGAATGGTCCAAAATCCTGAGCTAGCATCCAGTTTACTAAAAACTGTTGCTCCTGCTATATTTGAGCGTAAATCATTAAATGTAGGAAATGAGTAGTGAGGTCTTTTTATAGCCTCATTTAGATTACGCGGATCAAGACATACTCGAAGAGTGCCATTTGCTTTTTCGACAAGAACAATTGAGCTAACCCAATCTGTAATTTTCTCAACTTTTTCTATGACTTTTAATTTTTCCATATTTTCTAATTCTGTTTTTAGACGAGATTGTAGAGCAAAAGGTATCCTTCGAGCAGCATTAATTTTAGGCTTAACACTAGGATCTACATCCAAATGTGCTTTGACAGGTATACATCCTAATCCTTCAAAAGTATGTTGATACTTATCAATAATATTTTGTACTGACCTTGACTTTAGACATGACTTCTTAATATTTTGACAGTTATTTTTATCCTTTATGCCTAGAATTCTTTTTACAATACCATAATCCTCACAAGTTTTCTGGCCAATTATGGTTTGACATGGTGAGTTTGCTACTGCAAAATAAACATTCGCAGTTACATTGTTAGAGAATGTGCACTTTAGATAGCACCCTCCAACAACTGGTATTGGGTCACCTGTAAAAGAACAAAGTTTGTGTTTCGCATTGAGTATCGGGATATTATTCTGAAGACTGTTCAATGTGAACTTTGAAATTACATTTATTTCGGCACCTGTATCTATTTGACATACTAACAGCCTTATTCATAAAAAGTTAGAGCCTCCTTGAAGGCTCCTTGATGTCCCGATGCTAAAAAACGTGATTCATAAACGTCTGTTAGCGCTAATCAGTTGATCAAGGCTCTGCTAAAGTTAGAAGACCGTAGACCCTCCTTTATCTCTCTGCTAAGTCACAAAATGGCCGCCACAAATTTGAACAGCTGACTTTGACAAGAGCAAAAAACCATACCGATGATATTTTTATGGAAGTTTACGCAAAGATTAAAAAAAAATCAGGAAAATTTATTTTCAGGAATTTTTATGTAAAAATCCTCTAATAATATGAAAAAAATAAAATTACGATGATTAAAATAGTTACGGCTTTTTGCACTTAGTTTAGGTCTACTAAAACACGCGGATCGGAAATGGCGGGAAAACAAACATCTCTGCTGTCACTGCTGTCAATTTTTTTTTTTTAATTCTCGATAAGGCTATTTTTTGTCTTTGATTTGTCAAGAGTGCCAACATAACGCGTCTAATCAGTCTATCAGCAGCTCATCAGCTAGCAGACTGTTAACAAGCGTTTATGAATCATACTTCTTGACAAACGTCAAACAAGCTTAATCAGTCTGTTAACTAACAGACTGATCAAGCCTCAATTAAGGATTTTTTATGAATAACGCTGTAAGTCTTTATTTAGGACTTTTATATTCAATAACCAATTATCATTATTTCTAGAGTGGTTACCTATGGCACCAATGACATAAGTATTAGCGCTTACCATGTTGACTCGGTTATTATTAAAGAAGCAGTATTTTTCGTAATGATTTCGACGTCCACATACTGTGCACTTGACTCCTCTTGCTGGACATTTGTAGCGATGGATTTGACCGCATCGGCGGCACGTAGTGCTGGGACTTCGATAAACATACTTTTGATGTTGACTTCCTGAGTGATGTGGTTTTCGCGACTCACTTCGTGGTGCTGGACTTTTAGGATTCCGGGGATATCTGGACTTTCGACGGCTTGTGTGTGGTTGTGATACGGCGTTGACGACTTCTTGTGGTGATTCAGAATCATTGTTGAGTTTTGCTGAACGCTCGTGTGACAATTTCATACTCTTAGCAATCATTAGACACTTATCTATGTCCAATTTGTCTTCCTGGAGCAATCTTTGCTTTACATTTTTGTCGTGAATTCCTATGACAAATTTGTCTTTTTTAACCCCCGACGGAAAAAAGGGGTGTTATAAGTTTGACCGCTATGTGTGTCTGTCTGTGTGTCTGTGTGTCTGTGTGTCTGTCTGTGTGTCTGTGTGTCTGTGTGTCTGTCTGTGGCACCGTAGCTCTTAAGCGGGTGGACCGATTTGAATGCGGTTTTTTTATTTGAAAGCTGGTTTTCTAGCGATGGTTCTTAGACATGTTTTATCAAAATCGGTTCAGCCGTTTCAAGATCATCAGCTCTTTTGTCCGCTGCGGTAGGAATCTTAGACGCATAATGGGTATTTACTTTACTTTCAAGCATATTTGGGAAGTAAAATTTGAAACACCCATGTATGCTATATGACTATGCAAGATTATGCAGTTCTCGGCCTGATGCTGCAGCCAGGATATCCAGAACACCAGTAGGTACACTCTTGATAAAACCATAGCAGATATATCGTGTTTGGATTCGTTTCGATCAGTTTTTGATTCTACATACAATGCAATGGTGGCAACAGGATGAGCTGATGCTGCAGCCAGGATATCCAGCACACTAGAAGACTTTAAAAAATAATAGCACACATGTTGTGTTTGGATTCGTTTTGATCAGTAATTGATTCTACATACAATGCAGTGGTGGCAACATGACGAGCTGATGCTGCAGCCAAGATATCCAGCACACCAGTATACCTACTCTTGAAAAAAAAATAGCAGACATGTCGTGTTTGATTCCTTTTGATCAGTATTTGATTCTACATACAATGCAATGGTGGCAACACGAGCTGAGCTGCAGCCAGGATATTCAACACACTAGTACACTTAAAAAAAAATATACCAAAGTTTAAAAAACATGAAATAAAAAAAAACTAAAATTAAAAATTTTAAAAACCCCCGACAAAAAAAACGCAAAAAAATAAATAAAAAAAAAACGAAAAAAAAGGCGCCAGAAAAGGACAACTAAAAAGTAAAAAATAATTATGCACTGCCTAGCTGTTGCCTGCGACTTCATCTGCGAAGAATTCGTTTATCCCTATCCCGCGGGGACTATGCTGATTTCCCGCAAAATTAGCCTAAGTTAATTTAGTACAAGTACCTAGTAATATTTTTTTTATCTAAGCGTCGTCGATGTCGGGGGACCGCTAAGGTTTTAAAAAATACAACATAATGTACTTTAGTTTCCTGTTAACCTTAGCGGTCCCCCGACACCGACGACGCTTAGATAAAAAAAATATTACTAGGTACTTGTACTAAATTAACTTAGGCTAATTTTGCGGGAAATCAGCATAGTCCCCGCGGGATAGGGATAAACGAATTCTTCGCAGATGAAGTCGCAGGCAACAGCTAGGCAGTGCATAATTATTTTTTACTTTTTAGTTGTCCTTTTCTGGCGCCTTTTTTTTCGTTTTTTTTTTATTTATTTTTTTGCGTTTTTTTTGTCGGGGGTTTTTTATGAGGCTATCCTTGAGTGTGCTGAACTCACAGGAGTTGCTTAAATTGGTGAGAACTGTGACATACTCCTCAAAGTCTTCATTAGGATATTGATTTCTTGAGAAGAAATTATACCGTTCAACAGTAAGATTTTTTAGTGGATTTAATTTTTCGTCAAATTTTTTAATGACATTTTGTAGTGTAACGGTTTTTCGATCTAGTGAAAATGAATTGAATATATCGAGACCCTGGTCGCCGATGAGATTCAGAAATATAGCAACCTTTCTCGGCTCCGGCAGTTCACACAAATTATTAGCTTCAATATAAATTTCGAATTTTAATTTCCATGTCCGCCATCTTTCTGGAACTTGATTGTCGATTTGTAATGGTCGAATGGAACCAATTATTGTGTGATCTTTTTTGTTCTTCTCTTCTGGCTCATCAATCATTTTAATCACTGACTATTAATATGTATTTTGTTGAAGTTATCCCACTTCTGACACCATATTTTATATTTTAAAAGAAAAGTCCTTTTAAGATCGACTTGGTTTTATTGAGCCAAAGCATAGACAAAACATAAGATGTAAAAAAAAGGATACAGAAAAGCATCATAGACAAATCAGCCAGTATGCAACAGAGATTTGTCTGCGAGAAACGTTTAAGTATAAGCGGCAGCGCGACGAGCGCCTCAAACAGCGCGAACTGCAACTCGTGAGAAGGTCAGGGGTGCCGTGGCGCCACTTTCCGCCGCGCCTAACGACTGCCGGTGCTATAGGGCTGTCACATTTGTCACAAACTAACAACCGTTTGACACTGTACCTGTTTAACTAGGGGGAAATATAACGCTTTAAACTTTCGTGATTTTCATTCATAGTCAAAATACCACAACGGGGCTTATCTTATCACGCTAACACACATTGACACACATCTCAACACATTGACACAGTCCGTGCCAATAGTATGAAACAACAAGAAGTACTTATATTAAGCTTTGCTACACTTGTGTCACAGACGCCTCGTAAAATCAGCAAACCGGTATGAATCTAGTTGTTACGTACTGCCCTACGTTACGTATGCTGTTTGGTAACCCTACCGGATTCCAGAATAAGGGCTAGCAAGGCCTCGGTCGTGCTATACGTAAAACTGCTCCACACTCGCGTCTGCTGCCGTTGGAACAGCTTTAGCAAATAGTTTCTTTATTTTTGGAAATTTCTATTCCAATTGCAGGAATTGGTTTATATAAAATACAAAAAGAAGCATCAAACGCCACTTGAGCTAATGATTTCCATTAGAAGACAGGTTTTTCATCAAAGGGCTGCGCCCTGGGCCGCCGCCCGCTTTCTTTGTGATTCTAATTCGACCTCGCATCCAAAATCTCATTACGCGCTGCTCGCAGGCAAACACGGCAGGCGATTGTCTCGGTGTTGCCTGGATAGTTAAACGAAAGAGCTTTTTTAAACGGTATTATTTAATTACCTTGCCTGAAAGTGCAGATGACATTCATCGTTTTCGTAACTGACAACATTTTTAAGGACTAACAGCCTTATTCATAAAAAATCCTTAATTGAGGTTTGATCGGCCTGTTAGTTAACAGACTGATTAAGCTTGTTTGACGTTTGTCAAGAAGTGTTATTCATAAACGTTTGTTAGCAGTCTGCTAGTTGTTGAGCTGTTGGTAGACTGATTAGACGCGTTACGTTGGTACTCTTGACAAATCAAAGACAAAAATTGGCCTTATCGAGAATTAAAAAAAAGAAATTGACAGCAGTGACAGCAGAGATGTTTGTTTTCCCGCCATTTCCGATCCACGTGTTTTAGTAGACCTAAACTAAGTGCAAAAATCCGTAAATATGTTAATCATCCTAATTCTATTTTTTTTTTCATATTATTAGACGATTTTTAAATACAAATTCTTGAAAATAAATATTCCTGATTTTTTTTTAATCTTTGCGTAAACTTCCATAAAAATATCATCGGTATGGTTTTTTGCTCTTGTCAAAGTCAGCTGTTCAAATTTGTGGGGGCCATTTTGTGACTTAGCAGGGAGATAAAGGAGGGTCTACGGTCCACTAACTTTAGCAGAGCCTTGATCGACTGATTAGCGCTAACAGACGTTTATGAATCACGTTTTTTAGCATCGGGACATCAAGGAGCCTTCAAGGAGGCTCTAACTTTTTATGAATAAGGCTGTAAAAGTTTATCCCTGTGAGGCTCAAATCAAGTCAAAGGAATGGTGGTTTAGGTTTTGGCATTACATTTAAACATCTTGAACAATAACCTTTGCGTCCTGACCTGCGTCTATAAAATAAAATACCAAATATAATCAATACTTTAGCTAATAATATAATTTTCACGGATATCGTTGCCAAGTCTAAAATAATTTCGCATTTCACATTTCTCTCTCTATTTTGCCTGTCCAATACCCACAAGATTCATTCATAATGAATCTCATTAAGAAGTTCTTCCAATAAATATAATAAAAAGATAAAAATATATAATGGTCTTGCTCGAGGGAAATCAGCAATTTTCTAAGAAGTTTTATTATTTGATTGGGAGATGTAAGAGTTATTAAAATAATCGTACATAAATATGTATAGCATGAAGCTTTTATTAAGTATGTCTCAAGATGTAAATTGATGCATACGATGTGCTTAGACTGAATAAGGATCATTAGGAACCCAGATTTTTTTTTTGGTGGCATTGCGTAGACAGACAAAGCTTTTTTTGACCAGGTGGAAAAAACAATCCACTTTCCCAACCTTCTATTACAATTTACCCCTGAACAAATATATATCAAGTTCTCAATTACCCCTTAGTAACAGTGCAGTGCGACCTTAACGCAAGGTTTAAAAACCCACTGCCTAGTGCCATCTTCTACGTTACCCCCACGAAACTCAGTTTTATACCTTTTTGATACTTACCCCTAGGTTTGATGATGTGTTCTGGAAAGTATTTCAACAATTGCGATTTCACATGCCCCCGCTCCGCTTCTACGGAATCGTAAAGCGGAACGTACAGAAACTGTCCAGATGAAAATTTAAGAACCCTAAGTAAATCATAAATTTAGCCAGCCAGACACTATCTTGAAAATTTCAAGTAATATTTCAAAAGATAGTATAGTAGGTATTACGATATTCTCGTAACTTCGCCCACTTAGACCATTCAGTTTGGCATTTTGGCATTAGATTATTTCAGTGCATGCATTATTAAATTTGAATAGGTTTTTTTTTCATAATTACACCATGGTCTCCATTCACATTGTATGAAGATATCCTGTGCAAAATTTCACAATAATTATATCTAGGCTTTAGCAGTTCTATTTCGGGTTTTCACATAAGTATGGGTGATCACAATCGCATGGGATTATCAGAATAAATAAATAATGTAATGTGTTGGCAGAGCTCCTTTTTTTCTTTTGTGTTAATGAACAGGACATCTAATGTGTACGAAAACCTGTAACAGTAGGTACTAGTGTAAATGAGCAACCACGATACTAATTACGGAGTTCTTATGACAATTTAGCAAAATCTCGGAACTTCAATCAACTGTCACAAGGGGAGGCCTATATCCATCAGCGGACGTCGACATGATGATGATGATGATGTCATAACTAAGGCTCCGTTTCCACCAGCGATGTGCTCTGCGAGGATAGGTAATTGAAGCGTTTCTATTGGTTCATCAAAAACACATTCCTCTCAACACATCCTCGCAAATCTTTCGTGGAAACGCAACCTAATGGTCGACACGAGCGAAGCCTAATAAAGGCTAGTGCATCATAAAGACGGACAGTACAAACCTCGCCCAATAAAACCTTTCGTTGACAAACTGCGCCGCGTCCACGAGCACCCCAAACCATTAAAACGTCGAGCGCGAAGCAACAAGCGACAAAGTGCGACAAAGTGCAGCTCGTTACACCTGCGACGCTCCTGAATAATGCAGCCAGCCTCGCTGCCTGCACGATTGTGGAACGTTCTGATGCACTGAAGACCATCTCATCAAACAACTATAGATCAAGATTTACGCGCTTCAGTATTACTAACTTAGAATCCGTAACGTGCCTTTTGACACATACGGAAACCTTAAAATACTAGTAGGAATTATTATGAATTTCACCGTATTAAATATTTATTGACACCGATAGACTGTTACAAGCGGAAGCAAGAGTTTTTGCCTTATCATCATCATTATCATCATCGTTCATAAATACTTGTTATAATGTAAATGAAATAGACAAAGATAAGACTTTGATCATCATGTCAGTCGAAAGACGTCCACTGCTGGACATAGGCCTCCCCCAAAGCCCTCACTCAGACCGGTCTTGATCACCTCGCCTATAAATATCCCACTAGGCATAAACCTTCTCCCAGAATGAGAGGGCTTGGGCTGTAATCCTCAGCACTACCCAGCATACTTTGGGAACTTCTGACACACCATTGCTTCACAGATGCAGTTTTTCACCACAACAAACAAGAACGACTACTTTTTTCCATAAACAAATAATTTTAACGTACCTAATGCAATTCGTACGTACAGCGCCTTCTCATGCATCGAAAAGTATTCCATCAATAGAATCGTAATGGAGACTGGCATATCGAACATTGATATACCATAACTGAGCTTCGAATCCCTAAAGCAATAGCCGTTGATTGTATGGCGTGTTTGTATGAGACCCGCGGGAGCAGCGAGCGCTCGGTACGATTAGCCAGATGCGTCGATATGTAAGCGGTGTTGGTACAGCTATTTTGTCATAGTTAGTCTATGACAAAATAGCTCCCAAGCAGCCAATAGAGAATGGTGGAGAAGAATCGCGCCAGTGACGGCAGTGGCCGGCGAACCCACATTATTACAACTACAGTTGCAATAGTGAATGAATTAAACTCACTTTTTGTCTGTCCCTGACTGAATGCTCCTCTCATCCACTCAAAAGTTGACTGGAAGAGATCCCTTAAATGTATAAGTTCGTCTTTGTATATATTTTTTTTATTTTTGTCAATTGTGTTTTACTTATTTTGTACAATAAGGAGTTTACAAACATACTTTCCATTACAATTAACTAAGCTCTTTGGCTAAGATTGGTTTTTGGAGTCTTTTTTTTATTTTTTATTTCAACTCCAAATTTTGTTACTTTTACGGTCATCCCGTAATATCCTCATCGTTAGTACAAACTGAAATATAGATGCACAAAAAACCCAGAAAAAGAGACTGAAGATTTTCTGTCGCTGCTCAAGTGACTAAATAAGAAATAAACAAGCTGAGATATGTGTGTGGTGCATAGGGCGAATACGTGTCTGTACTCTTGTCTAGTACAGTGTAGCAGTAACTACGGAGCCCGGAATGCTGAGGAAATGGGTACGATTCTCAGCGCCGGTCTCTTTTTCTGGTTTTTCTGTGGATCTAAATTTCAGTTTGTATTTTCGATGTAAACTCTTTGACCTTGCTTCACAGCTGCAAAAGCAAGTATCCTTATAATTATTAGTGTAAATAGTTCATTTACATGGACCACATTGAACCACCGCAAAATATCCCCAGAATCAGTTAACTAATTTGCTTTACGATGGAAATTCAATATTTCGGATCGACTGAACTGAATATCATTACGAACTGTCCTAATATATTCAGTTCAAAACAAAGAAGTACTAGGGCGATTTTGATAGTATTATATCATCCACATAATACTCTACACGTACACACACCATGTAACCTTCCTATGTCGTTAAGCCACTTGTGCCAGCTTTAATCGAACCTCGCCTGCCCGTATTCATCGTTATTCCATCAATACCCCAAATCCCCTTGACCGTTAATCATTGGCCGCTGGAAAGCACAATAAGTATGAATAATGTACAGTTTATACGCAAGGACAGTAAAACATCAAGGCCACAGTAAATTGGGGCGGAGGCTAAGGCTTAAGCAAGATAACGATAGCGCTATGCTCCCGCAAAAAAGTTTATAGTTCTTTGTCTTTATTAGCGCTCGCTCTGTAATGTTTGTCTTATCATACCATTACAATGTTATGTTACAATCTTTTATTAAACTTGCATTGTTCCGTATGTACGTATGAGTGAGCTTCAAATCTTAAAAGTAGTATTTGACACACTTCCGACGACACGATCGACTTGAAATTTGGTACTGGCAAGTACAGTTTTAAATATTTAAAAGTACTAGTGAAAAAAAAGCTCGTGTATCGGCCAAGTGGGTTGTCGGGCCACGCGGATTGTAGGGTTCCGTACTAATACGTGGCAAGTTTTGCACGACTATTACTCGTTATTGAAAATACAAAATTGAAACATAGATGCAGTGAAAAACCAGAAAAATAGACCAGCGCTGGGAATCGAACCCAGGTCCTCGGCATTCCGTGCCGCGTGCTACACCGCTACACTACCACTGGACTGGACTGGATTACTCGTTAATTTGCAAAGCCTACTAGGCTGCGGCTGCGATAGTGTTCATCCTTTAAAATTCATTGTAGGTATATCAATCATCACATCACAATGGAAGGGAGACACGCCTTTAACAAACATTTGAACTTTAAAGCCCAATATTTTGCAAACGGAACCCTAAATCGAAAAATAGTCTGAGAAAACTTATGTACATTAAATTTTCAATTGCCACTTAAGTTGTAATTAGCGACCAGCAGCCATTCCGCTTAATTAGCAATTCCTTCGCCTAAAATATCGCCATCCAACTTTAAAAAAAGGATAATTGAGTTTACGAATCCAGACGCGGTACGCAGATAGAAACCAGAACTAGCTACTAAAGAAACTTTATAATCACAGTAATAAAAGGTTAAATTGTAACTTCAGGCGACAATGTCTCAATTACGATGCAGACGCGTTATTTGTCGCGCGCGACACTGAAAGATGCGATGCATTCCGTTGCCCCTTGACGTTGTAACAACCAGTGTTAGAAGGTCTCTTCGCTGCTTTATTGACCACGGCACACAAGTTCACACCAGCTGGGCGGTTACGTATCAAACAACCGCCGTAAGAAGACGTTGAAGGCAGTAAGACGTTCTTTGTGATAAAGGTCAGTGTAATTTGGTCCTGTGTCCGAACACGTCTCTTTGCTAAGACTTACCAATGTGGGTTTTGTCTTGGGTTTGGAAGTAAATTAAGCACGTTCATTACCGCAGAACGTGACAATCTTGAGACTACTATCACCAAAGAAAATTTCACTGACTATCTAGAACACCTGTAGCTGTAGTTTTTGACTTGGGCTCAGTGTAGATTGGGAACATCATAAGCAGAAGATTGAATTGCTTCGCAAATATTTTAATGAAACAGAAGCAGAGCAGCCTTTGCTCTTCTTAAATTTTCTTTTCCCTACTTAGTGAATGTCGACTTGTGAATGCTAGAAGAATGAGGTGGAATGTGATCCACAAACACAATGCCATTGTTTTCAAGTAATCTTTATGACAGCAACCCTTCAATGTCAAGTCTATTTTCAGCCCAAACTAAGCACAAGCTACTTAAAACTTCAACTCATTTCAAGATAATTCCATCCAAACTAATGCATTCGCGAGACTGTCATAAAATCGAGTTATAACTAAAGCACCTGAAAGCAAAAAATCGAGAAATAAAGTATGAAGTGGTGCACATTTTCAAAGTGAATTTGTGAGTCCTTAATTTGATTATTTTAATTTTAAGTTGGTTCAGCCGGCGGCGAGTCTGCCCCCCGAGCGGGTTATGAGGAAAGTTGCTCAAAACTATATCGCTCATTTGTACGTAGGTATATCTTAATGAATGTTTAACGAGGTGTTCAAAAGGGTCGGAATAATCTTTGTACTAAAATCTGATGTAGAAATTGTAGAATGCCGTTGGGATTGATCCAAAAAGTTTGACTTTGAGATTAAAAGTGATAGTTTTGTTGTATTGTATTGTATTGTACTTCTGTCGAGTACACATAACATATGTTCTTTTAAAATCATTTATTCACGAAGGATGCAACTTGATCATCATGTTGGCCTAAAAGCAAAAAGTTAATCCACCTCTAGTCCAACTCAAACATTTTTTTATCCATAACTTCTATGGGGTACAGTTGTCTTTTGGCTATAAACTTGATGAAGGTCCATAAAGCCAATGTTGGAGGACGATGTTAACTTCAGATCAACTACACGACAGAACAAATATTTGACAAAGATGAAATTGGAGTAAAGAAAAAATATTTTTCACAAGCATAAGCGTTTTTTTGCTCATCGATTGTTTTTGATGGATTTATGTACAAGTACAGTGTCTATTTATACGATGCCTGTTGTGCTTTTTCAAAGATGATAATGAGTAGATATTATAGGGAATATTTGTTTAGTCGCATACATGATTTAGACTGCAGGTATGGTTGCAGGAATAGTTAAAACCATGTACTCACGTATTCAATACAATTCCCTGTAGCTAGTTTTGCTTGTTCCATATTATATTATTCTAAAAGCGTACAGCCGACATTGCAAGACATGCTACACGTTCGATGTCGAGGGGATGTTAGAGACTTGAAATCGTTGAGAGAATTGCACTGCGAGTTACTTGTCGTAGTAACAACGGCGAAATAACGACTGTGGATTATCAGATTGTACCTTAAGTCCAGAAAGATGTAACAAGCGACTCACAAACATAAGAATGATTTAAAAGCTTTAAACATGGAACTACCGTGAGACTGGCACACTGTGAAATAAAACGGATAAATCACATTTTTAATGTAGTTTAGCATACTCCTCGGCAGCTGCTACAAGACGCGCACAGCAGGGCTACTACGAAACGCGAAAATCGAAGTTCGTGTCGTGCGGTCCCTCTCGCTCTTGTATTAGTATAAGTGTCAGAGAGACCATACGACACGAACTTCGAGATTCGAGTTATGTGGTAGCCCTGCTGATGCTGAGCCGTGGCGTGAGCTCCTAGAGCAGGGTTTCTTAAGCTTTTTGCAGTCACGGACCACTTTCAATATTAAACTCAAACTAAAACTCACAACATTTATTGATAACAAAAACACAGTAAAAACATAAATAGGAGAAGAGAGAACAATTGGAGACGTTGTGCTGTAGTGTGATGCCGAAAGGACTCAGCTCAGCGTGTGCCGTAGCCCTGTAATCAGAGCTGCATCCCTGATTTTTAGCTGAACCCTTGTATTAAACAATTCCACGGACCCCTGTCAAGAAATATTTTTAGGCATTTCCTAATAAATATGTTAACAAACTGATCCACTACCTATTGGGGTCCTTGAACCCCACTTTAAAAAACCTTGTCCTAGAGGAAGGACCACGAGTTAGCTAAACTGTACTGAAAATAGAAATAGAAATAGAAATCGTTGATTTCTTAGAATATGGTAGGTACAGGCAAAACGGGTAAAACGTGAACTATTCGTTTTATTTCATTAAAGCAAATTTTGTAGCCCAATTAAGCGAGCTAATCTATATTGTTCAGTGTTTTCTTAAGGAATCACATTGTCTAACTTGCCAGAAACTTTTAAAACTAATCATAACGTAATTCAATAGGGTTGTAATCAATCAGTTTGGCCTAAATCTGTCAGAATTGCCCCCTATTGTCTACGTCCGTCCGCTCTTGAACGAAATCTCCTTTAGACATTTAAGACGTTACGAGAAATATCTTCCAAAGCATGCACTTTTCACTCAATAGGCAACATAAAATTCCAATTGACAACATTTCAAAAAAAAAAGCTATTTTGTTTTTTTGCGTTTATAATAGCTGGTGAAAAATTAGACTACCCGTATTTCTCGGTTTTCCTTTATTTTACGTAAATTCGTAATTATTAATTTATTAAAGAAATGGTCACTAAAAAGATCGTATATACAAAGTTAGGAATACTGATGTCGTAATCCTAGCATGAATTAAATTTAAAAAAGTGACTTTAAACAGAACTGTCATGTCACGTCATTGTCAATGTCAACCCTTCGTTGCCGTTCGTTCACGAATTAATTTTTGTTGTTTTGCGTTTGCTGCTTTTAAAGAGTATTAGTTTGGTATTAGTTTAGTACCTATTGAGAAACATCCTTTGAGTTTCTTTCTAATTTCTAACAATGATTACCGAAAGAAAGTATCACCAAGATCCTTTTACAACTTGTTTCGTCCCAAGTTGCAAAACACGGCGTTAATGGAAAAAGCTAAGCACTTTTTTCATATTCCTCGTACATGTCATGTACATGTAGATTGGAATGCATGGTGTTCGATCCTAATTATAAAGGGTTCGAAAAGCGCAATCTATATATGTGAAGATCATTTAAATGTAAGTACGTAAGACGTATTAAAGTCGTTGTAAATTATTTAATAAATGTTTTTAAATCTTTAATTGTACATATATTTTAATGCATTTTTTTTCTGTTTTAGCTTGAAGATGATTTAGATAACTTTTACGCATGGAAATTTGAAAATGTCAGAGGGAGACTTAAGCCCAGAGTGCCTGATCATTTCAAAAATATGGTTTTGTTACATAATAAACAAATAACAGTAAATCCTGCCCCTATACCACCAAACTGTGAAAAGAATTCAAAAAGCATCATGTGCATACCGGAGATGTATGAAAAGTATGTCCAGACTCAACCAACAACAGTAGACCATTCAGTGTCTACATAAAAATACAAGTCGGAAACCCAAGAATCTTTCTGGCAGAAAGTATTGGTTAAGTCTGATTAAGTAAAAACCTTTAAGTTATATAGGAGTCTGTAAGCAGTACTATTGAATGATTGAATATCTAGAAATCAGAACTAAAGTGGTAGCCAGCCTTAGAATTCACATTGAAAGGGTTATTAGAAGGGTGCGGTTGTTCAGAATGTTGAAACCACACTCTGTAGTTAATAATAAGCTTATTAATTCACTAGATGATGCTGTGGTTGTTGCATGTGGACTTATTATTTACAGTCGCCTATAATAAAGTTCCATTAAAATGCTTGGAAATGATTCCACCCTACACTAGGGTTGAGCATTACCTGTAATACCATTTTTTGTTGTTAAGTGGATGTCCACATCTTTGTGACATAATAATGCATTAATGATCTCCTTGATGAATCAATAAGGTTAGAAAAACACCTCAGGCCAACTCAAAGTGAAACTTTCATATTTTATGTCTTTAGAAAAAATATTTTACTTTGTCAGACATGTTTTCTTTCAAAACTATGTTTATTTTATTACTAAGTTTGCTTTTTGTTATTTAATTTAATTGGAAAAGCAATTTTATTTACTAAGCAATATTGATGTACCTATTAAATTACATAGTAATAACCAATAAAAATTTAAGACTACTAAATTGATTAACTAAGAAAAAAAAATTGTTAAGTCAGTCTGTCAGTCGGAGTATGGTAGGGCAGCATCATCATCAAAGCCAAATAGCTTCGCTGCTGGCTTCCATTTTTAATTTAAGTAATTTAATTTATTATTTTTGCATTGTAATTTGCCTAAATTTGTCATAAATTGAATAATAAAGAACTTTGAATTATAACCAAATAAAATATAAATATTATTAACACACATACTTTGTTTTTTTGGTCCTAAATAATAAATAAATAAATAAACAAATATCATGAGACAATTGACCTAGTCCCTAACTTAGCGAAGCTTGTATAAACATACTTATATAGATAAATATATATTAAAGATTCGAGAACAAACATTCTTATTTTTCATACAAATATCTGCCCTGACTGAGAATCGAACCTGGAACTCAAGCTTCATAATCAGGTTCTCTAACCACTAGGCTACCAGGTACCCAGGTGAATCAATTCAAGTGCTTCTAGTTAACTACAGGGGAATTTAAAAGAAAAAGTATCACCGCTAAGTAGGCTTTACAAATTACACTATGGAAAATTTTAAATGATATTGCAACAGCTAACTCACGCCTTAAATCGAGTTTAGCTTGATGTGAGTTATCCGTTACAATATCATTTAAATATGAGTGAGTCTCACAGTAGTTTTATGTTCAAAACTATGGAAAATACTCAACTAAAATAGTGTACTGTAATGATTTATGAAAATAATATAAAGTGCACGTCTTTGCCATCGAAATATTATTATTAGTCTTTGTGAAATACAGTACAGGTAGGTACCTACAGGATAATTTCCCCTAGCTATGATAATAAATATACTCAAGGGTTAATGACTTGGAGTAAATTGTAATAAAAAACTTGAATTTGTAAGTTAGTAATGTTAATGTACCTAATATAAAAATAACACTTATGATGTAGTCGAGTCACACATTTTTTGTAGAATAATTTTTCTCCAAAAATCTTCTGCACCAGTTAACAAATCCTTCACATATGATCCTTACTTCCTTCTTGTTCTTCGTTTATAGTAGCCAACAGTGTACATTTTGGTACGAACTCTATGTTCAGGCATAACTTTGCATTGTACGTAGCAAAGTGAATTTTCACGTCGCATTCGACATATCCCACACATGTTTCTACATATTCCTCTCTTGAGGACATGATAACCTTCGCTCCTCGAATTGCCGCCACATTCAAACAGTCATTTTCCCGCATGAATTGTAACAACATAATTCGTAGACTTCGGGCAGATTGCGGCTATCCGCTTTTACAAATCCGTCGGTCACTTTCATTTTAAATGCGTAAATATATCAAAACAATAGTATTACGAGAATGGAAAGCGCGTCGTTAGAATCAAATAATGTAAATAAATCCGTCAGACAGATAAAAAATGGACATGACATGACACTCATGACAGTTGTTTATTTTTTTCAATTCCTATGGTAATGGACTATGAGCATTATAAATGTATTCCTAACTTTCGCAATGCAACTTTTTTTACTGTTTTTCCAGAATATAAAAAAAACCACTGCACAAAAAAATCCAAAAATATTTTTACTGTAATCAGCAGTGTAAAATCTAGAAACGGTATTTTTATTTTATTACCTCAGCACATTTGAAATGTTGTCAATTGTTGTCAATTTCCAAACCGTATTGTTTGATTTATTTTTTGTACGAGTATTTAGAACGCTTATAGTGAAAAAAGCTGTGGCTTACAAGTTGTACCCGGAAAAACAGTGACATCGTCTCTGGAACTAAAATTAAGGGATCACATTTCTGTTCGTCTTATTGTTAATTCTATGGTAGAGCCTTTTTTAAACATTCAGGAAATAAACGAAAGAGATGCTAGTATGGTCCAAAAATGATCGTCAAACCTCGGGAATTAGGAATGATTGCTGAATAGCATCGACAATCGCATGCAAAGCACAGGCTTAGCTGTCCGGCAGCCCGGGGCGCTCGATTTGAATAAGGTCCAGGCGCCGAGAGAGGAATGTAGTTAATTTACACGATGCGGAATTCGACGGCGGGGGAAATGTGCCGACAGTAGGGAAATATACTATCGAGGGATTGAGATGTTACCAAAGCAAAGATGTATGTCCGTTCAATCAGTATGGAAACTTTTTGTATAACAACGCTCTGACTATAATCTTAACTTTTTAACATCAACTCGTAATTTATTCAGTTTTCCCGCGTTTGTGACGATGGTAGATGTGTCGAAATATCGCGAGCTTATTACAGGTAATCACGGCCTACACCCTGTAGCATGTGTCTACAGTCGCGTTCTAATTAAATACTAGCGTTTACCCGCGGCTTCGCACGCGTAAATCATTAGAAACAGCAGTTGCATTGAAATTCCGGGATTTTATTAAATTCTCGTAGAAATTCCTTAAACTTACATCGTGGTTTTCATTGACGATAAATAAAAACACCCATGGCAAATTTGAATTTCATGACTCTCAAGTCCACCGTTTGGTTTTTCGTTATTTTATATCTACCCCGTGGGAACATTGGGACAATACGTAGCCTATTTGTTGTTCCAGACTTCCAGCTACCTAGATGCCAAATTTCAGGACTCTAAGCCCAGCGGTTGTTATTTATAGATTTTATCCCTATCCCGTTGGGACATCGGGATAAAAAGTATCCTATGTTTTAATCCAGGTTATAAACTGACTTGTTGCCAAATTTCATCCAAATTCGTCCAGCCGTTTCAGCGTGAAGAAGTAACAAACATACTCACAAACTCACTCACTCACTCACAAACTTTCGCATTTATAATATTAGTAGGAAGTACGTCGTTAACAATAGAGTCGTGTTCACATATTTTTGCTCAAAGTATAAGACCTCGACTGTACAAGACATGGTACCAACTACACATGTGTTTCAGTTTGTGCGCCTGAATTCCGAAAGCTGTAAGAACGGGCGAATTGGGAAATAAGAGTAATGGAAAGTTGATAGTGCCCTGATCAGAAATGTGAGTAATGCTTGCAAGACCAATATCAAAGCTTCCCCAGTGAAAGAAATTTCCAGAAAAACTTGGAAAATCGTTGAACATGTGCACACGTTATTTAGGACTAAATAATGTTTAAAAAAATTGTGGTAAGATCATGAATGTCTAGAAGAGTATGTTGTTTATCACATAAGAGCAAGAAATCATCAATGAACAACGGTTTCTAAACATAGTAGCGCACATTTGTTTGTCTTATATATTGACATTTGTCTTATACAAGACAGCCGGTGACATTACTTGCACTTGAGGTATTCCATCTTATGCCTCTAGGTTGGCAACGGATCTGCAATACCCCTGGTGTTGCAGATGTTTATGGGCGGTGGTGATCTCTTACCATCAGAAGACCCACTTGCTCGTTTGCCATCCAATCGAATAAAAAAAACCTGAACCTGCAGTCATGGCCTGCAGCCTATTCCTAGCTTTAAACTGTGATACATTTATTTAGGGATCTTCGAAGTATGATATTTTACAAACAAGAAAACAACCTCTGATACCGCACAGTCGTCTAAAAATACAGAATAAAATAAGCAACATGATACTCTGAGAAACAATGTATCGGGGACCGACGTAAATCTACGTGCCACTTAACCATTCCTTTATGCCCAATTTGTTTTCGGCAGAGCGATCAGTTCGATCAGAATGGTTGCGGATGTAGGTTGAGGGCTATCGGTTATTTTGGAGTCCAATCGGCGCAATATTGAAGAGTTTAGGAGCAATATGTTGATTTTTAGTCCATCAGTACAATTATAACATGTGTACAGTAAAGCATTAATGAAATCTCTAAATATAACATGAGTTTAGTTAACGTCTGCATTGCTTACACGTTATGTGAGAAAACAGTCTTAATTTCACAGTCCATTCCAATTCGCTAGTTTATCACAAAAAGAAAAAAATATATACAATGTTTTTGCTATGTCCCGAAAAAACAAACTTGTAGAAGATTAACGGCTACTAACTGTGTTATAACTCTATTTAGTTTTACCTACACTTTCGCTTTTCACAGTTGACGTAGCAAAATTCTTCTGCCGTGCACCGTGATCTACCCCACGAACCTATATAACCTTTAGGTCTATACAGCCAGCTCCGTGATTCATCCCAAGCAGTCCATCACGAGCATCATGTCATCTACATACGGGTCGTTCGGAACTCGACGCGGCCGACTCGCGTTTCGTTGTTTCTTTACGATCTTCCGGTTTTATTGAGGTTGGTTTTTGCGTATTATTTGGGTGTTAGCGACTTCATAAAGCTGGGCAGGGATTTGGGAATTATTTACTTAAAATGGCGCCGGTACTATGTCAGAAATCTTTTTGGGACCTTTACGTGGAACATAGCTGTGAAACAGCCATTTTTACTAATTGTACACCGTATGTATGTAATTTAGTCTGTACTTAGTCAGAACAGGTCCTGTTCTTACGGGAGCTTACGGTTACATTATTTCTTTGACAGAGAACGTTGGCACTTATAATGAAAATGATTCTATGAGTTACCTTTCGAATAGTTCAACAGTATTATTCATAGAGTAAATATTGTTCACAATATTAAGTTACAAAAATGCTCTTAGGATGGGAGATAATATTTATTTCATAGTCTTTATTGATCCATATCGTTCTCGCGTATTAATTTAAGTAATTCGACGATCCCGGTAACAGCTACAATAAGTTCGATGACATTTGTTATATGTTGGTTTTCGGGGGCGAACATTCCGATGTACTTATCGCACCTTCAGAATTGTACTGACTCAATTGTAAATAGCGTAATTTTTAAAGTATATCTTTGTTTTGGTGCAAAAAATGTATTAATTATTGAAATGTAATTATTTCGAATTGAGTTAGTACAATTTTGAAGGTGCGTTATCTTGATCTTATATTCGTGTTATATAATATAACGTTACAGTCGTCCGGGCACTTAAGTAATAAACGTGCCACCAACAAAATAAACCCCTAATTAAGTCACTTTATATAGCATTTAATCTTCGCATTATAACCAGGACATATTCCTATCACAGAGGTATTTAATATGAGAGAATCGTCCCAAATTGCATAATAATGCCGAATGCTTGCGAGCCACAATTCCCGAGGACACATAGCTTGATGAGAATGAGAACATGTTCTAGCTAAGATTGATATGCCGTGGTCAAGACTATTGGATTCCTCGTAATAACGCAACCTCTTCACTATTGTAGTGTGGTTGCGAGGACTGTGTCGATAACCGCATCAGTAGCCATAAACTGTTCTTCTCATTCTCATCTTCCTTTAATTTTATTTATTTGTTGCAAACATTTAATTAGCAGGTATGATTAACCCAATTGATGCTATAGATAGACGAAAGTATAAAATGTTTTTCTTTTATTTTAGTCGGTTCGATCTCCGGGTGTGTCAAGTGTATTAGCAAAAATATTTAAATGCAGTTGTAAATAAATGTAACCTTAACATATAATAACTTAGGTTAGGTTAGGTTGTGAAAGGCTGCTGGTAGAATATGGATACGTTGAGTCAAAGACAGGGAAGGCCTGGGCCAATAAACTTTTTTACCGGCACTAATCTGTCCGCGAAATTTTTCAAACAATTGCAGATTTTTGTAAGTAAACATTTTTTTCTGTAATTTATTAGATGGTGTACATAAATACATGCCATCCTACGTAAGTTCAACCTATTAAACCGTGAAATATCTTGTTGGAAGTACGATTTTTTGGTAACGCCAGAAACAATTTTGGTATTGCAGGAGACGCCCAAAGAGTCGATAAAAAAGTTGATTGGCCCGCCTATGTGCAGCTGTAAACTGCTAGTAAAGTAACTCTTAGCAACTTGAGAGCATAACCTAAAATGCGAGGTAAAACGTACTCTCCGTATATATCAAAATGTTACCAAGTGAAATTATTCAAACAAGAAACAAAAGCCAGAGCTCTTAAACATCCAAGTTAAGTTCCAATAACTCGCGGTTTGTCAAGTACAGTTTGTTACTTAAAACATCAAACGCAGAGCCGGCAGCCTAGCCTTAACATTTAGGCGCTGAACGAAACAATGGAGGTCGGGTACAGGGTTGCTAGATTATAATTCGGTACGAAAAAAAATGGAACACAATAAAATCGTTAATTCATTTAAATAGCGATTTCTTCAGCAACAGAGAGAAAGCGTTTTTACAGCGCAATGAGACGTGGATGAGATGAGATGATGGTGATAATGATAAGAAAGTTTTACGTTTGTCTAACTAAGTAATTATACAGCAGTATTTTGGTCACATAATGCGTAATGATAAATACGACCTACTCCAACTCATCATGCAAGGGAATAAAATCCAAGGAAAGCGACCGCCCGGAAGAAGGCGTACTTCGTGGCTAAAAAATCTCCGGACATCCCTGTTCCGAGCTGCTGTGTCGAAGGTAAGGATAGGACTAATGATAGCCGACCCCCGGTAGGAGATGACACCTACACTGTTAAATTTTTTTGTAAAATTACAATTGTTTTACAAAACAAATATCAGCAAAATTCCAAATCAACGTATACTAATACAAAACATAACACAATTTGAGTAAAATTACAAGACATGTGAAGGAACTTATTATAATGTGTTGTAATTTTGCAAGCTGTATGCAATAACCCTACACGTATTGTAATTTTTCCTAACTGTTGGTGAATTTCTAATGAAAGGTTGTAAATTTACCAAAATTGTTTGTAATCCGATTTACAATACTTTTTTGTGATATTACGAATAAATGTTGAAACTCAAATTACTATGAAGTCAGTAAGAATTTACAAATAATTTTATTATTTTTGTAACACAAATTTGAAAATTACAATACGTATTATAATTCTATCGAAAGTTTTTATTTTTCTAACACGTATTGTAATTTTCTAAAACTGTTGATTAATTCTGAACAAAATGATTTGAAATTTAGAATAACTTTTTGTATTTTGATTTACAATACTTTTTTTTATGAAATTACAAAAAAAGTTGAAACACAAATTAGTATGAAATCATTAAGAATTTACAAATAATTTTATTAATATGTAACACAAATTTGAAAATTACAATACGTATTATAATTCTACCGTAAGTTTTTATTTTTCTTACACGTACTGTAATTTTTTTTAACTTTTGATTAATTTCGGGCAAAAAGATTTAAAATTTACAAAAATTGTTTGTAATTTGATTTACTATACTATTTTTATAAAATTTTGAAAATATGTTGAAACTCAAATTAGAATTAGAATTAGAGTTGGGGCGCAGGATGAGGGACAGAGGAGGTGACCCCCGTTCCGGATCGTACTTGGTCCAGCGGGTCTCGTTGGCCATACAACGGGGCAATGCCGCTGGGGTAATGGGTACGTTTGGGCCAAGTACGATGCGGACGGGTGTTGAGTAGTTTTTAGTTTAGTTTATTTTATGATTTTATGATTTATTCCTTTTGTTTTTTTAATTATTTTTTTTTTGGTTTTTGATATTTTGTTTTTTTTTTCCTTTATTAATTTTTCATTTAGGTTTTAATTTAATTTGTAATTTATTAATTGATTGTACCATTTTGATTTTGATTGAATAAAGATGTTATGAAATTAGAATGATATTATTAAGAATATGCAAATTATTTTATCATTTTTTTAACACAAATTTGAAAATTGCATTACGTATTGTAATTCTACCCAAAGTTTTTACTTCTCTAACACGTATTGTATTTTTTCAAATTTTTGATTAATTTTAAGCAAATAAAATTTTAAATTTTTAAAAAATGTTTATAATTTGATTTACAATACCTATTTTGTGAAATTATGAAAAAATGTAGAAGATGAAATTATTAAAGATTTACCTATAATTTTATTATTTTTATAACGCAAGTTCGAAATTGCATTATACATTGTAATTCTACTAAAAACGTGTATTTCTCTTACACGTATAGTAATTTTTCAAACCGTTAATTAGTTTTGAATCAAAAGGTTCTAAAATTCTTGAAATCTGTTTGCAATTTCATCTAAAATATTTTTTTTTGTAAAATTACAGAAAAATATTAGTATTGAAATTACCATGAAGTCATTAAAAATCTATAAATATTTTTAGTATTATGGTCTGAAAATTCAATTTATAGATTATAATCTATAAATTGAATTTTCAAACCAAGTCTTTATATAAGCTGTAGATCATTATTTTCAGAGCGATACGTTACCTGCGTGAGAGGTAGAACTTTTTGTCTCTTTTTGTTTTTTGTGTCGCAATTCATATCTGCACAGAGTTTATATTTAATTCTAAATTAAAATTATTAAATGTATTTCGTTTGCACTATGAACGCAGTGAAATTTTCGATAGCTTAACATGATATTTTACATGAATTCTTAGCAGTCCAATCAACAAAACGTTAATAAAAAAAGTAGAGTTTGTAATTTCTATACAAATATATTAATATTGAAAGTTTTGAGACTTATATACACAGAACTTTTATTATCTTTGAGATTTTCGGTTTACCAGACATTAAGATAGTCACAAAATCAAATAACGATTACCTTTGTATTTTTTTTTTCCATATTAAATATTATTTGACATCGCACACCTAGATCAAAAGCGTATCAACTCAAAATAATACACCATTTTAATTTAGGCTTTATTAACTTCCTGAAAGATTTAATTTAAAATGGTGTATCATTTTGAGTTGATACGCTTGTGATCTAGGTGTGCGACATGTGTTCTCAAAAAAATCTGGTTTTTCAATTGACCGTCATTTTTTATTTGTTTTTGTAAAACTAAAAAGAATTAAAATTGTTAAATATACTGTACTTAATAGAAATTTTTATTATTCCGCATGAGCTAGGCACTATTTTTAATATACGTCGTTAAAAGAACGGTTTACTTTTTTTTCTTTCTCGTCATCTTTTGGACGAAAAGTATCTGTTTTACAATTTTATAATCAATGGAATTTTCAAAAGTGTTTTTCTCATAAATAAATGAAGTTTTAGGAAATGCCTGAAGAGCTAACCGCTTTCAAGATTTTTTATTATTGTAAACACATAGATATGCAGTATATAGATATATAAATTTACAACACATCATTTTAAAATTACAAACCATTTTCAACAGAATTTGTTTAGTAAAATTACATTATTTGTATTGAAATTTTGCTAAACGAATTTCCAATAGTCGTTTGGTAAATTTCAACAAATGTTTTGTAATTTTCAATGAGTTGAAATTAATTACGTTGTAAATTTACAACACATCATTTTGCAATTGCAAACCATTTTCAACAGAATTTGTTTGGCAAAATTACATTATTTGTATTGTAATTTTACTAAACGAATTTCCGATAGTCGTTTGGTAAATTTCAACAAATGTTTTGTAATTTTTCAATAATGAGTTGAAATTAATTGTGTAGTAAATTTACAACACATCATTGTAAAATTGCAAACCATTTTCAACAGAATTTGTTTGGCAAAATTACATTGTTTGTATTGTAATTTTGCTAAACGAATTTCCGATAGTCGTTTGGTAAATTTCAACAAATGTTTTGTAATTTTTCGAAATTGAGTTGAAATAAATTGTATTGTAAATTTACAAAACGGAATTATATTATTACTTTATTGTTGTGCGTAAAAACTTCCAACACTTTCTTTGTAAAATTACTACAGAAATTTTTAACAGTGTAAAGAAGAAGAAGAAGAACTAAGTAATTGTAAAGTTCAGGGCTAGACAGTATGAATTAACGAGCCGAATGTAGTATTTTCACTTTCTTGGACAATGACAGCGAAAGAGTTTTTACCACCACCAGGAGACCCACTTGCTCGTTTGCCTTCCAGTAGAATAAAAAAAAAAACAAAAAAAAAACCTTATGGCCTCCCAAGCAGAGGGTCTTGGGTTCCAGAATGAGCTTTACCTCTGAGTTATTCAGAGCTTATGTGCGAAATTACATTCGAAATTTACCATGAAATTTACGGTGAAGAAAATATGCACAATGGCAATCCGCACTTGCCCCGCGTAGGTAATGGGACGTTTAGTTACGGCTGAGATGATGATGATGACATTGAATGTAGTTCAATAAACAATTGACGATTCTGGCATCCCTGTTGGAGGAGTTCGGCGCCGGAAGTTTCATTACGATCGATGCTAAGACAAATGTGGGGGAATATTACAAGTACCTAGGGCGTTCAGTCGCGATACCACTCCCGCTATGTCTTGCTAGTCTGAAAAAACCACAAATAGTGACTAATCGCAGCTCAGTGACCTTATGCATAACATTCTGAGTTCGAGATCTGTATGTTTAAGCATTATGGAGGCAGAATGAAAACAATACTTTTTTTGTACGGGAACCCTCTTTATTTTCCTTTTTCCTCTGTAACGGTTAAAGACACAAACTCTAAACTCGGAATGATAAAAAATAATAAAAATCGGTCAAGCTTGACTCGGTCTTCGGGAAAACATTTAAATTTTATAACTTAAATTCAGCGGAGCAATAGTATTAGGGTTCCTTTGACATCCTTCTGGTACAGAACAAAATCCTAAAGTTACAAATAAACACGAATTGAATCAGTGAAAGTCGTGTAAGAAATTGAATCGAAACTGCCGAAAGGCGGTGTAGTTATCCTAGTTCGCAAAACAAATATACTAATAAACGACTTCCACCACAGTACAATGTTCCTATTATTTTATTCGTACGTGATTCTTTTTTAAACTACATGAGAAAACATCTCAAGGACACGCTTACAAGGAAACTACCATGAAACAATCATAAATAAGCTAGAATACACACAGTAGGAATGCTGACCATTTCTCCTTATTAGCGGAGCACTTGACCTGATTGCAGCGAGGTCGAGGGCAGTTGCAGTCACCCTGAGGGCCTGATCGATTGTCTAAGAGCATCATTATATCATTATGCCCAATGACAGACGTAACAAGCCCCATTTTGGGCGCCACTCACCAAATTGCCCGGAGACCTTCAAGCTGAATGGAACGTTTCTGAATGACTATGCAAAATAGAATACAAAATAAGCTTCGAATTTTGAACGCATGATAAAAACGTTCGTTGATAATTCAGTACGCTACACATTTAAGAAAACTATACGTTTAAAATTAAGTGATTTAATACGAAATTAAGGTGTTTTAATAAGATTTAACCTTATTTGTGTAGGCGAGGATTCAAGGGCGCTTGTTAATGTCAACTGCCTGGCCGTAGTGAATAAAGGGCGTGATACAGGGTGCAATAAAAGTCTAACACGGGCTGGGAAACATCTGAAGACGACATCTGCCACTGTTGTTACAGAAAAGTACTCTTATTAAATAACGAACGTTGTTGTTTCGAAATTCTACCTATTACGATGCCGTTGATGTGCCAACTCATGATAAATCCGAACTGATCATTGAGACGAATTCTATGAAGTTGAATTAAGCAAACATATATACCAGTAAAAGAGTAACCTAACGGACTAAGTATAACAATGCAAAGCCTAAACACTAGAGATTTCAATTATAGACATTCTTTGAGGATCATACAAATGCACTAAGATAGGATTTCCCGAAATTCCCACGGGATAGAGTTAGCCAATTTTTAATGCACTACAATCATTTACGTTGCTCCTTCGCAACCGCAAATGTAAGACAATTAAGTCTTTACGACACATATGTACTGGCAGCAAACCTGTAGCTAAACCTCCACTTTCACAACAAACCAACTGCAACACAAAGTGTTTCGAACACTTTTATGTCTTTTTTATTCTTCTATAACAGCTATGTCACATGAATTACTCTATGATAGAATACAGAACTTATAGGGTAGGCATTACTGTAGATGTCTAGACATGTTCTCTCGACCGTGACACACGCTAAGTGATTTGACAAACCAGAGACGATGTCACAATATGATTGATCGTTCGTTACCCACGCCATACCTGATGAGCTATTAATTATAACTAATACGACCGTCTTCATTACACATACATAGTACCCACTAATATTATAAATGCAAAAGTTTACGAGTATGTGAGCGTATGCGTCTGTTACTTTCATACTAAAATAGTTGGACGGTTTGGATGAAATTTGGAATAAAAATAGCTGGGCAACTGGAACAACTGATTGACTAAGTATTTTTGTACCTCGATATTTTCATGGTATACATGTAAAATCCCGAAAGCTGAGTGTAGACAAATAAAATTTTACATAGGTATGTCGCGTTCAAGACGATGATGAAGTTTTGGTAATTATTATGAGAATAGAAGTATTCCAGAATTTTCGACGACCAGATGGCCAAGTGGTTAGAGACCCTGACTACGAAGATTGAGGTCCCGGGTTCAAATCCCGGTCGGGGAAGATGTTTGTATGAATAATACAAATGTTTGTTCTCAGGTCTTGGATGTTTAATATGTATTTAAGTATGTATTTATCTATATAAGTATGTTTATCCGTTGAATAGTGTCCATAGCACAAGCTTTGCTTAGTTTGGTACTAGGTCAATTGGTGTCAAGTGTCCCATGATATTTATTTATTTTACTTATTTATTTCCTTCTACTGCCAGACCCAATGGTTTACACGAGCACAGCCGCAGGTAAAGTCTAGTATGAACATAAATACATCGCTTGTGATATATGTTCCCGCAACTCCCGCAATACGACGATATTTTATCGTCAACACTATTCAGGAGTCCCACGTTTTCCAGAAAAATCGAGGATGTAGCCCATATACATCATATCCGGTCAGGAAATAGTCATATCTAGGACAAAAACATAGTGAGTGTAGCCCATTTATCAATTTAACGCTGACTAAACATTACTACATACTTACAATTGTTTACATAGATACGTAATAAACATTGAAATTCTGTTCGTTGAACAGTGACGGAAACGGAATGTCGATAAGCTTGAATCCTTTTGACAATAGAACGACACAGACTTCCTAAGATGAGATTGGCATGTATGTACATGTAATGACATGTATTGTGTAAACTTCCCAGCTGGCGGTTGCTCTACATTTTGCGCCTACAGTACCCGGGACACCACTGACGAGGAAACGACGAGCTATCCACCATTTCTCCACTCATATTCAGTCCTTAACGTCCTACTGCTGGACGAAACCTCCTCACAGAATAAGGGGAGCTCAGGATAATCCTCTTACCACGCGGACCTAGTTATCATCATCATCATCTCAGCCAATATACTTCCTACACAGCGGCACAGGTCTCTTCTCAGTTCTTTCTCTCTTCTCTAGTGCTCACGCGGGTCCAGTGCGGATTGGGAACTTCACACACACGATGAATTGCTTCGCAGGGTTGTGCAGATTTCCTCACATATTTTCGTATCACGAGGCAATAACTTATGAACATTTTTGATCACTGACTGTTCACATTGCTTGCTAGAACTGCGGCGTATTTTAAAAGCTCTTAAATTCGCTTCTCACTAATCTTCGGCGGTGGGACAACCGCCCGCACAAGGAATTACCATTAGAAAATAAATTGCAGATTATTATTTGTCGCTTGTCGCACAAGATAATTAACGATATTATGTTAAAACTTGCAAGAGTGACCACTAGGTAAAGCAAATAAGTTTCATCCAGTACGACCGCAGGGCTCATTTATCATTAGCAAACAAAGTCCTTTGCCTGGATTAAAAAGTTTAACAATTTCAGGCGAGGCTTACTGCCGTAAGCAGCTTACTCTACTTTGGCACCGCGAACGAAGCAACATATCTGTTGTTCTTTTTACTTTTTAACCAGCTTACAGTCTTCGGACACGTTCGGAAAGCACAATAGCGTGTGAACAAAAATATTCGAATCGAACATTACTTTTTTACATCAATTTGATTTACAGAATAGAATAGAATAGAATTGATTTATTAGGTGTTAAAAAAGTTTTTACATGAAATCTTAATCTAAATACAACAGTAGTTAACAAAGAACTAAAATGGATGCCACTCAGCAAATGCCGATGTCTGGATTTCTTCAGTCATGGCGCTGGTTTTCAGGGCAACCAAGGATACAAGAGAATAAAGAGAGAGAGAGAGAGAGAGAGAGAGAGAGAGAGAGAGAGAGAGAGAGAGAGAGAGATTAGAAGTTTTTGACTAGCTTTCGAAGCAGTAAGCGCAGTACGCATGATAATATAACTTTATTAATTCATCGTTATGATCGCCATGATTTATGTCTGCAAAACTTCGAATATCCAACTGTAATGGTAGGCTGTCTGTACGTTACTGTGAGCCAGTCAGTCAGTCACGTTACTCTGCTTTAATGTTAATTAAATATTATCGCCCATGCTAGAGAAAGACGAAAAACTGTCAGTTTATTTTTCAGCCACACTGCTCTAATATGACGACTAATGGCCGTCAATCTTTAAATTGTAAGTTAAACCACAGATTCATTATAATGATGGTCTTTGCTCCGTCCAATGCGTAGAAAAATCAAGTTTCTCGACAAACACTCGCAACACAAATACATTATAACGCCGCGCCGGGGGAGACGGCGTTATTAGCTCCGACGCCGTCGGCCTTGGCGCTAAATGAATTACTGACTGCACCAGGCCTGAGGGACAGTTGATACACTTGCCCAGGAAACTACAAAGAAGTCATTAAAAAGACGATGATTATAGCGAAGATGTGTTGGTAAGCACACGGTAAACTTTAGACAAAATGTCCACATGCGAAAACTGATGAAGACACCACAGATTGCCTTGATTTTATAGCATTAGCAATAAATAAGCTTATTTGTGTTGTAGTAAGTAAAACAAGTAGTTAAGGTAAAACATTAATTAAAGGCGCAGGCTTTCCCAGTGAGAAAGCTCGTTTGAAAATTGTATCGCTCGTTTTTGATGAAGACGAAGAGATACTTAATGACAACAATGCCGTTTTAAAAATGGACAGCGACACATTTTCAATTCTAAAGTGTTCATTAACGTAGCTGACCTTGCTTTCTGTGTACCGACCGGTCGGCGGACGGGCAGTTTAATAATTAATACAGTGGCCATATGTGCAGCCGAAACACAAAGTGATCGAGGCTCGGCTGCTTCTCGCGGCCGAAGTTCAGGGCGAGCGCGGATTTATTCACGAAGCTTTCCCTAATTGATTTTGTAAGTAGGTATTCCTGACGAGTTTTATATGAGTTCGTTCATCTTTCAGGTACCTTTTTTCCAAATGTTTCATGAGTTATTCAAAGCTAACTTATCGAATTTTATTAGGTATTAATGTACTTCAAAATTTTCATGGTTATTCTTACGAATTGCTTCGGTAAAATTGAGCTTTGAAAGCATTCAATTATTAATGTAAATCCTGGCAGTCGGAATGGGAGTCACAGTCGCGGGGAATTTGCAATTCTATGTCAGATGGTCAGACTACGGTTTGTACGTCACAACAAAGTCCCACGGTTATAACGAAATATGCAATAAATATGTAAAATAAATTTGAATGTAATCTAAGCCATGGAACTCCATTTTTCTCTTAAAACAATTTAACGTGATACAAAACCGGAAACAAAAGGATGACGTAAAAGTCATCAACATAATGTTGAAAAATAAAGGCTGACCAGGAATATCAAAAACATGACGCGAGTGCAGCACTTCTGCACTTTTATATGGCGACATTCTTTACACTTACTACATGATACCTACCAGTCATATTGACAACAATGTTATTTAAAGGAATATTTTCTAACCTCTGGTATTTTTTCTATAATAAATACTTTTATACACTGTGAAATGTTTTCCTTTCAAGGCTATGGCATTGGCATATCTTTGGCATTTTAACGCACAAAAACACAAAAAACACTAAAATACCACGCGCAAACAACGTGAAACTTTGACAACAATAGACAGATGACATTTGAATTTAGTGTTACCAGTGCAAGAAATCAGTTCTTTTTAATTCTGTTCAGCCTTTAAGCAAGATATGATCGAATGAGTTCTTTCTAGAAAAAGTAAATTTCATCCATGACGGATCTCAGTGTAATTGACAGTTTAAAACGGCCATATCTTCGTTGTTTCTTAAGATATTTTAAAGATTCTTTCACAATTCGGTTTGTGAAACAAAATTGAACAAATAAAAAATGCTTGTATATTTTCTATTTGGCCATATTATGCTGAATGCTGATAGAGTTCATCAATGACAATATTTTCGACGTCTGTACTACGACGATCTGTATTACTCGGCTAAATTATGAATCAATAGTAGGTACTTCGGTGGTTTAATATTCTCGCGGTGCGTCTGTGTTTACTCAGATCTGAACCGTTCATTCTATAACTACGACAGATTCCGAATTCCCTATCTACGTCATAGCCAGTAATACGTGATCAAAATAAAAGGGGCGTTGAGCAATTTCAATAACGCTCAGTGACAACAAAACAACGAACAAATCAGGACAATCGCGAATATTACCGGTTGTCCTTGGGAATTACATAAATATGGTAAACACTCGAGAGCGCCGTATGAATAATTTACGTACTCATACGTTGAGGAGATTTCGCCTTTTACACGTGGCTTAGTCTGTTTATGATCGACATTAAGTACAACAGTGGTTTAGGAGGAATATTACTATTTCTAACTACTGCGTAAAAAGTTACACATTGAAATCTGAAGGTTTAATTTCTACAATCAATACAATATGTATTAGAGAGGTCCTGAAGATTCCCAAAGAGTCCTAAGGATGTTTCAAAATTCACCCCCTAAGGTGATGATGAACGGGGCTTTAAAGTTTGTACGAAGAAACAATATTAGATAGACTTTTACTGTGTGTAATTAAATTAATTATCTTAATTCATGATTAACTTTTAAAGCACAAGTATTAGACCACTAGATTAGTGTCTAGAAAAATTAACTTCATTTTACTGGTTGAATAGCGTTAAAGTTAAAGGAAACTGAAAATGTAAATTCTGAAAATCTGAAGTATATTCTGTTTATAACCGATGATTAACCTAATTAGAGTTTGAAACACTGCCGCAAGCCTTGTATATGTAGCAAGCTATATATCTTACCCGAATTCTACCTTAAGGACCTCACGTAGCAAATGTTCCTCAGATACTCCGCCGATCGTACGCGCACGTGACGTACATACACTTCTTTTAATTATACCTTATTGATTATCAGTTTATTTATTTATTCAAGATATTTAAATATACCCGAAAATCGCGAAAGATTGGTCTGTTGCTGATTGTAGCGCGCTTACAACGCATCGTTGATCAACTCATGATCATAATTGATCGCATGATTTTTTACATACTTGGATTTTTAATTTTGTAATTATTACGAGTTTGGAATAATAAGAGGTTGTCGTGCACATGAGCGATATATACCGTTTTCGTAAAATGTCATATATTTTACATAGGTCTTCAAATAAACTTGTCAAGGAAAGAAATCAATTATTTTTCGTTTTTTTTGTAACAATATAATGAAATAATGGCGTGATTAGTCCTAAAGGATGATTTTCTTATAATAATGGGAATGGACGCATTAGCCCCGTGATGGAAAATTTTCATAGCAATTTGTTCAGTATTTAATGTGTAAAAACGGAACAAAGAAACGAACTTTTACATATTAATATAAGGATAATTCTCTGTAACGTCGAAGTACCAAAAGTTCATCTTTACACATACGTGACCACATATCGCTACGCGCTTCGCTCGTAACCGTTTTTCCGCTTCGTAGCGAAAACTGCCTAAGAACAGAGAACCCGATTGTCAAGTTCTTGGCACTGGATATATTAAAACAAACAATGAAACCTCTGTTGCTGCATCATAATAACAAACTGCAGTTACCGAGAGCAGCGGTGTGGAAGCAGATAGGTGCGGGGTTCTGAGCGTGCCGTACTTACCTGGAAGAGAGAATGCCACTGTTAATTCCGCATTATAATTACAACAAAGGGAAAATATCATGAATATGAGGATTGTCGAAGCATGTACTCGTAGTAAAAAACATCGTTTAAAGGCAACAAATCAACGTTGTTCTTTATTAGCTTATACAAGTTCCTATCACCCGCGAAAACAAAATATAAGTCACGCAAAATAATGACAGTGTTGACGGAGCGGTACAGGACAACTTAAGGATCTTTAAAAAACGAGCCTACCAGTTTCTCAAAGGGTCGGCAACGCACCTGTTTTACCCCTCGTGTTGACAGGTGTCCGTGGGCGGTGATGCTTCCCATCGGGTGAACCTCATGCTCGTTCTCCCCCTCTTATATATAAAAAAGAACTTAAAATTAACAACATTTTCCTTCACTTTTCATGTTTAGCGATCTATATAAAAATAGTCTTATTATATCGAAATGAACTCTCCGTCTTTTACCTACAGACCCCGTTCATAACGAAGGTTTCAATATTGTACTTAACAGGAATATGCGGTTATAAACCACACGAAACTTAGGTACTAACAGTATTAAAATTAAAGACTCCAACTTTACTCAGAGCATCTCGCGAAGTGAAAATTTCAAACTGGAAAACTTGCAGTTTATGTATAAAATTATGTCGGGAAGGAGATTCTAGTGTTGCCAGTTGCAGCGCGGATAGTAATGGTGTTATTCCCGATGCAGAACGGTCCGAAGCAGAGCCCCCTATACTTGATTAAAAACACATTACGAAACCGACCAGACGCTGCTCAGTAATAAAAACCGAGGGAAAAGTCGGATATTGATTCGGAGACCCGAGCGACTCGCCGTTTCTTTCGAGACCTTGGTTCTTGCTCGCAATTTAAGCAGTCTACTTTAGGCTGTTAGTGTAAAAGAAAACTAATGGAATTGTTACAGTGTCTGCAGAAAAACGAAGTTACCTGAGCGAACGTCCTTCGTTGCAATAATTCTCGGGTGTTCAAAGTTTCAAAGCGCGCAAAGGCAATGACAACGGTGGATTCTGATCACGTCCCCTTTAGTATCCAGTGTCGCGTCACGGAGTTATACTTCAAATCAAGCTAAGTGCCACGTGGCATGAACGAAACGGATAATCCGCGGAACCGGCCCCCGAGGGGCAGTAGCGGACGCGGCGCGAAAACCGATTGGCTGAATTGAACTACATGCAAACATACACATAAAGGCCAAATTGAATATGCTCTATATTGGCGCCCAACGTGGGGCTAGATGACTTTTATTACACCGTATCACCTAAGTTCGATAGTTAATGTCAAGTAAACGCCACCTCCAGGAAAATGAAATTATATTCTCTCCGATGGATACGGCTTCGACTATAAATAAAACCAATATCGGATGAGGTGTCCCGTTTAGAAACGTCAGCCTTTTGGGCTTCAATGAGAGTATAATTCGAAGACGTAACTTGGTACCACGAGCGACAGTTCTAGTCAATTCAACTTAATAAATTCGCTTGAAAAGTATTTGTTTTTGTTAACTATATTCTTAAGTTAGTTTTTACATCTAAATATTAAATTTAATTGGAAAACATTAAATAAGACTAGCAATACTTATAATTGGGACTATTTGGTACATAGATGCGACAGTCTAGGAAACAAACATCTCATCTATAAGATTGGTACCAAAAACAAACTGAAAATGGACGAACTCCGGCTTTCAGCAAACTATAGTTTCAAAGTCAATAATCGAGAGAGTAATGCCAATAGAACTGTTCGAGTGAGGTATCTCATTACAACCGCTAACATGTTTTCTCTTAAAGTTGCTTCACGTTTGGAAACTTTTTGCTCGAACATCCATTAGAGAAGTGAGGCGGGACCATATTATGCTGTAATTGGATATATTGATGATTTTCCTAGAAACAGATAATTCCGTGAAGAACGCGTGATGAATTACCTGGAAACAAGAAGTGGAACTACCTTTGTTTTTGCTTAATTGTATTACAATGGGTACCTAATATGCCTTTACCGAGTATGTAGCTTGATTAGTTTTAAGTAACAAAATGTAACGGATTCTCATTCTGGTCAAGGTATTCTGTTGAGTGTCTGAATTTAATAATAACAATTTAAGGATTAATAACTGCGAAAGTAAATATCTAGCTGATGAACTGCGAGTCTGTTACTTGAACAATTGGTGTACAAACTAAACATGTTAGCATCAGTGAACGAGTTTGTTTATCCAAAAATAGCACAATTTATCAAAAAAGTCAAAAGCTATATTAAAAACAAACACGTGACTGCAACGCCAATAAATATTAAAACTGCAACATGTCTTCGTCAATTTTTTTATTGCGAGCGTAAACCCGACAGCAAAAAGTCGTTTAGTCGGAACAAGTCGAAAAAATGAGAAGCAATAACCATTTATTTGCCACCCAACGTGGGGCCGCGCAAATGAAAAGCACAAACATACTACACACAACACACCTCCACAGTATGTAACGTTAGAGAAAAAGGAGGGTAGCTCCTAATAAACGCTCTATAAGCATTTCAACGTCATCTTCAAGGCATGTGCCGATTGTTGAACTTTAGAATTCAAAGATATTTATGGAGTGCATTCTCGTTGATTTTATGGGCACTAGCTAAAACATTTTGTCGTCTTTTCGATTTCTTTTGTTTAATATCACATATCGGTAGCAGGGAAACAACTAGAGCGGGTACGACAATACAAGTATTTGGGAGCTTGGGTGAATGAGGCATGGGAATCCGATCAGGAAATAAAAACCCGGATTGAAGTTGCTAGAGCCTCTTTTAATAAAATGAGGAAAGTACTTTGCTGTCGTCAACTGAATATAAAGCTCCGAGTAAGGCTACTTCTATGTTACATCTGGCCTATTGTCATGTACGGTTGCGAAGCGTGGACTCTAAAAGAAGACACTACAAAACGCCTAGAGGCATTTGAGATGTGGTGCTACCGTCGCATGCTTCGCATTAGTTGGACGCAGAAGGTCAGAAACGTAACCGTGCTCCAGCGCGTACATATGTCCCGGAAAATGATGCCATCTATCAAAAGACGCAAGATAGAGTATCTCGGTCACATTCTCAGGAATGATAGATACTCGCTGCTGCAGTTGATAATGATGGGTAAGGTGGAGGGAAAGAGACGCGCTGGGCGAAGGAAGAAATCGTGGCTGCGAAACTTGCGGGAGTGGACCGGTATTGCTTCCGCCGAAGAGCTGTTCCGGATGGCTGCTAATAGAGAGAAGTACAAGAAGCTAACGGCCAACCTTCAGGACTGAAGAGGCACTAGAAGAAGAAGAAGAAGAATATCACATTTGAGAAGTCAACAATTTTCTTTAATAAAGGTTTGACTTTTTTACATCAAAATGATCAGTGATTGATCCGCTCTAACTTGGTGGAAAGGAAAGCACACATGAGGCTCTAGGTTCACCAGTCTTATTCAATGTGTGCTTAAAGAGCCTTAATTGTATCTTTCAGGGAATAAAGACTCTGACTTAAACTTACAGTCAGCCTCGTCGTAATCACTAATGTTTAAATCAAGTACCTAATCTTAATCTGTGTAACGTAAGCATGGCGATAATGTTTACAGATCTGATTCCAATTATCAAAAAAATCCTAACCTTGAAACCTTACAAGTGGTTTAATCGAATCAGCTCTCTAACCAAACTGACAATTTAAAAATAGACATCTCCTACGTCGGTCTCCTGTTTTTCCGACGCTACAGTAAGGTAATTGCGATGAATATGTAAATGGTCGCACAAACAATAACAACCGCGGCCCGCGGCCCTCGTCGCTCGTCGGGAACTAGATGGGCTTCGACGTTATCGTCAAATAAATAATATAATAACGATTAATAATATTCAGATTTAAGAACATATTATATCCAACGACCATCAGCTGTTCAAGCAATATGCCCCGTCGATTGCAGTAATAGCTTGATCATTATTCTGATTATGTCGCTTTCAAAGCTAATTAATTCTAATTCCAACCCACAAAATAGTTAATGCTAAGGTTAAGAGAATCAATAAAATCAACTACAACAAATCAAGAACAACAAACTCTACCTTCTACCCAGCACAGCACGGCAAAAACGCAAGCTATAACGCCTAACGTTACGCTTATCTTTAAAAACAGCACACGTGAGAAAGATTTTAATTTAAAAAAGGGACCATGTGAAATAATTTTCAAACCTAAATACAAAAACAGCATAGCCAGGACACGTTTCCTTTTTCGTAAACAAAATATTAATACAGTCTATCTACGAAATTACCTACTACACGCCGCTACGCCGTGAACCTGATAAAGTGCTAAAGTTACGTAATTTAAACTTTCATGAGCTAAAATGTACACTTACAACCGGGATTACTAATTTAATTTATTATAATGTCCAAAACGTGCGCAAAGAACTAACATTTCTACTTTATTCCAAGTATTAAGGACATGTTCTTTTAATCTGAAAAAAGCTCAGGAGTTTAGCCAGTTCAGAACGCTAATTACTTATAAGTCAGCAGGCCTTATAAGGTTTATTTAGTTAATTATCGCCTCTCATTTTTGTAGTTTCTAACAAACGCACGTTGCCACCTCCAGTCATAAAGCGCTTCATTCTCCGATATACCTATAGTGATTTGTGTACACGTACAACCGTCAGACAGCGCTAAAATCGTCCCCCCATTAGATTGAGTTTCAATATATACGCACAAGCAGACGATTTATATTTAAGATAAGATAAAGTTTATTGCAGAAAATGGGTACATATAAGAGGTTTCTCTTATTATTACCGTTGTGGCCGCATATTCTAATAATGCTCAGGCTCTAGCCGTTCCGTATTTGCCTAATCAACATCAAGTCGGCAGCCGAGCACTTGAGCAACTAATAATGCTCGGAATCAGACAGTGCTCAACACACGAATCAAGCGCAGTTCAAGTTGCAACCCAAAGTTTCCGCTTTACCATTTAACTCTGAAAGTGTTTATTAAACCTATATCAAGAACGACTGTACCGTGATCTGTTAATTTACTGGAAATTTTACGCACCACATAATTTTAGTTATAGAATTTCAAACAAAATTTGTTAGCTCTATTAGAAAGAAAGAAAGAAAGAAAGAAAAATTATTTAAAGCTCCCATGGAAAATATTCCAACATAAAATTGTCTAATTTTAGAACCTGTATGTGGAGATAGTCGCACTTAACGTGAATTGACGTCTGTTCATCTGTATCATAGTAACAAACACGTCCAACTATGGATTACATGAAAATGATGGATGTCGGAACCGCTACTACAACTACGTAGTTATATTGTTTTAGTCAGGGTTACCGTCATCGAAACCGATTTGGAGGACAAAATAGTATATACAACTACAAGCATACCAAAGTTTTAGTAATGGATTGCAGTCTATTCTTTCTATTTGTTTCGTTAAATTAATTTCTGGATATGTTTGATCCATTATAATACAAGAGGTTTGCATTCTTCTCGGTGAAGTATTTCTTCCGTCAGCTATTTGACTTATACTAGTGCTTATTTTGCGCGCTTACTTTTTTTTTAAGATAGCAAAGACATGCGTTTATGCGACACATTGTTCAGCTAATCCGTATTTATCTACAAAAGTAACATGTGAACTGTGACGTACTCGTATATAGGTATTAAATTTTTTCGTCTTTTTTTCGTCAGCATATTTTTCAATTAAATGCAGGCAGGCGTATTCAATATCGGGTCGGATCGACAAAGTTATTAAACGGCGGCAAGCGAAGCTGCGTGGAAAGCACGGACTATTCCAAGGTTTATTTTGTGGTTTTCACTTTAATTCAAAGTAGTTATTGAAAAAATAAAAAACTAAAATATTATATAACAATATCAAATTAGCTTTGAAACTCAATTTCAAACCGAGACCCTTTTCAAACCAAAAAAGTTAATTGAAGATGTAACAATAGTCACTTTATAATCAACAGCAGCAAAAAGTTAAATAATAGTAGTTTGCCTTTATAATTTTGAGCAAGTTAATTTGCGAAGTTTAATAGAAAGGTTCACACTTTCAAAATTGCAATTCAAAACCATTTCCAGTTTCAACAATAACATTCAGTAACCCTTCTATTCAGGTTTAACAAAAGTACTACGTTTCTGAATAGGCCCGTCCCGGCGGAGTCCCAGGGGGGCCCATTAGGACCTCACTCCGAACTAAACATGAAAACACTTTTTTACCACGTAACTCGTTTCAGTTTTTAGGGATCCGTACACAGGATTCATGAGACTCAGCCAGATACCGCTGTAAAATTATAGCATTATCTGTTATTTGATCGAAATGTTTCATAATAAAAAGTTTCACGAGAGGTCATTCATAATGTAAACAATGCTGCAGAGGGGCAAAGGAAAATGTGTACTAATTTGTTTGGTAATAAAATGAAGAACGAGGGGGATAATAATTACCATGTAAATAAATAAAATTTTAGCATCAAACTAAGTTGCGACAGACTGTTAACTAGGGCCGATTAGATATAGGTCCGATGGAAGAAAGCTCCTAGAGCGGAGACCAAGAACGAGGTGAAGGAATGTACGAAGACAAGACGTAAAATATATTGATGATTTGGTACGACTTGCACCGTACAAATCGCTGAGAAGGATTGGATGCCGGAAACACATGATCGAAGACAATGGGCTAAAATAGAAGATATCTTTACTCAGCGTCAGCTTTGATTAGCTGAAGGTTCTAAAAGAAGAAGAACAAACCTAATCGATGTTAATCGGTTGTAATAAAAATCCTTTTTTTTTTTGCAAAACGTTAATTTTCATTTTTTTATTCTAACAGCGCTGAGTCGCAAGAAAAATGCCACATAATATTTTTTCTGAAAACAAATTAAAGTGAGGTAGGTACAGTAAGAAACATTGAGGCATTGTCATTAGTGTCAAATCTATTATTATGTACGGAACCCATCTATAGTCGACAAAGTAATTGATTTACCACCCTAAGATAATGTCATTTGTACCGCTTAAAAAGTCAAAGCCTATTTTTACTCACAAATCATAATCAGCCTTATTTATCGTTTTATTTCTGAAGTCGGAACTGTCATTTAAACTGGTAAAGCACTTTCTTGGTCAACCATACAACCGTTGAGCTCACAATTTTACCCCTTTCAGTCAAAAATACGTAATGGTAAAAATCTACATGACTTACAAAAGTAATTTGAAAAAAAAAAGGCATGTACCTGTCGGAAACTCTAATTACTTAACACGCAATTTTCTTCTGTCCTCTCTATGAAAAAGAAAACTAAATTATTTAATTTTACAGCATGTGGAACTCTAAAAATAATTACGAGCGGCCCCGCTCAAAGAAGTGTCACTTCGGTCGTCGTTTGAAGGGCCCGCAATTTGCATTCTAATTGTATAGGCGACACGGCTATCGGAGCGTACAGTCAGAAAAGACAGGACAATATGACAAAAAATACTAATAACCTAACACAAAATTTTAAATGGGCTTTTCTATCTACCGTTGTACCCTGAGTTTATCTCTCCGATTTCAACAAAATTCGGAAGGTAGACTCAGTCCATGTTTCTGAGCTGAAACTTAGTTAATTCGTAGTTCGTAGGGAACTAATTTGCAAAGAGAAAATTTCGCATGTTGTTTTTTTACGAATATGAATCCTTTATGCTTATTAAACAGTATGTAGACAACTAAAAATTGAACATTTTAACTAAAGTTAAAGTTAGTGTCTTAACCCAGTATTGCCGCCCCATCTCAACTTTCCACCCTGTATACTTATATGGTGTAGGTAATGTAACGTCTTTATAGTTGGTAGGTGAATAGAGCAGCCGTCAAATGCATGTGCCGGATCTTTTTAGCATCTCAGCCACGTGCCACTGCAGGGCATAGGCCTCCTTTCAAAATCAGAGGGCTTGGACCATGATTCCGACGCGGATCCACTGCAAATTGAGGCCTTCACAGACACCACTGCATTCTGCTTTGCAAGTTTCTTCATTTTCCTGCTTTAGTGTAAACCTCGTGGTTTTCGAATATCATTTTGGATATAAATTCCAGAAAAAATCAAGAGATTGAGAGACCATAAATCAAACCACTGAACCAACACTGCTTTTTACCCGCAACCAAATTCCTAACACAAAATCTGTTATATTTTTCCAAGCTCACTGTACCATTCTATTGCAGCAGATGGAAATTTCCCATGGCGATTCTAAACGCAATTAAAATTACACAGGCCACTGCCTGATGAATGACGAAGTAGAGACCTCACCCAGATCGATCCAGGTTTATGTGTAAACACTTCGACAATCCATACTAATATTATAATTGCGAAAGTGTGTTTGTATGTTTGTCCCTCTTTTACGCCGTAACGGAGCGACGGATCGACATGATTTTTGGCATAGAGATAGTTTATGGGCCCGAGAGTGACATAGGCTACTTCTTATCCCGGAAAATGCACAGTTCAGGGAACAGCGCGCGATAACCGAATACCGCGCGGGTGGAGCCGCGGGCAAAAGCTAGTAATACATAGCTTTTTTTTATACCTATATAAATTCTCGGGTTAAAAGTTTTTGCAGGTGAAACATGAGGTCTGGCAGTTGAATTAAAATTCTGGGATTAATACGTCCATTTTCAAAAAGTACATCAATGTTTTCATTTTTCGCTGCATAAAGGACACCTGTGCAAAGTAGGTATATTTGGTGGTAATAAATGACTTTGAACTAACATTCAGGATAAATCAGGATGCAGGTATAACCTTGTGCAAGGACCGTCCGGATTGCTATTACCATCTTGCGCGCTAATCCTGCCGTGAAGCAGCAGTGCTTGTGCTTGGACAGCCGGTGAAATTACTGGTACTTGAGGTATCCCATATTAGGCCTTTAGGTTGGCAACGCATCTGCAATACCCCTGGTGTTGCAGATTTTTATGGGCGGTGGTGATCTCTTACCATCAGGAGACCCATTTGCTCATTTGCCATCCAGTCGAATAAAAAAAATACTAGTCATGGCAATGAACTTTTAGGCAAAGTTAGGCGGCGGAAGGTACAGTGTCAATCACAGAATAAATTTTCGTTTAAACCGCAGCCGACGCCGATATGGAGGAACTAAGGTATTGCTCTTCAAACACGCAATCCCGCTTCCAACCTTCTCACCCAGTGTTACTACTAAATGGCATTTTAATTGAAATATCTGTGTTTAAATCAGTGCACTACTACACTCACTAACTATGCCAGCACACTGCTATCGCAGTAAGCTTGATTGAGCTTGCACGTATTGCTTCTCAAGCATATATCCGCGCTCGCTTCTAATCCCCTAAGCCCGGTGTTGCCAAGCGATGATGTTTCTCGACAAGTTAGTTTTTAGGCCACTATGATAATCGGTAGAACTTTGTACTTTTTCGGGATAAAAAGTAGCTTGGTAATCTGGGATAATGTAGCTTTCCATTAGGCGAAGTTTTTAGTTAGTAAATCGGTTCAGCTGTTCCAAAGATAATTCCATACAATTCCTACATTAAAATAAACTAGCAAAATTTGCCTCTTTGCCTATTATGCTGTGCTGCAATAATCGCTAAATTGCCAAATCCCTACTTTTAATGGCGATTTGTCAGAAGTATGTACATAACACCACACATAGCCTACGCAGGCAATACAATTCTTTATTTTAGTTATTCTCAACTCCAAATTCAATATTGTGCTTCCCTAAACCAAAGTCCTCTTTTTCATAATAGTTAGTCAGTCACTTAAGGCCCTTAGATCTTTTTCATCCATTCTGACTGTATGTAAAGAGTTTTTGAGTTTCTCATCTGGCAACCCTATCTGTACCCCCTATAATGGGTCAGTGCATTCCAATTTGAAGCAGCCTTCATACAAAATGAACGTTTGCGGCAACCAGATACGTTGATTGAACAGTTTTGAACCCTAATTACTAGACATTAAAGCCACGGTAAAATTGGTGAAACGCACAACGTTGCCGGTTGGTAAGCTAACTGACTTTGCAATGAATGGCGCGACTTCGACGATTATGCTCAAGAGTCAATTGTAAGGATCTGAATGATATCTGATTGATTAATGCTCTCATTTTATTTCATTGGAAGGCCGAGAGTTATGGGGAAACTTTATATTCGAGTAATTTAGGTGGATTGTCTAAGATTATTTCAAGCAGAATGTATAACATTTAAGTTAGCTTCCTCCGTCTCAGAGTTTTTTTTTTTTTGCAAACAAGTGGCCAAATTAAACGAAATTTCATTCGAAAAATTTAATTTACTAAACAGATGTGAACTCGCTGCCGGGGTTGTTGGCGTCCCGCGAAAACCATACATTTTTCCAGTATACATAGAAAATTGCCCATGTTAGCCTGTAGTATAGCTTTCTACTAGCGAAACAATTTTATAAAACTAATTAAGTAGATCCACAGATTGTCCTTCAACATAAAAACAAATAATCACGAAAAGTTCACTCATATTTGCATATGTTCTGAAATAACTTTGTCCAATGTTGTCTCGAGTCGTTTTGCCAATGCGTCCTTAACGTCCTTTCTACTATAAATCTGAGACTTGAAAAGAAAAACGTCACACCATTCTAGCTGCTAGCATAACAGGCCTCGCCCTGGCGTAGTGCCAGCCTGTACAGCCTGTACACTTTCACTGGCATCGATTGTTTCCATTGGGTCTGTGGAGCGAACGTGCAGGAGAGACAAAATGGGATAAACTCTTTAAATTTAAACCACAAAAAGTTATTAGGGCTCACGAGCGTTTTGCCCGCCCGTTCCAGTGTATTACAGTGTATTATGTATATTGATGCATACGATGACTATTTGCGTCAACTTCTGATACAAGTAGTTTCTCTTCTAAATGAAGTATTCCTCCTTATTTAGTAGAAACGGGCCATCTTTTGTATGCATCAATATTCATAACACACTGGAACGAGTGGGCAAAACGCTCATGAGCCATACCCATTAGGAGGAAATATCACGTGACCTAAGAAATTATTTTTCTTGCTCAGTATGTAATCGAAGATTTAGATGAATTCGATAATACATATACATAGCGCAATCTCTAAAATAAATAAGACACTGTTATTTTTGCTACTTTCATACCGATACTCAAAAGGATCCAGAAATATCAACCGGTAAGATACACAAAGTTTTACATTGTTGTTCTTCCGTAACTCAAGTAACCGTAATTCAAGACCGTGACGTAATTTCCGGAAATTTCCATGGGAATTCAATAAATCCCGAAGTCTCAATTCGACTGCCAATGTTCGCTCAAAGCGACCAAAGCTACGAACACATACTAATTTACAATCCCGTTCAGAAAAGATCTAGATTTTATAAAAAGGCCTTGATAGTACAAAGAGCCTTTAGATACTACACATGGACATAATACTGTCTGCAGTGTTGGAGGTCGCCATTCGAGTGCGAACTAGAATACAAATGATCAAATTCACTTTCTGCTTCAGCTTTTGCAAAGTTCTCTTTCTTAACTTAATTTGAACATTCTTAAGTAGACAAAGACCTGTTTAGCATTATATTAACTACTATGCTAGCTTTCGCGCGGGGCTTCACTCGCGTGAAACATAAGGTCTAGCAGTTGAATTAAAATTCTGGGATTAACTGTCAATTTCATAATAACATTCAGGATAAATAATCCAAATACATCCAGCTGATTTAGAGCGAACGAGTGATAATTTTCGCATTTAAATGTTTTGTAGGGTTTATTCGTATTATATATTTCGAAATTTTGTAACCAGCGCGGTTTCTCAATCTGGATGTCACCAATTCGGTTGCAGCACCGGTTAATTCATTTTACTGTATCAGTCTATATTAAATCCAACGTTTCATTTGTGCATTTCACTAACTATTATGGGAACATTCAACCAATTCAAATAATTTCTCCATGACACTGCTGGCTTACACTGGTCTACTGTTAAAAAAAATGGTCACGAATTAAGATAATTAATTAAGCGCGGCAACGCTATAAAAGTTTCAAACACAAACTAAGGGCCAATTTTTTTAGGCCACTTGCTACTTAGACCAGTTGCTTCTTAGACCATATGCTACTTCGACCCCTTCAGACCAGCTGATTTTTAGACGAAGTGATACTGTTTTACATTCCTGTATGACTATCTTACTTATAAAAATTTTGTTATTAGCGCGGTAGATTAGTTCCACAAACGCAGTATAAAGTCGTCTACATACCGGGGGAGCACTCCCGCAGATTTATCAGCCGCCGTTGGAATCAACCCGATATTGGAACCGCATTACCATGAATACCCTATTACCTTGGCTCAGCAAGTATAATGACGTTTTTATGAATATTTCAACTTGTTCCAGCTTTCGGTGGAACTGTTCGGTGAGGTCGGCCTTCGAATATTATTCACCACAAACTGCAGTCTATAATCGTTACGTATTTTTTCAAAAGATAATACAACGCTTCATTAAGAACTACGAGTACATTATAGTCATTTTTAATACCTAGTAATAGCAACCAAAAGACGTTATGTTACAAAATAGGTTTATTTAAAAAATAAACTTTCTTAACAGGACATATTAAATGATATTTTAACGGATAACTCACGTCTTAAATCGAGTTTAGCTTGCCATGTTTCGGGTTATTTCGAAATCCTTCATCACTGCAGTCGCGCGAGCAGAGCGGTGGCACGTAGTGCGCGTGTTGCGGCAGCCGCCGAGTCGCGTGCTCCAGTGATGAAGGGTTTCGAAATAACCCGAAACATATCGAGCTAAACTCGATTTAAGGCGTGAGTTATCCGTTACAATATCATTTAATACGAGTAAGTCTCACGGTAGTTTCATGATCAGAATTTCTTAACACGAGTTGCTTTCACGCATCTTGTACATATTTTTATATTCGCGTGAGCAATTACGAATTACGACTCTGATGAAATTGCGTCTTAGATCTAACCACAAAAGAGCACATCTCGATAAATACAACTAGACAAGACGTAGAAAATTTACGCTTCACAAATCCAAATAGCCGGGCTCACACTCACACACGGGGCACATTCCATAGGCTTAAGGGCAACAAATATCGTGCCTCATGCAATTACATCGCTTAGTGTGGACCCGGCTACTACGTGCAACATTGACGAGACAGAATAGAATAATTTTTATTTAGCAATAAAGTTACATAGTGCACAAAAAATTACACAAAATACACATTTGAATAGCAAATAACATCATCTGACTTTTGCCGGCCTTCTTTTAACGGCCGGCTTTTGATAGCCTTCGCAATAGACTCTGGGTCTGTATCGCGAGTGCCAAATGAAGTCTTAAAAATACAAAATCTCTAAAAGTAAATAGTTTTGAACCTACTTGAAGTGTGTTTATGTTTTAAGGTGTGTGTATATGTGTGCGTGTGTGAGTGTGTGTTTTTTTACATGCGTTTAATTGGCTTTAAGGGGATCTTCAGTATCTTGGTAATTCAGTTTAGCTACTTAGCCGTCACTTTACTCTCCAGCTATACTCGTACCTACATAGCATAGATTAGTTTTCAGATACAGTTTGTGCTTGGCGCACAGCTTCTATTTTAATCAAAAGTTGACACTACTTTACATCCCTTATGGCTTAACTTCGGATTCTACTAATCTATATATATAAAATTCAAAGTCCTGACTGACTGACTGACTGACTGATATATCAACGCACAGCCCAAACCACTGGACGGATCGGGCTGAAATTTGGCATGCAGGTAGATGTTATGACGTAGGCATCCGCTAAGAAAGGATTTTTGGAAATTCCCACGGGAACGGGAAAAATCGTGATTTATATCTTCGATTCCAAATGACCCTATCTCAGTAACTATAATAACTAGACTCTTCAAATTTGATACACAAGTAAGTATTACATAAACTAAAACATACATTTCAGGATTCTTAGAAATTCCTGCGGGATAAGGAAATAACGGGATTTATATATTCAGTTCAACGGAATCCCATGAACAATAATTACTAGACTCTTTAAAATTGGCATAAAAGTAGGTGATTGCAATACTAAAAAACGATTTTAAAGGATTTTTAGAAATTCCCACGGGATAAGGAAAAAACGGGATATTTATATTCAGTTCAACGGGATGGATTTTTCGCTTTACTGGTCGTAGAAAACTGAAATTTAGCATTTAGGTTTCTTAAGGAGTGTAGGGGAGCAGTACAAAAGGATTTCCCGAAATTCTGACGGAAACGGGAAAAAACGGGATTCTTCGTTTTACTGATCGTAGAAGGCTGAAATTTGGCATGTAAGTTGCTTGAGGAGTGTAGGGAAGCATTAAAGAGATAAGTTCCCGAAATTCCCACGGGAAAGAGAAAACACGGGATTTTTCATCTTATTGGACGTAGAAAGCTGAAAATCGGCATGTAATTTGTTTGGGGAGTGTAGAGGAGCATTGACAGAAAATTCCCACGGGAACGGGAAAAAACGGGATTTTTCGTTTTACTGATTATAGAAAACTGAAATTTGGCATTAAGTTTATTTGGGGAGTGTAAGGGAGCACTACAAAACAATTCCCCGAAATTCTGACGGGAACGGGAAAAACGGGATTTTTCGTTTTACTGGTCGTAGAAATCTAAAATTCGGCATGTAGGTTGTTTGGGGAGTGAAGAGGAGCATTAAGAGTGGAGTTTTTTAAATTCCTACGGGAACGGGATAAAACGGGATTTTTCGTTTTACCGGTTGTAGAAAACTGAAATTTTGCATTTAGGTTCTTTGGGGAGTATAAGGGAGCATATTATTTATGTTTATACTGTGTTTTTGCTGTGATGTAGTGTGTTTTTGTTGTAAATAAATGTTGTGAGTTTGAGATTGATACAAGAATTTCCCGAAATTCTGACGGGAACGGAAAAAAACGGGATTTTTCGTTTTACTGGTTGCAGAAAGTTGACATTTGGCATAATAGAGGCCTGTTTAGGTAAATTTAATTACGGAAAGTCTGGTTTTCTAATGAATTCACTTATTCCTATCTCACGGGAATCCTAAGCAAGGTTTTCTCAAATTACACCCCTGACCTGAAGATGTGAAACAGGGCTTCCAAAATGATTTTTAAATTCGAAAATTTGCAAATATAATCCTCCGAAAAATCAATTATAACACGAAAATAAAGATCGTAGAAAGTAAATCTGTGTACCCCAAATTTAACGCGAGCGAAGCCGCGGGCAAAAGCTAGTCAGGTATAAATGCGATAGTTGGCGCGCGTGTGTGTTGGTTATTTATAATCAAAACTGCTATGGATTTTAATGAAATTTGTTATGCTAATAGCTGGACCCAGACATAATATAGGCTACTTTTTTACAACATTTTATTTAGTTTCAGCTGTCCTGTTGTCTGTCTATTTGTTTCTATCTGTAATCAAATCTTGCAAGTTAAATTTGACCAACTTCCAATAGTCAGATTGATTTGAAATTTGGAATACCTACTTATGTAAATCGCGTGACAAATAATCTAGTAGTAACATCCTGGTAGTCCAGCCAGGATCGTCTCCGCAGGACGTAACTCTTCAACGGTTAATAGCATAGACTTGAAATTTGGTATGCAAATTTAGTTTGGGTAATAATGCAAGTACAGTCAACAAAAAGTACAGTCAGCAAAAAAGTTTCAATAAAGAATATATTTATTTGCAAAGAATAAATAGTTACATAAAATATCATATTTGTAGGTACTTAAAATGTTTTTTTATATATTTCCGATATTCCCATGGGACCAATCAAAATCGTCGATTTTTTTAATTTATTTATGGAATTTGACACGGATATTTTTATGCAACGTTCAACAAAACCACGATATAAACAATTCGGAAATTCCCGTGGTATTAATTTTTGCGAGATCCAGCCAGATATAATGATTAATGCGAGCAACGCCGCAGTCAAAGCTAGCACTTGCACTGAGAGAAGTGAAAAACACTCCCAAGATGAGCTCCAATTCGGTTTACCCGTGATCCGGTCGTTAAAAGTTGCAACACAACAAACTTTAACAGTATAACAAGATGACGTATATATGTTGAGTTGGGCTGAACGCTGGGAAGAAACAATATTGGCTTCAAGTACAGAAACGTACACAATTTGTGATTTATTCCATGCTCTAAGTGGCCAAATTTTGCTTGCAATGCAGGTGCAATGTGCACATGTCGTGGTATGGAGTGTGCGAAAATTTAGAACACTTTCGAGGTAAAAGATAAATCTGAATTTAGAAATTTACGACCGCGTTGCGGGACATCACGTAATATTATTTATGCGGTATTGTTGATGTATGTTTGTTAAATGCAAACACTACCAGTGTTATTGTAACAATTGCTATTTAGTCATGACTCAGTTGGTGACGTACCTACTTTCTTCTGTTGGTCTACTGTATGGAGTGACGAAGCACTGACATTAAGTTGTTCTACTTCAGTGCCCTTAGTGTAAGTTTTCGGTTACAAAATACGTCTCGATCAAATTGAGATTTTAACGCAAACGCGATCGAGACGTATTTATTTTGTAACCGAAAACTTACACTAAAAGTACAGAAAAAAAGCATACAGATTTTCGCCAACATTTTTACCATTTTTAGCGCCACACAAACATCTGCGCAAAAACAGTGCAGCAAGCCTAAGAGCTATAAAGGCTTTATATATAAAGGCTTTTATGTAATTCAGAATCCTGAAAACCTTACTCAATTAAGTATTCAGCAAGAATAAGAGAAAATACAGTATTAACGCTGGAATTAACTCGGCCCGGGCCTGTCTCGTTTGTAGGAACCAGCCCACCGAGAAAGACAATTAAATAATCTAAATACACCTGCTAACTGTTAACTTATTAAAAAATCCGAGATTAAATTTTCTTTTCAAGAAACTAGCAATGTGTTCGCTGAAAACGAAATTTCACTAACAAAGAAAAATAGGTTTGTTTGTTTATTTGTTTAAACTCTTTATTGTACAAAAAGGAAATACAAAAATAACACACAAAAGAAAGTGCTAAGTACAAAGGCGGACTTATCCCTGAAGGGATCTCTGATAGGTAATCAGAATTACAAAATATTATGATGAATGAACAGCATTTCTCAGACAGAAATAAAATGAAATCTTGATCTCGTTTCGTGTTTACCGCCAAATGCCAATAAATCTCACTCCATCTCAAATTTCGTAATAAACTTACGAGTATATCTAAGGATAGACAAGACGATCATAGCTGAATTTTTTCATGTAGTTAAATGTTTTATTTGATGATTGCAGGCAGTTGCTTTGAGAGTGTTGAGTTGACGACCGGATGGCTAAGTGGTTAGAGAACCTGACTACGAAGCTTGAGGTCCCGGGTTCGAATCCCGGCCGGGGCAGATATTTGTATGAATAATACGAATGTTTGTTCTCGGGTCTTGGACGTTTAATATGTATTTATTTATCTATATTTAAGTATGTTTATCCGTTGCCTAGTGTCCATAGTACAAGCTTTGCTTAGTTTGGGACTAGGTCAATTGGTGTCAAGTGTCCCATGATATTTATTATTTATTTAGTAAAGCTAGGGTGCCGTTTTATCCTTTTACTTAATTTTAAGGTCCCAACCTAGATTTAGGTATAACAAATAAATACCCTGACGAGAGCATGTAGGTAGCTAGTACTTAGTATATTTTGTAATTGTATATTTTTAAAGAAAAACTTAATATACTCGTAGATAGCCCTTACAAAAATTAAAACAATGGTTTATAACAAGAAATAAATATTATGATAGTATTATTATTGTAACCCTTCCTCATTCAGCTATCTCGGAAGATGAATTGTTTTTTTATGCTCCAAGTGACTTGTATTTGTATCGGCCTTGCTCCACGGAGAAATAATGTTTAAAAAAATGAATGCGAAAAACGTGTTTTACCGTCTACAACCGAGGTCGATTTCTAAATTATTCATATTTACGTTATTGTCGGAGTATACCTTTCGGCTTTGGCATGGCATTGTTTCCAAGATTTGCAACAATATCACGTTAGCGCATAAGAAAAGTTGGAATCGGTGCCGGGTTTGAAATTTGAATGAGCCAGCATTTGATTTTGATTTAAGTACCTACCTACTGCATTTTGTAAGCAACTTATTAAAATAAATTAACTTCAGGAGCAGAACTTATTTAAGTTATTTTACCTACTTACTTGCAATAACTAAAGCATCATTTAAATCAAGTAAGTACCTTTGCTCCCTATTGTATTTTACATACAAAAACTAATCTCTTACCACCAGGAGACTCACTTGCTCGTTTGCCTTCCAGTTGAATAAAAAAAAAAAAAAAACGCGGCAAATTAGATATTTTCTTGGTTAATAACATTTCTCAAACGGTAAAGATTTAGGTGTTTTAAAATGCAAAATTCCCTCATCTCATCTTAAAATGTCCCGCGTACTTCAGCATACAATCAATGCGAAGTCTGATTCGCTGAAAGTACTAGCAGGTGAGGCGATAAGGCTCATGAGAAATCGCGTTCATCTGGTCTCGAACGGGATAGGGATTACTACAGGGAGCTTAGGGGCTGTGTTAATACGGCACTATTTTTTGAAAAAAAGGCATATTTCAGCCAACATATAAATAAAAATGTTCACAGTCCTCGGGCTCTCTGGAAAAGCCTTAAACGAACGATTAATGTAACTGCTCGTCATGAGTCTGAGCTTCCTTTACACCTCCGCGATGCCAATAAAATAAACGCTCATTTCCTTTCCGTACCCGGTAAGCCAAATGTAACGCTGTCAAGCCTGACCTATTTTGAATTTGGCCGCCACGGAGACTCCAACTTTGTGTTTGAGCCGGTTGACGAATGCTGCGTGATAAAAATTCTGAGGTCCTTGAAGTCGAACGCTGTGGGGGCCGACGGCATATCTCTGGATATGCTTTTACTCACACTTCCCGAGTCTCTTAGCGCCATAACCGCCATCGTTAACCGGTCGCTCATGTCGGGTGAGTTTCCTGAGGCCTGGAAAGTGGCACTGGTTACACCACTGCCTAAGAAGCAAAACGTAACAGATCTGGGAGATTTGCGTCCTATCAGTGTGCTACCGTGTGTCTCAAAAATTATTGAGAGGGTGGTACACACTCAAGTGAGCTCCTACCTGGAGACCAACGCCATACTGCCCGTCTTTCAGTCCGGTTTCAGGAAATCTCACAGCACCACCACTGCTTTACTTGATATAGCTGATAATATTTTAACTGCACGGGACGGTGGCATGGGAACCATGATGGTACTCTTGGACTATTCACGAGCCTTCGATGCTATTAATATCACACTGTTGCTCTCCAAGATGACCTATTATGGTTTCAGTGCATCTGCGGTGAGATGGTTTTCTAGCTATCTGAGTGGTCGGTCGCAGATGGTGAAACTGGGTGGCGATGGTGGTGATTTGTCGTTTTCTGACTCTCGCGCTGTAACAAGGGGCGTCCCGCAGGGTTCTATTTTGGGCCCCCTATTATTCACACTTTACACTGCGGATATCAGTGCAGTCATTGAGCACTGCCAATACCACATGTATGCTGACGACACACAACTCTATATTTCATTTAACCCGAAAGACACACAGAGTGCAGTGGACAAACTCAACATAGATTTAGCGAACGTAGCTGTTTGGTCGGAGTGTAATACTCTAGTCCTTAACCCTAAGAAGACCAAATTCATGATTTTTGGGTCACCTAACCAAACACTTAGTATATTTAATCAGAAACCTGCTGTGTCTATAATGGGTGAACGGGTGGAGTACGTGTCGGAGGCACGCAACCTGGGTGTGTTGATGGACGGGGGTCTGCGATTTGAAAATCACATACTGGAGAATGTAAAAGCCTGTTTTTACAGGCTAAATATACTTTACCGCATTCGTGATTTTCTGAGCGTGGACCTTCGCATCAAACTTTGTGACTCCTTAATTCTTTCGAAGCTTTCGTACGCGGACTTGGTATACGGCCCGCGCCTGCTGGCTCGCACTGAACGTGTCGTGCAGCGCATACAGAACGCGTGCGCTCGTTTCTGTTTTAAAATTGCTCCGCGCACACATGTTACTCCTAGCCTTAACGCTGCTGGCCTCTTGAAGATGTCTCTTCGTCGTGAACATCACCTTGCGACCCTTTTGTTTGGCATAATACAGACGGGACGACCGAAGTACTTGTTCGAGAAGCTGGCGTGGCGTAAAACGGCGTGTCGTGCGGTGAGCGGGCCTTTATGTATGCCAAAGCATGGGTCAGCTGCCTTCCGTGGTAGTTTCAAGTATGCGGCCACCAAGTGTTGGAACAACTTGCCGCCACCTCTACGTCTACCAATGTGCAAACACACATTTAAATTAAAGTTCAAGAAGCATCTTTTTGCCTATCAAAAAGAACAACCTATTGGTGGCCGAGTTGTTCCAACTTACTTGAAGCGTCCCTAATTTTATTTTACTTATTATTATTTCATTATTAATATTGTCATCATTATTGGAATTTATTGCTACTTTATGTTATTTTATTTTAAATTATATTAAAAAAAAAAATCCACTCATATATATGTTTATAGGCATTTTATAATTCTTATAATATTATATAATTTCTTTTTTTCCCTGCAATAATTACGCGTTCAGTTACATGGATGCACACTCACCGGGGTTCAGCTGAAAACCAGCGCTGCAGCTCTGGTCACAGGGCTACGGCACATGCTGAGCTGAGTCCTTTTGGCATCACACTACAGCACAACGTCTCAAATTGTTCTCTCTTCTCCTATTTATGTTTTTTACTGTTTTTGCTGTGATGTAGTGTGTTTTTTTTGTTTGTCAATAAATATTGTGAGTTTGAGTTTGAGTTTGAGTTTGTGATCGCCCTTACTACACCGACATAAATAATGTACAGTCGACATGAATTTTGAAGGGCGCTCCGCAAGTTGTTCATAGATAAATTTTCATTTCTATTTAGTGAAACCTAATACGACGTATCCTCCCACACAAGTTTGAGAAGAAGAGGTTTCTGTAGTAATTAGGTTTTATTGGAGATTTTTGCAATAGAGCCAGAAGAGTATGTAGAAAAATTTTGTTCAAAAAGTCTGTAGTTATTTACTTCTGAAGATTTTATAACTTACTGGAGTTTAGCCGCGGATTCTCACGCGTAAATCATTAGATACAGCACTTGAATTGAAATTCCGGGATTATACAAAATTACCGCAGGAATTTCCGAAAATTACATCGTGGTTTTCATTGACATGCCTTAAAAGCCACTATGCTAAATTTCGTGACTATAAGCCCAATGATTGTTATTTCGAGATTTTAACCCTATTCCCTGGGAATATCGGGATAAAAAGTAGCCTATGTGTTCTTCCAGATATCTAGCTATCTACATACCAAATTCATGCAAATCCGTCCAGCTGTTTTAGCGTGAAGGAGTAACAAATATACACACACACAAACTTCGCAAACCTTTAAAATTAAAACTGAAATTAATTCGAAATTTTCAACCAGAAAATTCAACCAGATTATGTTTTATTTAAAGTTTAATTTGAATCTGTGGATATTTCGAACTGTTACAGTTTAATTTTACAGGTGCGTATGTATAAAATAGGAAGCAGGATAATTTAAGGTTATTATCTTAAACGCAAAACCCAGGTTTGCTAATAAATACTAATATAAATTTCCTAAATTATACCTGCGTCAATATTAAATTAGAACACGTAGAGAGAGGGATTCCAGAGAATGCTTATTAAGTTGGAATAATAATGAAACTAGATTGAATTATGCTTGAAATCATGGAGCGTGAACAAACTTTATGCATTACGTCTGACTGAAGTTACACATAGTCTTTTATTAAAATATGGCGTATGTAATGAAGAAAATATATTTACGGACTTTTTCCTTTATTTTGTGTTTTCAGATCTTACTTCTTTTTAGCCTAGTTTTTGTTTTCCACGGTTTTATATTAAAATACATTTTTCACAGCTCTGATATGTTTCAACTTTGAACACATCAACTTCTAAGCCTCTCTTTCCCAAAATCCACATAGATGTGGGCCTCCTTCAGCTACTTTCATTTCGGTCATTTGGGCAGTAAAAGTCTAGTTGGTGCCTATCATTTATCACTTCTGCCACCGGTATTTTTAGTTTTCAAAGCCTCCAATCTTGAACAGCTCTGCACTAAGAATCAGTTCTTTGAGCTAACCCCGAGCCCTACCCATTTCTGTGCAATTCATTTTAATTTCAAATCGATACTCCTCAATTTCTACTGAAACGTGTTCTTGAGAAGAAAGCCTCGTTCTCTTGTTTGGACAACAGGGATTCTTTAATGATTGTTTTGTAAAACATACTGGGTGAACTTAGCCTCTGGACAAATACGAATACTACTGGCTTAGCAAGATATTTAAAACAAAACTGCAAAGTATCATAACAATCAGTCCAATATTTACCAAAAAACTAACGGTTTTCAATGTATCATTTTGGAGCAGCCTGTGTATTTGGATGATTTCATAGTTTTTTTTTTCTTGTCTAATTAAGAAAATAACTATTTTAAGATATTGCTGTATCAGTCTTATCAAGCTTCATTATTTGTCCAGAGGCTAAGGTCACTTTGTATAAAATAGAATCCTTTGGTAGAATAAATCTATAAATTTCGGTGCGTGTTTGTTGCACAAGCGTAACCACAACCATGCAAATTCCTCAATATGAATTCCGATACCTCATCGCCCCTTGATAAGCGAGTCCGTTTGATACACCGCTCGGACTGCGGCCGTGTACCTTTGAATAAATAAACTGCTAAAAGGAAAAACAAAAGTATGAAGGAATAATAAAATGCAAAACGAAGAAAAATAAATCGCTTCAAATGTCGAGGGTTTCTGACGAATTTGTTTTCTTAAAATACAAAGGTCAGTACATTGTCTATCTCCTTGTGTGTACAACTGATATCTATTTATTTTCGTCATCATGTCGCGAGGGCAGTGCTTCTACGTTTTATATTGCAACATTCTTTACACTTACTATAAGATATCTACCAGTCATATTGACAACGGTGTCGGTGATGTTATTTAAAGGAATAATTTCTAATCCTTCAGACTTTTTCTATGACAAATACTTTTATGGACTGTGAATTTTTTTTTTTTTTTTATTCGACTGTAAGGCAAACGAGCAAGTGGGTCTCCTGGTGGTAAGAGATCACCACCGCCCATAAACATCTGCAATACCAGGGGTATTGCAGATGCGTTGCCAACCTAGAGGCCTAAGTTGGAATACCTCAAGTGCTAGTAATTTCACCGGCTGTCTTACTCTCCGCGCCGAAACACAACAGGAAACACAACAGTGCAAGCACTGCTGCTTCACGGCAGGATTAGCGAGCAAGATGGTGGTAGCAATCCGGGCGGACCTTGCACAAGGTCCTAACACCTGCAAATTATTTTCCTTCCAAGGCTATGGATAATCTACGGCATTTCAACGCATAAAAACACAAAATAACTTTAAGATACGATGCGCAAACAATGTTAAACTTTGACAGCAATATAATTTGACGCACGCACGCACGCACGCACTTGGTGTGACTTGGTTAAGATCGCGGGATCGCGGTGGATGCGGAAAGCACAAGACCGGTCTGAGTGGAGAGCCTTGGGGGAGACCTATGTCCAGCAGTGGACGTCTTTCGGCTGACATGATGATGATGAATCGCTCACAATCGTCCCATCAACAAAGCCCTATCCCGTCCACGTGTAAACTGTAAAGGGCCACATATACGGTACGATTCGTCTGTACGATCGATCATATTTACTTGTTTGAAACTGAAGGATAAAAAAGTGTTGAAATAATTCAATACATGCCCCATAAAATAGAAAATGACCTATGTGGCGGGAAATTGGATTCGGCTAAAAAAGAAAAAAAGGAAAGACTAGAAAAATGTGGTTTAGAAATGGCTATTAAAGCGAAACCAGTATTAGTCCGGCGTCAGAGTGAGACAAAATCGAATCTTTGGCCGTAAAGAGCCATACACTGTCGATTCATCGTTACGATATTCATTATTACATGGCAAAAACCCATGCGATTGCGACTTCTGACATCGTCTACGAAAGCTCTTGACGTACACTGTAGTGCTGAAGCGACGGATCGTACAGACAAATCGTACCGTATATGGGGCCCTTGATAGAGTTCCCCGACGCGGCCAGCAGTGTAATCGACACCAGTATTCAGAGACACGCGTCCAGCGCCCGTCCGTCGGCCATTCATTTACATTTTAATTGCTGTGTAAATTTAAAAAGGTCGACGTCGTATTTATTAGAATGTGCGCGTCTGGTTTCGCTAAGATACAGTCTGCCTATTTGCTTCATAAGCCACCAGTTCTCTGGTGGCTTGGCCTTGTCGTCATGATATTTATGTCATGTTTAAAGCATTGTCATGGACAAAATGAAATTACTCATTTTATTAAGGTTCTATGGTAGCCCAAGGATCAAATTTGTTGACTTGACGTGCTCCGACTGAAAAACTGTACCTATTCCTATTGAACTACAAAGTATTTTTGACTTAGTTGGGGTGCCAAATTCTTATACAGTTAACGAAAAGGGTAATCAAAAAGATTAGGCCAGTAAAGTAAAGTTATTCCTTTTGCTGACGGTATTAAAAATATGATAATAAATTTGTCAATATTTTTTATAGACTAAGACATAGATGGAGACGACTTTGGACCCCAAGTAAGTTTTCAAACTATGCCTAAAACAAACGCTACTGAAAAATATACTCGAAAGATATTAAAAAAAACCACAATCAGTTCTCAAAATCAGTTATCTCTATTATGGAGCTTTATTGCCATAGATTGCCACAGACACAATACACAGGTCAAACTTCTAACACCCCTCTTAACGCCGGGGGTCAAAAAGGGCTTACCACGAAGGCACTGCAAATCTGCCCGACGGGGCAACTGTGTGATGAATTTTAATTATTATTTAGCGTTTGAGGGTCGACACCCGTTATTTGGCCGGGGTTAAAAAGCCACACGTTTTCACCGCCTGTAGGTCAATTCGGGATTTAGATAAACCTAAAAATTTACGTGCCTGTTTCATCTGGAATCATATTTAACACATGTACAACTGACACCAAACATAATACGTCGCATATTCCTAGAACTACGTTATATACTAGGTGACCTTAGCCTCTGGACAAATACGAATACTACTGGCTTAGCAAGATAAACCAAACTGCAAAGTATCATAACAATCAGTCCAATATCTACCGGTAAACTAACGGTTGTCAATGTATCACTTTGGAGCAGCCTGTGTATTTGGATGATATGATTTCATAGATTTTTTTTCTTGTCTAATTAAGCAAATAACTATTGTAAGATATTGCTAAGTATCAATCTTAGCCATGGTTCCATTATTTAGGCTAAGATCACCTTGTATAAGTTTAATATTTTTTCTCGTTGATCAAACGTTTTGCTACTGTAGTCGAACGATCTAAATGATCCATCCTGTATATCAATATCCTAGTGAAGCTATTAGTGTCTCGAAAACAGCATCGAATGACTAGCGGGAGATGGGCAATCGATGGCGACCTCGACTCGCTACGACGTATCGATTCGACGTGCAATAATGAGTTTCAGATCAACTCTTCCAATGGACGCGATAGATTGACCTTTAGGGATAAACTGAGCTTGAGTCTTTAGTTCAACTCTTAACTGATTCTCGGATAGTTTGAAATAAGATCTACCTGCCCAAGGTGTTTTAAAATGAAGGTTCCACGGAAAGAACATGTCTAGTCACCTAAGCAACTTTCTGAGTTATAGCGGTTTGAAAGTTAGTCATCACGAACAATTTACTATGATTACCATTTCTTTAAAAGTTAAAAAAATACATTTTACAATGTTTCCAGATTATTTAATTCAATGGTAAGTCATAGTACTTTGTGAGCTCTACATTTCGAGATTAAAACCTCAATTTAAAAAAAAAAGTGACGACATGTTCTTTCCGTGGACCCTTCAAATACACTCGTCAAAAGTGCCTAGCGATATTCTTTATCCGTAGACAGTTTTGAATAGCTGTATTTCAATATATGCATATCACCACAGAGACGAAACAGCAAAGTATGTGTATATTATCTGTACTGTAATTTGACAGGATATTTCAGGAGGTACGAAACGCACATGTTATGACGACTTTTATAATTATGGTCGACAAATATTTCCATACATCGATCGATTTTCAAAGACGTGACTGATTGCATTGAACCAGAAACTCCGATGAAGTCAAAACTATTTTAGAAATATTCTCGATTAATCTTCCTCTACAACAATAATATGATACACACCTATTGGCTCTGTGGACGACATCAGCGGAGAAAATTGTTGGTATCTGCTGGACATGTCCGGGATGTAGAAGAATTAAGAACAAAACAGGGACTGTGTTCAATAATTCAAGAAGACAAACATCTATTACTAAAATTAGGCAGGAAGTCTACACAAATTGCTTTGTTAATGACAGATTCATATGAGTATGACAGATGACAGAACCTACATTATTTCCACTTTTGACCTAGTTTTGACCACTATTAGCGCTGCGATAGATTTCATTACCCCCGCCTAGTACTTCTCATCCAGCAAATATAAGAAATGCAGGCAGCGAGCGGGTAATAGTTAGTAAATTGTACTGTACCTATCCCAAAAAATAGTAAAGGTGCGAGTACGGAATTAGTTCGTCTAATACCCGATACATAATCGGGTAGCACGTACAGACCACTAAGTAATTGGTTTTAAGCAGTAATATCGGTAAGCCGTGGAAATTTGTCTGAGGGCGCACTCCAAGGTTAGGTGAGAGACATGTTTTGGGCGCGTTCCTTCCGATATTGATACCTACTCCATTAAGTGATATTAATCTGATGCTTAAACTTAAACGCTCTTCAACTTGAACTGGTTGTCGCCAGTTCGTTTTAGTATTAAATGATCAAAATCGTTCTAGTACTGATGAAAAAATGACCTTTTAAATAATAAACTCTATAGGTACTATTATCAAGTTAGTATCATTTCGTCTAAACAGCAGCTGGTCTACGTAGCAAATTAAAAATTGGTCTAAGTAGCTTGTCTAAATATCAAGTGGGCTAAATTCTTGGACTCAAAAGCGACGGAGCAGCGGAGCTCCTATTCCGCGTGGCTGAGGCGCAACAAAAACAGGTTAGTAGGACCAGTTGCTTTTTAGGCTACTTGCTACTTAGACCAATCGCTTCTTAGACCACTTGCTAATTAGTCTAGTCTGTTAAGATGATAAATATCAGATAATCAGATAGTTCACTCAAAGCGCTGCTTCGATTGCACAAAAAACTTATCATTTGAGTGCCCGTAAAAATAGAACCAAAATCTAAGTTATCCCGTATTAATATGTCAGAACTTGACAGACAGACAAACAGGCTATTTCTTTTCAAGGTACGAAACCCTAACAACTGGTCCGACCAGGATTCCGCGGTGGAAACGAGCGAGGCGCCACCACAACGAAGAGGGGGGCGTTATTAATTGCCAATCTACGCAAGACTACCTCACTAGCATTATTTCCTTCAATAATCAGAGGAGCATCTTTTCTGCTCCAGTTTAAGCAGAAATACTTAAAATGGTGAGTCATCTATGTACCTGACGGCACTAGACTGGCTGTTTGCAACAAAACGCGCGGCGCATCAATCATCAATATTCCTTTGACACGACCCTGTCACGGACGTCAACAGACTATAGTGAATAAAAGGTTCACAAATTCACGCTGTAATTTTATGCACCGTTTTGATGTAAGAAACATGCAGTCTATACATAGATGTCGATGCATATAAACCAAAAGCTTTTTATATCAAATCAAAAAGTCGTGGTAGACTAGTGGTTTAATCTTTGGCCTCTCAAGGAGATGGTCGTGGATAAGACTCCGGATTCGCATCTGAAATTGAAATGTGAAATTCCCAATCAGCTTTGGGCCCGCGTGGGAACTATACGCCAAGCCATCTCATTCTGAGAGAAGGCCTGTGCCATGCAGTGGGACGTATAATGTTTAATGTTTATTTGGGCAAAAAACAGCACAGTATAAAAAGAAACTTAAGGGGATCCTATGCCCCAATGACCTTCGATCTTATGTAATTTCTTTGTTTCCTAATGATATTTGGCATCAAAGTTGAACAATTTTAGGCCAAAAAACTAATTTTCTGGCCATAACTTTTGTGTTAATACTTAATTAGTTCCAAATAAAAGCACTCGACACTTTTTTAGAGACGTCAAAGACGAAACCGAATATGTAGATTTTGTATAGGTATGTTATTCACGTCAATAAAGACACGAAATAAGTGTTTTTTTTAGACAATGTTTAAAAAATCATACAAAATGAAGTATTCATTTTTATTTTCAAAATCCGGTAGACAAAAATGGAGATAAAAGATTAAAGAACCAGTAGCCGCTTGATTTATAATTCTATCTGTAGTGTAAAAGTAGGAGATACGATTCAAAATTTGTCAAAAATCGATGAAAACCTCGGGTAGCCCCTTAAAAAAATAAAACTAATAGCAAAGGACCTTCCTGCTGAAGGAGCTGTTGAGCAGCAAAAGATTTTCTTGTTCACGAGGGTTCGGTGAGGTTCATTGATAATTTTCATTCTAGTACTACTTTTTAGGGTACTGTTTTTGCGATATCGATTATTGTTATCACTTATCACGCGTCCGGCATACGCCACTATCGCACCGTCGGGTTAATTAAACCGTCATTTCACCCGACAAACAAGCATTTCACAACCGCCATATTTGTTAATGATTTTCATAGTATACTCATTTGTAGCTTTGTATTAATTTTATGGCGGCCTATCGGTATATCAGACAAGAGAATTCCATTAAAACAGCTAAAAGGTGCCGCTTTTCGACACACTTTAATTGACTTATCAGTTAAATTAATTCAAATGGAAGCGCAGATGTAAATTTACCGGATTGTTTATCGTTGATACTCACATCCCATAATAATAACGCACCCATGATTTTCACTTCAGTAGTGGGCCGTATATAGGCTGGGATGGAAGGATGGTGCTGTGCAAGAATAGGTTAAACGAAGCGTTAATATTGGTTCATAAAAAACGCATTCCTCGCAACACATCCTAGCACATTCTTAGTGGAAGCGCAGCCTTAATCTGGGCACGGCACGCACCAAAATTGTAGTTGAAATAAAATTAAAGGTTTTCGTTGGTCTTCATTTATTCTATACTAGCAAACCCGGCGAACTCCGTTTTGCCACCAAAGTAGTACATGCTATGTATCAGAGATGGCGCTGTATGTGAAAAAATATTTTCCCGCTTTTCTTTTTAAATTTTTCCTGAATTTTCTTTGCTATAAACCTCACGGAGACCTTTCCAACGAATGCAAAACCTTTGAAATCTTTTGCGTTCTGGAGTTATAGCGTCAGGAAGGAAAACCCGACTTATCTATATATTATATCTATATATATAAAATTCAAAGTCCTGACTGACTGACTGACTGACTGACTGATATATCAACGCACAGCCCAAACCACTGGACCTAGAGACTTGAAATTTTGCACATGGATACCTTATACAATGTAGGCATCCACTAAGGAAGGATTTTTGAAAATTCCCACGGGATATAAGGAAAAAACGTGATTTATATATACAGTTCAACGGAATCCCATGAACAATAATTACTAGACTCTTCAAATTTGGCATAGAAGTAGGTAATTATAATAGTAAAAAACGATTTTAAGAATTTTGGGAAATTGCCACGGGATAAGGAGAAAACGGGATTTATATTCAGTTCAACGGGATGGTCTTATCGTTTTAAACGAAATTTAGCATTTAGGTTTCTTGGGGGGCCCAGGGGTCTATCACAAAAGGATTTCCCGAAATCCTGACGGGAACGGGAAAAAACGGGATTTTTCATTTTTCTGGTCTTAGAAAGCTGAAATTTGGCATGTAGATTGCTTGAGGAGTGTAGGAAAGCATTAAAGAGATAATTTCCCGAAATTCCTACGGGAAAGGGAAAAAAACGGGATTTTCCGCTTAATGCAGAAAGCTGAAAATGGCATGTAGATTGCTTGGGGAGCGTAGAGGAGCATTGAGAGTGGAGTTTTCGAAATTCCCACGGGAACGGAAAAAAATGGGATTTTTCGTTGTACTGGTCGCAGAAAGCTGACATTTGGCATACAGGTTGCTTGAAGAGTGGAGGGAAGCATTAAGAGTTAATTTTCCGAAACTTCCACGGGAAAAGGAAAAAACAGGATTTTTCGTTTTACTGGTCGTAGAAAGCTGAAATTTGGCAAGTGGGTTCCTTGGGGAGTGTAGGAGAGTGTTGAGAGAGAATATCACGAAAATTATTACGGGAACGGGAAAATTGGGACTTTTCTTTTTCTTTCTTACTTATTTTAAAAATATTTTTTTTATTCGAAAAAGTATACCTACTCCCAAGGTGCTCCATTGTCACCAAATTAGGATCTGATGACGGGATCACAGGGAAATCGAGGACAACCCTCAAATTTTGTAAGGACGCATTACGTTTTTCATATATTTTCTCAAGCTATTTAAGTATTTGCGTCTGATAGACATCATCTCATGTTGATGAGCTGATGATGGAAGGTAAAACTCCTTAACGGTTAGGAGTTGAGGTTTTTTTTAAAGTATTATAATATGCAGGTATAGACATTTAGTTATTTTCGTTCTGGTTACTCAGGTGAGGTGATGTTGGAAGGTATAACTCCTTAACGGTTAAGACACATTATAGTACCTACGCCAAACCAATCAACTGATCAGAAAGAAAGAAGAAAAACTTTTTAAACTTTGTCTGTTTCTTTGTTTATTGGGGGTAATCTCTGAAACAACTGAGCTGAATAAAAAAAACTATTAGTGAAAGCTTTTTAAAAATCGATACCCTAAATAATAGAAGCCTGTTTCAATTCAATCGCGGACAGTGTAGTTTTCTATTGAACTCACTTATTTCTATCCCACGGGAATCCTATGTCGCACAGGTACGAAGTCGCGGGCAAAAGAAACAAGTAGGTTTTCTAAAATTACACCCCCCTGACCTGAAGATGTGAAACAGGGCTTTAAAGTCGATTTTTAAATTCGAATATTTGCAAATATAATCCTCCGAAAAATCAATTAAAACACAACATTGCCATACAACGAGGAAACGCAGCCAGCCTTATGGGCACCCTGCCCAGTAGCAACGACTTGGGCGATATTTGTAAATATAGATTTTTAGATTTAGAGTAAGTTAGTTTTAGTTCTTTTTTTATTCATTTCTGTTAATCATTGTATTGTATTGTTTGTTTGTTTATAAATAAAATATTAAAAAACGAAAGTAAATCTGTATTACCCCAAATTTAACGCGGGCGAAGCCGCGGGCAAAAGCTATTTTTAACCCCCGACGCAAAAAAAGGGGTGTTATAAGTTTGACCGCTATGTGTGTCTGTGTGTCTGTCTGTGTGTCTGTGTGTCTGTGTGTCTGTCTGTGGCACCGTAGCTCTTAAGCGGGTGGACCGATTTGAATGCGGTTTTTTTTATTTGAAAGCTGGTTTTCTAGCGATGGTTCTTAGACATGTTTCATCAAAATCGGTTCAGCCGTTTCAAGATCATCAGCTCTTTTGTTCGCTGCGGTAGGAATCTTAGACGCATAATGGGTATTTACTTTACTTTCAAGCATATTTGGGACCTAAAACTTGAAACACCCATGTATGCTATGTAACTATGCAAGATTATGCAGTTCTCGGCCTGATGCTGCAGCCAGGATATCCAGAACACTAGTAGATACACTCTTGATAAAACCATAGCAGATATATCGTGTTTGGATTCGTTTCGATCAGTATTTGATTCTACATACAATGAAAAAGTGGCAACAGGATGAGCTGATGCTGCAGCCAAGATATCCAGCACATTAGTACCTACACTATAAAAAATAATAGCACATATGTCGTGTTTGGATTCGTTTTGATCAGTAATTGATTCTACATACAATGCAGTGATAGCAACACGACGAGCTGTTTAAAAAACATGAAATTAAAAAAAAAAAAAAAAAATTTTAAAAACCCCCGACAAAAAAAGCCGCCAAAAACGACAACTTAACAGAAACTAAAGTACATATGTTGTATTTTTTAAAGTATTAACCTTAGCGGTCCCCCGACATCGACGACGCTTAGATAAAAATAATATTACTAGGTACTTATACTAAATTAACTTAGGCTAATTTTGCGGGAAATCAGCATAGTCCCAGTGGGATAGGGATAAACGAGTTGTTCGCAGATGAAGTCGTGGGCAACAGCTAGGTAGTGCATAATTATTTTTTACTTTTTAGTTGTCGTTTTTGGCGGCTTTTTTTGTCGGGGGTTTTTAAAATTTTTATATAGTAGAGAAGATGAAGAACACGCGTGCCGACGTGTCTCTAGATTTGGCGACTACAATCTCTCAATTTTTAACCCCCGACGCAAAAAAGGGGTGTTATAAGTTTGACCGCTATGTGTGTCTGTCTGTGTGTCTGTCTGTGTGTCTGTCTGTGTGTCTGTCTGTCTGTGTGTCTGTCTGTGGCACCATAGCACTTAAGCGGGTGGACCGATTTGAATGCGTTTTTTTTTATTTGAAAACTGGTTTTCTAGCGATGGTTCTTAGACATGTTTCATCAAAATCGGTTCAGCCATTTTTGAGATATTGAACTTTAAAGCGACAAAGTCGGGGGTTTTCCAACTTTTACATGGATACATTCGAATCCCGTGGGAATATCAGAATAAAAATTAACCTATTTGTTATTGGCCAGCGCAGCGATCACAGAGGACGAGATTCACACCTTAGCTTCCCAGCTCGCTTCCAGTGGTAATTCGCCCTCAGACCTAGATTAAAACATACCCAAATAAGCTCCCAGGTCCAATCTAGAGGCCAGCTGAATTATACAGGATCTTTTATAGTTGTTGTTCCCGGGAGGAGGTGCGAATTAGCCCTGTGCCTCGACGAATTATAGTCTCGCTTTCACCAATCATCTTGCTTTTGTGTTATTTTAAGACTATATTGTATTACAATAAATTGAACTAGAATGGTTTAAAACGTATTTCTTTATCTATTTAAACACGGTTAAATCGATTTCATAACTACATTTAAATTTTTCTAATAATATAAATGCAAAAGTTTACATTTTTTAATGTTTGGATGTTTGCTTCTTTACTAAGCAAAACTGCTAAAAGGATTCGAATGAAATTTAGCACACAGACAGTTGACCTGGTCACTTTTTACTCCGGAAGTGCCTTATTTCCGCAGATATATTGATAAAAAAGCTAATGGGTTTGGATGAAAATTGTAATTTACTGAAGCTCCGAAATAGTCGCTACCCCAATATCCCACGGGATCGAATTGTACGCACATAAAACCCCGAAATCGCTCAGTCCAGAAAGATTAAATTTTCCACGAAACTTCTTCACTTTAAATGAAGACCAGCGATGTTATTTCTGATAATTTAACTAAACCCTGGCATTCCAATTCAGTGATCAGACATAAAGAGCATCGCAAGTGAAAAATAAATAGTAGAAGTGATATTCAACAACCAACCAGCTTTCAGGAGAACCCTTAAAACCACTGAGTGTACGGATCAAATACATTCTCAACAACTATAACGGTGTACAACGTAAAGGTGTGATCATACCGCTGTTTAAAATACGCTCACGCACCATAAACACAGTGAAAAGCGTCACGTTTTAAACGCGTATAATCCACACCTATACTCAAAATACGCTAAAGCACCGTAACGCCACGTGTCACGTTTTTAATACGTACTCTCCACATACGTTTAAAAAAGGCACTCGAACCGTAACTTGCTTCCTTGTTCCTTCGTATGAACATTAATGCACGTAAGGATTGGATAGTAAGGAACGCGTCAAAACAGTAATACACATGTCACGTCACTGCGTTTGGTAAGCAGCGTTTTTTGAACAGCGGTGTGGTCACACCTTTACGTTGTACACCGTTATAGTTGGCGCGAATGGATTTGATCCGTTTAAAACTTGACGCTTGAGTCACGTCACTGCGTTTACGATGCGTCAGCGTATTTGAGCACCCGTGTGGTTGATCCCTAACACTGCTATCTCTTAATAGCTCGCTGAGCTCTCGCAGCGGGTAAGAGCTGTCGTGGACATCATTTGTGTAACTCGGTTATTGTCGACGTTGCTGTTAGTAGCTACCATTAGTGCAAGCTAAAGTGGTTACTCGTAAGATTAGTTTCATAGCGTTTGGTATCAGAAACCTGCGACCTGGCTAGGAGTATGTGCAACTAGTGAGCGATTTTTCTGAGGCCTCGAATACTGTGTTCTGTTCTGACGTCATGAGCGAGACAAGTGGCGATATTGATGGCACAAAAAGTGTTTTTTCTCAAAAATATCCGTAAAAGTCTACATTATTCCTAACATATCAGAAAGCTAAGCGTGTAGTTTATGGTCAGCGAGAAATTAAAAAGTTAAAAATATTGCAGGCGCACTAGCTCGACAATAATTTATTATTGTAGAGTCTCAAACTTTTTAAAAAGTGAAAACGTGAAAATTTTGGCACAAGTCGTATACAGCCAACTTAAATGGCTGCTATCAGTTATTTTGTTGGAATTCCAGACTTTTTTATTGGATCTGAAACAGCTTGTGGTAGTTTCGATGGAAAAGACTGCATGAGAAATCATAGTCCAAACAACTAGATCAGCACGGCTAATTATACTTGTAACCAAATATCCAACCAATGATTATTTATTCGCCTGCCTTCGGCTGCTGCCGGCCAATACCGTTATCCACACTGCACGTTTGCCGACAGTCAGACCTTTCGATCGGTTTGCATTTTTAAACCTTTTTTGTTCGCAATCGAATTTTAAACAAGTCAGAATTCCACAACTGATATGTTGACACATATGAACATAAAAAAATAAGATTTTTAGTCTTTCTCATTGATTTTGCTATAACACCTACCTACATTCCAAATTGTAAGTTTCTAGGACAGCCAAAGGTACCCTATATTTTTTTGGTTACGGCACTTTGTCTAGATACATCTTTTTTTAATGACTGCATCTTTCGATTACTTTGACTGAGACCAACAATCCAAAACCTTTTCTCAGAAGCGGTCTGTGCCCAAAATTAACGTACATATGACGATGATGACGATTATGATAAAATATATCCGCATATCTAGAATACACCGAGAGTATAATCGGAAAGAATAACAGACAAAAAAATCATTAAAGATTATTGAAATATCCCCCCCCCCCCCCTTTCCATGTTTAAACACGAAAATAACTTTAACACGTGACGTGCACAGAGTAAAGTAGAATAAACAAAGATTATTAAGCGACTTAATATGCATTTCCTGGATACAAATTGATTCTCTTTGAGATCAGTCGGGCCTTATGGAACTAGCTTCATAAACAATGGCCTTTCATGTAGCAAATAAACAATTTGAAGAGAAACAAAAGGTACAAATGAAACAACAACATGCGAGCACGGAGGTATTCTGATATTTGTGATACTGATACAAGACAAACACAGTGCAAATTCAATCTTCGTAGACCCTCTACGGCGTAGAGATTACATAGGTCGTAAAATCGTAGCGACGAAAAATTGTTAGATTCCTTGCAGTTAAAGCTTTGGATTTTGAACGAAAACCTCCCATTACATTAAGTCATATTAAATATATTGACCCGGATAACTCACGTCTTAAATCGAGTTTAGCTCGACATGTTCAAGACCCACTTGCAGGTAAAAATAAATCTAGATTTAGTTGTTAAGCCTGGCTTAAGCTTGACAGTTCCATACATTTTGACACTACTAAACTAAGCTTGACGCTAACTCGAGATTTATGTGTTTCCAGCAAGTGGCCATAAGACGTGAGTTATCCGGATCAACATATTTAATATGAGTGAGTCTCACGGTAGTTTTGTTCAAAATTAAATTAAGTCATTATATTTTTAAAGTCATTGCCCAAACAAATAACACAACTAGAATTAAAAGTATAACATATTATGTGTACTAGTTTGGTTAAGCAGGCATTTCTGCAAAAGAAAAAAAAACATTTCCACTCATGAAAATATGGCTTTACAACAGGATTCACTCAGCTTAATGGAAGTTATACTGTATGTGTGTTTTAACCTGCTTTCTAGTTTTTAATCATTGTAAGCCGAATTTCGTCCACTTCCGTTGGTCAGATTCACTTGGACTTTGGTATTACACATGTAAATAAGATGACAATTACATCATCAATGCCATTTACAGTTAACATTTTTTTTGTAAACTTTTAAAACAAAGTATAAGTATGGACGACCGGATGGCCTAGTGGTTAGAGAACCTGACTACGAAGCTTAAGGTCCCGGGTTCGAATCCCGGCCGGGGCAGATATTTGTATGAATAATACGAATGTTTGTTCTCGGGTCTTGGATGTTTAATATGTATTTAAGTATGTATTTATCTATATAAGTATGTTTATCCGTTGCCTAGTGTCCATAATACAAGCTTTGCTTAGTTTGGGACTAGGTTAATTGGTGTCAAGTGTCCCTGATATTATTAATATTATTAATATTAATATTTAAGTATTAAAATAAACCTTTACAAATCCAAACCCCCTTATTCATAAAACTTAGCAAGCCTATGTTAACTAACAAATGCTTTGTCTCTTTCTAACAAATACAAATGTCGAAGTGACAGATAAGGACAAACGAATTTTAGCGGCATTTTAACTAAAATAGGTTTGATTGTCGTTTATGAATAAGGGGGAAAGTATTTAAGTGATAATAAATAATGAATCAGAGAAGACAAAAAAGCTTAACTATGTAGCTGTGTAGCTGGGTAGCATTTTCAACGTAACTTTTTAATTTTACAGCGCGTTGGTTGTAACTGTAGGGCTACATTGTTTTTATTGATGAACAAAGAAATAATTGCTGAATGCATCTACATACTATCTTCAGAGCAGCAACTATATCGCTGATTAAAGTCAAGATTTGTACATAAAAAACAGTACACCACAATACAGCCAGTATTTAATAAAACAAGCTTGAGTCAACATTTTTCATAGAGAAACACGTTTTGTCTACAGCAAGAAACTCGAGGGAACAGCGTCGAGATTCGCAAGAATTTAATCAGGAAAAGAAAACAAGGTTTCCCTCAAGTACATGTTAATTCTGCGTCATGCAGTTAATGCAGGTATTACGAGAATACGACATTAATTACCTAGTACATTTGAGATCTACTTAAGCTAATTAGTTTTTATGTCTACTTGTTTGTTTGCAAGAAAGCGTTTTTAAAAGATAAGACTAACCTGTCTACCTTGTTTTTTTTAAATCAATGGAGTTATTTTATTACTTTTAAAAGGATCATTAATGTAATTATGCATAATTACTACCGACGAGAAGGATTTATAACCTTCTGGTAATTCTGGTAAGCAAATTGTACTTAAATTATGAACTATTTATTTTATTCAGTTAATTCTTAAGCACTTTATATTATAAACATTTCGAGTATCTACTACGGTTCTAAATACACATTCTTAAGGCAAGCGGACGGACAGATAATAGAGTTCGTTATTATCCTATGGATACGGAACTCTGAAAAACCATTATATTAGATAAAACATAAATCACGTTTCACACTACACCTTTCTCAACATCCTATAAACCCTGCACTCTATTTAAATATAAAATATAAAAAAGGCAACGTTAATGTTCGTATCGTACAACTCGTAAAACATGCCTCAGTATAAAATGAGCATTTTAATACACCAGCACTAGTGGGATATAAAAGGAGACAGCCGTCTTTACATTACTTGGTATCTAGATACAGTCACAACACGGGATTGTTGAACCAGTTGCCATAATATTGATGGTAATTTGGCCGTGTTAGCACTATTTACGGGTTTTTAATGATACCTAATGTTTTCGAAGTCTGTACTACGAGTTTGTGTTACTCGGGTAAATTATGAACAGTAGCAGGTGGTTTAACATTGCCGAGGCACGACTGTACAAGCGAGCTAGATGTAGTCACCAACACTAATATTTGACACAGCAAAGCGTGCATAAATATCTGATACGACTGTTTTTCTAGGGCCGGTAGGACGCGTCAGATATTTTTGCACGATCCGCTGGTGCAGATATTAATGCACTGTTAGAAGCTGCACTGTACACCTGTTGGAAAATGAAAGGAAGGTAGTGTCTGCTAAGTGGAAAGTCTCTATTACCTACGTCATAATCGACGACAGGCATGTGAAGCGGAGAGAAAAAGAAGGAGAGACTTTACATCTCACGCCGTACATTATGCTACCTAAGGGCAGCTCTTTCTCGCTGTGTCTCTCACCACGATCGGCAAGAGTGAGAGAAGAGTTCCAAACTCAAACTCAAAGTCTTTATTGCGCTAAATGTTGTGATAAGATCTTAGAAGGTATGAACGTTCAACATTGCGAGAGCAGTGCATGGCTGCTACATCGCACGTCGCAGCAACATGAGGAGAAAAACGAGGAGACATTGCGGATTTGGGACGCCGTACACGTGGATGGGAAAGCCTTATGAGTTTTTGTTAAAAAAACCTATTTAATACAAGCTATTTTGCTTTCCGTTCACTGCACTGCTACACTACTGTAGGCCTAGCTATACCTACCATGGTGGTGCCATGAGAATTGAAGTGATAATTACACACACAGCTACAAAAAGAACTGATCGCATAAAAGGAGAATGAATGAATTGAATGAGTAAATTTCAGAATCCTGCTGTCATTACACAACATAATCCTTGTGTTCGTGACCTCAACTCTGGTGGCACTATCTATTCTGTGTGCGTTATTATTTCGTCCAAGAATTGACAAGGGATTGGTGAAACTAAAAAAGCCTTATTAAAAAAGGTATTTAGGTAAGACTGGTAAAACAATACGAGCACACAATCATCCCGATATACACGTAAAGGCGTGAAGGTACTCATAATAATAGTTTTCGCTTCGTAATCTGTTTGCAAGACCGCGAACGTGAACCGAAACAACAAGGAGCTTCTTCTGCCGTTTACTTCATAGCGGGGTAAACAAGCTAGAGGGATTGTAATAACATTCCGACAGTTTCTTTTATTTTCGCAGATAAAGGTTAAGAAGAGGCTTTCGATTTTTTGCTACATTTTTACCCGACTGCTCGAAGGAGGGTTATGTTTTCCGAGTGTAGAGACAACTTCTTTCCGTAAGTGTTAGTCATACATTTTTTTAAACGACTTCTTTTTTTATGTTTGTTACCTCAGAACTCCGTCATTTATGAACCGATTTGAAATTTTTTTTTCGTTCGTCTAGAAATGCTTTCAATTAGGTCCCATAAGCACCAAATCAGGATCTGATGATAGGATCCTAAGGAATTTTTCGTAAAAGGTGACGATCAGTTAACATTAAACTATTGTATCTTGGATCATTTGCACTAAAAAGCGTGAAAAAAATTATAAAAAAAAATAGAACCACGTATAAGTTCTAAACTAAACCGAAATATCAACAACATAATCAAGTAAAGTAAACTAAAAGTCCACCCTTTTAATTTGGCAATGACCAATAGGAAAAAACCACTCGTACCCAAAGGAATAAACGTGACTTACTACCACTGAGGTAATAAATAGAAATAGAAACGACTAGCGAGCTAGCTTAGTTTCAGTTTAGTCGACTGTAGTTTTTTGCTGACTGTATTACTTCTGTGTTAACGATAGAGAAATACAATTTTAACAGACAATATTCTTTGCAGAATTACCGGTCAATACGAAGCAACCCATTGTCATTAATATATTCGCCGTCCTTATTTATTCATATCGACGTGAGCGGGGGGCTGCATAATCCTCGTGCGCGAATAAAAGTATCGTTCTGCTGTTTGAATATAAAACGCGCGATGGTGGGAGTTGCAGCGTGGTTGCAGGTGATAATATTGTTGTCTCGCTCGTTTGTTCTGGTGCAAGTAAGAAAGGGAAAACTGATGGTACAATCAACGTGGTAAAAAAGTGATCATTTCTGTACCTTGTCGCTTTCAGCCGTTACACAATTTCGTATAGCTATTCAAACATGAGGTTAAACACGACAAGGTACAAAAGTGATCACTTCTTTATAACATTGAATCAACAACGGAAAATTTAGTTAATAATTTAGGGTAGGTAAATAGTTCTAACACGCAAAGCCTTTGTACTTAGCACTTTCTTTTGTGTGTGTGTTTTTTTTTTGTACCTACCTATTTCCTTTTTGTACAATAAAGAGTTTAAACAAACAAACAAACAAACAAAACACAGTATTAGTACTGTAATAGCTCTGTACTTTGTTGGTGTGTCTGTTAAATAAATAAATAAATAAATATAGATAAATAAATAAATGTGTCATTTGTTTCTATTTTTTTATTTATTTAATGAAACGAAACACAACAATTCACACTGAGTCCACAGTTGCCACAGTCGTGATTGTTTTCAACATTAATTAAAACTTGTTGTCACAATTCTGTTAAAATTTATCTAAGCCATATCTACATATTATAAGAACCTTTAATGGCCACTTGCTGGAAACACATAAATCTCGAGTTAGCGTTAAGCTTAGTTTAGTAGTGTCAAAATGTATGGAACTGTCAAGCTTAAGCTAGGCTTAACAACTAAATCTAGATTTATTTTTACCTGCAAGTGGGTCTAAATGTCATTGGTTGTACTTACAGTACTAGGGTTTTGCGATAGTCAGCCCTGTGTATCTTACGCACACATTGACGCGTGTACCGACGTCGTCGCGCTTATGTAGATTCAAGAACGCGTATTTTGTACGGCGTGGCCACCGTGAGACCAAATCAAAGACTTAATGTGATAAAAAATGAAAACACTCCACGTCCGCTTGAACTGCGCCCACGCCTCAACAGAATGAATTAGAATATAATGAATACAGCCACAGAGCCCACCGAGACGTACATAGCTCAGACGAGCCCGGGTTTATGTAGTTAGTACTGGCTAATGAACGCGTGCCGACTTAGCGTCTAACCGACGCTTCTAGAACATATATTTTGACACGCGCTTGTCATGTTTCACTAGATATATTTCTAATCTCAACTGACGTGTAAAGCCCGAGGTAAACTGTAAGTAGCGAGCTATTTGCTGAAAGCAGCACATGGCGAAAAACAAATTTGCCTACAAGATTTTATAGCTGTCTTTAATTTTTTTGACTGCACTAATGTAAAATCGGGTCCCCAAAACGAGATTTTTTTTGTGTCTTGTTTGCCAGAGAGCAGTATGTCAGCTACCTTGTCTATTTATCGTTCGATATTAGAGACACTACATACATACCTATTATCTATGACGTGTAAAGACGACCGGATAGCCAAGTCTTTAGGGTGTCTTAGAGAACCTGCAGGTACAGACAGCTGCAGAGAAAGGGTACCCCCCTGTATGGCGGTAAGTATGGATACCGCCTTTACAGGGGGGTACCTTTTCTCTGCAGCTGACTGTACATGGTTGTTGAAAAATCAATCGTACCTAACTTGTTTAAAACGACAAACACTTTAGAAGAGAGAAACAACAGTGTAACAAATATAACAAAGTCCCAGACGGTGCGATTGCAATATAACGAACAGAGCAAGGGAATAAATTGAAACTATAGATGAAATCAAACCGATCCAATAAGAAACGAAGACAAAGTATAACAGTCAGCACTAAACAATAACCAGCTCAAAATCAGAAGCCAGGATTCCTTTGACTGTTTTTTTGTTGTGGAACGTAAAGCTGAAGTCTGGCCTCCACAGAAAACCAGCGTCACTGCACATAATGTGCGGCAACACATGCTGAGTGGAGACCCTTTTTGGTATCCTGTCGTGTTACCAAGTAATATAGTTTTAGTGCTAGTTTTAGTCTTAGTCTTAGGTGGTACTTATGGAGCCAAAATAAATCTTTCTTTCTTTCTTGACTAACAGCTTATTACGTATCTGGGTGACCGAGACTTGATCATATTGAACGTACCTAACGCTGGCCATCGATACAGTCTATGGGCTGTCGTATTTTTTTATAATGAACAGCCCTATCACTGTCGCCTACGAGGTGTTCTCGGAGCTTTGTCATGGTTTAGAATTTGCTTTTAATAGACTTATTAACATTATATTACTCGTAGTTTCCTGATAATAGATCATACTAAAATCGTCCCCAGAGATAAAGGTCAAGCTAGATCGATTGTTTATCCCCAAAAACACCCACATAGCATTTTCATCTTGTTTTAAATTAGCTACCCGTTTTCGTGATTAGGATCCAATATAAATAAATAATGAAATATACAAGAATTGCTTTTAAAGGTATACTCTATGCTTTACGGGTGACACTCTTTCCCGGCCCGGATAGTACCGACATGGAAATACCGACCCTGTTTTTTGTGTACACGCCCATAGCTCATGTCAGTTTCTAGTTGTAGATCTTGATTTATTATAGCGGTTGTAGAAAAGTCTGGTAAAGTTACCTTCACAAAAAACGCGTATTTATTCTTATTACAACGAGAACATTCGTGCCGTTCCTAGTTTTTGCACTAAATTCTAAAACATCTTTTATAACACAGAGACAAGCTAAAATTGCTTGTTCTTTCTCATTAAAACAACCAGCTTTGGAATCTCGCGGAATGAAGAAAAATGACTCCCGCGAAGTTATTAGCGGAGACATTATTATTCTCTAGCAATGTTTGCGTTAAAAACTCTCAGGCAGAGGGTCGTGGGTTCGAGCTCAGACTTCCGGGTCTTTTCGGTGGAAAGGAAATATTCTCACCCTTGGGATCCTTGTTTTTTGGTTGCTCTTCTTTACCACTCGAAATTTGACTGGTAGAGATGCCTTCAGGGATAAGTGCGCCTTTGTACTTAAGCCTTTTTTTTTCTTGTAACCTTTTTGTTTTTCCTTTTTTATACAATAAAGAGTATAAACAAACAATGTAAAGACACGTACATACACCAGCAGGGCTACTAAGAAACTGGACAATCGAATTTCGTATCGTACCATCCCTCTCACTCTTGTATTAAACAGTACAAGTGTCAGAGGGACCGCACACGAATCTCGAGTTTCGAGTTCCGTAGAAACCCTGCTGGGAAGCAATTCAACGGCGTGTGAAGTTCCTTATACTTGGCCTACCTGAAAACTGAAAACTACCGCCCAAGCTATCTCGTTCTGAGAAAACGCCTGTGCCCAGTAGTGGGACGATAAGTCAGTAATGACGATGATGACTGTGCGAAATTAGAACTTTCTTATTATCATCAGTACGCGTTTGTGGAGTGTTTTTCTTGCAGTAATTACAGTGCGATAACAGAGATAGGGTCGATAAGCTGATAACAGTATCTTATCGACGCTCCGCCCAGTAGGAGCCCGCCTCAGCCTTAAAGGTGGGCCGCCATTGAAGCGCACGAAAAGTCTTAAAGTCTAGTAAACGTATTACAAGGTACGTATGCATGTTTGTGTATTGTGCAAAATAAAACACAATCGTCAAAATTTGAGATACATTATACATAGACGAGTTTATCCCTTTAAGCGGAAGTTTAGATAGGTCTGTGAGGCAAGGTAACAAATTGTACCCCTACAATACTCCTTTCAAAATGTAAACACACATGTCGCACAGACGTCGCTATTTTACACGAGTAGTTGCGGATAACAAGGACCTGAATCATCAACATACATGGTGCCACAACAAATTCAAAAAACTTTGGAATCACACTCATTTTATAGTGTAGAAATACAATTGCACTCACTCTTTGCGTAAGGCACTTGTTCCACCTTTAACGATAAACTTTACCGACCAGCAAAAAGCTAGTGTATAGTTCCGATAGTTTAATCACTGGGCTATACTATAAGCGAGTGTACAAGTGCGACGGGCAACTCGCACCACGCGCTCGTCATCTTCTGGTCTAGACAACAATGATTGAACGACTTAGACGGGTCTAGAGTTAAATGACCGTTGGTTGGCCTGATGCGTTCTGATCGCCAAGTGAGGCATCGCTCAGCATGTTTTATCTATAATAGCTTTCGTCGCGACGCTACCACAGATGATAGACAGTTGTCTCCGGCAGTGGGGGCAGTCAGCAGTCAACTATTATTATCAATCTCATTTATTAACACAGGATCATACTATACTCAACAGCGCAAAATTTGGCCCACTCTATATACAAAATTACCTATTACTGCATACATTTGAGGGCCAGATTTTTACCGCTCAGTATAATATAACAGGATTTAAATATTTAAGTCACTAACGGAAATATGTATTTTTATTTTTTATTGTCTATTCTTGTATTCAATATGGTTGCGGCCACCCTTGCCAGAAGGGCCGGGCTGAAAATCAGCGCTGGATTTATCTTCAGCATATGCTGAGTTGCCAAGCTATTGCCAAGATTAGTTTTCAGTTTTTGTTTTTGTTTCTCTTTTTTTCTGTAATTTAACTAGCATAGCAATAAAGTTTTTTATTATTATATTTTTTTTATAATTATATTAATCGCATCCCCATCGGCGGTGGGACCAGAGCCTAACGCCGCCGCAACCATGCCCCCGGTTAAATGAGCACATGAATAAATCAACAGCAGTGCATACGCGTAATTATTAAACTACCACAACCGCACACGACCTTCCATTATCTAAAAACCGATGTTGACCTAACGGTATGGAAACGGAATTGTATTCGCGCAATTATTTCACGCATAAATCGATCCTGGGTGATGTGTGCCTTGGGTGGCCATCACTAACTAGAAGATCATGTTTACCTCTCTAGCTTTATACATAGTGCCATGCCGAATCATGATTTTCCAAAAGAAGAAGAAGAAGATTTATTTATTTACCAACATGAACAATACAGGATAGGCACACAGAATACAAATAAACAATAAACTAATTTAGAATCTCAGCCCAATGTGTTTGCTAGTCCCTTGCACTGTGACAGAAGGACTACTATATATATAGATAACATAATATACCACTACATATAGATATAAATGTTCTTTACACACTGCCGTGGTTTATACGAGTGAGGTAGCTGTTACTACAGCTTCATTGGAAGAGATATAGAGGTTCAATGTTACCGAACACACTCCTTACATCTCGTCGAGTACAGCTTTAGAATATGGCGGACCCATCTTTGATCTTCCGGGGTGTCGTGAAAGTTAACTACGGGACCTGATACGGGAGTGGGCAGCAGCCAGTGGCGTAGCTATCGTATGGCCAGGTGTTGCAGTGCACCAGGGCCCCGGACCTCAGGGGGCCCTCTAACCTAAGCTTTGAAAAGAGAGGAGCATAAAAGAAAAAGAGAAAAAAATCTTATGACCAGGCTCTAGCCATTTTTTTATGTATCATAAAGGTGATGGCCCGATTCTTTCTCTATGCACCGGAACCCTTGTCGTAGACAAGGAAAAAAGTACGACTACACTATTTTCTCAAGTCGTTATGAAGGTTCACTACTCCTCAACCGACGACCACGATAAGTGACTCTTGTCTTGTAGCATCTTGGAAATAAAAGTACGTGTGATTTTTTCTCTATAATCCAGTAATCCGAACATTCAATAATCCGGCACCCTCTGGTTTTTAATAAGTGCCGGATTAGTGAGATTATACAGTACTGTTTTCTCGGAATAGAATTAGGTCAGAGTACGTATTTGAATCAAAATTCATCCCGGACCGATCTCAATGCCGAGCCGAGGCGTACCAGGTGCGAGGTGATTATTGCTACAAAGCGTCACATTGTGCAGACTGTACCGTGAAGTGATTTCGTTTGTATATATTTCGCTGCGTGACACATTTCTTTGCCCTTACGAGTATATTGACATTGTTGAGTGCCTTTGTCGGAGATTTAATTAATGCATATGGGTGTATTTCGTGTTGACGTTGACGATTCTTATCACTGCTTACTTGGGGATAGGTATATTTTAGGGACCTGTAAACTGGGTCCCTAACATAAAAACAAAAAAAAACCTGTTCTTTTAGATATTAATACAGTATTAATCTATAAGTATAGATATACAATATACTTATAGACTCGGATATGGCTCACGAGCGTTTTGCCCGCCCGTTTCAGTCTGTTACAAATATTGATGCATACAAACAATGGCCTGTTTCTACTAATATAAGGATGAGTACTCACTTAAAAGAGATACTACTTGTATCAGAAGTTGACGCCAATAGTTATCTTATGCATCAATAATCATAATACACTGGAACGGGCGGACAAAACGCTCGTGAGCCATACCAATTGAATATGTCAGACGGTGGGTGCTGCAAATATACATGTCAGATTGTACATCGCGCCTGTATAAACAGATCTGCAATCTGACAAGATCGCGGCAAGCTATTGGCTACGGACACAAAACCAATCGTCGTGGAGATCTTTGGGAAAGGCGAATAAATATGAACTGAATACCTGTATCTATCCTGTATAATAAGGTGACAAAAACAAGCTAGTATCAGGAATCAATCTAACACCGTTGGAACCTGAATGGACTCTGAAAACTCCGGGCACGTATTGCGATATCGCCTCGCAACGACCTCGGCGATAAAATCCGCCGTTACCATGGAGCATAAGGGAACCAATAAGGTTTGAAGCTGTTGAATAATGAAACCAATTACCAATAACGGGTTTGGCGTAACCAATGTCGTATCAACAAGTTTTGTTTAAAGTATGACTCGTAACTATTTATTTATTAGTTAAATAGGTACAGATAATTTTAGCACATTAAAACACAACACAACAACAACTTAGCATGGATAGTGAAGAAATGTCATGTTATGGGGCGTGTATCTACAGCAGAAGTGGAATGCAGGGGTGTAGATCGACCAATCATAATTGCTCAAATCCACGTCACATTACACTACATGAAGACATGTGTAATTAATGTGAGTAGTTGAGTACTATCACAAGTGTAATATCACGCAGCCGCAAAATGAAATGCCAAACATTGCACGGACATGAAGAGTCATGTGCGTGCTTGTTTAGAGAAACATCACTTGGGATCACTAGGTCGGTTCGGTTTCATAGGTAACGCTATAACGTATCAATCGTTTCGGTCTCTTGCGATATCCAACTTCAGCTCAATGAAAGAGATAAAAGTAATGCTGACAATGTTTCAGTACCGACGTAAGTAATAGCATTTCACAAGTGATGTAGTATCAAATTTCAGTTTCCGAGATATAATATGTTATGGCATTACATTACAAAGCAGTGTTTTTCGAGTCTCTACTATAAAAGGTCATTCAGCGCGTATTCGTTGTCTTTCTAAAGTGCGCCCATAAGGAGCGGCTACACCGCTGCTTAAAAAACGGTGACGGAACGGAATCGCAATAACGCATCGTATGCGCACCGTTTTTATCGCACACCCTCCACACCGTTGCTTAAAATACGCAGCCAATGCGGAATCGCAGTAACGTGCCGTAAACGTCACGACTTTTGGTAGAGAACATGCGATAAAGTCCTGACGTTTACGGCATGTCACTGCGAGTCCGCACCGTTTGAGTATTTTAAGCAGCGTGTGGAAAGCACGCAATAAAAACGGTGCACATACGATGCGTCACTGCGATTCCGTTCCATCACCGTTTTTTAAACAGCGGTGTAGCCGCGGCCTTACTCAGCTAGCAACAACATTGTCGCAACGGACTCAAACATCAAGCATACTCGAGACTTTAATACACACGGAGCCCAGATGAAACGTCACCGAGTGGCACTCCGTCTACGTCAGTAATGTCACCGACAGGTTGTAAAGACAGACGAATTAAAGATGGCCTCTTATCTATACAAAGAGCAGGATAAGCAACTCTTAACAATGGTTCACCCTGTTTTGTCAACGACTCCAAGAAGTTCGGTGAAAGTACGTCCATGCAGCCAATCGATGTAAGTTAAACTGAGTATGTGGAAAGTGGGCATAAAGTTATAGTCAAGATTCGTATTTTTTTTTGTTCCATTATAGTGGAAATATCTGTTTATTTTTGTATAGATTGCAGTCCTAACCTAAATCCGATGATCATGTTAAACGCCATAATTTTCGGACTAAGTATATGTATTTCGAACAAATAAGTTACGCGTATAGAAAAAGTATGGATCGGCCTTATCGAAAATACCTTTGCCATAAGATTTCTGCTACATTGATATGCCTTGAAAAGCAATTAGGCGAGACTGTTATGTAAGCCTAAATCTTTTCGAACAAGCGATGTTATGCAAAATAGATGGATCCTACGTAAAAATATAATTCAATTGAAGTAATACTTAAATGTGGGTTGTGGAAAAGGACGATCCAACTGTAATGATCAGTTAATTTGTTTCTTTGATGTATATAAGATTGGGCCTACAAAAACGCAATATAATATGGCTTATGAGCAGATCGTCTTGTTGGATAAATTGGAAATTCCGAAGGAAGCTGTCTCAAGCCTATAAAACGATATTGAGCTAATAGGGGGTGAAATTAATTAGTTGTTACGCAATCGAGCTAGAGCGGGCCTACGGCCTTAATTCGCGGACTATTACGTTCCGAAAACGTAATTACCCGTACTGAGGCAAAAATATGTTTCTTGACAGGTAAATTAGTGATATTTCAGTGGACAATGAGGACATGACACAAAGGACACACTGCGCTTGCTTGTGAATATAAATCCATACTAATATTCTAAATGCGAAAGTGTGTTTGCGTGTTTGTCCGTCTTTCACGCCGTAACGGAGCGACGGATCGACGTGATTTCTGGCATAGAGATAGTTTATTGGCCAGAGAGTGACATACGCTACTTTTTATCCCGGAAAAATTCAGTTCCCGAGGGAACAGCGCGCGATAACCGAATACCACGCGGGCGGAGCCGCGGGCAAAAGCTAGTACCTAGAGTATAAAGGGTGTCTATAATTTTCTTAAGTTATGATTCGGACGCGGTACACTTTGAACAACGATCAACGTATGAACACTTTTGTTAATAACAATTTAAAAATCCTGAGAAACATTATACAGAATGATCAAAATTATACAGAATGTTTAGTCAAAGTAAGTAAACTATCTGCTGAAATAGTTCAAACTAATTTTAGAACGACTTCTAGTCTAACAGAGACTAGATTGGTAATGAAAGAGAAAGAGCAATATACGCGTATGTCATGTAAGTTGCATCCGTACTATAATTTAACATGGTTCATGATTTCGTGTAATTTTTTCGAGTGTACGAGCCAACTTGAGCGCAAGTCGCATAACGAAAAATCGCAACAAAGATACAGAACAACGCAATGCACATCGAAGTGCATTTTTGCCATCTCCGCAGTTTGCAACTAAGTGCACGGGAATTCAATTTCGCGTGCAACTCGGAAACAGAACGTGATGAGGTTTAAATTAACCTACATGCCGGCAATGGAGAGTTCATAGAGCAAAATGTTCGTGTCACAACAAAGTAGTAAACAAATAACAAGTTTATACTGTACATGTTTGACAAATAGCGTTTGTCAAGATATTTGTGCGGTTTGTGCGATAGATTTTATTTATTTATTTGTTTTCGCTAGCTATAGTCGACTCGCTAACAGTTGATAAAAAACAAAAAACATAAAAAGAAGGTGTTGGTAGTAAGTACCATACAGCCCCTAGGTAAGATAATTACTTATTTTTATTTTACGGACAAAAACAATAAACCACACATCCCGAAATATTCTATCATTATCATTCTATTTTCTATCATTTTATTGCATTTTTATTATATTACTAGGTTTGCCCGCGGCATCGCCCGCGTGGAATCCGGGCGCTGTTCCCTCGGGAACTGTTCATTTTTCCGAGATAAAAAGTACCCTATGTCAGCTCTCTGGCCCATAAATTATCTCTATGCCAAAAATCACGTCGATCCGTCACTCCGTTTCGACGTAAAAGACGGACAAACATACAAACAAACACACACACTTTCGCATTTATGATATTAAGTATGGATATTATATATATTACATATATTGGTTATAAAATTATCAAAAAAGTCAAAGTTGTCAATCGGACTTCACGATACTAGCGCCACTAGCCTGTCACAGAAACCAATTGGAGGCTCCAGAGGGCCTACTCCGAAATTCGAAAATCGAAGTTCGTATCGTACCGTCCCTCTCAACTCTAGTAATAAATAGTATAAGCGTCAGAGAGACGGAACGACTACAACTTCGATTTTCGAATTTCGTAGCAACATTTCAGGTTTAGAGCCAACTTAATATTCAACGGAGCAATGAAAACTGGTAACCTCAGAAAGAATTTAATAGTCCTCAAAACCCCATAAAGTTTAGCACAGAGCTAGAAACAAAGAAAAGCACTTAGCAATGATTTACACATACGTCGTAGCAGGTGTAGAGGCGCTACGGTCCGGCCGTAGCGCTACGGGCTACGCTACGCTGTGCATGAAGGAATTTAAAAGACAAAGAAACTAGAAATGTAGTCTGTTATTGAAACATTAGTCATACGTACGTCTTTAGAATTAAGCTAACAATATGCCCGATGTTTCATTCCAACAAACAACGGTTATTATAGTGGGAGAAAAAATAACATATGATAAGCTTTTATTAATTACAAAAGCATACATCGCCGGCATAAGGATATGTATCTAAATATCGAATGTTAAAATACCTAATGTATTAAAATATCGAATGGGTCATAATATCAAAAGGTATTTTTCTTAAGACTTATTTTTTTTAGTTTGTTATAAATCTAACCTAAACTAACCTAAGGGGTTCTATACGGTACCGATTTAATAGATCCTGAGACGTTTACGGTTTCCAAAAATAAACCTTTCGATATTATGACCCATTCGATATTTTAATAAGTTCGATATTTTAACATTCGATATTCAGATGCGTTCCTCCGGCATAACCAATGCGGGCCGCTTCCAACCGAAGCAACTGGAGGTCTACGAAGAAGGCCACATGTCCAACAGTGGATGTCTATTGTCTACCGTAATCTTTACAAACACGAGCCAAAAACATTCCATATTAATTAAACAGAACATCCCGTCTCATGCGTTTTTCCAAACAAATTAAGTGTCTATGCAACTTGTGTGAATGACTGTACGCAATGATACGCAAAAATGCATATTGCAACACGCGACGCCTACCGTACACATATCACGACATCGGGAACCAATGAGCTTCAATATCACGTCATTTTTGGCTGCTCTGATTGGTCAAGACTCTCGGTGAAAGGGGTGCGCACCACCGCACGGCATTCGCCTTTACCTTACAGCGCCGATGCGCACACATTTTTTAATACTTTTTCTTTTCATTTTTAAAATACTCTGTAAAATTGTATCGAGTTAGAATTAAACTACATTGTCCTGAAAAAACAAGCTCACTTATTGCTGCCAACCCGCCTGCAAGCCGAACCTATTCATCCCAGCTCTACGCCGCAACATATTCTGGACCTTCGACCCCGGATTCAACCCAGCGACAGGATTCGAGGATCTTGGATGAAAGGAACGCAATCGGCAAGAGCCACCGACAGCAGCACAGTGATTTGGTGAGGCGAACCAATCGAGTTACCGCGACCGAGCTCAATGTTAGTTGTGAACCGTATTTTTAAAAATATTTCTGTGTTAGTCATTTTTGCGTCTGCCTGCCATTGATTTCCGCGACTGGTTGCCAATCCAGTATCCGAGCCATCTACAGGTACAGCCGAGCACCGTGGTACCATTTAAGCATAATTACTGTGAGTAACTTTGAATCCTACCTACTCTAAAATGACCCAAAATGATAGCCCAGGCCATTTACCTGATTCCGATTTAAAACCTGAAGACAAGATATTGCGAGAACTTATCAAAAAACGAGGTACTATTAAAGGTAGATTAACTAAATTTAAAAAATATATCGAGTCATTTCAAGGTCAGTCGTTGTCCGCTAATCAAAGCGCAGAAATAAAGCTTCGCATGCATGCTATGATGAGCCTTTATGCTGAATTTAATAAAATTCAAAGCAAAATAGAAGAAGTTGTTCCAGAAACACAAGTAAGCATCCAGCTCGATATGCGAGATGGCATTGAAACAGAGTATTACAGCATGATGGCTCAAACGCAGTGCATGGTGGTGAGTGATACTAGCAGTGCTAATCCACCCGTTAATCAAGTGTTGCAAAACGTTAAGTTACCAACGATATCGCTACCTACCTTCGATGGCGCATATGAGCACTGGCTAGAGTTCCGAGACACTTATTTATCACTAGTGCACAATAGCAAAGAAATCACGAAAATTCAAAAATTTCACTACCTAAAATCGTCACTAAAAGGCAGTGCAGAATTAGTTATAGATTCACTTGAGTTCTCGACTTATAACTATGACATTGCGTGGGAATTGTTGCTTACTAGATATAACAACAGTAGGTTGCTTGTTCACAATCATTTAAAGTCCTTGTTTTCCATACAATCACTGCCTAGGGAATCACCAGTACTGATTAGAAAACTTATAGATACGGTCTTAAAAAATATACGCGCACTTAAAGTTCTCGGTGAGCCTACAGAATCGTGGGACACCCCAATTATTTATATGGTCGTATCTAAACTTGATTTAGCGACCGAGCGCGAATGGGAGCAACAAAAGGGTTCATTGTTATCGAAATCAGCTGATTCAAAACTTAAACTAGATGATTTATTTAACTATTTGCGAGAGAGGGCAGACGTGCTAGAAACTTTGAACGTTACGCACAGTAAGATCACACACGAACATAAGAAAATTAATAATAACGCGCATTCTTTTTCAAAGGTTCACTGTAACATTGTAACCGAAAAGCAAAACGCCAAAGTACCGCAAAACGCTAAGCGGCAGTTTAAATTGTGTTCAATGTGTGCCGCTAAACATCCATTATATTCATGCCAGTTATTCCTGAACTTGAACTTACACGATAGAATAAAATTTGTTGCCGATAAACAATTGTGCGAAAATTGTTTACGTGTAGGGCACACCGCAAACATGTGTAGGTACGGACCTTGTAGGAAATGCGACAAGAAGCACAACTCGATTATTCATCGCGACGAACCTGATACGAATATTCAGGATAATCGTAGTTATGACTCCGGTTTATCTAACAACAAGTCCGCGCTTAATCAATCTCAGGTACATACTGGCGGCCCTAGTGGCTATACAATAACAACTCATGCTCAGATAGAATCGAATCCGGTAATTACATTTAAAGACGTCCAATGCGCGCAGTCGTCGGCGATGCAACCGGTTTTATTATCAACTGCAGTAGTCGAAATTGCTGACAGTGCTGGATTCTATCATAAAGCTCGCGCTATACTAGACAGCGGAAGCGAACGCTGCATTATAACACAATCGCTTTGCGATAAATTAAATACGCATTTATTACAGTCCACTCAGCGAATAAAGGGCGTGGGAGGTTCTGTATCACAATGTACGCGAATTTGTGATATTGAAATTAAATCTATGTTTGGCACTTATAATTCGCGCATTAAGTGTCTTGTATTACCGCATATAACCTCCGCGTTACCTTCTGTTGCTATGCTAAGCGAGCAATTTAGTATACCGCACGGAATTTCTTTAGCAGATCCTAATTTCTATGAAAGTCAACCGATAGACCTACTGTTAGGTGCAGATATATTTTGGGATTTGCTGTTAGATGGAAAAGTACGTTTAAGTAATGGCCCGATCCTTCAAAATACGCAACTAGGATGGATTATATCTGGGCCTTTACATAATAATAAAAATACCGGCAAAAATATTAATTGCAATTTTATGCGAACTATAGACGAGCAAATTTCTGTAGAAGAACAATTACGTAAATTTTGGGAGCTTGAAGACTTGCCAAATAGCCTCCAGCCAAGCGAGTTATCGCGCAGTGAGGACGAGCGCCTTTGTGAACGCATGTTTTTACAATCCACAAAGCGGCTCGACGATGGTCGTTTCTGTGTGCACATTCCTTTTAAACATTCGCCTAGCAACTTAGGTGATACGCGTAAACAAGCCGAACTGCGTTTCTTTGCTTTAGAAAAACGATTAGAACGCCTCCCACACTATAAAAAAATGTATAGTGATTTTATAAAAGAATATTGCACTTTAGGACATATGGTAGGCATCGATAATAATAATTAAGGAACCCCTCATTATTTTATACCGCATCACGGGGTATTTCGTGAACATTCTGCCACTCACTACTCCTTTACGTGTTGTGTTCGACGCCAGCATGCCATCTTCGTCAGGGCAATCGCTTAACGATTTACAACTTATAGGGCCGCCTATACAGGGTGATTTGTTATCAATCTTGTTGCGCTTTAGAGAAAGTAGGTACGTTGCTTGTGCGGATATAGAGAAGATGTACCGCCAAGTACTAGTAAATGAGCAGCAACGAGATTTGCAATTAATATTATGGCGTGACAATATAACTGATCCCTTGCGCGTTTACAAATTAAATACCGTGACGTACGGTACCGCCTCCGCGCCTTATTTAAGTTGTCGATGCCTAAAGCAATTAGCGCAGGAATGCAGTGACCTTGAGGTAGCTCGCATAATAAGGGAGGATTTTTACGTTGATGACCTAATTTGTGGTCACTCTAGTAAAGATAAATTAAAACAAATTTGTCGTCAGATTTCTGAAGTATTGCGGGCAGGCTGTTTTCCATTGCGTAAATGGATTTTTAATTTTGATTTTGGCGAATTTAAAACGACCATCGACGCTAAAAAGGATTTATCATTAGGTGATAATATCCATAATAAAACATTAGGGCTTGGCTGGCATAACCGCGATGACGAATTATTTTATTGTACTAAAATTAAGACGGAGTCGAAACCGATTACTAAACGTATGATATTATCGGGGTCATCCCAAATTTTCGATCCGCTTGGACTATTAAGCCCGACTATTATGATTGCAAAAGTATTGCTACAAAAACTTTGGCTTTTGAAGGTGAACTGGGACGAACCAGTACCAAATAACATCGCGCAGGTATGGAATCGCTTCGTCCAAAGTCTTGTCAACCTTCATGTAGTTCGTGTACCGCGGCTAGTGGTGAGTGACAACCCTAAGCACCTGGAACTACATATCTTTTCCGATAGCTCTCTGACTGCATATGGAGCGTGCGCTTACATCCGATCTATTGATAATGATAACGTCGTAACCATTAGATTGTTATGTTCCAAGGGAAAAGTCGCACCAATTAAACCAGTCAGTATCCCAAGATTGGAATTGTGCGGCGCTGTAATAGGAGCTCGACTATATAATAAGATTATTAATTCATCGCGCAGTAATTTCACCAAAGTCGTATTTTGGACAGATTCGACGATAGTTTTAGGTTGGCTGCGTATGCCTCCTAATTTGCTCAAAACTTTTGTTCAAAATAGGACAGCGGAGATTCACGAGTTGACAAAAAATAATCCATGGCGGCACGTGCGCAGTGAAAGTAACCCGGCTGATTTTATATCGCGAGGACAAAATCTTGACGCCCTTTATGCTTCAAAGTTATGGTGGAATGGGCCGCAATTCTTATTAGATAGTAATTTAGACTTTTGTACCGACTCAACATTCAACAACGACGTAGAATTACCTGAATTAAAATCGAGTACTACGCGCGGTTTACTATCTCATCAAGAACCTGAAAATTGGTTTCCATTCGATCGATTCTCGCAGTATAATCGCATGAAGCGCGCCGCGGCATTTGTGTTAAGATTTGTTTATAACTCGCGTAACAAACTAAACAAGCGCACCGGTGCACTGAGCGTTGGCGAATTAAACGAGTCCGAGTTGTTACTAGCTAAGCTGGCGCAGTGCGAGTCATATAAAGACTTATATGAATGTTTATCTAAAAAGCAATCAGTAAAGGGTAAACATGCTAGTTTGACAAAATTAAATTTATTTCTAGATAATAAAAACCTGATAAGAGTGGGAGGGCGTTTAGAAAATAGTATTCATTTTAGTTACGAGAAAAAACACCCTCTCTTAATTTCCGCTAAACATCATTTTGCACTGTTACTATTTCGTTACGAGCATTTGCGATTATTGCACGCGGCGCCACAATTATTGCTATTTCGAATCAGGGAGGCCTGGTGGCCCGTAGGAGCGAGGGACCTCGCGCGGCAGGTTGTGCACGCCTGCGTCACGTGCAAGCGGCTGCGCAGCGAGACTCTGACGCCTATCATGGGCAACCTGCCCCAGGAACGCCTGGAGCCAGGCTATCAGTTTCTATTTTGTGCCGTCGACTACGCAGGTCCAGTGCTCATATTAAACCGTAAAGGAAGGGGTGCAAAAACGGTTAAGTCGTATATTTGTTTATTTATATGTTTTGCAACACGCGCGGTTCATTTAGAGCTGGTCAGCGACCTCACCTCAGATGCTTATTTACTTGCTTTGAAGCGATTTCTCTCACGTCGAGGAAAACCAGCAAAGATTTTCAGCGACAACGGAAAGAACTTTGTCGGCCTAAAAAATGACTTCGATAAATTTCTTTCTAGTATTTCAGGTGATATTAAAGATTATGCAATATCTCAAAATATCGAATTTCAAATGAATCCGCCTTACGCGAGCCATTTCGGGGGATATCATGAATCGGCTATCAAGTCCTGTAAACACCACTTGCGGCGAGTGGTAGGCAACGCACATTTGACTTTTGAAGAGCTCAGTACAGCTTTAACCCAGATTGAAGCCGTTCTGAACTCCAGGCCGTTAACGGCAATGTCAACTGATCCGAATGATTTTTTACCATTGAGCCCGGCGCATTTCTTGGTTGGCCGTCCATTAACTTCACCTGTGTGTGCTGATCTACAACATGTTCCTGAATGCCGCCTAACGCGTCACCAAAGAGTAGAACAGATCCGTCAACACTTTTGGACTCGCTGGTCGAGGGAGTACGTGCCGGAACTGCAGTCAAGATCCAAGTGGAGGTTCCAGACAGATGATCTCAAAGAAAATATGCTTGTCATCATCAAAGAAGACCATTTGCCGCCACTTAAATGGAGCTTAGGACGCATCATTAAAACTTATACGGGCAAAGACGGCGTCTCAAGAGTAGCCGACATTAGGACGTCTACAGGCACATTGAGACGCGCATTCTCGAAGATATGCCCTCTTCTTCAAGCCGACGATGAACAACTACACTAATACCTATTGTTCAATTGGAAAGCAGGCATTCCAAGGCCGGGAGTATGTCTATGCAACTTGTGTGAATGACTGTACGCAATGATACGCAAAAATGCATATTGCAACACGCGACGCCTACCGTACACATATCACGACATCGGGAACCAATGAGCTTCAATATCACGTCATTTTTGGCTGCTCTGATTGGTCAAGACTCTCGGTGAAAGGGGTGCGCACCACCGCACGGCATTCGCCTTTACCTTACAGCGCCGATGCGCACACATTTTTTAATACTTTTTCTTTTCATTTTTAAAATACTCTGTAAAATTGTATCGAGTTAGAATTAAACTACATTGTCCTGAAAAAACAAGCTCACTTATTGCTGCCAACCCGCCTGCAAGCCGAACCTATTCATCCCAGCTCTACGCCGCAACATTAAGTTTTGAAGGCCAGGTAGGCAAGTGATTAGAGAATTAAGAAGCTTGATGAGCACAGTAAAATCGGTAAATTCAGTAACGTGAATGCGGGGGGCTGGCTGTATAAACTTTAGCCCTGCAAATTCGTGTCTTGGGTTCGTATCCCGCTCAAAAATAACAAAGTGTTTTTATACATATTTTTCATTTGTTTAGTTTTTAAGGTATATAAAAAGAAAACTAAGCGCGCGTCCTAAAATTCATCGTGTCAACTAAATAGTTAAACATTATACATAATATTTCTTATATGTGTGTCATTACTCCTTAAATAACTGTTATTTTGATAGTATTTGGGCCAATCAACTTTTTTACCGACACAAATCTGCCCGCGAAATTTTTCAAACAATTGCATATTTTTGTAAGTACATGTTTTTTCTGTAATTAAATAGATGGTGTACACGAATACATGCCATCCTACTTACGTAAGTTCAACCTATTAAACCGTGAAATATCTTGTTGGAAGTACGATTTTTTGGTAACGCCAGAGACAATTAACTCAAAGTGTCGGTAAAAAAGTTGATTGGCCCATTTAACACAGGAAGGTGGTTTGTGACTCGAAACCATACTTTGCCGCATGCCGTTACGTAAAGTTAAAACACTGGCACAACAGTTGCCAGGAACAGGCGCCTATTGTTAGTGCCACAATGCCTGTCTGTCCATCCCATGCGCCACGCAGGCTTTGAAATAATTACACGTAATAAGCGGATACAGAACGTGCAAGTTTTCATTAGTAATTTGATATTTCACCAGAATACACGGCGCGCGGTTGAAATGGTTCGAGCATTATGCGAGGCCAATGGACATAAATATTTTAGTTGCATTCTACGGCGTTTATTAATTCTCAAAAGCTAGTAAAAATGTGACATGATCTCGAGTGCATAGACCGTTAAAGTTCTATTCACTTTGAGACATTTTAAATTGTAAAATTCACATATTTGACAAGTGACATTGACGTGACACAATAGGAGAGACATAAAAAAACTTTTTTACCTCCTCATTAACTTTTGAAACAGTAAGATTTAAAAACAAATTGACTTTTTTTTACCTGTTGAGTGTTGTCTTATAAATAGCAGAAATCAAAAATAACATGGCATATAAAAAAGGGTCCATAATCCATATCGGCTCGCATACTTATCGAAAGTCCGAATGTAATGTTTGTCAGAATTATCGTTTTTCATAACTCTTTTGTCTCTGAATCCAATGATTGTTTAGAATTGTTATAAAACAAACCTAACCTAACCTATAGTTTTCTATAGGATGACCATTTAAAATTATCAAACAAATTTAGGTTTCAGTAGAAAAAAAAAATATGACAAACGATAATTCGGTCAAAAATTACGGTATGACTAGCGAAGACTATGCAAACTTTCGCGCTCCCACAAAAATACGAATATTTTACCTAAATTAACCAAAATCCGATGCGGTAGCGCAAAAGCCTACCTTAGGCTACGGTCCCTTTTTTTTTAACAGAACACTAATAAAAACTGCCTAATTACACACCCACTTGTTATAGATCAAAAAAACAATTGGGCGGAATGAAAACATTTATCTTCGTCTGTCCGGCGCCGAATATCCGGACCGTCCGGCCATTTGTTCCGGGGATTCGCACGTGACGCGCCAGCACGGGAAGCCGGATAACGAAAACGTTTACCGCCAAATAATAGCAACACTTTATTGGGAACTACTGGAGAGAGCTTACCAGTATTTATGGGAATTTCTTTTGAAAGCATATGAGGCGCAATGATCTCTTTCGTAAATATGTTTGCCAGAAATTTACTTCAATTTTCCTTTGTCGTGTTTACCGCTATCATAATAGGCTTAGATTCCTAAAAAACCTTTATTGCTCTAACTTAAAATTAGACATCGTTAAAAATAAAAATTCGTGGGAGAAAAACAAAAAGTTGGGACAATGGGCCTCCAGTCTCAGCTTTTGGACTAGATTACAGAACCCTAAAAATAAGATTTATGTTTACGACGCAGGTCAGGGTAAAGACCTAAATAGTAAGAGAACAAAGCTATTTCTGTAGCATTCCTTCCTAAAAACTCAACCAACAAAAAGTTGGAAAAACCCCCGACTTCGTCACTTCAAAGTTCAATATCTCAAAAACAGCTAAACCGATTTTGACGAAACATCTCTAAGCACCATCGCTAGAAAACCTGATTTCAAATAAAAAAAGTGCGCATTCAAGTCATTCCACACTTTTAAGAGCTACGGTGCCACAGAACACACGCGCACACACAGACGTACAGAGTGGTCAAACTCATAACCTCTCTTTTTGCATCGGGGGTTAAAAAGTCAAGCTCCAACGAGCAACTCGCAAATTAAGCCACCAAACTTAAACACTCCAAAGAAACAAATTTTCATTTAATCCGTAACTTGCGAAATAAAGTTTCCGTTCGTTAGGCAAGTTGTTGAAATAAGTTATGAGCTTCTGATTGTTTTGGAATAACAGATTATGAAGAGGTTTCATCAGTTAATCAACGCTTAAACAGTTTTTACAAAGATACTAAAATTTGTAAAAGTTGACGTAGTGAGAAGGTTCTCGGAGGGTCCAATAAGGTCACAATAGGTAAGGGCGATAAGGCCGCCTATTGCTTACCGTGTAATTTTTTTTCTCTGTGTATTTGTTTTCTGTATCACTTACTATTTCTGGTGTACAATAAAGAGTCTTTGTATTGTATTGTGTTGTATTGTAAGTAGGAGATTTTACGAAACATCATTAGTAGATTATGGATAATAAGTTATTGCACGTTTGCATTGTAATTTTCCGGGATAAAATCATCCTAAGTGCTGCATTTCATTCAAATCTATTGAGCTTTTCTTGCGTGATGGAGTAACAAACATCCAAACTTTTGCACTTACAACATTAGTAGGACATGACATTCAAAAGGTGTGCAAGACGTAGACAATACAAAAGTTACGATTACCATGTCGTCAAGTAAATCCGTTTTAGTAGTATTAGGTAATTCAGCAGTATTTTCACGAATTCCTACAAGCTAACAACTCATTTAATCAATAAAACTATCGAGAGTCGTATCCGAATCGTGATTTTATACCGACCTTGATATACAGTCGATAAAAAGCTGAAAAGGGCCACGAATTATTAGGGACACGCGATAAAAAACATTCCGTTTGTAAGCTTCATGGCCGATAAAAAGTGCTAGAGACCTTAAAGGTCTTCCCCGGTTTATACAGGTCTGGAATGGGCCTTCTCTTCAACAGTTCCGTCCGGCGTGGTCTGTATCTAAGTACACATACATACACATAGAAGCCGTGTCAGCGCCATTATATTATTCGTAAGCAGGGCTTGAAACGGACACCTAAAATGTTTAAACGTTTATTTGGGCAAAAACGGTATAATGAAGCTAAAATACACCGATATTTTACTTTATTTAGTACCGACTAAGGCCGCTTTTCCACTAGAAAGAAAGAAGAAAGAAAATACGTTTATTCGCAACAGTGACTTGAAATAATTACATGAAAGAAAGACAAAGAAAACAGTGTAGGTATAGGTTACTGTTCACGAAACGGCCCACCTCAGCATAATGCCGGCTCAGGAGCTAGCGCTGGTCTTCCGGTGGGACCGTGAGACCGTCATTGCACGCTGCACGTACGACCAAACCGGAGTGTGTCTAATTTTGAACGCGACCGTTTATGACGCCTCTACACTTATGTGAGGATTATGTTTTTCATGAACCAATAGAAATTCTTCATTTACCTATCCTCGCAGAGCACATCCCTGGTGGTAATAGCCGAGTGAAGCGAAGCGAGGTAAATGAAGCGTTTCTACTGGTTCATGGTAAACCCTTTCCTTGCACTTCTCTGGTGGAAGCTGAGCCTAAAGCGGTATCGTACCGGTGCATTCACCAGCATCAATATTTGAGGCAATAAAGCGTGCTGATATGACTCTTTTGTAGGGTAGGGCCGGTAGGACGTATGCGATATTTTCGCTCTCTTCGCTGTGGCAGATATGAATGCAGGTGACTGTACTTGCCGTAAGACACAGCGTGGGTAAGGCCGCCCACGATGTGCACTGATGAGCTGATGAAGTTAACAGAAGCCTCATGGATGTAAGCGGCGCTGGGTTAACGCACTTTGTTGGCACAGGGGACAAACTATTATTGTTTTCGGACTATTGTTTTCGATTAAACATGGCATCAAAAAAAAAAGTTTTGTGAAGTCACTTTCTTCTTTTAAAAGATAAAGAATACCGGCAGCTTATTCTGTGGTGTACTGCAACCAGTGATGACCAAAAGAATAAGTGTATAAAACGTCTAGTGCAGCACAGACAATGAAAATAAAGCTGTCATGAGGAACAGCCGCGACGAGGGTAGATATTTCCACGTCCCAGTTCAGCACGGGCCTTTTGTTGCGGTTGCTACAGTATTTTTTTAAGCGACAGGGGAATGGCACGGCGACGGGGAAGAGGCTATAAAAACAATGAGAGCGCCATTAAATATGTGGACGGATTGTTTAAATTGTACGTTCAGAGCGGTAATTGCAGAATTCCAAAAGGGGGTTAAAGTTTTTTAGTATGGGTAAGGGGTTTTGCAAGATTTTAGTTAGTTTCACCTGTCCTGGTTTTGCGTCTGTAATCAAATCTTGCGAGACGAATTGACCCACTTTTAATGGTCGAATGGATTGACTTGAAATATGGTATAACATACCTGTGTAGTTTGAATCGGGATGAGTACAGTAAAATTGAAACGACGTTAGCCTAATTGGGCTAAAGCGTGCTGATGACCAAGCATATTTCACAACGCAGCTACCTTTTATGGTTTGTTAAAAACTTCTTTGTTTGAAGTCCATTCAAGATTTCCACGAGCCATTGCAACAATGACAGGAAAATCTTGGAAGTTATTCAATTACAAAAGTGGAAACTTTGACGGGTTTCAATTCAACTTTAAAAGAAAATAGTCGAATGCCGAGAACAAATGTAGAAAGAATTCGAGCGGGCGATCCTCAGACCATCGCCAGTGCGAACTTTTATGTGGAAAATAACTAGCGATTATCGACGGCAAAAATGCTAGTTCTATTTTAAATATCTACAACTTCACAGAAAGAAATAAAAGGGTGAATATTAGATCGTTATGACTACTCGAATGAAACAGCATTACCCTTCCGCACAAGGATAAGTTGCAACAACTTCGATTTACCTAATTCAAATTTGATCATGATCAACTTTGATCTATTGCTACCTTGAATTTTTTTCTTTATTTACCTCAGTCTTCTCTACTTTTTGTTATATTGTGGTGTTCAATATACTCATTGTATTGTTGACGACATCGGTAGTCTTTTGTTTTCATATTAAAAGTCAACTCTGATCATTATATCTTTAAAGAATATTTTCTAAGATGGTAATTGAGAAAAAAACGGCATAAAACACACTTTTACTATGATAAAACGCCCTTTATTGACCCAGATGCCGTACTCTTTATATAGGCTAGCTAGCAAATGACCGTAAAGGCTAGTTTCTTCATCATCATCATCATCATCCGCCTATAGCAGTCCACTGCTGGACATAGGACTCCCCCAAAGAACGCCATTGCGCCCTGTCCTCGGCTAGACGCATCCAGCTGCTACCAGCAGCCTTTCGCAGATTGTCACTCCACCTGGCAGGAGGGCGTCCTACAATACGTTTGCCAAGACGCGTTTCTCGCTATTTCGATTATATTCGCGATGTTATTCCGTGTAAATTTCTCAAAGTAACAAGTTTTAGCTTTTCTTTTTAGTTTCTGAAGCATGTATCTTCCTAATGTGACTGTCTGTAAGACAATCATGGTATTGTTATCTGGGCATAGAAAAATATATACCGCCTGCTCTGTGTTTTCTTTCCTACCCAGGAGTCAATAACCCAATAAAAACCAAGTCCAATCTAAACTTCACACCGTCTCCCATTGACCTTGATTGAAGCAGAAGTAGACAAGTAGACAAAATCCATACTAATATTATAAATGCGAAAGTGTGTTTGTATGTTTGTCCGTCTTTCACGCCGTAGCGGAGAGACGGATCGACGTGATTTTTGGCATAGAGATGGTTTATGGGCCCGAGAGTGACATAGGCTACTTTTTATCCCGAAAAAATGCACAGTTCCCGAGGGAACCGAATATCGCGCGGGCGGAGCCGCGGGCAAAAGCCAGTAACGTATAAATTGAACACAGAACTGAATACCCCGCCGCTAATTCCGCAAAGATGAGTTATTTAAGCCTGCCTTCTGGCTAGGGGGCCTCGCTACCTGGCTGGAGCGGGGTTGTATTACCCGCTTCATTTCCTGATTTAGGCGTCAAAGCGTTTTCGAGTGCTGCCAGGATAGGCGCTTTGGCAACGTTTAATTTTTATTGTTACGCAAAACGAAAACCAATTATGTAGTTTGTGCGGTTACTGTTTTTAGGGTTCCATAGCAAAAATGACAACGAAGTACTTAGAGTTTCTTCACACACACCACACTGTACTAGATTTTTTGTGGCATTGCTACCACCATCTTGCTCGCTAATCCAGCCGTGAAGCATCAGTAATCTCGCTTGATGGAAGGCGAAGATGAGGCCTAGCCTAAGATGGTACACGTTTGCCTGGAAGGTGTCTGTTCGCTTTGACCTTAAAGATGTCTAGATTATAGCGTTCTGGAAATGAAAGAAGAGGCAAACCGCTTCGTGCGTAATGGAGAAACGTCTACAACATATTTAGCACGCTTTGTTGTGTCAGATATTGGCGCTGGTGACTGTACGTTCAGTACAGTATAGTTCCTTTTACTTCCCAACAATAGTTAGTTTGTTGCTACGATCAATACCTCGGGACAGAAAGGTCATAAAAACCACATAACACTTTAACTTTTACAGCTTCATTTTACACTACTGGCTGCAATCAATTTGTGCTTTGGCGCACCGCATTAAGGCAGTTAATTGCGTGGCCGTTAATAATTTATGTTCTCTTAAAAAACGACCAATAAAGATCCCGGAAGCCGTAACGAGCCTGTTTTCCGGCTGTAAAACCGGAGAGAAATTAATAACGAAATTATCGTCAGTTTTATGATAAAACAAAAATCTGCGGCTGGCTGAAATAAAAATTGGAAGAACAATGAAAATTTGATAATTAGGAGCTCAAGGGACCAGCATTTTATGGCTTCCCTCGAGGCTGACAGAGTCACACTTAGTGTATTTAAGCCTCGTTAAAATATAAATAAGACAAAAAAGGATTTAGCAACTTGTCTCAAACACACAAACAAACATACCGGGTGGGCCTTGTTACAGGAGCAAAAAATTAAAACCCAGGTTCTGCTACTTTCAAAAATTAAGTCATTTTATCATTATGTTTATTTCAAACAAATTAAATGATATTTTCAATGTACGGCATCCAATAGCCTAAATGACATTGCCGTAACAAAATGCCGGATTTTGCAATACATTGCTTATCCAAGTAAACTTTAAACTATAATAAAAATCATAATACAAGTTATTTTCAAAAGTTTTAGAAATAAATTAGCTCAAAGTCAAAATACCATAATTATTTTTACCATAAGTATTTTGACTACGAGTGAGAATCACGAAAGTTTAAAACGTTAAATTAGCTCAAGATTAAGAGTGGAAGCTGTGGTTCATTTTTTTGATCCTGTTACAGGGCCCACCTTGTAAATAAAACCTGTAACACTTTGAGAAGGTTCTATTAATAGACATTAGAAAAGAGGCTATTTCAGCTTTACTCCATGGATATTTTCGTCGATTTTAACACCGCAGAGCGAATTGAAACCTTGCGAAACTTTGAGATGGGGTCGAAACCTTTCGCGGTCATTTTCTTCAAAGTACACTTTTAACAGCGCGACAAATTGACGAACCAAACAGTCGTCCGTCAACTCCTTTGAATATTCTTCTGGAATCAAATGGTGAGTGGAATAGCACACACACGCCTGGCCGACAATCGCCTGGATTCGAGCAAAGATGAGCGATGGAGCAATCTGGGAGGATTTGTGAGGTAGGTGCACCAATATATTTTTTACTTGCGAAGAAATATTTAGTCGCAGGTTAAAGTAGGTAAGATCAAACGGGGCTATGTCGTCTACGGGGCTAATGCGTCCATTCTAATTATCATGAGAAAAACATCCTTAAGAACTACTCACGAAATCCTATCTAACTAATCGTATTATTGTTATAAGTCGAAAGTTACGCGCATGCATGCGTGCGGCGAGCGTGCGTGCGTGCGTTCATGTGTGGGCGTGTGCGTGAGTGAACCCAATTTATACAGATAACTGGATATTTAGAATAACGTTTATGCTACTTTTTACCCCGGTATTCTCACTTGATCAAGACGTAACGTTGGAAATACCCACTGAGTTTTTCACGAAATTCCGGAACTCCAATTCAAATGTCAGATAGTGTTAACGCGACCAAAACGCTTGCAAAGTATAACATATCGATTTGTAACAAAAAAAAACATCATTGATTTAATTCGTGCACTAAAGATACCACTATAATTTCCGAACATCGGCTTTTGCATATTTACAAGCGTACCATAAAAAACCGACATTCTATTAATAGATATAGTGGACAGATGATCCATATAGCTGTCTATTATCACATCTTTTATGGCGGCATTTCGAACAGGCCATAAAGATATGGTGCGTAATAAAATATGTGTCGTCGCGGCGCCTACCTCACCCCGAATTAAGCGTGTTTGTCAAAGCTTACGTTATGTTCTGATCTCCCATTCATTTATTGCCACGACACCCGTTATGACCAAGACAAAGCTACCTTAGATTGCTCCCTCACTAACATTACATCATGCTATACAAGGTTTTAAATAAATGAAAACTGAAAATTTGGTATTGCGGTCGGAGGGTCCCCGACGGTGCTGGCTGAAAATCAGCGCTGGGGTGTTTCAACGCTTCAGCATTATGCTGAGCCAGTGTCCGATTCGCAACCAGAAGGGCACATTATCCTTCGTGTTGTCTATTTATGCTTCGTGTTGTTTGTTGTGCCTTATGTTGTTGTGAATAAATGTATTTTCTAAGAAAACCTGAAATAATTAGCTCAGAATCAAGAGTAGAATCGATTACGCTATATTCTAAATTAGGTTGTGTGTGGGCGGATTTTGCAAAGGTAGTAGGTACCTATTTCGAGCATTCGCACAAATACTTCGCCTCATGTTTTAGAATTCTGATAATTATTTAATTGTGCAAGTATTTTTGGATGGAGAACCATTATTTGAATTTTCATCCTCATGGTCGTTCGGTGTCTGATTAGCGCAAATCCTTTGCCGCGCGCCTTCGCAAGCAAAAAAGTAGACTGTCAGCGAGCCACTAGAACTTTCGGAGGATGTAACTTTGTGCGGTTTTTGCTCGGCTTTTGTTAGTAAATTGCGATATATATAACATTAAGAATAGTATTTTGCTTGTTAACAATAACAGACTTTGTTCGCTAAAGCAACTCAAAGTGGCTTTGCGGACTTATGCAGCTTTAGACTTCAGCGAGCGTCTATAAAAGTGGGCTTCATTGAAGTATGTTTTTTATTGTTTTCTAAACTCAATGCTGCACAGAAGGACAACAAATATAACCACGGCCATGGCAACAGTAACTGTAAAGGTTTTATTTAACTCCAATTTCCAAACTGTATCCACGAAAGTCCCAAAAAGCACAGAAACCATTCTTATTTAGCAAACAGATACATCCCGGAACGGTTAAGTCTAAACCCTAAACCGCATCGCGTCGACTATTCGGAACGATCGAGAAACCTAACCTTGGCATTAACGAAATATCCACAATGTGGGTCAGTGCCGCCGGAGCCGGCAGCGCCGCCCCAGTGCCAACCAAACTTCAGCACTTACACGACGCACAGATCCTATTTATACATCTGTACGAGAATACTGACAATGCCAAAAAATCGGCGATGTTATTTATGGGAAAAATCACATCGCTCTAGCCTTTTGTTTAGTCTCTATCTCGTGAGCATTTAAAGAAATCTCTACGGACTTGTCAGGGACTATTCAGCTCCCAGAATTATGTCAATCAGTTGATAATAATCAATTGAACTTAGGTCCGGTGCCAAAACTTCAGCACTTACACGACGCACTGATTCTATTTATACATCGTATACGAGAATACTGACAATGCAAAAATATTGTCAATATTATTTACAGGAAAAAATCGTGTTGGTGTATTTTTTTATTTGTTTTCATGCGCTTGTCTCTTACGTATCTTGGAAGTATTTAAAGAAGTGAGCTCTATGGACTTGTTAGGTAGCATTCAGGTCAAAGACTCATGTCAATCAGTTGACAATAAACAGTTGAACTACGGTAGCCTAGTGGTATAACTTATGTCCTCTCAAGCAGACTACCGAGGATTCGAACTAGAACTCGCACCTCTGAGTTGTGAGAAATAATACTTGATGTTTGGCACGAGCCTTTCGGTGAAGGGAAACATGGGGAAATCTTCAATGGTAGATAAAGTTCCTTATCCAAACTAAGCCTGCGTAAGAACTACAGGCCAAGCCCTCTCATTCCGATAGGAGCGGTGACGGGATGTACATAGACTGGAAACAATCAAAATCAACTATCTATTTCTTTGATATTGCCTCTACCATCTGAAAAAACTCTACATTTTTAAACGTAACTATTTTTATAAGTGCCTATACCTTTTATGAGTACCGGGCATAGTTCACAAAGTTCAGTTCGGGTAAAGCACGCCTACGAATGTAACTTAACTAGTAATGTAACTTAACTCTACGAGTAGAGTGGATTTAATATTTGGTTTCCTTCCTGTATTAGGTCTCATTAATCTCATCGTTCGTAGGCATGCTAGATTAGTTGACTTTGTGAACCATGCCCGGTACTTATAAACGGTATGTTGGCACTTATAAAAATAGATAGGTATCTTTAAAAATGTAGAGTTTTTTCAAAAGGTACAGGCAATATATACTGCATCGAAATTACGTCGGCTCATACATATGTAACACGTTTATAAGTTCTTACTGTGTCAGTTTTATCTTCTGGAATACCTTTATACATAAAACTATCGATGTGTGGAAGCATCGAGCTGAGTAAACAACGTCCGTAATAAAATAACTGTTATTGTTGTCGACGCTAGTTCCGAAATAACAGTTGCTGCTGAACAGGATTCAATAGAAACCACGAGCCTCACTCATATCATAGTGAAATGAACTGGATAACTCACGTCTTTAATCGAATTTAGCTCGGCATGTTTCGGACTAATTCGTAGCCTTTCCAGGTTTTCCATCATCGATGTATAAAAAAATTCGGCAGCCCGGTGAAAATGGAGTTGTTACGCTCGCAACTGTTATCTACCCACGTCAATCACGGACATCCGTTGCCTAATATCCATGGCATTATAGCACAAGCTTTGCTTAGTTTGAGAATAGGTCAATTAGTGCAATTCGTTCCATGATATTTAAAAAAAGAAAAGAAAGAAAGAATAAATTTATTTACCTAAATTCGGCACAACAAAAATAAATAAAATTACAGCTAAAAAGAGACTATCTTATATATTAGGCACCAAGAAAGAAAATAAAACATTGTGCCGAAAGAAGTAAAAAGAGCCATACTCAGCGTATTGCTACGAGTACAGCAAGCCGCAGCGCTGATTTTCAGTATGACCTATTTGTATATTATTTCCTTATATCTGTAACGGGATTATCAATTGATACCAGAATCGCACTAAAATAGCAACGTGAACTATTGACATCTGTCTACAAACACAAATAAAACCATAAGACAAAGTCACGGCCTATAAATCCACTTCACCATTGCCAACGCGGTAAATCTGAAGGAACCCATAATGTCGTTCGCACCGATCAAAGACCACGGATATAAGAATCGATGGGCCGACGTAAGTCTGCGAAGGGAGGCAAGTGGAAGTCAACATCGATGTATTGAAGAACGACACGTCGACAGCGAAACTGTTAAACATCGCCATCGTTAATTCATTTATATCCTTAGATTATGTTTGTTTTGAAATATGTGAATTGAGTTCCTTTATTGTACTTATACTCCCTTTTAAATCTAACTTACCGGTACAATTTGGACACGTTTTTAAATGAAACAAGGAAATTATTTAAAATTGTGTTAATTTCTATGATAAAAACATACCTAATAAATGTACATGTACGTATTTTTAGTCCGTTTGTGTTCGAAATACCGAGAAACGTGTGTTACAATTTGTCCGTTAATTCAAACCTTAAATCAAACGGAGTATATAAGTTTCTCTTCCTCAAATTCCATTTTAAAAATTGTTCATTCAAATTAACAAACCTGAAGCCGTATTGCCTCATGTTTTTGACACTCGCGATCGCAATCAAATGACATATTTCGCATACAAAAGCTGTCATTTTATTGTGATCGCGAGTGTCAGAAACGTTAGGCAATAAGGCCTCTGCTAGACTTGTATAAACTGTATTTTGCTGTGTAAATACAGCGAAGTTAAAACTAACAATTTGTGTGAACTGAGATAATTGAAAAACATTGATGCATCGTTTTTATTCACCATGTTTTTTTTTTATTCCAGGGCCGTATTTAGAGAAAGATATTCTAAGCTACAAACTCGAGGCCTCCAGAAGGAAGAGGCTCCCATAATAAACGTTTGAAAAAATACCAGCAAGTTTTCCGTCTTTCCTTCTCGTCTCTATTTTTCACTTCAATCAAAAGCTATACACCAACAGGACTTCTAAATCTGGCCCTGTTAACATCGTATTGGACATCGAAACATCGACGTTTTTAAGAAAGATGTTGCATCCCTAAGTCTGCGTGAGCCAAGGTCAGTGGGCCCAGCAGTCTGCTGGCAAATGCCATTGACATTGGCAAACAATTGGCACCGCGCCAAAGCCATGCTAACACGACCTCGCTAGCGGCGAAACGCAGCCTTATTTCGCTCGTTTTTAAAGTCCCTTTAGGATGGAAATCGTAAAAAGGATTACTAGTTATAATAACATCGGAAGGGACCTGGAGGAAGTTTTTACGCGTGTGCCCTTTGTAGATAGCACGAGCAAAGTTAGTGCGATGGAAAGGGGTATGTCTTTCATAAAAATATATCGCTTTATGTCTAAATGTGAAAAGATTTCGGGACTTACTTTTACCGAGTATTATCTACATTTGCATTTCATGTGGATATTATCATACATTTACTCGGCTCTGCTCTTTAAGCTTTTAATAATAATTGGATCTACATATTCATAATACCTAACGGATTTCCTGCTAACTCGTATACTTTTGACCAGTATTTTCATTTTATTAAAAAATCCGTATCACCACATGAAATATCACACACATTATTCTTAAGATAAAACGCAAATGCAGAGACAATAGTTTAAAACTTAAACTTCGCTAAATGTGATCTAAATGTAAATCACTTACCACGAGCTGCTAGATACCCCCGCTTTTGGCAACAGTCGCGACACCAGCGACACTACTCTAGATAAGTATCATTCAATTCCGTCGCAGACTGAGTAGCCTTAATTAACGCTGAAAAATTCATTAAACATTTAGCGTCCCAACGGAGAATTGCCACTTACCTGAAACAAAGAGAAGCACTTTTAAAAAACCTATATCACTAAATTGATTTTTTATTTGAATCGATTTAGTTACGAGGAAAACTTATAGAGCATCCCTTCACAATCTCATAATATACTTTTGGATCATTGAAATATAAAGCTAATGACAGACTTGATCGTTCACGTGCAATCAGTATTGTAGTGAATAGTTACATTACATTCTTAATAAAAAAACTCAGATTTTGTCAAGCAAACACAAGTTAATAAAAAAACAAGCAATGACATTACATGATAAAAACTCACGAAATCAAAATTAGCGTTCTAGTAAGCATTTTAGCAAACTACAGCAAGGCTACTACGAAACTTGGAGTTCGTTCTGTGCGATCCCTCTGACACTTATACTATTTAATGCGAGAGCAAGAGGGACGGTACGATACGAACTTCGAGTTTCGTAATAGCCCTGCAGTAATGCAAGCTTCAAGTTTTATGCCACGTCGAATATTCAGCATACACATAATAATACACAGTCATGAAGATGATGAGACATTTAGGTACATGAAGAATAAATCTTCTTAACGATAACCTATGTACTAATGTTCGCTAAATAACATTAATACATTTAAAAGGTTCCTAACGATGTTTGGCTCCATTTTTGCTGTGCCAGTTTGAGCTAATTTTGACGGCGGGTGAATGTTCGTTCTGTTAGTGAATGGTGTATTAGTACCTTAACATTAAAACCCTAATGGCCTTAGCGCTTGTTTTAGCCATGATAATCGTGTCTGTGCTGTGTGGGCCTCAGGTGCAATTTCAGTGCACATTTCAAACAAAGCTCATAAATCAACAGATAAATGACTAAAGCAGGATGGATAGTCGAGGGTCAATTCCGTGTTTAACATTGTTTAGGAATTTAGGATTATTAAAATAGATACTCTGGTCACTCGCGTACTAAGAATTTAAAGAGCCAAGGTGTGCTCGACACGTTTCGAATCAATCCGTGACTCATTTTCAAGATGAGGTCGGACGGAAAGCCATACGTGAAATGCTTATTTAATAATGTGGATTATTCGTAGTTATCGCCGTAAGTTTTGGTTCAGAAATATCTCTTTAGTATGTTTATTTGTAATGTGTACTTTGTTGTCAATCGCAATTCATAAGACGTATAATAGTATCTGTTTAGAATTCCTGGAGACTCAATAGAAACTGCACAATACACAAGTCGGATCACGTTGTGTTGCCAGCCTATTTAGAATGGAGAAGGCTCGTTTCTAGAATCATCCTATGCATTTTTTCTTAACCTATTGAAGCCCCACTACTGGGCAAAAGTCGTCTATCCTAAAATCCCACTAATTTTATCAAAATGATTTGTCTTCACTCTAAGCAGTGCACTGGTTTGGACGAAATACACAGAAGCAATGGCCCAGAAATAACATAAGTATTTATAATCGTTGGAAAAGTGTGGAGGTGAAGGAGCTGCTCATGCATAACTTGCATGAGCATGCATAACTTGCATGAGCATATCTTGCATAAACATATCTTGCATCTTATAGTTTTTACAAAATAATTTAAAACTGCCCAAGCGAAGAGACTTGACGACATCTTTAGACACGTCAAAACTCAATCAGACGAAATCTTACGTCAAAATAACAATCTCATAAAACCAAAATCAGAAAGCCAACTGCAACGTCACTTTCCGATCCAATATCCCCTAAATTGTCGCAGCAATATCCGACCCGCCATCGAAACAAGCCAAGAATGAACCAACAATTGTGTTTCGGGGAAAGTGCACTTGACATTGGCACTGGCGGCTGGGCAGATGGCGCCACCCGAGAAATCGATGTAACGCCATTATTGCAAACTTGGGAGACAAGCTGTAACAAGTTTTTAGTGCTAATCTGTGGAATGATCGGTTAAAGCCACAGGTAATAACACCCCCTTTTTTGCGTCGGGGGTTAAAAATGGAACAAGCTAAATAATAATAATTGATTTCTTTATGTAGGCATTTTTTAACCCATACAATTTTTTGTTAAAAATTAAGATTAATATCACTATCAAATTTCAGACAAATATTTTTTACGATTTCATAAAGGTGCACTACGATTTTACGAAATTACTACGGTACAGGGAATAAGATCCAAAGAAAGGAAGGAGTCTCAAATCGGCTCTATCTCCGTGTCTATGTTTGTTAGAGACTTCACATTCGGCATGCATAAGTAGGTAGTTACAGAAGCTAAAAAAAATGACACAATAACTTGTTAAATCCCCAAATGTTGGCCTTAGATCGGCCGCCAACTTTTGGCCGCTAACTTCACACCGGTAAAAATTGCTTGACAATTGTGAGGAATTATAACACTTGTAACTTGTAAGGCTACTGTGAAATTCGAAAATCGAAGTTCGTATCACACCGTCCCGCTGACGCTTATATTATTCAATTCGAGAGTGAGAAGGACGGTAAAATACGAACTTCGATTTTCAAATTTCGTAGTACCTAGCCCTGCAAACCTCATTTATCTTAATCAATGTCAACGAAAGAGAAACAGAACATAACGTAATACTGGGTTTTAAAATTAAAGCACGCTATCACGTGACATTACATGAAACAATCATTAATCTACACACCCATTACAAAATAAATTAATCGAAAGGATACCGCTCCCAGAAATTAACGACGCGAAAAACAACGGGTTCAGATTGATCCCCACTTATCTTTATGACCACCATTTAACTTCGGAAGCACGCATCAAACTCTAAGAGTAAACACATGCATTTCCACAGAGAGGATTCAACTGAGCATTTTACATATTAAAATCAGCTCACCGAACATATCTTTCACACATAAATCAAGACAGTCGTGTCCTTTTTAACATTCATGCTAAAAACAGGGGACTAACTTTTGGCCTGTGTATGTTTGTGCCGTAAGCATGAATATTTATCTCATTTTTAAAAGCATCGCTTGTAAGAGTTGTCAGTATCGAAATTATCTTACCACTTATCTCTTTTCACATACTTCAAGTCGAATTAACTTGAAATTTGGTACAGTTATAAATAGATAGAGTCATTCACGATGACGCGTGCCGTGGTTCTTATTACAATGTCATTGAGGTCTAATTTTGACAAAATCCCGCTTTCGTGGATGGCACTAGGTATACTATCATAAAAATCGGAGCATCGGAACTTTGGGCTGCGTAATTGCTCAAAAATATCTAAACATACACTTATGTGTTGTCAATAAGGTCGTGATGAGATATTTTTAAACACCTAAATAGCTCTGATTTTTATGATGGCAACTATATACCTAGTGCCATCCACGAAGACGAGTTATTTTGTCAAAATTAGACAGTAAAGACATTGTAATAAGAACCGCGGCACGCGTCATCGTGAATGACTCTACCTATATGTTTTGTACGAGTTGATGGAAATATAATTCTACTACGATGATATGGTGGGGTGGAGAACCGCTACTTATTAGATTAAGTTTATTGTTATTTATTTATTTTATTCTCATTCATTATTGTGACATTCTATCAACCGTCAACTCAATTATAAAAACAAAATTTTAATTTTTAAAAAGTTTGCTGTATTTAGTCTGGAAACAAGTTAATTTTACGTTAGAAAAATATCACCTGCACTGCCATTTGGTGAGTTACTAAGTTACTACGTATCTAAGAGTCATCGATGATGAATGAACTTAATACAGAAACCCGTATAACTGTGCCCAAGAAAAATGGAAACATTCGTTTCTAAAAAACAATCTGTCACCATTAACGCACCTTCTCCGTTCAATCCTGGGTACAATAAATATTACAAAGCAAAATACCAATTCATGAAAATTCAAATTGAAATTCGAATAAAAACGGGAAGTAAGTAAAAAATAACGTTCAGCCTGTTTTTTGCATATCCGGTGTGAACGGGCTCGAAGCCAAATGACGTCATAACTCTATTCCGTAACAATGTAAGCGGTAAATTTTAGGAACGGGATAAAATTTGTCCAGGTGAAGTTAACCGGGTGATTGGTATACCACGAGCCATTGATGTTGGCGATGAATCGGTTATAGATGACAGACGGACATAAAACAGTAGCATGGATATTGTATAGTGTAGTAAACACTATCAAAGTCCAATCGATAAAGAATCAATGATGGCATGCTGTTTAACTTCAACAAACTATAATAAAGTTACTAAATAAACACAGTTATTACTTGTACATAAAAAGAATAAAAAAACAATGAAAATTACTAATTAAATTACGAGTAAGTTACAATACAATACAATGACTCTTTATTGTACACCAGAAAAAGTAAGTGATACAGAAAACAGGTACACAGAGAGAAGTTAATTCCAATTCTAAGTATAATTTTGAAACACGATTACATTTCGACAACTTTTTCAAACGAGCTACAAAACGAACATAGATATTTATTTAAATAACGGAAACTCGGAGCCTGTCAATAACATTGTTGCACGAGACCCGCATAAAGCCAAAACCGTTCACAAGATGCAAATCTATTTAAAAACAGATGATGCGATCAAAAATTCAATTAAGACGCGAAAACAGCGCTCGCGTAAATGGAAAACAAATAGCGAGAGCGGGATTTTTCAAACGAATAATGGTAGCGTTTAATAATTAAAAGAGACACAATGGCGGAGTTTGCTCTGGTAATGAAGGATCGCGTCGCCGAGCCGAGTCCGGAAGTCCCTGACGGCCGATATTTACCACCTCTTGGAAAGGAATCATTAGGGAAGTTTTGTTTGGTTTTCTATAGGGTTTACCAGAAGATTCGGCAATCGAAAACGCTTGTTAGAAACGGCGATAACGCGAAACATTGCCGTGTATCGGAAATTGTACTACTTCGGCAACAGTATTTCAGTTTTGTGCTGATTTTGCTATTAACAAAAGTGAATTAGATTGATTAGTTTGAAAACGTTATAAGTACTGAAACAGACTAATTGAGGATACCGACGACGACGACAACAGTAAATCTCAAGATTAATTTCAAGTCATTAAAGCAAAATCTCGAAAAAAAAATCTAAACAATACGAGTAGTTGCCTTATATATAACCTTAACCTCGGGGTAGATAAATTTGATTTATTTTATTATACACATCAAAAATCTTTTAGAATACTTATTGACGTTTTGATTCAGAGTAATATGCCTATATTAAAATGTTAAAATTATATCTAAGGATACCAAATATCCCTAAAGCACTATTGATAATTGTAAATGGCCTAAAACTTGGAGATAAACCCGTAGTCTCCCAGGTGGAAAGACGTAAATCTAAATCTGTTTATTAACTGAGCAAGTCACGAATGACTACATCTAAAACAAGCCATAAATAACTAGGATCGAAAATCGCAAAGTCAGGTTCGAGCCAGTGGGCATTAATCAACGCTTTGCTTTGATAAGCTCTGTCCGCCACAAAGATATTGTTAGCATATTCCTTTTCCATAAAACTTCTGCGATTGTTTCCAAGTCATTCCATGACAATGGTTCCCAATCAGTTAGCAAATAAATATTCTACGACCAATGAATTGATTGTAATTTTTAACAGACTTCAAAAAGCAGTTTATCAATTCGGTTCGGTTGAATCAATTATCTTTCAGCAGACGTTACACGGTTTAAAAAAAAAAGGAAGTAAATAAATCTATAAATAAAATCTCCATGAATAATTTTAAACTTTGAACTAACGCACGCACGGCATGCCGTGGCCGTGGCAATTAAAAAAGTAACTTTCGAAATATTACAATTAATTACGTTACATATTTTGATTAAATTCGTTTTTAAATTGACAGGTAAGCAGGTAAAGTCCTGTTTTAACCTTGATGTATCTGCCCTGATAATGTGACAATAAATAAAATGAAATCAAAGCGGATCCTGACCAGCGAAAGATTGGGAACCACTGATCTACAACATCAAACCTCCACTTGCAAAATTATTTCAGGCGTTCTCGTCGCAAGAAAAAATAACAGAACCCTTTTGGGTTACAGTTATTGACTGCTTGCAACAATAATACATCTTTAAGTACTAACTAATATTATTAAAATGAAAGTAATTCTGTCTTTCCGTCTATCTACCTCTTCACGCTTAAACAGCTGAACCAAGTTAGATGGAATTTGGTATGAAGATAGTTTGAGACCCTGAGAAGGAGATAGGATAGTTTTTATCTCGGAATTAGTAATAATAGAGTAGTTTCCATACGTGATAGCGAAAATCGAATTATTCGCAGACGGGGGGCAGCAGCTAGTTTGCAATAAAAAAATATGAAATTAATCTCAGTTAGGTATATCTTATGTAGCAATTTCGCAGTGAAATGCGAACAAACGGAGTGATATTTCGACTTATTTAAAGGATTCCACGTTCCAGCGAACAATGAACTAAGTTAGCGCTAACCAGTGTCCATAAACCACGGCTTGCCGCAATTTATGTCCGAGGCAGAACTCAAATTTTCATGAAGATAATCCAGGCTCCACATCAGAGCATTGTGCTGCCGCTAATTATTTCAAACTTTATTTATTAACGAGTCCGTTAGCTTAGCCTCTAAAGAGTAAAGGACAGCGTTGACAGTGACCCAGTTACAAATTTCGCATTAAAAAATCTCGAGTGCCAAGATAATCGGATTGTCTCTCACAAAGTAATGTCATCTGGTTCCTCGTTTACCAGCAAAAACCATGACCTTTGCCACTGGTGCTTAGTCCACTAATGCCTATTAGAGGCCTCGAAATTGGAGTTTAGACGTCGCGTGCCGCCGGCGGCTTCCACAGTTAGTTGCGTGCCGGCACCCGACGCGGTCGTACGTCTCCGCTGCGCCCCTCGGGAACCAACCCCACACCTTGCGTCGGAAAACTTGCAACAACTAACATTGTAATAACTTCACAGTGCTCTTTTATAGTAAAATATTTGGTGTCACCGTATGATGTAGCGTTGTTGTGATGAGTTGTTTTGGCGGGAAAGTGAAACTATAGGGTTGCATCGTGTCACCAATGGCGACGTCGTCGCTAAGGTAAATATTGACACCAGTCGGAATTAACGGAGCGAACTCTCGGACAGGACAATGCCCACTACAACACTATTTGCTGAGCTGTCGAGCTTCCATCCGCGACCGCTGTATTGACACGTCCATTGAAAGGAAATCCGAGCCCAGTTTAAACCTGAAACGAGTCGGACGCAATTTACCTAACAAAAGTAGCGCGCTGGAAAAATATACCACAGTAAACTAAAACAAACACAGTTAGCACAAATTGAAACACATTAAATTCCACACCCCTAACAAACAGTAATTACGAGCTCATTCTCTATGTGTACCGTTTTAGCCAGCTGTTAAAATGACAATAGCGGGGTGTCGCTTCGAATATGCAAATGTGAGTGGTGCGAAGTAATATTAAGTAGACATCGAGTCAGCTGGGCGAGCGGCGCTCCCTGCGAGGTGCGAGCCTGCGACGCTCCTTACGTAAGCCTTCACTGGCTGGCTAGTCTCCACCCCCACTTATGTAACTGCCCGATTCGAGCGGTATTTTATCTAAAAGATTCAATTAGATAGAATATCGGATTCCTTATCCAATAAAAAATCTATTTTCACAAAAAGCATTTGTAATCTACGCCCACGAATCACGAATACATCTATTCATCACAATATACACGAAAAATTCCGTAGAGGGCCTCGGGTTTCTCACAGCAGTTCATGTTTATCGTTTGTTTCATCTGAGGGCTTTATGTTTTCACAAAGCGCAAGCAAATTGAATACCTTCGGGAATCGAAATTCTTGCGATCCACAAAAAATTGCCAGGAAAGGCACACACAATTCACATAAGAAAATCTGTTCGAGCTTAGCTTTTAGGATTCATATTTGAAGTAAAATAACGGCCAAACTAAGACAATTTTAAAGTCTAGATCTAGGGATTCGATTGCGTTGAAGACTCCTATTATCTCCAGGGAATAGAGCCAATCAAAAACTTTTGTCGGTCTGATGACAATCCGGAATGAACACTGATTTAGTTCTCAACTTGTAAGTTTCGTGACTGTAATTTTACGAAAACTAACCGCCCACAACTCCAGGTTAGTTAATCCCAAATTATACCGGTCCGATGTTACTTGAAGCTTGTACTATTACTTATTCTGTGCTTGAAGTAACTTATGTAATTTGCCCGAGCATTTAGTTGAAGGCTTTCAGTGGCTATTGTGTACAAACTCTAAGCCTGACGTCTGAGAATTTATTACGATCCTTGGTATCGCGTGCACAGCGGATAATGGAGACCAGACAATTATGCTTTCTTTTTAAGCGACCTTATGAGCTAATAAATCATGATGTAATTTTCTGTGAACAAAAGAAAATGAAACTCACGATGATACAAATAGATTCGATTTCACTTCAATAAAGTGGTCGAGGAAGCGGCGTGGGCTCGGCGCAGCCTGTTCAGTGTCATTAATCCCATTAAAATAACACGTATGACCACCCTAATCGATACCCAAAAGGGCAATTAGAACAATGCTCTAGCACTTGAAACACAGCAGTTAACGAAAGTTTCTAATTAAACGAAAATAGCAATTGGGTCAGCATTAAAAACCATTTGGGAAAAGCATTTCATAGCATAGATGGCTCAGATGTTCTGTTTTCCTTAACAGTGTTGCGGTATTCATGGCACATTGCACTTGAAATCGTCGATTCGATTTCGCTATCGAAAATAGAAACAATAGTAATAAACAACTTCACATATCTGTGTCGGTATTTATTGGTGCGTCAGTAAAGCCGTTACCGGAGAGGCATTACGGCGATAAACCACGACCGTGCCAATTTGAGGCGTAAAGTTTGCGCAGACGGGGTTATTAGGAAACTGCTAGTGCAAAGCCCTTTTAACGGCCCGTCTAATTAAGTGGCGAAACCTCCATAAAAATAGAACTAGCACTAACTTGAAATTGTCGACGTTACAACCCTTGGTTTGTGAAACTGACTATCCAAGAGTAACATTTGAAAGGTCGAAGAAAATACGAAAGAGAGAGTTTAGTATGCACTGAAACTGCAAATCGACAGCAGCGTTGCTTAGTGCTCATGGTCAACAACGTGTGGGTTGTCTTTATGAGCTAACCTTTAAGTTTCATCAGGATGACAACATGTAGGTAGATTATTAAACGCGTGGAATGTAATCTAGTTGGTATCAATTCGCAATAGAAAATGTACCTCAAAACACATGCGAGTTCTTTTTGTGAACTGTATCTAGTCTCGCTATTCATATTTCAAACTGCCTATCGTTTTATGATTTAGCACTGCACAAAAAAGTGCAAAATAAAACATCGCGTGTTTAAAGTTAAACTGTTTCTAACAGAGCTATTTTGGTCCATAGTTACCACTGAATGATACAGTAAATTTGGGACACAAATGAGAGAAATCGAATGCAATTTGGGACATAAATGGACGGTACATCACGGAGAAATGGTTTCGCTCGTCCGATGCCGCGGCGAGCCTACTCAACTGTACATTAATGAGTTGCCCGATTGCGAAAGCATGCCATCATATTTTTTGAACATTAATAGATCGATATTTTTTAAGATTTTTACTTTTACCTATCTTTATTCAAGTAGTTTTCTTGCTTGCGAATTCTTCTTGAATCCAAAGACTATTCATTAAAGTACATAAAGTTTTCTAATACATACAAATACTTACTAAATGTTTCATGCAGCGAACGGGTATTTTTTGGGATCCATAGGTGTTTAGATTAATGATACGGCACCCTTCGTGTAAGACTCCCAATTGGACGATTGTATTCGTGTAGAAATAAAATAGTTTCATGTTTAGTCTGCATAAAACTATATATATATTGTGCTTTTGAATACTATCGTCTGGATTTCCAGACTACACATATCAAATGCTAGCAATCTAAAAGTGTCTCGACTTTTTTCTTCACTCGGTTCACTTCTCACGACATTTCGTTTCAAACTTTGGCTGCTAACTTTTATTCTAAAGCGGACATCTTTCTCCTTAACTTTTTGTCAGAAGACAACTCAGCGTTTTAAAGTGCAAGACATGATATCATTGAATTCTTTAGAACACAAAATTCATTCGCAAACACATTGGACTTTTATGTTGATATGTAGAAAGGTTAACATAGCAATGCGTAATAAAATCACTGATAATAGCGGCAGAAGTTTGAAGTGCGACTGCAAACATGCAGTTGCGTGTAATAGTGCTGATAAAACTTACTGCGATAAACAAAACATAACATTAAACAACAACAAAAGTAATTGAGTCAGAGTCAAAGTCAACATTGTGGGCAAAGTTGCCGGTAACTTCGCGCGTAAACAATACCTACGGGTGATAAATTCAGATTCGGAAACAATAATAAATAAATCTTTTGATAGATGATAAAAAATTTAGGACTCGCTTATAATATCACAGCGCAATTATGACCATGAAGTTACTAAATAGCCTTCATATTTTATAAAAATTGTAAAAAGGAATAATTTCAATACAATTGAAGGTAATCAAGGAGGGTACAATTTCCATAACCAATTAAAGTTATTTCTAACAATACGCTTCAGATAATACATAAAGTTCATAACAAGCCCTTATAATATCAATAAACAAATTAGAAACGGAAAATCCATTCTTATTAGTCACAAACCGAACAGTCCCGTTGGAAAATTCAACCCAAAAACTTTTGATTGAAAGTAACAAGGCCTGAATACTGTCGAGCGTCTTCGATATTTAGAGTTTTCTGACTTCAATGAAGGCAGAAAGGTCGTCGCTTCGTAAGGGGTATTCCATGAGCGAGAGCTGGCGTTATTTGCTTTAGACAGTGTACACAAGAGGCGCACCCTTAAGCATACAATGTACGTGATACAAGCGTTTACGACTGCCGTGTGGGATGGGGACAACACAATACATGTTGAAGAAATGGATATTACGCTAGCTACTATACCAAGATTGCCAACAGACAGTGTAAAACTGTTTACTCGAAACTATTTAAGAATCTCATGGAGACTTACAAGGAAACCAAACGAATAAATTTTGAATGAAAGAATTATTTTAATGGAAGTACCTGAAATCTAATCAAAAGTCGGATTATATCGTCCTCGGAAGTTAGAAAACACAAATATTGCGACAGCACGACATGTAACTCATAAAGAAAGTAAGGAAAATGATCAAAATTTATGTATAATCTTGAATAATTTACCATTTGATGTTTAATATGATATATTTTCATAATAATGTAAGTTCATTCTACCGCGTCCATTTCGGGGGATCAAAAGCCATGCTATCAGTAAATTTTCCCAATATAGAAAAGCAAATTGCTTCATCCGACGTTAGTAGAGATGAAAGAAAGTTGCCGGGACATGTGACACCAGTGAAATTTCAGAGTCCATTTGGGACGCGAAAGTTTTAATGTTCCGCGGACCCTCCGGAGTAGTCGCAGTTAGCGGGAAGCGTGATACAAATACATTTTACTCAATTTGAAACGCGACCGTAAAGGAGACGATGAAAGTTACCGACGTTAAATCTCAACAGCTCCTTAATAGCTCTTCTGAATGCAAACAGCCCTCTTATCAGGTGAAACACTCCATTTTCAAGATCTCAAATTACCCCGTGCCACAAAACAAACTGTTTAAAATTCCATGAAACCCTGTCAGCTGATAAATGGCTAGTGACCCCCGAGCCCTTGACCTTCGAGACATTGATGTGGAGCGGGAACCCGCGATACGGATCTATGGGTGTGACGTCACGCCCCGCCTCTGTTCTTTGCGAAAATCGACTTATCGCGTGACACTTCCCGCGGTCGGAATACATTCTAAAATAAGAACTCGGAATAAAGCAGTAAGCAAAAAACTTCAGTCGACTGAATAAAAGTCGTCTTAATTTGGCGTCTTTTAAAGCGCGCAACAGGCGATCGTTAATAAAGAACAACCATCAATACTAATGAAATAACGGTCTAGCAGTCTGTCTCAGGGTTAGTTACGATTGTCAAATTAACTAAATCATTATGTTTAGTGACTTGCGTTTGCAGTGTCACTGGATCAATTAGCCCACCAAAACGTAAAAGTACCGCTTCATATGGAATTATTGCGTTAAACGGTTTGGATCATGCGATACGCGTATGCCTCGTAACTAAAACGAGGTTTCAACATAACCCCAGCACTAAGACGGTTGTAATTGGAGAATTATCTTCATTAAGGAGCGGCCACATGAAAAGGAATCAAATCAATATAAAAGATGATATGATCCCTAAAGAATCTCGTGTCAGCCACTAAGCGGAGCATTAGATAGGAGAATCCCGAAATAGCTAACAGGGATTTGTTTCCTTTGTCACGTTCGTTAGGATAACAATGTCACCGGATTTTGAGGAAAAATGATAACATCTTACAACGTAGATCAATGTCATGTTTTTATATGCTACTTTTTCCTTAAAGACAAACTAGACGTAATTATGTGCAGCTTTGGGATAAACTATGCCCCACATGTACTGTACGGATTATATTCCTGAGATATGATGAACATAATATTTTACCCGGCTTCAATTAATCAAATATATACACCTAGATACTAATCTCAACTCTACTATCAAATAGATATTTAGTAGATGACGCCATACATAACCACATTGACACAACATGACAAACTATTAAACTCACATTAATTTTGTGTGCAGTTTTTTTGCTTCGTTGGAAAGATTGCCCAACCTTGGGACTCAAGAAGTCCTCAATGAGATCATCGTGAAGTAAAACTGATTTCGCAATCGCATCGTCGTTCTTGAGTAAGACGTTTAGTTTGTATTTTATGCAATTACATGTTTTTTGCAATAAAAAAATAAGGTTATTTCGGTCATTATACGTATTCAATTTTGTAATTAACATTGCAAGCGGATGCTAATTTACATACACTGTAGCAGAAAATGCCTACTCTTTTTAGTAAAAAGTTGCAAAATAAAAGTTGCATTTGCCGAAAAAAACTCGATTCTTCGAACGGTACAAATTTCACTTGTCTACAAGTACATAATTTAGGTTAAAAATATACAGCGCTGAAACTCTCAGATGGACGGACACGGACAGACACAGCTCTGAGAACCCTAAAAAAATATGTCTGGCACAGCAGACACATCCGTAGTTAGTTAACTCTTATAAAACATAAAATTATCTCTCATTACATTTACTTTTGTCTTTCAGAAGGACGGTTTGTTATTACCAGTGCCGACCAAATACCATTATCCTAAGGATGATGATACGTTCCACAATGGTCATGGGCAATAACAATGTCCTTCGGACCAATCGATCCGTGAAAATATTAAAGGGCTGCTTAACATGAAAATGTTTGACGAATCATATCAACACCACATTAAATCCCTCCACATTGTTACAAATCATTATTATAAATAAACGTAACCAAAGTGAGCGACTAACTGTAATATTATTTTAACTTTGTGTATCAGTTGCCCTGACAGTTTAAATCTCACCAGCACCTGCCGCCGTCGCGAGGTTATTCCATCCAACGTAATCTTACTCCAGGATTTGAGGTCGAATTTTTCCCTAACTCTCATATAAACTCGACTCATCGCTATTACGGGCATAATTTATATGAGGCGACGCTACTTTAGGTTACGTATGCCTAAAACTGCTTCAGGGTTTTCAGGTTAGAGTAATAAAATCATCAAATTTTCTAGAAAATTCCCAATTCTAAACTAGGCTGAAATGCGTTGGATGGATTAGGTCGCACGTTACGCGCCGCATATGTCAAACAACGTTAACTAGTGATTGGTCGCCAACATTGCATATTAATGCGGTATCACTGGTCATGTAGAGCCTACTGCCTGACACCATACAGGAATAGTGGGCAATAATGTGTGTGGCAGTAGGATTGGATTTGGTTGTGCCGACACTGATTGTGCAAGTCGTGCGGATCAGTGTATGCACATCGTTGGGCGCCAAAGGGCATTTGATGTTCTAGCCCAGTTGTCGCAACACTACGATGTGACCGGAATACGCTTCGATTGATTTCGCTGCACTGTTCGTGACATAGACACATTGTTTTACGTTAGACAAGTTTCGAAAATGAAAGCTATTTACTACGCCCTACATGTGACATCCGTGACATTTATAGCTTTATCGAGATCAATTATTTTATATTGCTTAATACAGTTTCATTTTTCCGTGATGGCCGACAGTAATTCGTCAAAGTGTTATTAAAACACAGGGCAATTTACCTATAAACAATTTACGTAACTTCGAAACGTTAAACCCACCTTCACGAAATGTATTGTTACAATAAAATGATTGTTTTAATTCCATTAAGTAACACGGCGACTGCTTGGGAGGAGCCAACCACAGATACCTTATAAATAATTTAACGCGTGCAGCTCACCTAATACATTAGAAGTGCAATCTGCACTCGAGAACTATCTCGTAAACACAGGGAACAAACAACTCCATACACGATGCACAGACCTATTCAGTTAATAGCAACGTGACACAAACCGTGGACAAAGCGGTTGATGAAGTTATTCCAAATTAGGTTCAACTGACGTTTCATTCATCAAACTTGCATGGCCGCTGTTCTCTAATGCACAATTACACGTTCCATTAATATGACGAACAATACGGCCGTCGTCCGGAGCGGTGGAATCTATTTTACGGCTGATCAATCTCCATAATCCATTTTTCTTCCGTCGTCTGCGAGTACATTGTCGATCGCGCTTTTCAACTAGATTACGATGATGCTCCGTCAGAACGCTGATGAATTGAACTTATCGTAAACAGGGTGTCGAACCCGAGGCATCGATAACGCGCTCCCGCGACCTTCTTCGGCCAGAATCGATACGTTTCCGCACCGCATACGCTACAATTTGCATGGTAACGCTACGTTACGATCATAAATTAACATTAAATGGACATTCCATTTCCACTTAAGCCGAAACGAAATTAATGGACTATAATTTAATTACTCTTAATTTTCCGGGAGACGTTAAAAGACTACTGTTCTGTAATCATTCTTATTTCCATTTTTCAATTACTTGTTTTCTTTTGAACCACTGTAACTATTCAAGATAAAAGTGGGCTGTAAAAATTTATATGGTCTTTGATCAGATCGCATTTGAAATTCTGATAAACGTCGTCGGGTGTGAGGGGTAGGGCGCCAGGGCTACGAGGTTATAATTGACACTGTCAGTTCCAGCCTCACTGAATATTTCAACAGAAAACAATACGCCTCCCGAATAAATTAACAGAGGAGATTAAAGATAAACAAGATTGTAGTGGAGAGTTTTATAAAGGAGAGGCTATTGTTGAGTAATGCCCTAACTGCAACTGTCCGTGGGTTAATCCCTTGAAGATCTAGACCACTAGCTGCGACCGGCGGCACAACACGTCCGTTACCGCACTTATAGCCACCGGCGCCGGCAGTCGTGCTGCTTGAGAAATCGGACTAGGTTCCTTATCTCTACGAGCATCACCATCTTAAGCGTTCCCGTTCTATACGTTCGTTTCACATAACCATTTGGCTAAGCACGCCGCTGAGTGCTATTTAAAATGAGATTAGTGCATGACTCCACGTATGCTGCTTAATGCTTTCATTTCCTTTGTGTATGAGTGTTTATTTAGAAGATTAACCCATTCATAAACAAATATTAAAACTTTGTTACATCAACACTTCAAACCCAGACGATGAATAAACGATCGGAAAGCCCTCAAGGTTGTCTCTTTGGACTTTAATAGGTATTATAAACAGTTGCCTACCGAACATAATCCGACTAACTTTATGGACCACCGCATGCCCTTCACTGTCTCAAAATAACTCATTTATAGCTGAACATCAATCGATTACGCAGCAGACAAAGCTCATTCCGTTCATGTTGTGAGGTATAAATAATTCATCGCCAATAGAACGGGCGTCAGCGTGACAACTTTAGACGTGTCACGCGTAGCCCTCGGAAAAGTTCATAATGTAATTTAAAGGCGCGAGAAGTGGAGCAAACTAGCCCTGGTCCCCGCTGCGAAGTAATTTGTTGGAGAAACGCGCCCCCGCATACAGAAGCCTGCCCACGCCGCCGTGCCCGTGCATCCGCAACGAGCGGGCCGCGCTCACGTCCGCTCCTACCGCTCATTTAATCCCACTTCACCCTGTTCCAGATGTTCGAGACGGCGAAACTGAGAGTGCATTCGGGAAAATGTGCGACGACCGGCGCGGGACTAGAACAACAGTGCGCTGCAACGCGAGTGACAAGTGACAATAACAGTTAAGACGATGTGCGCGTGAGGTTCGGCCACGACGTCGAACTACTCGGGCGGGGGGCTGGCGAGCGCGGCCAGCGATGGTATGGACGTTGTCTTCGGCAATGAGAGCGAGTGGGCGAACGCGACGGAGCAGGCGGCGCTGGACCTGTACAACTACTGGCCGTGGAGCATCGTGGACGGCGCGCTCATGCTGCTCATCGTCAGCGGCAACACGCTCACGATCCTGGCCGTGACGCTGAGCCGCCGCCTCTCCTCGCTCGTCTCCAACCAGTTCGTGCTCAACCTGGCCATATCCGACCTCATGGTGGGCCTGACGCTGCCCTACCATCTCGTCTTCTACATCGACAGCGACTTCGGAAAAATCAAATGGTCGTGCCTCATGAGATTTATTCTTATAATACTGGCTTGCCTGGCGTCCATATACAACATCATAGCTATAGCTGTAGACAGGTAAGAATTATTTTGCTTATCACAGTTACTAAACGAAACAATGTTTCGAAAACTTGATTTTATCGGACCATAAAAGTATGTACAAACTTGTGCCACTGCAGCTGCATGTCACTGACCCCTGCTCGTGTGTTGCAGCAATATGAGAAAACTGTTCAAACGAATAAATGTCTCGAAATACGTCTCGAGTCAATTTTCGAAGTATTTCTTATCAACTGGCAATTTTGCATATATAATATCTAGACAGAGTTATTTAAAGCTAGTACACGTGGAATCGAACTGATTGAGCTATTTTCAGTGACTTCACTGGAATAGGTAGGTATGTCTCACATAGCTTACAGGCATTATCGGTAGCACGCTATGGCTCCCTTTTTATCGACGGTAATCTATATATCTACACCCACTGCACTGCGACCAGTAGACAGCTGACATGTGAAGCAATAAACGTGTTAATTTGTAATCAGCGACGAAACTATTTGATGTTGTCTGCTCAATTTTACATAAAACAGCAGGAAGCAAAGATTGGTTTTAGAAGTTATTTTAGGGCATTTTCATGTAAAAATGTCCCTATTTTTTTCACTTTTAGAGAAAAATATGGCGTTTCCTACTCAGAATCAAGAGCACAATCGATTCCGATAGTTTAAAAAATGTCCCCATTTTTTCATACCTACAAGATTTTATGAGTCACTTTTGTTACGCCCCCATACTAAGTAGGTACCTATATGAAAAAAAAACGTAACAAAACTGATATTTTTGGAGACATTTTTTTAAACTATCGGAATCGATTGTGCTCTTGATTCTGAGTAGGAAAAGCCATATTGTTTCAAAAAGTGAAAAAAGGGACATCTACACGAAAATAACCTTTAAGGCTTCTTTTCTAATCTAAAATATGACGTTTATGCATATTATGTATTACAGGTACATAGCGATAGTGCACCCCCTACACTACAGCCGGTACATGACGAAGTTAGTGACGAGGCTACTGATGAGCACGACGTGGTCGGTGGCGCTTTGCATCAGCTGTATCCCCATGTTTTGGAATGACTGGCATGAAGGCGTCGCGTGCGAAATGAATATGGTGAGTCGAAATTAGGTGCAATTGTTTTGGAAAGGAAGCAAGATTGAGCTGACAAATAACAATATCCTTTGTTTTTACATATAATGTTCCAAGAACTGTTAGAAAATGAGGAGTTAGACGCATTTTAAATTGCCGAAGCAAAAGAGACTTGAATAGATTTATTACCGACTTAATCAAAGGCTGTATTGGAAATATCGATGAACGATAATGTGAATGGCAGAGTATCAAAGAAATAAATAAGATTGTATTAAAACAGTATTCCAAATTGCGGGACAATCATCTCTTTGAGCATTTATGCCCTTTTGAACACTATTAAAACATGTATACCGAGTCCAATTCATGCATTTAAACAAAGAAAGAAAAGCTTATTCTTGACACTACATTAATAGGTGCTATCGGATCTCAGACCTGGTTAAAGCCGCGGGTTCACGGTGGATGCAGGCCGCTGCCAACCGAAGCAACTGGAAGTCTATGGGGGAAGCCTATGTCCAACAGTGGACGTCTTACGGCTGAGATTATGACGATGATGATGATGATGATGATTGGATTTCAGGAGCAGAAAAAGTAAATGCAGTATTATCAAGACATGTTTTCATGTTTCCTGCGGGAGTTATCCTTCTACCGTCTATTAATATCAGAAGATAACGCTATTTCGATAACCATTTCAATATTAGTTTCATAAACCTGCGTATTATGGAGAGGAGATAAGATAGTGTTTAGGGAGCTTCTTGTTATTGTAATGCTATTACCGAGGGAATTCAAAACCGGTTTTTGATGTGTGGAGAAAAACCGAAAACCGGTTTTTTTTCATACAATAAAAACCGGTTTTGAATTCCCTTCCGGGTTTGTCATACATTTTGGCTCATTGGTTCACCTGCACCTGGTTCACGGGCAAGCGTTTAAATTACTGTGATTGGTTTAGTATTAGTTGAAGCGCCGTTAACTAGTAATGAAGAAGAGTCATTCAACTTTTTATTGTTGTTATTCTGTGCTGTAACTCACTGCTAACAGACGTCAGAGATAACACTTGCTTAGAAAAATATTTTCAATGTATACTACTGGCACGCTTAGGAGATGAGTCACAAAGGAACCTTAAAACTCACAACTATTCAAATCAAATTCAAATCTATTAAAAGGGTTCAAATCAGGGTTCAAATCTATTAAAAGTTTAATAGATTTGAACCCCATAAAATCATACTTTTATAATAAGTGATCCACAGGAGACGTTACTTTAGTAACCAGCTAGGTACACAAAAAATTGATTGACCCAGAAGTATGTTGCTAGGTACCAGTAGCTAAAGAGTCAAGCATCTAACAAGAACAGAGCATCCAGTATAGTCTTTGGTTCATCAGTCTAGTCGGATACGTCAGCATCTTCATTTACAAATTCACTAATAATTTCCAGGTGGTCCCCAAGCAGTACACCACGAGCATCTTAGCGCCAATGTTCTCTCTGATCTGGGTGGTGATGTTCATCCTGTACTGGCGCATTTGGCGCGAGGCCACGTGCCACGCGCGGCGCATGCGCGCCAACACCTGCTGCCCCACCGGCGCCAACGATTGGAAGAGTATACAGGTACAGATCTAAATTCATCTCATTAAACGTCTCGAATTATTCGCTTTTTTCGCCTTTAACATCATTGTCATCAAACTCACCACCTAATAATTGTACTCCACTTGAGTCTAGTTCTTAGTCATAAAGTCAAGAGTTTAGAAGCAGTTTTTCCTATTTTTACATAACACCAATAACTTTAAAAAGTTTGAGCAAAATAAACCAATAACCAGCGAACTAAATCTCACAAGCGTTTTTCTCAAATCTTTTCAACGTCCTCTAACAATACAAATACATACAACATCATCCGACCTCCATTCGAAAGCTACCTCAGCAACATAAACGTTATAACTCCGTATAACGTCCCTAAATTTTACGAGTCTTTCATAAAACAGATTGTACCTTTACGGTGTCGCTACGGACTGAATAAAACACGAAGCACAACTCTGCTAGCGTACAAATTTTAAAAGCATAAATTAAAGATACACGGGTAATTTTGATGTTGACAGATGGGCTTTAAACCAATATTTCAACATTGTATCAAAGCCATTGTTCCCGGGCGATGACAGGTTGACACTCGATTTACAGAGATTAATTGTTAAACGGGAAATAAATCGCTTTTATCGAACTTTCAGGTGGTGTTGCTGGTGTTGGGCTCTTTTTCGATCTGCTGGATGCCATTCGTCGTGGTGGCCTGTGCCCAGACGCTGCCAGTCGTGAAGTTACACAACCCTATCGCGTACCGGTTGACCTCATCACTAGCAATGTCCAACTCCGGTATCAATCCTCTGATATACGCGTGGAAGAATGCAGGCTTCCGTGCCGCGTTCGTGAAGCTATTGCGCTGCAAGCGGCCGGATACATCAGAGTACAGGGGATCCCCAGCGCCGGAGAGGAAGAGGGGCTCCGTGGCCCTTCGGGAAGGTTCGATCACTCGGTCCAGCGCCCCGAGCGCGCTGTCGAGCATGGGAGGGCGGCCTGCGCGGCTGATGTACGTGGAGCGCGAGACCGACACGGCACGGTGCCGGATCATCGAGAACGCCGGCTACGTGGACGCGGACCGAGGCGACGCCAACCCGTCGTACGCGCCGGACCCGACGCCGGTGCACCGGCCCGCCGCCCGGTCCCCCGACGTAGTGTAGTGTAACTTAAACGTTATAAACGTTCTGTGGGAAACGTGAAACGCTTCTAGCATTTAAAGTTGTTAGTGACTTTAGGTACCCTCTTCGCATTTAGGTACCTGTTTGAATCTACGCTCAAGTTTATAAAAGCTTTATTGTTGAATTTTATTAATAGATTTTAATGAGTTTCCTGCCGTAATGAAATTCTTATAACAGGTTCTCTGTCACATAAGTAAATTGAGATGTTTAATGATAAAATTATAGCTAAACTGTTCGGTGTAACATTAAAATATATCATTCATTTGGCCTATATTTATTTCGAAACAAATCAGGGTACCCGTAGAGAAAAAATATTTTAATTCAGCAAAAGGTGAAGAAGACGCCATCTATCCACTGTACTCAGAACTTGCTTTCTAAACTAGGCAGCTTGTAATAAGACAGTTACGGACAGTGTTAGCGTCTACATCAGAGAGGGCGCTTTATTCATTAAATGTTTGAGATTGGGAATAATAAATAGTTATTAGTTATTTTATTTTAAATAATGAGCTAAATAAAAGCAAGAACTTCAAAGTAAACTATCTTACCTCGAACTGCCTCGAAGTGACCAAAGTTATTGTAAACAAGTTACACATTACAGGCAACGTAATTGATAAGATTAAAAATATATTTTCTAAGTTTACGTGAAATTGTGCAATTCAGTTAGAACTTGAATAATAAACAAAGCTATGTTATCATATCACAATACTAATTCGAAACATTTATCCCTTAACACTGATTTCACTTATTATTTTAGACAGAACATAACTAATTGAACTGTCGGGTTTAATTTCGATGTTCTCGCAAACGAGTCTTACGATTTCGTAACGATAAGTACGAGTATGTGGATGTTTTCGACTAGAAGGCGAGCAATCGATCTGGCTTGTTGTTATCTCTCTGGGAAAACACATATTTTCTACTTTTTCGTCCAGGCAATAATAAATCCATCAAAAGACAAATTATCTTTTTAGATTGACGTCACGCGTTTAGTTTTCGATTTCGACAAGGAAACCAGTGATATAAATTTACGCCAATGGCGACAGAGCAAAATAGTCAAAACTATATCTTTAGAAATACATCTGTGGCTATGAATAAAAGGTAAATATACGTCAGACAGCTGAAATAACTCGAAAGAAATTTCTTCGCAAAAAAATAATAGTTTGATAAAGTAAGTTTTATTTTTACAAGCTAACTAACATTTGGACTTTGGTCTGCACAACAAGTATTTATTTTAAATAGAAATATACCATTACAACTGTGACCGTAATTCAATGTAGAACCTTGTCGAAATAATTAGTCAAATCGCGCGCGATGCCTGACAAAGAAAACCATTGCGATATTTACTGCGATAACGTTGTACTCCGTGTCTCGTTGAAATATTTAGATTGTATCACTTTCACTGGCATATTTTTATGATAATTAAAGAACGATTAAACCACTCGTCTCGACAATAACCTGTTTCTAATCTTAATTTTAATATTACTCTATTAACGTCAATCAACAGCAATCTTCTTTTGTTACAAAAAAATCAGGCAACGGGCTAAGGTTCAGATTTTATTAATATTAGCCTTTGTACTCTTTTGGTTTGTTGTTTTCTTTTTGTATTACTTTGTGTTTTATGTACAATAAAATATTTACAGACATACATACATACATTAGTTACATTTGGCAATGTGTTATTTTTGCTGACACGTATTGATTTTAAAACGCTCCCAGCAAAGAAAAAAATACCTAAAAAGTTCCACTAAGTGAGCGAGCGGTGCTTCTTGCACCACCCATTATTTTAATTTGCATGACAATTCTTGCTTAACCGGTGGTAACAACCGAACAGTATTGTTCAGCATACATAGGGCGGTATAATACTTATATATGTACAATTGTATATATAGAATCTGAAATGGCAGTAATTTGTTGCAAGCGCCGACGGCAATATCGTCCTGGCCAAAATTGGGATAGCTAAACAAAAATGTAAAAGCAACTCAAAATAGCACTCACCTCAACACCAGTCACGCCGAGCGCCGTCACCAAGTTCGGTGTCATCCGGAACGGCACCTTCTCCGGCACCCGCAGCGTTTTGCCCTTCTCGAAGCACACATTATAGTCTATATGCACCACCTCACCAGACGTCAAGTCCACCATCACGTTATCCAAGTGTCTATCACCGAGGCCTATGATATAGCCGATGGTACTCATCACCGCCACGGAGTAACTGTACCGGCGGACCATTTGCCACCACTGCTCGGGAGATACACTGCTGCACCATAACTCCCTCCACAACAGATCGTTCGGCGTCTCAGCCGACAACTCCTGCAATACTTGCTTCAGGATCGACACGGGCCATTCTTTCCTATTCTCAGTTGGGATACCAGCTTCTTTCAAAAGCGGGTTCAGTTTATTATAAAAGAGCTCTGAAGGACGCAACACGTTAACCGTCTTATTTGTCTTGGCGGACAAGATTGCCGCTTCACGGTTTTGCCAGCGTTTGTAGAGGGCGAAGAGCGGCGTCACGTTGTCAACCCAGCTGATCAAGCCGGAACGCGGGCCCAGTGGTATCACGGAGTAATGCCGCGCTCTATAAGTCTGATTGTCGTTGTTCTCAGAGTCCCTAGCCATCATGGTGTTGGTTATAGACAGTAGCTGCATGATTCTCTCGTCCAAATGCAAATCCTCTAAACCCTTAAACAGGTATGTGTACGCCTTGCCATCCGATCCATTGAAAACCAACTTCTTCGGCCTCGTTTTAGTTGGTAAGATCGCTACGTTATTTTCTACAGATCTGATTGTAACTCTAACGGTCCTTTGATTTGTATGGACTCCGGGCATTGTGATCACCGTTTGCTTAAGATCAGCCAAAACGGGGCTTATATCTGACATCTTTAGTATGTAAGATGTTCTCTTGTTCACTTTCTGCTGTAGCTTGATCTGCAGCTGCTTCAATGGTGCCCATGAGTCTTGAGGCTTTTCTGGATTGGTTGGATTTTTTAGTTTCTCTATAACGTCAGTTATAAGCGCTTGGAATTTAGTTTGGAACGCAGTTTCATGCGGAGTTTCTGGTTTAGCTGATGTGACATGATCAAGTTGCTCTAACACATACACGACCGGTTCAAATATAATACGATGTTTCTCCTTAATCAGTTTCTCTTTATCCTCCGCCGACAGATTAGCGTTGTCTTTTACTCGGGCGACCTCGGTTTCAAGTTGGGATAATCTTTTGTTGAATTCGGAATGATGTTGAACAAGCGTACCCAGCCATAGTTCGTCCCATAAAAGATTTATCCGCTGTAGTTCTTTTACCAATAACTTCACTTGAAGGATCGTCTTCGGAGCTTGCTTTGCCAGCGTTTCAACCATATCCAGGAAGCAGGAATTCAATTCGTTGTTAATAACCTTGTCACTAGCAGTATCGTCCAAGTCGCTGTTTTCTTCACTGCTGTCTGCATCATTTGACAGGTAAGATCGCGCCACACTGAGCTCTGTTAAATCTTTTAATTCGTTTTCTACTGCTCCTACTACAGCTGGGAATGTAATGAGATGCGGCGTATCTTCAGCCAATCGGCAAAGCAGATCAGAGACACATTTCCTAACATAAGTCTCTGGGTGATTCAATCTTGAAAATAACTGTGGGATAATTACTTTCCATGGCTGAGTCGGGGTATTCGCCAGTCCCGACTCCAAGACAGTTTGTAGTTCCATAGCATGCTTGACTATGAGACGAAGCAACCGCAAAGTTGCATTAACAACTGCATTCTCACCACTATGATTTATGTAGTCAGAGGCACATATAAGTTGCAAAAATTTAAAGTAAGCATCAGCTGATAATTCGAAATAGGAGAAAACTCTTTTCTGGGCTTGACGCCATATATCAACCAGTAATGCAAGATGTTCAGGGAATGCGTTGCTCAGAGATGGCACCGTTCGCAGTTGACTCTCGATCATTTCAGACGTATTTATTTCATTCCAATCAATGTCTTCGTCGTCACACGTGGCTTTTGTTTTTGACAATATTTCGCAAACCGCCTCGAAATCTTGTGGGGAGCACCCGATCATAACACTCTCTATTTGAACTTTGTCGTTGTCAGTTAATTGCTCTCGGGTTTTCGAACTGAACTCAACCATTTTTCTGCCCCATCTGAAACACCAAGCTGCAAAGTTGGCCCATGCTTTGGCCAGCCCTGGGCATTGATTGACGCCAAATTGCAGTAGCTTGCCAACCGCAGAATCAGCCAGTGGGATCACGTTTTCTGAAATGTTATTGTCAACAAGACCAATTTCAGGCAATGCTGATACCAATTTCATTAGAGGTGAATCGGCTTCTAAAATATTTTCATTTTCGTTTTGACTCTGAATCCATTTAGAAAGCGTCAGAAGCATTCGGGTGCCTTTCTCACGCAATTCGTAACTCTGTTCGCCCATCGCCAGTCTTTGTGAGAATCCCAGTGATATGTTTGAGCACAGGTTGACAGCTCGCATTTTTGTTTCTTCTTTAGCATAAGTCAATTTACATAGCTCCATCAATGCCGTCGCATTATTTATCGTCCATATATCTAAATCGTACGTGTTTGTCGACATCGTCAGCACGTCACTCAGCTCCTCCAAATCTTCCACATTGCCCAAATAAAGTTGCAAAGCCGAGTTCTGTTTGAAATGTTTCAGAAGTTCTTTCTTTGCCATTCCTAAGTTCGAGTGTTTTCTCGCGCTTTTAATTACGTCCAATCGGAAGCACTCTGCGTAGAAAATGTTCTCTTCAGTCATATTGAGCTTCGTAAAATACTGGTTCCACCATAATATACGACTGAGGTTTTCGAAATCTGTTCCATACTTGTGCTCTTTGATTATGGAGGGTTTAAATGGATTTGATATTACTTTTCCACTCTTAACGATGTTTCTTAATCCCAAGTTGGCTAATTGCAGTACTGCGATATCTTTCATAAAATGTATGACATTTGTTCTGGAAAATTCCTCCGCGCTCGATTTGAGCAAAGAATCACAATCCATCAACAAACCCTCATATTGTTCGACATTGTCAGTATAGCATAAGTTCACAGCAGTGCACACTAATGTTGATTCTACTTTGTTTATTAAGCTTTGATACGAGCACGCATTTTTAGATATTTCATTGCTACTCATATCAAGAATGTCCCAGTTAGCGAGTTCATCGGGAATGTCACTGTTGCCCTCAAACACGCGCAATGCTGTGAACGAGTTCCAATGTGAATTGTGCTTCTTGCGGTTTCCATTCTCTTTCCATTCTTGCATCTCCTCCCAATTTTGAATATGCTTGTAACTGTCCATCATCTGATCATCGATGAATTTGTCACTTTTGCTTTCGGTTTGAGTACAGTCACCAGATTCTTTATTTTCTTCATGTGGTTTTAAACCATTTAACTTCTTGTAAAACTCCAGAGCTACTTCATGTCTTGAATTTGCCTGCTCTGCTGCGCCTTTTAGCCAGTAAAGTTTTTTGTCAAATGTGTTTTTTATCCACACATAAAGACCATGTAATACTTCCGGCTCTTGAATCTTTACGAGGACTCTAGTAAGATTCATAGTAATCGCCTCGATGTCAATATTTGTTTTCGAAGCCGCAGCGGTCTGTAAGATCAGTGATGCGTGGTAGATGGCAGCACCATAATGTCCAGAATACTGGCTCACGGCTAGTGACGCAGGTCGTAGTCTGTTTTGCCAGTCGCGGCATGTAGTCCAGTTTGTATGAAAGAAAGTCCTCACAGGTTTACTTACAGGTGGCAATACAGTGGCTGTACCTTCAGCAGCATTGTATACGTATTTTTCCATAAACATCATAAACTCTGTGATCCAGCGCGATCGCATCTGCTCCGCAACAACTACGTCTTTTAACTTGCGTTGCTCTGTCGCCACGTATTTAGTCTCAAGGGAAGAAGTCTCTCTTGCGATTCCTTTCAAGGCTCCCTCTATTTTCATGAAGGTTTCTTGAGGTTTCCCTAGAACAGTTCTTAGTTTTAATGTCACACAGGTAAGGGCCAATTCTGAAAGTGCCCAAGTGATACAAATTGAAGAAAAATTGGTAGCACACTGTCGGAAAAATAGTATATTATTCTCATCTGTATCTTGAGACTGTAAAGGCCAGGATGTGAGAAAGGCGTTTAGCAAAAGATTTTTGTCTTCTATCGTTGACTGTAAAAGGCAACCTATTATTGCTTTGAAATGGTGATTGGACAAGGCAGAAAATGACCCTTTCATGAGGTATTCCTTGAGTGAATTTGCTTTGCTGTCATTGTTGAGTAGGTACAGGCTCCTCTTCCTGCATCTAAAAACTTTTACAGCTTGCTTGTCAAGCTCTAGCTGCACAATGTCCCATGGTAACTCAAATAGCACCTCCATGCAAATGTTCGAAACTGCATCGTTCTGATTGTCTATATGTAACAAACATAAAATTGCAATAGTTTTCAATACTATAATATTCATTGCCAGATTTTTGTTTTTCAATAGAAGCTGGCTATTTTTCATCACAATCAAAACTATGTCATCATCAAAAGTGTATGCCAAAGACAGCATATTTGTGGTTAATATCACAAATCCTTTTGTCATGCCTACAATCGGCAGATATTTGTCTAACTGCACAAATATATCTGAAACCCAATGAAGGATGAGCAACATGGTTTCTTTGGAAACGTCTTTCTCTAAGATAATGCTCAGTGTGTTGAGAACAATGGCAAGATGACCTGAAGTAGGACTGGTGCCTTTCACTTCACCAAGATTAAGATTGGACAAGCCAAATATATCATTAGCCCGTTGCTGCGTATTTTGCAATTTCACTAAGTCACTTGATGCTATAAAATGGTTGTTCTTCTTGCAGTGTGAATAAAGCAGATAAAGCACTGCATATTGCAAGGCTGGCTTTTCACGGCTTAACTTTTCATTGTCTGGACACATTTTTATAGCCAATAATTCTAAAATGCTTGGCTGTAGAGCCCACATGCCGATTATTGAGTTACTCGCATTTGCAAGCTCTGACAGACATTGAAGGTAAAATATTACATTTCTCTCAGCATCTTCTAGGCTTATTTCATCACTGTAGTCAGGTTGTATTATTTTTATATCCGGATTGATAACCGAGTAAGAGTTCTGAATATCAGTTAGCACATATTTGTATGTTTCTTGCAGAAGTGGAATATTCTTCAGGTTCAATAGGTTACTGTACACGGTCATAACACCATTTAGAACTAGGGCACTCTCTGCATTGCGTAACTGACGCAAGTTGGATTCTGGTCCGATGGTCTGCGTAATAAACTCTATGGGAAGGTTGGAAGCAATCTCTTTCACTGTTTTTGATATCAAATCAATCACGCTGAGACACACACTTTCCTCATCTTGTAAATATGTAGTCATTTCCATAGAAATTAGTGAGAACAATGCTGGAAAGCAAGACATAGATTTTGTTTGCAAATGCTTCAACAACAATGTGATACTCTCATTCCCAGCGACTATCAAGTCAGGTTCAGCATCATCCTTTAGTGTTTTAGTCAAGACTTGAAGGATCTTTGTTATAGCCTCAGTCAAGAAAGACCAACTGACAGACTGAGATACAGTTGGACTGAGTATTGTTCCAAGACTCTTTACGACTGTGTTGAACACATTTAAAAATGAGGTTATCTTCTGTATACAGTCTTCTTGGGATGTTGACTCAGTATCTGTATCATGCTTTTTTGAGTGTAAGTCACTTGAGAATATTACCATGTCTTCAACAAATTGATTCAACAGGTTCACTGAAAATCCAACGTCAGCCTGCCAATGACGGCTCAGTTTGTACAGTGATTGTAGAGCAAAGTCCTTGATCTTCTTGGGTTGAGCATTTTCAACATGCCAGCCTACTAATATATCCACTGTATCCACAAAGTGGTCTGCAAAATGTTCAGGATATGAGTTTGACATTACTATCATAGCAGTTATCGCAGCTATGAACACCTCAGCTGAGTCGGTGCTTTCAATAATGACCTGAAGACGGTCCAAGGTTGTCTTGGCAAACTCTGTCAAATTTGGAGTCTGATAGTCCAGTTGGAACGTCTCAGAAAAGGACAATATCAGTAGATGTTTGATAGAAGTATTGTGTCCTGTAAAAGTGGTCTCAATCCATTCTAAATGTTTGCGAAAGTCCGGTCCCATGACATATCCAATCCTGCCGAGCACAACAGCTGCACTCTCCTTAGTTTCTGGGCCTGGAGCATCATACAGCACATCAAGTAATGATTCCACAAGGATGTCATAAGATCTCCTGATGTATCTGGCATTTTCCGGCATCATGACAGCTTCCTGCAGCTTGCTGCAGATCACGAGTGACTTCTCGACGTCCACCTCAGCGCACAGGCGCCGCAACAGCTTGGAAATGCGTGGATCTTCAGGCAAGTGAACGGCTATCTCAGACCTCTCATAGAATATCTTGTTAGAGTTACCCTGGGACCAAGATTCGGCCCCGGGATGGCCTAACGGTTCGTGATATTTGTAAGAACCTTCAGTGGGATCGCGGTCTCCTCGGGGCGGCAGGCCGCGGCCCCGGCCGCCTCGCCCGCCGCCACGAGAGTGCCGGAACTCCGTGACCCGTCCGCGCGGCCGGAAGCGCCCGTCCCGGCCCGGCCCGCCGAACGACGAAGATGCATCGTATGAACCAACATAACCTCTGACCTTATCATCGGCTGTGTTTTCTTGACCGATTTCTTCCCTTTCTAGAACATCGGGGGGCTCAGTGCCCCTAAGGTTTTTTACTTTACTATTTGACGTGGTCGATAACATCACTGTAATTGTCTATAACGGCACGAATAGGACCACACATGGCCATAAAATTACGCAAAATTATGGGCAAAACAGTCGTTCTCGGCCAACACACAACGAAAACGCCATAGACAAAGACGTCACAGTAGCAGCTGTCACTTGGAAGAAAAACAATAGACAAAATAATATTTCTAAACGACTATACGATAATGTTTTGCAAAATTTACTAAATTTAGCTGATTTCAATTATTTTCAATCATTCCTACTCATCTCTTAGTGTCTTAACAATTAAAACTAGCAAATTATTATCATTGTACAATGTCTTAAAGAAAATATTACTCATATTTTCCGTTCTAATTTCGGACCATAAAGTTCAAACCATAAAGTAATTGAAATCAATTTTTGAACGAAATCGATGTGTCAAAACAAAACAAATAACCTCAACTGCATAGCCAATGCATAGCTGGATTGAGCGAAGGCATGTTTCGCTTTCTGTTAAAATAATAAACTACGGAACTTAAATTCTAAATGACAGTAATCGAAAGTAAAGCCATGAAGTCTACAAAACGCACGCTTAATTTTAAAGGTAAGTATAAAGTTTTTTAGTGCGACGAAACCACCTGTTGTTTACCTTTTCGCGTAAAAAAAATGTATGGTGTTATTTTTATGTGAAATACAATAGAATTCCCATTAAGTGATATTATAGTTAACAGTGAAATCTCTTATGCAATTCTTTTAAATTTCAGCTCTTCCACTCAAAGTCACCGAAGATTCAGAGTCTCCACATACGATTTACTTCAAAGAGCACTCAGTCAGAGACCACACAGCAGAAAGACCATCCGGGAAAACATTGTTCGTAGTCAATATTCCTCCATATGTAGACAAAAACGGCATAAAAAACGCGTTCCAAAAAGCTGGCTCCATAAAATCAGTGGAACTTCTAGAAAAACCTAGCCCATCAGAAACTAAAACCATAGACAAATTTCTTCCTGTTATTCAGAAAGCAACATTCAAAGTAGCCTATGTTGTATTCAATAAGGTCTCTCAATTGGACCAAGCTTTGGCTCTAACAGAATTAAGTCCAGTAAATAATGAGAAACATCAAGTCAAATGTGGTTTGAAGAAGTGGATAGAAGAATACAACTGCTCTATTTTGCTGGCTAAAGAATTAAAGGAGAAAGTTGAAAGGTTCATGAAAAGTTATGATGAGAAAACAAAGCAGGCAGATGAGAAAGAGAAAAAGTTGGAAGAAGAAGACGATGAAGGCTGGGTCACTGTGACTAAAAGAGGGAAAATGCAAAGCTTTGCTCGCTCCGAGAAGGTAGAAAGCAAAGTGAGGGCAAAAGAAGAACACAATAAAAAGAGGAAAGAGCTGCAGAACTTTTACACTTTCCAGATTAGGGAGTCCAAGATGAAACATGTGGTTGCTCTGCGCCAGAAATTTGAGGAGGATAAAAGGAAAATCGCACAGATAAAACAGAGTCGTAGGTTTAAGCCATTTTAAATAAAACATTTTGTTACGTACATTGTGTTTTTATTTATTTTACAGCAGTATCGTATCGTACAGTCACCATCATAATTATTGGAGCTGTTTTGTGGTGCTCAACAATATATACAAACATTATCATATCATTATCCTTTGCCGGCGGGTCCGCCCGCATGGTATTCGGTTCTCACGCGCTGTTCCCTCGGAAACTGTGCATTTTTCAGGGATAAAAAGTAGCCTATGTCACTCTCGGGCTCATAAACTATCTTTACGTCAAAAATCACGTCGATCCATCGCTCTGTTACGGCGTGAAAGACGGACAAATACACTTTCGCATTTATAATATTAGTATGGATTCACTTATACATAAAGTTGAGAAAACTCAAGCCCATGTTTCTCGAAACATATTAGTTTAATATTACTAATGTTTTGTTTAATTTTATTTTATTTATTTATTTATTAATTTAATTACAACCATGGTATTATAATCTGATGTTACAATTAGTATAAAGATCTTTTTCATTCTATTGACAATTTATGAGACAAAACACTAATAATATACTTGTAAACTTGTATACTTGGAAACAGGGCCCAGGCTGGAACCTTTGCCCTACTAATGTCATGTTGACATTGTAGACATTTATATTTCACATGAAAACAAGCTGAAACATGGATGCACAGAAAAATAGACCAGCTCTGGGAATCGAACCCAGATCCTCAGCAATCCGTGCTGCGTGCTATTCCCCTACACCACCACTGGACAGGAGACTAGACACGAATTTCTCCTATGCACCAACATTTCAACTTGCACCCTTTTCATTAGTCACTTAAGCAGCAACACTAACGCCATTCGCCTCATGTCATAAACTCGCACTCGTATCTCAATAGCCCTTATTATGATACAGTTGCATAAAATACTATTTCTTTATAGTTCATTGATAGCAATATAATAAAACATAGGTATTAAAAAAAAAATCAAATCTACTTACTTAATCATCCATTTATTTAATTTTATCTATCTTACAAATGCTGTAGGTACACTGACCTCGAAACTATTTACAATATAAAACCTCCTAATTTCTGACTTAGTCAAAAATAATACCACGGGTAAATAATGCATGTCCTTAGAGACAAACACTTAATTTGTAACTTTGTCTGCCTGTTACCCCATCACGCTTAAACCGCTGATCCATTGATTTAGATTAATTAATATTTGCAGACAGAATCGCAGGCAACAGCTAGTAGTCATCATCATCAATGTGGAATTTCACGAAAGTTGTAGTTTAAAACAGTCTCTATTGAAGCTGAATATTATTGTTGATTGATCTGCTTCCACCAATCAGATTGTCAGGTGATAAGCCTTGATTAGGCCATTAAGCTTAAATGTGTTTTCAAATGCGTAGTCTGCTGATGGGTACAGAACAGATAAATGGTAAGATTTTATATTGGTGGGTTTATTTACCATTAATTTATTTGATCATTTAAATCTATTAGCACTATTATGTCGATAGGTGGTCTGCTGATGAGTCTAGCTGAGATGTTTTGCGGGAGCAGAACACTAGATGTTTAGTCAGATGGCCTGTGTAAGGGTGCCCTAATCTATATGTGGCGCATACATACATTTCTAATGGAACAACTATTTTGTTGTGTCTCATGACTTGATAGTTGCTCGACAGAAAAGTCAGCTATATCCATCTGCTCAGCTATTAATTAAAAGGTTGGACAACTATCCATCAAACGCTCAATTTGTATAGCATTGTAGATTTTATGAAGAGATTGTACTTATTTTTAAAATTGTACCGAAAATTTTCTGAATTGCGCATACCATCGACTAAACAGTCGACTCGCGACCATCAGTCTCTCATTAGCATTCGAAGCGGCGCAACGTCTCTTGGCATCGTGGCCCTTGACTCGAGCGTTGCTGAAAGAAGACTGGTCGATTTGTTAGGAGATAAAAAAAATGATGATCGACTGCATACGCACCTTCATTAACGAAATAGTTTAGTTGTGTAGAAATCACGAGAAATATAAAATTTTACAAAATAGGTCGATGCGAAATTTGTTTGTATGAGCATCTCACTCTCAGGGTTTAGATGTGTGGTCAGATAGTTTGTCTCAGAGCGTAGATAAGCGGTCAGATTGTCTGTCAGCGCACAGATATACGGTCAGATAGTGCCCCAGAGCGTAGATAAGCGGTCAGATTGTCTGCCAGGGCCTAGATATACGGTCAGATAGTGTCCGAGAGCGTGGATAAGTGGTCAGATTGTCTGTCAGCGCCCAGATATACGGTCAGATAGTGTACCAGAGCGTAGATAAGCGGTCAGATTGTCTGTCAGCGCCCAGATATACGGTCAGATAGTGTCCCAGAGCGTGGATAAGTGGTTAGATTGTCTGTCAGCGCCCAGATATACGGTCAGATAGTGTACCAGAGCGTAGATAAGCGGTCAGATTGTCTGTCAGCGCCCAGATATACGGTCAGATAGTGTACCAGAGCGTAGATAAGCGGTCAGATTGTCTGTCAGCGCCCAGATATACGGTCAGATAGTGTCCCAGAGCGTGGATAAGTGGTCAGATTGTCTGTCAGCGCCCAGATATACGGTCAGATAGTGTACCAGAGCGTAGATAAGCGGTCAGATTGTCTGCCAGGCGCCAGCGCCCAGATATATGATCAGATAGTGTCCCAGAGTGTAGATAAGCGGTCAGATTGTCTGCCAGCGCCCAGATATACGGTCAGATAGTGTCCCAGAGCGTAGATAAGCAGACAGATTGTCTGTTAGGGCCTAGATATGCGGTCAGATGGTCTGCTGGTGGTGGTGTATGATGATCCTGAGCAGGCGGTTGTCGGGCAGCGCGGCCAGCGCGGCCAGCAGCTGCGGCACGTTGCCGAACACGCAGCCCGCCGCCAGCGACACCTGCACCGCCTGCCCCACGCGCTCCAGGCACTCCTGGAAACAGAACTACCTGTCAACGAAACTAAAATTGGTTGTTGACGGCTTCGCGGACTATTTCGAGTTCCTCCAGGGACTACCAGAGGTCCGCGGATCGTATCGTATCAATTTTTTTTTTGCCCCGAAAAGATTTATTTTTTATTTTTGCCCCGAAAAATTTTTTCATTTTCATTTTTTTAATATAAGCGTCTGCGGGCCGGTACCTGTAGCGGCGCGTCCTGGTGCAGCCTCCTGCCCCGCGCCTGCGCGTGCGCCGCCAGCGCGGGCTGCAGCGCCGCCAGCGCCGCCGCGTGCACCGCGCCCCCCGCGCCGCCCGCGCCGCCCGCACGCGCCGCGCGCAGGCTGTGGAGCACGCCTACGCACAAAATGATATGTTAACTTCAGTTTCCCAATCGTCTATAACAGATTTATCCCGACTACACACCACTCTAGTCAAAATACCACAAACGGGACATCAAGCAAGTAATATTTACTACTTGTGTTTGTTAGCTTGATAAGTCCCATTTGTGGTATTTTGACTATGAGTATCACGAAAATTTAAAACGTCATACACACCACCATCTCTTATACGAGATTTACACTCTCGTCTCGTATCCGCGACTCGCGTAATCGATTGTAAATGAAAGGTCCCCACAAAGAACATGTCTAGTGACCTAAGCAACTTTTTGAGTCATAGCGGTTTAAAAGTTGGTCATCACGAATAATTACTATGGTTACCATTTCTTTAAAAGTTAAAAAAATACAATTTATAATGTTTTCAGATTATTTAATTAAATGGTAAGTTATAGTACTTTGTGAGCTCTACATTTTGAGATTAAAATATCAATTTAAAAAAAAGGGACATTTTCTTTCTGTGGACCCTTCAAATGAGCTTCCTGTTTACACTATCGATCTCGAGGCGAGTTCAGTTGTCTTTGAGCTTACAACGAGCGCACAACGTTCAAATTCAAATGAAGCGAGAGCGCGAATGTAAGCACCAAGCTCGCGTTCATCGCGTCGCGTCGTCTCGCGACTCGTACGCGAGTGTAAATACGGCAGGATATATCGATGCGGAATCGGCAAGTCGATAAAAAAGTTTTACGTCTACACAATAAGAGCTAAAAAGGTGGTTCAGCTCAGATCAGCGTCAGTACGGTCTTTTTCGCTCTTATTGCGTAGAAAAAGCTTTTTCAATCTGCTTTGGCCGATTATAAAGCATGTCATACAAAATTAAATATTTTTAGAAATAAACAACAGAATTAATTTAATTTTTACCCAAACTGAAAAATTTTCTTTATCTATTTTAAATGTCAAAAAGCAAGCATCAATAATCAATAACATAAGATATACCTGACAAACACCATCAGAGAAGCTACAAAACACTATCGAACTGTTAATAAAATTGGAATATATCTTACCCAAATGTAATTTCACATATAGCTCAGACTCCGACAGCACTTTAGATGGAACCGGTTTCACAACTGACATGTTGTCGCCCTCGATTTTGATTTTCTTAGGCGGTGTAGGCTCCACCATCTCTGTATCTGAAAAAGCAATAAGAATACATTTTATTTGTCTTCATATAAAAGTTCTATAAAACCTCATGACACCCACTGAACATGTTTTTACTATATATTATTTCATAGAAAATTGACATTTTAGGCATATATCTCGAGACAGTTTTTAATTTTTTACCAACTTCAGAACAAATTTTTGTGAAAATTTCAATATCAATACAAGCTTATTCTTGTCACTTGTTGACTATTTACATTGCCTTCTAAACTGAATATCCTTACCAAATTTCAAGTCAATCTGATGACAAGAAATGGATAAAATTCAACTTGCAATATTGAAAAATTTGAAAAATTTGGCAGTCATTTTTGAAAAAATTACTTTCTGCCAAGTTTCTTGCAGCGAATTCTTCTTGGCAATGATGGTTTTTCCGAAAGCGCTTTTAGTTTAAAAAATGAAGTGTAAAATTGCCCATTGCAGCCTATTTACTGAATAAATGATTTAGATTTTTTTTAAACTTTAACACACTTAAAAAAACCTGCAAATTAAATACAAACTTGTAATAAAAAGGAGTATTTAAGAAAGGGTAGGAGAAGGCAGTTTGAAGAAATTTTTTTTTGCGGCAATTTCAACCAAAGAATTTGGGCATAACCCGCGTAACCAAGTTGGCCACTACAGTGGTATGCAAGTACCTGGCGGCAACAGCAATGGCGCCAGCGCGCACCAGCGGATGAGCCCCGACAGCGGCGTCACAGCCGCCATAGGAATGCAGCCCGCTGGCAGCGCGGCCGGCTGCTGCTGCGCTGCCATGCACAGCATGGGGTTTGAGTAGACCTGACAACAGACTATATTCAGACACAGCATTGGCAGAATCAACTGCAACTAAATTAAAAAAAAAAAAGTTTGTTTATGCAATATTTTTAAGTTTTGGTGGCAAAATGGTGACACATTCAAATTGAAACCATTTATTTTTCTATACTTCGTGAAATTAAGTGAGAAAAAGAATAAAACAAAAATTGTACAAACAAAATCATATAATACATGTTCAGTTTATATTCAGTCTTAATATAAAGTAGAATATTATCAGTACAACAAAAAATCACTTAAAACTAAACTTTACAATCATCACAATTTGGCAGTATATGATTGCCGAATCTGAATGGCCCATATCAAAAACCTCACCACTCTAAACCGCCGTGCTATAGGCAACAAATAATAATATTTACCCACCCAGGAAGTGATGACTTCCAACAAATTCTTAGGCGGCAACTTCCTCACACCTTGAACTTCTTGCATATACAATTCTGTAACAGCTGTTATGAAGTTGGCTACGAACTGCGGAGCGCTGGTAGCTAAAGACTTCAGTGCAGCTTGGTTGCATGTGTTTAGGTGGAAGTGGTCTCGTATTATGTTTTCGACTAGTTGAAGCGATAGTGGGGAAGAGCAGCCCATTTGTTGCAGCCAAACACCCACTGCTAGCAATACCTGTGGACATTGATTGTTGTAAATTGGCTTAAAGGACTTAGTATTCAGGCTACAAAATGTTATTAAAAATTATACTATTCATTTTTGTATACTACATTCATTTGTAAAATGAAGTTGAAGAAAATATTATCAGTGAATTAGCAGTGGGCTCTTTTTAAAATTTCTGCTAGTTTAGCATTTCTTAAATATCAGTACTAAAGCAAAAATGACGATATTTCGTTACCGGAGTGCTAGAAGCCGACACAGCCATGCTGGCGAGTATACTCAGTATCTTTAGCCTCTTCTGAGTGTCGGCACCGCCGAAAAGAGACAAAAATATTGTGTTCTTCGTCGTTTCATTGGTACAACTAGACAGATAGTCGCAGATCACATCTATAAGCTGCAATTCTTGGAGCGGATTGAGACCTCTTCTTTCGCCGCGCCGTGTCGATTCACAAAAAACAAATTCAGATATTATTTCCAAAGCTATGTCCAGTTGTTTGCTACTAGGAGCAGAACGGCCGACCAATAATTGCTCTGAAATGCACAAAGTAAACGAAAGAAATTTAATAAGTATTCAATAAAACAATGTAAACAAGGGCCACAAGACAGAGGAAAGTGAAGAATTTAACCTGTTCTAATGAGTGCTTCTTTAGCACATGCTGGAAATTCATATTTCCGTAATGTATGCTTCAGATCTGATATAGACATATTGGCCATTTAATTATAACATATATACAACACCATAACACAAAATTATCTTAGAACGCTAGCGAAAAGCAAAGCGAATTTTGTGCAATTGACGCAATTCAATTTCGAGTCGTTTGACATATGACAGACAACTTGACGTCCACGAAGTGTATTTTACCAAAAGGATTCACCGCGATCTCTCATTTCTGAACCGAATTTTGTGTTTGTTGAGTTGAGTTTGTTCTAGTTCTATGGGCTGGCTTAAGGATAATAATGAATACTAACTACAGCATTATTTCCCGCGCTTGGGAAGCCTATGGATTGGTTCTCTTTGTGTTTCAAGCTTTATTTCAATCTCTGTAATTAGATTGCCGTGGCTTGAACCTTCACAAAAAAGAAATACTGGCAACATATAAATTTGCTAAAAAGAGATAAAAAACAGAACCATAGATGAATGATAAACTGTCTTCAGTTCAAAGATCAGCGTAGATTCTCCAGTATCCATATATGTTCCTTGCTTCGTTCTATCTTGTTTATACTCTCTAAGTGTCAAATAAATCAAGCCTACAAAAAATTGTCAACGCTGCATTGAAAGTGCACGGCGTATGTACGAGAATAAAGTTGTAGTTTTATCAATACAAATAGGCTTAGTTTAACACTTCAAATGGAGGTCATAGTAGCTAACGTAGACCATATTAAATTCGACATAGATTTTGCTTTGGATGAGCAATATGGAGCTCTACCACTACCTTTTCCCGGGATGGACAGTAAGTGCCAATTTACACTTAATAATCCTTGATTTACTCAAAATCATGCTTGTATATCATAATCTATTTTAAGAGGAGCCAGTTCGTCTTACTATTCATGTTTAATTTACAGAATCTACGGCAGCGGTTTGCGAATTTTACAGTCAGCAAGGAGGATGTAGTAATGGCCCACAATGCCCTTATAGACATGTCCGCGGCGACCGTACCGTGGTGTGTAAGCATTGGCTGCGAGGCCTCTGCAAGAAGGGCGACCAGTGCGAGTTCCTGCACGAGTATGACATGTCTAAGATGCCTGAGTGCTACTTCTATGCCCGCTTCAATGCGTGCCACAATAAAGAATGCCCATTTCTCCATATAGACCCGGAAAGCAAGATTAAGGACTGCCCTTGGTAAGCAATTTTTTTAATGTTACATTTCAGATAATTGAGTATTGTTGCAAAATGGTGGTTTTATAGAATATAGTAAAATAGCACTTGCAGAGTTATGCTATTCTATGAATATCCCGAACAGTGGCACAGCGTGAACATTTTTGTGAAGTAAGTGGGAGAGAAACATAATGTAAGGTCTATATTTTGATGCGATACCTTACAGTTAACATGCAAAAGGGGCATATGTACTCACCATTGTATTTTATGAAAAAACAGAATAGGCAAACTGTTGAGTTGTTATTGATGGGTCCACTCCACTTATATCCGTGAATCATAGCCAATTACAATTACCACACACCTCATGCTGCCTAGATATTAAATTATTTAATAATTGAATTAATAATATTGCAAATCTGTTTTCATAAAAATCAATACTAATAACTAATGACACTATGTGTCACAAATATCTCAGATTATGGACATGTCAAATGGTTGTAACATATTCTATTAGCAAGCATGTCACATATATAGCAAACTGTTGCAAACTGATATTAGCAAACTGTCACAATTCCTAACATTTGGTGAATTAAAAAAAAATCGTACTTTTAAAGAGCAACCCAGTAGTCATTGCTATGGTAACAGGCTACTTGGAAGTTGATTGACCAACTTGTATTTACTTGTTTTATTTGTAATGGTTAAAAATTTAATTTGTGATACAGCACCAGATTATATGACATGATTTTTTTTTAACTAAAATGCATGTCTCAAATTTTGGGAGCTCTTTCCCTAGTTTCCAACCCTCCAGGCACCTTTAAAACGTTTTTTAATAATTGTATCTTTTAATAATTGTATTGATGAAGTCGAGGATATATTGTTTAGGCACACAAACCTATTTTTTACAGATTCAAGAACCATATCCAGTAGTATTCAATTTGTTTTTAATTTCATCTTGATCCATTTACACTGCATAAATTCTGGTAACTGACTGATGGACGGACTGCCAACTATAACAACAACCAACCAGACATACCTAACACAACAAGACAAACTTGAAAGTGATCACATACATATAACAACTTAAGGTATGAAACCCTTAAAAGTATGACATGGGACATTATTTTTTATTTAGCTTGTTAGTACAGAATGTGTAATGTTATTAGGTGTCCCACTGTTATTTATTTGGTGGCATAGTTCTTTCCTTTTTTTATTACTTTAATGTGGAACATTTCAACCCAAACTGACAAATGTTATTATAGTGTAAAGGATTTTCTGTATGATAATGTGATATAATCAAAATAATTTAATCAAATAATATAATCAAAAAATATAAATATAAATAATATAATATAAAAAGATAATGCTTCTAAATAATCAAAATTGTAATGGTATTGGAACTATTTTATCGATTTTAATAATAATTGTAATGACATAGTATTTAAAATAACTGAGTGTAATTTTATAATTTTCATCTTTATTATTTTTTAACTGCATGTACGCCTGTAAGGTAGGGTTAAGTGAAACTTAAGTTTAAGCAAATGTAACTGCAATCTAAAACCTTAATTCATACGCAATAAATTTTCATTTCATTTTCATTTCATTTCAACTTCTGTGAAAGATTTTTTTTCTTGCTATTTCACACTTGCAGAAATGTTTCGGTTGCTCAACTCTTTTTTATTAAATGTGACACTTATTAGATTAAGAGACCGGCCACACTAGCGTCCGCGCAGCGTCGCGGCGGCGTGTCGCCAGTGCTGAGCGGCTGCCAAACGCACGACTTGAGCACTGTTTCCACCAGAGATGTGCGAGAATGTATTGCGAGGAATGTGATTTTCATAAACCAATACAATCTCATCATTTATTGCCTTGCTCTTGTTTCCACCAGAGATGTGCTGTGCGAGGATATGTAAATGAAGCATTTCTATTGGTTCATGAAAAACATAATATAAAAAAAAAAATCCCTTGCACATTATTGCTGGAAATGCAGAACTGCAGGTGTTGTGCATTTTACCAGATCGCAAAACACGTTACGCTAGCGCAACACCAGCGCTGCGTAAGCTCGACGTTCGGCAGCCGGCCACTGTGCTGGCACGACGACGACGCTCTAAAGATGCTAGTACTAAATTTACAATATGGTACAAAACTACTTCGACGGTTGAAAGAAGAAATTTACTAAGCAATATTTTTTTTAAATACATACATAATCAGTAAATTTTTCTGTCGTTTGAGCTGTGTCAAAACTTTCACCAAAATGTAGCGTAGTCAGTTAGCTAGTTCTGCTTTCAACTGTCGACTTGAAATAAAAATATTAAGCATTTTTAGATAAATCCATTATACATAAACAGCACAGAACTACGATTCGGTTCTCTATCGTTTGCCCGAATTTCATATGCCCGAATGTATCATTTTCTAGAATTTTCATTTGCCATAAAGTAATTTATTTCTGAAATAGTAATTTCTTCAGAGTTGATATTAAACTAACCTAACCTAACCTACTGCATTCTATATGATGACATTTTAAAAAATCCTGAAAACAGCACGGTTCTATGTATTTTATGGCAAACGTTGGTATGACAAGTGAAATTCGGGCAAATGAAATTCGGGAAAGTAAAGGTATACGCTACGATTCATTTTGTGGTAGCATGCCTATATTCGTAGGGCCTGGAAAAGAATTAATTGGAGAAAGAATTCTTCTTGGCAATGATGGTCTTTCCGAAAGCGCTGGTTGTAGAAAAAAGTGACACGTAAAAGAGCCCTTGGGACCCACTTGCAGAATGTTTAGATACGGAGTATAAACATAGGTATTCAGCATCAAAAGGTACGTTGATTTTAATAATTCCGTTCCCAGGTACGACCGAGGCTTCTGTCGGCACGGGCCGCACTGCCGCCACCGGCACGTGCGCCGCGTGCTGTGCACGAACTACTTGGCAGGCTTCTGCCCCGACGGGCTGGCCTGCAAGTACATGCACCCGCGCTTCGAGCTGCCCGCGCCGCCTGAACAGACCAAGGACGCCAAGCGGCTGCCTGTCTGCCATTACTGCTCTGAAGTGGGGCATAAGGCATCGTCGTGTAACAAGATACCTCCTGAAGTAAGTAGAATTCATGTGGAAAAAAAACCGGCCAAGATAGGGCTTACGAAGCAATTACGAAAATATCAAGCAATATTTTTTTAAGGATTTCGTATTGTGTACAGAATCTTCAATGTATAGGTATATTTTATGCCTCAGGCTACTATTATTATTTACTCTTAAGCTACTAATAATTCTCAAGCAATCTTAGCAGTTATATTTTCTTGTAAATTTTGATGTTCGATCCTAAATTTTTTCAATTTTTTTTCACCTAAATGTTTAGATTTAAGCCCCCCCCCCCCCTAACACGCTCGATTTTAATGAAGATTTGAAAGAAAGAACAAAAGAAAATTATTTATAACAGCAGTGACGCATTTCTCAAACAGATCCCTGAATCGAAAAACCGTCTTGGCAAATGGTTTTAAAAGACCTGTCCAATGATACCCTACACTATAGGGTTAGTCGAAAAAAAGAATCACCCTACTGCACGTCTATGAGAGATAAATACGCGCGGCGCGGCGCTGGATGGCACGAATGCACGTTACGTAGTTCTAATTTCGAACTTGTCACCTGCTGTACCAATATTTACAATATTATTATTATTTATTATTATAGCTTTTTTCTCCACACTAGTGGTCCCCAGGGGTAAAAGTCTCCTCCATCGTTTTCCATTTTTCCTTATCCATAGCAATATTCATCCATTCTTTTCCTGCTATTTTTATGAGGTCATCTGTCCATCTTTTTCTCTGCCTTCCAACACTTCTTTTTCCTATTGGGCCAGGCCATTTTGTTGTTTGGAAAGTCCATTTTTTATCTTTATAGCAAGGTATATTTACAATAACTGAGTTTTATTATTTACAATTACAGCAAAGGGAAGCAGCCCAACGGCAAGAAGAAGCCAGGTACCGAGCCCTCGGGTACATCAAGCCGGCCAATGAGCATGAGAACAACGAGAGTCCCCAGCGGGGCCCGAGAATGATGCACAAGCCCCTCGAAGAAGTGACCTGCTTCAAGTGTGGCACCAAGGGGCACTACGCCAACAAGTGCCCAAAAGGTCACCTGGCCTTCCTCTCCAGCCAGAACCAGAATCTGAACCCGAACAGCCACCAAAACCAAAACTACCACCAAAACCACCACCAGTTTAAAAAGCCCAACTAGTATAAATATGTGAAGCCAAATTGATTGGCTTCCTAAAGACAGTAACCAGTTTGTGTTTGTTAATATGGCTAAGAATAGGTATTTTATGCAGCGAATATAAGGCTGCGTTTCCACCAGAGATGTGCGAGGATGTTTGTCATGAGTCATGAACCAATAGAAATGCTTCATTTACCTATCCTCCCTCTGCTTCTGCATTTCTGTTGCTTCATGACGAACATTCTTCGCAAAGTATCCTCGCAATCTCTGGTGGAAACACAGACTAATGCCAGGGATACTGGGTTTAAATTTAGTTTTCTGTTCCTCGACTGTCAGATTGTGTTTCTGTTCCCATTGAGTTTAGTTTTAATAGTGAAGATGCATACAACGCGGGCTGGGAACGAATGGTTAACTGCCAAAACTTTTGCAATTGTTAATATGAAATTCTGGACTAAGTGGGTGTAGCGTAAGTAACGCTATGATCGAGTTCGATTGGTCATTGTTGGCAGTTTTATGGTTCCCTATGACAATCCCATGTACATACTGTTTCGTTTATCTCTGTCTGTGTCTGTAACCCTGAATATCTATTGACACTAAAGCCATTTCATAAATGAATTTCTATCGTCAAGGAACAGCTATAAGGCCGCACAAGTAAATAAACCTTTTTAAATACTTTAAAAATAGAAGACTACTCTCGGTTATGAATAATAGTGCTTCGATAAATTTTTGTCAGATTTTTCTGACATGTACCCAATGGGAAAAAAGATAGTATTCAATTAAAAATATTTGTACACAGACTCTAGTCTGTGGTTTTTTTACTTCTGCGGCTGTTTTATATGACTAAGATTAGTAGACACTAGGTATTTTTAAGACATAAAACACAAATTAAAGAAGACAGTTTATCTGAAATCAATAGTTTATCGTTATTTACTGACTAATCTATCAATACGCAGCTCAAACTACTGGACGGCTTGCGGTATAATTTGACTCGCAGATAATTATTACAACATAGGAGTTTGCAAAGAAAGAACTTTGTAAAATTCAGCCCCTAAGGGGATGAATCGGAGGTCCAAAGTTTGTGTAGAGGCGAAATTAGATGGACTTTTTTTATTCATGTTGCCGTGTAGTTTGGTGATTTTGCCACCAAGCGAGCGAGCATTCTTAGAATATTCGCAAAATAAGGGCGAACAACGAATGAATGCTCTGTCTCTGTTTACACACAGCAAACTTAGATACAGCAAATTTGGCAGAGTGTGGATAGAATGAGCATTCGCTCGTTTGGTCTAAACCCACCTTAATATGACTAGCCCAGAGCGACAAAAATATCGGAACTACACACTCGCTCCTCGACTTGTTGCACACTTAATCCTATTTTGTATCTAGTGTGTTTTGTAGCTCTACTCTCTTCACGTTCATCGTCGGCTGTGGGACAAGTGCCGTATGACGCGTGAAGGTCTCTGCATAGAACTACCGCTGTAAATAAATGTGATGAAAAAATTACAATACAGTTAGTAATACAAATCCCAAATTAATGAACTAAATCTTTGTATGCAAAATGAAATGGTAGTCTTCCTCGTGTAAATAAACTGTCGAAATGATTTGTTTGTTTTATTCTTGGTACACCACTTTATATTTTTTCTTAATAATAGAACAATAGCAAATCGGCGTTTTAATAGTGTAAAGGAAACTGAATCACGTTTAAGTGTGGAACCTTTTCATAATGAATTTATCTGCGATTTTTTCGGCTAATTTATATAATGGTGGTGGTATGGTGTCAACTTTCAGTTTCCTCCACTGTACCGACTGAATTTTCTAGTAGGTAAGTGGATCTAGTAGGTTTTGCTCAATGAGTTTGCTCAGTGATTGATTAAGTCCGACGCCCTGGGTAGTCGCCCCATCACGCCCTACCCTAACGTCGCTACTCCAACAAGGCCTCTAACATTGCACGAATAGTACAGTCAGCTGCAGAGAAAAGGTACTCCCCTGTAACGGCGGTATTCATACTATCCTTTTACTATGATACTACACTACCGCCATTACAGGGGGATACCCTTTCTCTACAGCTGACTGTACGAATACGTAACAAGATATTATAGGATAAAGAGATTGGTTTATACCATCCTCATTATTATGTACCATCGAAACGTACAGTACTATTTCGATTGTTTATACGAAAATCAAAGCAAAGCCAAATAGAGTTTTAGAACGTGTCTCAAACAAACGCCAAAAAAAAAGAATAAGCTCGCAAAGTTCGGTTATAGTTTATCTGTGGTTAGCTGTCAATTTCACGTTGCTTGGTTGCTTGTTAAACACGCGCAGCGCACGCTAAACTAAAACTTACTTGGTATTTAAATTTACGCGATCATTTGGTGGTCATTTACCTTAAATAAGTAAACTCCTTTGTATACTCGTCATTTTCTAATCCTCAGTGAAGCGATAAATCGCCGAGAGGAGTTAATTTTTCAACGCCGAAACGATAAAAGTTAACATGGTAAGTCACGTGTTCATTACTGTTTAGTATTTATTGGAAAACAATAAAATAAATAAATTTGCTCTTTATTACTTAGTATAGTGTGCCAAATATTTGAAATATTTGCAAAATAGATTGTTTTCAAGCGTCCGTGAGAACAAAGTTTTTAGGTTATGTGTACATAGGAACCTCTATAATTGACAAACTATCATCATCTATTCCTTGTTCTAGAGCGAAGCCGAAGCTGCAGTAAACCCGAAAGCGTACCCTCTGGCCGACGCGCCATTGACGGCCAAAATGCTGAACCTGGTCCAACAAGCCGCTAACTACAAGCAGCTGCGAAAAGGCGCAAACGAGGCCACCAAGACCCTCAACAGAGGCCTCGCTGAGTTCATAGTCATGGCTGCTGATGCCGAGCCCCTAGAAATCGTTTTACATATTCCTTTGCTGTGCGAGGATAAGAATGTTCCGTATGTGTTTGTGCGGTCAAAGCAAGCCCTGGGCCGCGCCTGCGGGGTCTCTCGCCCCATCGTTGCCTGCTCTATCACTATTAACGAGGGATCGCAGCTCAAGCCTCAGATCCAGAGTGTGCAGCAAGAAATTGAAAGACTATTAGTGTAATAAGAAAAGTGAATACAAATGTATTTTTTTAAATATAAGCTTTAATTCATAGCTTGTTTTTATTGAATTGTGACAACTAACAGGTGCCTGTGCTGTTGGCAGTTTCCTTATTTTTGTCCTGTAGGAATGCCTTTTCTAGAGATAAAAACTATAGTGTTAATCCAAGGTTTTTGTAAACTGAAATAGAATCCATTTGATAATTTTCCAATGAAAGAGTATGAACGAACATTCATTCATACATTCTTATAAACATCTTATCCTCCTAACACCCTTTTGATATAATTATGAACATCAAACTTTATGTCATTTATGATAGTTTGAAGTTCAAATCACAATAAGTCCTTTATAAAGGACTGGGCGTTAAAGAGGTAATGTTAATGTTAGTGTGATTTAAAACTAAAGTTTTTCTATGAGGTGGCAATCAAACAGCCATTTCATTATCATTATTGATTAAGAAACCTGCATGGCGTTTTTGCCTTATTCAGGCTTTAAATAACACATGGTTAGTTGAGATGGTGTTATTTTTAAACTTTCAACTTTGCATTTAGAAAAATCTTAAAGTAAGTTTACAAAGAGATTTTTAATGCATCCACAGAAGATTTACAAACATCTGGTTTGCAGATGGGTTGCTTTAAAAAATGATGAACTGTGGTTTAGTGATAGGCCAAAGTATTGTGGGTGATCGTGTTCTTTGATAACTTTAAAGTTTGTGTCACATTTGTGATTCTTTAAATGTCTAAATAAGTCAATTGCAAACAAAAATCGAAAAGTCAAATAGATCTCTAAATCCAAACACCTCACCTGTAAAACACCTCATTGCAGGAAAAAAAAAACAATTCAACAAAAATATAATATTGATTATTGATCATTATAAAATTATTTGGCCCCATATAACAATAACTTAAACTAAACTGAGATCATGTGAAAAATTCTTTAACTCTAAGGTCCCAGTTGGCTTCCCACCGGGACATCTGAAATATTTCCAGCTGTTTCCTCATTGCTGCTGCTACTGTGTTCTGCTCCTCATTATCTGGGAAGCCCTCGAACCATCCAACTATCTGCTTGGCAAGATCGTCACTGGTTTTAAATGTGTATCCATTTACTCCGTGTTTCACTAGTTCATCAATACTGAAATAAGAACATGTAAAATAGTTAATCAGGTAAAATGGTTAGCTATTTGCTTACGGGAAGTTAAAGAAAAAGTTGTATTTTAGTTTTATTTTTCTCAAATAATGCCAATTTAACAAATTGGAATAAAAATCCTACTGATGTTAAAAATGCGAAAGTTTGTGCGTATGTTTGTTACTCCTTCATTATACAATTAGACTTGGATGAATTTTAATATGTAAACAGCTGGAAATCTGGATTAACACATAGGCTACTTATTATCTCAATATTCCCATGGGATCAGGAAAATCCCAATACCTCACCGTGAGTTTACAGTACAGAAATTTAGTGTGGGTGTTTTATATAAAATTCACAATGAAATTTCAATTCAACTGCCACAAGGCTGACATGATCATCTGGAGTGTTCAAAGCCTCAACAAAAAAAGGAAAAAAAAACTGCCATCTCATTAATTATGTGTGTGAAACCGCACACTAAGTCCAGCAAGTAATAAATGGAAAATTTTGCTCATTTCAAAGTACATACTCTGAATACGTAAACAGATACTCACCAGTTAAATTCATATGCGCAAACTGGCAACCCAGCTCCAAACATGTCCACAACCTTCATTGGTAAGTCTAGTCCTGATGAGCTGGTGTGTAAACAGACACCCAAATCGGCGCTGGCCACCATAGTGGGGTAATCACAAGCCTCTAGCCATGGGGTGACAACTTTTACGTGTTGCCAGTTTTTTGATGCAATCTGCTCAATGTAATGTTGCTTCATGGGGCCTTTGCCCGTAATCACGCAAATAAGTTTAGGCAGATTTTTTCTTGCTTCAAATGATGTTTCGTATACTGAATAAAAAAAAAATTACACCATTTTAAAAGGCACCTAATGTTAAACCCTATCTCAGTTTACACATGGTCTGTGATTATAACAATGTTTTTTAATTTCAGTGTGTGTATTGTACTAGTACTTAGTAGGTGTATTTGACATTCATAAGTGCTTTTTAGAGTCTAATTTTAATAAAACTATTTTGACTTAATTTATAATAATTTATTTATTTAATCTCATAATTAACACTTACAGTTACACTTAAAGTCTTCAAGCTATTTAGCTACTAGCCAGCATTAGTAAACTAAATGAGCCAAACTAGTAGTAGTTTAGAAGTCTAGCCAAACTACTAGTAGTAGTTTAAACCAATGCTGACTTGTATTATTTGGGTTATTTAAAATGAAATCGGCTTTATATCAGTTATTTGTAACACACACCCCACAGTTTCTCAAATCAAACCTGTGAAAATATTTAAAGTCAAAAACAATTTATACCTTGTAATGCATCCATTAAAATTCCAAAATCTTCATCTGGAGTCCAACTTGTGCTACTAAACAACAAGCCAGGCGCATCTAACCTCACTTCAACTCTGTTATTCACGAAGTTAGTAAAGGCAGTTTTGGTGACCGTGTCTCCGGCAGGATGGTTCAGCAGCTCCCTCCCTGGACAGCTGAACTCGGAGTACTGCTGACTTATCTTGAGGAACCACTGGTGCTTTTCTTCTAAGGTTATCGGATGGAAAATTCTGGGAGGTCGGTCATAGAGGACTTTTGCTCTGGAATTTGTAAATGATATAATGAGGGTTTTCACAGAGGCGAAATAGCGCTATATGGCGTTAGTATCGTGAGGTCCGTTTGATGTTTGCTTGTGATTGGCTCATTTCGTTTTTTAAACAATCATAAGCAAACGTCAACAGACCTCACGATACTAACACTTTATAGTAGTTAGGGAGGAGGGATGTAGTTCATAGATGTAGCTCTGCATCAATCAATCAGTCAACTTTATGTAACAAAAAAAATTACTTCAGGCCATTTTTCATAAAATTATGTAATGAAGCACTTACTTGATACCCCAATTCAGGATTAAATCTGAATTCATAGCATAAGTCACACACATATTGTGATCAGCAGACTGTCCAAAATATCTTTCTATCGCTGTAGCTAGCTTCAACAACGCTCGATTTGGAGAGGCGAGGGCCATTATAGAGTATGCATAGTTATGCCAGTCAATTATAAACTTTGTTCTAGTTACTAAACAGTAAAACCTGCAAACTGGCAAAGTAGGGATCGCTGGAGGGTTTTGACAAAGTAGATAATGGCATTTTCCGGTCACAAACAAGGTCAATAATAAACTTATCGCCTGCCATAATGCTTTCGTTCCGTACTGTATTATCTTCGGCCCTCTATTAAATATTAATGGGTGCAGCTTCGTTATAGTGATTAGCTCGTGCTCCAGCACCTCAGGCAGCGGTGCGGTGTCCACGTAACCAATTATATTTACTTTTAAACCAGTATTAGCGAGCGACAACGCGTGATATTGCATTCGGGGACTTCGGCCGATGTCTCCGAGTACTATGACTTTAGCACTCCTTCGTGGTGGTGCCTCTGTCATTTTTTCCAAACTAGCACTTCAATTTTTATCGTTAACACTATAAGTTTGACGAAAATTATTAATTAAACTTTTTCAAAACAAGGATGCCACACACAGCATTTGACTGACAGTTTCATTGTCTGTCACTTTGTATGTCACTGCACATTTTACGTTTCGTTCCACGAACTTTTTTTATAAAATTGTAATTATTTGTTAATATTACTGTGATTTTTCGTTCCTTATTTATCCATCGCCCGCCGTAAATCCAAAATTATACTAATTTGGGACAATTTCATGACGATATATGTATATATTTACTTATTTTTAAGTTTATAGGTGCCTCCACATGCAGTCGCTCGATTGCAGCGATAAATCAGCAGGTCTACTCCGAAACTCGAAACTCAAAGTTCGTGTCGTGTGGTCTCTCTGACTCTTATACTATTTGATACGAGAGCGAAAGAGACCGCACAACACGAACTTCGAGTTCCGGAGTAGCCTGCTGGGACCCCATTTTGAAAATAATACTTGACTTGACACTTGAAGTTGACAGTCTTGCTTGACATTACGACAGCAGGCTATTCCGAAACTCGAAATTCAAAGTTCGTGTCGTGCGGTCCCTCTCGCTCTCGTATGAAACGGTATAAGTGTCAGAGGGACCGCACGACACGAACTTCGAGTTTCAAGTTTTGTGGTAGCCCTGCTGAATTGTTTGTTTGTTTCTGAGGTTAGGTTAGTTTGTTTTGTTCTTTTTTCCTTCGTTTCGTGATTTTGATATTCTCGTTGTCTCGCACGACGAATAATCTGTCAAAGGTTCATAAGGCTTAACCGACTAAATAATCTACCACCGAGCGTTATTTTTATTATTAATTCTTAAGAAGGTTTAGGTTTAGCTACAAAACATGTCTAAAGTATTAATAATCAGGCACCTTCCTCTGGCACTTACCCTTCATGAAAAGGAGCAACTTTTGAAACATTTTGGCGCCGAAAAAGTGTGGGAAACCTCTTCTAAAAGAAATTACACTTTCGCATCATTTTGTTCAGTGAGCGCAGCGCAGCAATCTCTAAGTCGCCTGCACCAACTAGAAATATCTCAGCGAAGACTCGTCGTCGAGTATTCGTTCGAAAAAGAACCAATAACTGAAAACAATAAAGAGGATGAAGAACGTAGCTCGCTCACAACCAAACACGTAAAAGATTTTTTAAGAAAATTGAATGCTTGGAACCCTTCTGTTGACTTCTATCAGCCCCCAACAAACTACTTGAAATATAAATATCCCGACATCACCCCAAAAATTGTTATAAATATAATACAGGCCCTGTTTTCACATAAACCTCTGTATATTCAAACTTTACACTTAATGAACAAAATGTGCCTTCCAACACCTTTCGCAGAGAGTGAAGAAGCTTTTGAATACTTCAAGGAGACATTCAGAGAATTCTTTCTTGATGAAATGGCTGAAATACCCATACCAGATGTATCAACTGAATTAAGTGAGCCAGAATCAGAAATATCTAGTGATGAAGCAGACAGAGTGCAAATACCCCAACCTGCAATCAGTAAGAGAAAACATACTCTACCTGTTACAAGGAAAAGACCAGCTGCAGTGCTAAAGACTGCCGTTTTACCAAAAGTTAAAAAGCAAGCAGTAAACCAAGAAGAGGTGTTTGACACAATCACACCAGTACAAGAACCGAAGAAGATATCACTAGTTGTTCATCAGGATGCTCTACAAAAACCAACAGAGGAAACAGAAGTGGTTGGGGAACTAGGAAAGTTCCAAAAAGAGGAAAAAACGGTAGAAGAAGACAATCCTGCCGCTGAACCAGACCTACCAACTATTACAAGGAAAGAACTACTACAAAATAGGATATCACACAGTGACATGAAAGTAATGAAAGTATTCAAGAATTACCACCCCGGACCTCCATCAATGAGGCTTTATATAAAAAACTTAGCTAAAATGGTAACAGAGCAGGATTTAAAGAGAATCTACAAGAGATATATTGAAGGTGTTACGGAAGAAGAGCAGATCGGGTTTGATGTGAGAGTCATGCAGGAGGGGAGGATGAAAGGACAAGCATTTGTGACATTTCCATCACAAAGGATGGCAGAAAAAGCACTGAATGAGACAAATGGATACATGTTGAAGGAGAAGCCAATGGTTGTGCAATTTGCCAGGGCTGCTAATAAAACTATGCAATGACTTGTTTTTTTTTTTATTTTCCCTTTTTAACCCCTAGGTGTAGTTTCGCCAACAGCGGTAAACTAAAAAAAATTTTGTAGGGTACCTCGGATAGGCGTAAAGTGAGGGTGATTTCAATTTCACAACTAACCCTGTAGTGTGGAGTATCGTTGGATAGATTTTTTAAACCATTGGGGGGTTGCTAAAACAGTTTTTGTATTCGGGGATCTGTTTGCGAAAAATTAAACTTTAAAATACGATTTTTTATTAAAATCGAGCATCTCGCCCCCCTCTAAAATCTAAACTGTTGGATGGAAAATTTAGAAAAAAACCGGCCAAGAGCGTGTCTACACGCCCGAAATAGGGTTCCGTAGCCATTACGAAAAAATTAAGTAATGTTTTTCTAAGGATTTCGTATTTTATACGGAATCTTCCAAGTTTAGGTATATTTTATACCTTACGCTGCTATTTACTCATAAACTACTAATAATTCTTAAGCAAATTTAACCGTTATAGTTTTCCTTGGAAGTTTGATATACTGACTACCATCTTGATTTTTTTTTAATTTTTCCACCCACCGGTTTAGATTTTAGAGGGGGGGGGGGGGGACGCTCGATTTTAATGAAAATTTGCTCTTTAATGTTGAATATTTCGCAAACAAATAACTGAATCGAAAAATCGTATTAGTAAACCCCTAATGGTTTTAAAATACCTATCCAACGATACCCCACACAATAGGGTTGGATGAGAAAAAAAAAATCACCGCCACTTTACGTCTATGGGAGGTACCCTAAAAAAAATTGTTTTTGAATTTTTAATTGTACTATTTTGTCGGCATAATTTACCTATATATCCGTGCAAAATTACAGCTTTCTAGCATTGATAGTCCCTGAGCAAAGCCGCGGACGGACAGACAGACAGACAGACATGGCGAAACTATAAGGGTTCCGTTTTTGCCATTTTGGCTCCGCAACCTTAAAAAGTAGAATAGTAGTAATATATATCAAAGTTATAATGAAAATTTTATTATAGTGGTAAAGATTGCTTGAGATATGATGATGAATGATTTTCGTAATGGCTCTGGAACCCTATCCTGTGCGTGTCTGACACGTTCTTGGTCGGTTTTTTTTATTTATTTTGCAGCTGTGCAAAGGCAGGACTGGTCGCTAGTTAGACTATAAATGAAACAACAAATCACTTAATCCTATTTTTATATTTCCATTAATTCAATAGTATATGGCAATACCTCTTCATTATCATCACTGGGTTTGGTATAGAGGACCTTATGCATCAGGGCAATTGTGTTGTCCACAATTCCCAGCTGGTTGATTAGATTTACTAAAACTTCTAGCATTTTTTGAAGCACTATGGTCACCTTGTCATCTTTTGTCATCAAGTATTGTTGGTAGAATGCATCCATTAACAGTGCACACCAGTCCAGCAATCTGTTTTCCTCAACATCTAAATCTTTTTCAGTACCTATAAGCAGGTGAGAAATGTAGGCCATGAGGAATAGAGCATCATTTAGTGGCATGCCACTCTGCAAATGAGGTATTAACAATGCATCACTAAATGTCAGCCCAAAGAGATAGTCTAGAAGTTTGAATTCAGATGCAAAGGAAGAAACAGCACTTGCTATCTCAGCATTGTCGGTAATATCAAAATCTGTATCCACAGTTTTAATTACATGATTTATTAACAACAGTATCACTGTTTCTGGCACATCTTTAAACTGTTTTAAAACGCTCAAAATACTTTCAGAATCTGTGCTTGATTTGTTTTCTAGAATATCTGATATTACTTGGAAGCAAATGGTTCTTTCAGATAATCCCTGTTTTATAAGTTGTTCTACATCTTCAGTGACTTGGAACTGGGGAGTAGTCGTTAACCCCCAGTCTGCAATCTCCATGTGATCATCTTTAGCTATTTCATGAGAGCCAAGCAGACTCGATAAATTCCGTTTCAATTCAACAACATACGGTAATATACCAATATGGTTGGAAGCTTCTAAGACTATACGGTTATCAAAGCAGAACAGTTTAGCATCTTTAGAGTACATTTTCATTGGATACCGGCAAGACCCAATACCAAGGTTGACGTTATAAGCCACAATTATGGCACCGTCTCGCTCCAAGTTGCTCCCGAAAGCTACAATGTGGCCGTAGCTCATCCACATGAGAGAGACGCTGTCCTTTGTAGATATCCAAGGAATGGTGCCTACTGTGCTCCATGCTTTTCTTGGCAGGTTATATACAGCCATTTTTGAGTCACTCCCTGCAAGGTAAAAATAACATACATAAATTAGTACTATTTTCAAATACGACAGTGAGAGAGGGAATGAAAAAAAAAACAATTTTTTTTTCATAGAGAAGAATTAGTGTCAATGTGTTTGCCAATCAACTGGACCAACATAGTCAATCTGTATTGTTTGTTTAGTTAGATACATTTAACAGCTTCTTGTAAACTTTGTTGATACATAGTAATTTTGCCACAGCATCTACAAGGTTCTTTTTTTATTGCAGATGTTCTTTACCACAGAGGTGGCAAAGATGATTTCTTGCCTCTCACATTCTTACGGTACGCGTCCACTTAATCCGTTGTCGTACGAACTATGTTCGGACGTCGTCGTCCGAACTCGGCCGATCGAATCAAACGTATGTAAATGAACGAGAGCGCGTTCACTGCTACGACCGCCATCTTCCGTTGACGTCCGAAAACGGCCGATCAACTGCCGAATCCGAACTTGTTTGGATTTGTCGTCAGTATTGTACCGGCTACTGCAAAGTTGTGTGTTTGTTTACTTATAATAAATTGTATTTTTGGTTAAAATAAAGCGACTCTTTCGAAAAATTACTATGGATATCGAAAAGCTAATTAGTAGTGTCTATAACGGTGGTGAAATTCACCCAGTTGTCTTCTGCTCATAAATATTTCATTAACCCAGACACGACGACGTCGCCGACGTTGACGTCGACGAATTAAATGACGGTACATTCGAATTTTCTAAAAGATACATTTTTAGATGATCAAACGAACTTACCTGAAGTGAAGTTCGATCTTAATTATCCTGTCTTCGCCGAAGAGATTTAATCCTTTACCATGTAGTAGCCCCCGCTACACGCAAACCATATCGCACAAGTTTCAGAGTAGAGAAAGAGAAAAAAGATATATTTTTTCCCCTTCTACTATCCTACCCTAACCAGTCCTATCAATCCCGCCGCCATCTTCATTCTTTTCAGAGCGATAGAAAGTAGGAACAACAATAAGCAACATTGATTGAAAGGGAAGAGAAGGTTCTTCAGGGTTGGGTGGGACCTTAAATCTCTTCGGCGAAGACAGGATAATTAAGATCGAACTTCACTTCAGGTAAGTTCGTTTGATCATCTAATTATCCTGTCTTCGTCCTCCGAGATTTAATCCTTTACTATGTAGATGTTCAGAGACTAAACAATGTTGCTTTAGAAAGAAAGAGAGAGAAAAAATAGAGAGTAAAACAAAAAAAAGTATGTACTCTAAATAAGACATATATTATCAATATAATATTTTTATAACTTTATACATTGTACACCATTAAATTAACATATTATAATATAGAATCAATTAAACTGACTTCCGGATTAATTATAGGTCTATTATAAAAAATTCGCAAAGACAGCTGACTGAGCCGACCAACCAGCTGCTTTTCTTATGACATCGACACTTATACCCGCTCTCGATGCAGCAGAAGTCGAGGCGTGCCTCGTGCTGTGTGCGGTAAAAGTAGAAGTGTCGATGCCACTCTCACTTAGGGTCTGTTTAATCCAGCGCCCAATGCTCTGAGGCGACGCTGGCCGGTGAGGTTTTTTGTACGTGAATATAAGCCGATCCTCACCAGTTGACCGTAAGGGAGACGTTACCATTATATACTTTTGAAGCGTAGATGCTGGGCAAATACGAGGCCGAGGACGGAAAAAAAAAGGCAAATTTAAGGAAGGCTGAATTTTTCCAATTGACGAAGTCTTAATGAAATTTGTTATTTTTACAATAATGCGATCAGCAAAAAAAATTGATATTTGAAATTTTCATAAGGGAAATAGTCTGCGTCCTCTGCCCAGTAGCGAGTGCAAGCAACATGACAAATTTTTTAGATAACTGTTCCAAACTTATTAAATCGTTATCAAAATTTTCTAAATAATTTAGAACAATGCTAGGATCCCATGTGAAATCATATCGAGGAAATGTTGGTTTTAACGTAAAGATCCCTTTGAATAGTTGATATTAATGAAATTGCAGAACGATGATTGTTCAAAGTACCATATGACGAACCTTTTCGATGGCAATCAGTAAGGAATTCTAATAGGAATGATATATTGAAATAATAAAAATCAACATTATTTCGGTGACAAAATTCCCACCATAATTTCAGGCTTGACGAATATTGGGTTCTTGTGTTTTCTGATATAGACGAAATCATTACTTCTAACGCAGTTTCCGGAACTCGTTGCCTACGAAATCCTTCCCGGATAACACACACGCCACCAGGGAAAGATGATGGTATAGCGGGTGTGTTGACCTGAATGGAGAGGATAGAAGATATTTATTTCGTGGAAGTATCACCACCTCTCTGGCACAGAGTGACATGTAAAATGGGTACCACGGTTGAGATGGCCAATGTGGAACAACTACAATACCTATTGCTTTATCAGAAACTACTTTCTTAAGGGTTTTTAAAATCAAAGCAAAGGGTGGGAAAGCATAGAAATAAAATTTTGACCAATCAATCGTAAAAACGTCAATATTATAGGCAAAGGGATCTTTTTTCCATGACATATATAGAGAGCACTTTGCATTTATTCGGGAAGCGAACAAATCAATACATGGTTTACCAAAGCATTGCAATATCTTTGAAAATTCTTTTGAACCTAGCTCCCATTCCGTGTCGATATTTATCTTTCTAGATTCACTATCGGCTTCGGTGTTTAGCGAGGACCGAATATATGAGGCAAAAAATAAATATTTTTCTTTCTTCGCACCAGTTCCAAATTCTTCTTGTAACCTGATTTAAGTGAGGATATTGCACACCGCCCATTCTGTTGATGTATGAAATAGCCGTTGTATTATCGACACGCAAAAGGATATCACAATTTCTTTTATCAGTTGCAAAAGATATAAGGCCCAAATAAGCTGCTAGCAGTTCCAAATAATTTATATGATGAGATCGTTCCGTAGCAGACCAGTTTTTCATTACCACATTACCACAGGCTGCTCCCCAACCTGTTGTTGAGGCGTCCGTATAAATTTCGAGCTCATAATTTTTGTCTCGAATGGGACTTAACGCAACTAAAATATTATTATTCCAGCAAAAAAAGGTCATCATATAAATTATCTGTAATTTTCATGAAAGCATCATAATCTTCGTTATTTTTAAGCAAAGCCAAATATTTAGCTATTTCCAGCGATTTTGTATGGAGCCATCCGTAAGCAATCGCTGGACACGCCGCGGAAGAGAGCCAAGAAAAAAAAAACGAGCGAATTCCCGAATACCTACAAATTCTGTTTGAATGGAATAACGTCGTTACTTGTTGCAAAATCTTTTGCCTTCTCGTGTTTGGTAGTTGTATAGACATTGTTTTAGAATCTAATAAGAAACCTAGAAACTTACAAGAGGTCTGGGGAACCAGATTACTTTTTTCGTAGTTAATTACGAAACCTAAACTCGTCAAACATTTGACGGTTTTTTTTTTTTTTCTTCGTGTTTTGTAGGCAATCTACCGCGGAATTCCCTAAACACAGGATATCGTCCAAATATTTAACAGACAATAGGCCCTGAGATCATAAATGTGCGGCAACAGGTTGCAAGATTTTTGTAAATTTGTATGGTGCCGAACATAAACCAAAGGGAAGTGCCACAAATTCATATAGATCTTCCTCAAAATAAAAACGTAAAAATTTTGTATGACTTTCGTGTATAGGCAATAGAAAGTACGCCTCCGTAAGGTCTATGTTAACCATATGACAGCCTTTATTTGCAATAAATGAGTTTTTTCTCACTTTTTACCTCGTGAGATTCGTTCAAAGAAAAAGAACGTCGCGGATAATCTTTTGGATTTTGATTAGGTTTCGCAAGGAAAGGAATCATATAGCCTGACACCGCTTTTAGTAAAAAAAGTCGTCATTCGTAATAGATCGCCATTCCTTAAAGAAATACTTTAAGCGACCGGCATGTACCTGAGGCTCCGCGGCTACGTCTGCCGGCTGGTCGAGGCGGGTTGCGCTCGAGGAGGCGGACGGCGAGCAGGCGGCAGTGGAGGAGCAGGCTGGCGGCGAGCCGACGGCGGCGGCGGCGGCGCTGCTTTACGGCGGTACGGGTACGGGAACGTGGCTGTAGTTCTGGTTCTTGGTCCACCGCCTCGGTGACGATGCGTCAGGCCTCCGCGCTGCTGTCGCGCTCCACCGGACGATGGACCCCCTCCGTTTAAATTTAAATTAGACGGAGTAGGTTGGATTAACTGGCCAGTCTTCTTAATGCCGCGGGAATCTTTTACCAAATCGCCCAGCTTATCTCCAAAGAGAAAGGCATCTCTTTTCCTGTCTTTAAATGGTTCTGTCAGGGCTTTATCTACCAATGGCATAATAATAGAGCGACGGGTGTCCGTTTCGGCATAGTGGGAATCTGCTAACATTAGACCAGCATCACTCATTGTCCGAATAATCTCTGGAATATCCGCGTTCTTTTTCAAAAGGCTAGTCAACGCCTTGCCTAAGGCTGAAAGCGCTTTGCCAAGCTGGTCCTGTTTAGCGAGTAGCCTTTTATCCCTCAGCTTGCATGATTCGGCCAACATGGCCCCAATTTCCGGGTTTAGAGATGGGCTTTTAGCCAAAGGGACGTTTTTTGGACATGGATACTTTTTGAGAAGGTCTTCTTTTGCCTCTTTTTTTAGCCCTTCTAACAAAACTTTTTGCCATCTTGCTGCAACATCAGACTGCAAATTATCACCGAATTCATTGGGTTCACTTTCCAATATACCTAATTCTTGTAACAAATCTGGGTCAAAATCGTCGATCGCAGACGTCGCGATGTCTTCCTTTGTAACATCGCATGCATTGGAATTTGGACTTGTGCATGCAGTTGTATAGTTCAACAAACTAGCATCATCGAATACGATGTCATGGCCAGGGTATTCCACATAATATCCAATTGTATCATCGTGTGGTATAAATTCAGTATCAGTATCAGCAGTCGGTGCTGTGACCTCACTATCGTTGGGTGCCGAGGGCTTAGTAGATATACCTTCATCACATTCTATATGTTCTGAAACCCGAATAGGAATTAACGGATAATATTAGTAATAATAAAAAAAATATATGAGGGTACTTTAAAAAAAGGATTGTGGCAAATGGTCGCTTATTATTCAGAAGGAATGAATTTATAGTATCTCCCAATGAATGCAAAGGGTTCAAACAAATTGGCGCTTTTAAAATATCACCCGATGAATGCAAGGGGTGTAGAAATAAATATTATCCGAAGAATACAACGGATAATAACACCACAACAAAAAACTTGAGCACTTTGTGGAAATAAAAAGGTAAGTAATCACCTTCAATTTGCACATCATTTTTAAACGGAGGTATAGCCTGCCGTCCGGCATTCCGTCGACGCTTCGCTTCGATTTTTTGCTCGTACAATTTTAATTTTCGTAACCATCTTTCTTCATCGGACTCCGTATGCGGACGTTTCGACATTTTTTTTTTTTTTTTTTTTTTTTTTTTTTTTATTCACTTTACTGCACTTGTGCGAACGCCGCGCGCGCACGGACAATAATGAAGATGGCGGCGGGATTGATAGGACTGGTTAGGGTAGGATAGTAGAAGGGGAAAAAATATATCTTTTTTCTCTTTCTCTACTCTGAAACTTGTGCGATATGGTTTGCGTGTAGCGGGGGCTACTACATGGTAAAGGATTAAATCTCGGAGGACGAAGACAGGATAACTTCTAAATTGTCCATTTTTAAACCGCGTCCTCACTCTTTAAAGCTTTCAGTCAAACTAAAGAAGAGCGGCAACGTCCGATGTCGGAAGCAGTTTACACGGACGAACGTCCGAGACAGTCGTCCGAACAGCTCCGATCCGAAATCGGCCGATAAATCGGTTTTAGTGGACGCGTAGCGTTATAAAACAGTGGCTAGATAGGGCAGTAGAAATGACATTAAAACCAAACACAAGGCAATTTCATTTTGACTTACACAAGATGTAGACATTTTTCTCAGCCATGTGTATAAGGTGCCCAACAACGTACACATCCTCAGGTCTTGTCACCTTCACTCTGTTCATTTTGGATTTATCAAGGTCTCCCAATTCAACTCTAAGTGGACAGTCTATGATATAATAACTTGATTCACTCTTTATAATAAAGCAAATTTCTGACTTAATGCTTTCTGCAGCTACTATTTCTTCAGTGTCTTTTATGGAAGCTTTACTGTCATATGATTTCCGGTTTTCTATGGCGTATGTCAAAGCTGCACAGTTTCCATTTGCAAATACTATGTGATTTGAGAGAACTTTCAATATGGGTATTTGGAACTGAAACAAATTTGCAACATATTTTATTGCCTTTTGAAGCTATTTGAGCCCCTAGTTATAAAGCCTGGGCATTTAAATTAAAAAAAAAATCACATAGGTTTGAAGGCTAAATTATTATAGCACAATCATAGCAAAAACATCAACATTTAATAATCTCACCTTGTATTTTTTTACTTTATCCAAATTATCTGAATCTTCTTTCCACATTTTTATGGTGTTGTTGTTGAATACACCAATGTAACAAGCGTTACTTTTGTCGTAAATGACCGGCGCTGTTATGTGGTCCTTAGACGTCCATCCTCCAGTCTGCTTTTGGTCTGAAAGCTGTAAAAAAATGTAATATATAAATGAACATAACCTACTCAATCTACATTTAAATGGAAAATTAAGAGCTTAAATTAGATTTATAAGCGTTAAAATGCAAATCCTTGGGTTATATTGCTATTTAAATGTATTTTATTACTTACTCTGTATTTATTGACCACATTTCGGCCCAATGTAACAATAATAGTTTCTTCTTCCTTATCGTGCGCTACTCCGAGGAAACTCTTCTGATCAATTAGAGGGCACAGTACATAATAACTGTGCAATTTAGCCATTGTTATTCACTAATTGAAGGTAGAATTAATTAAATTACATGGATTTTAAACATAAAACCCTCAGTTAAAACCACATGGGAAATTATTATTATTATTCCCTCAATGGCGGCCTTAAGGCTTGGGCCAATGTCAGTTGCGATGACAGGGTTGCGTTGATTCTGCAGAACGCCAACAGATTGACAGCAGCAAGAAAATAATTTTGAAGAAAGAGAAAAAAAATCCTTTTCGGTCGAACGCTGTTGCGGGAGTCACGTCACTGCGACAAAGACAAAAGATGTTGTTATTGATTAGAACTATAGTCTTATATTATTAGAGGAGATAAAATCACACAGAATTATAATAAAAGGAGAATATACATAACGAAGGAGGGATTTAAAGTTAACAGGACGAGGAATGTAAGGGGGAAGGAGGTCATACAAGGAGGACGACAGCTTCGAACATTCGAAAAATAAATGATCAAGACAGCCTTCGTCTAAACCACATTCACACAAAGAGTTATCTTTCACACGAATCTTGTGGAGGAAAACAGGAGTACATGAGTGGCCCAGTCTCAGTCTGCATATTGTTGACGTAGTTGCTTTATTAGCGGCACGGAATTTAAAGAACCAGGGTTTGGTGGGAACATTATCTTGAACATCAGAGTAGTGAAGTCCTTTCGTCTGACTAGATTTTGTCCAGTGTGCGAGCCAATCCAAATCCAGTCTATCCTTAGCTAGAGAGGTCAAATCGTGGGAATAGCACCTGAACTGATCCAGGCAGCCTGAACGGGTCGCATCCTTAGCAAGCTGATCTACAGCCTCGTTGCCCCGGATTCCAATATGACTTGGGATCCAGGCCAACGAAACTTTTACATTCTTACCAGAGAGATCATTAAGAACTTGCTTAATTTGAAGAATGACCGGAAATTTAGATTTACTACGCAATTGGTTTGACATTATGGCTTGTAAGGCGCTTTTGGAGTCTGAAAAAACTATGCAATTATCAAGATTGTGCGAGTCTATATAATTCAGGGCCTCCAAAATTGCCACTGCCTCACCGGTAAATACAGATGAATACAACGGCAATTTATAGCTCAAAATAATCTTGAATTTAGGAATCCAGACAGCGGATCCTACACAACCCTGACTTGAAAGCTGTGAAGCATCCGTGTAGATAGAGATCCAGTCAGGCCAGTATCTAGCAATGGCACGACTTAAGTCTAGGTTAGGGGAGGGGGATTCTCTATTAATACCAAGGTCAAGTGAGATATTAGGGCGGAACATGATAGCATCATATGGGGTTTCAAAAAGAGGGCTTATTAACCTACATTGAAATATAGGGCAGGGAAGACGAGTTATTTTAATGAAACTATTGACTAGACAAGGGGGTTCCTTGTGAACCCAGTAAGGAGAGGCAGAGACTAATTCTGAAAGAGACCGAAGTTTAGGGATTAGAGGGTGGGAGGGAGATTGTATAATTTTAATTACATATTTATCAGAGAGGAATTGTCTTCGGATAAAAAGCGGAGGGTCAACACACTCTATTTGAAGAGCATTCGTAGGGGAAGATTTCATTGCTCCAATCACTAGACGAAGACTTTTATATTGGATTTTATCCAAAGAATTTAAACTAAATTTATTACACGGCTCTAAGAGAAAGGACCCATAATCAAAGTGACTGCGAATAAGGGCATTATATACGAGTTTTTGGGTGTATGGGTGAGATCCCCACCATACGCCAGACAGAGAACGAATAATATTTAAGTTCCTCTCGCATTTCTTAAGAGTCTGATTAATGTGATGAACACCTGACATTTTGGAATCAAACAAAACGCCAAGAAATTTGACCCTGTCCTGTACAGGTATACGGATACCATCGCAAAAAATAGGGATATCTGGGATGGATCTTTTACGGGTAAATGGGACTACTGCACATTTTGAAATAGAAAGGGACAAGCCATGCTCCACTAACCACACATTCAAATAATGAAGAGCCGAGGTAAGAGGAGGGACAGCGTCAGAGATGTTAGGAACAACAGAATATAAACATATGTCATCAGCATACTGAAGGATGTTACAAAATGAGTTTACCGACAGTTCCAAATCATAGGTATATAGGCTATAAAGAAGAGGACTGAGAACAGAGCCCTGAGGGAGGCCTTTATAGACCACCCTGGGGGGAAGGGAGACATTATAGGATGAAATAAGAACTGATCTGGCCAAAAGAAAGTTAATTGAGAAGTTAACTAACCTCTCCGGAAAACCCAGATGATGCAACTTTTGCCTAAGAAGAGGGAGAAGAACGTTATCGTACGCAGAGGAGATATCTAAAAATACCCCCACTACCGACTCATTTTTGGAGAAGGCAAGACGAATGTCAGTTGAGAAGATGGAGAGACTATCCATCGTACCGAGACCTTTACGGAATCCAAACTGACTTTTGGCCAAAAGGCCCTTACTTTCTGCCAACCATTCTAAACGACTAAGAACTGTCAATGTCAACAATAAAATCATTCCCATTAATATAAAAAAAAATCTTTTGACTTCGGCGTTTAATACATTAGCTTAAACAGTTTAATCTCCATCACCATTTTGTATAGTAAACAACTCAAGTTTGTTATGACGGCAAAACAACAAAGTTATATTCTGCGTGTGGTCAATCAGATAAGTTCCTTGCTCGTATGGTTAAAATAAGCAAAGATCAACCTTAATTCCAGGAAAACTTGTAAAAGTAGCGCCGCCAACAAATTTCATTGTAAGATTGTCAGTCAAGTTTCTTTTTCTTGTTTTGGTTAATGGTGTTGCAGACTGTACGCACAAGTTTCATTCCACAGAGTACATTGTTTCATTCAGAGGAATTTTAAATTCATGTTCAAGGTCGCGGCTTATCGCCAGTTTCTATTACATCACTATTTATAATAACCCTATCCAGTTTCAGTGTCTTTCTTATCGTATAAGTTCCAATATCAGTTTATTGGTTATCAATAAGTATCGTGAAGGAAGTTCGATCGGCTTACTTAATTTACTTTTTGTCGGACGGTCGACTCGGGTGGACACATACCAATAAGCCGGGCCTTTATCAACATGTCGACAGCTGGGAAAGTCATCAAGTGCCAAGCGGCGGTCGCCTGGGAGGCAGGCAAGCCCCTATCTATTGAAGAGATCGAAGTAGATCCTCCTAGAGCGGGCGAAGTTCGCGTTAAAATCACCGCGACCGGAGTGTGCCACACGGACTCCTACACTTTGTCAGGAAAAGACCCCGAAGGAGTATTCCCGGTGGTTTTGGGGCACGAGGGAGGTGGTATAGTGGAGAGCGTCGGCGAGGGCGTCACTACTTTCAAGGCTGGCGATCACGTCGTCCCCTTGTACGTACCGCAGTGCAATGAGTGCAAGTTCTGCCTCAATCCCAAAACTAACCTCTGCCAGAAAGTCCGCGTGACGCAGGGTCAGGGCTTCATGCCCGACGGCACCCGCCGCTTCCGCTGCAAAGGGAAAGAGCTGTACCACTTTATGGGATGTTCAACGTTCAGCGAATATACGGTTGTAGCAGAAATTTCTCTATGCAAAGTCGCGGAGAACGCCGCGTTGGACAAAGTATGTTTGCTCGGCTGTGGCATCCCTACCGGGTATGGTGCGGCTCTGAACACTGCCAAGGTTGAAGCGGGCTCCAACTGTGCTATCTTCGGTCTTGGCGCAGTTGGTTTGGCAGTGGCTCTTGGATGCAAAGCAGCTGGAGCCAAGCGCATCATTGGTGTAGACATCAACCCTGACAAGTATGAGGTCGCTAAGAAATTTGGTGTCAACGAGTTTGTCAATCCTAAGGACTATGATAAACCTATCCAGCAGGTTCTGGTTGACTTAACTGATGGTGGACTGGACTACACTTTTGAGTGCATTGGTAATGTGAATACCATGCGGGCAGCATTGGAAGCCTGTCACAAGGGTTGGGGTGTTTCAGTGATCATTGGTGTCGCTGCAGCTGGGGAAGAGATCGCCACTCGCCCCTTCCAGCTTGTCACGGGCCGTACATGGAAAGGAACGGCTTTCGGTGGCTATAAGAGTCGTGACAGTGTCCCGAAACTGGTTGACGAGTACCTTAGCAACAAGTTGCCTATTGACCAATTTGTTACGCACAACGTCCCCCTCAAAGAGATCAATGAAGCCTTCCACTTGATGCACACGGGCAAATCCATTCGGGCCGTTGTCCACTTCTAATGTTGTCATTTATTCACATACATTTTAAGCATTTATCTATGTTGATACCAGTTGTAACTGCATTTTGGTGAAAGAATACTCTATACTCATACAAGTACTTTGTTTCATTTATTAAATCCCTGAAAAATTCACCAGTGACCATGAACCCCATGTATCAGCAAGTTGGGGTTCACACATTGAACATGTTCAAATATAATGTCCATGTCACACAACGCGCCTTTGAGCAGGGCCAGAAAATTAAGAAGATGACCGACAAGGTTCTAGACTGTTCTATGGATTACAAACCAAGTTGACTATAACTACAACTTAATTCGTATATTACGTAGAGTAGAAGTCAAGGTTAAAACTTAACCTGAACTGTTTGCCTTATACGTCAGTAAAGATTATATTATGTAACAGTCAATGAATAGGTATTTTTTTTTATGTATAAAGAAAAAAAAATGATATAAAAAAGTAACATGGAAAATTTATTCACATAAATACATTATTATACATTTGATAATACTCTCCAGTTAGTTTATAAAAAATGTTTATTTCATCTAAAAACCAATATTATAATTATTATGCAATAAATACATATAACTAACAATTATTATTCACTTATTTCTAAGGTACAGTTGGCATATAATTATCCCACATAATTAAACATATTTTTAACAAGTAACAGATAAAAACTTCAATGATTCAATATAGAACAGCACAAAATTCAGAAATGTTAATATTTTTACATATTCCTGATTCGGATCAGCATACATAAATAATCACAGATCAATTTCACTAAAGATCTTTGCTCACTAAACGGTACCATAATATGATCGTAACCGTCCCCGCGCAGATGCAACATATGGTAGAACACAACCACTTTTTTTTTAAGTCTGTCAAAAAGTGGTAAAGATATTAGGTACCTAGAAAAAAATTACCAAATGGTATTATTATTACTATTTCATTATTACCTTATTTTATTATTTGTGTACCTGTTTTTCTGTATCGCTTATTATTTCTGGTGTACAATAAAGAGTATTTGTATTGTATTGTATTGTATTGCATTATGCCAAATTCAGCACAATATGCACAATTTTCAAATGATATCTTCACATAAGTATTATACGATTATGATTACCTACCTAAATTAACTTGGGCTATTATTATAGGTTACCTACTTTGTTTGTATGTGTATCTGAGCATTATGCTTCTTTCTTTACTTTAAAATCGTCCCCCAGCACGTTGCATATCAAATGCTGCATGCAATCTACCGTTATCTATGTAAATACAACAAAGTTTTTTGTATGTGACGATCCTAGCATGATACGGTCTAGTGGGCGGCTCTGAGGCGGAAACCTTTACGTAACAAGATAAAAACACAAGGCATGAAAAAAAAATCCGAAATATTTCAGTAGGTACTAAGTTAGTTAATTACAACTGAATACCCTTGTAAATGTTTAAAAAAAAAATTGATATCCTTATATTAGGTTTGTAAGAACCTGCGTGCGTGTGTTTGTTACTCCTTGGCGCTAAAACGGCTGGACGGATATTATCCCTTGAGATATTCCAAAAGAATCGAAATAAAATCCACCAAAATTACAACCACTAGGATCAGTTTCATCATCATCATCATCATCATCAGCCGGAAGACGTCCACTGCTGGACAAAGGCCTCCTCCTTAGAACGCCACAATGAACGACAACTCGCCACTTGCATCCACCGGTTTCCCGTAACTCTCACGATGTCGTCAGTCCACCTGGTGGGAGGCCTGCCAACGCTTCGTCTTCCGGTTCGCGGCCGCCACTCGAGAACTTTTCTCCCCCAACGGTTATCTGTTCTGCGAGCGATGTGGCCTGCCCATTGCCACTTTAATTTGCATATTTTTTCAGCTATGTCAGTGACTAGTTCTTGGACGAATTTCCGTATTTAGAGTTTAGCATGAGTGTTTTTATGCAACGTTAGTGAAGTTAGGGATGCAATTTCGGGTCCCATGGGAGTTTTTGCAAAATCGCGGAATTTCAATTCAACTGACAAAAAAGATTAACGCCAGGCTATTTGACTAATAATTCTGTATTTCACAGTTTAATACCTACATTTAGCTGATTATCAAAAGGTAACGCGTCAGAGACGTTTCATGAAACATTCCGGATTTTTATTTTTATAAATTTATAACACCTTGTTTATTGAGGTAATAGCTAGATGGCGTTAGTATCGTGAGCTCCATTTTTTAACCCCCGACGCAAAAAGAGGGGTGTTATAAGGTTGACCGCTATGTGTGTCCGTCTGTGGCACCGTAGCTCTTAAACGGGTGGACCGATTTGAATGCGGTTTTTTTAATCGATAGCAGGTTTTCTAGCGATGGTTCTTAGATATGTTTCATCAAAATCGATTCAGCCGTTTTAGAGATATTGAACTTTAAAGTGACTAAGTCGGGGGTTTTCCAACTTTTTGTTGGTTAGGTTATTTTCCGTTCCGGAAGGGCAATTTTTACCTATTTTTTTCTTAAACAAGATCAAAACAAAGAACTAATTAATATTCAAATATTAAAACCTTTTAAGATGCTCACATGACATTTCTTTTGAAATTGCACAAAATATACTTTAAAAGATTTTTTTTATTTTCTACTTTAGGCCCCAAAAGTGACACATGTTTAAAATTAATTTAATTATTCCGTCTGCCTTTGGGCCAGCAACTTAGGTACAGTGTGCCAATTTTTAATTCAATCGGTTTGGTAGTTTCGGAGCAAATTTAAAGCAACAAAAAATCTAATTTTACAGTAAGTAAATCGAAAATTAATCTGGTTTTCAGGGCTAAAATAAGGCGTTTTTTACTGGAATTGTGCCTTCGAATTATCTTTTAATGCCGTCATCATCCCTATTCTGTTCAGAGTCCCCTTAGGTACGAATATAAAAGGGCTCCCTTTATCACTTTGTTGCTGCCTGTGCAGTCTCGTAGTTGATTCGGCTGGTCTTTTCTTATTCTGACATTATTTGCTTGTAATATTCCACGTACGCGTCACACTGTTCGCCTGTAACAAGAAAGGAAACGAAGTTGTAGAAAGTGTTTTGTTTATTTTATATTTAACGATTAGGTACATGACACAATACAATACGTAGTGGCGTAGCTAGGCGTGGGCGGATCTTGAATTTGTGGGGCTCTGGGCTAATACTGCTTAGGGGCATTCTTTTCTTCTAGATAATTTTTATTATTGTCAATATCGTCTATTGTTTTCAGTTCAGGTTGGGGGCCCTCTGTATCCACGGGGCCCTGGCTGCAGCCCAAAAAGCCTTTGAGTAGCCCCTGGCCCTCGCCTACGGCCTCGTTCTTAAAAGGGCCTCACGAGGCCTCTTTAAATGCGATGCGACCATAGAAAAGGGGCCTCGTTGATAGACTTCGCCCACGTCTACCTACATTAGTCCACACGCCACTGACAATACGCTTAAAACTTTATTGAACACCACAAGAGAAAAAAAAAGCTAAGGTTTAGGCGGTCTTATCGCTTAAGAGATGCTTTATCGCTTGATAGAAAGAAGTATGGTATAGATTTGATAAGGTCGTGCAATTTAATTGTTCTAAAAAATTGTTAGGTGGGTCGAACGACTTTTCCTTGTCACTCGTTACTGTATTAGTTACGTAGTTTTGTAGCTATGTAGATAGCTAGACGTGTGGAACAACCGTAGGATACTTTTTATCCCGATATTCCCACGTGATTTTATCCTGAAATTTCAACCGCTACGATTGAAGTCTTGAAATTTGGCGCGGGTATCTTATGGAAACCGAACCTTAATGACATCCACGATGTTATTTTTGAAAAATCACGTGGGAAATTAGTAAAATCTCAGAATTTTAATTCAACAGGATCTAACGGTTTACGCGTGCGAAACCGTAAAAGTGTATAGTAAAAATATGCCGAAAAGAAAAACATATTTTTAACAATATCTACAAAAATATTCTCAGCAAAGAAACATTCTCTATTAAAACTGTTGCGCCAAAAATAAATTATTGCACCATGGTGGCGATAGGGTATTGATGTCATATCACGACGTTAATTCATGACAATCTCCATGACAGTATGACACCATACGATAACATGCCATGGCACGGGTCAGAAGATAGCCACAATCAAGTAAACTAATAAATAAAGTACAGTGTGCTAGCAGATATGGTGGCTTGTTTATCAAGTCTGTTAGTGGCCATGGTCTAACTGAACAAATCTCAAATCTAGATTGAAAAGGCAGCAACTCCAAGTATACAGCATTTAAATTTTGGCCTTTGAGAAATTTGATGTAGGTCTAAATTAAAATGGCGTGTTATCTTGAGTGGAATTGATTCTGCTTTAGATCTGGGTGTGCGAAATATCTACCTGTTTATTATTAGGCATGATTAAATATGGTATTTGAGAGCTCCTGAATTTAGCATATTCTACAACATACGTCACTATGAAAATATAGATATATATCCAGGCAATGTTTAGCGACGAAAAAATCTTCTGTTGAAAAAAAAAATTCTAAGTGATTTAAAAAAACTTTCTAAGGGGGCGTTCAAGTATTACGTAACGCAATTCTTGAAGATAAATAAGAAGTAACGCCTGATTCAATAAATTAATTGCAAGTGCAATAGTCAAATTAAATTTACAGCCGAAGCACAGAGTAGATAATAGCCGAAGGAACTGTGAGTAATCCACAAAATCAACTAGAAACTTATATATACTATAAGACTCTCAGCTGGACTCTGGCCAAGTAAAGCTGTCCACGCATTTTTTACGAAACTTTAATCTGGTATCATTTTTGAGACTGTCAAAATTGTCATATTCTCATTCTAGTCCGGTTTACTTATACAATTTTGATACTTCTGCTATAAGATTTTTTTTTTGTTTAATTCAACCTCAAACCTCGACCATCGTCAAAATGCAAATGTATGATTATGTTAGAATTAAAATGTTAGAAGATATATTCAATGCAAGATATGGTCAAAATGGTCCAAACATTGATGCATAAATTTCTTCAGGGACTCCTAAAGTGCATCATCAACTTAATGCATCTTTAAGTTTCGAGTATAATTTAATATCTGAAAAAATTAATAATACCTAAATACTTATCAACATCGTTTAATCAGTGTACAGCAAGTGGTTCTCGCGGACATCTTTCGCTGGCCAGAGTCTAGAAGTGCTATAGCGGTGTGGACCACAGTACTTGCGTCAGATCCCTAATTTCCAATCTCTTTAGATAAGACGATAAAGTCGAAAAATAACTAACCACCATGATAAACATGCAATTACAAGATAACGCGTCAGTTATGGCATCAATTTCAATGTCACATTTTATAGGCGGACTGATAATATGCCAATTAAATTTATTGTTACGCAATAGGCTCCGAAGCGTAAACTTTCACACTCAGATATGTCAGTTAAAGTTAATCGAGATGTTATTCTATTAGGGACTGTGGTAGCCTAGTCTAGATATAGTTAGTGTTTAGTTTTGTAACTAAGGGACCTCATATATCCCTGTATTATTATTATTGTTTTATTGTAATTTTTTCTTTAATCGTATACTGTAGTTTTTAAGCATTTTATTTGTAATTATTTTATTATGAAGAAATGACTTTCTGCCAAGTTTCTTGCGGCGCATTCTTCTTGGCAATGATGGTCTTTCCTAAAGCGCTGGTAGTTTAAAAAATGACGTGCAAAAGTACCCATTGCGGCTTATTTACTGAATAAATGATTTGAATTTGAATTAGTGGTTTGACCTAATGGCCTATCAAGCAGAAGGTTCTGGCTTGCGTGCCCGGGTTCGAGCGTCTGAATTTTTATAATTTACTTACCTAAATTTACAATGAACTTAACGCCGAATTGCGAGGTTTCTAGCTAAGAAATTTAAATATTAATCAAGATCATTTATAGCTGCGTCAGCATCACTTAGCTTTGACGAGTTCCGTTAGCCATCATCAGGTCCAATTCGCCAAATGATACTTTCTAAATGTAAGGTAAATACTAGACTTGGTGTTAAAAATTATTAATGATTGCATGTAGAAGACACGCCATGTGATGACACACAGGCCCACGCGGAAACACGCACGGACACACACGCCACCCGACTCCTGCCGCGTAGTGTGTTTCTAATTAACAACCGACTCCACGTGGCAAGGTGGAAACATTCTACCAAAACTTGACGTCATCCCACATCAACCGATGCGAGTGTGTGTGTATTTGTAAGGAGCGTGTTGTAGCATCACGTGCGTGTTATATAATGTCTCGTTGCGTTGCGTTTTAGTAGTATGTTTACACCTTAAGTAACCCACCTTTGTTTAAGGAAGCCCGGGATGCCCCGTAGCATATCATTTCTAGATAACAGCGTGCAAAAAAAAAAAAAAAAAAGACCGCGCGCTCAAAACGCTCGAATATTTGCCCTTGTAATGAAGACGTTAAACACAGAAACACACCGGGGTCGCCGTGCCGTTCGGTGATCAGTCCACCGACCTGCTACAGTGACCCACCTTTAAGGAAGCACGGGGTGCCCCTTAGCTTCTCATTCCTCGCTTGCAGCGCGCGGTATATGGCGGCGAAGGGTCCCGGGTCCCCGCTGGTCGCCGTGCCGTCCGGCGATCAGTCCACCGACCTGCTACAGTGACCCACCTTTAAGGAAGCACGGGGTGCCCCTTAGCTTCTCATTCCTCGCTTGCAGCGCGCGGTATATGGCGGCGAAGGGTCCCGGGTCCCCGCTGGTCGCCGTGCCGTCCGGCGATCAGTCCACCGACCTGCTACAGTGACCCACCTTTAAGGAAGCACGGGGTGCCCCTTAGCTTCTCGTTCCTCGCTTGCAGCGCGCGGTATATGGCGGCGAAGGGCCCCGGGTCCCCGCGCTGGTCGGCCAGCTGTTTCCCGGCCTGCAGCAGTTTCCGCGCGGGGATGGCGTGCCAGGCCTCCACGCCGGCCTGCTTCGCCGCGCCGATGGCGGATATCGGCTCGTTCCAGCTCAAGAGGACTTCTTCTATTTCCTGTGATAAGTTTTTGTTTTTGAGGTATGATCGTTGGAATTGAAATTTGTTTGGGTTTGTGGCGCAGTATGATTCTGCGGTTAGGGCTCATAATGTTCCACTCGCAAAATGTCCCTTGTCCCTTTCGCAAAAGGTCCCTTTTATAAATGTCCCATGGAGGCAAACGGGGGGTGTCGGCAAAGACAAAATTATGTGGTGCCGTGTAATCTGTACGACGCTGTCTATGGTGCAGTATAATTGAATGAGATTCCGTTTAATGGATTGTAATTCTGTGTGACGGATTGTAATTATACATGCCAGATTATAATTCTGAAAGAAGGAAAGAAAAGAACGAAAGAAGACATTTATTCATTAATACGGATGACACACATACAATAAAGTTTACACAGTTACATACTAATAAACCAAAAAAAAATACATGAAAACACTTGAAAATAGAAACATAATACACAATTTGTGTGTCCCCGCAATGGCGAAACGATGCTGTGTGTAATATTGTAATTCTGTGTGACGGGTTGTAATTCTGTGTGACAGATTCTAAGACACTGTAACAGATTGTAATTCTGTGAGCCAGATTGTATCTGTCAGGTATTCTACTTCTGTGTGATAGATTTAGCTCTGTGTGACGGTTAGCAACTCCGTGTGATAGATTATAATTCTGTGTGACGGTTTGTAATTCTGTGTGATATCACGTAATGTAATGTGACCTGCACGGCGCGCAGCCGCCACATCATGTCCAGCGCGAGCTGCGCGTGCGCGTGGTGCGCGGTGTGCGCCAGCGCCAGCAGCTGGCAGGCCAGCGGGCGCGCGTCGGCGAGCGCGGCGCGGCGCGCCAGGGCCCGCAGCCGCCCGCCCGCGCCGCCCGTCACCAGCGCGCGCACGCTCAGCGCCGCCGCCGCCTGCTGTACGGTGATGTTGTGCCGCGAGAGCGACGCCAGGTACGCCGTCACCACCTGACACACAACACTTACATCAGTGCTTCTTGACTTCGAGACGCGATCCAAATGAGGGCTATCGTTTTTTCTCTCACTAGATGGCGCCACTGTTGCGTGAGGTTTTTAAAAGTCTGTTATAACGACCGTGAAAACAAAGTTTAGATTAAAATCATATTTAATACATCGTAAAACAGTAGGTACCATAAACATATCGAGCAACCGCAGTATTGCATAATCCCGTTTTGTTCGGAAAAAAGGGAGGACAAAAGTTTTCGAAAGACAAAACTGTCTCAAATTACAGACGTTCATTGCCCCTTATCTCATAATTGCCATAATTTATTTCAGGTAGGTAATGCAAAATATTCACAAAATTATTCTAATTATAAATAAACCCGCGTAGCTCACCCAAAAACTATGAGATTTGACATTTCGTTGACCTCACGCTACACTAGCGCCTCTAGCGGAAAATTCATTCGCGATAGCCCCCATTAAGTTTTTTTATGTTAGCGTCAACCTACGACACAGGCCTAGCCTAGTGCAGGGGACGCAGATAATTTTCTACCTATCTTTAATAATGTCAAGCGGTGGTTGGTTTTTGTTGATTGTAGTAACATAATCTTAAGCAATACTGTATTTATGTAATAAACAATTTCAATTTAAATTTTTGATGGAACGCAGTAGTTTTTTGTGCCACAGGCGAGCAATATGGTGTATTTACGGCGAGGGTGTACATTGAGTCCAGAATCCTGAGCGTAGCGAGGGGTTCTAGAGTAGAATTCTGAGCGTAATGAGGGATTCAAGTGTTAACGCCGAGATGAAAATAATTTTGCTCCCAAATGGCTCATACAACTTTTCACACCGAGCATTAAGAAACTTGGTAGAAGCAGTGAAAAGGGACCTTATTTTGCACTATGCAACTATGCAAAAAAATACAAATTGTACCTGCACGAGATTATTATGCGGCTGCAGTAAGGCGCACATGTCTTCCTGCGTGACAAGGACGGGGAACCGCGCCGCCGCCGCCGCCGCCGCGCCCTCGCCCGCCGTGTTGCGCGCCACTTCCTGGTCCGCCCACTTTCTGCAACCAATATTTGATACTGGAAGCCCACCATATAAATATTTTTCACTTCTCATGCTCGTAAAGTTCGTGTTTATGCTGTATCTAGGCAACATAAAATTACTTTTTATGCTCTAGTGCATAAAATAAAATCTTCGTCTAATACCAACTCAAGACCAAGGTAATCAGGTGTCAACAGCCACAAACAAAAAAGTTTCTGCACATTTTTTAAATAATTTTTAATTTATATAAAACTAAAAATCAATCAAATCTATCGTAATAAGTCAGTAAAATTAAAATTATGGAATTCTTATAATCATTCATAAAAAATAAAAGGTACATAGTAGAAAGTGAATCATTGTTTCCACTGTTGCTATTTCATTTCCTCGCCATCGAAGTGAAAAGCAGAGTGTAAAACGTACCGGCTCGGGTGGCTATATGAACGCCTCGGGTAAAATGGCTCGTTTTATGCTCTTGTTGTACAATCTACTATTTGAAGACCACCATATAAATATTTTGAAAAACTTGACAAAGCAATTAGAATATCCAGTCGAAACTTTTTGTTTGATGGTCGCAGGCAGGATTTCAAGCCTTCGCGGGCCGGAGATGGTCCGCTGGCCTCAGTTTCCCCATCCCTGATCTATGACGTTGAGCGATCGCTCGCGACGACCACGGGCTTTAGGTGGAACGATACAGAGGACGTTACAATCGTTGCGGGCGTTTAATGGAACGTACCTAACCCACCATCACAACATTTGTGACTTCAAAAAAGGAGGGTAGAGGTTATAAATTCACTCGATTTTTTTTTTGCCAATTTTATTTTAGTTTCACCTGTTCCGTGGTCCTGTCTGTTTGTCTGTCAGTCTGTAATCAAATCTAGCAAGTTAAATTCGATCAACTTCTAATAGTTGGATTCAATTGGGGATGTCTAAAAAAAATTACCCATGGTTTTTATATTTTTTTTGTATAGAATAGTCAATTATAAGAAACTAATTTCAATATTTTTTCATTTAGTTCACTACTTTTACCAAAATTAATTATTGAAACTATTTTGGTTGATGACGTCACAGTTTGATAAAGTGCTACCACATAGTTGATTGGTTCATGACTTTGCCATATGTGGCACCCCCTTTTTATTTATTTTTTATCTGTGGTCAAACTTAGTGTCAACCAACTTTCACTATTGTCAATGTCAATCCGTTCCAACCTCGTAATTTATCGTATAACGCGCTGAACTGCTTTTCCCTGGATTTCGATTACCCTAATATTATACTCGTCGACCTGTGCTTGGACTGAACCTAACGACGAATAACCATTCGTATAAGCATTCGTTGAATTTTGCTTACCTCTGGATACCGAGATGAATAACACTAGTTGTAATAGCAAAAAAGTTTTTGCACGTAAACAAGAACTTGAAAAGGCTATGTTGTAATAAATTAGATATCGATGTCGATTCAAAACGCCAGTATTATTGCTGTGAAGATCATCTAAATGTAAGTATTTTATTTTACTTATACAATTACCTAACCTGCGAATATAACTTTACTATTGTCGTATTTATAAAAGATGCACTATCATACATGAAACTTGAGTCATGTTTGATTTGTGTTGGAGTGCAGTAAAAAGGGCCGAGAATTCCAGGTATTACATACTTAATTAAAGATTTTGTACCTATATGAGTCACAAAATACCAACTTTACAAAATGGTATTATGTTAATAATAAAAATTAGAATAATGTACTTATGCTGGCAGTTTTCTCGCATAACATAATATAGCATCTCTGGGTCCATGCCACAGGGGCGGTTTATAATTAATTGTTTTAGATTGGGTTCAGTTTACATTTCTATACCAATATTATAAAGAGGTAAAGTAAATAATGCCCATGTAATTTAGTTTTCATCCTATTAAGCTTCTGTACCATGAATCTATTTATAATTTAGTTTTTTTTTTATAGCTGGATAAAGATTTAGAAAATTACCAATACTGGAAGTTAATGAAAGGATGGCCCAAACTAAAATCTACAGCAAGCCTCCATGGCATTTGGGTCAAGCAGTATTAGTAATATACCTGCAACAGGTGTTGAAATCCCTGGATCATCACAGGTATGATTTTGAAATTGTTATCTTAGCAAAGTGCTAACTAAAGAGCTTTTTTTTGTAGGTAGTTGTATCCTCAATCTCAGTTAATTTAAATTTCTAAAAACATCCCTATCAATACTCTCCCCCAAGATCTTCAAAACATGTTGACCATTCTTTACCTATTTTAATCACAAATTATTTTTACAGCATGAAACATCAGAACTCCGAAGACTTTTTCTGCAAGATAATGTACTCTCAAAACCATCTGAAGTTCATTCTCGCAAAATAGTTTCTAGTTGGATAAATACAATAAATGATGCTGTTCAGTGTAAAGTGGACACGAAGGAAAAAACTGAAATAATAAAAAGTGAATAAACAGCCAAAATAGTTTTATTGAACTTTCAATCTTGAAACTACTCACATTATATTTTCTTCAGTATCACCTTGTCTAGTTAACTTTTTTCAGGCATAGCATTTTGATGACCAGATGGCCTAAAAGCGGTTAGAGACCCTGATTATGAAACTTGGGGCCCCAGGTTCGATTCCCGTGTCGGGGCAAGAGAAACAAATATTTAATGTACAATCAATCGCATACCAGAGTGGAAACTTATTGTTGCAAATGTCATGTTGACATTCAATAAATCTGTGTTAAAAAAATAGGGATCCCTTTGTTTCCCAATTTTCCATACATTTTTTGTTCCGAATTTCGATGGTCAGAAATCGATATCCATATAATTTATAAACATCACTAGTCATAATTTTTGTGCAGTATAATGCTTATATGCTTATTAGCTCTAATATTTATGGCACATAATATTAAATTCTATAATCACAAAAGTCATACATTTTTAACTATAATGTTCAAAGATTTAATGATAATACGAGTGAGCAAGACGGTTCGGAACAGAAGCGACTCGGATAGGTTAGGTTTAGAAGGCTAAGGCGGGACGTAATTCAGTTTCCCTGTCTACAGTCGAACCTTTTGTTGTCTGACCCATCATAGAACATTTTCAAAGTAAGAGTCATGTTGATTTTTCTTTGTCAAGCAATGCAATGTCACTGATGTTTTCAGTGAAAAGGTTCCTTTCACAATAGGTTACGATCCAGTGGATTTGACTGTAGAAGGGTGAAATTGTCCCTTAATAGGTGATCATATTAGGTTTCAGTTAAGCTATGAAAAAAGTAATATTAAGTATAACTTTTGGAGAGGCTATTTATTCCAGCAAAATGAAAATAGAACATACTTTTTAGCATACTTTGTCCCTGTTTTATTAATATAACAGAACAGGCTTTCACTTAATCTAGGATACAGCACTTGCCAATAGTTTTGGAAATATGTATTTCTCCCAGAAGTCTATGGACTTTTTGACAAGCTCATCTATATAGTCCTGTTCATAATTAACCCAGAGCATATGTATTTTCTTATTTGTTTTCAAAGAGAAGCATAGGTTGTCGTAAGTGCAGAAAGATCTGTGTCCGGGGCCAAGCCAAGTAGTTTTCAAAGGGAAGCGTAGGTTATCGCATGTGCAGAAAGATCGGTGTCCAGGGCCAAGCCAAGTAGTTTTCAAAGGGAAGCGTTGGTTGTCGTAAGTGCAGAAAGGTCGGTATCCGGGGCCAAGCCAAGTTGTTTTCAAAGGGATGCGTAGGTTGTCATAAGTGCAGAATGATCGGCGTCCGGGTTAAAGAAAGGTACAATTCATTCAGAGAAGCTTAACAGAATCCGGTATAAACACAGCCAGGGTATTTTACTTGATTCATCTCAATCCAATATTCGTCGCATACAAGCAAGAATGACATTGACAGTATTGACACTTTACCAGCACTGTCAGTGCCAGATGTATTGCCGGCCGGTCTAAATCAAACTCCGTAGTACAATCCATGCGTAAATTGTGAAGAATTCTAACCACACATAATAAAGTACGATTTGGACCGGTCACGTAATTTACACCAATGTCAAATGAAGGTCATTGCTTATTTGTTAAATTATAAATTCATTACGTTATATTAAAATTAAATAACTACAGAAACCGAGTTAAAAAGCATTTATCTCGAAATGGTTTTCGATTTACTGCACATTGCAAAAAAATAGACATCCCCAATTGAAATTAAGAAAGAAAAAGAAAGAAAGAATATAAGGATAAGCATTACAAGAATAGTCAACAAAAAGTTCAGTCAGCAAAAAAAGACTTGTATTAAAAATGAAATTTTTACCAAAAACTTATATTATCTTTGTTACGTTAGAACACTGTCATTTATTTTCGTTGGCATATAAATAGTTACTTCCAATGAGGTCCCATTTTCAGCTCATCATATTAATAAAAACAAACAGGGGCCAATCAACTTTTTTACCGACACTTGGGGCATCTCCTGCTTTACCAAAATTGTCTCTGGTGTTACCAAAAAATCGTACTTCCAACAAGATATTTCACGGTTTAATACGTTGAACTTACGTAGGATGTTATGTTTTCATGTACACCATCTATTAAATTACAAAAAAACATGTTTATTTACAAAAATCTGCAGTTGTTTGAAAAATGTCGCGGACAAATTAGAGTCGGTAAAAAAAGTTGATTGGCCCATAGAATAGTACTATACCTGTAGACTGCATTGATCTCATCGAAGACCCTGGACAGTTGTACCAGGTACGCCGCTGGGTCGGCCACGAGCTGGTGGAGGATCCTGTAGATCGTTTCCTTGCCGTCAGACCGCCGGAGTAGCACTGACACCACCTTCGATATCTCGTCTTTTGGCACCTGAACCACGGAAACGGATCACCGAACTAAAGTACATTTTCAAAAAAAAAAAACAAAACATTTTTTTTATACAATATAGGCTTTTAGGCTTTTATTAGGCTTTTTTTTTATTTATTCAGTAAATAGGCCGCAATGGGCACTTTTACAGGTCATTTTTTTAAACTACCAGCGCTTTCGGAAAGACCCTCATTGCCAAGAAGAATGCGCCGCAAGAAACTTGGCAGAAAGTAATTTTTTCAAAATAAAATAATTACAAATAAAATACTTAAAAACTACAGTAAACAATTAAACAAAAAATTACAAAAATAATAATAATAATAATAATACAGGGATGTATGGGGTCCCTTAGTAACAAAACTAAACACTAACTATATATTTCAAAAGAATCTGACAATTTTCTACACATTTAAGACACCCTAACGTGGGCACACTTGATTATATATGTATATGTCCCTGTTGTTGTGATTATCATCTAAAGGAATCAAAAAAGAATAATAGTCACTTCACAAAGCCTTAGGCAGCATTATATTAGTAGGCTGGAAGTGTGTACAGGATTGTCAGAATATATTGAAATGGAGTTTAGACAGAGTTTAATATTGTACTACCTTTATTTTTTACTAATATTATCTATGATATTATAAAAACAAAAGGCTTTGGCTGAAAATTCGCAAAGAAAGCAAAATGTGCAGAGTAAGTTAAATCCAAACTCAACGTAAGGCAAGGACGAAAACGAAAGCCATTTATTAATAAAAAAAAACTCAAGGTTACTTGAAACATAAGAGATTGGCTGCAGCTTCTCAAGCTTTCACCTCGCAGGGTGTCGAACTGCTATATCATATTCCAGACTGTAGTAAACCAGCGTCCCAGCAGGTGACCTTGCTTGTTGCCATCCATGTAAACAACAGTTCTTCTTCTCTTTTACAATATGGCTTTTCTGTCCTAATTAATAGGACACTTTCGTCAGTATCAAAGTACTCTTTTTAAGAGGGACGTTACGTTTTTGAATGCCGTGCGTGTTTATCTAATGCTGAACTTTCAAACTTTATAATATTAGTATGGATCCTCGCACAACACATCTCTGATTGAAACAGCCGAGTTAAATGAAGTTTCTACTGGTTCAAGAAAAACACATTCCTCGCACATCTTTGGTGGAAACAGAGCTTTATCATGTCGCAGTTCTAGATTGGTTTTTGGAATCTTTTTGTATTTTTTATTTCAACTTCAAATTTTTGTTAAGTACTCTTCATCATCCTGTAAAACCCATACGTGCTTGCACTGTTGTGTTTCGGCGCGGAGAGTAAGACAGCCGGTGAAATTACTGGCACTTGAGGTATTCCAACTTAGGCCTCTAGGTTGGCAACGCATCTGCAATACCCCTGGTGTTGCAGATGTTTATGGGCGGTGGTGATTTCTTACCACCAGGAGACCCACTTGCTCGTTTGCCTTCCAGTCGTATAAAAAAAAAAAAAAAATATCGAAAATACAAAAAAAAACAGAAAAATAAGACCAGCGCTGGGAATCGAACCCAGGTCCTCGGCATTCCGTGCCGAGTGTTATGCCGCTACACGACCACTGGACAGTGGTACAGACACGAATTTCCCCTCATCGAGAAACTTTCAGCACTTCCATTGGAACTAACCGCTCACCCGGACAAGAGATGTCGTTATTAAGCAATCAAATTAAGATTCGTTTTTGGATTTTTTTTTCATTTTTTATTTTTCCAGTGGTGATGTAGCGGTATAGCACGCGGCACGGCACGGAATGCCGAAGACCTGTGTTCGATTCCTAGCGCTGGTCTTATTTTTTCTTTTTGTATTTTCGATGTCGCAGTTCACCAATGACATTGAAACCAGGACGCACATTGCCAAGCAAAATCCCCTTCAAAGAATGTCAGAACTATTGATTTGTTTGCGTGACAAATAAAATCATCTCACACAAAATAATTAAAATAATACGAGACGAAATTTGAACCTAGTCTTTACTCTATTACGGGCGAATTTCGCTAGCGGCAAAACTCCACAACGCTTGACACTTGACAACAACGTAATGAGAAAAAAAGAAGGCCACTTTTACCAAAGTGGCAGGCGAGCATTCTACCAACCTATCTACCTACTATCGACCTACCGATCGACCTATCGACCAACCTATCGACCTAACCTATCCCGGTGATCTGAACCAGTGATTTTAGGCCAGTGATTCAAAGTGGCGCTCATTTGGCTCGGACATATTTGGGCGTGCGATTGTGAATCTACAGGTATAATTCATCAAAGCAGTTCACTGTCACTTACGGAATGCGCCAGCCCCTCGGGTATGAGCCGGACGCGCCACAGGCAGCCGAGCCGCGCGTCGATTATGTAGTCGGGCTGGAACACCACCCAGTTGCCAGAGTCTGGTGCCAGAGTTAACGGAACTAAACGGTCCATGGGGCAGGTGTAGCTACACCCTAAGAGCCCGCGCACACAGGCAGCGGTCAGGAGTTCCGGGTTCCGAGTTCCGCGTTCATTAGAAAGTACCGAGTCTATAACAACAACGCACACAGCAGGCAGTCTGACCGCGGCTGTCAAAGCGGAACGTCGCGTTCCAAGAGTCCTTTTCCCGCCGAGACAGGGAGCGCCGGAACGCCGCGATGTCTGAGTTAGCAAACACGGAAAAGTTGATTGAATTGGTTAGGGTTAGTGACATGTTGATGTCCAAAGACCCAAACGAAACTATGTAGAACGCGAGAATTTGCACGCCGCTTGTGTGCGTTGCAACTCTTGGGCGGTCAACGGTCACTAGAACGCAGAACTCTGACCGCTCTGTGTGCGCAGGCTCTAACTATAATTAATACAATATTTGACAACTTCTGAATTTGCCATGTCTTATATATTATTACGAAAAACAGACAGTGTTTGGGGAAAACAAGACTTAAATCGGTTGACAATTGGATTGGATTATAATGATGATTTGAAAAGCTATATGCTATATACCTTTCTCTTTCTCAAACGTTTTTCTCTATGGCGCTACTGGCGTGTGACGTCACATGCAAGTATGTACTTCTCTGTCCAATCTTGAATTTCAAACCTTTATAATTTTATTATTTGTAAAGGTAGCTTAAAAATTGTTTCTCTATTCAATAACGGAATGGGCATTCTGGAGTTTTAATTTATCAAAACATTCGCATCAACATTTGCATTCGCATAAAACGAATGTGTGCAAGTCGTGATATGTTTCGCCTGCGCCGGCCACCGGCCGCCGAGACGCCGACTCGCGCATGCGCAAAGCGCGCAAACCCATATTACGTGATTAATTTTGACCAATAGAAAGCACTTTTACTTGTTACAGTGGCTTGTGATTGCTTGATTAGTTTTGTTTTGAAGTTGAGTTTTTAGTGTACTCCCTTAATATTCGCATTCGCACATTCGCGCCCTAAATATTCGCATTCGCATTCGAGAATTTAATGTGATAGAAATGACATTCGTGACATCCCTAGTCATCATGCGGAACTCCGAATCAGAGAAAAGTTCGAACGGAAAACTAATGTCTGTACATCGTCACTACTTTAAAAAAAACTCGTAGATCAAAAATAGTCAATTTTTCTTAGTGAACTTTATGAACATTACGTCAAAGTTTAATTTTGTTAACATACTAGTGCTAAATAAAATACGTGTTACTCTCGATCCGTTTATTCAGAGACTGAGTACCTACATTTTACAATGTGATATTGATATTAACCTACCCTCTTTATACATACATAACACCTTCACCCTTAATAAAAACATAAACTTCAGGATTCAAAACACACACGCACACACACACACACACACACACACACACACACACACACACACACACACACACACACACACACACACACACACACACACACACATTAAAAGTGTAAAAAAATTGTATGTGCTTATATTCTCTTAATTTCTAATAGTACATAATGTAGTTTAATAACATGAAAGGTGGCTACTTATGAGATAACTACTTAATGGTAATGCAATACAAATTTTATTGTAAGTTAGTAACAGTAGAAAGATGTTTTTTCGCTTGTATCTTGCTGTCTAATTGACAATTGAAATTTTGATTTTTTTTTTAGGACATGTAAGTAACAAGAAAAACGTTCCACAAATCGGTTTGTTACGCTAGGTATTAAACTAACACATTTGAACAAAAAGATTGAATACATTTTCAACTATGAACTTAGTCGTTATAGGTATGTATATATAAAATAAAGTAAGAACAAAAAAAAGTAATTTAGTATAGCACTACTTAGTATAGCATTAAAAGTATTCCTCGAACCCGTATCTTATAGGGGGTTTACGAACTCTTTTCTCTTGGATACTAATGGGTGAGCTCTCCCCCTCCTCACCGACACGTGACTGGTTCGGTGACACATTGCGACATTCGCGACTGCCGGCCCCGGCCGCGAGCTCCGGCGCCATCGAGCCACTGTTCTCTGCGCCACTCGGCTCGGGTGCCTCCTCGTCTGGTAAAATTACCGAACTGCGGGAATGCCTTCGGTCGGTATTAGTCGGTGTAGGTGTGCTAACGGACGTTTCGGTTACCCTGCGTTTCAATTGATCGACGTGCCTATGTACTTCGGTTCCACAAGCAGACCCTACTCTGTAATCAGTACGACCTAACTTCTCAACGACCCTACCAGCGAGCCACTTGTCTTGCGCGCGGTAGTCCCGGTACCAAACCGCATCCCCCGCGCCCAGCGCGCGCCGCGCCCCGCGCTCCCCCGCCTGCGCGCGCGCCTGGTTTTCGCTGACTCGAGCGGATCGCTCGGGTTTTAATTTATCCAAGCGCATACGTAACTTACGACCTTGCAATATTGCAGCTGGGCTCTCCCCTGTGGTGTAGTGCTCAGTGTTCCTATACGTTAAGAGATATCTATTCAGCGCCGTATCTATGTCTAGATTCTGTTTAAGCGCTTTTTTAATAACGCGCTTACAAATTTTCACTGAAATTTCAGCTGCCCCATTCGACGCGGGGTGATAGGGAGCTGAGAAAATATGCTCCACACCATTATTTGTTAAGAAACGTTCGAACTCCACACTGGTAAACGGAGGCCCGTTGTCGCTCACGACCTGTCTCGGAAGACCGAATCTCGCCCACATCTCGCGCAAAACGGAAACGACAGCATTAGCGGTTGTGGATTTCATATTAATCGCTTCTATCCACTTCGAGCAAGCGTCTACCACTATCAAGAACGTGGAACCTGCTATTGGGCCCAAAAAGTCTATGTGTAGTCTAGACCACGGGCGGTCTGGCCAGGGCCACGCGCACGGCGCATGCGCCGGCGGCGCGTCGGCCACGCTGGCGCACACGGCGCACGCGCGGCACACCGCCTCCAGCGCCTCGTCCAACCCCGGCCACCACACATAGCTTCTCGCTAAGGCCTTTGTTTTCACAATACCCATATGCGCGTCATGTAATTCTCTAACAACCCTGTCCCGAGATAATGCCGGCACCACTACTCTGTGACCCCAGAGAATGCACCCTAACTCGGCGTATAATTCATTTCGTCGGTTGTAATACGGCTTTAATTCTCTGATATCGATGTCAGACGGCCAGCCGTCTACTAAATAACTCATGACGCGGCTTAAAATGGGATCCGCGGCTGTCTGTTTCTTTAATACCTTGTAATCTAACAGTAACGCTTCCGTCGCGAAATGTAAATAAGTCTGTTCTGGTAACTCTTCGCGACTGTTCGTTGCTTCCTCTTTATGCATTTTTATTAACCTCGATAGTGCATCCGCAGTATTTTTGTCCGTTCTAACGTACTCTATTGCGAAATTGTATGCCGATAGCTTAATAGCCCATCTCTGCAAACGGCTCGCCGCCGTAACCGGTATTCCTGTATTGTAACCAAATATGCTGACTAGAGGTTTATGATCAGTTCGTAATGTAAATTGTCTCCCGTACAAGTATTGATGAAATTTATCTATAGCAAATATGATAGCTAACGCCTCCTTATGGATTTGACTATAGTGCTTTTCCGGCGGGGTGAGCGCGCGCGACGCGTAGGCGACGACGCGCTCGGCGCCGTCGGACGCGCGCTGCGCCAGCACGGCGCCCAGCCCGTGCGCGCTCGCGTCGCACGTCAGCACCGTGGGCTGAGACATGTCGTAGTGGACTAACACGTCCGCACTACATAATAACTGTTTCGCCTGTATAAACGCATCATTATGTTTCTTATACCAACAAAAATTCCTGCCTTTTTTAAGTAGTTCGTAGAGTGGGACCAAGAATGATGATAAATTTTTAATAAATTTCCCATAAAAATTAATCATTCCCAAAAATGATTTTAATTCGGTTGCATTATTGGGATGCGGCATATCTACTATAGGCCGTATTTTGTCCGGATTAACCCGCACGCCGTCTTTGTCAATTATAAATCCTAAGTACCTCACCTGATCGGTCATAAATTCACACTTTTTTTTCTTAATTTTCAACCCATTTTTTTGGAGGATCTCGAAAACTCGCTCGATTGTTTTAACATGACTGTCGAGGTCCTTACTTTTTATCAAAATGTCATCATAAAAAATAACAACATCCGGAATATCTTTGAATAAATTGACCATGAATTTTTGGAATATCCCTGGGCTCGACGCTAATCCGAAAACTAACCTATTATATTTAAAAAGTCCCCGATGAGTATTAATTACCGTGTAAGTTCTCGAATCATTATCAAGAACCAACTGATTATAGGCTTGCGACAAGTCTAACTTAGTAAAATATCTGTTACAACTGAGTTCACTAAATAAGTCATCTACTTTTGGAACCGGGTACCTGTCGATCATTAAAACACGGTTTAGGGTTACCTTATAGTCCGCACATACACGTATCCCGCCATCCGCTTTGCTTACGATGACGAGAGGAGTTGCCCAGTCAGAGTGGTCCACCGGCTCGATGACGCCGGCGCGCAGCATGGCGTCCAGCTCCGCGTCGACGCGCGCGCGCAGCGCGTACGGCACGGGCCGCGCGCGGCAGAACACCGGCCCGGCGCCGGCCCGCACGCGCAGCGCCACGGGCGGGCCCACGTACCGTCCCAATGTGTCATCGAACAACTCCTTATACCTGGAAATTATATTATTTATAATTTCGTTCTTCCTAGCTACGTCGACATTTTTCTCCCTTATATTAAATAAATTAACTTTAGGTACATCGATATTTAATTCATATAACCACTGCCGGCCCAATAAATTGGTCGTGCCTTTATCGATCACGTATAAATCTAATTTTTTTTTTACATCATAATGTGCGACTTCGACTTCCATGTACCCCAACGGCTTAATGACAGACCCATCGTAAAATTTTAATTTTAAACGACATGGGTTTAACTGTACCTTACTATAATATTCCCGGTAAACATTGCCGCTTATGCAAGATATTGCTGACCCAGTATCAACTTCCATGTTTATTAACCTATTATTGACCATAAGTGACATACACACCGGTTTGTAACTAGTTATCGACATCTGGTACATCGGTTCTTCTTCATCATCTTCGTAATCGACGTCCGGCTGCTCCGCCTCGTCCTGGTGACCGTCCTCAGCTGAGGTCGAGGGTCCCTGCATCCAGTAGGCGCCGACCCCGCGGCCCCGTCCGCCGTAGCCGCCGCGGCCGCCGCGGCCCGGCCAGCGCCCGCGCCCCGCGCGCCCGCGCCCCGCGCTCCACTGCTGGCCTCCGCCCGCGCCGCTGCCGGCGCTCACGCACTTACCGCGTGATTCAGTAGGGGTCATTCCCGCCCCATTTTCCCGTCTCTGTTCCCACTGGTTCCTAGTAACACTTACTTTCCGTGGACACATTCGCCTTAGGTGGCCAATCCTTTGACACAAACTACAGTCAAAATTACGATATTTGCAAGTTTCAGTTCGGTGCTTGCTATCGCCACACGCCATGCACTTTATCGCCGCATTCACAAGGTTAACATCGACCAAAGTGTTGGGGCGATCGACTGCCCCGGCGTCCCTTTCCGCCGCCTCAAGCGTTATGGCTAACTTAACCGCTCTGCTGTAGGTTAATGTCGAGTCTTTCGCAAATAACTGCTGGCGTGCGGTTTCGCTTTTTATACCGCACACAAATTGATCGCGTAGATTTTCTTCCAACGTTGATTTGAACTCGCAATGTCTAGCCAACTTTTGTAGCTCCGCACTGTATTCCGCGATCGACTCGCCGTCCAGCTGCCGCCTCTGTCTAAATTTAAACCTTTCCGCAAAAATGGACGGTGTAGGTTGCAGATGGTTTTTTAATAACGTGACGACGTCACTGTACGTCATCGAAGAGGGTTTGTCGGGACTTGCTAACGTCAATAATAATTCATACGTGTCCTCTCCCATAACGGAAATCAGCGTTGGCAGCTTGACGGTATCTTCCACTTTATTCGCCAAAAAGTACATTTCTGCTCGGTCGCAATACGCCGCCCAGTTGCCATTCTTCAAGTCGAACTCCCGTAATTGTCCCACGGCCATCACTACCGTAAACACTGCACAAAATCTAGTCCAAATTATCCTCGTTCGTCACTGCTAAATAAAATACGTGTTACTCTCGATCCGTTTATTCAGAGACTGAGTACCTACATTTTACAATGTGATATTGATATTAACCTACCCTCTTTATACATACATAACAACTAGCTTTTGCCTACGGCTTCGCCCGCGTGGAATTGGGTTATCGCGCGCTATTTTACCCCTTTAGAGGGAAATTTTATCCATTTCACCTACACAGATAATTTTTAATTGTAATCGAGAACTTATACACCTATTCTCATACTTCTAAGTCCAGAAAATAGAAAATTTCCATACAAACTTTACCCCCCATTTTATCCCTTAAGGGGAAAATTTTATCCATTTCACCTACACAGATAATTTTTAGTGGTAATCGAAAACTTATACACCTATTTTCATACTTCTAAGTCCAGAATTGAGAAAGTTCCATATAAGCTTCACCCCCCCATTTCACCCCCTTAGGGGATGAATTTCTAAAAATCCTTTCTTAGTGCTCATTTACATCATAAAAAAAACCTCAGTACCAAATTTCAAGTTTCTAGGCCCAGCGGTTTGGGCTGTGCGTTGATATATAACCCAGTGAGTCAGGTTTGTCTTTTTTTTTATTTATTTAGAAACAAACAGTCTTATACAAGCCTATATATATAGATAGATATAGATTGATTTTAGATACGAGATTTTTTCAAAGTAGTGACGATATAGTAGGTCCATATATAGATTTGTATGGATTTATTGCCTTCGAAATCCCGAATCGGAATTCCCGAACAGGTAGTGGCGATAGACAAAGGATACACATGGGGCAGAGCTGGTCGTCTCTGTAGGCGGGCCGCATGCGCAGCGCCGGCAGCAGCGGCGCGTGCACCGTTGAACCCAGCTCGCACTTCACGTCCTCCATTATGTCGAAGATCTGGGACGTCTGGCTTGACTGGACGTGCAGATAACAATAACACTAATTATCATACGGCACTTTAAACTTTTGCAGGTGGCAGGACCTCGTGCAAGGTCCGCCCGGATTGCTACCACCATCTTGCTCGCTAATCCTGCCGTGAAGCAGCAGTGCTTGCACTGTTGTGTTTCGGCGTGGAGAGTAAGACAACCGGTCAAATTACTGGCACTTGAGGTATCCCATCTTAGGTAGGAGGTGAGGTATGCAAACCTAGAAGTGGCAACGAATCTGCAATCCCCCTGGTGTTGCGTCTATGGGCGATGGTGATCTCTCACCATCAGTAGACCCACTTGCTCGGTTGCCATCCAATCGAGTAAAAAAAAAATTCTGACCAGAATTATAAAAACCTCCCCATATTGCGGAAAACCAATGGAACTACAGTCCGTGAGATCTTAAAAAAACCTTCGGATTTTAGAAGCATGCTTCGGGTATTGACGATGACACGCGATCGTGATACGCGGTTCTGTTCTGTTATCAACTTGCAAAACTTTTCAAAGTTACCGTAAAAAGTTATGTAAAGAATAACCATCAGTACAAAATGAACCTTACTGTAATAATATTACGCTTCTTTATCTTTTTCTAATTTTAATACAATATGACTTTTTGTCATGATACAAATAAAACAAAATCAGCATTTTCGAATTCTTCCATCGTCAATTTAAATTGAGCTGTTGTTATACTGTATCTACTTATCTTGGGTACGTCAAATGAATTTTTTGGTCTGCTTTCGTTTTATATTTTTTTAATGCACTTTTCGAAATCCCCGTTGCTTCTATAACACGGTCTAGTACCTTATTAAAATATTTACGACCACATTTTTCTTAAAAAATTCAACTTATATACAAAATATTTATAAATATATTGGACCCGATTCTACAGCGGCCGCTAAAATTCCTAATTTTATTTAGACGTCGCTAAATCACTTTGCTATTCTATGAGCACCTGTCATAATCAAATGACATCGCTAATTTGATGGAATAGCACTTGTTAAATCCGCCGTCTAAATGACAATTAAAATTTAGAAAATTTAGATTTAGACAATTTAGCTGACGTGCGCGTAGAATCGCATCCATTGTAATCAATTTCCAGTGATTGGCTATTTACAGACATACCCTGCTTGAGTTGACTCGCCATGGAAATGTTTCAATTCAATAAATAATATTTCAATAAATAAATATATGCAATTGGTGGTCTTAACTGCTCTATATACATCAATGAAAACACAACGAGTGCACTCTATGCGTGATGGATTGCTACTGAGTCAAAAAGACAATTGTCATTTTTTACTAACGAATTCTTCCGATTTCCCCCGAAACCCGAAGGGTTTTCTAAAAGCTCACGGATTGTAATTTCTTGCACTAAATTCAAATGTCATTTGGACGTACCTAGTTTATGCAAACAGGAACCAACTCACACCTCCCCCTAAAATTTAGATAAGTATGCAACAAACTAAAATGTACCTTCAGTCAACTCGATAGAGTGCATTTTAGTAACTCGTAACGTACTCATTTCAATTTTGGAGGGAGGTGTGGGTTGGTTCCTGTTTGCATAACTACGTCCATTTGTCTACTCGTATTGCTGTCAAAGTTTAACGTTGTTCGCTCGTGGTATTTTAAAGTGTTATTTTATGTTTTCCATAAATGGGCAAATATTCGAGCGTTTTGATCGCGCGGTCAAACGTCATTAGCGTCCCACGTTTATATAACACAACGGAAACACAAATCACAAGAATTTTAATCACTTCAATTCAGTATCGGTGTTGTTTTAATTTTTCATAAAAAACAACACTGGGCATCACCCCTTTTAAGTTTTAATAACACCTGCGAAGACACCAATAAAAAAAAAACGCTGCGAAAACGCTGAATATTCGCCCAGATGACTTGTCGATTCGACCGTGATCGAGATCGGACGTGTGTGTGTATTAATTAAAATATTCATCGGAACAATCGTGACCTATTGTTCTACTCAAAATTGGAAACAATCAATTTTCCGGGATAAAAAGTAGCCTATATGTGGCGTTATCAGCGTGAAGGGACCTTACTGTCGGTATTGAGTTATTAGTGTCCTCATAATCTACATACATTAAGCTATCGAACCATGTAAAAAACATGCGTATATGTCTAATAGTTTTTTTTATAAAAATTGTTAAAACCCAAAAGTCGTAAAAGGTGATTATGAGAAAATTGAATTCAAACTTCTACACCCAAAAAAAGTATGTTATTGTAGGAGGTTACATAGATAGCATGTTATTTGATGAATAGACTATATGGTCTTTTAGAATTGATGTACAATTCTATAATTGCATACCTGTATTCCTGTTATTTACCACGCCAAAGTGAACAAAGTAATGAAAGTGCGGTAGATGGGTTTTTGCTAAATATAACATTTATAGTATGTTTTTCATTAAATTTTATAGGAGAAGGATATAATTCGAATAATTCGTAACTAAATAAAAATATCTCTGATATAAATCAACATTGTTTATTATAAAAAAAAATCAATTTTAACAAAAATAACTTTTTAGTTTTCTAATTACTTAATCAGTCAAAATCAACAAAAATATATATTCACTACGCTAAAGCATAGCCAAATGAGATCAAACATACAAACTTCTATTTAAAAAGTACCTTTTTTCTGTCTCAAAATTCAAGTTAAAGTTTAGTAAAAAGCTGGTACAATCACTACACGTTTTTTAAAAGGGACCTTATCGTCGGTAATAAAACATTTAGTGATATCATATGAAAACAACTATAAAACTTTTGATGAAATCAGATAATATTAATTTTGGATCACTTTAGAAACTAAACTTATACTAAAAACCTGTAAATTGTCTCCGTTAACATTAAAGTATGCACTTATTTAAAAAGGGACCTTATTGTCGGATGTAAAATTTTTAGTAACAAAGTTAAAACAAGGATTCAAAAATAAGATAAATATTGTAGTTCTAACTATTAATTATAATTTGTCACTCTGTTTAAAGAATCTTACTAATAATATAATTATAAATCAACGAGCTGTAAACCTCTAAAGATACAAATTGGGGTAAATGTCTTCATAACTGAACTCATCATACAATGCGTCAGTTTATGGGTGGCCAGTTTTTGAAAATGTACCTATCTTACTGCAATGAAATTAGGCAAATACACTCGAGAGCAAAACTTTCGGGTCACTATAATAAGTTGTAATATTTCGAAAAGTAATGCACCTAGCTGAGTAAAATAAATTTGATTCTCAGACGAATCAAAGTTTATGCTGTATCAACACGACGGAAGGGTGAAGGTGTACAGAAGGCAACGGATAAACATACTTATATAGATAAATACATACTTAAATACATATTTAACATCCAAGACCCGAGAACAAACATTCCTATTATTCATACAAATATCTGCCCCGGCCGGGATTCGAACCCGGGACCTCAAGCTTCGTAGTCAGGTGCTCTAACCACTAGGCCATCTGGTCGTCTGATTCATGCGAACCTGCATTGCAGAAAAGGTTGCGTACGGTGGCGGTTCGGTACTCGTGTGGGCTGGGATTTCTGCAGAAAGCCGAACAGAGCTAGTACTGATCGAAAACGGTACTCTAAATGGCGTAAGATACCTGAAAGAAATCCTTAATGAACACGTCGGTCCATTTATGGCAAGACTCGGTGAAAATGCTATTTTCATGCATGACAATGCCCTTCTCCATACTGCTCGTGTAGTACAAGACTACCTGAACGATGTCGGTATTCGCCGCATGGAATGGCCGGCCCGGAGCCCGGATCTCAACCCGATCGAGCATGCCTGGGACGAGCTTGGATGACGAGTAAGGCAACGAGTACCTCCTTCAATGACGCTTCGCGAGCTCAAAAACGCGTTGGTGGAGGAATGGGAGAACATTCCCCAACTGTGCTTCAGAAATTTGGTGTATAGCATGCCGAATCGCATCGCTGCTGTGCAGGCAGCACGTGGGGGTTATACCAAGTATTAAAATGTGTCAAAATTAGATAATTGTATAAAAATTTCATTATTTTCAATTTTACCGATACCCGAGTCAGAAAGAGACAGCAAATCCTTTGATACGCGCCGCCGCGTCGCGTGCCCCGCCGACAAGTACCGTCATGTCTTCAAAAACCGATACAGCTCACACAGAAAGCATACGACAGACACACCGACAGTTAGGTCCCTTTCTCACTAAACTTTGAGGGATATTTTTAACCCATAAAAATCGATTTAAAAACCTGTGTCTTTGTCAAATTACAATTTAGAGACTGCTTATTATAATGGAGTAAAAAAAGAAAATATGTTTTTTTTCAACATTTTACTTTAAAGGTGATTATCTCGGAAACTAGAACCGACAATAAGGTCCCTTTTCATAGATAACGTCACATATGTCACTCTCCGGCCCATAAACTATCTCTATGCCAAAAATCACGTCGATCCGTTGATCCGTTTCGACGTAAAAAATGGACAATCATACAAACACACTTTCATAATTATAATATAAAGTTTAGTATGGATCTCAGCGCATTAACCGGCACCGCTGCCGTGCACTTTGGACTACAAACGTCTTCATTTAAGGGGCTGTTTCACCATCCATTGATTAGTGCTAACTGACGGTTAAATGTGATGCCGTCTCTATTTGTTTTGTTCGAATAGAAGGAAACGGCATCACATTTAACCGTCAGTTAACACTAATCAGTGGATGGTGAAACAGCCCCTTGGTCTGCCTACTGCGGCGGTTATATTGAAGCAGCAAGTGGAGAGTAACTGACCTGATGATGGACAGCTACTAAATGGTCCAGTACGCTGACGGCGAAGCGGCCGGCGAGCCCCGTGCGCAGTATGTGTGTCTGACTGCATCCACTCGAGATTGGGAACAGCCATAACTGGAATGTGAAAGAAAGCATGGTGGAACGGTAGCGTGCTCAGCTTTGAGAATGAACTTGTATGGAGTTCGAAACACGTTAGTGTTGTGCGACGTTTGTAGGATGCTGTGTCGTGTGACATGTTGATTGGAAGTGGACAAGGATAGGTCTGCATGAAAATATGTTTATTAACGACCACGGTCAAATTGCATAATAAAGTACAGTAAACATTATAAATAAGTTATCATTTCTGTACCTTGTCGCTTTCAGTCGTTACACAATTTCGTATGGCTTTTCAAATATGACCTTAAAGCGACAAGGTACAAAAGTGATCACTCATTTACGACGTCCACGGTACAAACAAATAGTATTAGTGGATGTCCATACAAAATCATTAATACTATTTACTTGTACTTTATTAGGCAATTGGGCCCTGATAGCTAAGTTATTATTATCAAGTCTCTAAAAGGAGAGCGGATTTGAAGTAGCGATTACAAGTTTAATATGGATAAGACTAGTACAAGTAAGTATTTATTTTAATCAAAAAAGGTGTGTAATAAATAGGATCTATTATGTTTGAGCTGTATAAAACTCCTTTAATCCATACTAATATTATAAATGCGAAAGTGTGTTTGTCCGTCTTTCACGCCGTAACAGAACGACGGATCGACGTGATTTTTGGCATACAGATAGTTTATGAGTCCGAGAGTGACATAGACTGCTTTTCATCCCGGAAAAATGCACGTTTCCCTAGGGAACAGCGCGCGATAACCGAAAACAACGCCGGCGGAGCCGCGGGCAAAAGCTAGTTATAATATATTTATTATTTTTCTTTACATATTATTCAACTATCTATAAGATTGCATTGGGGTAAGTAAATAATAAGATAACTGTAAACCCTATAAACAACACGATCCCTACTAATATTATAAATGCGAAAGTAACTTTGTCTGTCTGTCTGTTACGCTTTCATGTCGAAACCACTGAACCGATTTTGATGAAATTTGGTATACAGGAAGTTTGAACCCCAAGGATCAACATAGGATACCTTTTATTCCGGTAGAGGGTGCCACCGCACGATCCTAAATCCGCACAGACGAAGTCGCGGGCATAAGCTAGTATCTAATAAATAAATATATCTATCCAATCGCACCAGTCATATCCATATTAAACTTGTAATCGCTATTTCAATTTCGCTCTCTAATTTTTTTTTTATTTAACTGGATGGCAAACGAGCTAGTGGATCTCCTGATGGTAAGAGATCACCACCGCCCATAAACATCTGCAACACCAGGGTTATTGCAGATGCGTTGCTAACCAAGAGGCCTAAGATGGGATACCTCAATTGCCAGTAATATCGCCGGCTGTCTTACTCTCCATGCCGAAACACAACAATGCAAGCACTGCTGTTTCACGGCAGGATTAGCGAGCAAGATGGTAGTAGCAATCTGGGGGGACCTTGCACAAGGTCCTACCACCAAATTATTATATAACGTCGTCGCACACATGGCATTACCTCGGTGGGGCCGGGCGCGTGCACGGAGGCCGAGCTGCCGTGCCGGAACACGGCGCACCACGTGGCGCCGCACAGCCGCAGCAGGATCACGTCGCGCTCCACCACCGGTTTCGCCGACTCCACTGGAACACAAACCATACAATACAATAACTGTTTATTGCACACCAATACAGTAAGCAGTACAAAAAACAAAGATATATACATTGAGATTTGGGGTATATATTTTGGGCCGTATTGGGGTGCATTGAGGCAGCAGCACGCCACCACCCCGGAAGCATGCCACCACCCGGGCTGATCTCAGGTTGTCCAGGCCGCAAAATGCCCAGATATTTATTTGACCACATTTCATACTGACTAGGTCGCAAATACAAAACACATATAAAACCGTGCGCCGCCGCATTGCCGCTTGCCGTAGCATTATGCTGAGTGGGGCCCACTTTACACTATTCAATGTTTTTTTTTTCATCTAATGTATTTTTTTAGTGTATCGAATATGAGTAAAAAAAATGTTTCTCTCTCTCTCTAAATAATTTTATTTCGCCTAAAATATGGTACAAAAAAATCTTTATTTGACCACATCACATAATGACTATGTCGCAAAATGCCCAGATCATTATTTGACCACATCACATAACAACTAATTTGCAAAATGCCCAGATTTTTATTTGACCACATCACATAGTGACTACATCGCAAAATGCCCAGATAGGTTGATTCAAAGATCTGCTCATTTTGCCACCTAGTTATTATGGAATGTGATCAATCTGGACAACCTGAGATCCCGTTTTCCCTATTTCAGTTTGCTTGTCAGTGCAAAAGATTGGCTTACATTCTAATTTCTGCATCTTGTTTATCGTGGAGTTATTCAAAGCAAACGGTTGTAGCAGGGCTCCGTTGTTTCCTGCCAGAAGCACTATATTGCTTTGGGCACACCATGAGAACCATGCACCACTGAAAATTACAAACATATCAATTAATCTTCTAGTTTTTAATAATTAATGTTTATGTATGCTTTGGATATGGACTATCATACATAAAATGCGCAATGCATGCATAAGTTCTTGGGGGAGACCTATGTTTAGCAGTGGACTGCTATAGGCTGATGATGTTGATGTTGTACACATAAAATTTTGTTGCACTAATAATAGAATAGAAATAGAAATAGAAATATTTATTGACCATGTAACATACATTACATTTAGCACGTCATATAACTGCCGTGTCAGGCCTAAGTAACGTATCTCCAAAAAAGTCGATTCGAGAAAAACGCGATCAAAGTTTTTGCTTATGGACATCTCATTGCTCGTTTACTAATGAAGTTTAAAATTTGAAATTTACATAGTAGGTTAGAAATATTATTGTAACTATGTATTTTTAATTTTAACACTGTGCCACAAATCAAATTGAAAAAAATAAGTTTTTTAACTTTACAGGGCGTTACTTTCCATACAAAGTTCTGTAACGCAAAGTTGCGTATCTGCATATACGTTAGTTAAGCGTGACCATGCTCTTTTTGCTGCCCAAAACTGTGTAATGGCTATAACCTGTATCTTTACATACAGCAAATGAGCTCGGAAATATTTTTAGAAATATGAAACGGAACATTAAGTAAATTAAATAGTGGATAGACTCTTTTATCTAGTCCCGTTATTTTATTTTATAGATATACAATACAAATAGGTAAGAAGGTTAATAATTGGTCAAGTGTAAGCTAGGAAACTTTTTAGTGCCTTTAATCACAGCAACAGGATTTGTATTTATTCTTAATTTGCTGATGAACTATCTCTCGTGGTAACATATCATTGTCATTTTCTTGAAACCGGGCCTTAATATCGTAGTAAATACTGACCGGGTTAATATTTGTATTTGATTGGTGTCCGAAGTCTTCTGTCGCTTAGATAACTGCATTATCATGTTTATCCGTAAATCACTCATTGTTTTTCACAATAAAATACACTCGGTCACTAAAAAAACTTTAGTTAAAACAAAAACCGTTAACAACTGCATGTCAAAAGTGCGAGATTCCTGTCTAAACTAAATGATTCCCAGTGTTTACGCACAGCTTCATTCGTGTTTGTAACGCCAATCTCACGTACTTATCAAGAAATATCGCAGTTAGGCAAAATTTGAAGTTCGATTCGGGCGAGTTCTGTATGACTTATCTAACGTATTTGAAATACGGGAGATATCCGTTACAAGTGCGTACAAAAATCCCAGATACGTTAGTTCGGCTATCGGTGTTTTTATTGAATTATGGCATAAAATGAAGATCTTCGATATGTATCAGATAATATAGCATCATAAATTACGATTTAGCACTGTTAAGCGTAACTAACGTATCTCAACTTACGTTACTTAGGCCAGACACGGCAGATAATTTAACAATTTATTATAATTATTTATAAATTAAAAATATCTCTTCCCTTCTCTAATGAAATCCATGTACTCATTAATAGAATAAAAAGGATTTTCCTTAAGAAAGTCCAGAATTTTGCTCCTGAAGAATTTCATTGGCAGACATGTTATTTTCGCTGGTAGTAGGTTGTACATTTTAATTTTTATTGGGATTCCTTGTTTCAAATATTTCTTCGTTCTAGTTTTTGGTAGACATAATTTTTCTTTATTCCGTGTATTATATTTATGAATATCTTTCCTTTGTTTCAAAAAGTCTTTTTCTTTGTGTATTTCTATAAGGCTATTAAATATGTATAATGAGATGACTGTCATTATTCCTTCCTTTTTAAAATGATTCTTAGCAGACTCACGTCTGCGTAAGTTATTCATTATTCTAATCGATTGTTTTTGTAGTTTTAGCACTCTTTGGATTTCTACGGCATTTCCCCATATTGTTACAGCATAGTTTATGACTGCATGTACATGTGCGACAATGTGCGTGGTAGACCATTTTCAAGGTTTTCTTGCATATAAGTGGTTTCAATTTAATTAAAGCATAATTTCCTCTAGCAAATTTTTTTACAAATTTTGTCAAATATATTGGTAAGTGGTGTCAACTGCCCAATTTTACTATTTCATACCCAAATTCAGTAACAGAAATAAAGTATTAAAATTGCTAAAGAATATAGTGTTACCTGAAAGCAGTACTCTTCAAAGTCTTCAACTGTTTCTTCTCTGGAAACACTTGCAGCAGCTCAATCCCGTGATCAGTAATGAAAGCTATCTCATTGACCCTCGGCCACACAAACCCCAATATCTTCGCATTCTTCCATTTACAAGTGTGCGAATACTCTACATTGGTAGGCGCCAAGTCTTTGAAGTTCACAAACTCAACATTGGCACACATATTGTCCAAGTTACGTTGAATGGCTAAGATATTAAAGTCTGGGGAGAATTTTATAGAAATTATAGGACCCCTGTCTTCCATCCTGAATGATGTGGACTTCGAGTCGTCCATCCCGCTGACTGTGACGCCTGTGACGCCCCCGGATCGGACAGTGAAAACCTAGAGAACATAAACCGACATTTTCAATTGTTCTTCAACTTTCCAACATTTTCTAGTAACAGTAATTAATATGTTTTTAGATGAAATAACAAGTAAATAAATAAATAAGCGTTCGTTTGAATAGAAACATGAAAAATATATAAAAGTAACTTTATTTACCTGTCCATTTGTGTCGTCAAAAAACACATTTGTTACCGGACTATCGGCATCAAATCTTTTGGGCTGCTCTGACAGCGCTAAATAATATTCATCGCTATCCTTTAGGCAAAATTTAGCCATGGTTATCGCATTTATATATTCCTAATCCCAAATAACAACAAGACAACTTTGGACAATTTTTTTTTCTATTCAGATTTGTTTTGACGTTTTTGACATTTTAGATTGTGACAGAAGGGCTACTCCGAAACACAACGTTCGAAGTTCGTGTCGTGCGGTCCTTGTCACACTTGTACTATTTAATACGAGAGCGAGAGGGATCGCACGACACGAACTTCGAACGTTGTGTTTCGGAGTAGTCCTTCAGGTCAGCACTCGGTGACAGCCCGATAGGGTGACCGACTGACCGACAATCATTTTGCCGGTTTTTGCTTGGCAATCACTTTTGTGGTCGATTATCACAGTTATAAGAACAACCATTGGTTTGGCAGAAAAACGATAAATCGGATGACTGTTTAGCATTAACATTAGTATCACAGCAGAATTTCATGTAAAATATACCAACCAAGCAAGGTGAAATATTCTTTCGGAGGTTTAAGCCACTTGAAAAAGCGCCTGTTTCTCTTAATAAATATAGAAATATAAGGTGCGTCCGAGGTCTTACAAACGTCATTTTGAACGCTACTTCTGTCTCTATGACAACAAATGGCGGAAGTTATGAAAACAAATAGCCCGTAAGGCAATGTTTGCTTTTATTTCGCAGAAATATTTATGAAATGTTCACATAATCGAATAATAATGACTGAAAACATAGAGTTAAAATCTTTTTCTAGAAATTTCGAAGTAGGAATTGAAGGAATCGAGGAATATCATGAAATAGACGAAGCAGCTATTTCAGAAACAAAGCTGCAAAACCGAACTTCCAGAAATCGCACAAAAACTATTACAGAGTTGGACTTCTTTGTACAATACGATGTCAAAACAGTGCACAAAAAGACAGGAAAGAAAAAATCAAACAAAACGAAGTTAAATACATCAAATTTAATGGATATAATTAATTCGGAATTGGCATGTATCTCCGTGCCTGTTACTGAAGAATTAGTTACAACTAAAATTGACTATAACAAGGCGCAACAAAATACATATCTGAGAAATACTAGGATGCGTAATCCGTTTAAAAAAGCATTTGGTTTTTTGCCAGAGAACGGGTAAGTTTGATTTTGCTTGCTCACTCAAAGATAATGTTGCTTTTATGGGTGAAAAATCGGCTATACGACTATTTGGTAAAAATATCCTTTTAAATTTTTAGTTATGGAAATAAATTACTAACTGCTGTTTTGAGTCCGGTATACCCCAAGGTTCTTGAAAATGTTAGTACTGAATATGAACCCATTCCAGTTCAATACATTGAGGCAGCAAAATTTGATGATATTGTTGCCAAAAACGAACCTGACAAAGGACAAACCAAATTTCTAGAATTCAGTATAACAAACCTTAGATTCCGACATCATCATGAATTCTGCTTAGAAGAATTACTAAGCATCAAACTTGTCGAAACTTACAATGAATACAATGACAATGAACGATTGATAGGTGAAGTAATTCGAGATATTAAAGTAAATAGGGAAACTAGAGATAAACTCAAAGAAGATATAGAGAAAATATCTACAAAACAAGAAAATATTCGATTTGATGAAACAATCAGAAAATATACTGCAAAACTTTTACAACTCAAAGACAAATATTTTGAAATGCTTGTAGCTAGAAAGGAACTTATACATAATATTTGCTCTTTATGGTCAGATATTATAATTGTAAGAGAAAAATCTGGCCATACGAAGACTTCTCACGTTTTAACCATAGAAAAAAATGAAATAGATTCAGAGACTTTTGAAAAAGAATGGACTGCAGTATTTAATATTGAGTATGCCGACATGTTGGATAAACTAGAATATGACTATGTGAGTAAATATTTAGAGTACAAAAATGCAAAGGCTACTAAATCTGTTACAAAAAATACTAAGCCGAAATTAGAGTTAGATGAAGAAGCTTTAAAAATTGAAGCAGAAGTTATTGCTAACAAAACAGTTGCAAAAGAGAAGATTAATATTATTCTTAAACAGGACGATACAATTTTAACAGATATAAAGAAATCTAGAACACTAAAATCTAAAAGTCATTACTTCAAAATTTATGTTGATGACTTGTTCGTTTGTGAATCAGAATCATACGAAAGCAGTTTAACTAACAAATTTAATGTAGAATTCACTGAATCATTTTCAGTACAAATTCTTCCCCAGAATGTCACAATTACGATAGACCTGTATGAACAAGATGAGTCTGTGTCATTTTTAAAAGTAGATTTGAATAACGTTAAAGTAATGTACATTAATGCTGATTATAAGACTGAAATACTTACTTACAATAGTATAGTAGAGCCTAATTCAAAACATGTCGGTAGTGGACATAATATCAAGGAAATAGCTGCGGTAAATAAATTGAGACTTAAAAGTAGCAATTTATTTAAAGGTAATTTGTACACGACTTATGAAATAACTTTAAAAATGGGCTGGAATGAAAAACTGAGTGAAAATGATATGGAGGCGGTCAAATCATCTATGGTAATAGGACGTCAGCTGAAACGGTTAATGCATGGAGTTGAAAAACCAAATATAGAAATATTAAAAAACATTATAGAAAATGTTTACGATAAAGATATTGAACACGATGAAGAAATGATAAACATGTTGAGACAACTTTGTAAATTGGAAGTCCATACAGACGATACAATACCAATAGATGAAAAGAGTCCCGAATTCGTTCGGTTAAAGCTTTTACATTTAAGGAATAATGGTGGTTTTGCAAATATAGAAAATAAGACAGTACCTTTATTAGCAAGTCAAATTTCTACCGAACAACTTAATTGTCTTCAAAAAAGTACTGAGAACGAATTCGAAGTGCAGCACTATGATAAACATGACATGGATCCTGTTGAAGTGCAAAGATACATTGGAGCTAAATATGTGGAAAAATTGAATAAAAACATGCTAAAGAATTTAAGCGAGTATCTTCTGAAGAAGACGCATAAGGATGTTGTGAGAGATTTCAAGGATTTGAGTTTAAGGTTTGTTTCATTTCATGTCTAAAAACGCTTTTAAAAAGATAAAATTGCGATTAATATAAGATTCGAGCCCTCTTACTTTTGAGGTTTATAACTACTTTCATCATCATTTTACAATAGGTATACATTCACAATCTAGAAGTAAGTAACTAGGTACTCAATTTCATGATCATTACGTTTGAAAATATATATCTATTACTTCGGATATTACTTGTACAGCCTATGTTCTCAATTCCAGAAGCCTATTCTCAAACCAGTCTAACTTGGCACTCACTTTGTCAACGACGACTCGTCAACAGCGTGTGTTGGAGGCCCTCCCTCAAGAGCAGGAGCTTCGTGTGACAGTGTTCCGAGCGCTCGGGCTGCGAGACCGAAGCGCAGGGGTGACTGATAATGACGATGACGATGAGAAAATTGCTGGTAAGGATGCAGCCTACGAATAATAATACGAATTATTATTGTAGAATGCAGCACTCACAGATGATCAATTTCCTATTTTTAACCGACTTCAAAAAAAGGAGGAGGTTATCAATTCGGTTGTACTCAGAACTCCGTCATTTATGAACCGATTTGAAAAAATTTTTTTGCGTTCGTCTCGGAATGCTTTCAATTAGGTCCCATAAGCACCAAATCAGGATCTGATGATTGGATCCTAAGGAAATCGAGGGAACTCTTCAAATGTTGTAGGGACACCTATGGTAATTTTGATATATTTAGTAGTAACTCGTGCATTTGCTCTTGAAAATCATCATTTGGTAAAGTGGAACTGATGATGAAGACCACAGTTGACCATCGGAGTTACTACTCAATAACAAGTATTTCATGGGTTGAATTTCAATTGCTTTAACACAGTTGCTAAGCAATTTATGCTCCTCGGAACACATATGGTGAAATGGAATGGGTGGTGAAGCACCAGGACTCCTCAATAATGAACATCTCTGCATCGGAAATAGCAATTTTTCGTAAAAGGTGATGAGCAGTTGACATTAAACTATTGTATCTTAGATGTTTTACACTAAAAAGCGTGAAAAAAAAATTTTATAACAAAAAATAGAACCGACTACAAAAAACCATGAAAATAATTTTCTACCAGTCTGAAGTCGGTGCCTCAGCACGAGCCAGCAGGAGTGGACCTATAATCGTCTACCTCACCTACAACTATACGATTAAATGGCTTCAATCACTCCTGCTGGCTCGTGCTGAGGCACCGACTTCAGACTGGTAGAAAATTATTTTCATGGTTTTTTGTAGTCGGTTCTATTTTTTGTTATAAATTTTTTTTCCATCATTACCGTAGACTAAAGTATCAGGGTTTAAAATGCAAAAAAAAAACAACTAAGTAATAAACTAGCCACTAGTCTATCAATAAAGATCTGCGGACAATTAGTACCAATAGTCAGTGACGGCGCAGGACTTACTTTGGCGCCAGCAAGATAAATTTTAAGCTATGATATCCGCAGTAAGGTTACCGACATAACCCGAAGAATTGCGAAACTTAAGTGGCAGTGGTTGGGGGCAGTTGGGGCACGTACATTGCTCGCAGCAGGACTGATAGTCGATGGGGTTAGAGGGTTCTCGATGGGTGGCCGCGGACCGGAAGACGAGCTGTCGGTAGGCCTTCAACAAGATGGAGCGACGACCTGGTTAAGAATGCGGAAAGCACAAGACTAGTCTGAGTGGAGAGCCTTGATGATGATGAAGATACATTTTGCGAGGCTGCGGCTATAAGATAACGGACCACATATGAATGACGGATTTTTTAATGAGTAAAAAAATCGTGATTCTTTCGCAGCGCGAACGCTGATGTCTAACGCCGCCCACCCGCCACCTGTTTATAGTTATGATATAAATGCCATTCATGAAATTAATTTTATTGCAGGATTTAAAATTCGGCCTCTTCGTCCGTTTGTTCGAGTCTCCTATAGCAAGGCATCCGCTGAAACTACTCCGGCGATCGGCTGTCATCCCACGTGGAATCAAACCTTGAAGATTAAGACTAAGTACAGTTTCCTTCAGCACTAACTCTTAAAATCTAAATCTGGTTTGAAGGACCAAGCGGGTAAGGTTGGGAAATGTCACTCTAGCCTTATCATTCTGAGATCTGTGACTATCAGTGGAACGTATATAGGCAGCAGATGATGAAGCAAAGAAGGAGAGTAAGAGGCTGTTGGAATGAAAAAAAATTACCTAGTTGAGTTTCTTGTCGGATTTTTCTCAACAGAGACTTTTCCGAACCAGTGTGTTTGATACACACGTGCTTTTGACTTTTTTACTTTATCACATAAAACTGACCGTAACTGACCCCTGTCTTACCTGATGTTTTGTCTTTTGACTTTTGATTCCAAGTTCTTTGTAATTTTTTACTTTAGATTAGCTCCTCTCTCTTGCATCCAAGTGAACATCTTCGATGAACAAAGAGTACCGGTGGCAGACGCCTCGGAGCTCGGGACCACGCACTACCGTTGCCAGAACAAGTGGCTGGGCTGCTTACAGGTGCCCGTGAAAACTGTGCTGGACATAGGCTTGGTGAGTTTGAAAGGGACTTCTTGAGTCAAAACGATCCAAATATTTAATTAGTACCTAGTATCCGGCTTTCTTTGGAAATTTTTGGGCAGGCAGGATACGAGATATATCTGATGAGTTGGTGTTGGTTTGATTAATCCGTTTGTTTGTTTGTGAGTCGGCTTTGTTTGTATTTCAAAGTTTAGGTAAGTTATTTCGATGGCTGACATTTTCATTTTATGGACACAGTCAACTTCGAATGATAATGGTGTCAATTTCAAACTGTTTCAAATCAAACTGTTTACCTGAAAAATCCAATTAAGGCACCCTGTAATAGCATCGAAATCTGTTTAATTTCAGTTAAAAGGAACGTTCAAAGTGTTTTCACCTCCAATTCTGTTGGGTTACGAGAGTGGTTCAAAGACGTCACATTCACTCATTCCCGAGGTGACACAGCTGTTGAGGAAGGAGTCTGCTTTTATCTCGCTGCAGATCACTAGCAGTCTGTCACATTTGGGAGGAGTACAGGTGAGTGAAGTAGTTAACTATCCAATGCCTTCATAAGATCAGTACGAACGAAGCATGGACTACTCAAAATTTAAAAGCGTCTTGGACCTCCCTACTCTTTTAAGCCTCCATCCGTCTATGCTTAATTCTACTACTATCTTTAGTATTTTATTCCTGTAAATTATTTTTGGTCTCTTTTTACATTCCTTTGTTTCTTTATGTCAAAACCAGAGCTGCTAAAAACTACGCACGGGATTAGGATTTTGACAAATGCTAATTCTTTCCAGGCTTATAATCAACCAGTACCAACCGATCCTGACGACTACATAATACGTCATTTAAACTCATTCGTAACAGAATACACAAATGAATTCCCGTCGAGAAACATTTCCCTAGCCTTTATAGACAGTGCTGGCCAGAACAAATCAGTAATTCATTTCCTCCAGCCTATACCACCTCCAGATTATGAGAATTTTCCAAAGAATCCTAAAAGCGGTTCTGCTGTGTCTAAAAGTTCTGGATTCTCCACTAGTAGTAGGAAAAAGGAGGAGGAAAGGAGTGAAGGATCAGTTTACAGTGGTTATAGTGGGAGGGGTGATGGACTGAGTAAGTCGATGGATGCTTGCTTGCGATATGTGTCGTTGATTCCGTGTTATGAGGTGGTGGAGAGCCATGTTGTTACGTTGTTGGGAGTGGTAAGTTAATGGCTATGTTGTTGGTAACGTCATTGTTCTGTTTTTGCTTTCTTTGCTTGCCTTGCTATTTTTAGAATCTGTCAAATTTCATGCAACTAAATTGTTTTTCAGGAGCTTTTAAAAGTCCTCCACGGCTCTCCCCTAGACCACACCATCTTGTTGGCTAGTTACTTCTTGCATCTAGGCCTAAAATGTTACATAGCCACGGGATTTGGTTTACCTCGAGGCATAAGCCACTATGTCCTGACAAAATATGACCTAACTACCCACAGAACGGTTCTGGCCAATGATCAGTACAGGAGTAAAGGCTTATTTAGCAGGAATGATGGGTTTGTATGGTATGTCTATGATGCCGTGATTGGAGAGAAATTTGAGCTTCGAGATGTTAGTTGTCCTTTGAAGAGTGTGGAATACGTTTTTGATAACGAAAATGTGAGTATTTTGGTGCAAGTCTTTATGTTATGCATTTATGTACGCAAGTAAGCAATGTAGATGACATTATTGTGATCATGGTCATGTGATCTGTTGCCGTCAGCCCTTAAAAAGCACATTTGAACATACTTATCTAAATCTTTTATCGATTTAAATCTCCTGATTTCAGATTTGGGTGAACATGCAGTCATCGCTGGACTGTGAGAGCATATCTTTCGATTTTACAAGATCTTCCGACTGGCAACCGGTTAGTTTAACATTTAAATCACTATTTAAAATTAGGTGTAAATTCTAAATCGTAAACGCACTCACCTTCATAAAGATCTTCCGAAGAGATTGATTCACTTGAAAGCCTTTTGTCGCTCACATACCTGATGTTTTCAGGCTTAATCCGAAGTACATTAAGATTTTATAGTTTACTGTTTGTTTTTGCCAGGTATTTGACAAGACCATCTTCGTGATGACTCTACCGGTAGTGACGGACCCTAGTTTATATTCCGCGGCGGTTAACGTTGACAACTTAAGACAGGCGCTGGAGACGAAGATTAAAAACAAAGTGCAGCAGTGGCGCCCTCACGTCAAGACTATTTGGAACAGGTTGAAACGAGGACAATTTAAAAACGTTCATTTGTCTTATTAAATCGCTCACTTTTCTTTACTGGCTACACCGAACTTAAAATTTAGATCCCGGAATTTAAATGCCTCGCACCACCGCGTATTGGCCCAGCCAGCCTAAATTTGGAACTTAACGGTAAAATTTGCACACGTTCTTAAATGAAACAACGAAACTACTTAAAATTGTGTTAACTTCTTTATTAAAAACATTGTTATTAGGTACCCCTAATAAATGTACCTGTAGGTATTGTTTAGTCCATTTGTGTTCGAAATACCGAGAAACATGAGTTACAATTTGAGCGTTAATTCAAACCTTAAATTAAATGGAGTATAGGTCAAGTCAACCCACTATTGCCACTATGATAGTTTACCAAACGCTATGCTATGGAGTGGCAATAGTGGGTTCACACACACACACAACACATATGTGGGTAACATCTCACACTCGCAAAAATGCATACTTAGTTTTTAAGATTTTATCAAAATTGGAAATGTCTATTTTGTTGAAGCGAAATTTTTCAGCTTTAACGCGCAGAAATCCGATTGACTTTATTAATTTGATATAACTCGCTACCTACATAATTACAATACTGATTGGATGACAATGCTAGCACAATATTTTAAATAACTTACTTTTTTTTTATTCGACTGGAAGGCAAACGGGCAAGTGCGTCTCCTGGTGGTAAGAGATCACCACCGCCCATAAACATCTGCAACACCAGGGGTATTGCAGATGCGTTGCCAACCTAGAGGCCTAAGTTGGAATACCTCAAGTGCCAGTAATTTCACCGGCTGTCTTACTCTTCGCGCCGAAACACAACAGTGCAAGCACTGCTGCTTCACGGCAGGATTAGCGAGCAAGATAGTGGTAGCAACCCGGGCGGACCTTGCAAAAGGTCCTACCACCTGCAAAACTTACTTCTGTTTATTCCTTCGTAGTTTTTAAAGTTCACCGTATTTTGGTCGCTGTAAACATCCATCCTCTCTCCAGATACTGCAGCACTCTCCTCCGTGAAGTCTTGCCTTACTGGGAGCACCACGCGTTCAATCCAGCAGAGCAGAAGCCAGGGCTCGGGCAGCGGCTCAAACAGCTGATGGTTACCCACAAGGTACCTTTATACTTCATTCATTACCTTTATGTTGTTAAATATATTGACACGGATAACTTACGACTTAAATCGAGTTTAGCTTGACATGTTTCGGGCTAATCTGTAGCCCTTCCTCCTCGGAGCAACGCGACTCGGCGGCTGCTGTAACACGCGCACTGCGCGCCGCTGCTCTGCTCGCGCGACTACCCGACGAAACTGACACCGGTACGCAACTACCCGCGTTTTCATCATCATTTTCATTATAACTGTCAATGTGGGTATTGTATGTAAGACGTGAGTTATCCGGGTCAATATATTTAATATGAGTGAGTCTCACGGTAGTTTTACTTTTATCTGTTCTTCTTAATCAAGCATCATTTTTAAACAATACTCGTAGCATGCAAAATAGTGGCTTAGGAGGCCATATTGTTCAACGCACTCGGAAGGCTGGTACTAATAAATACGTCAATATTTTTGTTCTTTAATATATATTCATATGGAGGGAATGACACGCGTCAGGACTATAAAGTCGAGTTTAGTCTTGCAAGGAAAATCGGCAAGTTGCATTACATTGTGGCGCTCGATTGACCACTACAAACTCATTGGCTTTACGGCCTCGGAATGTAATGCAACTTGCACGATTTTTCTTGCAAGTCTAAACTTGGCTTTAGTGTCTTAATTAAACATAATATTCGACGGTAGTCAGCTCAGCAAAGTTTAACAACTTACCCACATATTCTTGCTAAATTTAATAAAAGCGTCTTTATAAGCGTGAATAAGTAATTTTGATTTGGCACAAACAATAGTATTTTAAAACTGTATACTTACACTAAAATTGCCAAATTAGGCGGTTCACATTTTCTTTCGTTTTCAGATGTTCGGCTTTCCACTAAACATGGCATATGTCAACACAAAATCCGTCATATCGAGTGTCAAAGCGACAGGTGTGCACGTGACGGGTGACCCTAACGCGGAATTCGCACTGGGTGTCGAAGTGTACAGCTACCCTAACAACGTGATCAGCGTTTGGGTGTTTCTGGCCAGTATTACTAGGATTTAAATATTTAGATTAAAGATTATACTTATGTTTATAAATAAAAAAAAGATGAATGAATTGTTCGGTAGAGCACCTCAATTGAAGAATTTTTGAAAATTGTACCTACACAGATTCATCAAGTTACTGTAGTCGAAAACTGCTTGGGCATTCTTATTTATTTGTGCACTCAGTCTAATTACTCCTAAATGCCCATTAGACTTTTTTTTATACTTACTGCAATGTTTTGGGATAAAACTTGAACCTCTGGAGTAATTGAACAAAAACCCTTTACAGAAGAGCAATATAAATTTATTATTAAAAACTATACCAGGATACTTAAAAAAAAAACAGATTTAATTTAAATAAAAAATATCGGCGATGTCTTTTTCGTTTTAATTTTAATGCTAACAAAATAAAATTAACATTTATTCCATCGTAGTATAAAAATATACGTAAAAATAGAAAAGAAGTGTTTACCGCAGCGAACTATATCGCCTCCGTTCACGATGCCTGTTAGGGAAAAAACGCACGCGCACGTTCAAAAGTGCACTCTAATGTCGACAAAATAAATACCAGATTCGCTACAAACCGACATCAGTTAGGGTTGTCACTTTAAATAATTTAAAAGGCAAAATCTTTACAACTACAAATCGCGTGTGCTTTTTCCCCTTTCCAACTTGAGACGTGTTAATTAACAATGGCTCTTATTCTGTTTAGCAAAGAGACAAAGTTGGTATAAGACAAGTTCCTAGCCGAGTTTCAGTCCACTAACTTAACCTAGGGCTGGCAGATACTCTGAAAATGACAGGCCAATGTGAGTGTCAGGCAGATTGTTATAAAACTTCGTTCATTTTTAGAAAAAAAAAAGTCATCTGTCAAACTGACGTAAGCGAAGCGCAGCACCTATTTTGCTTATAATTACTGTGCGAATAATGTAAATAAAATTCAAATGGTCTGTAATTCAAAAATTGGCTTGAGTCTTTTCAACTGCGATATTATTTTTTTAGTGGAAAACTTAGACTCGGCAAAAGTACATTAATAAATATGTATGTAATCAATAATCATTATTCAAGTAAGAGTAATAATAATAAATAAGGCAAACTGTAACTTTAAGGTTAGCATAGCTCGCTCTTTGTCAGTAAGACAAATGGCTGTAACTGAATTTAAGACTACTTTTGTATTGAATCAGTTTATTAAGCGAAAGCCGCCCGTAATTTTATTAGTATCCCAGTTATTTTTTCCTTTTTTTGTTGTTAAAGGTACTTTAAAGAACGCCAATAAAATTGCACGCGGATTATCGTGGCTTTATACAAATTCGTATGAGAGAGAACATTATTTTAGCATGTTATTATACAATAGACAAGGATTTTTGATTTGGCGGTAGTGCTCTAAGCTAGTATTAGAGTACAATTTTTTTGTCTATGTTTAATTTGAGCTTCTTTTTCTTTAGATGCATCACTATTTGTTGTGAATTCAAGGTTTTTAAGCAATTTTACGAAATATTACTTTCGGACTCAGAGGATGTTTATGTTGAGTAAATCTAGTTTCTAGACAATGTGCTTGCTGTAAAACTAAAACAATAATAAAATTCATTACCACTACCGCCAATTCAATGATCGCAAAAAGTACAGTTTTTCTTAATTCCATTGACAGTACAATCAGTTTGCAAGCCTTTGACCTTTTGTCTAATTTCATTATACATTATATTCGACTTCATTTTAACTAATTTTAATATTCAAAAGTGGTTCCCTGCACGTCCTGATACAAGAAAAAGGTTGACCACCGACTTATCCACGTATTCGTAAAATTTACCAAATCTTTATGTTCACTCTTAGTCTGGTTCTTGCAAAGGTAAACGTCAAAATGACAAATAATATCGTCTGCCAACATAAGCTTCTTATAAATAAAGGTGTTTAAATGTAAGCGGTTATTCATAACTTTGCGTGTTAAAACTAGATTTTCAGTAATATTAGCATGTTTTAATATAAATAAATGAGTTCAAATAGCTTTAATTTAAATTTAATTGACATGCGTCAGATTAAAAGTAGATTGTTGTATTGTTTCCAAGTTGCTTTCTGAGATAAGTGCAAAACTATGTATGTATTCGAACCATTCAAAAATTATGTTACGGCCTTATCACGTCGTAATAAGAGTATAAGAGTCTGTGTTACATGTTTTTGAAGGGATAGATAAGTCCATATTTTTGCACTAGACTGTATAGATGAGTCATTTGTTTAATGGAACACCACAGAACAATCTAACAGTAAGCGTCATAATGATTTCTTGCCAGGCTATACAATGTCACTATGACGTTTTCTGTGAATAGATTGCAATGGGTCACATGTCACAGAATACCACAGAACATTCTAACAGTAAGTGACATAATGATTTCTTGCCAGGCTATACAATGTCACTATGACGTTTTCTGTGAATAGATTGCAATGGGTCACATGTCACAATACAGCCAGTTCGATAGTACCACTCGGCGAAATTCTATGCACTGAATCCCCTATTCATAAAAGATTGTCCAGGGGCCATCCATAAAGTGCGTCACACCATTTTGACTATTTTAAGCGACCCCCCCCTCCTGTCAACTGTTGGTATGAATTGCTATTTTGTTCTTGTGTCACAAACTGCCTGACCCCATAATATATATGTGTACGTAATTTAAGGATGGTCCCCAAGCTATGTAACGTTAACATTTGTTTCTCTTCATCACTAACATGTGAAATTATCGTGAGACTCGAACATGTCGAGCTAAACTCGATTAAAGACGTGAATTGATGGACACATTACAATATCATTTAATACTCACATCTGCCTTTCAAAGACACAGACAACACAAATATTAGAATAACAATTTGTAACTTTTTATGAATAAGGGGAGTAAGGTTTAGTTCAACATAGTGCTTCCAAGATTTAATTCCAGATATAATTGTTTTACAGAGGTTGTATCGTATCGTATTGATCCTGCGCAAATCTTATACTAATTTGGTCGAATTTCAACCATTTTTCACAACATCAAACATTGAAATTAAACAGAACAAAGTTCAGAATACACCATAACTAAATAAACGCAATATGCAATGGTTTTATAATTTCTAGGTTTACCGTTTTACGTTATTTTCCAAAAGAACAATGTATGGGTTTTAAAATAAGTTCTTGTATATTGAAACTGACATTGGACTATTGAAGTCTAATGAAAGAAAAATGTTTATTGTTATACAGTAAAACAAGACTCTGATCGCAATTAGACCGTAAAAAGTGGGAATCTAATGAGACAGCCACTCTAAATAGGTATGTTATTTAACCTAAAATGCTTGAACACGGTGATTTTGTTTCAAAACTTTTCCTCCACCTTTTTGCTGTCGAGCCCACAATAATGATAACAAGAGGAATATAATTATCATTTGTATTTCCTTCCTAAACTGATGACTATGTTTTGCACCCTATCCTTATTTTAGGTGTTTTCAAAGTACAATTGCTATATCTGTAATAAAATAACCCGTTTTTGAGTCAGAACTCGAAGAATCCATACAGATCGAAGCAGGAAAAAGAAAAGTTTTATAAAAATAGGTGCACACTTTTTTTCTATTTAACCTGCGTCAAGTCAATTCCACTTATTATTATCTGTGGTCGAACCTCAGTTTCTATCACGAGCCTCTTTACTGTATACATTGTGAATTCAAATTAATTAAAAATATTTCAGCATATGACTAAGCAAGTTTGACTGAGCGCCCCTGCAAATGATTTTCAGAATTTTTTGCTTGCGGTCGACCAATGTTGCCATACGAAGCCGCTGTTCAACGACTAAAAATCTCCCCACACCTATCGACGTGGAATCGCCTATAGCCGATCAAAAAACGATTTGTCCGTCCACGCAAATAAAAGCGAAAAAGAAGTTTCCGTTCTTTTTGGCTCTTACTGCGTGAACATACAACGTTTTTATCGGCTAAATCACGCGTCGATAGGTGTGGGTAGACCCTACAGCGCCAAAGGCTTCACCACAACCCGAATTAAACAAAAAATAAAACACTGAAAAGCCAGTACAGTCACCGGCATCAATAAATCTAATAGCATAAAGCGTACATAAATATCTAATACGACTCTATTTCTAGAGCTAGTGGGAAGCGTTTGATATTTTTGCACATCCCGCTCTGGCATATACAGGGGTGGTCAGTCAAGCCGAGTTGCTGAAACATCCCAGATACATTTGTCACCAAAATAAACATTACAAAGTTAAAAACCCCGCCTTACTCGTGTCCGCGTCAGCCATTTTCTCGCACCAGGTCCACTCACAGCCTGCCAGCCAGCTTAGCTCCCGTCGGGGTCGGGCTTGCGGCTCCGACGCAGCTGCTGGAGATAATGCCGCTGGATCGGCTTGTGGAGCGCGAGCTGCGCGAGCGCGTCGTCGATGGAGAACCATTGTCGCTTGCGGCCCATGAGCCGGGCGTCTTCCCATTCCGCCAGCTCCTGGGTGACGGTCATGACGTACACTTCCGTTCGGTGCTTGTGCTCGCGGTTCTGGAAATAATAAAAGAAAATTAAGACGGGCTTTAATAAAACTGCTTTGAAACAATAATTCACTTATTTCGGGATTTTCTCCATCATCTCATCATCAGCTGGAAGACACCGTGTGTGTCGTGTGATGTGCGTGTTCCGGTATATTTGTACACGATGGATGTCTCCAACAATTTGACCGCTATGACTGAGTCACTGGTAATTACTATTTGGTATGTTTCCAAGTATTTGGTGATCTTGACCGCTACGTACTATATGACGCTGACTGTACAGTCAACGTCATAAGTGATCACTTTTGTACCTTGTCGCTTTCAGTCGGTACACAATTTCGTATGGCTTTTCAAACAAGACATTAAAATAACAAGGTACAAAAGTGATCATTTGTTTATGACGTTGACTGTACTAACTTTCCAACAAGTGGTTATTATATTAGATTAGCTTTTGCCCACGGCTCCGCCTGCATGGTATTCGGTTATCGCGCGCTGTTCCCTCGGGAACTGTGCATATATCCGGGATAAAAAGTAGGCTATGTCACTCTCGGGCCCATAAACTATCTCTATGCCAAAAATCACGTCGATCCGTCGCTCCGTTACGGCGTGAAAGACGGACACACACACACACTTCCGCATTTATAATATTAGTATGGATTGTTGCTCTAATTAGACAGTGATAATAGTTTTGTTTAGTCTGTATTTAAAACTAATTGTTTGTTGGATAAATAAGGACTTGGTCGTGTTTTTTTTAAATACTTTAAGTTATCGTTATCGTAGTCTTTTATTAGTTTGACAATGACAAACATTCATTAATTGATGAGGTTGACAAATTATAATAAATTATAAATTGCTAAAAAAGCAAGGGTGAAAGCCACAAAAAAAAAAAACACTGCATTCAAATTGTTTAAATATGGGAAGTACAGTCAAGGTCAAAAATATGTATACACTTTAGTACCTTGTCTATTTTCGTCATATTTGAACTGCCAACTGCCATATTTTATATGAACTATCACAGTGGGTAAAGTGACAAGGTAAGTACTAAAGTGTATACTTACATATTTTTGCCCTTGACTGTGGAAGGTATAATTTTTTATATGCTCAATTTGGATCTCCTGAATTTTAATCATCGGTACACATGTCGCCATGATAATAATCATTCTGTCATACCTACACCAACAGGATAGTTTACCATTTTAAACCGGAAATTAAATTGACTTCCCCATTCGTCTGTATAATTACATAACTTACAAAAACAAATACACTATAAACTGCCATATATAAATATCCAATGTTAACAGAGCCCTGTTTCCAAGCAAAACGTACAACAAACGGTGTAAAAACGCTGAATATTCGCCCGGACATGAAAATGAGGCGGTTGAAACGCTCGCTCCGATGACCCAGCGACATTAAGAGTTCCGTGTGTCACCCATCGGACACGGGGCCCTAAAAACCTCGGCAGTAATTAGAACCGTAACGAACGCCGTCTACAACAAAAGCCCGAGACAAGGTCGGGGTCGATGGCCGCTAACACACCGCTAATCGAATTTTGCAATGAATCACTGAGTCTACAGTCACACAAGCACTCCTTGTATGAATGACCATGACGCACCCTACGAGCCTCCATTTTTGAGACGTCACAGTTTTTTAACCCCTGACGAAAAAAGAGGGGTGTTTAAGTTTGTGGCACAGTAGCTCTTAAACGGGTGGACCGATTTGAATGCGGTTTATTTGATAGCAGGTTTTCTAGCGATGGTTCTTAGACATGTTTCATCAAAATCCGTGTAGCCGTTTTTGAGATATTGAACTTTAAAGTGTGAAAGTCGGGGGTTTTCCAACTTTTTTTGGTTAGGTTTGTATTTTTTATTTCAACTCCAAATTTGTTACTTTTACGGGTGTCCCGTGAAACCATATCGAAAATCCAGCGGTGGTGTAGGGGTTAATAGCACGCATTGCTGAGGACCTGGGTTCGATTCCCAGCGCTGGTCTCTTTTTCTGGTTTTTCTGTGCATCCATGTTTCAGTTCATATTTTCCAAGTTAGTGTTAACTTATGTTGTGACCTAATCACCTTCGGTCTTAATTTTGTTGCACGACCTTACTTTACTCTGAAAGTCAAATGTAATCTCGAACAATAACAAACTATTGCAAATTGTTGTTTCCCCGACTTCCTTGTAACGGAAATGTGCATAATAGTGAAGTTGCTAACAAAGGTTACTTGTTGATTTTGCTATACTTGGGCTTTATTAATAACTAGCTTATGCCCGCAACTTCGTCTGCGCGGATCTAGGTTATCGCGCGGTGGCGCCCTCTACCGGAATAAAAAGTATCCTATGTTGATCCTTGGGACTTAAACTATCTCTATAGGTACCAAATTTCAACAAAATCGGTTCAGCGGTTTCGTCGTGAAAGCGTAACAGACAGACAGACAGACAGACAGAGTTACTTTCACATTTATAATATTAGTATGGATAAGTCCACAATGGCTACTTGGAAATGAACGTATCCTACTAATGTTATAGATGCGAAAGTTTGTGTGTGTGTCTGTGGGTTAGGTTATTCTATAAAAACCTTTAGGCGAGCCAGGACAGATTCGAAGTAAGCCAGTTGAGCATTTTGTCAGTATCTGAGTAAGAGGACTATTTAATCTGGATTCTTGGTAGGTAAGGTTTCTGCAGGGCTACTCCGAAACTCGAAGTTCGTGTTGTGCTGTCCCTCTGACACTTATACTATTTAATACGAGAGCGAGAGGGACGGTACCATACGAACTTCGAGTTTCGAGTTTCCTAGTAGCCCTGTTGGCTCGGCCGACGCGTAACGAACGATGAATTGGACCGATGGGAAAACTTTTTCGCTCTAATTCGTAGATATAAAGCATTGTTTGATATGCTTAAGATTCCTCCAGGTGTGAGTGGACTCTTCTCCGAGTAAACAATAAGACTATTGCTGGAGGGGAGAGGCTACATATAGAGGGAATACTCCAGGCAGATGTTATGCCTGGGGACAGAAACCCCAAGGACACAGTATATATATATGTCAGCTAAAGCAGTATGGAAGCTACGAACAAATCGATCAAAACGAACACTCACACAGACGCGCGCTCTAAACGGCCTCTGAGGGGGTCTTGCGGTACTGCAGAGGCCGTTTACAGCGCGCGTCTGTGTGAGTGTGTTCGTTTCGATCGCAGCTTCATAGCTTCCATACTACTTTAGCTTATATATATACTGTACTATGCCAAGGCCGAGCGGCGGAAGTTGAATATAAGCATCCGAGTTGAGAAACTTTGATAGTGCTATGTAAGATTCGGTCTGAGTTTTCTTTCTATATTTGCTCACTAGATGGCGCTAGAAGTCACTACATTGCAATGTGGTGTAGTGTCAACAACACAGGTTCTATTACAAGTTGGGTATGAAGGAGAGAACCCTTTCTTCTTGGTAAACAGCAGGGCTACTACGAAACCCGAAGTTCGTGTGGTGCGGTCTTTCTCGCTCTCGTATTAAACAGTATGTGCCAGAGGGACCGCACGACACTAACTTCGAGTTTCGAGTTTCGTAGTAGCCCTGCAGTAATTCCATTAAATAATTGATTGGATCAGGCGTTACTTTGCAGAGGTCCATATCAATATCCATATCCTTATCCAATGTGTTTCATACAGGGTGTCCCAAAAGTACCACGTCACAGTGACAGCAGAGGTAGGCCAGCTCAAGACGCACCTTACCAACCTAACATGACCCCAGTAAAAGTTGCACGGTTTTCGAGTTATTACCGAAATAAAGATTTTTGGGGATACTCGCCTTTGTCTTGACATTTTTAGTACCAGCATCGGCTTGAAAAGCTTTTAATAACAGTTTTTTATGTGTATCGAATCTTGAATAGTTACTTCAGAAGTGCAGTGTGTTATTTTGTCAGTATCTTCCCTAAAATGCTGAAAACAACTTCATTAATCTTAATTTAAGTTGTTTCAAAAACATGAATTTCAAGTTTAACCATCTGCCATGAAAAAAAATTACTAGAAATGAAACAAATAAATAACGTAAATAAATTAGGCATGTTATGCAGATTTAGAAATAGTATAACACATGTACCTTACTTCAAGAACATTAGGCATTCTTATCACTTTGCTGATACCGCAAGCCGTCACTGTTAAGTAAAAACATGTTACATTACTAATTTATTGAATCAGGCGTTACTTTGCCGAGGTCCATATTAATGAATTAAAACAATCACCTACTTTGCTCACCCGCGACCTTATGATCGCTACGTTTATACTAGAAATGTGTGTTCATTCAGTTCCTCCTCCTCCACACTGCAAAAGTACAGGGCAGTTCGAAGGACTCGCGCTGCTAGGTAGACTTAACACCCCACACTTCAGTCTACTTGTAAACTCGTGACCACGGCCACTGTAATGTTGTCGAAATGACGAGGTAAATATTACTCGTGTGTGTTAGCATGATAAGTCCCGTTGGTGGTATTTTGACTACGAATGAAAATCACGAAAGTTTAAAACGATAGATAATATTATTTGGTTAACGCTATAATCTGGACATCTTTAAGGTCAAAGTGTACGGACCTTGGATGGATTGGTCAACTGGGACCAATTTTATGGCCACCGCGTTCCCCGGATCTAAACTCTCTAGATTTTTTTTATTGGGGATGTTTAAAATACAAAGTTTACATGAAATCAATACGCTCTGAAGAAGAATTGCGGCAACGAGTATTCGACGCGGTCCGTACCATATCGGAAGTAGGTTTACGAAAATTGAGCCGTATTAAACGATGTTCTTTGTGCATCAGAGCCCATGGGAGACAATTTGAACATTTTATGTGAACTAAATTTATTCCAATAAATGAATGAAAGATAAACATGTTTTTAACCACCCACGCAAAAAGAAGGGTGTTATAAGTTTGACCGCTATGTCTGTCTATCTGTGGCACAGTACCTCTTAAACGATTGAATCGATTTGAATGCGTTTTTTTTAATTGAAAGCAGGTTTTCTAGCAATTGTTCTTAGATGTTTCTATCAAAATTGGTTCAGCCGTTTTTGAGATATTGAACTTTGAAGTGACAATATTGGGGGTTGCAAAAACTTTTTGTTGGTTAGACCATTAATTGACATTTTTAACCCCCGACGCAAAAAGAGGGATGCTGTAAGTTTGACCGGTATGTGTGTCTGTCTGTCTGTGTGTCTGCCTGTGCCACTGTAGCTCTTAAACGCGTAAATCGATTTGAATGCGTTTTTTTATTATTTGAAAGCAGGTTATATCCGGTTCTTTATGATCCAGTCCTAGCCTTGAAAAGGGAGACAAACATTAATATTTAGCCTTCGTGCATTTGGTAAAATAATTGTATCAGATATTAGATGAGCCATCGCTTTACACAGCATTTTTGTACCACTTAGCAGGGACTGCTACCGGAGTTCCAGTTTTAAGTTGGTTCGATAGGGCTTCGCTAAAGTGATAAGAATGTCTAATGTTCTTGGAGTAAGATACATGTGTGATACCATTTCTAAATCTGCATAACATGCCTAATTTATTTACGTTATTTATTTGTTTCGTTTTTAGTATTTTTTTTTCATGGCAGATGGTTAAACTTGAAATTCATGTTTTTGAAACAACTTAAATTAAGATTAATGAAGTTGTTTTCAGCATTTTAGGGAAGATACTGACAAAATAACACACTGCACTTCTGAAGTAACTATTCAGGATTCGATACACATAAAAAACTGTTATTAAGAGCTTTCCAAGCCGATGCTGGTACTAAAAATGTCAAGACAAAGGGGAGTATCCCCAAAAATCGTTATTTCGGTAATAACTCGAAAACCGTGCAACTTTTACTGGGGTCATGTTAGGTTGGTTAGGTGCGTCTTGAGCTGGCCTACCTCTGCTGTCACTGTGACGTGGTACTTTTGGGACACCCTGTATTTTATCCCTGTAAGACTCATGTCAAATTTTGATTCAAGAATTTGGAGCTTATGTACTTCAGCTATATTATAGTTTTCATACACTGGGCTTTACAAGACGAGAAACATTTTCAACAGATGTTTCAAGATGGGTGAACAGCCGCAAACATGATAAATGCCAAACATGACGTCACAAGGAGCATGCATTCCATTACAAAGACACTGCTAATTATTCCTGCCATCTCACCAAGGTTTCTTTACAAAAACATAAATAAATAATGAATTTCATCACATCGTCACGTTTGTTTACACCTTTACAATACATATCGTCCATGTACTTTCTCAACCTCTTTGTATACAATAAATCAACTCTATCATACTTAACACATAGAAGATTCTAAAGCAATTTAATTTGGCCAGATACAAGGTTGAGAAAGTAAGCACAAGTAAGTAAGTGGTTTCGGCACAAGAGAGTGTAACATGTATCTGAGGCCCCCCATGAGGCTGGCATAGTCACATTTAGTGTACTAAAGCCTCGTTAAAATATAAGATTAAAAAAAAAAAAGCAATTTAATTTGGCCAGATACAAGGTTGAGAAAGTAAGCATGTAAGCTGTCAATATGTAAAACCAGGGACGGATTAGCCATTACATTTGGCGGAGTAGACATACTACCTAGGGGCCCCGCAAGAAATTGAAAATGATTCATGTCTTTACTATAGGCCACAGGCTTCCTCTCATAATGAGAGGGCTTGGGCCATGGTTTCCACGGACCCAGTGCAGACTGGGAACTTCACATGCACCATTGAATTTCTTTGCTGGTGTATGCAGATTTCCTCAAGATATCTTCCATTTTAGCATGAAATAACAAGTATTTGCTTGAAAACTTTAGCGTTTGTAAATTTATAATATGAGCATAGAATAAGTACAAGTATGAGGTATGAGTGTGATTACGATATTTGCTATTATATCTATGGCTTTGAACATTTTCCTGCCGAAACTCAAATGATTTTGATCACATATTGATCTATTGAAACAGGTAATAATTAAGGAAAATTGATGTGCAGGTTTTTTAGATAGCTTATATATTTCATATATAAGCCTGTTTTAGGTGTCAAAGAATTAAGATTATTTTAAATTGAATTTTTTATAACCATTGCCTACAATTGTTGATTTTGTCCCAAGTATGTTTTAATGAAATCAGAGTGAGCAATTACTTAATTAGCATTTAATAACCTCATTCTTTCCAGATCGTTAACTATTGTTAATGATTATTTAATGACTACATGTCAATTAAATTAATTAAACTTTTACAATCATGTTTTAGAATGATTATTGTAAGAAATCCATACTTTCTAATATTATAAATGTGAATATAAATGTTTCTTTGTTACCTCTTCATGCTCAAACTGCTAAACTGATTTAGATAAAATTTGGTACAGAGATAGTTTGAGATCCTGGGAAGGACATAGGATAGTTTTTATCCCGGAAAATTGTATAGTTTTGTGGGATAGTGATAAACAAATTCATAGGTAGTACAGTCATCAGCACCAATATCTGACACAACAAATGTGCAAAAATATCTGATATGAGTGCCTACAACTCTATTTTTAGGGCCGGAAGGATGTGTCAGATATTTTGGCATGCTCCGCTGCGGCAGATACTTGTGTGGAAAGCACAAGACCGGTCTGAGTCGGCCTAGGGGAGGCCTATGTCCAGCAGTGGACGTCTTTCAGCTGACATGATGATGATGATTTAATCCATTCAGTTTCAAAGTTCAGCTGCCATATTCGACAAATTTACTAATATAATGATGTCAGTAGTTCGTCAAAGTACTTTGACACTAGCCTAACTAGCTAATCAGGTTGCCTAAGTCCCATTATGTCCATGACCAAACCTAGGGTGCAAGCCACATACCCGCTCAATAGATATGTTGGTTAGTGTATGTAGATTATTAAGGATGCTTACATTATTTATTTTCTTCACTTCGACTCAGTCATGTGAATTAATACTTTTGATATTTTGCATATTATTGCAACATATTTCAAAATGATGTAATGAACAATTTGTTCTTTATGAAGTACATTTGGCTCAGGGGTAGGAGTATATGTAGGTTGCTGAGCCATAGGCAGTTAGAAATTGCTATAAAAGACTAAATTAAATATTTTCAAGCAGCTGACACCAGTTCAATGTTCGTTTTCAGAAATTTGACATTATTTCATAAAATCTGTAGAGGTTTGCGTCTTAGGAAGAGAATATAAACTTTATTAGGTACTTTAGGAGTGCAAAAGTATGTGTTGATTGGGAATCTGTTACAACATACAAGATCTAGGACATACTTTTCACAGATTGCACACAATAATTACTTTTATTAAAAATGCTATTTGAGAAGTCTTTGAGATAAGCATGATCCCATCTGTCTACAGTTAATAAAAGTACGATATCAAAAACTTCGTAATAAAAGGTGTTCCAAGCATATGTTATGTTTTATGTTTACGTCGCGTCAGAAGGACACATACCTCGAAGACGCCGAGGCAGCGGCCGAGCTTGCCGATGACGCCGGCCTCCTCCAGCACCTCCCGCATCGCCGTCACCGAGGGCTCCTCCTCGGGCTCCACGCCGCCGCCCGGCACGATCCAATTATCCGGTCGCCGGGAAGATGTCACTAACAACACCTGCCCGAACACAAAATCATTATCTCACACGGTCAGAGAAGCAACGAACGGCCGCAGAAACCAACAGTTGTGATGCTAACCTCCGTTTCGGCGTCCGATCGCACGCATATACAAGCTGCACGGCGTCTGAACCCTTCTTCGTCGTAGATCCGGATTGAGTTGGGCTTCTCCTTCACCATTTCGAGTAAACACGTAAACGCGAACGAAACAGACGATCACGAACGAAAAACGGACATCAAATATAAAGTAAATTATCAACCGAACGAATATTTTAGTGATCAACAAACGCCATAACTGAGGTATCCTGTGATAAACGTATCCATTTTCGACTAATTGATGAGTTACACAACGTACATGTAAAATGAAACTATAATAACGATAACACTACAATTAGAGCAATATTTCAGCTATAACTAGCTCTTGATCGCGTATTTCGAGCCCATGTTGAATGGTGCCTGACGTTTTCTTTGCGAAAATCGAAATAGGTTTTGGAAAGCAAAAGCAAGGGACTATCAGCTGACAGCCGGAAGAAGGAAACAAGATTGCCATGCCACGCCGTGGCTACTTATAATGTTGCTAGCTGAGAACGAAATGACAATTCGATAAACCGATAAACCGTATCTTCGTAGCTTACAAAAAAAAATTGTAATCATTTTTTGAATATTAAATAAAAGTTGGACAGTAAGAATTACTGTACTTTATAAAAAATAATAATTAATGGCACTATGTTGGCTAACATGGCAAAAATATCAATGAAATTCAAGCTACAGAACAGAATGACGCCGTGGCTTCCACATCAAACCTTAAATTGTCTATACTTTTTTTTTTTTGACTTTTGACAGTGAATGCAGTTATTTTAAAATTTTGATTTGTTTGTTGGTTTGTGTCTAATTAATTTTGTTTAAGTTTTTTTTTCAGGTCAGTAATGGGTAAGTAACATTATTTTCTAATACCCTTCCTTCGCTTTTTCATGAGTTTCTCATTAGAACGAGATTTAGAACCAAGATTTGTGATGTCTATTTGGTTTGGTAATTGGGTTTCTTTGGTTTTCAGATAGAAGCTTCGACTTAGTTGCTTTGTTGAAGCAGCAACCAACGAAGACCCACAAAGTTAAGCCGTCGCAGTTTGTGAGCGTGGCTGGAGGGGTACTGTCTAACATTTAATTAGTGAATAGTTTTGTAGTCCGCAGTGTACTTTTTAAAATGCATGCGGTAGGTGAACGACGCCTGTGTACTAGGTGCCCGAATTATGAGTGTTAAGTGTAGCAATCTCAGTTCAGTTCCTCATTGATAACAGAAAGATTTGGTGCTACATCTACTTTATAGCTTAGCTAGAACAGAAAAAAAAATCAAAACAACACATAATTCAGGTACCATCATACATTTCTTAAGAATACGGTTACTATTTGTAATAATAGTATGAATTTGAATTGCAGGTCCAAAAGCGGCTGGAGACCAATATAAAGAATAGAAAAAGCAGTCGCCTGTCAATTTTTGACAGAATACGGAACATACCCAAAGAGAGTCCGCGGCCACCTCCAATATCTGAGGCCCAATTAAAAGGGGAGTACAGGAAACAGCAGTTAGAAAAATGGAAGGAGGAGAAAGACAAGAAGAAAAAGGCAGCAGCTGCACAGAAGAAAAAACCTTTTGTAGCTGGGGTTTCACACCGAAATACGTTTGGACCTCCTCCACCGCCAAGACCTATGCCAAGTACTTCTGGTCGTATCACAAGGTCCCAAGCCTCGAGGCAACGTAGTGAGCAAGCCAAGCAACCCCAGTCTTTTGCACCCAGTAATGCTGCATTTAAACCACCACAGTTTAAAAACACAAAGGTTCCCACTCTGGCGCCTGTAGCAAAAAAAAAGACCAACAATAAAACTAAACCAGCCATGACTTTTGAGCCGGTTTTGCCAAAAACTACCCAAAACTCAAGAGCAACACGATCCAAAACAGTATTAAACAAGCCAAACTTACAAACAAACAAACCAGACAAAGTGACTTTAAAACCAAATGAAAAGACCAAAGGAAAGCTCAAAAATCCATCTCCTAAACTAAGAAAATCAATCACAAGATCTATCGAATCCGCTAAATCCTCTGATTCAGGAATGACATCATCATCATCAGTGTCCTTAGAAATGAGTACACCTAAGAATGTTCCAAGAAGCGAGTCCAGTTCAGAGGAGAAGCTCCGGTCCCCTAAGTCTGCAGCATCTTTGACACCGGAGCAGATCATTGAAGAGGCCAAGAATATTAGTCCGTGCGTCACAATGTCCCGAGGGAAGGATAACGCCAGGAGAGAGATGAAGAAGAAGCTGGCTGAAGGTTTGATTTATTCAATTTAATCACCCCTCGGGTGAAGTACCAAGAAAGCTAAGTTGCGTGTTAGAGGTCTTGGTACTTCACAGTCGCTACCTATTATTTTGAGAAGAGGCTTGCATAATTAAGTCCGGCAGTTAAATGAAATTTGTGGTGAAGGAAACCTACACAAACCTATTAAGCAATTCAATGTTGTGTGTAAAGTTTCTATCCCAATCTGCACTGGGCCTATGTGGCAACTACGGTCCAGCTCTCATTGTGAGAGGTCTGTGCCCATCAGTGGGACATATATAGGCTAGGATGATAACTTATAAGGGTGAATTTACGAGCATCTCAACTGTTGGCAGCCATAACAAACAATTGAAACCGGCAGACCGAGAGGGACACAGCGATCTGTTAGAATGGGATATCCATACCACCATCTTACTCTAACAGACAGTTATGTCCCTCTCGGTCCACCGGACCATTCAATTGTCTGTTATGGCTATAAAATCTTAATCAGAGGACTGACAGTAGTTGAAACACCCATGGAATCATCCATAAACAAACTTTTGAGTATCTCTTTTTATTTTATTACAATGGCGTTTTTTTACTTACAGGGATGTTGGATGAGGACAATAGCAACATGGACAGCGTGAATCATTTCCGGAGGCAGTTGGACTCGGAGATCTCTCGTATCACGGGCATATGTGAAGAGTGGGACAAGATTTTTGCACAGACCGTCTTGCCCGAACCTGTTCAGGTAATATAACTAGCCTCTACCCATGTGATTTTTTTTATATGATAGAGAGACAAGCAGGTAGATCACCTGATGGAAAGCAACCACTGCTGCTCATAGACACTAGGGCTTGCATCCGGTACTGGATAAAGTCAAAGTCAAAGTCAAAATTTCTTTATTCAATTTAGGCTATAACAAGCACTTATGAACGTCAAAAAATGGTATCTGGATGGTATTGATCTGTTTAATGGAAGTGTAAATGTGATTCTGAGTCATTCACTTTCAGAGGAAGTGATGCAGATTTACAGGTTCATCAGACGGGCCTTTGCATCCAGAGACTAGGTTTCGGCACAAGAGAGTGTAACATGTATCTGAGGCCCCCCATGAGGCTGGCATAGTCACATTTAGTGTACTAAAGCCTCGTTAAAATATAAGATTAAAAAAAAAAAAAAACTACCACTGGTTTGGAAAAAACCTCTGTTTAGAAGAATTCGGCAAGAAACTCAAAGAGGTATTTCTTTTTTAAAACAGATTTACAATATTTATAAATGATTATCTATATACTATACATTACAAGTATTTAACACAATTTTATTTTTAACACAGTAGGTTCGTTATTTGAAGGGATTGCTAATGGGGATCGGAATTATTTCCGAATATCCCTGTTCATGATATAATCATTGACTTTATAATTTGTGTTATATAATTGTAACTGGTTCCCCGCGTTACAGCCAAAGCGTAGTGGTAATTGTTGTCATAATGAAACACTTGTGTCCTCAGGAGCTGGTGCTGACGGCGGTGGGGCAGGCGCGGCTGCTGATGTCGCAGAAGATGCAGCAGTTCGCGGGGCTGGTGGAGCGCTGCGCGCGGCCCGCGCCCGGCGCCGCGCTCGTCACGCCCGCCGACCTCGCGGGCTTCTGGGACATGCTCTTCATGCAGGTACAGTCATCATCATCATGTCAGCCGAAAGACGTCCACTGCTGCACATAGGCCTCCCCCAAGGCTCTCCACTCAGACCGGTCTTGTGCTTTTCGCATCCACCGCGATCCCGCGATCCTAGCCAGGTCGTCGCTCCATCTTGTTGGAGGCCTACCGCCAGCTCGTCTCCCGGTCCGCGGACGCCATTCGAGAACCTTTTGACCCCGTCGGCCATCGGTCTATGGAGAAGGCCTATGTCCAACAGTGAACGGTCAACAGCTGATATGACAATGATGACAACAGCTTAAGTTATATACCGGTTTAACAGGTGGAGAACGTAGACATCCGCTTCAAGAAGTTGCAAGAGCTGCGCGCGCGCGAGTGGGCGGAGGAGCCCCCGGCCCCGCCCCCGCGGCGCCCCACCCCCGCCCCGCGCGCCGCCCGCCCCAAGCCCAGCGCGCCCGGCGGGCCCAGCCGCCTCAGGGACATGATCGCTGGTAAATCTCAAGACCCATTCACCTCTTGAATGTAGTTATTGTATACCTATAGGCAAACCGCGTAACTGAGTCCTCGCCTGCGCGGTACAGAGGCGCGGGGGTAGGACGACAAAGGGGACTGAAGGAGGTGCGGGCGGCAGGCGCTTTTTGGCACAGCTATTCACGCTCGCCGCCCGCACCTCCTACAGTCCCCTTTGTCGTCCTACCCCCGCGCCTCTGTACCGCGCAGGCGAGGACTCAGTTAAGCGGTTTGCCTATAGTTTCATCTTAGTTGAGGTCACGCACACAACAACATTGTCGTGTAATGACAGCGAGATTTTGAAATTGCTGTTCCTTTATTGTACCGATAGCAAGCTCAACAGCGAATTGAAAGATAAACCAAAAAGTTTCTTTAACCTCTTTTGTTATGAATTATATAGAGCATTTCGTCGACTTTAAATAAAACAGAAAATGCAACATTTTGATTAATTTTATTTACTAATTCAAATAAAGGTCACATTTGCGTAGGTAGGTACATGAATATAATATTAATCGTAGAAACGAAAGATAATAAGTAGTAAGTTGCATTGTCTTTATTTATGTAGCTATTAAAGTTGTATTCACATATAAGCGTATAAGCGTTTTTGTTTACATTCACTCACTAATTTCATTCATTTACTTTTTTGCAATGAGTACTTCATTTAGCTTTGTGTGTAATCATTCACCTCAACTAAAGTGGAATTATCTATACGACCTGGGGTCGTATTGCCTAATGTTTCTCAGGCTCGCGATCGCAATCAAATGACATATTTCGCATACAAAAACTGTCATTTGATTGCGATCGCGAGTGTCAGAAACATTAAGCAATACGGCCTCTGGTTAATGCTGGACCGATTTTGTACGACCTGATATTCAAACACATGTCGCTTGGAATACGGGTCGAGCTTAATCACTCTGTACCGATAATGTTCAAGGTGCTATTGGACAACCTGATATTGTACGACCTAATAATCGGAGCACACTTTTGACAGCAAGCAATCAATTCCCAGTAGATCTATAGTTAAATTATAACACACTTTAATGGTAACTGCCTAACTGAACTGCCATAATCAGATTCTACCTTTAGTAAAACTACCTTGAGATCACTAACAAGCTCAAACACGACTGGTTGACCTCATTATGTCTTGAAGTCGAAATTTTCAAAACAAACAGTTTACCTTTTAGAGGGGGGGGGGGGGGGGGACAGATGCTCCAATTTCAAAAATATGAAATTTAAACTTCCATTTCGTTAACGAATCCCTGTACCCTGTATCGGAAAGTCGTCTTCGCGACCGTTTGATTTTAAAAGACTAATCCAATGATGCCCCACATTAAGCCTGGATGAAAAAAAAAATCCTTAGAAACCATTACGGGAGGGGTACCCAAAAAAAATTTTTTTAGAAAGAATGTAAGAAAGATTTTTTTGGTTCCATCAGTACCACTACCGTACAGTAATAAGATTATACACTAAAACTAACAATAAAAACTAAATTACACATTTTTTTTATCACCTTGTTGGTATAGTCCTTGTTGAGTTTTTTGCTGAATTCTTCTTTCAACAGAGGTTTTTCCAAACCAGTGGTAGATTTTTTTTTCATTCATAAGTGCTTGTTATAGCCTAAATTGATTTAAGATATTTTGACTTTGACTGAGTCGTTAAATGTATCTGTGGAAAATTACAGCTTTCTAGTACTAATAATACTCTAATGTAAGTGATGTATGCCACGAACGGACAGATATGGCGAAACTATAAAAGTGGTCGTGTTTTTGGCATTTTGGCTATGGAACCCTAAAACATTATTTCTTGCTCTTTCCAGCCGCAAGAAAAGCCAAGAAGGATCAAGAGTCTCAGTCCTCCGAGAACTCAGAGTCGGAGAAGTCCGAGACTCCGCCGGAGAGCAAGACCTTCGACGCTGGCTTCTTCAGCGTGTCCTCGCCTCTCAAGAAGCAGGGCTCGGGGCCCGCCACGCCCGCCAACAAGTCCAGTCTGCTGAAGAGTGTGCTGTCCAGCGAGGCTAGGAAGGCTTCTGCTTCTAAGGTCCGTTCTTACTCTGTAAATATATTGTCATCATTATCCCAGCCTATGGGCATTTTCTAAGCCTTTGATTCGGTCGAAACGTGGGCGGTGCTGGAGTCCCTCCAACGATGCCGTATTGACTATCGATATATAGAGGTGCTGAAGTGTTTGTACCAAAACGCCACTATGTCGGTCCGAGTACAGGAAGAGAGTTCGAAGGCGATTCCCTTGAAAAGAGGCGTAAGACAGGGAGATGTCATATCTCCGCAACTGTTTACTGCCGCTTTGGAAGACGCCTTCAAGCTTCTGGAATGGAAAGGACTAGGCATCAATATCAACGGCGAATACATCACTCACCTTCGGTTTGCCGACGATATCGTGGTCATAGCAAATTCGATGGAGGAACTCAGCACGATGCTCGAAGGCCTCAATCGAGTCTCCCAATGGGTGGGCCTCAAAATGAACAGGGACAAGACAAAGGTCATGTCGAATGTCCATGTGTTGCCTACCCCTGTTTTGGTAGAGAATTCGGTTCTTGAAGTTGTTGACGCGTATGTATACCTAGGACAAACCGTCCAATTAGGTAAGTTCAACTTCGAGAAGGAGGTCAATCGTCGAATCCAACTCGGATGGGCAGCGTTTGGGAAACTCCGCTATGTCTTTTCGTTAAAAATTCCTCAGTGCCTTAAGACGAAAGTCTTTAACCAATGTGTGTTGCCAGTGATGACATATGGATCCGAGACATGGTGCTTTACTGTAAGCCTTATAAATAGGCTCAGAGTTGCTCACCGAGCTATGGAGAGAGCTATGCTTGGGGTTTCTCTATGGGATCGAATCAGAAATGAGGAGATACGTAGAAGAACAAGGGTCACCGACATAGCCAAGCGGATTAGCTCGTTGAAGTGGCAATGGGCGGGCCATATAGCACGGAGAGCAGATGGCCGTTGGAGCCGAAAAGTTCTCGAGTGGAGGCAGCGGATCGGCAAGCGCAGCGTAGGACGTCCACCAACGAAATGGACGGATGACCTGGTTAAAGCCGCGGGTTCACGGTGAATGCAGGCCGCTGCTAACCGAAGCAACTGGAGGACTATGGGGGAGGCCTATGTATGTGTATTACGTCCTACGGCTGAGATGATGATGATGATGGGCATTTTCACTAAAACATGTACCTAGCAACAGCATAGTTATAATGTCAGTTTTGTGACGTTTTATTCCATATTAACTGTTGGGGAAAATCGTCACAAAACTGACAACTTTTAACTTTACGCCGTGGCTTGGTACATGTTTTAAATTTAAAAAAAAATCCCCCAACACAGGGTGGAAAGTTGAGATGGGGCAGCAATGCTGGGTTAAGACGCTAACTTTAGTTGAAATGTATGTACATATTTCACACGAAAACACAAGCTGAAACATGGATGCGAACTCAGGTCATCAGCAATCCGTGCCGCGTGCTATTACTCTACACCACGACTGGTCAACCAGTGATCAGTGGTGGTGTAGGGTGGTGTATCTCCAGATAAGCATACAAACAAATAAGCGCAGTTTACCTTTTCTGCGTATTGATATCTATAATAAAGTAGTTTTGTTACATTTTCAGACATCAACTTCCTTCGCCATGCTGCGAGCGTCGTTGATGAGCAAGAACGTCGATATTGATGGGGTCTCTCCTTTCATGGTGTGTATTTTTAGGGATCCTTACTTTACTTGGTAAAAACGGAACCCTTATATCACTTTGTCATCTGTTTGTCCATGTCACTGAAAAGGTTTATTAGGAACGCTTGGATGGAGGTATCAACTTGGCTTTTAATACAAAGTCCTCTGCTACCCCTTAACTCTTAATAAGGCCCCATTTACTGGAGCATACTATCACAGCCCACTTGTTCTGAGACGAGGCCTGTGCCCAGCAGGGGGATGTATAAGAGTTTGGATGGATACCTAACTATCACTACCTTAACACTATTCTGTATTGCTGAAGCGTTTCGTACTCAATCAGAGGTTCATCTTCAGAGCAACACAATCGTCCATCATGCTACCAGATGTTAGACTAAAGCCGGGTACTCATTAGCGAGCTGTAACCGTAACCGTTGCATGCACTGTAACCAAAAAACATAGTGTGTACGTGGTTCGCGAACCTGCTGCAGGTTCGCGAACCACGTACACACTATGTTTTTTGGTTACAGTGCATGCAACGGTTACGGTTACAGCTCGCTAATGAGTACCCGGCTTAACAAACCAAAATATAAGGTCGCGGGTGAGCAAAATAATTCTTAAAGTTCAAAGTAATTGTGTTTATTTAATTGATATGGATCTCCGCAAACTAACACCTGATTCAATAAATTAATTCATCATCATCATGTCAGCCTAAAGATGTCCACTGCTGGACATAGGCCTCCGCAAGGCACTCAGACCAGTCTTGTGCTTTTCCCATCCACCGCGATCCCGCGATCTTAACCTGATCGTCGCTCCATCTTGTTGGAGGCCTACCGACAACTCGTCTCCCGGTCCGCGGACGCCATTCGGGAACCTTTTGACCCCATCGGCCATCAGTCCTGCGAGCAATGTGCCCCGCCCACTGCCACTTCAGTTTCTTCTTCTTTTTTAAAATATGGCTTCTGTCCTAATTAATAAGACAATTTCGCCAGTGTCTAAGTATTCTCTTTCGAGAGGCAACGTTGTACGGTGATTGTAGTTTTTGTAACTTGATAGTACAATTCCAGAAACCACGTGGAAACAACTTGCGCATTAAAAAAATGTCAAGCACGAGAGCAGTATAGAATTTTGTGATCACTGTTCACTGTTAAGGTTAATCGCCGCATAAAACACTATCAAAATTATACTTCAACTAGCCAAAGAAACAGAAATAGCAAAATTATATATTGTCCACAGGCGCCATGTTCGAATGCCACAAATCGAATCCCACTTCAGTTTCGCAATTCTTCGGGCTATGTCAGTAACCTTAGTTCTACTGCGGAATTAATTAATACCACGTAATTTCCCACAGCAAACTCCAACCATGACACCGGTGAACCTCTTCGCCACTCCAGCCCGCAGCATCCTCAAGCAGCACCCAATCAGCTCTAAGAAGCCTGAGAAGTTTAAGATGGTGCTGTTCCACGAAGAGGCAGAGGGTAGTTCCCCCACGTCTTACACGAGCTGCGGGAATGAGGAGATCCAAGAGGTTGGGGCTAAGGAAGAGGCTAAAGAGGTTAAGGAGGAGAAAGAGAATAGACCGGCGTCCAGAAGGCGGTCTAGGTGAGTCTTTATAACATTTCGTCACTACTTTGAAAAAAAAAACAATCTTAATTTGATTGCTTAATAACGATATCTCTTGTCCGGGTGAAAGGTTAGTTCCAATGGAATACCGAAAGTTTCTCGATGAGGGCTACGGTATAGACGTCGCTAGCGTCACTGCTTAAGTGGCTATATAAGAAACAAACAAGCTGAGATATGTAGTGCATAGGGGAAATTCGTGTCTGTACCGTTGTCCAGCAGTGGTGTAGCGGTATAGCACGCGGCACGGAATGCCGAGGACCTGGGTTCGATTACCAGTGCTAGTCTTATTTTTCTGGTTTTTCTGTGCATCTATATTTCAGTTAGTATTTTCAAATCAATAAGTCAACAAATTTGGCCCTTAAAACAATGTTCGTAAAGTTCACTGTGAAGCATCTTCGATTTTGAGATACCAGCTTTTTTCAAAGTAGTGACGATTTATAATGGGTCAGTGAACTTTTAGTGTACCTTGTTGCCATGGTGACGTCCCCTGAGTTACTATATTAAATGGCTGTTTCACCATCCATTAATTAGTGTTAACTGACGGTTAAATGTGATGACGTCTCTATTTGTTTTGTTCGAATAGACGGAGACGGCATCACATTTAACCGTCAGTTAACACTAATCAATGGATGGTGAAACAGCCCCTAAGTCTGTAGACATAACATTATGCATGGGTGCCATACAATCTTCATACTACGTAAATACAAGTAAGTACGTATTATATGGTATTATTGTATAAATCCCATGGATGGAAATTTAGTAAAAATTCTATTTAGACAGCATCACATTTAACCGTCAGTTAACACTAATCAATAGATGATAAAACATCTTCTAAAAGTATGATTTTATGGTATACAAATCTACTAAAAGTTTGAGTTGTGACAGTTTTAAGGTAATGAGGGTTTTTACAGAGGCGAAATATCGCTAGATGGCGTTAGTATCGTGAGGTCCGTTTGACGTTTGCTTGCGATTGGCTCATTTAGTTTTTTGACCAATCACGAGCAAGCGTCAAACGGACCTCACGATACAACGCCATCTAGCGATATTTTGTCTCTGTGAAAACCCTCATTCCTTCATGGCTCGTCTCCTAAGCATAACTATACCGTCCGCCGCCTAACTTTGCCCAAAAGTTCATTGCCATGACTAGTACCAGAAAAACTATAAAGGTAATAACCTACCTTAAAGGTAAAGGTTAAGCGATTCGAACACAATTCGGGAGTAACGTAAAGACGTCGCATAAAAAATGTATCTCAAACATGCGTCAAAACTGAGTAATAAGTAATGAACTTTTAGGCAGATTTATATGGCGCGTGGTATAATAGTTATACTCTTAAAAACATACTTGAAAAAAAAAACTTGAAATCCTCAGGTTGTCCCGTCAGAACGCAGAGGACAAGTCGAGTCCTGTGATGACTCGCAGCCGCCGCAAGAGCGCACAGACACCGCTCCTCCCCACGGACACGAACACAAACACGGACACAGACACGGACACACGGACACGCCGCAAGCCCGATCCCCAGGAAACCCCCAAGAGGTCCTCACGACGACGGAAGAGCACTGCTGTTGTGTAGATAAGTACACTGTTTGGAATTGAAGATAAGTTCTTACACGCTTGCTTAGGCTTGATGAGCGGTAATAGTGTATATAAATCTAAATAAATAGGTAATATAAATGCCTGAAGGTATGGTAACGGAATTAAGTGTCTCTTCGTTAAAATCTTATGCTTAGGGCAGGGGAGGGCAGCCGCCCCTCCCTGGAAATTGTATGTTCTACAATATATTATGCCCCGTTTACCTATGAAGCAGGATCCCTTGCGGGTGTTTGCCCTACACACTACATATACCTTGTGTTTCATGTAGGTGTCTTTGTGTATTGTGTATGACAAAAATAGCTCAGGCGATCTGACCTAAAAAAATCTAACTTGCCCCCCCACCTCTAGGCCGGAAGTTGGGTACGCCCCTGAACCAATGGTATACGTTCGATTAGAGTTAGTCTGTCGAGCGAGGGTCGGTCCCTCGCCCTGACATTTTTTTTTCCAGTATGTTCTAGCTACAGTGCATTTAAATAAATACAAAAACAAGGCCGTTCAGTCTATTACCTCCTGAAACATACTGGATTAATTTTAAAACACGGGAAATGTATAGAGCCCAAGGGTATATACGTGGCCTTGGTAACACTTGTGCTCTTAGAAGGTGTAAGCATTTATATTACCTATTTAGTTAGATTTCTGTTAATAATTTCCATGTAGGTAATTTGCGCGATCGTAACGGCAATGTTGATTTTGCCAAAAATATAGTTAATTTAGATTCTACAGTGAAACGTTTAGGCTTGTACCTCGTTGATAGTTTGGTGATAGCTTTACTCTGATTCTATACTGTTTAATTATGTTTGATTTGTAGTTTTTGTACGAATTGTAAACGGAAATATTTCATTATCATGTAAGTTTTTAAGAGAGTGAATACTTTGTTAGAAAAAACTTTTTTTTCACTTTACAGTGCTACTGTGTACTAGATTATGTCTGATTGTTTAGAATGATGATATCACATAATGGCGAGAGTATCGTTTCGCATAGCAGCGAAACTGGCTAGAATAATTGTATAAGAACTGTCAAAAAACAAGAGGCAATAGAAAGATTTTATATTCGACTTTAGAATTTCGCGTCAAATCAAAAGCTGGCGTAATTCAAAAATTGGGGGTTTTTGAGTTAAGTATACAGAAAAATGGAGAAAAAAGTGCTCGATTTTTGTGTATACTTAACTCAAAAGCCTCAAATTATGAGTTACGACAGTTTTTGATTTAATGTGTGATTTATTTTGTACTCTTGAATGTCTCGTTTTTTTAACAAATTGTTAGCGAAAGAAGTACACTTATTTAATCTGTGGAGTGCTCTATGGTCACAGGAGTATTTTTTTACGAAACAGAATTATGATCAGATGAGAATCATATGGCATGGGGAGTAAAATATTATCGATGTTACATGGCTAACAGACAAATTTGAATTTATAATTGTAGGGCCTTGGCAGTCAAATTCAAGGCTCGGAACCGGTTTATAAAATAGCGGTAAATACCGGTTTATTTCGGTTTAACTTCGAACGTTTTTAAGAACTTAACTATAACATAAATAAACCGGTTTATTCGACGGGCGGCGACGTCTATCCTGCGCCGGAATAAACCGGTTTTTATTGTTCTAAACCGGTTAATCTGACAAGAAACTAATGGAAATATTCCTTTAAAAACCGGTTTAAAAATAACGGTTTCGCGAACGAAACCCAAATGAAAAGGTTTTGCGTCAAGTACATGATAACGGTTTGGAAATTTAACCGGTATCAGAGCCTTGGTAAAATTTGATCACACTGGGGATCATAGGGGTGTTCAACAGGTTAAAATTATGTAGTTATTGATTTTTATTGTAATGACATTTAGATTTGAGATTAAGAATAAAATTAAGATAAATGACACTTCGAAATAATGAATTTTGCTGTTTTTTTAAACGCATATTTTCCTAAATACTCATAAGACTTGTTAATATTGTTGTAATTCTTTCACATTCTTTAAAACGAAGTAAGTTTTTTTACTATGGCAAAAATGATACAGGACGAATAAATTAAATTGGTCTTAAATATTATTACCAGTATACCGTTTATTTTTTCTACTTAAGTTTGTTTAGTTTATGTAAACGCTATTAGGGAACATTTGCCCAGAAGTGGGATGCCATATAGGCTATAAAAACGCCTAGCTTTTGGCGCCTATGTCACGAGTCTATTGATATGGCTGCGTGAATATCGTATGTTATTGTGTACATGTTAGTGTGTGAAATGTAAAATATCTACAACTTAGTATTGACGACAAGAGGTGTTTATGTTTAAATAAAGTTAGATACACGATTATTGTTGTTTGTTTGTTTTAGGTTAGTAAAATCCTACAAGTATCATAAATGGGCTGATCAACTTTTTTACCGACACTAATCTGTCCGCGACATTTTTCAAAAAATTGCAGATTTTTGTAAGTAAACATGTTTTTTCGGTAAAATAGTTGATTCACCCAAATGCGAAAGTTTGTTTGCAAAGTTAACTTAAAAACTCAAAATTGACAAAAAGTGAGTTACGATGATATTCCTTGCCGCTACCATGAGTTTACAGATGGTTTACAGTGACCGCACTCGATAGCGACGGCGTAAGTTATTTGTAAAGGCGCTGTACAATAAAATTCTCCATACAAATAATTTAGAAAGAAAGAATAGTAGATTATTGTCGTGGCCGGGAAGTAGGCAATTGCTGGCTGAGTATGAGTATTAAACGGACGAGCTTGTGAGTCCGTTTAATTAATACGAAGCCAGCAATTGCTATTCCGGCCGAGACTAATATACATATACAGTCCGTGAGATCTTAAAAAAACCTTCGGATTTTAGAAGCATGCTTCGGGTATTGACGATGACACGCGATCGTGATACGCGGTTCTGTTCTGTTATCAACTTGCAAAACTTTTCAAAGTTACCGTAAAAAGTTATGTAAAGAATAACCATCAGTACAAAATGAACCTTACCATAATAATATGACGCTTCTTTATCTTTTTCTAATTTTAATACAATATGACTTTTTGTCATGATACAAATAAAACAAAATCAGCATTTTCGAATTCTTCCATCGTCAATTTAAATTGAGAACACCCCGCCTCAACACAGTACTTTTGTTTGGAATTATATAGAGCTGTTGTTATACTGTATCTACTTCTCTTGGGTACGTCAAATGAATTTTTTTGGTCTGCTTTCGTTTTATATTTTTTTAATGCACTTTTCGAAATCCCCGGTGCTTCTATAACACGGTCTAGTACCTTATTAAAATATTTACGACCACTTTTTTCTTAAAAAATTCAACTTATATACAAAATATTTATAAATATACTAGCTTTTGCCTGCGGCTTCGCTCGCGTGGAACTCGGTTATCGCGCCCTGTTCCATATAAGCTTCAACCCCCATTTCACCCCCTTAGGGGATGAATTTCGAAAAATCCTTTCTTAGTGCTCACTTACATCATAATAAGAACCCCTGTACCAAATTTCAAGTTTCTAGGCCCAGCGGTTTAGGCTGTGCGTTGATATATAACCCAGTGAGTCAGGTTTGCCTTTTATATATATAGATTGTAATCAATTTCCAGTGATTGGCTATTTACAGACATACCCTGCTTAAGTTGACTCGCCATGGAAATCAATTTCCGAAAAATAACAAACTAGCTAAATAAATATATGCAATTGGTGGTTTTAACTGCTCTATATACATCAATGAAAACACAACGAGTGCACTCTACGCGTGATGGATTGCTACTGAGTCAAAAAGACAATTGTCATTTTTTACTAACGAATTCTTCCGATTACCCCCGAAACCCGAAGGGTTTTCTAAAAGCTCACGGATTTGTAGCTTTTCTCAAAAATGGTGAAGGAAAAAACTACATCAGAATAAACTTTTATTAAATAGGTAGGTACAAAGAATTGCAAATCATTTAAAATTAAATGTTATTTTATTATTTAAATACTTTTCTTTGGATTTTGCCGAAAACAAATTATTTATTGCCACATTAGCTGCGTCTTGTAACTCTGGTGGTGTACATTCAACATCGCTTGAACTTGAACTCATTTTCTTGAATTTATATTATAATAACGATATATTTTATACACAGTTCAGTCCACCTTCACTTCTTCTCTTTTAAAATATGGCTTTCTGTCCTTATTAGGACAATTTCGCCAGTGTCGAGGTACTCTCTTTGAGAGGGACGTTGTTCGGTAGTCGTAGTTTTTGCAACTTGATAGTAAAATTCCAGAAACCACGTGGATACAACTTGTGCATTAAAAAATGCCAGACACGAGAGCAATATAGAATTTTGTGATCACTGTTCACTGTTAAGGTTAATCGCCGCATAAAACACTATCAAAATTATACTTCAACTAGCCAAAGAAACAGAAATAGCAAAATTGTACATTGACTACATCCGCCATTGTCGAATGCCACAAATCGAATCCCACCTTCACTTGAAAATATATAATTTTTTTTAATGGTTTCCCGCCTTTTTTCATAAAAAAAGAAATTGAGGTGTATTTTTCAACCGAAAACACCACAAGCTGTTTAAGACACAGTAAAAAAAGTCCGGGGTTCCATCAAATCACGACTTTTAGAGCACGAGAACACCCGGTATGTCAGAGACATGACGGTTACGAAAAAGTGTTGCCCTTTAATTCAATTTTTTACCCGACTGCCCGAAGGGTTACTGCCACACTATCCTTATTCAGTATTCATTAAGGCATCGAGATAAAGCTGATATCGTGTTTCGAGGGCCGTTTAACGCAATGGAGTCCTGGAGCGAGCCAATTCCAAGTATTTACAGCGAGATATCCTGTGTCCTAGTTGCTTCCCTGCCAAATAGCAGCATGCAGGCCCGAACAATGTAGGAGGCATATTTGGTAATAACCTCTCATGTTTTGATTCCAAAGGTTGACTGGTAGAGATCCCTTAAGGATAAGTTCGACATTATACAAGTATCTCAAAGTTTGTCAATGGTATTTTTAACCGACTTCAAAAAAGGAGGAGGTTCTATGTTCTAATATTTTGTATTTTTTATGTATGTATGTCAATTGTGGACCGATTTTCAAAATTTTTTTTTTTTCGAAATAATATTCTTCTGAGGTGGTCCCATTATCATCAAGTCAAGATCTGATGATGGGATCCTAGGGAAATCGAGGACAAATCTCAAATTTTATAGGCTCACGCTACAGCTGGCTCGTGCTGATTCACCGACTTCGAGCTAGTAGGTACCTAGAAAAATATTTTCAAGTGTTTTGTAGTCGGTTCCATTTTTCGTTATTTTTTGGAGTCGGTTTTACTTTTTTGTTAAAAGATTTGTTTCTTTTCTTGTGTAACATAATATCTCGTGTATAATACAATCATAATAAAGCGGCAAACATTTTTTTTTCTCTGATAGAATAGGATTCTATCTATCACAGGAAATGCAGGTGGTAGGACCATGTGCAAGGTCCGCCCGGATTGCTACCACCATCTTGCTATAATCCTGCCGTTAAGCAGCAGTGCTTGCACTGTTGTGTTTCGGCGTGGAGAGTAAGACAGCCGGTGAAATTACTGGCACTTGAGGTACTCCATCTAAGGCTCCATCTAGGTTGGCAACGTATCTGCAATAACCCTGGTGTTGCAGATGTTTATGGGCGGTGGTGACTCTTACCACCAGGAGACCCACTTGCCTCGTTTGCTTTCTAATCGAATTAAAAAAATACAATCATAACGTTAATAAAGTGGCAAACAATTTATTTTCTCTGATAGAATAAGGATTCTATCCATCACAGAAATTGGAACATCCTAAAATGCTAACTTGGGTTGCCAAACAACCTTTTTCCAATGCGGCACAAAACGTGCTACCAAAGTTTAAAACCTCCGTACTGGCTTCGTAGTGCAGTGATCTGGACGGCGGCCAGACGCCGCAATCGGGCCGGAAGTAATTGCTCAGTAATGATTGCTCGGATTCATATCATACCTAACTTGGGCTAATTTACATAGGTATTGTATTGTATAGTCGACCAAGAAAGTACTTCACCAATTTTAATGACAGTTCCTATTTTATTTTAAATCTTAATTTATTATGGAACTTTGATCAAAAGATAATGAACATGTCAGTTCTAAAGGTCCTACTTCAGAAACAAAACAATAATGCTGCTGGGCTGCACGAAACTCGCAAATCGAAGTTCGTATTGTAGCGTCCCGCTGACGCTTATATTACTTAATAGGAGAGTGAGAGGGACGGTACGATACGAACTTCGATTTTAGAGTTTCGTAGTAGTCCTGCTGATTGCCATATTGACTGAGTGAAAATGGGCTTTGACGTTTTATGCGTTTAAGCGCTAAAAATTTCATTGAACCTTAAGGCCGCCATCAAGGGGTATAATAATAATTTCATTGAATCTTGACAGTGAAGGATGGTAATGGTTTTAATGGCGTCAACATCCCTATTAGCAAGGACATATGATTATTTACATGCTTTTGGTAATGCTTTTGGTATTATAAGTAATTGATTTTTTCAAAGCTTTTTTAAATAAAAAGACTTGTCAAGATTGTTTACCCTTTTTCTGATGCGAAAAAAATTAAGTATATTATCTATCAGCAAGCGCAGCGTAGGACGTAAACCAACGAAATGGACGGATGACCTGAGGCCTTATTGCCTAACGTTTCTGACACTCGCGATCGCAATCAAATGACAGCTTTTGTATGCGAAATGTGTCATTTTATTGCGATCCCGAGTGTCAGAAACATTAGGCAATACGGCATCTGGTTAAAGCCGCAGGTTCACGGTAGATACAGGGTGCTTCCAAGCGAAGCAACTGGGGGTCTAGTCTAACAGTGGATTTGTCATGGCTGATTTGACGATGATGATGTATTGTACCTAGGTACAGTGAAGAGTCAGTGCTTCGACACTCTGACAATAAAGTACTTCACCAGCGAGATCACACGTCTCCATCCGCGCGATAAGTAGGACTACTACGCCGAAATTCGAAAATCGTAGTTCGTATCGTACCGTCTCTCTCACTCTCGTATAAAATAATATTAGCGTCAGCGGGACGGTATGATAAGAACTTCCATTATCGAATTTCGTAGTAGCCCTACAAGGCCGGATTTAGAAAAGGGCATCCGAAGCTAACAGCTCCCGAACATACTTACGCATGAGTTTGAGTCTGTCAGAAAGAAGTTTTTAAGAAGAAAAGGGTCAGCTATTTTTTATTCAGTATTTTTAGCCTTGAAAGCCTTCGTCGCTCTAAGGCTTCTAGATTTCTAAATACGGCCCTGTAGGCCGATAATAAGTAATTTAATTGTAGATAATACGATCGCATTCAGGTGTCTTTGAATTAGACATGTTTGGTTATTATGGTGTTTTATTTATAAAGGGACACGTTAAAAATGAACTTTATCTTAACAATAACATATTTTCTCGCATAATAGCACGAAGAAATACCACACAGTCTTGAAAGATAAAGTTCTTAATTTATTCGTTGAACCTAATAATTTCAAGCAATTAAAATAAACTCTTAACAAGCAAAAACAAGATCGCATAATTGCGCCCCCGTATTAAAGTAAAGTAGGTACTTTGCAATTAAATAAGCAATTAAAAATGGCAGCAGCTCAGTCATGACAATAACAATTAAGAAGCCTCGTTAGATAGCGGGTCAGATTACCTAAATCTATGCAAATGCGGGAGACTGTAATGGGGTAATTTCGATTGAACCTGGCAACCCTGGGATTGGCGGGAACGCCGAATTATGTCATAGACAAGTTTTTCACTGTCCATAATGGCGGGATGTTTTTGGTACAGGTAAGTACATAGGTATTTAGGTTATTTTTAATTGGGATGAAATGGCTACAAAATTCGAAATATATTATTTTCTCCTTTTACCTATATATTAAGGTTTTTGCAATTTTTTTATCGAAACTTTTTTCTGACTACCTTTTAGGGGCTGTAAATATATTTTCAGTCTACATTTATACAAACTTCAATTTAATCTTAAATGCGAGTTGTAAAATTTTACCTAAACAAAAAAAAAATATTTTTATGCAATAAATAGGTGCTTAAAAAATATTATTTAACCTAAATAATTTAAAGTAAATAGTTTAATTTATGTTTGTCATATAAAAATGTTGTTAGGAAATTTACTAAGAATTGGTAAAAAATAAATTTAACCTTTCTGACTTTCACATAATATAAGTAAGATCATTAGTATGAGGGTTACGTGAAAGGTGAAAAATCGCTAGATGGCGTTAGTATCGGTCGGTTTGACAGTACATTACAGTCTCGCTTGTGATTGGAATGTGCCACAAATGTCAAAGATGTTAAACGGTACGATACTTAGCACCAACCATCAGGGCTATTACGAAACGCGAAACTCGAAGTTCGTGTCGTGCGATCCCTCTGACACTTACCTATACTATGTATTTAATGCGAGAGCGAGAGGGATCGCACAACGCAAACTTCGAGTTTCGTAGTAGCCAGCCAGCTGCAGGGCTACTCCGAAAGTCGAAACTCGAAGTTCGTGTCGTGCGGTCTCTCTCGCTCTCGTATTAAATACTATAAGTATCAGAGGGACCGCACGACACGAACTTCGAATTTCGTGTTTCGGAGTAGCCCTTCTGCTCACAGAAACACCTAATTGAAGACGTATCTGGGTAGTACTTACCTAATTACGCCTTTAAAACTTCCATCACTGCTTCCGGTGTTGCCCCTGACAAGATCCATTAGGAAAATTGCCGCGTAATTTAAATTATTAGCACGCCGCGCACCGTAAATTCAAAACTACCCTTAATTCATTTCCATACGCGTTAAACTACCTCAATATTTCCACATCTTACATTTCCGTGCACGTATCTCGAATTCACACTCAAGTTCATACATAAATTGTATGAAACACTAGTCCCTTATTCATATAGGAACTTGCTCGGTAAATCACATGCGAATAAAATGCCCGCAAAAGGAAGTTACTTTACTTAGTAAAGTGTAGTTTGCGAAGTTTCGCTAATTTGTTACTTTGCGCCGCTTTGGAGAAACACACCTTTTTTCTTTGCGATTAGTTTTTGAAGACTTATGGTTGTTTGTAGGAAAAAAAAAGATTTAAACCTTGGTACTTACTGCTTTAGAGTTAGACGATGCCATAGTGGAGGCAGTCCCTTATTCTTTACAGATAACCATGGCCAGATAACTGGTAATCTGTGAAGAATTTTTTTCTTCCAGTATAACTAATTATCTCCAAAGATTTTATTTTCCCCACAGATAACTGTTTTTTTTAACGGTTATCTGCAAGGAAAATCCATTCCTTCCAGGTAACTAGCTGTCCCCGGGGATTTTTTTTCCCCACAGATAACTGTTTTTGTTTAACGGTTGACTCTAAGGACTTTCACGTTTATAATAGTAGTAAAAAATGAGTTTTTCACTTCTCATGCTCTAAAAATGGGTCAATATAGCCTTACGAGACGGGAGTAAAGTGAGCACTTTACTCCCTAGGGAGTAAAAGAAATTAATTTTTTTATTTACTTCGAGCGACTTAGATAAACTCAAACAGCCAGTTACTTGCAAAAAATAAGTTTGTGTGTGGACCATTTTAATGACGAAAATGTTACGTTCTTAGTCTACGTGGTCTTAGTTCTATGCTTTTTCCGCATAGAAGGTGGCGCCACTCTATTTTTCCGTTTGTGTATGGACCATTTCGCCGGTGTTATTTTGGTAGTATCTGTGTCTGGATGGAAAAAAATACTTACCGTGAAAACTTTGAAATTGTTGTAGAGCGTAAATCGTAAACGATTAAAATAAATTGATTATTCTCACAATGTCATCAAGTGATAGTGAAAATTATGATGTTGACCAAAGAGTAATAGACATAATTGATAATCTTTTGCCGCCGAAATGTAGAAAGGTTTATTTTTATTTTTTGTTAAATCTTTTTGTACTAAATTGACTATTTTTACTCGCAATCGAAGTGAAAAATAGAGTTTTCACCGCGAGACTAAAAGTCAATATAAACCCTCGGATAAATAGACACCCTCGCTAAAGCTCGGGTGGCTAACCACCTCGGGTATATATTGGCTTATTTTAGTCTCTCGATAAAAAATATACTATATTAGTTAGTATAATTGTCTTTTATTGTACAGTAATGAAATAGGGCAAATAAACAGTCCTTAGAGTCAACCGTTAAAAAAAAACAGTTATCTGTGGGGAAAAAAAATCCCCGGGGACAGCTAGTTACCTGGAAGGAATGGATTTTCCTTGCAGATAACAGTTAAAAAAAACAGTTATCTGTGGGGAAAATAAAATCTTTGGAGATAGTTATACTGGAAGAAAAAAAATCTTCACAGATTAGGTATCAGTTATCTGGCCATGGTTATCTGTAAGGAACAAGGGGAGGGGAGGCAGTAAACATTGCGGCGCTGGATCGACCCATAGGGATGTTGACGCCCTTAAAAAATAATTCGAAGGCACGGCTCCAGTGAAAAAACGCTTTATTTTAGCTCTGAAAACCAGATTAATTTTCGATTTACTGTAAAATTTGATTTTTTGTTGGTTTAAAACAAATAAATGGTTAGTTGATTGAGTAGGCGAACTATGACGTCATAAGTCGCTATTGCCATTGAAACTCTATGGGAGAATTGTGTTTTGACAGCTCATAAAAAGTACTTCAGTTCATTGGTGGTGTCAACATCCCTATTGTTAACTTCTTTGCTCCGCGGGCCGGTAATGTGATGCTACTGGCAAGATTTTACTGGCATTGTCTAAACTCACTATGTTATCCTCGTGCATTGTAGTTATGTCAAAGTAAATAAACCTTATTTACTCCGAAAAAAAAATTACCTACGTAGACGAAACGAAGTTCATATAGAACCCTACATCATAGCTACCGGAGGTACCCTAATACGGCACGAGACGTTGGCTATTGTGTCTCCAGCTTTACAAACGATGTTTCCAATTTCAACGTACACATTTTGCTTTAAATAGAAAGTTTTCAATCGCAGAAGAAGCGTTTTCTCAAAGCCGCTCGCGAATAAAGGGACAAATCGGTCCTCGGATTACACGTCGATGAACGGCACAGCTTTATTAAGTGCTGTACCTAACATAGTATCGACTATCGATAAAATTTAATTGCATATAGATTGTTTTTTTTTTAGTACAAGCTTTAATAATAATTATTACCACAGTAACTCGAGACACGCTCGATATGTTGCAAATTAATCCTTGGTTCCTTTTCAAGGTGAGTATAGTGTTTGTTTAGTTATATGTACACTGGCTCGACAATGTCACGAATTGGTAATTGCTTTCACTTCTCTTTTTTAACCGAATTCAAAAAAAGAGGAGGTTCAATGTTCCAATGTTTGTTTTTTTTTAATTAGCACAGAACTCCACCATTGGCTCATTCGCAGTGACAGTTCTCTCTCCCGGCATTTGCCGCCAATTCGTGGCACACGCGACAGTGCGTGTATGCTATTTCAGCTACTTGAATAACCACATACACTACAGTAAGCTCGAACGGAAAGCCAACTATGAACTTAACTCTACCTTGCTAATATTAGTAGGACTGTTAGTAAACAATGGCTTAAGATGGATGGATTTAACTGTGACATGAATTTAGGATAAATTTAGACAGATTTTATGAAGTTTCTTTGGCAATTAAGTTTACTTATTGATTTTTATTTTATGTTTTTTCTGTGTACCTACTAGCATAGTTTAAGAGCTAACCAATTTTGGACGCATCTTTTTGATATAATATTAGACAATTCTAAAAAGTTATTATAGAAATAGCAATGGTAGTAGATTTCTTTTTTGATAGTATTATGATGTTTTTACAGTAAAATTTGGTTAGGTAGTGCAGACGTCTTATAGGTACAATAAAGTAATACATATATTGTGTAAGACAGTCGGCAAGCACCCTTAGAGCTTTATCGATATCGATAAAGTGCTACTCCATCCCTTAATTTGCAAGTAGATTTATGTATACGTGTCACACCGCGTCGAGTTGTATATTTCATTTCATTCGTCCACTCAAGTCCCCGTTCGAGACAAATGTAATAGCGGTGATTATGTATTCAGTCATTATTATATTCCTGGGTTTATATTCATACCATATTTACAAATCGCAAAGTTTAACTAAGTCTAAATTAAAATGATATATTATTATTCTTATTTCATTTGTAATTTTTTCTTTAATTGTATAGGTACTGTAGTTTTTAAGTATTTACTTGTACAATACAATACAAATATTCTTTATCAATAACCAAAAACAGTACAGAGTAACTTGTAATTATTTTACTATGAAAAAATGACTTTCTGCCAAGTTTCTTGCGGCGCATTCTTCTTGGCAATGATGGTCTTTCCGAAAGCGCTGGTAGTTTAAAAAATAACATGTAAAAGTGCCCATTGCGGCATATTTACTGAATAAGTGATTTTAATTTGGATGAAAGTTAATCCGGATAACTCACATCGTAAATCGAGTTTAGCTCAACATGTTTCGGGCTAATCGTAGCCCAACCTCTAGGATTACTCGATGAAGGCGTGAGTCGTCCGGATTAACTTTCATTGAATACCTTAATATCTACTATTTTAAGGTAGTCTTAGTTTTAATTTTCCCATGTTACATAGGCCCTTTTACACCCGAGCCGTGTTTCTAATAAAGCAAAACATGTACAGTTTTTCGTGGAAAATATGGAAGCCGTGAGCCCGGCGAAGACGGCAATAATGTAAATAATAGCGTGCGATGGCGGCTCCTTGTACCATGCTGCTGTGTTAGCGAGGACATGATGATTTCTAAGTCAATGCAATCAAAAGATCATCATTTACACACACACACACACACACACACACACACACACACACCTACCTTCGGCAAACATACCGAGACGCGTCAAAAGATAGTCATTAAATAACCTAACCAACTGCAAATAAATAATAAGTCAGGAAGCGTAACTCACAACAAATTCCACACAGAATATGGCTAAGCTTTAAGCCAAAACGACACGACTTATGATTCAAATACGAATCATTTTCGAGGTTGCAAATAGACGTGCTTGTTGATTGTTAAAAATTCAAAAAGAAAGCAGGGATTAATTTGCGCGTGATGCAATGTTAGATGCACGACAAATGACGTCCAGAACACGCTTTTAAGCCCCGCCTACTAGGACACGCTAGGCCATTTTTATAGCGCAGATACAATTCCTGACTTATTATTTATACTAAGCTAATTAACGTCTAAAAGTTAAAAATTTAATTTTAAAAGTTCAATATCTCAAAAACGGACGAATCGATTGTAATGAAAACTAGCTAAGAATGACCTCAAGGAAACTCGCTTACACATAAATAACTAAAAAACTTTTCAACCCAAAACGCAAAAAGAGGGGTGTTATAAGTTTGAACGCTATGTGTGTCTGTGTGTTTGTATGTCTGTGTGTGTGTCTGTGTATCTGACTGTGGCACCGCAGCTCTTCAACGGGTAGACCGATTTGATTGCGGTTTTTTTTAATTTGGTTTTCTAGCGATGGTTCATCGCAATCGGTTTAGCCATTTTTGAGATATTGAACTTTGAAGTGACAGTCGGGGGTTTTCCAACTTTATGTTGGTTAGGTTATTTATTAGTTTCCTTATAACATTATATTAATATTAATAGTATTATTGTCCTCCATTTTTAGATATCATGGCGGCCCCACTCTACATTCTCTCTGGTTTATTAAAAATTGGATCATCACATCGGGACGCAGGCATATTCCACGGTTGTACGTGCCTCATACACTGCGTTTACCTTGTGTGTGGGGGAGAAAGCTGGTCCCTCCACACTTTGTGATATTGTAGGCAAGCAGCCCAAGCAGGTGTTATTTTGTGGAGATCCCAGCCTAAAAACTGCTCCTATGAGAGTTGATCGTAAATTCAGGTTATTCTGGTTTGTGGATTTAAAAAAGTGAACGTTTCACCTTTGTTGAATTATACCTTTAAATGTCATTGCGTTTCACCAAAAAATATTTCCTAAATATTGCGACAGTTCAGAAAATGGAAGTAATTAAAATTAAATAATTTTCGGATTACACTTAGGGGATTGGGCTAATTTCATGCAGAGAGTCAAAAAACAATCAAAATTAGTAAAAAGATTTTACAGTTTCACGTTTGGATATTTTGTTTATTTGTAATTGTCAACCCCCGACGCAAAAAGAGGGGTGTTATAAGTTTGACCGCTATGTGTGTCTGTCTGTCTGTGGCAACGTAGCTCTTAAATGGGTGAAGCGATTTGAATGAGGTATTTTTATTTGAAAGCAGGTTTTCTAGCAATGGTTCTTAGATATATTTTATCGAAATCGGTTCAGCCGTTTTTGAGATATTGAGCTTTGAAGTGACAAAGACGGGGATTTTCCAACTTTTTTTTGGTTAGTTCAGGTTATTGGAGATACATTAATAATATAAAGGTACTATGATAATATAAACTAAATTACATTAATAATATAAAGGTGATTATCATTATCCCTACTGATATTATAAATGCAAAAGTAACTCTGTCTGTCTGTCTGTTACGCTTTCACGTCGAAACCACTGAACCTATTTTGATGAAATTTGGTATAGAGATAATTTAAGCCTCAAGGATCAACATGGGATACTTTTCATTCCGATAGGAGCGCCACCGCACGATAACCTACATCCGCGCAGACGAAGTCGCGGGCATAAGTTAGTTATCAATAAAATGAAGCTAATACTAAATGAAGCTTGTGCAAACATCACCCACGTTTTTTACGATCTTTGAACCACTATCTGATGTCGGACATGAATTTAGCCAGAGTGTAGCGGGCAGTTTACAGTGGGGTCCCTTAAGCCAGGAACGCAGAATTTTTCCCGCTCATACGTTCTAGCGGCACCATGCCATTGGATGCAATGCAATAATGTTCAGGTTTACGGTTAAGCTTGGCGGGGTAAGATGAAATAAGATGCAACACGTTTTAATATAAAGAATAACTATGATATTGTTATGAGGCTGACATGATCACCTGGAGTGTTCAAAGTAGAGATGAAACGGATAGTGGTTTGGTCGGATAGGCCGGATACCGGATACTGGCCGGATATCCGTTGCATCTCTAGTTCAAGCCTCAACAAAAAGAAGAAAAAAACTATGATAATTTGTATTTATAATTGGGGAAAATATATATTTTTTTTCAATATTCCACTAAACATTGACCAAGTGGTTGCTAAGTAATTGTTTTTATACTATTAAAGAATATGTAAACCATAAAATTTCTAATCGAATTTATTGACATTTCTTTAATTTTAAATTGACATTGTCAAATTCAAAAGCTTTATTTATTTTACTACCTTTATCCCTCGGCTCCGCCCGCGTGGTATTTGGTTATCGCGCGCTGTTCCCTCGGGAACTGCATTTTTCCGGGATAAAAAGTAGCCTGTGTCACTCTCAGGCCCATAAACTATCTCTATGGCAAAAATCACGTCGATCCGTCGCTCCGTTACGGCGTGAAAGACGGACAAACACACAAACTTCCGCATTTATAATATTAGTATGGATGTTGAGCTGTCCGCTGAATTCTGTGACTGTAATTAAGTAATAATTACTTAAGACCTTGTAAACGTATTCCAGCAAATAAAGATTTACTTCATTTGATTTATTTTTTATATTGTAACTGCGAAAGTTTGTGAGCACGCATGCGCGTGTTTGCCACTTCTTCATGCTAAAATGGCTGGACGAATTTTTATAGAATTTGGTAAGATGGGCCCCTATGGAACCTTTTCAAAGGAAAAGTCATTACGACTTTCCTTGTTAATCAATGCGTGTCGCTATGACGTTTACTGTGAAATGGTTCCAAGGTGGACAATGAATTACTCTCCTTGAATGTACTTCTGGACTTTTGAAATAACACATACTTAAGCCACAGAATAGATTGCTTAAGCTACTTTTTACGAAGCCGTAGTGGCCTAGTAGTATGACATATCGCCTCTCAAGCAGAGAGTCGTGGGTTCAAACCCCGGCTCGCACCTCTGAGGAAAACATCGTAAGGAAACCTGCACAAACATGCGAAGCAATTCAATTGTGTGACGTTCCCGATCCGAATTGAGCCCGCGTGGGAACTATGGCCCAAGCCCTCTTGTTCTGAGAGGAGGCCTGTGCCCCGCAGTATTAAGTATATAGGCTGGGATGAAAGCTACTTTTTACGAGTACCTCGATATTCCAACGGGATAAGTGACAGCACCCTCGCCTATCGAAGTTCGCTTATCCACTTACATCTTCCGTCAGAGCCTCTAACCCTATTAAGGCCCTCCATTAGGGCGCCGGTCGGTGACCCCTGAGCTAATTTATCCATCTGTCTTGCATCGCCGTCGCTAACGTGTCAAGCGATCGGCAAGAACCAATTATACCGCGAAGAATACAACCACTTCGGGCCAACCGATGGTGGGTTTCGTTATTCTAAGGGCAGTTATTTTGACCAGGTTCTCCCTTTTCGCAGAATTATTGTATGTATGTATGTAAACTCTTTATTTTACAAAAGAAAAGAAAAAAAAATTGACAAACTTTGAGATACTTGTACCAAGGCGGACTTATCCCTTTAAGGCAGTGGTTCTTCACCGGTGGTCCGCGAACCACTGGTGGTCCCTGGCAGAACTCGAAATGGTCCGCGAAGCCATCAACAACGAATTGGCAAAACGACGCGCCAGTCAAGTAGAGGTCGCAACGCAACCGTTCACTCATTTACAATTTTACTTTTACCGTATATTACCTTCAAACAGTTGGAGGTCCATGGCAAGTCAGAAATTTTGTCAAATGGTCCCTCCTAACTAAAAGGTTAAGAACCGCTGCTTTAAGGGATCCCTACCAGTCAACCATTGAGATTGTTTGCCAAATGTAAGCATAGATTTTAAAGAGTGACAGAGATTTTACCCGTTAAATCAATCGGTAAGGATCGATAATAATCGAATCGGTAATAATTTGTAACGAACACAACTGGGAAAATGTTTTTTTTTATACTACTGGGAGGCAAACGACCAAGTGGGTCTCCTGGTGGTAAGAGATCACCACCGCCCATAAACATCTGCAACACCAGGGGTATTGATGTTTCTTATAATGATAATAATAATACTAATAACAATAACTTTGTGCGAGTACGAGACAAATCACGGTAATAAACCTCCCCCTTTAAAACCGCAGTGCCCTTTTAAAACTAACGCACACTGCAAAATCCTGTTGATACCAATACGCCTGCTCGGCAGTGCACGGCTAATCCGCCCTCCGGCCACCTACACGTCTCCGTGAAATATGGCCGGCATTCTTCACCCTCCAGGGACAAGGGAGACCGCCACAGCAGGCCCGGTAGCACATATTTTGTGCGAAATCTCCGGTAGTAAGCCCAGTCGCGTGCAGTATAGTGGAGTAAATAAAGGTATATAGTGACCCCAACAGTAATTCCTCAGCCCGAAAAAACTTGACAGTATGATAAAGTATCAATAAATAAAGAGTATTGTATACATATAAAAAAAAAAGTAAAAAAAAAAATGCTCAGTTCAAACTTTCTTCACCAGACATACTCATGTAACGTATTGGAACAATATATGAAATATCAAAAAAAAATATGCCAGCAGAAATGCCAATATTAAAAAAAAAATTTTTTTTGGCGTGTTTTGAACCGGAAAATTTCAGATTTTTTTCTAGTATCACAAAGTGATACGAATGACTTAGCAAAATTTCATCGACTGAGGAATTAATGCTTGGGTCTCCATACAACAACTTCCTTCATTTACTGCACCAGTAGGTCAATTCCAGGGTAGCCAGCTGTTGGTTGGCTCCGCAGCAGCATTTATTTTTTTGAAGTCGGTTTTACTTGTTTCTTAAAAAAATTATCGAATAAAATAACATTTCTGAACTAACACGCGGGTTGCCAAAAAATGTTCTCGAATGTAATTAACTAAAGTTATAAAAAAAAAACAAAGTTTTACTGAATGGACGAAATTCGTTTAAGAGATAAGTTTGAATAAAAGTGTGGCACTTATAACCAACTAGCTTTTGCCCACGGCTCCGCCCGCGTGGTATTCGGTTAGCGCGCGCTGTTCCCTCGGGAACCGTGCATTTTTCCGGGATAAAAAGTAGCCTATGTCACTCTCGGGCCCATAAACTATCGCTATGCCAAAAATCACATCGATCTGTCGCTCCGTTACGGCGTGAAAGACTGACAAACACACAAACATGCAAACACACTTTCGCATTTACAATATTAGTACCTATGGATTACAATACCCGCGCTGTTAAGTAAATGATTCAAAAATGAAATAAATAAATAAAAATAAATCGCTTCAATTCGTTACGCGGGGCTTGTATTTCTTCGAATCTCAATAACTTATTTATTTATTTTTGTCCAAAGAAGTCCTTCTGTCCCTATCTCTCCTACGCGGGGTATGAGGGATAGTTATAATGAGCCCTTGTTTGCCAGCCTACGGTACCCGGAATTAATTCTGTTTGCAAACTTGGAAAGAGCTCTCAGTATTAATATTGTGAAATGGCTTTACTTTATTTAATTTGCTTCGGCATCTTGTTTTTCTTTTCAATTTTTGCAGCTTTGTTTTTACCGCGAATTGCTTTCATCACGATGTATGAGTTAATGTAACTTTTTTTTATTCGACTGGAAGGCAAACGAGCAAGTGGGTTTCCTGGTATTAAGAAATTATCACCGCCCATAAACATCTGCAGCACTAGGCCAGGGGTACTGCAGAAGCGTCCCCCCCCCCCTCTAAAATCTAAACCGGTGAGAGGAAAAATTAAAAAAAATTCAGGATGGTGGTAAGCATATCCAACTTACAAGGAAAATTATAACGGTTAAGTTTTCTTGAGAATTATTAGTATTTTAAGAGTAAATAGCAGCCTAAGGTATAAAATATACCTAAACTTGGAATATTCTGTACAAAATACGAAATCCTTTGAAAAATATGACTTAATTTTTTTCGTAATGGCTACGAAACCCTATATCTCGGGCATGTCCGACACGCTTTTGGCTTGCTTAAAGAAAATTAAACAGTATGTCGTCAACTAAAAACTGAACATTTTAACTAAAGTTAGTGTCTTAACCCAGTATTGCTCCCCATCTCAACTTCCCACCCTGTAGGTATACGTCCCACTGCTAGGCACAGCCCTCGTCTCACGATAAGAGAGGTTAGGCCGTAGTTCCCACATTTGTTCCTCTATTTGTTCCATATGTTCCTCTATTTGGATTGGGAACGTCACACCATTGAATTGCTTCGCAGGTTTGCGCAGGTTTCCTCACAATGTTTTCCTTTACCGTATTAGCTCGTGGTAAATTACAAATGTAATTTCGAAAAACTAGAGGTACGAGCCTTGATTTGAACCCACGATCCTCTGCTATTTTCGTGGTGGTCGGTTTTAGTAAAAATAATCTTTTAAATTAAGTATTACTTTGTTTTACAGCAAACAAAGATTTCCACTTTCGAACTTTGATGAATTATACCTGTAGATTCACAATCGCGCGCCCAAATATGTCCAAGCCAAATGGGCGCCACTTTGAATCACTGGCCCAAAATCACTGGTTCAGATCACCGGGATAGGTTAGGTCGATAGGTTGGTCGATAGGTCGATCGGTAGGTCGATAGTAGGTAGATAGGTTGGTAGAATGCTCGCCTGCCACTTTGGTAAAATTGGCCTTCTTTTTTCTCAGTACGTTGTTTTCAAGGTGTACTGCCGTTTCGCCAAAATATTTTTCGCCAAATTTCACTTCCCAAAAAACTTTTCGCAATAGTTTCATTTCCCAAACGAATCTTTGGCATATTTACATTTCGCATTTTATTCATTTGGTCAAATTATCATTTGGCATAATTTTAGTTTGTCAAATTTTATTACGACAAATGTTTATTAAGCAAACGTTTTATATTGGCAAATATTGTATTCCAAAAAAATGTTTGGTCAAAATGACATTTCGCACAAACCAACTGCTACCAGAAAAGTAGCTTATGTTAGAACTGCGTCTTCCACAGAAACGGACTGCTATCAGAAAAGTAGTTGAGGTTAGACTGCGTCCCCCACAGAAAACGGACTACTACCAGAAAAGTAGGTTAGATTATAGGTTAAAACTGCGTCCCCCGCAAAAACGAACTGCTATCAAAAAAGTAGGTTAGGTTAGGTTAGAACTGCGCTCCTCCACAGAAACAAACTGTTCCCAGAAAACTAGGAAGAGTACATTATGCCAAACGATACATTTTACCAAATATTACTTGGCAATATGAAACTTGACTAAGTAATTATTTGCGAAACAATAATTTGCCAAATAAAAATTAACTGTAAATTTGCGATAAGTTTTTTTGCCAAATGATTTTTTGCCAAATGATAATTTGGGTAAAATTTTTTGGGATGTGATACTTTGGGAAAAGTTTTTTGGCCATACATTAGTAATCCTGTTTTCAAGTGTCAAGCGTTGTGGAGTTTTGCCGCTAGCGAAATTCGCCCGTAATAGAGTAAAGACTAGGTTCAAATTTCGTCTCGTATTATTTTAATTATTTTGTGTGAGATGATTTTATTTGTCACGCAAACAAATCAATAGTTCTGACATTCTTTGAAGGGGATTTTGTTAAGCAATGTGCGTCCTGGTTTAAATTTCATTGCTTTCGAATGTTATTTAAAAGTTGCGTGATTTCAAAGATCGGTTCACACAGGTAAAGTGTAACACTATTCTCATAAAAAAACTTTGACAACGGGAACCCCTGCTACAATTTCATTGATGCACCGCTTATGCACCGTGACAGCTACTGATGGCGCGCCGAATCGCTGGTCATCGTGCAACTTCGTGCGGCATCGGCTAACTTCGGGTATATCCGGCCGGCAGTGTTGTCAACTTTTTTGGCATTCCCGCAAAAATAAAGCCATTTAAAAATTAAAATCCCCAAGTAAAAAAACACTTGAAACTTCCATCTCCTTTCATTCTTCGCATCATCTGCCGGAAGACGTCTATTAATGAACAAAAGTCTCCCCCTTAGAACGCCACAACGAACGATAACTCACCTCATGTCTCCACGGGTTGCCCGCAACTCTTGCAATACTCGTATCATCAGTCCGCCAACTGGGAGGCATATCAAAGCTTCGTCTTTCAGAATCTTCCATTTCCATAATTACAATCTTACAAAAGATTAGTACCAAAATTGCGAAGAATAATCAGAAACTTTGTTGCTTATTACAAGCTTTTATTTAGTTTCATCTGTCCCGTTATTTGTCTGTCTGTCTGTAGTCAAATATTAAAAGTTAATTTCGACCAACTTCTAGTACAGTTCAGTAAGTAGTTGTATTGACTTGAAATTCGGCATACTTATATAAATTGCACGACAGTACGGTAATCTGGTAGTGACATTTTAGTCCGGGCAGGATAGCTCGGCAGGAAGGAATTCTTCAACGGTTAAATGACATCGACTTGAAATTTGGTGTGCAAATGTAGTTTGGGTCACAATGCAAGTAGAGTCGATAAATATTACACTCAGCAAAAAAAAAACTTGTATTAAAAATGAATTTTTTACCATAAACACCCCCGTATGGCAAAAATTGGACTGTTTTGGTCTCCCACCCTCAAATCCTCTCAAAAAATCTTGTACTATTTTGTCTTGTATTGTTTATATTGTTGACTGGTATTGTTTGTACTGTTGGTAATTAAATATTTTCTATTTCTATTTCTATTTTTTTAAATCGTCTTATGTTATAAATAAAGTAACAGTCCTAAGAGAATTCAAAATAAATGTGGCCTACGTTAATGTTGCTTCAAAAAGCTTTATCATAAGAAAGCATATTACCTTGTTAGTTGGATTGGTTTCATGTCTTGCTCGCAAGCTTGATTTTAAGTAGAGCATTAGCGGTTGGTACAATCGGTGCCCCAACATAAGTATCCACTTTTCTATGCAACTAGTATGAAAAAGTGGATACATAGGTAAGTCGGGGAACCGACCGTACCATAAATAGCATTATTTTCTCGCTGAAGTGGGCTAAAATCCCTAGTGTTAAGTGGGAAATCCACTAAGTTAGCAACACTGACGGCGGGTGGTCCGAGCGGCGCGCGCGCTTCGCGGCACTAATCGGTTAGATGCGGTAGCCGATATCGATGAATACTGAAGTTAGGGTACTACTAGGATTCACAGGATTTATTCGTTATTTTGAATTCTTTTTTTCCTTTTTTTAAAGTTTGTACTCCAATATTGAGATTGGGACCATTTCATGCACAAACAAAAACCGAGTTTGTACTAGTATTTTATTTTTTTATCCTTTTTTATTATTTTGTTATTTTTAACCGACTTAAAAAAAAGGAGGAGGTTCTATGTTCCAAATATTTTAACTATTAAGTATTGGAGTCTCGAACAAACTTTTAATTTGAATTTTTAAATTTTTTTGATGTTAAATATCAGACTAAGGTTAGAGCATGTTGGAGTCCGGGTTCGAAAGCACGATCCTCTTATTGCCCATTGGTCAAACCACTAGGTTACCACGGCATAGATACAAAGATATAAAATCATTAAGAGATCCTAAAAGTACAGAAGCTATTACACATCTTTAAATTGCTTAACCAATCGGTTTAAATTCCCGGGCACGGCGATAAATCACGAGCGGAGGAAATCTACTTATATTAGCTACGCGAATTAGCGTTTGAAATCGAGATAATCAAAGTAGGTGGAAAGATTATCTTACTATAGGTAAAAAACTTAAGTAAAGGACCTGTTGTATGTAGTGGTGCACAGAATTGATATGGAGCTTAAGTCATTTTGCGAATTTGGAACGTCAATTTGTTTATATGGACAAGTTACTACCCAAGCAGCAATTAAGTGTCGTGAACATCAATAAACCAGCGCATTTAGAACTTAAAGTTCTTTAGGAGACTTACAAGAGAGTTACAAAAAGATTTAGTCTTTATAAGAGCGGTTTACCAGTTATTATACAGCTCAAGCTGTATAAAAGCATTATTAAGGAATCCGCGTTAGCTTATGGTGTTTTAATAGAATATTAAAACTCTACTATAACACTTTAAGTATAGTGGGATACCGCAAGCTACTTTTATCTTTAAAGCTGTATAAAGGCTGTATTTTGCATGTAATTACTTACTTATTTCAGCTCTAAGTGTTATTATAGTATAATCTGACACTTATTTCTTTACAAGAGTATATGCCAACTCCGTTGTAAAACTAATTCTTATCGCGTAATTTTACACTCTTATAAGTACAGTAGTTTTATAACTTCTGTCTAGGAAGACATTTAAGAACTAAAAAAATAAATTACAGCTATAGTACAGCTTTAGTCTGTATTACTGACAGTTACGAAACGGTTTTTGCGCATGTGCTTAAATTTCTGCCGCCCTGCTTGGAAATTTTGTTGTTAATCGCTACTGCAGCTGTAATAATGTGGAAAAAAAGGAAATTGTCTGGTGCAGTCAAAAGACGCATTAATAACGAATTTTTAAATATAAAAAACTACGACACAAATGACAATAGACCATCAACATCATCAGAAAACCATAGTACACCAATAAATCAGACAACGAATAATCCAGTGTCAGTTCCATCGACATCCAACGAAGGTTCCGTGGCAGTAGAAATATTAAACAGTGAAAATCAGACAACGAATAATCCAGTGTCAGTTCCATCGACATCCAACGAAGGTTCCGTAGCAGTAGAAATATTAAACAGTGAAAATAAACATAGTGATTGTGACAAATTGTGTGTGGATTTAGACAAATCTTTGGAACCTGATGCTGAAGTTTGCCATGCCAAGAGATGGCGCCACCGGTCAAATTAAATCGCGCCAAAGTAACGGAGACTGCGCTAGGCGCTAGGAACTGTAGGAACGGATGTGATTTTGTAACGTTGTTCTTTTGTGAAAAGTCACAGTGACAGCTCCTGACGGCGAGTCACGGTGACATTGTCACCGTGACGTTATTTATCCCCCATGTCTAGCTTGCTCATTCTTGAAAAATGCGTTCTTAAATAGACAAGGATGCCAATCATTAACGGCCGCGACAACACTACGGAAGAAATTTTGTTCTGTCATTTACTCAAGTTTCACTGCTGCTGTGCGCTGGTATTTTTAAAAACCTCGTATTATACTTTGTACCGTAAATAAATTAATATTTTACGAATTAAATCAGTGTTTTTTCTACAAATATTTTTTTTATTTTGGTGATAAGTATCCTACTTCCTTCCTACTAATATTATTGATATATTTAATATTATAAACGCGAAAGTTTGTATGGATGGATGTTTGTTTGGGTGTATGTTCGTTACTCTTTCACGCAAAAACTACTAAACGGATTTCCATGAAATTTAGCATACAGGTATTATATACCCTGGAATAATACAAAGGCTACTTTTTATCCCAATATTCCCACGGGATAGGGATAAAATCTCGAAATAAATCTTGAAATCTCCGCGGGTGTCATGACCACTCAACGGATTTTTTTTTTAATGGCCGCGCCACTAAGTACGATATTTTTAAAAATGGCGGATGCCAACCGAAAGGCTAACTGTGTTTTTAGCCTTTCGGTTGGCATCCGAATTTTTCCAAATTTATATAGTAAATGGAAACCCTCGGAGTATACGCTATTTTTAATCATATACCTATATTGCCTGCATACTACGCCATTGCAAATTAATCCGCTTTGACCTCTGTAGGGTTTTTCATATCTTAATACGTATCTCTAAGGAGAATTATAGTTGATGTGTTAGGAACCGAAATACAGCATAAAGAATAAAAATATTCTAATATAACACTGATTAAAAACCAAAAGCTGTATAATAGATTCCATTTATTCCGTAGTACAGCTACTGAGACTATAAGTCTCTCCAAATATTCTTAAGGCTGTTAAAAAAATTGTCGCCATTTTCTATTAAACAAAGAACATTTGAAAAGATAATTAAAGGAATACTTGACAATATTTGGCCATAACTAAGGTCGTATCGTGATTATTAGCTAAAATAATGATGACTGTGTCCTCCTTGCCTCTATTTAAAACTCTTTGATTTTATAACCTATAAAACAAAACTCTTTAACTTACCTTATTAGTCTTTTTTTATTTTTATTTTCAATATTCTTGGTGGCGCGTGAATATTTGGTTAAAAAACACACACTGCTTCACAATAAATATGAATTTGCATGTAAAATGCACATTCACCAACATCACAAACCGCGTTGATAATTATTTGATATTATGTTTTCTAATACGATTAAAAAAGATTTCGCCATTATCAGCTTATAAGTAGCACTCGTGTCTTAAAATCCACAACAAATATTTTTTATTCTTCTGAAATTATCTTTTAAAACCTATTTAGAACTTTTATTCTTACAAGAGGCTGTTAAGATACTATCTGTAGTGTTATAGTTTCCAATTACACCGAATAACAGCTCTTATACAGCTATTATTCTTACAAGAGGCTGGTAAGACACTATCTGTAGTGTTATAGTTTCCAATTACACCGAATAACAGCTCTTATACAGCTTTTATTCTCTTAGTCAGCTCTTATACAGCTCTTATAACGCTAAAAGCTGAATAATTTGGGCCCTTTTTGCACTTATAACGGCTGTATAAGCGCTTATACAGCCTTTATACAGCCTACTTAAACAGCGTTAAGTATAAACAGGAACCGATATACAGCTTCTATACAGCTTGTCATGCTACTTGGGTACTACATACAACACGTCCTTTACTTAAGTTTTTCACCTATACTTACCGTTACCGAGCTTTTGCTGCGACTAGTTTTTGACCGGGTTCTTTATTATTCCGTCAATCTTAACTTAGTACTTAGTTCTTAGTACTTATTCAAAATAAAATGCGATGCATGAAATTTCAAATAGTTATTTACTTAGAATACCTACTCGTATTCACTAGTACAGGCAGACAAGCTTTTGTGAAAGATATGCTTTGTTCCTAAAGCGGTGTATTCAGGCTGATATCTTGATCATGTTCTAATTGAGCTAGAAACCATTTTCGTCTATAAATTCCTTCGATCAAAAATTAGTACTAATTTTTGATCGAAGATAAATTCAGATTGCTAATGCAATGGTATTAGCTGGTCGATATAAATTGTATTTTCACCGTTAAAAATACTTTTTATCAATTTTTGAAAGTGATGACTGCTGGGCCCTTTAGCGCCGGGTTTCTTAAAGTGGAGTTCACGGACCTCTTGGGGGTCCGTAGCAAGTGTATCAGCAGGGGTACTTCGAAACTCGAAGTTCGTAACGTACCGTCCCTCTCGCTCTCGTATTAAATAGTATAAGTATCAGAGGGACCGCACGACACGAACTTCGAGTTTCTAGTTTCGTAGTAGCCCTCCAGGGGTCTGTAGTAGGCTAGTCTGCAGATATATTTATTAGAAAATTGAAAAAAAAAATTGACAGTGGCCTGGGGAACAGTGAACTGGGGTTCTATATGACATACATGAAATTTTCTAAGCAAACCACAGACGAAAATAAATACTATCCTAACAATTTTCATACACAAGATAATAAACATGTAGAATAGTAGATGGATTTCGCGCTGTCATTGTCATCGTTCATCCACCATTACCTCTCATATTTCGTTTTCTGGATTTTTTTTACCGTAAAACGAGTAAAACTAGAGAGCTCACTAGCCACTGTAGGTACTGGCAAAATTACTCTTCGTTCAAAAAAGCCATACTAAAAAAATAGCTAACCTAAATATGGGCTAGGATGCGCCTTATCTTTGCCCATATTTCATATCTATCGACAAAAAGTTCTACAACCGAATCCCCGAATAAAACATATTCGAGATATTTCACCAGAATAACACTGCAACTCTGAAACTGCACCGTAAGTTAATAACCAGACAAGAGCTTTCTTGGTGCAGTGTTGTGGCAACAGGCGATTCCGACGACTATTTCCACGCTGACGATTCAATCTGACCGCTGGCGGGCAAGTCATGAGATTGTCGCGGGAGCGGGTCATTGAGGAGCAAGTTAAAGGCGGAAGCGTAGCGAAAAACTACGCCATATCTACGTAGAGTTCCATATTACATATTTATATTATATTGGAAATAGTTTATTAAGATAGAAATAAATCAAAACGCAGAAATGATACTAAATATGACAAATTAAATTAAGAACTATATTAAAAACTAAACTATATCTAAAAAGGCCCCTGCGGCATTGTGCCGAAGATGCTGGCAGCATATCCTCGTTGAATCGCTAGGCTGATTCTTTGAGCGAGGTAGCTGCCAGCTCTTCGGTCTCGGTGGCATCGATAAGTCTCTTCGAAATTTCTTTGAATAGGCCTAGTGCTCCTGGGCCCCACGTATTTATAATGGCTAGTCAATACTAGACTCAGCACTAGCTCTAGCTTTTGATTAAGGTAGGGCGAGATTATCTACATGGCTTCCACGCCTTTCAAAAGGCATCACATTATCACATACATAATTTTAGTTTTCAAAATGGCGCCCCTGGCCGTCCGGCATCCAGAGCGTCCGCTCCTCTTGCTCTCAAGGTCGGCGCTTACTAGTCAGATCCGGCAGTTAGATTGAAACTTTGGTGACTTTACTCAATTATCATGGGAATTAAGAAAAAAAATCATTCAGTTACGTTACATGGAGAAACAGGTTTATCAATTTTTCGGCGGAAAACGTTTGGCAACCTGATTCTTTCACAACTTTTCATTTCCCAACGGTTTAATATTTCTGAAACTGTAAATATTTCAGGATTTTTATAAAACTAACCTAACCAGAAGACGAAGCGTTGGCAGGTCTCCCACCAGACGGACTGACGACATCGTCAGAGTTGCGGGAGATAGGTGGATGCAAGTGGCGAGTTGCGTTCATTGTGGTGTTCTAAGGGCTCCCCCTTTGGGTCTCCGCCTTTGTTCAGCAGCGGACGTCTTCCGGCTGATGATTATGGTGAACCTAACCTGACCTACACGATGGCTTTGAAATAAATCTTGAAATAAGTATTTACAGTTTTAGAGTTTTTGAAATGAAAGGTTGCGAAATGTTAGTTGCGTTTTGAATGGATACAGGAGAAACGCATTGCATCATTTCATGACTAGACATGGCGGTAGAGATTTCGGAATTTTGTGTAGTGTTATGTAATGTAGATCATTATAATACAGATTAAGGATTAAGTTAGTGACCAAAATAAATTGTACGTTAGTTAATTGTAATTTAGATGTACAAATCAAAACGCTTTTCGTTATTAACTTGCATCCGACTTACAAGAACAAAGCGAGAACATAATGGACCAAAACTGTATCGTAATGACGTTCATTACATCGCTTCGGAGAGGCGTAATTACGGCAAATAATTAAAATGAATTTCAATTGCGTTTTTTGTCGGTAGTTATTAATATTGTGGTAAAAATAGAGAAAATGATTTCTTTGAGAGAAAGCTGTGTGGGGTGAAAGAGGAATCGGGTACTGCGAGTTCTGTACAAACTTTAATGGAAACTAAAATCAGTTTGTATTTAAAACTATTTTTAACCCCTGACGCAAAAAGAGGGGTGTTATAAGTTTGACCGCTATGTGTGTCTATGTATTTGTGTGTCTGTGTGTCTGTGTGTTTGTCTGTCTGTGGCACCGTAGCTCTTAAACGGGTGAACCGATTTGAATGCGTTTTTATTTTAATTGAAAGCAGGTTTTCTAGCAATGGTTCTTAGACAGGATTTATCAAAATCGGTTCAGCCGTTTTTGAGATATTGAACTTTGACAAAGTCGGGGGGTGTGACAAACTTTTGTTGTTATAATTTTTTTCCTATGAACGAAATAATTATAAATAAATAAAATTATAAATCACGAAATAAATATACATTACAATTATAGTTTAGGTACTAGCTTTTGCCCGCAGCTCCGCGCGCGTGGTATTCGGTTATCGCGCGCTGTTCCCTCGGGAACTGTGCATTTTTTCGGGATATAAAGTAGCCTATGTCACTCTTGGGACCATAAACTATCTCTATGCCAAAAATCACGTCGATCCGTCGCTCCGTTACGGCGTGAAAGCGTAACCAACAAACAAACAAACAACCTCACTTTCCCCTTTATAAGGGGCCATCCATAAAGTATGTCACACTAGTTTTGACCCTTTTAGAACCCCCCCACCTTGTCACACGTATTGCTATGAAATTTGCAATTATTTTGTTCCTGTGTCACAAACCGCTTGACCCCTCCCCCCCCTTAATGTGTGACGTACTTTATGGATGACCCCTAATAGTAAGGATTTACTGTCAGTAAAAAAATATCTAGGTATTGCAAATAAAGTATTTCACGCAGTTACCTGTAATAGATTGATGCGACTGTACTTATTGCATAATGTTCCTCGAACGGCGACGTGCGACATCGATTCTGGCTAAGCTGGTATAATTAGCGCTGTCGAAAGTGACGAATGGGACGTTAATCAAACGGACTATTGCTTTATAACATACATACGTAATTATACAAAAAGTCGTGGTGGCCTAGTGGTTTAACCTATCGCCTCTCAAGCAGAGGGTCATGGGTTCAAACCCCGGCTCGCACCTCAGTTTTTCGAAATTCATATGCGGAATGAAATTTGAAATTTACCACGAGCTTTGCGGTGAAGGAAAACATCGTGAGGAAACCTGCACAAACCTGCCAAGCAGTTCAATGGTGCGTGTGAAGTTCCCAATCCGCACTGGGCCCGCGTGGGAACTATGGCCCAAGCCCTCTCATTCTGAGAGGAGGCCTGTGCCCAGCAGTGGGACCTGAGGCTGGGATGATGATGATGATGATGACGTAATTATATGTAGGTACGTGTATAGTATGTAGGTTACGTAGACCACTATTAGTTCCACTTCTGCTGGCTCCTGCTGAGGTACCGACTTCAAACTATTAGAAAATTATTTTCGAGGTTTTCGAAGTCGGTTCCATTTTTTGATAATTTTTTTTTTCATTTATTCATTCAATCCATTCGTGCCAGCTCTTTTGAATTTACATGTAGATGCCTTGACAGTAAAATAATTAAAATAAAATCACAAAACGTCGCCTTCTTTGAAACGAAATGATGCCAGCAAACGTGGGTAATAAAATAAGTGTAATTTGTCAGAGTTATCTCACGTATCTCCACATTGTTCATTGCGAGCAATTCGTTATTCGCAAGTCGCGTCATTCACCGAGCCATATTTTAGAGTACGTATTTGAATCAGCGTAAGAAAATGGCTCCGCGTTTAGGGTTACCAGTTAACAATTTAAAAGTGCGGAGAAAAAGGCTGATTTCATTAAAAAAACCCTGAAATTTATGGGAATTTCTAATTTTTTTTTCAATCCCACTTATACTTAAAAAATTTCGCATTGTTATAAATGCGAATGTTTGTACGGCTGTTTCTTTGTTTGGTACCTCTTACAGTCTAAACCACTGAACCAATTTAGATTAAATTCGGTATACAGATATTTTGAGTTCCTGGGAAGTGCACAAGAAAGAAAGAAAGAAAGAAAGAAAACATTTATTCCTGACAAACATTAAGAACAATGGATAAAAAAAAACAGGATACAGGATAGTTACAGGATAGTTTTTATCTCTGAAAATTGCATAGTTCCCACAGGAAAAGAGTCTCGCTAGGCATGGTTCCGAAGATGTTGGCAGCGGTTCCTCTTTAAATAGCTAAGTTAATTCTTTGTCCTAGGAAGCTACACCACCTCTTAGATCCCCTGTGACGCCTTCTAATCTCTTTGTAATTCCCAACTGCATTATGATAAAATGCATGTCATTCCGTTATAGATCCGACTAAAAATTTGGCGTTTGTTTTGCTTTCTTCAGACATTAAATTCAAACGTAAGAATTCAACTTGGCTGAAGAATTATTGTCGTGGAAAAAAATCGCACTTATGTGTACTTATTTAGATAAGAAATAAGCCAGTGTTGCACAAAATTTAAGATCTGATTGAGCGCAACGCCAACAAACTGTCTCACAGCTTGGCGAACATTTAATATAAGGTACAATGTATTTTCATTTCTCATTTAAATAAAAGAAAACAAGTTCGTACGTTGTCATTTGAGACACTACTAATTACGTCTAAATCTGCCAGTTTTTGGACTATAAAATGTATGAGACTGGCGAGTGTGGTATTTTCTGGCAACTCTGTCCTGTCGCGTCGCGTTGCGTTGCAAATATACGTGCGACGCGAGGTGCTACATTTAATGACGTCACGCATTTTAAGTACGTGGTGGAACCCAATCCGAGACAATGTACTACAACTCAAGATGAAATCAATAAAATACAGACTATAGGAGCATATTCCTTTCCTTAGCAGTTTGCATGACATTCAAAATCGACATCTAATCCATACTTACTACTTAATATTATAAATGCGAAAGTGTGTTTGTATGTTTGTGTGTTTGTCCGTCTTCCACGCCGTAACGGAGAGAAGGATTGACGTGATTTTTGGCATAGAGATAGTTTATGGGCCCGAGAGTGACATAGGCTACTTTTTATTGCGGAAAATGCACAGTTCCCGAGGGAACAGCGCGCGATAACCGAATACCAGGCGGGCGGAGCCGCGGGCAAAAGCTAGTGATATATAAGTTTTTGTTAAAACTAAATTTTTAAACAAGCTTTTTTGCTGACTGTAAATTTTGTTGACTGTACTTGCATTGTCATCCAAACTACGTTTTCTTATTGATCGTAGCTGGTCCACCATTGAAATTCACTATCAGAGGCCGTAATGCCTAAAGTTTCTAACGCTCGCGATCGCAATCAAATGACAGTTATTGCGAAATCTGTTATTTGATTGTGATCGCGAGCGTCAGAAACGTTATGCAATACGGTCTCAGATTAATGTATTGTCACACACACGTACACAAACATCACGCCTGTATTCCCAAATGGGGAAGGCAGAGCACACGAAATGAGTGCAAGTATTGTCACGGGACAGATACTTGCAGGTGGTAGGACCCCGTGCAAGGTCCGCCCGGATTGCTACCACCATCTTGCTTGTTAATCCTGCCGTGAAGCAGCAGTGCTTGCACTGTTGTGTTTTGGCGTGGAGAGTAAGACAGCCGGTGAAATTACTGGCACTTGAGGTATCCCTCTTAGACCTCTAGGTTGGCAACGCATCTGAAATCCCCCTGGTGTTGCAGGTGTCTATGGGCGGTGGTGATCTCTCACCATCAGGAGACCCATTTGCTCGTTTACCATCCAGTCGAATAAAAAAAAATGCCAAATTTCAAGTCAATTTGACCAGTGGATTGTCAAAGTTCAGTTTTAGCATGTGTGTGTGCATACATACATTTCAAGATATATAGAAGCTTGTAAAAACAGCACAATACTGACAAATGCAACTGCTAACTGTTGTCCCTCCGATTAGTTGCCGAAACTAGAGTTGGCACGGTTGAAGAAAGCAATCAACAATAGTTTTGCAACTCCTCGGGACTGTTTGTCCCATATTTATATTAACCACTTTCAAAAAGGAACCCTAAGGTTTACCGATAGATTAGGTTTTTGACTGTAGTCAAAGATATGTTATAACTTTGTGGTATTAAGTCTGGGAGCTGCTAAGAGAAATGGCTGTCAGTAGCGGGTTCGAACAGTTGGACTAATATTAATTGAGATATTGGTAAGATGACAGGGAAATTATACATCAGTATTGTATTGTGGAATTACAGATACTTACAAAAAGAGAAGCAGAATGCTCTTCCAGCTAACCTAGTTAAGTAGACAATCCATACTACTATTATAAAGCGTGTGTGTTTGTATGTTTGTCCGTCTTTCATGTCGAAACGGAGCGACGGATCGACGTGATTTTTGGCATAGAGATAGTTTATGGGCCCGAGAGCGACATAGGCTACTTTTTATCCCGGAAAAATGCACAGTTCCCGAGGGAACTGCGCGCGATAGCCGAATCCGCGGGCAAAAGCTAGTATAATATATAAAGATAATTTATAAGTAAGAAAAATTAAAAAATGGTGGTAGATAAAGCAATCGGGGATCATACATCAAAAATATTTCACAGAACTGAGAACATCCTCCAACATAGCCAAAATACCACAAATGGGGCTTATCACGCTATTTTTACACAAGTAATATTTACCTCGCCGTTTCGGCAACGATGCAGTTGCCGTGGTCACGAGTAGATACATACCCCATACACATACATACATACTTACATAGTTTTTCAAGTGCCGGTTAAAAGTGTTTATATAGGGCTAGGTTACGTTTACTTGTCAAAATAAGTGAGTATTTAAAATGCCACTAACTGTCCACATTTTTACAATATCGCCCCTTTTCGATTTCCCCCAAACGCATATCTAATACGCCCCAAGCCTTAACTTTTCTTCAATAACTTCAAACCAAAACTCCTGACTCAATGCTCATAAAACACCCTTAAACGGATCAGCCCTCAGAGGAATCAAAATGAAAAGAAGCCATTCAATAATCAATAAATCATCTAAACGTACTTAGCTCGATCCTCGTATGGGGCCACATCGGATTGAAAAGCGTAAAAAAACCCCTAAAAAACCCCTAAAAGTCCGTTCGGGGCGAACGCCGTAAATAGATCAAATCTCGGAGCATCATCCCTACCGTGACGTGAGTTAAATAATAGAAAATACGACGCAGAGGCGACACTTCAATGATAAATTTGTAACACATAACATAAGTAATATTTGTGGTAATTTCTTAAACTATGTAAGAGCGTTTATACCTGCTGAGCTGGCAACGTTGCATTTTTGTTAGTTTTCTTGATTACCTATTTCATAAAAATTGAATGAACAGTAAAAATGTTGTCTAATAGAATACTTATAAATATATAAGTTAATGTGTCTACTGCAATAATTATTCGTGATAGACTTTTATATTCTTTAAAAACTAATTTATGTTTATGAACGGTTTTAAAGAGAATAAAAGTTTATAACGAATAATTATTAGAGTAGACACATTAATTTATATATTAAGAAGTGTTCTATCAGACAACATTTTTAATTTTTTTTTTTTTTTTATGAAATAATCGAGAAAACTAACAAAAATGCAACGTTGCCAGCTGAGCTCTTAATACTATAATTACCTCCACGTTTCGACCACATTGCAGCGGCCGCCATGGATTGACTGAAGTGCAGGGTATGACGACCATCTAGGCATGCAAGTTTTCTGATCTACCCGCATTTAATTTTCACTTTAGGACATGAAACTTAGAATACTTACCCCGCGATTTATCCAGGGATACATCTCGACGTCTCATTTGCTTATCACTGGATTCCATGCTGAAGAGAGAATATTTAAAGTTTGGCAACGTGTTTCATTTCGTAACTTTTCATTTCGCAACTGCTTAATATATCTGAAACTGTAAATATTTCAGGATTTTTATAAAACTAACCTAAACTAACCTAAAAGGTACCCCATGACACTGAAATAAATCCTGAAATATTTATAGTTTCAGACTTTGCGAAATGAAAAGTTGTGAAATGAAACAGGTTGCCAAACATTACGTTTTGTTTTACTAGCCAATTTCATCATCCGCCAAAATGGCGCCGTTATTTTGTGCGCATCGAGACCTCAACCTTCGTAGTCAGTTATCTCTACTAGGCTATCCAGGCGTCAAAAATGTGATGCTGTGTAAGTTTTTGTAAAATAAATAAAAATATATATGTGTAGCACAGACGTAACTGTGTACGGTTTTTACGGAGAAACATGATAAATTAAAATGGTTCAGTACCTTATTTAAGTGAACTTGCTTCACTGACAACGGGAGCTAGTTAAATATTAGTGAGACCAAAGTCCTGCAGAGCAGTGTCCCGTCTACGCAACCTCACAACCCTCCACCGAGAGATAACGACTGCCGAAACGCGAGCCGACAGCCCGCCTCCAAAGAGGATCCTCCTCAATTTTTACCTTTTTTTATCTCAACTACTTTCCCGTGAAAAATATTGTGATTGGGGAAATTGGCTTTTTCATTTTTTGCCGGGATTCTTGGGATTTTATTTGCCATCCATTAGTGCCTGGTTGAGAGAGCAACGTTTGTTGTTCGGCTTCAAAAACCGACCAAGTGTGAGTTGGACTCGCGTACTGAAGGTTCTCTACAAATTTGTAGGTAGGTAGGTATCTATGATTCGGGTAGGAAAGTCCTCGAGTGGCGATCACGAACCGGAAGAAGAAGCGTTGGCAGGCCGACTCGAATCAAGTGACCAGTACCAATCAATCAAATCAAATCAGCCCACATCCACCCACTGCTCAGCAAAGCAGTACCAATACCATGACTTTACAGTGACCGTACTTGATAGCGACGGCCTAAATTATTTGTATGGGGAATTGCACAGCGCCTCTACAAATAATTTACGCCGTCGCTATCGAGTACGGTCACTAAACTTATGTTAGTGGTATAGATGGACTGATGATATCGTGAGAGTTGTGGACAACCGGTGGAAGCAAGTGGTGAGTCGTCGTTCATTGTGGCGTTCTAAGGGGGAGGCTTTTGTCGCAGATTAATATAGGTTACTTGATGTTTAATGTTTATTAGGGCAAAAAACGGTACAATATAAAATAAAACTTAAGAAAATAAAACTTTATGGTATAGTTTTCTAAATTTACCGCGGTATACATATATTATTATGACACAGCTAGTTTTGTACATTAAGATTTATTATCATTTTCATCACACTTACTCGTAAACAGTGTCGTAACATGCAGGCTACCTTGGTTGCAACCCCCCAAATCAACCCGCCAAGAGCGCACGCAGTCAGCGGTATCGGCAATTTTTGAAAATATTTTTTTTTAACGTGGGGTCCCGAAGCAAAAAAAACTATAAATTAAAAAAAAAAGAATCTTGCCCTTTCCACTGCTGACCATTGGGCTGGCTCTTTCCTCGGCCAAAGTATTGGCATTGCCATTATTTATTTATCGTATGGAATACGTGTCACTGCAAAACTGTGCAAGAAATATAAATGAAAACTAAACATTAAAACTTAAATCTAGATCTCTTAAAATATTCCACGGCTTTTTCTGACAGCTTCTTGAGGTCATCTATGTGTCCATCTATTGCCATACAACGAGGAAACGCAGTCAGCCTTATGGGTACTGTACTGACCCCACACTTCGTGTATTAAACTTTGTGAATTTATTTTAATCATGAGTAACCTCTTTGGGAAAAATTTTTGTTTGAAAGTGGATAGCAAGAATGTCAAGAAAAAAGAAAAGAAGGGGATTGGGCTGTCAAGTGTCATGGAAAGAAAGATGTGCTAACCAAAAATAAATAAAAATAAAATGTGAATTCTTTGATAACGCAATGAAAAGGCCTAGAAATCCATATATTAACTTAAAACCAATAATTAAAAATGGAGTACGGGGGTTACAAACGGTTTCAGTGAAAATTAAATAAAATCTAGTTTGACAGCCGTTGTATATTCGCATAGCGAGGTCGCTACGTATAGGATTTGAAACTCCGAACAAAACATAACACACGGAGTTATAAGCAATGGATTACTATGCCTTATTGTTGTGATAGAAGTGTAAATAGGTGTTCAATAGTGCAATGCTGTGTGTGCTACTGACGTGAGTTATTTACAATTGCTTTTGCCCTTTCATATTATGAGTTTCAGCGGACTGAGTGGCTACGGGGAGGATAGTGACAGTTGCTGTCATCATGACGAGAGGAGGAGGGACTGGTTGAAGATTATGAAGATGCGCAAGCCTGGATTGATGGCGTGTAAGTTGAATTTGAATTGAATTAAATAAATGTGATTTTATTGAAATATAATAATTATGAAAACGAAAGACAAATTACTCGGGATTTAATGGAATAACAAACATTGCTTATAATTAATTGCTCGAGCTTGCTCCGCGGTTAATACGCCCCAAAATACATAAAGCTTTGAATTGTGCGGTTCCTACAATAATATTTAATTTCATGCTGGCGCCGACGTTCAACGTGATGGAGATATCCTGGCTGGTTGTGTGGTGTGATGTGCAACGGGACGGGATTGGAATATTGGCGTGCGGTCCGAGTGCTGATGGCGGTTCCTGGATGTCCCTAGCTAAGTCCTTTCCTTATCCCAGTAGTTAACGATGTTACGACATAACAGCGTAGGAACAGTGAGGAGTATGGCGGGATCCTACCACTGTTATTGTACTCTGATTTGAGTTAATTATACAATTTGTAGATAGAAGTAAAGTACAGTTGGTCATAATTATATTATGATTTCCACGTAATCTGACATTTGTTGTCACAATTTTATAAATTTGAAAAACCGGCATTTAGACATAATATCTATGACATTTTGATAGAATGTCTAATAAATTCAAACCGAGATGGAACCGCGACACTCCTGAGATCTCATTTCAAATCGGTCTTTGGTTCTATACGAACGTATACAATAATTTTATAAATAATTTATCCGTGTTCTAAATTTTAAACATTCAAAATATAAAGAATAAATAACGCCAGTCTAAATTCAAAAGACCTAAATTTAAATATTTGAAATTTAGAAGTCAAATTCAAATGATCGAATTGATTCAAATACGGGTCATTACTGTTCTGTTCTGCTGGCGTTACGGAGTGTTACGAAGACATTGAATTGTTGAATATTTTTAACGAACATTATCTTCAATTGATTTAAACTATATTACTATTGACGGTACTGAAGTTACCATCGGTGTGTGGATACTATAGCGAAGAACTAATATATTTGTGGCACAAATCTAAGACAGTGAGTAATACATTAGTAAAATTAAAATTGAATATCAAAACTGCTTATATATTATAACATGCTAGAAACTCCAAGGTTAATGGAAACGAGATATTAATAATTGACTTCAGCTTATTGTGTAATTGTTTATATTGCCTCAATGTTTCTTCCAAATTGCCCTGCATATTTGGCCTAACTTTACAAATAAGCTATTTGGACCTAGAACCGGGGTGTATCACGGTCTCCACAAATACCTATACTAAACCAGATTACTTAATTTTGTCACCATTCTAATGATTTTAATAGAAACCCAGATAGCTCGGGAAGGATAGCTATACAATTCTATACTTACTATTGTATCCAGCTGGTGGAGCGAATGGAACTAGTGTGCCACAGATACGAGTACTAATCTAGCTGGCTGGGTATTAATGGTCGGTATTGCGCGCATGGATACTGTACAAAGTACCCTTACAGACTCCACAAACCATTATGATCGACGTTTCACAATGGAGTCTGTAGATTATTCAAAATTGTGTTTGGGGACCGAGGGTCTTCAGATACATGTGGTCACCAGGGGTCAATTCCACCTCTGGCCGCTGAACGTTGCATCCTCTTTGTCGGACTAACCACCCGGCAATACGGACTCTGTCCGATGGGGTTGTTTACTACTCACTTGGCAATAGGGCTAAAGTGGGGTTGCGGTTAAACAAGGTCTAACGACTAATAGTGGCGTTGGGAGTCCTTGTGGGGCATGTGGGGGGGAAGGAGACTTTCTCTCGTGGTTGTGGACGCAAATTGTGGAACGCGTCGTAATAATACAAACATGACCCCGAGTTGTTCTTCCTGACGCTAGTCTGTTAGAGGTTGGGGGGGGGGGGAATAGGAGACCGTAGGTGTATAGGATAGTCACTCAGGAAAAGGTTAGGGATTAACAAAGCCTGCCTCGGGAGTGACTATGATTTTGTTCTCCACTCATTCATTTGAAGACGAGGTACGCACGTGATTGACATACGACATTAATTCAATCCCCTCACGAGGTGCCGAGGCAGCCCGTGGGGGAGTGACCAGTACGGTGACGAGCTCCACAGGCCCGGGCGGGGAGGGGCCCGGCCTATACGGCATAAATCACCTCTTTTTATATTAATTAAGTGGAAATATAATCAAAAATAGATAGTAGCAATAATAATTTCTTATACTAAACGAAATAACTTTTGAGTTTCCTGTATGTATAACCAACGCTTTCTCAAAGAGGTAGTTACTCTACTAAATAGCCCTCTCACTCGGTTCGATCCTAGGTCTACTGTAAATTATTATACAACTTAGGGTCTCTACAAACAGACGATGGCCGTAATTATACTTAGATAAAAGTATATAAATAAAAATATAGTGTCTACCCCTATTGGGAACAGTACAGTACCCTGCCCAATAGCAACGACTTGGGTGATATTTGTAAATATAGATTTTGAGGATTAGAGTAAGTTAGTTTTAGTTTTTTTTATTTATTAACTATTACTTATTTGTTTGTTTGGTTAAATTTTCATTAGTTTTTCTTTTAAAATGTGATGAAAAACCCTTAAGACACAATGTACTATTCTTCTATTAAATACACTTTGGATGCAGCAAAAAAACAACCGTGCCGTTTTAATCGTCCGTCACTTTCCTTCTCAAATTAGTTTTTTAAAGAATGACAAGAAAAATGTCTTCCAATTATTCCTTGGAGTATTCTTTAGTTATCTCCGGAACATTTAAACTGATAAGCGGGTAGGGCGCCGCCCTAGCGGAGTTGCGATGAGGGGTAAGAAAGGCTTTAGTCATTCTGTCTTGACAAATCATTGTTCTCTTATTTTTACCCGACTGTTCGATGGAGGATATGTTTTTCAAGCGTATATATGTGTGAACTTTGGCAAAACTAAATTGAAAATACAAACTGAAATATAGATGCACAGAAAAACCAGAAAAATGAGACCAGCGCTGGGAATCGAACCCAGTTCCTCGGCATTCCGTGCCGCGTGTTATACCGCTAAACCACCGCTGGACAAGGACAACGGTACAGACACGAATTTCCCCTTTGCACCACATATCTCAGCTTGTTTGTTTCTTATTTAGCCACTTAATACACTAGCGACATCTATGCCGTAGCCCTCAAGGAGAAACTTTCGGCATTCCATTGGAACTAACCGCTCACCCGGACAAGAAACAAATAATTTGGAATTGAAATAAAAAATACAAAAAGATGCCAAAAAAACAATCTTAATTTGGCAAAACTGTCGAATTGAAATTGTGTAGGATGGTCACTGGATAATTTGGAGCCAGTTGTTGAATTCCTATTCGTTATCATTTACGAAGCACGGTTTTACTCTTACCGTTTTTGAGGTAATTACGGACATTTGATTGAATTAGACTTTACTTTAAGGAGGTCCATATCAACGAACTAAAACAATTACTCGCCCGCGACCTTATGATGGCTACGTTTATGCAATATATGCTTATGTTTGACCTACACAATGATATTATATGTTACTATCGTATTTATAAGCTCACTGGACCTACATATATTTTATTGCACTCATTACATGTAAGCTTGTTACACCCATAAACGTAGCTATATCATAAGGTCACGGGTGAGCAAAGTAATTGTTTTAGTTTAGTAATTACGGACAGACTTATAAAGCACAAACACTTGCATTACATTTTTCAAAAAAAAACCTCGTTGAGTTTCATGCCGGATTCTTCTCAACAGAGGTTTTTTTTCCGAACCGGTGGTAGATTTTTTGACGTTTATAAGTGCTTGTTATAGCCTAAATTGAATAAAGAGATTTTGAGTTTGACTTTGACATATTCCAAATTACTTTTGAACGCCGATTTTTGTCAGTTAGGTAGTGCCCAGAAAACAGCAAAACAGAAGGATTGACAACCATTTTGAGGCTTTAGAAGGTCCTGGGAATGATCTGAATACATGTTTTAAGGTTCCTCCTTAATATAATATTCTCCTTTCTTCAGTCGCGCGTCGCGCCGACGGCACGTCCGCATTCGTCTTAATGCACAGAGTTGTCTTAAAGCAGTGACGACAGGAGATGGCCAGACGTTTTTTTTACTTCTAGCATTAAACCTGTTCAATACTTGATTGAACATTAATAGGAACCTCTAGTTCCATTTTTATTTTTATTGTCTGTAGTTGTCCACCTGGCAACACTAGTTGTAGAAAAGTTTGCAATGCAGGCTCAACGTTAAATAATGTAAAATTGTTTGTTCCATAATAAACAAGTTTATTAAAACAATCTACTCTGTTCTTTTACTTAACAAAACCCATTTACGTTAGTACTATTATATATTCTGTATTGCTAGTAAATCGGTGGTAAAGCGCCGAAACAATGCGATTACCAATTTTTAAGTAATTATTTCCATAATTGTTTAGTAAGTCTTTATTTCTTTACAAAAAATATTATAATTGAGATACGAACAGTAGTATATACAAACTGTGCTTTGCTCGGCTGTTGTACACTTGTAGAGAAGTTGGATTCAGGAATCGGCGCACTATAGAGCATAGTGTCTAAGATTATTGATTTCTGTATTATTTATATTACTGAATTATTATTAGCTTTGTATTATTAGTGCTTTGATTTTACGATTTAAACAGAAAAATATTACAAAACACTTACTTATACGATACTTACTATCCACTGCGTACTCTCAAAAGTGAAGGTTTGCAAAGCAGCGTCAGTTCTATGCTTTAATAATAATAATAGATTTCTTTTTCGATAACAACTTGGATAAAATTGTTACAGCCTTATTCATAAAAAGTTAGAGCCTCCTTGAAGGCTCCTTGACGTCCCGATGCTAAAAAACGTGATTCATAAACGTCTGTTAGCGCTAATCAGTCGATCAAGGCTCTGCTAAAGTTAGTGGACCGTAGACCCTCCTTTATCTCTCTGCTAAGTCACAAAATGGCCGCCACAAATTTGAACAGCTGACTTTGACAAGAGCAAAATACCATACCGATGATATTTTTATGGAAGTTTACGCAAAGATTAAAAAAAAAAAAGAATATTTATTTTCAGGAATTTGTATTTAAAAATCCTCTAATAATATGAAAAAAATAAAATTAGGATGATTAACATATTTACGGCTTTTTGCACTTAGTTTAGGTCTACTAAAACACGCGGATCGGAAATGGCGGGAAAACAAACATCTCTGCTGTCACTGCTGTCAATTTCTTTTTTTTAATTCTCGATAAGGCCAATTTTTGTCTTTGATTTGTCAAGAGTGCCAACATAACGCGTCTAATCAGTCTATCAGCAGATCAACAACTAGCAGACTGCTAACAAACGTTTATGAATAACACTTCTTGACAAACGTCAAACAAGCTTAATCAGTCTGCTAACTAACAGGCCGATCAAACCTCAATTAAGGATTTTTTATGAATAAGGCTGTTAGTATTTAATTACATGTCATAGACTTATAGCTAAGGTTAGGTTAATGTTAAATTAAGTGGCTTTGCCATGTTCATAAGCTTAAATTTTAGTCGCACTGTATAGTATAGTTAGCTTAGCGCAATCTCCGCTAAGACAGTTCCAGTCAAAGGTGCTTGGTTCCTGAATAAGTACAGCACGTATTTATTTCGTTTGTTATTTCATTTTTATATCCAATGGAGATTGCCGTGCCATGTTTTAAAAACGAACCAAATGCTTGTCGGTTGTGTGAACAGCAAGTAAATGTATTTTTCACTTCTCATGCTCCTAAAGTTTTATGCTGGATCTAGGCGACATAAAATTACTTTTCACTTCTCATGCTCTAAAAGTAAGTCAATATAGACTTACAAGGCGGGAATAAAGTGAGTACTTTAGTTCCTAGGGAGTAAAAGTAATTAATTTTTTAATTCACTTCGAGTGACTTAGATAAACTCAAACAGCCAATTACTTGCAAAAAATAATATTGTGTGTGGACCATTTCCATGACGCAAATGTTACGTTCTTAGTCTAAGTGGTCTTAGTTCTATGTTTTTTCCGCATAGAAGGTGGCGCCACTCTATTTTTCCTTTTGTGTATGGACCATTTCGCCGATGCTATTTTGTTAGTATCTGTGTCTGGCTGGATGGAAAAAAATACTTACCGTGAAAACTTTGAAATTTTTGTAGAGCGTAAACGGTAAACGATTAAAATAAATTGATTATTCTCACAATGTCATCAAGTGATAGTGAAAATTATGATGTCGAGCAAAGAGCAAAAGACATAATTGATAATCTTTTGCCGCCAAAATCTAGAAAGATTTATTTTTATTTTTTGTTAAATCTTTTTGTACTAAACTGACTATTTTTTCTCGCAATCGAAGTGAAAAATAGAGTTTTCACCGCGAGACTAAAAGTCAATATAAACCCTCGGATAAATAGCAACCCTCGCTAAAGCTCGGGTGGCTAACCACCTCCGGTATATATTGGCTTATTTTAGTTTCTCGATAAAAAATATACTATTTTATGCTCTAATGCATAAAAAAAATCTTCGTCTAAGACCAAGGCAATCAGGTGTGTAAACACCAGTAAACAGCCACAAACAAAGAAGTGTCTACATATTGTTTAAAATAATATTTATTTATACAAAACTAAAAAATATTCAAATCAATCAAACTAGATCAATAAAACTAAAAAAAATAATAGTTATATTATAATAGTAATGCGTGAATTGCTATTTAATTTCCTCTCAACCGAAGTGAAAAGCAGAGTGTTAAACTCGAGCTTAAACCCATTTTTTCCTCGATGTGTCTATCCACCCTCGCCGTACCGGCTCGGGTGGCTATAACGTCTCGGGTAAAATGGCTCGTTTTATGCTCTTGTTTTTTCCTTTAAGCTAGGAATAGAACCCTAAAAAGAATAAGTTCACCGTCATTGTTAAAGGTTAAATTGTAAAAGCCCCATGGGAATTTAAGAAACTCCATAATTTCAATTCAACTGTTTGATCTTATGATTTTCGCGTGCGAAAGTCAAAAATAACACGATATTTACACAAACATTCATAAAGTCTCGAGAAGACTCAATTAACTGTAAGTACTCCACTAATTCATATTTTTAATCAGATGTCTGTAGCACATCCTTTCTAGATTTAGATCTAGCTCTTGAAGTTCTAAAACCTAGTGGCACACTAACAAAATGCAAATGCATTTAAAATAAATATTTTTTACTTACGGTATAATTGACAACTCTTGAATATGCTATATCTTATATATTATTAGGAAAATATAGAAATACACACAGTGTTTAGCGAAGATAAAACTTAAATCGGTTGAAAATTGAATTTATAATGATTCTCTCTGTCTCTTATATAAACAAGAGCGTGTCGGACACGCCCAAAATAGGGTTCCGTAGCCATTACGAAAAAATTAAGTACTATTTTTCTAAGGATTTCGTATTTTATACGGAATCTTCAAAGTTTAGGTATATTTTATACCTTACGCTGCTATTTACTCATAAACTACTAATAATTCTCAAGCAAACTTAACCGTTATAGTTTTCCTTGAAAGTTTGATATACTCACTACCATCCTGAATTTTTTAAAATTTTTCCACCCAACGGTTTAGATTTTAGAGGGGAGGGGACGCTCGATTTTAATGAAAATTTTCACTTTAAAGTTGAATATTTCCCAAACGCTTTACTGAATCAAAAAATTATTTTAGCAAACCCCTAATGGTTTTAAAATACCTATCCAACGATACCCCACACTATAGGGTTGGATGAGAAAAAAAAAATCACCGCCACTTTACGTCTATGGGAGGTACCCTAAAAAAAATTGTTTTTGAATTTTTAATTGTACTGTTTTGTCGGCATAGTTTACCTATATATCTGTGCAAAATTACAGCTTTCTAGCATTGATAGTCCCTGAGCAAAGCCGCGGACGGACAGACAGACAGACAGACAGACAGACAGACAGACATGGCGAAACTATAAGGGTTCCGTTTTTGCCATTATGGCTCCGGAACCCTAAAAATGTGAAAGTTTGGATGTTTGTTACTCAATCACGCTTAAACCGCTGAACCGATTTAGATGCAATTCGGTATACAGATAGTTTGAGTCCCGGGGAAGGACATAGGATAGCTTTTATCCCGGAAAATTCCATAGTTCCCGCGGGATAGTGATAATCTAGTACTCATAATTAGCACTAACAGTCTCTAAACCAAGGAGCGTGCTAAACTCACGTCTTAAATCGACTAAACTAAACTAAACTAAACTCGATTTAAGACGTGAGTTATCCGGGTCAATATATTTAATACCTTCTGAAGTACTAATTAAACTATATTCCTTTGACAAATTACGCGGGAACTTAAAGTTCATCGACCTCAATAAGGCGTCGCCACCATGCACTTAGGCGGAGCCGCGGCAGACACCTAGTCTAATTGCTTTAGCTGCTATTGTACTAAAAGCTTGTGTCTTTGAGTCCGCAGTAGTTTCATACAAATGTACCTACGAATTTAACCTAAATATGTTTATGAGACACGTATGAGAGTAGCCGAAATCAACGACGAATAACATAAAGTTCAATATCTCAAAAATGGCTGAACCGATTTTGATGAAACATGTCTAAGAACCATCGCTAGAAAACCTGGTATCAAATAAAATAAACCGCATCCAAATCGGTCCACCCGTTTAAGAGCTACGGTGCCACAGACAGACACACAGACACATAGCGGTCAAACTTATAAAACCCCTCTTTTTGCGTTGGGGGTTAAAAACTAAGAGGAATGATAAAGTAGCTATCATCATCATCATCATCATCCCAGGATATATACGTCCCACTGGTGGGCACAGGCCTCCTTAGGATCTTATCCTTCCGCCATTTGTGAGCGCGCCTGTTATTTGAGGAATGTATAGCTACCTTATCAAGTCCTGGTGGCCTAGTGGTTTGACCTATCGCCTCTCAAGCAGAGGGTCGTGCTTTCAAACCCCGGCTCGCACCTCTCAGATTTTCGAAATTCATGTGCGGAATTCAATTTGAAATTTACCACGAGCTTTGCGGTAAAGGAAAACATCGTGAGGAAATCTGCGAAGCGATTTAATGGTGCGTGTGAAGTTTCCAATAAGCACTGGGCTCGTGTGGGAACTAAGCCCTCTTGTTCTGAGTGGAGGCCTGTGCCTAGCAGTGGGACGTATATAGGATGGGATGATGATAGTGCCAAAGCCTTTAAAAAAATGGCGTGAATAGTTCTAAAGGATGATTTTCTTATGATAATTGGAATGGACGCATTAGCCCCGTAGACGACATGGCTCCGGTTGACCATATATTGTTTTAAATCATAAACTATACTTAGTCCTGTATAGCGTTGGTTAGATTGGAAACAGGTTAATTATAACCAATTCGATACGGTCTGCGACAATATGCGTTATATTTACGACTTTCTTGTTTTTCTTAGATTCCTGACTATTGTGAAATAATAGGTGCACAACCTATGAATGCAAGTAAGTATGAATATTTAAACGCCGAATGGTTTTTGATCGAGTTTTATCCGAAAGTACCTCTAGGTAAGGTTGACCGACAATCTACAAACTAGGAGCCTATATTTCCATTTTGATTGAACAATAGTAGCGTAGATAATAATCATTATTGCAATAAAGGCTTATACAACGACGGTCTTAAATCCATAGGTAAGTACTAATATTATAAATGCGAAAGTGTGTGTTTGTATGTTTGTCCGTCTTTCACGCCGTAACGGAGCGACGGATCGACGTGATTTGTGGCATAGAGACAGTTTATGGGCCCGAGAGTGACATAGGCTACTTTTTATCCCGGAAAAATGCATAGTTCCCGAGGGAACAGCGCGCGATAACCGAATACCACGCAGGCGGAGCCGCGGGCAAAAGCTAGTTATTTTATATTTTAATATTAGCATAATACGTGCGTTTGTTTGTCCTCAATTAATAGGTAAGGGCCTACGTGAGCACTAAAGCTCATTATTCTCATGAGACGCTCTGTGCTGTGTATTACTGATTAATACAATAATAATTATAATCATTAATTAATATGAGTCAAGATACAATTTCACAATGGCGGATGCCCCCCAGCTGTTGTAACCGATCGTGGAGGAACTATCCAATAGAATAGATATACGGGCTGCAACACTTCATTGTTGCCTATTTGCCCCGCGCTTCGCGCAACTTTGTTACTTCAGAACTATATATACTTCATTTAATTTAGAATTAGAAACCACAATAACATTATATTGCGTCTGGTCAACTATTTCTTACCTAGCAAATAGTCGAGTAAAATAGTCTGGGAGCCGCAAAATAAAATTGTTTTAATGCCACTTTATTTGCGTGTCGTCAATTGTTATTCTAGTACAAATTGTAAAGAGATTACGAGTCGCAATATAATATGGTTCTAATGTTGCTGTGGTTTCTAATTCTAAATTAAATGAAGTATACATCATTTATAAACGGATTTGGAAAATAATTTTATCTTTAGGAAAATGCTCCTCGTTTCGGCCTATTTTAAGTTAAGAAATATTTCTCTTTTTTGTTTTTGTCAATATTATAAAAAAAGTAAGTTTAACCAACTTGAAACCAGTACTGATCATTAATCTGGTTGTCCAATTCTAAAATCTTCCTTGATAATAAGCCAACCAATCAGAAATGAGCAATCGTCGCAGTGGCTTGGCGAAATTCTTCAAAAAATGCAAATAAATATCACGGAACAATTGATACCAATAACAATAATTGACTACACTGCAAAGTATCGAACACTTGTACAATGGGTATTACAAAACGGCCAAAAAGACTGCGACACACATCAAAGAGTCGAGACTAAGCATTTTTGTATTTTTTACCCATACATAATGTATTATATATCATGGGACATATTGAAACCGATTGACCTAGTCCCAAACTAGGCAAAACTTGTACTATGGGTACTAGGCAACGGATAAACAATACTTAAAAACATAATTAAACATCCAAGACCCGAGAACAAACGTTCGTAATGTCTGCCCCGGCCGGAGATCGAACCCGGGACCTCAAGTTTCGTAGTCAGCTTCAACCACTAGGCGATTCGTTCATAAAATTTGTATTCTATTTGTTAACTCCTCTGTCAAACCAATATAATAAACCACCCACGTAAACCCTTATATCAACGTAACAGGGTCGTTTTTTTCCCAAATAGTGTACAATTCCGTGGTTGAACTATAATTCCGTAATAGTTTAATCCAGAGGGCGCTGTGAGCGACAGCCGGAAATTGCGAACTGCGCCTTAAGCATTGACGTGAGAGCCTTAAATATTGAACATGTGACTCGGGCTTTAGGAGAGGTTTAATTTACTGTAAAATCATCATTATCATCATTTTCAGCTTATACAGAATGTCTTCAAATTATTCCGAAATAATTCAGGAATTGTTGTAAAATATCAACAACTAGCTTTTGCCCGCTGTTCCGCCCGCATAGTATTCGGTTATCGCGCGCTGTTCCCTCGGGAACTGTGCATTTTTCCGGGATAAAAAGTAGCCTAGATGTCATTCTCGGGCCCATAAACTACCTCTACCTATGCCAAAAATCACGTCGACCCGTCTCTCCGTTACGTGAAAGACGGACAAACACACAAACACACTTTCGCATTTATAATTATTAGTATGGATTACTTTGTTCACCGGGGACCTTATGATAAGTACGAGTATGTCTAATATCTGGTAGAATTCTTGCGTAGTGAGTGTAATATACCGAATAAAATGTATTTTCTTACAATCATAACATTTCACATATTATATTACAAATAAGTAAGATAAAGGCCATTTGGTTAATTTAAACAAAATAAATTAATGTTTAGATGTAGCAATTTTGAAGTGAAATTAATTAAACGGAAGTTAATTAGAATTCAGCACTTAATTTTTATCAAAAATATAAACTGAAATATAGATGCACAGAAAAACCAGAAAAATAAGACCATTGCTGGGAATCGAACCCAGGTTCTTGGTATACCGCTGTCCCACCACTGGACGTAAAAGTAACAAAAATTTGGAGTTGAAATAAAAAATACAAAAAGATTCCAAAAGCCAATCTTAACATAATTTTTAATTTACTTCGTAAGATAAATCAATTTCAAAACGCAGCACTGGGCTGCATTTGTAAAAAAAAACAATGTACATTCTAATTAATTACTAGTCTCAAAACAAAACTTTAAAACAAACAACCACTGTTTGTCAACAACCTAAAAAACCAGCCCCTCGCTTCAAATTACTAAGCCATCATACAAAACTTCACGTATCGTCAAAATTAAATGTCATTGATGTTTGTAGCAACCCTATGCTTTCATCCTACTCATACACAAAGAAACTGCAAAGGATGGAAGCTACATCGGTTGAGACGGTCCGTACAATACAGAGTAGGGTTGTCACAGTTAATAAAGGAGTATTCAGAGCATTTAATTAACAGGGGTTGTGCCCTTTGTCGTTTTACGATGGAATTGCAGATTCTTTGTCGGAATCCGATCGCTGCCTCGGGGTGGACTGCGATTGAGGGGGGGATTTTGGGGGTTAATTCATGCTGGTGTACACATGCTGGAATAATAATGTCAAGTGCATGTTATATATATGTAAAGCTTTGATTAGCCCTGTCATGAAAAAGTGGGTAAGTACATGTGAGCTATACCTATTTTTGGTTTTAACAGTTACGGTTTTGTATTAGATTTTCTTATTTATAGTATACAAATAAAGTTTAGTTTAGTTTATTTATTAATTCAATACATCATTACATTATAATTTACATAAATTTCAGTCATAAGAATTTTGAATTGAAGAAAAGAAATGAGGTATGATTAATTTAGTTATTTATTTAATAAATCAAATGCAAGCGTACCTACAGTACAAAACCAAAACACTCGCACATTAATTTAAAAATAAAGAGTATGTAAACATAGGTACAAAGTTGCAATACACAATAATTATAATACAAAACAGATCTCAAGGGATAAATGGTATAAAACAGATAAAATTTTATAACGACTACGAACATAATAATAATTCTAATTTTATAATTTTTAATAAAATTTGAATTATTAGTCGTTACACTCTTGACAGAGTGGTCGTGGTCGTCATATCTGGGGTGGTTGTCATGCATAATATGTACCTGGGTGTTTTAAAAAAAAGTGTACTTTTTTGAATTTTTGGAAAAATATGCTTTTTCCTACTCAGAGTCAAGAGCACATATCCGATGGTTTAAAAAAAATCCTTAAAAAACGGTCAGGTTTGCGACGTTTTCTTCACACTCCAGTATGGGCGTGACAAAACTGACTCATAAAAGTTTACTATGACTAAATGGGGACATTTTTCAAACGATCGGAATCGATTGTGTTCTTGATTCTGAGTAGAAAATACCATATTTTTTCAAAATTAAAAAAAAGAAAGAATACACTTTTTTTAAAAAACGCCCACTTATATGAAAAACCTCATCGCTCAAACTCCTATCAAACTTACATTCAAAATATTTTTATTAAATTTTGGTCACGCGTTAACAAGCACTTACTTAAACGACAAGAAATCTACCACCGGTTCGTAAAATATAATCAAGTAGTAAAATATACAACGGTTTTTACATAAGTATACAAAAAGTATAAATCATGAATTTAAATTAAATCTTAATGTTTACTGAAACATTTTATTAATATTAACGCATCAGAAAGGAAACTGCTGCACGTGTCTGAGCTTAGAGCCCCGAACTAAATAATTAAACGAATAAATTTTGCGACAACCCTAGCCTTAAACCCCTTACGATTGAAGACATTTTCACAGCGGTAATAGCGAGTTAAACAGGGGTCGGAGAAAAATATAAATTATTGTTTTGCTTAACCGTGATATATTAAATTGAAATAAAGAAAAGGTTCCGAGGTAGGTATAATGTCGATTACAAAAATTATGGTTCATTTTTTAATCGGCGTATGCATGCGTAACATTTAGACTGGGCACAATAAAAAAAGGGATTTAAACACGTACACGATTTTAAAACATAGTGCAAATAAAAATACAAATATTTTTATTAACAGTAACATATTTAATACAATACATATCTATCAGACTTCAAACTAGACTGAGCCTGTATCTTGGACGTCTGCGAGTGCGATTAACAGATTTGTAAAACTTTAGAATTAAGCGATAACATGCAGGAAAAAAATATAAAATAAAATGAAAAATCACAAAATTGACATAAAACAACCGGCAAAAAAAAGTGTAATCGATTCTATTCCATATTCAGAGCAACCAAGTTTCTTGTTCTCAGTTATTTAATTAACACCTTGTCAGGTACCGCTGGGAGGACAGTGTCCAGGCGGATCTGCGACGTCAAGTCGACCACTGGCAAGAGGCTGCGCACGATCGGGACAGATGGCATGCTATCTTTTCGGAGGCCAAGACCCTCTTTGGGTTGCTGAGCCAAATTAGTTAGTTCAGGTATTTCCTTTTCTACTTCATTATATTGGAACAAACTGGTTAAAGCCGCGGGTTCATGGTGGATGCAAGCCGCTGCCGACCGAAGCAATTCGAGGTCTAAGGGGGAGCCTATGTCCAACAGTGGACGTCCTAAATACGACTGAGATGATGAATGAACACCTTGTATAGGAAAATTCACAAAATCGTGTAAATGTCCTGACTGTGTTTTTTTTTATTTTACCTGTAAGTTTATAGTTTACTGATAAGTTTTAACATGGTAGTGGTCTATCTGTCCACTGCTGGAGATAGGCCTCTCCCATGGCACACCACTGAGCTCGCTGTTCACCTCCTTCCTGTCTGCTGCCTTACGAATATCATCGCCCCACAACTATACGCCCTATACGAAGCTCCAATTTCGTATCTTGCCGTCCCACTCACGCTAATATTATTTAATACGAGAATGAGAGAGACGGTACGATAGGAACTTCGATTTTCAAATTTCGTAGTAGCTCCACAGGGCGATACACCACGTTTGCCGACACGCGGTCTCCGCTAAGAACCAGTCTGCCAAAACGGCCATCAGTCCTGAAGTTTATGTTCAATTTTAATTAACGGAACAAATTAAGAGACATAAATGAATAAGTGAAACGACCAGGTTTTAAAACAGACTAATTACTTCCAACACACAAAACTATGTAAAACCGCCCCATAAAGCAAACTTAGGCCATTAATTTCTCTTTAAATTAATTAACATAACAGAAATCCACTAAAACTACATAATTAATTAAACAAGCTACGTAGTATTCGTAATTGGTCGCAATAAAACCATCAAACTGCCAATCACCATAAACGCATCGTTCCGTTCCCGTTCATTCCATTCACCCAGAGTTTATTTGACCACTTTATTCCAAGTTTGTTTTAAAGCTTGTAAAATTTACAGCCTGTCGAGACGCGATAACAGGGCAGACAGACAGACAGGCAAACAGCGCTGCCGTGAAATTTATCGTCTCATAAATATACATTATGTTTATGACGGTTCGAGTCTGTGATTGGCCGATGTGTCGGTGAGTGAATGAATGGGTGCAGTTGATTTTTAGCTCAGAAAAAGCGTTTGAAGTTGCGCCGTGATTTGTAGGCGCTAAGTTAGATGTGTTTTCATTTAGTTTAAACGTGGATATTTTATAAATTCAGCTCCTAATCACCATCATATCAAACGCAGGACGATCACTGTTGGACTTCCATGTAGACCTCCAGTTGATTGGGTTGGAAGTAGCCTGCATCCTCCGTGAACTCATAATAATCGTTCCATGATAAACTTTTTGTGGCATGATGTTAGTTAAATGCAATATAATAGATTTTTAAGTAAGGTACATACATACGAGTGACTGATAAGACTCTATCTCTGTCTCAAGTGCCAGTAGCAGTTGCAGGTTCCGCTGTGGCAGATATTAAAGGTGTACGTGGCATGAAGAGCCGAAGGAAACGTAAAGTGGTGTATGAGCCATTACTTCTGCGTGAGAACTTAAATCTGTATCCCTCTTTACGATTCTGATACACTTTCCGCATTGTAAAATAGATTGAGCGTCGCTTAATCCTGCGACCAGTCGATGTATCACTGGCCCTATTTAGCCGTTCAAAAATAGCGCGGCAAAAAGGCGCGCGCGCCGCGTTAATCCCTGTTTTCCTGTCGATTTTGCGTGTCACTGCGCAGCTGGTGCGTCGAAGGAATTGCTGTGCACTCACAGAATCTTACCCAGTAATAACTAAATTCGAAAATCGAAGTTCGTATCGTACCGTCCCTCTCACTCTCGTATTAAACAATATAAGTGTCAGCGGGATGGCAAGATACGAAGTTCGAATTTTGCTATGGGCTTCTTCATATCATAATCATCGATTCTGTACTTTAAGCTGGAAAGCGTAAAAACAAGTAAACAAAGAAACATCCATACTATACCTATACTAATATTATAAATGCGAAAGTGTGTGTGTTTGTCCGTCTTTTACGTCGTAACGAAGCGGCAAATAGACGTGATTTTCCGTCTTTCACGCCGTAACGGAGCGACGGATTGAAGTGATATTTGGCATAGAGATAGTTTATGGGCCCGAGAGTGACATAGGCTACTTTTTATCCCGGAAAAATGCACGGTTCCCGAGGGAACAGCGCGCGATAACCGAATACCACGCGGGCGGAGCCGCGGGCAAAAGCTAGTACGTCATAAATAGGGATGTTGACACCACCAATCAACTGGCGTACTTTTATGAGCTGTCAAAATACAAATCTTCCATAGAGTTTTAATGGCAATAGCGACTTATGACGTCACAACTCGCTATTTGTTCACCAACTTAATCAACGAACAATTTATTTGTTTTAAAGCAACAAAAAATCTAATTTTACAGTAAATCGAAAATTAATCTGGTTTTCAGGGCTAAAATAAAGCGTTTATTTACTGGAGTCGTGCCTTCGAATTATTTTTTAATGACGTCAACATCCCTATAAGTTAAGATGCGAAAGTTTGCGTATGTGTGTGTAAGCGCTAACTCTTCTTTATTCAGTGCAACAAACTCATATTTTCACTAAGCAACGTGTTGAGCCAGTTTTGACATATTCAACGCCCCTTCGCACAGAAACACAGAAACCCAAGTGACATATTGAATACTTTGTAGCAACACGCCAAAACATGCATACGAGGATATCCTTGGACTTAGCACATCTGTAAATAGAGTGGTAATTTTTATTTGTCTTAGTCAGGTAGTCAGCATGAAAAATAGCTGGTTACTTTTGTACTTTGTCGCTTTACAGCCACGTACTTAGCGCCATACAAGATTGACAAATATGTTAATGTGACAGAGTAATAAAGTAATCAGCTACTTTTCATGCTGATTGCGCCATCTTGCTAACATTTCCGTAATAATCATCATAACAGTCCGTCAGTTAGATAATTAAAAAATATTGTGCACGTATTTTTTCTTTTGTTTGACGAACAATAAATGACGAGGATACAGTGCTTAGAGAAGCTTCGAGTGAAGTCGACAAAGAAGAAAATCAACAAAGGTAAAGATCATCAAACTTCCGGAGTGGGGGCTTGTGACGTCACTATTAGGTAAAAATCGTACCACATAGTGACTTCACTCGAAACTTCCAAGCTCTGTATCCTCGTAAAATATACCTTCCACCGCCTAACTTTGCCTAAAAGTTCATTGCCACGACTAGTACCACAAAAACCATAAAGGTATAATTCCAATAATTGAATAGGTACTATATCATTAAGCGATTCGAACACAATCCCGGAGTAACATAAAGAATAAAGACCTCGCATAAAAAATGTATCCCAAAAATGTGTTGAAACTGAGTATTAAGTAGGTAATAAACTTTGAGGCAGATTTATATGACGCGTGGTATAGGTTAGTTTAAAGTCAACTTTGAAGAAATTACTATTTCAGAAATAAATAACTATATGGCAAATGAAAACGATACATTCGGGCATATGGAATTCGGGCAAACGATAAACCTTGGGGAACTATCCTAAACTTTACGGCAACGCTTACGGTAACCCGTAACCGATATCCAAAGGGCTCCAACAAGAGATCAAAGACAGTGACATTGTAATAATAAATCGTATAGGGTCATCCGCATCAGCACTCTCAAGAGGCTCTGATTTGACACCCGATTGTTGCGTAGTGACGGGCCAACTTAACAAACTATGTTCCTAAACTCATCTTGGAACAATAATAAACCCTATGCCATCAGTATTAAGGGTCACTAATCTAAAAATTCCGTTTTCATGTCAAAGCAAACTGTATTGATGGACAATTTTACCAGTGCAGTCCCCAAACAGGTTAGTAAAGGAATTTGAAAGCTGTGTGGAAGGGTTAGGGTGTTAAGTGGTTGAAGGAGGTGTAAAGGTAGTGGTATGTCGGCGTCTTTAAGGCTGCGAATGGTACTTGAGACGCCTTGATGATGTCTCGTTAATTTTAGTCGCGGATTAATGCAATCTATATATATAAAAGGCAAACCTGACTCACTGGGTTATATATCAATATGATATAAGTATGACGTTTTGGAAGAGATGAAAAGCACGGGAAAATTGTGACTGAAATATGCTAGTATAAGAACAGTTGGGTTTCAAATATCTTAGAATAGGTATGGAGGCCTTTGCTTGCCCTTATTAAAAATAAAATACCTGGGCGACCAAGCTTTGCTCGGGCTAAAACTCGATAATAGCGTTTTACCAGAGATCGGACCAAGCTAGATAGATTTGTCATCTCCGGAAACACCCACATACCAAATTTCAGCGAAATCGTTGGAGCCGTTTCCGAGATTCTGATTGTATATATACAGGGCGCCCCACGGCGATGCCACATGGAGGGAAAGTACCTTAAATATCATAGATAGGATGTTTTGCTGAAAGAAGGCTTTATTTTATTTTTAAAAGTTAGTAAAACTGCATTCAAAGGTTTTTGAATAATTACATGGTTTGACTGGGAATCGAACCCGCTCCACTAGAAAAAAAATCACCCTGTAGTTTTCTCATACCGATCGAAAGGGTTTATTATAAGGATTATTTTTTGCTAAATAACCTAGTGCCGGAAATAAACGGAACACCATAAATTTTAACATTTGATGTGAAATTTTGTTCGGAAAATGACATTTCCGTAAGGCCACACAACTGACATTATTTTGATCATTTGATAAATTGATTTTTTTTATTAAAAATGTTAAAATTTATGGTGTTCCGTTTATTTCCGGCACTAGGTTATTTAGCAAAAAATAATCCTTATAATAAACCCTTTCGATCGGTATGAGAAAACTACAGGGTGTTTTTTTTTCTAGTGGAGCGGGTTCGATTCCCAGTCAAACCATGTAATTATTCAAAAATCTTTGAATGCAGTTTTACTAACTTTTAAAAATAAAATAAAGCCTTCTTTCAGCAAAACATCCTATCTATGATATTTAAGGTACTTTCCCTCCATGTGGCATCGCCGTGGGACGCCCTGTATATTTATATACCTATTGCTCGTTTAAAGGTTAGTATATTAGATAAAACGACTTTATAAGAAAATTTTTTTTAACGCAAACTTTATTAATGACTGCACTAGGTACTTGTTGTTGACTATACTTGAATGTTATTAAACCATATCTATATTAATATAATAAATATTAAAGTGACTCTGTCTGTCTGTTACCTTTTCAGGCTTTAAACGCTAAACTAATTTCGACGATTTTTTTATAAATAGAGGTAGTTTAAGATGCTGGGAGGCTGGGATAGTTTTATCATAGAAAATAGCATAGTTCTGGCGAAGTTATAATTCATACTAATATTATAAATAAGAAAGCGTGTGTGTTTGTGTGTTTGTCCGTATTTCACGTCGAAACGGAGCGACGGATCGACGTGATTTTTGGCATACCTAGAGATAGTTTATGGGCCAAAGAGTGACATAGGCTACTTTTTATTCCGGAAAAATGCACAGCCCACTTGCATGCCCATTTGCTCGTTTGCCATCCAATCGAATTAAAAAAAAATAGAGACAGTTTATGGGCCAGAGAGTGACATAGGGTAGTTTTTACTCCGGAAAAATGCACAGTTCCCGAGGGAACAGCGCGCGATAACCGAATACTACGCGGGCGAAGCCGCGGGCAAAGGCTGGTTAGCATTATATATTACCTACAGCACAACAGCTTTTAAAAAGTAAAATTTGAAATGCAGTAAATTCAAAATAACGATTCATCAGTCCTTTTACACCACAGTAGGTACTATAGTAACACATATATATACATTCTTCCTACACACTATCAACAACCGTAGTGATAAAAACCGTCTCGTCAGCTAACCCACTCTTCACCCCTCTGTAAACAAGGGACAAAAACAAGAGGTCACTAGATAACCACCCTATCACTACACTGTCTCCCGAAATGGTACCTTATGTAAAGTCCGTAAAGTGTTTTTCACTTTAGCTTTAAATAAAATAAGGGCTGTTACAGATTGGGTATGTATATTGCGCGTATAAGGTCATTCTTGTACGCAAATTCAATGGATAAGCGCTGGAGTTTCATTTTAGAGCTTCCAGGGGCAAAGAGTCATTTTATTGAACAAAGGGGTTATGGAACTTCAATTGTAAGTCTTGGAATATATCAACGTAACAATACATAAACTAACAACTTAAATGTCATTTATTTACTTAGCTAGGGATTAGCTGTTGTCCGCGACTACGTTTCCAAAGAATTCGTTTATCGCTATCCCGCGGCAACCATGCTATTTTCCAGGATAAAAACTGCTTCAGTTTCAAACTACATTTTTTTATGGTATAGGGGGAAAACGAGCAGACGGATCGCCTGATGGTGAGCGATTACCGTCGCCCATGGACACGTGCAACACCAGACGAGTCATAAGTGCGTTGCCGGCCTTTAAGGTAGGAGTACGCTCTTTTCTTAAAAGCTTGAGATCTGAACCAAATTGCATCTAATGTGCATCAGTTGGTTTAAGTCTACAGCTGTATTTTATGTAACTCATGTTTTAACAAATAAATATTTTTATCTATTATCTATTTATCTAAGAAGTAATAAACAGACAGACGAGATACTTACGCATTTATAATATTAGTATGCATCACATATTACCGATATTTGCATACGTAACACGTCAGGAAGTGCTATGAAGGCACGCTTTTACTCGTACGTTAGCAGAAACGCATAAACGCTCAAAAAAATATGCCCAACGTGGAATCGCCCTTAGTGTGCCCAGGGATGACTCCAAAAATTCCGCGCATAACTTTTTCCCGCCTTTGTAAATTGAATTTGGTACTTAATCGTCTATACCATTGCTGAATCTACGACAGTCCAATAATGAACCTTATTTTGTAGTGACGACAGTTCAGTTTCGGTAGGTCTTGGACTAATTCAAATTAAAGTTTCAATTAAAAACACTTAGAACTATAGTTGCTTTTGCATTCTTGGGGAAGATGAATTGGCGTAATACTTTGGAGGGTGGTTGATTCTAGAAATGAGAGTAGGTAAGTGAAATAGTACGTGTCTTAAGGGCGGTAAGTAAGGAATTACGAACGAGATTAGGCTTTAATTAGTCGATGTTCATAATTCTAGTACCGCCCGTGCAACATACAATGTTTTTCACGACATTTGCGAGGTAAAGTTGTAAATATATTTGTAAAAGAAAAACTAATATTTTTTTAAAATTGCCAATACCGCTAAATGCGCTATTCAGCGCCAGCTGCCGCCTCCCAATCATTGCAGGTAGTTTTAAATCATAAACGCAACAATGCGCGCGCGTCTATTTCGGTGTTTCTCGTAAAAGCACAGCACTAACAATAGCGTGCGCGAGAGTCGATGTCCAGGGCTGGCTTATTGTACCGATGGCTGAGACGTTCGCGAAACTATTTAGATTTGTGTTTCTGTCACACCATTTAAAAGGTAATTTTTATTTATTTGTCAAAAAAATCAAGCAGTACCTATAGTTAAAAAACAATTGCACAGTAAAATTCAAATTATACATACAAAACTATTCTGTATTATTGAACTATTTTTATTTTTTTATACGACTGGACGACAAACGAGCAAATGACCTCTGATGGTAAGAGATCACCACCGACTATGAACATCTGCAACACCAGGGGTATTGCAGATGCGTTGCCAACCTAGAGGTCTAAGACGGGATACCTCAAGTGCCAGTAATTTCAACGGCTGTCTTACTCTCCACGCCGAAACACAACAGTGCCAGCACTGTTGCTTCACGGCAGGATTAGCGAGCAAGATGGTGGTAGCAATCCGTGCGGACCTTCTGTCTCTTGTCAGCAAGTGCCTAAAGCAACGCTTCATCGTAATACTTGCGACCCTCCCTTTCACATCCGCGCCAACCTGTGCGTTTTTCCGCCAGCTCTTCCCAGTCAAGCTGGTCAATTTTGAAAGCCCTGTGAAGTGCAAATTTCGAACTTCGTATCTTGCCGTCCCACTGACGCTTAAATTATTTAATACGTGAGTGAGAGAGACAGTACGATGCGAACTTCGATTTCGTAGTAGCTGTGGGGCGTCGCAGGTGTGTTCAGTCTACTCTTACAGCCTGGCAAAGTGCCAGCGCCCGTGCACTCGAAAAAACCCCTCGCTAATGGGCAATTATTCGCTGCGGGCTGCCAAGCGGTAGTTAGCTGCGCAGTGGCAGCAAAATAGATCAGTGGGTGAAAGGTACAGCGGGCAGCAGGAGAGCTGATAGAAACAACGGGATTTTTTGGAAGTTTTTTGAGTACTTTATTCCGGTAGACGGCACAAAGTTGATGTTAAAATCGCTACGATAGGATACGAAACTTCTCTTTATATATCTATCTCTAATTTATTAACTAAGACGTGACTTTATGAAAAACTAAAAGTTCTTGAAATGGTTTCAACTCAGAATAATGTCGGCCTTACAGCCGACGCTGGTCTTCCGTTGGAGTCATTAGGTACACATACTACCGCTCAAACATGCCATTAAACAATGTTGTAACCGACAACTAATAAAGAAGACGTTAATATCTAAGGCTTATTATAAAGTCAACGATTATATTATTATTTATGTATTATTATTTATTATTTATATCATGGACTGGGATATTTGGAAATAATTCCGATCCGCATTAGCGATCCCTTCAAATAGCGAACCTACTGTATATTTTGACTTTGACTTGACTTTGAACATTTAATACAACGAAACTTTACATGAATATACTATTCTAAAAAATATTAAACTTAAGACAAACATTTAGAAGCTTTTTTGCTGATTCTATTTTTGTTGACTACTGGCCACTTGCAGGAAATACATAAATCTCGAGTTAGCTTTAAACTTAGTTTAGTAGTGTCAAAATATATGGAACTGTCAAGCTTAAGCCAGGCTTAACAACTAAATCTAGATTTATTTTTACCTGCAAGTGGGTCTACGTATAATTCTCTTTTCTTTTAATTAACACCTCTTGTACCGTATTTCAAGCGAAATAAAGTTATTTGTATTTGTATTTGTATTTGTCATCCAACTTACAAATTTGGAGTCAATCTGAAGTGGGTCAAAACGAACTTAGTTTGCAAGATTTGACCCAATACAACAGGGCAAGTTAAATAAAAGGAAAGATAAATTCTTTACAAAGATAAATTAAGCAATTTGCAACTTTCAAACATCTAATGATATTGTACTAATTCGTTTTTTTTTCATCATACTTCCAACAGGTTTTTTTATGAGATTCTGTATAAGGCCTATTTTACCCTTCTTATTTAAAGTTCCTGACATGTTGCTCGTGAATTATCAGGAATTATCCTAGAGTGCGGAAAACTATCCGAAAGGTGTCCAGGAAAGTGACAGCTGTCAATTATGTCATCACGGTATAACTCGATTGGACCCGAATCAAATAGCGTATTCAGCCGGCGACGGCTACGCTGGCTGAATGACTGAATGCCGTGGCTTCGTTGACATAAAAAAGGGTTTAAAATGTTACCATGTTTTGGAAAAACTTCTTCTTCTCTTTTAAAATATGGATTTCTGTTCTAATTAATAGGACAATTTCGCCAGTGTCAAAGTACTCTCTTTGAGAGGGACGCTGTTCGGTGATTGTAGTTTTGCAACTTGATAGTAAAATTCCAGAAACCACGTGGAGACAACTTGCGCATTAAAAAATGTCAGACACGAGAGCAATATAGAATTTTGTGATCACTGTTCACTGATAAGGTTAATCGCCGCATAAAACACTATCAAAATTATACTTTGCAAAAAAAAAACAGATATAGCAAAATTAGATATTATCTACATCCGCCATGTTCGAATGCTACAAATCGAATCGAACTCTTTGAAAAACTTTCAAGTGTAGGTATATACCTAATGTTTTTTCTCTATATAATGAATATGTGCCAATATAGGTACTCTCTTTAAAGCCAGAGCTTACATATCGCAATAAAATATTTTCATCTCTGGCGTAAAATACGTAGTGTTCCCCCAGACAAGATCGTTAAGAGTCTATTAGTCAGTCTGTGTGCATTAAAAGGAGAGGGGAGGGGGGTTATGGTACATCCTTACTTAGGATTATGTCCTATGGCAAGGGGCTTTTTGCTATTTATTTATTGGTTTGCCAACAGATTCAACACTATAAAACTTACAATATAATCTTATGGTTAACCCCCGACGCAAAAAGGGGTGTTATAAGTTTGACCGCTATGTGTGTCTGTCTGTGTGTCTGTCTGTGGCACCGTAGTTAGCCCTTAAGCGGGTGGACCGATTTGAATGCGGTTTTTTTTATTTAAACCAGCATACTCATAGTCCCAGCAGGATAGGGATAAACGAATTGTTCGCAGATGAAGTCGCGGGCAACAGCTAGGTAGCTAGTGCATAATTATTTTTTTACTTTTTAGTCTTTTTTTGGCGGCTTTTTTATACCGCGTTTTTTGTGTCATAACAGAGTGTTTATCCAATACTGTATGTGTTACTGTATTCATTCTATTCGTGGACGGAGTCGCAGGCAACAGCCTAGTAAATTATAAAAAACCCTCTATTTGCTACGAGTACGTAAATGTTTTAATTTTGTTACAAAACAATTTCTTTAACTTCACTGATGTCCAAACAAGCCTTAAGCAATGCTTAGCACGTTTCCTTATTGCAATACCCCGGGGGTGACTTTTTACATTCCTGATAAGCGTTATCTAATGAACTAGCTTTTGCCCGCGGCTTCGCCCGCGTTAAATTTGGGGTAACACAGATTTACTTTCTACTATATTTATTTTCGTGTTTTAATTGATTTTTCGGAGGATTATATTTGCAAATTTTCGAATTTAAAAATCGACTTTGAAGCCTTGTTTCACATCTTCAGGTCAGAGGTGTAATTTTAGAAAACCTACTTGTTTCTTTTGCCCGCGACTTCGTACCTGTGCGACATAGGATTCCCGTGGGATAAAAATAAGTTAGTTCAATAGAAAACCACACTGTCCGCGATTGAATTGAAACAGGCTTCTATTATTTAGGGTATCGATTTTTAAAAAGCTGTTGTTTCAGAGATTACCCCCAATAAACAAAGAAACACACAAAGTTTAAAAAGTTTTTCTTCTTTCTTTCTTTCTAATCAGTTGATTGGTTTGGCGTAGGTACTAATGTATCCTAACCGTTAAGGAGTTATACCTTCCAACATCAGCTCACCTGAGTAACCAGAATGAAAACAACTAAATGTCTATACCTAGCTGCATATTAGGTATAATATTTAAAAAAAAAACTCAACTCCTAACCGTTATGGAGTTTTACCTTCCATCATCAGCTCATCAACATGAGATGATGTCTATCAGACGCAAATACTGAGAAAATATATGAAAAACGTAATGCGTCCCTACACAATTTGAAGTTTACCCTCGATTTCCCCGAGATCCCGTCATCAGATCCTAATTTGGTGACAGTGGACCACCTTGGGAGTATACTCTTTCGAATAAAAAAATATTTTTAAAATAAATAAGAAAGAAAAAAAAAGTCCCATATTTCCCGTTCCCGTTAATAATTTTCGGAAAATTCTCTCTCAACGCTCCCCTACACTCCCCAAGGAACCCACTTGCCAAATTTCAGCTTTCTACGACCAGTAAAACGAAAAATCCCGTTTTTTCCCGTTCCTGTGGAAATTTCGAAAATTCCACTCTCAATGCTCCTCTACACTCCTCAAGCAATCTACATGCCATTTTCAGCTTTCTGCATCCATTAAGCGAAAAATCCCGTTTTTTTTCCCTTTCCCGTAGGAATTTCTACACTCCTCAAGCAACCTACATGCCAAATTTCAGCTTTCTACGACCATAAAAACGAAAAATCCCGTTTTTTCCCGTTCCCGTCAGAATTTCGGGAAATCCTTTTGTAATAGACCCCTAGACCCCCCAAAGAACCTAAATAGGTACTAAATTTCAGTTAAAACGATAAAACCATCCCGTTGAACTGAATATAAATCCCGTTTTCTCTTTATCCCGTGAGAATTTCCAAAAATCCTTAAAATAGTTTTTTACTATTATAATTACCTACTTCTATGCCAAATTTTAAGAGTCTAGTAATTATTGTTCATGGGATTCCGTTGAACTGAATATATAAATCCCGTTTTTTCCTTATCCCGTGGGAATTTCCAAAAATCCTGAAATTGATGTTTTTATTAATGTAATACCTACTTGTGTAACAAATTTAAAGAGTCTAGTTATTATTGTTACTGAGATAGGGTCACTCAGAATCGAATATATAAATCTTGATTTTTTTCCCGTTCCCGTGGGAATTTTCCAAAATCCTTCCTTAGTGGATGCCTACATTGTATAAGGTATCTATGTGCAAAATTTCAAGTCTCTAGGTCCAGTGGTTTGGGCTGTGCGTTGATATATCAGTCAGTCAGTCAGTCAGTCAGTCAGTCAGTCAGTCAGTCAGGACTTTGAATTTTATATATATAGATGAGATAGGGTCACTCAGAATCGAATATATAAATCTTGATTTTTTTCCCGTTCCCGTGGGAATTTTCCAAAATCCTTCCTTAGTGGATGCCTACATTGTATAAGGTATCTATGTGCAAAATTTCAAGTCTCTAGGTCCAGTGGTTTGGGCTGTGCGTTGATATATCAGTCAGTCAGTCAGTCAGTCAGTCAGTCAGTCAGTCAGTCAGGACTTTGAATTTTATATATATAGATGTAGGAACAAATCGCTCCATAACAACCGAGGTCCCATGTTTATTGATAGCAGTTAAAAATGGATCTTTTTCCCTTTGATTTAAAGTGAAATGTTGTAAATGAGGTAGACTGACGTGACTATGCGCGCCTTTAGTCGATTTAGGGTTGATTGTACATTCCTTGTGATGGCTGGACTTATTGCTGAGAAGGTAACTGTACTGTTAAGATTAAAAACCGGCTAAGATCGTGTCGGGCACGCCCAGGATGGGGTTCCGTAGCCATTACGAAAAAATTAAGTCATATTTTTCTGAGGATTTCGTATTGTGTAAGGAATCTCTCAAGTTATAGACGGTATGTTTTATTACCTTAGGCTGATTTTTACTCTTAAACTACTAATAATTCTCAAACAATCTTAGCCGATATAATTTTCCTTGTTGATATATTTACTACCGTTCTGATTTTTTTCAAATTTTTTCACTCAACTGTTTACATTTTAGATTACGCTCGATTTTAATGAAAATTTGCACCTTATAATAATAAGCATAAATCTCGAGTTAGTGTTAAGCTTAGTTTAGTAGTGTCAAAATGTATGGAACTGTCAAGCTTAAGCCAGATTTATTTTTTCCTGCAAGACGGCCTTAAAGTTCAATATTTCACAAACAGATCACTGAATAGAAAAGTCATCAACTACTCACTTGCTTCCAATTTTGAGTTGAACTCTATTAATATAACAAATAAGAGCATTGACAGGTAACTCTAGTTACCAAAAGCAAGTGAGTCTTCCAATGGTTTTAAAATGCCTATTCAACGATACCTCACACTAATATAGGGTTAGTCGGAAAAATAAATACGTTGTTAGATTTTTATTTACAGGATTTTTTGCTCTGCTGTCTTGCTGGTATATTTCTTTGCTGGATTTTTAAATGAAAAATCGTGAGGAGGAGTGAAGCAATTTAATGGTGCGTGTGAAGTTCCCAAAAGGCCTGCGTGGAAACTATGGCCCAAGCCCTCTCATTCTGAGAGGAGGTCTGTGCCCAGCAGTGGGACGTATATAGGCTGGGATGATGATGATGATGATGAAATGTAAAATCGTCGTCATTGTACGAGTCCAACCCGACGGCCGGTTTTACTACTTAATCTGTCTTGTCTCTTAACCATTTTTATACGCATTAATTACATAGCCTGTATACAGGGTCCAGCAGCGCTACTACGAAACTCGAAACTCGAATTTCGTGTCGTGCGGTCCCTCTCACTCTCGTATTAAATAGCATAAGTGTCAGAGGGACCACATGACACGAACTTCGAGTTTCGAGTTTCGTGGTAGCCCTGCAGTATTCTCGTGCCTATAAAGGCTGGTGCACATTCACACGGCCGGTAGGCGGCGCGGACGCACCAACTGTCACCTAAACAGGCAGCGCGCCGTTTTTGTGATGCTGTCTTAAACGTGGACGGTCAAAGAGTAGATTGGGATATAGACAGGTTAAATCTATTGGGAGTTAAAACAAAAATTGCCTAATACCACAGTATATATATAAGCTAAAGCAGTAGGGAAGCTACGAACAAATCGATCGAAGCGAACACACTCACACAGACGCGCGCCCTACACGGCCTTTAAGGGGGTTTCGCGACTGCAGTACCGCGAGACCCCCTTAGAGGCCGTGTAGAGCGCGCGTCTGTGCGAGTGTGTTCGTTTCGATCGATTTGTTCGTAGCTTCCCTACTGCTTTAGCTTATATGTATATGTATTGTGCTAGTACCGACAGCCTTAATAGCTACCTAGTGGCTAGTAGCGATCGAACGAAGGTTCAGTTTAATTTTCGCTTTCGGCGAATTTTGGCCAAGAAATGTATCTTTCGACACAAAATACAAATGCAAGTATAAAAACTGTACGGTTTCGATGAAAGCAAGCCAATTGACCGAAACATCGGCTTCGCTGAAACTACGTGTATATAATGTGTATTCGGCAAAGTAACCGTTATAGCCTCGAATGACAGAGCCCGAAGAAAAAAGGAAAACTGTCTAGCCCGTTGGTGGACAGCTATGTCCAACAAGACGTTTTTCAATTAACGGTGCTTATGATGATGAAGTTTGAATCCATACTAATATTATAAATGCGAAAGTGTGTGTGTTTATGTATCTGTTTATGTTTGTCCGTCTTTCACGTCGAAACAGACCGACGGATCGACGTGAATTTTGGCACAGAGATAGTTTATTTGTCAGAGAGCAACATAGGCTACTTTTTATCCTGGAAAAAATGCACAGGAACAGCGCACGATAACCGGATTCCACGCGGGCGAAGGCACGGGCAAAAGCTAGTTATAGCATAAATTTCTGCAACGTACTCAACTCTCTGCATATGCTATAACTACAGAGCCTATGAATGTTCAATTGAAGTGTTAAAATAACTTTCAGTCGCGTTTTCGGCAACACGACAAGCTGAAGGTCCAATTTCGGCTCCAGCTGTAAATCTTGTTTTGGTCAGATACTTTTCACGGTCCTATAGACAGATTACGAGATGTGTTTTAGTAATAAGTAGTATTAGTTGTTTGGGATGCATTTCGATCATTATGATGAACTAACTTTGCCCGCGGTTTCGCTCGCTTAGAATTCCGGTATCGCGCGCTACGCTGTTCCCCCAGGAACTGTGCATTTTTCCGGAATAAAAAATTATCTATTGTCACTCTCTGGCCCATAAACTATATCTATGCCATAAATCACGTCGATCCATCGCTCCGTTTCGACGTGAAAGACGGACAAACATACACACAAACACACTTTCGCATTAATATATTAAGTATGGATTTAAAGTGATAATCTTTTATGTGATAATGAAACATATTATACAAGTATTTCTACATCTACAAGCTATATTCATTACTTTTATTCTAATCCCTCTTTTGATCGTATTTTCTAAGTTATTGCAAATTTAACCATGTGTTAAGGATTAAATGGTAGGTATGATGGTTTATCGGAGTTAGAGGTCGAAGATAATCGCGCAATGATAATAAACAGCCAGATAATGACTGTTAAGATTAAATTATGCCGCTTTATGCTAATTTTATCGGTTGAAAGTGCTTATGTTGTTTTGCAAACTTTGAGCTTAACGATATGATTTGATATTAAGTAATTGATAAAGTACGGTGGTTTCAAATTTATTTTACTGCGAATGTTATCTATAGGTTTTTAGGCTTAGAATAAGTTAGTTTTAGTTTTTATTGATCTTTCACCATATGCATTATGATTTCGAGCATAAATTGCTCAGCAACTGTGTTAAATGAATTGAAATTCAGCCCGTGAAATACTTGTTATTAATTAGCTCCCCGGAGCTAATCAATAACAAGAGCGCGGAAGGTCCAATGCCGTCTTGATCATCAGTTCCACTTCACCAAACGATGATTTTTCAAGAGCAAATGCATGAGTACTAAATATATCCAAATTACCATAGGAGTCCCTACAACATTTGAAGAGTTCTCTCGATATCCTTAGGATCCAATCATCGCATCCTAATTTGATGCTTATGGGACCTAATTGAAAATATTCCTATGTGAACGAAAAAAAATTTTCAAATCTGTTCACAAACGGAGTTCTGAGGTAACAAACATAAAAAAATACAACCGATTAACCCCCTCCTCATAACCTCTTCCTTTTTTAAAGTAGGTTCAAAATACAGTTTCGAAGAAAATTAATAAAGAACTCTTTTTTATGGTTTTGCGGACTACTTATGGGTATGTCCAGGGACCACCAGTGGTCCAGGAACCACTGGTTAAGACCCACTAGACTCTAGTGCCTGAAAAACGCGAAATCTAATCTTAAGACGATTCTGGCAGAAAGTCAGCGCTGCAGGCGTCTAACGGATTCGTTAGATGCATTTCATGATATTTTTATTTTCTTGTGTAAAATTTTCCGATCGATTTTTTTCCGTGTAGACAGATTTCCTGATATAGGTATAGGTAATATTTTTTTTTATTGGTTTATTTGTGTTAATTTTGCTGTACATGTGTGTCTTCTGTGTTAGTGAATAAATCGATGGTGGAAGTCTCAGTTGGCGTAAGGGACAGTCGGTATATTCAAAGTCAAAGTCAAAGTCAAAATCTCTTTATTCAATTTATTGTTTATGGGCGGTGGTGATTTCTTACCACCAGGAGACCCACTTGCTCGTTTGCCTTCCAGTCGTATAAAAAAAAAAAAAAAAAATTAGGCTATGATAAGCACTTATGAACGTCAAAAAATCTATCACCGGTTCGGAAAAAACCTCTGTTGAGAAGAATCCGGCAAGAAACTCAACGAGGTATTTTTTTTTTAAAACAGATTCACAATATTTATAACAGATTCACAATATTGTCCCTTACGCCAATTGAGACTTCCACCATTGAAATGTCTTCTTTCTTTCTTTCTTGATGCTTTCTGTGCCTACATATATTAATTGCTTAATTGTTATTGTTTTTATGGACGTAAGTCTGGAATAAATATATCATTTCATTTTCATTTATATATTTGTGTTATCGTAGGTATTACCGCTCTGCACGCTGCTAATTCTTTGGTAATGACAGCGATTAGCGCCGCGCGCTTTTTGCGCGAGCGCCCGCGCAGCCATTGATATCCCGGGTCGCGGTAAAACAAAGCATTACCGGAGCTGGCGGCGAGGAATGCGTGTTAAATTGTTTTAAGATATCCTGACGTCGTCTATAAGTAGGTTGTCAACATTATACTGGCCACAGCCCTTTTTAATTTTTTTAAAGCTCTCTTTTTGGGATCAAAGGTACTTTAATAGTTTAGCCGTGTCGTGCATCCGTGGTTTAGCTTAATTAAAGAAAGCTACAGCTTACTCATTTGGAATTACAATTCTAAATTAGTATTATGTTAATCAGGCCGACGAAGTGGTAAGATGAAATTAGGAAAAAAATTGCAAGTGGCGACGAAAAACCAGAAGAAACTAAAAATTCACTGTTTAGAAAACATGTTTTTAGTTTTTGAAACTTAATTTATTTACAAAAAATATATATTTTTTTCTTTCTTTTCTTCCTTGACATGTAGGTATTTGCGTAACCGTCTAATGGCGTGTAAAAAATATGTCAAAGATAACTAATGGTAAAGCTTTATATTTTTGCTTATGCAACAAGTTTTGCCAAGCAAGTTTGATAAAAAAAGAATATGTATGTTACCAAGATAAGATAAAGCTATGGGTAGTTCTATATAGAATAGAATAGAATAGAAATTTGGTTTATTCAGTCGACACATCATAACAAAAACTGAGAAAATACATTTACAAAATGATAAAGAATAGGTAGAGTAGAAGAACAACACAGTATGACCCAATGTGTAATGTTTTTGTATTTCAGTCAAAATTCAATCAAATAACTGAATTTTATTGTGAACTTTTAGGCAACAAGTATCTGGTATTCTTAAGAATTGGCAGAAAAAGTAACGTAAGTAGAATGAACTCCAGTCATAATTGGCTTATGGCGCTATCATAGCATAGGTTTTTCCATGACTGATCACTCATACATATGGAAACTTGTCTACTGTGGTTAAACTTGACATAAGAAAATACTAATTTTATTTTATTGCAGAATAGGTGTGGTTAAATAAAACCATTAAATATCAGGGGACAATTAATGCTACCACCACTTTATCCCTTTGGGGGTAACTATTACAGGGTTGGAATAAAGCTCCCTGGTGTTGCAGGTGGCCATGGGGGGTACTCATCTACTATCATTTAAGTCTTTGGGTGTCTTTAAATTTGTATCGAAAATACAAACTGAAACATAGATGCACAGAAAAACCAGAAAAATAGACCGGCGTGGTAATTGAACCCAGGTCCTCGGCATTCCGTGACGCGTGCTGTACAGTTACACCACCACTGGACAAGAGTACAGACTAAAATTTCTCCTATGCACCATATTTCTCAGCTTGTTTGTTTTATGCAGTCACTTAGGCAGCGACACTTATTTTCGATATGGGTTTTTAAAATTAACAGAATTAGCAGTTTTTTTAGTTTTTATTTCACTGAATGGCAAACGAGCAAGTGGGTCTCCTGACGGTAAGAGATCACCACCGCCACCACCACCGCCGCACAATGTCTAGCTAGATTGTATTTGTGCTATTTTTGCCACAATAAGAAAGAAAGAAAATTTTATTTTGGCTCCATAAGTACCACCTAAGACTAAGACTAAAACTAGCACTATAACTATATTAGATACTTGGTGACACGTCAGGACACCAAAAAGGGTCTCCACTCAGCATGCGTTGCCGCACATTATGTGCAGCAACGCTGGTTTTCTGTGGAGCCCAGTAATATGCGTGTAGAACCACAGCGAAAGTTTAGTTATGCAGTTCGCAAAGCGGGAACCTTGAACCTGGGTTCAGCTGAGAGCTACTATTAGCCACGTCGTATGCGCACGCGCCTAATGACAGCGATTACGGCGCAGGCTTAGGGCAGCCTTAACCGGAGGTCGTGGATGATGTAAAGAAGGCACAAACAGGAGGGATACTAAGAATCTCGAAAATCGAAGTTCGTACCGTACCGTCCTCAATCGTGTTAAAATCTTTTATTTATAACAACTAGCTTTTACCCGCGGCTCCGCCCGGGTGGTATTCGGTCATCATGCGCTGTTCCCTCGAGAACTTTGCATTTTTCCGGGATAAGAAGTAGCCTATGTCACTCTCGGGCCCATAAACTATCTCTATGCCATAAAAGACGACGATCCGTCGCTCAGTTACGGCGTGAAAGACGGACAAAAACACAAACACACTTTCGCATTTATAATATTAGTATGCATTAGTCGCGTTAAATGACCCAGTGCCCCCCGCCGTCCCAACAGATAGTAGCAATTACAATCTTAGTAATAAATAGCAAATAATAAATAAATAGCAATTGACCTAGTCCCAAACCAAGGAAAGCTGACTTTAGTTCTTTAGCGAATTTCCGTATTCCAGATTCCATCGCGCTAAGAAACCAAATTAAACAAATTCTAGTCTCCAGCAACTTTTTAATTAAGTACATAATAACAACATTTTGAAATTTTATAGCTGAATGCGCCGCTATCCCTTTGGCATTAAACGAGTGTCCTTCATTAGGGTGCATCCCGCATGGCGACCATTAATTACCGCGTCATTATGTCGCGTCTTTATCTCCTCTTAATTGCCATTAGGATACTTTAATAATTAACTTCATTGGGTTGATTGTGTACACAATAGTAGCTTTAAAATTCGGAAGAGTGATAGAGGGAGCATGTTAATTTTATAAGCTTGCAATGTTATTTCAGTCAAATCTACCTCAAATCAACTAAAAAAAAAACAAATCAAATTTAATGAACTAAAAGAATTTCCTTGCTCACCCGCGACCTTAATATAGCTAAGTTTATGCAAAATATGCGTGTTCATGCAGTTCCTCCACCTCCACACTGTAAGAACACACACAAATTACACAAACCCATCTATCACCACCACCAAATCACACTGACGCGTTTCGAACTCAACCAGAGCTCATCCTCAGAGTAACACAACCGTACACCACGCTACCAATTGTTAGATCTAACAACTGGTGGTGGTGACAGATGGGTTTGTGTAATTTGTGTGTGTTTTTAGAGTGTGGAGGTGTAGGAACTGCATGAACACGCATATTTTGCATAAACTTAGCTATCGTAAGGTCGCGGGTGAGCAAGGAAATTCTTCTAGTTCATTGATATGGACCTCCACAAAGTAACGCCTGATTCAAATCAAATCAAATTTGTCAAATTGTCTACCTGAATTTTTCATTTTTGTAATGTCTCTGTACTGTTTTTGGTGATTAATAAAGAATATTTGTATTGTATTATATCTTGCAAATGGAATAATTCACTTACCTCTAGTGATGTAGTGATCGGTTTGACTTGAAAAGTACAGTTATTTAGTTAAAATGACAGTGATAAGTAGGTAGATACAGTTAAGTAAAAGATAATATAGTCAGCAAACAAACTTTCTTGGAGTTTTTTTTTTATTTACAACGTTTTTTTCCCAGTGATAAGGAGACTTCTTAGGGATAAGCTCGCCTTTGTTCTCCTCTCTGTGTTTATATATTTTTATTTTTATGTGCAATAAAGAGTTTACATACATACATACATACAAAACTAGTAAGATTGTTCACCTTGACTTCGGAATGAATTAAAACGTTAAAATTTCATTGAAATCATTAGCCGTATCTCTTAAACGGGTGAACCGATTTGAATGCAATTATTTTTATTTGATTGTAGGTTTTCTAGCGATGGTTCTTAGAAATGTTTTATCAAAATCGTTTTTTTATTCGACTGGATGGCAAACGAACAAATGGGTCTCCTGATGGTAAGAGATCACCACCGCTCATAAACATCTGCAACACCAGGGGTATTGCAGATGTGTTGCTAACCTAGAGGCCTAAGATGGGACACCTCAAGTGTCAGTAATTTCATCGGCTGTCTTACTCTCCACGCCGAAATACAACAGTGCAAGCACTGCTGCTTCACGGCAGGATTAGCGAGCAAGATGGTGGTAGCAATCCGGGCGGACCTTGCACAAGGTCCTACCACCTGTAACACTACCACCTCGACCACCACCACCTACCTATGGTTCAGCCGTTTTTGAGATATTGAACTTTGAAGTGACAAAGTCGGGAGTTTTCCAACTTTTTGTTGGTACTCAAAATATAAGATTTATTCAGGAACAAATAATACATTTAGAAATGATTTAAACTATAAAAACTTAATTATAATAATTAAAAACTAATATAACTCTAAAAAAGGCCCCTGTGGCATGGTTCCAAGATTGCTGGCAGCATTTCCTCGCTGTATGGTGATGCTAATACGCTGTGCCAGGAAGCTGCCAGCCCTCTTGTCTCCGGTGGCGTCGACCAGTCTCTTAGCCAGTTGGCTGAAGAGATTCCTTGCGCCAGGGCCCCACGGACCGAGCGTCTTGACTTTTTGTTGGTTAGGTTAGGTTATCTCTATATAATATGTCAGTATTACCTAACCTTTCTGACGCTCGCGTTCGCAATAAAATGACAGATTTCGCCTACAAAAACTGTCATTTGATTGCGATTGCGAGCGTCAGAAACGTTAGGCAATACAGCCTCTGGTGTACCAAGAGTCATTGTATTGTATTGGATTGTATTGTAGTTGAGAAACTTTAATAAAGTGTTCTAGGTCAGCCCCTTATCTTATTATTATTTGACTCCTGTGCTTGTAAAAAGCAAATAAGTATTAAATCATAGAGCTTATCGAAAGGTATTTTGAAAACATGCAGCATACGAGTTATAGCTGACGTCACAAGGAAATCAATTTATTTCATAAGAGACCCGATTAATTGGTTTTTATGATTGTTTTTAGTAATTCTGTGCTTTGCCGTGAAATGACCAGGTTCGACGATTATGGGTCTACGTCGTTACCAGTGGCGTGGTTAGTATGGGTGGCACTCGGGGCGGATACTGTAGGTATCACCCCAAAACTCGAATTACTATTAAGTAGGCACTAAGTAGGTATTAAGTAGGTAGTCTTGGCTTCTATGTCAACTTCAGTCATTTTTTTCTTGAAACGGTACATTTTATTCCAAAACTTTTACCCTAAAAATAACCCTAAATAATTTTCTACCCCAAAAATACCCTAAATTTAGGGTAAATTACCCTAAGGTGGGGACACTGTTCAAGAAATGGCTCATAGGAGTGAAGAGTGGAAGATAATCCACCGGCAAGAGTGTAACTCTTGAGTTGGATGATGATGATGATGAGCTAATTAAATTACGCACAATTTAACAAATGATTAATATCAATTAATATTCACTTTAATAAATAACAATTATGTGAAATAAATACGTTATCCTTCTAATAACAATCCAAATAATAATAATTCTGAATAAAAAAATAACACCCTAATTTATTAGACATACGTCAAATAATATCAAAATAACTCACACACATTGCTCGCAGGACTGATGGCCGATGGGGTCAGAAGGTTCTCAAATGGCGTCCGCGGACCGGGAGATGAGCTGTAGGTAGGCCTCTAAAATGATGGAGCGACGACCTGGTTAAGATCGCGGGATCGCGGTGAATGTGGAAAGCACAAGACCGGTCTGAGTATTGGGGAAGGCCTATGTCCAGCAGTGGACGTCTTTCGGCTGACATGATGAATATCAAAATAGTTAATTGTAACATTAGATAACGCACTCAAATGTAAGTTTAACATTCATTAAACAATTATTGCCACTATAGTAATAAACTCAAAGTTTTATGAACGTTTATTTGCCTCTTAAAGAAACAACGTTTGATATCGACTGTTTCAATAGCACATGCCAGTCTCAGGTTTCCCGGATATTCTCCCGAACACCGGAACGGGCGTATAACCGGATAAGTTAATTAGCTGGGAAGCTAACTGGATGAACTCTAGCCTTTAACTAACGGAAGATTAAAAGTGAATCAGAGTTAAAGGAGATTTGAGAGACGTAGGTTGACATACGGTCACTAACTAACTGCTGGAGTAAATGTCAAAGTCAAATAAGTTTTTGGTAAAAATTTCATTTTTAATACAAGTTTTTTTTTGCTGACTATACTTTTTAGGGTTCCGGAGCCAAAATGGCAAAAACGGAACCCTTATAGTTTCGCCATGTCTGTCTGTCTGTCTGTCTGTCCGTCCGTCCGCGGCTTAGCTCAGTGATTATCAATGCTAGAAAGCTGTAATTTTGCACGGATATATAGGTAAACTATGCCGACAAACTAGTGCAATTGAAAATTAAAAAACAATTTTTTTAGGGTTCCTCCCATAGACGTAAAGTGGCGGTGATTTATTTTTCTCATCCAACCCTATAGTGTGGGGTATCGTTGGATAGGTATTTTAAAACCATTTAGGGGGTTGCTAAAACGATTTTTAGATTAAGTAATTTGTTTGCGAAATGTTCAAAGTGCAAATTTTCATTAAAATCGAGCGTCCCCCCCTCTAAAATCTAAACCGGTGGGTCGAAAAATTTGAAAAATTCAGGATAGTAGTCAGTATGTCAAGCTTCCAAAGAAAACTGTAACGGCTAAGTTTGCTTGAGAATTATTAGTAGTTTATGAGTAAATAAATAGCAGCAGCGTAAGGTATAAAATATACCTAAACTTGGAAGATTCCGTATAAAATACGAAATCCTTAGAAAAATATAACTAAATTTTTTCGTAATGGCTACGGAACCCTGTTTTGGGCGTGTCCGACACGCTCTTGGCCGGTTTTGTTGACTGGACTTATATTGTCACCTAATATACGTTTGCATACCAAATTTCAAGTCGATACTATTAAACCGTTGACGAGTTCCGTCCTGTGGGGACGACTCTAGCTGGACTACCAGGATGTCACTACCAGATTATTGCATTTGTCACGCAAATTTCATAAGTATACCAAATTTCAAGTCAATTCAACTACTGGAAGTTGGTCGAATTTAACTTGCAAGATTTGATTAAATTACTGACAGACAACGGGACAGGTGAATAGCGCCGATCAGTGCTAATGTCAAAGTCAAAATCAAAATCTCTTTATTCAATTTAGGCTATTGCAAGCACTTATGAACGTCTAAAAATCTACCACCGGTTCGGAAAAAACCTCTGTTGAGAAGAATCCGGCAAGAAACTCAACGAGGTATTTTTTTTTTAAAGATTCACAATATTTATAGATGATATCTATATACTATACATTACAAGTATTTAACACATTTTTTTATTTTTAAATTTTTTAATGTTAATTGATATGAAGGGTTAATTGGATTTTAGCACTTATAAAAAATCTATTACTGGTTCGGAAAAACCTCTGCAAACAAGAAATTCAACGGTATTTATTTTTTAAAGACAGCTCTACAGGGTAGGCCTTAGTGTTCAAAATAAAATAAATAAATATTCGGGACAGAAAATAAATAAAACATAATTGAAAATACACATTTGCTTGTGCCCGAAATGATCCCACCTCAGCATAAAATGCGGACTCCTATGATAAAGTCAGCGCTGATCTTCCGGCGAGACCAAATCACATGTCAAATTATACCCACTACCCACTTGCTCGTTTGCCTTCCAGTTGAATAAAAAAAAACCTAGTTACGTACCTAAATTGTACTAAAAATATTAATGTGACAGTATGTAAGCGTGCGTGCATATACTTCTAACATATCTTTACGTATAAAATCATTGCACTAGCCCTTTAAGATAATTTTCACCGAGCCCCATCGGGGAAAAGGATCGTCTTAGATACCCGGGTACTTAGTGGCTCTTGTGACCCAACCCTTGCGCCGATAGGGTTGGGTGGACAGTAGGGGTGCCGATTGCCATCGATGATTTAGGGTTGCCATTGCGAAATTTGGAAGATCGAGAATATAAAAAGTGTCTTTGTTATGAGGTAGTGTGTTTTTTATGTCAATAAATGTTGTGAGTTTGAGTTTGAAAGTTCATGTGTGTGTGTGCGTGTGTGTGTATAAGTGTGCGCGTGTGTGTGCGCGCGTGTGTGTGTGTATGTATGTGTGTGTGTGTGTGTGTGTGTGTGTGTGTGTGTGTGTGTGTGTGTGTGTGTGTGTGTGTGTGTACGTATGTGTGCGTGCTTGTGTTTGGTATGTAGGTATGGAATAACACATAGGCTACTTTTTATCCCGATATTCCCACGGGATAGGGATAAATCTCGACATATCAACCGCTGGGCTTAGTCTTGAAATTTTGTATTTTTTTTTGGTTCTCAACACAACCTTCATGAAGACCACGATATCAATTTTGGAATCTCCCAGGGGAATTTCGTAAAATCCCGGAATTTCAATTGTAACTGCCAGACCGAATAGTTTACGCGTGCGAAGCCGCGGGTACAAACAAGCATTAATTAACCCAGCAGGGCGCTAATAACATAAGAAAAGGTTCAAAAATATTTGACTCAATGAGGTCCCATTTTAAATAACGTCTCATACAATAGATATAACCACAAGTGCATGTTCGCATGTGAACACCGACAGGAGCTTTTATTTGTACGCATTTATCATGGAGAAATTACCCACTAGTAATAATAATAAAAAATCCGTTTACTTCGGACAAATTGGCCCATACAATAAATACCATACAGACTAACATAACATATATTCAATAATATAAAAATAAATAAATATGTACTTTTATAAAATATATAAATTTACATAAATACATATACAATGGCGATCCCTTAAAGGGATCTCTTTTAGATATATTTATTATTTTTTATTTATTTATTTTTATAATACTGATTATATGTAATGTTAGTCTGCAGTGTGTATAAAGACTAAAACAATATGCGAAATCGCGAAAAGGTGCCAGCTCAGCATAGTGTTGGCCATGAAGTCCAACGCTGGTCTTCCACTGTGTGTGTGTGTGTTGTACTGTTTAGTGAACGAGTACGTACAACTTTAAATGTTATACTTGCGTAGTATTAATAACGGAGAAGGAGGTAAAAGTATAGTTCATTGATATAGCCCTCCGCCAAATAACGACAGAATAATAACTCCGAATAATACTATAAGTACTCCATTTAATTTAAGGTTTGAATTAACGGTCAATATTAACGCACGTTTCTCGGTATTTCGAACACAAATGGACTAAAATACCTACATTTGTAAGCGGTTTATTATTATGTTTTTATTAAAGAAGTTAACACAATTTTAAATAGTTTTGTTTTTTCATTTAAAAACGTGTGCAAATTTTGCCGTTAAGTTTCAAATGTTAAAATAAATGGAGTATAACTCTATTGAAAGAAAGAAGAAAGAAAGAAAATACATTTATTTAACGCCATAAAAAATAAAATAAAAATAACATAGAACAAATATCAGACTTAAATGACGCTAAATAGGTCCCCACCCAGCATAATGAAACGGCAAGCCGTGGCGCTGATTTTCAGTGAGGACCTATTGGTTAACTCCTCTATGGTACACATTAACGCCACTGACTGTACCCGGGAGCATATATTCGCGCGACTGTACAACCCCTGTTTCGCGGAGTTGTAAACACGAATTTATTGAATGGAATGCGATTTATGAGTGCGTCACTTTATACTATGTTCGTTGCGATGTGGAGGTAATTCAGTAAACAGGATTACAGGTACAATCGAACAAACTGAATCATGTACCGGTGTGGAACCTTTGAGCTACTAATGTCATGTTGACGTCTATAGACTGCATGTTTGTTACATTAAACTGGCGCACAAAATAAGTTCACAGCGTGGTTTGGTGAACGTTTTACAATACAGTAGAATCCGGTTATAACGACGGCCACACTCAAAAACCACTCAAAGGTTGACTGGTAGAGCTCTCTTATAGGGATAAGTCCGCTTTTGTACAAGTATCCCAATTTTAATCAAATTTCTAAATAACAATAAAAATATCAGATTTTTAAGTAGCATCAATTAATAAAAAAAAATTAAAGAATTTTCTTTACGGTTTACGGGTTGTTCCATAGTCCAGAATAAAAAACATTAAAAAAGAATTTATGTGTCTTTGACTCGATCGTTATGACAGGTGACACTCTTTACCGGGTCGAATAATACTGACATAGAAATACCGACCCTGTTTCTCATGTACACGCCCATAGAAACTGACACGAGCTTCAGCCAGTATAGGATTATGCTGGAAATTGAATACATAGTGATTAAAAAAAACTGTAATTTAGTCTCTTTCTAAAACACTTTTCTCTATGTAGTACGTATGGTAGTACGTATAGCTGTACTTCCCTATTTTAAAATAAATTTCGAATTTTCAGGCTTTGGTTTATGAAATAAATAGGATACTTAAATGTAAGGCAAATAAAAAAACTATTAGTGAAGTAAGTAAGTAAGTAAGTAAATCTTTATTTGCTAGAACTAAGAGTACGTATTATTTAAAAGCTTTTTTATACTATCTGTAGGCAAGTAAGTGATGAAAGAAAGAAAGAAAGAAAATAATTTATTTATAACATAATTTAATTTATTTATACAGTATTGGATATAATATATGCTCCTCTCATCCACTCAAAGGTTGACTGGTAGAGATCCCTCAAAGGATAATCGATACTCGGATAAGTTCGTCTTTGTACGTATGGCTTTACTTCCGTTTTAAAACGAATTTTGAATTTCGGGCTTTAATTTATGAAATAAATAGGATACTTAAATGTCACATTATGCATAATTTGTTAGGGAAAGCAAATAAAAAACTATTAGTGAACTACGAGTGAGTATTATTTAAAAGATTTTTTATGCTATCTGTAGACAGATAAATGATGAAACAAAGAAAGAAAGAGAGAAAGAAAGAAATAAAGAAAGAAAATAATTTATTTAAAGAGTATTGGGTATAATATAATTAAGTCTATCTAATAACGGAAATTAAAAAAAAACTTAACAATATTCATGACAGAAAATTGATGGGCATTATTGAACAAAGAAAGTAGAAATCTTTTTCAACGAATTATATCATAGTATATTTAAAAATAAGAAGACCTAAACAGAATCAGAGGATTTATTGAATGCCTTAAGTATAGTACTCATCTCGTATATATATACGTACTGACTCTACATTGTCTAAACAGCAAAACTTCTCTGTCAACACACCGCACCCCCCAACAGACACTGGTAAAAATCCCTTTATTAACAGAAAAAGCTATAAAACTCAAATCCCAAACAAAACGTGTGCGTGAAAAAAAGAACTTTCACTCGCAGAGCGCGCTTTGGTGCCGCCGCGCCCCGCGTCAGTCCGCGCGCGGCGCCCGACCCGTCTACACGTCGGCCTTCCCCGCAGCCCGAGCAAACTTTACGCGAGTGAGTGACCATGCCCGCCCGCGCCGTGGCCCTGCTGGCCACCGCGGCGCTCGCCCTGGCCGCCGCCCCGCCCGACCCCTGCTACGAGGACGGCCGCCCCCGCCGGTGCATCCCCGACTTCGTCAACGCCGCCTTCGGAGCCCCCGTCGCCGCCTCCTCCATCTGCGGCAGGCGAGGCCCCGAACGCCTCTGCGACCCTCCCGGAGACCAGAACCCTGATAACGCCTGCCGAGTCTGCGACGCCGCTCGCTCCGACCGCCGCAATGCCCCCAACTACCTCACCGACCTCAACAACCCTCACGACGCTACTTGCTGGCGATCCGCCGCCTTAGCTCCCGCTTCCTACGACTCCCCTCCCGACAACGTCTCTTTAACCCTTTCCTTGGGTAAAAAATACGAGTTGACGTACGTGAGCCTCCAATTTTGTCCTAAAGCGGCGCGGCCGGATTCCGTAGCGATCTACAAGAGCGCCGATCACGGCACGACCTGGCAGCCTTTTCAGTTTTACTCGAGCCAATGCCGGCGGGTGTACGGGAGGCCTAATAAGGCTACCGTGACCTCCGCCAACGAGCAGGAGGCTAGGTGTTCGGATTCGCATCGTCTGGCCGGGGAGAACGCGGGCGGAGCGCGGCTGGCGTTCAGTACTTTGGAGGGTCGTCCGAGTGCCGCTAACTTTGATATATCCCCCGTGCTCCAAGATTGGGTGACCGCTACCGATGTTCGGGTTGTTTTTAATCGTTTGCACATGATGAGCGAGGGGGATGAGGTCGATCCGAAGAAGCAGGCGGCGGCTGGGACGCAGCATTACGCGGTGTCGGACTTTGCGGTGGGTGGGCGGTGCAAGTGCAACGGCCACGCGTCGCGCTGCGTGCCCATGAAGGACGAGGAAGGCTCCGCGCAGCAGCTGACCTGCGAGTGCCGGCACAACACCGCGGGCCGGGACTGCGAGCGCTGCAAGCCGTTCCACTTCGACCGGCCCTGGGGACGAGCCACGGCTAGAGACGCCAACGAATGCAAAGGTATGAATGTTTTCTGATTTTAATTAATGGTAGTCAAAATACAACAAACGGGACTTTTTCTTTTTTTTTGACGCTAACACACAAAGTAATATTTACCTCGACGTTTCGGCAACCGCAGTTACCGTGGTCACGAGTAGACTTAATTAATGGTGTTATTGGTTTCTCAAACACATTCTACACTTTTGATGAGTTGCTTAACTGTCAGCTAAAGACTGCTAGGTACTTATACTGAAAATTAAATATTATAATAAGTAGCTTATCTTGTTACCGCACCTTATTCGTTTTTTATTCTGTACCTACTTCTTACTTATGTAAAGTTTTGTCTGTCAAAAATGATATCCCACTAATACCTATAAATGCGAAAGTTTGTAAGTCTGTCTGTTTGTTTGTTACTTTATCAGGTCTAAACCATTAAACGATTGAGATGAAAATCGGTAGGTACAAAGATAGTTTGACTCCCGGAGAAGGACATAGGATAGTTTTTATCCCGGAAAATTGCATAGTTCCCGCGGAACAGCGATAAGAGTCGCGGGTAACGGCTACTTTAATATAAGACTAGCTTTTTCCCGCGGCTCCGCCCGCGTGGTATTCGGTTATCGGGCGCTGTTCCCTCGGGAACTATGTATTTTTCCGGAATAAAAAGAAGCCTATGTTACTCTCGGGCCCATATTCTATCTTTATGCCAAAAATCACGTCAATCCGGCTACGTTACGGCGTGAAAGACGGACAAACGCACAAACATACAAGCACACTTTCGCATTTATAATATTAGTATGAATTATTACGAATACATTAGTGAGAGTAGTTTTAAATCAAATCAGAAAGAATCAAAAGTTTCTTTTCTCAATCGGCTCTGGTAAGTTTATTTTGACTCTATCAAAGATTGTGGAAATATCATCAATGGCAAAAAAAATTCCCCGCACATATGTATTTCGGCAGAAAGTCACGCAAAGAAACCGGTTTCCAAATCCTATCGAAAACATTCGAAGAAGGTAAAAAACTATGTAAGTGCTTCCATCAATTCAATTTTAGACTAGTTGAAAAGATGCAAGAGCTGGATGAGAGTGGCCGAGGATCGTGCTCGGTGGCGTGCCATGGGAGAGGCCTATGTCCAGCAGTGGACGACCATAGGCTGATGATGATGATGATGATGAAAAGATTCTACTCGGGTTTTACCACTTATGGATGCCATTTTTCAGCGATGTGTTTTAAAATGTCGGTACACCCGACGTTTATTTATAGATTATCGATTTTATATTGATTGGATTTGGACGATGTCAGAGGTGTAAACCTGGCTATTAAAATGACAATTAACAATAATTTATGTTTATATACCTTAGTAGTAATAAAAATAGACGGTCAAAAGCCGTAATTTTAGTCGTTATCAATATTAACTGATAACTAGGACCGTTTACTGGACAGGAACATAATATAATAGGCGTTAACTAATATACAGAAACCCCGAGACTGTATTTTTAATTTAAGTTTTTATTAATTTACGTAGGTACCTACTTAATTATCTTGTACGATAAAAATTACAAATGTACTTCGTCAAACTACAAAACAGTTTGTTGACAAATACTGCATTTCTTATTTGTGTGAAGAAATCCCACGAATTTTATTTATAAACAAACAAATAATATGTAACAATAATTAACAGAAATAAATAATTAAAAGAAAAAAAAAACTATAACTAACTTACTTGTGTGATGTATACTGCACTTATTTTTCATTTACTTAGTTTAAGCATTTACTAGCTTTTGCCCGCGGCTCCGCTAACATGGTATTCGATAACATGGTTATCGCCGCTGTTCCCTCAGGAACTGTGCATTTTTCCGGGATAAAAAGTAGCCTATGTCACTCTCGGGGCCATAAACTATCACTACGCCAAAAATAACGTCGATCCGTCACTCCGTTACACCGTGAAAGACGGAAAAACACACAAACATACGAACACACTTTCGCATTTATTACTCATTAGGTACTTACATTATTTCGCTTTATAATAAGTATGGATTTTCTAATAGGTACTCCAATTATTTCAAAAAATATTCGTATGATTTAAGTATTTAAGTGAATAATTTTACTTGATTTTCGAAAAACAATCACTTTGCTCACCAGCCACCTTACGATTGATATATCTATATAACGAATGTGTGTTCAAGCAGCTCCTCCGCCTCCACACCGAAAGAACACACAAAAACCACCACTACACTGACGACACTTAATCGGAACTCTACAATTTTTATTATACTCCGTTTATTTTAAGGTATGAATTAACGGTCAAATTGTGTCAACGTTTCTATTTATTTCGAACACAAATGGACTAAAAATAACTATATGTACCTACATTTATTAGTATTATTTATTATGTTTTTAGTATAGAAGTTCACCCAATTTTAAATTTTCCGTTGTTTCATTTAAAAAGTGTACAAATTTTATCGTTAGGTTTCAAATGTTAAAATAAATGGAGTATGCAAGTGCTAAAATTCTCGTAACTATTTGTATTTTTAACATGGTTTCTTTCAATAAAAATCTTCTAAATGATAAGCCTAGTTGAGGTAAAATGCAGACCCAAATGCAACTTATAGCAACCTAATTGAGCTTTGTTCAAAGGCAAGCTAAACGAGGTGAACCATTAGATATTAAATAGATTTGCTTCTAAACTGCAAACTAGGTGAGCTGCCACAGATATAAATTACACTAGATTACGCAAATGCATCTACTTCGCGTGTCCGAACCCTGACCGAACGTCGGAGTGGGCCCCATACAAAGACTGACCACTAACTAATGATAATGACTAATCATGACTAGTGACAGACTCGAGCCTCACAGCGCGGGCGGGCTGCACATTTGAATAGCTTTTGCGCGGACATCGGGGAATCCACATCGCTAATTTGCTCTTGAGACGTTACAGTAGATATAAAAAAGTGACACAGTTGGTTTTCATACAGATTGAGGTGTTTGCGTTATCTAGTGCAATCTATATCCGTGTGAGCTACTAATTAATGTTTCAGTAGAGGCCAGTTCACAACGCAGCACAATGTCGCAGGCACGCTTTTTTGAGCTAAAGGATAAACCTATCGTACCTATCCAGTTGTAGAACTATTACATAGAAGTCCTTTGAGCGGTCAAAGGCCAGCGCTCAACGGTTTTAAACCTGGGGGGCTACTATGAAATTCGAAAATCGAAGTTCGTATCGTACCGTCCCTCTTACTCTCGTAGTAGAAAGTAGCTCTTACAGCAGAAACAATAAGGAAAGTCTTATAATCTTAATTTTTTATGCCTGTCTTTATCTAGTGCCATTCATGAAGTCGCGTGATTTTGTCAAAATTAGACATAAATGACATTGTTCTAAGAACCACGGCACGCGTCATCGTGACGTGAATAACTAAGGAATAAGTACCTATAAGTCAGGAACCAATTTAAAATGATCCTACACAGTAGATATTCGAAACAAATAATGAAAACAGATAGATTTCGTTCTGATTGAAAACATAACAAAACTTAATCAAAATCAATTTTTGGGATTTGGGAATTGTCATTGTATGGAGACGCTAGTTTGTCAGCGCCTCTAGCGGAACGTTTGCGATGTTCGTGTTTCCATACGAATTGAGATTTTAACGCGAACGCGATCGAGATGTATTTTGTATCCGAAAACTTACACTAAGGGTACGTGAGGTATTCCATGCTCGAAATCAAAAGTAAATTCGCAAATTGATAAAACATAACCAAGGAATAATAATGAGTAATAACAAATAAACCTCCGAGTTTCTTTAATATTACGCATCTCCTCCCTTTTATTTGCTGAGATATCGTCTCACATAAATATTTACACAAAGCGAAGATTGTGCGTACAATATCATCTGATATTTCACTGGGAAGGAGCTCAGGAAATATTATGATAAAGTTTTGCTTCTGTATTTAATACTGGTTTTTATAGCGGCAAATTACATCATGTAAATCATGGCGTTTCAATCGACAGGGGTTTTGGGTTTGCGTTTGTATTTTACGATTTGATTAGTAATTAAGTACTACCATCAACAAATATTGGATAATCAGATCTCAAAGATATCGATAATTTCTGTTTATTGTAAAGGTTGCCTAGAAGAGATTGCTCTAACCTCCTGGGTTCCCGCGTACTTTATAAAGGACTAATTAACACTAACAATAAAGTAACAAAGGAGGTCAACCACGTCTCGGTCTTAAGCACCAAGTTTGTTAAAAAACGTCAGGACTCAACAGACTATAACAGTAAGGCTGCCTATTGCTTACTTTGGAAAATCTCCATACAGCGTGTATTTTTCATACTACCTCAAACTTTAACGGCAGTTAGTGAAGTCCTTAATAATCACATTTTACTATGTTTTAGTGAAAAAAATAGACTTATTATTTTCCTTACATAATTAATTAGCACGCAATGTATCACTACGCCATACTACTTTGTTTTTATTCAAAACTTTGCACTTGTTGACGTGTTAGCTATCACAGAACGCTTCTCTCTCGTATCAAATTATTGTACATTGCTGCTCGAAAATATTTCAAAAATTAATTACGCTCTGGTAGTTAATTCTAAATTAACAATTTGATTTGATATGGGTTCACAGCACTTAAATCTTCGTCTGGTTACAATTTGAGGTATAGTGTCAACACTTATTAGATTAAGGCATTATGTATTTTAGTTTTTTGCCAAATAAATAAATACTAAATACTAAAAAAATACACGCTGTATTTTTCTGTACTGCTTACAAATGTTTTAGTGTTCAGTAAAGGGTCATTGTATTGTATTGTATCGGTTTTTTACTCGAGCGCTGCTTTCCACAAAACAGTATAAATAAGTTGTTTTTAATCTTTAGCAACTATAAGGAGTCCCATTACTAGACGAATAGCTAAAAATTCCATAACACGCGTTCTAAAGGCATCTTAGGCTAATTCTTGAAATAATTATGTGTATCTGTTACGCCATTTTCTTCTCAGTCAAACAAACAAACAGTTCAGAAGAAGAGCAGAGTAATTTTATGTAATTATAGAGACGATTAACAGCATTTTAGTTATCATTGTCTCAGAAAATATTGTGAAAGAGATAATAAAAAATTTAGACTAAACCATTATAGACCAAAAGTGCTTTAGGCAAAAAAATATGTATGCAAAATAAGAAGTATTCCATACAATATTACTTATATACCAAATAATTTCGACCAAAAAATTTTAGGATTTTTTTTTTACAGCTTTCGAGGGGCACCCCTTCAAAACATAATTGTAAAATGAAACACTTGTGAATCGTAGATCAAAAGTGCTTTAGGAAAAAAAATATGTATGCAAAATAAGAAGTATTCCATACAATATTACTTATACCAAATAATTTAGACCAAAAAATTTTAGGAAAAATTTTTTACACCTTTCGAGGGGCACCCCTTTAAAACATAATTGTAAAATGAAACACTTGTGAATCATAGATCAAAAGTGCTTTAGGAAAAAAAATATGTATGCAAAATAAGAAGTATTCCATACAATACTACTTATACCAAACAATTACGACTAAAAAATTTTAGGAATAAAAATTTACAAAACATAATTGTAAAATGAAACACTTGTGAAAATTCCAAACGCGCTAGGTTGAATAAGTCTAATGAATTGAAATTATAACGGCAATGGACAAACCCTACGAGTAGCACTGCCATTGAACGCAAAAGTTTTCACATTATATTGCGAAATCGTACATTCTTGTGAATCATGATGGTCCAACTAAAGTGGGGTAAAAGCTGACTTCTCTATCTAACTATATGTTTTCGTCTAAGACACAAGTTACATCTTAAATAAAGTCAAAGTCAAAATCTCTTTATTCAATTTAGGCTATAACAAGCACTTATGAACGTCAAAACAATCTACCACCGGTTCGGAAAAGTCGCTGTTGAGAAGAATCTGGCAAAAACTCAACGAGGTATTTTTTTTTAAAGAACAGATTCACAATATTTATAAATGATATCTATATACATTACAAGTATTTTACACAACTTTATTTTTATAATTATTAATTACACTTAATTTCTGGTGATATTACTTATTTCGGAACTACTAGAACTTTTTTTTTAGCGTTAGAAATAGGGTAAACAATATATTTGCTCATAGTACAGGTCACACCCGGTATATTATCAGTTATCTAGTTATGAGACGTTAACTAGATAATAAAATAACCGGGCGGTCGTAAAAGTTCAATGTAATAAATCAATTAAATTGAATTTAGTTGGTTACACCACCCTTTAATTGAATATAATAAGTAAATTCGTTAAAATTTAACTTCAGGAATTTAATGCAATACGTACTGCGTAAATGATACGTGTCCCAGTCTTCGTCCCCTGCCTAGTAATAGGCATTGCCATAAAACCATGCCAAATTCTGCTTGTTAGTTTCTAGTTCAAGTTTTTATTTTGTGTTATTTTATATTTAGATGACTGCCCAAATCAAAATAGTGTGGTAGCAAAGTAATTAAAAATGCATTATTATATTTATTAAACAGTTTTGCCGGGAAACGTGGTTTCGATTCACAATTCAAAATTGACTGTATATAGCTATAATAGATAGAGCACAAAATTATTTTCTGTCTTTAAGTCTACTTCTTTAACAAACAACTAACGACCAATTTCGATTGCCAATCTAGTCGAATTGTGTATTAATATCTGCTGCTATTTACTCTTAAACTACTAATAATTATCAAGAAAACTTAGTCGCTATAGTTTTCCTTGAAAGTTTGGTATACTTACTACAATCCTGAATTTTTTCAAATTTTTCCACCCAAAGGTTTACAGTTTAGATTGGGGGGACGCTCGATTTAAATGAAAATTTGCACTTTAAAGTTGAATATTTCGCAAGCAAATCACTAAATCGAAAAATTTAGCAAACCCCTGGTGGTTTTGAAAGACCTATCCAACGATACCCCACACTACAAGATTGAATGAGAAAAAAAATCACCCCCACTTTACAAAATTTTTATTATACCATTTTGTGGGCATGGTTTACACATACATTCGTACAAAATTACAGCTTTCTAGCATTGATATATGAGCAAAGCCGCGGGCGAACCGACAAACAGACATGGCGAAACTATAAGGGTTCCGTTTTTGCCATTTTGCCTCCGGAACCCTAAAAACCGGTGACATGACGACCCTAGCTTCAGTGTTTTCCACAGGAGCACGGGTTGACCAATGACTGCGCGCGCGCCATCAAAATGAGCAGAGTAACACCTGCGCTTCTGCCTTATAAGAGTTCTCGCCACCGCCTACATTCCAGCTGTTTAAATCTGATTTAATCTTGGCATGGCCAGTGGTCGCTATCACACGTAAATGCCAAGCCAATTCCATAAAATGTTATAAATTCTTGGGATTTCAAAGGAGTTTTCACTGCCGTTAGAATTTCCAGGTAGACGGATTTTGTACGAGAAGTAATATTGTTAAACATGATTTCATTATCCTTAATAATAGAATACCTATATACGAAAGTAAATGTCTTTTTTCCTGTCTGTTACACAAGCCAAATAAAATAAATAAATAAAATAGCTTAAATAAGTTAGCTTTTATAGAATAGCTTGTCTGTTTTAGATAAGTTATTCTATTTACTTCTCACAGTCGCAAACTATCTTTATACGATATTCTTACGGGACAGGGATAAAATCTCGAAACAACAACCACTGGGCGCAGTCATAAAATTTGACATGATTGTTTTTAATGTAACGAAAATGAAAACCACGCTTTGATTTTTGGGAATACTCACAGAAATTTAAAAAAATCCCAAAATTTTGATTTACTTGTGCGAAGTCTCGGGTAAACACTAGTGTAAAACATATTAGTTTATTTAATCGTAAAGTCCGTTGTAACTGACCTCGTGCATCACTCTATTGTGATTTCGTAAGCTCCCTTAGTTATATGTTAATTACTTACTAGCATGTTGTAAGCTCAAACTGCGTTTTACAGCACAGTTATGTCGTAAAGGTCATTAAAATGTAACCCATAATAGTGGCGAAATATATCGGAACCCTTTTATGAGCGTCATAAAATGAAGATGATCGAGGACATGGTCTCTACACAATGTTGGAAGTTGGAAGAATTACTTATCGAAGTCGCTATTGGAATTACCTATCGAAGTCGCTGTTGGAATTACCTATCGAAGTCGCTATTAGAATTACCTATCGAAGTCGCTGTTAGACGAATTACCTATCGAAATCGCTATTGGAATTACCTATCGAAGTCGCTGTTGGAATTACCTATCGAAGTCGCTATTAGAATTACCTATCGAAGTCGCTGCCAGAAGAATTACCTATCGAAATCGCTATTGGAATTACCTATCGAAGTCGCTATTGGAATTACCTATCGAAGTCGCTATTAGAATTACCTATCGAAGTCGCTGTTAGAAGAATTACCTATCGAAATCGCTATTGGAATTACCTATCGAAGTCGCTATTGGAATTACCTATCGAAGTCGCTGTCGGAAGAATTACCTATCGAAAGTCTCTGTTGGAAGAATTACCTATCAAAGTCGCTATGGGTAATGACCGAACCAACAAAAGTTGGAAAATCCCCGACTTCGTCACTTTAAAATTCGATAATAATATCTCAAAAATAGCTGAATCGATTTTGATAAAACGTGTCAAAAAACCATTGGTAAAAAACCTGCTTTCAAACAAAAAACTCTCATTCAAATCGGTCGACCCGTTTAAGAGCTATGGTGCCACATACAGACGCACACAGACACACATAGCGGTCAATCTTATAACACCCCTCTTTTTGCGTAGGGCGTTCAAAAACTAAAGAAGATGACTTGATACTGTTTTGCTTAAAGTTTTTGATGCTTGCGCTGGCAATCAAATGACAGATTTCGTATACAAAAACTAAATAACAAATAACTGCTCTATGGTGTAAAGTGAATAAGATAGCCAGCGTTTAAAAGTGTATCCAGTAAATTTATGGATATACAGGATGCATCGTAAATCATAGAGCAGCGTGGGAGCACCCTATTATCGCGTATGTTGGCTTGGTAGCTTTAGTTCATTATCTGTGGTAGTTCCCGACGTACTTATATTTTACACTAGCTTTTAAGCGCTGCTTCGCTCGTATACCATTCTGGCGTTTGAAGTAAAAATCTGGGATTTTATTAAATTTCTGTGGTTCGCAATTTACTTCATAATTTATTGAATCAAGCGTTATTTTGCGGAGGTCCATACTCGTATCAATGGACTTAAAACAATTAGTTTGCTCACCCGTGACCTTATGATGCGAGTAGCTACGCTTATGTAAGATATGAGTGTTTATGCCAGTTATAATTCACCAAAGGCTCATGCCAATGACGTTCATGCAGTTCTTCCACTTCCGGACTGTAAGAACACACACAAATCACACAAGCGTTTCGAACTAAACCAGAGTTCTTCATCTTCAGAGCACCGCAACTGTCCACCATGCTACCAGATATTAAGATACATTTGTAATATTAGTATTGGTGAGGTTCGTTCTTTGCTTCATTTTATTTAAGTTGACTTCTTGCATAGTTAAGTAAAACTGAGAAGTAAACAATGATATACCCCCATGAGTTACCGTATTATTCATAAATATTCAACTGGAAACAAAGGCAGACAATAGATCTTAAGAATAAATTAACTTTTTGTTAGTCTAGGTATAGAAACTTGAATCACACTTAACGTAAGAAGACACGAGCACAATAGTCGAAATAAGACACGAAATAATAATAACAGTGTAAAGTAAACGGCTCAAGTCACGCGTATAAAAGTGATCGACTAGTTTCGATCACACCGGAAGAACTTTTTCAAGGGAGAGGTGAGTGCTAGGCGGATCGTTCTTGACTTATAACAGTTACTAGCATTTGCCCGGCATGGTATTCGGTTATCACGCGCTGTTACCTCGGGAACTGTGCATTTTTCCGGGATAAAAAGTAGCCTATGTCACTCTCGGGCTCATAGATTATCTCTATGCCAACAATTACATCGATCCGTCGCTCCGTTACGGCGTGAAAGACGGAGAAACGCACAAACATACAAACACACTTTTGCATTTATAATATTATATGGATGCACAGAATAAACGATTTGAATTTGGAAGCCACAAAGTAGGTATAGGCTGTGTACTATTCACCTATAATCAAAATTCAAGATTAATTCCATAAGAAACTTTTCTCCGTCAAAGCAAACAGCGTGGATACAAGGTTCAGACCGCAATTTCCGATACACAGAAGTTCATTTCCGAAAGGAAATCGGTCGGGATTTATTATCTTTGTACACGAAATCTTTATGACAAATATTTTAATGGCGTCCTCGAGGTGTCAGGCCCAATTACGGAGAAGTTTAGGGTCTGCAGACCATGAAACTCGAAACTCGAAGTTCGTGTCTTGCGCTCTGACAAATATACTATTTAATACGAGAGCGAGAGGGACGGTACGATACGAACTTCGAGTTTCGTAGTAGCCCTGCTGTTTCATCACTCAATTGATATTCATGTGACAGATAAATGCGATTCCGTCTTTGTTCATTCGGAGGAAGCAAACAGAGAAAGCATCAGAGATTTGGTACATAAAATTTGTCGATGAGTGAGAATTTCTAAATAAACCAATGAATTTCTAAGTGTGAGTTGGACTCGAGTGCGACGGTTCCGTACTAGTTTGCTGGTGTACGTTAAAAGGTATAAAAATTCAGTGTGAGTAATTTCATATTCAACTTATCACACTAACGTACACAAGTAATATTTACCTCGACGTTTCGGCAACGTTGCAGTTCCCGTGGTCACGAGTAGACTGAAGTGTGGAGTGTCAAGTCTGCCTAGCAGCGCGAGTTCTTCGACACCCCATACTTCAGTTTACTCGTGACCACGACAGCTGCAACGTTGCCGAAACGTCGAGGTAAATATTACTTGTGTGTGTTAGCGTGATAAGTCCCGTTTGTGGTATTTTGACTATGAGTGAGAATCACGAAAGTTTAAAAGGTTATAATTTGGTCGATTAGCAATAGAAATACAAAATTAAAAATCAATGTAAAATATATATATTTTTAAACTTATAGTGTAATGTAAGTATAAAAAGTGTGGATGGCACCTCCTGGAAAGTATAAAACTGTGAGTAATCAGGTGTCTATTATGAGTCTTGAGATACGAACTTCGAGTTTCGTAGTAGCCCAGCAGTGACGAAGTGTCTATAGAACCCGCATGGCTACTCCGAAATTCGGAATACGAAGTTCGTGTCGTGCGGTCCCTCTCGCTCTCGTATCAAATAGTATAAGTGTCAGAGGGACCGCACGACACGAACTTCGAGTTTCGATTTTCAGAGTAGCCTGCCTGATTCTTACCGGTTTCCCCAATATTTACAAAATAGGACAAGACTTAGGATTTGTGAAAAATGTAATTTTGCTTCGGCTTTACCATGCAAACATCTGACGCTTCGCCACTGCGTACGGAATCCTAAAAAGAGTTAACTCACTGTGTCACTGATGCTACGAGATAGTATTGTTTTATTACAGTTTTAGTGTTAAAACGACGCACGCGCACGGAGATTTATTTTATTGCCTGCGTAGGAGATTGATAATGCACCAATATTAGTTGGGACAAATGTGTTATGTTATTTTATGGGCGTACCGCGTCGTTAAGTATTTGGTACATTTTTGTACCAGTTAGAATATTCTGAACTTTTTTAAAAGCGGTTGTTATATTTTTGGTGACAATAGAAGTTGAATTATACTGAAGCCGTATTGCCTAACGTTTCTGATGTTCGCGATCGCAATCAAATGACAGTTGCAAGCGTTTCCAGGCGGAGGTAATTGCTTAACATCAGGCGGGCCGCATGCCTGTTTGCCACAAACGTGGTATAAAAAAAAATATAAAAGTTTTTGTATGCAAAATCTGTCATTTGATTGTGATCACGAGCGTCTGAAATATTATGCAATACGGCCTCTGGTCTCAGTGTACAGTACGAGTATAGACGTTTTTTCAGCTATGAGCTATATGTGGCCTATACAAAGTATGTGGCACAGGGCTCCCCTTAGTCGGTTGGGGGCCCAATGCTAGTTGGGTGCTACACACACACACACACACACACACACGCACGCACGCACGCACGCACGCACGCACGCACGCACGCACGCACGCACGCACGCACGCACTCAGCGCGAGCCCGAGATCAAACCCACGACCCTCTGCTACGATATCATGGCTTCGCTAGAGCTAAATTGGCTCAGCGAAGAAAATATATTTAACATATACTTAGTATATTCAGGCCCACTCTATGTCAGCGCTATCGGTTTCAACAAGGACGATCGGTTTATCTTGCATCTCTGTTTATTTGTACGCGGAGCAATAAAGATGGAGAGACAGACGCGGATAACGTTAAACTATGAAATTGAATGGGATATAAAATTATAATTTAATAAGCTTCTGTTAAATTTTTTATTTTTAATACAAGCTTTTTTTGCTGACTGTACTTTTTGTTGACTGTACTTGTTTTGTCATCTATAAATTTCAAGTCTGTGCTATTAAGCATTGAGGAGTTCCCTCCTATGGAGACAACCTGGCAGGACCACCAGGATGTCACTATCAGATTATTGTGTGTCACCAAATTTACAGAAGTATGCCATATTTCTAGTCAATCAGACCGCTGAAAGTGGGTCAAATTTAGCTTCCAAGATTTGAAAACAAATCCATACTAATATTATAAATGCGATAGTGTGTGTGTTTGTGTGTTTGTCCGTCTTTCACGCCGTAACGGAGCGACGGATCGACGTGATTTTTAGCATAGAGATAGTCTATAGGCCCGAGAATGACATAGGCTACTTTTTATCCTGGAAAAATGCACAATTCCCGAGGGAACAGCGATAACCGAATTGCTACCACCATCTTGCTCGCTAATCCTACCGTGAAGCAGCAGTCCTTGCACTGTTGTGTTTCGGCGCGGAGAGTAAGACAGCCGGTGAAATTACTGGCACTTGAGGTATTCCAACTTAGGCCTCTAGGTTGGCAGCGCATCTGCAATACCCCTGGTGTTGCAGATGTTTATGGGCGGTGGTGATCTCTTACCACCAGGAGACCCACTTGCTCGTTTGCCTTCCAGTCGAATAAAAAATAAAAAATAAACCATGCGGGTAAGCCGCGGGAAAAAACTAGTGAACAAATTAATAAAAGCTTGTAATAAACAAGATAAAGAAAATCTTGCAAAAATGCAAAATACTTCAGAATGCCAATTCTATTACTGGATCTAATTATAGCTTACTCGTGCAAACCCGCGGGTAAATTTAGTCTTTATATAATTCTGCGTGGACAAAGTCGCGGGCAAAAACTAGGAAGGCCATAAGATAGCAGCGATCCAAGAGAAAGCAGGTTGGAATAAAAGTACTATTCATTGGGCTATAACTGATTGTGACCCCGGGATCCCGAATGCTATAAAAATAAATGGGTCTCAACAATCATTCGAGAAACAACATACTTACGACAGGATTTGCCTTTATATTTTACTAGTTTTTGCCCGCGGTTTCGCCCGCGTAAAATACGGATGTTGACACCACCAATCAACTCACGTTCTTTTTATGAGCTGTCAAAACACAATACTACCACAGAGTTTCAATGGCGGTAGTGACTTATGACGTCATAACTCGCTATTTCTTCGCCAACTCAATCAACTAAATATTTATTTGTTTTAAAGCAACAAAAAAACTAATTTTACAGTAAATCGAAAATTAATCTGGTTTTCAGGGCTAAAATAAAGCATTTTATTACTGGAGTCGTCCTTCGAATTATTTTTTAATGGCGTCAAAATACATCATACATCCCTATTCGGTTATCGCGCGCTGTTCCATCGGGAACTGTGCATTTTTCCGTGATTTAATAAGTAGCCTATGTCACTCGCGGGCCCATAAACTATCTCTAAGTCAAAAATCACATCGATCCGTCGCTCCGTTTCGACGTGACAGAAGGACAAATATACAAAATCGCATTTATAATCATCATCATCATGTGAGCCGAAAGACGTCCTCTGCTGGACATAGGCCTCCCCCAAGGCTCTCCACTCAGACCGGTCTTGTGCTTTCCGCATCCACCGCGATCCCGCGATCTTAGCCAGGTCGTCGCTCCATCTTGTTGGAGGCCTACCGACAGCTCGCATTTATAATATTAGTATTAAATCATCAAAAAATGCAAAACATGCACATTAACACAGAATTGGAATACCTAGGAATATTTATCCATACTACTGGACATATGCCTCCTCTCAGAATAAGAGAGCTTGGGCCATAGGTTTTACACGTTCCCAGTGCGGACCGGGAGCTTAAAACCATTGAATTGCTTCGCAGATTGTGCAGTACCACTACCAAACAGTACCATACATATATTTAAGCTAAAGCAGTATGGAAGCTACTAACAAACAGATTGAATACCACAAGAGCCCCTTAGAGGCCGTGTAGAGCGCACGTCTGTGTGAGTGTGTTCGTTTCGATCGTAGCTTGGTAGCTTTCATACTGCTTTACCTTATATAGTATATACTGTGACTACCATGAGTTTACAGTGACCGTAATCGATAGCGACGGCGTAAATTATTTGTACGGAGAATTGTACAGCGCCTCTACAAATAATTTACGCCGTCAGTATCGAGTACGGTCACTGTAAACTCTTGGTAGTGGTACTCCTCCTGATGTTTTTCTTCACCTTAAAGCTCGTGGTAAATTTCAAAATGTAATTTCGCACCTGAATTTGCGGATTTGAATCCACGATTCTCTGCTTGCCATGATCATAATATCACAGACATGTGCAGAGAAATAACCTAACCAACGAAAAGTCGGAAAACCCCCGAAATTGTCACTTCAAAGTTCAATATCATAAAAACAAATAAACCGATTCCGATAAAAAGTGTTTCAGAAACATTGCTGAAAAAACCGGTTTTCTAATAAAAAAACTGCATTCAAATCGGTTCACCAGTTTAAGAGCTACGGTGCCACAGACAGACAGACAGACACACATAGCGATCAAACTAACACGTCCCTTTTTGCGTTGGAGGTTAAAAACCGGTGTTATCATCTCCTGTAATGAGTGCTAAGTGTTTAAGATAGTGAATAATCTGACAGTTTATTAATTGCATTGCATATCATTACACTACTAAGCCTGCTGTGTGCAAAATGAATGAGTTCTGTTCAGTGTTGCCAACCCGCTTGATAATTCAATATGGAGGCGTACGATAATCTAGCTAGGTATAATATAAGATCGTGATTGTCTTAATTACATTAAACGTACGATTTCAGATATATATTTCTTAAGTCTTCTCCATCTCTTTTAAAATATGGCTCTACTGTCCTAATTGAGAGGAACGGTGTACGGTTATTGTAGTTTTTGCACATGGCGGATGAAGTCAATATCTAATTTTGCTATTTCTGTTTCTTTGGCTAGTTGAAGTATAATTTTGATAGTGTTTTATGCGGCGATTAACCTTAACAGTGCACAGTGATCACAAAATTCTATATTGCTCTCGTGTCTGACATTTTTTAATGCGCAAGCTGTTTCTACGTGGTTTCTGGAATTTTACTATCAAGTTGCAAAAACTACAATCACCGTACAACATTGCCTCTCGAAAGAGAATACTTTGACACTGGCGAAATTGTCCTATTAATTAGGACAGAAAGCCATATTTTAAAAGAGAAGAAGAAGTAGTTTTTGCACGTGGAGACAACTTTCGCATTAAAAAATGTCAGACACGAGAGCAATATAGAATTTTGTGATCACTGTTCACTGTTAAGGTTAATCGCCGCATAAAACACTATCAAAATTATACTTTAACTAGCCAAAGAAACAAAAATAGTAAAATTAGATATTGTCTACATTACATGTAACATGCATGTGAAGCAGCAGTGCTTGCACTGTTGTGTTTCGGCGCGGAGAGTAAGACAGCCGGTGAAATTACTGGCACTTGAGGTATTCCAACTTAGGCCTCTAGGTTGGCAACGCATCTGCAATACTTCTGGTGTTGCAGATGTTTATGGGCGGTGGTGATCTCTTACCACCAGGAGACCGACTTGCTCGTTTGCCTTCCAGTCGTATAAAAAAAAAAAACATTGACGATTTCGCCACGTGTAGGTATAAGATTAATTTCTACTTTTATAGCTGGTTCTGTTGTTGCTATATTTTAATTAAAAAAAAATTATTTCAAAAATACTTGAGACATTACTGTCAACAATCTTACGCGTCACATTTATTTGATTGTTAAGTTAGTACCCGTAACTACTTAGTACTATTATCTTTTCTGTGCCGTAACATTGTATTTATTTATTAACACAAAAAGGTTGATATTTTGAAGGAAATTTCCCATTGGCAGTATCGTTAAACTTTAAGTTGTAAAGTTTAAATTAAAAACAAATTTATCCTGCCAGTCTCCAGCCAGTGACAGCGATGGCAGAATAAGCGATACCAGTACCCCTGAAATATTTAAGAAAACGGAATGTCAGAGTTGGCGGTAAAATAATCGTAACTTCGTCGAACTTTGTAAATTAACGGTTTTGGAAAATTTCTCACAAATTCCATGCTTATTATTTGGTCAAATATTTAAAATTCTGTTGATTCTGTAACTTTGTCGTCATTTTTGCAACTATATAAATGAGGGCTATGGAGAGGGCTATGCTCGGGGTTTCTCTGCGGGATAGAATCAGAAATGATGATATCCGCAGTAGAACTAAGGTTACTGACATAGCCCAAAGAATTGCTAAACTGAAGTGGCAGTGGGCGCACATTGCTCGCAGGACTGATGGCCGATGGGGTCAAAAGGTTCTCGAATGGCGTCCGCGGACCGGGAGACGAGCTGTCTGTAGGCTTCCAACAAGATGGAGCGACGATCTGCTTAAGATCGCGGGATCGCGATGGATGCGAAAAGCACAAGACCGGTCTGAGTGGAGAGCCTTGGGGGAGGCCTATGTCCAGCAGTGGATGTCTTACGGCTGACATGATGATGATGATAATGATAAATGAAGACAAATTAAGAAGACGCCTCATTGTATTAAAATTGAGTTGCCTTGACCATAAATGAAAGTTGTGTTCAAAAATTAAGGCGTACTGCCTTTTCGTATTTCTTCCGCCATGTCGATTTCTTCGTGTTGGTGGGCGTGAATAACTTGACATCTGTCAATTGCTGACACTACTCCATTGACATTGACAGTCACGTTTGGACCACTTTACTATTACAGTTGATACCAGTCATTCACGGTCTAAAAACGTGTTTAACTACTTGTAATAAGGACCGACAGTTATTTTTAAAAGGGTAAATTGATTTTGTTTGTATTCTTTCGAGTGACACAAAAGGACAAAGGCAATGTGGCAGTTATTGTGTAAATAAAAGAGTGAATTATGACTTCCGTGGGATGTCGAACTAAAAGTATAGTAAAAGTAAGCTAATAATCTTAAGTTTAATCGTCGCCTTTTGGATAATTTATTGGCAAGCCCACGTTTGAAAATCTTATCCTTTTTTGCTTTGTTGGTAAACCTGCTTAAACATAGATATTAACATTTTTTAAGGATAAATACATAATAGGGATGTTGACGCCATTAAAAAAATAATTCGAAGGCACAACTCCAGTAAAAAACGCTTTATTTTAGCCCTGAAAACCAGATTAATTTTCGATTTACTGTATAATTAGATTTTTTGTTGCTTTAAAACAAATAAATGGTTAGTTGATTGAGTTGGCGGATAATGACGTCATAAGTCGCTATTGTCATTGAAATTCTACGGGAGAATTGTGTTTTGACAGCTCATAATAAGTACGTCAGTTGATTGGTGGTGTCTACATCCCGAATCCGAAATAAAAATAGCTAAAACTTTTTATCTTTCCTGTGCTTGTCATGACGTCACGATATCACGAATGTCAAATTGACACCCAATTTATCAAACCGTCGACACCTCATTTATCCAAATGTGTATCTTCTAAGCAGGAGGTTACATACACAACACATGGCTGATTGTAACACAAACAGTGACACGCGGGACCGATACTAAAATAAAAAAAACCGGCCAAGAGCGTGTCGGACACGCCCAAAATAGGGTTCCGGAGCCATTACGAAAAAATGAAGTAATATTTTTCTAAGGATTTCGTACTTTATACGGAATCTTCGAAGTATAGGTATATTTTATACCTTACGCTGCTATTTACTCATAAACTACTAATAATTCTCAAGCAAACTTAGCCGCTATAGTTTTCCTTGAAAGTTTAATATACTGACTACCATCCTGAATTTTTTCAAATTTTTCCACCCACCGGTTTAGATTTTAGAGGGGGGGGGACGCTCGATTTTAATGAAAATTTGCACTTTAAAGTTGAATATTTCGCAAACAAATAACTGAATCGAAAAATCGTTTTAGCAAACCCCTAATGGTTTTAAAATAACTATCCAACGATACCCCACACTATAGGGTTGGATGAGAAAAAAAAAATCACCACCACTTTACATCTATGGGAGGTACCCTAAAAAAAATTGTTTTTGAATTTTTAATTGTACTGTTTTGTCGGCATAGTTTACTTATATATTCGTGCAAAATTACAGCTTTCTAACATTGATAGTCTCTGAGCAAAGCCGCGGACGGACAGACAGACAGACAGACAGACAGACAGACAGACAGACGGACAGACAGACAGACATGGCGAAACTATAAGGGTTCCGTTTTTGCCATTTTGGCTCCGGAACCCTAAAAAGTCAACTACTGATGAACTTTTGACAATGGCCATTAATAAAAATACAGATTAATTTTATGGTATCATCGCGAACCAGGTTTCTATGCAACTAGTATGAAAAAGTGCACACATAATTTAGGAAACCGATCGTACATAGATCCCCCTTAAATTTTTACTTGTATTGTTATTTTTGATTTATAGTGGCCATAATGTATTTTTTTGTTTACTTCATACGGCTTACAAGTTAAATACAGCCTTTAATGATATATAATAGTAGCACATACGACACAGATTTAGGGAGATATATATATATTTTACTATTATATTGCTATAGTTAGAGAAAGTTAAAGACTTCTGTGGAAATGTGTAGAGTCTCTACAGCTGTAGCGGGCTCTTTCACCTAAGTTAACAAGTTTTACATTGATTATAAATTGCAAAATCTACTGTACACGTAAATCTACGTAAATATTCGGCTGTATTGTTGCTTCCGGCCTAGTCGGTTCAGAGCCCTTTAAATAAAATTAAAACAACTACACTAAAAAAAAAATAACCCTACCTTTGTGTCTGGCCACTTTCATTCTGCTCTCGCCGTTCCAATTTTAATTTCGATTGCCTTACCCGTTTTCCCGCGTCAGGGCCACAATAGAGACGCCAGACTTGACCGCGTGCCAAGCGGCATATCTCGGATAACAGATAAACACGCTCGATATAGCTTATCTGTGGACGTTTTCTTTTTAAAATTAGACAACAAAAATACTGGCCGTTACGTTGATTGCGTCGCGAATGTTTTTATTTTTATTGTTCGAATTTTGTTGACGTTTCTATGAAAAACGTTTAGATGCTAATAGGATGAACTGAGGATGAATGAAATTTTTCATGAAAAAATATGGATGTGAATACTGTGTTCTAGAGGCATTGAGTATTTATTAACTGTGGTATTAATCTTTGAAAGGCCTAAACGAAAGAAACACTCAATTACGTTACCTATGCCTCATGTAAAAAAAAACATAATTGTTGCATTAATCATAAATTGGTATGGATAATTTTCGTTCGCAATGGAAAAAGTTAATGGAAATTAAAAAATACGTGCTAACGCAGCTTTAACTGTGTGCAAGTTTTTGGTCTTCACCCATATAATTTAATTCTCTCCGAAAGGCTCGACACCAGTCGGTCTTTTCGTCTGTAAATATGTAAATTTCACACCCAAAAAAAGCAAAAAATATGTTTTCAAATTAATTTTAAACAGGCCAAATGTAATTAAAACAATTTTAACGCTGCACCGAGCCTCTAGCTTTTAAATAAGCCCGTGTTTTCCAAGCTAATTAGCGAATCATTTCAACACGTTAATGACGGGCAAAGCCGGGGCTTTCATCCAAATTTTAATGTGTTTCAATTAGTTCATTATTTATGCAACAAATTATGAATATTGAAGCATTCCCTTTAGAGTATAAAATCAATAATGGATTATGTAAGCGGCTGCTTTTAATAATTTTACTTGCTGTTGAAATTGAGGGATTTGTAACAATTTTTAAAATGTTGTTAATTTGTTTTGTCTAGGATTTTTTACTTTAGTATTTTATCATCATCATCATGTCAGCCGAAAGTTGTCCACTGCTGGACATAGGCCTCCCACAAGGCTCTCCACTCAGACCGGTCTTGTGCTTTTCGCATCCACCGCGATCTCGCGATCTTAGCCAGGTCGTCGCTCCATCTTGTTGGAGGCCTACCGACAGCTCGTCTCCCGGTCCGCGGACGCCATTCGAGAACCTTCTGACCCCATCGGCCATCAGTCGGCGTGCAATGCGCCCCGCTCACTGCCACTTCAGTTTCGCAATTCTTCGGGCTATGTCAGTAACCTTAGTTCTACTGCGGATATCATCATTTGTGATTCTATCCCGCAGATAAACCCCTATCATAGCCCACTTTGACTTTGACTTTAGTATTTAAGACATATTTAGACATATAATATATGTCATATTATGTGCTCATATAATTCGTATTTCCGAACGGGTACAGTCACGAACACCAATATCTGACACAACAAGCGTGCTATATATCTGATACGACTCTATTTCTAGGGCCGGAAGGATGTGTCAGATATTTTTGCACGGTCCGCTGTGGCAGATATTAATGCTGGTGACTATACGATGTAGCTGAACATTATTTCAAAATTGTAACTACAAATGCAGTGTATATGTATACCTATTTTCGACGAATAAAAATATTGATCGATTGAAAATGTTTCGAGTACCTAAGTAAAAAAAAAATTACTAACATTGGAACATAGAACGTATGTATTAATAGAATTAAGACCTTTTATACCACATACATGCAATAAACTATATGATTATGATTATGATTATAGAACCTTCTCCTTTTTTGAAGTCTGTTAAAAGTAAGTTTAGATTTAAAAATAAAAAAAATTATTTCCGTTTCGCCGAGACGCTCCTGGCTGGACTACCAGGATGTCACTACCAAATTATTGTATTGTCACGAAATTTAACATAGGTAGTGGGTCAAATTTAAGCTTCCAAGATTTGACCCAGATAAGTAAATAATTAAACAAACGGGCAAGTTAATACGAGTAAAAGTTTATAATATAACCTAACCTAACCAACAAAAAGTCGGAAAACCCCCGACTTTGTCAATTCAAAATTCAATATCTCAAAAACGGCTGAACCGATTTTGGTGGAACATATCTGAGAACCATCGCTAGAAACCCTAATTTTAAATAAAACCACATTCAAATCGGTCCACTCGCTTAAGAGCTGCGGTGCCACAGACAGATACATATACTTAGCGGTCAAAATTATAACACCCCTCTTTTTGCGTCGGGAGTTAAAAAAATACAATGTAACTTTTAATTTTTTATTATTTAAATTCGGGTTTTGTTCCGTGTACCTTGATTTTATATCGTGGTATAATTTTTTTTATTCATAAAAAAATCTCTCGCGACACTTGGCCGATTTTTGAATTCAAATTCAAATTCATTTATACACTTACTTGAGAAGCGGTTACAATGCTTGTTGTTCTATATACACACAGATATAATAATTGTTCAGCGCTCTCGCCGGCGACACCAGCATGTAATTTTTTTTGCACTTGCGCTAATAATATAACTATAATTCATGCATTAACATTAATAGGCCCCCAAGACACAGGTCTACACCTAGTTTGGGGGTCAGAATATTTGACCATTCCCGCGACTTCTCTGTACAAACTTTCCATACTCATTGATTATATTTTGCCTCAAGTTGATTGTACAATAAATCAATTTTTATTTTTTATTAAAATAGATAAAAAATCTTAAGATAAACAGCACTTTTTATGACACCGCAATCGACTTGAACCCGCGACCTGTCATAAAACTAAGCTCTAATAATACTTTACACACGTTGTTTACTATTCCCGAACAGTTATTACATATCGCGGTAACAAATTGACAAAACGTCAAACAACCGGGCAGCTGTCGTCGATAAAATAGCGAGCGGCAAATTGTAGATGACATTTACAAATCGGGGGGTTTGAGAATCGGGCACGTGCAACCAATGCGGTTGTTAAATAATTATTGTGGTGTAATTTATTGCAATATGGAGTCGTTTGGTAAATATAATATTAGCTATTAATCCTACTAATGTTATAAATGCTTACTGCGGCAACTTTCCCGGAGAACAACTTAGTGATCTTTAAAAACCTGCCAAGAGCGTGTTGGACACGCCCAAGATAGGGTTCCATAGCCATTACGAAAAAAAATCAAGTAATATTATGTGCGTTATAACACAATTAGAACACTTACTACAGTCTTAAAATCTATTTCCAGAAAAAGAGCGTATCTTCACGGCACTTACTGCCTTTTGTCGAGAAGCTCAGTTTTTCGGCGATTACTCAAAAACGGTATATCCGACATGTTGAAACCAATTTTCGTTGAAAGTATTTATTAAGCGTTACCTTCCATATTTTTTGAACAAACGGTTTACAAAGTAGAGGGGGAGGGGGCATAATTTTTGCTACTTTGGGGGCGATTATTTCCGGAAATCTTCAGTCAATCAAAAAAAGTTTTTGAAAAATCTTACTATCTTTTCAAAAATGCTGTCGAACTATGTGCCACACGTTGATAGTTTATGGGCCCGAGAGTGACATAGGCTACTTTTATCCCGGAAAAACGCATAATTCCCGAGGGAACAGCGCGCGATAACCGAATTCCACGCGAGCGAAGCCGTGGACAAAAGCTAGTTACTCTATAATTATAATGCCCAACAATAAAACTTGTCATAAATTTAAATTAACTTTTTAAGACGTTTGTTTAGTACGTGACGTTTTTTATTCTTGGTAATTTCCGCTTTTATATTGACTCGTCTCCTCGAAACGTTCCCACACTTCTAGACACATATCGTTTATTTATTGTTGTAAATAATAATAATATTATGATTGTTTTTTTTAAGTATTTTTGTATTTTTTGTTTCAACTCCAAATTTGTTACTTTTACGGGTATCCCGTGAAACCATATCGAAAATACAAACTGCGAGATGGATGGATACACAGAAAAACCAGAAGGAGAGACCAGCGGTGGGAATCGAACCCACGTAAAAAAAGTCAAAAGTCAAAAGTATTTATTTGCCAGAATACAGTACAGGAAGGTCTTAGTGTATTCAGTGGAGGCGTGCAAATATTCTGTTGAGAGGCGAATATTTCTTTTATTACAATTTCAGGTCCTCAGCAATCCGTGCTGCGTGCTATACCCCTACACCACCGCTGGACAGGAATCTAGACACGATTTTTTCCTGTGCACACGTATCTCAGGTTGCTGATTTCTCGGTACGCGATCCCATTCGCACTTGGCCGATTTTTTAAGAAATCGTTAATTCGAAATGTTTCTTAGCAAAGTTTCATACTGTATATCGTTATCTTATACTGCAAATTATTAAATAAATTGTCTTGTCTTATAATTATCTTATGAAAATCGGTTCAGCAATTTTTGAGATGCTGAAATGATAATGTCGGGGTATAGTTGACTAAGTTATAACAGAAATTTTCGTATTTTTTTCTACGATTCGCGTCGTTTGTTACTCGGGCATATTAACTTTGGAATTAAAACAGATTTTATGTGTTGTTGAATCATTAATTTCAATACTAAACAGGATTGTGTTTCCATGACATTTTTCTTTAATAAATAAATATCATGGGACACTTGACACCAATTGACCTAGTCCCAAACTAAGCAAAGCTTGTACTATGGACACTAGGCAACTGATAAACATACTTAAATATAGATAAATAATAGATAAATAAATACTTAAATATATATTCAACATCCATATCATTTAATAATTTGTCACTTTCGAATGTTCCAAAACGTCAAAAAAATTGTCCAAAACATGACTCAACAAACAACACCAATCATTCGGTCACTCAGTTTTATCCATTCACTCACGCGATCTGTCAATTACGGGAAACCATTCTTCAACGACCTATGACTTCCGAACTACTCGCTACGCAAACTTACTTTATACGCCGTCAAAATACTAGCCCCTTACAATTTCTAGGATACCACTACTTTTTCAACGAAAATGATAAAATTGTTCGACTACCTGTTACAACATTATTTTTTACAGTTAGTAAAATGAGAGCTTAGTATTGTTTACAAGGAGCAGTTAGTTTTCCAATGATATTTTTATTTGGTGCTTTGATTTCTTTTGGACCAGTTTTTAAGAAGCTTACAAAGGAGTTATGGATGGCCTTTTACTTGTAATATTTGAGGAAATTTATAGTTCTGGAGATTGTATTTTTATTTTAGTACAGGCCCTTTGACTAATTCCATTCAAATATTATAAATGCGAAAGTGTGTTTGTGTGGTTGTCCGTCTTTCACGCCGTAACAGAGGGACGGATCGACGTGATTTTTGGCATAGAGATAGTTTATGACATAGGCTACTTTTTATCCCGGAAAAATGCACAGTTCCCGAAGGTGTTCCCTTCCAAATCACGTCGATCCGTCGCTCCGTTACGGCGTGAAATACCTACAAACACAAGCACATACACACAAACATACAAACACACTTTCGCATTTATAATATTAGTGTGGATAGTATGGATAACAATGAGGGTTTTTACAGATAGCGCGCGATAACCGAATACCACGCGGGCGGAGCCGCGGGCAAAAGCTAGTAATATTAGTGTTTGTATTATTTGTGTGTTTATCCATCTTTGACGCCATAACGAAGCGACGGATTGACGTGATTTTTGGCATAGAGATAGTTTATGGGCTAGAGAGTGACATAGGCTACTTTTTATCTGCGCGCGATAACCGAATACCACGCGGGCGGAACCGCGGGCAAAAGCTAGTAGCTACATATTTAACGAGTTTAAGATGCAGGAATGTTCTAATCTATCCGTCAACTCTGACCGTACAACCACGCTGCATAATAATTTGGTGTCACCGTACATGAAACAGAAATAAAAGCTCTACCAATTCTGTCAACGAAGCAGTTATTAGAATTGTCACATTAAACTATGAGTTATTAGTTCTTTTGGTTTAGGCGCTACGGCATAAAGCCGTCCACGCGTCATATAAACAAACAGTAGACAAAGAACAGTGGGTCAGACGATCTTTATAATAATTACTTCAACTAATATTTTAAATGATTGGTTTTGTGAGAAGTAAATTAATTAACCCGAAGAATTGCGAAACTGAAGTGGCAGTGGGCGGGGCACATTGCACGCAGGACTGATGGCCGATGGGGTCAGAAGGTTCTCGAATGGCGTCCGCGGTCCGGGAAACGTGAAATGTGGAGCGACGACCTGGTTAAGATCACGGGATCGCGGTGGATGCGAAAAGCACAAGACCGGTCTGAGTGGAGAGCCTTGGGGGAGGCCTATGTCCAGGGGTACGTATTGCAAGGCCTAAAATTAAAATATCTAACTTTAAATAACCTACGTTCAAAATACCTAAAATAATGATTTTTTCACCTATATTCAAAATACCGAAAGTTTAAAATGGTTACGAATGGCAATGTCTAAAATTAAATTCACTAACTTTAAATAACCTACGTTCAAAATCCCTAAAATCTATAAACCTAATGATTTTTCACTTACATTCAAAATACTGGAAGCTTAAAATGTCAAATGGTACGTTAACGGTCAAAATACCGAAACCATCGTTACACCAAAGTCTGTCATTTTCAAATAACAACATTCCGACTTTTTCAAGCGGGGGTAGATTGACATTTATCATTTTCTGTGCTGTTACAAAAAAATACCTAACATCGAAGGCTAAGACGGGAGCTACGCTGCGCTTCGCTCCCGCTTAGCCTTCTGAACCTAAACTATCAAAGTCGTTTCTGCTCTGAAACGTCTTCCTCGCTCGCTCCGCTCGCTCGCTGCCAGCGAAGTACCAAAAGTAGGTCTTATAACGACATCCCATCGATAACATTTTATATTTAAAATAAATTTTATTTGAAATCCTGTTGATCGCCTTTGGTACAATCGAGCCTTGCTGATAGCGAGCGAGCGAAGCGAGCGAGCAAGACGTTTCAGGGCAGAAGCGACTCGGATAGTTTAGGTTCAGAAGGCTAAGGCGGGAGCGAAGCGCAGCGTAGCTCCCGCCTTAGCCTTCGATGTTAGGTTTTTTTTTGTAACAGCTCACGCTACTCTAATTGTAGAAGCTCGCAAGTGCATTATTTTAGGTATTTTGACCGTTTGGTATTTCAAATGTTGGTTTATCAAACTTAGGTGTCTTTGCTATTGATATTTTAAACTTTAGACATTTACTCCAATATGTATTTTGAACTTAGGTAATTCGTAGGTAGGTGTTAGTTGCTTAGGTATTTAAAATCATTAGGTATTTAAATTTTAGGGATTTTGAACGTAGGTTATTTAAAGTTAGATATTTTAATTTTAGGCCTTGCAATACGTACCCATGTCCAGCAGTGGACGTCTTTCGGCTTACATGATGATGTTGATGAAATTAATTAACTTTTGAGAAGCCAAAGGCGAGTGGAATGGAAAGGGCCTCGTCTTTATACTTACTCGTCTTTTTTTTATTCGACTGGATGGCAAACGAGCAAGTGCTCCTGATGGTAAGATCACCATCGCCCATAAACATCTGCACCACCAGGGGTATCGCAGATGCGTTGCCAACCTAGAGGCCTAAGATATACCTCAAGTGCCAGTAATTTCACCGGCTGTCTTACTCTCCACGCCGAAACACAACAGTGCAAGCATTGCTTTACTTATTACAATATTTCGCGATCTCTTTAACAATCTTACATTTCTTTAGTTAATTGTTTAATTGTAATAATATTTTTGTTACCTTGCACGTGTAGGAATGCAGTTTAAAAATGTGTTAAGACTAATGGTAGGACGGTGAATCCCGACCCACCGTGATACAGTTTACACTAGTACGGGGGTCGGTTGACGCTTAATTGCCTTTGGATTTTACATGTTTATAAGCAAAAAGAATGTAAGTAGAATAAGCACTTTTATTGGATAAATAAAATATTTGTATTTGTATTGCTGATTCATGGCAAGATTAGCGAGCAAGATGGTGGGGTAATTAAAACATTCGGTGTTACTGTATTGTATCAGTTTGTTCGAGTGCGCCCGCGCGACGTTTAGTCACAATTTACGAGCGAGCCGCATCGTTTTTCAGCTGTGAATGGAACGCTCCTGTAATATGAATAATAGTAGTATGTATTTTTAACCCGGCCGTTACGTCGGGACGCGTTTATTTAGCTGTCCGTAAATACTTATCGATGTCTTGTAGATCTTTAAGAGCATGCTTTACGGCCCTTCTATACCTAGCTATAACTATAAAGTGGCTACCCATGTAAAAATTTTATGCAAAAAACATGCTTTACTTTATTTTGGGAAAGAGTCCACTCTTCAAACTGCTTTATTGATTTTTATTTTAAATTCGAATCAAAATTGGCCCTTCCGTTTGAGAGTTAAGACTATTTATCCATTCTGTGGTTAAGATGCCATAGACAGACGCTGGCGTCAAACTTTTTCTTTTTTTTTTTTAACGTCGAGGTAAATATTACTTGTTAAAAATAGCGTGATAAGTCCCGTTTGTGGTATTTTGACTATGAGTGAGCATCACGAAAGTTTAAAACGTTATGTTTAATAATTTTTCTTAAAGTGTCATATCCCTATTTTTCTCATATTATCATTTTATACACTTTAATAAATCAATTATAATTAACTTTACTCAAAATAAACAATTAAGGCGAAGCTCTTATCAACCGACATTTGCTAATAATTGCCGACATGATACGAAATTGCGAGGCATTCAAAGAAAAATTAAAATGGCATTCAAATAATAATGAGACATAATTTATTCATGCTTCCTTTGAGTTGCATATTTCAGCGCGCTTTGTTCTTACTTATGACTGAAGATTGTTTCCCTTTGTGAATTATTTGTTTTTAATTTTTTATCTCATATAAAACGTGTATGTAAATATCACAGGGGCAAATGCCAATTCAAACAATGAATCGTAGGTGATTTACAATCACTTAATTTTCAATTACTTAACTTTCAAAAATGTTTGCGGGTTCGAAGGAAAAATTGTATGTGAAGCTCGCTGGGCCCGGGTTGAATCTACTTGACAACCAAGTCAATTCATTGTGATCGGAAGCTTGTGCCCGCCAGTAATAAGGCCGGTGATGATAAACTGTAAATTTTAGTTTTTAGATGCCTTGAAACAAATTAATGTAATAGTTGGTCTATTAATATGAATAATAATAAATTCATTTATTTCGGGCAACTTAGCCCATACCATAAATACCTTACAGACTAACATACATATTTATAATCAATAATAATTATTAAGCTGACAAATTAATAATCAAGATTAAGTTTATTTTAAAAGCAGCTTACTTGTCCACCATCATTGAATTGAAACCCATCTATCATCATTAATAGCATCATTGGAAAGAAGAATGCGCTGCAAGAAACTTGGCAGAAAGCTATTTTTCTAAACCAAAAATGTATTTTCTTTCTTTCTTTTAAACATATATTTTTTAACGTTATTATGATTCACTGAGTGTCGACATTTCATAATAAGTATCTGGTTTTTATATTGATGATAACTACCTATGCTGTTTGGAGTTCTTTGGTTATGTTCCTAATCCAAAACATCTTTAAATGAAAACGATACAGCTTGATATAATATTGTACATAAGGAACAATCAATTTTACAGCTCATCAAACGTAGATATGTCAGCAACTACCACATTGTCTACAAACATGTAAACAAGACGATAAGCAAAAATGCCGGTGTAAGCACGCTTAACTCGCTCGCGCAATGAAAGCAAATCTCGAAGTCAAGACGGCGTGAAAAAAACTTTTTAGCCTCGCGCCCAAAGAAAACAAACCGGTTTTATCAACACGCTAAAACCAACCCTAAGTCACACAGCAGAGAGACTAGAGTACTTTCTTTGTTAAAGTTGACAATTCATCATCAATATAAAAGTGTGTGCCAATGATATTATGCGTAGACACGCGTATGAGAACACACCGTGTTTACGTAGCGATTACGAGCTAAAATGAACTTTACATAGTTTTGTTAAGATTGAATTTCCAGTGTTACGAAAGATGAACAAATATTGATAAAATATAAGGCCAGTTTAACACATATTCGAAAACTGGAGTCGGTTTTTTTAATTTATGCGTACGTAACTTAGTACACATTTGAATGTGGACTTTAAAGTTTAGTGTTTAGGTGGTAATTGTATCGTGTGATTTAGTTAGGGGCAGTGGCGTGTTTGCTTCCGCTGCCTTTGTGTAATAATCCTCTGTATGCATGCGCGGGCGCGCGTTAAGTTAAGGCGGCGCGCTTTGTTTTTTTTTACACTAATAGCTCGATGATTGAACGGTGAAATTAATCGATTGAGAATCGAAAGTTTTTGTTCAGTGTAATTAAAACTGTTTTAAAATTGTTGTGTCCAATGTTATTGAGGACGTACTATTGAACGTCAAGTTTGATTATGTGAGGTTTGATTGCATTGTAAGTTTATTTCTTATTTTGAAAATGTTGAAAGAAATTCACTATTGTCTGTTGTTATTAGGTATACTGCAAAGAATAGGTAGTGCTTAGAAAACTCAGTATAAATATGATTCGTGAAAAAAGGTGATGTTTTTTCGACAAGTACTAAATATTTTGTATTATACTTAAATTATTAATGTGAAAGTTAGTTTATATGTGTGATTGATAATATTTTACACTCAAAAAGTTGTATGTAACACAAATTTCAATCGTTAAATCTATGGATAGAAAATCTTGCACCTCATGCTATGTACATTTCAATAAAGATATAATTTTTGGGATTTCCTATGGGAATGGATTAAAATTCTGGAATTTCAGTGAAACTGTTGAATCAACTGGATCATTCAAGTAAAGCCTCTGGCAAACAATATTTTAACTTAAACTGGTTGAATATATTGAAAAAATAAAATAAAGATCTCTTTATATTGTACATTTATCATATGACTTAGTTTATGTACGTAAGTTACCTATCTACCGCGAAATGTTTTCTCAGGAAGTATGAGGGAGTATAATATATTTTTTAAAACAAATAATTCACACACTTAAAAAATAATTATTGGCAAGAAAACATTGATCATTAAAACATTAAAATATATTGCTGCAAAAATAATGTAATTGTTTTATTTAATGGCCACCATCTCGTTTTCCGATTCTCACTGAATTATTTAATTCAATATTCAGCATTATGCTACATATTGCGATAATTTATATTTTAAGTTTTTTCATGGGTCCGTTAATACAAAAACAGTTTTTGCGAAGTCTCAGCTATAATACATTTCGCAATGCTGCAACCATAAAACGTTATTCTACAAACCAAACGTTTACAGTATATCTTAAACTCGCGCAAGACACCACCCCTTCAAACCCTTACTCAACGTCCACAAACCTCAAATCATAACTCAAAACAATAGTCGTCCATCCATCTCAGTCATGCGTGCCATCCGATAGTATTGAATCCCTTGACAAATGGCCGGCTGATTTATTAAATAAATTAACGTCGAGTGATTGACGACGGGATCGCGGAGCCTTAAGCTTAAACTAAATTTGGCAGATCGCTAATCCCGGTTTTGAATTTGATTGGATGGATTTAAATAAAAAATGGGGTGAAGCTTTCCATAATGTTGTACTCGTAGTCGAGTAACGACTGGTGGTTTGATTGAACGTGCGATTCCGCAGAAGTGCGGCGAGTGTGACGAACCCGCATGATTATTTCTTAAAAGATTTTATTTTCCATTTTCAATTTTTCAGTTGTCCACTTATTATACTATTAGCTTTTGCCCGCGGCTCCGCCCACGTCGTATTCGGTTATCGCGCGCTGTTCCCTCGGGAACTGTGAATTTTTCCGGGATAAAAAGTAGCCTATGTCACTTTCGGGCCCATAAACTATCTCTATGCCAAAAATCACGTCGATCCGTCGCTCCGTTACGGCGTGAAAGACGGACAAACACACAAACATACAAACACACAAATATACAAACGCACAAACATACTTTCGCATTTATAATATTAGTATGGATATGGATGTTTGCCGAAGCGCGAGTAGATAGCCTTAATGCTGTACCACGAAAAAACCGGATAAGAGCGTGTCGGACATGCCCAAGATAGGGTTCCGTAGCCATTACGAAAAAATTGAGTAATATTTTTCTAAGTTTAGGTAGTTGCCAGTTTGCCAGTTACCATTGACAGACAGACAAACATGGCGAAACTATAAGGGTCCCGTTTTTGCCATTTTGGCGCGTAAAGAACAAACATAGATCCAATATGCATACGTATATTTTTACAAACAGTATTTTTCTAAAGCAGCGTCTACAATGAACAATATTAAATTATTAACAATATAACAATAATATCCAAACAGTTGGCAGCCCACCCCTCGAACGCGACCCTAATGAAAGCGATACAATAAATAAAATGCCCTAATTACTTCCATTCATATAAAATTACACGTCGTGTTTAGAATTTCCGCAACTCTGGGTAAACGGGCAAAGTTATATTTGCGGCCGGGTAAGGCGACAATTCTGCCCTAATTCTTACTACTGACCTTGCGAGATTTGACCCAAACAAAAAACAACAACAAGCAGTGTTTACCACAAAGTTACAAGTGCAACAGTCAGTTTTATTGTATGAAAAAGTTGTCAATAGGGATGTTAACACCACCAATCAACTGACGTACTTTTTATGAGCTGTCAAAACACAATTCTCCCATAGAGTTTCAATGGCAATAGCGAATTATGACTGCATTATCCGGCAACTCAATCAACTAACTATTTATTTGTTTTAAAGCAACAAAAAAATCTTATTTTACATAAATCGAAAATTAATCTGGTTTTCAGGGCTAAAATAATGCGTTTTTTTACTGGATTTGTGCCTTCAAATTATTTTTTAATGGCGTCATCATCCCTATTATGTAGTATTGTGGCACTTGTTTGTAACTTTTGTTGTATAGGGGGCAGGGTAAGTGAATAAAAGCTTGTAAAAATGCACAAAATAGAAACGTCTTTTCTTTTCGATCAGCAAACTTAATTTTGTTTTCACACAATAGCTAATCGATGGTAAATCCAAATCGGAGCGTGCGATTGACAGTTGGTCGCCATTTTGAATTGTCATTTTGCAAATGGCGTATCGTATGGTCAGTTTATTCGAGCGTAATAATGTGGGGGTTCATGTTATATTGTTGACGCTGTTAATCTGTTTTGTTCTATTAATCCCAGTATTGTAGCGTTACTCCCACGCTTGTTATGGGAATAGGATGTTGGATTTGTTTTTATGGGAATTTGACCAAATGTAACTGTATTAAAAGCAACCATTGTTATGTCCGTAAATTTGTTAATCACGATGTTTTTCAAAATTCACTGATAGAGTGACGGAAAAAATCCATAAATTATAATTGAAATATTATGGGAATTTTGTTCGCACATACGAGTATTTTTCGGCGATTTGCTTTTACACACATCTAACTACATACGAGTAGATAGCCCGACTACAAAGCTTCGATTTTCGATTCTATTCCCAGTTTCCAGTTGCTGAACCTACTTTTAAATACAAAATAAAGTATTTGGGATAGTGTAAGGGTCCGCCAACACACTCAATCACACTTGCGCAAATTATAATTAAGACAACAAACCGTATACCTCACAAATGGCTTTTGCACATCCTACAGTTTTTGCGCCAATTTTTGCACAAGTCGTTTGCGGCAAGTCGCAGCGTGTAGTCGGGCCTGTGAGCGCGAGTTTTCATCTCCAGTAATAGTCCTATGTGAGCTAACTTATACTTAGCGGCACCAAATTTGGGCCACTCTTACCTCTCTTTTTTCTCTTTTTAGGGTCCGTAGTCAAAATTGCAAAAAACGGAACCCGCGGCTTTGCTCAGGGACTATCAATGCTAGAAAGCTGTAATTTTGAACCCTATTTTGGGCGTGTCCGACACGCTCTTGGCCGGTTTTTCTTTAAATTACCTGTTACGGCATACATTTGAGGGCCAGATTTTTTGTCGCTCTAAAGTAGGTCGTCAAATTAAAACAACTATGTAGATAACAATTAATACAAATTAAAAGGCTGTCATTGCGCAAATTGATGACACCACCGTACATTTTAATCTTCAAACGTTGTAAGAACCACAGCTATTAAACAAAAACACATCTTCCGTCTTTCAGGTTAAACCTATTTTTAAACATAATGACAATTTAACAGGTGCTAACTTATCAACTAAGAGCAATGAAAACGAAACCTTTTGACCTCTCCATTTAAGTATACTCCGTAGAATGTAGCCATCTTTTGGTGGTAACAAATGAAGCAACCCAACAATACAATTTTATTTATGTACGTTGTTTCACATTTAACAGGCTATTAATATTATTTTCGCCTCAAAACCAGTCATGCTTTCTTACCTTTTATTGACCAATGTGACCTCTTGCACGTTGATAAGGAAACCGGTTGCGGCACTTGGATACCCATTTTATTATCTGGTTATAAAATTATAAAAGCCTTTTCTGTCTATTATAAATGCGAATAGGTTTCAAATAAACAGTGTGTGATGGGCGGGCCACGCCACTCAGAGAACTTTAAATCGGTCTATCCGTTTAAGAGCTGCGGTTCCAAAGACAGATACATAAATACACAGATACACACAGCAGTCAAACTTAAAACACCCCTCTTTTTGCGTTGGAGGTTAAAAAGAACTAAAACTTACAAAGATTCCTATTGACGGAAGGTTCTGGACATGTGACCAAGCCACAAACGTGACGCCACACGTGGGACGTATATGTAGGTATAGGCTGGGATGATGATGATGATGATGACCAAGCCACAATGAACGACAACGCACGTCAGTCTATCTAGGTGGGAAGCCAACGCTTTGTCTGCCGGTTCGCCGTCACCACTGGAGGATTTTTCTCCCCCAACGGATCAGTACCCTTAGTGTAAGTTTTCGGTTACAAAATACGTCTCGATCGCGTTCACGTTCGAATCTCAATTTTTATGGAAACACGAACATCGCAAACGTTCCGCTAGAAGCGCTCGTCGTGTTTCCATACAAATTGAGAACGCGATCGAGACGTATTTTGTAACCAAAAATTTACAATAAGGGTACTGTGCCTATAGTGTGGCGTTTTCACAAAACATTCGTTTACTATTCGAAGACGTAAATCAGCGTTTGATCGTTGATACGTAGCCGCCACATGTCCATAGTGCGGCGTCGTCACCCGTTTTCGTTACGATACGCGGACGAAATAGTTTACGTAGCAAACGTACACTCACAAAAGTTGTTGCGCAAACTTTCCACTAGAAACGCTGTTAGTACAAATTGAAATTTTAACGCGAACGCGATTGAGACGTATTTTGTAACCGAAAATTTACACTAAGGGTGCTGATTCGTTGGAGGGGGGAATTCTCCAGTGGTGACGGCGAACCGGCAGACGAAACGATGGCTTCCCACTTGATGGACTGACATGCGTTGTCGTTCATTACGGAAGTGTGGCTTGGACACTTGCCCTGAACCTTCCGTCATTAGGAATCTTTCTAGGTTTTAGTTATTTTTAACCTCCGACGCAAAAACAGGGGTGTTTTAAGTTTGGCCGCTATGTGTGTCTGTGTATCTGTGTGTTTGTATTTGGCACTTTAGCTTTTAAACGGATAGATTGATTCGAATGCGGTTGTTTTGTTTGAATCCAGTTCTTCTAGCGATGGTTTTTAGACATGTTTTATTAAAATCGGTCCAGTCGTTTATCGTTTATGAGATATTGTACTTTGTTTGTACCTAGTGAAAAAGTCGGGGGTTTTCCAACTATTTGTTGGTTAGGTTATTCCTATGTGAACAGAGAACTCTCCTACGTAGGTAGACCCTAGAATCTGAGATAGTATTTGAATTTAACCGTAAGTGTTCACGTAATGTCGATGATGTCAGTCTCCGAAACATTAAAAGTAAAGTCGTGCGCAATAAAACATGTCGTCCGGCAGGCGCACGCGCATAACGGGACGTCTTGTAGCCGTGGTGTACCGGTCCGGGAAATGTTTGAGGTAGTGGAGTAGCATATGGTCGTTTTCGCATACGCGAATGTAGTTACAGTCGAGATATAGAATCACGTACCATGCTGGAACCTTCGTGCTACTGATGTCTTGTTGACATCCCATATGTTGGCCAAAGAAATCATAGCGGAATTGACTTTGAAAAGGTTCCATCCTGTTATTTGATTCAGTTTAGAGAGAGAGAGAGAGAGAGAGAGAGACATTTTTTAGACATATTCGATACACTAAAAATACATTCTATGAAAAGAGAAAAAAAATAAAATCGAACAGTATAAAGTGGGCCCCACTCAGCATAATGCTACGGCAAGCCGCAACGCTGTTTTTCAGTCGGAGTTTACCTACTCGTCTTTACATATGGTTTTATTTTATGAATGTTTTTTTTGCGCCGAAAGTGTGGTATTGCTATGGCAACTTTTGATAGTTTATATTTTTAACCCCCGACGCGAAAAGAGGGATGTTATAAGTTTGACCGCTATGTGTGTTTACGTGTCTGTCTGTGGCATCGTAGCTCTTAAACGGCTGAACCAATTTGAATGCGGCTTTTTTTATTAGAAAGCTCTCGCTGTAGTTCTCGCAGAGTAAATTAAATCTGCGAGGATGGAGTCGCGGGTAGCAAACTATAAAACTAAGTATAGTTTAAGTAAGTGTAGTTTAGTTTGTATAGTTTTTTTTTTCTAGTCGAAAACATATATTCAAACAAACCAAAACCTTACAAAACTTATAAATTACAAATAAAAAAATTTAATGCCCTGGAGATCGCTCACTTGGGGTATTGTCCCCAGGACGGAGGCCGCATTGCCTCTCTGCACCGCCAAACTTAGGCGCTGGGCAAAGAAGTATAGTTTTACAAGGTTCTCAAGTACATAAAATCTTTGCTTTGTTTTATTACACTAGCCGAGACGGCAAACGTTCTCCCATATTAAAAATGAGGGTTGGCGGTGGGAGCGTGAAAAATGCTTTACGATCAATTCTGATACCTCAAAAATACTCAAACAAAAAAAAAACATAAAAATCGGTGGAGCAGTTTCTGAGGAAAGCGTTCAGAAAACACCATGAAACAAGATTTTTATTTATCTACTAGTTTTCCCCGTGCCTCCGCCCGCGTGGTATTCGGTTATCGCGCGCTGTTCCCTCGGGATCTGAGCATTTTTCCGGGATAAAAAGTAGCCTATGTCACTCTCGGGCCCATAAACTATCTCTATGTCAAAAATCACGTCGATCCGTCGCTCCGTTACGGCGTGAAAGACGGACAAACACACAAACATACAAGCACACTTCCGCGTTTATAATATTAAAGTATGGATCAGTCCTGAGAATTTCAGAAATCTATCTAGATCATCTATAGAGGAATTATTCGTTTCGACGATCTTGGAAACGACTCTAACACTAAATTTTATTTCGTAGCTTGGTCTTTGCTCTAGGAAATCTTTTCAGTTTTAGCTCGAACGAAGCTCGGTTGTCCAGATATTTATTTTATTTTAACAAAATAAATAGGGTTGTAAAGCCACCCCGGTAATCTTGCAGCGCCCTTTATTGCCACCATGGAGTTCGTCATAAAGCATAGATATTTATTGCTTAATGTTGCTACGTGAGCCGATTGCGGAATTACTCGTATACTTTCACTTTGTTTTACGGCTTTGTTGGAAACAGACAAACAAATTTAAAAGGTTTTTGTGGTTAATTAACGGCAATTTCGAAACTTTTAAATTGACACATTACATTTAGTTAAATACCTATCCAAACCAAGTATAGTGGGAGTCGGAGCTTCTAGTTGCTCACAAGCAACTAAAAGACTTCCAGAATTGAACAAACTCCTCCACCTTCGAATGACACACTGGATGACAACTCGTCACCTGCAATTCTCACTACTCTCATGATGTTTTTTTTTTGTTGGTCCACCTAGTGGGAGGTTTGCCATTGCTGCCATTGCTCTTTCTTTCTTTCTTTCTTTCTTTTCTTTCATATTAAATTTTACGAGATCGTCTATATTTTAAGCACTTTTTGATATAGACTGTACATCGCGAATTGAATTGACTGTGTACACTCGCCTTAACTCCCTCCGTAGCGAGGGGAGAGTAATTAGAAATAATTGGTCGCGTAAAGCCGGTCCCAGACATAACGCCGGCTTACTATCATACCATACGAGGGACCTGCAAATTTTTAAGGTTCTTTATCTCAAGGAAAAAACGGAACCCTTAGAGGATCACTTCGCTGTCCATTTTTCTATCGGTATATTGGCATTGAAAGTCAATCTATGATTCTTTGAATTCGAAACTTGACCGAAAAAAAACCGTCCATAAAAAAATTAGAGCATGTAATTTCAAACAAACAAACTCAAACTCACAACATTTATTGACAACAAAAACACACTACATCACAACAAAAACACAGTATAAACATAAATAGGAGAAGAGAGAACAATTAGAGACGTTGTGCTGTAGACGTTGTGTTGTGTATTTATTGAATCAGTCGTTACTTTGTGGATGTCCCATATAACCATCCCAGAACCCAACTATTTATCACCACCACCACAACTCAACCAGAGCTCATCTTCAGAGCAACACAACCGTACACCATGCTACCAAATGTTAGACTTTACGCAGTGTGGAGGTGAAGGATCAATAAATAATAAATATAGGAGGAGATCAATAAATATTTGAATTTGAATTTGAATTGAAAAAGAACTGCATGAACACGCATATTTTGAATAAGGTCGCGGGTAAGCAAGGAAATTCTTGTTCATTAAAATATATAGGTTTATTATTATATGTAGGTAAGTAGTTCGATTCTTTGTTAGTAGGCAAGATGAAATTAAACATTTGAACCATATTGAATGTTCTTCTGTGAGTCAATAAAAATTAAAACTAAACCTAAACTCATAATACAGACATTAAAATTTGCCGGTTATAATCGAGTATCGTCACGGAACCCTACACCGCGCGTAACCCGATACGCGCTTGGTTTATTTGTAACTCGTAGGCAATTATTTAATCATAAATTCACTTGCTTTTTAGCTTAATTACTGTTACACTGTACTTAAACAAGTCTTTATGTCTCATACAATTAATTCCCAGTCACTCCTCGAGCGTTACAAATTGTATGAAAGGGAATGAATGCTGTCTGAAGGGCTCTCGTCTGCCTACTGATGTCACGGGTCCACACACACAACCAACACACACAACAACACACATACAACTTCATACATGGGACATACACGGTTCGAAGAACGTTAACACTTACTGCTGTTGTTCACAGGATAATCGCAAGATCCGGGTAAATTGAAATGCCTATTGTACAATATAATACAATACAAATATTATTTATTGATCACCAAAAATAAAAGCAAAAACCCTGAATCTAAGTGTTTATATTAAGTATAAGTTTTTTGTACTGCTTTATGGTGTGCAATAAAAAATATTTGTATTGTATTGTAAAAAATTCAGGTAGACAATAGGCGGTCTTATCGCTAAAAAGCGATCTCTTCCAGATAACCAATTTCTGAAAAATTATTATATATGAACAGACTAATGTAGGTGGCAGAAATAACAGACAGGATAAACGTAGAATTAATACTAAATAATAAAAAAAATGTAATTATTTTTACAAGATTTAATTTATCTTGTTCTGTTTGTTGTTTTTGGGTCAAATCTTGCAAGTTCATGTGTACTTCCAGTAGCCGGATTGATTTGGAATTTGGCATAAGTGCAATGTAAGTTGGATGGCAATGCAAGTAGATACTGTCAACAAAAACTATAGTCCGCAAAAAAAGCTCGTGCCAAAAAATTTTATTGCTCAAACTTACTAAGTTGTGTAGGTATTTGAAAAATGATATAAAATTTGCAAATTACAAAATACCCTATACCACTAAAGTTAAAAGTGCCACAATTCCACAGATCAACATTTCGCATAATTTTCTCCGAGCATTTTTCTCACACTGATGCAGGACTGATGGCCGATGGGGTCAGAAGGTTCTCGCATGGCGTCCGCGGACCGGGAGACGAGCTGGCGGTAGGCCTCCAACAAGATGGAGCGACGACCTGGCTAAGATCGCGGGATCGTGGTGGATGCGAAAAGCACAAGACCGGTCTGAGTGGAGAGCCTTGGGGGAGGCCTATTGTCCAGCAGTGGACGTCTTTCGGCTGACATGATGATGATGATGATGATTTTTGTCACGAAAGCGGCTCTCTCGGCTCTTGGATGTTTAATATGTATTTATCTGTATAATTATGTTTATTCATTGCATAGTATACCATAAACACAAGCTTTGCTTCGGGACTAGGTCAATTTGCATCAATTGTATTGGATATTTATTTATTCAGCTAGTTTCTGCAAAACCAGCAGCCAACAGCATATATATGCTGATGCCGACGCATATTGTCACAATTATACTTAAACTTTGATTTTGTATGAAATTTTATTTAATGTGTTTTGTGGCAATAAATGTTTTTTCTTCTTCTTCTTAAAATGAGATAGTCACAGTAGTGTCTTTACTTTTATTTTGACTTAATTCATCACAGTCCTTATAAGCCACCCTGTGCAGACGAAAATGCAACCAGTAACTACAAGCCAATGTTACCAGCGCTAACTTTTTAATAGTGGCCGATTGAACAATATTTTTTGCCAAAATCGAAGTAAAAGTTCGGTTTTGGCTCTACCTACTTTCGACTGAAATTGAAACTGTAACTAAATCTTTTATAGACTTGTCAAGATCGTTATATAAAATATCGGTGGGCCGTTCTTTGTTGGCATAATGAACAATGAAACGCGTATAAAAAATTACACACAGTTTTAAACATACCAAAGCTGTGCACAATTTTGTAACACTATTATAATACATGAATTGAAGCGCTGTAACAGTTCTTCCAATTGTGTACAATACCGAATGTACGAAATACAAAATTAATTATCCGTTTTGATTACTTAATATGCTTGTTCTCTCATATTTTTAACCCCTTGACGTACATAAAAAGAGAGGTGTTATAATAACGCAAATGTGTGGCTGTCTGTGTCATAGTAGCTATCAATGCAATGGGATTTTAATACAGTTTTTTTTAACATGAAAGCGAGTTTCCTTGCAGTGGCTTCTAGCTACATTTGTTAAAAATTAGTTCAATCGTTTTTGAGATTGGAATTTTAAATTCTAAGGATTTTTCGAATTTTCCATATTGGCAAGATTATCTTAATAGTTTTGCAGCTTTTCAGTGTTTGAGGCTGGCAGCACTGGCGATAAGTAGGCGCATAACTCGCACGCGATACGATCTCGTGGGCGGTGACAAACGCCGCTCGTTTTATTGTCGAGTAGGTTTAGAATACCCACCTAAATTACATAATTGTCTACAGTAATCGTATACGAATATGGGAGAGATTAAGGAAATTAAAGTTTGATTTGAGTGGTGGTGTATCAATGAACATGTTCAATTGAATACTTAAGTAATTAAGTACGGAACTGATTTTGAGCGAGTCGTTGTAAAATGGTTAAGAGCGTTTATGCCTGCTGAGCCTGGCAACGTTGTATTTTTGTCTGGTTTTCTCGATTATTCCATAAAAATTGATTGAAATTTAAAAACTTGTGCTGGATGCTTATTCAAAAGATAAATTAGAAAAAAAATATTTATTTACTGATATATATTTTATTTAGGAAAAAATGGCCTTGTGGTTTGACCTATGTCCTTTTAAGCAGAAGGTCGTGAAAACGAGCCCGGAATCGCACCTCAGAATTTTTTGAATTTATGTTAAATATTACATACCATTAACTCACGGTGAAGGAAAAGATCGTGAAGCAACCTCCACACCACCCTCGCGGGAAAAAGCACTTAACCATCTTATTCTGTGCCTTGCAGTAGGACATATTAAATATGAATTATTTTCATTCTGAATAAAAGTCGCTTTACTACAGAATAAGTAGCTAATAGGTAATACTCGCACTGCTTGCTAGGTAATACTTATAAGAAAGAAAGAAGAAGAAGAAGAAGAAAGAAAATACATTTTATTCGTAAAAGTAACTTAAAGTAAATAACTTAAACGATACATAAATAACACAAACAAGGAAAGCAGTTAACATTCACGAAACGGACCCACCTCAGCATAATGCTGGCTCAGGAGCTAGCGCTGGTCTTCCGGTGGGACCGTGAGGCCGTCGTCGTCGCCGTCGTCGGACCGTGTCTATTGTGAACGCGACCGTTTAAAGTCAGCGCTACCAACACAAGCATGACATGTGCATGACATTCACAACTGACACAGCCAACCATAGGTACACTCAGCAAGCAAGACTAAAAACAAACATTAAAAAATAAATACAACAAAATTTTCAATTATAATAATATACAAGTAGCAATATTAATCGAATAGTGTACCTACAAATAGTTTCAAGCAACATTTGCTTCAATATGATCGATATGAGCTCATTAAGAGCGTTTATACCTGCTGAGTTGGCCACGACGTTGCATTTTTGTTAGTTTTCTCGATTATTCCATAAAAATTGAATGAAAATTAATGTGGTCTGATAGAACTGCTCTTAATATATAAGTTAACTTAATATTAAGTATAAGTGTCTACTCCAATAATTATTCTTGATATACTTTTTACCTGCATAATTATCTATCTATAGATTCTATACAAACACCACATTACCCGTTCCGCCTTTAATTAAACGATAAATTCCACGCAGAAAACACCTTATAACATAAAGTTACAAAGCAAGTCTCCCATTTCCCGCCATTTTATCGCAACAAGACCATAAACAACAAACGTGGACGACCATAGACAACTAAACAGCTCATTTCCATAGAGCAGATGTGCTATCTGTGGTACGAATGCTGTTTGAGCCTCGTTACATGGAATTAAAGTCCCAGCACATCCGTAACGGACTATTTGAGACACGTCTTTTTTGCATTTTAATTCATTTAAGAAACATGTGTGAAATTGTGTTTTAAATTGAATGCGTCTCTTGACTTTAAAATTAAAATGACTGCAGGCGTAACGAAAAATACTTAACTTAGTAACATTGTATTTGTTTTGTTACAGGTATGTTTCTACATATTGCAAGCTAAAAGGTTTGTGATCGAGTTATATCTATCATATTGAAGTGTTTGAACGTTTAACCGTCACAATCAAAGAGTTATATGTATTTTGATAATGGAGCATAAATGGTGTAAAACCTTGCTCTGTTCGACTCATCATCGCACTGTTTAGTTGAAAGTATACCGGTTCTTTTCATGATGTATACTTCACTTCTTTTTAGCATTATAAAGAAGAAAAGCGACCTTGGCGTCTCTTTTTATTAAAAAACGCTTTTGAAAAATAAATCAGATCAAAAATGTGCAATAATTAGCAAGGATGAAGCAGTGGTGGCCTAGTAGTTTGACCTATCGCCTCTTAAGCAGATGATCGTGGGTTCAACCCCCGGCTCGCACTTCAGAGTTTTTCGAAAATCATGTGCGGAATTACATTTGAAATTTGCCACGAGCTTTGCGTTGAAGGAAAACCTCGTGAGTAAAACCTGCACAAAACTGCGAAGCAATTCAATGGTACGTGTGAAGTTCCCAAGCCGCACTGTGCCCGCGTGGGAACTATGGCCCAAGCCCTCTTGTTCTGAGAGGAGGCCTGAGCTCAGAAGTGGGACGTATATAGGCTGGGATTACCATCCCATGGCAATCTGTTAATACGTATGTGATCATTTATTTCTTTTGGTATCATAAATAATAGATACTAATTGTTTTTTTAAACGTTTTTCATTTTTGTTGCTAGAGTGACATTAGAGTGTCATCTATTAATTTCAAACATTAGGACCCTGCCTCTATCCTGATCTATATAATGCAAACATGCGCTTTCACCCGACTACGAAGAAGGAGGGTTATGTTTTTAGTAGGCATCTTGAAACACAGCTCCCGTTGCCAGTAGCTTTCTTGCTTAACTATTCTTTCGAAACACGAAACAGTGTCAAGCTCATAAATTGTAAATTCTGAACCAGTAATTCGTATGCCGCCATAATTTGAACAAATATGAACAAAAACCGGCAATTGTTGCGTCTACGTGAGGGCAATACTGCATACGAGGTGACACCCGTGACCTTCCTACGATTTAAGCTAGATCGTACCCTAAGTCTGAGAACTTAGGGGCTATTTTGCAATATAAAATGTATGGGATTCTGGAAATTGTTTGTAAATCTTTGTGGACGACTGTAAAATGTGGTGGCGCTACTTTGTTAAAAATTATGAATTGTTATAACTTTGCTGATTTATTTCGCACGTGGGTGGTTTTTGTCAAGCATATAAATCACTGATTTTATGTTGTAACCACTTACATTTTAGTATAAATTTAAAGATTTCTATTAATATTAGTTTAATATTAGTCGTAGACTCGGAGCGTTTGAAGTCGCACGATTTTTCAAAACCGTTCGACAGATTTTTTTCTATATATTCGGTCGGTCTGAGAATAAGTTGTAGAGTATTTTTTAACCTTTTATCCCTGACCCGTATTTTTCTAAAATATGGCAGAACAAAGTTTGCCGGATCAGTTAGTAATGCTTTATAACGTAGACAAGACTGGCGAGTAATAAATCTGTGGATCAAGTCTTATATATTATGTCTACTGCGGAGTAGTTCAAAAACAATCTTGTTCAAAATCATTTTGGTAATAGCCAAATCCGTTATTTATATTTTAATATCTAGATTATATATATATATATATATATATATATATATATATATATATATATATATATAGAATAGGCTGTGTGGACCCTTACTCCTTAGCCTTACCCACGAGGAATGAACTAAAAAACAAAGTGACAAATGAAGCTGTCATTTTGAGAGCGCTGCTCTATTTTACTGACGTTTAGAGCCACAGGATCAGTTTGGACCGCAAGAAGTTCAGGTTTATCTGAGAAATAATGTTCACAATAAATCACTCTGTGATACCTTGGAGGGCCTCTACTAATTACACCCTTAAACGTATCATTATAAGTATATCCAACGTGAATACGAATAGAGACCTTATTTTAAAACAGTATGATTTTGTTTAGGTTATGTCCAACTTGTTGTTAAGGCATTTCGAAGGGATGCCCCTGGTCGTGATTCTTGTATGGTGAAATAATTACAGAAAATTTCAAATAAATGGACATGTTTCGAGGTTCGCCTTGGTTTGCACGATGATTGTTATATAATAATAAATAATGACGATATTATTGACCGCTGTATAAGCTTTGATTGAAAATTGCCACGACCTCGTTGGTAATTTAGTTCAATTTGTTTTTTCTCGTTAAAGATATTATTGTTTTTTAAAGTAAACTCCGAATACAGGGTGAAATGTTTTAAGAATAAAAAATTAGTTGGTAGATATTTATTTAGTGTTTAAATTATGCTGATTAAACTTAGGATGTTTAGAGTCTAATCTGTGTTGTGTTTGGTGGATTCCCATGGGAATTTCATAAAATCCCAAGATTTCGACTCAACTGCTGAAAGTAGTGAGTTACGCGTACGAAACCATAGGTAAGCAATAGTGTACCTAACATGAATGAAAACTACGATATAATATTTTAAATCCCGTGGTAATCTAATAACAATTCACGCGATTAAAAACAAGAGTAATAAATAGTATTAATTAACTACATAAAACTATCGCTCAATGTAATTATATTATAAACGCTTTATAACATGTAACAGCGATCAAGTATTATACGGTATTAAGTCACATATAAATATGACGATCTTGGTCATAAAAAGTTGGGTCAATAACTTATTAAGTATCAAGTCCACTCTAATTAAATCACTATGTTATCATTGGCATCAGCATCGAGATATAATATAAGATATGGCGATACTAGCCGTCCATATGCTATTCTGGTTTTAACATATTATGTATAACCAAGCAAACATATCAATAGCGGTGGCAAAATGTTGAACTAATATTTTTACATACTATGTGCAATAAAAGACGAAGAAAGTGGCGCCGCTTGCAGATTAAAAATGGAAATGGGTTTACCAATTTAACTCGTGCTGATGGATAGTGTACCAATCCTGTTTCATATAAATAAAATACTTATTATACGAGGACAGTGGCGCTCCTTGCGAGTGCTAAATAAAATTTGCATCGTGATAAGGTTGGCGCCATGTATCATGGTTTAGATTTTCTTTGGTAAATTATCGGAAATCAATAGGTTTCTTATGAAATTCTACAGAGTTATGGTATGGTCATAAAACATGTCTTAACTCGATAGTCTATTTATATTATAGATAGTGACAAATTTTATCTGTGTCTCAGTTCAGCATCATGTCTAAAGTGGCTGGGTTTGTTTGACTAACAATCCTGTGAATGTTTTTTCAACGTTATTTCGACGTGATTTTTTGAGGAAAGTTATTTATGGGCATATTGTTCTCGCAAATTATAAAATCAACTGTTAGTATTCTACGGATATTCTAAAAATGACAGAAAAGTCACGAAAAATTCGACATTTTGATTTCAACGCCACGACAATACAATAATCTAGTAGTGACATCCTGGTAGTTCTGCCAGGATCGTCTCCATAGGACGGAACTCTTTAACATTTAAAGGCATCGACTTAAAATTTGGCATGTAAATGTAGTTTGAGTGACAATCAAGTACAGTCAACAAAAAGTACAGTCAGCAAAAAAAATCGTATTTAAAATGAAATAAAAAAAACTTATTATTTTGATTTTCTTACAGGATCGGAATGAAATTCCAAAGTTTTAACCACTTGTCTTAAAGGCACGGATATTTTACATGCAACTTTACAAAACCCACGATGTACCTATTATTTGAGAAATGCTTTTGGAATCTAATATATCGGCTCGCATACTTATTGAAAGTCCGAATGTAATTTTTGTCAGAATTATCGTTTGTCATAACTCTTTATTCTCTGAATCCAATGATTGGTTAGAATTCCTAACCTAACCTAACATATAGTTTTCTATAAGATGACCATTTAAATTTTTTAGAAAAATGTAAGGTTTCAGTGCGAAAAAAATTCGGACAAACGATGATTCGGACAAAAATATGACTAGCGAAGAGTATGCGAACTTTGGCGCTCCTACTTAAGTCAAATGCTAACTATATCTATAGTTATGGATTTAAAACGTTTCGAATAATTGAAGTAACATATTAAGGTAACAAACTTAACGGCCATTTCCTTGCGGGCTGATTAGATAGAAAATTAAGATAAACTGACCCCGGCTTTCTACAGACAATGTTTCTTCAAAACACGTCATATATAACAGCTGTCAGCGTAAAATAGAAAAACAAAAGTATGGATAATTTCCCCACACTCCGAAGGGCATAATTTCTGTTTAAGTCTAGAGCGACGAGCGATTAGCGACGAGCGGAGCGATAGAAGAGCGAGAGCTATTTTTTGTGACGTTGCCATTTTTCTTTTAAGTTATGTTTAACTTGGTGTAAGATAAAGCTAAGCAAATAAACGACTAGGTATTTGTAACTGATTTGAAAATAGACTTTATCCGTAATTAATTTATTTTCGTAGTTATTTTGAGTTTTTACTTGTTCCCGAGCCTTTTAATTATTAATTAAGCAAAGAGTTTGAAAAGAAAACCTTCATGTACTTAATAGACATACTAGATGACTGCTACATTCACTGTAAAAAATATTTTTTATTTAAAATATTAACAAGTGACGTAAAAAAAAACATACTGGTTAATTCATTATTTTTTGCGTGTTCATATATGTTACTTATAGAACAATAAGACGTCAACCTACCCAGAAAATGACTTACTTAGAACATGATCTCCAGAAAATGACCTACCTAGAACATATGACTAAGTCAACCAAAGGAGTATAAAATAGTGGAAATCAAATTTCATCAAGCTAAAAAGCTTATTTGTATATATTAAATTGTATAATATGTCGGTACGCTATCGCATTGGATGTCCTGTAATGATGGTGTAATGTTTCATTAAATAAATAAATCAACATACTGGCCGCAAGAAAAAAAAACATCGTTCAGTTTATGTCTTGGGCCGGCGCACGCGCAGCAGGGGACCTCTAATTTATTTGAAGGCTCTATTACTGGCCAGGCCGTTTACACATTACGTAATTTACACCTCCAGCTTATCCTACACCTCGTTGGCCGCGGTTCACGTTTATTAGATTATTACTAAACTTGTAATAGAAAATTAGAAATTTGAGAGTGCCCCATTATCCGCTGAAGGGTAATATGGAGGTTTTTTGATTGTCACTGATTCAACCCTTATCAAGTCTCATGAATTTAAATACCCTACAACAAAATATATGTACGAGTATGAGCGTGTCCTTTTGGCATCACAATACAGCACGACGTCTTTAATCGTTCTCTCTTCTCCTATTTATGTTTTTACTGTTTTTGTTGTGATGTAGTGTGTTTTTGTTGTCAATAAATTTAATGAGTTTGAGTTTTGTGAGTTTTTTTAACTGAACTATAGTTCTACATTGTTTACATATGGCAGATTAATTTAAAAACGATTAATATTTTAAACGACTTCAATTGATTTTATACTACATTGTACCTAAGTTTAGCGACGTCGAATATTTCTTGTACATTTATGTGGTAAGGTAAAATGGTTAAAAACATATAGAATTATTTCATACTGATACATGCGTACGCGCTACTTATTGACGAGATGCAGTCATGGTTACAAATACCATAATTACGTTACCCAGACGTCAAAAACTTATAACACCCCTTTTTTTGCGTCGGGGGTTAAAAATATCGGGTACTGCCTTTTCGCAACGTAACGTTTGGCAAACTGATTCATTTCGCAATTTTTCAGTTCGCAAACTCTAAAACTGTAAATATGTCAGGATTTATTTCAGGGCCATCGTGTAGAACGTTTAACGTTAGGTTAGGTTAGGTTATTTTTATAAAAATCCTGAAATATTTACAGGAATATTAAATAGTTGGGAAATGAAAAGTTGCGAAATTAAACAGGTTGCCAAACGTTATTCGCCGAAATATTAGTGAACCCAAAAACCTCCTGCACTAATCAAGAGGTCAATGTATTGTATTTTATTTGATGCTAAGTTATGACTTTAATACACATGCATTTCTACAAATACCATGCAATTCAGGATTCCTGAGTCGGAAGAAGAAAAACAAAACATATAATCACTCAACAACATTTATTTTGTACCATCCATTTTTCGTACCATTTCATTTGCACTGTGTAACTTAGTTGCCGCAGTACGTAAGAAGCACCTCTATGGTGCAGGGTTGGAGGCAGCACTCCTCGACGATCTGCCTCTTGCCTTTGGGGCCGGAGAGGCCACGGGACTCGGAGAGGCTCCTGGAGTCAGACAGGCCTCTGGTCTTGGCCAGCCAGGGCCAGCTGAACTCAGGCTCGTAGCCTAAGTCCAAGGAGTTGTAGTTGGATCTGGTGAGTGGAAAATACAGATGTTGAGGTGTGTCACAAATCTTAGAAAGAAAGAAAGAAAGAAAGAAATCATTTATTCGTGACAAAGTAGCTTAGCATAACAAAAAAAAAGATGGGCCCAAATCAGCAAAAATTGCCGGTCTTGCGAGCGGCGCTTAACATAATTATTAACATAATTATTTAAACGGAACAGTTAAATGAATAAATCCATACTAGTATTATAAATGCGAAAGTGTGGTTGTATGTTTGTGTGTTTGTCCGTTTTTCACGGCGTAACGGAGCGACGGATCGACGTGGTTTTTGGCATAGAGATAGTTTATGGGCCCGAGAGTGACATAGGCTACTTTTTATCCCGGAAAAATGCACAGTTCCCGAGGGAACAGCGCGCGATTACCGAATACCACGCGAGCGGAGCGCGGGCAAAAGCTAAAGTAAATAAATAAATATCACGGGACAATTCACACCAATTGACTTAGTCCCAAAGTAAGCTTAGCAAGGCTTTTGTTATGGGTGTATAACGGATAAATATAATTATATAGATAGATACATACTTAAATACAAATCACCCAAGAGCCGAGAACAAACATTCGTATTTTTCATACAAATATCTGCCCCGACACGGGAATCAAACCCGGGACCTCAAGCTTCGTAGTCAGGTTCTCTAACCACTACCATCTGGACGTCCAATTGTAAGCATAATTGAGCATCATTAATAACCTAGCCAACAAAAAGTTGGCAAACTTCCGACGTTGTCGCTTCAAAGTTCAATATCTCAAAAACGGCTGAACCGACTTTGGTAAACTAAGAACCATTGCTAGAAAACCTGCTTTGAAATAAAAAACACTGCATTCCAATCGGTTCACCCGTTCAAAAGCTACGGTACCACAGACAGACGGACAGACTCATGAATGACGGCTCCGTACATTTTGATACTGCTTAACCCTGGCTTAGTACTTATCTTGGAGCTATAAGCTAATACCTATAAAACCCCTCTTTTTGCGTCAGGGGTTAAGAAGTAGGTATAGATGACTAGCCGTTACCTACGACTCCGTCCGCGTAGAATTCGGTTATTGCTATCCCGCGGGAACTCTGCAGTTTTCTGGGATAGAAACTATCCTATGTCCTTCCTTCCCCGAGAGTCAAACTTTCTTCTTCTTAAGATTGGGTTTTGGAATCTTTTTGTATTTTTTATTTCAATTCCAATTTTTTTTTTACTTTTGCGGTCGTCCCGTAAAACCTATATCAAAAATACAAACTGAAATATAGATGCACAGAAAAACCAGAAAAATAAGACCAGCACTGGGAATCGAACCCAGGTCCGGTAGGGTACCTATAGCAAGCGGGACGGAATGCCGAGGACCTGGGTTCGATTCCCGCGCTGGTCTTACTTTTCTGGCTTTTCTGTGCATCCATATTTCAGTTTGTATTTTCGATATCTTATATACCGAATTTCATCTAAATCGGTTCAGCGGTTTCGACGTGATGCAGTGACAAACAAAAGGATACAAAAATCAGTCTTACCTTTTCACCAAAGTGCTGCTGTATTCGTTCTCGCAGAGCCAAGCCAAAGCTTGTGAAAGTCGTCTGCCGCAGTAAGTCTGCTTGGTCTGATCCTGCCCATGTCCAGAAGCCAGGAGAGCGATGATGGCAAAGACGATGACCAGTTGGATCTTCATGATGCTTCTTGGAGTGTTTTGAGTTGTTCTTGGAACGGAAGGTGCTTCAATGTGTCGATGGTAGGAAGCCCTCCCGTTTTATACCCCTCACCTCATTGCTATTCAATCGGATGAGATGTTACCCTAATGAAAGCTGAATATGTGAAGAATTGTTCCATATTTATGATGTTTAATTTGAACGCAATAATGTGAGGTGACAAACTGTTGCTCATGTACCTGTGATTAATGAAAATAGGAGTAGGAAGTGGTTTTGCAAGAAATCTTTCCATCAAGTAGTCATCATCAGCTACTGGGCACTTTCATTCTTTCACAACGAGTTGGCTCTAGTTCCCACGCAAGCACTGTGCGGATTGGTAACTTCACACTTAATCAACTATTTCGATTATAATCTTCAACGTTTTTTTATATTAATATTTTTATTTATTAATGTAACACATTGCAGTTTTCAGCAATTTAGTCAGGTATGTATAATCAGATGTAAAATAGGTCCGCGTAGGATTCTTTTATCGCTATCTCTCGAGAACTATGCAATTTCCTGGGAAAAAAACTACCCTATGTTCCCTGAGACTCAAACTATCTGTATACCGAATTTCATCTTAATCGGTTCAGCGGTAAAGCGCGAATAACAAACAAACGAACTTACAAATTTTCGCATTTATAATAATAACTAGCTATTGCCCGCGGCTCCGCCCGCGTGGTATTCGGTTATCGCGCGCTGTTCCCTCGATAAATGTGCATTTTTTCGTAATAAAAAGTAGGCTATGTCACTCTCGGGCCCATAAACTATCATTATGCCAAAAATCACGTCGATCCGTCGCTCCGTTACGGCGTGAAAGACGGACAAACACACAAATACACAAACATACTGTCGCATTTATAATATTAGTATGGATGAGAAGGAACGACACAGTTTTCAGCAATTGATTTATGGATCATCAAATATAAAGTTATATACATCTGACAAGACTTAAGACTGGTGCGCCGTCCTCACATATTTATTTCTTCACTATAGCGACTCGAAGCTTCTAAAACAATGCAGCATTATATTAAATTTTGCGTCATATAATTTAATTTATTGAACTCCGGTCTACCTCAAAGAAAGCTGTGTGAGTCCTACTGTGCTAATTCCCTTGTATAATTGACATGCGTCGACTGACTTCAGCAGAACTAGCGCTGTGTCCGCGAACACAATGCCGCAATCAACATTTACATGGATGATATGGCGTTTTCTCCCGTCTGGACTAGAAATATCAATCATCATTTAAAACATGCATTGTTGGCGAATCCGTTTAGTTGGTGATTGACGGTGACGATACTTAAAGGACTGGACAGTAAATGTAATCAAGCGTCCATAATATGAAACACTTTTGAGTTCTCAGAAAATCTTAACTGCTGCGTGATGGTGACCAATTAATTGAGTGATAGAAACAAAATTAAAAGCCGTAGTACCATTATCATTTGGTTTGATTTTGCTCTATTATCGCATTAAGCTCAGCCTGTAATAGTAATTGTTTGGTAAGATAAATAAATATATGACCTCTAAAGAAGAGGTTCGTGGGTTCAAAGAAGTTGTATTAAATACCTACTAAATACTTAATTGAATATGTGTATATCTATTAAATGCAATACCTCTTCAAAACACGTTAGGTGCATTTATATGTTTATTTTATTTTTTAACTTGATGCCTGAACTTAAACAACGCAAACTACACGTGATTGCTTATAGCTAGTTTCAATCATTTTGATTCCTAGTGAAACTAGAACTAAGTACCTACTAGTTTTTGGCCATTATCTACTGGCAAAGCCCGGGGCAATAGACACGTTGCAGGCTGCAGCCACTAAAATAATTAAGCCTACGTATCCCATTTCATGCAGCTTCACTAGTTTGTAGTCTATTATGTTATTATAGTGTTGCCAGGCGCCCTGATTTGCGCGGGACGCCCCAATTTTCCTTAGTATTCTCTTGAAGAACAAGGGTCACCTACATAGCCAAGCAGATTAGCTCGTTGAAGTGGCAATGGGCGGGCCATATAGCACGGAGAGCAGATGGCCTTTGGGGCCGAAAAGTTCTCTAGTGGAGGCCGCGGATCGGCAAGCGCAGCGTAGGACGTCCACCAACGAGATGGACCGATGACCTGGTTAAAGCCGCGGGTTCGCAGTGGATGCAGGCCGCTGCCAACCGAAGCAACTGGAGGTGGGGAGGCCTATGTCCAGCAGTGGACGTCCTACGGCTGAGATGATGATGATGATTCTCTTAATGCTCTGTTCAGCTCCTCTGCTTGTTTACTCTTAGTGATAATAAAGCAGCGTTGGCTAGCCTCCCAGTAAGAGAGGTGGTGACATAAGAGTAGCGGCAAACTGGTGAATCCGGGTAACGAGTTAACGTCCATTAGGGTGTTCTGTGAGAGGTCTTTGTAAAACAATGTTTTTTTTCTGGCTGATGATGACGACGTATCGTTAAAACATCTTTAATTATTCAGCTCAATGAGTCTTTAAAATCACCTTTTATCAACAATGACAGGTATAATCTTAACTTTCCACATCCCAGACAATGACGTCAACACCGAGATGGCGTGGGTTGGTTATTTTCCACTGAAAATCACAATCAGATCAAAACAAGCGTGCATTAATTAAATGAAGGTATATAAAAGGGGGCAGTAGCTTTGTATCCTCACATTAAACAGAACCGATTCATTCAAGCCACGCAATGAAAATCCTAGTTGTGTTTCTGCTGGCCATCACCAGCTCTGTCCTAGCTGATAAGGACTCTGCTCAAATATACTGTGGAAGACGATTAGCCCAAGTCTTAGCGGCTCTCTGTTCAAGCGAGTACCTGGTTAAAAGGTCAGGTTATAATGACATACAGTACGGATTTTCCCAATGGGAGCAGCCTGATTTCTGGCCGTGGATGGCCCCAGCAGAAGCCCAAGGGTTGGAAGGAGGGAGGAACAAGCGTCAGATCGTAAAGGAGTGTTGCGAAAAGCCCTGCACTACTGAAGTACTCATGACTTATTGCTGAATTTGAAGATATGATCTTGGTAATACAGATGTAGTTTTGGCATCGTATTTTGTCGGAATGTTTCGTATTTATCTTGCTGTCTCAATTAGCTTGTATTTAGTTTGTAATAATACAAACTTATTCGATAAAATACGATGGAAAAACATTATTCGCTAGATCTGTGTCAAAGATACTGAATCACGTACCAGGGTGGAATATTTTCATGATTAATTTCAATATGATTCCTTTGGCAGATGTATGAGCACAGATATAGATTACAATAGATAACGCAAACACCTCAATCTGTATGAAAATCAACCGTGTCACTTTTTTATATCTACTGTGACGTCTCAAGAGCGCGCAAAATCGATTCAAATGCGCCGCCCGCCCGCGCTGTGGGGCTCGAGTCAGTCGCTAGTCATGATTAGTCAGTTAGCAGTCAGTCTTTGTATGGGGCCAACCCCGACGTTTGGTCGGGATTCGGACACGCTAAACAGATGCATTTGCTTAAACTAGTGTAATCTATATCTGTGTGTGTGAGGTATCAATATGACATTAGTAGCACAAAAGTGATACATGATTCGTTTTTTTTGACTGTACATAATACGTCAATGGAACCAATTGCTATAGAGATTATAGACTAGACACACTTACTTGTTTTAAGAAGTCTTGTGAGATTTTTTTTTTTCTTTTCCTAGCCTATAATAGTGTCCCACTGCCGTCGATGGCCGTCCTCCGGTGCCCACCAAGTGACTCTGTGAGCCCACCTATCTGGGTGCATACGACAGACGTGTCCAGCCCATTCCCATTTCAGCTTAGCAGTCTCCTTCCCAACGTCGGCTATACGTGTTTTTGAGCGCAGCGTAGTGTTTCTTGTGAGATATCTTAGAAAAAACGTAACTTGTTGGTTTGTTCACGTTATACTGCAAGTTCCTAACTCAACATCATCATGATATCAGCCATAGGACGTCCAATGTTGGACATAAATTTTAGGAGGGGGTTGATACTCGGCACGCTTGGCAAGCGGTTGGCGAGCGCAGTATATGATGTAAAGTAGCCAAGAAGACGCCATGTCCATCTTCTGGTATTATCCCTCAGCCGGTTTCTACGGAAAGAGAGGGGGGACAACATTCCTATGCCGGCACCCCACGGCTGACTTCGAACTCCTTACTTCCTGGAGCTTATTTTGCTTTCCTTCAATAGGGATGATGACGCCATTAAAAAATAATTCGAAGGCATAACTCCAGTAAAAAAACGCTTTATTTTAGCCCTGAAAACTAGATTAATTTTCGATTTACTGTAAAATTAGATTTTTTGTTGCTTTAAAACAAATAAATCCCACCAAAAACATTACATGTAAAAAGCTGCAAGTCTCGCAACGCAATGCAGTTCTTTTAATGCTAAAAAGGTTTGAGATGCAATGTTATACCAAGTCGGTTATTTTTGTCAGTACCGGGGGGTTTCCATAGAACTCGATTTTCACCAACTTGCTTATTTTAAAACCATAGAAAAATACAGTTTATAGTTCTCAAATAAAGAGTAAACCAAATTATTTTAAACACATAAATGACTTGGCCATCGCAAGGCTACATAATGACATAAGAATTATAATCATCAATGTCAGCTATTTAAAGTAATTTTAATTAAAGATAGCGCTAGCCCCAGCCTTGCAATTTGAGTGATACACATAATACGAGAATGACTAAAGGTTGAGTGCGATGGCCAAGTCATCATGTGTTTAAAAAATAATTTGGTTTACTCTTTATTTGAGAACTATAAACTGTATTTTTCTATGGTTTTAAAATAAGCAAGTTGGTGAAAATCGAGTTCTATGGAAACCCCCCGGTACTGACAAAAATAACCGACTTGGTATAACATTGCATCTCAAACCTTTTTAGCATTAAAAGAACTGCATTGCGTTGCGAGACTTGCAGCTTTTTACATGTAATGTTTTTGGTGGGATCTTATCACTTTTTGTAGGCAGTTCTTTTTTTTTCGGGTAATACTTCTTGTAATAACGCATTACTATCTTCATTTGTTCATCCTTCCTTGTATCCTTCCTTATTGTCCATCGTCCATCCTCGTCTATCGTCCATCGTCCATTCTCGTCCATCGTCCATTCTCGTTCATCGTCCATCGTCCACTATCGTCCATCGTCCATCCTTGTCCATCGTGTGCCATCCATCGTCTATCCTCGTCCACTATCCATCATCCATTCTCGTCTATCGTCCACCGTCCATCGTCTATCCTCGGTTATCGTCCATCGTCCATCCTCGTTCATCGTTTACAGTCCATCGTCCGTACCGACGGTCGTCGTCATCGTTGTCGTCGTCGTCGTCGTCGGTCGTCGTCTTTTGTCCGTCGTCGCCATCGTCTATCCTTCATTGTCAATCATCTGTCGGCGTTCGTCGTCTGTCGTCGTCCGTCGTCTGTCATCGTCCGTTGTCCGTCATCGTCCGTCGTCGAACTTCCCTCGTCAGTCATCGTCTGTCGTCCGTCGTCGAACTTCCGTCGTCATCCATCGTCTTTCGTCGGTCGTTCGTCTTTCGCCCGTCTAACTTTCGTCTTCCGTCGTCGTCCGTCGTTTTCTGCCATCCGTCGTCGTCCGTCGTTCATCCTCCACCATCCATCGTCCGCACTGGGCTCGCGTGGGAACTAAGGCCCAAGCCCTCTTATTCTGAGAGGAGGCTTGTGCCCAGCAGTGGGACGCATATAGGCTGGGATGATGATGATGATGATGATGATCCATCGTCCGTCGCCCATCGTCCATCGTCCACACTCCAACGTCCAACGTCCATTTTCTACCCATCGTCCATCGACCATTATCCATTGTCCATCATCCATATTCCAATTTCTATCGTCCATCCTCGCGTCCACTCGCATCGCACACACATTCACAAACAAACGAACTTTGGTACTAATTACATTAGTAAGATAAACAATTTCATTTTAACCCTTAATACTCAGGTATTAAGACTCAACATTAATACGTATACAATACGACTACGTTCAATAAAGTCACTGCTGTGTATAACTTTGTAATCGCTAGTATTTATATGGGATTACAAACTTACTTGTGCAGTTTGTATAACTTTGAAACGTGACTGAAATTGCAACATTTTGGATTTTTCTGTGACCATGTAGGCTAAAAACTAACTATGTTTAAAATTTGGAGCTTGTGGGTCTGCTAGAAGTACCTTAGAATTATGATGATCAAAAGTCAGTGTGTAGGTATGTCAGTGACAAAACTGAGGAACTTTAACATGTGATAGTTCTTAATCTACGTGTTCGAACTGAATGTTATTGATAATATATCTAAGTCCCATTAGGCCCTATAGGTAACTGAAAATTCAGGGTTCTAGCTTTAGCCATCACAAAAATACAGGGTGTTGAAAATAGCCTGAATGGCTTCGAGAAAAGTATGGTACGGCCGTGCTTTTGTTTTTTTTTGCTCGACTTGGCGGGGGCACTGCCGTGCCCCCAGATAATTAGTGCCGGATAGTGACGTCATAATTCGCTATTGCCATTGAAACTCTATGGGAGAATTGTGTTTTGACAGCTCATAAAAAGTACGTCAGTTGATTGGTGGTGTCAATATCCCTATTGCTCTATGGTTAAGTGTGTGTCAAAAGTGTTGCTAGAATCCAAAACTAGGATAAGAACTTTTACAGGGTCTAGTCAAACTAACCCTTATGAGTACTTCTGCTAAATTATTTTGGCTTAATTTTGGAAGAAGTTACAAGTGCAGTTATTAATTGTATAAATTATTACGATGTATGCGTTATATAACTAGTTAATTGTATCAAATTTGTAATAAGTATAGCTTAATATTGTAAACACTAACGATTATTAAATAGATCAGCAAATATTTTTTTTTTAATGTATACTTCTTGTGTTGATAACTGAAAAGAAAACTTAATTTATGTCATCCTGGTGGTCCGGCCAGGATCGTCTCCGCAAGATGTAACTCCTCCAAAATTTCGCACTTAGCGTGTTTGTCCTTTAGACCATCTACTTATCTAGCTAGACGTCCATTTCTATACACCAAATTTCATCCAAGTCCGTCCAACCCTTTTAGCGCGAAGGAGTTACATACACACAAATAGTCAGCAGGGCTACTACGAAACTTGAAACTCGATGTTTGTGTCGTGCGGTCCCTCTGACACTATACTATTTAGTACGAGAGCGAGAAGGACGGTACAATACGAAATTCGAGTTTCGTAGTAGCCCTGCAGAAACTTTGGCATTTATTATAAGTAGGATAATGTTGGCAACGGGGGAAAACGGGGGAAAGATTTGGATTTTTGGATGTTTGTTACGAATAAACTCAAAAAGTACGGGACCCATTCAAAAATTGTATCACCATCAGAATGTTCAATTATTCCGAAATGTCATAGGCTATATTTATTACCGGAAAAAATTACGATTCCTTACTAAAACTTCAATAATGTCAAAGTGTAAAAAACGTTGCCATTAAATATTTTTCATCGCATGCGCTGCGGAAACTACAATACAATACAATACAATACAATACAAATACTCTTTATTGTACACCAGAAATAATAAGCGATACAGAAAAACAGGTACACAGATAAAATTACAAGGTAAGCAATAGGCGGCCTTATCGCTTAAGAGCGATCTCTTCCAGGCAACCTTTCAACAACTATTGATAATACAACAAAAAAATGTTCTATGATATTAAAGAATATATCAATATCTACAAAAAACTTTGCAATACTATTAATCCAACAATTCTAGTTATGTCACTGTATCTAGTTTTAAAAGTTGATATAAATGCCGACAAATTTTAGACCATGTTATCCATACCTTTGCATTAATCCTTATCCAATCATATTATTATATATTCAAGACTGTTTTAATAAGTCGATTACTTTTTGAATTCTTTAAATCGGACATTCCATTCAAAAGATATTACGAATTAAAAAATATCAATTCAATCAAAAAAATGCATGAGATACAATTATAATCACATCGACGCGCCTCGGTTTCACGAGGGTTTAGTTTTTGGAAAAATAAGCTGAAAAATGTGTGTGAAGTGCTTTATAGATTTTTTATTATAAGTAAGATAATTGGCAACGGATACAACTTCATTTATTATTATTGCAAAGGTTTACAAGGGACAGTTGAAACATTCACCATTAGCTCTCACATGATTTACTTTCCCGACCTACAAGTGTATGAAATTTATAATGCCCAATTATAGAGATCGCTCCAACGATTGTTTATATTCAAACAGGGGCTATTACCTCTACAGGCTGCAAGCTTAAGGGTACGCTTCGATAGATGCTAAGACTTCTTAATAAGCTAGATTTTTAAAAATATATAACTAGTCCGACAATAAGATCAAAAAATTTATATATCGGGCACCTTTGTCAATTAATAAATAAATAATAAATATTAGGGGACACTTTATACCAATTATTATTGACCTAGTCCCAAACCAAGCAAAACTTGTACTATGGATTAGCGTTACTTAGTGGTAACGGATAAACACACTTACGAGTATATAGATAAATACATCATTGTGAATCTGTTTAAAAAAAATACTTCGTTGAGTTTCCTACCGGATTCTTCTCAACAGAGGTTTTTTCTGAACCGGTGGTAGATTTTTTTGACGTTCATAAGTGCTTGTTATAGCCTAAATTGAATAAAGATATTAAGCATCCAAGCCCCGAGAACAAATACAAATACAAAATACAAATCTATTTATTCACTTGAGAAGCGGTTACATCAGTTGTTTACACAGTAATAGAAGAATTAGGACAGCGCTCTCGCCGGCTTCACCAGCATGCAAATATTTATGTCAAAATTATACAATAATAAAAAATATATCAATTCAAATAACAAATGTCATGCCCAAAAAACTCAAAAAGAAAATTAACAAATAAAACTATCAAGTGTAGTACATTGAATAATTAATTAAAAAAAAAAAAACTATCAAATACAATTATAAAATGTCAAACCTTATTATTCTTAAAAAAAATAATTGCATCACCTAATTGTTCATTATCATATTTCACAGAGAGAAATTCCCTAACAGAGTAAAACATTCGTATTATTCATACAAATATCTGCCCGGACCGAGAATCGAACGTGGGACCTCAAGCTTCGTAGTCAGATTCTCTAACCACTTGGCCATCCGGTCGTCAAACTAAAAAAAATATGGCCATATTCACACTATTTTTTATTAAGGAACCCCAGTGTCGCACTTCGATGAGCTTCATCTTTTTTTTTATTTTTTTTTTAAATATCATGGGACACTTTGTCATTTTCTTTGTCAAACGCAAGCAACAAAAAGTTGGAAAAACTCGCGACTTCCTTATTTCAAAGTTCAATATCTCAAAGACGACTGAACCGATTTTGATAAGTACATGTTTAAGAACCATAGCTAGAAAATCGGCTTTAAAATAAAAAAAAATCGCATTCAAATCCACCCGTTTACGTTTAAATTCTGTTCTATTCTATTCCTAAAGGTCTCATTAATTTTTAGGGTTCCGTACCTAAAGGGTAAAAACGGGACACTATTACTAAGACCCCGCTGTCTGTCCATCTGTCTGTCTGTATGTCACTGGGCTGTATCTTATGAACCGTGATAGCTAGACAGTTGAAATTTTCACAGATTATGTATTTTTGTTGCCGCTACAACAACAAATACTAAAAACAGAATAAAAAAAATATTTAAGGAGGGCTTCTATACAACAAACGTGATTTTGCCGTTTTTTGCTCGATATTAATAACGGCAACATGTAGACGCTTGAAATATTCCTTGAATATTTTAGTCGTATATTTAATTCAAAAATAAATACTTAAATTCAAATAACAAATAAAATAGATATTCAAGGGGGGCTCCCACACAACAAACGTGTTTTTTTTGCTAATGTCTAATGTTGTAATTCCTCCTTGTTGTTGTTGTTGTTTGTCCTTTTTGAGTGTTGTTGTTTTTCCTGTTTTCTGTAATTGTTTGCTATATGTTGGTGTGCAATAAAGAGTTATTGTATTGTATTGTATTGTTGAATAGATAATGGTACGGAATCCTTCGTGCGCAAGTACGCCTTGCTCTTGACCGGTTTTTTGCTCTATTGTGTAGCTTCAGCAATATGTAAATAACATCGTCCTATTGATGTTTATATCCCAAGATTACGGCCGGAATCATGAGTAAACGATGTATCATTATAGTTGTTATAAACATCTTCAGATAGACTTGGACAGTCTATACTTAACCAGGGCGGCCATTTTAGATTTAGTTATTACCCAATTGGTTGAAGCGAAGTAAAATATAGGTTAATCTCGACATGAGAATATAATGCTTCCGTGGCATTAAAATGGTGGATATTGGTAGTAAAATGTTTGAGTATTAAGTTCGCTCTTAAGCGATAAGGCCGCCTATTGCTTACCTTGTAATTTTATCTGTGTACCTGTTTTTCTGTATCGCTTATTATTTCTGGTGTACAATAAAGAGTATTTGTATTGTATTGTATTGTATTGTTCCTTATAAGTATGTTGAAAAGTTTCGCTTTATGCCCCCTTCTTATGATAAGTAAAGACTAAAGAAAATGTTTGGCTTGCCTTTTCTGCGGGTTATTCCTGTGGTTTTTTTTAGAAAGCTAATTTCTTCGTAGGTTGATGTGTAAATAAGATTCCAGAGTCATTTTCTCGTGGAAAAAACCTATCATATAGTATTATTAGCTTTTGCCCGCGGCTCCGCCCGCGTGGTATTCGATTATCGCGCACTGTTCCCTCGGGAACTGCGCATTTTTCAGAGATAAAAAGTAGCCTTTGTCACTCTCCAGCCCATAAACTACCTCTATGCTAAAAATCACGTCGATCTTAGCTCCGCTACGGCATGAAAGACGGACAAACATACAAACACACTTTCGCATTTATAATATTAGTAGGATTCAACGCCTGTATACTGGATAATTTGTGTAGCCGGCTAATAAAGAGAAACCTAAACTTAAATTCTAATTTCTAATTTTTATATTGTAAATTGTAGAATACATTGCTCGTTTTCTTGTAATCTTGAACAAAACATTTTTTTTTCCTTGCATTCAAAGTGAAAAGTAGAGTGTTGAAATACGAGTTTAACAACAAAACAACCATAATGCCACTCGAACTATAGCCACCCTCGCTCTGCTCGGGTGGTTAAAATTCTCGTATCATTATGGCTTGTTTTAGTGCCTTGTTGTACAATCTATTACTGTGACTTCACCACATCACTCATGCTAACAATGACTCGTTTCCAGGTTTCACACTTCCATCCCCGGGGTGTATACACTGGACACATTTACACATTACACCTTACACATTACACGTTACACTTTTATGAGTCGCGTATGCCCCGATAAAACCGCCGTAAACAGGCCCTATACCACGAAATGCGAAATTCGAACTTTGTATCTTGCCGTCCCACCTACGCTAATACTATTTAATACGAGAGTGAGAGGGACGGTACGATACGAACTTCGATTTTGCCGCTTGTTAGCCGCGACAGTAAACACGGTGAAGGAATTTATTACTTTTTCGGTTATGTTTTACTACTTTTATATAACGAGTTCAAACGTTCGATTTGGGTTGGATTTTTAAACTGAAAGACGGGGGGATTGCGAAGTTTGAGGCTTTTGTTTGACAGTGTATGGATCTGTAAGTGAACTTTAGATGTTACTTAAAATTTTGTTCCGTTAGGATAAGAAATTAACAATTATTATTATTTTAAGAGCATTTATAGCAGTTCATACTTAGACACATTAACTTATATGTATATTAAGAAGTGTTCTATCAGACAGCATTTAATTTTCATTCTTTTTCTATGAAATAATTGAGAAGAACTAACAAAAATGCAAGGTTGCTAGTTCAGCAGGTATAAACGCTCTTAAGAAATCACTTACACAGAAAATATAGCAAAATTAACATATTATTGTTATATAATAATCTACATCATTACCACTTCAATTTGCATATTTTTCCAGCTACGTCAGTGACTTTACTTCTTCCACGAATTTCCGTATTCCGAATTCGATCGCGCAAAGAAACTCCAAGTATAGCTCTCTCCATAGCTTTCGGAATAATTTATACATTCTAACCACACTATCAATAAAATCTACTGAATGGCCTGTAAACTAAGTGAAGCGGTTATCAGTTAAACGAATAACTGATAAGAGTGGATTTATTAATTAATCTCAATGAATGGAGTTGTGGACCATTAAATACTATTTGGAATCAATGAATGAAGACTGGAATTGATTGTGTTTTAGATATCGGTATGGATATTTTAATTGGTCCGATAAGCTCCTTGGTCGGCACAAGGTTTACTAATGTTTCGGCGAATAACGACTGGCAACCTGTTTCGTTTCGCAACTTTTAATTTCCCAACGGTTTTAATATTTCTGAAACTATAAATATTTCAGGATTTTTATAAAACTAGTCTAAACTAAAGGGTTTTACGCGATGCTCCTGAAATAAATCCTGAAATATTTACAGTATGAAAGTTTGCGAAATGAAAAGTCGCAAAATGAAACAGGTTGCCAAACATTACGTTGCAAAAAGACAGTATTCGCTGCACTAGTTAATCGAGTGACAAGCTTTTAGATTTTCTTTTTATAGAGCATGAATATAAACTCGTTTTAATTTTTTTTTTAATGTTGCAAACAAAAATCATTAAGTTATTTACTAAGTACATGGTTACCATTATCAATCACCGATATCGAAAATACAAACTGAAACAAAGATGCACAGAAAAACAAGAAAAAGAGTCCAGTGCTTGGAATCGAACCCAGCTCCTCAGCATTCCGTGCCACGTGCTATACCGTTACACTTTACCTTTTTTTTTGACTTTTTTATCAATTATTGAGTTTAGAGTTGTTTCTGCTTACGTCTCCCGAATCACCCTGTATAACATAACACTTTGGATGCATAGACAAAATAAAAAACCCAAAGAGTAACTTAAATGCGCGAACCGATCTAACTCGGCGCGTTGCGTGGATCGTGTGGCGATAATCTGTTGATCGGCGCGCGCGCCGCCTACTGTGAACCGCGCACGGCGCAGGCGGCGCGCGATCTATTGATCCATCGATTATTTTTATGAGTTTGAACAAAATTATTATTATTATTGTTACCCATTTTGTCCCACTGCTGAGCAAAGGCCTCCCCCAATACTTCCACTGCTCTCTGTCCCCTGCTTACAAGGGCCAGTCCTTCAAGAAGAAGTCTAGTTCATCCCGCCATCGCCGTCTAGGTCTGCCAGGTCGCCTTTTCGAGTTGGTGGGCATCCACTCGGTGGTTATCTTGGCCCGCAACTCATCTGGCATGCGGCAAACATGGCCAGCCCAGTCCCACTTCAGCTTAGACGCTGTTCGACCAACATCTGTGATTTGGGTCATGTAGTGCAGGGCAGTTTTCCGGATCAGATTCAAGAGTTTTAAACCTAGCATGCTGCGCTCGGCCCGCTGGCAAACCCTGAAAAAAATAATTAAAAAATTTAAACCAATGCTGATTAAATTGAACGCCGTGATGGAGTGGAGACCCAGAACCGGGCGGAGAACGTTGTTAGACAGAGATGAGGTGGCCCGACGACCTGGTCTAAGTGGCGGGAAGGTGCTGGATGAGGAGAGCACTGGACCGAGATGAGTGGCGAGCAATGCAGGATGCCTACACTCAGCATTGGGTGGCTATGGCCTGAAAAAGAAGAAGAAGAAAAGAAGATTAATTTAGTGACCGGGTAGCCTCGTAATTAGAGAACCTGATTATGAAGCTTGAGGTCCCGGGTTCGATCCCCAGCAAGACATGAAAATTGGTTTAAGATGAACACCGGACTACACAGCTATGAGGCCAATGACCTCACAACCAGGGACCCGGCCATATTAGTGGTCGGCGTACGACGCCGCTGAGGGTGGCAACCGCCCCAAGCAGCATCCTCCCCTCTGCTACGTAGGGGTCGAGGTGAACCCACGACGACAGGGCAGACATTTGAATGAAAAATACATTACGTATTTTCTTATGCTTTTATAGAACACAATAGGTTAAGTTAGGTTTATTTTGTGAATGCTCCGAAAAAATATAGTTTCAGAGAAACCTGAGTTGCGAAATGAAACATTTTGGAAAAGTGAGTTGGGAAAAGGAAGAGGACCATGAGTTCATTACATACACTTACACATGCACCCAAATACCTACAAACTTTGATTTTATAATTATAAGTAGTGTTAGTAGGATAATAAAGTGTTATTTTCATATTAGTATTTGAAGCGGAACTATAAAATGCAGTGTTTTTGTACCTTATGTTATGAACCTCGTAAAAAGCGCTATAAACTTTTGTTTTATGCTTGCTTGAAGTGTTATGGCATTCACAAATGGCAAAGTAAGGAGAAAAATGCTATTGTAAAGCTGTAAAAACGTAATCAGAACAAATTTATTTGGTAAGAATGTCATCAAAGATACTTCGTCAATAATTTTAAAGGACAGGTAGTTTATTGAATCCCGCACGCGTTACTTATCGTGCGCTTAAATAAATAAATATCATTGGACACTTGACACCAATTCACCTAGTCCCAAACTAAGCAAAGCTTGTACTATGGGTATTAGGCAACGGATAAACATATACATATATAGATAAAATAAATGCTTAAATACATATTAAACATCCAAGACCCGAGAACAAACATTCGTATTATTCATACAAATATCTGCCCCGGCCGGGATTCAAATCCGGGACCTCAAGCTTCGTAGTCGGGTTCTCTAACCACTTAGCCATCCGGTCGTCAGATATCTTGGGTATAATTTTATTGACAACCCTTGTATATCAATCTACTATTATCCGGTCAAAACTTTTTTTTTAAATTAAACCCGCTGGTGTCCTCTCCCTCGCACCACACACAAGCTGCATAGCTCCGTCTCGCCCGGTCACGAGTGATGACTTTCATCAGCGATGATGGGATCAGCCGTCAGAAATTAAATAGACACTGTTAATGCTCTAAATTGTTGCTTTAACACCTCTGGTGGGGCTGAGATAACAGTGGTAACGTTTGGTTTGTGTGTGTGTGTGTGCTGTGTAGGCGCTGTAAGTTTGAAGGCACTAAAGGCAGATTCATATCCATACTAATATTATAAATGCGAAAGTGTGTGTGTTTGTATGTTTGTGTGTTATAATATGAACACACTCGGCTCGCACCTCTGAGTTTTTCGAAATTCATGTGCGCAATTTACCACGAGCTTTGCGGTGAAGGAAAAAATCGTGAGGAAACCTGCACAAACCTGCGAAGCAATTCAATGGTGTGTGTGAAGTTCCCAATCCGCACTGGGCCCGCGTGGGAACTATGGCCCAAGCCTTCTCATTCCGAGAGGAGGCCTGTGCCCAGCAGTGGGACGTATATAGGCTGAGATGATGAATATGAACACAGTGTGGAGGTTTTACGTCGAAACGGAGCGACGGATCGACGTTATTTTTGGCATAGAGTTTATGGGCCAGAGAGCGACATAGGCTACTTTTTATCCCGTTCCCAAGGGAACAGCGCGCGATAACCCGAATACCACGCGGGCGAAGCTAGTGTTCTAAATAAATGTAAAAAAAAACTGTGCGACTTTTAAGTACATACATTAAATAAAAACTATTCTTCACAGTCTCACCAATAATTTGTCATATCATTGTCTTTAATGACAATGATAACTGTCATAAATTTTATTTCCAAGTCAATGTGCCCTCGGCCTTATGCGTGGAATGCCAGTGTTGCAACACTTCATAAATCTATCGAAGGCATTATCTTTTTATGGTAAAATTACCATATTCGTTATATTATTTGAAAGTTCCAAGTTAGTGGACAACGCAGGTGGCAATGGGGTCAAATCTAAATAATTATAAGATGTGTTACTATTGTATTATATATTCACAAAAGTACACACAATGTTAATTTCCCGATTATTTTACTAACATACGTACCACTCGTATTTTTTTTAAGAAGAGCATTTGAAAACCTGTCTAAATTTGAGTAAGCTGCTAGGGTCAAAAGCCAACCATCCGAACCAGCCTCTTACTTTTTAAAACGTAAAACGTTCGAATACTTTACGCATGACGATGTAAATTTTGGCTTCGCATTTCTCACAGCTCGAAACAACTTAAACAATTCCATTTCAATTCATTACGCAGGAATCTTAACATTTTAAACTTGGAATATTTTGAATGGCAGCGTTTTGAGAACGCGTCTGCGTTCGGGAATAATGAATTGCTCATTGTGCATTGAAACACGAAACGGGACTGTTTCCGAACGGACAATGCTGAAAGTTGCCAGCGCAATTTATAAGAGCTATTGCAATTATCGTTAAATGCCAATTTTAATTGATTGGAAATCGAAGGAGTGGATTGAGTTTTTGCGACAGGGAAATTTGTAGATGCATAATTACTACGCTTGGTTAATTATGGAGTATATCTTATGAAATAACTAGCTTTTGCTCGCGGCTCCGCCCGCGTGGTATTCGGTTATCGCGCGCTGTTCCCTCGGGAACTGTGCATTTTTCCGGGATAAAAAGTAGCCTATATCACTCTCAGACCCATAAACTATATCTATGCCAAAAATCACGTCGAGCTGTCGCTCCGTTACGGCGTGAAAGACGGACAAACATACAAACACACAAACATACAAACACACAAACATACAAACACACAAACATACAAACACACTTTTGCATTTATAATATTAGTATGGATTCGTAGGACAGAACTCATCCTATTCTAAAACCGAGCATGGCATGGATTCTCTAGCTGTAGCTCCGCGGTGACGAACCCTGCGATATAGTTAAAAATAGATGCACATCAGCACGCAATTGTCAAGCGTACTCAAATTGATTTAGCGTCATGATCTCATGCTCGAGAGATGGCGTTCAATAAAACGATCATTTGTCTCGCTTACGACGATCAGCGGACGTAGTCGTGGTGCGGATAAAAAGTTAAAAAACACCGGAACTGTGTATGTAACAAATTTATTAAGGTAAACGAAGAGGTTGGTATCGTAGGCCTCTAGGTTGGCAACGCATTTGCAATACCCCTGGTGTTGACGATATTTATGAGCGGTGGTGATCTCTTACCATCAGGAGACCCAATTGCTCATTTGCCATCCAGTTGAATAAAAAAAAAAAGTTTCTTAAGGTGTGGTTTCAGATAATTTGAACGAAGCAGAGACTGTGCTGATTACGACCTAATATTAAACGTCTTGGTTGTTACATGTTGTCCGTTAACTCGATTTCAGACGTGAGTTATCCGTTATGTTATCATTTAAAATGTCTTGATTGTTTTTAAACTGTGGGTATAAAACTTTAAGAGAGGACATCAATGCATTATGGGACATAATATTACGGATCAAACTTTCTAGGACGTTCAATACAATAACGGCAGCTTGAATATCTGGCACAACGTGTCAAAATATTTGTAAGCTGTGTCTCCCTGATAGAGATAACATACATAAGTAAAAGCAACAATAACATTTACCTAAAAGAACTCGGGCTTTTCTGACAGCTGATGACTTGATTCAGTACAATTTCAGTTACTTAGAAAGAAAGAAAGATTTGTTTTGGCTCCATAAGTACCACCTAAGACTAAGACTAAAACTAGCACTAAAACTATGTTACCTACTTGATGACATAACAGGATACCAAAAAGGGTCTCCACTCAGCATGTGTTGCCGCACATTATGTGCAGTAACGCTGGTTTTCTATGGTTTTGTGTGTGTATCTAGGTTTCAAACAAAACAGGGAAGCTATTGAACAATTATTAACCGATAGTGTCTTTTTTAACTTCGACATTGACGGAATCATCGATAGAATTGATGGACGAATATTTCAAAAATTGAATTGAAATGAAGGTTACTGTACAAAAATGACAGCTGTCAAAAACTTTTATAGTAATCTCGTGGACTATACTAGATGTTTTCAAACTCCTAATAACGTGACAATCTTTCTATAGATTCGTCAAGACACCAATTTGTCATAACTCCGAAGCCGATAATGTTATCGTGAGCGATGCGGCGCGCGCCGATCCGTCAACTCCCGCGCATAAGTCATCCTTATCTATAATTTATTCTATCTAATTTATTTGGAAGGAATTTTGAAATGATTGTTTATAACGATTGGTCGCCGTTGTGTTCTATGATGTAAGTTGAAGGAATAATGGCAGCGCTACGGTGGATGATATGATATCCTAATGACTTAACTCATAAGTTTACTTATCCATACCAATATTATAAATACGAAACTGGGTGTGTTTATATGTTTGTCCGTCTTTCACGTCAAAACGGAGCAACAGATCGACCTGATTTTTGGCACAGAGATAGTTTATGAGCCAGAGAGTGACATAGGCTACTTTTTATCCCGGAAAAATGCACAGTTCTCGAGGAAACAGCGAACAATAACCAAATTCCTCGCGGGCAAAGCCGCGGACAAAAGCTAGTACTATATAGAATGTGAATATCGCTCTGGTCTGGAATCGTCGGTTCCCTTCATTTTCTTGAAGATTCAAAACAGAAAGAAAAAGAAAACTTTCGAGTTCAGAATATTATCTCAATACTATCGTATAGTAAGCACACAACCGTTTCCAAGCAGAACAAAAACCTTACATAAATCTTAAAGGATAATAACGGTAGTTCTTCGTATAATCTAATTGAAGACCAAAGTGTAAGTTTTGGGAATTTAAGTAGAAGTTAAGTGAAATCTACTAGACTTTACGGGGCTAAGCTATCAAAATGGCGCGCAAAAATATCAAACACTTCCTACAGGCCTCAGAAGTAGAGTCGTATCAGATAATTACACACGTTTAGCTGTGTCAGATATTAGTGCTGGTGACTGTAAATCCTGAAATTGCTGAAAAGCTATGTGTACATAACGGTATCCGATTGTAAGCCTAAGATTGTCCTGTCTAACCCCTCACTCTGCCCGTTGGCTCGCGGCTGCTCGCGGGTGCATTGTGCTGCGATCGATAGTAATGCATAATGTAGCTTCAGTGACTGACGGACGAGGAAGCTCTGGAGAAAGCATTAACCTCTTAAAGCCCAGTGACCTAATTATAGGAGGTTTTCACAATTTTAATATTAAAGGGTAAAGGGAAAACAAACATCTTGAGAGGGCGAGATTCTTTATTAAATATACTTTATCGTATTGTTGGATATTCTTAATTTGAACGGAGTTTATCACAGTTAAAGTTTGTACGGTTTACATAGATATAGTGTAGGCCCGACGATGTACAACAAGTTGCCCGAAACGATATCTTCGGCTCCGTTATTAGACTTTTTTGGAAGACGACTCAAAAATTGGCTTCTCGAGCACACATCGGCACATCCTACACTTTTGTGGAGTTAAATTTCAGCCAAAGACCAATATTTTCTGAAAATTTTTGACTGACTTAAAAAAGGAGATTCCCAGTTTTACTTGTGGGTTATATATGAATGTTTGTCCGCGATTATCTCGCGTTTGACTGAGCCGATTTTAATGCGGTTTTCAGAAAAGTATTTCTCACATTTAGAAGAAGGTTTTGGTATTTTAACCGACTTACAAAAAACTTAAAAATAATGTAACTAAGCCGTAGTGTTTGTATTTAATGGGATCGTAGTGAGATGTTAAATTATTTTCATGTTTTTGTAGTCGGTGCAATTTTTTGTTAGTAAATGTTTGTTTTGGAGTTTTTTTACTTTTTGAATTAAAAAAAAATATATATTTATATTTACCTTTAAAATATGTCAAGAATAATTTATCAAAATGACATGTAACAATGATATTACCAACAAAGGAGAATGAGTAGGTATAACAGAGAGCAAAAGTTCGAGTTGCTTATATGACTAAATAGCCATATAGCTGTATTTTCCTAACTCGACCTGTAAAGAAGTTAATTGTTAAAATATTCTGTTATGGTTATAGTCATGAAGGAATGGTAGCAAATCTCCTCAACCAATGACAGTGTAGAGACTTAGAAATAGACTTAGAGTATACATAAGCAAGCTGTGTATACTCTAAGGAAATAGATGACTGTAAAGTAATTTAAATAATATTCTCAATCTTACTTTCTGCCAAAGGTACATTGTCGCGGTTTTGTACTCGTATTACCGAAGTTGTATCCATTTTATGATTAAGTATGCGTTTAATATCGTTGTCAGTTTGTTTGTTTGTTGGCGCGGGCAAGTTAAATGAAATTCGGGGCTTTGATCACCGCCGTCGGACCATCGGGGAGAGAACTCCACAATTTGGTATTTATATTGGAATGGGCCTTGTATAGATTGGAGTCGACGTTTGATAAGCTTTCAATACTATTAGTACCATTAGGTAATATAATAAATGTGGAAGTTTGTAAGTTTGTTTACTTGTTACCTGTTCACGTTAAAACAACTGAACCGATTTAAAAGAATTTCGGTACACAGATAGTTTAAATCTCGGGGAAGGAGTAGGATAGTTTTATCCCGGAAAATTTCATGGTTTCCACGGGATAGCGATTAACGAATTGTACGCGGACAAAGTCACAGACAATTGCTATTTGGTTTGTTAAAGTCAAGTTACCAAACACACATTTCTTAAAATGTAAGACTTTTTCCAAAACATCTAAAATACTGTTGTAAGCACACGCACACGCACTCACATACACGCACACGCATACACACACACAAAGCATTTATTTAAAAATTTTCGATACACAGAAAAATTGTGACCCACTCAGCATAATGCTAATATTTTTACCTACTTCACAGCACAAGTGTCTTAAAGCACTTTGTCTCACATTAAATGCCTTACGAAACCAGCAGGGGGCGAGGGTCCATAGTCCTGCAATGTCGACCGCCTACAGTTTGCTTGGCGCTATTAGAAATATAAACAATTTGCGTGTGGTCTCACCTTCAATAAAAAAAGTAGAACTACTTAATATATTGTACTTTTTTTAGCACGCAACTGGATAACTGAGGGAAGCACGAGTTGCGAGTAAGTATGTATCTCTAGCAAAACCTCGCAGTTAGAGTACAGTCAAGGGCAAAAATATGTATACACTTTAGTACCTTGTCTATTTTCATCATATTTAATGCCATATATGAACTGTCACAGTGGTTAAAGTGACAAGGTACTACAGTGTATACATATTTTTGCCCTTGACTGTACGCAGCCTTTGCCACAATAGTCACTGACGTCACGTAAAAAACAACCCTGTGAGAATAGGTTTGTTACGGTGCCACGCCGCTGGTGTCCTAATAGTTACATTTTGCAAAGAAACTAAAACGTCAAATTGTTAATACCGTTAATATTTTTTAACGCATCTACTGTCTTCTGTCTCATTCAGTCATTCATTTTGAACATAAAATTTTCATCTTTCCGTACCTACAACTTTTCAAATTTAATTTCGTAGGTTCTCGCGTACCTACTTTAAAAAATACAAATGAATTGTAAGAATGACTGCCGAATGTGCAACGTGAAGTACAAATTTTTCAATCAAATAAGAACTTAAATTTTGTTATTTTTTTATTGGTTTAGGTAATTTCCAAAATCACAAAACTGTCCGTAAGTAGATCTAGATAAACTTAGTGTGAAAACGAAACAAAAGAGATTTAACCAAATCGGTCAATGTAGTTACTTATTCTAAAATTATGCGCCTTGTTGTTTCTTTAAAAAAATATGGCTCTGTCCATTGGAGGATTTTGGATTTCTAGTTTTTTTTTGCCGTTGTACGGTAAAAAAAAACTAGAAAACGAAAATGAATGATGACAGCTGCAAAAATTCTATGCGCCTTAGGTATATAAATTCAGAAAATATTTTTTTATTTAGATAGTTCATTATTCCAAACAGTCTTATTGCCAGCAATTTTTTAGTCCAATGCAAAACAATAATTTAGTGTACTATACAAAGCCGTGGAACAAAAATAAAAATCCACATTATTTTCCCTACATTGTAAATCACTGTTACATCTGCTAAGACTATAAACTCAATTTCAAACGCCCTAAAGTTCTGTTTGCATTACTCAATTCACCGACATAAGAGTTTTAGAAAGTAAGCAGTGAACGTCTAAATCTATCAATTAAGAACGTCCCTAATAAAAATAAATAAAATGAAACCTGTTCGTACGCGCCAGTACAAAGCCCTAGGCGACTGATCCAGACATTTCATTTCACTAATCTAGACACGCGGTAGTGTGTCAGGCCAAGTTCAAAAGAAGAGAACTGGCGAAGCAGCGGGCTGTGTGTTATCGCGAAACATGTGGAAAGAGAGAGATAGAGAGAGAATCATTTATTTACACATATTCGATACACTAAAAAATACATGCAATAGAAAGAAAAAAAAATAACATCGAATAGTATAAAGTGGGCCCCACTCAGCATAATGCTACGGCAAGCCGCAACGCTGTTTTTCAGTGGGACCTACTGAAGCCACACCTATTAAGCAATTAAGCATAGGTACACATATTAAATGTGACTCATTTATTACCCTTAAGGTTATTTTAGAACCCCGATTTTCATGAATATAGCTGAATCGATTGAGATACATATAAAAATCTGGATTTTTCTGACTGACTGGCCTTACATCAAAAAGATTTAACGTAGATTATGTTATATTTGTCTATGTTACTTTAAAAATGGTTTATTGGTAAAAACGAGCCAAGTGTAGTCTTGACTTGCTAAGCAAGCAAACCAAGCAAAATAACTTGGAACCGGTATAATATTACAACGAAGCAAATTCTTAATATATATTAAACTTGGCTCTCATTTCACATTTATGTTTTATTGGAGTAACAAAGTTCTATAATCACTCTGCCATTTAAAAGTCAATCCAAAACTCAACAATACAAGGTTCATTTCAAAACTCCACAAACCAAACCAGGGAATTCATTACGCATTTACCACTATAAGAAGAGCCGTGATTAGCTTTGTATATCTTAAAAGCGCGAATCAAACAAACTGGTTACTATTCCTCAGCAATACATCCAATTAAGCAAGAGCCGCGGGTTTCATACAATCTCTTTAGAAAAGGGGGTCTTTTTAAATTGGGGCTCAAATGTGCATGTAATTGAGCTTGTCAGTTCAGAATTTGCATAGTTATTAGTGTTTATTTGATTTTGCGTTTAGTTGTTATCGAGTTTATAAGATGGGATTAAACGTTGTAGCGATTGTACTTAATTTAGGACGTTACAAATATTTACTAGCTTTGCTCGCGTCTTTGCGTGGGGTTTAAGATTTACAGATACGAGTAGGTAACCTAAATATAACAGAACTTGCTTTTGCCCGCGGCTCCGCCCGCGTGGTATTCGGTTATCGCGCGCTATTCCCTCGGGAACTGTACATTTTTCTGGGATAAAAAGTAGCCTATGTCACTTTCAGACCCATAAACTATATCTATCCTCAGTCTATCTCTATCCGTCCCTCCGTTACGGCGTGAAAGACGGACAAACACACAAACATACGAACACACTTTCGCATTTATAATATTAGTAAGTATGGATTGCACAAATACAGCCAAGAAACTGAATCGGGACTTATCGCCAGTCAACTTCGCTAAGATTTCTTTGGCAAATGTATGTGAGAGCAACATGATATTTGTAGCACAAAAGTTCCACCCTGGTATGTGCTTCAGTTTCTTTGACTGTACAGCACCACTACCATGAGGTTACAGTGACCGTACTCGATAGCGACGGCGTATATTGTATTGTAAAACTCTTATTGTACATAAAAACACATGAAAATAACAGAACAACAGGATAATAAGATGTAAAGGCGAACTTATCTCTTAAATATCCTTACTTATTCCTTACATTACATATTTGTAGAGGCGCTGTACAATTCTCCATACAAATAATTTACGCCGTCGCTATCGAGTACGGTCTCGGCACAGTACGCTTAGTGTAAGTTTTCGGTCACAAAATACGTCTCGATCGCGTTCGCGTTAAAATCTCAATTTATATGGAAACACGAACAGCGCCTCTAGTGGAACGTTTGCGATGTTCGCGTTTCCATACAAATTGAGATTCGAACGCAAACGCGATCGAGACGTATTTTGTAACCGAAAAATTACACTAAGGGCACAGAAGTAATATACTTCTGTGGGTCACGGTCACTGTAAACTCATGGCAGTGGTACAATACAGCGACCGCATGCTATGAATTAAAGTAGTCAACTTTTAGAGAGAGAGAGAGAAACATTTATTTATACATATTCGATACACATAAAAATACAGTACATGGAAAGAATTAAAAAAATAACTAGGTTACCACCATCTTGCTCGCTAATCCTGCCGTGAAGCACCAGTACTTGCACTATTGTTTCAGCGTGGAGAGTAAGACAGTCGTTGAAATTACTGGCACTTGAAGTATCCCATCTTAGGCTTCTAGGTTGGCAAAGCATCTGCAATCCCCCTGGTGTTGCAGATTGCAGGTGTCTATGGGCGGTTATGATCTCTTACTGTCAGGACTTGCTCGTTTGCCACCCAGTCGAATTAAAAAAAGTTAATTCTATGCATTTGTGTTATTTAACTACATACATACGAGTATTTACATCCTTATTAAGGAAGGTAATTTACCGTTGGGTAACTAGAAGCTTGTCTAGGTCCTCGCTTTACCATATTTAGCCAAAACTTCAATCTGTTTGTCCGTCTAACTTGACGTTTTGTTTGTAATTACATGTAATTTATATTAGGTACTTAAGTCTCTCGCGTTTACAGTTAATTTATCTTGAACTGCGCTAAAGGTGAGGTTAATATTTGCTTCGTCTTTTGAGATTGTTACCAAGTTTCCTGTTTGATTAAGCCAGTAATTTAATTTAAGCTAAAGGGTCATACTGAAAACCAGCGCTGCGGCTTGCTGTAGCAATACGCTGAGTATGGTGGCCCTTCTTACTTCTTTCGGCACAATGCTTATTTATTTTCGCTTTTGGTGCCTAATATTATAAGATTGTTTGTTTTTTAGCCGTCATTTTATTTATTTATTTTTGTTGTGCCGAATTCAGGTAAATAAATTTATTCTTTTTTTTATTTTTTTAATTTTCATTATTTTTTTATATATCTTGTTACACCGTTGCAGCCACAATAGGTATTATGTAGAGCCCTTTTTATTTTATTCGGTGCAATAAAAAAGTAACCTTTCGTTAAGCAAATAATAGTATATTTTTCATCAAGGGACTAAAAAAAGCTAATACATACCCGAGCCCGTTAGCCACCCAAGCTTTAGCGAGGGTGTCTATTTACTCGAAGGTTTATATTGACTTTTAGTCCAGAGGTGAAAACTTTATTTTTAACTTCAGTTGCGAGAAAAAAATAGTAATTTCTGTGAAAGAATTAATGCGTTTCTTATTCCTTTAAATAAATCTTTCTAGATTTTGGCGGCAAGAGATTATCGATTATGTCTTTTGCTCTTTGCTCGACATCATAGTTTTCACTATCACTTGACGACATTTTGAGAATAATCAATTTATTTTAATCGGATATGATTTTACTTTAGTCTCTACAACAATTTCAAAGTTTTCGCGGTAAATATTTTTTTCCAACCAGACACAGATAGACAGATATTACAAAATCGCATCGGCGGAATAGAATGGCGCCACCTTCTATGCGGAAAAAGCATAAAACTTCAATACGTAGACTAAAAACGTAACATTTTCGCCATGACATGATAATGGTCCACACACAATCTTATTTTATGCCAAAAACTAAGCAAGTTCTGGCTGTTTGAGTTTATCTAAGCCACTCGAAGTAAATTAAAAAATTCATTACCTACTTTTATAGCATGAGAAGTGAAAAATATAAAATAATCATAATAATGTCCAGGAACCCTTCACTCACTATATCGACTCGCTCTTGGCCGGTTTAATACAGTATGGCGGCGAAATATGACCACGGACAGAACAATGGCGGCAGCGGACCGCGCGCTATTGTTGGACTTTCTTTCATTATTCAAAGGCCCTGCTGCCTGTATCTAGGACTGTTTAAGATCTTACCTTCTAGATTTATTTACGAATAGCTTTTGCCCGCGGCTCCGCCCGCATGGTATTCGGTTATCGCGCGCTGTTCCCTCGGGATCTGTGCATTTTTCCGGGATAAAAAGTAGCCTATGTCACTCTCGGGCCCATAAACTATCTCTATGCCAAAACTCACGTCGATCCGTCGCTCCATTACGGCGTGAAAGAGGGACAAACATACAAACACACAAACACAAACGCACAAACACACTTTCGCATTTATAATATTAGTATGGATATGTACAGCTTTTGCTACTTTACCTTTTGCTATCTTTGAAACTATGGCGCCAATTTCATGATGACGACGGATGGCCAAGTGGTTACAGAACCTGACTACGAAGCTTGAGGTCCCGGGTTCGAATCCCGGCGTGGGCAGATATTTGTATGAAGAATATGAATGTTTGTTCTGGGGTCTTGGATGTTTAATATGTATTTAAGTATGTAAATTGAAAATACAAACTGAAACATAGATGCACAGAAAAACCAGAAAAATAAGACCAACACTGGGAACCGAACCCAGGTCCTCGGCATTCCGTGCCGCGCATTCAGCATTCGGCTCGGCATTCGGTGTCAGTGCCGTTGACCAGAAGTGGTGTAGCGGTATAGCACGCGGCACGGAATGCCGAGGACCTGGGTTCGATTCCTAGTGTTGGTCTTATTTTTCTGGTTTTTCTGTGCATCTATGTTTCAGTTTGTATTTTCAATTTAAGTTTCACGGGATGACCGTAAAAGTAAAAATTTAGAATTGAAATAAAGAATACAAAAAGATTAGAAAAAACCAATCTTAATTTAATTATGTATTTATCTATATAAGTATGTTTATTCATTGCCTAGTACCCATAGTACAAGCTTTGCTTAGTTTGGTACTAGGTCAATTGGTTTCAAGTGTCCCAGGATATTTATTTTATTCATTGTATCGCCTCTTTTATTCATCTCAAATATGCCACTGGGCCCGAAAACTGACTACTAATGCCTTGTGAACTAAGAAAGGAAAGATGTCTCACGTTACCTACAGGTTTTGAACCTTGTTGCTTGAACGTGGTTGTTGTTAATTGATCACGTTTTTATGTTTTTATGTGGTGTTTATATGGGCCAAAGTAACCCTCCAATGGGTCAAAGTACCCCTTTATACCGTGCTGTTACGTATAGACGCTTGCGCACTTTAGAGTCTACTTAGAGACTAAATAAATAAAATATTTCGTTTAACTGGATACTGTTTAAATATTGACAAAGGTAAATTAAAAGTACATCATCAGCAACAAAGAAGCGCGAGAAAGATGTACAGAAGTGGCCGCCAAGCCAGGGTTACCAGACGATATAAACATGTAGTTTCAAAGCAAATAAATTAATTAATGAAGATTATTTTTTGGAGTCTTTTTGTATTTTTTATTTCAACTCCAAATTTTGTTGTAAAATCCACTTCGAAAATAAATAATAATATGCTTAAGTTTATAAACCGAACAATAAGAAGTCCGACTCAATAATAATCCAAAATGTCAAAAATACGAATTCCGATTACTAAAATACCGATTGTCAAAATTCCTCATATCATTACACCGATCAATAATAAATCCCGACTTATTAACTTAAGCTATATAGGTTAGATTGGCCTAAAACAGTAGGTATTTACTGTTATTGATTTTCAGCAACGTGAGAGAAGGTCGACGGAGCTCCGCGTGGCGAGCTCCTATTCCGCGCAGGTAATAATAATAATAGTAATTATTACTCGTTTGTAATAAGCTTGTCGTGATAAATCCCGATTGTGGTAGGTATTTATAAGTTCCCTTGATATCCCTAACCTAGGGTTAGATTTGTTCTGGCAACCCTAGGCTAACAGGAAGATCGTGTGTGTCCGCAACTTGATACGCGCACGCGCAATGCGCAGAACGGGTTTTGCTGAATGTTGGCCAAATATCTTGTTACTGAAGCTGTAGTACTTACTCCTGCGCATGACGTATCGTATAGGTACGTATTCCTTTACTAAAGTGAGGAGAGGAATTTCAAAATTTTTTTTTTATTCGACTTGATGACAACCGAGCAAGTGGGTTTCCTGATGGTAAGAGATCACCACCGCCCATAAACATCTGCAACATCAGGGGTATTGCAGATGCGTTGCCAACCCAGAGGCCTAAGATGGAATACCTCAAGTGCCAGTAATTTCATCGGCTGTCTTACTCTCCGTGCCGAAACACAACAGTGTAAGCATTGCTGCTTCACCCCCGACTTTAATGAAACATGTCTAGTCTACCACCATCGCTAGAAAATGTGCTTTGAAATAAAAAAGCCGCATTCAAATCGGTCTACCCGTTTAAGAGCTACGATGCCACAGACAGACACTACACAAACAAACACATATAGCGGTCAAACTTATGTCTGTATATATTAATCGTTTAGCGTGATAAGCCCCGTTATGGTATTTTGACTATGAGTTAAAATCACGAAAGCTTAAAACATTTTGAAATTGTTATTTTATATTATACTTTTTATATTTTTGGGAAAATGGTGCTTAAAAGTATTATAAAATTTTCGGGATGGGATAATTGCTAGCTTTCATTGGATACCCATATTGTAACAATATTTTTTAAATCATATTTTTTTCACAGACGTCATATTGGAAATGTATATATGTATTTTAAGTCACTCCGACAGATGACCAATGAAATGACCATACACTCGAAAAACATAACCCTTCCTCTGCCAGTCGGGTAAAAACTGTATCCCAGCTTTGAAGTATAAGACAAACTAAAACTATACCTACTCTAAACGCTAAGGCCTACACACCCCGCGTATAACTTACCGTATAGATGGTACAGTTCTGATACTTAACACTAACACCCCCTTAACTTAAACGCCCCCTCTCCTCAGCTCATATTTGTTCAACCCTTCTAATAAGCCGTCACGGCGCAGCCATAATGGTTCCATAACTCAATTACGGTGAGATTCCCTGAGACGACGCGCGCCGTGCGCCCACTGTAGACGGCCCGCCATAAATTTAATTGCTATTAAGGATATTAAGTAATATATTTGATTATTTACGAGCAGGTCAAAGTACTTAATTAAGTTGAAGTGGTTTTTACTTATTAGTGTTCCTTCCGTGCGAAATGGAACCGTTTTAACACTAGTACCTACTTACCTTTTGCTCTAAAACATTTGTTGCTTTCACTAAAGCAGCTGAACGTATTTGGATGATATTTTGATATGAAGATAGCTAGCTGGTTTTTGATAATGACCTTTTTAATTCCAATATTCCGGTGGGATTAGGAAAAAGTCTCGAAATCACAACCGCTAGCTTTAAAGTCATTAAAATTGGCACAATTGTTTTCAGTGCAACGTCTATGAAGTTCCCATGATAACTTAGTAAAGAAACCGGAACTTCAACTGCTGCTTCCAATGGTTTACGCGTGCGAACCCGCGTGTTAAATAGTATTCTCTGGTTCATGGTTCCAACGGAAGACCAGCGTCGGCCGCAAGGTTGACACCATGCTGAGTTGGGACCATTTCGTGACAAAATTTGTATTGTATTGTAATGTATTGTAACTTTTTATTGCTATAATGATTTCCTTTTACTTGTCTTCCTCTTTAATTTGTAAAATGTCACGAATAAATGTTTTTCTTTCTTTCTTTCTTTCTTTCTTTCTTTCTTTCTTTCTTTCTATTTGGGCCTCAGAACTTAGACTCAAGTTTAATCTTTTAACCGCTTTAATTATACGACTGCGGCGAAATGAGCTGGATACTTTGTGTCTTATAATTCAACGATGACGGTTAAAGGGTTACAAAGCAACTCTTCCAGGAATTTTAAAACAAAAACCTAACTTTATCAAAACAACGAAACTAGACCAAAACCTATCATTCTCCGTCCAATATAACCTGAGCTCTCCACCCATTCATTCTTCTAGCTACCAAAGCTCAATTTAACCAGACGTTTGATGCCAATTAGGAGCTCTACGACAATTCTCTCACGTTACTAGAAAGTCTTAAGTTTAACTTAGAATAGCAATGCGAATTTGCTTTTATGCGTTAGTTAGTAAGGTTTAATTTCGATCGCACTGAGTTCCGTGATTGTTATGATCCGTTTGATTTACGGAACCCTGTTAGTGTGTTAGTCTTGATTGCGATAACCCGCCTGATGCTTAGTCAACTGGGCTTTATAGTAAACTTTTCACTTCTGATACTCGTAGACTTCGTTTGTGCTGGATATAGTGGATTATTTTCGTAGCCTGGAAGAAGGCAAATGCTGGCTGAGTATGAGAATTAGACGGACGAGCTTGCGAGTCTGTTTAAATAATACGAAGCCAGTAATGGATATTCCAGCCGAGATTAATATAAAGCTTTTCTGAAAAATGGTGAAGGAAAAAAATTAAATTAGAATAAACCTTTTCTCAATAAAATATATTATGGCATTTAATTTTATTCTGATAAAACTTGTCGTGCTTTCCCGCCTTTTTTTTATTAAAAAAAACAGCAGGTGTATTTTTCCGCCGAAAACATAACAAGCTGTTTCAGACCCAGTAAAAAAAGTCCGGAGTTCTAACAAAATATCTGATACCGGCCATTAGACTTGGCTGTATACGACTTGTGCCAATATTTCCATGGCTTTTTTAACTTTAAAAATAATTGTGACTGATCGCAGGCGCGCTAATTTATTATTGTCGAGCTAGCGCGCCTGCTGCTGCTGGTTCTAACTTTTTTTTTTAATTTTTCGCTGACCATAAACTATGCACTTCACCTTCTGATAGAATAATGACAATTTTAACGGACATTTTTGAGAAATGACTAAATGCTAGTCTACTCCGAAAAGTAATATCTTTATCTAAGATCAAGGCGACAACAGCCACGAAAAGTGAAAAAAAAAACTGTAAATCTGTTTTTAAAAAGAATAACATTGAGATTTTCGCTTGCCCAGCTCAACAGTGTTTTTATCCGAACCGGTACTAATTATTTTATCATTCATAATGCTTGTTAGGTAAAGCCTAAATTAACAAGATATTTGACTATGACTAATCCTCTAAAATATTCCGGCAGAATTTGAAGATACTCTAAATACAGAATCTTAATAAAGGACATCCTTACAAAGTCCAGCAACTTAAGTATGTAAGTTTTGTACCGTCCGCAAAAGCGGAACTTTGTCCGGAGTGGCCAAGTTGATTATTTGTCACCGACAGCAGCAGCACCTGCCTTCGCAACAAATTGACCGTGCTAATACGGCTGGACAAACTGTAATTTGATAGCTTCCGGGCGCTTTCTTTTATATCCAATGTTTTAGGGTTCCGTGAAGATTGCTAGAATTCCATAAAGCGTAGAGAAAGTTCGTAAAGTTCCTACGTGCCTACATCCTTCCTTTGGGAAGGACATAAGAAATAATTAAAATTGGACACTGATGTCTTTTGTAAAGTACATCTTAAAAAACTAGTAGGAAAAGCTGGAGATTTTATTCTCTATTTTCCTTGAACATCTTATTAAGATGATCTTAAGCTCTAAGCAATATCATTTGACAATTTGAAAAAAAAAAACAAAAAAGTGCCTTTGATAGGCAGGGGAGGCTATCCTCCTACTGCATTGAAGGACTTAATATTGCTCCCTGATTACAAGAGATGGCGCTTTCTTCAATTAATAGATCACTGTGTATAGCGAAATTTTCACTTCCAATTTTTGTAGCCCCAGCTGCTTTTTAAGGTTCCGTAACCAAAATGGCAAAAACAGAACCCTTATGGTTTCGCCATGTCTGTCTGTCTGTCCGTCCGCGGCTTTGCTCAGTAACTATCAATGCTAGAAAGCTGTAATTTTACACGAATATAAATATCTCGACAAAATGGTACAATATTTTTTTTTTTTTTTATAGTAACCTCCCATAGGCTTAAAGTGGGGGTGTTTTTTTTTTCTCATCCAATCTCGTAGTGTGGGGTATCGTTGGATAGGTCTTAAAACCTTTAAAACCGTTAGGGGGTTGCTAAAACGATTTATCGATTCAGTGATTTGTTTGCAAAATATTCAACTTTAAAGTGGAAATTTTGAACAGAATTGAGCGCCCCCCCCCCCCCCCTCCCTTAAACCAGTGGGTGGAAAGATTTGAAAAAAATCGAGGTGGTAGCTTTTCTGTGATGGTAGCAATTGAAATAAGGAAAACTATAACGGTTAAGTTTTCCCGAGAATTATTAGTAAGTAGTTTAAGAGTAAAAAGCAGCTTAAGGTATAAAATATACCAAAACTTGGAATATTCCGCACAAAATACGAAATCCTAGGAAAAATATGACTTAATTTTTTCGTAATGGCTACGGAACCCTATTTCGAGCGTGTCCCACACGCTCTTAGCCGGTTTTTTTTACATAACCTTTTTACACACAATGCACACGTAGCATGCGTTAATGAATGATACGTCTTGTAAAATTAATTACCTGCCACTTAATTACTCAAGAGCTCGACCTGTTTCGCGCATTACTTACGCCCTGCATGGACGCCATTAATGCCGTTAGCAAGTACAGTATCATTTATAAAGTAAATCTTTTAAACTACTAATAATTCTCAAGAAAACTTAACCTTTATAGTTTTCCTTGTAAGTTTGATATACTTACTACCATCCTGATTTTTTTAAATTTTTCCATACACTGGTTTAGATTTTAGAGGGGGGGGGACGGTTGATTTTTAGATTTTAATTTAATGAATATTTGCAAACGTTTTAGCAACCCCCTAAAAGGTTAAAAAACCTATCTAACGATACCCCACATTACAAGATCGGATGAAAAAAAAAAACACCCCTACTTTACGTCTATGGAAGGTACTCTAAAAAATTTTTTTTATTTATTTTTTATTTTTTATTGTACTGTTTCGTCGGCATAGTTTACATACATATTCGTGCATAATTACAGCTTTCTAGTCTATTGTCTATTGATAATCTCTGAGCAAAGTCGCGGACGGACAGACAGACAGACATGGCGAAACTATAAGGGTTCCGTTTTTCCCGTTTTGGCTACGGAACCCTTAAATTGTACAGGTTTCAACTTGTCATGTTAGAATACAAATTTTATGTATCGTAGGGTTGCCCGCGAGTCTGCGAAGGATTCGTTTATCGCTAACCAGCGGGAATCACGAAATTTTCCGGGATAAAAAGTGTCCTAATATGTCAAGATTGGGTTTTGGAGTCTTTTGTATTTTTTATTTCAACTTCAAATTTGTTTTTACGGTCATCCCGTGAAATGCAACATTACCACCTAAAAGTAACATTTTTTTAATTTTTTTTTTATTCGAATGGAAGTCAAAGCAACTGGGTCTCCTGATGGTAAGAGATCACCACCGCCCATAAACATCTGCAACACCAGGGGCATTTGCAGATGCGTTGCCAACCTAGAGGCCTAAGATGGGATACCTCAAGTGCCAGTAATTTCGCCGGCAGTCTTACTCTCCACGTCGAAACACAACAGTGCAAGCACTGCTTCACGGCAGGATTAGCGAGCAAGATGGTGGTAGCGATCCGGGCGGACCTTGCACAAGGTCCTACCACCTGCAAACAGCTACATATATAAATTAACTAGCTTATGCCCGCGACTTCGTCTACGCGGATCTAGGTTATTGCGCGGTGGCGCCCTCTACCGGGATAAAAGGTATCCTGTGTTGATCCTTGGGGTTCAAAATACCTATATACCAAATTTCATAAAAATCGGTTCAGTGGTTTCGACGTGAAAGCATAACAGACAGATAGACAGACAGACAGACAGAGTTACTTTCGCATTTATAATATTAGTAGGGATACAACAGTGTGTAATACGCGAGCCGGGTGGGGGATTAATTAATTAAGAGGCGGCTAATTAATTTTACACGATGAGCGGTCATTAATCAGTCACGGAGATTTGTTATAATTCATTTGTTACGAGTTTGTGTGAGGTAAAGTTTTGTTAGTTGTTTTGTAATGTAAAAAAGTACTATGCTAATTCATTTTTAATATACCTACTTCAATACTTTTTCTTGCTATTAAATTCGACTGTTTTTTTCAACAAGGGGAGCCAACGAGCAAGGAGTCACTGTTATCGGATCTCCATAATTTTTTGAACTACGCTAAATTTATACATAAAACAGGTAAATACAATACATCTGTGTGACACATATTTGTAATGATATAATATGCCAAACCTACCTTCTACTCTTTTACAACAAACTATATGTCACACAGCCCAAAAAACAAACATCGCACAAAACAAAACAATGAAGATTGAGATTTGACTAAAAAGGCATATTTTAGTCAAACTAAACTAAAAATAGTTTCAAGTCTGGTACGTATCGATCCAATACAACTTTAAGTTTACTTTACGCTATTTTCGTCATCGTTTGATCCAAACTGGCTTCCCAAAACCATAAAAACTCAATTTCGTAGTAAGCTACATTTAACACGTACAAACTTACTTTACACGTGAAAAATGGCGCTACCATCGAAGCTAAACGTTCAATTTATAAGTAGTACTCGTTTTATCCGACGGCATAAATAAATTTGTTACTTCAGGTAACCGCTCATTTTGGAATGTCAACCATTTTTTTTTAATTCGCTTCAATGGACCACGGCAGACTTTGTGGCAACAAAAACTTTTTTCAAACTGGCCATTCATAAAGTTCACCTTAAAATCGTTTGATTTTATAAGAAAGTTAGTTATTACTGCGGCGTGAATTAGATCTTATAGGTTATGGATTACAGTTCAATTTTATATAGGGGGTATCACATTTTATTTTAATTTAAAAGGTTGTAACTTTTCTTTACGTGCAACTTATAAACGAATCGTACTCAAAAGTGACAAGGTTTAATTTTAAACGCAGGATTTTTTTTTCTTCAATTATTGGGCCCGGCTGCCAGTTTGTTTAGGACATTAGGGATGTACCAAAGGATCATTTGTGTGACGTTATTATTAGAGGTCTTAAATCACAATGGAACGATTAAAGTTTGGCAAAGAATGCCACATCATGCGTTTATTTGAGCATTGTAAGGACGCACCCATAATTGAATTTAAAATTGGCACGGTCCATCAGAGTTCTATACATGAATTTAAATTAATAATCTAGATATGGGCAAAATCAGCATTGTTTTCACTTTAGAGTGAAAAAAAAAACCAGGTATTTTATGACAAAGGCGAAAATACGAGGATAAATACATTCATTTCTCTTAAAAGTAGTTCTGATAAAAATATCGATGAGGCCGTGATTTCAGGATTAAAAAAACTTCCTTAGCAAAAAGTATATATAAATGTATTTATTAATGGGTATTAATTAGCCAAATAGTACGTAATGTTGACTGCGACAATCCTACAAACTTAAGAGTTAAAAATAAATTCTTTTGTATGTAAATATCTTTTTTGTATGTCGTTTTTTTTTTTAAAAAAGAACGGTATATACGAGTAGTTATATTTTGGATGAAAAAGCTAATCAACCATCGGCTTTTCCATGTATGTTTTGAATTTGCTTATCCCTAGTGCATTGTTTGTAGATTCCATACAGGTTTATACCGTGGCTCTGTTCTGAACTAACGACTCATTTGAACAAATAAACCATCATTCTGATGCAAGCCAGCTCTTTACGAGCCTTTGTCTGTTTGTTAGTCTGCTTGTCTGAATATCCTTGTTCAGTTACTTTAGGACGGCTGGAGTTAGAGCGTTTCCTGGACAGTATTTATGAACGCAAAATACTGCTTTGATTCCTTTAGTTTAGAGTATAATGGTAAAGATATGCAGACGGGATGTAACTTTAATCTTTGGGTTACTTTTACTTCCGAGATGTTGTTGTGTATTATAATTGCTCTTTTTATGCAATTTATTATTTAATTGTATTGTATTGTAGTTTTTAAGTATTATATTTGTAATTATTTTATTTTGTTAAAATGACTTTCTGCCAAGTTTCTTGCGGCGCATTCTTCTTGGCAATGATGGTCTTTCCGAAAGCGCTGGTAGTTTAAAAAAATACGTGTAAAAGTGCCCGTTGCGGCCTATTTACTGAATAATTTATTTGAATTTGAGTTGTCCAAGACACAACAGTGATACAGTAGAAAAAAGTGTTAGGTATAATATAGACATGGTAGTAAAGAGTGACTTAGGAGATAGATAGTCCATATAATAACGAACAAAGCAGTAATCCCGATCTTGTGTGGGAATATAATAAACACACATACACACACGCACGCACGCACGCACACGTGCACGAACGCACGCACGCGCACACACACACACACACACACACAGGGTTACGAGCTAAACTTTTTTTGTTTTGATATCATATACACCTACAATTACCTACAGCTACTACGACCTATCGAGCTTTAATAGTTCGTTCACGCGTCCGAAATCGCAGTTAAAATATAGTAGAAAATAAATTGGCAACAACATAATCCCGGAGCGATACCAACGAACAAAACGGTAATAAGTAACATTGTCCATTCATCATACACAATCCAGACAGACTACGATATACAAACATGGACAGCGTTAACTGCGCGCGAGTCGTAAAACTGGTGTTTGTGTGTTCAGCCTGGGCGCATAACCTTTAGCATCAATAAACTCGGGATTGGGGTTGCCTTAACAACATTTATAAATCCTGACTAGATATGTCATGTGTCTGAAGTTCGCGGGTCTATATCGACTGGTCGAATATTATTAGTCATAATGTAATGTTTGACATAACTCTTTTTTTTTCTCTGAAACCATTTATTCTTCAGAATTGTTATAAAACAAACCTAACCTAACCTATAGAGTTCTACAGGTGACCAAAAATCATAAGAAATGGATGGTTTCAACGGGAAAAAAATATGACAACAATAATTATGACAAACATTACATTATGACTTATAAACTATGGCAGTCGAAAGGATCCCGAAGTTCGCAATCCGCACTGGGCCCGCATGAGAACTACGGGCTAAGCCCTCTAATTTTGAGAGGAGGCCTGTGCCCAGCAGTGGGACATATATTATATAAGCTGGGGTGATGATGTTGATGATGAAATAGAACAAACACTTGTCACGACTTTAATATTAAAAATAGAGATGTCTAGCCTAAAAATCTACGCTCCTCCCCGTGAGTCCTATCTGGTTCAAGTCTCCATTATACTGGTTGCATTGTCTCTTTCTACCACAATAGATACTAATCTGTTGATTCAGTTCCATTCATCATTTTAATAATATCAATCTAACAAAAATTACTACATTTTTTTATCACAGAAACGACGAAAAACGTTCAAACCCATTTCAAATATTTTAAGTGTATTTACAAACGAAGTCAGAGATATGACAAATTAAAGACCCAATTCTTTAAAGAAAATAAATAAATTTAAATCTTAACACGCAAATGAACGAAACGATATAAAGTCGTTTCCGCAAGACTAAATCAGTAGATTAAAGGAATAATGTTGATAAAATATCTTCTCGCTTGGCAATTAAGGAGGATTTATTACTATCGAATGAAATGCATGTTCTAGATGTAATGGAGGGAGATAGTAAAAATATAAGACGTTTAGAACCTCTTTTATCATTATCTCTATCTGTATCCGTTTTTAAATGGATGTAGTCGTAGGAAAACATGTCGTTACACACATTACGCCTAGTCCTACAAATAATTGATTATTTAAGACTAGCTCTGACCAACTTTCGTATGAATCATTGTAATTACGGGATTTTACATAATTCGCTTTTAAGTTTCCAAAAATCACATTGTGGTCTCTTTGATTTACGATTGAGGTAGCTCCCGATCTTTAGGAATGTCATGATGAAAAGTAATATTTGTGTTATTCCAGAGATGAAGTCATCTACATTCTTAGAGTATACATAAGTATACTCTAAGTCTACATACCTCCCAACTTTTTCAAACCCGTCCGGCCTTTCTAGCAATTTGTATGAGCAACAAACACATATATGTTTCGTGACAAACGCACTTATAGTTGAATTTTTTCCAGTTGTCACGAATTAAATCTTTTCTTTCTTTCTTTTAAACTTGTGAATTTTCAATATTAGTAAAATTATTTATTAAATCAAGGGTTTGCGGAGTAAACAAAAACTAATTGGTAATAAGCTTATTACTTCTTTACCTCAAGCAATAAGTACCTAAGATAATTAATTACCGAAAGAGTGTCTTCAGTATTTCTTACCAAACCTATCAATAATTATTTGAGCATTTTGAATCTCTCTCTGGATCTCGTATAAGATTCCTAACATGATAGTTCTCTAGACATTTCCGAAGTGCATTATCTATCAATGTCTATGCATTCCCCGCATTCGTCTAAGTCTAAAACAACCAAGCCGGCCGTCAAACGGTTCTCGGAACCTACTCGGTCCATATCAAGTGAGCTAAACAAAAACATGTGATTATCATGAAATCGTAATAAATCTTGCCCGTATCACCGTCAACTCCCGATTCGCACAAGGCAACATCGCCTTTGTTTTGAGGAACATAAGCTTTTGGTTTAATGCAGTTAACTAATGTGATTCTCTGTTCCTGCTCAATTGTCCGTGAAAGACGGATGGGTATATAATTGTTGGGGTACAAATGGTGGGCACTATACGTTGACGACTTTGTTATGAAATCTGTTTTTAATGCGATGATGTATTGTGTTTGTTTTGGAGGTATTCTGGTCGTTATGAGGATGCAGTTGTTAGAAGTCTTTTAGTTGTTAGTAACATGAAATTCTGAATTTATTGAGAGAACAGGAATATGACATTTTTGTTTTTCCTGCTGTTCACAAACGTTCTCTAGTGTTTAGTATTTTTGTGGCAAGTAAGCACTCACCAGTGTTTTTTTTTTGAAATTACAATCCCTGTACCTAATAGCCAATTTTCCAAGTAATGAACTTCGTCATAGATATAAACTAATCTCGGAAGAATAAAATATAATATGGCTTTTTAATCATGTTATGAACAAGCCATAAAAGTTGAATCTTTAGCAGTGCATGTATTTGAAAAAAAAATTGACCACACAAATGTATATGCTTTGGGATGTTTTTATTGTTCACTGTTTTTTTGTGTCAAACAATTATTTGAAATTAGTTTTAAGACTTGCGCTACGATTTGTATTATAAGATCACATTTCCACTACCTGGTTTTGATTTTAATCAAGCAAATTAGATAATCTGAGAACAAAGACGGTCTGATTTGGCAGCAAACGACATACTAACAAGTTTTTTATGGCAACAAGTCTGTTGAGAAACTATAATTTAAGACTTTAAAATTACGGTCTATATCAACCGTGAAGAGAATAAAATATAGGATTCATGATTCATGATTGCGGTGGTTGTAATGTAACGATTATTCGACTTCGCATTTGCAAATTCGAATATTTTGTTGAATCATGAAGTTATTAAATAGTATAAAACTAATCCGACCTAATCCGACGTGCATGCATGAAAGATTGATGAATGTAGAGGAAGCGAGAGTTGTATGTCAGAATCGTAGCAAGTGGAAGGATGTAGCTCTGCCTACCCTGTTGGGAAAGAGGCGTGATGTTATGTATGACTGTATGTATAAAAGTAATCGTCAGAAAAACTAAAGTTGTGGTAGGTATTTCAGAGGAGTCACCAATGGCCACACTATAGGTATTGGATAGATTTTGAGATAAAGCATTTGGTTAACGGGTAGCGCTCCGATGAACTCTTGGGCTGATCCCGGCTGCTAAATTCCATCACTGCACTACTCGGCATAAAAGTAGCTTCCATCAACATCATCTTGATGGATGGCGGTCATCCACTGTGCGGTTTAAGCGTTCCTTTTCACCTCGCACATGCAATTTATGTAATAGTTTGGCAGCTGAGGTTTTTCCAACTCGCTACCATATGGCTACCTTCAAAAAGCGAGTGTACCATTTCTTGTAAGACCGGCAACAGTCCTGACGATGCTTGGAATGTCTATAGGCGATCATCAATCAAATAATATTTTTTCTTTTTACGTCAATTGTCCTCTATTTCTTTGTTGTTTCCACAATATTTTCGGAAATCTGTAGAATTGGCAGTCACTATTCGTGTTAGTGTTTTACAATTCATATCAACCTAATATCAACACATTTTTAGGGCTATCAATGTTTATTGCAAAACCATACATCTGACAGCTCATTCTACCACCAACCACCGTTGGTTTCATTTTTATCCGTAGCAAGCGCTGTGATCTTTCCGTTCCCTCCACTACCCGCTCTGCGCAATATTAATACACATACCTACAAAGTGTTCAAGTTGACAATCTGCATTGAGACGAAAACGCTTGCAAGATGCCGTCTTGTAATTACTGGAGTTAGTCAGCATCGGCATTTTCGTTGTAATGACACCGCCGCGCCTCACTGTAGCGACAACAAAATACAGGTTAACGGGGTACCCGAGGTTTTCATCGATTTTTGACAAGTTTTGAATCGTATCTCCTAATTTTGCAATACAAATAGGATTATAAGTCAAACGGCTATCGGTTCTATAATTTTTTATCTCCATTATTGTCTACCGGATTTTGAAAAAAAAATACATAATTTTGTATGATTTTTTTTTAATTGTCTGAACATGTGCTGAACCTACAGGCACTCCGTCACAAACTTTCAGCCTTTCCATGTTTATTTATTTATTTCACGGAGAGCAAACAGAAGCAAGTGTATACAACGTGTAGGTACTAGGTATGTACTTATAAACACACTTAACTTCACTTACTTCCTAACAAGCCCCCACTAAGACATTCTGTATATGTTGACTCTTCCAATGGGCCACCATTTAAAAAGATCCAACGGTCGTCATTATCTCTATATATTTTTTTAAATATGTATTTCAACTATGTATTTATTTATATAAGTATGTTTATCCTGCCTCGTGCCCATAGTACGAGCTTTGCTTAGTTTGGGACTAGGTCAATTGGTGTCAAGTGTCCCATGATATTTATTTATTTTCGTGTGACTCGTCTTAATTTGTTTGCTGTCGGTACCGGTTCCGCGGCTGCAAAAACGGTAATAACCCATTGTCTCGCGGCGTCCGCGACGGAAATCGGTTGCGGTCGTCATTTTATGGGAGAATTGTTTCTGATTACGATTGCTCCAGCGTAACTGCTTCTAATAATTATTTGGGATTTGGTTCGTGACATGCATATTTTTATTTTATATATTTCCATGTTGTAACGAATAAATGTTTTCGTTTTTTCTTACGATTGTCAATGGAGAAGTCTGAATTAACATCCCGGGAAAGTAATGGTTGCCAACCAAAGCGACCGGTTGCCATTGAGCAGAAAAGATTTTTCTCAGTGAAGATTGAAAATTATATTTTATGCATAGAGTAGAAGTACCGTTTTTGGCCAGTTGACATTTAAAGTACTTAATGCTTTAATGTGTAAAAAGTTATAGTATTAAAACAATTTATGTTTAGTGAGTTTTCAAAAGTTTATACTGAAACGAATAAAGTTTGTAATGTTTTATTGCTATAGATTTATTTCAAACGTAGGTAGGTATATTTAAATAATAAATGTCCATAAACGGTACAGTGGCCACAAACGGTACTTCTGCCCTATTGAAAGCAAACAAACTTTGAACAACTAAATGAAAGAAAGAAAGGAAAATAAAAAAAATGGCTCCAACAGTACCACCACCAAACACTTAATTTAGTTTAAGTTAAACAATACGGCTATAAAATACAAAAAAATACATCGTAATGGTGATGACACCAGTCACAAATAACTAAATGCATTATAATGATGAATATACTTAGTTTCTGTTTTTTTTTGTTGCAGGTATGGACTATGGAAGAAACTAAGTATGTAAGTGAAGGACATATACCTACTTTACGAAAACTGGGTTGACGTTTGAAGTTTTGGCGCTTCTCACTCATAAGTAGGTAATGTATCTCAGGACTTAATACGAGTATAATAATGTACTCTTTATGTGTAATCGCGATTACTAAGTATTTAATGCTAAAATTAACGAGAAGACTGAAACGTCCCTACATTTCAGTCTTCTCGTTTTTTCGATTTAGCCCACGATTTTTTCGAACTACCCGCACTGGTTTTCTTACCCATTTCGACCAATGGTATTATATGTTACTATCGCAACTATCGTATCGTACCTATCGTATCGTATCGTATTTAGAAGCTCACTGATTTCGACGTACACAACTCACAATATCCCGTGATTTGTTCGAGGATACAATAAATATTGTAAAATTTCTTTGGTTAATTAACCGTCCGCCACCTATGCCATACTTTTCATCACTCATGTCGTCATGTCACTTCAACTTAGTATGGCAACAGTAATGATTGGTGACAATTGAAAAGGGATGATGACTCCACCAATTAACTGACGTACTTTTTATGAGCTGTCAAAACACAATTCTCCCATAGTTTCAATGGCAATAGCGACTTATGACGTCATTATCTGGCAACTCAATCAACAAAGTAACTATTTATTTGTTTTAAAGCAATAAAGAATCAAATTTTACAGTACCTAAGTAAATCGACAATTAATCTGGTTTTTAGGGCTAAAATAAAGCGTTTTTTACTGGAGTTGTGCTTTCGGATTATTTTTTAATGGCGTCATCATCCCTATTATTGGTGACAATCGAATCGTTATGAAGAACGCCACCGTACGCACTCTAAACAGTCGACTCTTCAGTTTCACTCGGACCTATTTCCGATCACAAACAAAGTGCAACTTTGTTACATCCATCGTCGGCTCATTTGGTCGTCGCACGCGCAGCGTTTTGTAAACAACGTATATTTAGGTTTAAGTCCTTAAGACCGGGGAAGTCAAGGTTAGTTTTGATATGCAGATGTATCATTTGGTTTATGAGTAAAAATTGCATTAAAAGCATCATAAAAGGCTTGAAATATTGTATGATAAATGCTAGAAACGTGCAAGAAAATTTACAAAATAATTGCAAAATTAAATAATAAAAAAAATTAGAGAGATCGCTCTTAAGCGATAAGGCCGCCTATTGCTTACCTTGTAATTTTTTTCTATGTATCTGTTTTCTGTATCGCTTACTATTTCTGGTGTACAATAAAGAGTATGTGTATTGTATTTAATAAGTTTTTAGTTTTTTTTTCACTTTAAAATCGAGATATTGACTCTAAAATTTTGAAAAGATAGTAAGGTTTCTCAAAGTGAAGATTTCCGGAAACAATCGCTCCCAAAGTAGCAAAAATTGTGTCCCCCCCCCCCCTCCTTTCTGTCTTGTAAACCGTTTGACCAAAAAATATGCAAAACTAAGGAAAGATACGGTTAATAAATACTTTCAACGAAAATTGGTTTCAACATGATCGGATATACCGTTTTTGAGTTATTGCCAAAAAATTGCTCTTCTCAACAAAGGGACGTATGTGCCGTGAAGATACGCTCTTTTTCTAATAATAGATTTTAAGACTGTAGTAAATGTTTTAATTGTGTTATAACGGATATAATATTACTTTTTTTTTCATAATGGATATGGCAAGGCTATGGCGCCCTATCTTGGGCGGGCGTGTCCGACACGCTCTTGGCCGGTTTTTTTTTCAGTCATATGTTTTTCTATGTCATGGGCAAACCCTTTGCTCGAAACAACTGCTCTGTAGCTTCATAAAGCACAAGTACAATACTTACTTGTGGAATTAAAACCATCCGTACTTCGTAGCGTTGTCTCGGTTCGTTACGCGTTGTATGGTTGAACGGTTGTCAAGCACAATCAGCTGCTGAAACTGGCCTTATCGAACATTGTATCGTATCATCCCACTCACGCTAATAGCATTTAACAGAAGAGTGACAGAGATGGTAGGACATAAACTTTGAATTTCGGAGTATACCTTGTTCAAGATACGACTTGTAAAGTCTGTTTTAATAGGATTTGACAATCCACTATTGGTATAAGTTAGTTGACATCATCCTAACTATACTATACCTACTTTACTATATTGCAATATTATAAACGTAAAAGTGAGATTTTTTCTTACAGTTACCTATTTTATTTCACAGGATATTAGGTACAATAAAATCTAAAAAATATCCTAAAAATAACTTAAGTAAGCTTACCTACATAAAATAAAATAAAACTTACATAAATTAAAAATTTAACTTAAAACTAAAACAAATTGTCTAAAGAGTACCTACCCCTAAAGTGAGATTGTGTTTGTTTCGCTTACAAACACGCTTTAACTATTGAACAGAGTGTCATGAAATTTTGCATACATTATCATAATTATAAGACTCGAATAAATAATGGAAAACCTTTTGTTCCGAAAAAAATATGGTTGTTTCGTTGTTCCAGAGGACGGCATGATAAACGAATTGTTCGCAAACGAAGTTGCGGGCAACAGATTGTTAAACAGTAATTCCAAGACACGGTTCTAATAAAATATATTTAATTCTACCCCGGAAAAAAGGATTCATTTTCAATTAATATAAGTATTTTTTAAATAGAATTAAGTCAAGTCAATCAAGTGCCTTCAGATTATGATACAAAATCTGTGGAGATTTGTGTTTTGAAAGCTCATAAAAAGTGTGTCAATTGATAGGTGGTGGCGGTGCGAAATAGCTTACTCTTATTTTTATTTGATAGAACACCTAATTTTATTCACGATTTTATAAAATTTTGATCAACAAAAATGTTTCCTAACACTGAATTATATTCAAAATGTACCGCGCAAGACTTATGAACCTTCCTGGGGGCAAACCCCAACCAGAAATATGTTCCAAAACATTTTAATATGTCTTATAATTATGTATATGAAGGGTCCACGGAAAGAACATGTCTAGTCACTTAAGCAAATTTTTGAGTTATAGCGGTTTGAAAGTTAGTCATCACGAACAATTACTATGGTTGCCATTTCTTTAAAAGTGAAAAAAATATATACTCTTTTCAGATATCCATATTTAATTCAATGGTAAGTCTATGTAGTACTTTGCGAGCTCTACATTTTGAGATTAAAATCTCAATATAAAAAATAAGTGATTAGACATGTTCTTTCCGTGGACCCTTCATGTAAGTACATAATTATAAGACATATTAAAATGTGTGGACCCTTCATATGCAAAGAATATTTTATATAAACTTTCGACCAACATTCACCCAGAGCGGGCATAGACAGAATTAGCCCAGCCAATGAGGGCGCGTGTTTGGGTTTATTGGGTGCCACTGACGCGGCGCAGGCGCAGCGCGGGTGACATTTTGACACGCAACTAATAGTTTGAATGAATGAATGAATGAAAAAGTATTTATTTTACATTATTTTTACATACTACTTTTTTTTGCACATAGCCCTGCAAAACTATTTATACGTTGCACATTGCATGTGAATAGCCTCTTTCCCTATTTAAATTAATTGAGTGTAATTAAAAAAAAAACATCTTTACAATTAATGATTTAACATGTTATTTATTCTGTCTTTATTTTTGATTTTATTTTTTAACTGCGTGTACTGTACTCCTGTAAAGGTAGGGTTAAGCGAAACTTGCGTTGATCTGTTACGATTTTAAGACTTCATTAAAAACATGTTAATTAAGAGCTTTTATACCTGCTGAGTTGGTAAAGTTGCATTTTGATTACTTTTTCTCGATTATTCCATAAAAATGTAATGAAAATTAAAAATTTAATGTGGTCTAATAGAACTGTTCTTAATATGTAAGTTAATGTGTCTACTCCAATAATTATTCGTATTAAAGTATAAACGCTCTTAAAGTACATATATGTTTTTGAACTTTCTGGTATACTATATTTGACTTACTTATAGTTTTGCTTACGAAGGAAATAAATTCTATTAAGTTCATTCATCATCATCATCATCATGTCAGCCAAAAGACGTCCACTGCTAGACATGACATAGGCCTCCCCCAAAGTTCCCCCCAAGCCACCAAACTTAGTGGCCCTAAGGCTACTAAGTTACTGAAACTAAATAAATGTATTTGCAATAAATAGGAAAAGATCATAGATGTCGTAATAATTTATTGAAGTTGTATAAATTTATAACCGATGATTCTTTTAATCGGCTGAACGTCAAGTGATCAAAGTCACGATGTGTGTGGCCGGCGTAACCGGATAAAAAAACAACCAATAATAATTATCCCAATGTACAATTTCAAGGTGTAATAAAAATGTTACTTAATTGGTTCATTCGTATTACTTTTTGGGGCCGTCGATTTACTTGATTATCTGTAGGTATTGTCTTAAAGTTATAGTTATAATATTTATGAGTTACTTAATATTTGTGTAAAACAGAGGCAGATACTCGTAAGTAGTTAAGTATCATGTGTAAACTATAGGTATGTATGTAATGTGGGGCGTTGGGAGACGAGTAAAGAGTACGACTTCCGAGTAAATACTGTGTATATTCTAAAGCCTTAGGTCTAACTTATAGTCTAAGTAGTATACCTATGTTGGGAGAGTGTGTGTGTGAGGCGCAACTCACACTACACCTCCCCCCTTGAAAAAGGAAAAAAATACATTTAATTTTTTTTTTCTACAATACAAAATTTTTGAAAATAACACTTTAGTTATTTATTACACAAAGTCACAATATATTTTTTAAAGAAAACTTAACTTCTACGAGCTTACAATGTACCATTTTAAGTAACTACTTATCTATACGTAGCTCTTCTTTATTTGTGCGCTTTGCTGACGAGACTTCTAAAATCTAAATATAAACTTTATTCGTATTTTATTAATTGATTGAAATTATCTAAATCAAAAAAAGATAGATTAACCTTTCATTACACTTAAAAATTCATTTATGTTACTAAATTCATAAAAATGTCACTGACTCTATAATATTATTATACTATTCGAATTTTAGGCACTGTTGAAATGCTGTAGGTACTGTGTTCTCCGATTCCCTATATTAACTATAAATGCCTAACAAAACAACTTAAAAAAAAAACTTGTCTTCTAAATTCATCCTTCTGTTTCTACCATTATTATATTTTCTTCCATAATCATTCCATACTTTTCATAATATCTTTAATTATAACTCACTTCATAAATTTTATATTTCATAATATATTTATTTATCAGTGTGCTACTTTGGCATCACTTTGTCATCAAGGTCAAGATCCACAACACATTTATACATTTCGTGTCCGGCCGGACTTTTACTTCATATTATTTATTTGTTCAGGATATAAGGATATTTTTTTTTTACTTTCGTGCGCGCACATTCATACTTCATTATTCATTTATAACAACATTTACCCAGGTAGTTCATTTAACACTTCCCTTCTTTTTCAATCATACCATGTGTTCAAGAATCGTCACGAGTGGTAGCTCGACCAAAACATGATCCAATTTCAAGGATTCAGCTACCTGCCCTTATATCCTGGTGGACCTTGAATTTACAACTACTTCCTATCATATACCATCTTGTAAATAAAAACACATTCAAATATCTCAAAAAATCCTCATTCATATAAAAACTTCAACTCACAAGAATTCCATCAACTTTTAAGAGTGGCCTTCTTAATAGCTAATGAAAATCCTGATTATTTCCGCTTTTCCAACCACAAACCTAGCATTGAGCTTTCTTTCAAAATCATACGATATGCTAATCTCACAAAATTCTTCCTTTCCTAACTCAATACATAAATGCTATTCACAACTTAATACCTATAGTACTTACGTTTCCTCATATGTGTCAAATTCAAACCATAAAATCATAACCATTTTGTAACCAAAAAAATGTGTAAATATGCTGTCTCTGTAAAATAAAATTTAAATTTATTAAAAAAATTTAAATATGTACATTATTTCTTTCGGTAATGTTATTGACTTATGCACTAATAATTTGAAATAGAAGCCAGGTGATCAAGCTAGCAACAATAACAAATTATTTTCGGATCATCCTTTTTATTCGTCTGCAGCTGAATAAAGAGGACAATCATGGCTACCTTTTTAAATGAATCCTAATAAAATAATGCAATATTTATTTTTTAAACTGCTAAGTTCATGTAAAATCTATTTGCGTAGTAATTAAAACATGCATTAAAGAGCGCACAGTACCTCATTTACCTATTGAAATGTGAGACGAAATAACACACCTCGCATTCCGATCCATTCTTGATGACCTATATGGAATCATCAAGCTAAGCGCTGGGAATCTAAACAATGACATATTAGTTTCTATCTATTTTAAGACTGTATAAAATAATTTAAGTTTTGTTACTTTGAAAATGAAAATATTTGAAAAACTTTGAAATTTGTAGAATCTCGTCAACAAGCGGCATTGATGTTATACTTATGATTATATTTAGCTTAAACTAAGCACATGACTAATAATAATTAAAAAAAAAACAACTAATCAAGAAAACCCTGCTAAAGTCTTGTCAATATACCTTTTTAAACGATGGTATAAAAAAAAAACGCCTGTTCTGGTTGGCTCCCACTCCTTAAAGTTCGTCCGATTGCGTCAACCCGTCCTCGACGCCATCCTCGGCCTGCTGCGAACCGAAACCTCTCCAACATCTTCTTGCAGCAAACCTCCATAAATCTTTTTATTTGGTTTTCTTCTCCAATTTCCTCATTTTTTTTTTGTCTTATTAGTTAGTTTTTTTTTCCTGTATTACTTATATTCTTCTTTCTTGATTTTATTTAATATTCATCTTTCTTACTTTACTTTATTAAGTTATTTCCTTATTTTTATTATCTCTTCAATTTCTTCATTCTTAATTTTCATTGCTTTAAGTATTCTTCTCTTCTTACTTCATCTCATTTTATTCGCATTTTCTCTTCTTATCTTCTTACTTTCTTAATTTCTTCTTTTTATTAAATTCGTCATAGTCAATGTTATTTTTCTCTTCTTTCTTCTTCTTCAGTAGATTTTTTTCTCTTCTTAATTCTTCTGCCGTTTATTCCGTGTTTTTTTTTTCTTCGCCCGTGGTCACTTTCTATGTCAATTTTCAACTTTTAGCAGTGTTTGTTTTTTCTTAACTTCCTAAAAATATTTGCTCTATGATAACTTGTTAGTTCAATATTCTTCCGGCTTCTCACTTAAATTTATTTCCTTAATTAATTATAATTAATAGTACCTAGTTAAAGTTCATGTTTTTTTTTCATAGTCTGTAAATAAAAGTTCACACCTTTTCACTTCTTCAATATTTAGTCTTTTTTTCAATTCACTTCACTAATAATTAAGTCCGTTAACTGGTGGCGCAGCGCGCCGCCAGCGCCGCACGAGGCAGCGGCACTGGCAGGGTCGCCATGTAATGTGGGGCGTTGGGAGACGAGTAAAGAGTACGACTTCCGAGTAAATACTGTGTATATTCTAAAGCCTTAGGTCTAACTTATAGTCTAAGTAGTATACCTATGTTGGGAGAGTGTGTGTGTGAGGCGCAACTCACACTACATGTAGTTTATAGGTAGTACAAAGAGTGTGAACATGGGCATGCTACCACTTCATCTGCGCGCTGCTGAACGTGATAGATATTTCATTTCCATACTTTTTGCGATCTGCAACATCGTCAAATCAATCCTGGCCACTTGACGTTGCAGAAAAAAAACGTCAAATTTCGCGCGCTTTTCACTTTTGTTTTTTTAATCCTGTTTAAAGCCATGATTGATGAGATACAGCCGCGCGGAAAGGCGTGAACGCTAAAAAACGTTGCATTAAATAACGATTTTTCACGCTGACATGTACCGTCCGGGTTATGCGCTTTTTACGCAGCATGCAGTCCAGTTAAGACATAAATATCTGATAAATATGGATATTTAGAACGCGAGGATTAATTTTACGGTTTACTTGTCCTGATAAAATTGAATTATTTTTATATTTTTTGGCGTTTTGTGTCAGATTTATTAATTTTTTTTAATAGTGGATTTTTTTCTAAAATCGTACCGATCTGGACTGCTTTTAAGCAGGGGTATAACTTATAAGGGTAGACATTATAATAAGGATTCCGCTTTCTTCGTACCTACTATCGTGAATTTTTCACGAACCTGTCCGAAAACAACCAAAAGTTTGTACATATCTGTTGACCGTTAATTTGACAAAAATTAAAAAAGTTCGTGATTCAAGCCTCGTCGTAATTTTGGAGTCCTAAAAATTCTATGTAAAAAAAAAACAAACAGCAAGCCTTTAATAAATTGTATCCAAGTGTACACTGACAAAGTTAAGCTTAATATTTTAAAGGAATCATCCCCAAATTACGTGTATAATATCAAAAAAAATATTGTGCCACTTGACCAGCTTAGCTATTACTAAGGTCCGCTTTTGAATATTAGCTTTATCATTTTCAAATCGTACAAAAACCTTTTGCTACCTCAAACAAAACTATTCAATAAAGCGTCTGCCACACTGCACTCGCTTAATACGTGTTAATGGTAATGGGTGAACGTGATTGACGCGTAATTATGACGCTCGAACAGCGCCAGTTTTCCCGCCGTAAACCAATTGACGTTTGATCGATTGTTCTTTATACGAAATTGAAAATTATGAAAAGTTTATACGTAAAGAGGTTTATTGATATTGGATTGGTGTTTGGAAGATGAATCATGGAAAAGTAGATACTTAATACACTGACATAGCCCGAAGAATTGCGAAACTGAAGTGGCAGTGGGCGGGGCACATTGCTCGCAGGACTGATGGCCGACGGGGTCAGAAGGTTCTCGAATGGCGTCCGCGGACCGGGAGACGAGCTGTCGATAGGCCTGCGAAATGTAGGATGCGAAAAGCACAAGACCGGTCTGAGTGGAGAGCCTTGGGGGAGGCCTATGTCCAGCAGTGGACGTCTTTCGGCTGACATGATGATGATGAGATACTTAATAAGGGTACCACTAAGAGTGAGTTTTAAAGTCAAAAATAGTGCAAAAATAGTGAATGTATTCCACTAAACGCTGCCTCTCCTACTAAACTGTCATCATTAACTCGATTATCATGCAAATTTTGATGAGAATATTAGTGAAATTCTAGTTTGTACCTAAAATTATTTGCCACTTAAGTAAAGGTTAAACGGAGTTCACAAGAATGTTCATTAGTTACCAATTAATTACTTACTTAATAAGTATCGATATAACTGAAGATTCATTGGGTCTCATCACTAAACGAGTCTCTGGCATTCCGTTACATGCATATTACGTTTCATCACTTAATCGTACTTTGCATTTTATTAATTAGGTATAAAAAATCTGATAGGTTAAATTTATTTCGTATAATCCTATTATTCTTTATGTTTAAATTTTACGCCAGTCATATTCAGGCTACAACTGAAATATACTTCCATATATTTAGACCGCAGCAACTTTTTTTGAGTAAAACGAAACGGTGCATCAGTTGTCACTCGCACCATGCTAGAATGAAAGCACTGTAACTATCGCAAGGTCGCGGGTGAGCAAAGTAATTGTCAAGGGTCGGAAAAACGCCCGTCATTTTGAAAATGTTTTGAAAACATAACTCTGTTCCGTACAGTAGAGACTTCTTTATATTAATAAAAAATATTATTAGGTATTTAATTTTTACAAATTTATTATACTTACCAATAATTTTTATAAATTTAGCGACGGAACAGGGTTATGTTTTCAAAATAACGGGCGTTTTTCCGACCCTAATTGTTAAATACTTATTCAAGTTAGATTTTTTAGGTTTAGCTCACACTAAAGCTAGAGCCGGACAACCGTTTTCCCGTAAACGATTAACTTCCGGTACAAAAATGCTTGGCCGTTTGTCGCGCCGGTCCGGGAACCGATCAATCGCTCCCGGAATAGAACGTTTGATGTGCATCGGCGCCCGCGCATGTTTACAGCTGGTGCAAGTTGCAACTCTATTCTTGTTCGCTGCTGATTATGTACAGTCAGAAAAATTTTTCTTCAGCCATCAAAATCGTCACTACTTTGAAAAAATCTCGTATCTGAAATCAATACGTTAACAAAAATGAACCTTGACACGAAGTTCATAAAGTTCACTCAAAAAATATAGATTTTAAGATACGAGCTTTTTTAAAAGTAGTGACGGAATCTTGTCGTTATGACATTTATGCCATTCGATGACACATGCAAATAAAATTTGTTCTCTGCCTTTTCCCAACTCACGATTCCCAACTGATTCGCTTGCCAAACTGCTTCAATTTCCGCTTCAGATTTTATCACGGCTTTCTATGTTTTTTTGGAACTTTCATAAGTAAAACAAACCTAAACTAACTTACTGTGTTCTATAGATAAAAACATAAGAAAATACACTGAGAAAAAATTAAGGTTTCGGAGAAAATTCAGAGTTGGGAAATTAAACATTTAGTAAACAATAAATCAGCGAAAAGGCAGTACCCGAATAAAATAATTAGCCACACAGTTGTCGGAATTCATGAATTGTCATGCATGTTCGAAATTACCTACCTTTGAAAATTTTCAGGAGTTTTACGGTAAACATCATTTGGAAACCAGACACCCTGTGAAGTTGTACCTAATTATGATTAACTAACATAATTAACTAACATAAATAAAAATCTAAACCCAACTAGCTCTGTGATATATAAACTTATTATTTAAGGACTTTCATCCTGATCAATTTTTTCAACTAGTGTTTATTACTCGCGACTTTTGTCTTTTTAAAAATTCCCGTGGGAATTCCTGAAAATTAAATAGTGGTTTTCATTGACGTTACATTAAAAACAACCGTGTCAAATTTCATGACTCTAAGCCCAGCGGTTGTTATATCGAGATTTTATCCCTATCCCGTGGGAATATCGGAATAAAAAGTAGCTTATATTTTATTGCAGATCTCAAGCTATCTACATAATTATCAAATTTCATCCAAATCCGTCCAACAGTTTCAGCGTGAAAGAGTACATACTCACTCACAAACTTTCGCATTTATTATATAAGTAAGTAGGATTAGGATGTGTTTTAGCTTTGTATTGTTAAAACAAATCTAAAAGAAAAACTGAACAAATAAAAACAAAATCGGAAAGGAATATTCCGAGTGTGATAAAGATCAAAGACAAATTATTAAACCTCACAAAAAATCGTAAAATGCAATCACTATTACTCCATTTACCTTATCTTTAGACGCGTGAAGAATCAATACTAAAATACCTTCGAAATCACATCCAACCTCGAAGCTCGACAATAAAATTAAAGGCCGAATCGTAACATGTCTTTGACATAAATACGAAAAAAATATTCAAAAGAAAAGGGCAGTCACTATCGCTGCCATTTATCGCGCGCGGTTAACGCGCGTCTATCGCGCGACAAATCTCTGTATGCTCGCCGACAGCAGGGTTGCCAGTAAACTGAAAGTACGACAATACTCCATGATTATTTCACTAACTGACCAAGATTTGAAGATTGTTTATTTTTTTAAACACGGTAGGTACAAATTGTACCGCAAAGTAACGCCTGATTCAATAAATTACAAGTTGTTATAAAAACTAAGCATCAAATCAGCATATTCTGCTAGGTTAATGCTTTTTTTTCTCTCAATGAAACTCACGAAGGGACTTTCATTTTAAGGCAGCATTTCCACTAAAGATTTGCGAGGACGTGGTGCTTTTCATGAAGAAGATGTGGCTCACATTATAGTTATTTAAGTACGTACCTTTTTCAGAATTAGGTAACTTTAGGTTCTTCTTACTCAGAATCATTAGGATTTTTGATTTAGACCAAGAAAAACTGTCCCTATTTTTGTGATTTTTATGTCTTTTTCGTACAGTTTATGTAGAATAGTCACTAAATGGCCGCATAAAAATTGTATGGAAAATTGGGGATATGTCTTTTTCATCAAAATCAATAGTGCTAATGATTCTGAATAAAAAGAACAGGATGTTACCAAATTCTGAAAAAAAAAACAGAAAATTACTACGTTTAAAATGAAAATCGCCACGTGGACCATTCTTTCTTTTGGATAGTCTTGGATAGTATATTTTAATGATTATGGCAACCCTACTGGCACGTTTTATGATTTCATTTCGTAGATCAACCGACAACGGATGGCGTGTCGTGTAAATATTTGATTCGAGTTTGTTTCCACTGTTTAGTTAGTTGTGGATGTTTGGATTACTTAATAATTTGTTGGTTTATTACATTTGTAGTTCGGTGGTGATGGAGAACTTCATTTAATTGTTTGGATAACTTTTGAATTATTGAAAGCACTACTTGTTGCTTGTTAAATTGATTTCGATAGTAAAAGAAAGAAAAAAAGAAGAAATATATTTATCACACTAATCCCTACTATAATATTATCAATGCGAAAGTAATTGTGTTCGTCTGTCTGTCCGATTTTGATGAAATTTGGTGCGTAGGTAGTTTGAGCCCCAAGGATCAACATAGGATACCTTTTATTCCGGTAGAGAGCGCTACTGCGCGATAACCTTGACCCGCGCAGGCGAAGTCGCGGGCATAAGCTAGTTCGATATAAATATCAAAACAATATAATAATAAAGAAACCAGTCAAGTATGAGTCAAACTTGCAAGTCAAGGGTTCCGTACGTTCCTAAAAAAATCAAACTGACTAGACCTAGGTACAGCTGTTGCTAACAAACAAATAAGAAAGAGTTCATTTTGAACATGAAACTACCCTATTCACTCATATTAAATGAAATTGTAACGGATAACTCACGTCTTAAATAGAGTTTAGCTCACATTTTAAACATGTCGACATGTTTCGGGCTAATTCGAAGCCCTTCTTCCTAGGAGCAACGCGACTCGGCCGCCGCTGCTGGCTGGGGTGCGCGTGTAGCGACAGCCACCGAGTCTCGTACCACTACCATGAGTTTACAGTGTCCGTATTCGATAGCGACGGCGTAAATTATTTGTATGGAGAATTGTACAGCGCCTCTACAAATAATTTACGCCGTCGCTATCGAGTACGGTCACTGTAAACTCATGGTAGTGCCGGTACTTTTTGTGATCAAGTGCGGGTAGTTCGAAAAACTCGCGCTGCTAGACAGACTTGACACCACACTTCAGTCTACTCGTGACCACGGCCACTGTAATGTTGCCGAAACGGTAAGATAAATATTACTCGTGTATGTTAGCGTGATCAGTCCTGTACCCTTAGTGTAAGTTTTCGGTTACAAAATACGTCTCGATCGCGTTCGCGTTAAAATCTCAATTTGTATGGAAAGACGAACAGCGCCTCTAGCGGAACGTTTGCGATGTACATGTTTTCATACAAATTGAGATTTTAACGCGAATGCGATCGAGACGTATTTTGTAACTGAAAACTTACTCTAAGGGTACTGTGCGTGCCTGATATTTTGACTAAAATATGAGTGAAAATCACGAAAGTTTAAGACGCTAACCATCCTTAAGTATTTGTTGTTGTAACAACGAACGATTCATTACTAAAGAACCAAGTAAACTCTTTCTTTTTCCCGCCTAAATAATTCAAGCTTACTGCCATCATAAAATACAAGATGGGCTCCTCAGTAACATGGAGGAGAAAATTAATAACGATTAGCGTCGACAACTGTTTGGATTTAATAAATACCACAATAATGGCCTGTGTTTTCATATTTAAATTCAAAACAACAAAGAGTGAACATGTTTTGAAGCTGGATTTAATTCGAAATAACTGTCAAAGCCTGTTTTCGTAAGTAATAGCAAAGAACATGTTTACTATTCAGCCGTTTTAGTAACTCAGACTAGGTAACAATACAATACAATATAAAGACTCTTTATTGTAGGTACACCAGAAATACTAAGCGATACAGAAAACAGATACACAGAGAAAAAATTACAAGGTAAGCAATAGGCGGCCTTATCGCTTAAAAGCGATCTCTTCCAGGCAACCTTTTTTACAGAAAGAAGGATGGACTAGTTTACAACAGGTGCCAAGTACTTATGCCATTAAAACCAAAAGGTTGAAAACGCCTGGGTTACAATAATGCTCTACCACATAAAACTTCGTAGTAGAATAGAAAAGAATAGAAGAATAGAAGATTTATTTGCATAGAATAAGTAGTTACATCAACTGTGATTAGATGGCAATGAGACAAACTTAGACTATATACAACACTAGACCGAGCCTCAGTAAGAAACAATGCGATTGAAAACGTCCACTCTTTTTCTTGTTTGTGTGCGTGGCGACCACGTGACAGCTTCGTCTTTACACTCGAGTTACGTCAATCCGGTTGTCACTGTGTGCGTGCTAAATGATACCACGTAATGTCAAATCCCCCAAAATTTGGGGGAAAATTATTACGACACGACGAAAATTAGACGCTAGTAAAAGTAATGGCGAATGTAATCAAATAAAAAATGAATTAATAAAACTAAAACAGACAGACATGGCGAAACTATAAACTGTTTATCCCTCTGTGTACAAAATTACCTATTTAGGCATACATTTGAGAGCCGAATTTTTTACCGCTCAGACAGTATTATGCTTTATTCGTGAATATTAAACTCAATAATATTACATGAATTCTTAGTACTAAAGATTATTTTCCAAACAATTTGAATAAGTAGCACCTAGCGCCACGACAGTTAAATGTTAATCTTTAATTTAACATAGTAAATAAGTTATCAACTTTCTATAAATTATTAATTCAATCGTCATCATCATCATCCCAGCCTATATACGTCCCAATGCTGGGCACAGGCCTCCTCTCAGAATTAGAGGGCTTGGGCCATAGTTCCCACGCGGGCCCATTGCGGATTGGGAACTTCACACGCACCATTGGATTGCTTCGCAGGTTTGTGCAGGTTTCCTCACGATGTTTTCCTTCACCGCAAAGCTCGTGGTAAATTGCGCACATGAATTTCGAAAAACTCAGAGGTGCGAGCCGGGATTTGAACCCACGACCCTCTGCTTGAGAGGCGATAGGTCAAACCACTAATCCACCACGGCTTCAATAATTTATTCAATAGTTCAATTAAAATATATATTTTTTTATATATCAAACACTGCTGTAGCGTTTTTAGAAATAGATTTCAGAATTATCTGCAGAACTTGGCTATTATTTTTCACGTTTATATTTTTGGTGGGATCTAGACACGCGGTAGCATGTAACGATAAGTCCAAGCTAACAAAACTGACGATGACTTATCGTATCTGCTTAATGTGTGATGGGCTTTAAGAAATTATCACAACTTATGTAAATGTTCGGAAATTAAAGGCTATTATTATTATTATTATATCAATCTCAAATAAATACAGAATAAAAGAAAGCTCAATAAGATGGTGCAAATATTCATTAAATTTAAAATATCAAAGAACATTAATTAGATTCGTCATTTTCTCAAATAGATTAAAAATAAAAACTGTTCAGGTTCAGGTGAAATAGATATATTTCGACTTTGTGCCCAATACAAACTTTTCAGTACGATTTTGACTATAGCGAGTACAATACCTATCATTAAGTTATTGCTATAATATATTGTTATATTATTGTTTACAGGTATTGGAACGACATTGAAGTTCATCAAAGCCAAGGATTTTGCTCAAAATAACAAAGTCACAGAAATACCTAATAACGAGGACTTTATTGACAAAATTGTGCAAAAAATAAATGATCTTGGGCTTGATTGTCAGCTTTCAGTCTACTTTAAAGACAAATCGGAGGTTCAAAAATTATCTATGCATAACCTTATATGTAATTTTATAGAAGGTAATGAAAATTTAAGTTTTGAGTCGTTTTTAAATTATTGCATAACTGAGATGACAGATGAAAGATGCCAACTTGTCGAATCAGCAACCAAGGCGCAAGCCAGTTCAGACCTTTGGTTTGAAATGCGGTATGGGCGAGTAACTGCATCGAAAGCTCATGAAGCTGCTCAATGTCGCACACGAAATGGAACGCTTGTTGAGGAAATATTTGGGGCTAAGCTTATAACTGAAACTGGTGCGATGAAAAGAGGAAAAGTCTTGGAAGAAATAGTGAGAAAAGAAGTGGAAATAAAAAAAAATATTTCGATTAAACCCTCAGGACTTTATCTCAGTGTGAGCTATCCATTTTTTGGAGCATCGCCAGACGGAGTGACGGAGACTCACGTTGTAGAAATAAAATGTCCATCAAAAGCAGCAACAGTTAATAAATATTACAAAGGTGGATCATTAGGTAAACAATATTTAGCACAAATACAGACCCAGATGTTCTTATCAGGAAGAGAAAAAGGTTTTTTTTGTGTTGCACATGCAGACTTCGAGGTGTCAAAACAAGTGGATATTTACGAAGTTTTATATGATAAGAACTACTGTCAGAATCTTTTTGTTAAAATTAGTAAGTTTTGGAAGGAATGTATTTTTGAAAAACTTATTAAAACAGGAGTCCCAACTAATATTTAGAAATAAAATGGTAACGGTTGTATTGTACTGAGTTTATTATTGTTTTTAGTTTTAATTTGACACATTTTTCACACCTGAAACACAGGAATTTCCTAGTTCAGGTATAAAAATTGGTTTCCTTTAGTATCTAGCCTATAAGTTTGTTATATTTGTTAATTTTCTAAGAAAAATAAAAAATATTATTATTTTTACTATGTTACTGTGTCTACTATTGTAAGATTGTTTTATTTTCTAACTATATTTTGATTTGTATTAAAAAAAAATCATAAATTTAATAAAAAAATGGTTTATTAGTATGAAGTCTTTTATTCTTAAAAATCATTCTTTAAAAGTAAACAGTGCGTTATGTAAATTAACTATACCGCAGGCAGTAATGATTATGTAGTCTAATAAATCAACATTTTTAAGATCTACAGTAGCATGTGGCATCAAGAATCCAAAGTTCCTTAATCTGCCAATGGCTCTCTCGACATGTATACGCAAAGCTGCAATTTTTTTTGTTTCTAGTACTTCACTTTTTGTTGGAGTTATCTTAGCGCTGACACTAGGTGGGCGTATCAATGTGCATTTTTTTTGCTGTACAAGATGAGCCACATTTTTGAAACCCCGATCAGCCATAATCTCACTATTATTAGGTAGCAAATTTAGAAATCCACAGTCCTCAAAAATCACGGAGTCAGATGCTCTTCCTCCATATCCCTCTGAAATAAAATTAATAAGACCATCTGGAGTTATGGATATCAAGTATTTCATGGTATTACATGATTTATATTCTGACCATGTTAGTGCTTGCTTTGCAGCTTCAGCTGGTTTTTCGATTTGTATTTCCAGACAATCTATAATACTTTTGACATTGCTGTATCTCAGTCGAAATGGCATAGGTATATTAGACACAACTTGTGCTGATTTTGGAAAAAATATAAGACTTTTCATACACGTTGAAATTATTGGAATATTTTTTCTAAAAATTATTCCTACAGAACCGCTTGTAATACCAAAATCAAGCGCAAGTGACGCGTTGGATTGATATACGCGGATCTTTTTTAAGACTATCATCACATCTCTTGTTGAGCATTTGCAAGATTCGCTTAAAAGCTGAATGCAACAATACCATTGTTTTGGGATGCCTAAAAGCATCTGAGGCTCCCGAGATACACATAAAACAGCGGCTTTTTGCATGTATGTTTTAAAATATTCGTTATTGAAATTAGTCTCAGAATCGGTAATGTCTGTTTCATCTGATACATCGTAATCACTGTGAGTTGATATGAAAGATTCTTCAAAGCTGGAAGTCAATGGTTTATTTTCAACCGGATCTTGTTTCTTAATTTTGATTTGTTTTTTATCCATAAATGTCAAATGAAAATATTTATTATCGGTCCCAGTACTTTTATGATGAACTTTGTTCCTTAAATTTACTTGAATTTTTTTGTTTTTCTTTTTTAAAATATATTCTGTGGTACTACTTAGATTTTCGTCTCTTGTCACATCTTTTAAGGGGTCATTCACAATATTTTGAACTCGAGGAATGGAATCCACAATATATATTTCTTCAACGTCATGTGAAGTAGACGCAATAGATTCACTTGAGGAAGTTGTCAGTTTTGCAATTTTAAGTTTTTTTACAACGGAGCGCTCAGGTTTTTGAACTGATTGTTTTTGACAAGCAAATCTATGAGGCACTATGCCTTTCTTGAGTTTAAGTTTGCCTCCAACTAGTTTATACTTAACATAGTTTTCCATGTCATTTTCCACCTAAAACAAAAATAATAAAATCTTAGAAACAAATTAAACCACCCGAATAAAAACCATAAATAATAAACCGTGTTTAATGTAAGGTGCATCACTTAAAAGGTAGTCCATCGTCAAAAAATGTTTACCACGAAAACTAAGGATAAACTCGGGCCGCGAGTTTGAGACTTCTGACAAAACATTGACTTATTTATTAATACGTTATATAGTTAGGTATATTTCTATATGTATATTTTTCGGCCCGCCTTACAGTCGGTTGAGAAGCACTGCACTGCGCTGCGTATTAAAAAAAGGCCGCGCGCGGGTCGTACCAACTTATTTATTGCTGTTACTAGTAATGTCTAACAAAACTGCACGTGTAGCACTAAAGGATCGAATCATAAAATAAAAGTACACAGATGGTCAAATTTCTTTTTTAACACAATGGATAGTTACGAACAAAAACGTTTGCCAAACTCGCCGTGTCCGCGCCCGGGAACTTAAGAGTTAAAATATAGGTAGTTCAGTAAAAACATACCTAGGTAATAATGATTCATAATCATAATTATATAGCCTTTCAGTATGCGAGCATTTTATTTATCTCCTAATAATTTAGTACTGTCAGGGCTATTTACATAGGTACAGGTAGTAAGCAAGATACCTATCTAAACAATCAAAAGCAGACAAGTAGGTATGTTAGATAGTAGGCCAAATTTGGCAAAGATAAGTGGAGAAGTAGAAGGATTAACTTATTATTATCAAATACTTACATCGAAATGGTCTTCGCAGCAGTGCGCTTTAGTTTTAGGGCCTATTGAATCAACTCTTTTTACGGCTGTCATCCACTTTTTCCTCATTTTTGGGTCCTCAGGCACATAAAAAAAGAGTTTATCAGGTGTTTTAACTGTTGAATTGAAGCACCAAGGCACAACACAGTATTTTTTTTCCATTTTGACCACAGATAATTGCATAATTTTGATTTTTACTGTGTAGCGGCATACGAATGAGAGCGCGACTGTCCAATGACCGGGGGTGTGACGTCATCGGCTAGTGAGCGCCCGCTTGCGTTTTTAAAAACTTTCGGCCGAAAATACGCACTTTGATCGTAAATATCTCAGCCATTTTGGAAGATATGAAAAAAGTAAAAACACAGTTTTTCTCGTAATTTTTTGTAGAATTAATTGGCATTTACAGTAAAAAACGTTTGTCAGATCCATTGTGGGGAATTTTGCACTGAAAACTGGTATCACCTATAAAAAATGTCACACAATTCTAACCTAAATAATTTAATCTTTTCTTACGAAATTTTATGGATTCTGGAGTACTTACCGATGGAAAGTCACGTTATTAGGATTTTTAATCCTGCCTTTATAATTGCGGCACACTTTTATAGCACATTTGGTCATATTTCGGCACTTTTGTATTGCGCGCTCCGCATACGTCACCTACGGTGTCACAATGCAGACTGAGGGGGGAAAATGACTTATAAGCCAACAGTTGGCTTATATTTTTTGGGGACGTTTTCATGCCGCCGACGGTCCATCTAGTGTTGTATATAATCTAAGGAGACAAAAGCTTGTTTTACCCTGCTATTTGTACAATTTTCTTATATTCGCTAGCATGCAAATTACATTTTCTAACACTAAAAACAACTGTACAGAAACTATCTTGCGACAGAAAATCGCCTACACTGTAGTATATCTTTTCCAACAGTATCTGCATTAACTTTTTTTAAATACATTCAGGGGTAGCTCCCGTATGCTTTTCGGTAGCTTGTTAAAAAATTTCTTACACATGACAAAGCAATGTTGTCAATATAAAGCTGTCCTAGGAATACAAACATGGACTTTCAGGATTCCCTTTAATTCTCGTTGAAACGTTTCCTGCAGTATTAAACAAACATAAGTCTTTTTATACAAAAATACAGATTTCAAAAATATATAGGTAAGGAAGAGGTAGGATGTGAAGTTTTTTTTAGTATGGTTCCAGAGCCCAGATTCCAGGATAGGCAATTGGTACGCTCCACCAGCACTAGCGCTGCCTTCCCTGCTGGCTACTCAATGCGCGTGCGCGCTTATTACACATACGACTAAGCATTAAAGTCTTAAATTTTGATTTTATTTTGGCCCAAACAAAAGCTGAAAAACCAAAACATATTTGACAGTAATACACATTTATGAAGATCAACATCAAGTTAATGTACCTGCCCTTTATAATTATATCCCTAAATACCTATAATTAAGGCGGGCGAGGTGTCATCGAGTGGACATTCTACCTGTCATTATCGTTACTGCATACACTGGGGACCGGTTGGGGTTTGCTGCAAGTTAAGAAGCTGAAGCGAGTGTTTTTTAAATCCCGTTGAAAAAATACGGATGTTAAGCAGCGTTTCCGATAATGTGCGAGAGATGTGTTTTTCACTAATAAATAGAAATTCTTCATTTACATTTCCCGCACGGCACATCCCTGGCAGAAACAGCTGAGCTTCTATTGGTTGACAAAAAACCTCGCACATCTCTGGTGGAAACGCTGCTTTATAAGTTTGACGGCAATGCCTGTGGTATCTTAGCGTCCAAACGGATGGACCGATTCTGATGTGGTTTTGAAGGCGAATTTTCTAACGGTGGATTTTAGAATGTTTGGTTTTTGATTTTTATTACATTAAACTTTGAAATTACTCTGTTGGAGGGTTTTTATTTAATCAGAGTTGGTAAGGTTAATTATCCACTGTATAAAACTATAACAGTCGATAGTCGCTGTATTTTCACCTTATTCCCGGGTATCCCGGTGACATAATCAGTATTGGAAAGAGTCAATTATCTCCTATTTAAAACAGATTTTAATAATATAATTGGTCGATTCAATTTAGGTATCGGAAAATTAAGCAAGACAACGAGAGAAGCGAGGAGAGTGCTAGGTAGACGAAAAGTAAAGTCGAAGTAGCAGCTTTCATGGATGGAGGATATTATGTAAGTCACGACTTTTTTATGCATTTATTTGACAAAGAATTTCTATTAAGAGCTATTTTTGAAATAGAAATTATCAAAAGACTTTGGATTCGTGCACACGAGACTGATATCAATTACTGAATTAAAAAGAGAGAGACCACCGTTTAGAAATTATCGTATGTAAAATATATCGCCTGACACGTATGACTTGGGCCATGCGGCGTGGTGACAGGTTGACAAATTAAAACAGGTGACGGCGTCGGCTGGATTAAGCGGCCGACTGTCATTGTAAGGTTGGACTTTGGTACGAATATGGCAGGAGTTGGAGATATTTTAGACGACATTTTTGTTTTTACTGGACAAAAAGTTGTTCAGAAAACTTACGTAAAAAAAATACCATGAGTGAAATTTGACGTGATTGTTTTTAATGTAACGTCAATGAAAACCACTATTTAATTTTCGGGAATTCCCACGGGAATCTTAAAAAAATCCCGGAATTTCAATTCAGCTGCTGGACGGGATCTAGTGCTTTACGAGTGCGAAGCAGCGGGTAAACACTAGTCACACTCATATTTAATGATATTATAACGGATAACTCTTAAATCGAGTTTAGCTCGACATGTTTCGGGTTATTTCGAAACCCTTCATCATAAAAAAGTTAACTGTTCAGTGGACGGTTGTTTAAATTAAATAATCGTGAATTTCGCCAAGAACAAAATCCTGGCAAGATATTTTCTGTGACAAATTTATAAAACAATGACATTAAAATTAAAATATTTGAGTTATTAATTTATATTTCCATTCTGCCCGTTTCATTATCAACAATAAATCAAACACCTAAATACGAGTGCCACTACCACGATAGTTTTTAGGTGCATAAGCCATAGTTGACAACCTTAGAGCGACCGCTGAACGTACAAGTATGACAAAAAATAATTTTTGAAGCCGATTAAAAAGTGAAGTACATACAGGAGATTGACTTCTGTACTATCTGTATTTTGTGGCCGCAGCCTTAATCAGGTTTAGCGGCTAAAATATTTTTTCTATTAAGTAACTATGAGTATACTTACCATAGTTAACAGTAAGTACAACTTTCATATAAAACAGGAACAATAACAGTTTGCGAGTTTCCTTATCTCAAATACAAACGGTCACATCTTAAATAAACAGAGCATTCATTTTCCAAGTGAAGCGGACGACAGGCTAATCCAGAGGATAAATACTGCACTTCGCAAACGCTGGAGGAAAGTGAATTAACTGTTTATTTTCGGTGTTTGCCGCGTTACCACAGTTTTATGCAGTAAATTTTCTGTAACAATTTCAAAGAGCACTCAGTTTAGTAACGTATTTATTAAAAAATATATATGCACACACACACACACACACATACACACACACACACACACATAGGCACAAACGTCACACCTGTATTCCCCAAATGGGGTAGGCAGAACACACGAAACGTTACCGCTTCGGAGCCACTTTAAGCAATTTTAGGTTTTAAGTTTGACAAAAACAATAAAAAATTATAGCATTACAGTAAAAAAACCAATGTGTTAAAAACCCCCGACAAAAAAAGCCGCCAAAAAAGGACAACTAAAAAGTAAAAATAATTATGCACTACCTAGTTGTTGCCCGCGACTTCATCTGTGAACAATTCGTTTATCCCTATCCCGCTAGGACTATGTTGATTTCCCGCAAAATTAGCCTAAGTTAATTTAGTCTAAGTACCTAGTAATCCTAGGAAGCCGTGGTGGCCTAGTGGTTTGACCTATCGCCTCTCAAGCAGAGGGTCGTGGGTTCAAATCCCGGCTCGCACCTCTGAGTTTTTCGAAATTCATGTGCGCAATTTACCACGAGCTTTGCGGTGAAGGAAAACATCGTGAGGAAACCTGCACAAACCTGCGAAGCAATTCAATGGTGCGTGTGAAGTTCCCAATCCGCACTGGGCCCGCGTGGGAACTATGGCCCAAGCCCTCTCATTCCGAGAGGAGGCCTGTGCCCAGCAGTGGGACGTATATAGGCTGAGATGATGATGACCTAGTAATATTTTTTTTATCTAAGCGACGTCGGTGTCGGGGGACCGCTAAGGTTAAGAGGAAACTAAAGTACATCTGTTGTATTTTTTACTTTTTAGTTGTCCTTTTTTGGCGGCTTTTTTTGTCGGGGGATTTTAAAATTTTTAATTTTAGTTTTTTTTTTTTTTCATGTTTTTTTAAACAGCTCATCCTGTTGCCACCATTGCATTATATGTAGAATCAAATACTGATCGAAACGAATCCAAACTCGATATATCTGCTATGGTTTTATCAAGAGTGTATCTACTAGTGTTCTGGATATCCTGGCTGCAGCATCAGGCCGAGAACTGCATAATCTTGCATAGTTGAATAGCATACATGGGTGTTTCATATTTTAGGTCCCAAATATGCTTGAAAGTAAAGTAAATACCCATTATGCGTCTAAGATTCCCACCGCAGCAAACAAAAAAGCTGATGATCTTGAAACGGCTGAACCGATTTTGATAAAACATGTCTAAGAACCATCGCTAGAAAACCAGCTTTCATATAAAAAAACCGCATTCAAATCGGTACACTCGCTTAAGAGCTACGGTGCCACAGACAGACACACAGACACACATAGCGGTCAAACTTATAACACCCCTCTTTTTGCGTCGGGGGTTAACAAAAAAGACAAAAAGGCATACAAATACCTAACCAATAAAAAGTTGGAAACCCCCGACTCACTTCAAAGTTCAATATCTCAAAAACGGCTGAACCGATTTTGATGAAATATGTTTAAAAACCATCGGTAGAAAACCTGCTTTTAAATAAAAATAGCCTCATCTAATTCGGTCTACCCGTTTAAGAGCTACGGTGCCACAGACAGACAGACACACAGACACACATAGCGGCCAATCTTACATATAACATCCCTCTTTTCGCGTCGGGGGTTAAAAACTAACATAAACGCCTTTTTCCTCCTCAGATACATTAAAAAAAAATTGAAAATCTCGTAACGTATTTTAAAATGTAGGCCATGTTCAACTAAAGGCATTCCAAATTCAAAACAAACGTATTAAATCCCTTTAGTCGAGGAATGAATGAATGAACGGGCGTCGGCGCTCGATCCTAATTCAATAACATTCAATTAAGCCGCCCTGCAATTAGTAACCGGTCTTCGACGCAGATCACGCTTTACTGGATGAGTCTGCGACATACACACACTCTCTCATTTATAAATTAGTACTATATAGGTTTAAAGCCACCAACCAAACCAGGAACCAAAGTTATCGACATAGCCCACCGCATTAGCACGCTGAAGTGGCAATGGGCTGGTCATATAACCCGAAGAACCGATAACCGTTGGGGTAGACGAGTTCTTGAGTGGAGACCACGGATCGGCAAACGTAGCGTAGGACGCCCTCAGACTCGGTGGTGCGATGATCTTCGCAGGGTGGCTGGCTAGAGCTGGATGAGAGTGGCCGAGGATCGTGCTCGGTGGCGTGCCATGGGAGAGGCCTATGTCCAGCAGTGGACGAATATAGGCTGATGATGATGAATATATAGGTTTAATGACGTTTTATCATCATCATGTCAGCCGAAAGACGTCCACTGCTGGACATAGGCCTCCCCCAAGGCTCTCCACTGAGACCGGTCTTGTGCTTTCCGCATCCACCGCGATCCCGCGATTTCACGACCGAAAGACGTTTAGGGGCTAGAAATTACGAGTAAAAGCTTAGTTGTGTTTTTGGGGATAGAGTTCTTAACCACATGACAGTCCGACGATACCATGGTATCCAAAACCAAAATTCTCCAAACCGTCCGTGGATACTCTAGTGTCGTAAAGTTTAACCTTGATGTTGTGAATAAATCATAAATTACATGCTATTGTTTTATTAATAGTATATGAATGAGTAAACATTAATTTACGTCTCAGTATTTCTTCGTTATTCAAAACCTTGTAGTTAAAAAATTGTGGACACAGCGCGTTTCGTCCGTCGATAATAGGTAAACCCGGATGGCTTGAGGCACATTGACCGCACGTTCCGGACTTGTGGCTAAATAAAACTCTGATGGTTTTCCCTGTTTTGATTTTATCATTGTCACTTTCTTTGTACACATTTGCAAATTCGGAACTTCGCCCAGTGCCGCTGTCATAATTGTCGATACATTTTGAACGCCCATGTGCGTCGGTGGCACCCATGGAAGTCAGGAGGCAGTGAATGCGTTAAAGATAAGTAAATAAACAAATACAACGAAACACTACACCAACTATCCATCCAATATCCATCATATTGATAATTACAATAGCATCACAAAACCTCACAAAAATTGAGGCATATAAGACGCTATTATTATTATTATTATTAAACAAGGGCCATATTTCAGATTCTGTGGCGCGCAAAGAAATTCTGAGCATAGCTCTCTCTCGCTCGTCATGCTGGCCATATCTAGTATCATTTCATCACTGGCGCAGCCGGTAGGATCTTCATAACAAATCGTCGCGTCATGTTTTATATAATTTGCCGTATCACGATCTCGATCAGAGTGGTGGCATCACGACCACCATCAGATATGGATCTGGTGGTTTAACTGCTTTTACTACAGGGTCTACCACACTGTTGGTATACGCACCGGATGGAGGGCGTAATTTATGTTTTGATTCATTCTTATTTTACTTAAGAGAAGTTTCCTTGCCGGCCGCGCGGTCGCGTTAGGTATTCGTTTGGGATATTGCTGCCTTTGTCGCTCGTGACATAAGCGCTCGCAACCGTCCCCCCACGCACATACCCTCCCGCTTCTCCGCTTCCCGCTAATGTATATTGAGATAGCTGTAGGCGTTTCAAGATTTGGGCGGTTGAATTTTGGGTTTCGTTGTCCTCATCGAAAAGTATAGCACAGAAATCAATGATATTTTACAATCAAGATCTTCATTATATTTTCTATGCCTGTGGTTTTTTTGATTTTTGTAAATATGCTTTAATAGTCTGTAATTCTCGTGCAAAGTTTACATCTTTTTTTGTCGACTTTCGAGCTCCTGTAATTCTAATATTACACATTTATATGAAAATCTGAAAAACCATAGGCATAGATAATTACATCTAGTCCATACTTACAAAATTTCATCTACTTCTGTTACCTACTTTTCAAATGAGACCAGGACTACGAGTACCTTTGTCTGGAGAATAGAACGAAGAGACTTCTCTTAAATGATGACGTTTATATTAACTTATGGAGTAGAGACATACTGTGAGTACTCATTTCAAAAAACACAAACAAAATTTCGTTATACTTATTTCGTAGTTTGTATTGAGGTTTTATTATCGAATATGATTCTCGCTCTAAGTTTGCTGACGTATTTATTTTTAAAGAGGATGGTACGATTTTTCATAGAAACAGCAATACCGTTTTCACCCCCTAAATGTTAACAAAGTTTCGGTAAGTTTGCCCTCCTAAGCCAAAAGTAAATCGGTTCAAAATGACGTAATAAATATTAAAAAAAAGAACATTGTGAAACTAATTTTTAAATCAGTTAAAATATATGTTTTTCGTTTTTTATATTTTGGCATTAAAGGCCGAGTAAAATGCAATAATAATGTAATAATTATACCGAAAATATTATGTCAGTCGAGATACCAAACCTATTTCTCCTAAATTTACGTAATCAAATAAAATCAGCCCACATCCGCCCACCCACTGCTGGGTAAAGGCCTCTTCATTTTCACGCCACTTTGCCCGGTCCTGTGCTAGTCTCATCCACAGTTTACCAGCCGACTGCAAGATGTCATCCGACCAACGGCAGTCTGCCCACCGTTCTTCGACCCAATCTTGGCCGCCACACCGTATTTACGTACAATGACTAATTTTACTGTCTTACCTTTCCAATACTGCGCAATGTAAGGACACAATTGATTGCCTATTGAATTAACATTGTAATGATAATGAACAATAAATTGCGCAAAGTCTAGTTTTACCTAAATCAAAATCTCACTCGAGATAAATTGGAATTGAAACCAACAAATGATTTAGTAGTAACGGTTGTCTGGCCAGTAATAAATTCAATCTGTACGTTACATTGGGCAGATATAATTAGTAATATGTGCATTAAAACCTCCTGCACATATCAAAAACATACTGGCTGAATGAACATTCCGCTTTCTCCCGCACGGCGGCGCCACCAGTCAGTTGCGCAAATTGGACAGCTCGAAATGAATGCCGGCCGGCGCGCGCTCTTTTAAATTATTCATAAAAACTCTGAAAGTGCTGTGATTGTGTCTTAAATGTGTCCCAAGGACTGAGGAAAAGAGCCAGAACAAACTGTAAGTGAAACCTATATCTTGCCCAATTCGGTTTTGCTAATTATTTTCAATATTCAAATGTCGTAGTTCAAACATTTTGGTCAATCGAACCGCATCCTCAGTTTGCAAACTAAATACACATTCATACACATAAAACACACATTTCACGCAGTTTTAAGGTAACAGGCTTATTTCTAATCTAAGTTATTTACCTAGAATAATACGTATAAAATAAACGTTTTCAATTTTCGTTCTTTGCAACGCGTCGCGCGCGTCTTTTGTTTTTTAATTCGAAATGGACGAAAAAGAATTCGATGTCGAACAACTTATCAACAAAAAAGAACTGCTTTTTATACGATGTCAAACGTTATTTGAACTATCCAAATCAACTCCACCAGAGCGTTTAACCGAATTTAATTTGCGACTTAAAGAACTTCATTCGACTCGGGAATGTTTCGAACAATGCATATTCGAGTTAAATTCTTATAATAAGAAACAAAACCCGAAATTTAAACCAAATTATCAAGAAATTCAAACCTTTGACGACATGTATTTCCGTATTCTGAGTGTAGCGGAGGCTAATAGCGACACTTGGCAATCGTGTGACGGCAGCGGTAGCGGACCTTCGTCGCGCTCCGCGGGCCGCGGCCCGGGCGCTGCCGGGCCAGACTCGCGGTCGGCTAAGCCGCGGCTGCCTAAACTAGAATTGTTCCATTTCGATAGCAAATTAGAAAACTGGCAAACATTCTATGACACGTTTACGAGTTTAATTCATAACAACAATGATATTACGAACATTGAGAAGTTTTATTACCTGCTCTCCGCAGTCAGCGGTTCGGCATTGACTGTGGTCAAAGGGATGCCAGTGACGGCCGATAATTATCCGATAGTATGGGCTTTGCTAGTCAAAAAATTTGAGAACACTCGTGCCTTAGCTACGAGCTATTTAGATCGGCTGTTTCAATTTAAGCCTTTGTCAACTGAGTCGGCTACTGGTCTAAACACATTTTTACAAACGTATCAAGAGTGTGTTAAAGCATTGAAACTTTTGAAAATCAGTAACCTATCGAGTTTCATACTGTTTTATATGGGATTGCGAAATTTAGACCCCGTCACTAGGCGCGAATTCGAACAATCTGTAGATCAAACCGATATACCTACTTACGAACAGCTGATTAATTTCGTGGAGAAACAGGCGCGTGTTTTGGAAATGTCTGAGGTTAAAATTAGTACATCAAAAATTCAGTTTACGCCTAAGAGTGTTCCTAACACCTCTGCAAAGCCGAATTTTGTTCGAACAAATAATAATAATACTGCTAATTACAGTAGTGCACCGAAGCAGTTCCAAAAGCCGTGCTTGTCAGCTGTGAGTAAGAATAATAGCGAACGATCAAATAGATGTCTATTTTGCGACAAACCGCATTCAACTTATCGATGTTTCGAGTTTTTTGATTTAACACCGGTGCAGCGTCTTGACAAAGTGAAACAGCTTCAATTATGCGAAAATTGCTTTCGTCAGCATTCGTTGTCCGAGTGTACGTCAAAAGTGCGTTGTGTGCTGTGTAAACAACCGCACCATCACAGTATTCACTTAGATACAGTTCCAACTGTTCAAAATTCATCAATTAATCAAAACGGTTCAAATAGTCAAAACATTTCAAGTATTCAAAACGTTTCAAATGGTCAAAATCAAAGTCAAAGGTCAATGCCAAACGTCGGCTTGACTTGTTCGTCAAATTCAACCGTGCTGTTAGGCACTGCCATGGTGCACGTCGCAGATCGATGGGGAACTTACCACGCCGTACGTGCAGTCATTGACAGCGGTGCCATGTCCGGTTATATGACAAAAGAGTGTGCCCAGCGCCTGGGTTTGTCTCGACGCAAGTGTCAGTTTGAACCCATGGGTCTGGGAGGTGCGCCAGTGCAAGATTTCGGTCTGGTTACATGTTCAATTAAACCACGAAACTCATTTGGTCCGGTGCTTAGCACTGATACTGTTGTCGTAAGTAATATAACTAGCAACTTACCTACAGTAACCTTATCAAACAAAGTTATCAATAATTTCAAAAATCTAGAGTTAGCTGACCCGAACTACTTTTCGGCGGCTCCAGTTGACTTGTTGATCGCAGGTGACTTATTTCCCTACATTTATGACGGTCAAAATATACTACCACGTGACCCGGGTTTGCCCGTCGCGATGCATTCCATATTCGGATATGTCATTACTGGTCAGACAGTACTGAGTGACGATTGTGAGTCAAATACAGCCTCGCTCAACTTGTTCTCTGCTAATAAAACTAGTAGTATCGATAAAATCATGAACTCTTTCTGGGAGACTGAAAACGTGCCGTATGACGTCACTAAAAAACCAGAAGATTTGTATGTCGAACAATTGTTCCAAAACGAACACAGTCGCGATACTACGGGACGTTATACAGTGAAGTACCCGTTCAAACCCAGTTTTGATCTCGGCGATTCGACTCCACAAGCGTTACGTCGTTTCAACAATTTAGAAACAAAGCTGAATCGTCTTCCGGAACTTAAGGAAGAATATAATAAATTCATGTCCGAATATGAAAGCCTTGGTCACATGACTTGCGTAGGTGATTTTGGTACTGTGGATTCTAAGTACATAATTCCTCACTTTTGTATTCTCCGACCGTCAAGTACCACGACAAAACTCCGAGTAGTTTTTGACGCCTCATGCAAAACGACAAATAATAATTCTTTAAATTCAGTCGTTTACGCCGGTCCTAAGCTTCAAGCAGATATTAATGAGATTTTAATAAATTTTCGTATACATGAAATTTGCTTGTCAAGTGACATTTGTAAAATGTTTCGAATGACCTTGATCGAAAAATCTCAACGCAATTACCAACACATCTTGTGGAGGTTTCAACCTGATCAACCTTTAAAGGTGTATGAGTTAAACACGATCACATACGGCGTTGCTAGCAGTCCGTACCTAGCGATCCGAGTCCTGCATCAACTGGCTGACGACGACTGCGAGAAGTATCCTTTAGCGAGCAAGGTTCTAAAAAAGGGTTTCTTCGTCGATGACCTTCTGTGGTCAGTGAGCAGCTATGATGAAGCAGCTAGGCTACAGGATGAACTGTTAGAGTTGCTGAGTGGAGGAGGATTTCTGCTTCGTAAGTGGGCCAGCAACTGTCCCCAGGTACTGGCTCGGGTTCCAGCTGATCACCGCGAAACGCCCATTGCATTCGAGGATGACAAGGACCTATCCATAAAAGTTTTAGGTCTGCAGTGGCGACCCGCCGAAGATGTGTTTTCCTTCGTATTCCATCCACTTCCAGCTTCACAGGCGATCACCAAGCGTAGTGTTTTGTCACAGATTGGTCGTCAGTATGATCCCTTAGGTTTCGTGGCTCCTTGCATATTCTACGCGAAATGCTTCATGCAGAAACTCTGGCTCCAACAGCTGGGTTGGGATGAGCGGCTGCCTCCGGAACTGGAAAAGGAGTGGCTCACCTACATGTCAGAGCTCCCGCTGTTGTCGAATTTTAGCCACGAGCGCCAGGTTACTGTCAAACAGCACAGCTACTACCAGATACTAGGATTCTGCGATGCTTCAGTTCAAGGAATAGCTGCGGTCATCTATTTGCGTAGTTTTAACAATCAAGGTAATTCGAAGGTCAGTCTAGTCATTGCAAAATCCAAGGTTGCACCCTTGAAGACAGTGACCATTCCACGTCTCGAGCTAATGGCTGCGCATTTGTTAGTCAAGTTAGTCAAATATACGAAGTCAATATTGTCTGAACGAATTCCTGTTCATGAAATACTCTTGTTTACCGATTCCTCTGTGGTGCTGAGTTGGTTGAATACACCCAGTTATAATCTCAAAACCTTTGTGGCTTCGCGTGTTTCCAAAATTTTGGAGACCGTGCAAAGCGATTGTTGGTTTCACGTGAGCGGCGCGTCCAACCCCGCTGACGTGTGCTCGCGCGGAGCGCTACCTTCCGTGCTGTTATCGACAGCGGAGTGGCTCGGAGGACCGAACTGGCTAGACGCACCAAGAGAGAATTGGCCAGTAAAATCAATAGATCAATTTAAATCGGCAAATGTGCCAGAACTCAAAATTCCATGCGCGACTTTGGCTCAAACTAGCGTGCAAGACACAACACGTGATTCAAACCTTGTTTATGATTTAACCGAAAAATATTCGAGTTTTAGCAAGCTTCAAAAGGTCTTAGCGCGTTGTTTTCAGTTTATTAACAATTGTAGATCGACGAAGTCTAATAGGAACACAGGTCCTTCGTCTCTATCAGATTTAAAGAACGCACACGATGTGCTCATTAAATCCGTTCAGCGAGAGCATTTTGCAGCTGATATCCAAGCAATTTCCAATGGTTACAGCTGTAGTTCTTCACTTAAAAGGTTAGCACCTTATGTCGACCCCCTCGGTTTTCTCAGGGTGGGGGGTAGGTTGTCTTTCGCCGAACTACCGTATCAAAAGAAGTATCCATTATTGCTTCCTAAAAAGTGCAACTTTACAAAAATTCTTATCGACTATTTCCATAAAATTTATTTACATATCGGTCCGCGTACATTGCAATTAAACGATTATTTGCACACGCTGCAGCAGCGACAAAAATGGCATAGGAATTGTCGTAATATTCAAGTTGATGAACTCGTTCTTATGCATGCTGACGCTCCTCCGCTTCAATGGCCTCTCGGTCGTGTGACGGAACTTTATCCAGGAGCTGATGGAGTTGTACGGGTGGTAAAAGTAAAAATCCAGAATGGCGAATACACGCGACCCGTTGTAAAGCTTAGTCCACTTCCAATGGAATTGGATTCAGCATAATTTTTATTTTCCTTTGTTTCTTTGCATGAATTTGACGCAAGAAGGTGTCAAATTTATGACAATTTTAGGTTCGAAATAAGTCATTTATTTTACTCAATTTACAGCTACACGTGTTTAGTTCACTAAGTCAACAAATACTTACACTATACAGTCCACTTACCTTATTCAATACCATCCCTGGTTTTGTTTGTAAACTGGGGAATCTGGGGTAGATTCCCGGTGGGGGGTTTATGTACGTTACATTGGGCAGATATAATTAGTAATATGTGCATTAAAACCTCCTGCACATATCAAAAACATACTGGCTGAATGAACATTCCGCTTTCTCCCGCACGGCGGCGCCACCAGTCAGTTGCGCAAATTGGACAGCTCGAAATGAATGCCGGCCGGCGCGCGCTCTTTTAAATTATTCATAAAAACTCTGAAAGTGCTGTGATTGTGTCTTAAATGTGTCCCAAGGACTGAGGAAAAGAGCCAGAACAAACTGTAAGTGAAACCTATATCTTGCCCAATTCGGTTTTGCTAATTATTTTCAATATTCAAATGTCGTAGTTCAAACACAATCGAACGAACCGGACCCTTGCGTGTTTAAAAAAAAAACTCTATCCGGTTCCGCACGCGAATATAGCGCAAACTTAAATGACCCAGTGGGCAAAAATGGAACTAACGAGATGACATACTAAGTTCTCATCTACTGTTAGGCAGTGGCGACATCAGCAATTGTTAACTTAAGTTTGTAATTTTGTTTCGGGATCGAGTCGCATTCGAAATTTAATTGTCATGTTCGATTTTTGTCTCTGGTACGGAATGCGTGAGGAATGGCGGTTTAAATCAAGTAACGTTTCATTTTGCGAATTGGCTCGTTATTTTAACGGGTAATTATTTGTCACTTTATCTTTCCAAGCTGCAACGAAATGGTGATTTGTATGCAGGTCACGACAATGCAGTTTTATGCTGTTTTGCCTTTTGCATCTTTAATGGTATTATTAAACATGTGATTAAGATAGCTCGCAGCCAGGGTTTTTTATATTTTTTTATTCAAAATCTGTTTGTGTTGCGTCAAGGTAAAGTCAAGCAAGTAAGCTGTAATTTCACCGGCTGTCTTACTCTCCGCGCCGAAACACAACAGTGCAAGCACTGCTGCTTCACGGCAGGATTAACGAGCAAGATGGTGGTAGCAATCCGGGCGGACCTTGCAGAATGTCCTACCTACTACCTTTATACCAAACTAGTTTCTAGGACAGTTATAATTGTCTTCTCCGGAAAGTGTGGAAACACCTTTTTAACGACTTTATCTTTTGATTGCGTTGTAACTTGTAAGTATTAGAAGTTTTATTTTTTCCCTTCTTCAAGCGGCAGAAAACCCGCGCTGCTCTAAGGGTAGCACACTTAAGTTAACCCGAAGTTTTTGACTTTATAGAAAAAAAGAAAGAACATAGACAAAATCGCGGTTAAAAGTTAGTCATTTAAGACTAGCTTTATTTATAAAGGAGCGTAAAGTCTTATTCATGTTTTTCGCAATCCACGCACGTCTTGTCCAAGATAAAAAAAAGAAAATAAGCAAATGACACGGACCGTGGCGAGCGTGAAATTTCACAAGTATGCAAAACAATTTAATTTAGTTAATTTATGTTGTGTTTTTATTTTTATTTATGAATTGTTATGTGAAATTTTTGTTCTAATGAATAAAACGTTGAAACAGGCATTGAAGGTATATGCTAGTGATGGCAAACTATCGACATTTGTACACTTTTTACCTTATGTTTAAACGTAGAACGCACATGTTACTTAAACCACGGTGGCTTGGGAAATAGCAGTTTTACAATGATTGACAGCCCTTTTAAAGGCTGCCGGAAAAATCTTAACAGCGCGATTCAGCTTTTCTTTGAGACGAGATAGTGATCACATCTATCGATACAAAACAAAACTAAAATCACGGCTTAACACCTTAAAAATGTGATTTATAATTGATATACGCACAGTTGAGGTCAGGGACCACTTGTCTCTTTATTATCCTTTATTTTATGCCTAAATAAGTGAAAATTGTATAGTAGTTGACTAGTGGTTTGACCTATGGCACAATACTTGTTTTGTGCCTATGGCATCTCAGATCGAGGATCGTGGGTGCAACCCCGGGCTTACACCTCTAAATTTTTTATTTTGTTTATATGAAAGAAAGAAAGAAAGAAAATATTTAATTGCCAACAGTACAAACAATACCAGACAACAATATACACAATACCTACAAGATAAAATAGTACAATACAGCACAGAAGTAAGTAATTTTAAATGTGTGTATATAGGGACATTTTAAATTTACCACGAGCTCTGTACTAAAGGAAACCATGCACTACACCTAAAAAGCAATTCAATGGTTTGTGTGAAGTTCCCAATTCAGACAGAGATGTATATAAACTACAAACCACACCGTCTCACTCTGGACACAGTTTATACTGCAGTACCGCGAGACCCCCTTAGAAGCCGTGTAGAGTGCACATCTGTGTGAGTGTGTTCGTTTCGATCGTAACTTCGTAGCTTCCATAATGCTTTAGCTTATATATATTGTACTGTGCTCTGGAGCTGGAGATTTTTTTTTAAATGGTGCGCATTTTTTTATGATCAGTAAATTCTTCAGCAAGAAAATCGGTTAACTTTTTAAAAATATTTTGGTGGGCATTATATTTACTTCTTTGTCGATAACTTTTATCGATAGTCGTTTATCGAGTACCAGTTCCAACACTAACAAAGTCTTGGTCCTGACAATTCAAATTATAAATGTCATACTGAAGGTTTGGGTGCTAAGATCCAGATAATGCAAAACATGATTTTCATTTAAGATTTAAGATAAAACACGCTTTTGAATTCGATATGCCAATATGATCAATGCAATCAATTGGGACGTGGTTTTTGATGTTATTCGGTTATATCGGAGGATGGATCATCATCATCATGTCAACCGAAAGACGTCCATTGCTGGACATAGGCCTCCCCAATGGGAGGATTGATACTAAAAAATATAAACCCTGGTCTAAAGTCGAGTTTATTAATTTTATCATCCATACTAATATTATACTTAAATGCGAAAGTGAGTTTCTATGTTTGTATGTTTGTCCGTCTTTCACGCCGTAACGGAGCGACGGATCGACGTGATTTTTGGCATAGAGGTTTATGGGCCCGAGAGTGACATAGGCTACTTTTATTCCGGAAAAATGCACAGTTCCCGAGGGAACAGCGCGCGATAACCGAATACCACGCGGGCGGAGCCGCGATCAAAAGCTAGTTGTCATATAAACGCAAATGCTGTATGAAGTCCCAATTATTTTCAACTATTATTTCAATCCGATTTTTTGTTATTAAATTGGCTATGATAGTAAAAATGTAGTGAAAATAGTAAATATGAAGGCAACAAATCTAAAAAAATACGACAGACAGCATTTAAAACCTCCATCTTTTTCTGAAGTCGTTAAAAAGGGTCCCGTTGGCAACGTTAACTTGCAGAACCCTTGAAAAAGTATCTCCCACGCTAAATAACCCGGTATAAGTAAACTCGTCGGTTAAATTTATAACCTGCGCCTGAGGCAGACTGTTGAGATGAGATAAAAGAGTTGCAGTCCTGCAGTACATAGCGGAGTAGACAACTCTTTGTTATAAAAACCGGCCAAGAGCGTGTCGGACACGCCCGAGATAAGGTTCCGTAGCTATTCCGAAAAAAATAAGTCATATTTTTCGAAGGATTTCGTATTTTGTACGGAATATTCCAAAGTTAGGTATATTTTATACCTTAGGCCGCTATTTACTGTTAAACTACTAATAATTCTCAAGAAATCTTAACTTAAAATATTCAACTTTAAAGTGCAAATTTTCTTTAAAATCGAGCGTGTACCACCAACCCCCCTAAAATCTAAACTGGTTGTTGGAAAAATTTAAAAAAATTCAAGATGGTAGTAAGTATATCAAACTTACAAGGAAAACTATAATGGTTTAAGTTTGCTTGAGAATTATTAGTAGTTTATGAGTAAATAGCAGCCTAAGGTATAAAATATACCTAAGCTTGGAATATTCCGTACAAAATACGAAATCCTTAGAAAAATATTGCTTAATTTTTTTCCTAATGGCTACGGAATCCTATTTCGGGCGTGTCCGCAACGCTCTTGGCCGGTTTTTAGAAATAAGCTTATGCTTTTACGTAGATGATTCTGTCATACCAAGACTCTTTTTGCTAGTTCACCTGCTATCGTTAGAGCTGTGAAACATAGCTCTTTGTGTGCTTTAAGCTTGGGTATTCCAAGACTTCTGACAACCATTACTTCTAGTTTTTAGTACTTGGTACACTTAAGTTTAGTTTAAAGCTCTGAGAATGCACTTGGTTCTGGACATCGGGTTATAAAATGTACTAATTTGTAGAGCATTGTATTTCTAGAAAACTAAATGAAATTAAGTTATTCGAGCATGCCTATTTTTGACAGATATTAAGCATCTTACGATTACGTTGACATTACTCATAAAATCTCGCCGTCGTTCTTTGATTGGCTAAAAAACACATTATTGGAACAAGCAGATGTTTTCCTTTTCTTTTCAGATACCTAATTGTCATTTTGTACGCACCACCCATAATTCTTTTGAATAATTATCATAGATAACATTATGACCCATAAATTTAGCTTTCTTATTAAGTATGGAGCAAGCACTAAAAGAATAATCTCTAGATTAAAACCAGCCCCTGCAAAATTATTAATTTCATTTTATAATTAGTGCATCTTTACTCTTATAGGGTCATAAATCGCCAAACCATTCATAAATATTTGTTTGTGTATACAGGCTGCCTCGGGCAATCTCTCCCTCCATGTTTCGGCCATTTCAATTATTTTATTTACAGCAATGCAGAACAAGATGTTGTTAGTAAAATGCGGTGTACCCCTGGGCGGTATTCTAGGCCCACTGCTGTTTCTGTAGTATAAAATAGGGTTGCCGTCGTTGTACTGCTGACAGCTTTGTAAAGGGTCTTTTGATCTGTTAAAAATGTTTTTGGACAACTACTTTATATTGTAAATAGGGATTTTTGTAATTTTGGACATTTTAATAGGTTTGATTAAACCGAGATTGGTTAAGGTTTATTTTGTGGTCAAGAGACCTGTATAAAATATGATGCAATTGTGATATGTATGCCTGTAAATAACATATGACAAAATAATTGAGTATGACGCCATCACTTTTTATTTTTGAGACAAAATTTTCAGCTAGTTAGCCTTCGAAAATTGTCTCACATCTGCGACACACCATCCGTTCTATGTTTACGGCATTCATTCTTCAATTTAACATTTGATAACACCCTAATTAAATGATGCTTCTGGTGCGATCGTATTCAGACTGTAATTTTGAGAACAGACTGAGATTTTAATTAAGAAATCTTATTATAGTGTTCAAGAATTCTTAAATGAAAATTAACTGTTTTCTTTTCTGACATTTCCATTTTTATTTCATTATTATTATTGTTTTTACTGCCAGGACTATATTATTATTGTAATTAATGTTATAATTATTCATAAAATTACACATGCACTATGATTGCAGGACCATCGCTGTACCCTTACGGGGTTTACGTTTGACTCTATATTGACCTAATCTTAAGAACTATGTTATATCTGTATTATAACTTGAAATAAAGTATCTTAAGTTAGTGCTTACCCTGCAAATCATGTAAAGCATGCAAGCAGTTCCACAAGGTTGTCTGTAACCATATCATCCACAGAGCGATCACTCTGTACAGCCGCGGGCGAGGGCCAAATTATCAGTTACGCCAGTCTGTTTATTTTCGCTGTGGTTTTGAAACACGTTTGTTTCTTTTTATCTTTTCATATTTACCATTTAAGCAAATTTGAACTAGAACGTTATTGATTTTGGAATGTTATTAGTGATAAAGTCTATTTGTGGTAAAGCCTTTTCGTGATATAGTCTATTCGTGATAAAGTTTTCGTGTTAAAGTCTTTAGTGGTAAAGTTTACGGGAAAAAGTCTTTAGGGGTAAAGTCAGTGATAAAGTTTTTCGTGATAAAGTTTTTGCGATAAAGTCGTTCGTGAAAGTTTTTCGTGAAATCGAACTCAAACTCAAACTCACAATATTTATTGACAACGAAAACACACTATATCACAGCAAAAACAGTAATAAATAGGAGAAGAAAGAACAATTAGAGACGTTGTGCTGTAGTGTGATGCCAAAAGGACTCGGCTCAGCATGTGCCGTAGCCCTGTAACCAGAGCTGCAGTTAATATTAGCGTCAAAAAAAGGTTGCGCATCATCAACCACAAAACGCCCACTGTTGGGTATAGGCTTCCCCCTTAGACCTCCAGTTGCTTCGGTTGAAAGCGGCCTGCAATCACGGCCTTAACCACGTCATCCGCCCATCTCGTTGTCTGCGTACACATACATACATACATAAAATCATGCCTCTTTCCCAACGAGGTAGGCAGATCCTTCCACTTGCTACGATTCTGGCATACAACTCTCGCTTCCTCTACATTCATTAATCTTTTAATGCATTTTGTTGTCTGGTTACTGTCTGGTTTTTGTTTCAGGGTTTTGCTAACATTAAAGGAAGCCTCGGCGCGTGTGTCCGACCCCTACTTGGCCAGTTTTTTCAAATGCGAGAGAATTTTTCAAAATAAATAAGGAAAAATATGAAATTATTTTAATTGTGCCTCCGGGATATTAGTACGATGCTTCAGTTCTTAAAAAACTTCAAAGTGAAATATGAAATTAGCTTTGTGCTTAAAAGCTTTTCAGAACAATTTTGATGAGATATTATGTCGAGAAGTCGGAGTGAAGAATTATACGTCGTTTATTGTTATACCTTTCGTTTTGCTGCCTTGAAGTTCTGGAATGACTCCCCCCCCCTCAATAGAAAACACTTGGGAGGTCATACAACCTGCACATTAAGATATTTTTGACGGAGAAAAATAAATTTCAATGATTTATTGAATCAGGCGTTATTTTGCGGAGGACCATATCAATGATAAAAGAATTTCTTTACTCACCCGCGACCTTACGATAGCCAAGCTTATGCAAACCTTTCCTCCACCTCCACACTGTAAGAACACACACAAATCACACCTACCCATCTAGCACGACCACCACAACATACTGACCCGTTTTGAACTCAACCAGAGCTCATCTTTAGAGCAACACAACTGTACACAATACCAGATAACGTTTGTTATAATACCAGATGTTAGGGTCTAACATCTGGTAGTATGGCGTACGGTTGTATTGCTCTGAAGATGAGCTCTGGTGTAGTGAGCAGAGAAATCCGTTTAGTTCATTTTAATTTCAATGTACAGTCACCTATCTCATTAGCTACCCACCCAGACACGCACACACATACATCCACGGACTGTATTTTATCATCATCATCATTATCATCAGCCGGAAAACGTCCACTGTTGAGCAAATGCCTCCCACTCCCTTGGAACAACTCGCCACTGGTTGCCCGAAATTTCACAATGTCATCAGTCCTCCTAGTGGGAGGCCTGCCAAAGCTTCATCTTCCGGTTCGTGGTCGCTACTCGAGGACTTTTCTCCCCTAACGGTATTTTGTTCTTCAAACAATGTCGTCCGCCGATTACCACTTTAACTTCCATAATAATATGATAAAATTGTTTTAGTTGTCGTGTTCATTGAACTTCACCACTTCACTTTTAACTCATCTAAATGGTTCCAACGGAAGACCAGCGTCGGCCGCAAAGTTGACATCATGCTGAGGTGGGACCATTTCGTGACCAAATTTGTCTTGATTTCCTTTTTTCTTTTTCTTTGTTTTGTAAAATGTCACGAACAAATGTTTTTCTTTCTTTCTTTCATATTGTTCGAGTTATGTCAGCGACTTTTTCTTCAGTGAAATGCCACGCTTGGCCAGTTATTTCACTCTTCGCCGTACTTAAACCAAGTGAATCCATCCTATCCTTTATTCCCCTCGCTTGTGCTTGTTTCCTTGGTTCGCTTGCCTCGAGGCGCGCGTGTCGATGGGAATCGCTCCATAGTTCACGATTATCTACTATTCCACTTGTTTATGGTAGAAATGGTAGGAATGGTAGTTATACCTAGTTTGCCATAGAGCCATAACATGAATAAAAATTATACCGGACCGGTGAATACCAAGTAACCCTGCTTATTCACGAATATTACAATACACGTGACACCAATTGACCTTAGTCACAAAGTAAAGTAAATCTTGTGTTATAAGTACTTACTAGGCAAAGGCATATTATTAAACATGGTTCGAGAACAAACATTCGCATTTTGAATCCAAAACTGGCCACGCGTTTGACAAGAACTGAATGCCTGATATCACGAAACTCAGTCCGCGCGGTGACAAGCGACTTCCGTCCTTTCTCGCGAGCAGTGCCCTTAGTGTAAGTTTTCGGTTACAAAATAAGTCTCGATTGCGTTCGCGTTAAAATCTCAATTTGTATAGAATTACGAACATCGCAAACGTTCCGCTAGAGGCGCTGTTAGTGTTTCCGTACATATTGAGATTTTAACGCGAACGCGATCGAGACATATTTGTAGCCGAAAACTTACACTAAGGGCACGCACTTAATACGTTACGATACCTAATCAGGAAAATGACGTATGACAATTATAGACAACTGCGAATTATACGAAACGGTGATAATATTTATCAAAAATCGGTAGTCATTGCACTTCATTGGTCCTGAAATTGATGAATTTGGTTTATTTACGTTTACCTGTACGTTTAATATGTGTTTTAATTTGTTTCAGGTAATATTTTTCTGCTACATAACGAAATGCTGATTACGTACAGCTAAGGTATTATTAGTTTGTTTGTAGAACTACTATCAAAAACATTAGAGGTATGTAGACGGTCAGAAAGTATTTGATTGACGAATTAATATATTTTTAATTGTTTTTTATATTGCACTTAATAAATGAAATATTTGTACTCCATGTTATGGTAAAATAAGGAAATGAACTGCTGACTGAAATGTACTCGTAACACCTATATTTACCCCCTTGTTTATTCGTTTGCTAGCTTTTGCCCGCGGCTCCGCCCGCGTGGTATTCGATTATCCCGCGTTGTTCCCTCGGGAAATGTGCATTTTTTCGGGATAAAAAGTAGCCTATGTCACTCTCGGGCCCATAAACTATCTCTATGCCAAAAATCACGTCGATCCGTCGCTCCGTTACTGAGTGAAAGACGGACAAACACACTTTCGCATTTATAATAATAGTATGGATGGATTTAGACTGATTGCGGGTCGGACTCGCGTACCGAAGATTCCGTCCACATTTGTAAATCTGAAATTTCTTAAAATTTTGAAATAGGTACCAATTCGAGTGCCATACTCACAATAACGGTACACGCGAGCGGACCCGCGGTTAACAGCTAGTTAATAAAAGCCCAGAAAAGGCGATTGTTCAAACTCCGTAAGACGGACAAAGACCAACTAATAGGCCACAAACTATTCGAAACTTTACAGTTTTAAACAATTCCCGCTGCATAAAATCAATTTGACAACTTATGTTAAAACAATGTTGCCAACTCAACTACTGCTTAGCAACTGTATTATACAGCTAATGGCGGCTGTGAGGCAAGATGGAGTAACGAGGTTGCTGGTAGCTTGGAGTTTTCTTGCAGCTAGTGATGCGAACGATCCAGGAAAAATGCTGTTTGTAGAATTATACACGTGAAAATCTAAAAACTTAGAAATGCGAGCACGGGCTCGGAATCGCGAAGTCGTGAACCTCTTTGTATCACCATGGATGCACTAGACTGCCACAGCTTTTTAAGAATGTCCCATTAAGTATTGAGAATGAAACTACCCATCCGTCCTGGATCTTATTTTCGTTCCAACACAATACATATAAGCTAAAGCAGCATGGAAGCTACGAAGCTATGATCGAAACGAACACACTCACACAGACTCACTCTAAGGGGGTCTCGCGGTACTATTTGTTCGTAGCTTCCATACTGCTTTAGCTTATATATATTCTGTGACACTACACACAATACCAGATGATTTTTTGCAGATATAACCTCGATGGCCACATTTATTTATCATCGGGATTCCTCGAAATGTCATCAATACTCGCCTTTAGCTATTTTATTCACCTGGCAATTCTTGACAGTAATGAACAATTGAACAAGCACTTAATTACCTTCAGGTTATTTTAGGTTATTTATTATAATATTTATTGTCTCGGAAAAGCCTCTGCTGATTGAGAAAAACGCGGAAATAATTTTTAAACTTACAATATTGTTTAATGACGTACAACACAAGTGTTTAACGAAACTGCATTTTTAACACAGCAGATTGCTATTTGAAGTAAGGAATCTTCAATGCGGATTGATATTATTTGCAAAGATCCCTGTCTATGATAAAATCTTTAACTTTGTAATTCGCAATAAATATATTTTTTTTCTTGACAATAGATTTGAATTTTGGATCTCTTTGATCGGTATTATAATTTGGAATTTTGCTATAAATAGTGATGTAGATAGAGTGATAGATGCGTTATAAATTAGGTATAGTGATGACTCCCGGGTGTGTTGTAAATACCTAATATCAGTGAAAGTTTAATACATTATGTATTCAAGAAATACCGATATCCAATATTACCAATGTCCTCGACACATCACTAAGGGTTCCAAGTTTAACTAACTCCAGTTTGTTTGCAATTTAAAAACGTTCGGATGTTCGAAGTTCAAAATTGGAATTAGGAAGAAAATGGAGTTACTGGCTTGAGACTCCCGCTAGTGATGTATTTTATGGGGTCTTTATCGACTGGTAGAAAATTGTTAGTCATAATGTATTATTTATTGCCATAATGTAATGTTTGACATAATTCTCTTTTCTCTGAAACTATTTATTTTTCATTTATAAGACAAACCTAACCTAATGATACGACATGAGAGTTTATTATTCGTTGCCTAGTACCCATGTTTGGGACTAGGTCAATTGGTGTCAATGGTCCCGTGATATTTATTTATTTGCAATACCTACTCTGAGTTTTCGAGAATGAATATTATTTGCCCCATTTGCTTGTTTTCGTAGATATTTTTGATTTTATGTATCCACAAGCGATTAAATAAATAAGTTGCTGTACCTGATGGCTTTTAACGCAATTTTCTCCCATAACAAATACACATTTAGCCGATATTACGCTAATTTAAATAACAAACACGTTCGTATGGAGCATTGATTGCGAAATATTGTTCAGAGGTATAATTACTAGCCGCCGGCGGCGTCCTGACTGCCTTGTGTCGGGGTTAGGGTTGCCATGCGTCAGGAGTTCTCCTGACATGTCTGGGTCTTTGACCCTTTGCCAAACTCATATTAAATGATATTGTAACGGATAACTCACGTCTTAAATCAATACTCAATATTTTATTGCTTTTCCGCAATGTATGGTTACAGATGGTACAACGAAATTATGTGATCATCATGGAACCTGTTGAGCACAGCAATATTAATACAAGAGGGCGACTTTTATATAGTTAATAAATATTTATATATTTTTTTAGTTTTTTGATATTTTGTTTTTTTTTCTCTATGAATTTTTCATTTACGTTTTAATTTAATTTTTAATTTATTAATTGTACACTTTTTATTTTAATTGAATAAAAAACTTCATAAAAATGTTAAATATGAATAAAAAAATATTAATAAATTTTATCTTATAGCTAAATATTACAATCACATTAAACTGAGTTCTGAGTTTATCTCGACATGTTTCGGGCTATTTCGTAGCCCTTCTTCTAAGGAGTATGCGACTCGGCGGCTGCCGCAACACGCGCATGACGCGCCACCACTCTGCTCGCGCGACTGCTTTGCTTTGACTTTGCCAAACTCTCCAAGTTTCAGGGATTTTAGAAAATTACCTCATCAACAGACATTTATTTATTTACTAGATTTTGCCCGCGGCTTCGTCCGCGTGAAATTCGGTTACCGTACGCTGTTCCCTCGGGAACTGTGCCTTTTTCAGCATAAAAAGTAGCCTATATCATGTCACTGTTTGGCCCATAACAAATCTCTATACCTAGCAAAAATCACGTCAATCCGTCGCTCCGTTTCGACATTAAGGACGAACAAACATACAAACACACACACTTTAACATTTATAATAATTAGTATGGATTTCATTTTTCCATAGGACAATTTTGGCAACCCTACTTGTGCGTTGGCGCTGAAGCGTTTGCAAAGGACATGTTTGAACTTGCCTAAATGAATTTGTTTGTTTGCATGTATGCTATCGTTTGTTATTGATGGTTGTTTGTATTTTAAGTAGGCGCGTACTCTACTATCTTGTATTCGCGACTTTTGTCGCGCGGAAATATTCTATGTTCTCCGTTGAAAAGTACGCACTGTACCAATGAAATAATTCGGAATATTTTTTTTTAATGGGTATTTGGGCAGATTATTGAAAGAGATTGTCCTGAGTATAGCTTTTTCGAGGCCCTCTCCGCACTGCGAATTTTCGCAGCGCGGTTTTTTTCTCTCAATTCTGTAACGCATTGAATCTTATACGAGTATCCACACTGGCGATAAAAAAATCGCACGGAAAAAATCTGTGATCTGATGCAAATTTAATGCCAACATGGATTTAATAATTAACTCGCTTTTACCCGCGGCTCCGCCCGCGTGGTATTTGGTTATGGCGCGCTGTTCCCTCGGGAACTGTGCATTTTTCCGGGATAAAAAGTAGCCTATGTCACTCTCGGCCCCATAAACTATTTTTATACCAAAAATCACGTCGATCCATCGCTCCGTTACGGCGTGAAAGACGGACAAACACACAAACATAAAAACACACTTTCGCATTTATAAAATTCGAGAGTAAATGGCGCGGTGAAAATTCGCAGTGCGGTTCTAGCAAAATCTTGGGATTATGTATTCGACTGTCTGATTTCCATGCGATCAAAGCTAGTAATTTATACATGTAATATCTCCCGGCGTTGCTCCCTTAGGTACATTCGTCACCGTGCAATCTAAAATCACAAGCCTGCGCTTGCGCATACTAAAAAAAAAGGTTATAACCAGAAGTAAATTCCAATTTAAACCTTAACATCGTTTGATAAGGATCAAAATGAAGAATCATTGATATTTCAGTTATTCCTTTTCTATTTTGAACGCAGCATTTATCAATCCTACGCTAGAGTATTAAGTTGCATTTAATTTATTTTTATTTTGTGATTAATTACGTTTAAGAGGTTTTGCACGGTTGGAAATTATTTAGTATTAAATTGTAAGCTTGACAGATTTACTAACTTAGTAAGTTCGTTTATTTATTTACCTAATTTAATGGTGGGTTCCTATTTCATGTTTTAAGATGTTTAGGATCTTAACTAAAGGACTACATCCAGTAAATTTTATTTTTGTTATTTTTCTATGCATAACTTTTTAATTTTTTTTTTAGCTTGAAAGCCATGAATAGTTAAGAGTATTTTAATTAAGTAAGTACCTTTATATTTTGTTTTGGAAAAGTTGTTTTCTGCCACGTAGAAACTTTTATTTTATTTAATGAAAAAAAATAATGAAAAAAATATTTGTTACCATAAACCAGAAACAATTTTAAACAATACCTAACATTTTTTTGGAATTCGGCGACAGCCATACAGGGTAACCCTTAAAAGTGCGGTATAATAATGCTATAATGTAGTAATAAGTACAATTTAACTAAGTCACAACAAATATAAGATTGTGTGTGCGTGCGTGCGTGCGTGTTGTGTGTGTGTGTGTTTATTTCATTTAGTATTTTATTTCTTTTGGGTTCTTTACTGCTGAAATAAAACCTCTCTTCACCCACTGCTGCATGCTGATCTGATTCACATTCAGAAAAAAACTTACGTCAAAAAAATAATCATCCAACTTTTTTCCAAAATTTGCCTTCAATTTATTTTTAACCTAATATATACTAACAACACAGTGCACTTTCTTAATCTGTGCTAATGCAAACACAACGAGGTAAATAGAAGCTTATAAAGCCATACGCCCTATTTCTTGTCAGCAGTAGAATAGACAGCTTTAATTAAACTCTCAGGATGTTTAATTAACTTGTAATTGCTGTAATCTAGATGTTGTGCCGTCAAGTTATGATGCAAGTGATTGATTTGAAGCGACAGCGGCAGAATGAGTTAGTCCTAGAAATGAGAAGAATTATGGCGTCTATGCCCAGAAGGGCTACTCCGAAACACAAAATTCGAAATTCGTGTCGTGCGATCCCTCTCGCTCTCGTATTAAATAGTATAGGTGTCAGAGGGACCGCATGATACGAACTTCTTCTTCTTCTCTTTTAAAATATGGCTTCTGTCCTAATTAATAAGACAATTTCGCCAATGCCAAAGTATTCTCTTTCGAGAGGCAACGTTGTACGGTGTTTGTAGTTTTTGTAACTCTATAGTAAAATTCCAGAAACCACGTGAGACAACTTGCGCATTAAAAAATGACAGACACGAGAGCAATATTGAATATTGTGATCACTGTTCACTGTTAAGGTTAATCGCCGCATAAAACACTATCAAAATTATAGTTACTTCAACTAGCCAAAGAAACAGAAATAGCAAAATTAAATATTGTCTACATCCGCCATGTTCGAATGTCACAAATCGAATCCGACACGAACTTCGAATTTTGTGTTTCGGAGTAGCCTTCTGTTTTTGGAATGTACAAAATTATCTGTTCCTTTATATAGTATTCTCCCTCGTGATATTATTCGTCCTATTAATATTAATTTTCTCCTTACTTTAGTGTTCTCTCCATTTTGCGAAATATTAGACAAATTTTTGACTAAAAATAAAATAAAATTATAAACGTAGTTTTTTTTTATGTTCATTCTTGTTTCAATGTATTCTTTCCTGTGGTGAACTGTCATATCATAGCTTACTGTATCTTTATCTTATTATATCATCTATAATATTCTTATATTTGTTGTTTAGTGTTGTTTAGTTTGACCTAGTGTATCGTATCTTCATTTCAGATAGTAACTGGTAGTTATCCCCCCGAAAACTGGCAGATTAACAAGTCGTCCACCTACCCTCCGTGTCTCTGTCAACCTCGACACTGGCAGAATCATCAAAACTGATGGAGCCATTCTTCCTAAATTTGAATTGAATTGAATTGAGTAGCCTTCAGAGCCAGAGTGACAGTTCTTTGACAGGCGATCGCTAGATGGCGTTGGTATCGACAGGTCCGTTTGACGTTACAGTCTTACCTGTGTTTGTTTATTCTCCTCAATGGCGGCCTAAAGGCCTTGGGCCAATGTCAGTTATATATATAAAGATAAATATATTCTTCTTCACGTAGTACGGTGATTGTAGTTTTTGCAACTTGATAGCAAAATTCCAAAAACCACGCGGAGACAACTTGCGCATTAAAAAATGTCAGACACGAGAGCAATATCCAATTTTGTGATCACTGTTCACTGTTAAGGTTAATCGCCGCATAAAACACTATCAAAATTATACTTCAACTAGCCTAAGAAGCAGAAATACCAAAATTAGACATGGACAACATCCGCCATGTTCGAATGCCACAAATCGAATCCCTTACCTGTGATTGGCTCGTCTGGTTATGACATCTCAAACGGAACGCAAATGTCAAATGGAAAACGAGCCATGTTTTTTTTAACTTTTTAATTATAATAAATGGCTTTTCTTCTATTTTGTCAGCGTCAATGTTGTAAACTACAAATGATCTGGGTCGTTTTGTTTTTACAAATTTCGGCGCTGTGCTGTCAAATGACCGGTAGGGTTAGTTCGGGGTACCAACAACAGCAAAAAAATTGTTATGCTGTCAGACATCTTTGTCCGTTTAGATGCATTTATGTCAAGCAACAGTTTCAGAGTGCTTTTTTTATGAGGGATATTCAACTCGCATCGAAATTTTAATGAAATAAAAACTACTTTTGCTAACTACAAGGGGAATTCCCAAAAATTGGAAAAAGCCTTTTAAGCGCAGATCTCTTTTATGGAAAATTTAATGGAATCCACGATGAATTGCTATAGGAAAGTAAAACCCCGAAATTCCAATTCAACAGCTGGCTCCAACGATTTACGCGTTCAAAGCCGGGGGTAAATTCTAGGTCATAATATTAGTAGGATTGGTGTTTATGGCGTTCTAAGAGGGAGATTTAATACGCGAGTGAAAGGGATGGTTGCGAGTTTCGTAATAGATAATTATGATGAAATAATAATAATAATAAGTAGATGTGTGGTTAAATGTTTAGCTACTATACATGCATATGTCATACACAACATTATCATAACCCAGCAAACGCGACCGTCGTAGTTAAAATGACAACTCATTCGTCCCCGCCGCGGCTACGCGCGGTTTGAGCCACAGTTCGGAAAATTCAGTAGCTTAATACACCAAAACATATTATTAAAAGTTTTTCGAGATTAAACCCCAACACAAAGAGAACGTTATAAGTTTGACTAGATTGTGTGTCTGTCTATGACATCATAGGTCCCAAACGGACAGACAGTTTACTTACGAGTTTTTTGACACGTAGGTACTTCAAATCATTTATTTCTAAGAGATTTTTTTTTACAAAAAGGGTAAGTACCTAAATTTGTTGAATATTGATTTAAGGTAAGATTTTTTATAAATTAGTGACGATATAATAATGTGCGTGTATATTTGTTACTAAAGTCTATCTCGCTAATATTTTAAATGTGAAAGTTTGTAATTCTGTTTGTTTCTTACCTAATCACATCTAAACCGCTGAACTAATTTAGATTAAAATCGGTATAATAAAAGGTAGTTTGAGTCCTGGAGAAGGACATAAGGATAGTTTTTATCCCGGAAAATTGCTCAGTCCCCGCGGGACAGCGATTAACAAATTCTACGCGGATGGAGTCCCGAGCAACATCTAGTGATTGGATATTTTTGCCCATTTAGTATTTAAGTCATAAGTCATTTCTGTCATTACTTGCACTGTGTTAAAGTAATTCATTTGGAGGGTTGGATATCATCTGCATGACGCGTAATCCCGCCGTTAGGGGAATGATAAAATTTTCATGTTCATGTGATGGTAATGATGTTTTATGCCATGATTGCAGACATTAGGATTTTTATGGCGTAAGTAAACAAGCCGGAATGTGCTGCGGAAGTTGGCTACAGCATTAGAGGTAATGATGTTGCTGTATAAGATACAGATAGCTGAAATTGGCAATTCTGAGAGCGCATTTTTTCCGTCATGCGTGAAATTTTCAAATAGTGTTTTGTAAAAATAGTAAAGCTTTGTCTAACTGAATAAAAGTAGAACGTATATGTTTAACCGATATTGTCTTTAGTATTGTATCATCATCCCAGCTTATATACGTCCCACTGCTGGGCACAGGCCTCCTCTCAGAATGAGAAGGCTTGGGCCATAGTTCCCACGCGGGCCCAGTGCGGATTGGACCTAAGTATTGTATGTAAACCCTTTATAGAACAAAAATAAAGTAGCAATCACAATTGACTAATGTCGTGATACTTTTACGAAACATATTACCTTAGCTTTTAATAGTTTGAGCTTTCAATGTTCAATGTCAACGATTGTTTTTTTTAGTACCTAAATTAATTAAAGCTGGTATTTTTGCTATTCTACTTGTAAACGAATTTTCACAATTTAAATTAATATTTTCACAAACAGTCCTCAGATTAAAGCAGATGCGCAAAGAATAAATATTAACGCTCTAAACATTTTTCTATTTTTTTAATCACAGTCCCGCAAATCATACAACGGTTCGCTTTGATGTTTACCAAATTCCACGATTCACATTCAATGGTCGTCGCTCCCCTCCCTCATTACCGGCCGTCATTACCGTCAATAATTCGCAAAATAACCGCCATTTTGAATCCGTGCAGTGAGGTGTTAATTCAAAGAGATGCATTTGTGGGAAAGATTTGAGACGGGATTTTGTGCGCAGCGAGCTCAGTGAGTAATTTACGTATGGTTTTGGAATTTTGCTTACTTATTTAGTTAATGGCGGGACATATCACAGACTGGAAATTGTGAAGTTGTAAAAAAAAGACTGGCTAACAGTGGGACACGCTAACATAATCTATTTTGAACTATAATGAACTAAAAGAATTTCTTTGCTCACCCGCGACCTTGAGATAGCTAAGTCTATGCAAATTATGCGTGTTCATGCAGTTCCTCCACCTCCACACTGTAAGAACACACACAAATTACACAAACCCATCTATCACCACCACCACAACACACTGACGCGTTTCGAACTCAACCAGAGTTCATCTTCAGAGTGACACAACCTTACACCATGCTACCAGTTGTTAGACTAACAAACCACCACCACTGTTTTAATTTGCCAAACAAAACAAAAAACTACCCGCTAATTATTAATAAATTTTTACTGTGCTACAAAACTACCTTGATTTTTTAATTTTAATTTATTTATTGTCAAGGCATGTTTTACTAACTACCGTTGCTAAAATTAGACCCAAGCCGTAGCAAGGGAGATGACACTAAATTTATTTGCTCATTAATAATAGACCCCATACTATTGTACCTAATTATCTCCATACATTCTAACACATCGAGACGAAACCCCTTGTCACAGTAATGTAACACCTCATACGAATCTGAGTCTGACATAGAATGATTTAATTCTAACAGATGCTTAGTAAAATTAGATCTATCAGGATGCTCGTTCTTATATGCCGATACATGCTCTTTAAACCTAGTATTAAAACTGCGCCCTGTCTGACCTACATATACTTTACTGCAGTCATTTTGATTCAATAAATTATAATCTATTTTGTTACTTATAGAAGTTACAAGCAGCTGCCCGCTACTACGTCTGCCAAGAGTTCGCTTATTATTATTATTATCCCGCAAAAACTACGCAATTTTCGAAATAAATGTGACCTATGTGTTAAGTTATTAACTACTTACCAGTCGGACAAATATCATCAAAACCTGTCGAGCTATTTTTGCATGAAAAAGAAACAAATAAAACTTTTGCATTTATACAAACTCCGTCCGCAAATAATTCATTTATCTCTTCATTCATTTGCTTAGTTTGGGACTAGGTCAATTGGTGTCAAGTGTCCCATGATATTATTATTATTATTATTATCTCTCTATCCCGCGGGAACTATACAAGTTTTCGGGATAAAAACTATCCCCCTTTTCAGAATCTCCGCATAAAAGTTGATTTTGCGGTTTTAGTGTGAAGAGGTAAAAACAGACAAATAAACAGCGGAGTAAGGAAGCTCGCTAAGATTACTGGGGTGACTATCTTAATTTATGTAGAACTAGCTTATGCCCGCGACTTCGTCTGCGCGGACTTAGATTATCGCGCGGTGGCGCCCTCTACCGGGATAAAAAGTATCCTATGTTGATCGTTGGGGCTTAAACTATCTCTACACCAAATTTCATCAAAATCGGTTCAGCGGTTTCGACGTGAAAGCGTAACAGACAGACAGACAGAGTTACTTTCGCATTTATAATATTAGTAGGGATTAGATATCTGGTTGGTCAAGATTGAGCTGGTTAGAAATGCACTAACTTTCCTCTACCATAATATTAAACATCAAAGCATGCAAGCAACATACCTACAACTATATTCCTCACCAAGATTAGTTCTACTAATAAATTGTAAAATGTGAATGTTTGTGTATTTTTGTAACGTTTTCACGCTTAAATGGCCAGACGGAATTTGTTCAAATTTAGTATGTAGAGAGCTGGATCCTTAAAATATCACAAAGGCGACTTTTTATCCCAATGGGTTCAATTCCCAGCGCTGGTCTATTTTTCTGGTTTTTCTGTGCATCCGTGTTTCAGCTTGTGTTTTCGTGTGAAATATATTGAAAGTACCTATAATACGGATGATGACACCACCAATCAACTGACGTACTTTTTATGAGCTGTCAAAACACAATTCTCCCATAGAGTTTCAATGGATTCGATTTGTGGCATTCGAACATGGAGGATGTAGACAATATCTAATTTTGCTATTTCTGTTTCTTTGGCTAGTTGAAGTATAATTTTGATAGTTTTTTATGCGGCGATTAACCTTAACAGTGAACAGTGATCACAAAATTCAATATTGCTCTCGTGTCTGACATTTTTTAATGCGCAAGTGGTTTCCACGTGGTTTCTGGAATTTTACTATCAAGTTACAAAAACTACAATCACCGTACAACGTTGCCTCTCGAAAGAGAATACTTTGACACTGGCGAAATTGTCCTATTAATTAGGACAGAAGCCATATTTTAAAAGAGAAGAAGAAGAAGAGTTTTAATGGCAACAGCGGATTATGACGTCACTATCAGGCAACTCAATCAACTAACTATTTATTTGTTTTAAAGCAACAAAAAATCTAATATTACAGTAAATCGAAAATTAATCTGGTTTTCAGGGCTAAAATAAAGCGTTTTTTTACTGGAGTTGTGCCTTCGAATTATTTTTTAATGGCGTCGTCATCCCTATTATCATCACCATCACCAGGCGTACTTATGCATACCTACTTGATTCAAGTCTGCACTAGACATGGAAATGATCTCGCCCCCTAAATCACATTACACGATACCACCTGGGGCGAACCCCGGCTTGATTACGCGGATGATTAATTATTTAATCGCTAATTATTTGGGATCAAACCGTGATCAAACGCTTTGTCTGCGTATAGGATTACAGGGGAGGTGTTGTTTGCCTGATTGTTGGTGAAATTCAATACCGTCTCTATCTAAGATGTTGAGAACTTGGTGTAAATTACTAAATTCGTGGAACATTCGACTGAGAAATGAACGGGCTACGGCTGTAGAAAACGGTGAAGTGTGAATTAGATTTCTAACTGGAATTACGCTAGACTGAAGACTGATGTGGCCACGGGCGGGGCACATTGCACGCACTGAAAGCCGATGGGGTCAGAAGGTTCTCGAATGGCGTCCGCGGACCGGGAGACGAGCTGTCGGTAGGCCTCCAACAAGATGGAGCGACGACCTGGCTAAGATTGCGGGAGCGCGGTGGATGCGAAAAGCACAAGACCGGTCTGAGTGGAGAGCCTTGGGGGAGGCCTATGTCCAGCAGTGGACGTCTTTCGGCTGACATGATGATGATGATGATGAATTACGCTAGATAGCGTTGTTAGTGTCCTAAGGTCCGTTTGACAGTCTTGTTTGCTATTGGCTCATTTAATCGCAAACGTGACACAAAATGTCAGAATTGTCAAACACATCTCACAATTCTACAGGGGTTTAGTTTAGGAAAGGATTTATTTATATTTACATTTTCAAAATTATTTTCTTGCTCCTGTCAAACTGTTGACGTTCTGCAGAATCAACCGCAACCCTGTCATCGTAACTGACGCTGGATCAAGCCTTAAGGCCGCCATATTAAATATATTGACCCGGATAACTCACGTCTTAAATCGAGTTTAGCTCGACTTGTTTCGGGCTAATCCGTAGCCCTTCCTCCTCGGAACGCGACTCGGCGGCTGCTGCAACACGCGCACATGTCAAGCTAAACTCGATTTAAGACGTGCTTTATCCGGGTCAATATATTTAATATGAGTGACTCTCACTGTAGTTTTATGTTCATAATAAAGCACCAGTAACGCAGCGTTATAAATATTTTCATGAATTGATTCAATTATATATTTTCTGTATCAAATAAATCACAAGATTATCCCACCGTCATCCACAAAACCTAATAACTCAGAAACAACAATCGCAATCAAAATAAAAATCGATTTATCCTCGAACACATCTTATCCGAAGCCGTAAAATTAGGGATTTCCGCGATAATTCACAATCGAATGAAACAGAATCGATTCGTACAGGCATCGATTGATCAAAGTCTACCCGTTATCAAGGAGGATTATTCACGAGACGCTCATCTTGATAAAGTGAAGGCTTGAGCGTAATGCCTATTTTATATTGGCCGAGAACGCGATTTTGGTTTTATTAAAAAGATTAGTATGGTGGAAATAAAAAGATACAATTGTTGTAGGCTTTATAATAAATGATCGGTATTTTGAAGACATAACGTTTTCAACTTTCGTGATTCTCACTCATAGTTAAAATACAATACACGGGACTTATCACGTTTCAAACGTCGAGGTAAATATTACTTGTGTAAAAATAGCGTGATAAGTCCCTGTATAGTATTTTGACTATTCTGAAGACATGTAGAATAGAAGAAAAGCGACGATTTTGAATTAAATTATGGATTATGTCGGTTTTTATAAGTTACAAATATAAGGCAAGTTACTCTCAAGAAACATAACCTAACCTAACCAACAAAAAGTTGGAAAACCCCGATAGTGTCACTTCAAAGCTCAAAATCTCAAAAACGGCTCAACCGATTTTGATAAAACATATCTAAGAACTATTGCTAGAAACTCTGCTTTCAAATAAAAAAAAAATTGCATTCAAATCGGTTCACCAGTTCAGTACTTTGAAAAACACAACATATGTACTTTAGTTTCCTGTTGACCTAAGCGGTCCCCCGTCACCGACGACGCTTAGATAAAAAAATATTATTAGGTACTAGCTTATACCCGCGACTTCGTCTGCGCAGACCTAGAATATCGCGCGGTAGCGTCCTCTATCGGGATAAAAAGTATCCTATGTTGATCCTTGGGGTTCAAACTACCTATATACCAAATTTCATCAAAATTGATTCAGTGGTTTCGACGTGAAAGCGTAACAGACAGACAGAGTTACTTTCGAATTTATAATATTAGTAGATTAGTAGGGATTATACCAAATTAACTTAGGCTAATTTTGCGGGAAATCAGCATAGTCCCGCGGGATAAACGAATTCTTCGCAGACGAAGTTGCGGGCAACAGCTAGGTAGTGCATAATATTTTTTTACTTTTTAGTTGTCTTTTTTGGCGGCGGTTTTTTTATAGATGTGTGTGTAATCATTCACTTCAACTGTCGTGGTACTATAGTCAGATCCCATCGCTGTCGATAGCGTAATTACCTTCACAATCGGAGGCACGCAAGTCTCTATAATCACCGGCCACCAGCCCCCACTGCCCCGTGCACGTTCATAGTGCCTCAGGACATACCGCCATGTTTTTTCCTACATGATTATAATAAGGATATGTAGGAAAACGAAGGCTAGAATGCCTCAGGCTGACTGCTACGCTTGTTAATGAGAGCTTTTCGAGCGCAAGTATTTTAAGTCTATGAAATAGGGCGGTAATGTTTTTTTATAAATCGCGTGTATTTAGTTCGTTCAAAATCGAGAGTAGAGTCGATTATGCGAAACTTTTAAGCAGGTTGGGTGTGATTTTTAAAGCATACCTACGCCACTAAAATGTTTTAAAGACTTTGCAATTTACCACAAAAAACTGCATTAAACTTGGTCATCCATTTAGGAGCTGTGAGTTATATCACAGACAGACAGACACACAGAGATGTCAAACTTATAACACGAACTTTTTTGTATCAGGGCTTAAAAATGAATTTAACAGACATATATTTATTTATTACATACATTTATTTACACAGCATTACAGTAATTACTAGTATACTGTGAAACTACATACATGAAACATATAGCTAAAATTATTCTTGTACAATTGACAGTACCTATATTTTATCCTCTTGTTTTATAAAAAAGTATTGTATTGTATTGTAAAACTCTTTATTGTACATAAAAACACATGAAAATAACAACACAGGAAAAGTACAGGAAAGGTATATGTTGAAATCAAAAACCTCCACAACCTTATATGGTTATCTTAAAATGACAGTCACATCTGATTTCACTCAGACACTTGAAGCGTGTAGCGAATATAAACTTAATTCGACTTGAAATATTATAAAAATAACCTGGCAATTTCGACTGCCTCAGAAATCCTGCCTGTAAATATTCAGTCAAATCAATGTGGTAGGTAGTTGACCATATCTGCCGATGAACCGAAAACAGTTGGAGTAAACGAGTTCTTGAGTGGAGACCGCGTCCACAGTACTTATATAAATCTCCGCAAACGTAGTGTAGGACGCCCTCCGGCCAGGTGGAGTGACGACCTGAGAAAGGCTCCTGGTAGAAGCTGGATGCATCGACCTGAGGACAGGGCGCAAAGGCACTCATTAAGAGAGACAATCACCAGTCACCACCACCAGTGCACCAGTGACTGCATCTTGGCTGATGGGATGGGAATGAAAGATTCAGTATTTTTATGGTGTCAATTTGTCATTACCGTTTCAACAAATTGCAGGTGATGCAAAAGGTTAACTTTTTGTAATAATTATAAACAGTACGGATAAATGTGATACCATCTCCGTCTATTCGAATAAAACAAACAGAGACGGCATCACATTTATCCGTCAAATAAATTGAATCGGTGGATGATGAAACAGGGGGTTAATCTCGTTTGCTCGAAGTTTTTGCCGCTTGTCTTCATTATGGTTATAATCGTGGGATGGTAATGATATCTACGCGCAAAAATTCACTCTAAAACGTCTAACGATCATAAACATAATTTGAGTTGAAACATTGTAAAAATAAACTGGAAATTTCGACAGCCTCAAGAATCCTGGCAGTAAAACGGAATGCAGCAATCATTTTGTTTAATACCGTCATTTGCCTTCGTGTCAGTTCCGGAGATAACAATCGGGTCGTAACAATGCGCGTTTCCCGCCAAAATTCGGCCATTTTGTGAGAGCGATTATGTTACGCGACGTTTTGTTTCTGCTTTACCTTTCTAGGTTGCGTTTCGTTGTTTTTGATAATTAATTATTTTAATATTAGCCACTTAAGCTAGAAGTTGTGGTAGCATAGTTGTTTAATCTATGACCTTTTAAGCAGAGAATAGTGGGCTCGAGCCCAGGCTTGCATGTGCAAAATACATTTGAAATTTACTATGGACTTTACGGTGAAGTAAAAGACCACACCCGTGTGGGAACTACAGCCCAAGTTCTCTCATTCTGAGAGGAGGCATCTGCCCTGTAGTTGGGCGTGTTATATAATGGACGATAAAGCATTAATAGATATACTTCATGGAATTCGTTGAAAAAATAATGGCAGCAAAATAAATGAATTCGTGATACCTACTGGATCAAAATTTACTGATACGGAATCAGAAAACGAATTTATTTCAAAGTTATCTACTTAGGTACTTACAAAAGCCATTCATTGCCTTGTTTTTTACATTGCATTTTTTGGATGCGCCTCGGTGGCGCTAATAATGCTCTTCTTATATTTTTTAAGCAACCAAATTATGTTCCTTGGCTATTTTTTTACCCTCGAATAAAAAACCTTTTGGTCATTAGGTTTTCGGTTATTAACGTAGGTGGTCAAAATCAAAATTGAATTTAGAATTCAATTAGGATTCTACTGGCAACATTATCGACCAGAGCTAAGTATATGCTAGCTTTTTTTGTTGCTAGATTTTATCTCACCGGCCAGCCTTAGGCGATGCGTCTTTTTTTACCGAGACGAGTTTTCTGTTTTCGATTAGTCGCGGCTCCTTGGAAGGATTTAGTACTCAAGTTACTGCATTTTACACTTTTAGTTACGATGTTTATCGTTAGTTGCGACAGTTCGTTTAATTTTTATTTTGCAATTTTATTTTCCGATTTTGTTTAATGTTTTTTTGAAGTGCTCATGTTTCAATCAATCCGACACATTGGTTACAGACAAGTCTGGCATCAAATTATGAGCAATTATGAGCTGCTTCACCAATCTTTGACAAGTTCTTGATATTCTACATTAAATTTTTGGACAGCGTTAGCATCGTGAGATCCTGTCGACTGTAGTCTTGTTTGCGATTGGCTCATTTAGTTATTCAACCAATCTCAAACGCGTCATAAATGTCAAAGTTGTCAAACGGACATCGCGATAATAGCGCCAAGTAGTCAGTCACAGAAACTCACTTTATGAAAAAGTCTACCAAGTAGGTTTTTATATCCTACTAATATTATAAATCCCGATATTCCCACGAGATAGGGGTGAAAATCTTGAAATTTTAACCGCTAGGTTTGAAGTTGAGATTTTGTAAAGTACAGTTAAGATTGGTTTTTGGAATCTTTTTGTATTTTTCATTTCAACTCTAAATTTTTGTTACTCTTACGGTCATCCCATAAAACCTATATCGAAAATACAAACTGAAATATAGATGCACAGAAAAACCAGAAAAATAAGACCAGTACTGGGAATCGAACCCAGGTAGGTATAGCACGCGGTACGGAATGCCGAGGACCTGGGTTCGATTCCCAGCGCTGGTCTTATTTTTCTTATTTTTCTGTGCGTCTATATTTCACTTCGTATTTTCGATGACTTTTATACAGTTGTTCTTAACACAACCTCAATGAAGACCAAAACCACGATATACATTTTGGGAAACGGGGAATACTTTATGCATGCGAAGCCGCAGGTAAACTCTAGTATTTTTATATTGTATAAAAAAAGTCATATATCACGCATATTGGAAATCTTAAATTGTACATCTATAAAAAAGCTTTTACCTTCACACACACGTACACTTAATAAATACTGAACAACAAATTATTGAGCTTTCTGACTAATAAGAGAGTGATAAATAAAAGGCGCGAAATGAGCTCATTAATCGCTGCGCGGGCGCGTATCGTAATTCGAACTGTCATCTTTAAGTGGCGCTGCGGTCGCGTTCTTTTTTTGAATTCGGATTTTTAAGGGGATGCGGTATACCCTGACAGTTGTAACGTTTTACCTGTGCGTTTTACAATTTTGTGATTTTCAGTCCCTTTGTGCTTGTGATTTTAATGATTTAGGATAGGAGTATATTAGGTTTTCCCTTAAATTTTGTGATTTTCAGTCACTTTGTGCTTGTGATTTCAATGTTTTACGAGTATAAGTATTAGGTTTTTCCTTAAATTTTTTTTTGTTTTTCAAGCTTTAAAACAAAATTTTACAGTATTTTCGAAATCGGAAAGATGTGATTTTTAACATCGATATATTTTTTTTATTTAACGAGTATTTTAAAACATACTTACTTATTAATTATTGTAATAAAATTAATTTTGCTTAATGCCACAATCACAAAACTACCTAATAATAAGTAGAATTTGAATATTACCGTGTTTATTTCCTTCTACAATCGATTTCGCTACTTTTTTGGCACTCCTGCCCTGCTGTCAATAAGCTTACGGTTTTTCACATTTTATCATCATTTCATCACACTCACCGTTGAAATTTAATCCTTTTTGATCCAGCATATTTACAATTAACTATTAATTTGAGCAGTTAAAATCATTATATACTTTTTAACCTGTCATTCCTATTCTAGTTCTATGACAAAATGGAACAAGTAGTAGAATAACTACGGAATGCTTTAATGCATGAAACATTTATTATGTCGCTTGCACGTCTTCTTAAACGGTGTTGCCTGTCGCATTCTTCTTTTGAATTTTAATTTTTAAATAGTGATGGACGACGTTGCAGTGACCGGAGTGGCCAGTGCCAGTGACCGAGTTGGCGGAATTAGGCTGGATGGCGTCATGCCTTGGTCTTATTCTTAAAAAGGGATATTTTAGTAGCTTTTTATAGTACTTTATTAAGGATACTTATAAGGATTTAGGCCATAATTATTTTATTAAGTAGCCAAACATTTTAATTTCTTAGATAATAAAGATAAGTGATTTTGTTTTTGTTTCTTTTGTCTTTGCTTTCAGGAAAAATAGTCACATGCCTGCTTAGTGGGCACTAGAAAATGTATAAGTAATTAAATTATAGCTAATATAAAATTAGATACCTCCAAAGAGACTGTTAATGAACGAACCGTAAAAATCAGTTTCTCAACCGAAACTGTTATTGCCGTGGCTGAATGACAACTGACCCTTGCTCTTAATTCTACTTCAGGTCAAACGTTTAAAAAGTATGACTTGCTTCATTTATTCTCTATGGTTACAATTTGACGCTTATGACAATGGGGAATTAACAATCCGTGTTAACAACCAAGCGTATCATTTTTCTTTATCTATGCATGTAAACTTTTTGTAAAGTACACTTACTTTTTTATTTAACTAGCCGTCCTGGCTTAGCACGGCGACAACACGCCATTTGCATCCACCGGTTGCCCACAACTCTCGCGTCGTCAATCCATCAAGTGGAACGCCTGCAAATGCTGCGTCTTCCGGTTCCTGGTCGAACTCGAGGATTTTTCCCTCTCTCGGTTATCCGTTTTTCGAGTAATGTTGGCCGCCCATTGCCCTTTCGATTTGGCCTGAAAACTTTATTAACAGTTAGTTTTAAGAAAGAAAAAATGTCTTATTCAGAAAAGTCGTTGTTTCTATCAATGAACTAAGCAATCTGTTGAAATTAACGGAAATCAATATAAACACGCTGCATATCATTTCACCACAATTTATGAATGACAGCGACGTAAATATCGTCAAAAATATCAGAATAATTGACAAGCATAAAGACGATACTTTACAGCCAAGATGGCCGTTCGCGCCCGCGAGCGCGACACCTGCCCGCAATGTGCCAACATGAGCAAATTGGCGCGTTACCACGAAATTTATCATGTTGGTACTTCACATTTGTTGTTTTTGGCGCGTATTTTACTTTTTTTATGGGTGCGTTCTTTATTATCTTTTTCGAGAGGTCGAGAACAGGGATATAACGAGGAGATGGCGTAGGGGAGTGCCGACTATTATTGTGATTTTTTAAATTTTAGATTTTAGTAATAAGCAAGGTTGATAAAGTTTGGGAATAAAAACTATTTTTGATGAATTTTGTATGGATTTAATGTAAGATATGAAATCACAAAACCGCGATTAGCAAAAGATTAGGTATACTTATGTTATAAGTAGCTCACTGCGTTGGTATAAGCAAAGAAATTTATGCAAATTTTCCGTTAAATTTAATATTTCAAACGAAACTTTGAGATAAAATTCATAGGAAACTTTGGTCTTATATTTGTTAAATGGTATTTCAAAAATATTATAAGCTTGCCAAAACTATTATGCTAAATCGTTGTTGGCTTGAAAAATCGAACTAAAATAATGTTGTTTCAAATTATAATAAATTTAAAGAAAAACTATATAAATTTCTTTAAAGAAAGAAAGAAAGAAAAAAAAAGAAAATACATTTATTCACAACACTAGACAACAATACTATTTGGTACAAATAAACAACACAAAGGTATGTGTCATTGCGATTGTGAATCGGACACTGGCTCCGCATATTGCTGAAGCGTTAAAAACACCCCAGCGCTGATTTTCAGCCAGCACCGTAGGCAAACCTCTGAACGTTATAAAGACATACTATAATACACACCATTAACTACATAAGACTACATAAATAAATAGATAATTTATAAACTAGAAAACGAATTTATTGTGTGACTTTAAAAAACATAAAAATAAATTTATTAGATACGTGTAGACATAATTAATTTTACTACTATTATTATTATTATGCACTCTCTTGCCAAGTATACATCCTTACAAGTTGACGAGTAGGTAGGTACACTATTCGTTCAAAAAATAATATTTACCGCGTGGTTTGACTCCCGCTTGGCCGGTTTTGTAAAAAAAATTCAAACGCAAAATTTCTATAAGGAATTCATAATTTAAAAAGAAAATGCGTCAAGGGCGTATTTTTAGAATGTGCAAGAAACCTGCCGACGCGTGTGGTCGCCCAAAATAAGCAATCGTAAAAACGCCTAATTGAGTCGAACTCGTAAATGGAAAACGTTTCGCGGCTTTTCTCTGAATTCGGCGCTGCCAACATTAAAATTAGAACAAAATTAGGCTGTCGAATTTCGAACTTTTTCTTCCTTGTACCGTGCACCTCTATGTTTTTAAAGGAATATGTTTGCCAAGGTTCAAGACCTAAACCATACAGTACCTAGTTAAGGCTATTCCTTGTCAGTCAGTTCCTTTACTCATCAATCTCATCATCATCATCATGTCAGCCGAAAGACGTCTACTGCTGGACATAGGCCTCCCCCAAGGCTCTCCACTCAGACCGGTCTTGTGCTTTCCGCATCCACCGCGATCCCGCGATCTTAACCAGGTTGTCGCTCCATCTTGTTGGAGGCCTACCGACAGCTCGTCTCCCGGTCCGCGGACGCCATTCGAGAACCTTTTGACACCATCGGTCATCAGTCCTGCGAGCAATGTGCCCCGCCCACTGCCACTTCAGTTCCTTTACTGCTTCATAGGTATTAAAGACAGTGAAAAATGCACGTCGCTTGAGTTTAATAACGTATGGATAGCAACCAAAAGCCGGTTGATATTGTGACATCAAAAGAATAACTTACAAATCGATTCTTTTAAAGATGACAAAGCAAAATCCGCAAACGTTTTAACCGCAACCGGTAACAATTATTCTTATTTGTTTCAGGTACCAAGATATCATGAAAGTTGAAACCTATATGCAAATAAACTCGACTTCAACTTCAGAAAGCACCGTAATTTGAAGCTGAACAGTAAGTTCTCAATTCCTACCATCCGCCGCGATCAACCTGCATCCTATTCAGCCAAAACAGTTCAGATAACCCAGACTCGCAAATTCACAATAGCATAGCCTAATAAACTTTCTCGAAACACGTAGTTCGACCATCCAACCACAACTCCTGGCATTCAGCACCCGCCGTTTTCCCATATCTACGCTGAGACAATGGTCTTATCTATACAGCCGCGATACCCTTCATTGACGCCATATTGTACCATAGATAATAACGATATAACTCGTTATGTTGGCCAACGTTATTTAGAGTTTAATTTGAGTCCGTATGGAAATTTGTGCCTTTTGTTCTGTCCGTTTGTTATTTGGAATTTGTTTGTAAGATGTTATCTGGTATTGTTTAATATTTGTTTATCCTCCTGCCTACCAGAGGTACTTTTTTTGGAATATCTTTTTGAAACTTTCAAATTATATAGCTTAGAGCATAAGATGTTCAGGAAAAATAGAGGAAAAAATCTTCGGCTTTTCCTGCTAGTTTTTCACTATGTACTTTACAAAGGACATCAGTGTCCAATTAAGTTGTCCCTTGCAAAGAACATAAAGCTTTCTGAGCCTTCAAAACTGTAAAATCTTGGGTAATATAAAAGGAGAATAAGACAAGCCTTAGAGGAACATTCAACCTTTATTAAAGATAAAAAAATGAAACAAGATAAAGTGAGTACACGATAAAATCTGGCCATGCATGATCTGATGTTACTTTGCAATGAATGCTAATTTTCAATCAGCACTTTATTTAAGTAATTAGTGGTTATGTTAATGCATATTAGGGACATAATCATAATTAAAAAAAATGAAAAATATAAAATATATTTTTAATCTATTTATAAAAAAATGCTGATTAACAGCCTTTCCGACTAACTTAGTAGGTACTATGATTTTTAATTAGATTCAATAAAAACTTTAAATATTAAGATTAACAGTCTAAATATATATATAGTCTAAGCGGAAGATTTTTTTGTTATTATTGAAATAAACAGATTCAATTTAATTTTATTTAAAAATAGGACGTGCTTCTGTAAGTTTTAGCCTTATGTATTTCATATTGCCTGAAATATGTTGAACAACGCCTTCTGACGGTCTTTGCTAGGTTTTTATGTAAAAAAAATACATATTATATTTCTTAAATTGGACATTCTACTTTATAGCTTATTAAATTGTCTTTGTTTGACAATGTTTTAACTTTGGTGAATTTGCCTTTTTGACAGAAAAATGCCTCCCATGTAAAACTACTTTTGGTGCTTGGATTAGAAATTTTTCCCGGCTCCCCCAACAGGAAAACAGTTACATCATGTTTTTTTTGGAAAGATGATATATCCTGTTGAGCTTAAAACAGCTTATGAAAATATAAATACATTGTGGCAATGAAGTTGGAAACGAGTGAAAAATACCAAAAAATGCCGTTCAAAGTAATTTGGGCACAGTGAAGTGCATGGGGGTAGAGCTTACAGACGGTCTAACATTTTATTATGATTGTATTTTTTTATTTAGTTTCATAACCACTAATTACATACTTAAAAAAAGCGCTAATCCACGTAATCGATGATTTTCGATTGTCTTCGCGCAATTTATATTTCTCATCACTAAATGTCACTCGTGACGTCAAAAATACGTCTTTAAAAGTAGGTCTTTCCTTCGATCTCGATATTACTTCTGTGATCTCCTCTATCTAGGTCAGCTAATGCTGAAAAAGGTGGAAAATTCATTAGTATTATGTCCTTTTTTCCTTATCGCCTGTACAAAGTACATATATAGTCTGAATTTCGCATACTCAATAACCTCCTTTTGTACTTTGCAAAGGACATAAAACATTGGGGCATTATGAAACGAAAGATTATGATTAATTTTCAAAAATAACCATCTAGAAAGTAAATATGTTAACTTATTTTTGATATATTACACATATAGAATGTTAATTGTGATTAAAAAACGAGATTTATTGAGATTAAACTTACCTTTGCGCGGGCGCAGGCACAAACGCCCACTCTCTACCGCCATTTTTGGATAGTGACAGATTTCTATTGACGTTTCTATTTTAGACTATGAACTTTGACAGCTAAATAACAGATTATAATAAACACGTTGGGGTTGCCAGTTAAAAATACTTCGCTAGAATTTTTTATTTCTTATGTCCTACCCAAAGGAATAATGTAGGTACGAGGCTATATAGAAAACTAAGTACTTTATTTATGATTATAGCCTAGAAATGATACTTAAAACTCAAAACTCTCTGCCTGAACGATGATAAAAGTTTTTTAAAAGATGTTTGTATTATTTTGAAGCCAAGTTTTTTTACTTAATATTTTTAATGTTTTTTTTTTAACTCTCGGGCTTTTAGCTTCCAAATTATTAGACAGTAATAATCTTCAAAATAAAAAAGAAAATACCTAACTTGTTTTTCTAAGTAACACATGGTAACACTTAATTTCTATTTAAATTAGTTTCAGTTTCTCGTCTCATTGAACTCTACATAATATATTAAAATTTATTCTCACAATCGATTTGTACTTTATAAATCACATGAGGACTTAAATACGAGGGGTTATATTCGAATTATTATTTTACTGTAACATTTTTTTTCGTGCATAAGTCCTGTCCCCCACTGAGAACGCTCGCTTTCATTCGCTGTAACATTACGTGTTACAGATACACAGTTTTTACGTATGATTCATAAGCAAATTTTGACTATCCCATAAGCCTGTGGGGACCTGTCCATCCAGTCATCGATAGGCAAATCGCTACATTCTATACAGCACTGTCAAAGTTTCTTAACTCGGATGCATAAATGCAACTCCCCACGCTCTTCCTTCGGGTTTCACTATCACTACCATGAGTTTACAGTGACCGTACTCGATGGCGACGGCGTAAATTATTTGTATGGAGAATAGGGATGATGACACCACCAATCAATTGACGTACTTTTTATGAGCAATCAAAACACAATTCTCCCATAGAGTTTGAATGGAAATAGCAACTTATGACGTCACTATCTCGCACACTCAATTAACTAAACTGTTTATTAGTTTAAAAGCAACGAAAAACCTAATTTTGCAGTTAATCGAAAATTAATCTGGTTTTCAGGGCTAAAATAGAGCATTTTTTTACTGGAGTCGTGTCTTCGAATTATTTTTTGATGGTGTCAACATTCCCATTCATATACAGAGCCACTACAAATAATGTACGCCGTCGTTATCGAGTACGGTCACTGTAAACTCATAGTAGTGGTACAGGTTCCCAGGCATAACGTTTGTCTGGTTTTCTCTCTATTGTGGCCTGCCTTCAGGAGACCTTTTCCACAGTATATATATAAGCTAAAGCAGTAGGAAGCTACGATTGAAACGAACTCACTCACACAGACGCGCGCTCTACACGGCCTCTGCAGTACCGCGAGACCCCCTTAGAGGCCGTGTAGAGCGCGCGTCTGTGTGAGTTCATTTCGATCGATTTGTTCGTAGCTTCCTTACTGCTTTAGCTTATATATATACTGTGCCTTTTCCGCTTTAGATGTATTTTCGCAAAGGATATACACCCTGCATATCCTTTTTTCCCAATTTAAGTAAATAATTCACAGATAAACAATAGTGTTCCATCTCATTCAGACTACAATGCCGTATTACACTGTACATCTCGTCCCGGCACTGAAAAAAATAATCATTTAAAATACCTGATAAATCGTTAAAGTTTATTGTTTTAAACAGTTCCAGGGGAGCCTGCTGTTTTGAGCATTAAATTTTACTGTTCCGAAAACAGTTAAAGCAAAACAGTACATTTTAATGTTTTGACCAGTAAAAAAAAATTTACTGTTTAAAACAGTAAAAAAAAGTTTAATGTTTAAACATTAATTTTTTTTTTACTGTTTTAAACAGTAAATTTTTTTATTTTTTTTTTAATGTTTAAACATTAAAAGAATTTTAACTGTTTAAACAGTAATTTTTAATGTGCACGCACATTAAAATGTAACGAGGGAGACAGTACTTTTTAATGTGCACGCACAGTAAAATGTAATGTGGAAGACAGTAATTTTTAATGTGCACGCACATTAAAATATAACGAGGAAGACGGTACCTTTTAATGTGCACGCACAGTAAAATGTAATGTGGAAGACAGTAATTTTTAATGTGCACGCACATTAAAATGTAACGAGGAAGTCAGTACTTTTTAATGTGCACGCACAGTAAAATGTAACGAGGAAGTCAGTACTTTTTAATGTGCACGCACAGTAAGATATAACGAGCAAGTCAGTACTTTTTAATGTGCATGGACAGTTAAATATAACGAGCAAGTCAATGCTTTTTAATGTGCATGCACAGTAAAATGTAATGTGGAAGACAGTAATTTTTAATGTGCACGCACATTAAAATGTAACGAGGAAGTCAGTACTTTTTAATGTGCACGCACAGTAAAATGTAACGAGGAAGTCAGTACTTTTTAATGTGCACGCACAGTAAGATATAACGAGCAAGTCAGTACTTTTTAATGTGCTTGCACAGTAAAATATAACGAGCAAGTCGGTACTTTTTAATGTGCACGCACAGTAAGATATAACGAGCAAGTCAGTACTTTTTAATGTGCACGCACAGTAAGATATAACGAGCAAGTCAGTACTTTTTAATGTGCATGGACAGTTAAATATAACGAGCAAGTCAGTACTTTTTAATGTGCACGCACAGTAAAATGTAACGAGGAAGTCAGTACTTTTTAATGTGCACGCACAGTAAGATATAACGAGCAAGTCAGTACTTTTTAATGTGCACGCACAGTAAGATATAACGAGCAAGTCAGTACTTTTTAATGTGCATGACAGTTAAATATAACGAGCAAGTCAGTGCTTTTTAATGTGCATGCACAGTAAAATGTAATGTGGAAGACAGTAATTTTTAATGTTCACGCACATTAAAATATAACGAGCAAGTCAGTGCTTTTTAATGTGCATGCACAGTAAAATATAACGAGCAAGTCGGTACTTTTTAATGTTCACGCACAGTAAGATATAACGAGCAAGTCAGTACTTTTTAATGTGCATGCACAGTGAAATATAACGAGCAAGTCGGTACTTTTTAATGTTCACGCACAGTAAGATATAACGAGCAAGTCAGTACTTTTTAATGTGCATGCACAGTAAAATGTAATGTGGAAGACAGTAATTTTTAATGTGCACGCACAGTAAAATGTAACGAGGAAGTCAGTACTTTTTAATGTGCACGCACAGTAAAATATAATGTGCAAGACAGTTATTTTTAATGTGCACGCACAGTAAAATGTAACGAGGAAGACGGTACTTTTTAATGTGCCCGCACAGTGAAATGTAATGTGGGCGACAGTACTTTTTAATGTGCAATTACAGTACCGGCAACTGTGCATGCATATTAAAATTACTGTCTTCCACATTACATTTTACTGTGCACTACAGTTAAAGGTATTGTAAAGGAAAGTACTGTTTAACGTACATGGACAATAGCGGGTACTGTTCTGAATACCTACTACTGAGCATGCACATTAAAAAGCAATATCCTGCACAATATCTGTAACAGTGCACTTACAGTAGCGAGTACTGTAAGAGCACGGTAAAAGGTATTGTGAAGCCTGATACCTACTGCCTACGCAGTACTGCTACTAGATCAGGTAATGCGTAGGTAGGTAGGTACGCAGACAACCTGGAATAAATTAAAAATTATTTCATTTATGTCATTTATTTAAGAAGAATTAAAATCTTATGTTTAACCCAATTTGAGAACATTTTATTTACAGAAACATGACGCTGAATCCTTTTATATATTTACAATCAGTCAATTTTACATCTTAAGGTGAATGGAACGATAGCGTGTACATTTCATAATTTGATACAACTGTTACTCCTACTACCTACATTACTTGATTGAAAAACATGTGAAATGTTTTTTACTTAAGGCCGTTCCCGTACCCAAACGAATTCTAAAATCGAGCCCCTCCCCCGCGCCAGCCGTCCCGCCCCTCGATACATTGCCGATTATTGCCGATACAACAGCGCCACGTAAGAAGTGGCGACTCAACTGAACTAACAGGACACTGATTTGTAAAACGTATTACTAGACCGAAAAAAGCATGCTGGATCGCATAGATGGCGTTAAAGTTAAATTGAAGTAATAAAATAGAGCACAGTGTAAATTAAATATTCATTTTAATGAAGTCAACTCTTATTTCAAAAACAATATTGTTTATACACCGAAACATAAATTTTGATGTTAGCCCATGTTTTTAGGTACTTCTCCAACGAACTGCATTGTTTTGAATACCGCATTCTAAGGGTCCATGATTGCAAATAAATTGTAATTTTGTAAAAAAAAATACTAATAACTGCGACAATTCTTCGATCAACTGTTTTGTCTGGAACCTCTTCTTCCACATCGAACGATATTTGTAACTGAAAATATATTAAATGTGTTAGCATTTACAATTTGTTATGGACATATGTATAAAGCACCGGTGGCAAAGAACTAACGAGAGAAACAGAAGTAAGCCCTGCACGATAGATTATAAGAACTTTGTGATTAATCAATTTACGACGCAAATAGAGAATGAAAAAACCAGTAAAAACCAAAAATCGGTTAATAACCGTATTGAGGGATTCGAAACTGGTTAACCGGTTTTTAGCAGTTTTTTTGCAAACTATTTGAAAACGATAATTTTACTATTCTTGGTTGCTATTGGTGTTAACGGCGTATTTTGTGAGATTTAAATAATTATTTAAATATACTCTGTATTAATAGAGGAAGGTGGGTTACAGTGGATCATGGGTAACAGTGGATCTTTTGGTATAATTTTATGTGTATTACAAGCATGCCCGTGAGTGGATTCGAAGTTGTTGCTCTTACGCCCCCGCTTGCCAAACTAGTCATCGTCTCAGCATCGAAACGAGAGGTAATGTTGCGGTGTATAGAGCACGGGTACACTACATAAATACCGAAAGAAATTCAGAAAAAGAAGAATTAAGAAATTCCGAAAGTCGGAATCACGAACTTCAAAATACCGATTTTTATAATTCCGAATGTTTTTAAAGTCCTACTATGACTATTCCGATTTTTTATAAATCCGAAACTTAAACATATCGTCATTTTTTAAATTACGATTTTCAAATTTCCGAATTTTAATACATCGAACAATAAGAAGTTCGACTCAATAGTAATCCGAAATGTCAAAAATACGAATTCCAATTACTAAAATACCGATTTTAAAAATTCCGAGTAACATTACACCGATCAATAATAAATCCCGACTTCTAAACGTAAGCTATGAATAGGTTAGGTAGGTTAGATTGGTCTAAAAAAGTAATAACTGTTATTCATTTTCAGCAATGTGTTACAAGTTCGATGGATTTCTGCATCACGGAGCTCCTATTCCGCGCAGTTAAGGCGCTTCGCGCTTTGACGCAATTCTAACCTAACCTATCCTATGCAGTTCAAGTTACCTAAATTAATTGATATTTATTCAAGATTCGAAATTCAAGTTTCCGCTTATTAAAACCACGCAGTTTATTTTGCCGAATGTCATATTTCCGAATTGGCGATGTCATTTCGGAAATTTGGTAATCGGAATACTGTACTTCAGGCCAATAACATTTCGTGTTTTTAATTCTTCGGAGTTTTAAAAATTGGATATAAAAAATCGATATTTTGAAATTCGGAAAAATGATATACATGTTTTTAAGTAATCGGAATTATATGTCTTAGGAATTGTGAAAATCGGAATTAGCGAATTCGGAATTTAATATTTTGGGAGTATTTGTGTGTTCCCATCGGGCACCTAGTAAGTAAAAAAGTACATATTTAAGTTCTAAATAAATGGAATTTTTGTGATTCCGGTTGAATGAAGTTTTAACTCATTTATTTACAAAATTATTTAATAGCCTCTTATTACAAGTAAGTAAAAACAAACCTAACCTGTATAAAACATCACAATGTAAAAAAAATATCAGTTAAAATTCGTTTTTCGGATGGAAAAGCGTGAAGTTGCAAAATGTTATGATAGAGTTTCATATCCATTATGCCATTGACTCTCACGAAATCACCAACCTTATCACCCGCAAAACATCTCCAGACTATAATTGATCAGTGATCCAGTCCTCCACTGTTGGCATCACGCATAGTTTTGCCTTTGGTTCGCCTTCTTGTCGTCGAATATATTTGACGATGTCTCCCCCGAAAAATTGCAATTTCGATTCGTCGTAAAATAAAACTTTAGACCACTGCTCAGGCGTTCAATCTCTGTATTTTTGAGCCCATTACAATCTTCTACCCATATTCTGTTTACGTAACATACTTCCACCACCATCGAAACGGATACTGACTGATTATGGCGTTGAGTTCTTCGCGAATTTCTTTAGCAGTTCGAGTTTGTTGGCGTTTGCTCTGGGCTTAAATAAAATTGTTTTCGCTTTTTGACGTGACTTGGCGTACCTAAACGAAATCGACTGGAATTAAAATCACGTTTTCGTTTCAAAGCACTTATGACAGCAGTTTGGGAAACCTTCATTTTTCAACAATTTTTCGTGTCGTGAACTCGTGAAGCCTTCATTGGACAGACCTACATTAAGAGCACGAGTTTCGACACTCAGATCAACTTTGAGGACCTATTTTTAATAATTGCGGAATTTATAAAATTTCATAGGAAAAAGAGAAAATATTATATTTACAATAGAACAATTCCTCGAATAAGTATTTATTTTCTTACTAGGTAGTCATGGGCCTAATGAAACGTATAAATTCAAAGTATATGCTATATTTTAATATCAGTATAATTTAATATGAAAACCTTATTTCACAGAATGAACTTAAACTTTTGACCGGTATTGTAGCTTCAGCAATGTAATTTTTCCTTTTGGCTCGTATGTTTTATCAGCATATTGATGACGAAATTTAATTAAAAAGATGAACCAACTTCTTGTTGTCCACTACACGAAGAAATACGAGTGTGTATTCTTGTTTAAAAAAAAAAAGTTCCCACGCTATATTCGTCGTTTTCTAGTCTGAAGATTATTCTGGGGTATCTATTTTAGGCAATTTACACATACTTAAGGACTATTTCTAATTTGGTTAATAACTGCCGAAAATTATAAAAAACCGGTTTTGACCGGTTTGTTACCCGGTTTGCATTCCCTAGACACAAATCTGGTACGCGAAGTTAAAACAATGTTATTCTAGCTATGTATTTAATATAAAGGATAATATTATTCTCTGAATAATAGGACAAAGATACAAAAATACAAAGATTGGACGCCTGAGCAGTGGTCAAAAGTTTTATTTTACGACGAATCGAAATTGCATTTTTGGGGGGAGACATCGTCAAATATATTCGACGACAAGAAGGCGAACGAAAGGCAAAGCTACGCGTGTGCCAACAGTGGCGGACTGGGTCACTGATCAGTTATGGTCTGGGGATGTTTTTCGGGTGATAAAGTTGGTGATCTCGTGAGAGTCAATGGCATAATGGATATGAAACTCTATCATATAATTTTACGATTTCACTGATTTTAACTGATTACACTTGATTACACTGAATTTTAACCGATTTTTGTTTTACATCGTGATTTTATATTAGTGGGCTAGCTTTGTTTTTTACTTGTGATAAAAGACTATTAAACAATTTAATAAATAAATGAGTTAAAACTTCATTCAACTGGACCACTGTTACCCATGATCCACTGTAACCCACCTTCCCTTATTAGTAGAGAGTATATTTAAATCTCACAAAATACGCCGTTAACATCAATAACAACAAATAATAGTAAAATTATCATCTAATACTTCAATTTTAAACAGTTTGCAAAAAACCGGTTAACCGGTTTTGTATCCGTCGATGTAGTTATTAACCAGTTTTTAGTTCTCACCGGTTTTTTAATTCCCTATATCTTACTTGCAGGTAGTAGGACCTTGTGCAAGGGCCACCCGGATTGCTACCACCATCTTGATCGCTACTCCTGCCGTAAAGCAGCAGTGCTTGCACTGTTGTGTTTCAGCGCGGAGAGTAAGACAGCCGGTGAAATTACTGGCACTTGAGGTATTCCAACTTAGGCCTCCAGGTTGGCAACGCATCTGCAATACCCCTGATGTTGCAGATGTTTATGGGCGGTGGTGATCTCTTACCACCGGGAGACCCACTTGCTCGTTTGCCTTCTAGTCGAATAAAAAAAAACTAAGGTCACGCGACCATTCTTTTCATAGGTACGCGCCGCTGTGGGTAGTAAGGTATTTATCGCAACGCACGAATTTACATGCGACCTAGGTAGGTTGGTATTTTTATATTTATAAGGATAAATAAAGTCTATTGGAGATTAGAACTTACTCGCTACAGGTGCCAGCGGTTTATAAAATCGGAGATTAAGTTACCATTTTTTTTTTATTCGATTGGAAGGCAAACGAGGAAGTGGGTCTCCTGGTGGTAAGAGATCACCACCGCCCATAAACATCTGCAACATCAGGGGTATTGCAGATGCGTTGTCAACCTAGAGGTACGTTAGTACTATTATATATTCTGTGCTAGAGGCCTAAGTTGGAATACCTCAAGTGCCAGTAATTTCACCGGCTGTCTTACTCTCCGCGCCGAAACACAACAGTGCAAGCACTGCTGCTTCACGGCAGGATTAGCGATCAAGATGGTGGTAGCAATCCGGGCGTACCTTGCACAAGGTCCTACCACCTGCAAAAATTTGCACCGTTTGCAGTCTGTAAATAAAGATACCTAAATTGTTTTGTATTGTTTTACGTAGCTAGGGATAAAACAGCATAAATCAAGTAATTTAATTATACTCACTCGATGTAGTCCGAAGATTTTGTATTTTGTTCGGCTTCAAAAATATCAAATTTTCTCTTTTACCTAAAAATAAAAAAGCAAAAAGCTTAGTTATCAGTTGTGATTCGAACTCTCGCCACATTTGACTGATCAAGGTCGCCTACTACTTATATATCCTATCGGTGAAACCACTACGCCACCGAGGCTTTCCTGTGGTGCGTGAAATTCTGAACTATATGCATATTCATGATTGTAATGTTTGTTCTGGTTTGTTCACAGAAAATTAAATTTGCAAATTAATAGTTTTATTATAAATAACGAAATAAATACTATTGTCACTGTTTAATAAATATATTTTTTACTTACGTTAGTTCCATCGTTTTTTAGAATCTTATGAGTTGTCTTTCGAGATTTTTCCTTCTTATTCAATTGTTTGTTATCCATAATACACACGCACACGGTGGTATATCAGTAGGACACTCAACACAGTTTTTACTAGTAACACTACAATAATATATTTGCAAGGCAAATGAAATAAAATCTTGTATTTTTTTGGGGAAACTTAGTACACGTCCGTCTAGCACGAGCGCTCAGCGGTCACTGTCACATTTCGAAAGAATGACGGAGATAGACACTGCAGGCCGTAAGTCAATTTCTTTTTACGATAGAATTTGTCGATTTTTATTTAATTTAAAAATATTGCCTCAAATTATTGAAATTCGGAAGCTGTCAAAGGACTATTTAAGTTATGATAGATTTTTCTCTATTTTTTGTTTCATAGTGTCACGTAGTAAAAAAACAAGTAAAGTTCTTTTAAAAATTCGCGTTGGAGGTTACTTTGGGAATTAATTGTATCGAGCGAAGTGTGATGAATCGTGTATCGAAAGCTGTCTTTGACAAGATAATATAATCAAGAATGATATATATTTTTCCCAAGTCTACAAATATCAACGTTTCGTAGAAAAGTAGCATTATTCTTGGGCTAGTTTTGCGTATTTGGCTCAGGGAACGGCCTTAATCAATCACATCATCTAATTACCGCAAAATGTATGGAAAGTTCACGCTGTTCCCTTACACACCTTACCACTCTTACCAGTGTACCTTAATTATTCATCAGTACCTTAACCAAAATAGACTAACAAGGAAGGGTACCCAACTGTCCGACTCCGTTTTGATTCAATTTGATATATGTTATAGAGTAGTCTAAAATAGCACAGGTATTTTTTTTAGCTGCCCAAATTCAACCTGTTAGGAGAAATTGCCCTTTAAAGTACTGAAAATTTACCAAACCCTCCAACTTCTATAGATTTCTCAAAAAAAGAAGATAATGAATTACTGGTTTCATTATACACCGTGGGCCCGAAAAACCCGAGGGATTTTAACCATCGATTTTAGAGCCTAATTGGAGTATATAAAGTAGTATAACATATAGTCCTATAACAACCCGTTTTTGAGATAATCGTTATTTAAGAAAAATCATAAGTAGAAAAATCTCAAGTGTAATACACCCTAAGTATGTGACGTAGTATGTTTAACCACTTAATATTTTTAAACGCAGACATACTAATGGCATGCTTTCTGGCCAGTTGGCAGTATTTAAGTTTGATATCCAACTACAAGTAGGTTTCATTATCATGGTTATTTCTACCGATATTGAAGATGCGACTTAAAACTGAGTTGAGTAACAGACTGCTGCATAGCCGTGTAATTATACTATCTTTTTCTTAACTTAATCACAATTAGTACTCCTCACTTATCGCTAAAACTTAAGATTGTTTGTATCGCGATAGGAATCGCGAGTTGCGAGAGTGCAAACTATTTGTATTTACCTATGCTATAATAACTGGCCGATATCATGAAATAGATGTTACTAAATGTCAACGTTAAAAATGATTACTGATTGTCACGTCAGATCAAATCACGGTCGGTGTTAAATCCTATTTTTGCTAGAACAGTCGGTATTGCAAATAAAGTGTAATAAATAATAAATAGCTATGCCGAATTATCCTCCTGCTCACTTAGCGGACATCCATTTCATTTATGGGTTTTGTAACGGCAACTCGCAAAGAGCAGTTGCTGAATACCGGAGAAGATTTCCCACTCGTCGCGTACCGCACCATTCCACCTTCGTGGATACACATAGACGGTTATTCTACCGGTTATGGTGAAGAGAATGAAATGTATTTTTCTAGAAACACCAAAAATAAAGTTTTTTTTAAATTTGTGGGTTTGAATGAACAAATTGAGATATTTTCATTTTATTCAGTTCAATACAAGCATGTTATGACATTTGTTGTCACAAACTAGTAAACAATAACATGTCACATGACATGAACCACACTGCACTCATTGACTCGGGCATCGTATGATATCGGAGCGACTCGTGAAGTGTCATGTTCGCTTACTCTGTTTCTCTACAAAAGATTGGTTCCTCTTACTCACTCTCTTAACTAAAGACTTGTTCACAAGGCCGTGCTAAGCTTAATTGAATTATTTTGTTCTAAAAAATAATTTTAATTAAAGTACATAATTGAACCTATGTTCATATAACATTTTTTACTCGTATTATCGTCAGAAATACCCTGTTAAAATCCCTCGGGTTTTTCGGGCCCACGGTGTATGTTGGAGAACATGAAAAAAGAATGGATACGTTTTGTCAAATGTTTTTTAAGCTCTAGCTCTAGAGCTTTAAAGCTTAGTCCATGATCCTATTCATGGTCTCGAAAAAAAAAACATAAAAAACAATTGACAAAACACGAGTCCATTATTCTTTCATGTTCTCCAACATACAATGGAACCAGTATTTAATTAAATTTCAGTTCTTGGAAGGACAATTTCTCCTAACAGATTGAATTTGAGCAGCTAAAAAAAAAATACCTGTGCAATTTTAGACTACTCTATAACATATATCAAAATAAATCGGACTTGGACAGTTCGGTACCCTTCCTTGTTAGCTACCAAAGGAGATCCGTATGCAAAATATGCAGGCCGCATTCGGACTTCTGATATATGTTGTAGTGAACCCAGGCTATGATATGACTGATGTTGTCAGTCTCTATAGTGGTCAGTCCAGGGAGGTGACAATCGATTTTTTGTATGGGATTTAGAAATTTCTTTTCTCTATCATATCCTGTAACCTATCATGTAACTGGGCTTTGTGAGCCGAGGAACGTTTGGTCGTTACAATTTATAAAGATCATAATTTATAAAAATTTGTGTACTACAATATATTATAAATTGATTAAATATATTGATTATATACAATAAATGATCTATTTCACCTGTCGTATGTTTCAGTATATTACAAGTAATTTGACATATAACTATGTATATCAAACGTCATTTCAAAAACAAAAATATTTTTCGTTTTTTATTCCTAACGAGTAGCTTTAAGGAAATAATGTAATATACATATATATTTAAACGCAGCTCGCAAAAGCTCTTTTAATTGATGTTTCATAAACATTATAGGTTTCAGAACAAGAAATTTCAAAATCTCATACAAAAAAATTGATGACGTCATACCTCTGGCTGACCACAATAGCGACTGGCAACATCAGCCATACCGTAGCCTGGAATCACTGCAACACGTATAAGAAGTCAGGATGCGGTTTACATATTCTGCATACGGATCGGATCTCCACTGGTATAGCTTAAGTCTAAAACAAAAAGTCTTATATTAATTAAATAACCACACGAATTGAATTCAGACAATAGCCTAAAAATATAATAGAATAAGATTGCTTAACAATCGGAATGTAAGTACAATATCTTATAAACCGATACCGAATTGCTACCAACTATATTAAGGATAATGAGGCATTAGGAAAATTAAGACCTAATAAAATTAAGACTTCGTATTCATATTAAATAACCACACAAAGGGTATAGCCCTGTATGGATGGCGAAACTGCCTTTGACGAGAAAGTGGTTTTCCTTTGGCTCGGATAATTGTCTTTACATACGTTGTAATTTGACCAAATTTTAGCCCCAAAATGGGCGTGGTTTTTGAGATAATTAAAAAAAAAGGAAAATCGTTTTTATTTTTTATTTACCAAAGTAGTGGCCCGATTTTCACGAAATTTTTATATATTATGTAGAAAATTAAGAGCGTTTTTTTCTTTAAAAAAAATCCAATTAATTTTATATTTAAGTAAAAAAAAATCATTTTTTTAATATGTATTCATAATTATTTTTTTTTTACTTGCGAGGTGGCGACACCTACCAATATCAGATGTATTATGACCCATTTAATACTCTAATACATATATTTTTTTCAAAAACATTCATTTGGATCATCAGGTTAAAATAAGCGAATTTGTAACATCTCATACATAGCCTTCCCTTTACTACGTACATGGGCGTTTTCAAAAAAAGTTGTTGAAATGACTTTTTTTTTAGAAGTGGATGAAATTTGGTATTCCTACTCAGAATCAGGAGCACTTTCGATTATAATAATAGGAGAAAAAAAATGTCTCAATATTTTTTATTCCATTACGTTACCGTTTTCATACGCGTATCTGTGGCGGTAGTGTAATGGATAACACAAAATTATATGAAAAACCTGGGACACTTTTTTTTCCTATTGCAATCGAAAGTGCTCCTGATTCTGATTAGGAATACCAAATTTCATCCACATCTGACAAAAAAGTCATTTCAACATCTTTTTTTTGAAAACGCCCACCTACGTAACATAGGATTCAATAGTAGGGTGGTTTGAAAAACATTTTTTTTATTTATTTTCTTAGCATGGGGGTAGAATTTGTACCTTATGAAAAAAGAAAATTTAAAAAAAAAAATTTTTTTTTATCTAATGTTTTGAGGTCGCCCACGAGGAGAACGGCCTGCATGGCTATCACAGGGGCGTTCAAAACAACGCCGACAGCAGCAATGGAAGTCCTACTGGACCTACCACCACTGCATATTGCTATAGAATCTGAAGCGCGTAAGTCGTTGCACAGAATGAAAATATACGGCCTGTGGAACGATTCCGCTCCGAGGACAAAGCACACCAAAATGGAACAGAACAAATACCTTGATAGTATAACGGCGATGGGTTGCGACAAAATGCAACCAAAGTACATATTCCGAAGGAACTTCAAGGTACATGTTCCTACAAGGGCAGAATGGACGGAAGGATTGACACTGCCCGAAGGCAGTGAAAATTCATGGTACACGGATGGATCTAAAATGAAATCCGGTACAGGAGCCGGCATTCACGCCAAGGACTTCAATAGTAGTGTAAGCATGGGAAATTATGCAACCGTCTTTCAAGCAGAGACGTATGCAATTATTTCCTGTGCACAGGAGAATATAGATAGGAAGGTAAAAGAACAAACCATCTATATACTCAGTGACAGTCAAGCAGCTCTAAAGGCACTCACATCGCCAAAGGTTGACTCAAGACTGATCTATAATGGAGTACAAGCATTAAACAAGCTTGGCAGACGCAACAAAGTGCGACTGGTTTGGATCCCAGGACACAGAGGCTTCATCGGCAATGAAAAAGCAGATGAGCTAGCAAGGGAAGGGTCAATGAACAAAAACATAGGGCCCGAACCGTATGTGGGACTCTCACAGGGTACCATAAAGAATGCTATAAACGACCACACCAGATTTAAACACCATCAAGAGTGGAAAACACTGGAAGGTCTAAAGCACTCAAAACGATTCATCGAAAACGTCAGCACTAGCTGGACTAAAAAACTCTGGACACTCAGTAGGAAGCAACTCCGACAAATCGTCGGGGCATTTACAGGTCACTTTGATACTAAACACATACTAGTAAAGATGGGACTACAGGACAATGAAGATTGTAGATTATGTGGTGAGGAAGACGAAACAATGGAACACATTATGTGTGAATGTGACGCTCTCGCCAGATTAAGAATGAGACTCTTTGGCGTCGGATACCCCGCGCCAGGAGACTTTAAGGCACTACCGCTACATCAAATCATCCAATTCATGGATTAGTCATACTTGTTAGAGACAAAATGCTGCACTTCATGATGAAAGCAAGCCCCTTTGCACAGTGATAGTACAGACTAAACCGAGTGATTTGACTCGCAGCAGCGGAAGTTTCACCCCTTAGGAACAGAGATGGCGCCACTTCTTTAAAAAATGTTTCAAAAAATTCTACAAGCTAAAGTATTACACCGATTTCAATGTTTGATATCTCAAATGAAAGCTTATTATATACGTTACTAATAAAAAAATACTGAAAAAATATAAACTGTAAAATTCTGGCAAAACACGGCATCTTAAGTTTTTTTTTCTTACCTGATTTGTAGTTTTTACTTGATTTCTTAAAAAAATTGTACGCAACATGAATAGTTTAATGCATATACATATTACAGAGTACATAACAAGTATAATAAAAAAAAAACCCGACAGCAATACCTTTCATATTTCACGAAATATGAAAGTTTAAATGTGAGCACAAATTTCTATAAAAAATATTTCAAAAAATTCTACAAGCTAAACTAACAAACCGATTTTAATGTTTAATATCCCAAATGAAAGCTCATAACATTCATTACTCACAAAAAAATACTGAAAAAATCTTTACTGAAAACTTTTGGCAAAAAACGCCATCTCAAGTTTTTTTTTCTTATCAGATTGGTAGTTTTTACTTGATTGCTTAAAATATTGTACGTTTTATGCAATATGAATGGTTTAATACATACGTATATATATTTCTGAGTAAATAACAAGTATTATAAAAAAACCCGACTCCGATACCTTTCATACTTTACGAAATATCTAAGATTAATTGTGCACGCTTTTCTTACAAATAAATTTCAACGAAATCTTCAAGTGAAACGAGTGCTCTGATTTGAATGTAAGTATAGTATTAAATGAAAAGAAGAAAGAAATTACCTATTTTATATAAAAAAATAAATAATAAAAAGTTTGTTCCTGGTGTTACGAAAAAATATAATTTCTTTAAAATGTCTAATTGTTTTTATTCAAAAGTGACTATATTTGAAGACAAAAAATAAAAACTATATCGTTTCCGGCATAGTTGGTTCTGAAATATATTATATGCTGCTTAGTAGTTGGCGAATTTATTTGAAAATTAGCTTTTTATCTGATAGGACCTCAACTTATAGATATGTCACATACATCAATTATTATCAAATATTTTAATTATAACTTATATACATATAAGTCCTCTTCGGGTTCATCGGCACAAGTAGAACTGAAAAGGAAAAGCCGTTTTGAAGTACTTGTGCTATTCCATTACTACAAAATCACAGATCTTTTAGACATGTAAAATTTTGTGTCTACCTGTGGATATCAGCGGTCAGCTTACGAAATAACCCTGCAACGAATATTATATTAACTTGCTTTTGGTTTGTACAGCCACCTTGCAGGATTTACACTGGGCAGTGCATGGTAAACTGACCCGACGACACCCACAACGCATGGTATCGCAGCCAGATTTGCAGCCACAATAGTCCAAGAGGCTTAATGGCGACCAAATCGCTGTAACTGCCGACCATTCTGGAGTCCAACTCTCTTTTGCCTAAGTCCATCCCCAACAAGATGGACATGGTACAAAAACTTCTGGTTTCAGAGCGTTTCCCCATATGTGGCCCGCTTGGTAAGCTGCACGCAGTACATGTTTATGGAGAGCAGCTATGGTAGGTGGCAGGCTTGTCACGAGCTTATTTTTTGAAGCAAACAAGTATTTACGAACTTCGTTTCAATACATGTGTTCCGTTTGAGCATCATATCTTCAAAAAAACAAGCTCATACATCAGCTGCTCTCTATAACATGCACTGCGTGCAACTTATCAAGCAGGCCATAATTGGGTAAACGCTCTGAAATCAGAAGTTTCCTTACCATGTCTATCTTCTTGGGGATGGACTAAGGCTAAGGCAAAAGAGAGTTGGCTCCAGAACGATCGGCAGTTACAGCGATTTGGTCGCAATTAAGCCTCTTGGATCATTGTGGCTGCAAATCTGGCTGCGATACCATGCGTTGTGGGTGTCGTCGGGTCAGCTTACCATGCACAACCCAGTGTAAATCCTGCAAAGGTGGCCGTACAAATCAAAAGCAATTTAATTATAATATTCATCATCATCATCATCATGTCAGCCGAAAGACGTCCAAGGCTCTCCACTCAGAACGGTCTTGTGCTTTTCGCATCCACCGCGATCCCGCGATCTTAACCAGGTCGTCGCTCCATCTTGTTGGAGGCCTACCGACAGCTCGTGTCCCGGTCCGCGGACTCCATTCGAGAACCTTTTGACCACATCGGCCATAATATAATAATCGTTGCAGGCTTATTTTGTATGCTGACCACTGATTTCCAGAGGTAGGCACAAAATTTTACAAGTCTAAAAGATCAGTGATTTTGTAGTATTGTAATAGCACAAGTACTTCAAAAGGACTTTTCCTTTTCAGTTCTACTTGTGCCGATGAACCCGAAGAGGACTTATAAGTTATAATTAAAATATTTGATAAACATTGATGTATGTGACATATCTATAAGTTGAGGTCCTATCAGATAAAAAGCTAATTTTCAAATAAATTCGCCAACTACTAAGCAGCATATAATATATTTCAGAACCAACTATGCCGGAAACGATATAGTTTTTATTTTTTGTCTTCAAATATAGTAACTTTTGAATAAAAACAATTAGACATTTTAAAGAAATTATATTTTTTCGTAACACCAGGAACAAACTTTTTATTATTATTTTTTTTAATAACAGGTAATTTCTTTCTTCTTTTCATTTAATATTATACTTACATTCAAATCAGAGCACTCGTTTCACTTGAAGATTTCGTTGAAATTTATTTGTAAGAAAAGCGTGCACAATTAATCTTAGATATTTCGTAAAGTATGAAAGGCACCTATCGGTGTCGGTTTTTTTTTATAATACTTGTTATTTACTCAGAAATATATATACGTATGTATTAAACCATTCATATTGCATAAAACGTACAATATTTTAAGCAATCAAGTAAAAACTACCAATCTGATAAGAAAAAAAAACTTGAGATGGCGTTTTTTGCCAAAAGTTTTCAGTAAAGATTTTTTCAGTATTTTTTTGTAAATAATGAATGTTATGAGCTTTCATTTGGGATATGAAACATTGAAATCGGTTTGTTAGTTTAGCTTGTAGAATTTTTTGAAATATTTTTTAAAGAAATTTGTACTCACATTTAAACTTTCATATTTCGTGGAATATGAAAGGTATTGGTGTCGGGTTTTTTTTATTATACTTATTATGTACTCTGTAATATGTATATGCATTAAACCATTCATGTTGCATACAATTTTTTTAAGAAATCAAGTAAAAACTACAAATCAAGTAAGAAAAAAAAACTTAGATGCCGTGTTTTGCCAGAAGTTTACAGTATATATTTTTTCAGTATTTTTTTATTAGTACCGTATATAATAAGCTTTCATTTGAGATATCAAACATTGAAATCGGTCTATTACTTTAGCTTGTAGAATTTTTTGAAACATTTTTTAAAGAAGTGGCGCCATCTCTGTTCCTAAGGGGTGAAACTTCCGCTGCTGCGAGTCAAATCACTCAGTTTAGTCTGTACTATCACTGTGCAAAGCGGCTTGCTTTCATCATGAAGTGCAGCATCCGGCCAAAAAATGGCCCTAACAAGTATGACTAGATGAGGTGATAAAAGCAATGGAGTAAGTGCGAAGGAGGGGTAATTACACAAAAGATCCCTACGGGTCGAAGTGTATCCGCAAGGACCCCTAAAAGTAAGGTAAGATAAGATAAGAGGTGGCCCACTCGCTTTTAAAATTAATAATTTATCAAATGAGGTAGTTCCAACAAAAAAAAATTTTTTCGGTCAAACATCGTGGAAGACGTCTAAAAATTGTCGATTGTGATTTTTTTTACTTTAATACAAAAGAAAGAGAAGTCATTTTTTGATTTTTTACATTAATACAAAAATAATAGATTTTTTTTTTTTTACTTTTGATTTCCAATTGGCTGTCGAGGGGTGACCCTACAGGTTCTAGAACACCTTTAATATATATTTTTTGGTACTACTTCATTTAATAGATTATTAATTTTAAAAGGGAGTGGGCCATCTCAAAATATTAAGTAAAAATTATTTTTTTTGAAAATTTTTCTTTTTTCATAAGGTACAAATTCTAACCCCCTTGCTAAGAAAATAAAAAAAAATATTTTTTCAGCCCACCCTACTATTGAATCCTATGTTACGTAGGTGGGCGTTTTCAAAAAAAGATGTTGAAATGACTTTTTTGTCAGATGTGGATGAAATTTGGTATTCCTAATCAGAATCAGGTGTACGCATACTTTTAGAGTCGTTTTGTGAAAAAACATCATTTTGGGTATTAACAAGATTTTGTGAAAAATCGGACTTATCACACTTCACCTGCGGGCAGGTCCTCGTAGCGTCATTAACATTGCGGACACAAAATGTATAACGATTACATGCAAAATTAGACTTGTTGCACCTTTCCATTACATCGTTACAACAAGTACACGGAACGTTATGTGATAAGTCTGACTTATTGCCTTTACCCTGGGGACTCGCGTGCGAAAGTGTTATGTCATTGGTTTTGTGACACTGAAATTGTTCATCATTAAATACAAAATCATTATCAGAACAAGAATACGTCCCCTTTGTTTGTGAAAAAATTGACATACTACCCTTTTCCTGTGGACGGGTAGGAGTTACGTAATCGACTTTGTGAATAGAAAAATTCTTAGAATTACGTACAAAATCGGACTTTTTACATTTCGGTATAGCACCGTTACAAGAAGTAGAAGTTACTTTTTTATCCTTATCGGCACATGAATAATTGTTGTACATCGAATCTAGACTTTTCGTACAATTCTGGTACTTATCTAAACAATTCGGATGAAAATTATGATCATGACTGTACTCGTATGTATCGTTTGTGGACGAGTAGTCAGAATGACAGGACTTATTTTCATAAGAAATACCACTTGGGATATTATTATTATAGTCATTATTCACGGCACCAAACGAACGATTTTGAAATTTACGATCGCGCACGGGTAACTCGACACTATAGAACTTTTCCGGCACGAACTTATTTACGGCACTTTCATTCGCGTTATTAGAGTTATTATTATGGTTCAAAGACTCACCCTTGTCCTCCAACTTACGACACTGTTCTCGTAGGTGACCGTACCGCTTACAGTAGGTACAGTAGGGTCGCGCGGCTCGCGCGGGACCGGAGGCCGAGGTCGTCGGGGAAGCCCGCGGCGGCGCGTTCACGCCGGGCGTGCCGCGGGGCTGCGGCAGCGCGGGCGGGGCTGCGGCGGCGCGCAGGGGCAGCGGGGCAGCGGCCCCGGGCTGCGCGCGCACGGGCGGCGCGCCGCGCGCGTGCCCGCCGGCGGCCGCGGAGGGGGCCGGGGCGCCGCGGAAAGTACTCGCGCCGGCGGCCGGCGATGGCCTCGCTGTTGATACTCATCGCTCCTCTTCGCCAATGGAGTCTTCAATGTTTCTAGCATGATGTAATAACTCGGCGAATGTAGTGAATTCCTCTCTGCGGAGTCGTTTTCTTATTCGCACGTTCAAAAGGCCGTAAATCATGTCTAATTGCACTTTTTCGTTTAAATCGTTCTTAGGTAGTCTTGACAACAGGGCGCGCGCTTTGGCAACGAACACATCGGTATTCTCGTGCTGTTGTTCGGTTGCGAATAAGTCGCGGTAAATTCTATGGGGCGGCCGTCGGTCGCCGTAGGCGCTTCGAAGGTTATTTTATTAACGACCTCGTCCCATGTAGTTACTTGATGTTTAATGCCCTGCCACCAGGTGGCCGCATCGTGCGTCAGCAACATCGACAAACCTTTTATTGCATTATGATCAGTCACGTTAGCGCACTCTTTATAGCTTTCTATAGCATCGATAAATCCTTCTACGGACTCGGTAGGTGTGCCGCTAAACACAGCCTTACAACGCGCAAAGTTACCATGTTCGGTGAGCACCGGCGCGGGAGTAGAGGTACTCGCGCGGTGGCCGAGGACACTGTCGAGGATTTCCTTAATAGCGTTGGTTTGCGTTCTTTGTAGGCCTTCTAGGAGCATGGAAACGTTCTGCTGTGAGAATGTTGCGTCAGCAATGCGGGTGGCGGGGGAGGGGTGGGGAATGCCTATTGCATCATCTCCGTCATCATCGCCGTCATGCTGGTACTCCTGGTGTTCGTGCTGAGGTGGCGCAGAGGAATGGGGAATGCGTCATGCATTTGTTGTTGCTGGGCAGGCATCCGTGGCGCGGGAGGCACGTTTTCTCGTTCCTCCTCGTCACTGTGGACGTCTTCCATTTGCACCGGGTTTGCCTGACTTCTAGTACGCGTCATTATCACTATGCGGATAGTTCGTACCTACATAGGTATGTGCATTACGTTCACGAACACACAAGTTTAGGTTAGGTAGACGCGGAGTCGTTCAAACGGATTTCGACACTCACGAAAATCACTCACTCGCGAATCGTTTGTTTTACCACTAATCCACACACTGTTGGGACGCCAGATATAGTACTGGGAACTACTTAAGGGGTGCGCCACTGCCGGCTGGCAGAGAATGAGAAAAACTCAGGGGTGTAGGTTCGTTAGGTCTTTACTATCAAAAAAAATGACAGTTAATGGATTAGTGGGTTAGTCACTAGTTTAACACTGTAGGGCAAGACGATGCCGCTTGCGGTGTGAGCGTCGTGTCGTGTGTATGCGCGGGCGCGGAAATGTCACGCGCATTCGCTACGGCGGCTTGGAAACGACTACTTGTTGGTAGGCCTGTGGCAAACCGTATGTATTCGTTACTGAGTAACGAGTACTTCATCTGATTTGAAGTAACGAATCGTTACTCACGAATACGTCTCGTTACCCGTATAACTCGTATCGGTCGTACTCTGCTCTGCTGGTCTACTACGAAACTCGAAGTTCGTGTCGTGCGGTCGCTCTGACACTTATAATATTTATTACGAGAGCGAGAGGGATAGTATGATACGAACTTCTAGTTTCGTAGTAGCCCTGCTGGACACGCTCCGTCGCCTCCGTCTGTAGTCTGTGGAAGGCTTTATACTTACCACAGATTATGCTCTGCGAACAGATACAACTGCAGAATGTATGAGGCGAATCTAGCGTTTCAGTCGTGAACTGAAACAGTTCGGTGAAAAAATTTTTAAACAATTGTTTTTAAACATGAACCAGCGGTTTATGTCTTGATTTTTTTTATTTTATTTCATGATTTTATTATTGTTACTGTAGAAAAAAATATTTTGGTATTTTATGGTTTTATAAATAATAATAATAATTAATAAATAATTTTCCTTTTTGTTGATTTGAATATGAGATGAGTAGAGATTTGATATTGGGCCGTTTGAATAAAGAAAGGCTTTAATTTCGAATGTTTAAACTGAACGCTCTATTTTGAAGTAAATTAATAATTCTTTATTCTTACGACCCAATGTTATATTCTCTTTTTTATTCTTAGATATTGTTCTTAAGAATTTATGTGCATAATATGCGATAAATTCAGTTATTTTATTTTTTGTAAGATTTGACCTGATCCATCATTTAAGAGAAACCAAAAATAAATAACTTTAAATTGCAACAGTTCGACTGTCATTATTTAATTAAGTATTTTAATAAGAGAAGCGCGTTCAACCAAATATAATAACTCTTCAACTTTATAATATTGTTATAAATTAAATATTAGTTTGGATTTATTACAAAAATCACTTCAAATGGGGCTAGGTCAATTGGTGTGAATTGTCCCGTGATATTTATTTATTTATTTATTTAAATATACAGAACATTACGAACCACATTAAAAAAATCAGTTACGGTGCGTCACAGACCGACGATACGATAACGATACAGTTCGGTTTTGCTTTGTACAAAGTACGTTCGTTCATACCGTATGGTGACGGGATGCGGTGTTTCTGCTTCATACTCGCATCAAAAGTAACGATACGAGTAACGATACGATAGTAACGAGTACTGGTTGATAAAGTAACGAATACATACGGGTACCAAGGTTTTCGTTACTTTTACAGCCCTACTTGTTGGTGTTGGTCCGCGATCAGCGCGGCGCGGAATAGAGCGGGGCGCGGGAGGTGAGGAGGGGGCAGCGTGTTATACAACACACATGCACCACACTCACACTAGCAAAATCTTGCTGGTCGGCGCGCGCGAGAGACCCGCTCGGGTAAGACGCGGCTTGGTGTTTGAACACGGTTTGCTATAACAGATAATTTACTGAGAACAAGGGGTCAATGTGGAGTGGAGTAAGGCAGCTAAAAAACCATGTCATTTATTAAGATATATATTTATTATAAATTGACACTACATTTTTAGGGTTCCGGAGCCAAAATGGCTAAAACGGAACCCTTATAGTTTCGCCATGACTGTCTGTCTGTCTGTCCGTCTGTCTGTCTGTCTGTCTGTCCGTCCGCGGCTTTGCTCAGAGACTATCAATGCTAGAAAGCTGTAATTTTGCACAGATATATAGGTAAACTATGCCGACAAAATAGTACAATTAAAAATTCAAAAACAATTTTTTTTACCTCCCATAGACGTAAAGTGGGGGTGATTTTTTTTTTCTCATCCAACCCTATAGTGTGGGGTATCGTTGGATAGGTATTTTAAAACCATTAGGGGTTTGTTAAAACGATTTTTCGATTCAGTCTTCTGTTTGCGAAATATTCAACTTTAAAGTGCAAATTTTCATTAAAATCGAGCGTCCCCCCCCTCTAAAATCTAACCCGGTGGGTGGAAAAATTTGAAAAAATTCAGGATGGTAGTCATTATATCAAACTTTCAAGGAAAACTATAACGGCTAAGTTTGCTTGAGAACTATAGTAGTTTATGAGTAAATAGCAGCGTAAGGGATAAAATATACCTAAACTTGGAAGATTCCGTATAAAATACGAAATCCTTAGAAAAATATTACTTAATTTTTTCGTAATGGCTACGGAACCCTATTTTGGGCGTGTCCGACACGCTCTTGGCCGGTTTTATTACATAGCAAATTACTGCACTTACTAAATCTTTTGTTACAAGCAAAAGTTTTAGGGCACATGATGCTTAGCTAAGTACATTAATCATCATTTAGACATAAAAAATAAAGTGAAGTTCCCAATTTGCCCTGAGCAAGCGTTATATAGTGCTTGGGCACAGGCCTCCTTTCTTGTATGAGAGGGTTTGGGAGTCCCCATACAAAAAAGGAAACCGATTGTAGGCAATCACTAGTGATTGCTACTGTAATCTACACTAATATTATAAAGAGGAAAGATTTGATTAAATTTGTTAACATTGGTTTATGCATCGGCTAGTAAAAATAGAGACTCTTAATAGAGGGTGTGGTTCTTCCGCGCTTGGAGTGACAGGAAATATCTATATTTATTTTAAGAGGCGCCAAGATAATCTGTCAGCAAGCCGATGTTTGTGCTTAAATAAAACAAAAGAATTACTATTACAAATTTTATTGTTCTTTAGTGTTTTCCAAAGATATATCACTAGATATTCAAATATTCTAATATTATAAGCCGTACACTGAACTTGGCTTAAGGGCCTTAACTATGTCTCTTAGCTTAAGGTTAAATAATATATATGGTACATTACCAACGTCCAACTGAGCGTGGCACTAACAGTAGTATAATAGTTTTCTACCTCTCAACACATTGGACTTTCCTACTAGCTGGTAACCGTAGTGCAGTATCTTCTTATAGTTTGCTCCCTTCTGTATAATGTTCACCGCAGTGAGTGAAGTGAAGTCACCGGCCTCAAGTTAAACTCGCCTCACGTGCATGGTAAGAAAGCCAGTTGTTTTAAGATTTAAAGTTAAACAGAATAAGAAAGAAAAACCTGTGGACAAGCAGTACGCAGCATGTTAGTAATTGGGCATTTGCGACAAATAAGAAATAAGTATGAAACAAAGGAAGAAAACCTTACCACAGATGTGGTTTTTCTCTAAACAAAGCTTTAGCTAGCCATGTGGTTTTAGTGCCACCGACACTGTTCAATCTATTTTAACAGCTGGTTGGGTGAATACATCATAGTGGCTGAAAATAGAAAGTCACCAATTGGTTAACAATGGCAATAAACGCAATAGAAACGCAAACCGGGGAAGGCTGAAGAAAACTCTTACCAGTTACTTGATGTGAAAAAACAGAAACGCAGGCATCATTTTGTGCATGGTCGAGCTTGATTCTAAATTAGCAAAAGTGGCGATGAACGCTGAAAATCAAGATATAATCCGTAAGCACACTTATATATAAATGGAAGAACACTTCAAAACAGTGGATTCTTACCCGAAGCGAGACAGGACTCAAGGAAGTATTAGTTTTTAGCTCAAATCATGGCGTATGCAATGGAGTTGCCTTCCAGTGATCATGACGATGATGACTTCCTAATATACTTATTATACTCTTTGATGATGACGAGTGGATTTTCGATAGACGACAAAACAACTTGAGATGCGTTCACAAAACTCGAGGACAGAACAGTTATAAGTAGGTGTCCTTACAGACTTCAAAAATTAAAATCAATTGACCCCGACAGCTAAAACGACAGAATATGAAAGCAGATATTTTCTTCAAGTGGAAAACTAAAAATATGGTTTTTTTGGAGTTCAAGTTAAAAATCAAATAGTTGGGATCCATTACATCCGATTCGACGACCGGATGGCTAAGTGGTTAGAGAACCTGACTACGAAGCTTGAGGTCCCGGGTTCGAATCCCGGCCGGGGCAGATATTTGTATGAATAATACGAATGTTTGTTCTCGGGTCTTGGATGTTTAATGTGTATTTAAGTATTTATTTATCTATATAAGTATGTTTATCCGTTGCCTAGTACCCATAACACAAGCTTTGCTAAGCTTACTTTGGGGCTAAGTCAATTGGTGTGAATTGTCCCGTGATATTTATTATTTATTTATTTATTTATTACCATAGCAGGGTATTTCGGAACGCATCCGTATAGTCAACTTAGTCTACAGACTCTATCGAAATAGTAAGTACTCTGGAATGAACACTCCAAAAACAGACGAGCAAAAACCGACCTAAAAAACATAGACATAAGAACTAATGGGCTCCGGTCCGGGTGAAATAGCAAGCACGGAGTCAGTGTGTCCCTCTCTAACTATTGCCAGGAAATAAATAATAAATAATTAGTAAATTTTAGTTTCGTGAGTGTTGTCTTTTAAAAATATTGAATAAAATTTATACATTTATAATAAGCAATAATTACACGATTTAATATTTTTTTAATGAAATATGCTTTAGATCTTTTTTCACGAGCTAATTTTAACTTGATGGTAGGTTTTATTAATTTCTCAATGGCCACACCAAACAGTAAGATGGTAGCTTCGTTATTGAGACTAGGGTGACAATCTTTTCACGATGTATCCAAATGGCTAATATTTAATATTTATTATAATATAATATTTTATACCCATCATACGTATTGTCTAATACATTATATTATATTATATTATTATTATAAATTTTGAAAATTTCCAGGGGAATTTGGAAAAATCCCGAAAATTTCAATTATAACTACCAGATCGATTCAGTTTACGCGTGCGAAGACGCTGGTAAAAGTTAATAAATAATGAATAAGTAAATAATAGTGTGATATATATATATATATATATATATATATATATATATATATATATATATATATATATATATATATATATATATATATATATATAGTCACTTAGTCTTCATTCATTTATTAACCTAAATGATAGAGCATCTAATATCGGTCGTTTTTTGCAATATCGGTATTTTTTCAATACCGATATTTCGGTTTTTGGTATTTTTTCGATATTCGTACCACTAAAGTAAAATGAATGAGTTTCGCACTTCCAAAACCTTTCCGGTTCCGACAATCTTAAGTACGAGTAGGTAGCTAAGATTATTTCAAAAATATCTAAGATTATATTAATGAAATAAGTATATATTCTCCGGGTCGTACCTGGTTCAGCAGGTAGCGCTGGCCATTCAGCGGGGTAATGCGGCCGGCATTATGGGCACCTTTGAGCCGGGTACGACGCGGAGTGGTGGGTTTTAGGTTAGGTTTTAGTTAGTTAGTTTGTACGTTTACTGTAGTTTTAAGTTTATTTTATTTGGTTTATATTCTGTAGTTGTATGAATTTGTGATTAATTATTTTGATGAAATAAGTATTAATGCATTTGTGACTTGCAACTTTTGAGTGTTGCGACTCTATTTAATAACAAAATAATTGGTATTTAGAGATCAATATCGAAATACCGGTATTATACAATGTCAATACCGGTTTTGCCATTATCATAAGTTTTACCTATAGAAAAGTGAATACTTATGTTACTAGCACCGACGTACAAATCTAAAATTTATTTGCTCTAGGCTCTACCAGCCGTATCATAAGGACTTGGTATACAAGTAATAAAAATTCTGGTTATTGCTACTTAGTATATTTTTGCTGACAAAGAAGTACTAGGAGGAAGGAATGTCTCATTAATTGCATAAAATTATGGTCATACTAATAGAGTGAGATAAAATAACCCTGTGGTAGCTATCTCTATCGGCAAAAAGTCGGACCGTGATTCCTGCACAGTGCACATTCCAGGTACTTACTATTTCGATGACAGACTCCCTCTATGATAACGGCGCGTTTACGAAGGCAGGTCGTTGACACGTAAGGCCAACTGACTAGTTAATTTAATATAAAAGAGGATTTCCGAATAACGAGTTATAACATTGTCAACTTCGTAATTGATTAAACATATACAGAAATTGTTTGAACCAAAAAAATGAAAGTTCGAAAATAAATTTCTCATGAAACAGTGTCGTGCGCGTATGCGGACTTAACAAACTACCACACTCCGTAAACGCACTTGATGAACAAAACGTCGGAACTGTCAAGTGTCAAAACAAAACGAGTAACCAAATCTTTACCAAATTCTTTTTCTCAAGAAAAGTACAATTAAAATGTAGGAAAAAACTAGCATTCTGCCTAGGATCGGCTCAAAATCTACAGCTCGATAAGGGAAACAGATTCCCCTAAATGTATGTCGAGGATGGAGCATGGAATGTATGATGAAAGTGGTGCGACAACATGCAGCTGTATACGACTTCTACAAAAGTTACGGTAAGGCGATTCTCGCAGGTTCTCCCGACCCTTAAAATGTTACAAATTCGATGGAGCATTTTACACATGGATGACAAAAAAATTTAAGTTGGAACATTTGTAAATTTAGGCTACAGGCTTACAACAATACAGGTATCAAAGTATTAGGAACTGCGCTGTTGGAAGTCAAACTCAAAATTAAAGGTTATTTTATGGAATTTATTGGAACTGACTTACAATTCCAGCCAACACACACCAAGCCAACACTTGGCAAAGATGCTTGTTTGGTGTTAGGGTTAATTGAAAGGAAACACATAAATAAGGTAATACAAAATATTGTTACAGATGATCCAAGGAAAAGTGCATTAGTTTCAAAATACCATGATGTATTTACCGGTACAGGAAGATTCCCCGGTGAATATATTGTTGAAGGAAGGCTCTATACCAGTCTCAAAGCCACCTCATCGTGTAACTCTTAAATTAAAAGAACAGCTTACGTCTGAGCTTGACCGATTGTGTGATAAAGGTGTTTGTTAGTCCTATACCTCATAAGCATACTTTTTAACTATCGCGTTGTGTCTTAACCCTGTTTTTTTTTGTCGCTATTAATTTTAGTCTCATTTTACATCAATCATGTATAAAATTTTCGCTTTGTATCCTATTTTGTATTAGACAATATATTTAGTCGCAATGTACAGTCGAAGGCGAAAATATCGGCACGGACAGTGATCAAAAATATGTGAACACGACTTTATTGTCAAGGGAATAAGGTTAATCAGATATTTTTGAAACTTTGGGAACGTACATATATTTATGCCCTCGACTGTACCTTTTTCGCTTTTTTTCCACGACATTAATGCAGTGCAGTGTACTTCAATGTCACAATGACTGCGTATTGGCTATTATTCATTAGACTAAGATAAAATTTCAATGAGTTTAGGTATGATACTACACAGGTACAGTCGAGGGCAAAGATTTACATCATACGGTCAAAAGGGACAAAAGTAGGTATGTGTACGCGACCATATTGTCCTAACATTAAGGGCATGCATACATATTTTAGTCACTTTGACCGTATTTATCTTTGCCCTCGACTGTACCAAACATATTAAACAAAAGAATGCTCGAAAAGTTAGTCATATTAGCCTCCGAAGCAGGGCTAAAGTAATACTTTTAGCCCCTAGGGCTAGTATCGTTTAATGTTTTATTGCAATCCTAGTAAAAACTTGTGCTGATATGGCTTATTTTAGACTCTTGACAAACAATCTACTATAGTGTAATAGTACTCTAGTTTAACGACCGTTTAGCCTAGTGAGTAGTGGACCTGGTCTACGAAGCTGGAGGTCCCGGGTTCGAATCCCGGTTAGGGCATTTATTTGTGTGATGAGCACGAATATTTATTCCTGAGTCATGGATGTTATCTATGGATTTAAGTTTGTATTTATCTATACAAGTATGTATACCGTCACCTCACCTAGTACCCATAGCACAAGCTTTGCTTAAGTTTGGGACTGGGCTGATTTGTGTAAGATTGTGTGTTCAGAAATGTTGAGATCGCGACGAAACGCGATCCGGTGAATAACTACAAGTAATTTATGCTTATGAGGTAAAGGACTAACAAACGGATAAAGGTGTGCTTTCAAAGATGGATGAAGCAACAGAATGGATTAAGAGGATTGTAATACTTAGTTGAGAAATACCAAACTGCAATTTGTGTGTGTCTGGATCGTAGAGATTTGTTTGTTTAATAGTATTTGTTTACTACAAATGTGTTCTAAAAAATAGTTTGAGATACCAACCTATCAATGACCTCAAGTCTACTTAGTGACGCAAAATATTTTTAAGTCATGGATTTAAAACAGTCCTGGCAAATTGGTCTTTCTGGATCTAGTAAAAAAAAATTACTTTTTCCACTGTATTTGGGGATATATAATTTTAATGTTTTACTGTTACAAATATCTGCTGAAATACCTATTTCTAGAAAATTGTGAAAGTTGCTTTAAAGACATAAAATACATTTAGTCCTATGTATCCTAAATCGAATGGTTTTGTTGAAAAATTTGTAGCCATCGCAAAAAATATGCTGAAGAAATGTAGCGATGAACATTTGGACATATAATTAATGCTATTGGAGTACAGGAATATAGTCCAGTGTTGGGCTCACCATACTCTCCTTCCCAATTGTTATTAAGCCGGTTAACGAGATCCACTTTGCCTTTGCATACCGAACTGCTTGCCCCGAATGTTGTAAATGATTTTGACAAGTTCCAAAAACAGTGAGACTTGATAAATATGATAATAGAAAAGAACAGGATATAGTAATAAAGAACACTTCCAAGATATCTGTGTTTCAATAGTTTGCCCTATCACCTGCTGTTATTTAAAAATGTGAGATCTTAAAGTAGGTTAGATTTGACTTGGCCAGTTTTTGAGTTTTTATCAGAATTAAAAAATATATAGGTATATAATTATGTTGAATAACTTTATAAAATGACTGATGTAATGAAAACTGGTCAAGTCAAATCTAACCTACTTTAAGATCTCACATTTTTAAATAACAGCAATTGTTATAGGTATCCAATAAAGCACAGAAATAGAGTTTAATACTTGTTGATAATGTTATTTTAACTTGGAACTCATTTAGATCTCCATTATTTTTGCGGCGAAGCCCACAGCCAAGCATAGTTTTTGTATTGAACTTGGCTCTCCTTTTTTACATTTATGTTTTTGGTGGGATTATAATTTACTGTTCAACATATTTTTTTGCAAAATCATGATCAGTTAGCTTTACTGTGTTCTCCGTTAAATTAACTGTTTTAATCACTAAGAGATAACGTTCAAGACATTATAATTAACTGTTTTGATCAATAAGATATAACGTTCAAGACATTATAATGTACCGTTTCGATCATTAAGAGATAATGTCCAAGACGTTATAATTTACTGCTACAACAGACCTTTTTGCTAAATCATGATCAGTTAGCTTTACTGTGTTGTCCGTTAAGTTTACTGCTTTGATCATTAAGTGATAATGACCAAGACATTATAATTTACTGTTACAACATAATTTTTTGCAAAATTATGATCAGTCAGCGTTACTGTTTCCTCCGTTAAATCAACTGCTTTGATCATTAAGTGATTATGTCCAAGACATTATAATTTACTGTTTTGATCAATAAGATATAACGTTTAAGACATTATAATCTACTGTTACAACAGATATTTTTGCTGAATCCTGATCAGTTAGCTTTACTGTGTTGTCCGTTAAGTTTACTGCTTTGATCATTAAGAGATAATGACCAAGACAATATAATTTACTGTTACAACAGACATTTTTGCAAAATTATGATCAGTCAGCTTTACTGTGTCCTCCGTTAAATTTACTGCTTCGATCATTAAGTGATAATGTCCAAGACATTATAATTAATTTACTGTTACAACAGATATTTTTGCTGAATCCTGATCAGTTAGCTTTACTGTGTTGTCCGTTAAGTTTACTGCTTTGATCATTAAGAGATAATGACCAAGACAATATAATTTACTGTTACAACAGACATTTTTGCAAAATTATGATCAGTCAGCTTTACTGTGTCCTCCGTTAAATTTACTGCTTCGATCATTAAGTGAAAATGTCCAAGACATTATAATTTACTGTTACAACAGATATTTTTGCTGAATCATGATCATTTAGCTTTACTGTGTTGTCCGTTAAGTTAACTGCTTTGATCATTGAGTGATAATGTCCAAGGCATTATAATTTACTGTTTCGATCATTAAGAGATAATGACCAAGACATTATAATTTACTGTTACAACATAATTTTTTGCAAAATTATGATCAGTCAGCTTTACTGTGTCCTCCGTTAAATCAACTGCTTTGATCATTAAGTGATAATGTCCAAGACATTATAATTTACTATTTTGATCAGCAAGTGATAATGTCCAAGACATTATAATTTACTGTTTTGATCAATAAGATATAACGTTCAAGACATTATAATCTACCGTTTCTATCATTAAGAGATAATGTCCAAGACATTATAATTTACTGTTTTGATCAATAAGATATAACGTTCAAGACATATTATAATCTACTGTTACAACAGATATTTTTGCTGAATCCTGATCAGTTAGCTTTACTGTGTTGTCCGTTAAGTTTACTGCTTTGATCATTAAGAGATAATGACCAAGACATTATAATTTACTGTTACAACAGACATTTTTGCAAAATTATGATCAGTCAACTTTACTGTGTCCTCCGTTAAATTTACTGCTTCGATCATTAAGTGATAATGTCCAAGACATTATAATTTACTGTTTCGATCATTAAGAGATAATGACCAAGACATTATAATTTACTGTTACAACATAATTTTTTGCAAAATTATGATCAGTCAGCTTTACTGTGTCCTCCGTTAAATCAACTGCTTTGATCATTAAGTGATAATGTCCAAGACATTATAATTTACTATTTTGATCAGCAAGTGATAATGTCCAAGACATTATAATTTACTGTTTTGATCAATAAGATATAACGTTCAAGACATTATAATCTACTGTTACAACAGATATTTTTGCTGAATCCTGATCAGTTAGCTTTACTGTGTTGTCCGTTAAGTTTACTGCTTTGATCATTAAGAGATAATGACCAAGACATTATAATTCACTGTTACAACAGACATTTTTGCAAAATTATGATCAGTCAGCTTTACTGTGTCCTCCGTTAAATCAACTGCTTTGATCATTAAGTGATAATGTCCAAGACATTATGATTTAATGTTTTGATCAGCAAGTGATAATGTCCAAGACATTATAATTTACTGTTTTGATCATTAAGATACAACGTTCCAGACATTATAATGTACCGTTTCGATCATTAAGAGATAACGTTCAATACATTAAAATATACTGTAACAACACAGACATTTTTGCAAAATCATGATCAGTTAGCTTTACTGTGTTCTCCGTTAAATTTACTGTTTTGATCATTAAGTGATAACGGTCAAGTCATTAAAATTCACTGTTACAATACAGTAATTTTTGCGAAATAATGATCAGTCAGCTTTACTGTGTTCTCCGTTAAATTTAACTGTTTTGATCATTAAGTGATAACGGTAAAGTCATTAAAACTTACTGTTACAACACAGACATTTTTGCGAAATCATGATCAGTTAGCATTACTGTGTTCTCCGTTGAATTTACTGCTTTGATCATTAAGTGATAACGGTCAAGTCATTAAAATTCACTGTTACAATACAGTAATTTTTGCGAAATAATGATCAGTCAGCTTTACTGTGTTCTCCGTTGAATTTACTGTTTTGATCATTAAGTGATAACGGTCAAGTCATTAAAATTTACTGTTACAACACAGGCATTTTTGCGAAATCATGATCAGTTAGCTTTACTGTGTTCTCCGTTAAATTTACTGTTTTTGATCATTAAGTGATACTGTTCTAAACATTAAAAGTTACTGATATAAATTTAATGATTACCATCGTTTAATTTTAACGTTTTTTCATTAATTTCAAATGTTCCATCAGTTAATTTTACTGTTTTGTATTTAACTGTTTTTGAAACGGTTGTTGGTAATGTACAAAACAGTTACTTTTAATGTGAATCCGTTTACTGTTTGAACGGTAGAAATTATTTTTTTCAGTGGCGATTCGCGAAAAACCCGATAGCATCTGTCTTTGTCCTACATGTTACTTCGTGTAATTAACCCTTTTCATTATTTTCTCTGTTTTACGCATAATTAATTAAGTTTAATTACAAATGCTTGTGCGAATAAAATGTGCTTGTTCGATGATTCAGAGGAAAGTGAACGGTAACGAAGATTTTGATAATTTGATTTAATTTCACAAACAGTTTTTTTTATTTAATAGGGCTTTTTTTTTTAAATGTGGCAACCTGTGCCCCCTGTCCCACAGTGTAAAGTGTCCCACAGTCCCACTTTAAGTTTTATTTTTCAAAACACCCGGGTTCGATTCCTGTACTGAGTAGGTACAAGTTTTTTTAAAGTATGAATGCAGTTTTATTCTTGTTACTAAACTCGATGACATGGTTCCTTAGAACAGATCTTCGTATGTTTATACATGTAGATTTACCCCCTTATTCATAAAACTTAACAAGCCTATGTTAACTAACAAATGCTTTGTCCCTTTCTAACAAATAAGAATGTCGAAGTGACAGATAAGGACAAACGAATTTTAGCGGCATTTTAACTAAAATAGGTTTGATTGTCGTTTATGAATAAGGGGGTTAGACTTTCCCATACTGATCGATCTAAATGAGCTACCCTGTATGCATCGACTATAAAGTCGATGCCTGTATGTAATCTGTGACATTGATTTTCAAACCTCATTCGCACGCTCAGACACAAAAACAAAAGAGCGAACGGAAAATCGAACGCCGTTTTTTTCTAAATTTTTAACGGCAATTGCCGCGCAAATAAAACGAAATTTGAACCGTTCGAAAATCGAATTGTTGCGACGTTCGGAAATCAAGTCACGGCGCGCTTCGTTAGGCCGGTGCACGCGTGAGACACAATTTTATTGAGACAGCTTCAACGTTTGTAGAACTGGGTAACGATTTCTGAAATCAAATCACATGAAAGTACAAAATATACTCAGCGGTTCAAAATTTGGCCCACTCTACATACAAAATTACCTGTTACTGCATACGTTTGAGGGTCAGACTTTGGCCGCTCAGTATATCTTTATTCAGTACTAGCTTTTACCCGCGGCTTCGCACGCGTAAACTAATCGGTCTGGTAGTGGCAATTGAAATATCCCGTGGGAGTATAGGGATAAAAAGTAGCGTATGTGTTATTCCAGACGTGCAGCTACCTACATACCAAATTTCATGACTTTTAGCCCAGCGGTTATTATTTCAAAATTTTATTCCTATCCCGTGGGAATATCGGGGTAAAAAATAGCCTATGTGTTATTCCAGAGGTTCAGCTACCTACACACCAAATTTCATGGCTCTAAGCCCATTGGTTGTTACTTCGAGATTTTATCCTTTGATATCCCGTGGGAATTTCGGGTTAAAAAGTCGCTTATGTATTATTTCAGACGTGCAGCTCCCTACATACCAAATTTCATGACTCTAAGCCCAGCGGTCATTATTTCGAAATTTTATCCCTATCCCGTGGGAATATCAGGATAAAAAGTAGCCTTCGTGTTATTCTAGAGGTCCAGCTACCTACATACTAAATTTTATGGCTCTAAGCCCAGCGGTTGTTATTTCGAGATCTTATCTATAGTTATCCCGTGGGAATATCGGGTCAAAAAGTCACCTATGTGTTATTCCATACGTCCAACTACCTACATACCAAATTTCATGACTCTAAGCCCAGAGGTTCTTATTTCGAGATTTTATCCCTATCCCGTGGGAATATCGGATTAAAAAGTAGCCTTCGTGTTATTTCAGAGGTCCAGCTACCTACATACTAAATTTTATGGCTCTAAGCCCAGCGGTTGTTATTTCGAGATCTTATCCCTAGTTATCCCGTGGGAATATCGGGTCAAAAAGTTACCTATGTGTTATTCCATACGTCCAACTACCTACATACCAAATTTCATGACTCTAAGCCCAGAGGTTCTTATTTCGAGATTTTATCCCTATCCCGTGGGAATATCGGGATAAAAAGTAGCCTATGTTTTATTCCAGATGTCCAACTATTTACATACCAATTTTCATCCAAATCCGTCTTGCCGTTTTAGCGTGAAGGAGTAACAAACATACTTACTCACTCACTCACAAACTTTCACATTTATAATATTAGTAGGATATCTATATTTATAAAATTTGCTACCGGTTGGGAATGTACGCGCAATAATGTACGTCGTGATAATCCGATGCATTATTGTTTCCTATTATCATGTCGTACAACATCATGGTCGCGTATTATCAGGGCGTAAAAAATATCGCGCGCTGTGATGTACGATGTGATAAAACGAATCCAATCGATTTGAATGACCATAGATTTGTGTGAGGTTGGTAAGTGATCACCACTGCCCATAGACACTTGTAAAACCAGGGGGATTGCAGATGCGTTGCCAAACTAGAGGCCTAAGATGGGATACCTCAAGTCCCAGTAATTTCACCGGCTGTCTTACTCTCCACGCCGAAACACAACAGTGCAAGCACTGCTGCTTCACGGCATTAGCGAGAAAGATGGTGGTAGCAATTCGGGCGGACCTTGCACAAGGCCTACCATCTGCGACTTGGCGTCATGGCGACATGTATATGGTATGTACTAGTGTCGCCCTCTGGCAGAAGGCAAATTTATGCCCTTATAACCTACTCCACAGTTCAGAATAGCTACAGCAGCTCCGCAGTTCAGATTGCTAGTGGCAGTGGGCGGGGCACATTGCTCGCAGGACTGATGGCCGATAGGGTCAAAAGGTTCTCGAATGGCGTCCGCGGACCGGGAGACGAGCTGTCGGCGCCTCCAACAAGATGGAGCGACGACCTGGCTAAGATCGCAGGATCACGGTGGATGCGAAAAGCACAAGACCGGTCTGGGTGGAGAGCCCCCCCAAGGCTCTATGTCCAGCAGTGGACGTCTTTCGGCTGACATAATGATGATGATGATGATGAGTTCAGAACCACTGGTCTATACGAAGCTTTATCTTGCCAGTTCAAAAACCGAACAATAAACGGTTCGGTTTTCAGGCTTTAGGCCGAGGTTACACGACCGGCAGTATAAGGGCACGTTACACGGTGTTTATGTATTGTCGCGAGCAACACCCGTGCTGTGGAAAATCAAATACACAAGTGAAGTATAGAAAGAAATACGAAGGATAGTTCGTTTTTACCGAAGTCGTTAGTGATTAGCTTGGATGTCATTACTTTTAAAAATAAATCGTACCTACCTCTAACAAAAAATAAATAAAAAACAGTTAATAATCAGTCAGGTAGTTAGTTAGTCTTTAAAAACCGAGCCTGTGAGTCTCTCAAAGAGCCGGCAACTCGTTGTTATACTTCTCGTGTTTGTCGTGTGCATGGGCGGCGGTGATTGCTTCCCATCAGGTAACCCGCATGCTCGTTTTCATCCTGTAAAAAGTTGATTAATTGGGTTGCTTAAGGACATATGTACCTAATTTCCTAAATAGGTCTGGAGTTTTAAGTAATAAAAAAAAGTTTAATTTAAAAATGGCACGTCATTTAATTTCTACTATTTTTTGTAATCTAGATTTTTACTTTAGACACAAAAAGTTTTCACTTTTAGTAACCTTGTAATTGTAATACAAACAGTAACTTCTACAACAGGTGTTCTATAACAATGAAGATAAATAAACATGTCTTAATTCATCATCTAACTCCATAAATTACCCAAACTGGGCCACCATAAATTACAAAGAACACAGGTAAACTTTACAGTTATCACTGTGGCTGTACCTCATAAATTTTATAAACAATAAATTAGGGTTATCACTTGCGTGGTCGACTGTACAGGTACAATAACCGTCGAAAGTGCCTACCCTTTCGTAAATTATCACCTAATTATTTTATATTTTGCAGAGAAACTAATCTAAAGATTTTATTTTAAAATACCGTAGGTATTCGTTTACAGTGTTAGTTTACAAAGTAACCGTAGTTATAAGGATGCTAGTAATCTCGCATATATGAAACAGAGAATTATTTTTAATTGTTTAAACAAAAATGAATTCAACCAACACTACATAATTAAATATAACTATTCATAGCAATTAGAATACCGGAATAAAAAAACTAATTTTTGAAATAAAATAAAAATATTTTCAATTTTTTGCTTTAGACATGGTAAAATTGGTATTTATAATTACCAAGTTTGTGCTAATGAGTGGTGACATCTAATCAGATACACTAGCATACAAACAATATCTTGTTTTCTAAAAATTGAGTTCATTTCTAAAGTGATTTAAACAAATAAATATACTGAATCTTGAATTTTACCACATAAAAAAATAATTGAAATTCGATTCACAATATTACTGATATAATATCATTTAATAGGTACAGACGCTGTGTGTTGGCATTCTAAAGCGACAAAACTTTTGGCTCCGACTGTACAGGGCAGGTGAGTTTATGGGCTATAAAGTGCCAAAATAGAAGCGGCGGTGGCGCGAGGGGTCATTCGACGTGTACCACGCTCGGTGGGACCATCGAGCCCACGGGGCAGTGCACTGGTTGAGTCTAAGGCTGTGTTTTAATCAGAGGTGGTCAGGGCCCTATTTCATATATGTACCTAACTTACAATTGTCAGTGAGAGGTGATCATCATCATCATCAGCCAGAAGATGTCCACTGCTGGACAAAGGTCAAACCTCCCCCTTAGAATGCCATAATGAACGACAACTCGCCACTTGCATCCACCGGTTTCCCGCAACTCTCACAATGTCGTCAGTCCACCAGGTGGGAGGCCTGCCAACGCTTCCTCTTCCGGTTCGTAGTCGCCACTCGAGAACTTTGAGAGGAACTTTCAGTGAGAGGTGACAAATCCATACTTAATAATAAATGCGATAGTGTGTTTGTACGTTTGGCAGTCTTTCACGCCGTAACGAAGCGACGGATCGACGTGATTTTTGTCATAGAGATAGTTTATGGGCCCGAGAGTGACATAGGCTACTTTTTATCCCGGAAAAATGCACAGTTCCCGAGGGGACAGCGCGCGATAACCGAAATCCACGCGGGCGAAGCCGCGAGCAAAAGCTAGTACATTATAAACACATGTCAGGTAATTATAGGAAACTACTAAGCCTCCCACTCGATGGACTGACGACGCCGTGAAACTTGTGGGCAAACGGTGGATGCAAATGGCGAGACTTTTATCCAGCATTGGACGTCCGGCTGATGACGAATACAATCCATCGTACGTCACAAAATAACAAGCTATCGGATTCGGTTTGTAGCATTCGAACATGGCGGATGAATTCAATATCTAATTTGGCTATTTCTGCTTCTTTGGCTAGTTGAAGTATAATTTTGATAGTGTTTTATGCGGCGATTAACCTTAACAGTGAACAGTGATCACAAAATTCTATATTGCTGTCGTGTCTGACATTTTTTAATGCGCAAGTTGTTTCCACGTGGTTTCTGGAATTTTACTATCAAGTTGGAAAAACTACAATCACCGTACAACGTTGCCTCTCGAAAGAGAATACTTTGACACTGGCGAAATTGTCCTATTGATTAGGACAGAAAGCCATATTTTAAAAGAGAAGAAGACAAGCTATCATTTGACGCTTCCCACAGATTATAAACAAAATGTCGGCATCAGTGTTGCCAGTTATAACGCGTAATAACCGATTATTATGTTTGGGTCGGCTTCGGTGATTGGGTGTGAACGGCGACCGGTCTTGACGTACTGGGAAGGTTGAAAACTGTTGAAATGTACAATAATTTATAGTTTACTAGCGTTTACCCGCGGCTTCGCATGCGTAAATTATTCGAGCTGATAGGTAGTCGCAACTGAAATTGCGGGATTTTACAAAATTCCCCTGGAAATTTCCGAAATGTATATGTGTTTCATTGAGGTTATGTTAAAAACAATTGTCCAAAATTTCAAGACTATACCCAGCCGTTGAAATTTCAAGATTTTGTCCCTATCCCGTGGGAATATCGGGATAAAAACTTAGCCTATTCTGGACGTCTAGCCACCAACCTACGAATATCGTTTATGTGTTAAACTAGGTAATAAACTAACTTTTTGCCAAATTTCATCCCAATAACACGTAATTTTTTAAACTACAAGCACTTTTGGAAAGACCATCATTGTGAAGAAGAATGCGCCGCAAGAAAATTGGCAGAGAGTCATTTTTTCATAATAAAATAATTACAAATAAAACACTTAAAAAACACAAACACAACCTAATTTAAAACACAGTGTAATCTATTCTAACATTCTAAGCAAACTACTTTCTGTTTTTCAGTTATTTAATTAACACCTTTTATAGATTATGAGTATTTCACTAGTTATTTCTACTGCGATGTTACCTCAGTACATTAAACACAAAAATTATCATTTTTCACCGCAAGTTGGGCATAAAGATCCAAGTGATTATTAAATCGACTGTACATTACCCGGGTACTCAATTTACATTCCATAACTGTGTCGAAACTTCCGACTTTTTAATCTTTTTTACCTTCGTTCGTTATTAGATATTATGGACTAATAGGTACTTGTGTAGGCAGCACAGATATAGATTACACTAGATTACGCAAATGCATCTACTTCGCGTGTCCGAACCCCGACCAAACGTCGAGGTTGGCCCCATACAAAGACTGACCGCTAACTGACTAATCGTGACTAGTGACTGACTCGAGCCCCACGGTGCGGGCGAGCGGCGCATTTGCGGGGAATTCACATCGCTAATTACCTAATAAAAAAAGTGACACAGTTGGTTTTCATACAGATCGAGGTGTTTGCGTTATCTAGTATAATCTATATCTGTGGTAGGCAGATAGAATATTACGAGTACTTACGTACCTGCACAATTCTAGGACATGTATTATGAATCTTTTCTCAAGTCTCGCGTGTAATGAGGGCTATCGTTTTTTCTCTCACTAGATGGCGCCACTGTTGCGTGAGGTTTTTAAAAGTCTGTTATAACGGCCGTGAAAACAAAGTTTAGATTAAAATCATATTTAAAACATCGTAAAACAGTACCATAAACATATTGAGCAACCACAGTATTGCATAATCCCGTTTTGTTCGGAAAAAAGGGAGGCCAAAAGTTTTTGAAAGACAAAACTCAATAACTGTTACATAATGAACACATGCACACATACAAAAATACAAAAATACAAAATAATTTATTTCACCAAAAGAGATAACAGTATATACAACTTAGTAAACAAAACAAAACTGCCTCAAATTACATACGTTCATTGCCCCTTATTGCATAATTGCCATAATTAATTTCAGGTAATGCGAAATATTCACAAAATTATTCTAATTATAAATAAACCCGCATAGCTCACCCAAAAACTATGAGATTTGACATTTCGTTGACCTCACGCTACACTAGCGCCTCTAGCGGAAAATTCATTCGCGATAGCCCCCATTCCTTATTTACCACCCGTAGGAGATAATGTACCATTATTTTGGTCATTTGGCTTTGTCACAGACGTAACTGATAAAATAATATGACTTGACACTTTTAGCTCGCGTAAAATCTTAGTTCTAATTATTCCGTGGTATTGGGAGGGTGCGAAGTACTAGGTGGGGGTAATCGCAGCGCTCATAGTGGCCAAAAGAAGAAATAATGTAGACTCTGTCATCTGTCATACTCAAATGAATCTGTCATTGACAAAGCAATTTGCATAGACTTTAACTACCCTATTTTAGTAATAGATGTTTTTGTTATAATAGTCCGTGAGCCCAGCCCCCAGGTACCTACGTAACATGACATCACCATAAGATGCCTGGCAACAGGTGGGGAAAGTTGTGCTGAGCTAGAATCAAAAAACTAACGCACTTAAAATTAGCCGGAAGTTTGAGAAAATCCTTCACTTCCGGTCAAAATTTTAAGGTCAATTTACGTCACGTGACATCATTACGAAACACGTGGCATCATGAAGCCCTTTATCCGTAGAGAGGGGCAACACAAGTCTGTCAGTTCTGAAATAGCCGGAAGTGCCTGACAGACTGCGACAAAGGTGACCCCCAAAAACGATTTCCTACGTCATATGACATCGTGACCAAAGTTATTACAAAAGTTTCGTAATATTAGTGTCTTTAATAATATATAAGTCTGCCAAGCGTTTTTTAGCCGGAAGTCCTTTAAAAGTGTAATTTTAACTACAAGGAAAATGTAACCGTATCATGTTAAATGAGAATAATTTAACGAATTATGATCGATTAACAAGGATTATCGACTAATTCGTCGTGGTCGGTATATTTAGTATGTAAGAAAATAAAAAAAATACAATCTTTTATGTTATTTCACCTGTCCCGTTGTCTGTAATCAAATCTCGCAAGTATAGTTATTTGGATCTAAGTACTGTCAGTGGTTGGATTGAGTTGAAATTTGGCATTGTAATATAAAATTGGTGGCAAAGAATCTGGTCGTGAAATTCCGGTGATCATCACCAGGTCAGAATTGTCTCCACAGGAGAGAACTGTTTAACGGTGAATGGTATAGACTTAAAATTACACGAATGGATTTGAACTCAATCCAACCACTGACAGTACTTAGATCCAAATAACTATACTTGCGAGATTTGATTACAGACAACGGGACAGGTGAAATAACATAAAAGATTGTATTTTTTTTATTTTCTTACATACTAAATATACCGACCACGACGAATTAGTCGATAATCCTTGTTAATCGATCATAATTCGTTAAATTATTCTCATTTAACATGATACGGTTACATTTTCCTTGTAGTTAAAATTACACTTTTAAAGGACTTCCGGCTAAAAAACGCTTGGCAGACTTATATATTATTAAAGACACTAATATTACGAAACTTTTGTAATAATTTTGGTCACGATGTCATATGACGTAGGAAATCGTTTTTGGGGGTCACCTTTGTCGCAGTCTGTCAGGCACTTCCGGCTATTTCAGAACTGACAGACTTGTGTTGCCCCTCTCTACGGATAAAGGGCTTCATGATGCCACGTGTTTCGTAATGATGTCACGTGACGTAAATTGACCTTAAAATTTTGACCGGAAGTGAAGGATTTTCTCAAACTTCCGGCTAATTTTAAGTGCGTTAGTTTTTTGATTCTAGCTCAGCACAACTTTCCCCACCTGTTGCCAGGCATCTTATGGTGATGTCATGTTACGTAGGTACCTAGGGGCTGGGCTCACGGACTATAATACGAGCTTGAATTATTGAACACTGTCCCTGTTTTGTTCTTAATTCCTCTACATCCCGGACATATCCAGCAACAATTTTTCTTGTGAAACGGTTTGTGGTTAAAATTTTATATCCCTACTAATATAATATTATAAATGCCAAAGTAACTCTGTCTGTCTGTCTTGTCTGTCTGTCTGTTACGCTTTCACGTCGAAACCGCTGAACCGATTTTGATGAAATTTGGTATAGAGATAGTTTAAGCCCCAAGGATCAACATAGGATACTTTTATTTCATTTGAGGGCGCCACCGCGCAATAACCTAGGTCCGCGCAGACGAAGTCGCGGGCATAAGCTAGTTGATTTATATTTATGGTCATTAGCAACAGAGATGGCAGCAGGGTGTCGTCTACTGGGCTCTAGCGTGTCGAACACTCGGTCGTACCTGTGGTATGATAATCCCGGCGTGATAATAACTTAGACCGACTATCACAGAGCCTGTACAAGACTCGAAATGTTTCCTTAATGTACCTGCGGCCGCGAAGCGCCGAACATGGATTATTCATGATGCGGGAGAACAAGCGAGCATCACCGCTCTGCGATACACTAACTGTTGATATTGGTAGCATTTGGTTAAGTATTCGTTTGGGATATTGCTGTCTTTATCGCTCGTGACATAAGCGCTCGCAGCCGTCCCCCCATGCACATCCCCTCCCGCTTCTCCGCTTCCCGCTAACGTATATCGAGATAGCTGTAGGCTTTTCAAGATTTGGGCGGTTGAATTTTGGGTTTCGTTGTCCTTGTATTATACGAAAAGTATAGCACAGAAATCAATGATATTTTACAATCATGATCTTCATTATATTTTCTATGCCTCTGGTTTTTTCGATTTTTGTAAAAATGCTTTAATAGTCTGTAATTCTCGTGCAAAGTTGACATCTTTTTTTTTGTCGACTTTTGAGCTCCTATAATTTTGATATTACACATTTATATGAAAATCCAAGCCCTCTCATTCCGAGAGGAGGCCTGTGCCCAGCAGTGGGACGTATATAGGCTGACATGATGATGATGATGATGATATGAAAATCCGAAAAACCATAAGCATAGATAATTACGTCTGGTCCATACTTACAAAATTTCATCTACTTCTGTTGCCTAGTTTTCAAATGAGATTGAGAAGATTTTTTTGATGTAGTATTTAAATATCATTGAGGATGTTAATACCGCTCCCGCTTATTACTTGACCAGTTTCGATAAATGCATTTATTCCTTACCTCGGTAACTCGGCCGGATAAATATTGCATGAGCATTCAATGCTTGTCTCACATTTGTCGCGCGTTATTTTATCGATCGCGCGATATAAACGTGTATTGAAATAACACGTTTGTTCAATGTTTATAGTTGGGTTAATTGTAAACAATTTTGTAAGGTTCTGTAAAAGAATTAAACATAACCCTTGCTGGATCGCTGTTTACGTCTGTCCGTCTGTCACAGCCAGTTTTTTCAAAACTACTGAACACTGAAAAAAAGGATAGCTGAACTAGTTTGGCTACTTGACCTTTAGCCAAAATGTAGACCCACTTGCTCGTTTTCCATCCAGTCGAATAAAAAAAAACATTTAATTCTGAAAAACTCGAAGGTGCGAGTTCGAAATGTGCAATTAGAACTCTACCTATAGGTAGAGTATTTCACGATGACGCGTGCCGTGGTTCGTATTACAATGTCATAATGTCTAATTTTGACAAAATCACGCGTCTTCGTGGATGGCACTGGGTATACTCCAATTCAATAAAATCTAACAATCCTGTAGACACTTCCAGCCTACTAATATGAACACCGGGCTGCCTAAGGCTTTTTGATGTGACTATTATTCTTTTTTGATTCCTTTTAGATGGTAATTGCAACAACAGGGACATATATAATCAAGCGTGCCCACGTTAGGGTGTGTTAAATGTATAGAAAATTGTTAGATTCTATTGAATTGTACTTTATATGTAGGTATAATCCGATTAGACACAGAAATGCGAGCTAACGATAGTCCAGTCATAAATCTGTGTAATCTTTGGGCGGGCGCCAGCGTTGCAACTCGCAGTTAACTGATCAACCAGTGATCGCTCTGTTTTACTTTATGGCCGTGCGTCAGCGTTGACATTTGTGTCAACTGTGTACGCGCATAAAGCGTTGATTATTGTTGTTCCAGGCCCTGTACTAGGAAGTTCAAATTTGAACTTCGTATCTTGCCGACCCGCTCACGCTTCTATTATTTAATGTGAGAGTGAGAGAGACGGTATACAAACTTCGTTTTCAAATTTCGTAGTAGCCCCTAATTGACGCGCGTGCGTTTGAATAAAATATATCGATATTTAATAAGACTAGCGACCCACCCCGGCTTCGCACGGGCAAAGTAAAAAAACCGGCCAAGTGCGAGTCGGATTCTCGTAAGAAGGGTTCCGTACCTATACAACATTAGACATTAGCATAAAACGGCAAAAAAACAAGTTCGCTGTATAGGAGCCCACCCTAAATATTTATTTTATTTTAATTTAATTATCTTGAAAGCACATTTATTATTAGTATAAATAGTATAGATATCCTCTTCCTCCTACATCAAACTTTATGTCATTTATGATAGAGTTTGATTTAAAATTACAATAAGTCCTTTATAAAGGACTCTGGGTGTTACGAGGAAATATGAACCCAAGAATGCAAAAATATAGGCAGAATCTTTTAACTTTAACCTGCGACTTCGTGGGAAGTGTTAGAAAGAGAGAAAGAGAGGGAGAGAGAGAGAGGGTGCGAGAGACATAATAATTATTAGATACACACACAAAAAACTTCCACCTTCTATGGAGACCAACTTGACATGTTGACGCCTGACACCATTAAAAAATCATTCGAAAGCACAACTCCAGTAAAAAGGCGCTATATTTTAACCATATTAATTTTAGATTTACTGTAAAATTAGATTTTTTGTAGCTTTAAAACAAATAAATAGTTAGTTGATTGAGTCGGCGAACAAATAGCGATTTATGACGTCATAACCTGACCTAACCTGTAACCTACCTACCTGTAACCTGTATAACCTGTGGTAACTTTACTGGTTGGTGTATTATCTAAGATTTCATTTCTAATTGGCCATATTGTACCGTTTGTACCCAAATATACATTAAAACATTAAAACATAAGTCGGAAGAAACTCTATGGGAGGATTGTTTTGACAGGTCATAAAAGTACGTCAGTTGATTGGTGGTGTCAACATGCATATTCAAATAAGCACCCTAAAATCTTAATCCATTGCATTAGCCAATACCTGGTGACTTGTGGTGCCATCTATCGCAATTTTCCGAAGCCATTCGAATTTAAATTCCAAATTATGATTCAAAGTCAAAGTCAAAGTCAAAATCTCTTTATTCAATTTAGGCTATGATAAGCACTTATGAACGTCAAAAAATCTACCACCGGTTCGGAAAAAACCTCTGTTGAGAAGAATCCGGCAAGAAACTCGACGAGGTATTTTTTTTTTAAACAGATTCACAATATTTATAAATGATATCTATATACTATACATTACAAGTATTTAACACAATTTTATTTTTAACAGAGTAGGTTCACTATTTGAAGGGATCGCTAGTGCGGATCGGAATTATTTCCAAATATCCCTGTCCATGATATAATCGTTGACTTTATAATAACCCTTAGATATTAACGTCTTTTTGACAGTAGATTTAAATTTTGTATCAGTTTCTTCAGTAGCTTAGTAGATTCTAAGCAAGAAAACCCAGAATTGCCTAATCTGTAAAATCATGTGTAACTACACTTAAAATTAAAACCCTAATCCGCATTGACCTCCAATAAAAACGTTTCAACCCAAATATCCTCAGTTATCAGTCCTCTCGTTAACCCTCCCCCCCCCCCCCTCGCAGATTGCTTCACAAATTGATATTCGCCCATTTTTCATAGCGACATTGATTGACAAATGAACTCTGTCCGACCAAAATATTTACCCACCTTTTTTGCGATGGATCGGTTGAGAGGGGTTTGTTATGATACCGCGTGGATATATGAGGTGTGAAACGATTTTTAGGCTTCCATAATCTTTAAAATAATAATCTGAACGGCCCTTATCCGTACTAATATTATAAATTCGAAAGTGTGTGTGTTTGTGTATTATTTGGCCGTCTTTTACCGTAACGGAGCGACGGATCGACGTGATTTTTGGCATAGAGATAGTTTATGGGCCCAAGTGCGACATAGGCTACTTTTTATCCCGGAAAATGCACAGTTCCCGAGGAAACAGCGCGCGATAAAAGATTTATTAGCTGTTGGTCCAATACGCAGTTCGTCCAGTTGAAAATCACGTACGCATTTCGTCCAACACGCATTTGGTCCAACGTGCATTTAGTCCAACACGCATTTGGTCCAACGTGCATTTAGTCCAACACGCATTTGGTACAACGTGCATTTAGTCCAACACGCATTTGTTACAACGTGCATTTAGTCCCAGCAGTATTTCGTCGAACTCGCATTATGTCAACACGTATTTGATCCAACACTCATTTCGTCCCACTAGACATTTCGTCAAACACATTTCGTAAACCTAACTATGTATGATTTATGTCATTGGTGAAAATTTTCTATTTTTAAGACGGATTGTTAATTAAAAAGAAACTAAATTTTTCGCGAGTTTCCTGGCATAATTACGTGAAAACCTTGTCTGTGTGCGTGTAATTTTTGATGTGTTGTTGTTATTTGTAGTGTGCGTTAATAGCAACAGCAAAACGTGTGTCTTTTGAGGTACGCATCGTTTGTTGGTGTGCTGTACGTGTTTACCTCACCCTCCTCTAAAAGTCGCGAAAAAAATTGTTAGGATAGTTGACCTTATGGGACATCCTGGCTCTTGGCTAAATGATCGAAGCTTTTTACATAAACAAAAGTCTTAGTACGAGTACATTAATTTGCTACGTTACGGCACCTGAGATATTGTTTCTGAAATACTTGTAATGTATAGTACATAGATATCATTTACAAATATTGTGAATCTGTTTAAAAAAAAAATACCTCGTTGAGTTTCTTGCCGGATTCTTCTCAACAGAGGTTTTTTTCCGAACCGGTGGTAGATTAAAATAAAATCGGTCAAGTGCGAGTGCGAACGACTCGCGCATGTAGGGTTCCGTACGATGCGGTCGTGTCGTTTTATTACAGAGTTCCTATGGCCAACGTCTAATTTCATCATCAGATCAGCTCTACGTCATAATAATATTGCATTGCCATCGGATAAAAATACACATGTCATCCTGCGGTGGTAGGACCTTGTGCAAGGTCCGCCCGGATTGCTACCACCATCTTGCTCGCTAATCCTGCCGTGAAGCAGCAGTGCTTGCACTGTTGTGTTTCGGCAGAGTAAGACAGCCGGTGAATTACTGGAACTTGAGGTATTCCAACTTAGGCCTTAGGTTGGCAACGCATCTGCAATACCCCTGATGTTGCAGATGTTTATGGGCGGTGGTGATCTCTTACCACCAGGAGACCCACTTGCTCGTTTGCCTTCCAGTCGAATAAAAAAAAACATGCACGCAAAAGTTTCAGCTAAATCGGTTGAAGATAGCCACTTCAAATTTAAGTTGAAATATTAATTCCACCCCAACAAACAACTAGTTACATTACTAGTTAATAAAAACATGTCACCAAAATGTAAGCACTAGGACTAGGTGCAAGTATTTTGAATAAATAATAATTTTAAATTCTCATCCTCTTTGGCTGTCGCCCTGTAGTAGGCTTCAGACTTATGCCATGCTCGCGCCAGAAAAAAATGTACAATTAAAAAAAAAATATTAGCGCGGTAATTTCGGCCGACGCACGGCGCGTACTTATTATTATTAGTGAATTAATCATAACCTGATTTTAAATTTTAAATAAATATTGTTACTTAGTATAAATTACAACGGACATTTTTTAGTGTAAAAAACATTAAACATAGCGGCTGTGAGTGCTTAATTGACGTCGGATTTTGTGAAGTGTGTGTAGTGTGTGTCGGAGGTTTGTGGATCATAAATTGTTATTTAGTCTTAATGCTGCACACAAAAATAAACCACGGCCTTAGAGATAATTATTATACTATCGAAGGTTTTATAAAATAGCGCTAATAAAATCACAAATGAATAAGTAGTTAAACATTAAAAACAACATAGGGTCACTCGCGTTGCCCCTAGCAACTGACGGCCGAATCTTAGCAGCCTAGCAACCAAAAACCGCTGAATGAAACACGTTTATTGTATGAAGACCCCCCTTAATTTTTAACTTTATTTTATTTTTAGTATTTGTTGTTGTAGCAGCCACTGTAATACATAATCTGTGAAAATTTCAAGTGCCTAGCTATTACGGCTCAAGAGATAGAGCCCCGTGACAGACGGACAGACAGACAGACAGACAGCGGAGTCTCAGTAATAGGGTCCCGTTGGCACCCTTTGGGTACGGAACCCTAAAAATGACGTGTAAAAGTGCCCATAGCGGCCTATTTGCTGAATAAATGATTTGAATTTGATTTGAATTTGAATTTTCGTAATACCAAACCTCTTTAGATAAAATATGACATACGTAATACTGGTACAAAATACATCGAATGTTGGCCACTTATAATAGATAATTAACAAATAAAACTGATTGATTGCGAGTGACATTTCCATGTAAATCAATTTACTTTCCATGAACGTTGGATGCAAACATGGATAATCAGTTTGATTTAACATTTATAAAAAGTAAAAGAGGTGCAGATTTGCTGCTTAGAAATGGATTTAAATATAACTTAAATTCCAGAAGACAAATAGGTGAGAACATAAATAAAACTTCATTATGGCGGTGCAGCAAAAGATATGAATGCAGTGCGTCTGTGACGTTAAATGAAGACCGTGATATAGTGCTCAGAGAAAGCGAACACACATGTGAACCGGACTATTCGCAAAATGCAATAGACATTGCATTAGATGCCTGTAAAGTCAAAGTGTCGACGGATTTCGGTTCTGTGCAGCAGATTTTTGAAGAGTCTTTTCAACAACTTGAAGATACTGGAATAGTAGACCCGGACGATATTCCAGCATTTTCTTCAAAGCGAGACACACTCTACAGGATAAAAAAGAAGAGTCTAGGAATTACTAGTTTATCTTTTCATGAGCCCAGAGACGTTCAGATTCCAGAATTGTTAGCGAAAGATTTTTTAGTAAAAGCATCCGGTGACGACGATAAAATGTTAGTGTTCTGTACAAATACAGCTCGCGAGTTGCTCCAAAAATCAAATTACAGATCATATAATTTCTATGCCGATGGCACATTCAAAAGAGCATCCAAACCGTTCAAGCAGATTTTCACGTTGCATTTGGAATTAAACCCGGATACCAAATTTCAAAATATTGTACCAATTGTTTATTGTCTGCTCCCAGACAAAAAAGAAATAACATACCGAAGATTATTTACCTTCTTAAAAGATGACCTAGGTGTAATGATTAAAAATTATAAAGCCGATTTCGAACTAGCTCAGTTCAATGCTTTAAAAGGTGTTTATCCTGACGTACATATAACCGGTTGCTTCTTCCATTATCAGCAAGCGATAAAAAAAAAATGTAAAGCGATAAACCTAGACCAGACGTATATCGGTGAGGACATCATGAGGCTCTGCTCTTATTTGGCTTTACTTCCCACGAATTTTCTAATGGATGCGTGGGTTGAAATAAAAGCAATCGGCCAAGTGTGTCAAGACTCGGATGCTTTCGAAGAGTTTTGCCACTATTTCGAACACTATTGGGTACCATTATTCAATATTATAAGTGTAGCCGATGAAAACCACCGCACCTCGAATGCCATAGAAGGGTTTCACAGTCGCTTGAACAAGAAAACTCCCTTAAAGCCCAACTTGCTGTTATTGGTTCAAATATTGAAGAAGGAAGGTCGACACTACGACACATTTATGAGAAAAAAAATACCAATTGGTCGGAAACGAAAGGAACGGGACATTAAATTTAACCGGTTTTTGAAAGAAAAGCTGATATTACTCAGAAGCTTTGACATGAGTGCCATGGAGTTTCTTCGTGAAGTCATTGGTGAAAAACATTTGTAACAAATACGTACAAACATATATACTAAGTATTAGGCTATTTTAACATACTATTTTAAGTTAAAGCCAACGTTGGGTTAGTTTTGTTATGAACCTTTGACCGTGCTGGCGACTATGAAGATATAGTTTTAAGTTAAACTTGTTTTATTCTGTGGATAACTAAGCTTTTCAGTTTTTAGCCAATAAATACTTTTTATGGTAATCATTCATTCATTATTTCTGATTCTTTTTTCCTTACTTTTCTATCTTAAATTACATTTATCTCACTTAGAATTAGGTACCCGGGAATGTACTAAAACTGCACACTGCGGTACCACCAGTCCCTGGCAGTCTCGCTGTTCCCAATTGCGGTTGCGGTAATGGTAACGACGAATCATGTTATGGACAATATGCGTAGTAGACGAATGGCTGAGTGGCATAACGCTATTTGGACGAAATGCGTAATGGCGAATGTCAAAATGGACGAATCAGTTATTGACAATATGCGTAGTAGACGAATGGCTGAGTGGCATAACGCTATTTGGACGAAATGCGTAATGACGAATGTCAAAATGGACGAATTATGTTATGGACAATCTGCGTAGTAGACGAATGGCGGATTGGCAGAATGCTACTTGGACGAACTGCGTATTGGACCAACAGCTAATAAATCCGATAAAATACCACGCGGGCGGAGCCGCGGACAAAATCTAGTAAATAAATAAATATTGCTGCTGACTGTACTTCCGTCGCAGCCCCCTCAATACGTCAGGGGCACTCAACCTTCTGATACTTCGTGGATTAATTAAATTAATAAACTCGTTATCTGGAGTGTGGCAATTTGGCCCCGGGGCTGCCGGATGGGAATTTTGCTTACATCGTCAATGAGAACTTCTCCTTTGTAGTGAGAGTGCCAAAGATCTTATTAGCTTTCCGTCTAGAGTCTTACATACAGTACAGTTATAACTATAATATTATAGTTATTTAAACAATCACCAATATCTGATACAACAAAGCGTGCTTAAATATCTGATACGGTGACCTGTCGTTTTGCCTGCCTGTCGTTTTGTCGTTTTTTAATTACGGACTTTTTGGGGTTCCGTAGCCAAAATGGCAAAAACGGAACCCTTATAGTTCCGCCATGTTTCTCTGTCTGTCTGTCTGTCCGCAGCTTTGCTCAGGGACTATCGATCGTAGAAAGCTGTAATTTTTCAATAATATGTTAACTATGCCGACCAAATAGTTCAATAAAAATTGAAAAAAAAAAATATTTTTTAGAGTACCTCCCATAGACGTAAAGCGGGGGTGATTTTTTTTTTCTCATCAAATCCTATAGTGTGGGGTATAGTTGGATAGGTCTTTTAAAACCTAAATAGGGTTTTTAAAGCGATTTGTCGATTCATTGATTTGTTTGCAAAATATTCAACTTTAAAGACTGTTTTGTTATTTTTTTTTTTTTTTCTATTTTTCCTGGTTGATAACGTCACATTCTCTTTTTTGTTTTAATTTGTTTATTCTCTAGCGCTTAACAGTTACCTGGCAAACTATCTGGCGTGCCATCCTGCGAAACAGGCTTAGCCTAGTGTAGGTGTCACAAGTAAATCACTAATCATAATCGCTAGCAGTGGAGTAGTATTAAATAGGTAATATCTAAGTATAACACCTTAAGTAGCTACCTGTCTGAAAAAATGTTTATCCAACCTGTAACCAAACTAACGCACTTGTACTGCCACTGTATCAAATAAATAATTTTGATTTTTGATTTTTAAATTTTCATTAAAATCGAGCCCCTCCCCCCTCGAAAATCTTAATCGGTGTGTGGAAAAATTTGGGAAAATTCAGAATAAGTACATCAAAATTACAAGGAAAACTATAACGGTTAACCGTAAAACTCCTGTCCAGTGGTGGTGTAGGGGGCCACGCAGCACGGAATGATGAGGACCTGGGTTCGATTCCCAGAGCTAGTCTCTTTTTCGGGTTTTTCTGTGCATCTGTGAGATATTCAGCCTCGTTGCCGATCGGATCGGACGTGTCGTCTTATAAATTTGTAAATAATAAATAATCAACTAATTGCAGAATTGCGACCTAGTTTTACGCTGAGTGCTCTTGTTTTTATGCGTCTCACGCATTTGGTGTTAATAGGACAATTCTAGTTTATAGTTTAATAAAATAATGTGTGGTGAACTTAATTAATTGCCATAATGGAAAATAGTCCATTTAATCGGAGCGGGATAACGCGTCGCAGCCCGACATCTTCACCTGCGCCCGCGCCTGGCCCCGCCCCCGCCCCCCGCAGCACGCCCGCTAGACCAGAGGACCCTCTTGAAGTCGTATCGACGTCCGAGATCCAGAACTGGATGACCTCAATCGAGCAGTGCTTGAATGAAGTATGCGCTATATCCACGGAAGGGAAACTGAACTCTGAGCAGAAACTGAGGATAAGCAATCTTTGCCGCAAAGTAGGTCATGGCACTTCACAATTGGCCGTGCAGTACCAGGCATTAAAGCAGAAAACTCTACAGTTTCATAAGTCCCTTCAGGTATTGGAAGACAATCGAGACCTTTCGCAACAGTTACTGGACCTAAACAAACGTATCGAAGAATCTTCAAAAACTACAGCGGCACCTGTCTCCTTCGCCGAAGTCATAAAAAGAAACGCCAAGACCTTTATACAGCCCAGTAATGTCAGCTCCTTAGCGATCTATCCCAGTGACAAAAAGAAGACCAGTGAGGAGACAAAAAGTCTTGTTCAGAAATTAATCCGACCTGAACAATTGAAACTGCAGGTAAGAGGTTTACACAAGACCAGAAATGGCGGAGTAATAATCAGCACTGACACCAAGGCCGACATTGAGAAGTTGAAGCAGTCTGCGCAGCTGACCTCGTCGGGGCTCACCATGGATGAACCGCACAAGCGCAAACCAAGGATTGTGGTAGTTGGAGTGCCTTCAGATATGCAGGAAACTGAAGTGTACAATTGCATCTTCCAACAAAACTTAGCTGGAACATTTGAAGGCATGACACGCGAAACCTTTATCAGCTCTATTAAACTCAGCCATAAGTCAGGAAAAAAAGAGGCTGAGACCTGTAACTACGTATTAGAAGTACCTGCTCAAATACGTAAGGCCTTAATTACAAAGGAGAGAGTGTTCGTGCACTGGTCATCCTGTCCCGTTAGAGATTTCACCCTGGTAACGAGGTGTTTTAAGTGCCAACAGTACGGGCACGCCGCCAAGTCCTGCCGACAGGAGACATCCACTTGTGGACACTGTGGAGAAACTGGGCATGATATCAAACAATGCATCAGGAAAACCGAACCACCAAAATGTGCTACTTGTCTGCATTTCAAAAAACCGTGCGGCCACAAAACGGGTGACTCCGAATGTCCTGCTAGATTACTCGCAGAGAAGAGGTACCTTAATACCATTGACTATGACGGCGTCTAAGAGCGCCGTACTTAAATCAGTTTATTATTACTCGTATTATTTTTAGAACTTTATTTATTTACACATATGACTTATGACTACACTGAATGATTGATGACCTAGATAATCTCTCTTAAATATAATTCTAATTATCATTATGCACATTTTATTAACACTTACAATCAATCGCACAATTTCTAGGTCAAATGTAATAGACATGACTTTGACTTCTTAATCAGCACTCTATGAACCAACACTCTAACCCAGTAAAAATCCACTGACGCACATTATTTATGTTTGACCTAATAATATCTTTTAAGTAAATATAATACAATTTTGTTATTTTAAATTTGTCTATATTCTACGTAAATACTACCTATTATATTACACCGAACTTTGTTAACTTTGTTAATTCTTACTTAGTGATTATTTTAGTATGTAAATGTTAGCTCGTTTAGCCTGAGACACAGGAATTATCCTAGTTCAGGCACACGTGTTACATAGATTTTAAGTGAAATATTGTATTTTGTTATTTTGTACCGAAATGAATTTGAATAAAATTTTATTATTATTTTATTATTATTATTATCTATTTTTTAGTTTGTATTTTTGATGTGGATTTTACGGGATGACCTTAAAACTAAAAGTAACAAAATTCGGAGTTTGAATAAAAAAAAATACAATAAAACTCCAAAAACCAATCTTGTTAAAAATTGTCGGCAAATCATTATGTAACTGTCTGAACTTGAAATAGAGTCGTGTTTCGTATCAGATATTTATGCACGCTTTGTTTTATCAGATATTAGTGCCGGTGACTGTACTTTCAACAAAACTATTGTTTATACCACCGTCATACGTTCTTGTCATGCAGCCACTTAGCAGGCACTAAAATCTAGAATGTAACTGCCACTTGAGTTCTAGTGCTCACTCGGTCCGACCCAGTTTCCGCAACTAAGTGTTGTATGTCTATATGGAGAATGTACACTCGAACCAACTGAATAGTGACCGACTGTGGAATCTTTTCCTATAAAGTCATAGCCATTATAATAAAATTCGTGAAAAAAATCTTTCTGAATATTTAAGTGATCTTCGTATAAGAATTTATACGATGTAAAATTAATGTTAGTTTTCACGTTTTTTCTCAAAGTCAAAGTCAAAGTCAAAATCTCTTTATTCAATTTAGGCTATGAAAAGCACTTAGAGTCTGGCAAATGAAAGATGAGAATGAGTTTTCTTAAGAACTTTTTACATGGCAACAAAAAAGTCGATTGTCAACCCACGTCAAACGTCATTTATTCGTCTTGATACTGAAGCTTGCTTGCGGTATTTGCTACGTTTTTAAGTGTTTATCATGAAAAAAACTATCAAAATTAATGTTATTGTGCGTAAACTGCTGTTTACTATGATATGTAAATTAAAGAATACACTGATATTTATTTTTACCATCCCATATTGTATGTATGTATATGTATTGACGCCGGAACGACAAATTGACTATCGTGTATTTTGCAAACTTTCCAGCACAGCGATTTAACGTTAAAAAATTCAGAAAAAAATACGTCTCATCAGACCTAATAAAAAAGCCTTTAAAATATTGTACTTATTACATAATATATATCACAAGTATCAAAACTATTTTTAACACTACACGTCAGGGATACCACACATTGATTTTTGAATTTGCCGCCATTTTTTCATTCTCATCTTTCATTTGCCAGACTCTATGAACGTCAGAAAATCTACCACCGGTTCGGAAAAACCTCTGTTGAGAAGAATCCGGCAAGAAACTCAACGAGGTATTTTTTTTTAAAAACATTCACAATATTTATAAATGGTATCTATATACATTACAAGTATTTAACACAATTTTATTTTTAACACAATATTACATATTTTTTTCTATTTCAATGACCAAATGTTTTATTTGTTAGAGAAATTTCACCCCGAACTAAAATCTATCGATTATCTAGTTTAATAAAATTAAGAGCGTGTGTATAATATTTAGAATTTTTTGCCGCTTCGATTCCCGGGTGAGACAAGCGAATTAAAAAAAAAGTTTTTTTATTTTTAAAAACAAGAGGATGTTTCCTTTAAGTAAAATAAGCTGACTATAGTCCATCCATCCTGCGGGATCCATATTTTTTCCATCCTGTATTTTAAAACATACCTATAGGTACAGTCAAGGGCAAAGATATCGACACGGCCAAAGTTGCAAAAATATGTATATCTGAATATCGAATGTTAAAATACCGAATGTATTAAAATATCGAATGGGTCTTAATATCGAAAAGGTATTTCTGCTCAGACTGTATTTTTTTTAGATTGTTATAAATCTAACCTAACCTAACCTAAGGGGTTCTATACGATGCCGTTTTAATCAATCCTGAAAAGTTTTCGGTTTCAGAAAATAAACCTTTCGATATTATGACCCATTCGATATTTTAATATATTCGATATATTAACTTTCGATATTCAGATGCGTACCCATGTATACACGGCCTTAACGTTAAGTGCATTAAGTCGTGTATACATATTTTTGTCGCGGTGGCCTAGTGGTTTGAGATTGAGAAGCCGTGTTGGCCTAGTGGTTTGACCTATCGCCTCTCAAGCAGAGGGTCGTAGTTTCAAATCCCGGCTCGCACCTCTGAGTTTTTCGAAATTCATGTGCGCAATTTACCACGAGCTTTGCGGTGAAGGAAAACATCGTGAGGAAACCTGCACAAACCTGTGAAGCAATTCAATGGTGCGTGTGAAGTTCCCAATCCGCACTGGGCCCGCGTGGGAACTATGGCCCAAGCCCTCTCATTCCGAGAGGAGGCCTGAGATGATGATGATGATGATACATGTTTTTGTAACTTTGGCCGTGTCGATATCTTCGCCCTTGACTGTACAATAATTTTACCAGGAAATTCTCACAAGCCGGTAACGCACCGTACCTATAGTAATACTTCAAATCTTCAGTTCTTAATGAATGTATGTCCGTCGGTCTGTACGTGCGCGGCGGCTTCCTGCGCTACTTGGGCGGACGCGCGTGCGCATGCATAAGTGAGACGACGCTCGCGCCATCTGTTGGTCGCTCCCGACGAACGAAGTGTAAAAGAAATTGATTCAGGGCTACTACGAAATTCGAAGTTCGCGTCGTTTCGTCCCTCTCACTCTCGTAGTAAATAATATAAGCGTACCGAAAAAGCAAGCAGATTCAACTTTACAGAAAACCTTTTGAAACATAAGAAACATGTTTATGATTTAAATTAAGTCGGGGTTTGCTCCGCGTACCTTGATTTTTTTTCTGCAATACCCCTGGTGTTGCAGGTGTTTATGGGCCGTGATGTTCTCTTACCACCAGGAGACCCACTTGCTCGTTTGCCTTCCAATCGAATAAAAAAAAGATTTTACAGAAGCTCGATATATCAGCACAGTTGCTTGCGCCATGACCACGAGATGACTCACAATCATGGCGCATGCAACCTGTGCCGAAATATCGAGCTTCTCTAAAATCAAGGCACGCCGAACAAAACCCTAATTTAAATCATAAAATTAGTAATGACCGCCATAGTCTAACATAAAAAAATTGTTTACCGTGCACAATAATCTTTCCCTATTCCAAATTACCTTCTCTATCTACCAGTACATCCTCGGTACATCAAACAAAAACTAATTTTTCACCTGTTAACCTCAAAAGAGGTTACCTGTCAAACAAACTCTTCATCAAACCGTTTTGGATATAACAACAGGCAACTGTTTCATATCCGGACAAATATTTAGTCTGACGTAGTCCAGAACAAAGGAATATTTTTAACGGTCGTGTTGACAGCTTCTAGACAACAGATCATGATGACGACTTAAGGGGGTCGAATATAAACTCAGCGTCTAGTTTCAGTTGATAGCTGTTGGCTTAGCGGTTTGACCTACCGCCTCTCAAGCAGATCGTGGGTTCAAACCCCGGCTCCATACCTCTGAGTATTTTCCTAAATCATGTGCGAAATTTCACGAGCTTTACGGAAGGAAAACTTAGTGTAATCTGCACAAATATGCAAAGCAATTCAATGGTGTGTGTGAAGTCCCCAGTCCGCACTGGGCCTGGGAACTACGGCCCAAGCCCTCATTCGGAGAGAAGGCCTCTGCCCAGCAGTGGGACGTATATAGGCTGGGATGATGATAGTTTCAGTGGGTCAGACAGAACAATGTTTGTTTCTATGACAGGCTAGTTGGCGTTATATCATGCATGATGTCCGTTTTGACATTTGCGACACATTTATGATTGATTAAATAACTAAATGAGCCAATCACAAGCGAGACTGAAACGTCAAACGCACCTCACGACACAACGCCATCTAGCGATAATTCCTAACAAAAGAATTTTAATAAAAAAAATTACAATAACGTTTTTTTTAAACTGATTCTGGGGAGGAAGTAGTAAACAATGCAAAGTTTTCTTTGGCGTGAAATTAATTACGTAAAAATGTGCCTTTAGTGTAAGTTTTCGGTTACAAAATTCATCTCGATCGCGTTCGCGTTAAAATCTCAACTTGTATGGAAACACGAACATCGCAAACGTTCCGCTAGAGGCGCTGTTCGTGTTTCCATTATAAATTGGAATTTTAACGCGAACGCGATCAAAACGTATTTTGTAACCGAAAACTTACACAAAGCCCACTGAATTAACATTTATCAAACACTGACAAAATTTGACGCTGTTTTCCTGACGTCCTCCGGCTGATGATGATGATGATGACGTATTAAATCTTAAGACGATCTTAAAGGCCACGTGTCTGCAAGTGTCGGGCAACAGATCACGCGATGACAGCATAACGGCGCGCGCGCACATTCGTTAGTTATCGCAGAGAGTGAAGTGTCGAGTGTCATCACGCAATTAAAAGCTAGAACTTTGTTGCTTCATAGATATAAAGTTGTAGTGTTATGCTACTTACGTATCATTTTTCACTGATTTAAATTCATTTTTACATCTGTTTTGGTTCTCCGTCATTCACCTCAAAATTGGATATTTTACATCACCTTCATTTCTGCAGGACCCTGTAACGTTTTTAAAGCATAAGAACACAATAACAAACCATTTTCACTTCGTATTTTCACGTTTTTAGCACTTTTTAAATCGATCTTGATGTAGTCTACCTTTTTCGGTCTTTTATTTAGTTCTCCGTAACTCTACAACTTCGGGCTTCGCGCGTGCTTACGCGCGTCCTTTTTTCCTCCATTAATAATACTTTTATTCCCACTTAAATCTTGCCGTTTCCCTGTTAGGAGCTTAAAACCAAAATTTGACATGTTTTGACATCGCTGTTTATCTGGTTGTCATGGCGTTTTTTGTTCAAATTTGTTACCGGTCTGATGTTTTTCAATTAATACTTGTACAAAAATACTCTTTTCGGCTTGGCCATCTACAAAAATTTATTTTTAATTCGAAATTTTTTATGTTCTTTTCCGAGATCCGCCGTCGAGCGCGGAGCTCCGTCAGAAACATATAAAAGCGGAACAATTGCCATTTAAAAGACAGTCTTTCTTCAGTTTTCGCTAAGAGAACATCTCCTAAAAGGCCTTATCCCGGGGCCGCCTAGCCCCGGGATCCTGCAAGCCTACGCGCTCCAATATAAATACTAAAGTCGTCTCCATCGCCTCCGTCTCCATCGCCTCTGCCTCCACGCTCATCATCGCCCAGTGCCTGCGCCGCTGCCCGGAGTGCCCTCTTTTCTCCGGGCGCTGCAAGTACATTCTCCGGGCGCCGCAAGTGCCATATCTGGGCGCTACAAACGCCTTCTCCGGGTGCTGTATGTGCCACCACCGAGCGGTGCGAGCTCAAACTCCCGGCGCGTAGAGCGCTACCTCGAAGCGGCGTGTACAGCGCCGTCTCCAGGCGTGTACAGCGCCATCTCCAGGCGCGTAGAGCGCCACCTCCAGGCGCACAGGGCGCTACCCCAGGCGCGTCTACGTGTCATCTCCACCGAGCGCCGAGTTCCTGAGAATTTGTTCGTCGTTGTTCGTCGCCGGCCGCTCTTCATCCATCCATCTTCATATTCATATTCATTCTCACCCACATACATCACCACTTCACATTTTTTTTTATACTGAAATTGTTTTAAATATTTTATTTCACTTCAAATAAATTTATTTTATTTTGTTGTTTGGTTTCTGTTAGGTTAGGTTTTCTGTTTTAAATTGTCGCTTCACGACAAAGTACCTTAGGAAAATCCATACTAATATTATAAATGTAAAAGTGTGTTTGTATGTTTGTGTATTTGTCCGTCTTTCACGCCGTAACACAGTGACGGATCGACGTGATTTTTAGCATAGAGATAGTTAATGGGCCCGAGAGTGACATAGGCTACTTTTTATTCCGGAAAAATGCACAGTTCCCGAGGGAACAGCGCGCGATAACCGAATACCACGCGGGCGGAGCGGGCAAAAGCTAGTATAAAAGATAAGCATAAAGTTTTTCAGCTGCCGATATGTGACGTGACATTACATTACTATAAAATAAATATGCACATCGCCGTAAGTGCAGGTAGCGCGGGTGCTATGACAGTTCTCAGTCAGTTATGCTTTGTCAGGCAACCGGAGCGGACCGTACTCACGGCAATGAGCTAAACCCCAAAAGGTGTTTAAATTCTACCATTATCTAACCCTGTGACGGGGGACGTCACACGATGCAACTGCAAGTTCTTCTTCTCTTTTAAAATATGGCTTTCTGTCCTAATCAATAGGACAATTTCGCCAGTGTCAAAGTACATACTCTCTTTGAGAGGGACGTTGTACGGTGATTGTAGTTTTTGCAACTTGATAGTAAAATTCCAGAAACCATGTGGAAACAACTTGCACATTAAAAAATGTCAGACACGAGAGCAATAGAGAATTTTGTGATCACTGTTCACTGTTAAGGTTAATTGCCGCATAAAATACTATCAAAATTATACTTCAACTAGCCAAAGAAACAGAAATAGCAAAATTAGACATTGTCTACATCCGCCATGTTCGAATGCTACAAATCGAATCCACGATGCAAGTTATTAAACGCTACTATTTGTTCCAGAATGCAACTGCAACGGGCACGCGCGCCGCTGCCGCTTCAACATGGAGCTGTACAAGTTGTCTGGTCGTGCCAGTGGCGGCGTGTGCCTCAAGTGCCGCCACTTCACGGCCGGCCGGCACTGCCACTACTGCCGCGAGGGCTACTACCGCGACCCTGCCAAGCCCATCACGCACAAGAAGGCGTGCAAACGTGAGTACGACCCACAAGATCGTGTGACGTTTGTTAGACTCTAAACGGCGTGTGCCTCAAGTGCCGCCACTTCTCGGCCGGCCGGCACTGCCACTACTGCCGCGAGGGCTACTACCGCGACCCTGCCAAGCCCATCACGCACAAGAAGGCGTGCAAACGTGAGTACGACCCACAAGATCGTGTGACGTTTGTTAGACTCTAAACGGCGTGTGCCTCAAGTGCCGCCACTTCTCGGCCGGACGGCACTGCCACTACTGCCGCGAGGGCTACTACCGCGACCCTGCCAAGCCCATCACGCACAAGAAGGCGTGCAAACGTGAGTACGACCTACAAGATCGTGTGACGTTTGTTAGACTCTAAACGGCGTGTGCCTCAAGTGCCGCCACTTCTTGGCCGGACGGCACTGCCACTACTGCCGCGAGGGCTACTACCGAGACCCCGCCAAGCCGATCACGCACAAGAAGGCGTGCAAACGTGAGTACGACCCACAAGATCGTGTGACGTTTGTTAGACTCTAAACGGCGTGTGCCTCAAGTGCCGACACTTCACGGCCGGCCGGCACTGCCACTACTGCCGCGAGGGCTACTACCGCGACCCCGCCAAGCCCATCACGCACAAGAAGGCGTGCAAACGTGAGTATATACCCCACAAGATCGTGTGACGTTTGAAAGGCTCTAAACGACATTTTTTAGGGTTCCGGAGCCAACATGGCAAACGCAAAGACAAAATCTTATTGCGCAAAATGTTGTGATAAGATCTTAGAAAGTATGAACGTTCAACATGGAGCTGTACAAGCTGTCTGGTCGTGCCAGCGGCGGCGTGTCATATTAATTTGCAATATTGTGTAATGTAAACCAAAAATTTTATGAAAATTGACAGCCAAGCTCATAACGCTTACGCTGTAATAAACTTGTAAAATCCTAGGAAAAGCTAAGCCCCTAAACCTTTAGTAACCTTTCAAAAAGTATGGCTTGTTCGTTTCATAGATCTATGGCCTAGAACATTAATAATAAAACTTTACTCAAACGAAATCCGCTTCAACTTTCATTAAAGCTTATTTAAGATACAATAAGACTGTCCAAAAGTAATGAAATAAATATAATTAAGCGCTTAAACATGTTAAAAAGACCTTCAAAAGAAACATTAACTTAAATGCCACGAATTCACGCTTCAATAAAAGTTTGTTTCGTGCTATAAAGAAGGGTATAAAAAAAGTTTTTTATTAACTAAAGTACGTAAAAAGTCTGTAACTGAGTGAGTGAAAGTTTTCCAGCTCCGTTTTGGCTCCCAAAGGGCCGTCATGTTATATGAAAGCACGTTTCACTTGTGATGTGAATATTATTTGTTATTTAATGTACATTACGACTGTACGCTAAATCAGCATTGTTTTTATTGCTCGCTTTTTAATACACCTGTAACTTTTAATACTTACGCGTTGTTCATAAAAGTTCTAAGAATGAAAATCGTTGCCATTGAAACGTATTTTCAGGTTTTTGTACCGCAAAAGGAAAGAAACTCTGGACCATTTTATTGACCGTCTGTCCGTCTGTTAAGTCTTCGTTAATCTGCGAACAACATTTCTGCCGCCTTAAGGAGAAAAACCATAAGTGACATTTTTTGCAAAATTTTCTTTTCACCAGCCTCGTACTCAGGAAAAAATACGGCTGGTGAAAAGAAAATTTAGCAAAAAATTTCACTTATGGTTTTTCTCCTTAAGGCGGCAGATTTACCTATGCTACTTGGAAAAATAATGGAGTCTTTGAATTTTCCTTTTTTATACAAATTAAATACTGCTATACCTATCTTTATACAAATGAAATAGCTTGTCAGGCTGCAAACATCAAGCATTTTGCTTTGCATTGCTTCTTCGAATAAACTTAAAAGTGTAATAAAAATTAAAAACTAATTAAGTATTTTTAAAAGTCGCTGAACTAATGTTGTTCAGTTTGACGAGTATGATCTATGTTTTAATTATTTGCTCATATTACAAGCCACATCCGGTATAAACTATGAAACAATAATCCATACTAATATTATAAATGCGAAAGTGTGTGTGTTTGTTTGTTTGTCCGTATTTCGTTCCGTCGCTCCGTTTCGACGTGATTTTTAGCATAGAGTTAGTTTATGGGCCCGAGAGTGACATAAGCTACTTTTTATCTCGTAAAAAAGTACAGTTCCCGAGGGAACAGCGCGCGATAACCGAATACCCGGGTGAAGCCGCGGGCCAAAGCTAGTATTACTATAATTTTCGCATACCAACTAAAACACCAAAACCATCAGTAAAACAAACGGGATAAAAACTAGGAAAAACAAAAGGCGACCACAGGCCATTTGTCGGCCTCTCAAATGGGATGCACCATAAAAATATCCCGGGAAATAGTGCGGGAAACGGCCGGGATGGGGGCCAAATCACGCCCCCGGGAGCCAACAGTACTTTATCTGAAACACATTGAGTTTTGCCGACGCTACCTATGCTTTCATTGCTTTGCTGATGCCTATTTGTTTTTACAATGTCAGGTGATTTCTACGAACAAATAATATCAGGGAGCTTAACTGCGTTATAAATAAATAAATAAATAAATAAATATCACGGCACAATTCACACCAATTGACCTAGCCCCAAAGTAAGCTTAACAAAGCTTGTGCTATGGGTACTAAGCAACGGATAAACATACTTATATAGATAAATACATAAAAAAATAAAAAATAAAGTTATTAAAATTGAAACTGTGTCCTAAACTATATCCTGCGCTAAAGTGTACATCCGCGTCATTTAATAGTGACAAACATTTATTTTGCAAGTTTAGTGAGCTCTCGTCAAATTTTCGAAATTTTGATTGTGAACTCTAAATTATCATGCCAACGTCTCTATGAAATGGTGCGGGAACAATGCAAAATTAAAATGTCCAGGGATCACTTTCCACTAGTAAGTCGTACAATTACATTAATATTCAAAAATGTTCAAATACGTTATTACTTGGAGATGGGAAGTATTATGCAAAATCAAGTCTGTGGTCTATGGCTCACATAATGTAAATGACAGTTTGCTTACCCGTCTTCATACTACTTTCCAGTATCGCCCAAACAAAAGTTACAGTTTTCATTTTTAGAAATAGAAATAGATAAAATTCCTACCGCAGCGAACAAAAGAGCTGATGATCTTGAAACGGGTGAACCGATTTTGATAAAACATGTCTAAGAACCATCGCCGAAAAACCAGCTTTCAAATAAAAAAAACCGCATTCAAATCAGTCCACCCGCTTAAGAGCTACGGTGCCACAGACAGACACACAGACAGACAGACACACAGACAGACACACAGATACACATAGCGGTCAAACTTATAACACCCCTCTTTTTGCGTCGGGGGTTAAAAATAGAAATAGAAAAACGTTTAATCACATTTCACAAATTACTACATAAATAAATACACAAAATAAACAAGTATAAAGTAATGAACAGTATTTGTGAAATCGTCGTTATGTTTCTGACAGCTAAACTCTAATAATTCACCAAATGCATTACGAGAAGAGAAGCATAAAATTGCTTAGCAAATGTGTTAAAATAATTGCAATTAAACCCGTGAAATACTTGTCTTGTTATTGAGTAGTACCTACCTAACTCCGGTGGTCAACTGTGGTCTTCACTTGTCTGTATCATTAGTTCCTCTTCACCAAATTATCACAATTTGAAATTACGCATTTTTAACCCCCGACGCAAAAAGAGGGGTATTATAAGTTTGACCGCTATGTGTGTCTGTGTGTCTGTCTGTGGCACCGTAGCTCTTAAACCGGTGGACCGATTTGAATGCGTTTTTTTTATTTGATAGTAGGTTTTCTAGCGATGGTTCTTAGAGATATTTCATCAAAATCGGTTCAGGCATTTTTGAGATATTTAACTTTAAAGTGACAAAGTCGGGGGTTTTCCAACTTTTTGTTGGTTATTGTAATGTTTATATGCAAAAGTGATTTTAATATTTTAGTTGTTATACAAATTATTACACACACATAAACAACAGTGGCACAGCGTGTCCCATTGACACACATTAGATACGGGTACGGAATCCTAAAATTCCAAAACAGTAACTTCACAATTTAATTTTCCCTCAACAAAAACTTGGCGAAAACGTAACAGTTTTGCCAGAATAAATATAACGAAACACCCCAAAGGTCGGGTAAGTCAATCGGCAGTCGGAACTCAATTACCGTGGCCCGGATTCCCCCGATTTTCGGGGGAATTTCGGGTCGCTTTTATGAGGGTTGGGGACTTTGGAATTATTGCGGCGGCAACACCGGATTGGGTGCTGGAGTGTTTTGATGGGCTATCGCATTTAACAGTTGGGCAGACAAGCCTTTTTTGGGTCAGTGAGGTCTTCGGGTGTACCGTAATAATGATGCGGGTAGGACAATGAATAGAGATTGAGCGGTTTGAATCTGTTTTGGGCGAATTACTTCATGAGTTGTTTTTTAAAGTTGATAACATGTATAAAAAATTAACACCCCTACTTTAAATCAAAGTTAAAATCTTGTGAATTCATATATAGGTTGATTCTTGAGTGGTGAACAAAAATAATTATTTTTAACGCAGCATGAACGGCAAATTCAGTGCACTAGGCCTTAAAGCAAACAATTAAAGTTTAATTAATTATTGTTGGTTAATTTCTTAGTGAATGTTTTTTTTACGATTCCATCAGTTAATACCAAGAGATTGATTAAAAACAATGTGTGCCCGAAGCCAAAAACAACTACTAAACACAGGAAATCTTACGTTCCAGCCTATTTATAGACTGGCCAAAACCAAAAAATCGTTTCTGGGAAGTTGCTTGCGTTTTTAAAATAATATTTAAAAAAAAAATGGTTCAATCAGATACAAAATTCAAATATACAAGTATATTAATAGCTAAGGCGTATTATAAAATGAATGGTTAATAATAATAATAATAATAATAAATTTTTATTTCAGATATTTTTTTACAATCATCTATATAAGTATTTTGGTTAGTGTGTACAATAATGCTTAAATTCTATGTTAGTAAAGACTTAAAAAGATAACTATAACTATCAGCTAGTGGCACCTATAGAAAGCCATCCGTTCGGGCAGCAGCAAACATTCCAGACGCGCTGCAGTGGCGCGGTAGCCCCAACAGCATCCTGAGGGCGTTGTTGTACTGTACACGCAAGGCGTTGTAGGCTTGTTTCGTGTACCGACACCACAGACCGCTGGAGTAAAAAGAGGTACAGTAAGCCTTAAAAAGAGTTAAATCATGAACAGGGATATTTGGAAAGGCGCGAGTTGGAGTCGTGCACCAAGGGTTCCGTACCTATGAATATCCAGTATTAGCAGTTCCTAGTTTTATTGCATCGTAGTTTATCAAAAGCACATACTTTTCTATAAAACTCTATTTCAACAATTTGTCCAATTCGTACGTGTCTATTGTCTGTTGTAGTTCAGTTAGACTCAAACTGTTAGAGCAATTGGATTGGATGGTGTCGAGACGAACGAACTACAACTCGATTGTAGCAAATTAAATAAACGCTGCACTGAATCAATAGCAACAGTTTTCAGTTAGTTCGCAGGTATTTTTAAGTTCGCTCCTTTTTAATAGATAATATCTTTCCTCTTGTATATATATTTTTTTTTTATTGATAAACAAACAGTCATAAATAAACATGAAGTTGAAGACAAAGAAATATAAACAGACCTATAGTCCCCTTATTGAGTCATAAAAGGAAACGTGACAAACAAGGTATAATTCGTCACTACTTTGAAAAAGCCCGTATCTTAAAATCGATAATTTTAGTGAGTGAACTTTATGAATATTGTTTTAAGAGTCAATTTTGTTGACATATTAATTAGAGATACGAGATTTTTTCAAAGTAGTGACGGATTTAGCGATTTTTATGAATTTTGCAAAGAAGGCTTTCGAGGGCGAACAAACAATCTAGCTTGGTCTTATGTCTGAGAGAAAACGTGTTTCGAGTTTTTCCGTGTTTTTCTGCAGCCTAAACACTACGCGGACTAACATTGATAATTTCGTTATTACTGTGATCAGCGTTCAGCGTCATCAGCGTTGTGGACTTTCAATCTACAGTCTAGGGTCTAGGGTAAGGTCTACGGTTCTAATCTTCGTCGGACGGGACTTGTTTTTTGTTTTCTTTTTATTTATATTTCAGTATTAATTTCGTTTACTTATTAATTTTAAAACTTATTTATATGCGTATATTGGCTAAAAAACGCAATTTAACAGAAGAAAAGAAACGCTCGGGCGTGCATACTTTTAGTAGCTGTAATAACCAACCAATATTAACTCTATCTCTTTCAACAGCATGCGACTGTCACCCGGTGGGAGCGAGTGGGAAGACGTGCAACCAGACGAGCGGGCAGTGCCCGTGCAAGGACGGTGTGACGGGCACGACCTGCAACCGCTGCGCCAAGGGCTACCAGCAGTCCAGGAGCCACATCGCGCCCTGTATACGTGAGTGACAACCTTCATCATCATCCCAGCCTATATATGTCCCACTGCTGGGCACAGGCCTCCTCAGAATGAGAGGGCTTCGGCCATAGTTCCCACGCGGGCCCAGTGCGGATTGGGAACTTCACGCGCACCATTGAATTGCTTCGCAGATTTGTGCAGGTTTCCTTAGGATGTTTTCCTTCACCGCAAAGCTCGTGGTAAATTTCAAATGTAATTCCGCACATGAATTTCGAAAAACTCAGAGGTGCAAGCCAGGGTTTGAACCCACAAGCCTCTGCTTGAGAGGCGATAGGTCAAACCACTAGGCCACCAACGGCTTTTTACAACCTTAGTGACAACCTTGGAGAATAAAAAATACATTAATTGGTTGAATATTCGAGCGTTTTAACCGCTTGGTTAAACTTCATTACCTACCATTTGACAAACAACAGTGCCAGTTAAGAGTTTTTGGTTACATAATACGTCTCGATCGTGTCCGCGTTAAAATCTTAATTTGTATGGAAACACGAACAGCACCTCTAGCGGAACTTTTACAATGTTCGTGTTTCCACATAAATTGAGATTATGACGCGAGCGCGATCGAGACGTATTTTGTAAAAAAATATTTTTGTAATTTTTTGCGGGATAAAACTTACGAATTAACCCGTACGAATAATAACAATTTTCATCTCGTCAATAATTATCTTTCATTAATGTTATGAGATGAAACATGTATAATAAAATGAGTTTTTTTTCGTATAATTTTCAATTAACATCTGATTTGTCTTCTACAGGTATACCGCGAGTGGTGACAGCTGTGCAAGCCATGGAAGCGGTGGACGGCGAGCCGGGCCGCGGTAAGTAGTAAGTGGCCTTCATTGCACTCTCACATCACACAGCGCTGTTACGATGATGATGATGACAATAAATAAAAAAAAAATAAAAAAAAATTCGGACACCCTGTATATGTGTTGAGTTGCGGAGTGTACCGAAAAGTTATGAGTGAATGTTTTTTTTGGGACGGCCTGTATAATTTAATCATGTTGTTGTACATACAGAGTGTCCTGAAAATAATTATTTGCTTTTTTTAGTTACTCGAACATATTGAGAGTAAATCAATCAAAATTTTGCATTTATTAAAACGAAATGTTCAAAGTCTCAACGAACTAAGAATATATAATAGAGATTGTTTTCATAAAATTTCATATCAAATCATCGTGATAGAGCTTTCTTAGAACGACCGTAAGCTATTTGCCAATCCTATTCAATTCCATGTAGATTTTCTATAAACTAATTTCAACATACTAACTAATAACGCGCATTATTAATTTTGAGCTGTGCAATAAATCATAAAATACTAACACTTCAAGAAAGTAATAAATTGAAATCTTTTAGTCAAACTTCTTATGTGGAGCATTGAAAATTGTTTATTAAAACAATACACGAAAATTCGTTAGTAAGCGTTGAAATTATGTCCAGGTGTTAGTATACAATAAACTGATATACTACACTATTGACTTAATGTTATACAAATGGACCTCAAATTGAATAGAATGTAATGTAATCCAATAGTTAAAAAAAACGTAAATTTTTCTGTGACTTTTTCCAATTTGCAAAAACTACGCTGTCGGTTCGTTGACGAAATCATAGTGAAATGTGCTGCGCTGCGTCACACGCATCACGTCGACATTTAAAAAAAAAAACAAAACTCAAAAACATTTATTCAGTAAATAGGTCGCAATGGGCACTTTTACACGTCATTTCTTTAAACTACCAGCGCTTCCGGAAAGACCATCATTGCCAAGAAGAATACGCCGCAAGAAACTTGGCAGAAAGTCATTTTTGATGTGAATGACCCTAACAAACAAACACGCACAAACACACATAAACTTTGGCTTATAAATACTGATAGGATTATATTGCACAACCTTGAAATTAGTACCGCCCTAACAGCTTAAGTAAACATAAACCATAGTCCAATACGGACTTAATACCATCACCACATTTCAATACTTTAATAGTACATTATGATACAAGTGTGCTATGTTGGTCATTACACTCGAGTCGGTTTTTAAGCCTGAGCCGAAGGCGAAGGCTTAATGGAGACGAAAAGTGTAATGACCAATGCTCACGTGTTTCATACGACGTTTTTCAACACACTTGCGAGGAAAAGTAAATAAAAGTTCACATTTATTTAAATAAACTTAACAAACAGAAACCCATTTAAAAGATGGCGGCCGTAATTTTTTTTTTTCGCGCGCTCAGCGCTGCATGCGCGCGCAAGTCTGAGATAAGGGCACCGGCAAAGTAGCTAATCAGCCACATATTTATAAATTTTGAAATTGGGTATTTATAGTTAAAAATACACCGTCAAATTATAAATACCAACAAGCTAACAAGCAGTTTCATGAAATTCTTTAATTATTTATCACATTTTGAATTGAATTTTATATTTACGCAAATAACTACTTAGCTGTTTTCGAAACATTAATACTTCTTGCTAATATTTAAAAAGATATGTAATGAAAAGGCACTAGTGCGATAATGTAATGTAAAAGGCACGGCATGGGTAATATTCTGCATTATCAGTGTAAATACGCTGTAATAAGACCTACTTTACGAGCAGGTGTGTTGAAAAGCCTTTTTATAGCCCATTAAACGTTAGTACGGTCGTTCTGTTTCAAATTAATTTGCACATTACCTTTTAATTTAGTGCCCACCGACCTATTTTTATCACCTTTTTGTAATTAAGATCGTAATTATGCTTAATAAATTACAGGTGATTTGAAATGGTCTCAGTTCTATTGCTGGTTATGGGATTTTTTTAATTGCATTGCGTGAAGAGCGCCCTTGCAAAATCTATTTATATGTCTCTACGCTTATCACTTAAGAATTTGAATTTTACATACGTATATCCCAAGAAATATCACAAAAAATAATAATGAGAATTTAACCAATCAAATTAAGACTCCTTTTTAGAATTGTTTTGTATGTTTTTATATATTTTCTCAAAACCAGCGATCGAAAATTGATGTTGTTAAGATCATCTTGTTTTCAGGCTTGTTCTATCATCTCATACTTTTAGTTATCAGTGCTGATGGTAAGGTTACTTTCGTGTTTGCTGTTTGTATTGTGACTAAATTTAGGCGGATGAATCAAGAGGAGTGTCCTAAAAATAGTCCTTGAATTAGAACAGCGCTTAGATTAATCAATAGTAAATAAACAATAATGAAATATTCTTCTTGGTTTATTCGTTCGTGTTTTTTACTGTCCATGAATTTAATTTCCAAGCATTGTAGAACCTTGTCGCAATGATCCGTTGTTTTACCTGACAGAAAATTTATCATGACGTCAATTGCGCGAAGGTTCTGTAATCAAGTGAAATTGCCGAAAAAATTAAAACATAATCTTAAAATCTTATCCCTTCAGGATTTGAAATGATGAAGTACATAACGCTCTAATTTATATTTAGACTTATTACAGCATTACAGGTATTTCATCAGATTTAGGCGTGAAGCAATATTAGAATAGGCACTTAGCTACACGCAGTGCTATAAAATAATTCAGCCAGAGTAAAGTTAATATCACTATGTTTTCATTGTTTCACGAAAGTTTCGATACATTATGTAAATTTTAAACCAATGTGTCAAAAACGTGACATCGTTGAAAACTTTAAAAAAAAAAATACAGGGATATTTATTCAGACTCGCCCCGCCATTCGCTAAAATATCCTGGTTTAATTATGAACACCATGTATAAAGTCAATATTTAAAATTGGGGTGATGTTATAGCTGCAACCTGTATAATAAAAAAATGATTATACAGGGTTGAAGATTGGAGCTGTTTTTTTTTTGTTTTTTTTTTTATTCTACTGGATGGCAAACGAGCAAGTGGGTCTCCTGATGGTAAGAGATCACTATCGCGCATAGACACCTGCAACACCAGGGGTGTTGCAGATGCGTTGCCAACCTAGAGGCCTAAGATGGGATACCTCAAGTGCCAGTAATTTCACCGGCTGTCTTACTCCACGCCGAAACACAACAGAGCAAGCACGGCAGGATTAGCGAGCAAGATGGTGGTAGCAATCCGGGCGGACCTTGCACAAAGTCCTACCACCTCTAAATAGAGAAAAGCAACACGGAACAATTATTAAGAAAATTATCGTGATAATTGTAAATGAATAATGATAACAACGCTTGTACCTATTTGTTACTATGCGTGCCTAGTCTATAGTGTGTACCTATCTTAGTAAGTATCTAGTGACAGTTAGGTACTCACCACAGGATGGTGGTAGCAATCCGGACGGACCTTGCCCTAGGTCCTACCACCTGCATACAGATCCTAGGTGTTGTGTTTCGGCCCGGAGAGTAAGACAGCCGGTGAAATTACTGGCACTTGAGGTATTCCAACTTAGGCCTCTAGGTTGGCAACGCATCTGCAATACCCCTGGTGTTGCAGATGTTTATGGGCGGTGGTGATCTCTTACCACCAGGAGACCCACTTGCTCATTTGCCTTCCAGTCGAATAAATAAAAAATACAGGCTGATGTTTTAATTAGATGAAGGATGACTAAAGTGTTCTGTTGCTCTCCAGCGGCGGATCAGTGCGGCCGGTGTCGCGCCGGCGCTCGCACTCTAAACCTCAACAAGTTCTGCAGCCGAGACTACGGTGAGTAACACAGATATAGGTTACAATAGATAACGCAAACCCCTCAATCTGTATGAAAACCAACCGTGTCACTTTTTAACCCCCTACGCAAAAAGAGGGGTGTTATAACTTTGACCGCTGTGTGTCAGTCTGTGTGTGGACCGATTTGAATGCGGTTTTCTAGCGATGGTTCTTAGATATGTTTCATCAAAATCGGTTCTGCTATTTTTGAGATATAGAACTTTAAAGTGACAAATTTTCGGGTTTTCCAACTTTTTGTTGTTTAGGTTATTTATTTACCTACTGGGACGTCTCAAGAGCGAATTAGCGATATTCCTCGATGTCCGCGCAAAATCGATTCAAATGCGCCGCCCGCCCGCGCCGTAGGGCTCGAGTCAGTCACTAGTCATGATTTAGTCGGTTAGCGGTCAGTCTTTGTGTGGGGCCAACCCCGACGTTTGGTCGGGGTTCGGACACGCGAAGTAGATGCATTTGCGTACTCTAGTGTAATCTATATCTGTGGTGAGTAACATATACAATGCCAGCCTATATGTATACGTCCCACTGCTGGGCACAGGCCTCCTCTCAAAGTCAAAGTCAAAGTCAAAATCTCTTTATTCAATTTAGGCTATGATAAGCACTTATGAATGTCAAAAAATCTACCACCGGTTCGGAAAAAAACCTCTGTTGAGAAGAATCCGGCAAGAAACTCAACGAGGTATTTTTTTTTTTAAAACAGATTATTTCCAAATATCCCTGTCCATGATATAATCGTTAACTTTATAATAAGCCTTAGATATTAATGTCTTTTTGACAGTAAATTTAAATTTTGTCATATGAAGAGGGTCTGGGCCGTAGTTCCCACGTGGGCCAAGTGTGCATTGGGAACTTCACACGCACCATTGAATTGCTTCGCAGTTTTGTGCAGGTTTCCTCGTGATGTTTTCCTTCACCGCAAAAATCAAAACTCCTTGAAGTTTTGTACTTTTTGGTGTATTTTTTGTGGTTCTTTTTTTGTATATTTTTCTTTTATGTTTTACTTCTTCTAGTTGTCTTATTTCTGTGTGCTGTGCGATTGTGTTTGAAGTCAAGATATTATATTTCAATTTTACCATATTATTTCTTCGTTCTTTTAGTTTATACAGTCCATTTCCTACGTTTCACGGAGTTCCTTCCGTTTCCATACGGAAAACCCTAGCATGTGCAAGTACATATTTGACACGTTTGTAGTTCGCTTACAGACTTAATAATGTGATTATAGACTCTTTGTTTTATACCGACGCCAATTAAATACGAATGCGGTATCTTTTGTTCACATAGTGGTCATATTAAATGTTTATAAATTGCCTCCGTCAATTTGGCGCGGTGCTTGCCGACTCCATATTTGATTCACGTGATTGATGTAAATGTTTTATCTAAAATCAAGTGCCGATTACTAATTGATATATTACACAAGTGGTACGTCAACGTAACAATCGGCCGTTTTAATAAGTTATGGGTGCCGTGGGTTGTACCAATTAGCACTCAAGAGGAAATGAATATTATAGCCCCATTACTATTTAACGTGTTAGAATTATAACCGCAAACTTTAAGGGTAGTTAGTAAAGACCCTGATAAAGATACTTTTATATCTTTATTTCAAAAAATTAGAGTTTTTCTCCTTGTAAAATAAATTGCGCGCAATGTATCACTACAAAAATACAAACATAACTGCTTCGTTCTTATTCTAAACGTCACACTTGCTGACGTGGCAACTGTCAGAATACATTGCTGCTGGAAAAAAAATCATTAGAACGTCATGTGATATCGCTGCACAGCACTAAAACCGACGGGTTACTTCTTTGTAATTATCATCATGTCAGCCGAAAGACGTCCACTGCTGGACATAGGCCTCCCCAAGGTTCTCCACTCAGACTGGTCTTGACTGGACGTGCTTTGCGCATCCAACCGCGATCCCACGATCTTAACCAAGTCGTCACTCCATCTTGTTGGAGGCCTACCGACACCTCGTCTCCCGGTCCGCGGACGCCATTCGAAAACCTTCTGGCTCCATCAGTCCTGCGAACAATGTGCCCCGCCCACTGCCACTTTAATTTCGCAATTCTTCGGGCTATGTCAGTAACAGTTGTGTTGATACACTTCGTAGGTATAATGTTTTTTTCGTATGCCAAATAAATGGTACAGGGTTGAAGACCAAAAAGTTACCGTTAAAGCTGCGTTAGCATAGCACGTGGTTTTAATTTCCATTAACTTTTTCCATTGTGACACGAAAATTAATCATACATTTGTATGGATAATTTTCGTGTCACAATGGAAAAATTTAATGGAAATTATAACTACCTGTTAACGAAGCTCCAACGGTGTGTAACTTTTTGGTCTTCACCCATGTGTCGGGTCACTTGACACTAAGGGTCATCTGCAACATTATACATAGGAGTATCTAGCAATGGGTCGTAGGATTCGACGGCTCACATTGAATGCAATCTAATGACCTAGGTCACTGTTATATCTATGTGTTTACTTATTTGTTATTTGTTGTTCCAGTCATAATGGGCAAGGTGGTCGGCCGCGAGCCCAGCGCGGCGGGCGCGGAATGGGTGCGTCTGTCTCTGAGCGTGCAGGCGGTGTACAAGCGCGGCCCGCGGAGCCGCCTGCGCCGCGGCGCCGCCGGCCTCTTCGTGCGCGCAAGGGACCTCGCCTGCAAGTGCCCGAAGCTCAAGATTAACAAGTAAGTCGACCGGTTTTAACCAATAAGTCGAACTTGAGGCGCATAAGGGGCGGATGTAACGGTCGAATGTACCAATGGTCGGATGTACTAGTGGTCGGTTGCACGGTTAGGAGTACCAGTGGTCGAATGCCGCAGTGTCGCTGGCAGCCTCTTCTTGAGAGCAGAAACTGTTATAAGCTCAAGATTAACAAGTAAATCAAAACAATAGGTGGATGCATGATCAAACGTACCGGTAGTTGGACTTACTAGTGGTCGAAAGTACCGGTGTTTGAGAGCCTACTAGTGGTCGAAACGAGCAAATCTAAAATTATATTGAACCTGAAATGTTGAAATTTGCTGTTTCGAGGCAAACCAGCTCCCAGGTAGACACAATGACATTTCCTCTATCACAAAACTAATAATAACTGTTGTCCACAGGTCATACCTAATCCTAGGAGTGGAAAAAGAAGGTACCTCATCAGGTTTGCCGGGTCTGACGGTCGGCGAGCGGACCCTTCTGCTCGAGTGGCGCGACGACTGGCACCGGCGCATACGCCGCCTCCAGAGACGCGCCATCAACTGCCACTAACCGCCGCGATACCGCCATTTTGAATATCCGCCATCTTGTGAACGAAGTCAGCCATCTTGTGGAGTCGCTTCGAGCCTGCCAGTTAGCGCGGCGAACGCGAAAATTTTGAATCGGAGCAGCGTGTGTGTTCGAAGGTTCAGACGCCATTTTGTAAAAGCGGTCTTGCGCGGCCATTTTATTGCGTAAGTTGAAATTGGCTGTTTAGTTTGGTTATTTGGTAAGTGTCTCCGTGGATTTATTCGAAAGTTATGAAACTGCCGCTGACATTTTAATTCGTATAGTCTTTAACGTTCGCCAGTTTTTACTCTTGAATTTTAATACCAAAAACGTCTTGCAACCCTTCTCCATCTTCCTAGGATTACGTTATAAAAATGTACATTAAAAATTATTTATTTAACTTAAGCTAGCGCTACGATTGTTTCGTTCCATTACTTGCATTTTTGTATAATTGTTACTTAAAGGATGTATGTTATTATATTCTAAGTACAACGGAACTGACAGCTTTTGTCGCCGATTATACCATTTTGACAGGTCTTGGTAGAGATTGTGTCGGCGATTGTACAAGATATTCTTATGTCGTTAACATAGAAGCAAATATCCTATAGAGTTAAAACTTCATACAGCTACGCTGAAATATCCATAATAGATAAAGCACATCGATGTGTGCGTGACTGAATGAGGTTGTGCAAAACAGCTTGACGCACACTAACGAGTCATGATGTAGTGTATTCGTGGTTGTATGAAGTTTCACATCTATAGAGTATTTACTTCTGTGATCTTAGATCGTTAAGTCGTCAATCAAGCATAGTCACAATGGTTTAACATACCTCATTTATTAATATAGACTTATATCGTTAAGGGTTATATATTTAATTTATGAATTTAGCTAAGATTTTCTACTTAACGCAACTTTTAGATTTTTAGGCTGGACAAATCAGTAAACAAAAAAAAATGATTTGAACGATTTGAAATTATTTCCGTTGTAACCGTTATTCACGTCATTTTTACTATATCGGCCTAATTTACTATGATGAGCCTAAAAATAAAGATTAACTTGAAATAACTAACTTATAGAACATAACCTCCAGAACATAAAAGATTTTAAAGCTACACTAGAATAATACACATGAAAAGTGGTCTGCAGTAACAATAATCACACACACACACAAACATCACGCCTGTATTCCCAAATGGGGTAGGCAGAGCACACGAAACGTTACCGCTTCGGAGCCACTCTTAGCAATTTTCGGTTTTAAGTTTGACAAAAACAATACAAAAGTGGCAGTAATAATAATCTGCGTACAAATAGGTATGATAAATGTTACCTACGACTTTATACTTGAACACTATACTATACTAATACTTACAGAAAGTGAACCTCATCTTAACAACGTGAGTTAAAATAGGTAACAAGAAAAAAACTTAAACCGAACAGACATGTTTCAATGTATAATCTTCTAGGTTTCTATGTGTTATTATTTTAAGTTAATATTTCAACAAATTCTTGCCAAAGTAACTCACTTATCAGTACCTTCTTGTTACATTTTCTTTTCTAAATGATCAATAAACGCCTGTGAAGGCATGTACAGTATTATTAGCTTTACTAAGTTTAAATATTAACTATATTATAGATCTATTTGAGATACGACATTGTAACGCCATTTAACAACACAAAAATTTATCCAGTTTTTGAAAAAAATAAATTTAGAGTAGTTTTTACCAAAACGCCATCTGTAAGCTCTTAATTTTCTGTAGCTTCAACGCTTCCGCGTTTTCACTCAATTTTATCCTTTATTTCGACCCAATATGGGATCATCATCATCATCATCATCATGTCGCCGAAAGACGTCCACTGCTGGACATAGGCCTCCCTCAAGGCTCTCCACTCAGACCGGTCTTGTGCTTTTCGCATCCACCGCGATCCCGCGATCTTAACCAGGTCGTCGCTCCATCTTGTTGGAGGCCTACCGACAGCTCGTCTCCCGGTCCGCGGACGCCATTCGAGAACCTTTTGTCACCATCGGCCATCAGTCCTGCGAGCAATGTGCCCCAATATGGGATGAGTTTTCAAAAACCTGCCCCTAGTTTTGGCCTGCATGATGAAAGAAAGGCCTGTTTGAATTTCCAACTTTTTAGATCCAGTGGTTTAAGCTGTTCTTTGATATGTCAGTCAATCATTTTATATAAATACTTTATTAAGTTGAAGCTACCAAAATAAATCATCAAAATTACAGCAACATATCAAGTCAGCAGCACCATAATTTCCGATAAAACGTAGCCGAGCAAATAGTGGCTTCTCCAATTTTCCTCAGATGCAAATAATACGCAATTACGACGATCGAGCTGTCAAAATTATTTATGCTCCAGCGAATAAAGCCGCAAATCCGTTTCGACATGACACGCCGTTTTCGATAAGTGCGTCCCTTTCATACTGGTTTTGTCAGAAAAGGACTTAACGCATCAACTTGACGTTTCCATAAATCAGTGTTGCCATTCACAATCACACGTAATTGCCTGATATACTGTCAAGTTCAACTTGAAATAACGTTACAATGTCGTCATCTTCTGATGAATAATCGTGCTATTGTTTTCAATAATGTGTTACATTTTTTATTGTACATATTTGATTGAGTATTGAATGTTTTGTACTGATAACGTAATTACTAATTCTTAACGCTAGGGATTTAAGTACGCTTTTTGTACAAAGTGATTTTCAGTCATCCAAACCGACACTAAAATTATTTTCGATTTTTTTTTTATACTTCACATAACACTGTAGCGGCCGTGGCTAAAGTAAACTTATTGCTACCTGCTAGGTACTTACCTAGTGTGTAGGTAATAATAAAGATAAAAAATTACAAACTTTTAAGCAACACTAGTTCACAATCAGTGTACTACTTTTAAGTTATTTTTAATAACATATAGTAATAATAATAATTTCATTTATTTCGGGAAACTTGGCCCATACAATAAATACCTTACAGACTAACATACATATTTATAATTTAAATCTAATTTGGTGACAAAACGGCGTGACCCCGTTGAGTGACCGTCCCCGACATCGCATTCATCTGCGGCATGGTGCCCCGGAACCACCGGAACACGACGTCTTTCGGCCAACGGACCTAACTCAAAAGACTGCTTAGGATTTTTTTCTCTATACCTACTGTACTTAATTACTCACAGACTGTTGGAAACTCATCCTTCACTCTATATGTTTTAAAAAAGTGAGACATTATTGAAAACGATTGCATCTCGTTTAGATACGTTAACAAACATAGTTTCATTCGAATAACGGACTGTAAAAAGTGTATTTAGTTGTAGATTAATCTATTAACCTGTTTCTAGTTATGCATATCTTTAGAATTCGTAATTTGTAATACAGTAAGAATAGTAAGTCATGATTTGTCAATATGAGACGTAAGCTGGAGCTAGTGTAACGTTACGCGTGATAGACACTAAATGTAGCCTTAGAATCATCTAATTTGTTTTCAAAAAATTGCTTGAGCATTTTTTTCACTACTAATGTCCGCCGGAAACCCCTAAATGATTAAAAAGCAAGGCATTCAGTCCCAAACGTAAGGCTAGGGGACTGGTGTGGTGTTTTAGTTGTTTTTATTCATATGTATGAGGTAAGAGCGCGTGCATTTCATTACAAGCTTTCATTAATTTGCACTGAATGTAAGTAGTCAGCTTCAAAACTTGCAAATTATTTTCACCTAGTTATTTTTTTGTTTAACACTGGCAACATTAGTGACGAGTTTCTGACAGAATTCAGCAGTATTTAGTAGGTACAGTCAACGTCATAAATAAGTAATAATTTTTGTACCTTGTCGCTTTCAGTCGTTACACAATTTCGTAAGGTTTTTCAAACATGACGTTAAAGTGACAACGTACAAAAGTGATAACTTATTTATGATGTTGACAGCACGAGTACATGCTGCGAAAGTTTATAAGGTTAAGTAATCAGTATTTGTTTCGAAAAATGATGTATTTACTTATTATCGTTGAATGCACGCGTTTTACTAATATTGTAAGTACGTGCTCTATTTCATATTAAATATGTGCCATGCTCATGTTATAAACTAAATTCCAATTGAACGCTTACATCACAACGCGTAAGCGACATCAATTGTCTAGATTCCTGGTCGGTTTACCTTACTTAGGAAAAATGTCGCTTATGATTTTTTTTACTTCATTTCATTGAGGACTGAAAATATTGTCATGCCAGTTTTTTTCGCCATTGCATTGGCTTAGAGGATATTATATACCTACGATGATTTCTGTTTCTTAAAAAAGCCTTTATGATAGCGCGTAATATAATAAAATAATATAATAATGTCTGATTGTAATGTACTATTATAATATAGTCGTTTTGTATTTCTAAACGTACTGTGTACATTTTTTTGTAAATTTTATTTATTAAATGGAGTCTAATCTTTTGTTTTTGGTAACTGTAAGATTTCATTCCAATGAAGATTGGTAATATAATTTTTTGCAACTAATTTATATTAATCCGTCTCAAAAATCGAATAAAGTACTGTCCATTTTGAATTAAAACATATTTTAACTCATAATAATGGCCTATTCATTTTCAAAAAAAATATCCGACTGTTCGAAATCGATAATTTTAAAATTGAATAAAATAATGTATGTAGTTTACTTATTTATATTTAAGAAACGTCAATTGTATTAAGGCAAGTGCACGAATTATTTATTCGCTGACCATAGAGAAGAGCCATAAATTACTTTGTCATAATTGCTTAATATTCTTCTCGTTCAGTTGAATATAAGGCGAGTACCTATAGAGATGTAGTTTTTGCATAAGCGACTATGGCAAAATGTTTTACCGCTTTTCCCTATAGTAATCAAATAAATACTATTTGTAGTGTATCTGCAATAATCTTGTGTTTTATAATACCCTACTCCTGTGATGTAATAAATGTTATTGGTTATATTTATTTAAAAATAAAACTACATTATTATACTGAAATATCGTTTTTATTGTCATACCCTAGCAAATATAAAACGACAAGTATGTAGTGACATTTGGTGTGACCAGTGAAATGAATATAAGGGGTTATCCGTAAATTATCTACGTCATACACATCATACACGTCATATACATTTAGGAGGCGCGGGAAGAATCAGGCGGTTTGAGACACAGAAACAAAGTAATTCCTAATTTCATACCTATACGTGTGACAAGTGGAGGAGGCTAAAAATGGTCAATATTGGTGTGACCACGGAAGAGAAAAAACAGTTTTCGTGGGTGTGACATACTTTATGGGTGGCCCCTAATAACTACACATTAGCGGAACCTTACACTAATATAGAGTTGCCATAAGTGTGGGACGCAGACTGGGGCATTTAAAGAAAAAGTAGTAAAAGTAGAAAAAAGGGACTTTAACGATGGGCATTCATTAATTCTCGGTATAATAATGAAAACAAAAGAGTGTGAAAGCAAGTTTTATTTTTATTTTTGAATATATTCCCCCCTATGTTTATCACTTATTAGATCGTTCTATTTTTTTAAAACCCTCATAACCAGTCCGTTCCTTCCGGGTCCGTTTCTTTTGTCTGGTTTTGTGTTCTGCTTGTTTTAATTATTGTTATTATTTTATCTAAATTATATTACTTTCTGTTTGTTTCTTTTTATTTGAATTTGTCGCTTTCTGTGAAGTTACCAAGCGGTCACAGCGGAAGACCAGCGTTGGCCTCTACGGCCAGCACTATGCTGAGCTGAGACCGTTTCGCGATTTCACAAAATTACTGTCATTTCTTTATTCTTGTTTCTTTGTGTATTTATTTATGTAATTTGTGAAATGTGTGAATAAACGTTTTTCTATTCTATTCTATTCATAAAAATATTTTTCGTTTTTGGTGTTAAAATGCTCCTGAACTGCTGCCTTCAGCGCTTCATCGTCAAAAAATCGGTTTCCTCGAAGATCTTTTTTGGGAAACAAAAAGACTGTGACATACAGTGGGAGTAAGAAAACCTTCGTCAGTTATTAAATCGATTCCTTAATACAGTTATAGACTCTTAGTACGTTTTGAAACCAAATCACTAAGCCGACAAGGGCATGTCCAATTATACTTACTTGACATGATAATAAGAGTCAACATAGTATACACCTCTAACATATATCTAGTTTCATATCAATACCAAACTTTTTTAATAAACAGCGTCGTAAGAGTTTGAATCAAATAATGTTCTATTTAATTGTCAGTGTTTGTCAGTGCCAAGGCGTAGTGGGAGGGTTGCTATGGTCACCTTTATACAAGATTATGTTTAGCAGGTTGACAGATTGATGCAGTATGTCATATCAATTGGTAAAGCAGATTATCGCTCATACTGAGGAAAGGAAAATAGATCTTAAGGTGACGAACCTTTTTTTACTCCGACTGTACCAAGGCGTGGGCGGAGTGGACTTTCGCCCACGGTCTCTCACTTAAAAGGGCCTCACGAGGCCCTTTTTCAAACACAGCTCCAAAATATTCAACGGTGACTGCATCTAAGACAATTCCTGCGTCTCCCCTTGCGGTCTCTGTTAAAAGAACTCAATACCACGGGAGACCCGTAAACCTCTTACTGTAACCAAACTGAAAGGTCGCCAAAAGGGTCTCCCTTACCACAGTAAATAAAGAACAGTAAACTTCCTTGAAACAATAGCGCATCGCGACATTCGCGACTTGAGTGCCGCCTTGTCACACACCACAAAGTAATATCAGGGAATGACAAAGAAAGAGCCAATGCAAAGAAATCTTTATTGAATACATAGTAGTAGGTACTCTCTGTATTGAGTACATAGCTCACAGTAAATAAAAAAAACAGTTCAGAGAAAAATACATAATGAAAGTTTACACTCATGTGCATTCATCTACCAGCCGATTCAACGCTGGCATTAAAAGTGACAGAATTAAGTGAGGGTGCACTAATATCTGCCACACCGGAGCATGCATAATATCTGACACGTCCTATGGACCTTAGAAATAGAGTCGTATCAGATATTGTTGTGTAAAGTATTGCTGACTCTACGATGTCATCATCATCATCATCATCCCAGCCTATTTACGTCCCACTGCTGGGCACAGGCCTCCTCTCGGAATTAGAGGGCTGGGGCCATAGTTCCCACGCGGTCCCAGTGCGGATTGGGAACTTCACACGCACCATTGAATTGCTTCGCAGGTTTGTGCAGGTTTCCTCACAATGTTTTTTTTTGGTGGGAATCTCGCCAAATCTCGCAAATCTCGTGGTAAATTTCAAATGTAATTTTGCACATGAATTTCGAAAAACTCAGAGGTGCGAGCCGGGGTTTGAACCCACGACCCACTGCTTGAGAGGCGATAGGTCAAACCACTAGGCCACCACGGCTTCATCGATGTACCATCAGCCAAATATGTGGTCTACCACCCCAGAATTGATAATCGTTTGCAAGTCATAAAACAATAATGACAATAGATGTGTCTGTCAAATTGAAAGTTACACTTTAGCGACATATTCATTTGATAGGAATCTGTTTAAAAATTGGTAGATTGATTTGGCCGATGGAACTTCGAAGGTGGTTTACTGCTCTACATTGACTGTGTCCTTACGGAACCCCAAAAACAAATAAACATACGGCGGCAATAAAACAAATTTAATAGCACGTCGGCACGTCCAGAGTGATTTCCCGCGGGATTTCTGTCATCACGTATCGGGAACTATGGGGAACGAAAAGTTCGCTGGACGTCTAGAGAAGATAACTTATTTATATTAGACTTATTTTCTACGTGTAGTAGATCTTTAATAAAAATTATGTTATTGTTACTGCTCTACGTGAATTAAAGCTTTAATTAACCGATTTCAAAAAAAAGGAGGAGGTTCTATGTTCCAATGTTTGTATATTTCTTTTTTTATGTATGTTCACCGATTATTCAGTCAATTGTGGACCGATTTTCAAAATTATTTTTTTTAATCATGTTAAGTACTGTTACTGTATAGTGATAAAATTATCCCACTAATACACAAATAATGCGAAAGTTTGTAGGTCTGTTCGTTTGTTACCCTTTCACGTCTAAGCCACAGAACTGATTTAAGTAGATGAAATTCAGCACACAGTTGTGAGTCCCGGGAAAAGACATAGATTAGTCTTTGTCCTGGAAATTGTATATTTCCCGTGGGATAGCGATAAGAAAAACGCGGACAGAGTCGCAGGCAACAGCTGGTCTTAAAAAAAAACATGAAATAAAATCCAATCGCAATTGAAACTGTAGAGTGATGATAAAATACAATACAATAAAATACAATACAAAGACTCTTTATTGTACACCAGAAATAGTAAGCGATACAGAAAACAGATACAAAAAAAAAATACAAGGTAAGCAATAAGCGGCCTTATCGCTCTCTTCCAGCTAACCTTTAAATAAATAAAAACAAATAGTAATTTATATAATTGTTACGTTAAAGTCGAGTATCTAGTGTGATAAGCTACGACAGGGCTGCGAGAGGGTTAATTATTTTGTACATTTTAAGACCTAATTGTATCGTCAGTGGAAAGGTGAAATCGCTAAAGCGCCACTGGGGTACTGGCTACGGAACCCAATTTTGGGCGTGTCCGACACGCTCTTAGCCGGTTTTTTTTTTATTTAAGCAGCGATTATATCCCGTCCAGCACCATTTCAACAATGACTAGGTACATCCTATCGATTTACAAATTCCTATAAAAATATTTACAGGTTGTTCGGGTAAACCAACCAAACCTACTCTAGTTTTTAAACACGATGTATAAAATATTCCATGTTTATTTCCACGTAGCAACAATGGCGGACCAATGGCCGCGGCGCGCGCGCATTCCCGGGATCATGCGCAGTGCGATTGCGCTTTGATCGAATTAGGCTGGCGACAAGCGAACGACTTATATCCGACTTCAAAATAGGTGATCGTGAATGGCTGAAGCACTGACTTCAAACAGATCAATGAACTAAAATAATTTCTTTGCTCACCCGCGACCTTACGATAGCTGAAGCTGAACTTATGCAAAATATGCAAAAAAAAATATTTGATTTTGATTTTTAATTTAATTTGTGTGTGTTCTTACATGGAGGTGGAGGAACTCCATGAACATGCATATTTTGCATAAGCACAGCTATCGTAAGGTCGCGGGTGAGCAAGGAAATTCTTTTAGTTCATTGATATGGACCTCCTCAAAGTAACGCCTGATTCAATAAATTATTCAAACAGATCGGCAGGTCATTGTTATGAGGCATTTATTTTTATAACAAATCAAAATAACTAAACAAACCAAATTTTACAAAACTATAAATAAAAAATAAAAAATACTCTGGAGATCGCTCACTTGGAGCATCGTCCCCAGGACGGAGGCCGCATTGCCCCTCTACACCGCCAAACTTAGGCGCTGGGCAAAGAAGGTACCAGCCCTATGATCTCCTGAGACGCCGAAGAGCTTGTCCGACACTTCTTTTACAATTTTTTTGTGTCGGACGACCATGGGCCCAAAGTTTCTATTTCTAGCACTTAATTGGAGAAATTTCATGTAGGTACACTTACTTTTTCAGTAAACAATTTTAGAGGCAGACAGACATTTGTTATTCGAATACCTGGTAGCATGGTGTACGGTTGTGTTGCTCTGAAGATGAGCTCTGGTTGAGTTGGAAACGCGTCAGTGTAGTGTGGTGGTGATGATAGATCGGTTTGTGTGATTTGTGTGTGTTCTTGCAGTGTGGAGGTGGAGGAACTGCATGAACATGCATATCTTGCATAAATGTAGCCATCATAAGGTCGCGGATGAGTAAAGAAATTGTTTTAGTTCATCGATATGGATCTCCGTAAAATAACGCCTGATTCAATAAACAAATACAGGGGTCTAGGCACCGAATATGACTTTGTACCATTCAGTGTCGAGACCCTTGGTCCGTGTGGTCCTAGCGCTTTAAAACTTTTTAAAGAAATTTCATTGCTTTTTAGGTAATTTGTTTTAATTTTAGGTTCTATTTTTATTTTATGTACATTTTTTAATTTATGTAGGAAAGTTTAGTTAAGTTATTTTTAGGATATTTTTTATTTCACGTGTAACTTTTCAATAAACTATTTTCACTTTTAATTTAAACTAATTCTAAAGGTACTAACTGTACTATTCATTTTTTTTTTCTTCGTCGTCTTAAATAGAAACATTTCTGGCTACTGTTGCTTATGTTACCAATTTCGCCGTCCGCCCAATTGAACCCAAAGTCAAGTTCAATAGAATTTGAAAAAGTTATTCGATATAAGTTGGTAATGGGATGCATGGGAAACAAATTGGGCTGTCAGCCGGGCGGGGTTCCCGTGGGATAGCTCCTCATTTACACAGGATCCACAAAAATAAAAATATCAGAGCCTCTACCATCTATGACGAGTTAGTAATGTCTCCCTTGCACTTTTATATACAAATGAAAGGGACAACAAAGGGGGGGATTTTTTGCTCTATTTGTCGATCCTTATCTTTTTTCGATTGCTTTTTTCTACCACTCAAAGGTTGACTGGCAGAGATCCCTTCAGGGATAAGTCCGCCTTTGTACTTAGCACTTTCTTTTGTGTGTTATTTTTGTACCTATTTCCTTTTTGTACAATAAAGAGTTTAAACAAACAAACCAACAAACAAACAACCTCTATACTCTATTTCTTTTATTCCACTGGATGGCAAACGAGCAAGTGGGTCTCCTGATGGTAAGCGATCATCACCGCCCATAAACATCTGCAAACCCAGGGGTATTGCAGATGCGTTGCCAACCTATTTAGTGGCCTAAGATGGGATACCTCAGGTACCAGTAATTTCACCGGCTGTCTTTTTCTCCACGCCGAAACACAACAGTGCAAGCACTGCTGCTTCACGGCAGGATTAGCGGGCAAGATGGTGGTAGCAATCCGGGCGGACCTTGCCGCACCTTGGGTGGTCATTTTTTTAAACTATCGAAATCCATTGTGCTCTTGATTGTGAGTAGGAAAAACCATATTTTTTCCAAAATTTCAAAAAAAAGAAAGAGTACATTTTTTTTTTAAAACGCTTAACAGCGAAACTGACGCACGAGTGAGATAAAAAATCTCCAACCTACGTGTAAGCTTCCGGACACTCGCGCTACTTAATTACTTCTCGTAAATCAACACCTACTCGATAATTATATCTCCATTTTTTTAAATCAATGCCTCTATTCAAAGTGAATAAGCTGATTCTACAGCGTGATTTACAATAAATCCGGAATATTTCAACAGTTGGTTAGACTTAATTTGGCTGAACACCCTGTAACGGGTCCATATTGGCTCGCATACTTATTGAAAGTCCGAATGTAATTTTCAGAATCAGAATGATGATGATGATGATTTTTGTCAGAATGATCGTTTGTCATAACTCTTTATTCCCTGAATCCAATGATTGGTTAGAATTCTTATAAAATAAACCTAACCTAATGTATAGTTTTCTAGGTGACCATTTAAAATTTTTAGAAAAATATAATGTTTGAGTGCGAAAAAAATCGGACAAACGATGATTCGGACAAAAATTACGGTATGACTAGCGAAGAGTATGCGAACTTTGGCGCCCCCCCTGTAACATCTGAAGTTTTGACTCAAAATGTCACGCTTTTGACTGTCCTAAAAAAATCTCACCAGGCGACATTTACGTCGCAATTGTTTATTTATTTATCCATCCATATAGTGTGTTTGTCCGTCTTTTACGCCGTAACGGAGCGACGTGATTTTTGGCATAGAGATAGTTTATGGGCCCGAGAGTGACATAGCTACTTTTTATCCCGGAAAAATGCACAGTTCCCGAGGGAACAGCGCGCGATTAACGAATACCACGCGGGCGGAGCCGCGGGCAAAAGCTAGTAAATGAATAAAAATTATAGCATTGCCTTAAAGACAATGAGCTATAAAATGCAATTATACGTGTAAAAAAACTACATCTAAGATATATCAAAGAACCACCTAGCGATGAGCATCATGTGAGCGTAAACCTGCCTCCAAATAAAAAAACCGCATTCAAATCGGTCCACCCATTTAAAAGTTAGGATGCCTTCAAATCGGTCCACCCATTTAAGAGTTAGGATGCCACAGACAGACATACTTAGCGGTCAAACTTATAACACCCCTCTTTTTGCGTCGGGGATTGAAAAGCTACCATTGCAATGCCATTTGTCGGTGAAATAAACCGTCCAGTCGCTCGTGTGCGGCCGGCCTTAGCTCTCGCCGCCATAATGGCACAACAATGGACTATAATAACTTTCTTTGTGTTCGACATACGCACATTTTAATCACGCTTTGTTCGTATATCTAACACTTACTGGATCGCTAGCATATCAAAGCTTTCGTATCTGTAGGGCTACTCCGAAACTCGAAACTCGAAGTTCGTGTCGTGCGATCCCTCTGACTCTTATACCATAACTTATACCAAGGACGATTAATCGTCCTTGCTATACTATTTGATACGAGAGCGAGTAGCCCTGTTGTACTCCTATATCCGATGGTAAAAGCTCCATCGGGGTTCTGATTCACAAAACAATGTTAAATAGAGACCAGTTACCTACTTGTGCTGTAAATCATTAAATAACATTGTAATCTGTGTTAAAAAATTATATAAGTAGACCTCGCTTGTTGAGATACTTGCCGGAGTTTCTTTTTTACAGACTTATTTTAAAAACGGCAGTAGATTTTTTGACAGTCGTAATTGCTTGTTATAGCCTAAACCACCTAAACTGAGTAAATTAATTTTGTCTTTGAACAAAAAAACAGACAAGTGGTATTTGGACTTACGCAATCACGGCTCTGTACCAATTAAAAGGCAACAAGAACATTTTGCAGCTACCTTGTGAACTCGACAAAACCGTCTTTCTACAGTTACAACAGACTTACCTTTTACTGTTAATCTCACCTTAAAACCATGTTACTCATAATAGGTAACTCATTTTTTCTTCAACTTAAAACCGCTCATTCTTGAATTTCACATGAATTTTTCCGAACTGCTTTAATAATCACAAAACCGATAAAAACAGTCAAGCTATCTCCCTCGCACCGAGACCACTTCGCACCAGCGACGTAGCGTTCCAAATTTCATCTCGAAACATAAACTTAATGTTATGTAAACACGAATATTGTGAAGAGCTTTGATTCAGCCCCGTTAGAGCGTGGGCGGGTTTCTTCACGATGGATCATCCAATTTGCTTGGTCATGTGAATTGGGAAAGAAAATTCGTGGGCTTTCGGCTTCTGGTTAATTGCAAATGGATTTGGAGGAAATTGTTTAAATATTTTAGGGGGAAATACACAGTCGAATAGGCACAGTCAAAACATTTTGACTGCTCTTGTTTCATTATAATAATATCCATCCATAAGTACTAATATTATAAATGCGAAAGTGTTTGTATGTTTGTGTGTTTGTCCGTCTTTCACGCCGTAACGGAGCGACGGATCGACGTGATCTTTGGCATAGAGATAGTTTATGGGCCCGAGAATGATATAGGTTACTTTTTATCCCGGAAAAATTAACAGTTCCTGAGAGAACAGCGGGCGATAACCGAATACTACGCGGGCGGAGCCGCAGGCAAAAACTAGTGAAAAAGTATTTTTGGGGTATTACGTTTTTCAGTATAATGTGGAAGCCTCCTAGTGCGTTTGTACACCTGTGTCAGGAGGACTTGCTCTTCCCAATTTACCTTTCGTTTACCCTTAATGAGAAAATAGTTGGGCAATTCCAGAAATAGTGGCACCGGCAGGTTAAAGTTTTTGTCGAAAAAAAAATGGGCCAGTTTTACCAATTGAGTTTGACAAATATTTTTTAAATATTTAAATTGGGGCATATTTGTAAAGGGCACCGCAAAATTCATAAAAGTACAGAAATTGTGGCGTGTTGAAATTTTGGAGATACAGGTTAAAGTTACATTGCGCAGGTTAGTTGAGAAAAGATTACAGGTTAAAGTTAAATTTTACAGATTTTGTGCAAAAGAGTATGTATCAAGAGGCGAAGGGGTTGAATTTATGCTTTGACACCGAAACGAACTCCTTATAGAACCGTAATCAGTAGCATGGAATAAGTAATTATGCACAATAAAGTGACTTCGAGTGACGCCGATGTCCTAAGGCAAGATGTTGCGGTTATTTTAAGAAAGGCCAGTTTACCGTAAAACAATGTCACTGCGGAAGAGCGTTTGGCTTTAAGTAATATTTGGAAGAACCAGGAGGTTTTTCGTACCTAAACGAACAAGGGTAATGCCACTGTTGTGATGGACTCTAATGATTACGAGAGTAAAATAATCAATTTGTTGGATGTCGATCAGGTCTATAAGCCAGTGTCGTACAAACCTCCGGCCAGAATCACGCGCCGTATAAGGACTGTTGTCATACTAAAGGATGTGTTTGACGGTGATGATTTTGAGCCTTTACAAGCCGAAGAACGCGCAGCTGCCGAAGTTATATGGTTTGCCGAAGGTGCACAAGACGGGCGTGTCTTTAAGACCTAAGTATCGTAAGTCAAATGGCTTCTCCTAACTTGCGAAACACGTAGCATCAATGTTGTGGCCGCTTGTGGGGAAAACGTCATCTTATGTTAAGGATTCTCGCCATTTTGCAGAAATTCTCAGCAACATTAAGTTGGAACCAGAAGACGACGTTGTGGTGAGTTTTGATGTGGCGTCGCTTTTCACCAGTGTTTCTCTTAAAGAATGCTATGAGATAATTCGGGCGAAGTTAGTCAATATCTGGATGGACAAGCGTGGAATGTGAAATTGTTGAAGCGGTACGTCGATGATGTTTTATGCGTTAAGAAAGGTGGGAAACCTGAAGTAGAACAGTTTATTGCATATCTTAATTCCATTCATACAAAGATTAATTTTACTTCTGAGTTGAAAGATGGGCATACATTAGCTTTCCTTGATGTAAAGGTAATGGCGAGAGCGGATGGTTCTTTGACATATACCGTCGATAGGAAGCCGACGCACATAGATAGGTTTCTGAATGCATCGTCTCACCACTATCCCAGACATCTCATCCTTTGCGAGTTCATTGCAAAATAGGGCATTTGATTTCTGTGACTGAGGACGAGTTGAAATATGTTCAGGAGGTAATAAAGTGTGACGGATATGTGGTGACTAAATGGCAGCCCAGAAGGAAACGTATATGTCTTACGAGTATGTGAAAGGAGTGACGGGGAGCCGTTGTAGGCAAGTATTCCATCAAGGTAGTGTACACACCTTTGTACAAAGTCGCGAGGCATATTAGGACACCTAAGGATGTCGATCCCTTCCAAACACCGGGTGTTTATAAGATTGATTGTAGTTGCGGAAGTTCCTATACCGGACAAACGAAAAGAACAATAACTGAGAGGGACAAGGAACATATTGCAGCTGTTAAAAATCGCCAAGTGAACAAGTTGGCATATCAACAACTTTAGGTACTAAGATACCCTAATAGCGAACTCATAAATGCCACTCAAAATTATTTATTACTTTAACCTGCCAAGAGTCACTTTAACCTGTATATAGATTACAAGTGAAAGTGACACAGGTTACAGTGAAAAGTAGGTATACTAGATGATTACTTAAAAACCGTTAATAATATGAATGCCTCACTCTCAGTACAATCAGATATGAGTATATAGAACATTTTAATTAAATAAGTAAAAAACGTCCCATATCAATATCTTCTAATAATCACGACAAGTTAAAGTAACAATACACGTTACAAACTCCAGATTCCTGCCTTCGATCACTTGTCACCACAAAACTATGTTCGTACAGCCGCGAATGCTCTGCTTGGCGATTAGATGGATACTGACGGAATGTTTTGCCGCAAATTATGGTCTACAAATGTTATTTCTGTGTGAGTGAGACGCTGTACTGTGAACACACAGGTAACAGTGAAAATATCGCTGGACAAATTTCGGGCGTGGATATTGTTATTTGAAAATGATATATAAAATCCGTGCAACATATTTTTGATAAAGTTATATTCCTGTTGTCATATAGCGCTATATTTTTTTAACATAAAATCGTATACGAATAAACTAAACAACAAAAACTCGCAGAGTGTCGCGTTTGGACAAGACAGGTTACAGTAAAAACAGGCACTATCTATTTTTTTTTATTAAACTGATAGATTGAAATTTAATAAAAATGCCTGGCCTTTGTGTATTCGATTGGTTTTTACCTGTGAACATTTTTATTTTTTCTGAAAACAATAAATTGAGCATAGTTTCTATTCAAAAACTAAATGACAGGTTAAGGTGCCACTATTTTTGGAATTGCCCAGTTATTTGTGATGAATAGGTTGGCAAGTAAGGCTGTACAAACGAGTGGACAAGTGATAAACCCGAGCCGCAAGGCGAGACTTTTCATCGTCACGAGCCTGCAAAACCCCGCCAACCGTGTATCACACGACATTTTTCAATACATTTGTGAGAAAATAGGCAATTAATAAAACAAAATTGCAAAATAAAAACAAAACAACGCAGTTTCACAAGAATGGCGCGTCCGTAATGCGCATGCGTAAGTTTTGTTCCTCATTAGCTTGAGTAAAATTATTTTCGAGCAAATGTACACCTTATATACTGAAACACCTTGTATAATGAAACACCTTGTATACTGAAACACCTTGTATACTGAAACACCTTGTATACTGAAACACCTTGTATACTGAAACACCTTGTATACTGAAACACCTTGTATAATGAAATGACCCCACATTTTGTTCAAGACAAAGCCTCTGCTAAAACTTCATACCTAGAAATTTGTACGAAACCATCGGTGCGCGAGTCCGACTTGCGCTTGGCCGATTTTTTTACCAGTCGCGTCCTAGAATTATTGTTTCATGTTCATGGCGCCATCTACAGTTTCCTTCGATACTTACATTTCTCTGAGTCATTATCGAATTAGAAACGCTTTATTTTATCGATCCGTATTAATTTTATTATTGTTTAAATATTTAAATAGGTTATCGCAATCGTAACATAGCAATTGTAAAAACACTGCTCACAAGAAATGACCAACTTGGTCTAAGATCCGAACTTGTATAAATCTGTACCCGGTTTGATAATAGAATTAAATGTATTTTATAATAAACTAGCTTTTGCCCGCGGCTTTGCACGCGTAAACTATTCGGTCTTCGGTCTTTTCGGTCTATCCCGTGGGAATATCAGGATAAAAAGTAGCCTTCGTGTTATTCCTGAGGTCCAGCTACCTTACTAAATTTCATGGCTCTAAGCCCAGCGGTTGTTATTTTGAGATTTTATCCCTATCCCGTGAGAATATCGGGATAAAAAGTATCCATATTAAACATACCTTAAGATGGAGCGACGACCTGGTTAAGATCGCGGGATCGCGGTGGATGCGAAAAGCATAAGACCGGTCTGAGTGGAGAGCCTTGGGGGAGGCCTATGTCCAGCAGTGGACGTTTTTCGGCTGACATGATGATGATGATGATGATTAGAAATGTTTGCTAAGAAAATCCTGGACGGACTATTTTTAATTATTTAAAATAATTTTTTGTTGCATCATCGAGATAATAAAAAAAAAAATATTGACATAAAGTATAAAACGGATATTAAGATTTTGGGTTTGCTGTTGTTTACCTGGACGAACTACTGGATTGCCAGATTCATACTTAAACAGTTACGTCGATGCCAGTTACTTTCACTTGATTAAATAATAGAAAAAATTGTATATCAACGTTATCTTTGTTTTATTGTGAACACGTTCATATAGGGTTGTCTGCATTTAATTAAAAATCAAATTAAAAAATCAGAAAAAGAAGTAACCTATCCAGGATTTTTTTAGCAAAACCATTTCTAATATACCTACTAAATTTATTACAAAATAAATTTCAGTCTATTATCAGACTGGTGCAGATTTTTTCAAGTTTGGATCTTCTACTATAACCATTGTTTGACTTTTCTTAATGCTGCAATAGTTTCACAATGCCAAACAGCCACTTAACAAGAAGAAAATATAATTTACCATTGTAATCGTTTATTATTCCTATCGGGATCAAAATGTCAACGCTTGTACTCACAGATATAGATTACACTAGATAACGCAAACACCTCAATCTGTATGAAAACCAACCGTGTCACTTTTTTATATGTACTGTGACGTCTCAAGAGCGAATTAGCGATGTGAATTCCCCGATGTCCAAGCAAAATCGATTCAAATGAGCCGCCCGCCCGCGCCGTGGGGCTCGAGTCAGTCACTAGTCATGATTAGTCAGTTAGCGGTCAGTCTTTGTATGGGGCCAACCCCGACGTTTGGTCGGGGTTCGGACTCGCAAAGTAAATACATTTGCGTAATCTAGTGCATTCTATATCTGTGCTTGTATTCCTTCACAATACAAGTAATAACTCCTTGCTGTTATTACGCACATGTTTTTTAGGGGTTTCAATCGATTTTGTATGAAAAAGTCGTTTCGCTTTGCTTTTAACTCCTGTTATAAGTTCGAGTTTGCTGATTTGGAATCATTACGTGACATGCCAATTTTTAGGATTCGTAGTAGAATTTAGAAATAGTGTCCCTACTAAATAGAGGTAAATAGTTATTTATTTTATTTACGTAAAGAGTTAACATTTTTAATAGTACCTAATACGTATTTAGTCAGAACTTATAAAATAGCTACCGGTAATGTAATGGATATTTTCCGCAAAACTGGCCCTGAATGGCCGGTGTTGCCACAAAGTTTACCTTTATTCTCTATAATATAGTGTGAGATCCCACTGCTAGCGTATAAACTGTGAAATCAACTTGTGTTAGCAGTGCTTCCAGACAACTGTGACATTGGGACTTTCAAAGGCTTGTAGTTTCTTTAAAGTCCACCAGATCAATGAGTCTCCTTGGTTTGTTGGTAGGGGAGGTGGAAATCATTTCCCATCAGCTAACCCACATGATTGTTTGTTTGTCTACTAATCGTAATAAAAAAATAGTATCCTGTTTTCAAACGAAACTAACTCCAATTTCGTGAAAACAACATTTGCACCATAAATAGGTACTAATTAAAAGTAGGTAATTTTTTTTTTACTTATCAAATTCTTTCACCATGCTCAAATGTCCATCATCTTCACTTTCTTGACTTAAAATAACAAAATCCATATAAAAAAGCTTCCTACTAATACCTAAACATTACAGCTGGAAAATTCTCATTTTTAGCGAATGAAGTTTGAGCAAATCCTATCCTAAAAAGCAGTTGAATCGTATGCATTTAGAGATCACCTACATTTTTTAGTCGTCCGTTCGGACAAGCTAAGTCCGGGACCATATCGCCTAATCATCAGTTGATAGTTGTTACCTATTTATTATTTAAACTTATAATATTGGATCTCGAAGTTGGATCTCGACCTAGTCTCTCACGACAAGTCACGCTGTTTTGCCGCCGGCTCGATGCCAGGGCACGTTCTTAGAAAAAAATATCGGTTTACTTTATTCTGAGGGTCTTTTAAAAAAAGCCCGGTCATAGACAAAGTAAGCTTTCTTTTTAAACATGGCGGCTATTTACAAAAAATAGTCAGAGTTTAGAGCGTATAAAATGTCTCAAATAGAATTACTCAGAATTGTAGAGTTAGTTTCATTTCAATTTGGACTTGATTTCCTTGTGGAGAAAAACAGAAATGAAAAGCTTAGAGTGGGAATCAAATAGCGATATACGAGTAATCAACCTCTCAGTGCGTTTAGAAGACGATTATTTTCAACTAGCTTTTGACCGCGGCTCCGCCCGCGTGTTATTCGGTTATTGCGCGCTGTTCCCTCGAGAACTGTGCATTTTTCCGGGATAAAAAGTAGCCTATGTTACTCTCGGGACCATAAACTATCTCTATGCCAAAAATCACGACGATGCGTCGCTCCGTAACGGCGTGAAATCGTAACAAACAAACTCACTTTCCCCTGTAAATAGTAAGGATTTACTTGGCGAATATTTTCGTGTGTGAATGTTTTCGATTTCCACAATATCTTATATATATCCTTACTCATATTTTTTTTTATATGTAACCTCCTGTGGCGTCTCGAGAGTTGTGGGTTCGATCCCGGGTGAGCTTTTCTGAATGTGCGAAGCCGTGGTGGCCTAGTGGTTTGACCCGGCTCGCACCTCTGTGTTTTTCGAAATCCATGTGCGGAGTTACATTTGAACTTTACCACGAGCTTTGCGGTGATGGAAAACATCTTGAGGAAACCTGCACAAACCTGCGAAGCAATTCAATGACGCGTGTGAACTTCCCAATCAAACTCAAACTCACAACATTTATTGACAACAAAAACACCGTATAAACATAAATAGGAGAAGAGAGAACAATTAGAGACGTTGTGCTATAGTATGATCCGCACTGGGCCCGCGTGGGAACTGTGGCCCAAGCCCTCTCGTGCTGAGAGGAAGGCTGTGCCCTGCAGTGGGACGTATATAGGCTGGGATGATGATGATGATCTTTGCATCACGCGTCAACCGCAAAAAGGTACCTACGACGTTTTCCCTTACAATCGCCGCCACGCGTGATATTTACCTTATCAGCAACATAATGTTGGTCCCTTGATCAGTGATTAAGCAAACATCGCTAACGAACGGCACGTGACCGCCATGACGAGTTAATTCAATTAATTCGACCCATAAGTGTGTTGCCACACCGGCGGTGTGGTCGCGCGGTGTAACCACACCCTAATCTGAAATGAAGTCGACCCGATCCGGCTTTGCTCAAGAAATTATAACAAAGAAAAAAAGAAAGAAAAACATTTATTCGTGACATTTTACAAATTAAAGAGGAAGACAAGAAAAAGGAAATCATTATAACAATAAAGAGTTACAATACAATACAATACAAATTTTGTCACGAAATGGTCCCAGCTCAGCATGATGTCAACCTTGCGGCCGACGCTGGTCTTCCGTTGGAACCATTAATATACTAGCTAACCATAACAAACTAGCTGACCCAGCAAACTTCGTACCGCCTCATTCTTTTTCATATTTACTCACCTTTTAAACCTTCCCTGGACTTCCACAAATAATTCAAAACATAAATTAGCTAAATCGGTCCACCCGTTCTCGAGTTTTAGCGAGACTAACGAACAGCAATTGATTTTTATAGGTATATATAGAATAACGTAACCAACAAAAAGTTAAAAACCGCCGACATCGTCACTTTAAAGTTCCATATCTCAAAAATGGCTTAACCGATTTTAGTGAAACATGTCTAAGAAACATTGCTAGAAAACCTGCTATCAGATAAAAAAACCGCATTCAAATCGGTCTACCCGTTTAAGAGCTACGGTGCCACAGACAGACACACATAGCGGTCAAATTTATAACACCCTCTTTTTGCGTCAGGGGTTAAAAATCGATTCAGCCGTTGAGTAGTTATGAGAAGACATAGGAATATACATACATACATACGGATCAAACACATAACCCTCCTTCTTAGCATTCGGATAAAAAAGCTTAGCCTAAAGAAAGTCTAAATTGTCAAGTACCATAAGCTCTTTCAACTAACTAGGCAATTTAATTTAGCTTATTTACATACAATCGGGATTAAACACTGACAAACTAACGAATAGAGTAGAAATGTTACACAATTTGTATAAAAAAATCTCCAAACCGCTGCTGGGTTTCTGCACTCCGTAATGTTTATTTAGGCTGGCTTATAAATGACTTCAAAGTTTAATATCTCAAAAACCGGCTAAACCGATTTGATGAAACATATAACATTTTAAACTTTCGTGATTCTCACTCATAGTCAAAATACCATAACCACCGCAACTGAAACGTTGCCGAAACGTCGAGGTAAATATTACTTTTAAAAATAGCGTGATAAGTCCCGTTATGGTATTTTAACTTTGATGAAAACATGTCTAAGAACCATAAGCAGAAAACCCGGTTTCAAATAAAAACAAACTGCATTCAAATCGGTCCACCCGCTTAAGAACTACGGTGTCACAGACAGACACACATAGCGGTCATACTTATGAAACCTCTTTTTACGTACATGACAAAAAACAACGGGTGAATGAAAAAAAAGTTGAAAAACACTAGTCTAAAATATTGTGTTAGGTCTCATTTTTACAAGGTTTACATTATTCTGTTACACTATTGATTAGCTGGTTCAATCTATCGGTTAACTTCTCTGTGAGATTTACACACAGAAACTTTGTGCAATTTGCCTAATGATATCGATACTGATTGGTTTAACGCTAGATGCGGCGCTAAACAGATTATTATTAGCACAGAATATGCAATAGTATTGCACGCAATTGTAATTGCTTAGGACTGTTGGCCGATGGGGTCAGAAGGTTCTCGAATGGCGTCCGCGGACCGGGAGACGAGCTGTCGGTAGGTCTCCAACAAGATGGAGCGACGACCTGGCTAAGATCGCGGAATCGCGGCGGATGCGGAAAGTGCAAGACCGGTCTGAGTGGAGAGCCTTGGGGGAGGCCTGTGTCCAGCAGTGGACGTCTTTCGGCTGAGATGATGATGATGATGCGATAGTAACCCGACAGAAAAAGCCCCCTCTCAACCAGAGGGATGTGGGTTCGAACCGCGACTCGCAGCTTTAAGTTATTCGGAATATTGTATTGTATTGTAAAACTCGTTATTGTATATAAAAACACATGAAAATAACAGAACACACTGTATGGTGCATATTTTTGAAAATTTGAACTAGTACATATTTTTATATTTGACTGTAGGTACCTTGTGGTCTTATCTTGTAACATCCCTATAATGTCATAAATGCGAAAGTGTTTGTGTGTTTGTATGTTTGTACGTTTGTCCCTCTTTCACGCCGTAACGGAGCGACGGATCGACGTGATTTTTGGCATAGAGATAGTTTATGGGTCCGAGAGTGCCATAGGCTACTTTTTATCCCGGAAAATGCACAGTTCCCGAGGGAATAGGAATAGGGAATAACCGAATACCACGTGGGCGGAGCCGCGGATAAAAGCTAGTTGTTTATATGCCGAATAAACATTTTCTTTCCTCACCCCTTCGAATGAGGTTCTAAAAAAGGCGCGCATCCAATTCGAACCACCAAATCTATCGCGATTTCTATCGAATGCAGTAAATCTTTCATCGGAAAGAAATCGCTAATGACCGAAGATAGGGGAAGCAAATAAAACACACCGCTAGATGGCGCTGGTGCTCTATATGTCATTAACGTGGATTAGACCGCTTGCTTCACACCCAGTAGGGATGACAAACGAAAGAGAGGAATATTCTGAAAGGATAGTTGGTGGAGAAATTCTAGTCTAATGCTCAATCTGTCTAATGTCAGCTAAAAAAAATATAGAAAATCCGAATGTCTCAAAAAAAAAAGTCTAGCGGCAAAAAATCTGACACTCAAATGTGTACAGAAATAGGTAATTTTGTATGTAGTGTGCCGCTGAGTACCTATCCATCCATACTTCCATACTAATATTATAAATGCGAAAGTATGTTTGTGTATGTTTGTGTGTTTGTATGTTTGTCGGTTTTGCACACCGTAACGGAGAGACGGATCGACGTGATTTTTGGCGTAGTGATAGTTTATGGTCCCGAGAGTGACATAGGCTACTTTTAATCCCGGAAAAATGCACAGTTCCCGAGGGAACAGCGCGCGATAACCGAATACCTCGCGGGCGGAGCCGCGGGCAAAAGCTAGTCTAATATAGCGTGCGTACTTATTGCTTAGGAGAGGTGCTCTATTAACACAGGATTTTCATATCTACTTACCTACAAATTTGCACGGGAACCTCGATACTGGTCCGACTCGCACTTGGCCGGATTCTTAGCTTGTCTCGTTTCTCGCCACCTAAGTGTGTAGTTTTTGTGTAATATTGTGTCTTATATTTCCTTGGGTTTTAAATGTTAATAGGTTTGTGGGCAGCCCTGGTCCCAGAGGGCGTTATCGCGTCTCTAATTCCGTGATTTATCTGCGCGACTGTACCGCCGGGATTACGACGTTGTTAATGAACAATCGACTGTACAAACACTTAATCTGATTGTTTTTTTCCACGCTTTATATACAAAGTGTCTTCTTTTCTCTGGACAACGACCAAAATTCCGAAAGTTTCTTCAGTAGCGGCGTTAAGCTTTGGTTTCCTAGGATAAGCGGTGCCGTCATTGTAGCAACAGTAATAATCGGTGAATGACGTCACTAGAACGTTGTCTATGTAAACAAAATGGCGCGGTTACCTAGAGAGTGGTGTCAATTTTCTTCTCAACTTGACATTTTTGTAAGCATTTAACGTTGCATTGAATTGACGAAAACAAAGGAAATAAATACAAAATACAAAGCGTTAAAGCATAAATTACATACTTACCTAATAATTTTCCAGGAATCCTCGTGTAAGTATTTATTTATTTCGGAGACTTGAATATGGAACCTTAATACAAATACAAAATACAAATACAAATAACTTTATTTCGCTTGAAATACGGTACAAGAGGTGTTAATTAAAAGACAATATTGGTTCACATATTTCACCATCATCTGGCATGCAAAATGTCATAAATTACAATAATTATTTCATACTGTGACTTGTGACTGGGTGACTAAATCACCGACCTCAGATTTTGACATGCCTAACTTGAACATGTCATGGGAAGCAATATACTACAACTACAATATTATAACAACTTATCTAACCATATGTTCATTGTGAATAAATAAATATTTCATTTCATTTCAAAGAAAATATAAATTTTGTTTGGCTTCTAATGTCAATCAAGACTCGACAACACTACAATAAAATAAAAATAGGGATGTTGACGCCACCAATCAACTGACGTACTATTTATTTATGAGCTGACAAAACACAATAATTCTCCCATAAAGCTTCAATGCCAATAGCGAATTATGACGTCATTATCCGCCAACTCAATCAACTAACTATTTATTTGTTTTAAAGCAACAAAAAATCTAATTTTACAGTAATTCGAAAATTAACCTGGTTTTCAGGACTAAACTAAAGCGTTTTTTTACTGGAGTGCCTTCGAATTATTTTTTTATGGCGTCAACACCCCTATTGAAACGGTTTAAATTTTATATTTTATTTTAGTGTATTCTGAAGATGACATGCGCCATTTTGTAAAATGAATGAAGGACGCGTGTGCTCTATTGTCCCCGCTGACTCAGTAAATGATATGTATAGGTTTGAAATGCTATAGCATTACACGAAGTGTTTTAAAACAGAGATTTGAAACTTATAGCGGGTTAGTAAAATAAATATCCCGAGACAAATTAACACCAATTGATCTAGTGGGCCTATGCCCAGCAGTGGGATTTAGTATATAGGCTGGGATGGATGGATGGATCTAGTAACAAAAATTGTTGATTGGATTAATGCAGCTTATGCCAGTTTTTTTTATTTGAAAGCCGGTTTTCTAGCAATGGTTCTTAGACATGTTTTATCAAAATCGGATTAGCCGAGATATCGAACTTTGAAGTAACGATGTCGGAGGTTTTTAATTTTTTAATTTTTCAGAAGAGCTCCTTGTACAACGTTTCAGCATAGCATACAGCGAGGAAATGCTGCCAGCATCTTTGGGTCCATGCCGCGGGGGGTGCCATTTACCAATTTTTTCTAGTTTTGTTATTAGTTAATTTTATTTTACTTTTAGTTATAATTTTAACTTAGTTTAGTATAACATATATATATATAATGAAATTTATTAATAATAATAAACATTTTTGTATTGATTTTAAATGAAAGAAAGAAAGATAACATTTATTCGTGACAAAAACAAAAAATACCAAAATAAAAAACAAAAACAAAATATAGTTATGCATGTCACGAAATGGTCCCAAATCAGCAATCTGCCGTTCTCGCGAACGGCGCTGTTCTTCCTTTGGGACCATCTGGTCATCATACATTAAAAAAAAATTACACAAAAATGTTTTGTAAACTTGTAAAATATCGGAAAATAAAGGCTTCATAGTAAATAAATCTTATCTAGTGCGTGTAGAGCCCCGGCCGCCTTGAAGTCACCGCGGCGGCGCGCGGCGCGTCGTAAATCAGCGCACGCGCATTGTTACGATCTGCGCAGAAACAAAGTATGTCTACTAAGTACGTACCCTCTAATACTGTCGATGTCGATCCATCCCACTAATATTAATAATTATAAAAGCGAAACGTCTAACAAATTGTCTTACTAAATAATTATCCTGTGTTCTGTTATTTTCATATGTTTTATGTACAATAAAGAGTTTTACTAAGGTTACTGACATAGCCCGAAGAATTGCGAAACTGAAGTGGCAGTGGGCGGGGCACATTGCTCGCAGAACTGATGGCCGATGGGGTCAAAAGGCTCTCGAATGGCGTCCGCGGACCGGGAAACGAGCTGTCGGTAGGCCTCCAACAAGATGGAGCGACGACCTGGCTAAGATCGCGGGATCGCGGTGGATGCGAAAAGCACAAGACCGGTCTGAGTGGAGAGCCTTGGGGGAGGTCTATGTCCAGCAGTGGACGTCTTTCGGCTGACATGATGAAAGAGTTTTACAATATAATACAAACACACACGCACACATACACACACGCACGCTATGCCTCTTGTAAAATACAGTTAAGATTAACTTGTATGTAAATTGTTTGCAGGCGCAAAAACAAGCAAACCCTCCAAGCATCCGCGTACGCTGGCGTAATGAGGGCTATCGTTTTTTCTCTCACTAGATGGCGCCACTGTTGCGTGAGGTTTTTAAAAGTCTGTTATAACGGCCGTGAAAACAAAGATTAGATTAAAATCATATTTAATACATCGTAAAACAGTACCATAAACATATCGAGCAACCACAGTATTGCATAATCCCGTTTTGTTCGGAAAAAAGGGAGGACAAAAGTTTTCGAAAGACAAAACTGTCTCAAATTACAGACGTTCATTGCCCCTTATCGCATAATTGCCATAATTAATTTGAGATAATGCAAAATATTCACAAAATTATTCTAATTATAAATAAACCCGCGTGGCTCACCCAAAATCTATGAGATTTGACATTTCGTTGACCTCACGCTACACTAGCGCCTCTAGCGGAAAATTCATTCGCGATAGCCCCCATTACGAATAGTTGCGCGTAATTACGCGCGTAATTATTATTTATGACGCCAGGCGGCGCGCGAGGGCCATTAATGACGGAAAGATGCGCTCGCGCTGGTGTAGTCGTTTATTTACTATTCAATATTTATTATCGTTTTTTTTCTGCTACAGTTTTATTCTGAGTATTGAAAATCCCACTTAGTTTTAGTACAAATAATGTCTATTAAAATGAATAAATGATGAAAATTATACCTATCGAAAAAAAATTAACATATTGAATAAAAAAGTGTGAAAAATTTTACCTAGTGTGTCTGCTTTGTGTATCTGTTTTCTGCATCGCTTACTATTTCTGGTGAACGATAAAGAGTCTTTGTATTGTATTTTACTGTGTAAAAAAAGAGTTTTCAAAAAAAAAAGAGTTTTCAAGAGTTAAAAGAGAGACTAGACTTGAGTTATACGCGACAGCAAATATGGTACACTACAGTTGGCTTTAAAGTAAAATTGCATGTATAACATTTTGCTCCCTATTTTTGTTTAAAATCTAAAGCTCCGGGAAATTAGGGTTGCCAGATGATCGGGATTTGGCGAATTGCCACGAATTGTCGTTCTTCTGACTCCCGAGAAAGTAAAAAGTGTTCCGAAAAACCAACGTCATTTATAAAACAATTTTTCTTGTATGCAATGAAATATTGATGTTATGTTCCTTAAAATAGGCTGCGAAGTATCACGTTTCAGGTGCGGCTAGATGAGAGTTTACTATACGTTTTTGAATCAAATTTGAAGAAAAATATTTGGCTTTTCTTCGGAACTATAAATTGTGGAAAACGACGAAAAATGGTTAAATCTGTGAAAAATAACACAAAAGGTACTCGTGGCAAGTTAAAAAATAAATTACTTTATCAAGTTTTCTTGTTAACTGATAACGTATGTAATAAGAAAACCATTTTCTGATTTTTTGGCAGGTAGTATTTATTTATGTAGACCTATTTATCGGTATCAATTTATTACAAAACTCGTGGCTTTACATGAAAACGAACAGTAATGATAAATATTGTTGTTTTCAATGTATTTATTATGACTTTTTGTCCCAAAATCCAGAAAAAAAATGGTTTTTCCCCCGTTTATAGGGTAATTTATACTGGCAACCCTGCGGGAAATGTCCGCAGAGTGCTTAGCCATGTCGCCCCGGGGCAAGACGGGACGGGGCGAAATACAGCCATTTTGAATATCGTAAAGTAAATACAATATATTTGAATGCGGAGAGAATGTGGCGTGGATTTTATAGTTGAAGAATAGTACTTGTATTCGTAAGTACTAGACTTTACGCGAGGTTTCGCACGCATAATCCATTTTGGATCCGGCAGTTGGATTCCAGGATTTCGATAAATTCCCATGGGAATTCCCAAAAATTAACATTGCAAATATCAGGGATGTTATGGATAACATTTCCGATCTGGATATGGATACGGTATGCCAAACATAATACCGGTTTCGGTTACTGTTACGGATGTTAAATTATTAAGGACTAGCTTATGCCCGCGGCTCCGCCCGCGTGGTATTCGGTTACCACGCGCTGTTCCCTCGGGAACTGTCCATTTTTCCGGGATAAAAAATAGCCTATGTCACTCTTGAGCCCATAAACTATCTCTATGCTATAAATCACGTCGATCCGTCGCTCCGTTACAGCGTGAAAGACAAACACATAAACACAATTTCGCATTTATAATATTAGTATGGATTATCCGATAGTTTAAGTTTCGGTTACGGATATTGGATTTTTAAGGAAGTTTAAATTTTGACTCTGCCCTGTCCGAAATTATCCGAAATTTTTATATCGGATTCGGTTACGGTTAAGGATAGTAGACAGATAGTAATTACGGATACGGAGCTCTATAACATCCCTGGTAATAATACCCTCGCCGAATTTCATGTCTCTAATCCCAATACCTAGCTTATGTATTTTTAAGTTTTTTCCAAATAAATTAATACTTCTGTGGCTTCGGTATGTGAGTTTGTATTTGACGTTGAGTCCGGCAAACAAGGAGAGTTTGTCGACGCCAATATCGAGGCACGTCTGCCCAACAGCAAGCCGCCGGCTGTTTTTGTCCCTCGAAATTGGGATTGTGTAATAAAAACACCAATGCTTTTTATTCTATTCCAATTTTGATATATTTTTCATATAATTCACTAATGTACATTTCAATAGAACACATTTAAGACACCCTAACGTGGGCACACTTGATTATATATGTCCCTGTTGTTGTGATTATCATCTAAAAGGAATCAAAAAAGAATAATAGTCACATCACAAAGCCTAAGGCAGCCCGGTGTTCATATTAGTAGGCTGGAAGTATCTACAGGATTGTCAGATTCTATTGAAAAGGAGTTTACTTGTTTAATTTATTAGTGAATTCTATCTTGGTTGATGAAATCAGTTTAATATAGTTCTGCCATACCAATGCTTATTTCATATTTTATCTGTCTGCATATGTTAAAAACCGGCATTATTTTATTTTTTATCTGTGGTGAGTGCTAAACTGTCACTAAATTACTGAGGATACTGCAGTCGCGAGACCCCCTTAGAGGCCGTGTAGAGCGCGCGTCTGTGTGTGTTATTCGTTTCTATCGACTTGTTCGTAGCTTCCCTTCTGCTTTAGCTCATATATATACTGTGTATACTCATTCTAAGCGTCCCTCAGATTTGATAGATGATTCTATCATCAGACAATAAAGATGCATCTACATTTTATACATTTCACAACAAAAAACGCGCCAAAACGTGTCGCATAACATGAACGTTTGATAAGCAATCTTTCACTATCCCGTTCCCAATACAAGCCCATCAAATATGAATCAAGATCAAACGATCATTCCCGAAGTACCCGAAACACATCGGGAAATGATTGTTTTACGCAATAATCCCATCATCCGGGACCTTTGGTGGTGAGTTTCCCCGGGGATAGAGTATAATATACGGGGAAAAATGGGGGACGTTACCGTCGCAGTATCTGGGCTAATCAATTTTTTTACCGACACAATCTGTCCGCGAATTTTTCCAAACAATTGCAGATTTTTGTAAGTAAGCATGTTTTTTTCTGTAATTTAATAGATGTGTACATGAATACATGCCATCCTACGTAAGTTCAACCTATTAAACCGTGAAATATCTTGGTGGAAGTACGATTTTTTGGTAACACCAGAGACAATTTTGGTAATGAGGGTGACGCCCAAAGTGTCCGTAAAAAAGTTGATTGGCCCACCTAAGTATAGTGATAGAGCGAGTGGAGCAGCGAATCATGATACCGTGAAAACAACGTTAGTAAGTAACAAGCCTGACCCTACATATACAACGAAATGGAAAATTCGAACTTCGTATCTTGCCGTCCCGCTGACAATTATACTATTTAATATGAGATAGAGAGGGACAGTACGATACGATCTTTCGAAGATGGACGAACGGAAGACAACGAAATGGAAGATTTCGAATTTCATAGCGATAGCTCGCTGGTGAGTATCCGACTGAAACTCCATTTCAATAGAATCTGACAATCCTATAGACACTTCCAGCCTACTGATATGAACACCGGGCTGCCTAAGGCTTTGTTATGTGACTATTATTCTTTTTTGATGCCTTTTAGATGATAATCTCAACAACAGGGACATATATATATAATCAAACTAGCTTTTGCCCGCGGCTCCGCCCGCGTGGTATTCGGTTATCGCGCGCTTTTCCCTCGGGAACTGTGCATTATTCCGGGATAAAAAGAAGCCTATGTCACTCTCGGGCCCCCAAACTATCTCTATGCCAAATCACATCGATCCGTCGCTCCGTTACGGCGTGAAAGATAGACAAACACACAAACATACATACACACTTTCGCATTTATATTTATTTATTTTCGCATTTATTTATTTACATAATTGCAATAAACTATATGACTATGACTAATATTAGTATGGATGTGTCCACGTTAGGGTGTGCTAAATGTGTAGAAAATTGACAAATTCTATTGAAATTTACTTTAGGAGTGTAGCGCGCACGGTAGCGTTACAACTCCGTGTGTACTCGCAGACAATGGCAACCCTGACGGGTAATCCCGTTCCCGCGGTTTGAGAACACAATGAGATTTCGCCAAATAAATATTATGGGCTTCTTTCAGTGGAACAGATAAATCGGTGTTGTGTAGATGTTTATTTTTCCAGAAAGGTATATACAGATAACAACTCGTAGGTAATAAAGTGTCCTTGAAAAAGATAACCTGAACGTTATACCACAGTATATATATGAGCTAAAGCAGTACCAGAGTACCAGATCCCTCTTTCGAGCGGCAGTCTCTAAGGTTAGGATAGCCCTAATGATCGCCGACCAGAAGAAGAAGAAGTAAGGAAACTACGAACAAATCGATCGAAACGAACACACACAGAGACGCGCGCTCTACACGGCCTCTAAGGGGGTCTCGCGGTACTGCAGTCGCGCTGCACAGAATAAATAATAGTTTTTCGATTTTTGTAAAAATGCTTTAATAGTACAAGCCTAACGGCTTCGCTTTCATCGATCTGTGTACTATGCGTATAGGGGCAAAAACTACGAAAACTACGAAATTCGAAAATCGAAGTTCGTATTCCACCGTCCCTTTCACTCGCGTATTAAATGATATAAGCGCCAGCGGGACGGCAACATACGAAGTTCGAGTTTTGCACTGCGTACGTACAGGCAATGAGCCTACGCTGAGTCAATCGTTTGACGGGAAAAAAGAACGGAAAGCTTTAAAAAATAATAGGGATGACGACTGAGTTAAAATATATAATTCTATTTAGTCCGACAGTTAGATTATGAAAAATGTAAACTCTTTATTGCATATAAAAATAAAAATACAAAAACACAGAGAGGAGAATAAAGGCGAACTTATCCCTATAAAGGGATCTCTTCCAGCTTTCAGCAGGAAAAATATGGGACGTGTTTTTGGTTTATCTATTATTAAAAATCGACAAAGGTATAGATCATCAAACTTCCGGAGTGGGGGCTTGTGACGTCACTAAAGGTAAAAATCGTACCATATTTTTAGATTATCCACTTGACGGACTAAACAGTTTTTTTTAGTCGTCTAGCCTATTCGGGCAACCCCAAGCAACTTTTTCAAATGGTACTTTGGCTTAAAGGTCTAGTAACCAGGTCATAAAATTCCAAAAAAAAAAAACAAATGATACTGGCCATCAGTGCCACAGAGCGTGAAAGGGGCAGGATGGCCAACATAAGGAATTAACGGCTGTGAAATCGGTGGGCCCTTGCCATTATGTCAACTATTTCTCTACCTTCCCCGTGATTCTGACAGTGGTTTTACGGTACCTTGTTTGGTTGGATAAATCGTTTTGCGGCGTCCTTTTCTAATGAGTTCAGAAAGAAGAAGCTACAGCGAACAACTGCTTTTTAGGGTTCCGGAGATAAAATGGCAAAAACGGAACCCTTATAGTTTCGCCATGTCTGTCTGTCTGTCTGTCTGTCCGTCCGTCCGCGGCTTTGCTCAGGGACTATCAATGCTAGAAAGCTGTAATTTTGCACGGATATAAAGATAAACTATGCCGACAAAATAGTACTATTAAAAATTCAAAAACAAGTTTTTTTAGGATACCTCCCATAGACGTAAAGTGGCGGTGATTTTTTTTCTCATCTAGCCCTATAGTGTGGGGTATCGTTGGATAGATATTTTAAAACCATTAGGGGTTAGCTAAAACGATTTTTCGATTCAGTATATGTTTGCGAAATATTCAACTTTGAAGAGCAAATTTTCATTAAAATCGAGCGTCCTCCCCCCCTCAAAAATCTAAACGAAATCCTTAGAACAATATTACTTAATTTTTTCGTAATGGCTACGGAACCCTATTTTGGGCGTGTCCGACACGCTCTTGGCCGGTTTTTATTTATTTACTTTGGAACGGGCTTTTACACATTTGTCACAATGATTAGTCCATTTGTTAGTTCTTTACCTCAAAAGCCTATATTCCTTGTAGCGATTCACCGAATCGCATTTTACCTCGATCGTATATTTAATTTTACTATAGCGTTGTGTCACAATCGTGTATTTTTTAGTCGCTATAAATTTTAGTCGCATTTTACCTCGATCGTGCATTGTATATAACAGGCGGTCTAGTGGTTTGACCTATCGTCGCTCAAGCAGAGGATTGTGGGTTCCAACCCCGGCTCGCACCTCTGAGTTTTTCTAAATTCATGTGTGAAACTACATTTGAAAATTACCACGAGCTTTACGGTGAAGGAAAACCTGCACAAACCTCCGAAGCAATTCAATGATGCGTGAGAAGTTCCCAATCCGCACTGGGGCCGCGTGGGAACTATGGCCCAAGCCCTCTTGTTCTGAGAAGAGGCCTGTGCCCAACAGTGGGACGTATATAGGCTGGGATGGATGGATGGACGTACTACGGCTACGGGGTACGTGGCTGCGGCTTGCTGTAGCAATACGCTGAGTATGGCCCTTTTTACTTCTTTCGGCACAATGTTTATTTATTTTCTTTCTTGGTGCCTAATATATAAGACTCTGTTTTTAGCTGTAATTTTATTTATTTCTGTTGTGCCGAATTTAGGTAAATAAATTTATTCTTTCTTCTTTTCTTTCTTTACCATCGGTCCTAGAAATAAAGTTGTATCAGTTATTTATGCACACTTTTTTGTCTCATATATTAATGCTGATAACTTCACATAAAATGAATATAAATATTAATGAAATTATTGTTTTTAAAAGACATTAATATTTCCCATCGCTCTGTGAGACATTAATAACAAACCACTTTGTTAGCTGCCTGCATTGAGGCTATCTCCGCTCAACCACACTTGCTGCTTGATTGATCGTGCTAAATACCGACCGGGCTAACGTCGGATCAATCAAGGCCCCAGCTTAGACCTGCAAGAATAAACAATAATAATAAACTCTTTATTGCCATAGCATGAGGAAATACAAAAAAACATTACGCGTAGTGCGCGTGTTCCCTTGAAGAAGGGCTACGAAATAGCCCGAAACATGTCGAGCTAAACTCGATTTAAGACGTGAATTATCCGCTACAATATCATTTAAAAAATCAAAAAAGCCGACTGCTTAAAAACTAAAAGGAAGAAAAAAATAGGTAAGTCTACAGTAGCTAGAATAAAATAAGCTAGAATTTTTGAGCTGGTTGTTAGGATTTGAATGGGTCGCGACCAAAGATAGAGATTACACTAGATTACGCAAATGCATCTACTTCGCATGTCCGAACCCCGACCAAACGTCGGGGTTTACAAAGACTGACCGCTAACTGACTAATCATGACTAGTGACTGACTCGAGTCCCACGGCGCGGGCGGGCGGCGCATTTGAATCAATTTTATTTTGCGCGGACATCGGGGCAATTCACATCGCTAATTCGCTGTTGAGACGTCACAGTAGATATAAAAAGTTTCAGTTCAGTTCATGAATTTTTGAATGAGTGTTGTAAATAAATAATGGATGTTTTAATTTTTTTTTAAATTTAATTTTTTTTTTAATTTAATTTTTCCAATTTAATTTAATTTAATTTATTTTTTTATGAAATGGACATTAATATCACTTTTGACATTTCAATTGGTTTTTGTTTTGTAGATTCGGGGTAGTATTTTTGTATGGAATTATTTTATTTTTAACCGACTTCAAAAAAAGGAGGAGGTTCTATGTTCCAATGTTTGTATTTTTTTTTTTTTTTTTTTTTTTTTATGTATGTTCACCGATTACTCCGGCAATTGTGGACCGATTTTCAAAATTCTTTTTTTATTCGAAAGGGTATTCTTCTGAGGTGGTCCCATTGTCACCAAATCAAGATCTGATGATGGGATCCTAGGGAAATCGAGGGCAAACCTCAAATTTTATAGGCACACCTATGGCGATTTTGGCATTTTTAGTGTTAAAATAAGCATTTACATTCAGAAAGTATCATTTGGTAACCTGGACCTGATGAAGAAGACCATAGGTGACCAATGGAACTCATCGAAGCTAAATAATACTCGCTCGTCTATAAACGATCATGATTAACATATCTAGATAAGCGAGTAAGAAGAAGCTTTAAGTTAATGATTCTTTCGAACTGATCTGATGCTGAAGCCAGAAGGTAGGCAACGGAACTCTGTTATAAAACAACGTAAGTTAGTCGTGTTTGGGCTTAATGGAATCGTTGTGAGACGTACTTTGGCTACAAATCACTAAAAAGTGTGAAATAAAAAATTTTTAACAAAAAAGTAAAACCGACTCCAAAAAAATGAAAAAAATAACAAAAAATGCAACCGACTACAAAACCCTTGAAAATATTTTTATAGGTACCTACAAGCTCGAAGTCGGTGACTCAGCACGACCCAGCAGGAGTGGAGCAATAGGCGTCTATTTCACCTACATACAATAGGTTTCAATCACTCCTGCTGGGTCGTGCTGAGTCACCGACTTCGAGCTTGTAGGTACCTATAAAAATATTTTCAAGGGTTTTGTAGTCGGTTGCATTTTTTGTTATTTTTTTCATTTTTTTGGAGTCGGTTTTACTTTTTTGTTAAAAAATTTTTATTCATTTGCATTTGGACTTTTAGTCTAATAAACAATTTGTACGCCGCAAGTAGGGTTGCCACCTTTTTTTAGGGCGAATAAAGTATTTTTTTCATTTTGGAAGGACAAAAATAAAGTACACAGAATAAAAAAAGAGTATCGCCAAAATTTGGTGGTTGTGGATACCAGTTTATTTAGTCTCATAAGTACTCATAACCAGTAACGAGCCAGTAAGAATAAGTTTTACGTAAATAGAGTATTTTAGCGTACTTTATTGGTGTCGTAGATTATAAAGTACGCCTACATGAAAAAGAGGACAATACTCTATTTTAGAGTACGGGTGGTAACCCTAGCCGCAAAGTAAAACATGTAGGACTTTTTTTTCTTTTTTATGTGTACCAACTGTATTTGACGATTACTCATGTTTAAGCAAATAAACTATTTTTATCTTTATCTTTTATCTTTAAAAAAGTGACACGGGTTTCACACAGATTGAGGTGTTTGCGTTATCTAGTGTAATCTATATATATCTGTGCTCCCGACTGTTGAACTTTAAATAAGCTACTTGACAGAGTTCTAGACCTCTGTACTTATTTTCTTGTACTTAGTTTTTAAGCAGTCGGGTTTTTTGATTGGTCGTTCGGGCAGTCGGGTCAATGTACGCAGAATTAGCTACAAAATAGGTCTACCTTTACCTACACACAGATAGTGACAGACGTGAGACAGTGGCTGCCGGTCTCAGCAATATGCTGGTTTTAATTTCCAGCGCAGACAAAGTTCATACCGACCACGACGGATGAGTCGATAATCCTTGTTAATCGATCATAATTTGTTAAATCATAGGTAGTCATTTAACATGATATGATTACATTTTTCTTGCAGTTAAAATAACACTTTTAAAGGACTTCCGGCTAAAAAAGGCTTGGCAGACTTATTTATTATTAAATACACTAATATCACGAAACTTTTGTAATAATTTTGGTCACGATGTCATATGACGTAAGAAATCGTGTTTGGGGGTCATCTTTGCCACAGTCTGTCAGGCACTTCCGGCTATTTTAGAACTGACAGATTTATGTTGCCCCTCTACGAATAAAGGGCTTCATGATGCCACGCGTTTTAAAATGACGTCACGTGACGTAAATTGACCTTGAAATTTTGACCGGTAGTGAAGGATTTTCTCAAACTTCCGGCTAATTCTAGGTGCGTTAGTTTTTTGATTCTTGCTCAGCACAACTTTCTCCACCGTGTGCCATGCATCTTATCGTGAACGTGATGTCATGTTACGTAGGTAACTATAGGGGCTGGGCTCACGGACTATCATGTTGGTATCAAGATATTCATTTAATGTTAAATCCTTTTATAATGGGCTGAAAACTAAAACTGCAATTTTCTAATGAAAATTATCTCACAAAGACCTAGGTTTTATCGGAAACATCTCGACGCTACAAACGTGCACTCCACTCCACCAGAGGGCGACTCGAGTGCCCCACAATCCCCACTATAACCTGACCCACTTCCCCCCTCCAACCTTTAATTAAACCAACTGGCTAAAGGCAAAGGGGTGTAAAGTGAGAGGTCAAGTTAAACTGGTTGGACTCTATGACAAAAGACGCGGGAAAACAAAGGTGCTCCGTACAGTAAGATGGTTCGCTTTTTAAAAAGTTGCAATAGATTTTTTTATAGTTTATGGGCTAGATTTATTTTTAAATGTAACTGAGTGTGGAATGTTAAAGATAAGTCAAAGTCTTTCCATTTTAACATTGCCATTATGAAGGGAAGGAGCGCTGTTTACCCTAAAATACAAGTCGACCCATTTAAGAAACATGGGTTTCTAATTGTTAAGATTCTTCTAGTGGTTGAAGCCGTGTTGGCTTAGCGGTTTGACCTATCGCCTCTCAAGCAGAGGATCGTGGGTTCAAACCCCGGCTCATACCTCTGAGTTTTTCATAATTCATGTGCGAAATTACATCACCAGCTTTACGGAAGGAAAACTTAGTGAAGAATCCTGCACAACCTGCGAAGCAATTCAATGGTGCGTTTGAAGTTCCCAATCCGCACTGGGCCCGCGTGGGAACTATGGCCCAAGTCCTCTTGTTCTGAGAGGAGGCCTGTGCCCAGCAGTGGGACGTATATAGGCTGGGGTGATGAAGACACTGTTATAAAGATGTTGATTTTGAAATAAATATTATTATACCTTTTGGCCAGTTTTTCGTGGTTGACGGAAAAAAGTAAATACTTTCACAGAGTGTCACAATAACCTTCTGCAATAAGCAAGTCGCAGCGGTGTTTGGATAATAAACAGCATCTGCGACTTCATTAGGGTGTCTGTTGGTGGACCTTTATATGATTTAATTAAATAAATAATATGACATCTTTGAACAAATGTGTTGGATGAACAGTCAGACGTTCTCTACCTTTTTTTATTCGACTGGACGGCAAACGAGCAAGTGGGTCTCCTGATGGTAAGAGATCAATACCGCCCATAAACATCTGCAACTCAAGGGGTATTGCAGATGCGTTGCTGACCTAGAGGCCTAAGATGGGATACCTCAAGTGCCAGTAATTTCACCGGCTGTCTTGCTCTCCACGTCGAAACACAACAATGCAAGCAGTGCTGCTTCACGGCAGGATAAGCGAGCAAGATGGTGGTAGCAATCCGGGCGGACCTCGCACAAGGTCCTACCACAGGCAAAAGACCTAAGATTGGTTTTTGGTGTCTTTTTGTATTTTTTATTTCAACTCCAAATTTTTGTTACTTTTACGGTCATAAGAAACAAACAAGCTGAGTTATATGTTTATGTGGTGCATAGGAGAAACTCGTGTCTGTACTCCTGTCCAGTGGTGGTGTAGCGGTATAGCACGCAGCACGGAATGCCGAGGACCTGGGTTCGATTCACAGCGCTGGTCTTGTTTTTCTGGTTTTTCTGTGCATCTATATTTCAGTTTGTGGTTTCGATATGTTCTCTACCTCTTTGATAAGCTTACTTTGGGACTAGGTCAATTGGTGTGACTTTTGTCCCGTGATAAATCCATCCATACTAATATTATAAATGCGAAAGTGTGTTGGTGTGTTTGTATGTTTGTCAGTCTTTCACGTTGTAATGGAGCGACGGATCGACGTAATTTTTGACATAGAGATAGTTTATAGGCCCGAGAGTGACATATTCTAGGTACTTTTTATCCCGGCAAAATGCACAGTTCCCAAAGGAACAGCACGCGATAATTGAATTCCGCGCGGGCGAAGCCGCGAGCAAAAGCTAGTATAAATAATAAATAAATTGTCAGAAGTTGGTCAAATTATACTTGCAAAATTTGACTACGGGACAGGTGAAACTAAATAAAAGTTTGTAAAAAAAATCGTTTTTCAAGGGTTCCTCCATCAAACTAAACCAACTATCGACTTAATACTGGAATATCTTTAAGGCACAGTGTAGTTCGACGCGTGTACCAATCAACTTTTTTACCGACACTAATCTGTCCGCGACATTTTTCAAACAATTGCAGATTTTTGTAAGTAAACATGTTTTTTCTGTAATTTTTTAGATGGTGTACATGAATACATGCCATCCTACGTAAGTTCAACCTATTAAGCCGTAAAATATCTTGTTGGAAGTACGATTTTTTGGTAACGCCAGAGACCATTTTGGTAACGCAGGAGACGCCCAAAGTGTCGGTAAAAAAGTTGATTGGGTCGTGTACCACTATAGGGTCCCACGTGGGAGCATTTCCTTCTAAATTGGTGAGACGTTAATTTGGTGCACGTAGAGCCTCGCCAACACTACGTGCTACCCAAAATGGCCGCTACGGCTGGTTCTCGAAGGTAGTCAGCCATTTTTAACCCCTGATGCAAAAGGGGGGTGTTATAAGTTTGACCGCTATGTGAGTCTGTGTGTCTGTATGTCTATGTGTCTGTCTGTGGCACCGTAAAAAAAAAACATTTAGTTTTTCAATACACTGCAATATCTTGGCACAGTGTAGTTCTACGCGTGTACCACTATAGGGCCCCACGTGGGAGCATTTCCTTCTAAATTGGTGAGACGTTAATTTGGTGCACGTACAGCCTCGTCAACACTACGTGCTACCCAAAATGGCCGCTACGGCTGGTTCTCGAAGGTACCTAGTCAGCCATTTTTAACCCCTGATGCAAAAGGGGGGTGTTATAAGTTTGACCACTATGTGAGTCTGTGTGTCTGTCTGTGGCACTGTAGCTCTTAAATGGGTTGACCGATTTGAATTTGTTTTTTTATAAAATCGGTTTAGACGTTTTTGAGATATTGAACTTTGAAGTGACAAAGTCGGGATTTTCCAACTTTTTGTTCCGTTACCTACTATAACAGTGTTCGATGACGGCCTGGCATATGTGTGTGTGTGTGTGTAGGTAGGTATATTTGTTACTCCTTCCCGCTAAAACACATAGGCTACTTTTTATCCCGATTTACCTACCCACAGAATATGGTTTTTAATGTAACTCAATGAAAACCTGATGTACCTATCGCATGATTACGTTGATTACGGGTACTAACCAGTAAATAAATAGGTTTGAAGACTTTATTACTCATAAAGAAAGAAAGATCACAGATTCACAGAAGATTCACATTCACAAAGACACACAAATACAACAACAAAAAAAACAATAGACAAACACAAACAAAACAAAAACAATGAACAATAAAAATAAAGAACAATGTTCACTTACAATGAGCTTATTGTTTTAATAAAACACGTTCCACTTCCATCGAGTTCAGATGGTACAAGGCTACCCTCATTGAGCTGACTCCACATATCAGCTGCAGTGTTTGTCTACTCCGAATAATTGCATTTTCTTGTTAACCCTTCTTATTAGTTAACGTTGAAGTAACTGAGATTCATTTAGTGCTTAATTAATTAATTATGAGATGAATTTGATGGTAAAGTGAGAAAGAATGTCTAGATTTTAAGTTTTTGACAATAGAAACAGAAAATCTCGTATTTAATACAGAACTGTTAATTAGTGGAATCGTAATGCTTATCTTGTAAATAGAATCGTAATCTTTGTATCTCAATAGTTAAGTTAAATATATTTATGAACAAATAACTGCTTTACAGTATAAGTTGACAAAAAAATCTTTTTCACTTCTCATGCTCGTAAAGTTCGTGTTTATGCTGTATCTAGGCGACATAAAATTACTTTTTATGCTCTAGTGCAGCGGTTCCTAACCTTTTTCAGCCGCGGACCCCCAATGAAATCAAGTATAATGCCAAGGACCCCTGAATAAAAAAAGATGCAATTTTCGGGCGATATTATATTTGTTTAGTAAGATAGATGCGTATGGGACCGCGGACCCCCAAACATATGCTCGCGGACCCCCAGGGGTCCGCGGACCACAGGTTGGGAAACAATGCTCTAGTGCATAAAATAAAATCTTCGTCTAATACCAACTCAAGACCAAGGTAATCAGGTGTCAACAGCCACAAACATAAAAGTTTTAATATGTTTTTTAAATAATTTTTAATTTATATTAAACTAAAAATCAATCAAATCAATCATAATAAATCAGTAAAATTAAAATAATGGAATTATTACAATAATGCATAAAAAATAAAGGTACATAGAAAGTGAATCATTGTTTCCACTGTTGCTATTTCATTTCCTCGCCATCGAAGTGAAAAGCAGAGTGTAAAACTCGAGCATTAAACCCATTTTCCCCTCGACGTATCTATCCACCCTCGCCACACCGGCTCGGGTGGCTATATTCAAAAAAAAAACCCCCAAAAATGATAGTTTTGCGACGATTTTTCATACACTCACTATGAGCGTGACAAAACAAAACTGACTCATAAAATTTTGTATGAAAAACTGGGGACATTTTTTAAAATGATCGGAATCGATTGCGCTCTTGATTCTGAGTAGGAAAAACCATATTTTTTCCAAAATTTCAAAAAAATGGAAGGGTACACTTTTTTGAAAACGCCCGTTTGCAATTATTCACGAGCATTGAAAACCTAGTTCTATAGGTACTAATACTCTTTGACCTAGTTAAATATGAAAGTCAAATTTTAAAACGAATTATATGTCACCGGAGCAGCAAAAACAGTTTTCCCTCCGAGACTAAAGAGAAACACGTGACAGTCACAGACTCAGATAAAGCACAAAAAGCCGATGTGGCCTGAGGGCGTAGGAACAAGTGTCACAAATTATAAGGCTGCAAGAGAGTACTTAAGAGAAGTCTCTTCGTTCCATTCTCCATACAAACGTAGGTCTCATTCGAAAACTAGGCATCAGAAGTAGATGCTCTAAGCTCCTGTTATTCTGATATTACACATTTATATGAAAATCTGAATAACCACAGGCATAGATAGGTAATTACGTCTAGACAATACTTACAAAATTTCATTTTTTTTTACTAGACCGGAAGGCAAACGAGCAAGTGGATCTCCTGGTGGTAAGAGATCACCACCGCCCATAAACATCTGTAACACCAGGGGTATTGCAGATGCTTTGCCAACCTAGAAGCCTAAGATGGAATACCTCAAGTGCCAGTAATTTCACCGGCTGTCTTACTCTCCACGCCGAAACACAACAGTGCAAGCACTGCTGCTTCACGGTAGGATCTACTTCTGTTGCCAAGTTTTCAAATGAGACCGGGACTACGTTTGTATGGAGAATGGAACGAAAAGACTTCTGTTAAACGCTAAGTTTGTTAAAAAACGTCAGGACTTAGGAGGATACACACACACCCAAAAGACATGAAACTCACGGTGACATTAAATAATGGATCCGTTCGCAATTTCCATACCAACGCATAATCACGAACCGGAAAATAAAAGTGGGGCGTCATAAAAATATCCTTTGACAGTCTATCATATCCTGACATATTACCTTGCTGTACGCCTGTACGCACATTGCGTAATTCGATTTTCCGCCCATTCGCTTTAAAGTTGGGGCGTATAATGCCGTCTTGGAAATAAAGGCTCCTTTGTATAACTCAATGCACAGTAGATTGTTAGAAGTAAAGTATTTTATCTAGACACACATACATATCATACCTAAGTCCTTTATAATGCGATCAAAAACCGGATATTGAGACCACCAAAGATAAACTAACAAAGATCTAATTTCTCGTTTGTACTATTGTATTATTTCTTATATTCTTAGTTTGTTTTTGTGGTATTATTAATTTGTTATTACTATTAATATGGCTTTAAGGCATCTAAATCAAGTTAATACGACATCCTAATTTAGAACATCTCTCAAAAATAAATCAATTCGAAAAGCAACTCCGAATTTAAAAAACAAAAATGCGTGATGCGTGTATACATGCGTCATAAAAGTTTTCATAAATGAAACTAAAAGGCTAAAGCGCCAATACTCGAGTTCAGTTTGTCTCGTTGCAAGATTATTTTGTTCTGTACGTAATAGGTACTTACGTGCTTAAATTAAATAAAGATATTTTGACTGAATAAACTAATTAATTTTGGATTAGCAATAGTTTTCCCGCCTATATCCTCTGAAATTCCAAAACAAACGCAGCACGAGCAACGAAAGATGATACGCATTGCGGCCATTTTCCTTCGCGAAGGAGCGAATTTCATCAACTTGCTCCATTTTTGAAAGTTTTTTTTTATTGAACAAGTAAAGCCTTTCAATCTGGCCAGTAACTATTGAAGGTACTGACTAAACTCATCCCGCCTTCAGTAGATCCACTCGGCACTATTATCCGCATCACTGGCTCGTGAATTCGGCGTCTCATGTAAAACGGTTCGGAGTGCGTATTCGAAGCACGCCTTCGATCAGCGAAGCCGATTCCTTCATTCAAATGGCGTATGGACTTAATTGATTCGCGTTTTATTGGCGGGATTCGGGAACGTACATTGTAGTTTTTTTTTTCGCTGTAGGAATAGTCGGCTGTAGAAATAGTTGAGTAAGCGGCGGAGGCCGCGAAATTTGACTAAAATGTACTTACGGAAAAAAAAAACTATTATGTCGTTAATTCTTTGACAGTTTTTTTATTTGCTTCCCTTACCCATCCCATTTCTGCTTTTACTACAGGCGTAAATAAACTTTTTCGACTTCTTTTACTTTTATTATTTACTTTAACTATATTCTTTGATTAGTTAGTGAGTTAAATAAATTGGACTGTTTATCAATTTTTGGGTAGGTAGATCGATGGTAGGTAGGTACCTAAATAAATTCAGCATACATGATAATTGTTTTTATACTTTGCAGGAATTCCATACAGATCGCTTTTTCTTTTCTCATTTGAGTCTTCGGGAAAAACTAAGAATACCAACGAGTTCCGAGCAATATTACCATTCTGCTTTTATGAAATTATATACCTACATACATTCATGAAATTTGGCACAGATGTTAAGAAGCTAGGAACCTCGTATAGACCAGCATACACACAAATTGTAATTGTAACTAAATTACGAACATATTGGGTCGAATTGGTATGCCATCTCTTTTTTTAAGTCGATCATCAAATCGTTTTCTACATCAATTTCAATCGGAATCAAATTGAAATTCACTACAAAACTGTAGCGAATTTCAATCAACAAGATTTATCGCGATGCTGAGACACCATAAATCCGTAAACACGATTGGTTAAAAAGTAAAATAAAGTTTTAAATCTCGTTATTTCCGGTTCGAAGAAACATGGCGGCTTCGAAGGGGTTTTATCCGCGAGGAGCGAGAGGCGATATTTTAAACGGAAACTTTATTGCTTCTTGGATTTACAATACACGACTGTATGTTGGACTTGGATACCTTTATTTACAAACTTCACAATACGATAAAATTGGCAAGTGAAAAAACATGGCAACACAAAAGAAAAATTCTTTTTTTTAAATATAAATTTATTTTTGGTGACTACATTTGTCGACTTGCGACTTTCCAGATATGACCCATTACATTAGCTACGGCAATTAAATAAAATCTTTTAGAATTATTCAGTACCTACAGGGTTTCCCGAGTGTAATGATTTACGCTCTGCTTTTCGCTTCGACTGAGAGAAAATTAAAAAGTAACAGTGGAAACAATTGTTCACTTACTAGGTACCTTTTATTTTTCATGCATTGCTATATAATTATACATTTTTAGTTTTATTGATTTATTTCGATTGATTTGATTGATTTTTAGTTTTACATAAAATAAAAATTATTTAAAAAATGTATAGAAACTTTTTGTTTGTGGCTGTTGAGTTGACACCTTAACCTTGGTCTTAAACCTGTTAAACCAAGATTTTACTTTATGCACTAGAGCATAAATAGTATATTTTTTATCGAGAGACTAAAATAAGCCTATACATACCCGAGGTGGTTAGGCACCCGAGCTTTAGCGAGGGTAGCTATTTATCCGAGGGTTTGTATTGACTTTTAGTCTCGTGGTGAAAACTCTATTTTTCACTTCGATTGCGAGAAAAAAATAGTCAATTCGGTATAAAAAGATTAAATCAAGAAATAAAAATAAATCTTTCTAGATTTCGGCGACAGAAAATTATCAATTATGTCTTTTGCTCTTTGCTCGACCTATAATTTTCGCTATCACTTAACCACATTGTGAGAATAATCAATTTACTCGCATTTTAATCGTTTACGATTTAGATAGGCACTACAACAATTTCAAAGTTTTCGCGGTAAGTTTTTTTTTTCCAACCAGACACAGATATAACATACTTGCATCGGTGAAATGGTCCATACACAAACGGAAAAATAGAATGACGCCACCTTCTATGCGGATTTAAGACCACCGTAGACTAAGAACGTAACATTTTCATCATGAAAATGGTCCACACACAATCTTATTTTTTGCAAGTAACTGGCTGTTTGAGTTTATTTAAGTCACTCGAAGTAAATTAAAAAATCAATTACTTTTACTCCCTAGGGAGTAAAGTGCTCACTTTACTCCCGCCTCGTAAGGCTATATTGACCTACTTTTAGACCATGAGAAGTGAAAAAATAATTTTATTCTAGACCCAGCATAAACCAACTTACGAGCATGAGAAGTGAAAAATATATTTCCATCCAAGCTGCCGGGTAATCCAGTTTTCCAGGGAATTCCAGTTACTACTTTCATAGGTAGCAGACAACAACACAAACATACATTTTGCTTCATAGAGGGTCTTTGCTAACACTGGATATACCTACAAATTTCTACGGAACCCTCTGTACATGATCCGATTTGTACTTTACTGGCTTTTCTAGTACCTATGCCAGACAGATAACAAAATGTAAGTCCGGCTATCTCAATGGGAAATTAAAATCGTTCAAGTTTCATATCACGTATTTGTGGACCAAGGCGCTCCGTTCCGTTCAGCCAGATCTCCCGCCATTTGCATAATCCTGGATGAAGTGAATTTAATAATGGCAGTGGCAGTCTGACAAGTTTTTTTTATTTTTTTATCTGTGCAAATGCTGGCTGGATCACGGCTGGATCGTGTGTTTTCAGCCGTGGCAACATTTTGAGTAAAATTCTCCTCGATTGGATTTATTTTGTCGACTTTTAATTTTGGCAAAATTTTGGCAATAAAAATGAGATAAATAAACAATTGTGACTCTTTCTGAATGATTAGTAAATGTACTTTTAATTGAAAACTCTACCGTTATTTAGACACTGAATAAAGTTTTCGTTATGAATTTAAGCCTAAATTAGTTCTGAACGTTTCATTGCCTCGAAGCAAATTCAACCAAAAGAAACGTTTAATTATTATTCCTTTAGCGTCCTGTTCGAATTACAATCGTCTCTCGCAATCAAAGCTGGCGAAAAAAGACCCAAAGCCCGCCAAAATGGAGCATTCGTGCGTCGACAGAGGTGACAACTCTCAGTGACAACTCTATGACCCAAAACTTTTTAAATAATCAGACAGGTTAATCGAGACTTTGGATGGACAAAAACATTCTTCCAGCTAATGACAATAATTAAACGTAAGTTTTTTATTAAAAGTGCCATTTAATCTACGATGTGCATACAACGTGTCTCTACCTTAACTTCTGTCTGGACAAAGATAAATAGCTTAATACCTTTGGTATTAGGTACTATTGGTATAATATTTCTATCATCTGTACAAAATCTCATACCAAACGCTACAGTAGACAGGTACCATCAGCCAAATAAGTGGTCTAGGTATCAATTTTTAAACAAGTTCCTATCAAATTGATATGTTGCTAAAGTCGAACTTTCAAGTTGACAGACACGTTACGTCTATTGGCATTATTGTTTTATGACATGCAAACGATTATGCCATGTTTTTTTGCCCTGTTATTTTTTAAGTGCGAAGCGTGAATAAAAAGATTTCTATTTCTATTTCTAATTCTATTATCAACTTTAGGGTGGTAGACCACATATTTGGCTGATGGTACCTATTAACAGAGACATGACTGATTTACGGATTTAGTACTTCAGTACATCTTCTTCTTCGATTGTTTCCGAACTGAGAGTAAATCTACATAATACACCTAGTCGGCATTATTACCTACTTGTATTGTCAGATACCTAAGCGTCGATTAGTCGACTATCGACAAAATCCATAGTTTTTATTTTTATTTTTTATTCGACCGGAAGGAAAACGAGCAAGTGGGTCTCCTGGTGGTAAGAGATCACCACCGCCCATAAACATCTGCTATACCAGGGCTATTGCAGATGCGTTACCAACCTAGAAGCCTAAGTTGGAATACCTCGAGTGCCAGTAATTTCACCGGCTGTCTTATTCTCCGCGCCGAAACACAACAGTGCAAGCACTGCTGCTTCACGGCAGGATTAGCGAGCAAGATGGTGGTAGCAATCCGGGCGGACCTTGCACAAGGTCCTACCACCTGCAATAGTTGGCCCAACACTAGTTATTCGCTTAATTTTCAGTTTAACAAGTAATCCTTAAACTTAATGTGGCAATGGCTGCATACAGGAAACTAATGCAGTTCAGAAAAGCCGTGAGCTCTTGTAAACTTATCGGAACATACGCTCTTTTAGATTTACGCAGTTTAGTACGTAATCTGCTTTCAGCATATGCGGATTAAATTTCAATTTATATCAAAACTGGTTTTAACGAGAATTTCATTTAACTGTAAGAGATAATCTCCAGAGTTTATGGTTAAAGTTTGCTGGGACATTAAAGCGAAATTTTCACCTTCCCTGTTAAGTAACTACCTGAAGCTTTATGGTAGGTATAAGTACATTGTTAGAAATAAAGTTTCACACTAAAATTATTCCATATTTTACAAAATTCCTTTTTGTTAGATTTTAAACTTTAAATTAATGATAGGTAGAGTCAAATAGAAATATATTGACACGGCCAAAGTTACAAAAATATGTATACTTACACGACTTTATGCACTAAACATTAAGGCCGTGTTAGATATTTTTGCAACTTTAGCCGTGTCGATGTCTTTGCTCTTGACTGCACAAGGGTTAAGTATAATTGTCATTTATTTAGGTAATTTTAGAGTTTATTTTGCTATATTCGTTAACTTGTTTTTTTTTCTAAACATAGTAAGTGCCTGCTTCATTTTAAGCCAATCTAAGGACTAAGGCAGAATAAAAACGTATTCAGTTTCTTCTAAGTTTCATAACTCACTATTAATCACTTTTTGTAAAATTTAATAAGATATGCACCCAAAAAAACCCAAAACTTCTTTTAATAACGATAAAGCTTGCACGTTAAAAAACCCGCCGCCATTACACTTCCGCGACGCGTGGCGGGACTCAGTGGCGGGATTAAATTAAAAAAGAATTTTCATTCAAATTTGGAATTCTTGTGAGCCGGGGTTGCCAGCCTCGGGGAACTTTCCCCATAACATGCAAATGGGGAAACTTTGGCTAATTGCTGGGAAGACTGTCTCGTCGGACACTGCAGTTAATTAAAGCTCAGTTACCGATCGAGATATATAGACGTCTTTAACTTGAACCGATGGGGAAATTTACCGCCTACTGAGTTACACTACACGTTACGGTTACGATAATTTACTATCCACGTTATAGTTAGCTTTTGATCGTTTACACAGCGAATGTCATCAATCACACTAGCTCGTAAGTAGTGCTGCCTCCTAAAACGAAGCATCTTTTTTGCGTAGGTATGATGCCTAATTTCTTAGGTAAATAAATTTTAGTATGTTAAAAAAGCATAACCTCTTGAACATTATAGTTCACTATTTATGAAGCATAGAATACCTAACCACCGTAATATCGCTTTACATACATGTCTTTGGTTTTTTATGTTCTGGAATGGAGACCGCGGATTGTCAAGCGCGGCGAAGGACGTCCACCGACGAGATGTACGGATAATAAATGACCTGGTTAAAGCCGCGGGTTCAACGTGGATATACAGGTCATTTCCATTCGAAGCAACTGGAGGTCCATGGGGGAAGCCTATGTCCAACAGTACGATATATAATTTTGACTTTCAGTTACCAACACTGTACCACACTCCAATAATTAAACGTCGTTACGTTAATTAGCGGCCCTAGTCGTATATTGTTGTGCATTTCAAAATTACGACCATTAATTTCCACATTTTATTATAGTAGGTAGAACCCGTCCTATCTGTCCTATAATATTGCCAGGTATAGGTATAATGTTACGAACAAACTCGAAAAAGTAAACTCTCAACCCCAAAATTTAATATTTTTTTTAATCGTTACATCCCCCATTTTAATTTAATCTGGATTATTTTATTTCCCGTGCTCCATCTGTTTAGTTGTTTTTTTTTTAGTAAAAACCCCAAACTTAATGGAATCAAAACCCTATTTTAAGACACTCGTAAGTATCCAAATCCAACTCGAACACCTGAACTCTATCTAACCTCGCACGCGTCAAATAATAACCGCCATTACTTTAAGCCAGTTCATCACTGGCTTATAATAAATTTCAATTAATTTTTCAAAAATATACTTTATACTAAAGTGTTAAGATTTCTTTTGTGTGCAAAACTTTCTTGGTTTTTCTGTCCTCCAAATCCACCACAAATTGGAGATTTGCTTGACGTGAGAAAAATTTAGGATCAGTGCAAGGTTTTAAAGACTTTAATACAAGGAGGTATAGTAGAGTTTTGGTTGGCACGCTCGTAAGGCTTGAAAAGTTTTAAATATCGAGCCACTATTTCTACCCTTTCAGGCAGATATTTTGAATTTTACGAATTCTATGGCTATACATGGGTGGCGATTAATATTAACTTTGATGTTATTAGGTACTTCCTAATATCAATACTTAAGTTGGTAACTTCTTCTTTTTACCCGACTGCCATTTTGTTTACAACTAGCTTTAAATAATATTGCGTTATTTTTCGGACACCCTTATTTATTTTAAAATTCAAAGCTTTTGACAAGGCTTTTGCAATTGCTTTAAGGCGTTATCGCTACGAGACGCTGTCTCTTGAAACTTATACAAAACAAGCAACTTTTTCTAAAACAAACTAATATTATAAATGCGAAAGTGTGTGTGTTTGTGTGTTTATTCGTCTTTACGTCGAAACGTAGCGACGGATCGTCGCTACGTATGGGCCAGAGAGTGACATATGCTACTTTATCCCGGAAAAATGCACAGTTCCTGAGGGAACAGCGCGTGATAACCGACATCCACGCGGGCGAAACCGCGGGCAAAAGCTATTTATTTATTTGTTATTAGAATAGCACGCTGTTAATATTTAGAAAAAGCGCCTACTCAAAACAGATTGGCAAAATATGAAACGGATGTCATATTGTGCTAAAATAAGTAGGTGTTTAGTTTATTGAAAAATAATTACTTTTGAAATAATATGATTTACACAAATATAATATTGTTACTATACATGTATAGGTGAAATATTGTTCTTAAAAATAGAAATTCATCATGGCAAGTGTATTGTTAAAAACGTTTTAAAAACGGTTAATGCTTGGAACGGGACGTTTTAAGATCACGTTCGAAAACCATCACTGTTTCTTGAAAATGTAAAAGTGCTTAAAATAATGTGTGTACGTCATATTTCTTTGATCAGAATTTAAAAATAAGTTATATTCCTTAATAAATAATAAACATACCCAATTTTTATAAGAAAACATTATTATGTGTAAAAATTGATGACGTCAATGATATTCTTTCCTCCGATCATTTGTGTGCGGAACGACAAAATCAAACGTCAAACAAAAATTACTTGCGTGTTCCAAACAGGCGTGAATTTGTTAAAAAATTGATTTTATTTTCAATATCTGACTGTGACAAACACCGATGGCTGGGAAGCTGAATAAATTCGAAACCCCCAGTTCTGCTAGCTCGGATAGGTAAAAAGTGTGATCAGTTTTCTGAATTGTTTATTTAAACAGCTGTCTCGTGCTAAGAAAAACTCGTAGTATTCCTTATTTTAACTGCGCTTCCTCGGGTTGTGTTAAAAGTGGAGTGTGACGAAGGAAATAATCAGTAACTAGCGTGTGTGATTGTGAATGACACGCGTCCTGCATTTGAAATATAACCTATCGCGCATTGTGGTTTATTTTTAGACTATTATTTAGTTTGCTGGCAGCCGAGCCGTGGGGGACACGTGTTCAAAGTGTTCCAAAACACGTGTGTCGGTCGATATCTCGGCTATGGACGCCGCTCTAATCTACGCGAACCCGTAAGAGCCTAATATCCATCAATGTCTAGTGACTGCTTCTGCTTGATTGGTTTTTATTTGCGAGCAATACTTAACATACCGCTTTTCCAGTGTTAATTTACAGTGTTAACAGTGTTTGTTGTTGTTAGTAATAGTTTACGTTTATTATTCAATAGTGTGTCATAAAAATTTAGGAAATATGATTAGAAATTACATTTGATTACCAATACTTGTAAACAATACATGGGTGACCTTCAGAGATAAATATGTCTAACGTAGGTGCGGACTGATAAGGTGATAATGATAGAAACAACATTCACATTGATAATGGTAGTCAAGAATCTTGCTCAAAAATTGATGAAAATACTTGAAAACAATTAACTCGATATTCACACTGATTTAATTGTTTGTTTTTGTTTATATGATTGACTGATAATAACAAAAATATAAATTTCATTTTCATCAATAAATTTTAATTTCTGAACAAATTAATTCAATACAGAGCTAAACCAATCTCGTAAATGCTGTAAATTTTATCAATGTTGGTACTTGTTATTACAGTTGTTAAATTCCTACCCTCTGTAACAAAGCAAAAATAAGTACAATTTTAAATACTGAACACATTTGGGAAGCTCTATAATTATATTAATCACCATGATGACCAAAAGGGAAATCAAGAAACATCACAGAGAGGGTCTGTAGCAGTCCAAGGGATAGAGGATATAAAGACCCCCTTCCACAATTACATTCACCCATATTATTATTTTTGTTATTATAACCTCTTTATTTCCATTTTGAAGCTATCAGGTATTATATTCTTTTTTGATCACTACAAATGAACTAGGTTGGGTTAATAGGCCTTTTCATGCTAAAAGCATCCTCTCCATCAACCCAGCCTAAATACATCCCACTGCTGAGTACAGGCCTCCTCTCAGAACAAGAGGGCTTGGGCCATAGTCCTCATGCGGGCCCAGTGCGGATTGGGAACTTCGCATGCATCATTGAATTGCTTCGCAGGTTTCCTCATGATGTTTTCCTTCACCACAAAGCTTGTGGTAAATTTAGCATCCTCTACCAGCCAACAATTTAAATCCATACTTCCATATCCATACTTGTGTGTTTGTCCGTCTTTCACGCCGTAACGGAGTGACGGATCGATGTGATTTTTGGCATAGAGATAGTTTATGGGCCCGAGAGTAACATAGGCTACTTTTTATCCCAGAAAAATGCACAGTTCCCGAGGGAACAGCGCGCAATAACCGAAACTACGTGGACGGAGCCACGGGCAAAAGCTAGTATACACATAAATACATGACTAGGCTAAAATATGTATTACATGTAAGATGTTTGCGCAGGTTTTTTCTCATTACATATTTTATAACTTCAAGTTCTGCACTTGGACAATACATACATTATATTATGTAAACATGTACCACATGTGTTTAATAAATGTTATGAAAAGAAACAATTACATCATGTTTGCACAATTCAGGTTGGATTTGCTATGCAAGGATCCTTAAGTATAATGTAAAATAAGTTTTTGTTAAGTGTGTTTATACTTGCTGAGCTTGCAACGTTGCATTTTTGTTAGTTTTTCTCGATTATTCCATAATAATTGAATGAAAATTAAAAATGTTGTCTGAAAGAACACTTGTTAATATATAAGTTAATTAGCTTTTGCCCGCGGCTCCGCCCGCGTGATATTCGGTTATCGCGCGCTGTTCCCTCGGCATCTGTGCATTTTTCCGGGATAAAAAGTAGCCTATGGCACTCTCGTGCCCATAAAATATCTCTATGCCAAAAATCACGTCGATCCGTCACTCCGTTACGGCGTGAAAGACGGACAAACATACAAACACACTTTCGCACTTATAATATCAGTATGGATTAGTATAGATTCATACAAATTCGTACGGAACCCTCGGTGCCCGAGTCCAATACTTGGCTGGTTGTTTTCAAATGTTTGCTTCGGTTTGAAGACACCTGCATCCACTGTGAACCCGCAGCTTTAACCACTTCTTTCTTTTTAACCCCCGACGCAAAAAGAGAGGTTTTAAAAGTTTGACTGCTATGTGTGTCTGTATGTCTGTGTGTCTGTCTGTGGCACCGTAGCCCTTAAACGGGTGGACTGATTTGAATGCGGTTTTTTTTATTTGATAGCAGGTTTTCTAGCGATGGTTCTTAGACATGTTTTATCAAAATTGGTTCAGCAATTTTTGAGATATTGAACTTTAAAGTGACAAAGTCGGGGGTTTTCCAACTTTTTCTTGGTTAGGTTATGAAGAATAAAGATTATATCTAACTATCTATCAATCTAGGTCATCCGTCCATCTCGTTAATAGACGTCCTGCACACTGCGCTTGCCTATCCGTGATCTAACTATACTTTATTATCATCTCTATAGTATTAATCACACTGCGGCCACGCCATACAAAATACGCGTTCTTGAATCTACATACGCACGACGTCTGTACACGCGTCAATGTGTGCGTAAGATACACAGGGCTGACTATCGCAAAACCCTAATAAGTGCTACCAATGACATTTAAAGGTACTTATATATAGGTATGGCTTAGATAGTGCAAATAAATGCAATCGTTAATCTTGCCTATTTATTTAAACCTACTTAAATGTGTCTGTCTGTGTATTTTAGTGATGTAACGAATATTCGCATTCGCATTCGCATTCGCGAATATTCGCATATTTTTGCATATTCGCATTCGCAAAATTTCTGCGAATGTTTTGCGAATATATGAATATCAGAAAAAAATACAATTATTAGATAAAATTACGTTAATGAAATCAAAATACATTCAGTTCTTATGTTTTTTATGGTTTACTAATGTTTTGTGTTTAATGTTTAATGTTTGTTTTGGCGAAAATTATTTAGCAAATTATTAGCTCCCAAACTATTTGTCCCATATTTTTATTTCGGCGAAATTTCATTTCCCAACTCAACGTTTCGCAACTATATCGTTTCACAACTAGTGATTTAATAAATTATTATTATGCAAAATATTACCTGGATTTTTTTTAAGATGTCATTTATGTTTTGGTCAAAATGTATTGATTGGCATATCTAAACTTAGCAACATGTTATACTGGCTGCTATAAAAAAAACCTAACATCGAAAGCTAAGGCGGGAGCTACGCTCCGCTCCGCTCCCGCCTTAGCCTTCTGGACCTAAATTATCCAAGTCGCTTCTGCTCCGAACCGTCTTGCTCGCTCGCTTCGCTCGCTCGCACAAATTTTAAAGTAAAACTTTGTAACATAAAAATTGGTCAAATGTTATTTGACAATTTGTTATTTGTCTAAGCCAATCATTTGCTACATAATTATTTGCCACATAAAAGTGTGACGAATTAAAATTTTGCAATATAAAAATGTTGCGAAATAAGAAAAATGCGAAGTAAGGTTATGCTAACAATTGGTTTGCTAAATGAAACTTCGCTGAAAGGTTGGTTGGCAAATGAAATTTTGCGAAAAATATTTCGCCAAAAAGGCAGTACACCGTTTTTTATGCAAAAAAAAATAACCTTGTACTTACCTAATCACATTATAGTATTCACTTAATCATTTGGTATCAAGTATTTATTTATTTATTTACTTTGCAATGCGTTCGTATAAACTCGGTAATTCTCGGAACAAAATACAAACGGAATGCACTTCGTTCGAACGAGACTGCCACAGATAATTTGGCGCCAGAACGGAAAACTGAATATTCGCATTCGCATTCGCATTCGCGAATGTCGGTGGCAGATATTCGCATTCGCATTCGCCTTCGCGAATGTTCGAAAAACGACATTCGTTACATCACTAGTGTATTTAAGCATTATTATTTTCAATTACAATAGACTAAAAACTAAAACGAATTATTCGGTAGATAGTTATTTCACGTATTAATCGTGATAATTTCAGAAATGATTATTTATTTAGGAAAAGGAACTATATAGGTAGGGTACCGTTACCATTTCGCAAAAAAATTGCCCCCGAACTTAGTGCCGTGCGGCCGACATACATCGCGCACCCGACTGCTTTCCTGCGGTTTTCCTGCAATCTGCGCTTGAGGGGTGGGGTAACTCGATCCGGTGCGGGGCGGAGCGTGGCCATTCTGTACGTTAGTACTAGGGATGTCACGAATATTTGTATTCGCATTCGCATATGCGAATAATTGGCATCATTTTAAACATTCGCATAAAACGATGCGAATATTTTGCGAATGCGAATGTGTGCAAGTCGTGACATGTTTCGCCTGCGCCGGCCACCGACCACCAAAAACTACAGTATATATAGGGAGACCGACCACCGAGACGCCGACTCGCGCATACGCAAAGCGCGCCAACCCGTATTGCGTGATCAATTTTGACCAATTGAAAGCATTTTTACTTGTGACAGCTTGTGATTGCTTGATTAGTTTTGTTTTTGAAGTTGAGTTGTTAGTGTACTCCCTTAATATTCGCAATCGCATTCGCACATTCGCGTCCTAAATATTCGCATCCGCATTCGCATTCGCGAATGTGATAGAAATGACATTCGTGACATCCCTAGTAATTAAGTACTATTATATATTCTGTGGTAGTAATGTAAACAAAGTCCCATTTGATAAGTTCAGGTAATTGATTATTTTGTCTGTCCCTGAACCAGCTTTAGGTCACTGTACGATATTCCTATGGCTTCAAACGACTTACCGCTACTGTCCATCCACCGCCTCGGGGTCCAAGGGCTTAGCAAACGGTCCAGGGGCTGTCTTCTAGCTGAATATAGCGTACATAGGGGTCCAAGGGCACTGGTAAACGTACTGTCCAAGTGGAGAGAGTCCTCACAACGAACACACGGCACAAGAATAATTTTTATGTATCTGCCACGCTTGCAGCCAACAGATGACTTTCAAAGCGAAAACATAACTCCCGACATATCCGCCGGAGGGCGCTGTAAGCGCGCTGGTGTTGCCATCCCCAGAGGAATGACGGCTTCCAAACAGAAAGCAGAAAATCGCTAGAAGACCGTAGGGATACCATACATAAAAAAAAAATAATGATCTTCCAACGTGTGTTGTTGTCTCATCACATAAACTTATAAATAAAAATATTAACAAAAAAAAATAGTGTTCCGGTACGGAACATGCCGCTCACCTTAAAAGAACTAAGTTGCTTTTAACCAGAAAGAACAATAAAGTTATTAAGTAAGACTAAGTTTAAGTACATACTAAGATTAAGTTGTAACTATTGCAAATTATTCGATAGGAAGTGGGCAAATTTTAACAACGGGACGTCTGTAAAACGTGTTCCCGGTTTTTAAAGTTACTACGCGAGTAACACCATCCGAACCCGGATGAAGAGCATGGATGCGCGCGAGCTTCCACTGTAACGGGGGGAGCTGGTCGTCGCGCACCAGCACCACGGCGCCCTCGCGCGCCGCCGCGCCGCGCGCCTGCAGCCACTTTTGGCTCTGTTGGAGCTCGTGAATGTACTCGCGACTCCACCGTTTCCAGAAATGCTGGGTACACTGTTGCACCCAGCGCCAACGAGTAAGACGAGTGGGATTTTCATCCGTCAAGGAAACATCCGGTAGAACCGTCAAAGGTTCTCCTACCAAAAATGGGCCGGCATAAGCGGGAGTGGATCCGTAGAATCCGAGCTCATTACGCAGAGCGGCCGTGAATTTAAGACGGCCTCAACTTGGCATAAAAGTGTGTGCATTTCGTCATACGTCTGGGTACGCGTGCCGACCACACGGTGCAAATGGTGTTTAAATTTCTTCACACCGGCCTCAACGAGGCCCGCGAAATGGCTTGCATATGCAGGCTGAAAATGCCAAGTGATACCTTGTTGAAGGGTTTGTCTATTTAATTCGCTTTGCACAGAATCGTTGCGTAAGAAGCTATACAAATCTTTGAGGTAGTTATTGCAACCCACAAAATTCCGTCCACAGTCCGAAAAGATGTCCGTACACAAACCTCGCCGTGACGTGAAACGTCGCAAAGCGGCGAGAAAGGCCTCCGTAGAAAGGTCTGAAACTATTTCAAGATGTATGGCTTTTACACTCATACATACGAACACGGCGACATAACATTTAATAATTTTAGCGTTACGCACATTGTTAGCGCGCACGTAGAAGGGACCCGCGTAGTCGACCGCGGTCTTAACAAAGGGGCGCGCGGGCCGCAGGCGCGGCGCGGGCAGCGGGCCCATGCGCGGCTGCGTGCGCGCAGGCCGGGCGCGGAAGCACGATACGCAGCGGTGCAAGCGTTGCCGCACGATGTCGCGACCCGATAAAATCCAAAACCGCTGTCGTAAAACATATTGCACTGACTGGGGTCCGGCGTGCAAATGACTCACATGCGCATCGTCAATAATGAGGTCGGTTAAAGGGTGTTTCTTTGGAAGAATCAATTGATGTTTTGACTCGAAAGGTAAAAGTGACTTATGAATTCTTCCACCTACACGTAAAAAGTTGTTTTTATCCACGAATGGTGTAAGACGTCGTAAATTATTTGAGGGTAAATTTCCTCGCGATATATTTTTAATATCTTCCGCGAAAACGGAATGTTGTACCAACTGAATTAGTCGCTTTAGTGCGAAATTATACTCGGGAACGGTAATGTATTTCGGGAACGATACTATAACCCGTTTTGATAATTTGTTAAACCGAAAAATTAATGAGGTAACTCGAACAAGTTTACCTAAGGACGAATATCGGGAAATAATTTCTACATCCTGTATAGGACCAGTCGCAGTTGCGTTTGACGTCAGAGGTATTATAGTGCGCTTTTCTTCGTTCGTCGTAGGGATTTGTTTTGTAGAGGGCCAAGCGGATTGACTCTTTTTCAGCCACGCAGGTCCGTGAAACCACATGTCGTGCTGTAAGAACGCAGAAGGAAGCATACCTCGCGAGGCCGCGTCGGCCGGGTTGTCAGCCGACGGTACGTGGCGCCAGCACGCGGCCGGCACGCAAGACAATATTTCGCTAGTTCGATTCGATACGAACGTTTTCCACTCGTGCGGCGGCGCACGGAGCCACGCTAACACGATAGCGGAGTCGGACCACGCATAAATCTGATCGCGATCTATGCGGCCGTCATAAGTTTGAATTACCTTTTGTACGAGCCGAGATACAAGCACGGACGCCATTAGCTCCAGTCTCGGGATCGTCAGACGCACGCGTAAGGGGGCGACACGAGTCTTTGCCATGATGAGAAATGTACTGACGTGACCTGCGCTATCTGTCAGACGTAAATAAACGCACCCCGCTATAGACCGCTCAGAAGCGTCTCCAAACGCATGAATTTGAATTGAATTTAAACGCGTAAAAATCTGGCGCGGAAATGATACTTGAGATAAGAGTGGTAACTCTTGTATGAAAGATGCCCACGCGTTAACAATATCGACGGGCGGAGCCTCGTCCCAATCGACGTTCGCGATCCATAATAACTGTATTAAATACTTAGCATACAAAGTGACCGGCGATAAAAACCCGAGTGGGTCGTAGATTTTGGCTATCTCGGAAAGAATAACCCTTTTTGTACATTTATTTGTTGTGACCTGCACCTTAAAGTTAAACGTATCAGAATTGGGGTTCCATTGAAGCCCGAGAACCTTAACCTTCTGATCGTTCTCCATTTCCGCGAAAGGAACGTTCTCCGGCCGCTCACCGTGAGAACCTGGCGGCAGCACTGCAGCGAGTATCGCTGGCGAGTTGCTGTGCCACTTGCGCAGTTCAAATCCAGCTGTTCCACAAAAGTAGTGAGGGATACGACGGTTCCAGATCTCAATTTTTTTGGTCCAAAATGGCGATTTTGGGGCGGGTCCAATCCTAAAAAAAAAAAAAAAAAAAAAAAAAAAGGGAAACACCCCCACTTGGAGCGATTGGACGAGGTCTGAGAACGCTCCGCCCACTCCTTCCTGTACATATGTACTTCACTTCTGGGACAATGGCAACTCCGAAGCACCTAATCATAAAAGGTTCGACCCGCGAACAATAGGCGCACATTGTCCCTTTACCTGCTCTCCTCTGGCGCTAGCTCTATTGTTCCACTCCCACTCACCTGACTAGCGTACCTTTTTAATCATAAAAGGTTCGACCCGCGAACAATACAAGCCGCGCGAACAATAGGCGCACATTGTCCCTTTACCTGCTCTCGGCTCTGGCGCTAGCTCTATTGTTCCACTCACCTGACTAGCGTACCTTTTTTTCATTCACTTCTTTCCTTTTAAACTTGTACTATGCCATCAGCGTCTTTATAATTCACGTTGAAACTTGTAAAATTCTCATGTAAGCCATCTCCAAATGCAGGTTTGAACTTGAAGGATCTAAGTGCATATAAAAGCAAGCCTAGACAAAGTCACTTCATATCGTCTCACATAATTCATCAACAAATTGTTATTTTTCAAGCACATACAATACATATTCCATGCTTTGAGTTACACAGTGAATGATTAATGATTTCCCTTTTACCAAACCACCCACCGTGCACCGTCTTCTATTGTTAAAATTTTATTACTTCGTTTCTTTTGACCATGCACCGCCGTTCTCAAAAAAATGCTGGTTTAAACTTGTACACTATCTGTGTTGTTTCTCCTTTGTTCACCGGCATCCCTTTGTGTGTACCTGACTCGGAAATATGCCATGCACAAGTTTAAACTTGCAGGATTTCATTGCGTATAAAAGGAAGTTAAGACCATTCCGCCTCATATCGTCTCAAAGAATTCATAAGACAAGACCCCCGTCCAAGCGAGCCGTCGCAAAGTGTAAAAAGTTCAGTGTTTGGTTGATATACCTAGCAGTGTTTTCGTTGCTGATATGGATGTAAGTAAGCTCTTTTTTAAACTGTTTTTGGACCTGTTTGTTTTAATTTGTGTTTGACTGATATTTTTTACTATGTATCTCTGTGTTTCCTTAGGTGCCATCTAACTCAACTTTGAAGCATTGTTTAAAATATTGTTTTTTGCATTGTTATAGCTGACTGAAGAAAACACTTTTAAGCACTATTATTATCCAGAGAATCACGAAGAACCTAGTGATGACGACGAAGGAACATTAGCTTTCAAAGTAAAGAGAGCAATCGCCAACAACAAGAGACCAAATAACAGTATTCACGGATTCTTTGAAAAACGCAAGAAAAAGAAGATTCCCAAAAACTCTTCAACTGTTAGCCAAGCCACTGCAGATGGTGTTGCTTTTATCAAAGCAAACAAAGACGAATCAGCTTACGCATCACACCTCATTAAAATCGAGGTGTATGATATAGACAAGATTAAGAACATTCCCCCGGCAGAACAATGGAAACAAGCAGAAGTGCGTGTTAAATATTACGCCCACTCCGAAGAAGATGAACACGTTCAAAAGACCAGAGACGTGATCTACAACATAACTAAGCAGTTAGCATCAAAAAGTGATTGTGTTAATTTCGTTTTAGACAATAACAAATAAATTCTACTTAATTTCTTTTGGTTACCTGCTTAACTTCAGACTATCCTATTCTTGTGAAATACTCATTGTTTCGTTTGTGGAGGCAAAGTACAAACGTAAAACCTTTCAACTCAGTCCACCGATATTTCATTGTATTGTTTCATATCTAAATATTTTTGTTTGCTATACAATAGCAAAATAGTGTGTAATATTTAAGACTGAGCTTGGCTGGTATAAATAGAAGTCGGTCTCACTTAAAATACCACATTTCCAAAACACCATCATGGACACGCAGAGCTGCAGTTTCTTCAATCAGCAACTGGATCAACTAGTTGAAGATCAGGACTTGTACGAGCTTTGCGAGAAAGTCGAGCAAGAATATTTGAAAACGTAAGTTACTATTTTGGTGATAATTGTACTATTTTTATGTTTGTTTGCTGCCCGCATTGACAAGATGAACATCACGTTGAAACTTGTTTGATGCTAGTCATAATAGGAAGGGGTACCCTTGAGTATAAAAGCGGAGTCCCCTTGTCACTTCAACCATTGTGACCGTGCTCGAGTTTGCGTTTTACGAATTTCATTTAAAATGTATTTCAATTTGAACTTATCTCTAAACGAAGTGGCAAGTTTAGATAAATCTCTAATTTTGAGTAAATTCCATCGTTACATTCGAATGTGGTTTTTAAACAAAGTTTTACCAGTGACATGGATAGAGGATTCGGATATTATTCCATATTTTACACCATGTACTGGACACAACTATAACATGGAAAAATCTGAAATATCTGATGTAATTGATGGCGTATTTCCAATGCAAGCATACTGTTTACTGTGTAAACATTAAAGAGTTAGTATTTCACTTGGATGTGTTTTATAGTTAATTAAATATATATAATTTGTTATGTTAATAATTAATTTATTTTTTACAGATTTTTGCAACCTGAACAAGAAGGAGGCGGTGCAAAAAGAAGATCATCTGAATCGGCCGAAGAGACTCCAGTTAAGACAAAGAAAAAACGTCCTAACCCACCATTGATGTATATGTACTTACTAGATTACGCGATCCGAACACTCATTGTGTTCCACTGCTTTGCACCTTGCACTGTGCAAAGGACTTTAGTAGGTATGACTTTGACATTCATGAGCGGCGGACGAACTAGTTTTTGATTGAGACTCCGAATATAGGCGTGAACCTGCACGTAAGTAACAATTCACTACTCAAGTAAGTAAAATTACATCTTGTACAAGTGATTAAGCAACTAATAATATTGTAATACCACAATAAAAACATTTTTTAAAATAAGACGTAACGCATCGAAGGTTATAAAGTCGTTGACATTACGCCATCTTACAATCATAGACTAAAACGTGCAGACGTTCCCATTCAGAATTGGTTGTAGGTAAAAAATTGTGACTGAACATGAATGAAAATTCGTTTAATTGCTTTATTTATACCTGTCATTCTTTTTCCATGTACTAATTTTTATGAACGTCAATATGTCACGCGATACGCATTTTAGTAATAGTTGAAGTATGGTTGAAGTATAAAGTACTACATCCAGTCCTTTCCCTGATCCCTGTAGGAGATGACGTCGTGCGTTTTTCGCTACTGTAAAAACACGGCAAAAAATGACAGCGAAGGTGTCAGTTTTCATAGGTAAGTTTATAGTTAGAGGTAAATGTGTAAGTATAGGTTTTTGTTGTTTTTTTATTGTATATTATATACACCTACATAGTAAAAATATTATTATAATCACTAATGTTCACATTATTACTAAAATGAACTTACTATGAACAAAACATGATTGAGTTTTAAAATGAGAACATTTTGAATTGTGTCAGTTTCATTCTAAAGGTTTCAATCACATTTCTAGTGCTTCAGCTTTTTTTCAAAACCTCATTCACTATCTGCCTATTTATTAAGATAATTTCTTTCAATTGATTAAAAAAATGCAGTTAAAAGTTTCCGTTTTTTTTTCGAAAATATCTATTTTGCGAGATGCAAAATGATTACGTTTTGTAGGTAAAATAGCTGTGTCACGTCTGCGGTGTATAATCTATATAGCGTTGACGTCTTGTGACAGTTCGGTATTTGAACATATTGTTGACATGAACGTGCGGGTCCATTAGGTCAATGTAACCCACCAATCAGTTTCGCATCTACGTCAACCGCATCGTCTTCAAATCAAAACGTGAGTACAGAAATTAATGATTATATTGAATGTTCTATGTGTCATGTGTCAGTTTCGCGAAAATATTATACAAATCATTTAAAAAGTAATACTCACAAAAATAATGTATTAAGTGTCAGCAGAGAATTTAAAAATATTCAGATAATTGAAAGCGCGTTTGGAAATAGGATAGTTACGTACAGAATTGTATCAGATTCAATCACTAACCAACCGTTAGAAACACCGGGATTATTTTTAGAAAACATTAAAGACAAAATATTTACATTATTTGATCAATCCATAGTAGAGCACTTTGTAGTAAAAGTAAATTTTATACTTCATGCCGACTTTACACAACAAACTAAGCAATTAAATAATACATTCGATTTTCAAACGTTTAATTATGTTGTTTGCAAAGGAGATTCTAAAGACTACATTTTTTCATTACTTACAAACGAAATTATAAATAAAGTAACCAATTTCGAAAAAAAAGACAGCGGGTGGAGTCTAACAAAAATAAACTATTTAGACATGAATGTGAATAAATTCAATCCATTACGCGGTTCATCTTACATAGATTTACCAAAAGATATAAAAAACAAAAATGCAATTATAAACGTCCAAAACAAAGATCATGAGTGTTTTCGTTGGGCTGTATTATCAGGGTTATATACACCTAATAACAATGTGAACAGGGTTGCGTCATATAAATCTCACAGGAATAAATTAAAATTTGATAATCTGTCTTTCCCAATTAAAATAAACGATATCCATAAATTTGAAATGTTGAACAATCTCAGCATTAATGTCTTTGGTTTGGAGTACGACTCAGAAAGCAAAAAAAATAAGGTAGTTGGTCCATTACACTTAACAAAAAGTAGGAAAGCCACCCATTTAAACTTGCTGTACATAAATCAAGGTACTAACGGACATTATTGCTATATAAAAAGTCTTTCAAGATTAGTATCAAAACAAATGACATCATCGGAGCATGCGATCTATATTTGTGATGGATGTTTAATTTATTTCAAGTCACGCGAAAATTTGCAGAAACATCAAGATCATGATTGTTTCCATGTCTGTACAAACTTGCCCTCTGAAAACGAAGCCAAGAGAAACTGGTTTAATGAATTAGTTCCTTCTAGCGAAATATCATTTAATAATTACGATCGTAAATTGAGGCTCCCATTTGTAGTATACGCAGATTTCGAAGCGTTTTTAAATCCTATTAATACTTGTATAAACGATCCAAGTAAATCTTCGACTACTAATATACAGGAACATAAGGTGTATAGTTTCGGATATTATATAAAATGTTCATATGATAATACTTTGTCTGTATATAGGACATATACAGGTGAAAATTGTGCAGAAACATTCATGAAATTTATTAAACGTGATTTAGAGAACATTTGCAAGAAGAACACTTTTGTAAAAAGTCCTTTGCCTTTAACGGTACAAGATAAAGTAACCATCGCCCAAAGTAAAACGTGCTACATCTGTCAAAATAATTTAAATGGTGAAATATTCATTTCTTACAGCCATCATACTGGTGCTTTTGAAGGAGTAGCTCACCCGTCTTGTTGTCAGAAATATCGATCGCCTAATTTTGTACCTGTGTTTTTACACAATTTAAGTAACTATGACGCCCATTTTCTAGTACATGGACTGGGATTTGAAGAGGGTAACATAGAAATTATTCCGCAAAACAAAGAGAAATATATTTCTTTCTCAAAGCAATTAAATATTAATAATCGTACTATGAAATTAAAATTTCTTGATTCTTTTAAATTTATGAGTAGTAGTCTCGATAAATTAACCAAAAATTTACTACCCGAACAGTTTCAAGAACTTCGGTTAAATTTTCCATGCGAACAACACTTTAAACGTTTATTAAGAAAAGGGGTATACCCATATGAACATATGACATCTTTAGAATCATTAAAATCAACTAGCCTTCCCGAATATAAAGATTTTTACAGCTCATTAAATGATGTCAATATCTCAAAAAATGATTACCAACATGCCTGTGATGTATGGAATCACTTTAATTGTCAAAATATGGGAGACTATTCAAACCTTTATTTAAAAACAGACGTTTTGTTATTAGCGGATGTATTTGAAAATTTTAGAAATGTTTGTATGGAAACATATGGATTGGATCCTGCTCATTATTATACAGCGCCGGGTCTAAGTTGGGACGCCATGTTAATGTACACCAAAATCAAATTAGAACTTCTAACTGATATTGACAAAGTTACTTTTATAGCAAATAATATAAGAGGTGGCATTTCCCAATGTAGTAACAGACATGCAAAAGCAAATAATATATTTATGTCTGAATATGATCGTACTTTGCCATCATCATTTTTGATGTATCTCGATGCAAATAATCTGTACGGTTGGGCAATGTCGCAATGTCTTCCCACTGGCAAGTTTGAATGGGTGGATGTGAACACAAATTTTAATGTACCCGATGACGCTGAACATGGGTACATTTTAGAAGTTGATTTGGAATATCCTAATAAATTACATGATTTACATTCTGATTTACCATTCTGTCCGGAAAATGTGTGTTTAGGCGGTTCTAAAGACAAAAAGCTGATTCCTAACTTGCATAACAAAACAAATTATGTCATTCACTATAGAAATCTTAAACAATGTTTAGAATCGGGATTAAGTTTAGTTAAAATTCATAGAGTTTTAAAGTTTGAGCAGAAACCGTGGCTGAAACCATACATAGATTTGAACACACGAATGCGTTCTATGGCCAAATCAGATTTTGAAAAGGATTTCTTTAAGTTAATGAACAATTCAGTGTTTGGTAAAACGATGGAAAATGTAAATAAAAGAGTTAATGTAAAATTACGGAACCACTGGACAAATCGCGGAAAAACTGAAGGCGTTGAATCTTTAATTGCAAAACCAGAATTTCACAGTTTATCTATATTTTCCGAAAATTTGGTTGCAGTTCAATTGAAAAAAACAAAAGTATTGTACAACAAGCCTATTTACCTAGGATTTTGCGTACTCGATTTGTCAAAAACGTTAATGTATAGCTTTCATTATGATTTCATGAAAACAAAATTCCAAAAAAATCTTAAATTACTCTATACAGACACGGACAGTCTGGTTTATCAGATATTTACAGAAAACTTGTACGCCGATATAAAATCAGATTTGGTATCGCACTTTGATACCTCTGACTATCCTCCGGACAATGTATACGGTTTTCCATTACTGAATAAAAAACAATTAGGATTCTTTAAAGACGAAAATAATGGCAAAATTTTTAAAGAGTTTGTTGGTCTTCGATCAAAAATGTACGCAATGGATGTACAAAGCACTATAATAGCAAAATCAAAAGGTGTCAATAAATGTGTTACTAAAAAATTAGGTATGGAAGACTATAAAGACTGTTTATTCAATAAAAGAAAACTATTGTGTGAAATGATGCGGTTCAGATCAATCAAACATGTAATATTTACTCAAAAAATAAATAAAATATCATTGTCACACTGCGATACGAAACGATATTTGTTGCCAAATTCAACTGACACACTTGCTTGGGGACACTATAGATTAAAGAACATTCAATTTTAATATTACTTTCTGTACAATATGTGATGATATACATTCCTAATTAATTTTATTATTGTACATATATATATATATACTTATAAGGTTTTTTTGTTATATTTGCGCATGCACTAGCGATAAGACGGTAAATTGTACATTTATATTTATAACAAACGTGCATGCACAAGCGATAAGAAAATACAAAAAGGTTTCATTGTGTATATATTTACAAAAAAAAAAAAAAAAAAGTTTTGTAATATTTGTGCATGCACTAACGATAAGACGATAAAAATAGGTTTCATTGTATTAGTTTTTTTTTATTGACTTTCTGCCAAGTTTCTTGCGGCGTATTCTTCTTGGCAATGATGGCCTTTCCGAAGCGCTGGTAGTTTCAATAAAAGATAAAAAATATTGTTTGTTTCTTTGCTTTTGTTACCTATAACTATATAACCATATCTGAATTTTAACTTCTATCATTTGTGACGAAGACCTTTTGAAATCGGCACGTGTTTCCTTGCATAACATAATAAATAATGATTCACTTTTGTCATCCTTTCACGGCCATAGTGGCTGGTCCAAGTGGTTGTGGAAAATCAAACTTTGTCACGAATTTTTTAAAAGATTGTAAAATAATGTGTGACGTAGATTTTTCGGAAGTAATTTGGTGTTATGATGAAATGCAACCTTTGTACAACCTGGAAAATGTAAATTATAGTCAGGGTATACCTGATATCAACATGTTCGACGGGAAGCAACCTAAACTTCTTATAATCGATGATTTGATGAGAGAGGCAGATGGACGGATCGTTGACATTTTCACAAAAGGTAGTCATCATAGAAACTTAAGCGTGTTTTATATTACACAAAATTTATTTCACCAGGGAAAAGGTCAGCGCGACATCTCGCTGAACACAAGTTACATTATATATTTTAAAAATCCTAGAGACAAAACTCAAATACGTTACTTGTCACGACAAGTTTGCCCTGAAAACTCAAAGTTCGTAGATGAAGCCTACAAAGATGCCACCAAAGATGCTCATGGTTACCTAATGATTGATCTGAAACAAAATACTGATGACTTATGTCGTTTCAAAACTAAAATATTTCCATCCGATAAATATTGCACAGTTTATATTCCTAAAAAAGGATTTAAATATGGTAAGAGCCAACTGGTTTTGGTCAGTTCTAAATGATGTCCGAGAGTGTGAGCACATATAAACATTTACTAGAAGCGCTGCAAGTACTCAAACCAAAATATCGCACAGCATTGCTTAAAGCTTGTGATGATGATGAAATAAACATTATATGTGAGTGTATTTACAATGTTTTAAAAGGGAAAATTCCATTGGAAAAAGAAGAAAAATTAAAATTAAATAAACATAAAAATATATTGCGAAAATTAGTTTCAAAGGGAAAACAAAAACTTAGAAAAACCATTATCATTCAAAAGGGCGGTGCTTTTCTACCTCTTATATTAGGCGCCGTTTTAAGTGCTTTATTTAACTCTATAACATAATCAAAATGGAGAATATGAAAAAAATGCTATTAGTGGAGCAAGATTTCGTTGAAAGACTTAAACACAATGAAAATCTAACTGAAAACTCATCATCTCGTCTAGATAGGGAGATGCAAAAAATACTTAAAGGTAAAATGGATGATCGAGAAAAATGGGCATTGTATTCCCAAGCACTACAACGATTTTTGCATTTTGCTGAAGCAGATCGAAAACCTTTTAAAATACCTATAGTTACGGATGGATTTGACCACCGCAACAACGACCACAAAGATTTAGTCCCAGAGCTAAAAAAGGAGGAAAATGTTAATAATGTTACAGCTTTAAATCCGATCTTACCAGAACTTGATACCACCCCACCACCTGACACACCGACTCAACATTATCCTTTGGAATTTACTCCATCTCATATCATAGAGAGAGTACCGAAATCTTACAAACAGAAAACCAAAACTTTACTGGATAACATTATGCTTCATAAAAATAAAATTTGGTGGAAGCCTGGAGGGGAAGTTGTATTAAACAACCACACCATCCCAAATACTAATATTGATGATCTAGTAAACGATGTGATTAGACCTCTTAAACGTACAAAACCAAAGGGATGGGAAGAATTCACCTTAATTTTAAAAGAAATAAGAGTGCCTGCATCTTGTATAGGTAACCCCACTAACGCAGAATTTTTTAAAAAATCTCTTGGAGAGAGGGAATTAAAGGAGCTCGACACACCATTTTCGTCTACAATTGCAAGAAATTCATCATTAGCGGAAAACGCATCTACACCTATTTCTAGTAGAACACGTGATTCGAAAAAAAAGAAATTAAATTGGGAAAGATGGACCCCCTATTAGATATTCACAGGATTTACTACGATGTGTCCAATCCTGCCGGATACAGTAGCATCAATAAGTTGGCGAAAGAGATGAAAGGTAAAATGAGTAAAAAGGAAGTAAAAAGATGGCTGCAGTCTCAGGAAACGTACACATTACATAAACCTGTTCACAGAAGGTTTACTAGAAACAGGTACATATTATCTAATTATAATGAACTCTGGCAAGCTGATCTAAGTGATATGCGTACTTATGCTCAATATAATGATGGATACAAATATATTCTTTGTGTTATTGACGTGTTTAGTAAATATGCTTTTGCGCGAGCAATGAAGAGTAAAAAACCTGAAGTTGTTAAATCCTGTTTTGATAGCATTTTTACAGAAGCTAATGCCACTCCTCGCCATATTCAATCTGATAAAGGTACTGAGTTTGTTTCAAAAGCTGTACAACAGTACTTTAAAAGTAGAAATATTAATTATTATACTACTAATAATCCTGATATTAAAGCTAGCATAGTGGAAAGGTTTCAGAGAACTCTTAAAATGAAAATGTGGCGTTACTTTACGTTTAAAAATACATACAAATACGTTGACGTCTTACAAGATTTAATATATTCATATAATCATAGTTTCCATTCAAGCATAAAAATGAGACCAAGCGAAGTAAACTACGATAATATCATGACTGTTTGGCAAAATTTGTATGGAGAAAAGGAAAATAAAACATATATAAATGAATGTCCCTCACTTCAAATAGGTGATCATGTTAGAATAACTAAATATAAACATGTATTTCAAAAAGGTTATGAAACTAATTGGAGTGATGAAATATTTGTGATTGATTCAATTATTAGGAGAACTCCTTGGATTGTATATACTTTAAAAGATTTGGAGGGTGAACCAATTACAGGTACATTTTATTCAAAAGAGCTACAGAAAGTATTATATGACCCCTCCACTAAGTACAAAATAGATAAAATAATACAATCGCGTCGCGTTCGAGGTAGAAAGGAAGTGCTAGTCAAGTGGAAAGGTTATCCTGACAAATTTAATAGTTGGATCCCGGCATCGGATTTAGAGCAAATATGAGTGAAGATAGTTTTTACCTGACGCTGTTGAGCAATAGCTCCATTTCTTATTTTCCTGGAAACACAACAGCCAACTTCATAACTAAGTTACCTAAAACTGTTAAGTTAGAAGGGGAATGGGTCGTTGGTTTGGTTGAGTTTCATTATCCATGTACAATGTTTAATGTACAAGAACATGAAAACATTCTATACGTAAAGAAGAAAACACGTTTAAACGAAAGTGCTGGTTCAAAAAACAAAACAGATTCGAATATAATTGTAGAATATAAGGCGCATATTCCTGCGACTACGTACGATAGTGTTAATCATTTTTTAAGTGCTTTTAATGACCACCCATTGTTACGAAATCATTTTAAATTGAGATACGATGAAATAACCAAACTTGTAATATCAACTCGTCAGGATACTGACGTAATATCTCTAATCGCATCACCGCAATTAAGTCTCCAGTTAGGTTTTGAACCAAATACTAATTTAGTCACAAAACCAAATGGAAAATATCCCATTAACTTGTACTTGGGACTGCCATCGCAGCTTTTCATTTATTCAGATATTATCCAACCGCAGATAGTAGGTGATGTAATGACATCACTAATACGAATCATACCTCTAGATCCAACGAAGTACATTTATGGAGCATACAAAATGCATGCATTTTCACCGGCGCACTACTTACCTGTTATGCGCAGAGAGTTTGATACGATTGAAACAGATATAAGAACAAGCGTCGGCGGTAAAGTACCATTCCAGTTCGGCACATCGTGTGTTAAACTGCATTTTAGACGTATAAAATGAGTCGAAGAATCGTTAACGGTCTTTGCCCGTACCAACATTATTATACAAATCAGGCTGGATCTGGGGTTGGTATAGTGTATAAAGGTGTTTCTCATCAACGTGGTCATGGAATTGGAAGTTTCTTAGGGGGGTTATTTAGATCCGTTTTGCCTTTGTTGTCAAGTGGATTTCGAACCGTTGGGAAAGAAGCTTTAAACGCCGGTGTTGGATTACTATCAGATATGATGAATTCACACCCTATGGAAGAGTCTGTAAAGTCGCGTTTTAAAAATGCTAGTGCTAATTTGAAAAGGAAAGCTGATGAAAAAATCGAATCATTAATGAGTGGTTCAGGGTATAAAAGTATAAGAAAGTCGAGAAAGCCCATCATTAAGCGTAAAACACTACAAGGACGATCATCTAAATCATCAAAAAAATCTAAATTTGAAGATATTTTTTCCATCTAAACTATGTCGTTTTTACATAATCATTCATGTGAATGTGCTAAGTCAGAGTTAGACTTATTTGCTCTACCATCAACACAAACAAGCGTCGAAAGCGGTCAGTGGATTCATTATAAACCAATTTCATCATTAAGTGATGATGGACCTATAGAATTTCAAGTACCAGGTACTGGAGATGATTATGTTGATCTGTCCCACACTATGCTATATATTAAAGCTAAGATAGCAAGTGCTGATTCAAATGACATTTCTAAAACTATTCATGTTGCACCGGTTAATAATTGGCTTCATTCACTTTTTAGTCAACTAGATGTATATTTAAACCAAAAACTTGTGTCACCTCCAAATAATACATATGCATATCGAGCATATTTAGAGACCCTACTAAACTATGGTCCAGCAGCAAAAGGCTCTCATCTGACCTGTGGCTTATGGTATGCTGATACTCCTCATAAAATGGATGCTACAGATGAAACCAATATAGGATTTTCTAAGAGAGTGGAGTTGGTTAAAGTGAACAAAGAGGTTGATATGATTGGTCATTTACATGGTGATATATTTAATCAGGAGAAATTTTTGATTAATGGTGTGGAAATACGTGTTAAATTAGTTCGTAGTAAAGAAGCATTCAATCTCATGTGTGACAACGCGGACACAAAAATAAAAGTTAAAATTACTGATGCCAGTCTCATTATCCGTAAGGCTCGAATAAATCCTTCAGTATTAATTGCTCATCAAAAAGTGCTGGCGACGACTACAGCTAAATATCCTATCACCAGGGCTGAAGTTAAAGTTTTGACAATATCTTCGGGAGTTCAGGCTAAGACTCTAGATAATATATTCCTAGGACAGGTCCCTAAAAGATGTATTATAGGTTTTGTAAAAAATTCTGCATTTAATGGTAACTTGACGCAAAATCCATTCAACTTTGATAATCATGGGATAAATTCATTTAGTTTATACGTTGATGGACAACAGGTTCCTTCAAAAACATTACAACCCTCGTTCAAAGATGGGCTGATCGTATCCACTTATCATACATTGTTTTCTGGTACTGGTATCCATTTTTTGAATGAAGGTAATGAAATAGCAAGAGAAGGATATGGAGGAGGATATTGTTTATTAGCTTTTGACTTAACTCCAGATCTTTCAGCCAGTTCAAGTTCACATTGGAATTTAGTTAGACATGGTAGTGTTAGATTAGAGGTCCGTTTTGAGACAGCTTTAACAACAACTCTTAATTGTGTTGTTTATGCAGAGTTTGATAATGTTGTAGAAATTAATAAAAACCGAGATATAACTGTTGATTACAATAGTTAAATAAGACAGCTGTATACTAAATCTATCACATCTATACCGTAGTCTATAATGGATACATCGGAAATAGAATATTTTATGAGTAAAATTAATTTGAACATAAAATCAAATGTTTTTGCCGCTAACAAAATGCCTATGTTTGTTCAACTACCTATTTATCTTATCAGCAATTTGGATCCAGATTACAAGCCTGGTTCTCATTGGATTGCCATTAACATTGATATTAACGGTGTTGGAGAATACTTTGATTCATTTGGTCGACAACCAGAAGGTTATCATAAGAGGTTTTTAAAGAGAAATGCCAAGAGGTGGTTTTATAACCACAAATCATTTCAAAATCCTTTTACCTCAGTTTGCGGTGAATATTGTTTAGTTTATCTGTATTTTAAGAATAAAGGAAAAACTATGTATGATTTTCAAAGTCTATTTTCTGAAAATTCTTTATGTAATGATCTTATTATAAGAAATATGTTTAATTCATTTTTTATGTAATAAATTTTTTATCAATCTATTTTTTGTTTTACTTCAATCCTAAAATTTAAAAGATGGATTTTCAAGGGAAATATGTTGTGGTACACAGATACAGATTAAATAATACAAAAAAATGTTTTTAAAAATTTATTCAAACCAACAATTTTACATTATTACTTTGCCTCCACAAACGAAACAATGAGTATTTCACAAGAATAGGATAGTCTGAAGTTAAGCAGGTAACCAAAAGAAATTAAGTAGAATTTATTTGTTATTGTCTAAAACGAAATTAACACAATCACTTTTTGATGCTAACTGCTTAGTTATGTTGTAGATCACGTCTCTGGTCTTTTGAACGTGTTCATCTTCTTCGGAGTGGGCGTAATATTTAACACGCACTTCTGCTTGTTTCCATTGTTCTGCCGGGGGAATGTTCTTAATCTTGTCTATATCATACACCTCGATTTTAATGAGGTGTGATGCGTAAGCTGATTCGTCTTTGTTTGCTTTGATAAAAGCAACACCATCTGCAGTGGCTTGGCTAACAGTTGAAGAGTTTTTGGGAATCTTCTTTTTCTTGCGTTTTTCAAAGAATCCGTGAATACTGTTATTTGGTCTCTTGTTGTTGGCGATTGCTCTCTTTACTTTGAAAGCTAATGTTCCTTCGTCGTCATCACTAGGTTCTTCGTGATTCTCTGGATAATAATAGTGCTTAAATGTGTTTTCTTCAGTCAGCTATAACAATGCAAAAAACAATATTTTAAACAATGCTTCAAAGTTGAGTTAGATGGCACCTAAGGAAACACAGAGATACATAGTAAAAAATATCAGTCAAACACAAATTAAAACAAACAGGTCCAAAAACAGTTTAAAAAAGAGCTTACTTACATCCATATCAGCAACGAAAACACTGCTAGGTATATCAACCAAACACTGAACTTTTTACACTTTGCGACGGCTCGCTTGGACGGGGGTCTTGTCTTATGAATTCTTTGAGACGATATGAGGCGGAATGGTCTTAACTTCCTTTTATACGCAATGAAATCCTGCAAGTTTAAACTTGTGCATGGCATATTTCCGAGTCAGGTACACACAAAGGGATGCCGGTGAACAAAGGAGAAACAACACAGATAGTGTACAAGTTTAAACCAGCATTTTTTTGAGAACGGCGGTGCATGGTCAAAAGAAACGAAGTAATAAAATTTTAACAATAGAAGACGGTGCACGGTGGGTGGTTTGGTAAAAGGGAAATCATTAATCATTCACTGTGTAACTCAAAGCATGGAATATGTATTGTATGTGCTTGAAAAATAACAATTTGTTGATGAATTATGTGAGACGATATGAAGTGACTTTGTCTAGGCTTGCTTTTATATGCACTTAGATCCTTCAAGTTCAAACCTGCATTTGGAGATGGCTTACATGAGAATTTTACAAGTTTCAACGTGAATTATAAAGACGCTGATGGCATAGTACAAGTTTAAAAGGAAAGAAGTGAATGAAAAAAAGGTACGCTAGTCAGGTGAGTGGAACAATAGAGCTAGCGCCAGAGCCGAGAGCAGGTAAAGGGACAATGTGCGCCTATTGTTCGCGCGGCTTGTATTGTTCGCGGGTCGAACCTTTTATGATTAAAAAGGTACGCTAGTCAGGTGAGTGGGAGTGGAACAATAGAGCTAGCGCCAGAGGAGAGCAGGTAAAGGGACAATGTGCGCCTATTGTTCGCGGGTCGAACCTTTTATGATTAGGTGCTTCGGAGTTGCCATTGTCCCAGAAGTGAAGTACATATGTACAGGAAGGAGTGGGCGGAGCGTTCTCAGACCTCGTCCAATCGCTCCAAGTGGGGGTGTTTCCCTTTTTTTTTTTTTTTTTTTTTTTTTTTTTTTAGGATTGGACCCGCCCCAAAATCGCCATTTTGGACCAAAAAATTTGAGATCTGGAACCGTCGTATCCCTCACTACTCACAAATACCGATCAGCTCCTGTTGTAAAGCCAGGGCCTTGGACTCCGTGTCCTCGCCCGAGACCACATCGTCCACAAACACCGAGTTTAAAAGCACGGGAGACGCGAGTTTGAAACGCGAAGCTTCGTCGCGAGCTAATTGTTGTATCGTGCGTAGCGCGAGAAATGGCGATGAGTTGACACCGAATGTGACAGTCCGAAGTTTATAGTCTTGAATAGGTTCTTCGGGCGATCGGCGCCACAAGATACGCTGATAATCTCTATCGCTCTCCCTAATTAAAATGTTTCGATACATTTGTTTTATATCTGCGGTAAACGCGATGGAATGAATTCGGAATTTTAAAAGCACATCAACTATGTCTTGGTGGAGCTTTGGACCCGTTAACAAAGTGTCGTTAAGTGAATGCCCACTTGTCGATTTACACCCGGCGTCGAACACTACTCGGGTGCGGGTTGTCTCACTTGACTCCTTGACCACGCAGTGGTGCGGAATATAATAAGTAGGGCTCATTGTGTCGCCTTTCACGGGTTCCATATGATTTAAATCGACGTACTCCTGGAGGCACGCGTGATAGTCCGCCTTCAATTTAGGATCACGTTCGAGTCGATACTCGAGTTTTCTAAACCGCGCGAGTGCGATTTGTCGCGATTCACCGAGAGGGGGCGCGTCGGGCTTGAACGGGAGCGCGACCACGTAACGTCCGGTCTCGTCGCGGGTGTGCGTCTTTCGAAAAAAGGATTCGCATATTTGTTCGTCAGGAGTGTAACTCCGCTTTTCAGGTAGCGACTCCAGCTCCCAGAACCTCTGTAGGTTGTCATTGTCAAATGAGCTAAAACAGACCTGGAGTGGAGTCGGCACAACGGTATCAAATGACACCTTACCGAGTAGTAAGTATCCAAAAATGCTATCCATAGCAATGGGTGAACCCGGCGAACCAGTTACGACGTTTTTTAATAGAATTTGGGATAGTATATCCGCGCCTAATAACATTTCTACGGGCTGAGGAGTGCGAAAGTCGGGATCTGCCAAAGTCAAATTATTTAAATGTGTCCATTCCGCCTGGGGTAATGGCACGCATGGCATTCGCGAGATTAGTTTAGGCAAAACTAACGCATCCACCAGTATCGCGGGATGTTGTTTACCCTTGGGGGTAATGAAGCACGACACGACACCTTTAGGTTGCACGGGTTCCGTATCGCCTATTCCGAACACTGGAATAGTAGCGTGTTTACGCGGTAATCCTAATCGTTGCGCGCAGGCCTCGGTTATGAACGACGCCTGACTACCCGTATCAACCAGGCAGCGCACCGTTGATAGCTTTGTATCACCTAAACATACATCAATTAGCGCCGTAGACAAAAGAACTGTGTCCGAACGGGTGCACGGCGCTCGGGCCGCGCATTTACCGTGCAGCGCGGTGGTTACCGGTAATGGATAAGCGACCGTGTTGGCGCTGCACTTCTCCGTAGGAGAGAATGAGACCGAGCGCTCGCCCTCCTCCGTGGGAGGGAGCGCGAGAGTACTAGGCTCTGACGATTCGCTAACCACCGGCATTGAATGTGAATAATAATGAATTAAAGTATGATGCTTTTTATGGCATGTACGACATACAAAATTTGATTTACAACTTCTTACATCATGACCAATGTTTAAGCAATTGTAACAAATGTTTTTATTTTGAACCAACGAATATCTATCGCGTGGCGACAAATTCAAAAACTTCGAACATTTTGTCAACTGATGTTGAGCTTCACAGCATACGCAATTAGGTTTGGTTTTGCTTGAACTTTGGTCACTACGCCGAGAGTCAGCTGACACGCTAGAGGTTGGACTGACGTTAGCTACGAACGAACGTCGGGCGGGTTGCTTAGGAGTAACGTATGAGCTACCCACATCGGAATTTGTACTTTTAGCGGACTGCCCGCGAACAGAAATAATAATTTCTTCCGCGGAAATTTCTCGTTCGAGGAACGATATTAATGTATCTACGTCAGGAATGTCGGAGGTTTTGTGTAATGATCGTTCGAAAAAACGTCGAGTACTAATAGGTATTTTACGTAGTAGAATATTTAGTAACATAAAGCTCCACTGCTTAACGGGGAAATGCATAACTTCGAGTGCTTTAATGTTTTCTTGATAGACATTAAGTAAATTTCGTACACTATGAGGTGACTTATCGGTACATGTATCGATATCGAGAATTTTGTCAAGATGTTTTGACGCGATAACCCTCTTGTTGTCATAGCGAGACACTAAACACTCTAATGCAATGGAATAATTATCATCCGTTATTGGGATCGATTTGACGAGATTATGTGGTTCGTTTTTAATCGTGAGAAGCAAGTACCTAAACTTTTCCGCGTCCGTATAAGCATTATTGTAATGAACTAGTGATTTAAATAAATCGTAATATGACGGCCAATCCGTAGGGTCACCACTGAAAGTAGGTAAAGGCAAATTGGGCAGTTTTTTGATCATGTCCAGCTGAGTGGCCGCGAAAGGCAAGCTAGGACGGCTCATGCGTCTATGCTCTTCTTCCTCCTTCTTTAAACTGGTCAAATGCGTTACTATGGCGTAATATGAATCATTGAAATCGTTACGTATCTTAATCTGTTCCTCTTTGTTAAAACGTTTTAACTTAAATAACGTTTTTTCAATTTTAGACTGTACTTTATTGAACTTTCTTTGGTACGAAACTAAATCGGTAGTTCGCGAGCGAAACTGTTGTTCATCAGTCGCTGCGAACTGAATAGTGCGCTTGAGGTCATCGAGGATGAGTTCTCTCTCGAAAATGTCTTGTTCACACGGATTATCTTCGTCCGCCATTTTGCTCGCAACAAAGGGGGTATTTTCCTCTTCGTTCGGCATTTTCGGTTACGTATTAAAAATTTAGTGTGACGAGACAAGACAACACAACTTGGAAGGTACAATCCGGATCGAACGGATCAAAAAATATATATGTACGATATTCCTATGGCTTCAAACGACTTACCGCTACTGTCCATCCACCGCCTCGGGGTCCAAGGGCTTAGCAAACGGTCCAGGGGCTGTCTTCTAGCTGAATATAGCGTACATAGGGGTCCAAGGGCACTGGTAAACGTACTGTCCAAGTGGAGAGAGTCCTCACAACGAACACACGGCACAAGAATAATTTTTATGTATCTGCCACGCTTGCAGCCAACAGATGACTTTCAAAGCGAAAACATAACTCCCGACATATCCGCCGGAGGGCGCTGTAAGCGCGCTGGTGTTGCCATCCCCAGAGGAATGACGGCTTCCAAACAGAAAGCAGAAAATCGCTAGAAGACCGTAGGGATACCATACATAAAAAAAAAATAATGATCTTCCAACGTGTGTTGTTGTCTCATCACATAAACTTATAAATAAAAATATTAACAAAAAAAAATAGTGTTCCGGTACGGAACAGTCACTGATAAGTGTGTTTTATTGCGGTATTATTAATACTGATTTATCGTCTATTGACTCGAAAAGGACCTTGAGTATGCATGAGGAGTATTTAGTCACAGTATACGAGTATATGTATATAAGCTCAAGCAGTATGGAAGCTACGAAGCTACGATCGAAACGAACACACTCACACAGACGCACGCTCTACATGGCCTCTAAGGGGGTCTCGCGGGACTGCATTACCGATTTGTTCGTAGCTTCCATACTGCTTTAGCTTATTATATATACTGTGATTTAGTGATGCTATTCTGATGAAATAATTTGGTTACATATTTCCTTTTATGTTAATGGTCAAAACATTTAGTGAAATGCTTTAGAAACTTTTAACAGCCAACATTTTTAAAGTAAGATTACGATTTGGAGTCTTTTTGTATTTTTTATTTCAACTCCAAATTTTTGTTTCTTTTACGGTCATCCCGTGAAAGTTTATATAAATTTCACACGAAAACACAAGCCGAAACATGAATGCACAGAAAAACCAGAAAAAATAGACCAGCGCTGGGAATCGAACCCAGGTCCTCAGCATTCCGTGCTGCGTGCTATTCCCCTACACCACCACTGGACAGGAGACTAGACACGAATTTTTCCTATGCACCCATATCTCAACTTGGATTCTTTTTCTATTAGTCACTTTAGCAGCGACACTAACGCCATCTATGATCTACGTTCTCAACGAGAAACATTTTTCACTCCCATCGAAACTATCCGTTCACCACGCACGGCACACGCGCAGCACGGAATGCTGAGGACCTGGGTTCGATTCCCAGCGCTGGTCTATTTTTTCTGGTTTTTCTGTGCATTAATGTTTCGGCTTGTGTTTTCGTGTGAAATTTATATAAACTTTCACGGGATGACCGTAAAAGAAACAAAAATTTGGAGTTGAAATAAAAAATACAAAAAGACTCCAAATCGTAATCTTGATTTGATTGCTTAATAGCGACATCTCTTGTCCCTGGTGAACGGATAGTTTCGATGGGAGTGAAAAATGTTTCTCGTTGAGAACGTAGATCATAGATGGCGTTAGTGTCGCTGCTAAAGTGACTAATAGAAAAAGAATCCAAGTTGAGATATGGGTGCATAGGAAAAATTCGTGTCTAGTCTCCTGTCCAGTGGTGGTGTAGGGGAATAGCACGCAGCACGGAATGCTGAGGACCTGGGTTCGATTCCCAGCGCTGGTCTATTTTTTCTGGTTTTTCTGTGCATTCATGTTTCGGCTTGTGTTTTCGTGTGAAATTTATATTTTTAAAGTAGTTATGCCTATGATGACATCCATAATATTTTTCACTTATCGTGGTCGTAAAGTTCGTGTTTATGCTGATCTAGGCGACATAAAATTACTTTTATGCTGTAGTGCATAAAGTAAAATCGTCTAAGACCAAGGTATCGGGACCAAATCGGGTGTCAACAGCCACAAACATTTTTTTTTTGTAAAAAAATATGTCATAACTATATTATATAATAAATTTTATTTCATTTCATTTAATTTCATTTATAGCAATAGCAATGCATGAAAATTAAATGGTACCTAATAATAATAATAATAAACCCATTATCCCCTCGACTGTCTATCCACCCTCGCCGTACCGGCTCGGGCTCGGGCTCGGACTATATGAACGCCTCGGGTAAAATGACTCGTTATATGCTTTTGTTGTACAATCTACTAAAGTTGTACCTATGCGTTTTTCATTGGCACAACCACTGTTTATAATGTATACAAATAAAAAGAAAAAAACGCGTATGTTACGAAATGGTCCCAAAGCAAAACTGCCGGTCGCGAACGGCGATGATGGGTAGGTAACCTTTCACCTAAACCTGTTTCAGTGGAACCTATTCACAATAAACGTCCCAGTGGCTTCCTTGGTGAAAACAATGATGGCTCACTGAGACAAGGTTGTACTGCAGGTCGTTTCGGTTTACCTATAGTATATTTTCTCTCTCATTTCGTCAGGAGGCCTGTGCCTTGAAGTGGCTCGTATACAGGGTGGCCCATTTATATCGGTCATTATGGGAAATTCTGAAACTATACGACATACGGAAATTTCTTCTTAGGAACCATGACATCGATTTTAATAACAAGAAAAACTGCATTCATGTATTTAAAAAAAAAACCTGTACTCAGCCCGGGAATCGAACCCGGTTGTTTTGAAAAAAAAACTTACACTATTTCTATTTAGATATCGATTGTGTACGTCTTAAGCAGTAAATGTTTCCATGAAACATTGTGTCTAAAATGAATAAAATGCATTGATTTCACATACTTTAATTTATTTTAATATGTGTTTGAAAGTATCCACCGTTACAATATTCAACAAATTCTGGCATGTAAAATTGTCTATGGTTGTTTGTACCTCTTTGCTGGTAAAATCGATGTCATGGTTCCTAAGAAGAAATTTTCGTATGTCGTATAGTTTTAGACTTTTCCATACTGACCGATATAAATGGGCCACCCTGTATAGGTCGATATGATGGTAATTACGAGTGTATTTTTTATAAAATGTAAAGTAGAACTCCGACGTGACCTTAGCGTTAATTTGGTCAGAAGAAGGCCATCTTGTTGCCAATGCCATGCCGGTGCAAATTACAAGTTTTGCAGCTATATTGTCATCAAAAATTACGAGTCGTACAGTCACCAAGTACAGAAGCTCAAGGTGATCAGGGAAAATCAGGGAAACTTGCTAGAACTCCAAAAAGGCAGAAAATCTCTTACTTTCATGAAGCTTTTTTTTTCAGGTTTGAAGAAAACTCGGATTTTGTTCACTTCCCTACTAGCTATCTACTGTTGCCGATAATTATGTTTATTTATTTGACTGAGTACTTATAAAATTTGATTTACCCGCCCTGGCCCAGAACCTGAGTACTAGTGAGTACGCCCATGGTCACTGACAAGTAGTAAGAACTGAAAAGTCACATACGTTGTGTCACTGGCACCGGCACGTGTTAATCTCTCTCAAACACCTACCTGTGACTTTTACTTTACCGCACTGGTTGTTTAATGTACTATTATTGCTTGTAGTGACACGGAATTGGCGCTCGAGCTGAGCGAGCAAGTGTTCCTAGACGATGACGACTACACTCGAGCGCCGGCTTCCCCCACCACCGTGCCCAATGTGCGCCCTTACCGCCCCCCCTCCACAGGTGAGTACGCTCCTAAAACTACACTAATACCTACTAAATTCTAATAGGAAAATTATGTATAACCTAAATCAATAAGGTAGTAAAATATTTAAAATGAAGCAGGAAAATTATACCAAACTATCATTCGACCAATGACATTAGGACTAAAAAATATTCGACGATGCGAAGCGAAGGCGAATTTTTTTCGTTGGTTATGGTATTCAAACATTTAGAATCCGGTTAAAACATTAATCCATACTAATACATATTATAAATGCAAAAGTGTGTTTGTCCGTCTTTCACGCTGTAAAGGAGCGACGGATCGACGTGATTTTTGGCATAGAGATAGTTTATAGGCCCGAGAGTGACATAGGCTACTTTTTATCCCGAAAAATGCACAGTTCCCGAGGGAACAGCACGCGATAACCGAATACCACGGGGGCGGAGCCGCCGGCAAAAGCTAGTTTGATAGATATTTTTAACATCTTAGTAACGTACACATATCTGTTAATGCCCTTAACTGTACATCTTTATATACTACTAGCTGACCCGGCTAACTTCGTACCGCTTCTTTTTTTTCATGTTTTCTCACCTTTTAAACCTTCCCGGGCCTTTCACAAATAATTCAAAACAAACATTAGCCAAATTGATCCAGCCGTTCTCGAGTTTTAGCGAGACTAACGAACAGCAATTGATTTATATATATATAGATCTAACTTAATAATTTTGTTGTTTTGTGTTGTGAACAAATGTATTTGTATCTTTTTTTCGTTGTTAAATTTTCAATCAAAACACCACTTTAGTACGTAAACTTGGTTAATCTTAATAATAAATTAAGGCGTTCGTTATCCTGTTTGCTAAATATATCTGTGTTTGTCTGAGTCACGGCGATGAGGCTTGCGGCCCCATTGTCGGAGCTTGAGCGTATGGGGCACGACGACCGGCGGTACAAGTAAGGTTGTTTATGGTTTTACATTAGTTTTTAATGTTGCAAAAAGGCGCAAAATGGCTAGTTTTACTTTAACCTGGTAAGGTCAAACGTCCTAAGTTTAGTACATGTTTTTTTTTTTTCTTAATGTTTATTCCTTTGTTTTTATCAAAAACGTGTATAGAGCCATGTTATTTTGTTATGAGGATTAAAGTTTCTATCTATCTACATGGGCCAATCAACTTTTTTACCGGGACTAATCTGTCCGCAACATTTTTCAAACAATTGCAGAATTTTGTAAGTAAACATGTTTTTTCTGTAATTTAATATATGGTGTACATGAATACATGCAATCCTACGTAAATTTAAGCTACTAAACCGTGAAATATCTTGTTGGAAGTACGATTTTTGGAAACGCCAGAGACAGTTTTGGTAACGCAGGAGACGCCCAGTGTCGGTAAAATAGCTGATTGGCCCACATACGTTAAAGCTGATGTTATACTTCACTAATTGACAAAGTTTAAATTCTAATGATCAAAATTTGACGTGGGTCTCAGGAGAATTTAAATATATGTGGGTTAGCAGTCAGAAGTGCTAAAAATTGTCGCATTGCCGCATGGCACGATATTCAATTCAATTTTTAGAAAAAATATAGCTCCATCGAAACTTTCGATGATTCCGCCAATGTCGAGGTTGAAAAAGACACTATCGGTTGGCCGTTGTGCGGTCATGGCACGATAGCGTTTAAGTTACAATTCACCATCCATTAATTAAGTGTATTTAACGGATAAATGAGATGCCGTCTCTGTTTGTTTTGTTCGAATAGACGAAGACGGCATCACATTTATCTGTCAAATAAAATTAATCAATGGGTGAAACAGCCACTTAACATACATCAAATGAGAATATCGGTCTACAAAGTAGCCTATGGTTATTCAAAGTCAAAGTCAAAATATCTTTATTAAATGTAGGCTATAACAAGCACTTATGAATGTCAAAAAAATCTACCACCCGTTCAGAAAAACCTCTGTTGAGAAGAATCCGGCAAGAAACTCAACGAGGTATATTTTTTAAACAAAATTACAATATTATTAACGATATCCAAACATCACAAGTATTTATTACAACTTTATTTTTAACGCAGTAGGTTCGCTACTTGAAGGGATCGCTAATGCGGTTCGGAATTATTTCCAAATATCCCTGTCCATGATATAATCAGTAACTTTATAATACGCCTTAAATATTAATAATGTCTTCTTGACAATAGCTCTCAATTTTGTATCCGTTTCATTTATAATATTTTTAAGAATTTTATTATGAAGGAATTGTATTATTCCATAAATTCAGGGATACGCACACCAAATTTCGTCCAAATCCGTCCAGCCGTTTTAGCGCAAAGGAGTGCAAACACACGCACACACTCACAAACTTTCGCATTGTTACTATTAGTAGGATTAAAAAAAAACTATTTGTAAACTCATTATGTTGAAAAGGTTTTAAAGCCACTAGTTATACGTAGTTGAGTTCAATTTGCGAGATCACCGAGCCGTGTGGCCTTGCGCTGTAAACGACGGTAAACATCGCGAAGTCATGCCATGTCACGTGCAAAAACTATACTGTGACACCGGCATATTGAGATTTTTTCATAGCACTTACCTGCTCAAAAGCAGGCGTCGTAACATAAAATAAAAAAATAAAAATGTGTTTGAAAAATACAGTGCTTGCCAACAATTACTAGGGCTTCAGGCTTCGTCTGTAATTTGGGGAAGTAGTTAAAATCATACAAAAGAACTAAGTTTGGCCCGTGATTTCGTCCGCGTGTACTTTAGTTATCAGGACATATATTTTAATCAAAACCCCCGTTATAATTGTGACAGAGGTATCTGTGTGTATAGCGAAATACTCTCGTAAACGATAGGTAACAGTTACTACAGTACTCGTAGGTACTTCGCTATAAACAATATTTTAATTTTATCCATTTCACCTACACAGATAATTTTTAATTGTAATCGAGAACTTGTACGCCTAAAGTAAGTAAAAAAATAAGTTACTTTACTTACTTTACTTTAGACGATCGTGTTCGTGGGTTCAAACCCGGTATCGTACCTTTAAGTTTTTCTAAATTCAAAATTACATTTGAAATCGACCACAACATTTTTTAAACTATCGGAATCAATTGTTCTCTTAATTCTGAGTAGGAAAAACCATGTATTCCCCAATTTTTTTTTTAAAAAAAAGGGTACACTTTTTTTGAAAACGCCCATCTACGTAGTTCATTTCGTCCATGCTGAGTCTGCGGATTGAGTCTGCGGTAGACAGACATAAATACATATAACACTCAGAGAAGCCAATTAGCGTTACCATCTTAATTGACTTCACGTTCGTGACGTCGCCTTGTTATTTAGAATGAACTAATATATGTGGCACGTATTAACAGTTTTTAAATAAATCCAGAATATTCCTGAAGAAGACTGACACACTTGTCAATTTATTTTAGAATTTTTACAAGCTTTTATTTATTTACGATCTACTTATATATAACTAACTAACTAAACTAACTAAATTGGCTCAGCGACCCAAAGAGGGTCTTGGCCTCCGAAACGAGAGCATGCCATCTGCCCCGATCGTGCGCAGGCTCTTGCCAGTCGTCGACTTGAAGACGTCGCAGATCCGCCTGAACACTGTCCTCCCAGCGGTACCTGGGTCGCCTAACCGGGCGGCGACCAGTCGGTCGTCCCACGTACGCTCTCTTGTCAGCCCGATCCTCTCCTATTCGTAGTAGGTGGCCGAACCAGCGAAGTCTGTGCGATTTTGTTACGCCGATGATGTTGGGTTCAGCCACCAGCTCCTGGATCTACTTATCATGTGTAATTAAAATCTTAAATCTCCTATACGATGGGTGGGTACTGAAGCTAATAAAAATGGCACGCTTAAACGAAATTCTATGATAAAAATAATCATATTTTATGCATTGCATCTTTAGTAAACATGTAATTGTGTCAAAACATGTCCAACAGAATAGTGTTTGAGAGAGATGGGCTGTGACTGCGTGTGGTCTCGCTTACACGCGTTTTATGCAAATGCCTAACTTTTCAGACGTAACCATTAAACCATGGTTGTTATTGGCCATAAGAACACAACATGGCTACTGAAATCAATCGTGGAACTTTACTCTGGTTACTGCAGTCAAAACATACTTAACAGTCCATACCTACTGATTATTACAGACGGAATTTAGGAAAAATTATACAAGTATGAACTAACTAGCTTTTGCCCGCGGCTCCGGTTCGGTTATCGCGCGCTATTCCCTCGGGAACTGCATTTTTCCGGGATAAAAAGTAGCCTATGTCACTCTCGGGCCCATAAACTATTTTTATGCCAAAAATCACGTCGATCCGTCTCTCCGTTACGGCGTAAAAGACGGACAAACATACATATAAACATACAAACAAGAACACACTTGCATTTATAATATTAGTATGGATGGATAAGTGCCAGGTTTCATTGTTTTATCTTCGGCAATGACGAACTTCCAGCTTATAAATTTTCATCCTCTATATCAACCCTTGAAGACTCTTTATCACGATAAAAGATATCCTATGTTCTTTCCCAAGGTCTATTCTATCTCTGTACCAAATTCCATCAAAATCGGTTGTCAAAGCGTAACAGACAGACAGAGTTACTTCCGCATTTGTAATATTAGTATGGATAGTATGGATTATACCACCACTACGCTACGCCACTGCAAAAGGCGTCTGATCCCGGCAAGCACGCAAAAAACGATTATAACCCTATTTGTTCCAGGTTCAAACATCCTCAAGTCCCCGCGCGCGCGGCGCGTGCGCACGACGTCGATGTCGCAGTCCAACAAGCGCACGGCGGCCGAGTCCATCCTGCACGCCGACCGGCGGACCATCTACACGGCGGGCCGCCCGCCCTGGTACAACTGCACGGGCGGGCAGGAGGTCGAGCCCTTCCTTATCGGTGAGATTTCTAAGGCTAGGGCAGCAGAGCCTTCCTTAACGATGAGACTTCTAAGGCTAGGGCGGCAGGGCCTTCCTTAACGGTGAGACTTCTAAGGCTAGGGCAGGAGGGCCTTCCTTAACGGTGAAACTTCTAAGGCCAGGGCAGCAGGGCCTTCCTTAACAGTGAGACTTCTAAGGCTAGGGCAGGAGGGCCTTCCTTAACGGTGGGACTTCTAAGGCTAGGGCAGCAGAGCCTTCCTTGACGGAGAGACTCCTAAGGCTAGGGCAGCAGGGCCTTCCTTAACGGTGAGACTTCTAAGTTACACTGGCTGTTGGGCAGAGCCCTGGCAGAGCAAGAGAAGCGGTCGCTCAAGACACCATCAGATGGCAAAGGGCTTGAGCCTTTTACTGGAAACTGGAGTTTCCAGTGCTAAATAAAATTATAATATTCTGCACGTAGATAGAACATCTACACTACAGTCAAGTGTAAAGATGTCGCCACGGCCAAAGTTACAAAAATATGTATACACAACTTTATGCACTTAACGTTAAGGTCGTGTATACATATTTTTGCAACTTTGGCCGTGTCGATATCTTTGCACTTGACCGTACGTGGCGGATCGGTCGCCCATCACAGTTGCATCGGCGGATAAGCCGACTCATTTTATATAAAAAAAATGTTTTAAACTTTCCCATTTTTAGTTACAATAGGACGACCGGGTTATCTCATGATCATGACATGATGATAAATATTGTGAATCAGCTTAAAAAAAATACCTCGTTGAGTTTCTTGCCGGATTCTTCTCAATAGAGGTTTTTTCCGAACCGGTGGTAGATTTTTTTCACGTTCATAAGTGCTTGTTATAGCCTAAATTGAATAAAGAGATTTTGACTTTGACTTTGATCATAGACGCTGCTGTGTGGTTTTAAAACTCGTGTATTGTATTATTGAAGGTATCTGCGGCGCGAGCGCATCTGGGAAGACGACAGTGGCCGCCAAAATCATTGAATCTCTCAACATACCCTGGGTCACTATCGTCAGTATGGATTCCTTCTATAAGGTAACCTAATTCAACAAATAATTTTATGAAATCAATATTTTGTACAGGCCAATTAAAAACGAATGAATTTAATAAGTGAATTGAATGATTTACAAATGACATTACTTTCGTTCAATTCATTCGAGCATTCGTGCCAGCTCTTGTGAATGTAAATGTAAATGAAAAAATCATTAGTAAACTTTTTTTTAAATTTATTTATATAATATATTAGATTACCAAATCGTCACTACTTTAAAAAAAACTTGTAACCAAAATACATATATAATTTTTCTGAGTGAACTTTATAGATCAAGCTTCAATTTTGTTGACATATTGATTTTATATACGAGGATTTTTCAAAGTAGTGACGAAATGCTTTTACATTTTTAGCCACTATTAAAAACTGTTTGATTTAAAAAAAATGTTCACCAATCTCATGAAAGACTAACGTCAAACGGACCTCACGATACTAACGCCATCTAGCGATATTCCACCTGATATAAAACATTTCCCAATAAAAATTTGGTATGAGATTCCTCACTATTTCACTTGAACATTTATCCCTATATCCCTCTCGTTCCCTCTACAGGTGCTAAACGAGAAGCAGCATCAAGCGGCGACCCGCAACGAATACAACTTCGACCACCCGGACGCGTTCGACATGGAACTGCTGAGCGGGGTGTTGCAGCGGCTAAAAGAGGGGAAGAAGGTCGAAGTACCTATATACAACTACGTGACACACTCCAGGGAGAACAGGACTGTGAGTGTGTAGGGTTTGTACTTAATATGTGTAATAGGACTGTGAGTGTGTAGGGTTTGTACTTAATATGTTTAATAGGAGTGTGAGTATGTAGGGTTTGTACTTAATATGTTTAATAGGAGTGTGAGAATGTAGGGTTTGTACTTAATATGTTTAATAGGAGTGTGAGTATGAAGGGTTTGTACTTAATATGTGTAATAGGAGTGTGAGTGTGTAGGGTTTGTACTTATTATGTGTAATAAAACTGTGAGTGTATAGGCTTTGTACTTCCTATGTGTAATAGGAATGTGAGTGTGTAGGGTTTGTACTAAATTTTTTGTAATAGGAGTGCGAGTATGTGGGGTTTGTACTTAGTATGTGTAATAGGACTGTGAGTATGTAGGGTTTGTACTTAATATTTGTAATAAAACAATGAGTAAGTAGGGTTTGTTTGTACTTAATATTTGAAGTTGAGCTGTGAGTGTGTAGGGTTTGTACTTAATATGTGTAATAGGACTGAGTATGTAGGGTTTGTACTTAATATTTGAAATAAGACTGTGAGTAAGTAGGGTTTATGCTTAATATTTGTAATAGGACCGTGAGTATGTAGGGTTTGTTTGTGCTTAATATGTGTAATATATTTATTTTTTATGGCGTTAAATAAATGTATTTTCTTTCTTTCTTTCTAGTAGGAGTGTGAGTATGTAGGGTTTGTACTTAATATTTGTAATAGGAGTGTGAGTATGTGGGGTTTGTATTAAATATTTGTAATGACGGTCTGACTTTTCTATATAACTAACTCTTTATTGCCCGCAAAATATGAAATTAACTGATAACAATAGAATAAAATGTACAAAAGTGAACGTATCCCTTAAAGGGATCTGTTCCAGATTATCTATGAATTGACACGACAAAATCAGAAACAAGAGTAGACAATAAAATCAAAAGAGTATTACATATTTCTATATGTTCACAGAAAACTATGTACGGTGCGAACGTGATTATATTCGAAGGTATCCTGGCCTTCTACAACAGCGATGTGCTGAACTTGCTCGATATGAAAGTGTTTGTTGACACCGATGCTGATATAAGACTCGCCAGAAGACTTAGAAGGTAATTTAATCCTACTATACTGTGTGTTACCGGCAGTCAGGCTTTTTTGAGGGAGGTTAAAGTAACTATAACTGTAACTGAACCAAGACATTAATATAATTACAGATGTATTGTCATACTATAATATCATAATATAATATCTTAGGCGTATTATAAAGTCAATGATTATTATCATGGACGTATTTAACACAACTTTATTTTTAACACAGTAGGTTCGCTATTTGAGGGGATCGGAATAATTTCCTAATATCCCTGTCCATGATATAATCATTGACTTTCTAATTAGCCTGGGTTCGATTCCCGTGTCGGAGCAGATATTTGTATGAAAAATACGAATGTTTGTTTTCGGGACTTGGGTGTTTAATATGTATTTAAGTACTTATGTATCTATTTATATAATTAATTTATTCGTTTCTTTGCACACACAACACAAGCTTTGTTAAGCTTACTTTGGGACTAGGTCAATTGGTGTGAATTGTCCCGTGATATTGTACTTGAACGCTCCAATCCTAATTCATACACTATAACCCCCTTATTCATAAAACCATGGATGAAATAGAGTATGGATTGTTATTCTCCATACTAAAAAACGTTCACCGGAACAAAGCCAAAATCCAGTATTAATGCTAGATGGCGCTGAGACTTTTACTACATTATATCTAGATGGCACTAAACGCAAAATAATAACGCATTTAATCCAGGGAAACGGAGCTGAGATTTTTCCGACATTATATCTAGATGGCACTATTCACGTAAATACTTTAGCTGTCAAAAAACCATTTTTATCTAAACATCAACCAAAGAGTCAACACATCAAATAAATCTGAACAATATAGAAAAATAGGTCGAACATTGATTTAAAAAATAGCTATGCTAATTTCAGGTCAGCGATGTGACAATCATCGAAAACAGTACAGTATTGTCATCACATACATCTGTCTCACATTTTTCTCTTCAATAATTTGACAGATGCATCTCTAGCTGTAGCATTAATACTCTAAATAAATAATAATACGGTAAATGCCCTAATGGGCATTTCTATCTACCGTTGCACCATGAGTTTTATCTCTCCGATTTGAACAAAATTTGAAAGATAGACTCAGTCCATGATTGCGAGTTGGACGGGGCCAAAACGGAACCGACTGACTATCGGAGCAGTGTTTGGTCGTGTTCAAACGTAACCCGAAGGAGTTTCTGCGTCGTTTTGTGACCGTGGACGAAACCACTACACCCCGGAAATGAAAGAGCAGTCGAAGCAGTGGATTTTACCGGGTGAACCTGCTCCAAAGAAGCAAAAACCGTCCCATCGGCTGGAAAGGTCATGGCGACTGTTTTTTGGGATTCGCAGGTTATTATACATATTGACTACCTACTTGGAAAAGGTGAAAACGATAAGAGGGCAGTACTATGCCAATTTATTGGCTGAATTTGTCGCCGTGTTGAAGGACAAACGACCCCATTTAAAAAAGAAAAAAGTACTGTTTCATCACGACAACGCCCCGGCTCATTCGTCCAGAGTTGTGACGGCTAAATTAGCACAGTTACCCCCGTATTCTCCAGATTTGGCCCCATGCGATTTATTTTTGCTTCCCAACCTAAAAAAATGGCTCGGTGGTAAGCGATTTGGATCAAATGACGATGTCATTACCGCCACATGCAGAGGCCTATTTTAATGACTTTCCAAAATCATACTTTTTAGATGGTTTAATGAAGCTTGAGTATAGGTGGAACAAATGTATAGAGCTAAAAGGTGACTACGTAGAAAAATAAATGCATAGATACAAAAAAAATGTGTTTTCTTTCCATAACCGAGTACTTTTCAAACAGCCCTCGTAATATGTCAGATTGCGGATTCAAATCAAACTCCATAGTTTAGTTCACACGTAAATCGTGAACAATTCTGTAATTGCTGCGAAAAAAATTCAAAACTTGGCGCTTGAATGAATATAACGCCATCTAGATATGCCTTCTACAACATAACGAAGTTTAGTAAGCTCACAGTGGTACTTTAAAAAGTTGAACATTATTGCCACCATGCTAAATAGAGCAATGTCGCCACTAAAATTATGTATTATTCCGGTTCAATACATCTGGCGACATCTAGTTCGTTTTATCGTACTAAGCAACGAGGAACTATCTTATGTATGGAGACTGCACGTCCATACTATACTTCGTCCATGATAAAACTTAACAAGCCTATGTTAACTAACAAATGCTTTGTCCCTTTCTAACAAATACAAATGTCGAAGTGACAGATAAGGACAAACGAATTTTAGCGGCATTTTAACTAAAATAGGTTTGATTGTGGTTTATGAATAGGGGGGTAAATATTTAAAATGATTCCCCCAGGGACATAGTGCAGCGCGGGCGCGACCTAGAAGGCGTGCTCAAACAATACATGACGCACGTGAAGCCCGCCTACCAGAGCTACATCGCGCCCTGCATGCCGCACGCCGACATCATCGTGCCGCGCGGCGGGGAGAACCACGTCGCCATACACCTCATCGTGCAGCACGTGCATAAACAGCTGCAGCTGGTGAGTCCACCACGGTGTAGCCAAGGCAGACATGTGCCCATTGTGTCTACATAACCTAGGCAGACACACCAACATTGCCTAGGCAGATACACCAACATTGCCTAGGCAGACACCATCATTGCCTAGGCAGACATGTACCCATTGTGCGAGCAGACACGTCTTCACTGCCTAGACAGACACACCAACATTGCCTAGGCAGACACACAAACATTGCCTAGTCAGACATGTGCCCATTGTGCGAGCAGACACGTCTTCATTGCCTAGACAGACAGGTTTCCGTTACCAAACCAAAACAGACTTGCACATAACCTAGGCAGACACGCCGATATTGACTAGGCAGGCACGTACCCTTACATTACCTAGGCAGGCACCACCTCTACATTATTTTTAGACAATTTTCCATTACCTAGACATAGACATTGTCTGGGCCGACATGTGTCCACGGTGTGTTTGTAGACATTACCTAGGCAGATACGTCGACATGGTCTAGGCAAACACATGTTCGTGGTCTTGGCAGACACAATGTTTACATTGCCTACAAACACTCGAATATTAAGCGAAATAAATAGACAACTCATGATAGTTTACTTCCCTTCTAATGCTAAAAAACCTGTTTTAAATCAAATACCGTTATTCTTAGTAATACCATGTAAAACTACTTTTCCTCCCTAAGTAAATAATGTTTTATTTTCGCAGCGCGGGTTTAAGGTGCGCGAAAAGTTAGCTGTAGCGCACGTGGGCCAGCCCGTGCCCGACTCGCTGTACTTACTGAAAGACACGCCCCAAGTGAGTAAGATGTTACAGATGTAAGCAATGAATACCATCGTATTTTTCAATTTATCTTGCTCTCTCAAGCTTACTGAAGTTAACTGGAGCTAATTGAGATAGCGAGGTAAATACGAACTTGTCCAATAAAATTCCGAGCGAGATTTTTCCCGATAGAAATCCATACTGATATTATTATTGAGCCTGAGCCCATTGTCACCTAATGAGGGCTATCGCGTTCATTCGCCGCTAGAGGCGCTAGTGTAGCGTGAGGTCAACAAAATGTCAAATCTCATAGTTTTTGGGTGAGCTACGCGGGTTTATTTATAGTTAGAATAATTTTGTGAATATTTTGCATTACCTGAAATTAATTATGGCAATTATGCGATAAGGGCAATGAACGTCTGTAATTTGAGACAGTTTAGTCTTTCGAAAACTTTTGTCCTCCCTTTTTTCCGAACAAAACGGGATTACGCAATACTGTGGTTGCTCGATATTATTATGGTACTGTTTTAAGATGTATTAAATATGATTTTAATCTAAACTTTGTTTTCACGCCCGTTATAACAGACTTTTAAAAACCTCACGCAACAGGGGTGCCATCTAGTAAGATAAAAAACCGGCCAAGAGCGTGTCGGACACGCCCAAAATAGGGTTCCGTAGCCATTAGGAAAAAATTAAGTACCTAATATTTTTCTAAGGATTTCGTATTTTATACGGAATCTTCCAAGTTTAGGTATATTTTATACCTTACGCTGCTATTTACTCATAAACTACTAATAATTCTCAAGCAAACTTAGTCGTTATAGTTTTCCTTGAAAGTTTGATATACTGACTACCATTCTGAATTTTTTCAAATTTTTCCACCCACCGGTTTAGATTTTAGAGGGGGGGGGACGCTCGATTTTAACGAAAATTTGCACTTTAAATTTGAATATTTCGCAAACAAATGACTGAATCGAAAAATGGTTTTAGCAAACCCCTAATGGTTTTAAAATACCTATCCAACGATGTCCCACACTATAGGGTTGGATGAGTAAAAAAAAATTACCGCCACTTTACGTCTATGGGAGGTACCCTAAAAAAAATTGTTTTTGAATTTTTAATTGTACCATTTTGTCGGCATAGTTTATTTATATATCCGTGCAAAATTACAGCTTTCTAGCATTGATAGTCCCTGAGCAAAGCCGCGGACGGACAGACAGACAGACAGACAGACAGACAGACGGACAGACAGACAGACAGACAGACAGACAGACATGGCGAAACTATAAGGGTTCCGTTTTTGCCATTTTGGCTCCGGAACCCTAAAAACGACAGCTCTCATTACGTGATGTTGTTTTTTTTTACTGTGTAGTCTTATTTTCTGTGGCAATAAATTATTTTATTATTATTGTCTTTATTTCTTTTTATTCTTAGGATTAGGTTTTTATAATAGTTATAAAAAGTAAAATACAGAAAAGTACATACAAAATAAAAAAAATATAAAAACCTAACCTAGTTTGCCACCGGTAACGGAGCAGGGCCCAAGTTATCGGTGGTCAGGGCCGCAGAGTGAGGAACCTCCGGACGATGCGTGCCGTGTCCAGAAGTACCGCCTTCTGTATCTGGCCCTTGATCCAGCCATCTAGCGAGAGTCTCTTGAGATGTTGGTCGCGGCTCTTCGCTATTAGACCGTTTGCCGAAACAATGATTATTATTATTATTATTATTAAATGCGAAACCGCAACTCTCACCATGTCGTCAGTCCACCTGGTGGGAGGCCTGCCAACGCTTCGTCTTCCGGTTCGTGGTCGCCACTCGACTTTACTACTGCACTATATCTGCAGATATTTTGCATTGTAGAAATAGAAAAAATAGAAATAAAACTCATTTATTCGTGACAAAGTAGCGTAGCATAAAAAAAGATATTAAAAAAGTACGAAAGTAATATGTCACGAAATGGTCCCAAATCACCAAAAATTGCCGGTCTTGCGAACGGCGCTGTTCTTCCTTTGGGACCATCTGTTTAAATCATACATTAAAATAAATATTAATAACACTGAAGTGACGACCGACACAATATTCCGTTTAAGAGAGAAAACACTGAACATTTATAACAAATCATTTGTCATTTCTCACGCCAGCTTTCGTGTGACCCACTTTACCTCCCTAGGTGTACAATCCGCTATTTACCCCCCAGGTCCAAGGGCTCCACACGTTCATCCGCAACAAGGACACGCCCCGGGACGAGTTCATCTTCTACTCGAAGCGCCTGATGCGGCTCGTGATAGAGTTCGCGCTCTCCCTCTTGCCGTACTCTGAGAGGACCGTCGCCACGCCGCAAGGGTTCTCATACAAAGGTATTTTCATTTAACACTTACGGGTCATCCATGTCACACATGAAGCGACTCAAAAAATAGTAGATTGTACAACATGACAGCCATATAAAACGAGCCATTTTACCCGAGACGTTCATATAGCCATGCGAACCGGCACGGTGAGGGTGGAGACACGTCGAGGGGAAAATGGGTTTAATGCTCGAGTTTTAGACTCTGCTTTTCAGTTCGATGGCGAGGAAATGAAATAGTATCAACAATGGAAACAATTGTTCACTTACTATGTGCTTTTATTGTTCATGCATCAGAATATTATACATTTTTAGTTTTATTGATCTATTTTAATTGACTTGATTGATTTTTAGTTTTATATAAATTAAAAATTATTAAAAACATAATATGTAGGAGAGCGAAGAGCTGGCAGCTTCCTCGGACAAAGAATTAGCCTAGCTATTCAAAGAGGAAACGCTGCCAGCATCTTCGGGACCTTGCCTAAGGGGTACTCTTTGGACACTTTGTTTTAGTTTTAGGTTAAATTTTTATTTTATTTTAAGTTATTGTTAGAAAGTTATGTTTAATATTTATATTATTTAGTTTCTTTTATCAATAAAGTATATTATATGTAGGAACTTATTTCTATGTTTGTGGCTGTTTACACCTGATTGCCTTGGTCTTAGACGAAGATTTTACTTTATGCACTAGAGCATAAAAAATTGTCCAGTGGTGGTGTAGGGGAATAGCACGCAGCACGGAATGCTGAGGACCTGGGTTCGATTCCCAGCGCTGGTCTATTTTTTCTGGTTTTTCTGTGCATTCATGTTTCGGCTTGTGTTTTCGTGTGAAATTTATATAAAAAATCATTTTATGTCGCCTAGATCCAGCATAAACACGAACTTTACGAGCATGAGAAGTGAAAAAACTGTTTGCGGTTTTCTGCTGGTGCTGCACTCTGAGGGCAGAGAACTTCAGCATTATTATAACGTTTTAAACTTTCGTGATTCTCACTCATACTCACCCTACACTTCAGTCTACTCGTGACCACGGCAACTGAAATGTTGCCGAAACGTCGAGGTAAATAATAATTGTGTTAAATAGCGTGATAAGTCCCGTTAAGTTATTTGACTTTCAGCATTATTTCCTATTTAATATTTGTTGTCAGGCCGCAAATGCGACGTGGAGAAGATCTGCGGCGTGTCCATCCTGCGCGCCGGGGAGACCATGGAGCAGGCCGTGTGCGACGTCTGCAAGGACATCCGCATCGGGAAGATACTCATACAGACCAACCAGGAGACTGACGAGCCGGAGGTTGGTACTGGTACCACACCCAGTGTTTAGAACAAGCCTTAAGGCTACGTCCGCACAGACAGGCGGCTTGCTTAGCGTCAAGAGCCTAGTGGCTTGCATTCCGGCTACCTGCTAGGAAACAAGGTGGCCACACTGAGTGGTTTGCGTGGTGGATCGCTAGACGCCTCGGTCATTTGCTTGTCGGCACGTTGACGAGATGTCATTTTCAAACATAGCTCTTAAACTGCTACTTACAGAAAATTCAACTTTAAAATATACCATTTCACTGCCTTACGCATCATGTTGGGTTCTTGAAATAAATAAGGTACGGTCAAGCTCTTGCCATAGTTTCTTTAAAACAACTGCATTTTTATGCAGTTCATTAGCTGGATTCCAGAGAGGTTCTCTTTTAAAAACTGATGCAATCAATATTTCATAATTTTTTTCTTCTAAAATGCCTCGCGCGCGACAAAAAACAAACGCGTTTGTTTACTTCGATACACGCTTAGAAACTAGCTAGGCGCCAAGCGCGCAGTGCGGCCGGTCGCGACAACTCTAGAATGTTCGTTTTACTACGCTACTCGCTAGGTGACTCGCCAGTCTCTAGACGCTAAGCAAGCCGCCTGTCTGTGCGGACGTGCCCTAAAGGTTTAATCCACGTTTGGAATATACAGGGACTCTAGGATGCAGGTGGTTAGGACCTTGTGCGGAAACAAAAGTACTAAAGGGAAAGGGAGAAAAAAGCAGGCTGAAATTTGTGGTGCATGGAATTTGGGTCTAGACTCCTATCCAGAGGTGTAGGGGTATATCACGCAGCACGGAATGCTGAGGACCTGGGTTCGATTCGCAGCGCTGGTCTCTTTTTCTGGGTTTTTTTCTGTGCATCCATGTTTCGGTTTGTATTTTCGTGGAATGACTCCTAAAACCAATCTGAATTGATTGTATTTTCGATATATGTTTTAAAAAGTAACAAAAATTTGGAATCGAAATAAAAAATACAAAAAGATTTCAAAAACCAATTTTAATTTGATTGCTTAATAACGATATCTCTTGTCCGGGTGAGCGGTTAGTTCCAATGGAAGTGCCGAAAAGTTTCTCGATGAGGGCTACGGCATAGATGTCGCTAGTGTCGCTGCTTAAGTGGCTAAATAAGAAACAAACAAGCTGAGATATGTGGTGCATAGGAGAAATTCGTGTCTGTACAGTTGTCCAGCGGTGGTGTAGCGGTATAGCACGCGGCACGGAATGCCAAGGTCTTATTTTTCTGGTTTTTCTGTGCATCTATATTTCAGTTTAGTATTTTCTATATAATCTTAATTGAAACAAAATTGTTTAAAAAACCTTCTCTGTTCCAGCTATACTACCTCCGGCTGCCCAAAGACATAAAAGACTACCGCGTGATCCTGATGGACGCGACCGTGGCCACGGGCGCCGCCGCCATCATGGCCATAAGGGTGCTGCTCGACCACGACGTGCCCGAAGAGAACATCAGCCTCGTCTCCCTACTCATGGCGGAGATAGGCGTGCACTCCATAGCATACGCCTTCCCGCAGGTCAGTGATGTTCAGTCTTTTTTTTTTTATTCGACTGGAAGGCAAACGAGCAAATGGGTCTCCTGGTGGTAAGAGATCACCACCGCCCATAAACATCTGCAACACCAGGGGTATTACAGATGCGTTGCCAACCTAGAGGCCTAAGTTGGAATACCTCAAGTGACAGTAATTTCACCGGCTGTCTTACTCTCCGCGCCGAAACACAACAGTGCAAGCACTGCTGCTTCACGGCAGGATCAGCGAGCAAGATGGTGGTAGCAATCCGGGCGGACCTTGCACAAGGTCCTACCACCTGCAAACCTGCAGTCTGACATTATTATTGACACAGTTCGACATTATCCTTGTAGCTATTCCTAGCGCCATCTAGTGAGCACATATAGAAACTCCACACATGTTCTACATGGCGCTATCGAAGTTTCGCAACTCGGACGCGTATATACAACTACCGACGCTCATCCTTTGGACTTCGGTCCCCAGGCATAACACCTGCCTGGAGAGAGATCTCTCTATTGGAGCCTCCCCCCACATCCTCATCACAGTTTGACGCCAATCTTATCATAGACTTGACACCAGTCTCGTCACAGTCTGACCCAGACCTTGTCATAGTTTGACACCAGCCTCGTCACAGTTTGCCATCGGTTTGAAAACAGTTTACCATAAGACTTGTCAAAGTTCTTCTACCATTATTAGATTAAACTATTCTAAATTCTTGTACCATTTTGACACCAAACTTCTTTCAAAATTCTTCTTTCTTCTTTCAAAATTTTACATCAGTCTTATGACGTGACACCATCTTCGTTAAAGTTTGACAGACTTTCAGTATGAAACGCAGAAAAAATAACCTAAAGGACCTCACAATAAACCAATAGTTTCTTTTTTTTTCAGGTAAAAATCGTAACGTCCGCCCTAGATCCAGAGATCAACGAGAAATTCTACGTACTGCCGGGTATCGGCAATTTCGGCGACCGCTATTTCGGCACCGAGCCCTCCGACGACGAGTGAGACTGAACCCTGTTGCTTTAAGTTTAAAATCGAAATTAGAGCGCGTACACTCCGGGCGGTACGGACCTTTTTTACTGTGAAACGATTGTGTAATATTTTTTTTTAATTGCCGCCCTTGCTGGGAAAGATATGCTATAAAAAGATATAGCTTTACTTTGACCTGATTTAAGTTTGAGAGTTCCATACATTTGACTACGAAACTGTGCTAGACGACCAATGATAGCCCAGCAATCTGTCCTATGGCCTCTTCAGCACAGGATCCTGAGTTAGAACCCTAAAAGTGACAATAATAGGGCCCTCAGATACTACGAAAACCCCTGCGATCAGACAGTACCGACTGATCGGTCCGATCACAGATATAAATTACACTAGATTACGCAAATGCATCTAGTTCGCGTGTCCGAACCTCGGCCAAACGTCGGGGTTGGCCCCATACAAAGACTGACCGCTAACTGACTAATCATAACTAGTGACTGACTCGAGCCCCACGGCGCGGGCGGACGGCGCATTTATCGCAGCGGCGAAGTATAGTTTTCTCTCATACACGGTACGATAAACGGTACCTGTCGAACTGTTAGTATCTTTCGTAGCATCTGTGAGCCATATTACACGACTTCGTTCTCTTTTGCGTTTGATGAACTTGTTCATACTTCAGTCAACGAACTCTTCTTCAAAATCTGTCCGCCTGTTTTATTGAGGCATCTTCACACAGATAAGGTTCTATACACTGTCGCGGTCACTGCATGTTGTATGCGATTAAATATAACTATCGCAAAAACCGTGATTTTGAGTTTTCCAAAAATGTGCGTAATTACATTTGAAATTTGGGCATTTTCAATAAAAGTGTACCTAGCAATGTCATAGTTAAGAAGTTAAATAGAGTCAGATTTGTGACGTTTTATTCCATACTAGCTTTGGCCCGCGGCTCCACCCGCGTGGTATTCGGTTATTGCGCGCTGTTCCCTCGCGAACTGTGCATTTCTCCGGGATAAAAAGTAGCCCATGTTACTCTCGGGCCCGTAAACTATCTCTATGCCAAAAATCACGTCGATCCGTCGCTCCGTTACGGCGTGAAAGACGCACAATCACACTTTCGCATTTATAATATTAGTATGGATTATCTATAGGGGAAGGTCGTCACAAAACTGACAACTTTTAACTTTACGCCGTTGGGTACATGTTTTAATGAAAATGCCCATTTGCCTCGGGCCTACCGATGCCCGATTGTGGCATTTGTGACTATGTTGAACCAATGGGAGTGTACGGTTGAAAGGAATATATTCTAAATATTGTATTTATTGTCGTCTATAAATTTAACTTTTAAGTGATCGTCATCTTGCTATGGAAGTATGTGGAGTGTCTTTAAAAAAAAAAGATAATGTCAAAATCAGTTACAGTTAGAATTTAGTATCTAGTCCATCTAGTACTTCTTTAAGTAGCGATCTCATAATTTATAAAAATGTAGCCTGAAATAAATAAAAACAATAACTGCCAAAGTCCATTTTAATTAACATACAGCAAAACTAGTACAAATTAGATGTTAAATAAAATAATTTTCAGTCACAAAATGTCCAAAGAATTGTTCCTAAATATAAATAACACCGCCGTTGTTGTATTCCTAAAAAAACTAACTAAAAACGGCCTAAAAAGCCTTTTAAAACAAACTTCCATAGTAACATGTCGAAAGTGTCGGCTGAACTTAACTATTGGTGTAATTCACTGAACTATTATTTAACTTATTTAATTAAGAGTGAAACAAGAGCGTATATTGGTCAAATCCTTACTTAACTTAATTAGGCGTCATGGGTAGGATAGTTAGTATAATGCTCTTGTTTTACTTTTTCTGGCTGAAAATCATTCATAGTATAACAAATGGCTTGCATTACATGTGTATAAAACACTTATACAATTATTTACAGTGATTAATGTATCTATAGTTGACATATGAATCCAATTTTGATATCTCAGACAGGTAAAATCAGATTTTTGACATTTTTATACAAGTTTATCCCAAAAATAGTTCAATTTGACAGAAACTTAAAAGCGCAATAGTCAAAACTTAAATGCGATACAGTTTGAAAACTTATCTGACTGAAAAATTGACGGTTTCTTTATCTTAGTAAAAAGATAAATCAAGTCAGGTGTAATTATGTGTTCATATCTTTTTAAAACTTCCTACTTCCGTTTCATAATGTGGAATCCTTTAAAGCAGGCTATTTGATACCATCAACTGAGTGACATGCTTTTTATTATTAACTGTCAAAACGCGATTTTGTATGGTAATAGTGGACTGTGACGTCACTTTTAAGACAACTCCTATACAACTGCCTATATATCTCAAAGCTGCTATAGAATTTTACAGTTAATTGGAAATTAATCTAGCTTTCTGTGTTAAAATTATGATTTTTTTAAATAAGAGTTGTTTCTTTGGATTTTTGGTTAATGGTATCAAATACCTTGCTCAATTGAGTGTCATGTTCTTACTTTAACCTCCAGAGTCTTGACATTTTTTTAACAAACTTAGTGCTTAAAACCTAGACGTGCTTTGTTATTTTTGATATTATTTCAAAATTCTTAGAATTCTTTATTCAATGAGCAATTTGTACTTTATAAAGTACATTCGTCCGTTATTCTTAGTTTTAATTAGTCCTTTGTAAAGTACGCGAGGACTTAGGAGGATAAAGTAAGATATGATATTATTATCCTTTAAAAAAAATCAAAAACAGAAAGTATAAAATTAACCTTTTCAACGTCAATGGTTCCACCACGTTAAAGTCTTATTTATCTCGATTTTTAATTTGTAATCCAATTTGCAAAAAAAATGAATTTTTTAAATTGTCATACCCGCGATGTTCAACCATAAGTTTAGTAGTTCCACTAAAAATGTAACCACTGATCTTCCAATGTCATAAATACGATATATACGATACGTATGTACATTACATAGTATTAATGAAACTGAATGTATCTTTTATATCGTCATATACATTAATTAAACACAAGCGCAAACGCGAAAATGGCTAAAATTGAGTGAAGTTGAAAAGGTTAAAATATTTTAACCTATTCCGATCCTTCTTACTGTATATTAGTCCATTCCACATACTGCCTGTTTTTATGATAAATCCTGTACTTTCAGTATTATATTACTTTATTTTTATAGTACAACTTATGTATCCCAGTTCCTTAAAATTATATTTTCGTTTTATGTAAATTATTGCCGCGCCCTGTGAATAAATTTTGATATTAAATAAATTTTTAGTATTAATTTTAGTTGTTAACTTTCTCAACGCTTAATTTTAAAATGTGCTTAATTTTTTTTAGTTAATTTATAGGTAATTTTTATAGTTGTTAGTTCTGTGCATTTTGGACTGTCAGTGTAGCTAAAATATTGCACAGTGTTAAATCGAGAATTTAGTGTGAAATGGAAAAAGACAATATTGTTCTAAGGTTACTTTAAAACTTATATACTTTCGTACTATCTTCGCATATGTTCGTTCCTACACTCTGCTAATAAGTGAACTTTTACACCAGTAATTTCAGTAGCCGAAAGGAATAGAGGCTCCTCCATGTCGACTTGGCGGGCAAAAAGAATTGTGGTAATGTGGAAATGAACTACAACATTTTACCTTACAATAAAACAAGTTTCATAAAATGATCGGGAAAAAAATTTGACTATATAAATCTATTTCACACTAAATACACGATCTTATGTCGAATCGAGGTATGTAAATATATACTTCAGGCACAATCGTGTACAACTTAGTTAAGTCACTGTGAATATTGTGAAAAATACAAAAAAAATATATATGTACATGAAAATTGAAAATAAATCCACTGAACTGTATTCGTTGTTTTTTAGTCTTTCTTCGTCATCGTGTGCTTGCCAATCAAAACCAATTTTTCTACCCATCACCTCTACATAAAAATGATATAATATTAATCATCATACAATACAAACTTTTTTGCAGACTATATCCAAAACGGGAAGAAATTTAATAATCGCGCACGAATTTTGATATCTCATTCAACTTTGAACATTGAACTTCCATGAGACTCACTCATTTTAAATGATAACGAAACGGATAACTCACGTCTGAAATCGAGTTTAGCTCGATATGTTTCGGGCTAATCCGTAACCCTTCTTCTGGGAGCCACGCAACTCGGCAACATGCACACTGCGCGCCACCGACTTGTCGCGCGACTACCCGACGAAACTAACGCGCACTCCCAGAAAAAGGGTTACGGATTAGCCCGAAACATGTCGAGCTAAACTCGATTTCAGACTTGACTTATCCGTTCTGTTATTATTTATCTCATGCAATATCTCAAAAGAGCATCTTGTTATTTTTACCTCTGCACGGGCGGGATGCAGTTAATGCGACCGAATATTTATCGACCCGGAACGTACGACCTGAATATTCATGCCCTCATGTAATGTACCATAAAGGCGTAGTCGTTGTCGTTCATACCGGGTAGGCAATTACAGGTCGTATTTAAACATGATGTAATGCTCCTGCTTCAACTTATATTTAACCTTTTCGACACCAACGACTCATATATACGTCCATTACTTCAATGCAAAAGCAACCTTCGTCCAATTATGTTAAGGTTAAATTTTAGGCATCGCAATAACCCTTGGAGTGGCAAGCGACCGGGTCCACTCATCCGTCCATTACTTCAATGCAAAAGCAACCTTCGTCCAATTATGTTAAGGTTAAATTTTAGGCATCACATTTTAAGCCTGGTGTATCGGTGATGTCTTTTGTATTTGAAGTGGCAGCGAAAAGGTTAAATAAGTTAGATATGATCGCAAGAGTCTAAGTAGCGTTGAAAGACCACGTCGAAATGTTCGCCCTTCGAAGTGGGCTCTGGCTGATTTTGATTTTTCCTGAAACGACAGAAACTCTTTAGTTCTCTGCGAATTTCAATAAAAACAATTGTAGACGGACCTCTTGCAAGAAACTTTATGCACCAAGATTTAGCGAAAAAGCTACCTACATTAAAAAACATGGCGTCAATGCAAAACGAGTTTACAAGATTTTTTTACCAGACCTGGCGTCAAAAAAATTGCGCATCTAAATATTCTTGTGTTTTTTTTTGATGCCCTCCTTTATTATCATTAATTCTGGTTTCAAATCATACTACTGAATATTGACAGGGTACAATAAATAGTTTAAAAGGTATATTCGCTTGAAACAAATTTTGGAAAAGGTACCCGGCATGTCCTTTTTGCCGCAGTTAACCGCGTGCGGCCCAATGTGCAATAGAATGTACACAATAAGTTCAAGGGAATTAGTAATCAATCAATCAATCAATCAATATATTTATTCGTCGAAAATAGGTATATACATTGCAGTTGTAGTTACAATATTGAAATGTTCAGCTACATCGTACCCATTCGGGCATACGAATTATATGAGTACATAAGTCTTAAATACTAAATAGTAATCTATGACAATGTAACAAAGTAAAAATTCTTTTGTTTTTCTATTGTTTTACACCATGGCAGTTTGCCGGCAGTTCGACTTTACTCTCGAAACAATTAGATTCTAGTTGATTTGTCGTTTTTTTTTTCAAAATATTTATACCTATGGTTGGCAGCGGCCTGCATCCACCGTGAACCCGCGGCTTTAACCAGGTCATCCGTCCATCGTTGGTGGACGTCCTACGCAACTGAAGGTCTATGGGGGAGGCCTGTGTCCAACAGTGGACATCTTACGGCTGAGATGATGATGATGATTTATATGGTGGGCTTCAGGAGGCTAAATACCGTACTTACTTGTGGTACTCTTCGCACTCCTCCATGGAAACCTCTCCGCCAACAAGCCGGGACCCCAGCCCGCTATGGTAGCTGATGTAGCGTTGCTGGAATATACATCATCATCAGCCGAAACACTACTGGACTTAGATGCACAGAAAAACCAGAAAAAGAAAGCAGCGCTAGGAATCGAACCCAGGTCTTCAGCATTCCGTGCTGCGTGCTATACGGCTACACCACCGCTGGACCATGGTACTTCTCCTATGCACCACAGATATCAGCTTGTTCGTTTCTTATTTAGTCACTTAAGCAGCGACAATAGCGACATCTATGCTGTAGCCCTTATCGAAAAACTTTCAGCACCCATTAGAACTAACCGCTCACCCGGACAAGAGATGTCGCTATTAAGCAATCAAATTAAGATTGAGTGTCGCTGCTCAAGTGACTAAATAAGAAGCAAACAAGCTGAGATATGTGGTTCCTAGAAAAAAATAATGTCTGTACTCCTGTCCAGTAGTGGTGTAGTGGTATAGCACGCAGGACGGAATGCTGGGCACCTGGGTTCGATTCCCAGCGCTGGTCTCTTTTTCTGGTTTTTCTGTGCATCTATATTTCATTTTATATTTTCGATATGGGTTTTTGGCGTTTTCAAAAAAAAGTGTACCTTTTCTTTTGTTTAATTTTTGGAAAAATATGGTTTTTCCTACTCAGAATCAAGAACACAATCGATTCCGATAGTTTGAAAAAATTTTCGCAAAAAAATGTCAGTTTTGCGACGTTTTTTTTTTCATACACTCAGTATGGGCGTGACAAAACTGACTCATAAAATTTGAATGAAAAACTGGGGACATTTTTTTAAACGATCGGAATCGATTGTGCTCTTGATTCTGTGTAGGAAAAACCATGTTTATTCCAAAATTTCAAAAACCGTAAAGGGTACACTTTTTGTGAAAATGCTTTCCTAATGTTTTTCTATTTTGGTATACTTTGAGGACCTGGGTTCGATTCCCAGCACTGGTCTTATTTTTCTGGTTTTTCTGTGCATCTATACCTATTTCAGTTTGTATTTTCCATATAGGATTTACGGGATGACCGTAAAAGTAACAAAAATTCGGAATTGAAATAAAAACTTTTTTTTTAGATAAATAAAAGTTATTCTTATTCTTAACTACAAAAAGATTCCAAAAACCAATCCAGGGCGGAACCTTTGTGCTACTAATGTGTTGACATCTCATATTTTTGTCAAGGAAATCGTAGTGAAAGTATTACTAAAAGGTTCCATCCTGGCTCATTGTCGCGCATTCTATGCACGAGTCGCCGTAAAACAGTTGGTAAGTGTCAACCCTGCCTTATGTCAATCTATATTGCGATGTGGCACCGCTTTCCTTGTCTATGCTTTATTGTCTATGCTCTCCTTTAGCCATAGCAGTTGGTAAGTGTCAACCCTGCCACGTCGCAATATAGATTGACATAAGGCAGGGTTGGCACTTACCAACTGTTTTACGGCGACTCGTGCATAGAATGCGCGACACTCATGATACAATTTGTTGATTCATTCGACCTTACCTGTATATATTTATTAAACACTTGCTCCCCCACTATGTTGCAGGCGAGTCTCAGCGCCTTCGCCAAAGCGTCGACATGCTTCAGGTAATGCGTGAGCACGCCGCGCGGGTCTGAGTCGCGGTGTAGGCGGAGGTTTATGCCGGCGGGGGGCGGGCCGCCCTGCGGAAAGGGGAGGTTTACAGTGGTAAAAATTACACTACATACAATGTACTAATACAAGTAGCGGCACGAGAGTTTAGCGCGGACGTTTATTGCGCAGAAGTCAAAAGTAAGGTATCACACGGGGAAGGGCGGGCGTGCGTAGCGCCGATTGGCTTTCCAGTCGCATTACGTCCCCCGCGCCCATGCCCCCATGCGCAGCTATCCCTTCCACGGTTCACTCAGCGCTAGACTCTCGTGCCGCTACTTGTACACAGTGTGGTAGAAATTACACTACATACATTAAACTAATAGTAGATTGTACAACGAGAGCATAGAAGGAGCCATTTTACCCAAGACGTTCATATAGCCACCCGAGCCGATATTGCGAGGGTGGATAGACACGTCGAGGGGAAAATGGATTTAAATGCTCGAGTTTTACACTCTGCTTTTCACTTCGATGGCGAGGAAACGAAATAACAACATTTATTTTATTTATTTATTGATTTATTTTGATTTGATTAATTTTAAATTTTATACAAATCCCTACTAATATTAAAAATGCGAAAGTAACTCTGTCTGTTACGCTTTCACGTCGAAACCACTGAATCGATTTAGATGAAATTTGGTATATAGGTAGTTTGAACCCCAAGGATCAACATAGGATACCTTTTGTTCCGATAGAGGGCGCCACCGCGCGCTAACTTAGATCCGCAGCGCAGGCAAAGTCGCGGGCATAAGCTAGTTTTATATAAATAAAATATGTTTGTGCCAAGACTCACCTGATCAACTATGGATTTCATCATCAAAGTAAGCTTCTTGCTGTTGAAGTGATCAAAGTCATTGTTCACAGTCACACCGCCGAGCATGTTGTAGCTAAAACCAAAACATAGTTAAAACCGGCCAAGAGCGTGTCGGACACGCCCGAAATAGGGTTCCGTAGCAATGACTAAAAAAAAACATACTAATATTATAAAATCATAAATCATAAATCATTTATTTGCATAAAAACATGGTACATATTTTGTGGTAAAAGAAAATAAGAGAGTTTCACATGTTTTTGTCGCTATGTGACATACAAATTTTAGTTAATAAATAAGGATATGTTTTAATCTTAATATTTAATAAATCTTATTATTTAAGTTAAGTTACAATGTTAAGTGGATTCAATTTTATTTATTATTATATTATATTTTAGATAATAGTTAACTACGTATAAATTATATTGTGTATGTCAAAATAGTAAAATAATAATAATAAAGAATACAGACAATAATTTCAAATATTTTACAATTTTTAGTAACCACGCCCAACTTGGTTACGCTTTAAAAATTCGTTCAGTGAGTAAAAACATTCAGTTTGGAGCCAGTGAGAGAGCTTCCGTTTAAACTCCTTTGTGGGCAGACCTTTAAAATCTTGTGGAAGAGCATTAAAAATTTTGATGGCCATTGGATAGCAACTGTTACTGAACTGTTTTGAATTGGCCTTAGGTACAACTAAGTTATCTGGATATCGAGTATTAAAAGTGTATACATCGCCAATTTTTTAAAGAGTTCATTATGTGTTTTTACAAACATACATGCTTCCAAAATATACAGGGATGGAACTGTCAGTAATTTAAGACTTTTGAACAAAGGTCTACAGGATACATATTGTGGAACATCACAGATACTACGAATGCACTGCTTCTGTGCTATAAAAGCTCTGTTTATATGGACCGAATTTCCCCATATGAGAATCCCGTATCTGAGAACTGAGCATACGTAACCATGATAGGCCTGAATTGCAATATCTTTATTTGTGATTTTACGTAGCCTCCAGAGAGCATATGCAAATCGGTTGATTTTACCACATAATCTTTCAATGTGCGATTTCCAAGAACAATTGTCGTCAAGCACTATACCAAGAAATGTTACTTGGTTGTTTTCAGTTAGTGTTTTGTTCTCATATTTAACTATTAAATTTCTTTTTAAACCATGTCTGTTATGAAATTGAATATAGCTTGTTTTGTCAATATTAACGACCAAATTATTATGTTTTAACCATTTAATTATTTTAACGATAGTATTATTAATGTCATTATTATATTGTTCATTATTCAAATTATTTTTAAGTGGAATTATTACTGAAATGTCATCGGCAAATAATGTATAATTGTGATTTGAAATATTTGGTAGATCATTTATATAAATTAGGAAGAGCAAAGGGCCTAGTATGCTTCCTTGTGGAACACCTACCCCATTATATTTGTTTTTTGATCTAATCATTAACAACTCCATGCTCTTTGAGAGTGTCATAATTTCTTAACTGTAACTTTTTAACCAGTCATGTACTCTACCGCGAATGCCATATTGTTTACATTTCGAGAGTAGTAAATCATGCGCAACGAAATCGAAAGCCTTGCTCATGTCAAAGAAAACCGTGGCGCATGGCACTCTCTTGTCTACTTGTTCTAATATCTTGCGAACCAAGTTAAAAATTGCCGAAGTCGTAGATTTTCCCTTCTGAAATCCATATTGCTCCGTTTTTAGAATGTTGTATTTATTCATGAAATTTACAATACGATTTTGCATGACTTTTTCAAAAACTTTGGATATAACAGAAGGCAAAGCAATTGGTCTATAATTTCCAATATTCTTTTTGTCTCCCTTTTTAAACAAAGGCCTAATGACGGAGATTTTCATTTTTTCTGGAAATATGCCTTGGTCCAATGAAAGTCTGATCAAGTGAGTTAGGACTGGCGTTATAGATTGAGCTGAGTATTTTAAAATGGCAGTTGGAATCTCATCAAAACCCACAGAGTTTGTGTTTCGCAGAGACATTATTGTTTTATACACTTCATCATGGCTTACTGGATTTATAAAAATGCTAGAAGTCACTGATTCGATCGAATAAGGGTAGGGCAATTTTGGTATTTTACTTCCGTTGGTAAGGTCTATAAAACTATCATTAAATGCATCAGCAATAAGTCTAGGATCAGTAATAGATGTCTCATTATGTCGTACCTCACTTATATTTCTATCAATAATTTGCTTTATCTGTTGACCAGTATCTTTTTTTATTAATGTCCAAGATGATTTACATTTGTTCTTACTTTTTTTCATGAATTCCGCATTATGATTTTTTTGCGCGGTAAAAATACATTTTTTTAGCAACCTGCTGTATTTCAGATAATTTATTTTTGTAGCATTGTCTCTAGTGGAATAATACTTAAAACGCAGTTTTCTTTTAGCTATTGCGGAGATTTTTATGCCCTTTGAAACCCATTTATTTTGTTTTTTGGTATTAGTAACCTTTATACGTATCATGGGAAAGCACAACTTAAAAAGCAGGGTATACATATCATGAAAGATATTAAACGCCGCATTAGCGTCATGCTCACCAAATACCTCTGACCAGGACAAGCTATTTAGGCATTGAAGGAATTTATCAACATATTCTGGACAAAAATCTCGTTTATTCAAAAAACAGCGTTTTGGTGGCATCTTTTTGTTTACGCCTGGGATTGTAAGAACTTGAGCCGTGTCGTGGTCCGACAGGTGAAGTGATAGATTCTTTCCAAGAGCATCTGGACTATTGCTAATAAGCAAATCTAAGCAAGCCTCCTGCCTGGTGGGCTCACGACCATGCAAAAAAAAAACATAGTTTTGTATAAGACGGTTTAATTCAACGGCTGTATTAGATTCCTTTAGTAAGTTTATGTTAAAGTCACCGACAATTATTATTTTCTTGTTAATTTTTTTGCGAAGAATTGCAAAAGCATTCTCAAGTTGCATTAAAAAAGCATTGGAGTTCGAGCTAGGCGTACGGTATATGCACACGATGACACATTTAAGTGAAGGTAATTCAATAGCGCAGGCTTCAAAAATGAACTCGCGACATAATTCCCTCAGACAAGGCAACTCCTTAAATTCTACAGTATCTCTGCAAAGGATGCATACGCCACCACGCCGCATATTGATCCTAGAGAAAGAGATAAATGCGATGCGATGTGTTTGTGTGTTTGTCCGTCTTTCACGCCGTAACGGAGCGACGGATCGACGTGATTTTTGGCATAGAGATAGTTTATGGGCCCGAGAGTGACATAGGCTACTTTTTATCCAAAAAATGCAGTTCCCGAGGGAACAGCGCGCGATAACCGAATACCGCGAGGGCGGAGCCGCGGGCAAAAGCTAGTAAAGTAATATTTGTCTAAGGATTTCGTATTTTCCTAGGTAAGTATATCATGAAACGCCATGAAATTTGGCCAGATTAGGCATATCATGAAACCCCGCCATATCGGTTCCGGCTTGTGGTCACAATTCATACTAACCATTCACTCTTCGCTTCAGTCGTCGTGCTTAAATTTTTATTTTTTTCGGCATGATTTGTTTAAAAAAAACTGTTTAAAAAAAATCATGATATGCCTGGCCAACTTTTAGGCATATCATGAAATGGCTCCATAAATATAAAAAAAAATTGATTGCAAAGTACTTACACATTAGCCATATACATGTGGTGTCCCGGCGGCGAGCACACCTTATAAAACCTCTCCAAATTGTAACTCTTGAGAAAATACAAGCAGCTGGTAACATCCCACATGTAACAATGCACATCGCGCTTCCTATGTTGCCAGCTCAAATCGAACTTTCTCCCGCAATACGGCATTATTAATAACTGGCAACGATAATTCAACCTATCCTTGTACTCAGCTGTCATTTTTAAAAGTTTCGCGAACAGTTTTATTTCCCTGGCAACATCGGTTTGGAAGATGGCGTCATAACCGTCGCGGGCGGGCCAGAGAAGGAAGTTTTCTGCACTCATTCGCTGGGACATTTCGATGCATCGCTTTATTTGGGATGCTGCTTGGATGAAGGTTGACGCGTCTGGGCTTGTCAGCGCTCCTGAGGCATACCTGTAATAAATTTAAATAGGTAGAGTATACAAAACAAGTAGAAGATAAACTAAAGTACCTAGATTGTACAAGGGTGACACTCTTTCCCAGCCCGGATAACACCGACATGTAAATACCGGCCCTGTTTTTTGTGTACACGCCCACAGAAACTGACAGGAGCTTCTATGGGCGTGTACACGAAAAACAGGGCCGGTATTCACATGTCGGTGTTATTCGGGTCGGGAAAGAGTGTCACCCACATGATCATAAAACGAGCCATTTTACCCGAGACGTTCATATAGCCACACGGGCAGGTGCGGCGAGGGTGGATACAAGTTGAGGGGAAAATGGGATAATGCTCGAGTTTTACACTCTGCTTTTCACTTACATTGAAAGGAAATTAAATAGCAACAGTGAAACCAATTGTTCACTTCTTAGGCTAGATAGATACCTTTCATTTTTTAATGCATTGCTTTATAATTATATATTATTTAATTCTATTGATTTATTTAATTGAGTTTTAGGGGCTGTTTCACCATCCATTGATTAGTGTTAACTGACGGTTAAATGTAATGTCGTCTCTATGTATTTTATTCGAATAGACGGAGACGGCATCACATTTAACCGTCAGTTAACACAATCAATGGATGGTGAAACAGCCCCTTAGTTTTATATAAATAAATAATTAGTAAAAAAAAAATATTTATAAAAACTTTTTTGTTTGTGGTTGTTGATACCTGATTACCTTGGTCTTGGGAAGAAAATTTTTATGTGCACTAGGGCATAAAAAGTCATTTTATGTCGCCTAGATCCGGCATAAACACGAAGTTTACGAGCATGGGGGTGAGATTCAATTTATAGCATTCGAACATGGCGGATGTAAACAATATCTAATTTTGCTATTTCTGTTTCTTTGGCAGGTTGAAGTATAATTTTGATAGTGTTTTATGCGGCGATTAACCTTAACAGTGAACAGTGATCACAAAATTCTATATTGCTCTCGTGTCTGACATTTTTTAAAGCGCAAGTTGTCTCCAAGTTGTTTCTGGAATTTTACTATCAAGTTGCAAAAACTACAATCACCGCACAACGTCCCTCTCAAAGAGAGTACTTTGACACTGGCGAAATTGTCCCGTTAATTAGGACAGAAAAGCCATATTTTAAAGAGAAGAAGAAGTAAAAGGGCATGGGGGTGAAAATACTATCTCTTAAGTACCTCGCATTCGAATGCAAATCCGGTGCCAACCACAGCAGCCTCACGTGGTACCTCGCCGCCAGCTCGTTCACGAACTCGACCATTTCCTCCCACTGCGCCCTGGTTTCCTCCCACCCCTGCCCCTCCGATGGCACCAGGTCCGAATCGAATGCTGTCCAATACTTGATGCCTGTGAAACGAAATATTTAAAAGCAATGGACAAGAACCAATAATGGATTTTTTCCGTTAACCCAATTTTTTTTTACAAATACAAATCATTTATTGCGGACTTTAAATCCATAGTGATAGTATTTACAAATCTTATCGCTATGATTAATATCGATAATTAATTACACTAGCTTAACCTCAGCTTAACTTAAATGAAAAAACTTAAGACTAAAGACGCCTGGACATCGGCAGTACAGGCGCGTGTTGCAGCAGCGGTGAGTCCCAGCGGTGGGCTAACGTGCTCAGGATGCTATTCGCGCTGCCCAGACTGCGGTTGAGGAGACACGCACATCGTTTCCTCATGATGGTAAAAAAGCAATCCGTGTGCGCCTCCGCGAACATTGTCGACGCACTGCAATACCGTGGCTGCCCGAACAACATCCTGAACGTATCATTATAACGGACGCGCAACGCGCTGTAGGGTCGCTGAGTAAAGTTAGTCCACAGACCACACGTGTAGAACATTGTGTTTTTATTCGACTGGATGGCAAAAAAGCAAGTGGGTCTCCTGATGGTAAGAGATCACCACCGCCCATAAACATCTGCAACACCAGAGGCATTGCAGATGCTTGCCAACCTAGAGGCCTAAGATACCGCAAGTGCCAGTAATTTCACTCTTACTCTTCACGCCGAAACACAACAGTGCAAGCACTGCTGCTTCACTGCAGGATTAGCGATTAGGACTTTAAGAAAAAAAAATTCGAACTAATATTCCTAAATATCGCTAGATGGCGGTAAGTGAACGCTTGACCTTACGGTCTTGCTTGCAATGAGGGCTACCGTTTTCGCGCTCACCAGTTGGCGCCACTGTAGACAAAGGTCCCGCCTGAAGTAGAGTGGTTACTTTGATACGGGCGTTAAAAAGATAATTAACATTTAAATCATACTTGCTACCTTAAAACCTACCATAGAAATATCGAGCAAGCCAGGGTTGTTGCGTAGTTCTGTTTTGTTCAAAAAAAGGGAGGTCAAAGGTTTCCGAAAGGCAAAACTGTCTAAAAATTAATTATAGGTAATGCAAAATATTCACAAAATTATTCTAATTATAAATAAACCCGCGTAGCTCACCCAAAAATAGTGACATTTGACATTTCGGTGTCCTCTCGCTACACTAGCGCCTCTGGCGGTGAATTCATACGCGATAGCCCTCATTGGCTTATCTATGTTAGTTGCCTACTTATAAAATTAGAATCGGTTGGAATCATCGATATATATGTACTAACGTAGAATATAAGTCAATGGTTGGAATAGAATAGACCATGGCATGCCGTAGATCTCGTCGGCAGAAGCATTTGTGCATGTACCAACCCAGTTTGCTGAGTAGATCGAACAGTGCCTTGACGGTCCTCTTGTGGTTGTCCAGGGTATGTGTTTGGTCGTCCCACGGCCGGGATCTGTCGGTACCTGGAGTCAAATACACGTTTAGAAGGGTGTAGTTAATGTACGACTTGATAATGCACGCTTAATAATGCACGGCCTGATAATCCGTGCTTATGTGCACGAATTATCATGCCGTACATTATCACCCCGTACCGAACTAGCAGGGAACCAATAATGTACGCGCAATAATGTACGACGTGATTCCCAGTTGTACATTATTGTTTCCCCAATTCTCCCATAGAGTTTCAATGGCAATAACGAATTATGACGTCACTATCCGGCAACTCAATCAACTAACTATTTATTTGTTTTAAAGCATCAACCGCGCTCCGCGGACCGGGAGACGAGCTGTCGGTAGGCCTCCAACAAGATGGAGCGACGACCTGGCTAAGATCGCGGGATCGCGGTGGATGCGGAAATCACAAGAACGGTCTGAATGGAGAGCCTTGGGGGAGGCCTATGTCCAGCAGTGGACGTCTTTCGGCTGAAATGATGAAAGCAACAAAAATCTAATTTTGCAGTACCTTAATCTGGTTTTCAGGGCTAAAATAAAGCGTTTTCTTACTGGAGTTGTGCCTTCGAATTATTTTTTAATGGCGTCATCATCCCTACTGTACTACAACGAGATGGACGGATGACCTGGTTAAAGCAGCGGGTTCACGGAGGCCGCTTTCAACCGAAGCCACTGGAGGTCTATGGAAGCCGATGACTGACAATGGACGTCCAATGACTGATATGATGATGATGATGATGATGAACTGTACTTGACTTGTTAGACTCTGGCCAGCGTAAACTTTAATCTGGTATCATTTTTGAGACTGACAAAATTGTCATAACATAATAATATCGCCACTACTTTGAAAAAATCTCGTATCTTATATCAATACTAGCTTTTGCCCGCGGCTCCGCCCGCGTGGTATTCGGTTATCGCGCGCTAGCTGTTCCCTCGGGAACTGTGCATTTTTCCGGGATAAAAAGTAGCCTATGGCACTCTCGGGCCCATAAACTATCTCTATGCCAAAAATCACGTCGATCCGTCGCTCCGTTACGGCGTGAAAGAGGGACAAACATACAAACATACAAACACACAAACACACAAACATACAAACACACTTTCGCATTTATAATATTAGTATGGATGGATGTCAACAAAATTGAACCTTGATGTAATGTCTATAAAGTTCACTCAAAAAAATTATCTATTTTGAGCTACGAGTTTTTTTTAAGTAGTGACGATATTGTCGTTCTAGCCCGGCTTAGATAGTTTTGATACTTCTTCTATAATCATCATCAGCCGGAAGACGTCCACTGCTGAACAAAGGCCTCCCCCTTAGTACCTACACCACAATGAACGACAACTCGCCACTTGCATCCACCGGTTTCTCGCAACTCTCACGATGTCGTCGGTCCTGGTGGGAAGCCCCCAACGCTTCGTCTTCCGGTTCGAGGTCTTTCGAGGAATTTTCTCCCCCAACGCCAACGGTTATTTGTTCTTCGAGCGATGTGGGCCGCCCATTGCCACTTCAACTTGCCTAAACAGTACACAGCAACTTGTGTACAGCAAGTGTTGTCAGTCTCATTTTTTTTATGTTGCCACGGTTTCTCGTGGACAGTACTATACTATTTAATACGAGAGCGATAGGGACGGTACGATACGAACTTCGAGTTTCGAGTTTCGTAGTAGTTTTGGTGTTACATAACATTTTGGAGGGGGAGGGAGGGTACAGAAAATGTTACGGCGCGTTACTTGGGGGGAGGGGGGGTGGTCAAAAATCTCCAAAAATTGCGTTACGTATTACAGACGGACAGACATGGCGAAACTATAAAGGTTCCTAGTTAACTACGGAACCCTAAAAAAGGCACAGAAACAAACCATTCATCCTAAACTCGGTGAGCGACACGCTGCACTTAAGCCAGTCCTCCATAGCGCGCGCGTGGACACGCTCGCTGCTGTTGTAGTATCGGAACACGCCCGTATCTGTGGCCGCCGCCATGTTGTTGTACTCTATCTTATCTATGCCTGGGGAATAACTTGCTTGTTTATGAACTAAAAGAATTTCCTTACTCCAGTTGTGTTGCTCTGAAGATGAGCTCTGGTTGAGTTCGAAACGCGTCAGTGTGATGTGGTGGTGGTGATAGATGGGTTTATGTAATTTGTGTGTGTTCTTACAGTGTGAAGGTGGAGGAACTGCATGAACACGCATATTTTGCATAAGCTTAGCTATCGTAAGGTCGCGGGTGAGCAAGGAAATTCTTTTAGTTCATTTAGTGCAGTAAATAAAGGTAGTGGACCCAACAGTAATTCCTCAGCCCGAAAAAACTTGAAAGTATGATAAAGTATCAATAAATAAAGAGTATTGTATAAATATCCAAAAAAAAAATAAAAAAAAAATAGCTCCGTTCAAACTTTCTTCACCATAGACATACTCATGTAACGTATTGGAACAATATATGAAATATAAAAAAAAAATATCCCAGCAGAAATTAAATTAAATTACTAATATAAACAGATTTGTGTTTCGTCACTACTTTGAAAAAATCTCGTATCTCAAATCAATACGTGAACGAAATTGAACCTTGACATAACGGTCATAAAGTGCACTCGGAAAAATTATCCATTTCGAGATACGAGTTTTTTAAAAGTAGTGACGATTGTTAGCTTATAAATACCTAACTTAGGTGTTTTTATTTTTTATATTTTGTTACGGCTCATACTATACAATAACCAAGCAAAATTTCATCGACTGAGGAATTAATGCTTGGGTCTCCATACAATAACTTCCTTCATTTACTGCACCAATTGATATGGACCTCCGCAAAGTAACGCCTGATCGCCTGATTCAATAAATTATTTGCTTGTTTATGGTCTGGGCCCGTATTCTATATTACTAAGTGCAAAATTCGAACTTCGTATACTTCCGTCCCGCTAAACGCTAATATTATTTAATACGAGTGAGCGGGATGGTACGATACGAAATTCGATTTTCGAATGTCGTAGTAGCCCTTCTGTTACACAACACTGGGTAGTCTATCTAATGAATGCTGAACTTGCAAAAACGCGGCAAATTCAAAAACTTTCATATCGTACCTATTGGGTTAAGACCTAAAAGTTGCACACCGTTAAAGCCGTGTTAGCACGTTGTTTTAATTTCTATTAACTTTTTGCATTGTGACACGAAAATTATCCATAACGCAGCTTTAACCGTGTGCAAGTTTTTGGTCTTCACCCTATTACCGATAAAAGTAGGAAAAAACGATTTTGATACTTTTCTTATTTTTGGTAGGCACTTTTTACTGTAAGCTTACTTAAACGGTAAACTTTTTAAACTGACAGACGGACAGACAGGCAGATGGACAGCAAAGTTTATAAGGATTCCGTTTTTATCAACTGTGGTAGGTACATAATCCTTCAAGACGTGAAAAAAATAAAGAAAGGTTTCCACCACCTCGTCATAACAACAAAAAAAAATTTAGATAATTAAATTACCTTGAAAATAGTCGACATCTTTTACCTCCCTCACCTTCTGCCGCTTAGCAGCAGGCTGTGAGTATCCCGACATCCTCAAACAACAGAAATAAGGGCAATGCTCTAAAGCCCTCAGGCTAATTTAAGATCTGAAAAAAAAACCCTCAGCAATAAAGAGGTAGGTACAGTCAGCATCAAAAATAGATGTTAATTATTATTTTTTGCCGCTATCCCATGTTTGACAAATTCGTATGGCAGTTGGAAGCAGACGTTATAGCGACATGATTTAAAAGCTTACTTACTTTTGATGTTGACTGTACTAGATAAACGGGACTAGCAATTATGGACAATATTGATTTGAGCAAAATTAATTATTATTCAAATTTTTGACTAGCAGCAAAAACAAAAAAAAACTTTTTACTAAATCATTACCAGACAGGTGTAGGTATGTAATGGAGATTGGTTATTTGAATAGAATCTAAACTGGGCGAATATTCAGCGTTTTTGCAGCGTTTTTTTTTTCGTCATAGTGTCTTTACAGGTGTTATTAAAAGAGCTAATGTTGTTTTTTTATGAAAATTTTAGACAATGCCGATGCTAATTTAGCGTGATTAAAATTCTCGTGACTTGTCTTTCCGTTGTACTATAAATAAACGTGGGAGGCTGATGACGTTTGACCGCGCGGTCAAAACGCTCGAACATGCACACAATTTCATCGATTTAAATAAATCAGTCAAATTTAAACAATATTATTCATGTTATTATTTTTTTATTAGCCTGTTAAAGTGTCCCACTGCTGGGCAAAGGCCTCCCCTTCTTTCCGCCACTCGTACAAAAAATATGATTAAAATATATTAACAGATCCCCAATGTACGATGTCCCAGTGATATATCATTTTCCAAAAAAAAAAGTTACTTATTAATCTTATTATTACCTATACTCTTGAATATTTAAACGATCAATAAGGGTTTCTTGACAAGCTAAATCTCGCTAGATGGCGTTAGTATAGTGAAGTCCGTAATACGTTACACGTCGATCTACAGTCCATAGAAAATATGATTAAAATATTTTACCATAAATAAGTACCTAGTTTTCTTTCGTTACCAGTAGCGTAAAAGCAACAACTCAGATCCGAGGACTTTAAACACACAGACGAAAGAACACGTAGAGTCGCCTTATATAACATCTCGTGAAAAGGCGCAGCCAAGTGTAGCGACACCTTTTGTTTTGAATAAACTGGTTGATTGTCATATGATCTTATTTTTAGGGACAACAGTGCACAAGGTTGTTACAAGACGTAATCTAAATGCAACGTTTCGGGAGGTCTGAGGGCGTCAAGTTACTTCAAAAGTATATTTTTAGGTCAGCGGTTGTAAACCAAAAGTAAATAACTGACTGCCTTTTCAGAACAAAAAATGTATTTTGAATACTTGATGATTTGGAAGTGAACATGACAAAAAGCCGTGGTGGCCTAGTGGTTTGACCTATCGCCTCTCAAGCAGAGGGTCGTGGGTTCAAATCCCGGCTCGCACCTCTGAGTTTTTCGAAATTCATGTGCGCAATTTACCATGAGCTTTGCGGTGAAGGAAAATATCGTGAGGAAACCTGCACAAACCTGCGAAGCAATTCAATGGTGCGTGTGAAGTTCCCAATCCGCACTGGGCCCGCGTGGGAACTATGGCCCAAGCCCTCTCATTCCGAGAGGAGGCCTGTGCCCAGCAGTGGGACGTATATAGGCTGGGATGATGATGATGATGACAAAACCTAAACCCTCAGTTATGGAGTTGTCATATTTAAGTAAAACCCACGCACATATGTAATACCTATGCTTTTACACTCCGTGAGATCTTAAAAAAACCTTCGGTTTTTAGAAGCATGCTTCGGGTATAGACGATGACACGCGATCGTGATATGCGGTTCTGTTCTGTTATCAACTTGCAAAACTTTTCGAAGTTACCGTAAAAAGTTATGTAAAGAATAACCATCAGCACAAAATAAACCTTACTGTCATAATATTACGCTTTTTTATCTTATTCTAATTTTAATACAATATGACTTTTTGTCCCGATACAAATAAAACAAAATCAGCATTTTCGAATTCTGCCATCGGCAATTTAAATTGAGAACACCCCGCCTCAACACAGTACGTTTGTTTGGAAGTATAAATATAGAGCAGTTGTTATACTGTATCTACTTCTCTTGGGTATGTCAAATGAATTTTTTTGGTCTGCTTTCCTTTTATATATTTTTATATACTTTTCGAAATCCCCGTTGCTTCTTTATCTTGGTCTTGTACCTTATTAAAATATTTACGACCAACTTTTTTCTTAAAAATTTCAACTTATATACAAAATATTTATAAATACATTGTAAACAATTTCCAGTGATTGCCTATTTACAGAAATACCCTGCTTGAGTTAACTCGCCATGGAAATCAATTTCCTAAAAATAACAAACTATCTAAATAAATATATGTAAGTGGTGGTTTTAACTGCTCTATATAAATCAATGAAAACAAAACGAGTGCACTTTACGCGTGATGGATTGCTACTGAGTCAAAAAGACAATTGTCATTTTTTACTAACGAATCCTTCCGATTTCCCCCGAAACCCGAAGGGTTTTCTAAAAGCTCACGGATTGTACTATGTTTATGCTGCTTGTTGACATCCCCGGACAACGGACCGTTTTTTTTTTGCGGACTTGCGGTGCTGTATGACTTACAATGAATGTGTGTACATACACTCGGACACCTGTCCGGCGATGAAACCAACAAAACATTAACACACCGTTACTAAAAACGGTCCATTATCCGGTGAAAACAACGGACGTCTACAAGCGGCCTTATATATCCAATCATTAATTTAATGAGGCAAATTTGGTGATTTTTCGACCCCTTGGAGATATCTTGAGATTATGCTCACACTTCCCCCCTCCCCTTATCTCACGTAAGCTTTCAAAACGCAATTTTTAAGTATAAATAAATTTTAGTGGGGAAACATTTCACTTCATTTACTCACCGTTTTTGAGTGCGGTTTGGCGCATTTATTTCTTACGCCAAACTTTATAAAGTACTAGCTTTTGCCCGCGGCTCCACCCGCGAGGTATTCGGTTATCGCGCGCTGTTCTCGGGAACTGTGCATTTTTTCGGGATAAAAAGTAGCCTATGTCACTCTCGGGCCCATAATCTAACTCTATGCCAAAAATCACGTCGATCCGTCGCTCCGTTGCGGCGTGAAAGACGGACAAACTTACAAACACTTTCGCATTTATAATATTAGTATGGATGTTGATAAAACATGTTACAAATAAAAAATCTTGGATCACTTAGTACTGAGAAGCCGAGTGGCTTAAAATTGCCTGCCATTTGCCATCACATCAATAAATTAAAATTACAATCTTTTAAACCTGGCAGAAAGATTGGCCTGTCGTTTCCAAGTACTAAATACACCAAGCGACACCGTAAATGTACTTAAAACAACTTTATTCACAAGATACTATAAGAAAAACCATATCAACCTTAGCACTACAGCAAATATGAGAACACAAATCGGCAATGGTACCACCATTTTCTTTTTCTCCAAATGCACACCGGACACGGCGCCTTTCTTCAATGGAGCTGTCAAACCAGCCATCTTTGGTTTGTCTATGGGTTCACCCATCATAGAGAACTTTGTGGCAGCTCTGATTTTGACAGTTAGCATTTTCCCCATGTATTTTTCCTCTTTGGGCACTAGAACTTGCTCGTAGTATTCGTTATGGGCAACGTAGTAATTTTTGTCGTGGGAGATGTCTGTTACTAGAACTTCTTGGGTCTGTCCTACTTTGTGGCCGTAGGGCTCGTACGACCGGAAGAATTCGGAGAGCATCTTCGTGCGCTTCTTTACCTCTTGGCCAGGTACCTATAAATACAAAACAGTTTTAAATTGAAAATGGATATTTCCACGAGCGTCCCAACCGCTGTCAGTCCCTTGCCAGAGATTTTAAGAATTGGAAGGCAGATTGTTTTTTAATTATGACGTAAATAGCTTCTGTACTCAGGCCAGAATCTATTTCAATACAAAAATCAATGCATATTAATTATTTACTTCTTAATATAAACAGCTAGGGACTGACAGCGGTTGGGACGCTCGTGGAAATACCCAAATACAAACTGAACTATAGATACACAGAAAAACCAGAAAAATAAGACCAACACTGGGAATCGAACCCAGGTCCTCGGCATTCCGTGCCGCGTGCTATACCGCTACACCAGTGCTGGTCAACTATACAGACACGAATTTCCCTATCTCAGTTTTTTTTTGTTTCTTATATATAGGCCACTTAAGCAGTGACCTAGCGACATCTATCATACTGTCTAGCTCTCTAGTCCTTTGGAACTAACCGCTCACCCGGACAAGAGATGTCGCTATTAAGCAATCAAATTAAGATTGTTTTTTTTGGAATCTTTTTGTATTTTTTTATTTTAATTCCAAAATTTTACTTTTACGGTCATCCCGTGAAGCATAAATTGAAAATACAAACTGAAATATAGATGCACAGAAAAACCAGAAAAATAAGACCAACACTGGGAATCAACAATGGGGCAAAACAGTTTTAGTAAGTGCTGATTCACAAGCCAGTACAGTCTCGCCAGAAGTGTAAGTAACAAGTGATCGATCGAACGCCACAGTAACTTACTACAGCAGGAAGGCTACTCCCAAACACAAAATTCGAAGTTCGTGTCGTGCGGTCCCTCTGACACTTATACTATTTAATACGAGAGCGAGAGGGATCGCACGACACGAACTTCGAGTTTCGAATTTCGGAGTAGCCCTGCTGGGCTCCCACGTAACTCGAAGTTAATGTATAATCTTCGCACTTTTTTATGGAGCTCTTCGGCATGTTGGTCCGATAACGAAGCACGCGTTACTGACAGCGCAACTGTGCTTAAAAGGCGTTTAATCACAGTTGTAGCATGACAGATTTTAAGCATTAGTAGGGTATTTTATCCTCCTGTAGCCCACTATATAAATATTTTGAAAAAATTTACAAAGCAATTAGAATCTATTTGTTGCGAGAATAAAGTCAAACTGCCGTGGTGTAAAACAATAGAAAAACAAAAGAATTTTTACTTTGTTACGTTGTCCTAGATTCCTAATTCCCTCGAACTTATTGTGTACATTCTATTGCACATTGGCCCGCACGAGAGCCTCCTGAAGCCCACCATATAAATATTTTGAAAAAATTGACTAAGCTATTACCCCCTTATTCATAAAACTTAACAAGCCTATGTTAACTAACAAATGCTTTGTCCCTTTCTAACAAATACAAATGTCGAAGTGACAGATAAGGACAAACGAATTTTAGCGGCATTTTAACTAAAATAGGTTTGATTGTCGTTTATGAATAAGGGGGTTAGAATCTAATTGTTTCGAGAATAAAGACAAACTGCCATGGTGTAAAACAATAGAAAAACAAAAGATTTTTTACTTTGTTACACTGTCATTGATTCCTAATTCCCTCGAACCTATTGTGTACATTCTATTGCACATTGGGCCGCACCAGGGTATTCTAAATCGATGGGGGTGAATCACAAGTAATTTTTATATAAAATGAGTACCTTCGTCATGTTGGCAGCGGGCGTCCCAGGCCGCGGGAAGAACTGGTTGATGAAGAGCGACGGGAAGCGGTACTTGCGGCAGAGCGTCATTGTATCCTCGAAGTCTTGCTCAGTCTCCGTAGGGAACCCGCAGATTATATCCGTTGCTATGGTGATGCCCGGTACCCTGAAATTTCCGTCATTAACAAGGCCTAGTACAGTATAAAATTAAAGAAAAAAATTAAAAAATTTGTAGTAGCCTCATTTGTTAGAGAGATAATTTTTTCTGCCAACAAACTGTCATGCAGTTTGGCAGATAATTTGTTTAAAAAATGTATTCTGTTTATTTGAGGAAATAAAGAAAAAAAAATTTTTGTTCGGAAAAAGGCAGGACAAAAGTTTCCGAAAGGCAAAACTGTCTCAAAACACAGACATTGACAAAGTAATTTATTAATTTATTATATTTGGTATTTTTATTTACTTAATATAAGCTTTCGTTAAAAAAACAATTGTTATTTTGAACATAAAACTACCGTGAGACTCACTCATATTAAATATATTTTCCGGATAACTCACGTCACGCGTTGCTCCGAAGAAGAAGGGCTACGGATTAGCCCGAAACATGTCCAGCTAAACTCGATTTAAGACGTGAGTTATCCGGAAAATATATTTAATTAAAAAAATTGAGTTCGAAAAGCACAAGACCGGTCTGAGTGGAGAGCCTTGGGGGAGGCCTATGTCCAGCTGTGGACGTCTTTCGGCTGACATGATGGCGATGATGATGAAGCTTTCGTTTTCTTATTTACGCCTGCGCACTAAATAGTTTTAGCAAGTGGTGCAATGGTGATGGTGCACGCTACTGTCTGTATGACACTCACTTTTCTCTCAGGAAATCGACGACGTGCTCGAAGTCTTTCCTGAAGTACTCCCGCTTCATGTCGGCCAGGACTTGGTCGCTGCCGGACTGCACCGGCACGTGGAGGAACCTGCGCAACAACACTTTTAGGGATCCGTGCACTCACCAGCCCTTTGATCCCCGAACATTACATAACCAGCACCGGTAAAAGCCATGTTATTTCCTAAATAAATTAGGCCCTGGCGCTTCACCGGCCGCTACCGCTCGCTCGCTTCTCTCGCTCGGTTTGCGCGTTTTGTGATCGTAATTGTACCTAATACTCCTCGCTTCGCTCTCAAGCTTCTAAGTCAGGTTCTGGTCATTTGTGGGAATTCAATCAAAGTCAAAATATCTTTATTCAATTTAAGCTATAACAAGCACTTATGAATGTCATAAAAAAACTACCACCAGTGAGGAAAAGCCTCTGTTGAGAAGCATCCAACGAAACTCAACGAGGTATATGTATGTTTCTAATCAGATTTAAATAATATTATTTAATAATATCTTTCTTGAAGCGGTGGTGGCCTAGTGGTTACCTATCGCCTCAAAAGAGCTGTTCTTATTATGAAAATTCAAGACAAATCCGATGCTAAATTTAGCGTGATTAAAATTCTTGCGACTTGTTTTTCCGTTATGCTACAATAAACGTGGGATGCTAATGACGTTTGACCGTGCGGTCAAAACGCTCGAATATTCGCCCGCCCGCGTGGGAACTATGGCTCAAGCCCTCTCATTGTGAGACGAGGCCTGTGCCCAGCAGTGGGACGTATATAGGCTGGGAGGATGATGATGATCTTTAAATCACAAGTATTTAACACAACACCACATTTTTAACACAGTAGATTGTGAATGACTCCTATACTATGTAGCTGAGAAACAAAGTTGGGTAAGGCTCATGAGCGTTTTGCCCGTCTGTTCCAGTGTGTTATGAATATTGATGCATACAATAACTATTCCCTTCTGATACAAGTAATTTCTCTTTGAAGTGAAGTATTCATCCTTATATTAGTAGAAACGGGCCATCGTTCATATGCATCAATATTAGGGATGTCGAATAAATATCGATACATCGATATATCGATATTTTCAATTCAATATATCGATATTTTTAGGCGATATATTTCGTAACGATATATCGATAGAAAATATCCAGTATCGAAAATTGTATCGAAATCGATATTTTTTTAATTCTTATGGCACTGAAGTCGCTGAAATCTGAAACTGTAGAAGATAGAAACGAACGAAAAAAAAGAACTATATTGTCTATGACTGTAGAAGATAGCCTTTTAGTTCTTGATATTTTTGTAATTTCGTCGAATAAAAAGGAATACTGGTAAAATACTTTAGTGAGTGTTTATTGAGATTTAATCGATATATCGATATTTTTCCTTTGATATATCGACGCTAATATCGATATTTTAATAAATGTCGATATATTGACATAACGATATTTTTTTTCATTTTCGACATCCCTAATCGATATCCGTAACACACTGGAACGAGCGGGCAAAACGCTGGTGAGCCTTACCCAGTTGTGTATGCCACTCACTTGTACACCCTGGGGTGGTGCATGATCCGGGCCACTTCAGCGAGGTGCTCCAATATGTAGGGCGGGTTGGTCATCCCGAGCCGTAACCGGCAGCCCTCCGGGATCACCGCCACCAGCCGCCACAGCAGCTCCGGGAGGGACGTGCCGATGTCCCGCCCGTACGTGCCTGGGAAAACATACAGTAAAGTCAAATACTTGTAATGTATAGTATATAGATATCATTTATAAATATTGTGAATCTGTTTTTTTTTTTAAATACCTCATTGAGTTTCTTGCCGGATAGCTACGGTGCCACAGACGGACACACATAGTGGTCAAACTTATAACACCCCTCTTTTTGCGTCGAGGGTTAAAATAGATATTTTTATCCCTAGACAGTTCTGAACATCCATATCCATCCATGCATCCATACTAATATTATAAATGCGAAAGTGTGTTTGTATGTTTGTGTGTTTATGTGTTTGTCCGTCTTTCACGCCATAACGGAGCGACGGATCGACGTGATTTTTGGCATAGAGTTAGATTATGGGCCCAAGAGTGACATAGGCTACTTTTTATCCTGGAAAAATGCACAGTTCCTGAGGGAACAGCGCGCGATAACCGAATACCACGTGGGCGGAGCCGCGGGCAAAAGCTAGTACTTTATAAAGTTGGGCGTAAGAAATAAATGCGCCAAACCGCACTCAAAAACGGTAAGTAAACGAAGTAAAAAATAATTTACTGAATCAGGCGTTACTTTGCGGAGGCGTTACTTTGCGAAAAGCTAGTTTCATCATATAAGTGGTGCGTCCTATACTCTAAGGGCATTATTAGATCTAGCTTCATTAAACTCACCAGTATCCTCACTAGTCAGCCATATCTCACACACCCCCTCCTGGAAGCTCTGCCGGGCCCTCTCCACGATCTCCTCCGGGGGGTAACTCCCCAGCTCCCCACGAGCATGCTTGGTCTTGCAGTACGTGCACTGGTTGAGGCAGCCCGTGTTGATGGGGATGATCTCTATGAGGGGGTTCTTCCGGACCTTGGGGAGGAGGAGGGAGGCTCCGCCGGCTTTGCGGCCCGTTGAGGTCTTCTTTTGACCAAGGAGTCGGACTGTGTGACCTAGAATAAGAAAATGTAGCAATTGCAAAAAATAAAATGTAAAAAAAAAAAAGTTAATGGTTAATGTTAGATGTAAGCACATTATATGTAAGTAAAATTGTACCGTTTGTGCCCAAATAAACATTAAACATTAAAAGAGATTTATTCAATAGTTTATTCACAAGGTATGGATCACAAATAATTCAATCAAACTACATATTCAAACGTAGGTAGAAACTATTACAAGGGAAAGTGACACAGCTTATGCCTGCACCTTGCAGCAAGTCTTTTGACACGCCGAATAAAAAACTACTATGGCCGACGATATAAAGGCAAAAAAACGGCCAAGAGCATGTCGGACACGCCCAAAATAGGATTCCGTAGCCATTACGAAAAAATTAAGTAATATTTTTCTAAGGATTTCGTATTTTATACGGAATCTTCCAAGTTTAGCTATATTTTATATCTTACGCTGCTATTTACTCATAAACTACTAATAATTCTCAAGCAAACTTAGCCATTATAGTTTTCCTTGGAAGTTTGATATACTGACTACCATCCTGAATTTTTTCAAATTTTTCCACCCACCGGTTTAGATTTTAGAGGAGGGGGGACGCTCGATTTTAATGAAAATTTGCACTTTAAAATTGAATATTTCGCAAACAAATTACTGAATCGAAAAATCGTTTTAGCAAACCCCTAATGGCTTTAAATACCTATCCAACGATACCCCACAATATATTAGGGTTGGATGAGAAAAAAAAATCACCGCCACTTTACGTCTATGGGAGGTACCCTAAAAAATATTGTTTTTGAATTTTTAATTGTACTATTTTGTCGGCATAGTTTACCTATATATCAGTGCAAAATTACAGCTTTCTAGCATTGATAGTCCCTGAGCAAAGTCGCGGACGGACAGACAGACAGACAGACATGGCGAAACTATAAGGGTTCCGTTTTTGCCATTTTGGCTCCGGAACCCTAAAAATGGACTCTTCAAACAACAAAATGGCCTGGCCCAATAGGAAAAAGAAGTGTTGGCAGAGCAGAGAGGCAGAGAAAAAGATGGATTGATGACCTCATAAAAATAGTAGAAAAAGAATGGATGAATATTGCTATGGATAAGGAAAAATGGAAAAAGATGGAGGAGGCTTTTACTTCTGGGGACCACTAGTGTGGACAAAAAGCTACAATAATAATAATACTCCCCTCAGACTCGGTGGTGCGATGATCTTCGCAGGGTGGCTGGCAAGAGCTGGATGAGAGTGGCCGAGGATCGTGCTCGGTGGCGTGCCATGGGAGAGGCCTATGTCCGGCAGTGGACGAACATAGGCTGATGATGATGATGATGATGATGATGATGAACTAGTGTTGGGCCAACTATGGATTTTGTCGATAATCGACTAATCGACGCTTAGATATCTGACAATACAAGTTGGTAATCTTGGTAGCTACAAGACCGAAACAGAAATGAGGAGATACGTAGAAGAACAAGCGTCACCGACATAGCCAAGCGAATTGGCTCGTTGAAGTGGCAATGGGCGGGCCATATAGCAGGGAGAACAGATGGCCGTTGGGGCCGAAAAGTTCTCAAGTGGAGGCGGCGGATCGGCAAGCGCAGCGTGGGACGTCCACCAACGAGATGGACTGATGACCTGGTTAAAGCCGCGGGTTCACGGTGGATGCAGGCCGCTACCAATCGAAGCAGCTGGAGGTGTATGGGGGATGAATAATAATACAATCGTCAGTGCAGGGTGGCTGACCTTTAAGCGTCTCCTCAACGAGCTCCACGATCCTGTCTATCTGCTGCACGCCGGCCACGCTGACGCCGGCCAGGTAGGCGGCGCGCGGCGCGCCCTGCGGCACGCAGCCCGCCACCACCACGTGCACTCCGCGGCTCTTCGCCAGCTCCACTTCGTTCCTACGACATGCTTGATAACATTACAAACGCGGAAGCAATGGGGACTATCGCGAATGAATTTTCCGATCGAGGCGCTAGTGTAGCGTGAGGTCAACGAAATGACAAATCTCATAGTTTTTCGGTGAGCTACGCGGGTTTATATATAATTAGAATAATTTTGTGAATATTTTGCATTATTATTATTATTATTATTTTTTTTTTTTTTTATTTTTTTTTTTTTTTTTTTTATTATTATTTTTTTTTTTTTTATTATCTGAAATTAATTATGGCAATTATGCGATAAGGGGCAATGAACGTCTGTAATTTGAGACATTTTGTCTTTCGAAAACTTTTGTCCTCCCTTTTTCCGAACAAAACGGGATTATGCAATACTGTGGTTGCTGGATATGTTTATGGCACTGTTTTACAATGTATTAAATTTTAAATATGATTTTAGTCTAAACTTTGTTTTCACGGCTGTTATAACAGACTTTTAAAAACCTCACGCAACAGTGGCGCCATCTAGTGAGAGAAAAAACGATAGCCCTCATTCATTCATTAATTTGCTACAAAGCAGAAAAACGCTGCAGGTTATTTGCGCTAATCTTATTAAATTAGATTAGATTTATTTTATACCTTTTTTTTTTATTCAACTGGATGGCAAAGGAGCAAGTGGGTCTTCTGATGGTAAGAGATCACCATCGCCCATAAACATCTGCAACACCAGGGATATTGCAGATGCGTTGCCAACCTAGAGGCCTAAGATGGGATATCTCAAGTGTCAGTAATTTCACCAGCTGTCTTACTCTCCATGCCAAAACACAATAGTGCAAGCACTGAAGCTTAATGGCAGGATTAGCAAGCAAGATGGTGGTAGCAATCCGGGCGAACCTTGCACAAGGTCCTACCACCTGCAAACATGGACCTGCTACCACCTTTTGAAAAAATAGATTATAAACAGATGTCAGTTAATTACAAGAAATTAACAAAAAATAAATCATATTACAGTAAATTGTCAGCCAAAATAAAAAATAGAATTTAGAATGTCAAACTAGAATTCAATTCAATAATAATAATTAAAAACAAACCAAGAACATACTTAAATTCAAGTCAAATTTATGCAATAGAAACAATCAATCAAAGGAACAATAAATAATTAAAATGTCATGTTATTTTTACGACCTGTAGGATGTGTCAGACAATTCTGCATGCTCTGTCTGTTTCTAGTCTTACTTACATTACAACAGTGTTTTTCAATCTGTGGGTTGCATTGCTATTGTGTATGATTTTTTAATGTTTATATTATTAATGTAAGATTAATACAAATAATTGCAAGTGGAGGTAAGCAGGAGTCTCCAAATATTTTAGACCCAGGCAGGTAATGTCCTGAAAAAGTTTGTATAACACAGCAAGTAATATGCTTGCTTTCAATGACATATGTAAATTATAGATAAATGTTAATGATTCATAAATGGGTCTTCATTTGGCACTCATAACTAAAATGACAGATTTATTTTGCAATCCTTAGTAATAACATATTATTTACTTGAAATGATCTTCCGATGGGCTCTTGACAGTGCAGGAGTTGAGGAGCCACAGTTGCGCCTGCCACTTGTCCTCAGTCAGCGGGTACCCTGCCGCTGCCAACAGCCCCGCCATGTACTCCGAGTCCGAGTTGTTGTGTGCACACCCCCATGTCTTCACATAGATTGTTTGAGTACCTGATGAAGTTGCGTAAGATTATGGTAATTATATAAAAATTCTAAAAATACTGAAAAACACTGTTATTTAAGTCAAAATTTAAAACTCACAAAAACTAGAAAAATTACATTGTAGGGGTAATAATAGTCTGACGCATTATTGGTAAATTAAGTCATACTTTACTTGAAAACAAAACCTTTAGGTACATGCCTATCTGGGTATTTCCACGAGCGTCCCAACCGCTGTCAGTCCCTAGCTGTTTATATTAAGAAGTAAATAATTCATACGCATTGATTTTTGTATTGAAATAGATTCTGGCCTGAGTACAGAAGCTATTTACGTCATAATTAAAAAACAATCTGCCTTCCAATTCTTAAAATCTCAGGCAAGGGACTGACAGCGGTTGGGTCGCTCGTGGAAATACCCATCTGGATTCGATTTGTGGCATTCGAAAATGGCGGATGTAGTCTAATATATAATTTTGCTTTTTCTGTTTTTTTGCCTGGTTGAAGTATAATTTTGATAGTGTTTTATGCGGCGATTAACCTTAACAGTGAACAGTGATCATAAAATTCTATATTGCTCTTGTGTCTGACATTTTTTAATGTGCAAGTTGTCTCCACGTGGTTTCTGGAATTTTACTATCAAGTTGCAAAAACTACGGCTACCGAACAACGTCCCTCTCAAAGAGAGTACCTTGACACTGGCGAAATTGTCCTAATAAGGACAGAAAGCCATTTTTTAAAAGAGAAGAAATACCCATCTAACATTTAACAAGTTATAAACCCAGATAAATGAAAAAACGGGGTTAAGCCCACTAATGATAAAAGGTCAAAAATCCGGACCTATGGACACAATGTAGGATACTTTTCATTTAAGGAATTACCCAGTCTTATTGGATTTGTTTGCATTTGAACAAAAATAAACCTGTTCTAAATTAAATAATTGGACAATTGATTATAGAACATCAAAGTTCATGTAAAAGAAGCCCGAGTGCTATTATCTAATTATTTACATTATAGAATACAATCTTTGAAAAACTTTGGTGGCAAACAATATTCATCATCAACACAAGAAGTTTCAAATTGTTTTACGAGGCTGACGAACTACAGTGAGAAGAATATTTATTTCATCGCTAATATAACTAATGTAGGTATTGGCACATTTGGAGGAATACAAACAGAAATAACAAAAAACACATCTTAGAGGTTACCTGGTACGACGCTCTCTAATATAACCTTTTCTACCGGCTCGGCGTCCTTCTCCCGCTTTTTGGATCTCACATTCACATTTTTCCTACTAGAATATCTTTCTTTCGGAGTTATATCCTGTGAAGATATTAAATCTTCAATATCGTCAATAATTTCATCACAAGCACCTGGCATTTTTTTTTTACAAACAGAGAGAGACAAACATACTGACATTGACATCGGCGGGGCTACTACAAAATTCGAAAATCGAAGTTCGTATCATACGGTCTTTATACCATCTCTTTCACTCTCACATTAAATCACATAAGCGTTAAAGGGACAGTATAATACGAACTTTTATAGTAGCCCTAGTGTCCTCGCTAAGGATAAAATAAATAGAAGCAAAAAAATACGGTCCAAATTGAAGTATTTTACCATTTATGTTAAAAAGGTTAAAAAAAATTGCAGTTCTTACTATAGTTATTACAAAAAAAAAAGGTTAATTATATCTGCAACTGCAACTATAATTTTTTTAGAACTTATAAAAGGCCATGATATTTAATATTTAACAGTTGGGTAATAAATACTAGCAAAGCTTAAGCAAAGAAATGTAAATGTTCAATTTGGACTCCACAAATTGCGATGCATCGTTTACACGCCACCTCCGAACGTGAGTCCGCAACGTATATTCAAGTATATAGCACTAAAGTCGTGTAAATCAACCGTAAAAAATATTGTCTATGGGCTGAGTTTCCGGAGCTAAGGATTTAAGGATTTACCGCCAAAATTAAGTTTCAAGGGCGCTCCACACTTAGTCCGCGAATCACGGCGCGATTTCGCGGAGCGAACTTGCCGCGAATTTAACAACGACTCTACACTCGCCCGCGTCTCATACTACGTGGCGTTCGCGCTTCGCGCTCCCTTTGACGCGGGACAAAAACCGACAAAAATTGGGGAACAAAGCGCGAAACCGCGAAGAATATGCGGAACGGCTCTACACTTAGCGTTCGCGCCCCTTCGCAGCCATTGCGCGCGATCCGCGGGCTAAGTGTGGAGCGGGCTTCATGGCTTATAATGGGGGCTATCGCGAATGAATTTTCCGCTAGAGGCGCTAGTGTAGCGTGAGGTCAACGAAATGTCAAATCTCATAGTTTTTGGGTGAGCTACGCGGGTTTATTTATAATTAGAATAATTTTGTGAATATTTTGCATTATCTGAAATTAATTATGGCAATTATGCGATAAGGGGCAATGAACGTCTGTAATTTGAGACAGTTTTGTCTTTCGAAAACTTTTGTCCTCCCTTTTTTCCGAACAAAACGGGATTATGCAATACTGTGGTTGCTCGATATGTTTATGGTACTGTTTTAGGATGTATTAAATATGATTTTAATCTAAACTTTGTTTTCACGGCCGTTATAACAGACTTTTAAAAACCTCACGCAACAGTGGCGCCATCTAGTGAGAGAAAAAACGATAGCCCTCATTCTATTATACGTATAGCACGCGTAGGCGTACCTTATTATACGTGTACCTACTATGATTTTTTTAGTTTACCATAAATTGCATTAAGTACATCAAAAATTTTGTTGAATGCAATATAAAATAAAAACGCAATTAAAGCGTAATTTGTGAAGGTCCCATCGCCTTTACAATTATTGCAAACGCTGTACAATCGTACGATTTATGTGTAAATTAGCAATGGGACACAAAAAAAATATAGACCCCAATAAATTGACACATCCGATAAAATATCGCATCTTACTATAAAATAATTCTGACAATGCCAACTTTAACTAATCGTGGACGATGACTCTATTGAAAGGAATTAGGGTTTATAATCGCTTGATTTTATAATGGCTGTTTTATAGAGGAGACAATGGGTCGTACAGCTGCTAATGTTATGGTAATGGTCCCCTTCGACCCGAACGTATGGCGCCTTTTATCCTGTGGTTGCATTGGTTCACTGGAAATACTGACTGTTGTATGGTAGTGTCATTTCATTACGATGTAAATGCACAAGCTAGCGAGATCTTAGTTGTGTATAAACCATTGACATAGATTATACTACCACAAAAAAAATTACAAGTAGTGCAAATCGAGAAACCTAATTGTTAACATACTCATACAAAAAAGTGACTATACTAAATACGGCAACGTTTTTGTTTTTTGACGTACCCATTCAGTATGGGAGTGACACGTCTCAGGCACAGTATATAAATTAAAAAAAAACTTGTAAGTACTCAGTCCGGGAATCGAACCCGGTCGTTTCGAAAAATGAAAGTGAAACTTAAGTACCTACATTATTTCTATTTTGATATTGGTGGTGTAGGTCATAAGTAATAAATGTAACTATGAAACACGATTATTCTAGTTTTTAATAAATATATGAATGCAGTTTTTTCTTGTTACTAAAATCTATGACATGACATGGTTCAATCATGTACTTGATTTGGATTCATCGATCGATATATAGGTAAGTCAATGTTTGGATTAAATTTGGTATAGAAAAAAATATGTAGGCGAGACCCTGAAAATGAAAAGCACCTGCGAACTGCGATAGTATTATCTCGGAAAATTGCAATTCATGTTTCCTTCTGGGTAATGGATAAACGAATTCTTTGCAGAAGTGAATGATAAAAGCTTGTAAAATTGTATGAGGCCGTAAAATTTATTTCTACGCCTTTTTTTACAACCTATTTAGGTACTGGTATATTAAGATCACTAATAATTATTAAAATACCTATTATATACCAAAAAACGGAACATACACGCTGAATAAATACTCTCTTTTATTATTATTTTTCTAATAATTTAACGCCGCGCCGGCACGGCACGCGCCTTGTGTAGTGTTACCAGTAATAATAAATTCCTGAGTATTAAGGATTAATAGAGTCAGATATTAAAGGATAAAATCTTATAAGCAATTATGCAAAATTATGGTAATTTAGATGATTTCATCATATAACAATACTTTGAAAATTTTACTTATAAATGCAACCGAAATTTTAACACGGGACACCAGGTGTAGTGCTGATATTGGAAGGAGAACATTAAGAAAATGAAAACTTCATATCCAGACCAACAGCCAAATATGCGGTCTATCACCCTAAATTGACTATCGTTTGCTTGTCGTAAAACAATAATGTTGATATCGCAACAATATGAACATAAAGGTACGTTTTCCCGTTTTGATCGAAAATTCTTGAATTAGTAGCATTGAATACTGCAGAATCAGTTAAATCGTAAATGGTGCGCACTGGCTTAGCAGTTAGCACCATTACATTATTAAATTCCCATAATGAATGCCACACTATACATTTAATCGAATTTTTCATTTAAGCATTGCGAAAAACCTATTCAACAAGATAGGGTTCCGTAGCCATTACGAAAAAAAAAACAAGTTAGGTATATTATGTGCGTTTTAACACAATTAAAACAATTACTCTTAAAATAACATAGTCTTAAAATCTATTACCAGAAAAAGAGCGTATCTTCACGGCACTTACGTCCTTTTGTTGAGAAGCGCAGTTTTTCGGCAATAACTCAAACACGGTATATCCGATCATGTTGAAACCAATTTTCGTTGAAAGTATTTATTAAGTTACCTTTCCATATTTCTTTTTTTCATATTTTTTTTGGAAAAACTGTTTACAAGATAGAGGGGCGGGGGGGGGGGACACAATTTTTGCTACTTTGGGAGCGATTATTTCCGGAAATCTTAATCAAAAAGTTTTTGAGAAACCTTACCATCTTTTCAAAAGAGCTGTCGAACTATGTGCCACACGTTGACGCGAGTTAAAAAAAATTTTTTTTTTCAATTTCTGTTACGTGTATGAAGTGAAATACCCGGTTATTTACGCATTGCAGACTGGCAACACTACTTCCAAACGCCAGCTGCACAACAAACAAACAAAACAGTCAGTTGCATTATAGCTTTGCGGTGTGTGGTGTGTACGGAGTGCCTCGTTCCGGACTTTTACGAACTGTTTATAATTTTAATTGATCACAATATTGTCTTTCGAACTGTTGTGTTAGTCGTTTGTTGGTGTTCCCTTTTGTGGTGAGTTTGTTTTAAATAATTTTAGAACGATAGCTTTTTTTTTCCAAATACTTATTAAGTAAACTTCAATTTGAAATACAGCGTCGAAAAAGTAATCTTACCTTACCTTAAGTTTCAAATGTAGTACTTAGTTAAACACAGTTTTATTTATACATTTAAAATTGCTCTGTGTCATGGTATATTATTGTAATGTTTAATAATTATAAATGGTACAAGCAAGACCCTAATTTTATAAGTAAGTACAAAAATTATCTTTTTGGTGGTAGATTTGTTGAATTTATTTTGTTACGTTAAAATCACATCATCATCTGTTTAATTGACGGGACATTCTTTCCAAATAGGCGTTTATTATTCTGAATGAATACTTATTTCTGAAATTTCAATCCCAAATCGCAATAAGATCGGTACGGCGCCGGCATCGGCAGTGTGTCAAGCCAAGTTCGAAATTTAATTATTCTTTTAAAAAGCTATTAGACTTGAGCATTTCGGAGAGATGCTTAAGTCTACTAGCTTTTTAAAAGAATAATTAAGTAAAATAATCATTTAACATTTTGTAGTACATTGGAATAATATTAAGACGATATATTATTTTATACTTATGATACTAAAATGAAACCATTTAATTTTATAAGCTACAAAATGATTAACAGTGATGTTAAAATTCCAATTACATTTTAATAATTTTTACACTAGATAGGTGGGTAGCGGGAGTAGGTACAGTAGGTACCTTCTTATCCTTAGTTTTATCATGTTTTATTTATCATTATTGAAACAAAAACATACATAGACTGCTAAAATCATTACTCTTCCTTTGGCTTTGCCGTAGTCGAGTAAAAATGACAGCTCAAAAAGGTACTTTGCATAAGTGGAAGAAAGACGTAAGTCATAATGGGTTAGTTTCTGCTCGCGACTGTGATATAAACAGGGTGAGCAGCAAGGCTACTACAAAGCTTGTAACTCGAAGTTCGTGTCGTACCGTCCCTCTCGCTCTCGTATTAAACAGTATAAGTGTCAAAGGGACCGCCCGACACGAATTTCGAGTTTCGTAGTAGCCCTGCAAGACCAGGCATCCCGTTTCCTTAGCCGAACCAAGGCCGTCATGGTTTGTGAACCCTAACCGAGGGATCCCACTGTACAGGGTGTCTTTGTTTGGCAGTAATAACCATTTGAGAAACTTACGTTCTCAAACGCTAACGTCAAATCAGAGAGCATGAATGTGCCAGGCATAAATGCATTCTTATTTCTTACTTTGACTATTGGAATAGTTGTTCATTCGTGTAGTTGCTTGAGCTAGGAACTCGGTAATAAGCGTTTTCCCAGAGATAAGACCAAGATGACCGATTTGTCATCCCCGAAAACCTCTACATACCAAATTTCATCGAAATCTTTTTAAGCCGTTTCCGAGATTCTGATTATGTATGTATGTGTATACTTAGGTAAGTACAGGTATTATTCGATATACAGATAGTTTGAGTCCCAGGGATAGTTTTTGGGAAAATTGCAAAGTGCGTCAGCAACCATCTAATTCTATTATTCTTAAGAAAATTTGAACTAGAACATTTTAACGTCAGTATTGAATCGAGGAAGTGCACCTGACTGAATCTTCCTCACGCACGCGTTTTGAACACCTGTTTCTATTTTATAAAAAAAAAACTAAGTTGTTCCGTTATAACCTTTCGTACGATCGAGTCGCTAGCTAAAGAAATTGAGAAAATAACACATCTGTATTTTAATTACATTTTATTAATATTTGTTACAGCGGCCATAATCATACATTTAGTTTTTTTTTTAATACTTACCTAATGACACAAAAAAAAATACTTACCAGAGAGCTGCACTAAAACTAAAAAAAAAACTATTAGAACCATTTATCACGAAACGTTCAAAAATCAACATAATGTCTACTTAACTTACCATAAACATTGATTGTATTCTATTTATAGGTAGTTTAAAAGAAATAGCGCTTTGACAGACGCGGACGGACGGACAGGAGCCTCAGTGCCCGTTAGTGCCCTATGTGTACGGAACCCTTACCAGGACAATTTCGTTTTAATTATAACTTGATAAGACTTGAGTTCTAGATTAATTGGCAACCGTAATGTAAATTAAATAATCAGAAGTTCAAAAGTTATCGACACGGTTCGCACTCGATTTGCGTATGAGTCGTTAACTGAATATGCAATAAACCTACTTTGTAATAACATTAAAATACTAAACATTATTGCTAACACATTATGAAATCAAAGTTTAATTTATTAGGCTTTCGTATTAACTGCCACATTTCTGTTGAAATTCTGGAACTTTCGTTCTAAATGTTACTAAACTAACCTGACACTGATATAGGCTGGTTTTATAAATATCACAGAACAATTAACATCAAATTGCACCCAAAGTAAGTAAAGTTTATGTTATAGGTACTACCTCTCTAGTCTAGGTAAACATACTTAATTAGATACAATGCTTAATAAATACGTATCCAAGCCGAAATTCTAACTTAAAGCTAAAAGTAACGTCAAAAATGACACTAAGTATGTACACCTACTGTAAGTACCCTTAGTGGAAGTTTTCCGTTACAAAATAAGTCTCGATCGCATTCGCGTTAAAATATAAATTTGTATGGAAACATGAACAGCGCCTCTAGATGTTTCCATACAAATTGAGATTTTAACGCGAACGCGATCGAGCGAGACGTATTTTGTAACCGAAAACTTACACTAAGGGTACGGAACATTTAACTACTTATAATTTTTCATGTGCATACGAATACGAGTAACTACCTAAAACCCACAGCTTCATTTGCATACAAAACGAGCCTGTTTAGACTGAAGTTAGCAGAAACACGTGCGCACAGTCAAGTGTTGTAGACATGTAGGTCATTTATCCCTGTCATAATTAGCAGAGCGATGACGACATTGACATATATTTGATGCTAATTGGCATGTTAATTACTGCTTTGACTCATAGAAAATAAAGGTAAGATCTGTGATTTGTCTGTACAAAGGTAGTGCGTAACGGTTTTCCATCGCTTTTTATCAAAAAAGTTCGTATTCGTAAAAGTTCGAGCTCTCTTAAATACCCATCAAGTAGTGTCTTCAGTACCCATTGTAAAGCGGTCTTAATAATAAAGCTCATTTGAAAATGACACTCATCCAATACAGTCGCCATCACATCAGATAATTCGGAGCCTTATGATAGAGTGCATGTTCAGATATTTTTGAGCACTTTGGCCGCTTCGAAATATCTGATGGTTCCTGTACAAAAATTGGTTGACACTTTAGGCGTTGTCGAAGATACTCCTACTCCTACTGAGATATAACTTTTCCCGTTGAAAATACATTAAGTATGCACTATTATCTGTACTTTGAAGGGGCCAGGTAGATGTATGGCCAAGTTCATATACTTGCGGTGCGGCTTGGGGAATTTATTCGCTCACTTTCGATTCTGTGTCACCTAAGTTAACAAACTCGACCGTGCAACAGACGAACGAAAAAACTCACAGCGCCACTATACCAACTTAAACGTTCGACCATCTGGCACTTAAGAGTTGTGAATACGAGTAAACAAAATGATACGAATCGACTCTATTTCTATTTTGGCCACAACAGCACGACCTATTTGAACGCGACTGTTGTTATCTGACAGATTTATTGTGAGTAATTGAATTATTTATCGATGATATGCGTAAATATGGTAACAGTAGCGTATAGTGGTACGAGAGAAGTCCAGCCACGACAATGCGCGACTGGCGATTCGAAATGACATACAAAAGCCTGTGCTAATCACAATCTGACTTGAATTAACGTCTATCTATTGCCAAGCATATAACACAAGTACTTCCCAAAATAAAGCCACTTGTATCTCGTAGCGTCCAGCCGTCTGCGCTTGCGTCACTTGATCGATCTTTCGAAATATATCAAATTGGCTTCCGTGTTAAACGAATGCTAAATGCGATTTCTGATAAAGCGTGGGCGAGACCACGAGAGACGATTGGCTAAAGTGAACATTTGAAAAAGATTGCTAAAATAAATATGTTTGAAATTTAGAAGATCATCGATTTTACTATAAATGCAACCTTCGACTTTCGTTTATCGCGCGCGCACCCTTGTGAACTATACAATTTTCTGGGATAAGTATAACAGGACTTCCAGGGTCTCAAACTATCTCCAAAAGCGTGAAGAGGTAATGGTAGGTAGACAGTGTTTCTTTCGCATTTATAATAGTAGTAAGAATAATATATTATTATTAGTAGTATTTTTCAAACGATAAAATCAAATGTCAAATCTTACTGGTTCTTGCCCATGTTCAAACATAGACACTGTTTTTAAAAGAAGCCTACGCTCAGAAATACTTACTATGTTATGAAATATGTTAACCTTATTAAAATCTACATAATACTTTCATCTGTTCTTTTCAAACCTATAATTTCAAAAGACATGCATGCATGCATAACTCATAACTGAAATAAAATCTCAAGTATGTTGTGTAAGGTAGGCCGGATTAAGTATTTACACGTACATAATCTTCTGAAGATATTCAGATCAATGCGATCACTAAGATCCTACTAAAAAGCAACACTCGTCATAAAAAAACACTAATTGATCGCTGAAACCGCGAAAGCCGTAAACTTCAAACCAATTTATACATAAAACGAAAACACCATGACGTGAGCTGACTCAAAATCCATTCACCTCTACCGCAGTGGGAAGCGCCCGGTGACTCAAAGAGTTTCACCGCACTACCGGAAAAAACCTGCAAAAAAACTGGCTATCGCTGTTCATGCCTACGCACGTCTTTATTTCTAAGGTCATAGCACAGCACAATTCAAAGTGTTTTTTAAGCTTTGTGATCCTCTAAACTATCATCCGCATCTATGGAATAATTAGTAATCCAATCAAATCACTTAACCCACTTGTTCGTACGCATAATTATATAATATCTACAAGTTAACGATTGTCTTAGTTGTGATAGTCTGTCGGGTGCAGCGATCACCTCGTGAACGAAGTCCATGTAGATTATATCCCCGTATCACCTATACTACCTATTTATCTCATGTTTTAAGCTTTATCGATTTTCACTCTTAATTAATCAGCACACTCACTTAAATTCGGTCACGGGTCACGGCTATAATCATGTGTAGACTACTGGTTGTTGTCTTTTTGTCCACTCGTAACCACGGCCGAGCCGGCGAGGTTTTTGACTAAATTATTTTTATAATAATCGACAATTATATTTTTTACTCATTTACGAGCACAAACTTTTGACTAAAGTTGCCTATAATCTTACCATTGAACTCACTAGGTATGGGAAAGACAGTTCTTGAAGTTTTGAAGCTAAAGTATGACACAGTTTTATGTTACGCAAAGCTACGCGGTTTGACCGCTAGTACTTACAGGTAATATTAGTAAACAATAAAACCGTAGCCACTACAATACCTACTTAGTCATTATTGAGGATACTTCGCATGAATTTGCAAAGTACTAACCTTGGCCCGCGAATTGGAAAGTACATAGGTACATTTTATTAATATGAGTAATCCTTCATTTCATGCTATAGCCAAGCGCAAGCTCCATATGGAAGGCTACCTTACTTTCTCCATAATCCTGCTTTATCAATGCTAGCACTAAATAAATAAAACAGTGGAAATTATTGGCACGAGCACATCAGTGGCATAACGTGACGACTTTACGTGATGTCAATGTTCATAAGTATGACAAAGGCTGTTTACTTACAACTAACTACGAAGTGTTGAGTCCTACGACACATAGGTATGTACTTTTATGCTTCCTTCTCCCTCCGGATTGTTTAACGAAAATGTTCAATCCAGGTTGCAGTAACTGTGTTCTATTCTACCTGGTCTTCTAGAAGTTATGTGAAGAAGTAAAGACAAAATCGGCTTCATTATTATTTGTTTACTTATAAAATTTTACTATACCAATCTCAATTGAAAGATCAAGGGCAGTATGTGATATTTTCTACCCGGAACAATTTTCATTTGAGACCCATAAACAAACACGTGGCATTATAAATCAAAAATTGATTGAATCGTAAAAAAATCGAAGTGATCTCAGAATGATTGCCAGTTATTTTAGATACTGAAGGAGCTGCGAAAATTCGATAGGAAGTTGTTTACAGTTCGCTTTTAGCGCTTTTAGCTTATGTACATGTTTGTCGATACGATGTGTTAAACGCACGTTTAACAGGGTCTTTTAAGACTCAAGACAATTACAAGCGTGACAATATGTCAAAATTCTTCCAGAAAAGCTAGCTAGCTTTGCGCTCAACTTGGCGAAAACCATGAGCACTGCCGTGCCCCCTGGTAATGACATCGTCCTTTATGAGATATCTCCATCTCAGAACAAATATCCCAAAGAGCTCATTAGCCTAACCCAATAAGGGACAAAAAAATATTAGATCAAATATTATTTTTTAATCATAATTCTATTTTTTCTGGGGGTTTCTGTTGTGTATGTATATAGTTTAAAAACTCGTGCGGCTTGACGAACGTGGCACTCCACTTCAGTCTACTCACGACCACGTAGTGGAGCTCTAGAAATTGAAACTAGGTCGGAATAGAGGCCCTGGCAGACGTTCTCCTCCTCCTCCAAAGCAGTACTACTTTAAATGCCGATAGCAGCACCTCTAATTTATTACGTAGTTAAATAAAACCCTGACTAAACTACACTAAACACACACTCACGCACACGCGTACGCACGCACAAACGCACAAACGCACGCACGCACACAAACACACACGCACATGCACATGCGCACATGCACACGCACATGCACATGCACACGCACACACCCTACATTATTATAAAAAAATACAGTTTAAATAGTGCAAGTCTTGTACTTAATTAAAGTTAATATCGAATTTTATGTTACACAAAAAGACGTAAGCACCAAGATTGTCACGATTCTCCAATGAAGATACTCTATTTTACAAGATTTTGTTTAACTTGCAATAGTATGTGTTTGTGCGGGGTCAAATCTTGCAAGTTAAATTTGACCCGTTTCCAGTGGGCAGATTGACTTGAAATTTAGCATACTATGTAAATTTGGTGATAATCCAACAGCAGCTTAGCGATTGGTGGTAAAATTCAATTTTATTGATTCACCTCCTTGTTACACGTGGACTGATAGGCACTTGGCCTGTTTTCTTCATTTGGAACACGTGTGGCCAGTCCCAAATCAGCGGTGGCAATACCAGCAACAGCTACCAAGGTTGTTATGGATCTAGAAAAGATTTATTCGCGTTTGAATGACGCAAACCAAAAGAAAGCGGGATTATATCATCGATTTGTGTATTTTGTGTATGGATGAGCGGCACGAGAAATCACAGTATCATAAGACGTGGTTTGTAGTTTCTAATATTTTTTGTAACGAAATTATGTTGCGTTTGCATTTGAACTCGCATATATTGGCTGACCGAAGTACTATGCCAATTAGTCATTTTATACATTAGTACAGAAATGAATTGAATTTTGAGATATTTTTTTTCTTGTCTTAAGCCACAGTTGGATTTGTCTTCCAAAAACATTACTTATAAGGATTGTCAGGTCCCACTGCCGAGTACAGGCCTCCTCTCAGAATGCAGAGGGCTTAGGCTGTAGTTCCCACTACCCAATGCGGATTAGGAACTTCACACGCACCATCAGCTAGTGGTAAATTTTAAATGTAATTTCGCACATGACTTTCTAAAATCTCAAGAGGTGAGATCCTCTGCTTCAGAGGCGATAGGTCAATCCACTATGCCACCATGGTTTTTCTCAGGTACTTGTCTAGTTTTATTGTAAGCCCGATCCGTCTAGTTCGTTTTATATTTAAACAAATTAAAATTTGACCAATGCTAACTAACGCTGCGCCCCGCCGCGCAGTCTGCTTTGTCTGTTTCGTCTGTTACATGTGAGTCAAACTCGTACTTGGCCACATTTCCTAAATGTTCTTCTGTATTAAATCCCATATCGATTTACCTTTGTCAAAGAGCTTGCAAAGTACCCTGAGATTAGACAGAAGAGACAAAGTCGTATCAAATTGAATGATCTACATAACAATAACTTGAAGACATTAAGTAGGTTCCCTCATGGACATATGACCATTATTCAAACGAGTTTGCCCAGAGCAAGCAAGGAGGGCGAAGCGCCATAACTAGAATTTACTGAGTGATTTACAATTCGCAAACTTGGGGCTATCCGGGGCATGGGGGCAAGTCTGGGGAATCAGGGGATTACGTGGTTGTAATATAGTCATTTTGTCACGTAGGATATTATGGTTATGGGGTCTTGCAGTTTTACATAGGGGGGATGAAGGGGATTGAATAAATTTAAAGACGGCTCAAGATTTATAGGACGTTGAAAACAGGATGAATGACTGCCAGAAAAGAATGGTACGGCCGTGCCTTTGTTTTACTCGACTTGGCGGGGGCACTTTCGTGCCCCTAGATGTATGATTTTTAGGCTTCAGTATCATAGAATTGCATACCAGGTGTTGACGGCTGTGATTGTGGTGCACAACAAATGTTTTTATTTGTAGTTAGGTACTCACTTCTTTTACTCCTTTCAATTACTATTAAAATTAAAGAACTGTGTGCTTACAAATAGATTAGATTATTATGACGTCACATAATTCATATTCGCAAGCACACGTCTTCCCTAATTGCTTAATTGGCCAATCAAGCGCCCGCCTTTTTGACCAATCGCGTCACAGGAACCCCTTTTTTGTCGCGAATAGTGACGCGCGTAATTAACTAATAAACATCGTACGTATCGATGCTCTTAGCCGATTAGTGACGTGAGTAAACAATCGGAACTCGATGTATTAAATTGACGTTATAATCGAGTGTTGCTATTAATATCGAGCCTTGTAAACACTTTTTTTTGTTCGCTAGTTTTACACGAGTGTTCGCAATTTTTGTTACGAATGTAATGTGTACAGTCTTTTCTACGCAAAAAGGTAGATTTTAAGACGCTCATAAGAATTTATTGGTCTTGTTATTGTTTTAACTTTGATTAAAAACTTTGATTTATTTATTTACTCAATATTTATTTGGTTTAGTAAATACGTTCTGTTCTAACTACTATAAATTAGATCGCTCAATTTCAGAGAAGAATAGAAAGAATCGATTTGTAGCAATTTCTATGCCGTGTGGTAATTTATGTCATTACGTATGCCGTATTACGTAACAGACCGTACAAAAACTGTGTCATCTCATCTCGTGTTTATTTTATAAATATGTTTTTATTTCCTTCAAGTAATCAATCATGTATAATTCATCAATGCTCATGTTTATTGAATGATTTGACATTAATTGCGGAAAAAAGATATTTAAAACTATTTATGTTTTGTTTACTGTAGTTTTTATGAACTGCAGCCTTGATAATATATAAGATGTAATAAATATACGCGTATTGCTGATTGAGGTAACTACAAATTAATACGACGATGTCAACGCTTTTGGTTTACGAGGTGCGACAAATAAGAAAAGTTATGAGATGACATCTAGGTGCCATGCCTTGTCAATGTTGTAGCATAAAAGCCTTTCTACTCGTTTATTTTGACTTGAAGTTATAAAATACAAACATTGGAACATAGAACCTCTTCCTTTTTTTGAAGTCGGTTAAAAATTTACCTACAAGTCTTGTCCACCTTTTAATAACGAATAAAATAGATCTAGGGAGTTCCCAACGATCGATTTATCGATAATGTATATACCTAAGTACTTAAATAAAAAAAATCTTAAAATGTGTTGCTAACTCTAAGCGCAAAACTCTGGAACGGCTGGATCGATTTCACTAATTATTTTTTTGTTGTGTTCGTTATTGTCAGGAGAATGTTTTATGGGAGAAAATTTAGGGATATTGCAACGGGGGCGAAGCCGCGGGCAACAGCTAGTTGCTTTATAAAATCGTGAATTTTCTTAGGTAGCTATCGATAAATTAGATGTTGACAGGAAATATGCTACAAAAACTACTTCTGTCTACCTTCTTACTTAACAGACGTTTAAGATCCTCATCAAATTTGCTACATTCTTCTTTTTCTTTTTCTTCTTCTTCCGGTGCCCTTTCCTATCGGAGCCGGAGGTTGGCGATCATTAGGGCTATCCCAACCTTAGAGACTGCCGCTTGAAAGAGGGATCTGGTACTCATTCCGAATCAGTTTCTAAGGTTTCTTAACCAGGAGGTGCGTCTACGGCCAGGTGGTCTGCGGCCTTATATCTTCCCCTGGATTATAAGCTGAAGCAGACCATACTTGTTGTTACGAATTATATGCCCCAAATACAACAGCTTCCTCAGTTTTACGTACGTATCACTTCCAAGCTTTTTTTCATTCTCTGCAGTAGCAGGCAGGAAGTAATTAGTAGTAGTTATCTAACACATACATTAATCGGTCTTATTTCCTACCTGGATCCTGTAACACAGGGACTCCTGGCACAGGATCCAGATCCGTAGACTCTTGTTATAAGTTTTTTATGCGATAAATTATTTTCCATTTTTTTTCTGCAATTCCGTTTCGTTCCTTACTCTATCTGCTATCTTGGCTACCTGGTGACCCTTATTCTGCTACGTGTCTCATTTCTGACTCGATCCCGTTGAGAAACCCCGAGCATAAGTCTTTCCATAACACTACTGAGTTCAGGGGCGGATCTACTTAAAGGCTTTTTGGGCTGCAGCCCAGGGCCCCGTGGATACAGAGGGCCCCCAACCTGAACTGAAAACAATAGACGATATTGTCAATAATAAAAATTATCTACAATTTGAGTTTGAGTAATTAAGTAGGGCCCCTAACCTAAGCAGTATTAGCCCAGGGCCCCACAAATTCAAGATCCGCCCCTGACTGAGTTCTAGCCAACTCCAGTAGCAACTGTATCATAGTCACAGCAGCAAAGGGCACATCACTCATTACCGAGTTATGAGCAGTTTGTATGCACGCGGCGTCGCGGGAGCGCTGGCGCTGGGTGAGGCGCGTGCGCCGCCGGTTGGTAAACGAAGATATGTTTATAGGGATCCCTAATCGCTATAGTATTTGACCTGTTTTTGATAGTTACTTTAAGTGTTCCGATCCGATGAAAGATGATTATATAAAAACAACCCTCCCTCGGGCAGTTGAGTAAAAACAAAATTATTATCCTATCGCCTCTGACGCCTATCATATCCTTTCCTATCCGACTGTAGGTATTATAAATGAGAAACACTGTGAACATGTTTGGATGCTTCTTACTCAATCATGCAATAACCTCTGAAACTATTTAGACGATGGTATGGAGGTAATTTATGATAAGAAAAATGTACCTATGGTCTCACAGGAAGCATTATGAATAATAAATGTTTCGAAAACGTGTTGACAAATTTTGCCTTTTCCTTTACTACTTTTGCGGAAGAAACAGGTGAAATGAGCGAAGATTGTCCCTCCCTAAGGTAAAGCCTGGATCCTCGCTTGCACTGATATCACTATGTACTGATGACAAAGATGCTAGAAGAAGACACACTTGGTTTTTCAATTCCTTTTGTTAATCCTTTCTTAAGTTATGTCACGGGTTATGCCGGGAGACGAGCTGTCGGTAGGCCTCCAACAAGATGGAGCGACGACCTAGTTAAGATTGCAGGATTGCGGTGGATGCGAAAAGCATAAGACCGGGCTGAGTGGAGAGCCTTAGGGGAGGCCTATGTCCAGCAGTGGACGTCTTTCGGCTGACATGATGATGTTATGTCATGGAAACACATCACCACTTGTTGTACTGTACCTTTTTATCGATGTTTTGTGGCAGCATCTCTTGAATTCAAGCCAGAACAGACAATTTATTGAACCCAAACTAATGCAACCCAATAGAAACCGACATTGTTAGTGAGAGCTATGCCAAACCCGAGCTTAGGAGCGAGATAGATGGCCGCTGTAAATCTATATTCAATGTTCTTGGGATCAATAAACAAGTATCGGGTAAACACTTGGAGTATGATAACGAATCTATCGGGGAAATATCGATTTCTATAGGACTTTATTGGGAATCAATCACGAGCCTATGAAGATTGCTACTTCTTCACGAACTGGCTGAAATCGCTCAAAAACATATGTATACATTTTTGGATTGTTTAACTGTTATGTGGTGTTAAATAAAGAGTCTTATTTATTAGGTATATTAATATCAATCTAGTAATTGTAAAAGTTAAGTAATACTTTTTAAGATCTATGTATATCATAACATAATTGAACGCATTAAATAGCGTGAGATTGAGTTGTGAAATATTCTTAAAATGCGGATGTTTTATAATGAGAATTTAAAGTAAGTTTCCATTCAGTAAGTTTCCTGTGGGAATTTTTCAAAATGTATAGTTACGTATCAATGGAGTAGGCTGGTGAAATCTTAACTATAAGTATATCTTATAGGTGTATCTAGTGAGATTTTGACAGAATTTTCCATACTAATAATCCATAAAATAATTTTTGACAGAATTTGCCATACAAAGGGCAATGCCCACATAACACGAGATACATTGGCTGTATCTATCTCTTTATCCAAACTTTGCAAATCAACTAAACCCATATTTCAGTATTCGATGTTCAGTCATACGTTGCGAATTTACTTTCAAATGTAAATAACTTAAATCTATGTCAGTAGATGCTTTCCATAATGCAGTGCCCGCACGTGCCGCGTGATTGGCTGTCAGTTTTTGTTTCGCTGAACGGCGTGCGGTCTCGCTCTATTGTTTATATGTGTTGATGTGTTTAGCGTCTTGTCGTGAAAAAGGTAAATAAACAGTAATAAGTTACTGTAAATTTGATATACGTGCATATGGCGATGGACTTCAGCCAGTGAATGAGAGAAGCGAGGTGCAAAAAGTGCAAAAAGTGAGGGTGTGAAAAAAAGTGGGGGTGTGAATTGGGGACTCAATCACAATCATTTAATAATAGCTAAACACACAGCAACAGTTTACAATCGGTTTTTATTAAAATATAGACGACGACACCCTGCTGTCATCTCTATTGCTAATGACATAAGATATGATAAGATTAAAGATGACAACTACTGGGACAGTTATACTTTCTTTTAAGATTACTTTCTCTGAACATTTTGGTATCATTTAGAAACCGTTGTCATGACTACCAGTCTATAATTTTAGTAATTTGTTGGCATACTTAATTACAGATGGAGATGGGCAAGTTGCGGAAACTTACCAAAAAGATGGAAAAGTTCTCAGATAGTTTCACAAGGAATATAGGAAATTATTTTTTTTTAGAAACGAACTTTCATTCTCCGTACAAAATTGTGTCAATTTTACGAAATTTTCCTATATGAAATTTTCCGCAATTTTGGAAAGTTTTTTAAAAGTAGTTATCGTTAATTACTTTCTGTAGTATTAACTATTATGGATAAAAATAGTGAAAGTGGAAAACAAAAAGTAGTAAAATAAATTCTGGATCCTAGTATACATATTTAATTTATAACTAATGTAAAAGATACGTTAGCTAACCAAACAAACGCAACTAAACTATGTAGAAAAAGTCAAGATTGACTGGCGTAGCGTTTTAGGTCCTCTATATATTCAGTTTTAAACCCTTTAAAACAACTTTATATTTTTCCACCCGTTCACCGTAAAAGTTCCCGCTTCCTTGGACGACATAACACAGTACAGTCCTTTCATAACAGAGACAAAAACTAACTTTATTTATCTCTTGTTTCAGGCATCACACACCAATAAAACGGCCGTACCAGATGGCGCATAAAAGAGTGACTCAAACGGCTTAAAAAATAAAAATGTCAAGTGAAAGTTCGGATTTCAAAAGTGACGTAGTGATGTGCTAAGTGCTAAGGATTAATAGTATCGACATGGACTTTACGATGGATTTGGACAACTCGTCGATGTTTAATTCGACGTTGGCCATTATTTATCCCCGTGAGGCTACCATTTTGGCGGCAGTATGTGCGTGTATCTTCAGCGTCGTGGGAGTTGTTGGTAAGTGATATTTTCAAGTCTTTTCCAGGTTAATTACATCAGTTGTGTAATAATTTCATATCTCTACATAGTATAACATAAAATCGCTTTCCGCATGTGTTTGTGTGTCTGTATAATCACTTACTCCAACTTCTAAGTCACGCATATAAGTTTAGCGAACCGCCCCAGCTTTTGCTTTGCGAGAGCGAAGAAGTGAACAATTTGTATAACTAAGTACGTCATTTTTTAACAGAATTTCTTGATTGTTTACGTCTTCCTTCACCTATGCGAGGCCGGGGTTGCTAGTTTTCTGCTTATAATATTTTTTCGTTTATTGAAATGCAAGTATGTAATGTGTCGAAACCGAAACTCACCCAGTACCTACCTACCTCATAAGTCATAAAGTTTTTGAATCACAAGTGCTTATCTCTCATATTCTTGTAGTTTGTTTTATGTCTCTGCATCCGAGTTTAGACTTGCAAGAAAAATTGTGCCACTTGCATTACATAGTGGCGCTTGATTGACCACTACAAACTTGTTGGCTTTACGCCCTCGCAATGTAATGCAACTTGCACGGTTTTTCTTGCAAGTCTAACTGAACTTGGCTTACCTTTAAAAGCCCGATGCTGGTTCACCGAAGGCGTCGATCGTTTGTTTACGTCAAACACAAAGCGTCATAACAGCCGCGTTCTTTGAACTAGTTTTTTTTTTAATCTGTCAACAAATCGGGTTATGTTACGTAATTGTTTTCCTTTGTGGTTCATAATGCGTTTTTGGAATGTACTCGTAAGGTAAGTAACGTAACGTTTGTTTAACATTGGAATATGAGAACTAGTCAATTCAACCAGCTTTTTGTAAATCTTGCTGTGCGCAAGTCGGACATTGAAGACTGATATTTCAAAAGTTACGGTACATTGAAAACAGCTGAAGATAATAATTACCTACCAATGCTTTTGAACCCATGTAAACATCATCCTGAAAAAAAAAATTTTTTTTTTCGGTTAGCGTGATCCTGAATCTAAGATTAAAAAGCACTCAATTTTTTTTTCACATCCGTATTACGCATCAAGTAAACATGATAATTTCGTTATCACACCAAATTCAACCTGCCTAACACAGTCTAAATAAAACTGACCCATTTTAAAAATAAATGCAAATAAATTTAATCGATAAGGGTAACCTGACTATACAAACAACACTATCGTTAAGTGTCGAATAATCGGTCAAACATCGCGAGCACTACGCTAAGTGGCGGGCTAGCATGCCGCTATACTTACGTTAAAATTAGCTTTACTTTGGACTTGGAAGATTATTTGTTCGTAGCTTTGTCAGTGACGCTGCGACAATGACGCATTTTGTTTATTTGGCCACCCGATACTTACTTAGTCTTTTCCAACCTTGACATTAGCGGAATCATCGTTTCGTTGGAGATGAATGCGATCAATATTTTCAAGAATTGATTTATTGAATCAGGCGTCGTTACTTTGCGGAGGTCCATATCAATGAACTAAGAGAATTTTCTTGCTCACTCTCGACCTTACGCTTACGATAGCTAAGCTTATGCAAAATATGCGTGTTCATGCAGTTCCTCCACCTCCACATTGTAAGAACATACACAAATCCCACTTGCTCGTTTGCCTTCCTGTCGAATAAAAAAAAATCCAACGTGCGACGATTTATCTGTTATCGCCACGCCACTTCAACTTTAAATTTGCAGGTGGTAGGACTTTGTGCAGGGTCCGCTCGGATTGCTACCACCATCTTGCTCGCTAATCCTGCCGTGAAGCAGCAGTGCTTGCACGTATGTTTCGGCGTGGAGAGTAAGACAGCCGGTGAAATTACTGGCACTGGTATCCCATCTTAGGCCTCTAGGTTAGCAACGCATCTGCAATACCCCTGGTGTTGCAGATGTTTATGGGCGGTGGTGATCTCTTACCAAGGAGACCTTGTTTTCCATCCAATCGAATAAAATAAAAAACTAAACGCATCGCGCTTTATAATTTAGAAATTTCAATATACTGACTCATTAATGAACACGGCTACGTGAACTCTTTAGCTAGTGGAACAGAACGACTCCTGCGCAGCTGTATAAACAAATGTTTCACTTATTTTACATGCATGCATGTGTGCGCTGTTTGGGCTGTCAAATGTTAGAACAAGTAAAATTTTTGAGTTATAAATATAGACTATGAGGTAAAAAATAACTTTCCACTCATCATCATCATCATATCAGCCATAGGACGTCGCCTCGCTTGGAAGCGGCTTGCATCCACTCGCGACTTTAACCAGGTCATCCGTCCATCTCATCGGTGGACGTCCTACGCTGCGCTTGCCGATCCGCAATCTCCTCTCGAGAAACTTTCGTCCCCAATGACCATCTGTTCTCCGTGCTAAATGACCTGTCCGTTGCCACTTTAAACAGTTAATTCGCTTGGCTATGTCGGTGACCCTTGTTCTTCTACGTATCTCCTCATTTCTGACTTTCCACTATCTCTGTGTAGTGTTGTGAAAAATGCTCATTTGGAGACTTAAGATTCTCGAGGTTTAACGATTCAAAGGCCACAAAGACGGTTTCTTGCATCTATACGCAAAAAGGAAGCCGATTCAATTTTTAAATATAGTCGAGTCTTTAAGACTCTAGAGTCTTAAGAGTTCGAGTCTTTAAGCCTCGAAATGAGCGTTATCCACAACTCTGTCACTGTGTCATTGACGCAGCGTTATTGACACCGCTGACGCTTGTTTCTAAAGCAAAGCGTTCAGGCTGCGTTCAGGAGGCAGCCTTATTGTGTAACACACTCGGAATCACAACCGTTTTCACCACTTCTTTTTGTCACACGGTATTAAGACGAGGGTAAAAAGAGATGGTGAATGAGAATAGAATAGTTTATTTGTCAAATATAGGTACAGAATATAGATGATTTTAAAAGTCACGAACATCAGTGCGTTGACGTGGCGTTGACAATACGGCGTCAGAGCGGCGTGCGTGTTCTCTGTCCATTGCACCAATAGATAGTTGCTCATAGATTTTACTGGTATCTCTGGAAAAACGCGTATTTTCGATTTTTAACCGAAGCAAAGCTTGTTTGCCGTTCTATTAAACTTAATAGAGTGGGCGGTGACTACCTAATGTGGTCGTTTTAAGTAAAATAAGTAAATGTCAGATCTGTCGTAATCCGCTGTGTAGGTTGTTGTAGGATTCATGTTTTCGGCAGGTTGGTTTTCGGAGAATATTTTGTAATAAGATGAGCTAACACTTTCTACAAATACAGTCGCGTTCCACATCCTGACTTATATTATAAGAATAAATATTCTATATTATAAAGATGGAGGTGTGCTTTTCTGTTTACCTTATCCGTCGTTATAACCACTCAACTGATTTTACGGTTTGTTAGTTTATTGAAGTCGAAGTATAGTTACGAGACTTACGAGCATTTCGGCAAGAAACTTGGCAGAGAAAGTTTTTTTAGAACGAAAATCATATTAAGTACAGTTCTCTTTAGACGATCAGACAATCCAGTGGTTAGAGGATTGTGAAGCTTTAGGTTCCAGGTTTGATACGGCTACCAATCTGACCAAGGATCCTTTAATTTAAGGACACAAAAGTGGAAGCGGGGCCGTGATCAGATTGATCTGACAATGCGATGCGATCTGACCACAGATATAGAAGGTCCCCGGCCCGGGGCAGATGTACCTAATATATGGAAAATAATGTTTGTTCTCGAGTCTTGGGCGTTTAATATATATCTTAAGTTTGTTTTATATCTATCTATTTAGGTATGTATGTATGTGTAGAATTACTACCTTAGTAAGTTTACCCATAACACGAGCTTTGTTTACTTTGGGACTAGGTCAATTGGTGTCAAGTGTTCCGTGATATTTATTTATTTACTTAACCAGTGACATAAGCCAAACAAAGTAAGTAATTAATACATTTATAGATTAAGTACGCTGTTGTTTTGTTTTATATTGTACAGGATGAGTTTCTTTTTACCCGTATTGGCCGTATTGTAAGTTAATAGGATAACTGAAAGGCGATGGACGAGATAGATAATTTGATGAATCTTCAGTGTTAAGCAGCGTTTCCACCAGTCATTACTGGTGGAAACGCTGCGATGTGTTGCGAGGGATGTGTTTTTCATTAACCAATAGAAACGCTTTATTTACACATCCTCGCACAGCACATCTCTGGTGGAAACAGCTCAGCTCAGCTGAGCGAGGCGAGGTAAATGACGCGTTTCTATTGATGAAAGACATATTCCTTGTAACAAATCCTCGTACATCTCTAGTGAGTCTAGTGGAAATTCTCTGTTAAACCTTGTTTATATTTTTAATACTAAACACCCTGGCCATCTTTAGATATGTGTGTATATTTTAAATAATGTTCTATTATTCTGCTTTGTCTGCTGTCACTCACTTCTTGTCGTGTGTCGCAACTGTAAACATTAAACTCGTTTTTACCCCTGCTACTCTCGTTTCCTTCAATTTTCTCCTTCAAGGTTATATAATATGTTGTCCGACATATTATTTAGGACACGATCAATATCTTTCAAACTTCACCCCAAAATTGCAACGTTTCGTGTAGACGGAAGACGCATTAGATGAAGTAAACATAGGGTCGCGTCCACTAACTTGCCCCCTGGGGTACGGAGGGGCATTTATATAATTGTCAATACATTGGCAATCGATCGAGGAAACCACCGACTATAAAGCAACTATAATGTCTTGATCGTGAATAAAACATGTCTTGAAATCAAACTGTTTAGATCTAAATTAAATGGAATATGCTCGAAACATAAATTGATTGACTTGAATTGAAGGTAGAAAAATAATACTGTTGAATAATATATAATAGGCATTCCATCTCTTCGCGGACCGGGAGACGAGCTGTCCTGTCGATAGGCCTCCAACAAGATGGAGCGACGACCTGGTTAAGATCGCGGGATCGCGGTGGATGCGAAAAGCACAAGACCGGTCTGAGTGGAGAGCCTTGGGGGAGGCCTATGTCCAGCAGTGGAAGTCTTTTGGCTGACATGCACGATGATGATGATTCTATCTCTTACCAGTAAAATGAAATTCGTTTGGGCTAATTCGCTCTTGAGACGTCACAGTAAATATAAAAAAGTGACACTGTTGTTTTCAATGTTTGTTTTCACACAGATTGAGGTGTTTGCGTTATCTAGTGTATTCTATATCTACGGGAGATACTACGCTAACATCCGTAAAAAAGTAGTTGAGTAAAGCACTAGACGCACTAGACGTTAAGGATTTCATTGGTGCCACGTCACGACTGGCTGCAACCGTAGTCAGTCACCTTTAATCTCCAATTAACACGACAAAATGACTAATAATCAAAATGTCGTCTTCTTTTATATCGTGATGTCGTGATTCACACTTCAAATCCTGTCACTGAATGCTGAATGCACACTAGTTCATAAGCCCCAAGTTACATAAAAAAAAGTGTGAATTAGGATGCATTTCCACCAGAGATGTGCGAGGTTGTGTTGCGAGGTATGTTTGTCTTGAGTCATGGACCAATAAAAACGATTCATTCAAGACTGACGTTCAGCGTTGCTCATGCTCAGTGGAAACAGCTCGATGGAGCGAGGAGAGGATAGATAAATGAAGCCTGCAGGGTTACTATGAAACTCGAAACTCGAAGTTCGTGTCCTGCGGTCCCTCTGACGTTTATGCTGTTTAATACGAGAGCGAGAAGGACCGCACGACACGAACTTCGAGTTTCGTAGTAGCCCTGCAACGTTTCTATTGGTTCATGCCAAACAAATTCCTCGCAATGCATCCTCGCACATCTTGTGTGGAAAACACAGCCTCACGAACACATTATCTGCTCCAAAGGGTGTAGTTGAAGAAAATTAGATTGAAATGTATGGAAAAATTGGCAAAATTAAAGCAAGAGGTTTATCTATCAGGATATGTAGGTTATGGAGAAAAAATAAATTTTACCCACTCTCCCCCCCCCTCCGGGGGGAGCGTCACCCCCCCGCGCCCTCGAATATGTCCCGGACCGCGGTATTTTCCATTATAAAAGAAAACCGTACACGAAACATAAAAAGTGTGTAGGAACGAAATAATCCTAGATAAATTTACTATAAACCTTTCATACATACAAAAGCGATACCATTTACAGTTTCAGCGCAATCTGGCACCAAATACGAACATTTTTAATAATTTATCCTGTTTTTTTTGTTAATTGTTTAGTTTTTTCAATTATTTCACACTTTACCGCAAAGATATGTATGACTAAAGTAAAGAACAGGATATCTTCTTTATAAAAAGGTATAATTCATTTCTAAACTCATTCATTTGACGCTGCTATGCTATTTTGAAAATTCACCATCATCAGCTACTGCGACATTAACTTAGGAAAAAGTACCAAAAAAAAAACTATTTAGTCCGTAAGTATATTACACATTTTTTAGGGTTCCGTAGCCAAAATGGCAAAAGCGGAACCCTCATAGTTGCGCCATGTCTGTCTGTCTGTCTGTCTGTCCGTTCGCGGCTTTGCTCAGAGACTATCAATGCTAAAAAGCTGTAATTTTGCACGAATATATATGTAAACTATGCCGACAAAACAGGGTAATAAAAAAATAAAAAAAAAATTTTTTTTTAGTACCTCCCATAGACGTAAAGTGGGGGTGTTTTTTTTTTTCTCATCCAACCTTGTAGTGTGGGGTATCGTTGGATAGGTTTTTTAAAATCATTAGGGGGTTGCTAAAACAATTTTTCCATTCAGTGATTCATTTGCAAAATATTAAACTTTAAAGCGCAAATTTTCATTAAAATCGGGAGTCCCCCCCCCTCTAAAATCTAAGCCGGTGGGTAGAAAAAATTAAAAAAAATTCAGGACGATAGTAAGTATATCAAACTTGCAAGGAAAACTATAACGGTTAAGTTTTCTTGAGAATTATTAGTAGTTTAAGAATAAATTGCAGCCTAAGGTATAAATATACCTAAACCGTCCGTCTGTCATAGCCAATTTGATCCGAAACTACTAGACCGATTGAATTCAAATTTAGTTCACCTATGTAAATTGATGACCCAAACACGGACGTGTAAAGTAAATTAATTAATTTTAAACGCGGGGGCCAGTTTGGGAGGGGGAGGGGGGTAAATTAGAAAAAAAAATGTAGAAACTATATCATGTGACATATCAAATGAAAGGGTACATTATGAAAATCTCAAATATATATTTTTCATTATTTTAAATTAATCCGTTTTGAAGTTATTTAAGAAAATAGGTGAAAATTAACCATTTCCCCGCCCCTATCTCCTAAAAGCCCAGTAGGGCCTACATTTTTTTTTTTAAATACAGAAAATAGGTCCATACCTATAGGTTACAGGAAAACATATGAGAATCTAATGGTATTTAAAGTAACACCATTTAACCAGTATGAACATTTATATTTCGCTGAATGGCCAAATGAACTAAATTAAAAAAATAGCATAGCAATGGTAAATGAAAGATTTTAGAAATTAATTATACCTTTTTATAAAGAAAATATTCTATTCTTTACTTCTGTCATACATATCTTGGCGGTAAAAGGTGAAGTATTTGAGAAAACTAACCTTTTTTTTTTTTTTTTTTTTTTATAGTATTAGATCATGCGATCGGCTTTAAGCCATAAGCAGATTTTTTGATTGCGGAAATGGACTTGCGAAGACTGTTCCCCCATTGAGGATATCCGCCTCTATATAATTGCTAAGTTAGCATGCGGTACGATCCCATAAGTGCTGGCGTTTGAGCCTCCTTGTCTGCAGTGGTTTGCTAAGATCTGTTGCTAAGATGTTAATATGTTCCTCAATTCGATTTTTGTAGGTGATTGTTCTCTGCGTAACTTCTTCTTGGACAGTGTTGATTCTCAGATATTCATGCAGTTCAGTCATCCTGGTGAACCATGGGGCGTTTGTAATGGTTTTCAGTACTTTGTTTTGAAAACGTTGGAGAATTTCTATATTAGAGTTTTTGGCTGAACCCCATAGTTCTATTCCATATGTCCAGACAGGTACTAACCTTTTAGCCGAAAAAATAGATTAATTATAAAAAAAGTTAGTATTTGGTATCATATTGCGCTGGAACTATAAGTGATATCGCTTTTAAATGTATGAAAGGCTTATAGTAAATTTATCAAGGATTATTTCGTTCCTACACACTTTTTATGTATCGTGTACGGTTTTCTTTTATAATGGAAAATACCGCGGTCCGGGACATATTCGAGGGCGCGGGGGGGTGACGCTCCCCCCGGAGGGGGGGGGGAGAGTGGGTAAAATTTATTTTTTCTCTATTACCTACATATCCTGATAGATAAACCTCTTGCTTTAATTTTGCCAAATTTTGATCTAATTGTACTGAACTAGTGGCAGACCTCAGTAATTTTGATATATACAGGTAATTTCAGCTGGATATATCCACGCGTTACTAAGAAACCGCCCGCGCCCAAGTGCGAGTCGGATTCGCGCACCAAGGTCTCTGTACAAATATCCATAATTACCAATAAACCCCCTTGCAAAAAAATAGGGCACCTATGGTTTTTCAGATGTTTAGGCATTGAAGCTTAGAAAGTAAGCTTTCATGCATATAAAATACAAAAACCATAGGTGCCCGTTTTTTTTGGCAGGGGGTTTAATATAAATACGAAAGTGTGTGTGACGTGTGTTTGTATGCTTGTCCGTCTTTCACGTCGAAACGGAGTTGTTCTTGGCATAGAGATAGTTTATGGGCTAGCCAGAGTGACGTAGGCTACTTTTTGTCCCGAAAAAATGCACAGATCCCGAGGGGACAGCGCGCGATAACCGAATACCACGCGGGCGAAGCCACGGGCAAAAACTAGTATCCTATTAATAAATAACCAAACAAACATCGGACTATTTTTAATTGCAACCGTTTTACTCATCCACTTAAGAGCAGACTCAATCGAGCGGAGTAGCTAATTCCATTAGCAGGAAATTGCGTTTGTCTGTTTGTTGAGCCCCTGCCGGTAGAAAATATACTGCCTTGATATAGTGCAAAACTATAACGTAAAAGTAAACCTAAGTATATCGCTTCGAGCTTTGGCGGTGTCAATTGAACATTCCTAAAGGTAATTGAGGTGATTGTAGTTAGTTAGTAATATGTTTAAGTCGTGAATAGTCTTGATTATGTCCAGTCCAGTACCGTTAGTGTAAGTTTTCGGTTACAAAATAAGATTCGATCGCGTTCGTGTTAAAATCTCAATTTGTATGCAAACACGAACAGCGCCTCTAGCGGAACGTTTGCGATGTTCGTGTTTCCAGCGCTCGAGACGTATTTTGTAACCGAAAACTTACACTAAGGGTACAGGATGTGCTATCATATAATTACTTCTTAGTTTAAATATGTGTTCCATTGCTGGGTATCCATTGCTACATCTCTATCTCAGTTCTGTGTCTGTCATCTCTTCATCTACGCCTCGGCCTGCCTTGCAGTCGGTAGCCATCGAGTCCTTTTCAATATGTCGTACACGGCAAGTCCGTACGTGCCTTCCAAAAACGCTATTAAAATCAGTTATGCCATTTGCTTTTAAAACGTGCCGTGTTGCCCTTGCCCCGAACCGATTCCTAAGAAGGACGAACACTTTATTCTGATACTGAGTGTATTTCAAGCGACAGTAAACCGAACTTTAAACTCAATTTCCATTTCCAGGCAACTTCATAACAACAGTGGCGCTCCTTATGCACCCAAAGCTGCGAGGCCACGTGACGACGATGTTCGTGCTGTCACTCTGCGTGTCAGACCTGATGTTCTGCGCCATCAACTTGCCACTGACGGCGCGGCGCTACGTGCGAGAACAGTGGGGGCTCGGCGACCAGCTCTGCCAGATGTTCGCGTTCGTGTTCTACGGGAACGAGGCTGTGTCGCTGCTCTCTATGGTCGCCATTACCATCAACAGGTGAGGACCAGTGTCATTCTTCTATCTTCTTCTCTCTTCTTCTCAGCATATATTTGTCCACTGCTGGACATATGCGTCTTCCATGGATTTCCATGTTGACCTAGATGCGGCAAATCTGGTCCAAGTTGGTCCTGCTGTCTTACGGATGTCATACGCCCATCTAGTTGGTGGATTCTTCTATATAAGACGTGAAAATGGAGGCATCACAGACAGGGACAATCAGGAACATCTCATTTCTCACTATCATGAGCAGTCGCGACTGTGACCTAATATCCAGGGTCTACTAGCGTCCTAGATTGTGATGCCTATCTCTTGCAGACAACTGTAACAAAAGGAGAGAGGAACAGAAGGTCTATTGCGTAACATTTCTGACACTGGCGATCAAAATCAAATTACAGTTTTCTCATACAAAAACTGTCATCTGATTGTGATCGCGAGTGACAGAAACGTTACACAATTGGCTCTCCAGTTTGAACAAAGCAGGTTCAGAAGAGAAGAATAAAATGAGTTTGAGTAAGTTCAACTGAATAAAGTAAGAAAAAATCCCCTCCCTGCATCGTGCCTGGTTCAAAAGTCCCCATTATCCCGACAGCATTGCCCCTCTGTACAGCAATGGACACCTGTTGAACCAGCCACGATCCAGACCGGGGATCGCACCCCCTATCCTTGAGACGCCGACCTAAGTCCTTAAATAAATCAAGGGCCTCCGAACCCCAGGGCCCCGCTGTCTCCACCGCTACCGGCACAAAATCGTACACTGGCTTCAAGGCAGAATACTTCGCGTGCTTCAACCTCGCAGCATTTTCAGCCGTAGAACCAGCCAGTGTTCATTCAATCGTAACCAACCTACATTAGATGATATATTCCGGAACTACTAGTGATAACCTTATATAGTAACGAAAGTAAACGTCAAGCACTTATAGTTAATGAAATTAGACAGCGCACGGTAGGTGGCGCGATTAAATTATTTGTCAAACGTTGAAGTATGCGTTTACACGTCATAAAATTCAAATCGTGGCCTACTCAGCCACGGCAGCTTAGATTGCATTAATATTAATGCTGTGATCGGAGTTGGACATGTACGCGGGTCGTTCAACTTTAATGGGAAATAGGAGTAAATGGTCGTAGTTGACTGTTGATTAGACAAATTAGTTAAATTGAAGATTGGGTTAAAAAAAAAATTATTTTTTGTAAGTTCGAGCCTGTAAGCTCGCGCCTTTGAATTTTTCAAATACTTAATACGAAATTGTATTAGTACATTTGAAATTTATCACGAGCTTTATTATACCTATAATATTGTTCCTGTTTTATAAATTATAAGAATGCAATTTGCATCATGTTCTGCAGTAGCAAATAATTAACCCTTTTTGCCAACCAATAAGAACACGTCATTTTAATTGACCGCTAATGTCATTCGGATGACACACGTCACTTAGCAGTGCTGCCAATCGAAGGATCAAGCGACCCATGAGAATGCTGGTTCAAGTGGGTTCCCGGTACTTAATAGTAGGTACATATCACGTCTTAGCATTTAAAGCACTTACTTTAAGAACTACTTATAGTCCTCAGCGAGAGGCAAAAGATACTAATTAGATGCTATGTCCTTAAGTTTTTATCGAGAAAAGATCGATGATCTCGATAAGGCTGCTGTATCCTTTTTTTTCTTGGCTTAAAATGTAGTAAAAACAAGTCTAGTCTACTCTGTTAAGAAACTTAAACTTTAATACGACCGATTACTGAGAATTTTTGAGCTGGTCATGATTTTGAATAGGTCCCGCCCAATGAGGGTTTTCATAGAGGCGAAATATCGCTAGATGGCGTTAGTATCGTGAGATCCATTTGACGTTTGACGTTTGCTTGTGATTGGTTCATTTAGTTATTTTAACCAATCACGAGCAAACGTCAAACAACAAACGGACCTCACGATACAAACCCATCTAGCGATATTTCGCCTGGGATTCGATTTGTGGAATTCGAACATGGCGGATGTAGACAATATCTAATTTTGCTATTTCTGTTTCTTTGGCTAGTTGAAGTATAATTTTGATAGTGTTTTATGCGGCTATTAACCTTAACAGTGAAAAGTGATCACAAAATTCTATGTTGCTTTCGTGTCTGACATTTTTTAATGCGCAAGTTGTCTCCACGTGGTTTCTGGAATTTCACTATCAAGTTGCAAAAACTACAACTACCGAACAACGTCCCTCTCAAAGAGAGTACTTTGACACTGGCGAAATTGTCCTAATAAGGACAGAAAGCCCAGTGGCGGATTAGGCATATAGCAAGAGTAGCAAATGCTACGGGCCCCGCGCATCTAGGGGCCCCGCTGACCAATGATTTCTGATCGTAAAAAACGTCAATTCAGATAGAAGCATGTTTTTTTTCGAAATTAATGTAAATAGAACAAAACCAACACAAAACACCGCCAAAGAAAGAGATGGTATCAATATGATCGACTTAAATATAATATTTTACTTCTACTATAAACTTGAAGCAAATCAAGGGCCCCATGATAAAATTTGCTACAGGCCCCGCGCTGACTTAATCCGGCTCTGAGAAAGCCATATTTTAAAAGAGAAGAAGAAGATATTTCGCCTCTATAAAAACCCTCAATGAAGTTTACTACTAAATAATGAGAACGAAGAAAGATAATTTCTTGGATACTGAAACTTTAATCAGCCGAGTTTTCATTTTAAACTCGCGGCCCATGAACATGACAGTGAAGGGCGAATTATGAAGTAAAGTGGCCCTCAGCCCTCAATTGTTATGACAGGGCATCGATCTTTCCACTCTTAAATTAAAGAAAAAATGAAAACTAATGTGTTACGTCAATTAAAGTGCCCCTATGTGAAGTGACGAACTTAGTAACATATCAATTCTTATCAAATTGAATGCGTTGTTCTCACTAAGTGGTATATCAAAAATTATAGAGTAAAAGAGTCATGAGGTGTCAATTTGATATTGTGGATGATTTGATTGGATTGACTTTCGAAAGGTCTTTTGAAATGTCGACAAACTTTTAATCAAATCACTTAAATGTCAACGTTTCCTACTTTTTAATTTCATCGAATATTTATTACCTCGAATGTTTAAAATAAGTATTTTTAATTTCTGGAAATATTGTTTAATAGGTAGTTTATTTGGCAGAACTTCATTTCATATTTTATTATTTTCATACTTTTTTGAATAGAATTTATTTATTTTTGTTGGGTTCGCGGTTCTAACAGAATCTAACCTATTTTTCTGTTACCGGTTTATTTTTTTAGGGTCACAGTTCTAACCTAAACTAACCTACTTTTCTGGTAGCGTTTTTTTTTTTGAGGTCCTAGTTCTAACTTAACCTATTTTCTGGTGTTTTATAAAAATACGTCGAAGAAATAAACAGCGATATTTAGTTGTTCTGTCTCATGAATAGTTGATGAAATGTATTTTTAAGCAAATAATGATCCTTTGTACTGTTGTTCTAATAATTGTTTTAATGTGTAATGAATAGTTGATGAAGTGAAATCATTCCAAGAGAAAACATTAGTAAGTATTGAATATTCTATGAATTGTTTTCGATGAAATGAAATACGATTAATAGTTTGTCGACATTTCAAGGGGCACCCATGTTTAAAAGTAAACAATCGGTTTGCTTTTCGCAAGGATCAATATGTCTATTGGGTGGGATCACATTGGGATCATATAATTATATATTGTCTGTTACCTAATCGTGTTATATACATAGATACTTATAAAATGATGTTTTACGGTTCTCAGTTTTCACAGCGTTCATAGCTCTTGGTGTTTAATATTAATTATTGCCATACAACGAGGAAACGCAGCCAGCCTTATGGGCACCCTGCGCAGTAGCAACGACTTGGGCGAAATTTGTAAATATGGATTTTTAGGTATAGAGTAAGTTAGTTTTAGTTCTTTTTTTTATTCATTTCTGTTAATCATTGTATTGTATTGTTTGTTTGTTTATAAATAAAGTATTTTACCTAACCATATTAATTTAAACTTGAAAGCTTACATTAAAGGGATAAGTTGGCCTTTGTAGATGTATATCAAATTTCGTCAACTGTATTTTGTTTATTTTATATCGTACAGTAAACAGTTTACATACCACCTACATACATACATTTTATATTGTGCTGTGGCATGTGTATGAAGATGTTTATGACCGTTTCGCATGATTTCTACGAATAACAGCCATGCTTCATGTCTCATTAGGCCTTAGGATTTCGAAATATAAAGCAGTTAGTGAGGAATTTAAACTACTTTTAAGTAAAGATAATTTGATTGCAGTTACTGTTAGCCTCGTCGTGCAATAGAGCGCAGCGCAGAACATTACATTACAGATCCACTGTAAAGAGAAAAACCGGCCAAGAGCGTGTCGGACACGCCCAAAATTGGGTTCCATAGCCATTACGAAAAAATTAAGTAATATTTTTCTAAGGATTTCGTATTTTATACGGAATCTTCCAAGTTTAGGTATACTTTATACCTTACGCTGCTATTTACTCATAAACTACTAATAATTCTCAAGCAAACTTAGCCGTTATAGTTTTCCTTGGAAGTTTGATATACTGACTAGAATCCTGTTTTTTTTCAAATTTTTTCACCCGCCGGTTTAGATTTTAGAGGGGGGGGACGCTCGATTTTAATGAAAATTTGCACTTTAAAGTTGAATATTTCGCAAACAAATTACTAAATCGAAAAATCGTTCTAGCAAACCCCTAATGGTTTTAAAATACCTATCCAACGATATCCCACACTATAGGGTTGGATGAGAAAAAAAAAATCACTGCCACTTTACGTCTATGGGAGGTACCCTAAAAAAAATTGTATTTAAATTTTTAATTGTACTATATATCCGTGCAAAGTTACAGCTTTCTAGCATTGATAGTCACTGAGCAAAGCCGCGGACGGACAGACAGACATGGCGAAACTATAAGGGTTCCGTTTTTGCCATTTTGGCTTCGGAACCCTAAAAACCGGCCATAAGCGTGTCGGACACGCCTAAGATAGGGTTCCGTAGCCATTCAGGATAAAAGTTCCGGATCCCAAAACTCTGTAAAAAAAAATTTTAAGAGCGCGAAACGACGGGGGGTACAGTACCATCTATCGGCAAATTGGGTTACTAATTTGCAGGCTATAGAACCAGTATGTTTATGGTTTTTCAGAGGTTATGAGGGTTTTCAGAGAGGTGAAATATCGCTAGATGGCGTTAGTATCGTGAGGTCCATTTGACGTTTGATGTTTGCTTGCGATTGGCTCATTTATACATAAGTATATGGCTCACATATATATCTAACCGTAACGGAGAGACGGATCGTCGTGATTTTTGGCATAGAGATAGTTTATGGGCCCTAGAGTGACATAGGCTACTTTTTATCCCGAAAAAAATGCACAGTTCCCCAGGGAACAGCACGCGATAACCGAATACCACGCGGGCGGAGCCGCGGGCAAAAGCTAGTACTAGTACTAGTAGTATCTTGATATGGCGGATTTTACGATCGGCCACCGACATGTATCCAAGTTAATTAAAACCTTGTGAAAATTAGGCAACCCGATGGGAATCGCGTTGCATGCCACTGCGATCTACCCTACTTACTCCAGTACCCACCCACCTCAATCTACAAAGATAATCTAAATTCCTCCGCACAACACAACAATTTCTTAGAGAAACCATAACAATTAAGATTTCACACTCGGTTAGCAGCGTCGATTAATATCTTGACGGAGAGTTATTCCACTCGTAAACTAAAGAAGCTCAGTGTTTTTTTATTTCACTTTTACGGTCTCTCCTCATTAACGTAAAACGCAAACATGTCGTAAAAAGTTTAAATATATACATATGTATGTATTGGATGTTTTTCTGTAGATTTTACCCGCGGCATCGCTCGCACGAACCACTATAACTAGATACAGGTTAAGGTTCTTGGAAAACTTTATAGGGATTCCCAGAAAATTCATCACAGGTTGTGACTTAGATTTTAGGATTTTACGTGCCTAAAATCAGTTCCCGTGGGAATATTGGAATGAAAGCCAATTTCATCCACTTAGAATAGAAGTAGAAATATAGCCAAAGGCCGCTTGCAGATTTCCGCTGTTTTTACCCTTCGATCAACAATAGGTACAACAGCTGGGCTACTATACTACGAAACTCGAAGTTCGTGTCGTGCGATCCCTTTGACACTTATTCTATTTAATACGAGAGCGAGAGAGACGGTACGATACGAACTTCCGAGTTACGTGTTTCGTAGTAGCCCTACTGATTCAGAACAACGAAGAGTTTCAGTACTGATTGTGTCTCCATCCATAGAATATTTTGGAAATCAAATCTCTGCTTCATAGTTTCTGCTAAGTGTGGACACAAAATCTGAATGCATACAAAGACCTATAATTGCATGATCTTTATAACTTTACAAATAAAGTTCTATTTGCGTACACGATAACAGATAATCTGGAATGAGAGATGTCGTCTATAAGTCACAAGCGGAAGCGATTTTGTACGAGTGTCATAATCGTGTTTTACTTTCATAAAGCTCGTGGCAAATTGAAAATGTAATATCGCAATGATTTTATCCCGATATCTCGTGAGAATATCGGGATAAAAAGTAGCCCATGTTTCCAGTGATCCAGCTGTCTGCATACGAAATTTCATCCAAATCCGTCCAGCTAGTCAACTAAGTATCGCGGTCGTTACTATTTTTCATGATTTTGATTTGAATTCGGGTTCGGGTAGTAATATACCTACCAATATTGAAATGTTCAAAACGGTCTAGAGATATAAAAAATATCCATGAGAATGGGCAAATTTGATAAAACTGTTTTTTATATCCTGTAAAACATATCGGACAGTACGTCGCTTGAATCCTACTCCTTCTGCCGCCACGGTTCATGTAAAAATAAAGCCATTGACGAGGTCGGCAGCCGACGCATAAAGGCGCTCTGTGCGGACCCTTGCCTGCGCCTGCGCTTGCGCATCAAAAAACAACCTTTTTTGTCCCTTTCACTACACGTATTGGTAGATGCAGAGAGAAAGAGTAACGAATATGGTAATGTTTTTCGGCTCGTGTGATCGCTTCATGACCTCTTAACATCGTTTCGCATGTGATTACTTTTCAGTTGCTGAAACTGTCAAACTTTGACCGGTAAAGAGAAATGATGATTGAAGTAGGTGGTTAGATTTTTCAGTAAACGAAAGGAAATTTCAGCAATTTCGGGAAGGAAATTAAAATTTTCTTTTTTAAATAGAAGCGATTAAAAAAAAGTACTAGGTAAAATTGTATCATTGTTATTTTAAAACGTAGCGCGACCAGGGACTTTTTTGGGTAATGTTGGATAAGTACCTACCCTATGTTAAAAGGTGATAGAAACTAGGAACAAAAATTGGCAAATTAGAAGGAAATGTATGCCAGTGTGTGTCATTCACGGGAATTCACGCGTAAAAATTGAAAGGTCGTTTATATAGAAACTAATTAGATCTTGAACAAACTTCATTACGTACCATCATTTTCTTCACATCGTAGTCGAAAATGAAATTAACAAAATTTTTGAGAATTGCTCTTGTAATAACTTTGAATCAGCCTTAAAAGCCATGAATACCATTTCACAAACGTTCAGTACGTAATCCTGAGTAGGTAGGTACAAGATTAAATTTGTGCATTACTGATTAACTCTGCGCCTTCCATTTGGTTACGTACGACCTATTGTCAAGTTCATTATAACGTCATTGTCGTCTCGATTATGCAGTTTAGTGTTCATATTTTTAAATTATTCATATATTTGATGCACTGCGGATAAAATATAATGGCGTTTAAGAATTTGCATTTTCTCTTTTGAAATCGAAGTATTTTGAACTTAGGTTTGTTATTTTGAATGCAAAACTGGTATCGACAAATAGAATGAAGCAAGATATATGCATGGTTCCTTTGTGACCAGAAAGAGTTTAGGGTTGGCGATATTGTAGCGCTTAAATTAGATACATGGAAGCAGAGTAGCGATCTGCGCAAGGCAGCTGCTAAATTTTGCATGCGTCGAGTCGAGAACAGGCGTAATGGAGCTCATTGGGGGAGGCCTAGTTACAGCAGTGGACTACTATAGACAAATCAGCGTTGCTGCATATAACTTGTGGCAACACAATGCTAAGTGGAGGCCCTTTTTGGTGTCCAGTCTTGTCCCCACGTAACTTAGATTTAGGGGCTTTAGTCTTACCATTGTAAGGTGGTGGTATTGATGGAACCAGAATAAATCTCTCTTTTTTTCTTTCAAATGATGATGAAGCAGAGTATGCGATGACATAATACCGTGATATTATCAGCACACAGAATGAATTTAAGTGCCAACAGCGATCATTTATTTATACAGATAAACGTTCGATGGTTAAATTACGAGCGAAACATGTATTTCAAACATTACCCCCTGTAAAGTTACTCCCGTTATCTGAGCTTTATTAGCAGCGTGATTTGTTTTAATATAATAATTATCTTATCCACCGTGATGTGTTTGTCTTCCCACTTTCCCACACCGATAAGCCGTGTTATGATGATGATAAAACACAAACTGTTACACGAGAATGCACTCAATTTTAGAAATTATCTCTAAAAATAAATTAAGGAAAAAAACATGCACCATCAGACTCTTCTAGGTCAACTACCCTAAGTCTTAACCCATAATAAGGCCTTCTTTTTTGGAGCATACTACCACAAAGTCAAAAGCAGCTATCGAATACATACACACCTGATAAAGTATATTTTTAAAGCTAATCGTATTTTCAACAATAAAAGCAATAAAATTGAATTTCCAAAGCAACGCATGTGGTCAGTAAATCGCCTCTACCTTTTAAGGATTAAAAGGTCCAAGTTGGGGTTTTTTCATTATTCGTTTTAATGATTCTCACAACACAATACCTACAGTCTGACTTACTAACTGTATTCACATTTTGTCCTCAGATACACACTGATAGCGTATTATGACATGTACGCGCAAATCTACACAACCACCAAAATTTGGGTGCAGCTCTTCCTCATCTGGCTTGTGTCCTTCGGTCTCATGGTAAGTATCACTGTCAACCAATTCACATTCATTTTTATCATATTTATTTATTTACACATACTACGCCTATTCAACAAATGTGTCCATGCAGCTCCTCCACTCCTCCAGTTTCACTCTGTGAAAGCATACGCAAATCACACAAACCTAACTATCACACAACACTGACGCGTTTCGAACCAGAGTTAAAGAAATTATTCTACAACGAACTTTAACATGCCTTTTGAATGAAACAATATTTGTCCGAATCTTGCTAATAGATCTTGTACACTTTGCAGTATTTTGGGTAAATATCCGATACAAATTACACCGTCATTACATAACACCGTATTATACAAGATATACCATATTATAGGATAGCGTACCAACATATTATACAAATTAAAATATCGGACAATATTTTATTACAAACGGCTTGACTGCTATCGATTGAGCTACCTTTTAAAGTCAAGTAAAACGTTGAAAGACCCTCGTATGTAACGTTTCTTCACAATTTCACCAAGTAAATACTCGTTAATATATAATTATGTGCACACACTTGTGACTTGGTATCCTATTTGAATATACATTGGCACTTGTACCCAAATTGTCACTGCGAAAATATCGTTTCCGGTCGCAAAAGCGGCGCCTTTTCGCGACGACATCTTTTTGTATGGCACTTCAAATGTTCTTAATAAGATCCGTGTGTTCGGAACTGTATTTTAGGATGCTGATTCAGAAAGGGGTTGAGCGTTGAGTTGACTATAATGAGACCTTTTGAAGAAGGGGACTTAATTAGGTAGAGGGTTATAAATAATTAGACACCATTATGATTTATTTAGGCACCACCAGACAAATATATGGTCCACCCTAAAGTTGATAATCGTTTTTTATGTCACAAAACAACTCAATCAGAATTGACTTCACTCCCACCTAATTTATTAAAATTTCACCCACTATTCCAAAGCAATTTCACAAGAAATCGATGCGAAGGAAGGGTGACTGACGCTCGCTAAAATAAACATTGTATTCAAACAACTTTTTCATAATATCCAAGTTTTATCCAAACAATAAACAGCGGTATTCCCGGAATTGGACACAGGCCTATTTAGACAGGCATCCCGTTTGCTAGCGGATTATGAAGGAAGTTGTGTTAGTTCGTTGCACTTCCATATTTACTGGTTTAATTGCCACGAATTGTACGCTACATCCGAGCGCTAGTTAATGTTTTGAGTTGTTTGACGCGTCACCGAGAGACGAGTTTAGGCGTGTACGTGAAATAGTGTTTTCTGCGTATGTTTTCTGTCTCTTTTTATACCAGCTTATCTTAATTATTATAATTGCGAAAGTAACTCTATCTGTCTTTCTGTTAGTCTTCGCTCTTAGATTCGGGTGCAATTTAGTATAGAAATAGTTTGAGATCATGAAAGGGACATAGAATAGTTTTTAACCGTGGAAATTGCATAGTTCCGGTGGGATAGTAGTAAACGAATTCTTCGCGGGATGGAGTCGCGCGGGCAACAGCTAGTTTCCTAATAAAACTAAACAATTAACTAGGGGGTCCATACCAATACCATGGCCATTTATATATATTTTATAGCCACAATGACTTAAAGAACACTCGATACGCGACCGCGACTCGCACTCCGCCATGCTTACTGCTTTTAAACTACATTTATAATCGAATTCAACATAATACCTTTCACTAAATAGTCATAACTCATCTATACTATAATCATAGATACTGTGCAATGCATGTAAAGACTAACCAGAATTGTAAAAAACCTCGCCATATTGCGGAAAACCAATATAACTAATTTCGTGCACCGGTAACACTAAATTCAAATGTCTAAATCTATTGCTGTCAAAGATTAACGTTGTTTGCGCGTGGTATTTTAAAGTGTTGCTTTGTGTTTTTGTGCATAAAAATTCCGAAAATAATTCACGACGCAAAAAGTCTGAGGGATTAGAAAATATACCTTTAAATAACATCACTGACACCGTTGTCAATATGACTGGTAGGTATCGCGTAAAGAATGTTGCAACATAAAACGTGGAAGTGCCGCCCTCGCGTCAGGTTATTTTATGTTCCTGTACCCTTAGCGTAAGTTTTCGATTGCAAAATACGTCTCGATCTTGTTCGCGTTAAAATCTCAATTTGTATGGAAACACGAACAGCGCCTCTAGCGGAACGTTTGCGATGTTCGTGTTTCCATACAAATTGAGATTTTTACGCTATTTTGTAACTGAAAACTTGCACTAAGAGTACGGTCAGCAAGTTTCTATTCACTTGCACCACACATGACACATGGCACCTCTAATTGCACAGCCTATCAGTTGCATTAACCATTTCTACGTAGATTACTCCAAACTATTCAGTTTGAATCATACGAACAGTTCCGTCCAATTGTACTAATGGACTGGGACTATAAACTTTTTGAAGTTATTAAACGTAATAGTTTCTGTGTTGCCACGTAATAAATGTGCTCTCTCCCCTAGTTTAATGGGAAGGGAGAAAGTTTTTATGTCATTTCAATAAAATCACTCAGGTTCAGGTTCAATCAGGTTTGAGTAAGTTTATGAACAGAGTAGTTTGTCTTGTCATACAATATGAATATGAAAGAAAGAAGACATTCATCACTAACATAGAGACACATAACAAAAATTAACCCAATTAAGTATACCTACAGAACAATGAGTGACTATAACCTAACCAACAAAAAGTTTGTTTGTCACTTTAAAGCTCAATATCTCAAAAAAAATTTGATGAAACATGTGTAAGAACCATCGCTAGAAAACCTGCTATCAAATAAAAAAAAACGCATTCAAATCGGTCCACCCGTTTAAGAGCTACGGTGCCACAGACAGACACACAGACAGACACACAGACACACAGACAGACACACAGACACAAATAGCGCTCAAACTTATAACACCCCTCTTTTTGCGTCGGGGGTTAATAAAAGAGAAAGAAAACAAAAAAATACTGGAAAACACATGAACATAGTAGGTACAATATAAGCAATTTAGTCTTTTACAATCATTGAGGAAGGCGCTTAAATTAAAAGTTTGTTTTATGAAAAAAAAATCGAGGCCGTTGCATGCTGGGAGTTTTGCCTAATAAAACGCTCTTTATGGCCGCGCGAATTTTGCTATAAAGTCAGCTGTAAATTATATATTAAGACGCGCTGTGTGTGGCCGTGTTCTTGCGGTTTACGAAAGTTTTTTTTTATATTCTATAAATAAAACAGTTTAGTGTTATTATGACAGGCATTTGCAGCATTTAGCAGCAGTTTTAATTAAGTCTTACTGTACTGCGTGGAGAGGCAATCAAGAAATCTTGTCACTTTTTGTTTTGCTGTTCGTTCCACATAATAAATAATAGTACAAGAAATCGTTGTTTAAATTTGTTTTTTTTTTTCAGGTACCCCCGCTTTTAGGAGTCTGGGGCAAACTCGGACTGGACCCTAAAACCTTTTCCTGTACGATTCTCTCCGACGAAACTGGTCATTCGCCGAAGAAATACCTTTTTGTCTTTGGTTTCGCGCTACCCTGCCTGGTCATCATAGTTTCCTACTCTTGCATATACTGGCGCGTGCGAGAGAGCAAGAGAAAGCTAGAGGGCCGCAGGTGTGTATGTGGGTGTGTATATCTTGAGTAGTTTGCGTGTGTTTGGTAAAAGGATGTGGGTTGCCAGGGTGAATGTTTTAATAAAATAACAATGCTTATAGTTTTAACCTAAGTTAAAAAAACACTGTTACTACCTACTAATTTCGATTCCTAACAAAATAAACTGCCAGTATTTGTTTTGATCGCGCGACTTAATGAAAAGGGTTATAAGGTAAGCCGCAACTCGACCTGCAGTACAATGCAACCTTGTCACAGTAAGCCATCATTGTTGTCACGTCATCAAGGAAACCACTAGGACGTTTATTGTGAAATGGTTCTGCAGGTCGGGTTTACAGCGGTTTGACTACTGATCGTTTGCATCCGTGTGTTTGTAAGTCTGTGGCATCGTTTAGACGACCAGATGGCCTAGTGGTTAGAGACCCTGACTACGAAGCTTGAGGTCCCGGGTTCGATTCCCGTGTCGGGGCAGATATTTGTATGAAAAATACGAATGTTTGTTCTCGGGTCTTGGGTGTTTAATATGTATTGAAGTATGTATCTAATCTATCTATATAATTATGTTTATCCGTTGCTTAGTACCCATAACACAAGCTTTGCTAAGCTTACTTTGGGACTAGGTCAATTGGTATGAATTGTCCAGTGATATTTATTTATTTATTTATGATTATTATTTATCGTAGCTCCTAAACGGATGACTCCTACCTAACTTGAGGTCTTGAGTTCGAGAATCGTTATTCGTAGTAGATGGGCAAGTTGATCAGAGATAACCACAGATATAGATTACACTAGATAACGCAAACACCTCAATCTGTATGAAAACCAACCGTGTTATTTTTATATATCTACTGTGACGTTTCAAGAGCGAATTAGCGATGTGAACTCCCCGATGTCCGCGCAACATCGATTCAAATGCGCCGCCCGCCTGCGCTGTGGGGCTCCAGTCAAATAGTCATGATTAGTCAGTTCGCGGTCAGTTTTTGTATGGGGCCAACCCCGACGTTTGGTCGGGGTTCGTATACGCGAAGTAGATGTATTTGCGTAATCTAGTGTAATCTATATCTGTGGAAATAATCAAATATATAGAAAGCATTATCGCGATTTACTAGCGATACTCACTATTTGCTGTACTCCCTTTCTAACAAGCCCAGTCCACCAAATATTTATCAGGACAGGCCCTATACCTACCATGAAGTACAAAACTCGAACTTCGTATGTTGCCGTCCCGCTGACGCTTATGTCATTTAATACGCGAGTAAAAGGGATGATGCGATACGAACCTCGATTTGCAAGTTTCGTAGTAGCCCCTCAGGATCCTCACATCATTTAATTTTTTTTTCTTTATCCCCAGCAAACTCAGCGGTCAAACAGCCAAAGAAAAGGAAGAAGACTCCCGCCTTACAACTCTCATGCTCACAATCTTTCTCTGTTTCCTCGCTTGCTTTCTCCCTCTAATGATTATGAACGTAGCAGACGACAGCATCAAGTTCCCTTGGCTCCACATCATCGCGTCCATCTTGGCTTGGGCGTCAAGTGTCATAAATCCTCTAATCTACGCGGCGACCAATAGACAATATAGAGCGGCGTATGGCAACCTTTTGAAATTTTGCAAGAGCAACCCTGTGATGAAAAGGACCACTTGGGGTAGCAGAACAGTAGGGCATTCCTCTAATTCACCTCACTATGGTGAAAAAAGGAACCCGTTGAAAGAACCTACTAAGTTATGAATATGTTTATTATGTTTGTAGAATCCCATATGGCCTTAATAGGGATGATGACGACATTAAAAAAATAATTCGAAGGCACAATTCCAGTAAAAAAAACGCTTTATTTTAGCCCTTAAAACCAGATTAATTTTCGATTTACTATAAAATTAGATTTTTTGTTGCTTTAAAACAAACAAATAGTTGATTGAGTTGCCGGATAATGACGTCATAAGTCGCTATTACCATTGAAACTCTATGGGAGAATTGTGTTTTGACAGCTCATAAAAAGTACGTCAGTTGATTGGTGGTGTCATCATCCCTATTGGTTTGAAAGGAAAGTTTTCGTTTAGTAAAGTTACTTTTTTTTTAATGTGCAGTAAAAGTGCTTTAAAAATACTTTTACAAGTACTTTGAGCAGATGCACTAATGTACATAAGTATAATAAATAATATAACACACATATATATAACAAGGGAGCAAATAAGATAATGCATTTAAAATAGAAGTAGGTATTGAGTTCAGAAATAGATGTTTGGATTTTTATAATGTTTTACTTTTAGTTTTTCTGTCTCTCTAATTATATTATTTACATTTCTGGATTTTTTTTATTTTGTGTTTTCTCATACAAAATGGACAAACACAAATGTCATGAACATGTTAACTTGTACATAATGTTAATAATGTAAATAAAATACTATGCTTAAGTTAATCCTAAGTTATGATTATGTACTTCACCTGATATTGTACCAGTGAATTTACCAAAGCTGCAAAATAAATCTTATTTTTAAGAAATAAATGTAACATTCCCTGTCTTAGATGTTAGGTTTTTATATGGTTAATACGAAACTGCCATATATTCTTTGATTGGCAATAGACACCGATTTTGTGGTAAGATTTTGTAAAGCTCATGTTATTATTAACCCTTTCGTTCCGGCAAAGCCATACACAAAATCTACCCAGTTTTCGATATTCAGTAAATTGATGCCTGCTCCTCAGTCCTGTAGGCGAGTTAACTCTTTCACAGAACTGATGCTCTTACGTCCGAAGACTTAACTCGGCTACGTAAAACACTTTTCAGAGCCGGTAGACGAGATAACTCGTTGGCTTGGTACTTACAGTTATTTTTCTCCATGTTGTTTGTTCAAAACGTAACTATTTACCTAGACAAATACGTAACGAATATTCTTGGGGTAGACTAATAAATTTATTCACTAGTTGGCAACATTAAAATAACTGCAGCAAATAAATATGGCTCATGACTAAGAGTACAGGAAGCAATGTGTCCGGTTGTGCAAGTGACTGTCGATTGCCCTAATCTAGGATGTAATGTCAATTTTCTTAAGACGAGTTTACTTGTCTACCGGATCTGGGAGCACATCGCACAAGACGAGTTAACTCGTCATCCGGAACGAAAGGGTTAAAACTGGAAGCAGTACCGAACTGTCTAAGGAATTTAAGTTCACATCTTTAGATACTAAAACTAAGGCCTAGATTAGACCTGTAAGAAGAAGCGTGTATGTCACATACACTGCGGCGCTCGATTGGCCACTTCAAACTCGTTTGCCACAGCCTTGCAATGTCCCATCAGCCAAATAAGTGGTCTGTCAATTTTTAAACAAGTTCCTATCAAATTAATATTCCGCTAAAGTCGAACCTTCAAATCGACAGACACGTCTATTGGCTTATTGTTTTATGACATGCAAACGATATCAACTTTAGGGTGGATACTTGGCTGATGGTACCTGCCTATATCTAATAAAATTTGCACATTTTCTCTTGCAGGTCTACTGGGAACATTTAACACGCTTAGGGGCCATCCATAAAATACGTCACACTAAGTTTTGACCCTTTTAGAACCCTCCCCCCCTTGTCACACGTATTGCTATGAAATTTGCAATTATTTTGTTCCATTTTGTTCCTGTGTCACAAACCGCTTGACCCCTCCCCCCTCTTAATGTGTGACATACTTTATGGATGACCCCATATTAGCCTGAATTTATTAGTGGTCTAAAAGATGCTGGACAATATAGTACTTTGACACTTTAATTTGACTTTGACTTTCCCGGTATAGCCATACTGGGACAGTCAAAGTACTAAAGTGTCAAACCATGTTGGAGGCAAAATATGTAACAGAATATCTAAATTTGAACCTTTCGACGTTTTTTCGTGCACAATATGGGCGTGACAAAACTGATTCATAAGACTATATGTATATGAAAAAACGGGAACAATTTTTTAAACGATCGGAGTTGATTGTGCTCTTGATTCTGAGTAAGAAAAACCATAATATTTCGAAAATTTCAAAAAGAAAGGCTACACTTTTAAAAAAACGGCCGTTTACCACTGCATACCTACTGTTTATGTATTCTGTGACTGTATTCAAATATTTATGATTAAAATTATTTAATTTTGCAAAGACTGATAATAAAAAGTCAATTATTCTAGAATATCACTTTACAACGGATAGATAATTATATTAATTATTAATGGTAACTACACACGATATCATAGAGATTTATTTACGTTTAAAGAGAAGTAAATTATTTGTACGAAGAACTTTTTACCTAGTAGCTACGAAAACCAAAGGTAATTAAATGTATTTGTGTATGAAATGAAAACGACTTTTTTTACTCTACTCGTACGTTATCTATATACCCTACCTATACTTATCCTGTCCTGTGAATTAATAGCCGTGTAAAGCTATATGCACAGACTACTTAGAGAGACTACGGCTATATGTTTAGGAGTAAAATATGTATTTAGAGCATGTTTGGTTGTTTGAAATGAATAAATTACAACTTAAATGTGGGAAAATGTTTTCCTTTTATTTTATTTTATTTTTCCAATGTCTTTATTATCCTATGCCTAAATAGAAGTAAAATTGAATGAAAACTCTGTCCAATAATTTTGCTGTAGTTGTGAAAAAAATATATATAAATAAAATAGTACCTACTAGCAAATCACCACCACCACTCCACAAACCACAAATTAACAACAAAGTGAAGTATGTAACCATTATAATAACTGAGTACAATTATTATTACTGTGTATACAGTTGTTGTTTTATTAGAAAAATATGGCGCTGTCGATTGGAGGACAATTTTGCCAGTATAGAGACGTAATTGGATGACCGATGACAGCGCGAATCCTCGAGTATGTGCATGCAGTTGAATGAATAAATCTGTAGATATTTATCATATAAAATGCCGCTCACTGCCGTTTATAACTGCCGCTCACTGCCATTTACACGAAGAGACGCAATTTACACAAGGCTAGTAAATTATAGTTTTACTCTCGCACTAACCACTAAACGTCGTGTAAAACTGAGTGTAAATCAACTTAGAATAGGTGTAAGCCGGCCTTATGAATAAAAAAGTTGTCTTGTCTATAGTCTATAGTATTGCTATCTGCAGGGCTACTACGATATACATAAATCGAAGTTCGTATCGTACCGTCTCTCTCACTCTCGTAACAAATAACATAAGCGCCGACGGGACGGTACGATATGAACTACAAATATCATAGTAGCGTAGCCGACTAGCCTTAGCAGCCCTGCTGAATCTTGACTGACGTTTGTGACTTCTGTCTGTTCTGTTCTAAGGGTAATTTCTGCAAATTGTCTCATAAAATCGCCGAAACATGGCGAAAAGAATCGCGCAGAGCTCTGTGAACTGGGCCGCTCTGGCCGAACGCGTCCCGGCGGAGCAGAGGTCCCACCTGGCTGCATTCAAGATCAAATCCGATGGATACTTGCGAAGGTTAGTTTCTAGTGTCGATTACATAATTTTTTGGTTGATTTTGTTTGGTTAATATGTGTCTGTTTGAAGGGTGTTGGCGAATCCCCCTGAGCCGCCGAAGATCAATTGGGCTTTGTACAAGCAGAGCGTGCCTATTCCCGGCATGGTGGACAACTTTCAGAAGCAATACGATGCCCTGAAGGTTCCGTACCCTGCTGACACGCAGACTGCTAAAGTCGACGCTCAGTGGAGTGAAGTCAAGAAATCCATCGAAGCCTTCGTTGCAGCGTCGAACGCTAGCATTGCTTCGTAAGTTTATTTTTTCATCTGTCATAATTTGCTGGTTTGTGCAGGTTTCCCCATGTTGTTTTTACTTCACTGTAAAGCTCGTGGTAAATCCAAAGTAATTTTAGCAATTCAACGGTGTGTGTGTGTGTGTGTGTGTGTGTGATGTTCCCAATCTGCACTGGGCCTGCGAGGGAACTATAGTCCAAGCCCTCTCATTCCGAGTGGAGGCCTATGCTCAACAGTGGGACGTGTATATAGGCTGGGATGGCATAATTATCTTAATTCTATTTAGGCTAACAAGCACTTATAACATTGATCTACCATGAGTTTGGAAAAAATTATATACTTACCTAGTACATTTTTTCAAAATGACTTTTAACTTCTGTTAAAACCTAATAAGACCATGTAGTACACGAATAGATGGATAAATGTGATGCCATCTCTGTTTGTTTTGTTCGAATATACGAAGATAGCATCACATTTATCCATCAAATAAAATGAATCAATGGGTGGTGAAACAGCCCCTAATTCTGATCATCTAGTGCACTTTGAATCACAATACACTTTTCTGCTTCTTTCTGTCACACTGTAGGATAAAGGTAGAAAGTGATTATAACCTCCTGCGGCCCACCATACAACAAAAATTGACATTGAAATTTAAAAGTTAATGCCTCACAGATAAAGTTGAATTAATTTTTTTGTAAATTTGAATGATACAGAGAAAATGACACTATTCCTTTTTCAAAAGATATAAGTTCTATGTGCTAACAGTATGTCCTAGTATTATCACTTTGAACCCCAGGAGTTTAAGCGCCCAGATCTTGGCCTTAGACCATACATCCACTGGGCATATCTTGACATGAAATTCATTTTTAACTCTGGCTTTTCTTTGCTGACTGTACTGTGTGTTTGAGCTTTTTGTTGATTGTACTTAAATTGTGACTCAAACTACATTTGCATACCAAATTTCAAGTTGATGCCATTAACCATTGAAGAGTTCCACCCTGCGGAGACTATCCTGGCCAGACTACCAAGATGTCTACCATCAGATTATTGTATTGTCAATTTATATAAGTATGCTAAATTTCAAGTCAATCTGACTACTGGAAGTTGGTCGAATTTAACTTGCAAGATTTGATTACAAACAGACAGACAATAGGACAAGTGAAACTAAATAAAAGCTTGTAAAAACGTCTCAATGCAATTTATGCATGTATTCTACTTGATTTATTAGAATGACTTATTATCCAACAAAACTGAGTTCTCATTCACAAATTAATCCATTTAAAAAATATATTTTCACTTCTCATGCTCGTAAAATTCGTATGTAGTCGAGCATCAAACCCATTTACCCCTCGATGTGTTTATCCACTTTTGCAGTACTGCTCAGGTGGCTATAATGAATGTCTTGGATAAAATGGCTCATTTTATGCTCTTGTTGTACTTAAGTTAAAAATAAATGTATGAAGATCAATGTTACTGCAAGTCTAAACTAGCTAACCTCTTTAGCTTAGCTTTTCTTAAAAACCTACTATAATAAGAGTATAAACTCATGTACTGTAATCCATTATCTAACGAACTTTCATTTCCTTCCAGGTATCAGAAGGAAATCGATGAAACGAAGGCCCTCCTGCCTTACGACCAGATGACTCTCGAGGACTACAAGGATGCCTATCCCGAAGATGCCATCGACTCACTCAACAAGCCAACCTTCTGGCCGCACAACCCTGAGGAACAGCTGGACTACGTTGACCCCAACAAACCTGTTGGAGGCCACCACTAAACAATATACAAGCTTATGCGGAGATCTTTCGTTCATAGAATCAGTATGGATGACTGAACTCTATAAGCTCTGGTCTCCCTGTTTTGACACCAACGTTCTGTGATCTTAAAAGTTTTTTGGTTATGACCGCTGAAATGTTGGTGCCATAACATGGAACTGTTAGTCATCAAGCAAAGCAATCAATTTCTGTAACTTATGTAGGAATAAATGGTTATGAAGGAGTTTTTATCTTTTATTGGCTATTGTCTGTAAATGCCCTCAAGCTTTGTATCTGCTTCAATGTAAGTCAAATGAATCACTATAATGAATTAGAACTGGAGATTTTATTTTGGTAGTCCAAATACAAGTATGTATTATGTAAAGTTACTACGGCAAGCGGAAAAAGGAAGCAAAGTTGAAACAAATTTGACATTCTTTCTCAAAATAATTTTGAAAAATTCAAGCTGCACCTATGATCGTCAAGGAATATGTGACCTACCAAAGTAGGTCGGTAAAGTCCCTGTCAGTAGTCAGGTCAGACAGACATTTCATTTTTTTTTGTAGTCTACAACAGGAGCTTGTACAAGGCTTTAGGTCATAAATAAAACAAAACAATTCCTTATGTAATATAACATTTATTTGATGAATTGCACATTTTCACAGACTGCAACAAATAAGCTATATGACAATTATGGGAATGTTCACAATAAAATTCAGCGGAAATGATACAATTCTTTCCAAAAAAATCTTTAGAACAGTATTCAAGCATTTTAGGTTAGGAGTTATCACATTTAAAAAAAAAGGTGTACCAAACAGAATTATGCTAAATTGCGTGCTTAGCAACAAATTTTAAAATAATATATCGTACGTCAAAACGTAGTAAAAATAATTTACGAGGTACACACTGATCGTAAAACTATTTTTTAAAGCCAAGGAATTATGAAGAGCTATGAAATGAAACTCATTTAGTCCATTGCTTCATTTATCCCGTTTTTAGATTCTTAAATTTTCTAAAAAAGCGCGTTAGCTCCAAGTAAAATATGAAAACCAATACGCCAATAAAAGTTTAAAATTATTATAATTTAGGCCAGTGCTACATAATCTGATTAAATCAGGATTCAATTTAGCTTGGACCTCACGCGCACAGAAGGCTATATCGTATAGGAAGTCAGTAGTATTTAAAACCTTACCAGATTTATACACATTTATTTCGTACAAAAGCTGATTAATGCAGTTTTTTTTCTAATATTAGAAATTTCAATTTTAGTTTTACTGTACTTATTTTTTGGCTCAACCCTTTTAACGCAAAATTTGAAATCGAATTTTTATCACAGAACTCTGAACATTCAAGCTTTATGACGGCTCGGGTCTACCGTCATTCATTAATCTTTATTGTTATCATTAGTGCTATTAAAATACCCTATTATACATAATTTTTTCTTGCGCAATAAAACTAGTTGTTATTTAAGACTAATAATATAAATGTAACGCATTAAAGGGTTTAGTTTCAAGGGTTTAAGGTCAAGATTATCAGTACTACTGACAGGCTGAGTTTGAGGACTTATTACTAAGGCGAAGATAGCACGATTGGTACGACGCCGCTATAAGATAGTTCTACTAACGTTTCAAGAGCTACCAGTATTCTATCTACGAGCAACACGGAGCGAAAGTTTTTCCTAAAACATTACTGCTTGTGGTATAATACAAATTTACTAACATTTAATACTAATGGGTCATCTTTTACACTGATCAGTGCTGCCAGTAGATATTTTACAATTATTCGGCCAAGTTTCTAAAATTATACAAAATTGACTATCAGGATACAAACAGCAGGGCTACTACGAAACTTGAAGTTCGTGTCGTGCGATACCTCTGACACTTATACTATTTAATACGAGAGCGAGAAGGACGGTACGATACAAACTTCGATTTTCGAACTTCGGAGTAGGGCCTCAGAGCCATTGAATCCGAATCCATTGGGTCCGAATTGTACAGGAAGCTGCTCGTGTATGATGCGCATTAATGCGCTTCGGCGTTTGGTTTACTTACAATAATTTTTATATTTCTATTTGGGTGCGAGTTTCAAGTTGATAATAAATACAACTGAGGCTTTCTGTATCCAATCATACACGAGAGTGCAGGATACAAAGAGGCTACATTGAGCCACCTAATTATACAATCTGGCAGCTATGACTGATCGAGCCACGACACTTCTATTGTCAATGGTTATTTTTTTTTTTAATTTTTCTCTGACTGGGGCAAAGGAACTGGCTCATGCATACATATTTATCGTTTGGGCTCCACAGAAAACCAACGTTACTGTACATAATGTGCGGCAACACATGCTGAGTGGAGACCTTTTTTGGCATCCTGTCGTGTCACCAAGTAACATAGCTTTCGCCTAGGTGGTACTTATAGAGCCAAAATAAAAAATCTTTCTATATGCGACAGGAAACTGATAGCGGCAGAAACACCAGTAGAACGTCTAATAAGTTTTTGCAACGCACCTCGCCGCTACCGCGACTCGTAATACAATAAAATAAATTGAATTTACTTGATACTTATTTAGCTACAAACTTGTTGGCCGGGGGCGGTGGGGGTTGAGCATACATGTTGTAATAGTTGGTCGGGGGCGGGGGCACGCTGAAGTTGTTTTGCGGTGGGGCCGCCTGGGGCTGCGAGAAGGAGCCGCGGCCGCGTGGGGCTCCGCGCGGGGCGCCGCGGCCGCGGAAGCCGTTGTCCTGTCGGAAGCCGTCGCGGTTGTTGTAATCGCGGTTGCCGAAGCCACCGCCGCCACCGCCGCCGCCACCACGGTTGTTGCTGTAGTCGGAACGTGTGCCGTAGCCACTGCTCTGGTTGTTGCTGTAGCTGTCGTTGCCGGAGTTGTCGTCCCATCGTGAGCCACCTGAAACGAGTAATGGTTAACCTAAGATTGGTTTTTAATCTTTTTGTATTTTTCATTTCAATTCCTAATATTTGTTACTTTTATGGTCATCCCGTAAAGCTTATATCGAAAATACAAAATGATATATAGATGCACAGAAAAACCAGAAAAATAAGACTAGCACTGGGAAAATTTGGAATTAAAATAAAAAATGCAAAAAGATTCCAAAAAACCAATCTTGAATTGATTGCTTAGTAACAATATAGTTGAAGAAAATTAGATTGCAATGTATGGAAAAATTGGCAAAATTAAAGCAAGAGGTTTATCTATCAGGATATGTAGGTTATGGAGAAAAAATAAATTTTACCCACTCTCCCCCCCCTCCGGGGGGAGCGTCACCCCCCCGCGCCCTCGAATATGTCCCGGATCGCGGTATTTTCCATTATAAAAGAAAACCGTACACGATACATAAAAAGTGTGTAGGAACGAAATAATCCTAGATAAATTTACTATAAACCTTTCATACATACAAAAGCGATACCACTTACAGTTTCAGCGCAATCTGGCACCAAATACGAACATTTTTAATAATTTATCCAGTTTTTTTTGTTAATTGTTTAGTTTTTTCAATTATTTCACACTTTACCGCCAAGATATGTATGACTAAAGTAAAAAACAGGATATCTTCTTTGTAAAAAGGTATAATTCATTTCTAAACTCATTCATTTGACGCTACTATGCTATTTTGAAAATTCACCATAATCAGCTACTGCGACATTAACTTAGGAAAAAGTACCAAAAAAAAAACTATTTAGTCCGTAAGTAAGATTATAATAAAATATTACACAATTTTTAGGGTTCCGTAGCCAAAATGGCAAAAGCGGAACCCTCATAGTTGCGCCATGTCTGTCTGTCTGTCTGTCTGTCCGTTCGCGGCTTTGCTCAGAGACTATCAATGCTAGAAAGCTGTAATTTTGCACGAATATATAAGTAAACTATGCCGACAAAACAGTGTAATAAAAAATTAAAAAAAAAAAATTTTTTTAGTACCTCCCATAGACGTAAAGTGGGGGTGTTTTTTTTTTTCTCATCCAACCTTGTAGTGTGGGGTATCGTTGGATAGGTTTTTTTAAAATCATTAGGGGGTTGCTAAAACAATTTTTCCATTCAGTGATTCATTTGCAAAATATTAAACTTTAAAGCGCAAATTTTCATTAAAATCGGGCGTCCCCCCCTCTAAAATCTAAACCGGTGGGTAGAAAAAATTTAAAAAATTCAGGACGATAGTAAGTATATCAAACTTGCAAGGAAAACTATAACGGTTAAGTTTTCTTGAGAATTATTAGTAGTTTAAGAATAAATTGCAGCCTAAGGTATAAATATACCTAAACCGTCCGTCTGTCATAGCCAATTTGATCCGAAACTACTAGACCGATTGAATTCAAATTTAGTTCACCTATGTAAATTGATGACCCAAACACGGACGTGTAAAGTAAATTAATTAATTTTAAACACGGGGGCCAGTTTGGGGGGATGGGGGGGGGGTAAATTAGAAAAAAAAATGTAGAAACTATATCATGTCACTTTTGAATTTATTTAAATCATTTAACTTGTTTCATCTTTTTGAGGAACCGACGAGAGTGACGGCAAACACAGCTACATGTTTAGATAATATTTTCTGCATGTGTGATGTTATGGACAAAGAAATAATAAACTGTTTCAATTCCGATCACAGCGGCCAAAAAGCCTGTTTTACAATACCTAAACAGACAATTGATCAAATAGTAACCTACAGACCCGTTACAGAAGCCCGTGTAGAAAAATTCAAGGAAAATATTATCAACAGCGTTCCTGAGCCTTATTTGGAGGGAAGTGATCCTAACGTACTATATAAGAACCTGTCTGCAGTAATTAATCGAGAGTTCGGAAAAGTTTTCAAATTAAGAACTAAAATGAGAAACGGGAACAAGGCAAAGTTTAGTGACTGGGCCACGGTCGGAATACATAAGAGTAGAACTAGGCTTTATGAACTTTATGAAATGAAAAGCCACAGTCAAGACCCCTCGTTTATAGACTACGTTAGAAAATATTCCAAATTATTTAAAAAAGTATGTATTACTGCCAAGGCTGATTATCTTAGTAATAAAGTTAAATCCGCTGATAATAAAGTAAAAGCTGTATGGAATGTAATAAATTCAGAAACAGGTAAATCTAAGCCCCGTAATTGTCAATTCCAATTAAAAGTGGATGATAGAATATTGACTTCAGATTTAGAAGTGGCGGGTGCTTTTGAAAATTTTTTCTCAGATATAGCTGTAAATACGACTCGCGATCTAAGATCTTCCACTGTGCGGGCTAGTTCTTATCTAAATGAAATTGCGAGCGATAGACATCTGAATTTTGATTTTCAACATACTAACTCTGAAGAAATTATAAAGACTTTTAAATCTTTGAAACTGAAGAATACGGAGGATCTTTGGGGTATTTCTGTTCGAGTTATGCAATCTGTTATCCATATTGTGGCACCGTACCTAGCCGTCATATTTAATAAGTGCATTGATGATGGTGTGTTCCCGGACTTAATGAAATATAGCAGTGATTCCATTATTTAAAGCTGGGTGCTCATCTGATCCTGGCAACTTTCGTCCAATATCTGTGCTGCCTGTGCTGAGTAAAGTGTTTGAAAAGATTATGCTTAATCAGCTGCTTCGTCACTTTAATCTAAATAACTTGCTACACAGTCAGCAATTCGGTTTCACAAAGGGCCGTTCGACAACAGATGCAGCCGCAAGTCTCATGAAGTACATTTATGATGCATGGGAAAATTCGCAAGATGCAATAGGAATATTTTGCGACCTGTCCAAGGCTTTCGATTGCGTGGAGCATGAGACGCTTATCCGCAAACTACAACACTATGGACTTTCAGCCAAAGCACTGAACCTTGTTAAGTCTTATCTCAGCCAAAGAGTTCAAAAAGTGGACATAAATAGAACGCAGTCAGCTGGCTCAGCGGTGAAGCTTGGAGTTCCACAAGGATCCATTTTGGGTCCATTTCTCTTTCTGGTATATATAAATGACCTGCCCCACTTGCTAGAACAGAAATGCAACATAGTATTGTTTGCAGATGATACTTCTTTGATATTCAAAGTAAACAGGCAACAAGAAGATCCAACACACATCAATGAGACTTTAGCAGAGGCGCTAAACTGGTTCACTGCTAACAATTTGTTACTAAATGCAGCTAAAACTAAATGTATAAAATTTTCGTTGCCTAATGTAAGACAGTTTGAAACAATTATTTCCCTAAACGGAGAGAATCTGAAACTTGTGCATGAGACTGTTTTTCTTGGTCTTAAGTTAGATCGTAATTTACAATGGAGCCCGCATATTTCTGGTCTTGCTGCTAGATTGAGTTCTGCCGCCTATGCTGTACGAAGAATCAGGCAATTTACCAACGTAGAAACTGCCCGGCTAGTTTATTTCAGTTATTTTCACAGCATAATGTCCGACGGTATGCTGATTTGGGGCAAGGCAGCCGACATAGAAACTATCTTCATTCTACAGAAGAGGGCAGTCCGGTCTATCTACAACCTTGGCTCCCGAGATTCACTAAGAGAACGCTTTAAGGAGATAAACATTAGTTGAAGAAAATTAGATTGCAATGTATGGAAAAATTGGCAAAATTAAAGCAAGAGGTTTATCTATCAGGATATGTAGGTTATGGAGAAATAATAAATTTTACCCACTCTCCCCCCCCCTCCGGGGGGAGCGTCACCCCCCCGCGCCCTCGAATATGTCCCGGATCGCGGTATTTTCCATTATAAAAGAAAACCGTACACGATACATAAAAAGTGTGTAGGAACGAAATAACCCTAGATAAATTTACTATAAACCTTTCATACATACAAAAGCGATACCACTTACAGTTTCAGCGCAATCTGGTACCAAATACGAACATTTTTAATAATTTATCCAGTTTTTTTTGTTAATTGTTTAGTTTTTTCAATTATTTCACACTTTACCGCCAAGATATGTATGACTAAAGTAAAGAACAAGATATATTCTTTATAAAAAGGTATAATTCATTTCTAAACTCATTCATTTGACGCTGCTATGCTATTTTGAAAATTCACCATAATCAGCTACTACATTAACTTAGGAAAAAGTACCAAAAAAAAAACTATTTAGTCCGTAAGTAAGATTATAATAAAATATTACAGATTTTTTAGGGTTCCGTAGCCAAAATGGCAAAAGCGGAACCCTCATAGTTGCGCCATGTCTGTCTGTCTGTCTGTCTGTCCGTTCTCGGCTTTGCTCAGAGAATATCAATGCTAGAAAGCTGTAATTTTGCACGAATATATATGTAAACTATGCCGGCAAAACAGTGTAATAAAAAATTAAAAAAAAAAATTTTTTTTAGTACCTCCCATAGACGTAAAGTGGGGGTGTTTTTTTTTTTCTCATCCAAGCTTGTAGTGTGGGGTATCGTTGGATAGGTTTTTTGAAATCATTAGGGAGTTGCTAAAACAATTTTTCCATTCAGTGATTCATTTGCAAAATATTAAACTTTAAAGCGCAAATTTTCATTAAAATCGGGCGTCCCCCCCTCTAAAATCTAAACCGGTGGGTAGAAAAAATTTAAAAAATTTAGAACGATAGTAAGTATATCAAACTTGTAAGGAAAACTATAACGGTTAAGTTTTCTTGAGAATTATTAGTAGTTTAAGAATAAATTGCAGCCTAAGGTATAAATATACCTAAACCGTCCGTCTGTCATAGCCAATTTGATCCGAAACTACTAGACCGATTGAATTCAAATTTAGTTCACCTATGTAAATTGATGACCCAAACACGGACGTGTAAAGTAAATAAATTAATTTTAAACACGGGGGCCAGTTTGGGGGATGGGGGGGGGGGGGGGTAAATTAGAAAAAAAATGTAGAAACTATATCATGTGACATATCAAATGAAAGGGTACATTATGAAAATCTCAAATATATATTTTTCATTATTTTAAATTAATCCTTTTTGAAGTTATTTAAGAAAATAGGTGAAAATTAACCATTTCCCCGCCCCTATCTCCTAAAAGCCCAGCAGGGCCTACATTTTTTTTTTTAAATACAGAAAATAGGTCCATACCTATAGCTTATAGGAAAACATATGAGAATCTAATGGTATTTAAAGTAACACCATTTAACCAGTATGAACATTTATATTTCGCTGAATGGCCAAATGAACTAAATTAAAAAAATAGCATAGCAATGGTAAATGAAAGATTTTAGAAATTAATTATACCTTTTTATAAAGAAAATATTCTATTCTTTACTTCTGTCATACATATCTTGGCGGTAAAATGTGAAGTATTTGAGAAAACTAACCTTTTAGCCGAAAAAATAGATTAATTATAAAAAAAGTTAGTATTTGGTATCATATTGCGCTGGAACTATAAGTGATATCGCTTTTAAATGTATCAAAGATTTATAGTAAATTTATCAAGGATTATTTCGTTCCTACACACTTTTTATGTATCGTGTACGGTTTTCTTTTATAATGGAAAATACCGCGATCCGGGACATATTCGAGGGCGCGGGGGGGTGACGCTCCCCCCGGAGGGGGGGGGGGGGAGAGTGGGTAAAATTTATTTTTTCTCTATAACCTACATATCCTGATAGATAAACCTCTTGCTTTAATTTTGCCAAATTTTGATCTAATTGTACTGAACTACATCCTCACAGTAGCTTCACAGTACATACATGATGTGATATTGTATACACACAAGAATATCGAGTCCTTTAAGAAAGTGTCAGACGTACATGATATCAATACTCGTAATAAGCATAAGCTTGCCGTTCCTAAATTTCGTCTACGGAAAGTAAGCAAATCTTTTGTGGGAAACTGCGTGAGATTTTACAATAAAGTTCCCGTACAAGCATGGAAATTGCCACACAACTCTTTTAAGGAATACATAAAGAGTGCACTCCTGAAGAAAGCTTACTATAAAGTTGAGGAGTACTTATGTGATAATGCGACATGGCCAAAACTGAAAGCCGATGAAGATTGATGTGCGATGAGGGTGTTGATGTGTGATGTACTCGTGTTTGTGTGTGTGTGTGTGTGTGAGTGTGTGTTTATGTCGGTGTATTTGTATTGTGTAGTGTTGTGAAGTGTGACTTGGCAGTGTCCCGGCGCATTTCGTGTCTAGTTTCTGGTTCTGTTGCCGTTGTCCGCATTGCAGAATTTAATTTAAAAACATGCATTAGTTTGACATTTGGAGACCTTATACATCTCCATCTCTTTATTTTAATTATTATTATTGATTTTTGACCTTGGAGGCTTTTTACACCTCTGATGATTGTATAATTTAATTAGTTTAATTAAGTAGTTTACTTTGACATTTAGAGACTATATACATCTCTGAATTATTTAGATTAGGATTTATATTATTAACTCAGGGACTTTATACATCCCCTTGCTATAGTTATATTGTATATTGTTAAGCTTATGGATTTTAAACTTGTATATTTTTAGTTTAATAATTCTAGTCACAGGCTCGCTACGTCGAAGTTCCCAAGACGATCCCATAGAGCTTATGGGAACGGAAGCAATACCATGCCCTCGGTACCGCTCTGCTTTCAGAGCATGACATGAGTGCGTGTGAGCTAACTTTGGGGGCGGCAGACGTGAGCTTGCCATCGGAATCCAAAAGCTTAATGGTTACTTGACCTGAAATGCATATTTCAGTTTTTTTTATTATTATTTTATTTTTATTTTTTTAATTTATGACGGTGGAAGCATTCTACACTTCCGCTTAACGTAGATATAGTTAGTGTTTAATTTTGTAACTAAGGGCACAGAATAGATAATAGTACAAGTACAGAAGTCTCTCTGTTTTGATTTTCACAAATGCCGCCTTTTTATGTGCCTACATAATTATTATTAACAAACGGACCGCACGCGAGCAGCCGACATTGAGCTCTCTGGCGCCGCGTGAAGGTCGACATTATTCCACACCTTGTCAGATATTCCGAAAATAGGGTTGTCAATACTTTAATAGAATACCTATTATACTATCAGATTTATGCTGTTTATAATATTTACTTAGCGGTTGCACTTTTATTTATTCTATGGCGCAGGGTCGAATATTATGTAAGAATAAGCTAGGTACCAGTCTAGTCCAGCGCAACTATGCTTAGTGACTCTCGTTGCGAGACGTCACCCGTCACTTTCTCACAGTAGTGCACAGAAAGAGACAGGTAATATGTACATCTCATGCGAGAAATAGTCACATGTTACAGTTGCTTCAGAATGGCTGGTAAGTGTTATAAGTATAAATACCACGCAAGGTACACATGCAGAAACTGTTATACCTACCTATCAGGTAAATGAATACCGAACATATAAATCAGTTTACACAGGTATACACGACACGTGATTTTCTTTTGATGTAGGTATGGATTATATGTATATGTATGTAGCTACCTACCACCTATTTTAAATAAGTATATGATATAAAACACTTGTGTGTATATTTATTAATTATTGTTATAGATTTAGGTACCATGACAGTAGATATAAATGAGTAATGAATACCGTACCTTTCGCTATCTTTCTCATTTGCCGGAACCGAGAAAAACTGACAATTACTATTTTTTTCATTGTTCCGACAATCGGCTGCAATGCAGTATTTTTTTGGATACATATTGCCAATTAAAATTATGACACGCGTTTGCGACGTAAATTGAGTCGTACTGCGTAAGAGGCGCGCACGTGCGCCACGGGTCAGTGCGCGGCAACCACTGAATCGCCTCAACGTTGGGGAGGCCCGGTACGCACTTTTAGCTCGGCGGCGGAATGGCGTAGTGACACCCCCCTGCTAAGGGACCCCATACATCCCTGTATTATTATTTAATTATTTTTTTTTGTGATTTTTTGTTTAATTGTTTACTGTAGTTTTTAAGTATTTTATTTGTAATTATTTTATTTTGAAAAAATGACTTTCTGCCAAGTTTCTTGCGGCGCATTCTTCTTGGCAATGATGGTCTTTCCGAAAGCGCTGGTAGTTTAAAAAAATGACGTGTAAAAGTGCCCATTGCGGCCTATTTACTGAATAAATGATTTGAATTTGAATGTGACATATCAAATGAAAGGGTACATTATGAAAATCTCAAATATATATTTTTCATTATTTTAAATTAATCCGTTTTGAAGTTATTTAAGAAAATAGGTGAAAATTAACCATTTCCCCGCCCCTATCTCCTAAAAGACCAGCAGGGCCTACATTTTTTTTTTAAATACAGAAAATAGGTCCATACCTATATAGCTTATAGGAAAACATATGAGAATCTAATGGTATTTAAAGTAACACCATTTAACCAGTATGAACATTTATATTTCGCTGAATGGCCAAATGAACTAAATTAAAAAAATAGCATAGCAATGGTAAATGAAAGATTTTAGAAATTAATTATACCTTTTTATAAAGAATTTATTCTATTCTTTACTTCTGTCATACATATCTTGTCGGTAAAATGTGAAGTATTTGAGAAAACTAACCTTTTAGCCGAAAAAATAGATTAATTTAAAAAAAAGTTAGTATTTGGTATCATATTGCGCTGGAACTATAAGTGATATCGCTTTTAAATGTATGAAAGGTTTATAGTAAATTTATCAAGGATTATTTCGTTCCTACACACTTTCTATGTATCGTGTACGGTTTTCTTTTATAATGGAAAATACCGCGATCCGGGACATATTCGACGGCGCGGGGGGGTGACGCTCCCCCCCGGAGGGGGGGAGAGTGGGTAAAATTTATTTTTTCTCTATAACCTACATATCCTGATAGATAAACCTCTTGCTTTAATTTTGCCAAATTTTGATCTAATTGTACTGAACTAATATCTCTTGTCCCGGCGAGCGGCTAGTTCCGATGGAGTGCCGAAAAGTTTCTCGATGAGAGCTATGGCATAGATGGGCAAAAATATGTATATACTTTAGTACCTTATCTATTTTCGTCATATTTGAACTGTCATATATGAACAGTGACAATGGTTAAAGTGACAAGGTACTAAAGTGTATACATATTTTTGCCCTTGACTGCACCTGGGGGAAGTAACTTCATCTGATAAAAGTCCACTTAAAAAATGAGACTGTCAGCTGACTCGATGATTTTTAAGTGTATACACTTACCACCGCCGCCGCCGCGGTCGGAGAAGCGCGAGCCGCCGCGGGAGCCGCCGCGCGAGCCGCCGCGCCCCCGACCGCCACCGCGCCCGCCTCCGTTACGGTCGTCGTCGCGGTCGCGGAAACGCCCACGACCTGTACATACAATATTCATTACTCCAGCGTTTCCCATTGGCCTGGTCGCGACCCGATACCGGGCCATAAAAATAAAATGGCGGGTCTCAACATTCCTTTGCCTCGTTTTAAAAATAATATGTGCTAGATCGAAGCATCGTAAATATTCGTAAAAGTAAATCGTCAAAGTAACAAGTAGGTCTCGAAGGGGCAGTGTGAAAATTACCTAATTAATTAGGAAACACTGCATTGCGCTCTTAAATGTTATTCGGGGCGTTTTTTTTAAAATCTCACATAAACATCTTAGTCCACAGATGTATTGCAGTATTGGGATTAAAAAACATATTAAATTCCAGAACTGTCCAGGCTTAATAACTTCCGCATAGTCTCTATAACCGGAGTCCATTTTCGTATATACTAAAATCAGAATGTCCTGCTTTGGGAGATTCATTGATAACCATTGTCCATGGAATTCAACACTGTCGAATGAATATTGACACTGTGCAAGTGCAAGAAAAATTACAAAAATGTTATAGTATTCGCTTACCATATTTCCCCTTGAAGCCCATTCCACACTGTGCGAGCTCGAGCAGCTTCGGATTGACTACTTGGTTAGCTTCTTGCAACACCGACATCAGATCTTTGGCCTGACAAGAAAATTTAGCAATAAGGCACACCCTCTAGTATAAAGTCATCAAATTTAAAGCATTTGAAACGTACTTTCATGTATACATGTTACAAAACAAACCACATCTGATTTCTCCAAAGTTTAATATTATTACCTTAGCAGAATTATTGGGGGTGAAGAGCGTGTAAGCGGTGCCGGTGTTCTGCGAGCGGCCCGTCCGCCCGATGCGATGGACATAGTCCTCTGAGTTATTCGGGTAGTCATAGTTTATCACAAACTTCACGTCCTCCACGTCTGCACCGGAAATATACTATATTAGAATCTTCGAAAAGCTTGAGATAATTCGAACATAGCACATAACAAAAGCGATCAAATTATTGCATGGTACAGTTCGGAGGAGTAATTTAGTTAGGTGATATAAAACGTGAGACCAAGGTCAGAGCCCTTAGCAACACCCTTATTTACTATGTCAATTTCATTGGTTTTATTCTTTTTAAGCATAAATTCTAAAGCATATTCACTGTAACAAAAAAAGTATTATTTTAAACAAAATAAAATTACATATTTCTAATGTTAGTATGTATTTTATGCAGTGGACAGTGTCAAAAGCTTCACACTAAACCAAATTGCTCCCCCAAACGCAAATTTTACAAATATTTACCTTTCAGATCACCAGCCAGTGGGGTGCTGGAAATAATTGTATTATGCCCTTCAGTGGTGCCGGAGTGTCGGCCGGGGCCCGGTGTGCTGACCGTCCCTTACGCTAACGTCGTCAGGTGGCGGAGCAGGCTTTACAGTAAATCTCTCATGACAGTTAACCAAGCATGTATTGCTCTTACATCATTTATTTATGTCGGTGATTATTAGGCCCCCCCCACATTTACTTCTTCGAAAATAATGTCAGTTTTGGCTGTTTTAGTTAATACAAGCTCTTGCCAAATGCTACTTCAATATTTTTCATTTTAAAGAAAAATTTACTAAGCAATTTGTATATTTGTTATGATTTTTTTTAATCACCAGTCCCCTTTTAGAGGCAGCATGCTCAAGTAAACGTGTGCGCTGACGTTTGACTACTCTGTCATTTTAATTCGTACGTTAGAGGTCAGCAACACACCCTTAGCCTTTATCTCTGCACGCATGCGCCTCTGAAATGAAAACAACATTCGAGAATAATGCAAAGTCAGTCATGGAAATTTCACACTATATGGGCTTAGAGAAAGACAACCAGACAAATGAAAGAAGAACTGCCTTAGGTATCTGCTTGGACTATGAACTTTCCGGCTGTTCTATCATTTTCAGGCTCAGTTGATACTGCATCAGCAAGTTGGTAATGCATATGTGAGGTTGTCCATGATACAATCTAGCCCCTATATTATCCAAACCATTGCATCGTCAATATATGTTTCCAATATTCACTAAAAACGCCTATCGTTTCAGAAAAGCCTAAGCCAAAATTTGTTGCAAGGACATATGTCTGTTAGAGTAATCCTCAAACCTATCTGTGACAACAGCCAAGGAATGATAGATACTATTGCATCTTGGTGCAGTCCCATTCATGGCCACCAAGTCAGATAAATTTGACAAACCCTATTATTTCCATACGTTTGTGAATATTGGAATGCTCGGCTGTTGTGTGCAATGGTCAGCCACGCTACGCTCCTGACTCAGTTCTTAGACCTCACACCCCGGTCAACAGAGCGAGATCGTTTAAAAACAAGTACAATAAAAAACCTCGCATCTGTTTCTCTCAAAATCTTCTGTTTGATGCCGATTTGATATTAATTCATTGGCGGGAGTATCACCACCATTGGAAATTTTATAGGGAGCATTATGCAAAGTTAGTTGTAGATGGCGCCACCACCGTAAAATCCCAGCTTACTTGCTCTAATCGTCAATTTTTTTGTAATTCGGTTGGCAAGGAACTTTATGATCTAGTGATGAATCCTCAACCATCATGGATTACGTGTAGACAATTATTTTTTGAATGTATCGGCTTTTTTTTCGTCCATCATTAATGAGACAGTACTAAACTTTATTTATTTTCTTGTGTTTAGTGTTTCGTACACTGGAATAATTTACGTGACTCCGTAAGATTTTAGAAATACAAATATTCAAGATGGGTAAGGTCACAGATCTGTAGTGATGGCGCTGCAAGCCCATCGTTAGTTAGAACTCACACAGCATGACAGATATTGTGTATACAATCTAACAACCATATTGAAGAAATCGGATTGCATACGTGTCTCATCGCAGGCGAGTAACTAACAAACAACGGGCCTTATCCTCCACATCGCTATGCTTCCCTAATTTCACTGTTTTATAGTTTCAGGTGGCACAAACATAAGATGATCAACTTCTGGGCAAATACATTTATCGATTTTTTTGAGTTCAATGTTAACTCATTCTGAAACCTATTTAGACCAGAGCAATGTCAATATTTATTGATTCTGTGTTAAGTTTTGATAATTTTTACATTTTTGTGTTTTTTTTTGGTAATTTTTACAGCCCATTTTCTATGAACTAGCTGTATGAATGTTTCTGTACCTAGAATCATCGGCAATAATGACAAAACCCCTGACCTATTACAAAGAAATCTGTTATTGGCGTCGCATACATTTTCCATTTACACTGACGGAGTAAACTGTATTGTGCATTACATCAGAATTTGCTTTTTTAAATTAACCAAGAGATCAGCAATGATCAGGAAAAAAAAAGGTAAAAAAATCACACATTTAAACACTTTAAAAGGTGTATGTTTTATGGCCTAGCCCATCCAAGTTGTTTTTTCATCGTCCGATGCATACGCTCGCAATTACCGTTAACGAGCGGGTTGTGAAGATTTCAGTTCTAGAGGAGGTAATATTGATGCAGTTAACAATATACAGTTCAAATCACACGGTCAAGATAACAACGAAACGGATTACGTACAAACAAGTGTTAGTAATTTACCACTGGTTATTATGTTTTGGGTGCCACCCAGTTGTGCGTAAACTTTGATACAGAGTTGCAAAAAATGCATTACTTTAGTTAATGCATTGTCGTTTCATCACTCATTACTATGGTAATGATTAATGGAATCATTTTCCATTACTCATTTTTAATTTTAATGAGTATTTCAAAATTCTACATTATAATTTTTGATTTTAATGAGTAATGTACTAAATTTTCATTAGTCATTATTTTTATATTTAATGAAGGAGTAATGAGTATTCCATTACTCATTACATATGAATCCAATTACTATTTCTGACAATAGCTGTTGTTTAGATGTTGATAAATGGAAAATAGGATTATGTACAGTAGAAAACAAAATGAAATAGAATTTAAAACCATGTTTTTCAGGTAATCATCATTTCTACCTTCATAATTTTTCATCCTGAAGTGCGAATATGTTATCGACATATTTTGAATGAAATTTTCAAATTAAAAAAAGTGAAATTCAATTTGTAGTCCTGTCGGAAAAATCTTGGAATAAATATTTCCCGTTCAGGAAAATTTTTGCGAAACACGATATGATTCAGGGAAAAAAGAGGTTATATACTTAGACGTTATAGACGTTATATACTTACATGCAAAATTTCAAATTTTAATGAGATTTTATAAAATTTCATGAATCTTGAAAAAAATTTATACTGTTGATGAGTTGCGAAAAATGGAAAGAAAACTGATTTAAGATTACTTAAATTTGAAAAAGGTTTTCGCCCTCACTACTCTTTAATAGCTTGTATACGCATCGAAAATTCGACTAACATCATTAATTATCATCCTATTTTATTTTTTATTAACTTAATGAGTAATGTTTTCCATTATTTAATACTTTTTCGATGCGTTATTGAAAAATTTTACATTATTCATTTTTTATATTTAATGGATAATGAAGATCCAATAATGGCTCATTACTTTTTTAATGAGCAATGTAAGATTCTTCATTACTCATTTTTTTTTAAATGAGTAATGGAAACATTTTACATTAAAATTTTATTTTTAATGAGTAATGGATAAAAATTACATTACCATTAAAAAAAATAATGGTTAATGCATTATTTTTTACATTAAGATTTTTGCAACTCTGCTTTGATACGTAATAAAAAACTCCAAGTGAAGTAAGAGTGTATCCAAAAGCTGTGTGTTTACCGAAAAAGTTACCCAAAAAGTGTTTTATTTATTGAGACTTAGTCGACCACGGATTGACCCCTATCTAACCTGACAGCAAGTGTGAATGAGATTTGAAGATGTAGTTCACTGGTTAAGTTACCTACATCCTATTAACTCCAGGATTGAATGGACCAAATAGTCTTCAACCTCAGATCGGGGCAGATATTTATATGAAAAATACGAATATTTGCCTTTGAGTCTTGAGTGTTTAATATACGTGAGTATGTATCTATTTAAGTGTGTTTATCTGTTTCCTAGTACTCATAAGCTTTGCTTTTTTGGGATAAGGTAAAGTGGTGTAAAGTGTACCGCAACTTTTTTAAACAGGCTAGGAACTTAATTAAACTTTTGACCCCCCCATCCAATTTCTATTTTCACAATTTCAACCGAACATCAATCAAGCAAATAAAAGTTCACATTTAATTTTCTTTTGTCATATAGTACGCCAGGCTCCACGAGGTTAAAATAAAAAAAAGAGTGTCATTTCATAGTAATAATAATAATAATAATAATAATAATATCACGGACACTTGACACCAATTGACCTAGTCCCAAACTAAGCAAAGCTTGTACTATGGATACTAGGCAACGGATAAACATACTTAAATATAAGATAAATAAATACTTAAATACATATTATACATCCAAGACCCGAGAGCAAACATTCGTATTATTCATACAAATATCTGCCCCGGCCGGGATTCGAACCCGGAACCTCAAGCTTCGTAGTCAGGTTCTCTAACCACTTAGCCATCCGGTCGTCGAGTAGTGTCAGGTCGTCGTGAAAGATAAAGGTGTGTACTGACCGAGGCCCCTGGCGGCGACGTCGGTGGCGACGAGCACGCCGCGCGGCGCGTGCCGGAACTGCGCCAGCACATAGTCGCGGTCCTGCTGATTCTTGTCGCCGTGGATGGCCAGCGCGCGCCAGCCCGCGCGGTTTATAGTCTTTGTTATGTCGTCCACCTAAAATGACCTAGTTGTTGAGAAAAAAATCGCATTTCTTCGACCACAAAACAACGATAGTTCAGAAGTCAATCTCCATACAAGTGCGCTCGAGCAACGCACAAATAGACACTGCTCACGGACACGATATCTCGGGCCGGTTGGGACCATTGCGAGCACGAGTGGCATCCGTTTGAGACACGAGTCTGTGAACTTTTTTCTACCATGCCAACAAAAAATGTTCTCACGTATATCAAATAAAATGAACGCTCACTTTGTCATTTTGTGTTTGATTCACAAAAGAAAAAATATGTGTCCAATATTTTGTGATAATGTAACCGGCGACTTAATGAAATATCTTTTTTCCCAAGAATCTACCCAATTCTTATTACAATCTTATTTAATAGCTCTTTAACATATAATAATATCAATCAATCAACTGATTTTATAATGTATTAATGTATGACTGTAATATATCATTTCATGTAATTAATTGATATAATATGGTATTTGAAATTATGTAATCTTAGATTTAAATAAGTACTTATAAACTGCTGTTGTGTGCCGTTACAGGGCGTCATGGACCGACTTATACAAATTACTAATGTGACATCTTATTGTAATGAACACGACTTGACAATAAATAAATCTTACCTTTCTCTTGGTCTCAGCAAATATAATAGTCTTTGTCTCGTCTTCAGATGAGATCTCAGTCAACAGCGTGATGAGCTTATCATTCTTCTCCCACTCCTCGCAGACATCCACGATTTGCAAGATGTTGTGGTTGGCTGATAGGGACAAGGAACCTATGTTGATCTGAATGTAGTCATGGAGGAACTCTTCTGCCAGGTTACGGACCTCTTTGGGCCAAGTAGCTGACCACATGAGCACCTGAAAAAGGAATTTAGTTTTATATTTCCATTTTAGAATAGAATAGAATAGACTAAGGTTTTATTAATATACTTAGAGTAAAAGATACAATAGATAAAAGAAGATATTTTCCATATTAAACTTATAACTATAACACGGTGTTTTTTAGGTTATATCGGCCGCGCTTGTTTTGTCATGCACACAAAACCTACATGAAACATAAGGTATATGAAATGTGTAGGGCAAACACCCGCAAGGGATCCTGCTTCATAGGTAAACAGGGCATAATATATTGTAGAACATACAATTTCCAGCTGCCCTCCCCTGTCCCCCCTGCATACGCCCATGAATGGGTCTCAAAAAAAGCTCATGACCGTACATAATGCTTGCAGCCAAATTTAACATCCTGAAATCAGTTAGTTAGATGATAGAGTCCTCACCTGTCTGTCGGGGCGAATCTGTTCAATAATTTTCCTAATCTGCGGCTCGAAGCCCATGTCCAGCATGCGGTCTGCTTCGTCCAGCACCAAGTAGGTGCAGCGCTTCAGGTTTGTTGTACCTTCAAATTAAAGATCATTATAATTTAACCATTCCAATGTTAACAAAATTTAATGTGTTCATATGACTTTGATCACTTCTTAACAGGTCCAGCATTTAAATGGTTCCGGTTCGAGCTCATGACTCTGCTTGAGTTTTTTATTATAAGACTAGCTGTTGCCCGCGGCTTCGCCTCCGTTGTATTATTCCTGTATTTTCGTCCATAAAAACCTTTTCCTGACAGTAACGAACACAACAAAAAAAGAGTTAACGAAATCGGACCAGTCATTCCCGAATCTTCCGCTTAGCAACACATTTTACGTTTCATTACGAGGTGGGCCATGGCTACGAGGTGGGCCCATGGCTTTCAAAGAGCAAAAAAAATGTATCAGGTCATTGTGTGGTTTGCGGAAAACCGATTCTTGCAAATCACACTTTAAAAATCTCAAAATATTAACACTGCCATGTCTGTACATATACGAAATCTGTGTATTTGTGAGAACTAATATGGATTTATTTATGAATTATAATAGTGTACGCCTTCGACACAAACTTTGCTTCATGAAATCTAAAACAGCTTTACTTAAGAAGAGCGTGCTTGGAATGGCCCCCAAAATATATAACAAATTACCGAGAGCTATGCATGATATTGACAACCTATACGAATTTAAGAAAAAATTAAATATTTTTTTGGTCGAAAAGGCGTACTACTCCATCAGGGAATTTTTTGAATATGTATACTTAAATATATATATATATATATATCGACACACCCTAAGAAAAAGTGTGTATCTACAAAAACCAAATTTTACAGGAGAGCGTTTTAAAGTTTCTATAAATTTAAAATCGCAATTGCGTGGTAACTTTATATGCCAGAAGATTGAAATTTGGCATGGAGTACAATATTGTAACAACGTATTTTTATGATTTTTTATCGATTTTTAAATACGTTAGTTTCTTAATTATGACAGTTATACACTTTTACGTGATAATATGTTGTTATTTTCACGTTATTTTCGACGTGTAAGTGGCAGATACATACTTGTTATACGTATATTTAACTTCGACGAAACTGTTTATGCCAGATAGACATATATTATGAGTTACATATTTTACACTAGATTAGTCAAGTGACAGATATTGTACAGCCTTTCTAAAGATAAAGACTGGTAGTGGTAGATACACGTTTATCTTAATGACTGCCTTAATATTAAGTCATCTGTATATGGCAAATGCACACGTGTTACGCTCGGTGCGTTCCCGCGTAATATTGAATAAGAGGCAAATATTAAGTTTTGCTCTGGATTTTTTTTAGCAATTTATGCAAATAGTTAGTTATACGTTTGGGAAAAAATATGTTCTAACTACTTTTTTGTTGTTTTTATTAATGTAAACGATAAAGTCGATACCGTAGAGTACGAAAATGCAATAGTCGCATAACTAAGTATCGGGCAGATACACACTTTTTCTTAGGGCGTGTCGATATATATATATGTAGTTTGTTTTTAGTATGTATTAATTAAAAAAAAATAGTAAATAGGTTTAATATAAGGCAATATTTGTATGCCCTGAGGCACCACATAGTGATACTCAAAAACATAATTTAAGACCAAATAAATGTTACCTATGTTAGACAAATGAATAAATGATTATGATTATGAATATCATTTTTATTTACATAGATTGAGGCAGGCAAATGAGCAAGCCAGTCATTTGATGAGAGATCATCACCAGTCACCACAGCATATGTATATCATTAATTCAAGCAGAGTCACTGGTCTGTTGCTAGCATAGGGTACCAGGGTAAGGGTAGGCAGCGCTAGATTGCAGTTCGTAATAACAATTATTCAAAGACAATTTTCACCAGCCTCACCTTTCTCCAAGAAATCGATCAGCCGACCAGGAGTAGCGATGACAATTTCAACGCCTCTCTCCAGACAGCGCCCCTGAGGGCCCTTTGGGGCTCCGCCGAAGATACAAGTGTTGCGCACCGCAACGCTTTGACCGAAGTCATTGGCAACCTACAAAAGACAGAGGGCTGTTTTATAAGTGCTGAATTGATGAAGCTGTTGTTGATTTAGTGGGGACAGAAGTACATTCTGATTAGGTTAGAGTCTAAAGCTAAGATGTATGAGTAAGCTCGCGTACTTTTAGGTCGCACACGCATAGTTTTCTCGCCTGTCGTTCAATACATTCTCTTCTAAATGAAAAGACTCAGGGGCCATTATAATCCCAAAAATTGAATTGAATTGATCCAGTTGGACGAAGATTAGCAGAGAGGAAACAACGCGTGAGTTTGTCGTTTCACTTTGCCAATCATCATCATATCATAGACGACAAAAAGCATTTTTGTCTAGGAGAGCTGTGTCAAGTGCAGACAATAATATAAACAATACCAATAATGTGATTTCCGCATTTATAAATTTAAGGTAACCAACGCCATTGTAGGACTTTCTTTTAACTGTTCAAGATATTGTCATAATATTTATACTTACTGCCCTCTTAAAGTAAAAGATGGTATCTCAAATAATATCACATTTGAGTTATTTACACCATTATGTAGATTAAGATATGTTGCATTAGAGGGTATAAATAACTCAAGTATTTTTTGTAATACTGCCTTTCTTTTACCTTAGATTGGAACTGCAGTATAATACTTCAATCAATGATTATAATTTTTTTATTGAGGTTTATACTCTATCAGGGCAAAATTGCATACCTAATTACATAAATACAAGCTAATAGTATTATCGATTTTTAATGAGGGTTTTTACAGAGGTGAAATATCGCTAGATGGCGTTAGTATCGTGAGGTCCGTTTGACGTTTGCTCGTGATTGGTTAAAAAACTGAATGAGCCAATCGCAAGCAAACGTCAAATGGACCTAACGATATATTCTTTTTATAAAAAAATAGGTTTACGTTTGGTCTCAACCTTGATTGATGGAAGGCGAAGATGAGACCTAAGATGGTACATGTTTGCCTAGAGGGTGTCTGTTCACTTTGACCTGAAAGATGTCCAGATTAGCCTTCCAGAAAAATGGACCATGGCAGAGAGTTCCACTCCTTAGCCATCTGCATAATGAAAGATATTTCACCTCTGTGAAAACCGCCATTGAAATAGACTAATATTATTAATCCATACTTTAATTTTATGATGCAATTGGGCCCTGCTTGCAGACTTAGTCAGTAACTTGATTAATATTTTGAATAGCAAACCCAGCTGCCCAGACTACACCAGTGTTGAAGCAACAAGAATACATAATGAGTCATGATTCAATGAAAAACATACTATACTCATAGACTGTGATTAACTTTGTCATTAGCAACAATTTATTACCAAGGCACATAGTTAATGACATTTTTCTTTAATTGAGGCAGGTAATGAAGTTTACTTAGGCTGGTTTTTCATCAAAATTATGCGAGGCTATAAAAAACTATTCAAATAATGGCTATAATGACCATAGATAGTGTGTTACACTATAGTCATTTCTATAGTTTTTTTTAACTATCAACCAACCAGTAGACAGGTACAATGAATGTGATTGCTAGCATGTTTTAAGTATATCTACAGCGAGTGCATGCAAACAGCCAACCTTGTTTTAGAATTTTATGAAAAGGCAGACTGAAAATCTATGTGGGTAGGATAACAAGTACACCTCAGCACAGAAATCTGTAAATAAACAACAAAATGTAGATATATCAAACATTCTTGTAAGAAATGGACATCTTTATGACTATTTATGTCTAAATTCAAGAGAGTGACAGTGCTGAGGAATTATTAAGCAATGATATCAACAGAGCCTGACTCAATAATTATGATAAGACTTGATTATTATCTGACATAATTATTTTATCAATGTTGGCTTCCCCAAAGGTCAAAAATCATTAAACATTCATGACAGGAAATGAATGATTTTATCCCTGTCTTCTATAGAAATAAAGCTAGTTAAATAGTGGTAATGGCTAACTAATTAGAAGGCCTATAAATTAATAAAAGTAAATAAAATCAACACAAATAAATAAAATAGAACCAAGTGCTAAAACAAAACTAAATACACAAAGGTTACGTTCAGAAACCTGACCTAGCTTCAAATTTGAATTTGGAATAATATTTTAGAATCAACAGTCCGGGTAAGTTAATGCCAAACAAAATTAGGTTTTCGAACATAGCCTGCCTGCTAACTCTACATATTAATATTTGGGTAAATTTACAATCTGCTGTACATCCATGTTGGGATCGTCCATCATCTCTGCTGGGACCCCGTTCATCAAAACCAGAGTCTGGTGTTGCATAAAAAAAAACAAATTCTCGTTACAAGACACTATGATCATGGAAAAAGTTAACTTCTGCAACTCTGGTACTTTCAAAATACAAAGGCAGGCCATTCTACCCTAAACTGTTTTCTGCAACTATTCCACTTGCCATCTGCAATCAGCTATGGTATGGTATCCATTAATTTGGTAGCAATTGCAAAATGAGCTGGTTAAACCATTGAATTTCATTCCATATCAGAAATTTCGACAAAATATAAAATAAACATTGTAACTAAAAATACCATAATTTTTACCTGTTGGATTTGTTGAGCGAGCTCTCTAGTAGGAGCTAATACTAAAACTATTGGACCATCATCACGTAGCAACCGTGGTTGATTTATAATATGCACTATCGCTGGCAGAATATAAGCCAGGGTCTTTCCAGAACCAGTCTGAGCAATACCAACTAAATCTCGCCCTGATAAAGCTATGGGCCAGCCCTGAGCTTGAATAGGAGTCGGGTTCGGAAAGCCTTGCTTCAGGATCTCTTTCATGGCATAATCGGGGAATCCACCTTCCTCAAAGTACATCGCTGGGGCAGGCACGTCGCGCCCTTTGACAGTTATCTGGTGCTGGCTGCGGTAGGCCTCTATCTCGGCGGCCGGACGTTGCTGCACACTATCGGCGGGAACGTAGAAATTTTTCTGGAACGGGATCAACTCCACAGTGTCCCAGCGGATTTTGCGTAAATTGCCACCGGGCTGGTCGTTCTTAAAATTGCTACGGAAGTCGTCGCGGCCTCCGCCACCGCGGCCTCCAAAGCCGCGCCCGCCACCTCGACCGCCGCCTCTGCCGCCGCCATCCCGGCCGCCGAACCTACTGCCTCCCCTGTCGTCAGACCTATCACCACTTCTAGAGCCTCCTCGGCCTCCGCGTCCGCCCCCACGGCCTCCACCGCGACCACCGCCTCTCCTATCGTCATACCTGAATCAAAACGTTACATAGTTATTAACAGTTAACTCAGCGAAACGAATGGAAAGTGAGATGCAAGCATCAACTTACATTTCGCTGAAGATCGCGTGGAATCTGCTTTATTCACAATAAACACAAACTACTATTTTTAGAGTACTGTACCGCGATTAATAACTTAATTTATAAATAAAATATTTGGTGATATGACGAAAAAAAACTCAAAGACTCAAAGCCTCAGAAAACTCAGAATGCCGACCGCCATATTGAATGAATAAGTTACGTTAGTTTTTTTTTCTGTGAGAGTTCAAGACAGTTCAAGTACCTACTTCAAGTTGAGTTTTGCATTTGTGCAAATAATTTAAAGCTAAAAATTTTGTTGATCTATGAACACAATGTGCACAAAAAATCAATAGAATATTTTATTTTATGTACAGAATAAAGTTAGGGCCGAAAGGAAAAATATTAAAGAATTAAAATCATCAGGCATCATCCTCTGCTTTGTCTCTGGTATATTTTACGCGGGAACTGAATTCGGGCGGATTGAATCGCACGATATTTAGGTATCAGTATAATTAAATATCATTTTTTTATTGATAATATAATAATATTAATAATTCATTTCATTCACCTACTTTCATTTCATTGAACTTACCAAACTCACTGAATATGACCCCTTACAAAGACGAAATCAAAACCAGTATGTATTGATCAAACCAACTAAGTCAACAGTCAGGTCACGAAATAAGCGAGAATAATGGATGCATCAATTCCTGTTTTCGAAAAGCCCCACCCTCGCTTGAGCGTCTTAGACTGGACTAGGAACATCCAGCGATTGCAGAATGAAGCCAGGATCCGTCGTTTCGAGTCCTATGAGTTGAGACAAAGAGCTAATCAGTTGAGGAATGAAACTTCAGTGACTACGCGATGGGATAATTATGTTAATAATGAGCTATTGAGAGATAGGTAAGTAAAAATCTGGATAAGTCCACGAAACAAAAAAATATCTATTCCGTTGATAACTGATTTTGTACTTATAATTGATGTATTTTCGTACCCGTATTCGTGTGCATATCGGCAGAAAAAATTAACCGTTTTTTTTTATTCGATTGGATGGCAAACGAGCACTTGCTCGACCCACTTGGGACTCCTGATGGTAAGAGATCACCACCGCCCATTGACACCTGCAACACCAGGGGGATTGCAGATGCGTTGCCAAGCTAGAGGTCTAAGATGGGATAAGTACCTCAAGTGCCAGTAATTTCACCGACTGTTTTACTCTCCACGCCGAAACACAACAGTGCAAGCACTGCTGCTTCACGGCAGGATTAGCGAGCAAGATGGTGGTAGCAATCCAGGCGGACCTTGCACGAACGAGGTCCTACCACCTGCAAATGTGTCCATTTCTTTTGCGTTGTTTCGTATAGAATTTCACTAAGAACAAAGAAAAAACCCTGCCTAGGTTGTAGTAGGTACCAGGGTTGTTGCTGATGCAGGTTTTTACTATATCAGCGGATGCTGATGCTGATGCTGATTTTCTCAGACCAATATCAGCGGATGCTGATATTAATAAATTACTTCAATAAATCATATCATACTAGGAAATTAATAGTAAAACAATATATAAAATAAATATCATGGGACACTTGACACCAATTGATCTAGTTCCAAACTAAGCAAAGCTTGTACTATAGGCACTAGGCAACGGATAAACATACTTATATAGATAAATACATACTTAAATACATATTGAACATCCAAGACCCGAGAACAAACATTCGTATTATTCATACAAATATCTGCCCCGGCCGGGATTCGAACCCGGGACCTCAAGCTTCGTAGTCAGGTTCTCTAACCACTCGGTCCAACCATCCGGTCGTCAAAAAAAAAAAAAAAAAAAAGGCAATTCAATTCGTCAAAAGGCAATTTATACATAAAGAAAACACTTTCAACTAATTGTTGACAAAACAATCAAATGAGGGAACAAGTGACAGCTTTTATTGTATAACTGTCTGTGATTGGTTAAAACTTCCAAGTGCCTCGCGGTAAGTACCGTCTTCAACAAACACTTTACGACTTGAATATCAGCATTAAAAATCAGCATCGATTGTTGCTGATGCTGATGCGGATGCTGATATAAAAAACCATGCTGATTATCCGCGGATGCTGATGCTGATGCTGATATTCGCAACAACCCTGGTAGGTACATACAATACAAGAACATTTTATTTGTTTGAATTCGAACTAGATAGGGCAAATAGTCGAGCGTTTTGACTGCGCTAGGTCATTAGCGTCCCACGTTTATATAGCATTACGGAAAGACAAGTCAGAAGAATTTTAATCACGCTAAATTCAGTATCGGTGTTGTCTTAAATTTTCATAAAAAAACCGGCCAAGAGCGTGTCGGACACGCCCAAAATAGGGTTCCGTAGCAATTACGAGAAAATTAAGTATTTTAGGGTTGGATTAGAAAATAAAAATCACCGCCGCTTTACTTCTATGGGAGATACCCTAAAAAAAATTGTTTTTGAATTGTTAATTGTACTATTTTGTCGGCATAGTTTACCTATATATCCGTGCAAAATTACAGCTTTCTAGCATTGATAGTTTCTGAGCAAAGCCGCGGACGGACAGACAGACAGACAGACATGGCGAAACTATAATAAGGGTTCCGTTTTTGCCATTTTGGCTCCGGAACCCTAAAAACGACACTGGGCATCACCCCTTTTTAACCGACTTCAAAAAAAGGAGGAGGTTATCAATTCGGTTGTATGTTTTTTTTTTTTTTTTTTTTTTTTTTTTTATGTTTGTTACCTCAGAACTCCATCATTTATGAACCGATATGAAAAATTTTTTTTGCGTTCGTCTAGGAATGCTTTCAATTAGGTCCCATAAGCACCAAATCAGGATCTGATGATTGGATCCTAAGGAAATCGAGGGAACTCTTCAAATGTTGTAGGGACACCTATGGTAATTTTGATATATTTAGTAGTAACTCGTGCATTTGCTCTTGAAAATCATCATTTGGTAAAGTGGAACTAATGATGAAGACCACAGTTGACCATCGGAGTTACTACTCAATAACAAGTATTTCATGGGTTGAATTTCAATTGCTTTAACACAGTTGCTAAGCAATTTATGCTCCTCGTAACACATATGGTGAAATGGAATGGGTGGTGAAGCACCAGGACTCCTCAATAATGAACATCTCTGCATCGGAAATAGCAATTTTTCGTAAAAGGTGATGAGCAGTTGACATTAAACTATTGTATCTTAGATGTTTTACACTAAAAAGCGTGAAAAAAAAAATTTATAACAAAAAATAGAACCGACTACAAAAAACCATGAAAATAATTTTCTACCAGTCTGAAGTCGGTGCCTCAGCACGAGCCAGCAGGAGTGGACCTATAATCGTCTACCTCACCTACAACTATACGATTAAATGGCTTCAATCACTCCTGCTGGCTCGTGCTGAGGCACCGACTTCAGACTAGTAGAAAATTATTTTCATGGTTTTTTGTAGTCGGTTCTATTTTTTGTTATAAAATTTTATTAACGCCTGTCATCAAAGAACGCCTGCCTAAAAAACGCTGAATATTCACCCACTAATTTTTATTTCGTAATTTGTATATTTAAATTACAAATACTCATTGAATATCTATTAGCTTTTACCCGCAGCTTCACGTGCATAAATCAATGGGTCCGAGAGAATTCTTAGTTCCAATTCAGATCCAGTTCTGTGTCAGATTTTTATTTTCTTTCCTTTGGTAGGTAAACGATCAACAATAATAAAATTAATTTAACTTACTTAATGGTGTTGATAGTTCCAATTGTAGTAATTTTTGGTGATGTTCCAGAATATTCTTAGTAGAATCGTTTCGTGAGAAACAACGCTTTACGCGTGAGATGGTGCGCGACGAGATACGCGCTCTCAAGGAGGAGAAAAATGCTACAGAATTGCACTTAGAATCGTTACAAGTACCGCTTATGGTATCGTCTCAGTGTTTGTCGAACCGTGACCAGAGAGTGCCTCCCGAGCTTACTAGAGATCAGCTTGCAGAAGAGTTGAAACGGGTAAGTTGTAGGAATATACCGTAGGTAGGTATTTTTTTTTCCAATTTGTCTCCATTCCATGCAAGCCAGATACCCTAAATTTTTTTCATATACATGAACACCAACAGGAACTGCATATAATAGAGAACAGCAAACGGACCCTCACTGATGTCTGCCACATGGGATGGGAGAAACTGAAGGAACTCACCAACGTATTCTGCAGGCTGGAACGTGAGATTCAAAACAAAGATGAGACTATTAACTTGGAAACGCATGTTAAAGACTTGGATAGAGAGAGCTCTGATATATCTTTTAAACTCGAGCCTACGAGGATACCTGCTGAGTAAGTTAAGATCTACATATATCAATTATATATGGATGATAAAAAGACAGTTCCAATTGTTGATATATACTTAAAGGTGCCACGTTGCCAAGAAGAAAATATATCAGTAACCTGTATCCGTATTTTACCTATTTACTAAGTGGATCTGCAAAGGGTTTTCTGCACATGAAAGGGTCCACGGAAAGACATGCCTAGTCACTTTTTTTTGAAATTGAGATTTTAATCTCAAAATCTAGTGCTCGCAAAGTAGGTATATATGTCTGTCCCATAATTCGAGATAATAAAATGACGTTTCATGTGTTACCTGTTTTTTGCGTCTCATAAATAATGATGTGCCGCAACCGGTAATCACCGAAAGATTTTGTAGGTACCTGTGTACCAATATATGTATGTCATAAAATATTAAGATATGAACGGATCCGTGATGTACTAACGTGTAGGACACTTAGGACATTCTAGAAAAGTCAAAATAGGTCTAATAAAAATGCGACAGTTTTGGAGATATTTCGACTTTTTATAGATGTTGATGTTTCAATTAAATTCTAAGTAAGATCATTGCCATAAGAAGCTGAAAATACACTTAATAGGTGTTCCCTTCTTTCACAGACAGAATTTTCGTAGAATTTCGTTGCGCAAAAAATATTTCATATAATATTTGCTCTTCGTATGTTTACTTGGAATATTATTGTTTTAACGACTATTAACTTGAATGGAACATATTTAATAGAAAAACTATTCAATGAATGTTATAATCTCATTTAATTTTTTATCAAACTTATCAAATTGTAGAATTATTTCCATTTCATTCATTCATATCCATTTATTCGTGTCATGCGGTCCCTCTCGCTCTCGTATGAAATAGTATAAGTGTGAGAGACCGCACGACACGAACTTTGAGTTCCGTAGTAGACCTGCAGCGACCCCCTTCGAAACGACTCGTTAGGTACTAGAAATGTAGTTTAGGTTAGGTTAGAACTGAGACCACATCAGAAAACGAATTTCATGTTTTTCTTGATAGTCATTTTTACGTTAACTAAATAATATGAGAATAATGAATATTTGATTTCTTATTGTATATGAATATCTAAATAAAAAAATATATTTCTAACAAAAAACAATGGTTTAAATTTCTTCAAAATAAATTTTCTGCGTATTGATTATTCTATGAAACGACAATTATGAGAAAAAATATCTGTTAAACGAAATTCTATCAAAATGTCTCCAAATCAACGTACAACCCCGATTGTGTAGGTACACAATCTCACAAATAAACACCATATTACTATTATAGCGGCTTTTGTGGTCCATTAAAATTATGTTCAAAGTCACTCAAAGGGCTATGGAGAGGGCTATGCTCGGGGTTCCTCTGCGGGATAGAATCAGAAATGATGATATATCTGCAGTAGAACTAAGGTTACAAGTAGCGGCACGAGAGTCTAGCGCTGACCGTTATTGCGCAGAAGTCAAAAGTAAGGTATCACAGGGGGCTACAGGAACGAAGGGCGGGCGTGCGTAGCGCCGATTGGCTTTCCAGTCGCATTACGTCCCTCGCGCCTATGCACCCATGCGCAGCTATCCCTTCCACGGTTCACTCAGCGCTAGACTCTCGTGCCACTACTTGTACTGACATAGCCCGAAGAATTGCGACACTGAAGTGGCAGTAGGCGGGGCACATTGCACGCAGGACTGATGGCCGATGGGGTCAGAAGGTTCTCGAATGGCGTCCGCGGACCGGGAGACGAGCTGTCGGTAGGCCTCCAACTTCGAACTTCGTATGTTGCCGTCCCGCTGACGCTTTTCTCATTCAATACTCGAGTAAAAGGGACGCTGCCATACGGACTTTGTTTTTGTAGTTTTGTAGTAGATCCTCTGTATTATATTTTTTTACGTTGGTACTGAGTGATGAACACTGTATTTTACCTGTTTTGTACCTGTGCTTAGATTTTATCACTTTATCGTAAAAGTGTATTTATATTTTTAAAATAGGAAGTAGTATATTGAATACTTTAATGTTATTTTTGCTATCGTAAAATATACATTTTTATCGGTTATTTACGAAACCGGAATCATGGAGCCGCACTGTTCGTTTTATGCTGGCCACATTATTTTTACGTTTGACATTTCAGACTGTCATTTTATTATCTCGAATTATGGGACAGACCATAGTTTAATATAAGAAATGGTAACCATAGTAATTGTGCGTGATGAGATGACTAACTTTCAAACAGCTATAACTCAAAAAGTTGCTTAGGTGACTTAGGTTCTTTCGGGGGACCCTTCACATAATGTCCTAGAATAAAAAATGGCTGATTTTGTACCTGTAACGTGCGATATGTTTGAACCAAAAGTAAGAAAATGATTTTTAAAGTTCATTTATTAGCAGTAAAAAATATGTCCAAGAATATTGTTTCTCTAAACCAACTTTTTACTAAATATCCCATAACAATTCAGGTCAATGACTGAGGAAAGCTACGTCAATTGTATTGAGAACACGGTTAAAATAGCTGAACAGCTGATGTCGGAGTCCAAAGCCTTACGAGCTACGATGTTCAAGAGCAGAGAGCAAGCCAGGAATCAGATGTATGCTCAATCGCAAGAGCTAGAGATGATGATGCGACGAAGGATCTATGACGTACAGAGAGCTAGGAATGAGATGGAGTGGCAGAAGTATAAGGTACCAACTTGTAACCAAGAGGTCTGTTAGCGTTAAGTAACGCTGGATAGTAAATTCTACTTTTACAGTTCGCTTCTTGTCCAGAATCGATCAATCATCATCGTACCTCTGCAGAGCACAGACTTCCTTGGGCCGTAGTTCTCACACGGGTCCGGTGCGGATTGGGAGCTTCACAAAAACTTCTTCATTTAAATTCTTCGTAGGTGTGTGCTACTTCACGACGTTTTCCATCACCGTAAAGCTAATGTTAAATTTCAAATGTAATTTCGCTCATAAATTCCGAAAGACTTAATAGCTACGAGCTCGGGGTCGAAAACACGACACTCTGCTTTAGAGGCCATAGGTCAAACCACTAGACTACCTATTACGACTTGATCCATTTCGATGTGATTTCGATCGATAGTTGAGATAAGTGGTGTGCAGGATTCGTGATTATTTTTTCGTTAAAAATAAAGAAGACGATCGCAGAGGTCAGCAATTAAAATACTCAAACAGTTTAATCACAATTAAATAATATTTGGCCTTTGTTCAGCAGTGGGACAGAATAGGCTAGCAATAATAATAATATTTGAAACTTCCAGCTTGAAAGCAGTATGCAGAAGGTGGAACGAGAGATAGAGTCCCTCCGCGCGGCGGTGGCAGATAAGATCAACCCCACCAAGCTGGTGGAGACACGGCTGGAGACCAGGATCAAGAGGCCAGTGCTGGAAAGGGTTCAGGTCAGATTAATAATGAACTTAAAACTATAATTAAATAAATAGTTAAAATATTATAATTATGGTAAGTACCTATTCACAAGTACCTATTTGGGGTTCTTTGCAGGATATTCCAATGCGTGGACTCATGGAGGAATACGAAAGAGTTCACATGAGCCATCATATGTTGGAGAAGAAACTGGAAGAAGCATTGTGAGTTAATAAATCACTTAGAATTTTGACCGCCATTTCGCGGTATAATATGACAGTTGTGGGTTGTATCCTTTGAACCATAGACAACTTTTTTACTTCTAGGCAATGATTTCAATCGCCAATTTATTTTCAGGACAACTTACCATGGTCTATATAACCATCACCAGCGGGTAACTAAGGATCTGCAGTACAAGAATCAAGCATTGGAGACAGACAGACGCCTAATCGAGATTAGGAAACCTATTCACTCCTCAGATGAAACTGAGTTTAAGAGAAATGTAGGGTATTGCCATATGAGGGACGAATTGGTGCCAGAGTAGATAAAAAGTCAGCCACAATGTTGTTCCGACGGTCCCAGAGGGCTCACATACCTTGGTTGAATCAGATCATGGTTCACTCACTGAGAGTTTAGACTTTAGATGATAGAAATGTTTCACAATCTGGAGTTCATAGACTTCTGGAGGCCATCATACGAACATTTCAAGTGGATAAATGCAAATTATAGGGGTCAACAGATTATTGTTAGGTGGCCCTAGGGAATCTTTAAAAAGATTAGGAAAGGTTTTACTAGAGAATATTTCTGGCAGTAGACTGTCAAAAATTTTTGCAACACACAAACATTTTTCATAGTCATAATCATGAGTCATGCACATTAAAACATTGTAGTTAAGTTCAATTTATAAGTAAATTACTAAAAGTTAGTGAACAAACTTTTAGGAATTATTACTTAAGCATTTCTTAGCTATTAACATATACAATGTGTTCATAAAAGTAACTAAGATAATAAAAAATAAGTTATTTATAATGCATTTATTTAAAAATACTATAACAAGCCATGTGCATTGCAGAAATATATACTTAGGATTATAGATTAATAATTACATAACATGATGGGAATATTCCATTTCAACATTGTTATAATATTTAGGCCAAAATGGTACTTTGGCATATTTGTAATAAGCCGCGGCCACACCGCTGCTTAAAAAACGGTGACGGACGTCCTATAGAGCTACTACGGAAATCGAAGTTCGTATCGTACCATCCCTTTCACTCTCGTATGAAATAATATTAGCGTCAGCGGGAACGGTACAATACGAACTTCGATTTTAGAATTTCGTAGTAGCTCTCCTGACGTTTACCTACCGCACGTCACTGCGATACCGTATTTTAAGCGGCTGGGCTACTACGAAACTCGAAGTTCGTGTAGTGCGGTCCTTCTGACACTTATACTATTTAATATGAGAGCGAGAGGGACAGTACGATACAAACTCACCGTTTTTTAAAGCAGCGGTGTGGCCGCTCTTCTCCTGCCTGTAGCTAACTGTGGTTACACAAATGCACATTTGTGTTTAAATAAGCAAAATTGTGACAATTATATAAACGCATTTACGCCGCTAAAGCACAAATACCATATTCATATTTGAAATCGATGCTCATTTTGAACTCATTTATGAGCAACGCACCTCGTTGACATGCCATTTCCTCTCGTTACTTACTTCTATTCCTCTTTTTAAACTTTATGACACACTACCTACACTATGCGTTTTGTCAAAATGTGAGATAATGGGTTGCAACTTGTGTCCACCTGTACTTAGTTTTTGTGTTTTGTTTTTATTTTGTTGTATTTCTCCTATATGTACAATGTACTCTGTTTTTCTCTCCTCTCGGTGTTTGTCTTGCGTAGTGCCTTAGTGTTACACTGTGTAGGTAAGTTTCTTTGAAATAAATAAATACAGGTGCATCACTAGAGAAAACAGCAATGGCGTAAGGCTGCGTTTAAACCAAAGATATGCGAAGAATCTGTTTTTTTATGAACTAAGAGAAATTTACCATGCCTCGCTCCACTCGGCTGTTTTCACCAGAGCGGTGCTGTGGGAGAATGGGTAAATGAAGCGTTTATATCGGTTTATGAAAAACAAATAGGGAAGTTGACGCCATTAAAAAATAATCCGTAGGCACGACTCCAGTCGAAAAACGCTTTAATTTAGCTCTGAAAACCAGTTTCATTTTCGATTTACTGTAAAATTAGATTTTTTGTCGCTTTAAAACAAATAAATAGTTAGTTGATTGAGTTGGCGAAGAAATAGCGACTTATGACGTCATAAGTCGCTATTGAAATTGAAACTCTATGGGAGAATTGTGTTTTGACAGCTCATAAAAAGTATGTCAGTTGATTGCTGGTGTCAAGATCCCTATTCTTCGCACATCTCTGGTGGAAACGCAGCCTAATATTGGGTGTAATAATAATAGGTAACATACATTGTGACACGTTTAGTCATTCATTATTTATTATGGTTACCAATTTAGACATAAATACATTAAGACAAAATACCGTTAGACCTTACGAAATAAATTAAAACAAAAACAAATGCTAGTTTCAACCATAAATCGTCACTACTTTAAAAAAAAACTCATAGCTAAAAATAGATAATTTTTCTAGTTATCTACTTTGTGTCTAATGACTACTTGCTGGAAACGCATAAATCTCGAGTTGGCGTTAAGCTGAGTTTAGTAGTGTCAAAATGTATGAAACTGTCAAGCTTAAGCCAGGTTTAACTGCTAAATCTAGATTTATTTTTTCCAGCAAGACGGCCTAAGGGAACTTTATAGACATTAACATCAAGGTTCAGTTTTGTTGACATATTGATTTTAGATACGAGATTTTTTCAAAGTAGTGACCAAATACTCGTAGTACACATATTTGATAACACGTAAAAGATCCTGTTAATAATATAGCTACTTGGAACTTGCTAGTTAACTGTTAAAGGCACATAATTATGTTTATTTTTTAAGTATGAATCATAACAATCCTTTATGTTATACATGCGTTTAACACGGGTTTAAAAATCTCCAAGCCTCTTCGAGATTGCTGTACTCTCAATGGCTGGCCTAATCATGTGCTAAAAATTTGGATAGCTCAGGCCCAAACATTGTATTGGTGTATTTCTTTGCTTTTAGCAGAGTATTTATGTCATACCTATGTATTCTCATACCCATGTATTTTGCTCGGCGGATTTGGCCGGCCAATGAGAGTGCAGCAATCTTGAAGAGGCTTGGCGATTTTTTTTCATACAAATTGTATGACATTTCCAACAATGTCTATGGTAAATACTGTTTGGAATACAATTTTTCGCAGATTTCTCTATACTTCTTTGTCAAAAGTAGTTGGAATGTATTTTTGGTATGACCGCTATTTTAAACATTATATTATTCTATCTGTGGCAACTTTTCATTGGCCGAAAGATTACCAATTCGCAGTGAGATGCTTTTTAATAACCAACATAACACTTACTTCTAATTTTTATTATGTAACGTTTATAATCTGAAAAAGCTATATTTACTCTAACAGACAACAGTATTTTGATATGTTTTCAATATTTTGTGACATTATTAATAATTATTACCATAAATGCATGAATGTGCATCTTATTTCGCATTAAAGTGTTACTTTAACATTTGACCTGTAGGAACTAAAAAAAAAATTTCACATTACAATACTTTTGCAAAAAAACTGATCTTACAAACTAAATCATTTCAAGTATTGACTATAACATAAAAACTTTTTAACTTCTTTCACGCATACGTATATAATATACATGAGGTGTGCAATAATATTAGCATTAAAACTTCGTAAAAAATCCCAGATTTAGGTATTCATAAAATGCAGGCAGTTATTGTAACCTTAGTGTAGTTTGTTGCTAATGTACATTATTTGTTAATGATACTAGGTCTTAAGTGAATTGGGGTTCCTTTGTATCTACGGGACCCCAGGCAACAGTCAAAAAAGACCTTAAATCAGACTTGTACCAAGGATCTCTTTTGGTCCACGTTTTAACCAGACACTTACTAGTTTTACCCTCGAAAGTCCTAGCGCACTTTATAAAGTACAGAACCAGTTGTAAGAATAACTGCCAAATGTACTATTCCTAGTACAAATTGTTCATTGATGTTGAAATAATTTCCGAAATCACAAAACTGTGAATTATTTTTTTGGTATGAAGCACATTGTTATAAAAACTTCAAGGTTGTGGATTTTCTGACAAATACAATAATCGCTAGACGGCGCCACTGACGAGAAGTCCGATTTAAGATAGTCTTGCTTGAGATCGGCTCACACAAATCTCAAACGGATCATACAGTATAGCTGTATTCATAATAGTTTTCCATCCTACATATTTCATCGGAAAAGTACATGTTTATCGTATTCTCCCTCAATTAATTTCCGTACCCATCCCACAGCCGCAAATTTTTCACTTTGACATTTGTATGTATGTAAACTCTATTGTTCAAAAGAAAAGAAACAAAATACAATTGACAAACTTTGAGATACATTAGACGCTAAATAAGAAGGTACCATATTAATGGATATGAAAATATCATTAATTTAGTACAAAAATTGATTGACACCTTGTGTGCCATCGTATTTCGACTGAAATATGACTTTTCCCTATGGAAAACCATTGCGTACCTACTACTACTACATCTGTACAATCAGGGCCGGATTTAGGGGAGGGCAAAGGGGGCAACTGCCCGGGGCCTCCACAAAATAGGGGCCCCCACAATAGAGACATCGGAAAAAAAATCTTTCAAATTCCGACGAGTAAACAGTAGGAATCACATCAGTAAAATATCAAAAGGCCCTCATTGACCTCCACTCCTTTGTTGCCCCAAGGCCTCCACACCTCTAAATGCGGCCCTGTGTACAATCGCCATCTAGCGATATTTCCACTAACAAAACCCTCATTATGAAACAGGCAATAGTTCCGGCTTCGGCCCAACTTTCTCATACGCCTCGTCAAGCAGCGAACAAATCAGGGCAATATTCTCATCGTTCAATTTCAAACTCGACGCCAACCTTATGGACGGTTCTGGGCAGCTGTGTTCCACGTCCCGTAAATAGGCAGCTACTGCAAACGCTACGCCTTTTTCTAGGCAGTACGCGGCTATGTTCTTTAAATAGCTCTGTTTGAGACGGTCGGTCAGGTCTTCCTTTTTGAGATAGACGTGCTTCACGGGGGACAGTTCGTGGCCGCGGAACGTGAAGTGTTTCAGGTTTGCTAGAGCCCTGGAAAAAAGGGAGAGAATGATTGTATCTAGTAGGAAGCCTTGGATGATTACAGGTTGATTCAGGAGATGGCACGAATGGTTTGAATGATTGAATGGCAGTATCTCTGTCCTGTGTGTTACCTATTTGAATACACTTCACACAAATATGAAAATGTCATGCATCTGTCATTTTCCTACAAATATGTCTAATTGTAAGTGACAATACTTTCCTTCAATCACTTCAATTCATTCGTTGCCTCATTTACGTCTATTAAAAAGAAGCATCAAAAACCAAGCCATCAGGATCAGGACGAAAGGGTGTGCCTAATTATTTTTTTTATGTCTTATTTCCGATAAAATAAAATACTTAGAAACAACTTGCATATGTTAACTTTTGGCTATCTACTCAGTAATATTGTGTTCTGCAGTGCATGAGCTCAGTTGCAGGGTAAGTAGGGTTGGCACGCATGTAAATCTGAAGCCGAGTGCTGAAATTTGCTTACTTGTTTAGTTTCCTGGAGCTCTCCTCTAGTTGGCCGATGATTTCCGGCTTTGCCTCCAGGATATCCAGCCCGGATATAGCGGCTTGCGTCAACATCGGCGGCAGAGAAGCGCTGAAGCAATAGCCTGCAACCAAATATAACTTCAACTATAACTTCAAATACAACTTCTTGTTATTTTTCCTAACCTTTATGTGTCATTGCTGTTATAGATAAATTATTTTCTTTCTTTCTTTTAAAAACCAAAACACGACTACGTTAATAAAAGCATCCTTGGAGTAGTTTCGCACTACGAAACCCGCAAATCGAAGTTCGTATCGCACTGTTTCTTTCACTCGCGTATTAAATGACATAAGCGTCAGCGGGACGGCAACATGCGAAGTTCGAGTTTTACACTTCGTGGTATAGGGCCAGTTTCACACTACGTCCGATCCGAATCCGTGCAAATACGGTCCGGAGTATTTGGACGGACGGATTTGATCGGTCGTAAAACAAAACTATTTAATGGAAGTGTACGCATAGATAAACGAGAAATCTGATGACTGAACGATACATACATATAGTAAACTAAGTAGGTACTTTGCCATTTTTTGGGTTCCGGAGCCAAAATGGCAAAAACGGAACCTTATAGTTTCGTCATGTCTGTCTGTCTTTCCGCCCGTCCGCGGCTTTGCTCAGAGACTATCAATGCTAGAAAGCTGTAATTTTGCACGAATATATATATCTGTAAACTATGCCGACAAAACAGGACAAAAAATTAAAAAAAAATTTTTTTTAGAGTAGGTATCTCCCATAGACGCAGTGGGAGTGATTTTTTTCTCTCATCCAACCTTGTACCTAGTGTGGGGTATCGTTTCTAAATCATTAGAGGGTTGCTAATACAATTTTTCGGTTTAGTGATGTGTTTGCGAAATATTCAACTTTAAAGTGCAAATTTTCATTAAAATCGAGCGTCCCCCCCCTCTACAATCTAACCCGGTGGGTGGAAAAATTTGAAAAAAGGATGGTAGTAAGTTTATCAAACTTTCAAGGAAAACTACAACGGTTATGTTTGCTTGAGAATTATTAGTAGTTTAAGAGTAAATAGCAGCCTAAGGTATAAAATATACCTAAACTTGGAAGATATTTTTCTTTCTTTTTCTTTTTTATATATATAAGCTAGAGCGCGCGTCTGTATGAGTGTGTTAGTTTCGATCGATTTCTTCGTAGCTTCCATACTGCTTTAGCTTATATACATACCGTGTCTGTAGTCACATAAAAATTTAGGCAACCCGATGGGAATCGAGTTGATACGGCACTATCACGCGATACTCGTACTAACCTTAGCCTACATCCAATGACATTTAAACCAGGAAGCACATTGCCGAACAAAATCCCCTTCAAATAATGTCAGAACTATTGATTTGTTTGCGTGACAAATAAAATTATCTCACACAAAATAATTAAAATAATACGAGACGAAATTTGAACCTAGTCTTTACTCCATTACGGGCGAATTTCGCTAGCGGCAAAACTCCACAACGCTTGACACTTGACAACAACGTACTGAGAAAAAAGAAGGCCACTTTTACCAAAGTGGCAGGCGAGCATTCTACCAACCTATCTACCTACTATCGACCTACCGATCGACCTATCGACCAACCTATCGACCTAACCTATCCCGGTGATCTGAACCAGTGATTTTAGGCCAGTGATTCAAAGTGGCGCTCATTTGGCTCGGACATAATATTTGGGCGCGCGATTGTGAAACTACAGGTATAATTCATCAAAGCCTACATCAAATAAAAGAGCTTACCAAGTCCAGACAACCGCTGGTGCTCCACGATAAAGTGCGAGCCGGCACAGAAGCCCCCGACGCTCGCGAACGAGTGCTCCAGCGAGCCCACGATCAGGTCTATCTCGTCCCGGGGCACCCCGAGGTGCTCAGTCAGACCGCGCCCGTGTTCACCCAGCACCTGAAAATTTTCATGATCATCATCATCATCTCAGCCTATATACGTCCCACAGCTGGGCACAGGCCTCCTCTCGGAATGAGAGGGCTTGGGCCATAGTTTCCACGCGGGCCCAGTGCGGATTGGGAACTTCACACGCACCATTGAATTGCTTCGCAGGTTTGTGCAGGTTTCCTCACGATGTTTTCCTTCACCGCAAAGCTCGTGGTAAATTGCGCACATGAATTTCGAAAAACTCAGAGGTGCGAGCCGGGATTTGAACCCACGACCCTCTGCTTGAGAGGCGATAGGTCAAACCACTAGGCCACCACGGCTTTCCTGAAAATTTTAACCCACCGTTATTATTGTGTGACGTGGGCGCTAACGATGAGCCTCATGAGGTAGCTCAAAGTCACTCAAAGGGCTATGGAGAGGGCTATGCTCGGTTTCTCTACGGGATAGAATGAGAAATGATGATATCCGCAGTAGAACTAAGGTTACTGACATAGCCAGAAGAATTGCGAAACTGAAGTGGCAGTGGGCGGGGCACATTGCTCGCAGGACTGATGGCCGATGGGGTCAAAAGGATCTCGAACAAGATGGAGCGACGACCTGGTTAAGATCGCAGGATCGCGGTGGATGCGAAAAGCACACGACCAGTCTGAGTGGAGAGCCTTGGGGGAGGCCTATGTCCACCAGTGGACGTTTTTCGGCTGACATGATGATGATGATGTTATTTTTGTGTACAATGGTTGTCAATAGAGAATAATTAATAATAATAATGCATGGAACACACATTTTCCTTAATGGAAAACCGGAAAATGAAACGGATGACGTAAATATCTGTTGAAAAATAAGCAACGACATGAGCAATTGGGAACTTGGTGAACTTGATTGTATTAAAATTTACGGTAGGTATACAAATTTTAGCCACTTTTAGGGTTCCGTAGCCAAAATGGCAAAAACAGAAACCTTAGTTTCGCCATGTTTTTGTTTTTTTCCTTATTTTCTCAAATAAACAGAATACATTTTTAAACAAAAACGTCTGGCTGTCTGTCCGTGGCTTTGCTCAGGGACTATCAATGCTAGAAAGCTGTTATTTTGCTCGAATATATACGTAAAGTATGCCGATAAAATGGTACAATAAAAAATAAAATAAAAAATTAAGAATACGTCCCATAGACGTAAAGTGGGGGTGATTTTTTTTTTCTCATCCAATCTTGTGTGTGGGGTATCGTTGGATAGGACTTTTAAAACCATTACGGGGTTGCTAAAACGATTTTGCGATTCAATGATCTGTTTGCAAAATGTTCAACTTTAAAGTGCAAATTTTCATTCAAATCGAGCGTCCCCCCCTCTAAAATGTAAACCGATGGGTGGAAAAATTAAAACAAAAATCATGATGGTAGTAAATAGTAGCACTTATATCAAACTTACAAGGCAAACTATAACGGTTAAGTTTTCTTGAGAATTATAAGTAGTTAAAGAGTAAGTACCAGCCTAAGGTATAAAATATACCTAAATTTGGAATATTCCGTACAAAGTAGGTACGAAATCCTTCGAAAACTACTACTTATTTTTTTCGTAATAGCTACGAAACCTTATTTTGGACGTGTCCAACACGCTCTTACACGCTCTAAGGTCCTCACTGAAAATCAGCGCCACGGCTTGCCGTGGCATTATGCTGAGTGGGGACCTATTTAGCGTCATATGTCTGATATTTGTTCTATGTTATTTTTTTTTATGGCGTTAAATAAATGTATTTTCTTTCTTTCTTTCTCTTGGCCGGTTTTTAGCCCTTACCCTTGTCACAATTCTTGCTATGAAAGTCGCAATTATTTAATTTTTACCTGACTCCCCCCTCTAAATGTGAGACGTAATTTATGCATGACCCCTAATGATCTGTTACGTAAGTAGTCAAGGGCAAAGATCAAGATCAAGGTCGATACGACTAAATTTGCAAAAATATGTATACACTTAATGTTAAGTGCATAAAGTCGTGTATACATATTTTTTAGAGATGTGTCGATCATGACTTTGGCCGACTAGCCGATTAGTCGGTTGTAAGGAAGCCGACTAATCGGCCGATTAGTCGGCCAAGCCGATCACAGTTTCCAGGATTTCTATGACGCTTCCTTAACCAGTTGATTCGCGCGCAAGTCGCAACCAAGTTACTTATCAAAGCGGTGTTTTTGTTTAAAAATATTTTACCTACTCCTATTATTCATTAAAGTAACTTTAATGTTTTTCTTTAATTTCAAAAAGAAAGTTAAACAAAAAATAGTTAAACAATGATTCCCATAAAATCAAATGCCAAAAATATTGAATATACAATGAAAAAAAAAAGATGTACAATGGTCACGTGAAAGTTGCTTTGCTTTACATTTAAAAACTAATAAGAATGATTATAAAATTCAAATATTAATAAATAATCAAGGCTCTGCATATACATGAAAATGTATATTTTATTGAAAAATACATACAATGTAAGAGGCCGGATAGTCGGCGCTTTATGCCGACTATTCGCCGACTAGTCGCCGACTACGATAGTGGCCGATTAGTCGGCTTTACCGACTAGTCGGCGACTAGTCGGCACATCTCTAATATTTTTGCAACTTTGATCGTGTCGATATATTATTTGCCTTTGAAAGTACCTAGTAATGGTTTAACTCAGTGTTTTTCAACGTGTAGGCCACTTTAGGGGGTGGTGAAGCCCCTATTAGTTGCTGAGAATACTAATTCAGTAAAAAAAACAATAAGTTAAAAAATATTCAGAAAATGATAACTAATGAATACTTGTCACAAAATAAAATACATGAAAAAAAAAGCAACGGATACGGGGGGGTGTATCATGAAATATTTCGTCATACTACCTTTGTAGTATGGCAATTGGCCGCTTTCTGTGTTTAGCAGTACTGCTACATAAACGCATATTGCTTGTGTCAGGGACAATCATAATATAATGTACATAATCTAGGTTTTACATAACAAAAAGGTTCTTCTACGCACATCTACGACTGGCGTCTTTTGAACATGACGTTCCTTTTCCTAATAGGTAAGTACTTAATTTTAATTAATGCTTAATTTTGAATTTTAAGAAAGAATGTAATCATTGACTTCTTGGAGAAAGGTGAGGCTGGTGAAAATTGTATTTTTTTTTTTTTTACTTGCTTTTACCTGCGGCTCCGCCCGCGTGGTATTCGGTTATCACGCGCTGTTCATAAACTATCTCTATGCTAAAAATCACGTGTCGATCCGTCGCTCCGTTATGGCGTGAAAGGCGGACAAACACACAAACATACAAACACACTTTCGCATTTATAATATTACTATGGATTGCTGTGCCCTAACAGGGTAAATGTTTATGTTGAACGTTCATACTTTTTAAGATCTTATCACAACATTTAGCGCGATAAAGACTTTGAGTTTGAGTAATATTACACATTTATGCGGGGTTTACACGGGTGAACTAAAGCCGCACAATTTTTGCCAAAAATCTAAAATAAGCTAAGCTAAATAAGCTAAAATCGACCGTCTAAATGGCAATTCGGTGTGACTAAGCCGCAAGCCCCAAAGTTGGGTAGCATCCGACTTTGCACGGCGAAAATCACGGCATTAGTACCCGTGGGTCATGTCATGAACATGAAAAAGGTTGAAAGACACTGCTAACTAGCTGTGTGTGTGCGTCATTTCATTACGAAAGCTATGGTGGCCGCAATTAGGTCAATACTATTCCAATTGGCTGTGTAAGAAGTACTAATTTGTACCATTAACTTTTATGAGGGGCGTCACTAGTGCAAAGCAGTCTTACAGTAGAATTGAAATTTCGGGATTTCACAAAATTCCCATAAAACTTTTTAAAAATTATATCTTGGTCTTCACTTCAGTTACATGACGAACGCCCATAAAAATATCATTTGGGCGTTAATATTTTGAGATTATAAATTGGATCAGGATTATTGGGATGAAAAGTAGCCTGTGTGTTAATCCAGATCCAGCATGATGGAGTAATAAACATAATGTACACAGTTAGTCTCATACTAACTTTTACATTTATATTATTAGTAGAATTCATATTTCCAAATCAAATGTTTTTCGTTTTTTTCATTTTTTAATTTCATTTCATTTCAAATGTTATGCTAGCAAAGCTTTTAATTTTATATCTTACATTTTGCAAACAGATACATCAGTCAACAGTGTCAAATGTGATGGCAAATATAATGATGAATAAGAAAGAATTATCCAAAGTTACTGGTAAACATAAATAAACATAAAGAGGAAGAAAAACAGAATATGTAAAGGAAATTTTTATAAATTTAATTTTTAATTAGTTTGAACATGTGAAGCATTTTCAGTACAATAAAAACGTAAATGCGTGCCGGAATTTGCAAAACATGCTCTGCCAATATTATCAAAACTAGTTGGACTGTATGTATATATGTAAAGTCATTATTGTACAAAATAAGTAAACAAACACAATTGACATACAATGAAATATATGTACAAAGGCGAACTTATCCCTTTAAGGGATCTCTACCAGTCAAGCTTTAAGTGGACTGTTCCAGACTTTTGAACTTAATAAATAATGGGTTGAACTGTTTAATTTTGTAGTTCTATAAATAATGTATCAGGGAGGAGAGCTTAAATGTGCTTGGATTTTGATCTATTAAATAAAACTTTGAAGTTAAAATACATACCCCAATACTGAGACTTTCATCCAAAATAATCCTCAACTTAAATTTCCGTGCTAGCTTCACCAAATCCTTCAAGGGGCACATTTCCCCAGTGTTGTAGTACACAGCTTCAGCAACAAGGAATGCTCTCCTCCGAGGGTTCAGTTCCTTCTTCTTTGTAGCTTCTGAGAGCAGTTCTTCTAAATGCTCCATGTCGTTGTGACGGTAGTAGCGAATGGTACAACGGGCAGCATCAAAGCCTTTCTGGATGGCGAACCAGACTTTCTCGTCACTGTAAAATATATAATCCTGCTAATATGTAAAAGCAATTTTGTGGGTGTGTTTTTTGCTCTTTCATGCTAAAATGGCAAGTAGATTTGACAGAAATTAACATGTAGATTACTTTAAATAAAACATGATTGTGGTGTTACATAGACTTCAGCTCAAAAAAACCTTTACAAAAATAATTTAAAAATCTTTGTTTGATCTCTGGAAGTACACCCATACATCTGTACATGTGTTTTTAATATTGTTTCTTTAATAAAAATTCTCACATGAATATTTTCTTTCATTACTACCTGGGAAGCGTAAAGACAAAACTGCAGCCAAAAGTCCTAACAACTAAGGTAAGGGTTATGGTCTTCCTAATGTGTTTTTTTTGTGTATCAAATATGTATAAATCTCTCTCTCTCAAAAGCTAGAATACTATAAATAAACTTACGCAAAAATTATGTCCTTTCCTTTAGCATAAGCTGGTATAGCACTGGCAATTGTAGAGAACCCATAAGAGTACACACATGTCTCTTCCACCTCCAAGAATTGAGCTAGTCTCTCCTCAAGCTCTAAATGCACATCTATGGTGCCATAAAAACCTCTGGGTCCGCAAGATCCAACACCATATTTGCTCATACATTCTAATGAACTTTCCATTATAGATTCTTCCTTGTCAAAGCACAGGAAACTTGTAGCACCAACATTTAAAACATTTTCATCAATTTTGCCCATCACTGGAGATTCTTCAAGAACGACATCCTCAGCGATCAGTGGTAAGTTCTGCCATTCTGTGTAGTTTCCAGTGGCCAAAGCATCAGTGTGTGGATCGTATTTTTTGGGTTTTTTGGCGAAGAGAAAGTATGTAGAGCCGATAATTACGTGTAAACCAATTATTATGGACCACCAGCCCACCTGAACAGGTAAAATTGTGTTGGGATTTTTATTACGAAAGATAAAAAGAAAAAAAAAAAATTTTTTTTAAGCTGAGATTTAACTCATGGTTTTGAATATTATAATTTGCAATTTTAGATAGGAAAGTATAAAACACGAATAGATGAATCATGAATAGATTGGCATTCGAAAAAATTCAGGTTGGATTTTAACTCACCATATCTGTAATGTCGTTGAGAATCATTTTGAAGAAAGTCGAAGTACAGACTAGTGTAAAGAAATTAACATAAATGATGAAGAGTTATAAAGAAACCAATCATTTAAATAAAATTAATTTGGGTTTTCTACTCCGCTCACAGGCGCCAAGCAGGCCAGCCAGCTACCGAGAGAGAACCGACAGTGACAGTGACTGACGACCACAGATTACAAGAATAGTAGCTAGCTGACGACTGACGTCTGGCCAAAGACAAACGTCGACATGACAGTTGACTTTTTTTTTTCTTTTTTGTTGCCATATTTAGTCTGAATATTGCAAGGACATTATACTAAAGGTCTTTGAAATATTGCTCTTCATGTCCACTTTTGTCGGATAGTTTAGGTACACCTTAAGGCATGTCAAAAAGCAAAAAAGTGTCAAAAACTGAGGTATTGGCGGGTGACACTCTTTCCCGGCCCGGATAATATCGACTTGGAAATACCGACCCTCTTTTTCGTGTACACGCCCATAGAAGTTTATGTCAGTTTCTATGGGCGTGTACACAAAAAACAGGGAAGGTATTTCCATGTCGGTGTTTTCCTTTTTGGGCCCCATCGAATAACTGAGGTCACACCAGTCACACACAACTTCACACAAGTGTCTGTCTCTGTCTGTTATACTGTCAGGTGTATTTATTTGTGTTGGTTTTTTTTTTATATTCCAATCCAAATTTACTAGACACATGCAAAATACAAATAACATAATGAATTTCGCTGGCACTTTAAGATTCAACAAATTTTCATGTTTCGTGTTAGCTTTCATATTATTTCTTATAATATATTGGCGTTCTGGCGGCGCGACTCCGACGGATAACGAATTTGTGAATCTAAGAAGTTTGTTGAAGGCTTCTATTTACGCTGCTGAGCGTGGTGGGAAGAAAGTTTTAAATTTTAAGGATGCCGCGTTGAATGTTAAGAGTAAAGGAAAGACGTTGGAAGGCGCTAACGACCCAGTGACTGACGCGGATATCGCTTCGCACTGCGCGATTTATTATACTTTGAAGAATACTTTTCCTAAGCTTTCTATCGTATCCGAAGAAGCGCCGAAGAACCAAGCAGGGTGCAGTGACCAGGAGCCCATTGACTTGGCCTCCACACCACCAGCACACGGGGTAATTGATTATATGTTCGACGAACTTGTTTACATCAGAGATGTTACAGTGTGGATTGACCCTTTAGATGCCACGCAAGAATACACAGGTAATTTTTTTTGCATCCTGCTGGGCAAGGGCTTCCTTTTTCCACAGGTAACTTTGTATACATGCATGCAAAATAGTTTTAAAATAAAATTCCTGTTTTCTGTTAATTTCATGTTTTATGTTTTTTTTATTTGACTGGTTGGCAAATGAGCAAGTGGGTCTCCTGATGGCAAAAGATCACCACCACCATAAACATCTGCAAAACCAGGGGTATTGCAGATGCATTGCCAACCTAGAGGCCTAAGATGGTACCTCAAGTCCCAGTTATTTCACCGGCATTTGTTACTCTCCATGCCGAAACACAAGAATGCAAGCACTGCTGCTTCACCCCCTGCTGCCCCTGTCTGCTGTGTTTTTATGTACAATAATAGTAGTTTATGCAACTAACACACAAGGCCTAATTATGTACAGTTGCATATATTACTTTATCTACATCCATATATTAAATGATAGAAGTATCATGCGTTCGGGAACCACTGAGGATGACCTGCATCGGCTGGTGAAGATGAAGCCTCCCACGACTGCCAGTACCAGAGTACCAGAGTACTATATAGATTTCGGTATAGTAATGAACATTACAATACTGCCATGTTCATAATAGAATCCAATGTCGTAATGCTGGTCATTATCTCTGGTTTTTAGATGCATAATGGAGAATTTACTATATGGTCTATTCCGACACAAAGTTATATCCATACTAATATTATAAATGCGAAAGTGTGTTTGTCCGTGTTTCACGCCGTAACGGAGTGACAGTTGACGTGATTTTTGGCATAGAGATAGTTTATGGGCCTGAGAGTGACATAGGCTACTTTTTATCGTGGAAAAATGCACAGTTCTCGAGGGAACAGCGCACGATAACCGAATACCACGCGGACAGAGCCACGGGCAATAGCTAGTAAGTTTATATAAGTTATATATTCATTATAAAATTAGGTATTCAGTAAATTTTTTTCAGAACAGCTCATTTCTATCTCTAAACTCGCAAGGCCAAAGTTTATCTACACGACCCGGTGTTGATATGATAAGATTACTCAATCAGAATAAAACTTTCTGCTAACCAAAATAACTTAACGAAATTCAACTCTTTTAAACTTAAGCATTTAATTTAAGCAGTCAAATTTTGGAAAGCCAAGCATTTTAATTATGTAGACTAAATTATATGCAATTTAGTTACTTGAATAAACATGTTGATGACAATATAATCCCTACTAATATTATAAATGCGAAAGTAACTCTGTCTGTCTTTTACGCTTTCAAGTAGAAACCACTGAACCAATTTTGATGAAATTTGTTATATAGGTAGTTTGAGCCCCAAGGATTAACATAGGATACCTTTTATTGCAGTAGAGGGCGCCACCGTGCGATAACCTAGATCCACGGAAAAGAAGTCGCGGGCATAGTAATAAATAATGTAATAATAAAATTTAAATATTTACAACATCAATTATTATTACTCTTTTTTACAGAGGGTCTCTACAAGTATGTCACAACCATGGTGTGTGTGGCCATCAAGGGTATACCGATTATTGGTGTGATCCACCAGCCGTTCACCCCTGGGACCTACTGGGGATGGTTCACCAAGCGGACGTCAGATAACTTCCCGACTGTTGTACATGTAAGTTCACATACGTATATGCATAATTGAATTTTGTTTTCTTAATGCTTAAGTATTGAGTAAGTAAATCCTTACTTGCGTATACAGTTATCTGCGTCAGCAGGACGGTACGATACGAACTTCGATCGATTTTCGTAGTAGGCCGGTTTAAAAAAAAAGTTTACCCTTTCCGTTTTTGAAATTTTGGAAAAAATGTGGTTTTTCTTGCTCAGAATCAAGAGCACAATCGATTCCGATCGTTAAAAAAAATGTCCCCAGTTTTTCATACAAATTTTTATGAGTCAGTTTTGTCACGCCCATACTGAGTGTATGAAAAAAAACGTTGCAAAACTGTCATTTTTTTGGGGACATTTTTTTTAAACTATCGGAATCGATTGTGCTCTTGATTCTGAGTAGGAAAAACCATGTTTTTTCCAAAATTAAAAAAAAGAAAGGGGACACTTTTTTTTAAAACGCCCAGTAGCCCTACTGTTTCGAACAAACTCATGCATCATGCGCATCCCGGGCGAAGCGGCTCGCTCAAAGGAGACCCGGCTATACGCACACTTGCTAAACTTCAGTTTTCATTTCGACTTTTGGCCCCAACAACCATCTGTTCTCCATGCTGCTTCAACACTGCCCCATAGAGAAACCCCGGGCATAGGCTTCACGTTTTTAACAAAAAAGCATTCGCTTGACTAAATCTATCTTTCATGTTACAGAAGACAGAAAACAAGAACCAGCCAACAGTCGTAGTATCTCGCTCACATCCTGGTAAAGTGATGGAGATAGCTAAAGAGGCTTTTGGTCCGAAAACCACTGTGGAAACGGCGGCTGGGGCCGGCTACAAAGTCATGGGGGTTGCCAATGGTACCTATGACGTTTATCTCCACGCAACAGCCATTAAGAAGTGGGATCTCTGTGCTGGAGATGCTATAATAAAATCAGTTAACGGCAAAATGACTACAACGAAGGGGGAATATATTGACTATTCTACGGATAGCGAGGTAAAGGTGACTGACGGTATTCTAGTCACAAGATATGACCATGATTATTATTTGAGTAAGATGCCCAGTATTTTGTCTTCTTTGAATTGAGGGTAGTGCCAAAGTGATTCTTATGGCTGTTTATGAATGAGGTTGTTCGTTCTAATAGCGTTTCAACCGCCATTGGGATCGTATCCTGTAGAATAACTACAGTGAGCGTAAGGTTTCCATAAAAAAAAAGTATACATTTCGTCACTACTTTTAAAAAAACTCGTAGCTCAAAATAGATAATTTTTCTGAGTGAACTTTATAAACATTACATCATGGTTCAATTTTGTTGACATATTGATTTTAGATACGAGATTTTTTCAAAGTAGTGATGATTTATAAAAAGTCACACTAACTGTAGGTAGTTAATTTCTTTAATGTATGCGACAGGAAACTGCGTTTGAAACGCTAATAGAATTATTCAGAGGCCTTATTATCAAACACATTTGGAATCACAATCGTTTTCACCGCTTCTTTCTGTCACACGGTATAAAACGAGGGTAGAAAGAGATGGCCAGTGCGATCGCGAACATCGGTGCGTTAGACATTACGGCCACTGGTCTTGCTAGCAATTTTTATCCAGATTTAAATGTATCATGACGTATTTTTTTATGAAAGCAATGTTTTTTATGTATATATGTAACTCAGCAGCGAACTCTGTGAAACTTTTTTCTACTATTTATAGTTTGTATATTATTTGTATGCATGTGATATAAGTAGGTGTTCTACAGTGTAGTGGTACCTTATTAGAACATAGACTCCAATCTGGCAGCCTAGCCTAATGTCTTTTTGGAACGCACGACACAAATTAGTTGTGAAAAAGATCCACTTTGGTCGTTGAGCCAGTAATTAATCCTTTATAAGGCTGATATACCATGTTTGTAATGCACTAGGGAACACATCTACGGCAAAAAGAAACGAACTCATTAAGAAAAACATGTGGTCAATATATGCACTATATGTCAATGTTTCCAATACACCTATCCATGGACATTGACATACTGACTACTTACGGTAAATCGAACATTTTAGTGTATCCTGTAGTGGGTAGGATTAATATATTAATATCACTGAAAAATTATGACCTGTGGCCCGTTTCACGATACAATTTACAAGCGGAAGTCTCTCTCTATCAAGGAGTTAGAAAGAGACTTAAATAAATTGTGTTCCGTCAGGTCTACTTTCAATTGATAATAAATTATACAAAGTTCTCATTAGATATAGCTTATATTTTCCATTTTCCAATACATGTTTTCAATATAACCTCTAATGCTCATAACAATCTCGATTTCATGTTTTCTTCCCGCCTAATCTAACTTTTTAAAAAAGCAATGTTACCAACTTGCAATTACGTAAACCGATGCTTCTGTCAATTCACAATCTTAAAATTGTAATGATAATTTATTATTATTTTTATTATTATTATATTATTATTGATATCGAGATAACAATTGTAACTTGTTGCTTCGTGAAATGGACCTCATATATTTAATAAAAAATCAACTTGATAAAAGATTCGGAATTAATAAAATGAACAAACTGCTTCAAGTAAATGAGAAAAAGTTTGCCACTTCTACTGGTACGATTTTCAGTTAAATTCTGGAATTCTGGTGTATACACCAGAAACGAACGAATACGAATTATAATTCGCCACCACATATTCTACAAAACAAATCTTATAAATATGGTTCATTCAGTAAATGTATATATTTTTTTTATACGACTTGATGGCAAACGAGCAAGTGGGTCTCCTGATGGTAAGAGATCACCACCGCCCATAAACATCTGCAACACCAGGGGTATTACAAATGCGTTGCCAACCTAGAGGCCTAAGATGGGAATTACAATACTTATCGATATAGGATGTATTATACATTTTATATATAAGTGGCAAATGATACACTTTCCTGACACTACTAACAACGTGGTACAGTTAAGAAAGGATTTTAGAAATTCATCCCCTAAGAGGGTGAAATAGGGTGTGGGACTTAGAATAGAAGTATGAAAATAGGTACCTACATAAAAAAGATGTTCTTCTCCGTAAATGTTTATTAACGAAGTGGTTTCCAAATCCTCTCTGCCTTATAAAGGGTTAAGTACATTCAATGATCATAACATCAATGACATATGGATTAATTTTCGTAGAAAATAATACACAACGAAGTTGTTTCTTTTTTAATATGGTGTTGTGAGCTTTTATTTAATCTAGAGAATTAACCTATAGGTTAATAATTATTTTTTAGAATAAATATGTTTTTAATTATTATTAAATGAAAATAATGTTGCATATCACATAAAATATGATTTACGGTAAGAGCTTATTATGTAAAAAAATATTTTGAGTTATATTTTTTATTGTATTGTATCACTAAATAATGCTTTTAAGTATTTTGAAAGTTTTAATGTATACAAGTACCTATGTAACTAGATTATTATTGTTTTCGCAGGTTAGGTAAGTAGTTACATATTGTGAAATAATACCATACCTGCATGGGACTATCCTAACGATACATTCCTACGATTATCTTGACGTCTCGACTACATTTTAGCGGTCGTGTAGTCACGAGAAGAGTATCCGACCTGGGTGCAGTGGCGGACTAAGCCCATCAGAGGCCCGGGGCGGCAAAGTTGAATGAGGACCCAAGTTTTTAAAAAAATGTACATTTACAAATACACATTTTTAGTCTTGTAGGATTTGATCAGGGGAACGCGGAAGCGTTTGGGGGCCCCCCCAAGACCGGAGGCCCGGGGCGGGCCGCCCCTTCCGCCCCCCTGTTAGTCCGCCACTGCCCGGGTGTCGTATTAATTACGGAATATAGCGATACGTAGTTTAAAACATTGCATTGTGAAATGTACTGACCCGGAAAACTCGCATCTTAAATCGAGTTTAGCTCGATATGCTTCGGGCTAATCCGTAGCCCTTCCTCGGAGCAACGCGACTCGGCGGCTGCTGCAACGCGCGTTGCGCGCCGCCGCTAACATGTCGAGCTAAACTCGATTTAAGACGCGAGTTATCCGGGTCAATATATTTAATATGAGTGAGTCTCAAGGTAATTTTATGTTCAAAATTGTGAAATGTGTTTGATATTCCTTGTCAATTAAATATTTGCAAAATATATTTAAATCAATCGCAATAATTGTAAATTAGGCGCTCTTGTAGTTACAAAATTAGGGCTGTGAAAATAAATCTTCAAAATAATTTGCTACTTAGATTGGTAATTTTAACTAAAAAGCCGTAAGTTTATTTGTACTGAAATCAATATAATTCCATTATGTACTTAATTAAATTAATATTTATATGCATATTATGTAAATAATTACTTGTGAAGTTATCAGTTGCGTATAAATATAAAAATCGTTTTTATTGTTTATTTATTGCCTATTTTATGTAAAATAACTTTGTTTTCGAAATAATCAGAAGTTTATTTACTTTACATACATGTTAATTATCTTTTTTTATTTTTACAACCAAATCACTTGTAAATAATTAAATATAAGATATTCAATTGATAAATTATTCTACTTATTCCATGATTTTTACTTTTTACAAGGTTTTAAACAGGGTTACAAACGGTGCGCCGTCAGGCTCCATTTAACCCGGAAACTTTGGCAATCTAGTGAAAATATAGTTGTTATGGCTGAACACTAAACTGTATTTTAACCTTTGAGGAAGTCAGCGAAGCAGATGAAAATAATCAAACAAACACTCATAAGTATTACAGCCCTCTTCAATTCAAACCATTAGTCACGCGCGAAAGAAGGAAAGATTGTTGCCACAATGTAAAAACAATAACAGTTTTATTCTAGTGTTGCTATTATTATCTTTTTTTTTCGACTGGATGGTAAACGAGCAAGTGGGTCTCCTGATATCGATAAAATCGATTCACAATGGCGCCAAGCTATTGGTATACCTTTACAAGTTACGTGACGCTCGGTAGAACCGTGTCGCAGGGAGCCTGCTGCCTTTATTAAGTTTTTGTTTGATAACTTTACGTTTCCACCATAGACGTGCGAGGAATGTGTTTTTCATGAATCAACAGAAACGCTTCGCTATTAACATTCCGTTAACATTAATGATGATATCCGCAGTAGAACTAAGGTTAACAACATAGCCCGAAGAATTGCGAAACTGACGTGACAGTGGGTGGGGCACATTGCTCGCAGGACTGATGGCCGATGGGGTCAGAAGGTTCTCGAATGGCGTCCGCGTACCGGGAGACGAGCTGTCGGTAGACCTCCCAACAAGATGGAGCGACGATCAGGTTAAGATCGCGGGATCGCGGTGGATGCGGAAAGCACAAGACCGGTCTGAGTGGAGAGCCTTGGGGGAGGCCTATATCCAGCAGTGGACGTCTTTCGGCTGGCATGATGATGATAAGTACTAAACTGCGCGCGTCTCGTACCTACATAGGATTTTACCTGCACCCGCGCCATCTAGCGTGGACCCTAAAGGACTCTTAGAAGGTAAATAATCAACAATTTAAAACATGTTTAACCTTTTATTTGAATAAATTAAGCAGGTTTAGTAAACACACAATAATTAGGAGCGTACGACGCAATTCGACGAGAATTTCGACAATACGAGGAATGTGATGCTAGCCTAATTGCTCCATCGTTTATACATTTGGTGCGGTCTTACAAATAAACTGCTAGAACAGCACCCATCAAGATTTTGTAGTAAGGACGGTCGTGTCACGAGCATTACTTACGAGCATCTGAAGCTGTCAAATTTTGAGCAACTGGCAGCGCCTCTATCGGCGAATATCGGTAAACTGTTCCCATTATAGTTGACGTTGGCACCTTCGTTCCATCGAAAGCGTTCCGATATTTTCGTTACTATAGAAACTAGTTAAGACCGTAGGAAACTAGTACTCCGAAACTATTCGATTTGTTATTTTTTAAACTTACTTTTATTTTAGCTTTTGTAACTTTGTGATAATTGAAGCTATAATTTAAGCCGTGGTCTGGTGGTTTGACCTATCTTCTCTCAAACAGAGGGTTGTGGCACAGTATATATATAAGCTGAAGCAGTAAGGAAGCTACGAAGCTACGATCGAAACGAACACACTCACACAGACGTGCGCTTTACATTGCCTCTGAGGAGGTCTCGCGGGACTAGGCCGTGTAGAGCGCGCGTCTGTGTGAGTGTTCGTTTCGATCGTAGCTTCGTAGCTTCCATACTGCTTTAGCCTATATATATACTGTGGCTGTGGGATCAAAGACAATAAAATCGTGTTAGTGTCCCAGCGAGCGTAGGTATTTCTAAATCCCTGCTTTATAGATCAATGCTCGATTAAGAATGCTCGAAACACACCTTTACAAATTCAACTCCAATGGAACAATGTTTTAAATAAAATTCCAAAATGGCTACACATTTGAGACATCAACACTTACACTAAATCAAATTTAATTGACTCGCCATCTGTTTTCAATCACATCGTAGGATATTGCAGTACATTAGTTATATTCTATTGTTATATTACATGAGTTACATAGTTGCAAGGGAAAATAACTTGTGAAATATCGCTGACTTAATATGCGCGAAAAAAATCGTGCAAGTTACCTCACCACTTAATCGAAAAAAAAATTGTAGATAAACTGAAGGGCTATTCCGAAACATGAAATTCGAAGTTCGTATCGTACCGTCCCTCTCACTCTCGCATTAAATGACATAAGCGTAGGCGGGACGGTACGATACGAACTTCGATTTTCTAATTTCTTGGTAGCCTTGCTGAACATAGAACAATTATTGAATTTCAGTTTTTTTACAAACTTTTATTTAGTTTCACTTGTCCTGTGTCCGATAGTGTGTCTTTGATGTCTTGTCCTGTGTCTTTGATGTAACTTGGTTAGATCTAAGAAGTATTTTCCAACGTTTTCCGGGACAAAATTATCCTGTCCTTCCCAAGGTCTCTAACTGGGATCCTATCGACTGCCATAATCTTATAAGTCATAATGTGATGTTGTTCAGTAAATTGGTTCCGCGGTTAAAGCGTGAAGATGTTACAGACATGTATAATATAATATAATCATAGATAGATAGTTACTTTCACATTTAGGTATATGTGATGACTGATCAAGCGAATATAAGACATCTTGCACGGTTTTTCTCGCACGTGTAAAGAAGGCTTTACAGTGCTTGGCGTTATCATTTTAAACAACTTATAATTAAAGCGTTAAGAGTACATAATAGGTAATTTTATCTCACTGAAGAATAACGGAAAAAAAAGCAGCGTATGTATACTTTTTTTTCGCTTCAAATTTTCAAGTAACATCTGTATTCGGTATTTTATCATCCAATTGTTAATGCCCACTACAATTTTGAGCAGTGTGTGCTTTAAGGTAAGTTATTACACATTTATGTGTCATGGAAACAAATATGTGTCGCACAGATATTGCTCCGCAGCACGTGAGATCGCGGAGTAGCTATCTAGGTCGGCTTTTAGGTTTTCTTAAAGTGTCAGGAAAGTTAATAATGATGGTAATAAGACTAATAAGTATAGGTAATTTGCGTTATAGAGCAATAATTTCATTCAGAAGATTAAACTGTCTTAAAGACAGTAACGTATTGCAAGAGTTAATATAAAATTTTGAGAATTGACTGGGTTATTTCAGAAAGTTGATAGGGTCTGAGCGTAAAGAAATTAAACCAACTGAATCATGATTCACTGCAGAACCTTGGCATAGAAAATATCATAGTCATAATATAACACTGACTCGCAATGAAATTATGACGATTACTATGACAACGTTTCACCGTGGGTCAGATATAGTGTTGCCAGGCGTGCTGTTTTGCACCGGATCAGGGCGTTATTAATTCCAGCAATTATTGGAGATTATTATTAATAATAATATTAGGTATTATTTCATGTTTTTCCAGAAAAATTCTACCACAATGTGATTTTAGTTAAAGATGTGTCTACTAATTATTGTTTTTGTATCGTTTACATTTACATATGAATTCATTTTATTTTTTATTATGCGTTAGGTCTTCGTATATAGGTAATGCAACATTCTTCAACAGTTGTTTGTATAAATTAAGAAGTAATTTATTTGCATGACACAAGGCGTTTCCATTATGTTGTTAAACATTTTTTTATGAATTTTAGACCTCATTTATCTCGTTTCAGCAAAGTAAACCTTTTGAACGTCACATTTGACGTAAAGCCACTTGAAATCCACAAATAAAGCGTGAAAATCGCTTTTACAATTAGCGTAACATCCCACCGCGAAAATATTTTTCACCTTTCAGTTGAAATCTTTCTTTTAGAATTGCACTCATTTATTCAGAATGTCAATGAAGAGCCATCGAAAAGAGACGCATATAAAACTGGAGGTTACCTTAAAAAAAAAAGCTAAAAAAAAGGGTTGGCTTGAAAGTCTACAATAATCCTAGAGTCTAGAAAGGCAGAGTTTCCTTTCTTGCGGCTGGAATTAGACCAGTGGGATCTTACACTGACTGAATAAAGGCCGTTTCAGACTACCATTTTATTTGCGGGTATAAGCTCGATTTTGGAAGCTTTTATACACTTGTACAGGCGCAGTTTCGTTTTCTTTAAGCGTGGACGCGACGCGTAAACTCGTGTAAGGGCGAGAACATATCCTTGTAGATCATCTTGTTTTTGGAAGTGCTCAATGTTTAGCAAATGTAAGCGCGTCTACAGAAACGCTAGTCTGAAACTGCCTAAGAATTTCCCATATCAGCGTCGTTGAACTAATTTTTGGTGCCAACTTTCCTTAAGGTTCGACGTGTAGAAAACACTAGATATACAAAGCCAAACATAATATCTAAGTCTACGGAACGGCTAGAGCAAAGTTTGTCTTATGAACTCGCGGTAGCCGAGCGTAGGTGATGTACCTACAGTACCCGGTCATAAAGATTGCACATCGGTGTTTGGAAAGAGACAGCTAATTTCGGCTTCGTAGAGCGTTGTCAGTCGTTATACAGGTGCAATAGACGGATGCATTTAGATGAAAATATATAATAAAGAGTTGTTGAAACCCCCCAAAACTTTAAATTTCACGATGGCATCTTTAGGAAAAATATATATAATAAATAGGGAGCTATCCTTTTTCTAGTAGTTGCAACAGCTCTCTATAGATATCCGAAGTTTACTTGTCAATTTGACGTAAACTAATTAAGTCCATATAGGTGCAGTATTTATTTGATATAAAACGCACTGAACAAATGCGATGGTTGATGGACGGTGGCCAGTGTTCGGAAATCGTCGTGAACAGCCAATTGTCTTTTTCCGAAGACCTATGTGCAATCTTTATCGCCGGGTAGTGTAATAACCAGAAACATACACACATTGTATAAAAGTACAAGTATGGATTTATCATTGCTATTTTTTTACCCATTTGTTCAGAAATTCAATTCGAAATTTTTTACACGATGATATTTCAGAAAGTGGTTGGATAAGTGCAAAAAACATCTGGAAAGGTTTTTTGCTGTAAATTTTGAACATCAGTCAATGGGTGGAAATATGAGTCAATCTCATTACAAACCCCGAAATTTTTTTACAATGGTGTTAACTAAAATTTTCCCTATACTTTAATTATTTCATATTTTTTATAACATCGTGTGTTTCTTTTCTATAAGTTTGTAGCAAAAGTAAAATGGTTGATGATTGAATACAAAAACAAAAAGGTTTTGTAACAAAATGTATATATTTCAAGCAAATTAGTTACATTACAAAATAATTGAGTATTTGAATGTCTACATGTTTCTGGTTAAGCTATAAATATATACAATTCAATTACGACTGACAATTTAACGAAAATTAAGCAGTACATTTGATTTCATATCCTATTATGCTACTTATATTTATTTAGCACTGACAAAATACATTTTCCCGTTGGTAGTGCCCGGTTGTATATTGTTTAGAAATAAATAAACATTTAGAAAAATATTGCAGATTATACACATCTTTCCTTACATTTTGACGGCTAAACAATGATGAAAGCATTTTTTTTCCACTTGAAACAGCAAAGTGGTCAGCATTTTGCCCTACAAAAAATATTGCAAGTAAGGACATGCCAGTTGCTCGCACATTTTCGTGCAAGTAGCTCGCTTGTGCCATATTTGTATGAAGTTTGACTTACGTGCACAAGCTATTAGCACAAAAGTGGAAGCTACGGGCATGTGTATTCCAAGCGTAATCCCTGTGGACAGCCAATACGGACGTCATACATTACAAAAAACGCTAATCGCTGCACTTATGGCGTCTGTATGGATGACAATCTGAAATTTGTACCTAAACCGAAGCAAACCTACAAGTAAAATAACAGCCAATTTAAGGCGAAGTTTCATACATCTTCATGAATTTCACAATAAAATAAATTACATAATAAAATGACATTTCTACACAAGTTACAACCGGCTAGGCTTTTAATTTTGGCGCCAAGCGTGGCCGCCGCACTATGTACATGAATGTGGACACCGTATCGACACTTATCACATACTGTTTTATCGTCCATGCTCGATATAGCGGAGTGGGGTGGTGGTTAAACCGAGTCATCTGAAACACATGTTATTTAAGCATTAGTCTTTAACACAGATAAAGATTACACTAGATAACGCAAAGACCTCGATATGTGGGCCAATCAACTATTTTATCGACACTTTGGGCGTTTCCTGCGTTACCAAAATTGCCTCCGGCGTTACCAAAACATCGTACTTCCAACAAGATATTTCACGATAGGTTGAACTTACGTAGGATGGCATGTATTCATGTACACCATCTATTAAATTACAGAAAAAGCATGTTTACTTACAAAAATCTGCAACCAACCCACACCGCCCCCTAAAGTTTAGATAAGTATGCAATCCGTTAATAAAATGCACCTTCTGTCAACTCGTTACGAGTCATTATCATCATCATCTCAGCCGTAGGACGTCCACTGTTGGACATAGGCCTCCCCCATAGACCTCCAGTTGCTTCGGTTGGCAGCGGCCTGCATCCACCGTGAACCCGCGGCTTTAACCAGGTCATCCGTCTCGTTGGTGGACGTCCCACGCTGCGCTTGCCAATCCGCGGCCTCCACTCGAGAACTTTTCGGCACCAACGGCCATCTGCTCTCCGTGCTATATGGCCCGCCCATTGCCACTTCAACGAGCTAATTCTCTTGGCGTTCTCTCGTTACGAGTGCATTTTAGTAACTTGTTTTATACTTATCTCAATTTTGGGGGGAGGTATGGGTTGGTTCCAGTTTGCATAACTATGTCCAATTGTGGTTACATTCTATCAGGGTGGATAAAAACTTAGAATACGGTCTAACATTTATCCATGTTAGATGTTGAATATTGACGCATAAATTGTAACTGTTTTCAAAAGTTGAATTTTTGCAGTTTTTAGAATATTTATTATACATATTTATTGCAACTTGAAATTTTCGTCGAACTTCAATTTCTAAGTTAGACACATTAGCTGAAAGTTTGTTTTTAACAAAGAGTCACTTACCGTGATACCACCATTTTGTTTTCTTAGGGTTTTTGCTGCAAGTTTTAACGTAAAACGAATTATCTGGTGGCCGTTTCTGAAATTAGAAAAAAAGTAATTAGTTTAGGTTTTGGAATAGACGAGGACAGTTTTTTGGACGACCGGATGGCCAAGTGGTTGACTTCCTGACTGCGCAGCTTAAGGTCCCGGGTCCGAATCCCGGCCGGGGCAGATATTTGTATGAATAATACGAATACGAATGTTTGTTCTATATAAGTATGTTTATCCGTTGCCTATCCATAGTACAATCTTTGCTTAGTTAGGGACTAGGTCAATTGGTGTCAATCGTTCCGTAATTTATTTATTGCCAGACTGATTTCTAGGGTTACCAGAGCGAAGATTACTTTAAGGTGTCGATTTACATTTGAGAGTTCACTTGTAACGAACTTTTAACGACCATGACGGTATGCTTCGAGCTTTTTTTAACCCACGACGCACAAACAGGGGTGTTATAAGTTTGACCTGTATGTGGGTGTGGCACCGTAGCTCTTAAACGGGTGAACCGATTCGAATGCGGTTTTTCTTATTAGAAAGCAGGTTTTCTAGGGATGGTTTTAAACATTTTTCATCAAAATCGGTTCAGCAGTTTTTGAGATATTGAACTTTGAAGTGACTATGTCGGGGTTTTTCAACTTTTTGATAGTTAGGTTATTTGGGGGGCTGGCCTGGACTTCAGTGTAATCATATATCAGTATTACTTATAGAATTTTGAATCGGTAGACCAACATCCTGGGGTGGGCACGGTCCCCTCCCCCCCTCTATCCTGGGTGACCTTAGCGTCTGGACAAATACGAATACTACTGGCTTAGCAAGATATTTAAAACCAAACACTGCAAAGTATCATAACAATCAGTCCAATATTTACCGAAAAACTCACGGTTTTCAATGTTGATACATTGCAGCAGCCTGTGTATTTGGATGACATGATCCATAGATTCATAGATTTTTTTTCTTGTCTAATTTAGCAAATAACTATTTTAAGATATTGCTAAGTATCAGTCTTATCCATGGTTTCATTATTTGTCCAGAGGCTAAGGTCACCTTGCATAAGCCTATGGACACAACAACTAATGACCACGGTACACCATGACCATGAACCACACTTTGCGAAACACTGCTCTATAAGATATATTCCGTGCAGAGTTACCTTCTCCTTGCAGCTGCTGAGCATAGACACGATGGATAGACAGACGGACTGGACGGACAGCGCCGGCGACCAGTCGTCCGTGAGGATGGACAGACAGATGTGCCCGTTGGAGTACACGTGCGGGTGGATCGGGATGTTGTTGCCTATGAACGTTACCTGGAATAGGAGTGAGTATGGTATATTGCAAGGCTCGGAACCGGTTTATAAAATAGCGGTAAATACCGGTTTATTTCGGTTTAACTCCGAACTTTCATAAAGTCAAAATCTCTTTATTCAATTTAGGCTATAACAAGCACTTATGAACGTCAAAAAAATCTACCACCGGTTAAGAAAAAATCTCTGTTGAGAGGAATCCGGCAAGAAACTCAACAAGGTATTTTTTTTTATGAACAGATTCACAATATTTATAAATGATATCTATATACATTACAAGTATTTAACACAACTTTATTTTTAACACGCGAACATAAGAACGCGAACATTTTTAAGAACTTAACTATAACCTAAATAAACCGGTTTATTCGACGAGTGACAGCTGGCCGGTCGGCGGCGGGCGGCGACCTTTATCCTGCGCTGGAATAAACCGGCTTTTATTGTTCTAAACCGGTTCAACTGACAAGAACTTTATGGAAATGTTCCATTAAAAATCGGTTTAAAAATAACGGTTTCGCGAACGAAACCGTAATGAAAAAAGTTTTGCGCCAAGTAGGTACAGTCAAGGGCAAAAATTTATATACACTTTAGTACCTTGTCACTTTAACCACTGTGACAGTTCAAATATGACGAAAATAGACAAGGTACTAAAGTGTATACATATTTTTGCCCTTTACTGTATATGATAACGGTTTGTAAATTTAACTGGTATCCGAGCTTTGGTATATTGTATGGAGTTAGTAAAGGTGATACTGAAAGGTGAACGCTGTGGTGGCCTAGTGGTGATCTATGGCCTCTCAAGCAGAGGTACGTGGGTTCAAACCCTGGCTCGCTCATCTTAAGTTTTTGCTTTACGCCGTAAAGTTTACAATAAAGGAAAACATCTGAGGAAACCTGCAGATACTGGCGATGCAATTCAATGGTGTGCGTGAAGTTCCCAATCCGCACTGGGCCATGCCGTCTCGTTTTTAGAGACCTGTGCCGAGTAGTGGGACGTATACAGGGTGTATCATTCATATCGGTCAGTATGGGAAACTCTGACCCCTTTATTCATAAAACTTAACAAGCCTATGTTAACTAACAAATGCTTTGTCCCTTTCTAACAAATACAAATGTCGAAGTGACAGATAAGGACAAACGAATTTTAGCGGCATTTTAACTAAAATAGGTTTGATGGTCGTTTATGAATAAGGGGGTGAAACTATAAGACATACGAAGATATGTTCTTAGGAACCATGCCTTCGATTGTAATAAGAAGAAAAACTGCATTCATACATTTAAAAAAAAATTTAGTCAGTTCGGGTATCGAACCAGGTCATTTTGAAAATAAAATATGATTTTTAAAATCATACGTAACCCTCAGTGCGCGAGGCCGACACCCTTAGTCGTTTTTTAATCTTTAAAGAACATGATTATAACAACAGCATTGACATTCGTAAGTTCTCCAAGGTGAAATCCATTGTATGGGTGAACTTAATTTAAAATGTCATTTAACTTTTAAAGTATCACGATCTTGATTTAATACATTTATATTGACGAATCCTATTAAGTTCAACACAAAGCAAACGCAAAATTATTAAGTGACCTCTAAAGGAAAAAGAACCAAGATTGATATTTGGAATCTTTATTTGTATTTTTTATTTCAACTCCAAATTTTGTTACTTATACGGTCATCCCGTAAAACCCATGTCGAAAATACAAACTGAAATATCATCATCATCATGTCAGCCGAAAGACGTCCACTGCTGGACATAGGCCTCCCCCAAGGCTCTCCACTCAGACCGGTCTTGTGCTTTTCGCATCCACCGCGATCCCGCGATCTTAGCCAGGTCGTCGCTCCATCTTTTTGGAGGCCTACCGACAGCTCGTCTCCCGGTCCGCGGACGCCATTCGAGAACCTTCTGACCCCACATACACACACGAACTGAAACATAGATGCACAGAAAGACCAGAAAAATAAGACCAGCACTGGGAATCGAACCCAGATCCTCGGCATTCCGTGCCGCGTGCTATACCGCTACATCACAAAGCTCAAGCTTAAGTGACTAAATAAGAAACAAACAAGCTGAGATATGTGGTGCATAGGAGAAATTCGTGTCTGTACCGTTGTCCGTCGTTTTAATAACAAGAAAACTGCACACATATATATATAAAAAAAAAAACTTGTACTCAAACCGGGAATCGAACCTGGACATTTTGAAAAATTAAAGAATCAGAATCGTTTATTTCGTTTCGTTTAGAGTATGAAAACAGTGTATTTTATTCATTCTAGATATCGTGTATAGTAACATTTATTGCTTATGACCTACATTACACTATCGATATCCAAATAGAAATAATGTAGGTAAGTTTTTCTTTAAATGTTTGAATGCAGGTTTTCTTGTTACTAAAATCGATGGCATGGTTCCTAAGAACAGATCTTGGTATGTCTTATAGTTTCAGACTTTCCCATACTGACCTCATACTGATACACACTGGTTCCTCGTCCATACTAAGGTGCGTCAAAAATACTAAATGCTTAATGTACCTACTTAAACTACTTATTTTAGTTTAAAAATCACATATTATGAAAAAAAGGATAATTAGAGGGTTTCAATCATTTATATTGATCATAAATTACATAAAAAATATCTTAAAAACTAAGTAGCTCTAAAGTAGCTTTTGATAGAAGACCTTTTTTTCTTTTTAGGCAACTTCCTGAACTCCGTTATTAATGGATCAGAGGTCAGAAGAAGCCTGTTCAAGAGGTCTACATTAGTTGCATTCCTGGAAATCTTCCTGGTGTGTCGTAATCGGAATACTTTAATGTCTTTGTTTCTGGCTTCTGCTGCTTCTTCCGATAGCTTACAAATAAATAATAGGGCATGCTCTATGACGGCGGAGCCATGCATTAATTTTTTTTGGACAGAAGCTGGCAGGGAATACCACAGGTAAGTTTGGATAATTTGCCTAGCAGTTTCTATGGCAAATTGCCCAAATTTAGCTGCGTTAATATTATAGCCAGAACCCAAAACCTGCAGAATGGTGGCGCAACGTTTTAGCAAGTTTTTGTCGATTCCTGTAACTTCAGAAGAAGTTCCAGGATTGTTGAAAAACTTTCTGGATGCACTTCCGTCATTTGAGGTCCCACTTCCTCCGGCCTTAGGCTTATCTACTATCAAACCCATTTTTTCCCTAAGTTGGGATTAAATATGTTTCTTTCTCTCTGCTACTTGGTCTTTTGAAGCTTGTCTTCTGACTTGCCATGTTTTTAAATCTAACCTGTATTAAATATGTAGAAAGAATTCAAAAAAACCTAATCCAGGCGTAAAGTGGTGACAGCCCAAAAGAGTAACGATCTTGATTTACGATTTTTCGGACACATATATCCAAATTGTTCATTTCTTTTGGAGTTACCTGACATATACAATAGCACTTGGTGGAAGACGTGTTACTTAACGCATTACACACTTTCCTATCAACCAAAGTTAACTGTAATTTTCGACGTACAGACCACCCAAATTTATTTCTGTAGGTTCCAATCCGTTATTTTTTTCTGTAAAGTACCGTTCAACTTCTTGCCACCATATTTATCCCAAATATTGAAGAAAAATATGCGTGCAAACACACATTGATGACTTTTCCCCTTAATAAACATAAAAATATAATCAATTAACACAAAAATAAAATAATCTCGTGCAAAATTCAACAACAACATAAAGTATAAAGTTCGTAGAATTACGCTACAAAAGGTACACTTTTTCGTAGCACCCTGATTACTTAAAATAATGGACGGATCTGGATTAAATTAGACTTGATTTAGTAAAAGAAGTCTTATATCTAACTAATAAAGATAGATTTAAGATTCGACAACCGTCGACAAGGTACTAAAGTCGACTTGCATTCCAAGTAAACTAAATATATTTACGAAAATACCTTACGGATGTAGCAGCCAATTTACCACACTAAAACTCAATATTTAAAATAAATTAAAACGTTAAATAATCATGAATACCTTGTTCCTGAATATCCATTACAAAAACAAATCGCAACAAAGAAATTTTCCGGTAATATGGGTAAAGTAACGAGCGGTAATTGCGCGAGTTACTTAGCACGAGTTGTCGCGGGAAGAAATAGCCCACCTTTTGATAACAATATCGTAATGAGGGTAGTTAGCAAAATAAATATTTTGATATTTTCTGATTGTTTGAACGTAGTAGACGTCAAATAATTAGTAATAATAATAAATTTGATGTATGTGTTTTTTTATTTTTGTCATATGAAAGAGACCACTGTGCGATATAAATAGGCCATCCTGTATACGGGTTACTACTACATACAACGTCTTTAATTATCTAAGCATACAACAGGTCATCTATTTAAGTTTTTCACCTATAGGCCGAAGTTGTGGTGGCCTAGTGGTTTGACCTATCGCCTCTCAATCAGAGGGTCGTGGGTTCAAACCCCGGCTCGCACCTCTGAGTTTTTCAAAATTCATATGCGGAATTACATTTGAAATTTACCACGAACTTTGCGGTGAAGGAAAATATCGGGAGGAAATCGGCGAAGTTGCCAATCCGCACTGGGCCTTCGTGGGAACTATGGTACAAGCCCTCTCATTCTGAGAGGTCTGTGCCCAGCAGTGGGACGTATATAGGCTGTGATGATGGGATGATGACTTATAGGCACGGAAATATCATTGTAATTAATCCCAAGCCGCACTTAGACAATTTTTTAATTAGTGTAACGTCATTTTTGTACCGGCTGCTTTCGTGATTGCAATTTCGCAACAATACTTGATTGAACTGATTAAGTATTACAGATGCTAACGTGATGAAATCTGACAATTCCAATGATACTGTTGCACTATCTACCGACAACGGACATGCAAAACTATCATGACATTAAGATTGGTTTTTGGAGTTTTTTGTATTTTTTATTTCAAATCCAAATATTGTTTAAAATTCATATCGAAAATACAAACTGAAACATATGCACAGGAAAACCAGAAAGAGAGCAGCGCTGGGAATCGAACCCAGGTCCTCAGTATTCCGTGCTGCGTGCTATACTGCTACACCACCACTGGGCAGTCTAGGACGGAATGCTGAGGACATGGGTTCGATTCCAAGAGCTGGTTTTTTTTTCTGGTTTTCCTGCATTATTTATTGATATCTACTTCGAAGTAAATCACCCTCAAAATGATCTTTTTTCTCCCTTTTAACCGCGTTAGGGGATGAATTTCAATAAAATTCGAAACACATCTTCCATCAGTTCTGTTAATGAATGTTTATGCAAAATTTGAAGTAAATTCGACCAAGGAATTATGTTGTCCCATACAAACTTTGCCCTCCCTTTTTCAATCCCATAGGGGTAGATTTCAGAAAATTCTATCTTATCGGGTGCCTACGTCATAGAAATATCACACCCTCGCAAGTTTCAGGTCTACGATCAGCGGTTTAGGCTGTGCGTTGATCCGACAGTCAGTCATTCAGGACAAACCATTTTAAATGTACTTATAGATTTAAGACTATGTAAATATGTTTACCCGTTGCCTAGTACCCATAGTACAAGTTCTGTTTAATTTGGGATTAGGTCAATTGGTATCAATTGTCCTATGATACATAAAAATCGGTCAAGCCTTTTCGAAGGAGTTTGCAATGGTCACAAACATTTTTGAACCGAGAATTTTATATATCAGATTTTAGTTTGTAGACATAATATAAGTATAAGATAAGAGCATCTCGCTTTGTAGGCAACTCATTTAAAGCCAAAATAAGACGGGCATCCATCAGGCCTTCATAAATTCTACTGCCTTGCTAATTATACGAACACGAATAACTAAATAACATAGCGTTACATAGTAGCCGCGCCAATGTTATGCAATAAGGAAACGACTGCACTGTTAGATGCGTAAAATAAACATCGCATGGCATGGTCACCGCTTGTTGAAGTCATGTGATTAATTGATAGATAATTATAGTCACACGACCTTTAATATCTTTTATCTACATTCATATCATAAATTCCCTACAATATGTTCAGAAACGATAAGCAAATGGCCTATATTAAGAAACCTGTATCTGTAGTTGCATCTTAATGTTCACTTTAAAGTGCCGGTAACCCACATTTTAATTACATTCAAATTTCGAAGACCATTTGGTTGTTTTTATTGACTTTAGTCGATACGTAATTCCATTCGATGGAAAAATTCTTGTTCTATAAATTTTTTTATATTTCGAGTATGACAATCGATTTGGGAATCGAAATCGACTCAAGTCTAGATTGTCTATGAATTTAAAAAAAAGTCAGCTGTTCGAACCACGGAATAGAAAAAACTAGTTTTTTCTATTCCGTGGTTCGAACTTTCGACTTTCGTAGAACAGAAAAAACAAGAAAATAAGGCAGAATAAAGTTTCTAAAAGCATTTTGCTATTTAATATTCAAAGACAATACAATAACTTGGTGAAAATGAGTAATGAAGACAGTGATACGAGTATGGAAATGTGTGAGACACCGCCTGAAATCTGGGATGCCATTTGCTTATCGTTTCTGAACATATTATAGAAAACTTATGATGTGCATGTAGATAAAGTTATGTATGCGGCTATACATAATTAGGCATTAAAACACTCGTGTGATCTTATTATGAAACTCGCCTTCGGCTCGTTTCATAAAACCACACTCGTACTTTAAATGCCTCTCATTATGCACCAGCCACATAAATAACTATTGTCTACACCTATATAGTAAATCGTCCATTATGCGTTCAAAAACCATAGGATAATGACCAGCATTACGACATTGGATTCTATTATGAACAAGGTAGTATCGTAGTAGAAGATTTCATACATCATTACAGCACCGGTGCGGTGCGGGGTGAGCACGCGCAGGTCGTGGAGCAGACATAGCTATTTAGAGTTAATGCAGATCATTCTCAATGGTTCGCGGCACGCATGATAGAGGATTTAATATATGGATGACATGGATTTAGATACAATATTGTATGCAACTGTACGTATAACAGTCATGTGACCCTATTATGAAACTCGGCTACGCCTCGTTTCATAAAACCACACTCGTATTTTAAGGACCCCTATTATGATACAGTTGCATAGAAGTAAGGCTTCGTTCGTATCCATCAGTTATGTGCGAGGCGAGAGTAAAAATGTCTTTTTCATGAACCAATGAGAGGGTAGGAAAACAGGGGATGATTGATTGATCACTCGCTGATTGAATTGTATGACCAGGCATACCTTTTTACAGAGTGGTCCAATTTTGATAATTATTTTTTATTGGAGAGGGTATACCTTGAAATCGGTATTATATAAATTGGGAAAAAAGTGTACGCAAGGGTGGGACAAAGAATAAAATAAAAACCTTTGGACAAAAAAAAATGGAAAAAGAGACCAGCGCTGGGAATCGAACCCAGGTCCTCAGCACTCCGTGCTGCGTGCTATAACCCCTACACCACCACTGGGCAGGAGTCTAGACACAAATTTCTCCTATGCATACATATGTATCTCAGGTTGTTGTCCAGCGGTGGTGTAGGAGTTATAGTACGCAGCACGGAATGCTGAGGACCTGGGTTCAATTCCCAGCGCTGGTCTCTTTTTTGGTTTTTCTGTGCATCCATGTCTCAGTTTTTAATTTCCAATAACAGATAGCCACAGAAATACAGTTAGCGAATCATACTTAAAACAAACAGACATTTGTTGTTGTGAGTGCAATAAAACAAGACAAAATCTGCATAACTTGTCTTTGAACTGTCGAAATAAGTGTAAGTCAAGGACAGGACGATTGATTACCTAATGTTTACAGTTATACCGTATAGCCAACCAGTTTGATTCTTTGCCCACCATAAAACCTTATCATAGTAAATATTTTTTCACTTCTCATGCTCGTAAAGTTCGTGTTTATGCTGGATCTAGGCGACATAAAATGACTTTTATGCACTAGTGCATAAAATAAAATCTTCGTCTAAGACCAAGGTAATCAGGTGTCAACAGCCATAAACAAAGATAATATTACATAATTTTATATTTTACATAATTTTCTATATGAACGGCTATAAGAACGTCTTGGGTAAAATGGTTCGTTTTATGCTCTTGTTGTACAATCTACTATTTTCTTCCATGTATGCTTTATTTTAATCATAACTGCACTAAATAACCCAGCATTGCTCTAGAGCAGAAAAAATGAATGAAAATCCTTTATTGCATTGTGTTAGATTTTTTTTAATTGCACCACCAAAGAGTTAACACAACTGCATACCTTTATAGTGTAAAAAAGATCTAGTGTTAGGTTGGTCAACCTGACGGTCTTATTAAATTTGACAGATTACGTACGAAAAATTGTTGCTACCAATCCTATCAAAAATACGTAGCCGTATTTAAAAAAAAAAACTTTGCGTTTGGTTGGCCAAGCTGTCGCCCATCCGGAATTTGACAGATCGCGGGTAAAAATATCCGTTACTATCTCTGCCAAAAACGTAAGAAATCAAAAAAATAATAATTGTCGGGAACCTTGCGAATTTTCCGTGGACATATTCATATTAATTTATTGCGATCATGTTCAGTTGTACAATTACTGTAGGTAGATCTTAAAGTAAACATGCGAGTAGGTACATAATACCCTGTTAGGGAACATTTTATGAGAGTGCGAATGTAAACAAACGGAATCATCGAGAGCTATAGTAACATTTCTTTTCTATTAATTGTTTTACTATTCCTGTAATAGTTGAAAGAAAGCAGATTATGCACCTCGCACTACGTAATTTATATTGCCCTCCTGCTTTTTAAAGCCCTCGCTAAAGCTCGGGCTCCAAATCGGCACTCGGTGCATTAATAAATAACTTTCTGCTTAGTGCAATAATCTACTATTATTTTTCTAAAACAATGTTTCTCGAAAATGTTCATCCGAATAAACAGTTACTGTATTGTATTTATCTGCCACATAAAATAATCAGTGATGAAACTGACATATTTAGAGTAGGGATGTTGACACCACCAATCAACTGACGTACTTTTTATGAGCTGTCAAAACACAATGCTCCCATATAGAGGTTCAATGGCAATAGCGAATTATGACGTCACTATCCTGCAACTCAATCAACTAATTTTTTTTTAAAGCAACAAAAAATCTAATTTTACAGTAAATCGAAAATTAATCTGGTTTTCAGGGCTAAAATAAAGCGTTTTTTTACTGGAGTTGTGCCTTCGAATTATTTTTTAATGGCGTCATCATCCCTGTTCTGCATCCAAAGGGTGCTATCGGGGCCCTATTACTGCGACTCCACTGTCCGTCCGTCTGTCACAGGGCTCTATCTCTGGAGCCGTAATAGCTAGTCTCTAGACTAATGTCACAGACGGTTCTGGCAGAAAATCAGCGCTGCAGGTGTCTAACGCTTCAGCACAATGCTGAGTCAGCGACCGTTTCACTTTCGCAGGGACACACAAAATTGTGTAAATATATATTTCATGTGTGATTTATTATTATTATTTTATTTTTGGTTTATGTGTGTATAAATTTTGCTTACATGTGTGTCTTCTTTCTTTCTTAATGTAAAGACTGTATTTATCGTGCTATTTGACGCCTCACTTACCTCTGGGGAATCAAAGGGGTATTTGTTTGTGAATTTGAACTGCAAGACGAACTTCTCGCCTTCGTATAGTGTGCCGGGAACTCCTTCCATGTGAACTGTCCACCTGTAGGAATAAAGGAATATCACTCATCAACGTAAATAAGACTTATCCATATTTTTTAACCCCCGACGCAAAGAGGGCACGAGGCAAAAGGAAGGGGGAGTTATTGACTCAGTCGTTATGACGTTTTAAACTTTCGTGATTCTCACTCATAGTCAAAATACCATATACAGGACTTATCTACTTATTTATTTTTGAGTCTACTCGTGACCACGGTAACTGTAACGTTGCCGAAACGTCGAGGTAAATATGACTTGTGTAAAAATAGCGTGATAAGTCCCGTAGGTATACTTATGGGATTTCGATTATCAGTCGTTAAGATTTACAAGGCGCAAAAAAGGGAAAAGAATACAACATTAGACATTAGCAAAAAAATCAAGTTTGTTGTATGGCAGCCCCCTTAAATTTTTATTTTATTTTGGTTTAATTATTTATTTCTAAAGCGATTATACAACTAAAGATTCTGTGAATATTTCAAGCGTCTACCTGTTGCTGTTATTAATATCTATCAAGAAAAAACGGCAAAATGATCACGTTTGCTGTATGGGCCCCTTAAATATTTATTTTATTCTTTTTAGTATTTTTTGTCATAGAAGCCACAGTAACACATAATCTGTGAAAACTTCACGTGTCTAACTATTACGACTCGAGACATAGAGCCCCGTGACAGACGGACGGATAGACAGACAGACAGACAGCGGAGTCTCAGTAATAGGATTCCGTTGGCACCCTTTGGGTACGGAACCCGAAAATAACCAACAATATCAATTATTAACAATCAAAACTGAAGTATACCTTCCGCCGCCTAACTTTGCCTGAAAGTTAATTGCCATGACTAGTACCACAAAAACTATCCATACTAATATTATAAATGCGAAAGTGTGTTTGTATGTTTGTCCGTCTTTCACGCCGTAACGGAGCGACGGATCGACGTGATTTTCGGCATAGAAATAGTCTGTGGGCCCGAGAGTGACATAGGCTATTTTTTATCCCGGAAAAATGCACAGTTCCCGAGGGAACAGCGCGCGATAACCGAATAACACGCGGGCGGAGCTGCGGGCAAAAGCTAGTAATTTCAATAATTGAATAGGCAAGGCACTATACCGCTAAGCGATTCGAACACAATCCGGGAGTAACGGAAAGATGTCGCATAAAAAATGTATCTCAAAAATGCGTCAAAACTGAGTATTAAGTAATGAACTTTTAGGCAGATTTATATGGCGCGTGGTATATCCAATTCTATGTTTCTACCTAAACTGAAATGAATCATCTCTCCTTTCGTAACGGCAACGGCAGGCAAACGGCCTGTAATAAGTCTAATGATTATTGAATGTCATTGACTCTGCAATCATTTGAGAAACAAACAAAAGAGCAGTGAAGTAAAAATCCCACAAAGAAATCTTATAAGCGCAACAACTTATAATGTTGGTAGGTTTTTAATAATTTTCTTCTTGGCAAGTTGAATGAAACAAGTGTACTGAATTGAAGCCTCGTTGGATTCTTGTAGAGTAGAGCTAACAAAAATAACAAATAACCTAACCAACAAAAAGTTGGAAAACTCCCGACTTCGTCACTTTAAAGTTCAATATCTCAAAAATGGCTGAACCGATTTTGATGAAACATGTCTAAGAACCATCGCTAGAACACCTGCTATCAAATAAAAAAACCGCATTCAAATCGGTCCACCCGTTTAAGAGCTACGGTGCCACAGACAGACACACATAGCGGCGAAACTTTAAACACCCCTCTTTTTTGCGTCGGGGGTTAAAAATACAATAAGGTGATCTAAAATTATGTATTTTATATTATATAATACACTGCCAAGAAAAGGGTTAATATAACAGTTATTGAAATGAAAAGATACAAAATAGGGTAGTTTCTTATTCGGTTTCGATTCGGTTCCCCGCGACCGCATCTGCGAAAAATTCGTCTAACACTGTCTCGTGGGAACTTTGCAATTTTTCAGCAAATTTTATCTCAAGATAATCGATAGTAAAAGATTTAACTGTTTGAAGATTTGAAATACCTAAAAAAAATTATACATACTAGCCGTTACCTGCGCTACAACTCTGTCCGCGCATATTCGTTTATATCCCGTGGGAACTATCCTATTTCCTTCTCCAGGACTCAAACGGTATACCGAATTTCATCTAAATTGGTTCAGTGGTTCAGACATGATGAAGTAACAAACAAACAGACCACTTTTGCATTTATAATATTAGTAGAACAATTAACTATTTATGGTCTTAATGTGTAGTACACTGATGACAGGAAATTTCAAGGACAATTCTTTATTAAGCAAGAAGGAAAACCACAATAATGCTGCTGATTATACATAATAAAAACTTACAGAAATTGACCTAGACCAACTAAAGTCAAAGTCAAACTAAAAACATTGCATATTAAACAAATGTTTGTAGAGATGTTTTGTCATTATGTACAGGTATTTTTGTCTCAAAGGTTTGTATTTGTCTTGCTTTTTCGATTAGCTTTTCCAACAAAATATGATGGAAAAACATTATTCAATTCATTTGTGAAAAAGTTTGGTACCCTAAGTTATTGTTTCCATGAATGGAATATGTTTAACCTTTAACTGACGACCTATACCTCTTACAGACGTCGTCACTTTTGATTTGAAAATATTTTTCAAAATCCTCTACTCGCGGTACAGCTTCTCCCGCAACTAGGGCTGCCATCTCTAAAATTTGACTACAAAGACAAGACGCGTGAAAACCCCGGATTTTGGAGCCCAAAACCCGCACATGTCCACAGGTTTAGGTTTTTATTAAACTTGGTCAGTAGGTATAACAAAAAAATTACCAATCAAATAAGATCCTTAAAAAGCATTTTTGAAGAATTAATTTCCAACGAGCTAGAAATTGTTTTAATACCGTCATTTGCTTAGACTATATGTTGTATATAATCTAAGGTCATTTGGTCATAAATGCGTGTAATCCGAGCTTGCCTCTTACCGCGAAAATTTTGGTATTTTTTTCAGTTTTTTGGTTCTAGAACAAAAATGGTACATCCGCCGGAAATATTGTTCTCTTCAATATTAAAAATAAAAATGTTAAATCCTATTAAAAATTAAAAATATTTTTAAACCCGGACTACAACTGAAACCTCACCCGGACGCCCTCTAAACTAGGACAAATCCAGGGAAACCCGGACGGATGGCAGCCCTACCCGCAACCTTCCTCGTTCCGCGACAGCTGTCGGCCAGCGACGCCATGAGCCCGGCGGGTGCTCACGTGACCGTAGCAGAGTTGTCCCCGTCTCATAGACATAAGTACTTTGTTTATCTACTACAAATATACACGTCTGTTGATCCTCACCGTTGTCGTTGTCGTCGTGGATTTAGTACAAAAACTTGGTGTCTCATTGATGTGATGTCAGTGTTTAAGTTATATTGCTATATCATATCACAATGCCTAGAAGAAACTAAAACACTTGCAGAAAACGGTTCCTGCTGCGTCGCCGACACCTCCTAGATTTCCAAAGTATTTTTGTTGCAAATGTAACAAACCCATGTGCCTTACGAGCTGCCTTCAAATATGGAGTAATTGTAGAATGGCCCAGTAAATGTGGCATGTATGACTGTTGTCATTTCCTTTGTTTTAATTTAGAAGTATTTTTACTATTTAAATTCGTTGATTGGTACTATTGGTACTAAAATATTTTGTGTTTTTGTTAGGTTTTGCCTTATTATAAGAAATACTGCAACTGATAAAATTTAGTTCATAGAATTTGTGGGCTCATTAATAAATACAAATTAGGTATTCTGAAAATATACCTGATTTTATTTTTATAACATTTTATTTAATTATCTTAAACAAGTATATATCCAATAAAAAAAGCTAAAAAAAACCTAACATTTAAATTAAATTCTCAGTACTGACTTTTAAAATCAATGTCTCTCAGACAGTACATTGGTGTAAGTGCTACGTAAAAACCAGGTTGTCAGTCAAAGGTTAAATTATTATCAGAGGGTATTTATTTTAAATCCATACCCTCTATTTAGCACAATGACTAATATGTGATGGAATAATGAAATAAAGCAATAATAACTGTTTTCACACGAATATATTGCTACTGGTTAAAAATATTAAGCAACAGATGAAATATAAATAAGCTAAATTACATTTTTCATACACATCCAAGTTATTTTTGGAACAGTACCTAAGGGATGATTCAGTAGTATAAGATTCTTATTAGATTTTTCATATGAATAACTACAGCTAATTGTATAACTAATTGTGTAACTAAATAACACAACATATGTTAAAAACAAATATTGAATATTGATGTGGTCACATTTAGCATTCAGTCTAAGTTTACCATACTGTCAAAGATACATTTACACTGAATTTATTTATAGAAACAATAGCTTGCATATTATTCATTGTTTATGCAAGTCTAAAAGATTATACAATAGCTGCAGAAGGAAAAATGGAATCAACTAATTAGAATGTGAATGACAAGATAAGATACAACTTATTTATTGTAGGACTTACAGTGTAAGATTTTGGCTGGCCTGCTCTCCGTCTACGGTGACTCCCGGTGGAGGCTCCCGCATTAGGGACATTAGTTCTTTTTGTAATCTCCGCTAAAAGAAACATCAAGTTATGAGTAAGTTCTCAAGGCGTAAAGGACATCATAATTTACAGGGAATAAGGCAGTAACAGTGGAGAATGGTTACATATTCGTCCCTGGAACTTTTCTAGCAGTTTCCGCAGAAAATAGCACTAATTTAAACAATTATTTTCTACAGAATATCATAAAAAATTGACACAAAAACCTCCCGAAAGCTGTCATAACAGCGTTGCAACAATAAACATTAATTATTTTGTCATTGGAAAAACAACTTGGTAACAATTTTTAAGATGAATAGTGAACTTTTTGCACTTAATAAGCCCATAATTTTGCTGGGAAACGTAGTAATTTAATTATTTTTACAAACCTCAGACGGGGACATAGCCGCCATTTGTATTCCAATTTAGACAGACGATGTTGCCAAATGAAAGAAAAGTTTTATATTTTCAACGTCTGTGGAATTTTACAATGGCAATTTATGAGTTAACATGACCCCTAATGCCGTTTCAATTCTATTTGTTGGTTGGATAGTGTGAGTACTATTTAATTAAATACTAATGTTGCCTCTTTTTGTGCATTTTGCGCAAACGTCAAATAATTATTGACATTTGATATTGATAAAAATAATAATATTAAAATTAATTTGTCTTTAGTCTTAAGGCCGCCATCAAGGGGAATAATAATAATAATTTGTCTTTAGTGATACATGCTGAAATAAAAATAATTAGGAGTACTTTAAATTCATGTTAAATAAAATGAATATTGTGTCAGCTACGAAATGAAGTGATCTCAATAGTAAACACTGAACTGTGGGGGCAGAATCCATGTGCAAGCGGCTTGCAAGTTTTTAAGTAAATAATTGGAAAAACAAGAGGATAGGATGGTTTCTTATTCAAAGAAATCCTCCGCCGAATGGTTTATAGATCAACTGAACGTGGGAAACGCAAAGTTGGTCGCATTTGTGTTAGTTTTAGGATTTATCGGCTACCACGGTATCCTGCATTTACGATATGGTTAGAGCTTATTAATGTCATATTTACTAATAAAAAATGGTATTTTCCAAGCCACCATAGCTTCCTTCTGGGTTCATATTTACTCACTCAAAATTCTTAGTCCAATTTTATATTCTACTACCGATTTGTCATCATTGTCACTTCATATTTTTTCTATCATAACTTTTTATTTGTAAATAGGTATATGAGTTACCAGCGTAAATTATAACAGACAGTTATCATAATTTTTTTCCTAACTTTGTAAAATTGTACTCTATAATAATTTTCCTAACTGGAATAACATAGCCCTTGTTATTAAAAAATAGAGAAAAATAAATGGTAGAATAGAAAGATGTACCATTATTGACATTATGAATTTCAATCATACAGACTTGTAATTAGTAATAAATATTCTAATTAGTAATAAATATAGTTATGACATAAAATAGTATGACAAAATTTTTTCACACTTCCAATAACAGGAGTTAAAAAGTCATGTGAACAAAATTGCACCCCTTCTTTTGTTCTAAAATTTTATAGGTACAATGTATAGGATCGTAAAAAGTTTTTTTTTTTTAATTTTTCAGGTCCTGATTCTTGCACCTGGCTACTGTCATCAGGCCGGTATAAAGGGGATCATGAATGGCAGCCTTATGGCTGTATGCTGCACCGCTACTCAAAAACGTAAATAAATTTTATATGGCCGGGTTAAAGGCAAAAGCAACTAATAAAGAGATTTTTATTTGATGAGATAGTTGGGTCTGCCTTTAACCCAGCGTACAATGATTCTCCTATCAATTTGGGCATTTTTTTTAATCTAGTATTTTAACGATTCTTTAGTACACCAAATAAAACTATGTCAACCTCATGGGGAGCCTCAGATATATATATATACCACCAAATTTAAAAGACAATTTACCGTAATAAAAATTTGTTTCCAGAGATGCAAGGCGATGCCTCCGCTATCTGGCATTTTGGGGGAAGTACAATAGTTTTGCATTCATCGGAGACTCCAGGATAGAACAACTCTATGAATATTTTATAGGTGAGTAATATAAAATGTGCCATGCTATATATTTTTTAAGAGGTTTTTCCTTCCTTAACCCTTTATAAGGCCCCATTTATTGGAGCATACTACCACAGAATCAAAAGCAGCTATAGAATACATATATCCGGCAAAGGATATTTTTAAAGCTAGTAGTATTTTCAATAATTACAATGAATATTGTAACTTATTACTAAAACAATAAGGTTGAATTTCTAAATCAATGCATGTGGTCGCTAAATCGCTTCTGCCTTATAAAGGGTTAACTTTTTTTTTAGTAATGCCTACAATATTTTGTAATAGCTATAGTATGGCTATGCAACCATACACTGAGTATGGTCCGACATTTTCTTGGCTAACTTTTTTGGCTGATTGTGCATCAAGATTCAGGAAACTTAAAAAAAATGTGGCATGTCATCCCACTAATATTGTAAATGCAAAAGTTTGTAAGTCTGTTTGTTTGTTTCTTACCTCATCATGTCTAAACTGCTGAACCAATTTGGATGAAATTTGGTTTATAGATTGAGTCCTGGGGAAAGACAAGCTTCTAGGTGCAGACATAGATTACGAATAGATTATGGATTATATGGAATGACCATAAAAAGTAACAATATTTGAAGTTGAAATAAAAATACAAAAAGACTTCAAAAATAAATTTTAATTTGATTTATTAATAGCAACATCTCTTGTCCAGGTGAGCAGTTAGTTCCAATGGAGTGTTGAAAGTTTCTCTTAGAGGGCTACAACATAGATGTCGCTAGTGTCGCTGCTTACGTGACTAAATAAGAAAACAAACAAGCTGAGATATGTGGTGCATAGGAGAAATTTTTGTCTGTACTCCTGCCCCGCGGCCAGTGTAGAGGTATAGCACGCAGCATGGAATGCTGAGGACCTGAGTTTGATTCCCAGTGCTGGTCTCTTTTTCTGGTTTTTCTTTGCATCTATATTTCAGTTTGTATTTTTGAGTGAGTTAGGTTAAATAAAGATCATTTTTATCCCAAAAAAATTGCATAATTCCCTCAGGATAGCGATAAACGAATACGCAGACAAAGTCGCGGGCAACAGGCTAGTTCATAGTAAGAAATAACTATTAAGCATTAAAACATTAGTCATCAAAATGTTATCACAATTAATGAATCATGACACTTGACGTTATTACTGTACTTTATCTGTGGCTTAACTGATTATGAGCATTGTAAAAATGTTTTATTGATTTTTTTTATGAATATTTGATTTGAGATTCAATATCTAGTCATTGCGATCGAGATAACTAATTACCTTGTAAATAGAAGTGGTTATCATGTTTGGGCAATTAAGGAAGATTTTGAAGGAATAAGCTGCATTACTACGAAACTCGAAGTTCGTATCGTGCGGTCCCTTTGACACTTATACTGTTTAATACGAGAGCGAGAGGGACCGCACGACACGAACTTCGAGTTTCGGAGTATAGCCTTGATAATGTCCTAAAAACATTATTTTTTCTTTAGTCAATTAAACAAAATAATGATAAAGAAATAGCACCTATAGAAGCTCATGTCAGTTTCTATGGGCGTGTTCATGAAAAACAGGGTCGGTATTTCCATGACAGTATTATTCGGCCCGGTAAAGAGTGTCACCTGTCAAAACGATCGAGGCAGACACATAAATTCTTTTTTATTTTTTTTTAATCTGGACTATGAAACAACCTGTAACCGACCGGACTGTCGTAATTTGGCGGTAAAGAAAACTCTTTAATTTAATTAGGTAATTGGTGCTAGTTACTTAAAAAACTGATTTTTTTTTCTGTTAATTAGAAAGGTGTAATTAATAAGCCGTGGTGGCCTAGTGGTTTGACCTATCGCCTCTCAAGCAGAGGGTCGTGGGTTCAAACCCCGGCTCGCACCTCTGTGTTTCATGTGCGGAATTACATTTGAAATTTACCACGAGCTTTGCGGTGAAGGAAAACATCGTGAGGAAACCTGCACAAACCTGCGAAGCAATTCAATGCGTGTGAAGTTCCCAATCCGCACTGGGCCCGCGTGGGAACTACGGCCCAAGCCCTCTCATTCTGAGAGGAGGCCTGTGCCCAGCAGTGGGACGTATATAGGCTGAGATGATGAGATGATGATGCTACTTAAAAATCTGATACTTTTTTTCTGTTTATTAGAAAGGTTATTCCTATCGATATAGAAAGTTTCAAGCGTTTCAAAATTTTTCAGACATTCCCCATTGACGTAGCTTCTTTCTGTCATTACATTGGCGTGTATCTACGGGTGACAGTCTTTCCCGGCCCGGATAACACCGACATGTAAATACCGGCCCTGTTTTTTTGTACACGCCCATAGAAACTGACAGGAACTTCTATGGCCGTTTTTTTTTTTTTATTCGACTGAATGGCAAACGAGCAAGTGGGTCTCCTGATGGTAAGAGATCACCACCGCCCATAGACACTTGCAACACCAGGGGATTGCAGTTGCGTTGTTCTATGGGCGTGTACACGAAAAACAGGGCCGGTATTTACATGTCGGTATTATCCGGGCCGGGAAAGAGTGTCACCCGTATCTACAAGCCGAGATGAATCTTTTCCAGGAGTACTAAAGGCCCGTACGGAGCTCGATACAACATACACGATGGACCACCGCTCGCCAAACTACACGTACTCGGACGCGAAGCTACGTCTGTCTGTCCGCTTCGTGTGGAGTGACGACGTCTCCAGAACCATGGTGGAGCAGTTTCGAACTTGGTAAGTCACCTGTGTGGTGGCCTGATGATACCAATAAAAAATGAAAATAATATTTTTATTTCATATTCTTAAGTAGATTTTATGTCTGGGGTCTCCCTAAACCTATCAACGCTGAAGGCTTTAACCGAACAAAAAAAAAAAGATTTCGAACCGCTCGGCCGACATGAAACGTCGTTTACCGACGGGAAGACGACTTTTTCGCTCTTATTGCGTGGACATAAGGCGTTTTTTGGTCGACTGAAGAAACCAGCCAGCAAAAGAAACTTGTATTAAAAATTAAATTTTCACTTCTCATGCTCGTAAAGTTCGTGTTTATGCTGTATCTAGGCGACATAATATGACTTTATGCTCTAGTGCATAAAATAAAATCTTCGTCTAATACGAACTCAAGACCAAAGTAATCAGGTGTCAACAACCACAAACAAAAAAGTTTCTCTATATTTTTTAAATATTTTTTAATTTAAATAAAACTAAAAATCAATCAAATCAAAAATCATAAAAAAAAACGAAAATCAGTAAATTTAAAATAATGGAATTATTATAATAGCGCATGGAAAATAAAAGGTAAATCATTGTTTCCATTGTTGCTACTTCATTTCCTTGCCATCGAAGTGAAAAGCAGAGTGTCAAACTCGAGCATTAAACCCATTTTCCCCTCGACGTGTCTATCCACCCTCGCCATACCGGCTCGGGTGGCTATATGAACGCCTCGGGTAAAATGGCTCGTATTATGCTCTCGTTGTACAATCTACTATTTTATCAAAAACTTATTGTCTAGTAAGATTATCTTTACAACAGTACTGTAAGTAATTGTAAAGCTTTATCAAAAACAACATCAACTTGACATTATCCTTGCAAGTGTCACAGGGATCTAATTCTTACCGCCATTAGTTTTAAAGTCCACATTCCTTTGCAGGCAACACGAAGCCAAACCCCCTTCGGTAATAGTAGCCGGTACTGGCTTACAACTACTTAAAACTCGCAACGCAACCGAGCTAGTCATAGATGAATATAAAAGGAACCTTACGCTGTTGGTACAAGCTGTAGATTCGCTTGCCGCGAAGAACTCTCAGGTGCTTTGGAAGCTGATTGAGTCCGTGGATAGCACCAAATTGAAGAATGATTATAAAAAGATCAGTAATAGCGATATTGATGAATACAATAGAGCTGCTATTGAGGTAAGTTGTTTATAAAACGAACCCCCTCTTTCAACATTCTGTGGAATCTCTGTTGTCTTTTATGACAGACATATACTGTGTTCTTTTTTATTTCTGTTAACTTTAACTCCGTAAATTTTGACTTTTTTTACCATACCCTCCTGAAGCCAGGGGGGTGTCACTACGCCATTCCGCCGCCGAGCTAAAAGTGCGTACCGGGCCTCCCCAACGTTGAGGCGATTCAGTGGTTGCCGCGCACTGACCCGTGGCGCACGCGCGCGCCTCTTACGCAGTACGACTCAATTTACGTCGCAAACGCGTGTCATAATTTTAATTGGCAATATGTATCCAAAAAAATACTGCATTGCAGCCGATTGTCGGAACAATGAAAAAAATAGTAATTGTCAGTTTTTCTCGGTTCCGGCAAGTGAGAAAGATAGCGAAAGGTACGGTATTCATTACTCATTTATAACTACTGTCATGGTACCTAAATCTATAACAATAATTAATAAATATACACACAAATGTTTTATATCATATACTTATTTAAAATAGGTGGTAGGTAGCTACATATACATATAATCCATACCTACATCAAAAGAAAATCACGTGTCGTGTATACCTGTGTAAACTGATTTATATGTTCGGTATTAATTTACCTAATAAGTAGGTATAACAGTTTCTGCATGTGTACCTTGCGTAGCGTATTGAAGCAACTGTAACATGTGACTATTTCTCGCATGAGATGTACATATTACCTGTCTCTTTCTGTGCACTACTGTGAGAAAGTGACGGGTGACGTCTCGCAACGAGAGTCACTAAGTATAGTTGCGCTGGACTAGACTGGTACCTAGCTTATTCTTACATAATATTCGACCCTGCGCCATAGAGTAAATAAAAGTGCAACCGCTAAGTAAATATTATAAACAGCATAAATCTGGTATTCTATTAAAGTATTGACAACCCTATTTTCGGAATATCTGACAAGGTGTCGAATAATGTCGACCTTCACGCGGCGCCAGAGAGCTCAATGTCGGCTGCTCGCGTGCGGTCCGTTTGTTAATAATAATTATGTTATGTAGGCACATAAAAAGGCGGCATTTGTGAAAATCAAAACAGAGAGACTTCTGTACTTGTACTATTATCTATTCTGTGCTGAAGCTCACCATATAAATATTAAAAAAAAATGACAAAGCAATTAGAATCTAATTGTTTCGAGAACAAAGTCAAACTGTCCTCAAACAACCATGGTGCAGAACAATAGAAAAACAAAAGAATTTTTACTTTGTTACACTGTCATAGATTCCTAATTCCCTTGAACTTATTGTGTACTTCTATTGCACATTGGGCCGCACGAGGATACATAGTCCTATAGACCGAGTCAATAATTCTCAGTTTTGACATTTAAGAAATTATCTTAATACACTTAAAGTTCTCATTCCATTTTTATTTATTTACTAGCTTTTGCCCGCGGCTCCGCCCACGTGGTATTCGGTTATCTCGCGCTGTTCCCTCGGGAACAGTGCATTTTTCCGGGATAAAAAGTAGCCTATGTCACTTGATTAAATTCAAGTTCACGAAGAAACAAATTTTTCCAAAAAAATTTGCGCGCAACCCACTCCGCCGGTTATTTTTCAAATTCATCTCTCCCTAGATCTTAACGCACAGCGCGGCCAAGATCTGGAGCTCCCCGCGCCTCGTGGCGCAGGGCTCGGGCTCCGACGACGGCTGGGCGCTGTCGGCGCGGGCGCTCCGGCACGACGCGCAGATCCTGCTCAACATGTTCTGTAACGACCACATGAACTTCCCCGACGGCTCGTGCTGCGCTTTGCCCGAGTCCGGTACCACGCTGCAAGTGCTGACATTCTCCATGTTCTTAGCTTGGTAAGTTAATGTTCCTAGGTTGGTAAGTTAAATTAACATTAGTTTAGCAAGTTAAGGTACCAATTTTATTCCTAGTTTGGTAAGTTAACTTAACATTCCTGGTTTAGTCAGTTAAGTTAGCAATTTGATTCATAGTTTGGTAAGTTAACTTAGCCATCTTATTGATAGTTTGGTAAGTTGAGTTCGCAATCTTGTTTCTAGTTCGGTAAGTTAGCTTAGCTATCTTATTGCTAGTTTGGTAAGTTAAGTTCGCAATCTTGTTTCTAGTTCGGTAAGTTAGCTTAGCTATCTTATTGCTAGTTTGGTAAGTTAAATTTGCAATCTTGTTTCTAGTTCGGTAAGTTAAGTTAACAATCTTGTTCCTAGCTTGGTAAGTTAAATTAACAATCTTTTTTCTAGTTTGGTAAGTTAAGTTAACAATGTTATTACAGCTATAGTATTACCATTCTCTTTTTCTTTTTCAGTGCAGTGCTGGCCGCAATAAAAGTAGTATGGCAATGGTCGCAAACGATCCACCAGCGTTTAGGGGGCTATTCACTGGTCAACCAGCCGATCCAACCGTCCAACCCGTCGCCCTTAGCCGCCCTGGCCAAGCTCGGGATGATCATGTCGTATTTCTACCTGTGCGATAGAACTAACTTCTTTATGAAGGAGAATAAGTATTATTCTGAATGGAGTTTTTGGTTGCCGGTTGGATATGTGTTCGCTTTGGGATTGTTCTTTACTGATGACTCTAGGAGTAGTAGGTGAGTGAATATTATCCATGTCCATACTAACATAAATGCGAAAGTGTGTTTGTATGTTTGTGTGTTTGTTCGTCTTTCACGCCGTAACGGAGCGGCGGATCGACGTGATTTTTGGCATAGAGATAATCTATGGTCCCGAGAGTGACATGCTACTTTTTATCCCGGAAAAATGCACAGTTCCCGAGGGAACAGCGCGCGACAACCGAATACTACGCGGGCGGAGCCGCGGGCAAAAGCTAGTTTTAAATAATTAAGTGTGATAAAAAATATACACCGTGTTTTTCTTGATTTCCTTTAACTTCGACAGATGGCTTAGTTCTTTGTAGGTAATTAACTTTTTTCCCCAAAACGAAAAAATTTTTTTTTAAAGGTTAAATTGTTTCATAAACATGACGAGTGAACATGTGAGCGAAACAAAAAAAAACTCTTTTTAACCTTCTTTTGCTGAAGTTGTATGAATAAAAAAAGAGCTTTAGTCACGGACCACTTTGTGTGACTGTATGTCTGTCTGTGTTACCGTAGCTCTTAAACGGGTGGACCGATTGTAATGCGGTTTTTTATCTAAAATTGGTTTCCAGCGCTTGGTTTCTTCGACACGTTTCATTAAAATCGGTTCAGCCGTTTTTGAGATAATGTACGTTGAAGTGACGAAGTCGGGGGTTTACTAACTTTTTTTTTGGTTAGGTTAATTACAAAACTAGCGTATTCAGCCAGTTTTAACCTTCTAGGGTTCAAAGTGATAATTCTAGTACATATTGTTAGCAATATCCTCTTGAGTCCTGACATTTTTTAGCCAATTTAGCGTTTAAGATCTACGTGATTGACCTGCTTTGTTATTTTGGATTTTATTTCAAACTTCTTAGAATTCTTTATTCAATGAATAATTTGTACTTTATAAAGAACATTCGGCCGTTATTCTTAGTTTTAATTAGTCCTTTATAAAGTACGCGAGGACTTAGGAGGAACTTATATCTTTTGAAAAAGGAATAAAGTGTCATTTGCTCTGTATCGTTCAAATTTACAAAGCAATAAATTCAACTTTATCTATGAGATATTAAGTTTTAAATATCGATGTCATATTTTGTTGCCGTGGTGGCCTAGTGGCTTGACCTATCACCTCTCAATCAGAAGGTCGTGGGCTCAAACCCCGGCTCGCACCTCTTGAGTTTTTCGAAATTCATGTGCGGAATTACATTTGAAATTTACCGCGAGCTTTGCGGTGAAGGAAAACATCGTGAGGAAACCTGCACAAACCTGCGAAGCAATTCAATGGTGCGTGCGAAGTTCCCAATCTGCACTGGGCCCGCGTGGGAGCTATGGCCCAAGCCCTCTTGTTCTGAGAGGAGGCCTGTGCCCAGCAGTGGGACGTATATAGGCTGGGATGATTGATTGATTGATTTTGTTGTATGGTGTACCGCAGGAAGTTAACATAGGTACCTTCTTCCAGGGTCCTGCACCGAGAACAAACGAACGAATGGAAAGGCTGGATGCAACTGGTAATACTCGTGTACCAAGTGACAGGAGCCAGCAAAGTCCTGCCCATCTACATGCTAGTTCGCGCACTCGTCTCCGCTTACCTTTTCCTGACGGGCTACGGGCATTTCACATATACCTGGAAGACTGGAGATACCAGCTTAGTTAGATATTTCAGGGTTATTTTTAGGCTCAATTTTCTGACTGTGGTGCTCTGTCTGACGATGAACAGGCCCTATCAGTTTTATAGCTTCATACCGCTGGTTTCCTTTTGGTATACTTTGGTAAGTGTTCTATTTAATATAATATACAAGTTAGTTAATATTTATTTGTGTCAAAAGGGAGCAAAATGGTGTATTTACGGCGAAGACGTACATTAAATCCAGAATGTAGCGAAGGATTCTACAATATAATCCTGAGCGTATCGAGTAGCGAGGGATTCTAAAGTAGAATCCTGAGCGTAATGAGGGATTCAAGTATTAACGCCCAAGATGAAGATAATTTTGCTCCCGAGTGGCTCATACAACTTTTCAAACCGAGCATTAAGAAACTTGAAAAAAAAATCTAAATATTATTAAAGAACAACCCCTCTCGTCGGGGAGGAAAAGTTTTCTGAAGGAGAAGTGTGAAATAGTACATTAGGTACTGTAGAGGCCGGGAAGTAGGGGGTTGTCGGCCGGGCGTAGAGAAGCCGGATAGGGATGCGAGGCCGGCAACTCCACGTTCCGGTCGAGGCTTGTATAGTGCTTTTGTCAAACATGACATGAAATAAAATTTAAAAATTTAAAAACCCCCGACATCAAAAAAACGCCAGCAAAAATTAAAAAAAAACGCCCGAAAAAAAAAGTCCGCCAAAAATGACAACTAAAAAGTCAAAAATAATTATGCACTGCCTAGCTGTTGCCTGCGACTTCATCTGCGAAGAATCCGTTTATCCATATCCCGCGGGGACTATGCTGATTTCCCGCAAAATTAGCCTAAGTTAATTTAGTACAAGTACCTAGTAATATTTTTTTATCTAAGCGTCGTCGGTGTCGGGGGACCGCTAAGGTTAACAGGAAACTAAAGTACATTATGTTGTATTTTTGAAACTATTAGTTAATATATAAGCTAGTATCTAAATAAAAACAAGTTTATTTCTTTATTAACAGATGTTTGTCATCTTCGCCATACCGCCCCACTTGGCGCCTTCCTCCAGTCACACAGTGGAGTCCAAGCCCTACCAATACCTGTATACAGCCGTCAAAGTGATCGGCCTGCTCAGCATTGTGACCATACTGTATCTCAGCGAGGTGTTCTTCCAAAAGATATTCGTGACGCGGCCGTGGAAAGCGCTATTTGTGAATTCTGATGATGATATACACCAGTGGTGGCTGCGGTGGAAACAGGATAGGTGAGAACTAACGTTTTAAACTTTCGTGATTCTCACTCATAGTCAAATACCTTAACGGGACTTATCACGCTATTACGCGTGATGGGGTGACTAATAAAAATGACCAAATGCGGGTAGTTCGTGATACAAGTGCCGGTACTATTAGTGATCAAGTGCGGGTTGTTCGAAGAACTCGCGCTGCTAGGCGGAATTGACACCCTACACTTCAGTCTACTCGTGACCACGGCAGGGGGGTGTCACTACGCCATTCCGCCGCCGAGCTAAAAGTGCGTACCGGGCCTCCCCAACGTTGAGGCGATTCAGTGGTTGCCGCGCAATGACCCGTGGCGCACGCGCGCGCCTCTTACGCAGTACGACTCAATTTACGTCGCAAACGCGTGTCATAATTTTAATTGGCAATATGTATCCAAAAAAATACTGCATTGCAGCCGATTGTCGGAACAATGAAAAAAATAGTAATTGTCAGTTTTTATCGGTTCCGGCAAGTGAGAAAGATAGCGAAAGGTACGGTATTCATTACTCATTTATACATATATACTGTCATGGAACCTAAATCTATAACAATAATTTATACATATACACACAAATGTTTTATATCATATACTTATTTAAAATAGGTGGTAGGTAGCTACATATACATATAATCCATACCTACATCAAAAGAAAATCACGTGTCGTGTATACCTGTGTTTGTAAACTGATTTATATGTTCGGTATTCATTTACCTAATAGGTAGGTATAACAGTTTCTGCATGTGTACCTTGCGTGGTATTTATACTTATAACACTTACCAGCCATTCTGAAGCTACTGTAACATGTGACTATTTCTCGCATGAGATGTACATATTACCTGTCTCTTTCTGTGCACTACTGTGAGAAAGTGACGGGTGACGTCTCGCAACGAGAGTCACTAAGCATAGTTGCGCTGGACTAGACTGGTACCTAGCTTATTCTTACATAATATTCGACCCTGCGCCATAGAATAAATAAAAGTGCAACCGCTAAGTTAATATTATAGACAGCATAAATCTGATAGTATAATAGGTATTCTATTAAAGTATTGACAACCCTATTTTCGGAATATCTGACAAGGTGTGGAATAATGTCGACCTTCACGCGGCGCCAGAGAGCTCAATGTCGGCTGCTCGCGTGCGGTCCGTTTGTTAATAATAATTATGTAGGCACATAAAAAGGCGGCATTTGTGAAAATCAAAACAGAGAGACTTCTGTACTTGTACTATTATCTATTCTGTGACCACGGCAACTGAAATGTTGCCGAAACGTCGAGGTAAATAATAATTGTATCAAATAGCGTGATAAGTCCCGTTAAGGTATTTGACTATGAGGTGAGAACTAATTGATTATACAATGCGCCATTTTACCCGAGTTGATTATATTCATCCGAGCCGTGGGCGAGGGTTGATGGTTAAGTCGAGGGTAAAATGAACTCGTTTCATTAGAATTAACAAGTTTAGAATCAACAAATTTACATGCGTGATTTTTGGGAAATTAATTGGGAACGGTTATCTGTTCTTCGAGCGATGTGGCCTGCCCATTGCCACTCAATTTGCATATTTTTCCATCTATGTCAGTGACTTTAGTTCTTCGACGTTTGTGTTTGTGTTTTGTGTAAATTTACTAATGGGTAAGGTTCACGAGCGTTTTGCCCGCCTGTTCCAGTGTGTTATGAATATTGATTCATACAATAACAATTTGCGTCAACTTCTGATACAAGTAGTTTCTCTTTGAAGTGAAGTATTCATCCTTATATTAGTAAAAACAGTCCATCGTTCGTATGCATCAATATTCGTAACACACTGGAACGGGCGGGCGAAACGCTTGTGAGTCTTACTCAAATAAGTGTGTTTCTATTTCAGATACTCTATGACGTACGGCATAATTTTCGCCATAGCGTACCTCCTAGCACAAAGGTACAGCATCCTCGACGATAACAATCACAGCAACCTGTTCACTCCCGGCGTGTCCCTCAGCGCGACCCTTCTCGCCTTCATCGGTTTAGGCTCTTACGTGACATACACCTTCTTTTGCACCAACATCTTCGACTGCAACGAGATCCATAGCTACGTAGCTTTCTTACCCATAGTGAGTTATATATTACTCAGAAATGTCTCTGGTGCTTTGAGAACAAGGCATTCTAGTTTGTTCGCGTGGTTTGGCACTATAACGTTAGAGTTGTTTGCCAGTCAATCGCACATTTGGTTGGCAGCTGATACTCATGGCGTACTTGTTTTAGTGCCAAGCGCTCCGATACTTAATTTGATTATAACCTCGTATATATTCATTTGTGCGGCGCATGAGATTCATAAGTTGACGACTATTATTTTGCCGTACGCCGTTCCCGACGATTGGAGGCTTGTTTTAAGGAATTTCGCTATATTTTTAGCTATTTTAGTACCTATAGGTATACATGATGGTATGTTTTAAATATCTTCGGTGTGAAACCAGCGCGGGACTTAGCCTCCGATGTTTTGCGTCCGTCTGTCAAAGCTGTGTATCTTTTGAAACGTTATAGACATGTGTATTACCTGCTGTGACCTGCATAATGGTAAATAAAAGTACAATTAACTTCGTAAGTCCTAACCTAATGTACTTTATAAAGTACAAGTCAATTGAGAAATGAAAATGAAAAATGTATTTATTAACATTACTATTTGTACAACTAATACGGTTAGATACCTCCTAGTAGGTATTCAAGATACCTGTGACAGAAGGCCCCGTAATTATTATAAATATAAGTCAAATGTTGGTTGGTGTAAATTTTTTCATTGAAATAAAAACTATAAATGTATTGAAATAATTTCCATAATTTAGGAATTTTCGGTGAGTTTTTACCTAACGTTTGTAAGAAAAGTCGGGACTTAAGGGCAAAAATGAAAAGATCTCGATATTAGAAACAAGTTTAGTGAGCGATTATGAATAAAAGGGAAGGGGAAATGCTTTTTGCAATTTTATTTTTTAACGGTCGAGATATAAATATTTGTTGTTCAAATTATCAAAACACTAACATTGAAATAGGTACATAATTATACCTATTTTTGCTTCTTCGAAATATATTATAGTATGTCATAAAGAGTTTTGATTTTGGTTTTTGACAACAGTGTATTGTACTTTTAAAATGAAAAAAATGTTTTTTAATACTTTTGTTGTTTTGGTTTATCGAGAAATTGTGATATAAATACCAAGTATTTTGTATAAGTCTATTGTATCAATAATGTGTACATAATTGTATTAAATAAATAGCTTAGTACTCTGTACACCTCGTCTGTTGTGTTAGTTATGGTAAATTGTTTATTTTTGCACAAATAATTTTTAGTATTCTTGACTAAACGATATTTTTTATGAACTTTTTTCATCACAGCTACAAAAAATCTAAATTTTTACTATAACAATACAAAATAATTGTTACTTATGTTATTCTTCAAAAAGGAATTGCTATGTTATATTGGTAATAATTTTATAAGAAGGTAATATCAACACCTATAGAAATCAAAACGTTCATGACCTATCAAGTCTTTGTGCGTGAATGTACTAAAATAAGTACTAATCACCTTGAACGTCATGTATCAGTTCATCGGGTATTAAACTGCTGTGCTATGTTTAGTGCAATTTAACAAATGGTTAATATCTCAGCTTTATCTAATTTCCCTTGGGGTTGCCATATTGACTTTACAATGATTAAAAAAATAAATATTTCCAGGTCGTCGAGACGTCTATTTAGACTTTCTTCCGGCCATTATTCCCAGATAACAGAGTTAAAACTCTCGCAACTTAGTCCAAGTCTCGTGAGAAGTTTATAAAATATAGTCTTATGCTATTCGCTGCTAATATTAGCTTTCAATGTGTGAAAGAATTCTTAAAAGGTAATTTCGGTTCTATTTATAAATATCTAAACAAGAACAAGGACGAAATGACAACTGACATACAAATTTGTTTTTGTCGAATACCTACTTAAAACGCTTTTGATTACAATATACATAATTCAGTGGAAGTACGACAGAAAAGAGTACAAAACGGATGAAAAGGGTTCGAATTGGAGCTTTTCGTCATGTTCAAGCATTTTACGTCAGAAATGTGACAGTTTAATTTCCTTATTTTCTTTTATTTTTAGTTTTTAACGTTGTACTTTATAAAGTACTTAAAGAGCTAAAATATTGCAAGTATGATAATGAATTTAGCATTATAATGGGGCAATTAGACTACTTCGTACACTGAATGTGACGCCGGACTGTAACAAGTTCGGTTAACGTTTTCATATTAGTTCTACAATTTTGTAGAATATAGTATGCAGTTGACTGCACGGTTTTGGCGCGCCGTCCCTCTTCAAAGTATCTCATAAGAAAGAGACGGCTGCCGTGGTCTTTACACTGTTACAGTCACCGCACGTTTCAAGCGGCAAGTGATTAAGTAATTACTGTGATTGCCGTATAAGATGCAATAAGTTCTATAAAAAGGACAAATAATACGATGCGGCTTTAATTTTGACATAATAATTTGTAAAATATCTGGGATAAGTGTAAATACATCCTAACTGTACCCGGTTGCAATGAATCAATAAATAATTAATTTAATGCTTAGACCTAAGTTAGTAAAATAACTTTGTGAGAAATTTGCACTGTGATTTAAGTCTTGTAAGATACCAGTTACTTAATTTAAATAAGTACAAATAATAAAAGCATTTTGAAATAATTAACCTGTTTTTATTTTGTTAAAAGTATAAGGTATAAGATTTCTTCTTTTTTTAACCTTTTCGACGCCAAAGATTCATATATACGCAGCACAGGTTCCACGCCAACGACCTATATATACGTCCATTACTTCAATGCAAAAGCAACTTTCGTTCAATTGCGTTATGGTACAATTTTAGGCATTGGAACATAGAAGCATGGTGTATGGGTGATGTCTTTTTTATTTGACCGTGGCGGCGAAAAGGTTAAGAAAACCATACTAGTGAGCATTTAACCCTTTAACGTCCGTTGTGTGAATTATAGACACAAATTATCCAGCTCATTTCACCGCAGTCTTATAAATAATGTCATATAGTTTCGGTGTAGGTGGCGACACGGGCACGTACGAACGAAGACGTATTGGCGGTTAAAAGGTTAAATGCTCTCCCCCTCTCGATCAGGCCAGGGGCTATCTTTTAATTCCTTAACATAAGGCTGGAATTTATTTAGTTTTTGAAATTAACTTCATCAAGGGTTTAAATGAAAAGATTTAAGAGGGGCAATTAAAAAATAAATATAACAAGCAAAATTTATTTACTTTTATTCTTTACGTTGTTTGTGAATAAGATGATTACAATATAATAATGAATAATATACACCTTAATAAAAGCGTAGGAATAGTGTAAAATATTATTTACATGACCGTCTTATTTTTAAGTTGATTTTTTCATCACAATCATAATTTTAATGAGTTAACAAAAACATGAGAAATTTTCTTAAAATTAACCGTGACCGTGAAGTAACAGAGTTCAAAATATTACCGAATTATTTTTTAAAACAAATGTGATCTAATCTACCCATAATATATAGGTAGTGCCACGAGAATTGAAGTGAATGATTACACACACAGCTGCAACATGTTGTTTAATGACAGCAGGAGTTTGACATTTACTCATTTATTTTGACAAACAGATGGCCTAGTGGTTAGAGAACCTGACTACGAAGCCTGAGGTTTGGTTCGAATCCCGTGTCGGGGCAGATATTTGTATGAAAAATACGAATGTTTGTTCTCGGGTCTTGGGTGTTTAATATGTATTTAAGTATGTCTCTATCTATATAATTATATTTGGGCCAATCAACTTTTTTACCGACACTTGTATCTAGTAATCTGTCCGCGTAATTTTTCAAACAATTGCAGATTTTAGTAAGTAAACATATTTTTTCTTTAATTTATTAGACGGTGTACATGAATACATGCCATCCTAAGTAAGTTCAACCTATTAAACCGTGAAATATCTTCTTGGAAGTACGACTTTTTGGTTGCTCCAGAGACAATTTTGGTAACGCAGGAGACGCCCAAAGTGTCGCTAAAAAAGTTGATTGGCCCTTTATCCGTTGCTTAGTACCCATAACACAAGCTTTGATAAGCTTACTTTGGGACCAGGTCAATTGGTGTGAATTGTCCCGTGATATTTATTTAGGTATTTATTTCATTCATTCTCCTTTTGTGCAATCAGTTCTTTTTGTAGCTGTGTGTGTAATCATTCACTTTAACCACAGTATATAAGCTAAAGTAGTATGGCAGCTACGAACAAATCGAGCAGTCCCGCGAGACCCCCTCAGAGGCCGTGTAGAGCGCGCGTCTGTGTGAGTGTGTTCGTTTCGATCGTAGCTTCGTAGCTTCCATACTGCTTTGGCTTATATATGTACTGTGTTTTAACTCTCGTAGCACTATGTTATACATCTGAAGCCGCGAAGAAGCCTGAAGGCGTCCGGGGCTTAGCGGAGACCTTATTGTTTAACAGACTGGGGATCAGAAACGTCCTCATCATAATAATTTTGTACACGGTGTAAGGCGAGGGTAGAAAGAGAGGATAGAAGAAAGAAAAGAGCGCGTTAGACAATACGGCTTCGGCTTGATTTTGTTCCATTGCCATGTCACTGACAAATTGCGACTTTCGGTTATTTGTAAAAAGGACAACAATGTGGTTGACAGACTTGAGGAACACAACATTGTCTTAAAACTGCCTATAGATGGCGCCTATCAGCTAGCACTACGTAAACGTCATTACTTATTTATCTCCAAATGTTTCGTGATTAATTTTGTCGTTTTGTTCTTCGTCACAAAAATAATACGAACATTGTGAAGGTACACACAAACAAACTAAAAAGCAAGTAGTAGGTAACATTTTGAGCCTTCTGCTTGCAATCACAGAGTATTTATCATTATTTTAGTCGACGACGCCTTAAAACTTACGATATTATGAATAATCTCTATCATATTGCTTACATGTAATTGAGTGCATTCGATATTGTAATTAATAAAAAAATCAAACCCTTAGAATATAGCATAAACCTGAAACTGTGCGCGTCTGTTATTGAAGCTGATACCATGTAGCAGGTACCATACCATGTACCATGTAGGTAGGACTATTGTGTTACCATGTTAGGTAAGCAGTAGGTTGGTCTCAACGAGTATATATATTTCCTAACTTTGCATACGCCACGATGCGATCGGCTCGTTTTTCGTTTTAATTTTTCGTTTTAATTCTGGTCTTAAGTCCAATTTTTGAACTTCGTATCGAGTCGTCAGGTCACGCTAATAGTATGAGAGGGACGACACGATACGAACTTTGTATTTTGGAGAATCCTCCTGGGCACCTTTGTCACAGTACCCGGATAATGTAACGAGACTTCTTGTTTATTCTATATTCTAAGATTAAACTTAAAAAAAAATCGTTTTAGTTGCTGTTTCATTAGGTACACAATTTTTATTAATCATGTTCAGTATGCTTGGTTTAATTAAGTTTGAGATAAATTATAATGTAACACATGTATTAAATTGATGTCACAGACTAAGGCGGTTAAATATTTATTTCAATAAATATATAGATACTACAGTAGACTTTACATACGTAGATAGATATAAGAATATTATTTTTTATTACTTTTATTCCCTGAAGTTTTGGATGTTTAGAGTGAAGACAGGCAAACTATTTTTAATATTTCTTGTCGTACAGCAGTAAAGGCATCTCGTGCAAAACATATTATATACGTATTATATACATGACGATGTATGTTTAGAAGGGATTGTATACATAGACCTATACACAAAGGAGTTGGACACGAACTAAGTCACAATTTTAAGAGTTAAGTTTTAGAAAATCAGTCTCAATGAACAGGCCATTAATTTCATGACTTTCATGTTTATACATATTGAATATTAGTAAAGTTTTTGAGATACGATTGTTGAAAAGGTTTGCTCGAGGCAAGTCATTTGCAAGGAAATTTTGATATCTAAGAGTAAAGGTTTAGACAATTTCACATTAGCTCTTAGAAGACAATACTACTGTTATTATTACAATAGGTAGGCATGCTTTACGTGTCAAAATGATCAAAAAATCCGGCCGAGAATATCATGATATATGCTTGAGAAGTCTTAACGTTTTAGTTAATTATACTGTAATTCGAATACATTGAAAAAAAAAAGGAAAAAATGCCGGGCCGGAAATTTAACGCGGGTAAAGCACACGGCACGGATTGACAAGGGCTCAGGTTTGATTCCCGCGTCAGCCTTTCTCTCATTTTATCTTGTTAGAAAATAATTAAAGTAATATAAATAAAACATCAAGAAGTCAAATTTTTGCGTTTGATTAGCTGTGATATTAGGTACGTTATTAAGCATTTTCTATAATGGACATTTTTTCATTCATAACTTCAGTATGAAGTAACAGTAGATATTTTGTAGATTATTTTCACTTCTTGACACCATGTAATTGCACTTGTCGTGAAGTTTGGGATCCGCAAACAACATTTATAATTAATTATCTCAGATTTAATCTAAACTAAACAATCATACTGAAATAAAAGTAAAATTAAATTATCTGTTTTTTTTTAAAGTCAATTGGTAGTTTAAAGTTTGTTTAAAAGATAGATAGTTACCTTTATAATTCTTTCATTTTAAGCGATTATGTTATCCTTTGGTTAATATTGCTTTGGTCATAGTAACGGTCTATTTGTCTTTATTTATAAACAATGATTTAAATAAAACAGTAAGTTGTCATGTTTCTGAGTTTGAATTCGAATCAAATATATCATATTTGTGTTCTTTATAAATACTAATGTCATTAAGTAAATCAGAACAAAAAATGTTTTAAACTAAGCATTGCTTTTAAATAAATCGATTACTGATTAAATGGTTGGCTCTAAAGCGTTTTAACCGCTGTTCCTGCATATTACGAAAAATCTAAAGATAAAACACATCACAGATGTGGTGGTGACTGATGTTTTGTTCAGGATAATATTATCATCATAGTTTATTTTCGTAACACAAGGGAAATGAGGGTTAAATAGCTCCAGGGACTCACCTGATTGAAAGCAAAATAAGCAGTGCAACTACCAAACTTGTAGGTCACAACATCAACGGTTAACACTCATTATTAGGGCCCCGAATTTTGCGTGCGGCTATTGACAAATTGTAGGGAGAGAGCACCGCTTTTTATCGATGTTATCGACAAATTAGTAGTTTTTTAAACTTATGTTTTTATTGTATAAAACCTCAAACTTTCCGATGATACGTATTTTCAGCCATCAATGATGAAACAATTTCAAAAAATCTGAAAGTTTAATACGTTGAAATCAGTAATGATTACGAATACCTTTATATTTTATAACTTGAGAAAAGATCCCTTTAAGACCACTTAACGTTAGTTAGCCTATTTGCCTACCATTTGATAAAATAAAAGAGAAAATATTATTTTGTATTCCTTCAGTTCTTATCATAGCCAATATAAAATATTTTATAATAATATTCCAAGCAAAAATATATACAATTATGTATTAAAGTTACAACTTAATTAATAGTTGTCGATGTCGTATTCAAAATCTATTTCATATAATTTCAGTATCGATAATATCGATAAAAAGCGGTGCTGTCTCCCTACAATCTGTCAATAGCCACACGCAAAATTCCGGGCCTTACTCATTATATCTAAACATTAAGATATACCATAGACAATAAACACAAACATTGGTTCCCCCGCACGGTTCGTCAGTCTTTTAACAGTCGAATCACAAAAATTATTGCTGGAACTGTATCTAATGACATTTAGCTAGCTAAGAATATCTGAGAAAAGTATCTATCTGTCTTTGAAATCAATTTACTAATAGCATTTTTTGTGGATTCAATGCCGTTCCATTGCGATAGATATTTTTCTAACTGTATTAAATTTAGCGATTGGTCCTTATTATCTACACATTTAATCCCTTTATTTATTGAAAATGTATTTCAAAGACAGGCATGCATACTTCTTCAAGAACTAAGGAACACACTCACAACAACTTCTAACACAGTACAGTGGGTACATGACGTCATCCACAGGTAGGTATACAGTATGTATTTACTACAGCAGGGCTATTGCGTAAAGAACACGGGATTGTAATCGTCATGTTCTTTCAAAGCAATTACAAATTCGACTGACATGAAACATTCGTTTCGCGTAACAGAATCTAGCAGTCATCAAGCGCAATTGTCATGAGAAGCAATATCAATTGAATGGAACGAAAAGTTTGGTTTTTGCAAATATACTTAATCAACGAATGATTTCGATAAAATTGATAAGACTCGGATTGAGTGTTTTCGGTTACAAAATAACCATATTCGGCATGTTTTTTTGTTAATTATAGTATAAAAACTTAAATCTACACAATATTATTGTTATTAAATGAATATTTAAAAATATTGGAAATTAAACTAAACGCAAAGCGCAGCGGTGATTTTTAAACGTCAACTTATATCTATGCCCGTACGTCAGTGCAACGTCAGTGCGTGCGTTCTATCAACGCCCGCGAAACGAAACAATATTTAAAGTAAGTCCTTTAAAATTTAAGTTTTTGAGTTTATTGCATTAGGTAAGTACGTATTTTAATTAGATAAAATAAAGTTATACTTAATGCATTTCATTTAAAGTTATTTTCATAGTGCTTAGTCACTATAAAAATGGATAAGCATTTAACGAGCGAGAATCGAAAATGTTTGTTTAGAAGTAACTTTATTTCACTTTCAATAACTTATGCAATGGGAATTAAGCAATTGAAATACATATAAATAAATAAAGCGCCCATTGCCTTTGATAAGACAACTTTCTAAGAAAATTCCACAATTCTTAAGAAAATAAGAGATCGTTGATTTTAATAATAACGTGATAGTGTGTATATTTGTTACTTTATAAGCATCCAAATTATATCTTAATTGTTTCTTTTTAATGAATATGTTCAAGATGAATAACAAATATGTTAACATTCATGAGTACCTATTGTTTAAGATGCCAGCAAGGCCTGTCGTCTCCGACGGACAATGAGAGGTGCTCAGTCCTGCAGTATATACAGTAGCACCTCCAGATGGCTATAGGGCGTCACTCACGAATGACAGCCCCCTAGCCAAGAAAAAAAAACAGATAACCAGTGGAAAGACCTCGCTTCCATCCTAAACTGCTGCGGTGTAGGAGCCACAAAGACGGCAGAAAAATGGCGAGAGGTAAGTGCATAAAATGAAATTTTTAAAGAGTTTTTGTCATTATTTAATAATTTGACTACCAATGCTAATTAACGTGTGATAACAAAAAAAATGGAATGGTTTTCAGCAATAAAAAACATATATTCTGTGAGACAAATCATACAATTTATACAAGGTTTATTATTTACAAAACTATTACTTAGTGAATATTAGAAAAAGGCCCATGATCAGCAGTTTGACGAAACTTAGACATAATCCCAGAACAAGACCGTTGGGCGGCATTTTTGTCGATTTTCTGCACACAATTTTTAATTCTTCTTATCACCTTTCCAATTTTCTAATATAGCTACTAAAGAGCACAAATAGAGACAATGTGGAAGATTATGTTGCACGGCAATTGCAACAAATCTGGCAATTGAAAGATTCTCTGGGTGTAAAGCAGTGTAAGCAGCTGTAAAGCAGTAGCTGTGTTATTCCCGAGATCCAACTATGTTACTCATTGTTTCAAATTTCAAATCCATCCAGTCATTTTCTATAATCAGTAAATGGCATAGTGCATAGCTATATTGTATTTATATTTCTTTTATATTATTATATCAGTCCTAAATCATCCCTTCCTTCTAGTACTGGAATAACGCCAAATACGCCGTGCGCAAGAAGGCGTGCGCGCGACGGCAGCCAGCAGCTGGCCAGCCCGCGCCATGCCCGCGCCCCGGGAGCGCCGCGCTGACGGAGCAAGAGGAAAAGATCTTGGCGTTCATGGAGAGAGAGAGGACGCCGTGTCCACTGTGTCAAGAAGTGGTTGGAACTGACAAGACAGTATTGGGTGGGCGGCAGCGTTTATTTGATCTATTCGACATACTGGCTGTGAGAAACCATTGCATTGCTTCCCTGGTTTGTGCAGGTATCTTCACGATGTTTTCCTTTACGCTAAAGTGCACGGTAAATTTGAAATTTAATTTAGAAAGCAAGAAGGTTTTTTTATATCACTGGATGGCAAACGAGCAAGTGGGTCTCCTGATGGTGAGAGATCTCCACCGTCCATAAACATTTGCAATACCCCTGGTATTGCAGATGCGTTGCCAACCTAGAGGCCTAAGATGGGATACCACACAAGACACAACAATAGTATTAAGTACAAATAGACAACACGTAGGAAAGTATGTGTCATTGCGGTTGTGGATCGGACACTGGCTCAGCATAATGCTGAAGCGTTAATAATAAACACCCCAGCGCTGATTTTCAGCCAGCACCATTGGTGACCCTCGGACCTCAACAAAGATATATTACTACACAGTTTTATTACTATACATAAGACTACATCGTTACTAAAATTATAAATGCGAAAGTGTATTTGTATGTTTGTGTTTTTGTCCGTCTTTCACGCCGTAACGGAGCGACGGATCGAGGTGTTTTTTGACATAGAGATAGTTTATGGTCCCGAGAGTGACTATTTTTTATCCCGGAAAAATGCACAGTTCCCGAGAGAACAGCGCGCGATAACCGAATACCACGCGGGCGGAGCCGCGGGCAAAAGCTAGTAAATAGATAATTTCGTCTTAACGTGTAGCTTTGACTTTGACCAACCAATTTGTATGAGCTTTTATTTTTATAAACATGACTGTCTAGCAATATGATAAATGTACAATCCAATGACAGTTCTAATACCGTGCTTCGTGAATAGATGTCTGTGTGTAGTAGGATTTTTTTTTCTATAATTCTAATGCACTTTTTTTGTATAAGTAGAATTTTGTTTACACTAGTACTATTTCCCCACACTTCATTTTGTAAACTATGGAAACATATTATTTATTTTGTGGCTTTGAAAGACATTAACATTAGTACATAAACATTATTATAAATTTATAAACTCTAGACAACACCATTAGGTACCTACGCGGGCTAAAAGGAAACATGAAATTAACAACTGAAACGAAAAATAAGTTTTGTGTAATAGAGCTGGAAGAGAGAGGAATTACAGCTTTTGAAATGCCAACAAATAGCCTTTAATCTTTCGCCCAAAGGTGTAACTGCTAGTCACTCCGAGTATAGGAGGACGAATGTCATTCCATCACTTATACGCTGCGAATCTGAAACGAATCTGCGGAGGCACAATAGCCTTAAATCTGCGCACACTTTTTGACCATGTGATTTTTTCAAAAAGGTACGAGGGCGTCATTTGCCGCACTACACCAAACAAAAAGGCCACAAGGTGCAAGCGCCTGCGAGCATGCATTTTTAGCAGATCAGTAGCATTCAAATACGGAGTGACAAGGGACCGAGGAGGAACTTCGGAACAAAAACGAGTACATGCATTTTGAACTCGTTGAATCAATCTCCTAGAACTACCAAGTATTTCGCACATAAATTCCGGATAACTTGAGATGCGAGTCAGGGTTCGAATCCACGACCCGCTGTTTAAGAGGCCATAGATCAAACCACACAGCTACTGCGGCTTCCCTGACTAGGGGCCTTTATAATGCAGTCAATCGTTGTAACAGAAACTAACATTGACGGCCAATCAATGGGGGCGAACGGTTGATTAAAAATATAAAATTGTTATATTTGTGTATTGTGTTTTCAGATCAGCGAATAGTGCCCGCAGCTCCCGAGTGGTGACGCATTATGAAAAGCGGTGGCTGTTGGTAGAGACAGCAATGATCGCTGCCACCCGCGAAATGCTCGTAGCCCGGATGGTAGCCAAAGTCAGCGTGCAGATTGCTGTGGCATTGCAGGAGGTGGCGGAGGTGGCGCGGGCATTGGACCGAAGGGCGGGTCTAAGAAAGAACGTTAGGTCCGTTTCGCTTGCAACGCTCACGGCACGGTCGCCTTTAACTATTAGATCTTTCAACGAGCGGTGAGGAGGAAAGGAGTGAAATCGCTGATGTATGCGAAAGTGTAAAAGTAATTGTAAAATAAGCTTCATAACGATAAATACAGTAAAAGCACTCAATAAATAAATCTGTTAGATCACAAAACTTCATTCACCGTCCAAGTTTTCTTACAGCAATTATTTTATTTTATAGGTACATATTTACTAAAAAAGTGGAAGGACGTAGTCTCTGCCTACCCCGTTGGGAAAGAGGCGTGATTTTATGTATGTATTAACTAAAATATTTCAGACACTTGCTATTTTAGCGCCACTCTGGCTGGAGAAATCTAGAATCTTATTTCCTGCTTACTTTTGCAACTTTTTACTCATAATAGATTGTTCTCCTTTCCTTTACACTGTAGTAGAGTCTACAGTATAGAGTGACTGTACACTGCTTGTAGTATGAACAAATTGCTGCTAGGTTCCGTTACCTCCAGAGATGTGCCAGAATGTGTAACGATGAATGTGTTTTACATGAACCGTTAGAAATGTTTCATTTACCAAGCCTCGCTGACTGACTGATAAGACTGATTATAAAATAAAAATATTAAAATAAATAGTGAAGGTTTTTATTTACTGTAATTCCTCTTCTACATACATTTTATTGAGAAATACATACATAATTCAATTCATAAATCTCGGTGAGGTTACGGCTAAGATTAGGACTCTCAATCATATAGTGCAGAAACTGACAGGCACTACCTAGGACGCCTGCGCTGCGTGCCTCCGAACAACCGCCCTCGCAGTAGTCATTCTTCAGCTGAGTATTGTGCGCCTGTAGGAGAGACCTTAGAGTTAGTACCTATGTATGTATACAGATAGACATTGACAGACATTGTGATACTAAATTTGTGCTTTATTTATCCTACTAATCCTACTGACTAATAATTCTTCTAATATCCTACTAATATTATAAATGCGGATGTTTGAGAGTACAGAGAGTACAGATGTTTGTTACTCATTCACACTGAAATGAAACAGCTGGACGGATTTGGATGAAATTTAGTATGTAGGTATCTGGATATCTGGAATAAAACTTAGGATAAAAGTATTTTATTTCGATATTCCCACGGAATAGGAATAAATCTCGAAATAGCAACCGCTGTTTAATAAATATTATACATTATTATGTAAATCGGTGACCGCTGAGCTTAGAGTAATGAAATTTGGGATTCTTGTTTATAATGCAACGTCAATGAAAACCACGATATAACTTTCGGGAATTCCCAGGGGATTTTATTAAATGCAAATGTATGCAGTAACAGGTAGGTACGTATATGTAGAAGGGCCAAATTTTGTGCTGCTGAGCATAGTTTGATAATAAATTAAATATTTACTAAAGGTTATTTAAAAAATTGTTAAGGGCTAAATAAGTTTCCACAAGTAATCGTGCGCTTTGGTTTGGGAGAGTGCCCGCGGTGCTGGTAGGCACCCACACATTTTTGATATGGCCCATTCCTGTAACATGTGATGGCTGCTTGCACCTACAATAGTAAACATCCGTGAGTAAACACATATATTATTAAAGTACATTCAATATGAAGTGGGCTCTGCGAAGTATATAAAAACAACTGTAATTATGAAGTTAGAAAAAGAATTAGTCTATTAGCTTATGATCCAATAATAAAATTCTACACCTATTTTTTTCAAGGGTTCCTATAAGACAAAAAATCATCGTTTCAGATTTCAGTTGGTTTCTTATCTGACTGTGAAGCACTGATTATATTAGAATTAGGCAAACGCTGCCTTTAGGCTTGATGCAATGAATTAGTTAAACATACCTTGAGTTCCAGCTGCACGACTGTGTTGCGCTCCCAAGTTCCTATAAGTAATAGGGAAAATTTTGTTGCACAGTCGGACGAACTGCGTCTTTGTGAGCTTGAAATTTGCCCAAAAATAGTTGTCAGGCAATCGGAGAGGATGGCTTTCTTGGCACGAAAGCCTCCAGTCGAGCTTGTGTCTGCAGTCGGTCTTCCTCCGCGAGCGCCAATAAATTTAATATGTGAGAGCCATCCACGCGAGCCATTTATTACGCCTCGAATCACTGTTCAAAAGAAAACTTTCATTTTCAATTACTTAGGCGCCAATTTAATCAAGATATTAATATTATTTTTATTATAATTTAACGAAAAACCTAACTTACGATATCAATTTGCACAGTAACGGTCACAAAGTTGTCTCCGGTTTGTTTTGACAGTTTCTATCAGTATGTAGACCAATTTTCAATTGTCATTTTGCTTACGCGAAACCATTTTTTAGCAAATCATTCGTTCAATTGTGTTAAAAATGGCCGGCCTTAGCTTTCAAATGCTTTGACATTACATGGACGTTACGCGAAACGAATTGCTTCATTTTTAAAGCAGCCTTGATTTCAACTGTCAAAAATGAATACTAAAGCGGTTCCGAGTGCGTTAGGCAATAGGCCTGCAGGTCTATTTAGGCATCTAGATTTGCACTAACAATGTACAGTAGGTATCTCAGACTCCTTACAACGAAACACGTTTTGAAGTACTAAGTAGCAAATAATTCTTACGGGTTACTTTTACATTAAAAGATTAAAAGATATTCCATAAATGCTTGGCTATAATTTAACTTTGCGTTACTCTATTTCATAATTTTCTTCTAAAACTTTGTTTTTTAAAATAATTCAAAATGGTGCTTTACTAAGATGTTCCTATTAATCGAGCTTGTATTTCAACTGCTTATTATAAGTGTAGGAATTCATAATAGGTTCAAACTGTGATGTCAATAAACTTTAAATATAAATGGGTTCTAGGCTATACTAATCCCGTGAGTTAAAAGTTCATTCCAACAAAATTTTGGCTTAATGATTAATGTTTATTACTATTAGGCAACTATAGACGTTATTGCGTTTACTATTCTATTGGTGCCAGTTAATATTAAATTTGCTATAAGTAGGTATGTTTAAGGTTTATACGCTTACATATACACGTTTTGATTTAATGTATATCAGTAATTGTGCATTGGTATACCGTTTTGGTACCTTTCATCAAGTAGTGTATCGAAATATTTACAATTCTCTCGAAACCCCGATAGGTATATGTATTATATACAACACTTACATTTAATTTTATATACATAACAGCAAAAAGTGCGCAAAAACGATCTCACAAAATATGCATTTGAGCAATACGTATAATACATTTACAAAAGCATTTCACAGAGTCGATAATCTAATTATACAGGAAATAATATTTAGCGGAAGTTTAAATGCGAGAAATTAACTTTATCTATACTAAATTACTTTATCTAATTTAAACCACAAATAAAAAGATTAAATTTAATTTAACTTGTGTATCAACTATCCGAGGATAAAAACATACTTCCCTATAATAAGTTATTGCTATAAGAAACTTATTTACATCAAGAATCGTTTTAAGTACAGTTCAAGACATCAAAAGTGGAACTGAAGGAAAAGAAACGTCACACGATGTATCTACATCACATTACGTACTAAAGGCTAAAATCGTCGACACGCCTGAAGAACTTTCTTATATTATATCACATTAGATTAGAATTTTGTATACTTAAGTGTCAACTTGACAGTTGGTCAAGTTTGGACATTTTTGAGTACACCCGAATTCAAACTTTCACCGTAACACATCATTTATTGCTTAAGTTAAACTGCACTTTATGTAGTCGCCACAAGGTCCATTCTGATTAATCGGAGATATCATGGCCTGTAGCTGTGTTTAGTATCCTAGTATCTTCACTTAACAACGATCTGTCATAACGTCTCTGTCGCGCGATTTTCGGCCGAATTGGGCCCAAGAGTGGGGCCGATATCGCGTGGGTGGGCATTTGGTTGAGGTCCTTCCGACCCTGAAGTAAGGGCGAAGTAACGCTTGAGGATTCGTCGCCCTCGTCGTCCGACAGTGCTGGGTAGCTCTCCTTCATCTTTAAACTTCGCTCTAAACGCCGAAGAAATCTAAAAACAGGGATAAAATAAGTTTATTTATCTATTGTCAACTGTGATAGAGGATTGTCGTGATTATTTCCCTTTTTGATCGATTTGAAACTAGGAGCATTCGCATCGCATCGCATTTATCATCTTTTACTACCCTCACTCCACACTGTGTGATAGAAAACAGTGCGAAAAATGATTCTGATTCCAAGTGTGTTAGACAGTAAAGGAGCGGCCACACTGCTGCTTAAAAAACGGTGAAGGTACTTTCAGGCGGTCAGGACTTTACCGCATGCTCTCAACCAATATCCAATTATGCTTAAGAACGTTGAGTTTCTTGCCGGATTCTTCTCAACAGAGGTTTCTCCGAACCGGTGGTAGTTTTTTTTTGACATTCATAAGTGCTTGTTATAGCCTTAATTGAATAAAGATATTTTGACTTTGACTTTGAACGCAGAAATTAGTAATGTCACGTTACTCATAATCATAACTGGTAGCATTAAAGAGCTGTCAATTGTCTTACCTTATTTGATTGCTGATTGTTCTTAACTTATTGACTTTGACTGGTTTTCGAGAATCCTCCGTCAAATCTAAGCTTGATGATATTTTGGATGATGTGTCCTGTAATAAAAGCTTCAATGAGGACAATATTTGGCAAACATCTCCAGCTTAGAACAAAAATTTTTAAATGACATGTTGGATTAGTTACCGAAGGTGGAATTTATCTGATTTTTTTCCTTGACAAAACTTGCAAAATGTTAAATGCCTTGCAAAATATCATACAAACTATTTTGTTTTGGGTATAAGTGCTGAAATTTAATTTTAGTTTACTTATTTAATCTGGAATATATAAATATAAACATTGTTATAAACAAGAATTCTATGTACCTTTGATGCCCCTGTAATCTTGTGAAAAGGACGAATATGAAGAGATGTCTAATTAAAATTGATATTCTAAACGAAACTTTAATGATTGCGGAAGAAATTAATGAAATTATCTCGTTAGATTCTGTACCATACCTATTTAAAAGAGCCATGCTATAGAAGAGACACAACGTGACTACTAAGCACTTTCTTTACAAAGGTTAGCCAGAAATACAATATTCGCGATTAGAATTAAATGTAACATGTGGCTTAGTTACTTGAAGACTTTTAAAATTTAATGTCTGCTTTCCACTGTGAGCCTATTCCGCACGGATTCAGTTTAAGGTACAACGACCGGTTGCTTGGAAGTACTTCTATTGAACCTCTGTAGGTGCTTATAACTTGAGCATTTACTTGTAACAGAGCGAATAACAGAGCCAAGCTTAGAGCCAAACATTGGTACGAACATTTAAACGATCTTTTTTGGGACCGCTCTAGTAAATGCTTGCCAGCAATTTTATTATCACAATGAAGTCGGATGGATACTCGGCAAAAAGGTGAATGCAAATACACCATCGTTTTGCTTGAATGCTTGCTAGAACGCTCGCTAGATTGCTCGCTAAAACTTTCCTGTTTATTTTGTTGGCTTTTAGTTGTAATTTAATATTCACTAGAATGCTCATTACAAGTGAATGTGCAATTCATGAAGTTGATCGTTTTAAAATACTGAATCTGTGCGGGGTCAGATCCGCTTACAGCGGAAGGCGGGCATCAAATACAAGTTTGAAAATTACTTAGTCATAACACGTAAATGTATGTTACTAGCTAATGAAAGTATAGACTGATCGTTTCCATCGAATGAGCGCTGCTAGATACATAGGAATATTTGGCATGAAATGGTTTACTCGAGCACAAACTAAATACTTCTGGAACTGATAGATATACGCAATGCTATATTCAGCCAGGCAAGATTTACTCCTACTCGCCCATTTGTGAGAAACTTTATCATTTTATTACTATAGATATACAAAATTTACATGAATCTATTGTTGCATAATGTTTTAATCATTCAATCGTCAATCGTCAATCGTCCTAAAATATTCATTTATAATTTGTTTTATTTTATCCATACATACATTTTATCGTTTTTAATATTGGAATGATTATTAAAGCCCATTATCTACATATAATCTTTGACTGGCTGAAATGTCAAGTTTACTTCTGAACAATCAACATCAGTCCCGCATGCAAATGCCAACTGATATGAAGATTCTAACTTCATGAAATCACCTCGGAACTACGGCACTTTTGTCTCCTTAGCGGTTTCCGCAACCTAGTCGTCTCACTCGGCTGAAAATAATCCATGAAACCTATAACCTAGAACGTAGCAGTGGAAACGTAAGGAGGCAACATAATTTAAACTCGACTGTGCTTAAAGTTCAAAGCGATAAGCATGTTAAACATATTAAATTTCAAGTCACAAAAAAAAACATTGGTTTGCTTTGGTTTCAGTTTTGACAACTAGACGAGTTAAGATTGCAACCCTGTTCGTTAGTCATACTTTTAGCACAGTCAGCTAAAAAACCATTGTGAAAAGTGCATACTCACTTATAATTATTTATTTAATAGTATTTATGTGTTTTTACTTTAAATTTTTTAACAAGTGAATTTATTATTTACACAAGTGCAGAAACAAGTATAAAATAAGCATGCATCGGTTCCTTATGTAACACAAATGCCGGCGAGAAATCGACGCGTGAAAAATCAATTTGCCATTTGGACTTTCCGCGAAATGCCGCATTTGGTTAACGGTCATTGTTACAGTTTTAATTGTTACTAATTTTAAAAGTGTCGAAAGCTTTTCCACTGGACCAGATGATGAGTGCCCGTGGAGAGTCATGTAGTACTTTACCCCCGTACGACTCACGTCGTAGAAACTTAATGTTAATCAAGAAAAAGTTGATATTTGCTGACTCGTCCTGAATTTGGTACGCCTTACGAGGTTAAATCAGTGTTTCTCAATCAATGATTCGCAGACCCCTGGGGGCAATGGCACAGTATATAAGCTCAAGCAGTATGGAAGCTACGAAGCTGCGGTACTGCAGTACCGCGAGACCCCCTTAGAGGCCGTGTAGAGCACGCGTCTGTGTGAGTGTGTTCGTTTCGATCGATTTGTTCGTAGCTTTCATACTGCTTTAGCTTATATATATACTGTGGCAACGGTGCTCTCCCAAGCGGTCCACTAGAAGAAACACTGAGATAGAATATGGATATCGTCACTACTTTGAAAAAAACTCGTAGCTCAAAATAGATAATTTTTCTGAGTGAACTTTATAGACATTACATCAAGGTTCAATTTTGTTGACATATTGATTTTAGATACGAGATTTTTTCAAAGTAGTGACGATATGCAGTTCCGAAGTTGTCAATACCGTATTGACCTGCATCTCAAGATCAGGCGGCAGGCGGAGCTCCCGCGCCGACGCGACCGAGGCGACGGAGGCGGCCGACACGGAGTCTTCGGAGGACGAAGACGACGGCGGCGCGGGCGCCTGCGAGCGGGAGCGCCGCCGCCCCGACTTGCGCCCGCGCGGCGCGTCGCGCAGCCCCGGGACCTGGTTTAAGACCACAAAGTAAGAAGAGTCATCTCGGGCTCTCGGCCTATACAGGATTTTTTTATATATTTTTTATTCGATTGGATGGCAAACGAGCGATACGAATGAACGAGGATATCCTGGGTAAGAGATCACCACCGCCTATAAACAACCTGCAACACTAGGGGGATTGCAGGTACGTTGCCAACCTAGAGGAATAAGATTGGATACCTCAAGTGCCAGTAATTTCACCGGCTGGCTTACTCTTCATGCTGAAACACAATAGTGCAAGCACTGCTGCTTCACGGCAGGATTAGGGAGCAAGATGATGGTAGCAATCCGGGCGGACTTAGTACAAGGTCCTACCACCTGCCAAAAGGATGTCTATAAAGGATGTCTCAAAATAATTTAATTATTGAACTTTGCGGAGGTCAAACTGAAACTACTTTATTTTGTGAGTGCTCTGGTGAGCAAAGTAATTGTTTTAGTTTATTAAAGTTTAAAAAAATGCCAAAACAAGTTGCTTAAACCCAACATTGTCGGTAGCTAAACAGATTGGCAATGGGTGCCAGTTTCAGCTTGTGTGAGCTCGATGATAGCACAGCACTGACTTTCGGCACATGATTTTTCGCAGGCCCGCGCGTTTGTAAGTGTCGGGCGACACTCTTCTCCAGCCAGGATAACACCGACATGGAAATACCGGCCCTGTTTTTTGTGGCGTGAACACGAAAAACAGGGTCGGTATTTCTATGTCGGTATTATTCGGGCCGGGAAAGAGTGTCACCCTAAGTGTCTATAATTCATAACCAGCCTTAAAAAAAGGTTGTGGTTACAGCAACTCGAAAATCGGCCAAGCGGAGCCGGAGTACGGAATCGTTCACGAACAATCATGACTCATTATCATTTGGAAATGTGTCGTCACAAGTCTATTAGGGTTGTGGGCATGCCCATTGTGCCCACAACGGTGGATCCGCCTTTGCTTACAAAATCAAAATCAAAGTCAATACGTTATTAATAGGCTAGAAACCTAAAAAAAAATTTTGGTCCGTCAGGTGGATAATTTAAAAATATTGTGCACATATTTTTTATTTTTTTATTTATTATTTTATTTTAAGTTATTGTTAGAAAGGTATGTTTAATATGTATACCTATTATTTAGTTTCTTTTATCAATAAAGTTTTTTTTTTGTTTGACAAATAAAAAATGACGGGGGTACAGTGCTTAGAAGTTTCGAGTGACGTCACTATATGGTACGATTTTTACCTTATAGTGACGTCACAAGCCCCATACTCCGGAAGTTTGATGATCTATATCTTTGTCGATTTTTAATAAATAGATAAACCAAAAAATACGTGTAACATATTTTTCCATAATCTAACTGTCGGACTAAATAGAAAGATATATTTCTAACCCAGTCGTCATCCCTATTCTGTAAGAAGTAGGCCACAAAGGGCAACGACATAGGAATTACATGTTATTATTTTATATTATCAGCGTTTTCGAAAAAACCATTACAGCCAAGAATATTATGTCCTAAGTAACTTGACAGAAAGTTATTTTTTCAATAGAGGTACAAAACCTTACCTCCAACAAGTTGTGCATCGAGTGGGGCATATGCGGCAGCGCCGATTTAGTCGTCCCTGTGACCTCGTGCGACACCGTCCGCGTCGTTCTTCTATCCCGCTTCCTCCCCGTCTTCTTGCTATTACTGTTGCTCTTGCAATTGCTCCCTTTCACACACTCCGAACTAGGAAAGTCGTACAGCCCGTCTGAGTCGGTAAAAGGTAATTGTCGGCCGTAAAATTGCGGCGAGAACCGACCTAAAGTCGCTTTGTCGCTCAAAGGGGATTCGCTCCGGGAACTTACGGGGCTAAGTGGTCGGGTGAGGTCGGTCATAAGAGTTGGTGGTCGAAGACTCGCTTTCTCATCCAATCCTCTTTCCACGCTTATGCATTTGACTATGGAGCATTTAGTGACGCCGCTAGGGGAACAAAGGATAGTCTGTGGGGCGTCTATACTTTCTTTCAAAACGACTAGAGTCTCCATCTCCTTAGCGCTGGACGGCACGTCGTCTACTCTCTCGTCTGTTCCTATGCCTTCGTCGTTTGATTCTAATAAGGGATCATCAGAAAGTGTTTCGGAATCGGATCGGCCTCGTCGTCTCTCCTTCGAATCATCGTTCGAAGACGCCGGGCTAGAATTGGTCTTCATCAACGGTCTTCTTCTTGATTGAAAGCAGGACGGTCCACCTCCCGACCCAGGGTCTTCCATCTCCGAAGGGCATAGGGGATTGCTGGAGCCGCATCTAGAAGGGCCAGGGCTTGCCATGGAACTGTACCCAGAAGAAGAGAGGTTTGACTCTGAAGGAGCTCTTTCGCCTCTAGCTGACATGGAGAACGGGCTCAGGTAGCACATGTTTGCGGTGGGAGGTGGAGGCCGCGGGGACATAGGCTCGTCAGACTCTTCGCTCGCGTTATAGGTTACCGTTATTAATGGAGGGGGTTGAAATTCCAAGTGAGGCGGAGTTCTTCTCGGAGGAGGTGAGCCAGGGGATGGTCTCTCAATAGTGAGGATAGGGACGTGGAGGGAGGGCGGCGCGGGGGAAGGGGATGACATTTCCCGTTCCGAGTCTTGACTGTGCGTGAAGCTTGGGCTGGGAGAGTCTGTGAGGTGCGTCGAAGGCGTTGGGGTGTCGTTGCTGAAGGCTGGTTGGCGGAGCTGTGGAAAATAATACAAATTAGAATTATTGGAATGGGAGCCAAAAACCACTAGTTACATGCTACGGAACGAAATTTGAAATGTCAAATTGTGTGTCTTCTTTACATTTTCCTATCCAGTTGTAATCGATCTTTGGCTTTATCATTAAACTAGTTTTTCACAAAATAGCTGTTTTATTTACCTACTTAAAGAATGATACATATCTACATAAATCTCGCAGATTTTTCAATTCAAAATTTAAAATTCCTACTACCTAACACAAGTTACTGTTTATGTAACACTAACTTGAAATTTCTATTTTAGTAAAGTATACTTGCAGAAGCATCACAATCGTTTCTTCTTCTTCTTAAGAATTATGCTCTTGATGGGGGTAGCCACCACTTTTGACAGTCTAACATGCTAGTATACTCAATTTTGTATCGACCTCATGAAAACTGGTAAATTTTGCCTTTTTCTGCCAAAATTTCCTGCCAATTAGCAGGTTTAATTTAAAAACCTGACTCTCTTTAGTGCCTTAAAACTTTTTAAGGAAATTTCTAAAAGGTTAGTAGACGTCACAGGTGACCGAAGAGCTGGCAGCTTCCTCGGACAAAGAATTAGCCTAGCTATTCAAAGAGGAAACGCTGCCAGCATCTTCGGGACCTTGCCTAAGGGGTACTCTTTGGACACTTTGTTTTAGTTTTAGGTTAAATTTTTATTTTATTTTAAGTTATTGTTAGAATGTTATGTTTAATATTTATATTATTTAGTTTCATTTACATAAATGTTTCAATAAAAGCAAAACATGTCCTACCTTTAACCTTAACCCGGTCGTCGGTCTCTCCGGTTTCTCTAACCTAATCTCATCTTCCTCATCACTTGGCGTCATGCATCTAATCTCATTCTTGTCTATCTCCATCTTCGCTCGTGACATCCTTGGAGATGGCAGAGGGGTGGGCATCGGCGTGGGTAAAGGGGTGGGCAGGGGAGTGGGCAGTTCGCGGATAGGCGACAGACATTTGTTGATGCCTGTTGGGACTTCGAGAAGTATAGAGGGGGGGTGCAGGAGGTTGCTGCCTGATGTTGAGGACTTGTGGGCGCTGAGGGGGTCGAGGACCTGGAATGATGATTACAATGAGAATAGCAGTTGTCCAGATGAGCTTCTAGAGGTATAATAATGTTGAGGAATGAAATGGTGAGGAAGAGCTGACTCTTACCAGCTTTTATGTAACTTGCATTAGCTTGCACTTTAAGATTGATTTATTTCAATCTGCACCAGGCTATAAGATTTGTGATGACGAATCAAATCTAGGAAATAGAATTTCATCCACTTCCAGAATTGACTAGAAATTTAGTAAACACGAGAATATTGAGTGATAATGGCAATGTGTACAAGAAAATGTTAACTACACTAATATAATTTGACAATGTAACCCATAATGAAAGATGTGACGATGTCGTGATGGCTGTACGTACAGGATATTGCATTTAGATTGAGACTGGGAGGACACTATAAATAAATACTTAGGGCTTGCTAAAAGTATCTGGATGTAGACACTTACAAAACAAAATAAAGCCATTACAAAAGTAAACGGAATTCTCTAGGAGTAGCTTACTTTTCAATTTGAGATTAGTTTTTTTTTTCAGAAATATAATACCTAGTTTTACTTATTAGAATCCAGAAACTTTCAGTGGTCCAGGAAATGACGAAAGATCAGGATCGCAGGATATTAGATCACTTAAAAACATAAATAATATTGTGCAAGACGACGACAATGAAGATATACCTGTATTTCAATGGTGTTATGCGGCCTGAAGACTGGCGAGTCCGGAGCCAGTGACGGTATGTGTGAAGACGATAGCGATATGTCATCGCCGTCAACCGTATCATCTTGAGGTGATGACGCTGTAGGGGTGCTGGAGGCTGAGATGCCACCAGATGATGCACGGGAGATGATAGCAGCTGAGGAAGATGAGAAGTTTCGGAACATCGCCAGGATGGAGTCAGCGCTTGAGATTTTTGGTGTTCTGTTGGCAAAAGATGTAGGTAAGAAATGTTTAAAGATGCTAGATTAAGGCCGTCTTGCAGGAAAAAATAAATCTAGATTTAGCAGTTAAACCTAGCTTAAGCTTGACAGTTCCATACATTTTGACACTACTAAACTAAGCTTAACGCTAACTCGAGATTTATGTGTTTCCAGCAAGTAGCCATAAGAAACTCTTATTCCAGTTAGTTATCTTATTGACTTTTTGTAATGCCTGCAATCTGTTGCGTAACTTCTATTTAACTTCTATTGGACTTTGTATTAATCGTCAAAAGAGAAGTAGAGTTTTAGGTATCGCTTTCGGAAATCTACAGCAGCAGCTCTTAAGTAGGTAGTTACAAGACAGCTTACCTGGAATACTTTTTCAAAGCTGCATTCGCCAATGTCAAATCCAAACTCGACATCGAATCACTCCCTTGATTACTCGAAGTACTGTGGGGCGATCGCACTTCGACTCCCGGGGAGGGGGGCGTGCTAGAAGCCTTCGCTTTCACCCCCCTATTCGCAATAACCGCCATGGGAATCGCTATTGTATTCATCATATCGGCATCTGAACTGGAGCTCATCTCCGCCGATACCTTATTAAGTAACCTTGCAAACGTGACCTTTTTCTCCAGCTTTGGGTCTGATATGTGTCTTGTGGAGGGAGACGTGGATGGGGTAGAAGCTTCGCTTGTAGCAAACGATGTTTCTTTCTGTTCACTGAACTCCATAAACGCTGGTGCACTTTCTACAGTACTTAAGGTACGCTTCTCTGACATCTGGATTAGCTCGCCCATGGTTATTTTCTTCGAGTGTTCATTTGCAGAAGCAGGGCTTATGAGTTGTTGGAGAATTTGCTTCTTCTCTGCTGCGTTCTTTTTTGTTGGCGTTGAGTTGTTCCGTTTCTTGCGCGGCGAGGGCGATGCTGTACACAAATATCATAGTTGAGTATCCATTTAAGTGCTTGTTATTCTTTTCCAAGCGATACAACATCGATATTTAAACAAAAGCTACACATCAATTAGAATTTAGACATCGGAACGCGTCCGTTTCATGCCTTCATTGTGCATCTATTCAAGCCAATTTTGGAAGCTTTAGAATTGTAATTTGGGTAACGTGCCAAATTTGTCGTTGTAATTTAAACTACGGGAGAATTTATGGATGTTAATTAAACACTTGGAGAAGAGTCGTTTTTTGTTAAGAACTGAAGTAGAACGGAAAGTTTAAACAGTAAGCATGCGAAGCAACATTCAACATATATACAGTAAGTCAACAACTTTCTAATTTTCATAGGAAATTCCTTCCCCACTTTTTAATCTTGCACATCGTGGGAATATAAACAGATGTCATCTGTTGTACGTATTAGAAGGTTGTTGTGTAAAATAGCTGGACGATCCAAAAAGGTGCTATGGAAGGAAGGAGCGTCTACAAATTTGCTTCAGTTGTGCGAGGTCAGGGTGCACACAACAAGGAGACCTTAGTACACTGGTCTAGCATTCCACATCAAGTGCCATTCAGGTAGCAGGTTTAAGAACCGGTGCTAGTTGGACTTTGGCAGCACGCTCCGCCACGATTTGATCAAATGTTTGCGATGCATGGTGATGTTGTAAATGGTGACGTAAATTGTTAAAAAGTCCTGGAAAGATGGTATTGTACGGCCGATGCACATATATGAAGTATGGAATGGTCATGGAAATCAAAATATATTGATTTTAAGTAGGTATCTTATGTAAGTAGTAAGTGTAAATATAAAGACATGATTTTAGATAATAGTAAATACAAGTAGGACCTGCATAGTAATAAAATATTTAACATAATTTTATGAAAACAAAAGTCAAGTTAGAATACTTTAAACACCTTTTCCCGTATGATTATCAGTAATATGAATGTATTATGTAAGTATTTCTTGTGAAACACTGTATAAGTAGAAAATATCGAACACAGCTTACCGAAAACATAAAAAATAACATTATTTTTACTCTCTACTTTCATATGACTTTTCATTAATCACCTAACAGTTAAGCTCAGAAAATAAGTCCTTTATTCCCAAAAGCCCAAATGTACACTCTTAATTCCTAAAAACCAAAATAAAAACAAATGAGCATGCGTGATCTGAAGTTCGCAGCGGAGCGCGCGCGCACTCCTTACGTCCTGGCGGCGGCTTTAAGAGATCGTCCAAGCTAAAGGTCCTCGCGGCACGGGGGCGCGCCGGCGCCGACACGGACGGCTTCCGGATACCGAGCCGCGTGAGCAGGGTCCTGTGCGGCACTGGTTCCGGCACGCGCAGCGACGCTGCAACAACGGCACGTGACAGCGGCGTCCGTGAGGGCGGACGGGTGGGTGACAGACGTCCCATGTCAGCTACGACAGATGTTGGTGGAGAGAGAGGTCTGATGTCATGTGGAGCAGATGTCAGTAGAGAGATTGGTCTGATGTCATATGGAGCAGATGTCAGTAGTGAGATTGATCTGATGTCACCTGTAGTAGATGTCAGTATTGCAGTAGTGAGAGGTCCGATGTGAATGACGACAGATGGCATGAAGATTTTAGTGGTGAGAAAGGTCTGATGTCATGTGTAGCAGATGTCAGTAGTGAGAGAGGTCTTATGTCACGTGTAGTAGATGTCAGTATTGCAGTAGTGAGAGGCCCGACGTGAATGACGACAGATGGCGAGAAGATTTTAGTGATGAGAGAGGTCTAATGTAATGTGTAGAAGATGTCAGTAGTGAGAGAGGTCCGATGTGTGACGACGGATAACTTAAGGATGTTAGTGGTGAGAGAGGTCTGATGACATGTGTAGTAAATGTCAGTAGTGAGACGTCAAATGGCAGTGACGACAGATGTCTAGAAGTGGATTTCAGTAGTCAGAAAAGTTTGATGTCAGTGCCGACAAATGACTGGTGTATAAGTGTGACGTGAGTGTTCGATGTGAATTGCAACGTATCCAGACGTGAATAGACTGAAAATAGACATCTAGGGATGGATGTCAGATGTAAGAATTGACGAGTAACGAGGTTTGTATAGTAGACAGTGGTCAATGTGGTCATCAATTGTGCGAGATCTGAAGTGATTGAAGACAGAAGTTTGGTATTATTTGTAAGTAAATATGTACATAGTGACTGATAAAGCGACGGTGTCTATGCTAATTATTAGGGTCTGATTAAAAATTTTATGTTTTTTAAGACAAACTGTATTCGGAACGAATGAAAAGAAGTTTCAGATGATAGGGATGACATTAGAAGAGTTGGAGATAAACTTGTGTTGTTGGATGGTTGTCGGTGACATCATGGCAATGCTTATATTTTTTAAATGTATTTAAATTTATCTTGATGTTGACTGCCAAGAAGCCTGAAAATCGTCTATTTAATAAAATTATTAATATTTTGTCTCTGTGTAACGCTCAGAGAATTTAAATTTCCGCTGATGTTCTAGATTAATGATCACCACATTTACAACGACATGACATCTGACATCTATCGCCAAACGTCAAATTTTATACACATTGCCGTCCATTATCGTCCAGGAACGCCTGAGATGTACGATGTCAAACGTCTATAGCCATCTGACATCTTACGTTGATGACATCCTGTTGATGAATCGCTAAGCCGGATGTAGGTAGCTGCAGGACTAGAAGTCTATTATTCGCCTAGGGTCTCACATTGGTAGCACGATTCTCTAATCACAAAAACAAATGCCGGTGGATGCTCTAAAGCAGCTTTTCCGTGAGAATAATAAAGTTATAATAGCGTGTGGAGGACAGTGGATTTGATATAGCAAGCGTAGCCGTTCTTGCTAATACGGACCATATACCTAAGTCAAGAAAATTTATACTATAGGGAAAAAAAACTCACACAGTTACTTTTAGGGATTAGAGGAGTTATTTATTTATAGTATGGCTTCTGGTTCTCTACTTAAACTAAATATTTAATAAACTAGATTTAAGGTGTGCTAGTGCATCTGTCGAGAGGGTTTTAAACTCTGCCGCTTGCCCGCTGAATTTGGTGATTGGGCACTCAAAGACCATATGCCGGACTGTTTGCTTCGGGCAGCCACAACGGACACCGTGGCCATTAGAGGGATGATATGAGACACACAATAAAGAATGTTATAATATTTCTAATACATCATCTGTAAAATATTTGCGCAAGTTGCTACGGGTTAAGCAGTTTTATGTTGTACGTATGCCGATCAGTGGTCCTGTCACACGGTATAGCTTTTAGACGGAAATAAATAGTGAATATGATCACAGGACCTTGTTAGACAATCTTGAACTTAAATAAATTGAAATGACGTGAAAAATTGAGCTCGCTCATTTGTCAAAGAAATTCACACAAGTGTAGTAGGGTGACGGCACCCATCACGGACATGTTAAGTACAATAGTAACCAGCAATGGACAGCAAGGATTCAATACCATTCATGAACTTTACTAGTATTGATCAATGATCAATGATCATCAGCTATCTGAACATGACCTCTAGTGTTAAAAAAACCCGACTAAAAGAGTGTCGGACACGCCCGAAATAGGGTTCCATAGCCATTACGAAAAAATTAAGTCATATTTTTCTAAAGATTTCGTATTTTGTACAGAAAAATTCCAAGTTTAGGTATATCTTATACCTTAAGCTGCTTTTACTCATAAACTACTAATAATTCTCAAGAAAACTTGACCGTTATAGTTTTCCTTGTAAGTTTGATATACTTACTACCCATTCTAAATTTTTTCAAATTATTCCACCCATCGGTTTGTATCTTAAGGGGGGGGGACACTCGATTTTAATAAAAAATTGCACTTTAAACTTGAATATTTTGCAAACAAACTACTGAATCATCAACTGAATCAATAAAAAAAAAATGGTTCTAGTCTATGACGGCGCCATCACCCTATTGGTATGGGCGTCCCGTCACGTCTCAAGTAGTCCAACCCGGCAGCCATTGCTTGAGCATTTAAACCATCCACACGCTACTATAAGTTCATCGCAGCTCCGGCTACCAAGCGCGAACATACCGCGCGATTCCGCCGCGTCCGCGCCGCGCGTTTGCCGCTAGCACTCCGCCTGAGGCACTGCGGCGTACCGCTGCCGTCCCGCGCGCGCTAACCACGACCATTGACAATATTTCATTTTTTTTTTAATATTCTAAACTAAGATTTACCTAAAAGCCCATTTTACAGATATTTTTCTTTTTTTTCTGTGCATCTATATTTCAGTTTGTATTTTTAATCTAAAAGCCCAAGTTCAGTCAATAAAAAAAAAGTTTCACTATAATCTCGGTTCGATTTTGTACGAAGACCGTGTTATAAAAATCGGATAGCTACCACAAATAATGTTGTATCTTAAGGTAGCACAAATTGACTGTACGTATACCTAAGTTTTTGATGTAAAATTCACTGTCATTACTCATTACTCATCAAATCTCATTATGGTTAAAAGCTGGAGCTGGAGGAGTTTTATGCAGGTCATCCAGAATAACGATGTAGGAGATTCAAGAGGTGATAATAACTGGAGTATTAGGAAAAGTTAGAACCGTAAAATGTCGCCGTACAAAATATCCTATATCTTATTTTGGATAAACTGCATAGTAAAATGTTTTCTATAAATATATTATTTTATTTATTTGTAAATTTAGGGCTTACGACAAGGCAAATGTCACCTTTTACTGGTATATTGTCTTTTGTCACCACGATTATTTTATCTCTCACATCAATTCTATAGGTAGTCGCGGCGCTACGTGTATGCAATTCCATACTAACCCATAGACTTGATGTCAGAGACGAAATAGTCGCGGAAACAAAAGTTGCTCGTGCGAGTCGCGCATACCCTAAGTTGTCAGAGGGCTAACCGCCTAAAAATGACTTCGCGACGATTTCCTTGAATAAAATTTTTGATAAATGAGCTTTTGAGTAAGTACAAAAATAAAATAAAAAAATTATTCTCAGCTAAACTTTACAACAGTAACAAATGAAAAAAAAATGAAATGTTGTCAACTTGCAAATGCTGTAACCCACTTGGCCATCAGTAGGTCATAGCTTTTGATTCTTCATCGACGCAACAAGGAATGCCAGAGACTTCATTAAACAAGATAAAAACATAATAACTCTAAACTTGTATTAAAATATATTTTCGAATACTGTGCCTAATGGGACAGTCTTCGTGGTAAAACGTAATATGTTGAAATACTGCCTTATTGTCGGTAAACTTGAAAATTCTATTGTTTTAAAATAGATAAATCCATGGGGAAATAAAAGCTTGTAATATGAAAACTAATATTTTGTTGTTCAAAGATTTTCCCTGTAAAATGAAATGTCTAGCAAACCCTTCACACATGACCTATTAGTTAATTACTTAAATTAAATTAAAATTAAAATTCATTTATTTCAAGTAAGAAACTCATATGGAATACAAAATAAAAAATACTTAAACTTGGCTTAGTTTGAAAAGCGACATTAACTTCAAAGCTTTTCGCTAATTCGTTGATGATATCTGTATCTTGAAATAGAAGTTGGGAATTTTAAACAACATCATGGTATGTTTAATGGACGAAGGTATCATACTCCGCTATATTTTTTTCGTATTTTGGGAGTTTTCAAAAAAGTGTACCCTCTAATTTTTTTTTTAATTTAGGAAAAAATATGGTTTTTCCTACTCAGAATCAAGAGCACAATCGATTCCGATCGTTTGAAAAAATGTCCCCATTTTTTCATACAAAATTTTATGAGTCAGTTTTGTCACGCCCATACTGTTGTATACCTATGAAAAAAAACGTTGCAAAACTGCCATTTTTTTGGGGACATTTAAAAAAAAAACGATTGGAATCGATTGTGTTCTTGATTCTGGGTAGGAAAAACCGTATCTTTTACAAAATTAGGGCTATCGTTTTTTCTCTCACTAGTTGGCGCCACTGTTGCGTGAGGTTTTTAAAAGTCTGTTATAACGGCCGTGAAAACAAAGTTTAGATTAAAGTCATATTTAATACACCGTAAAACAGTACCATAAACATATCGAGCAACCACAGTATTGCATAATCCCGTTTTGTTCGGAAAAAAGGGAGGACAAAAGTTTTCGAACGACAAAACTGTCTCAAATTACAGACGTTCATTGCCCCTTATCGCATAATTGTCATAATTAATTTCAGATAATGCAAAATACTCACAAAATTATTATAATTATAAATAAACCCGCGTAGCTCACCCAAAAACTATGAGATTTGACATTTCGTTGACCTCACGCTACACTAGCGCCTCTAGCGGAAAATTCATTCGCGATAGCCCCCATCGCAGTTGAAAGAATATTCCGTTATAACATAGCATGATATTTGGCGTAGTAGCATATTCAAGATTAGGAATATGAAAAAGACTATTTCTGTTATTTTGAAACACTGAAGTACTAAAAAAAAAAAACATGAATTACAGTTTCTGGATTACAAATTTAAGACCGTGTAAATAGTGTTACACTGTTAACATTAAAATCATTGTTGTATTTCGGATATTTCTCTTATTTAGACAATTTTAATCACATTAACATTAAATTATCTTTTATCTTTTTTATCTTAACTGTCACTTTATATTTAAAGAGAGACACTTGGATATTTAGAGAGAGACTGTGCTGGCCCAGTATTTGGATACTGTCGTTTCCTTAAATTAAGCCAAAGAAATGAGAAAAATTGCAAAATTACGCAAAATGTGTCCTTACAATCCAAGTGACAGTGCGTACCAGAAAAAAAAGTACAGCCAAGACATGATCAAGTACCAAAAAGTGACAAAACTGAAAAAGTGTCAGTATGTTATAAAAAAGTAAAAGCGCCCAACTTTATACAAAACATTTCCCTGAACTAAGAAATTTTCAAAAAACATTCTTGTAGAAAGAATTTCGGAGAATGTTTTAACTTTTCTGAATATACATCACTTTTATGGTTAGTTTTATTTTAAAATTAATTATAAAGTAAATATTTATTGAATGATTTATGTTCAGAGAAACGATTATCTTCCAGACAAAATTAGATACAACATAAAGTCGCACCATATGGGGAAGAAAGACGTAAAAGTCGTAGAAACATCATCTTCTTCCACGGATGGTGCTACTTTTAGCTACCATTTTCGTTACAAAGATAAAAATACACTTTATAAATAAAAACAGTAGTAGTTTTGAAAAAAGGCAATATCTCCATAAGTTCCTGGCTGTACAGCGAACAAACGAGGAAGCATCGTTATAGTGAGGCAAAAATATGCTATTACGTTGTGGATTATGTCAAAAAAGACAAATTACAGTCTGTGATATTTCTGAAATTGTGGCAAGCTGTAATGTGTGCTTAATAAATTCCCAAAGTATACAAAAATAGTAAAAGTATTAACTACCTTCTAAAGGAAAAAGATTGTATCTAAAAAAAAACACTTTTCAGTTACTTATACCATGTGATGCGAAATGTTTTAAGCTACACAATGATATAAATAACTCCAAAGTGTTTAGTTTTTTTGGAGATACCGCCTTTTGCCTTAAGAGGGCAGTCTAGGCAAGCGAGCTTCGTAATAACAAAAGTATTTTGTTGATACATTCATGATCTTTCAAGAAAAACATTGTAATCCCAATCAGTCTTCTATAATGTGAGATCAAACCAAGGACACTAGAATGGAACCACAACCATTCTTTGTTATTATATTCGCGAACCCAGTTACCACCATTTTCTTCAATATTGTAAGGTAAACGTCCGAGTGCTGGTCTATAGCTTTATATTATTTTTACTAACAATGACCGCAGGATGCCATCTATTGGCCAGGGTAAACTGTATGGACCGAGGCGTTACTTTGCTAAGGTACCATCATGTCAGCCGAAAGACGTCCACTGCTGGACATAGGCCTCCCCCAAGGCTCTCCACTCAGACCGGTCTTGTGCTTTTCGCATCCACCGCGATCCCGCGATCTTAGCCAGGTCGTCGCTCCATCTTGTTGGAAGCCTACCGACAGCTTGTCTCCCGGTCCGCGGACGCCATTCGAGAACCTTCTGACCCCATCGGCCATCAGTCCTGCGTGCAATGTGCCCCGCCCACTGCCACTTCAGTTTCGCAATTCTTCGGGCTATGCCAGTAACCTTAGTTTTACTGCGGATATCATCATTTCTGATTCTATCCCGCAGAGAAACCCCGAGCATAGCCCTCTCCATATCCCTTTGAGTGACTTTGAGCTTCCTTATGAGGCCCATCGTTAGCGCCCACGTCTCAGATCCCCCACGTCTCAGATCCTAAGCTATAGCTATCTATTGCTAAGGTACATTACGAGTAAAATAAGTGGATAAATCTTGATTTACACCTCCGCGAAGTAGTGCGATCAAGCTGTACAAATTGCCGCACCTGTGCTAAATATTTGCAGTCGTGCAGTTAACTTCTTCGACCGACCATCGGAGTGTCAACATCCGTGGATGATACCTCGAAAAGAGGTGAGTATTAATCCAGAGTATTAATGTCAGTGGTGGTGGTTTTACTTGTTCGTTTATTGCGTTGGCGTCGTTCATTCTTATTTTAGAAGCGGAGGGAGCGGGTTAACGCGTTCACTGCCACCGACGCACAGTAGCGTTTTCGGAACTTCGTCCAGTGCCGCTGTCAAATAGGGATGTTGACACCACCGTCAACTGACGCACTTTTTATGAGCTGTCAAAAGACAATTCTCCCATAGAGTTTCAATGGCAATAGCGACTTATGACGACATTATCCGGCAACTCAATCAACTAACTATTTATTTGTTTTAAAGCAACAAAAAAATCTAATGGCGTCAACATCCCTATTATTCATTCATTTTGAACGCACGTGACGTGCGTCGGTGGCACCAGTGGAAGTCAGGTGGCAGTGAATGCGTTAAAATTAACTGCACAATTACAAATATTCAACGCAGGTACTACTATTCTATTTGCATAGCTTGACCGCACTAACTCGCCGAGCAAATTAAGATTACCTAAGTATTTTAGTAGGATATCGAGTAATGGGACGTTTACCTTATTACATTCTGTATTTTTAGTCAAAATACCACCAACGGGACGTATCACGCTAACACACACAAGTAATATTTACCTCGACGTTTCGGCAACATTGCAGTGGTCGTGGTCACGAGTAGACCACGACCGAAACCCAGAGTCTACTCGTGACCATGGCCACTGCAATGTTGCCGAAACGTCGAGGTAAATATTACTTGTGTGTGTTAGCCTGGTTTTAGTGTCACGCGTACCGTGGTGCGGATCGCTCCGCGTGGGCTGGTCAGCCAATGGCTAATGAGCTTCCTATCCGCGCGGATGGAAAGCTCATTAGCCATTGGCTGATCAGCCCGCGCGGAGCGATCCGCACCGACGGTACGCGTGACACTAAAACCAGCCTTAGCGTGATATCCCGTTGGTGGTATTTTGACTATGAGTGAGAACACGAAAGTTTAAAACGTTTTATATTCTGTATTTTTGCCATCACGCGAAGCTCGCTTGTCCTTCAAATTTCCAGACCACAATCATATCAGATACCATTTTCAAGTGTAAGCTTGAAAGCGATATCAAAAAGTGACTCAACATAGATTATTCAAAATTAGTATAGTCCACTGGTACACTTACGTCGAGCGCATCGATCCGCTTCCTCTGCCAGTAGTTTCTCTATCTTCTCGGGGAACTGCCTCTTGGCGCACCAGACCAGGCCGATGATGCCGAGGACCACGAAGACAGCGATGAGGCCGAGCCAGAAGGGCTCCTGCATCATCCGCGCGCCCAGGCTCACGATTTTCGGTGTTGGGTTTGGGATTTCACATCTGTCGACGAAGGAATCATTCGATCACGATTAGCTATCGAAAATGCAATTATGTATGATAGTGTTAGTTACCTGTTTGAAACCAAAATAATGTAAATGACCATTTGTCCCTGATATAGGTATAATCGTTACATCACTACTTTGAAAAAATCTCGCATTTTATACTAAAATAAAAAAAATCAAATTCATTCGCATTTCGAATCAAAGAAAAGTTTGTCAATTGCGTTTTGTATCTTTTCTTTTGTACAATACAGGATTTACATACATGCATACGTACATAAAAATATGTCAATACAATTTACCCTTGAAATAATGTTCATAAAGTTCACTTAGAAAAATTACTGATTCAAACTATAAAAAAAATGCTGTAACTTATTTTGTTAAGTACGTCAAGGTACTATCTTCTTTTTAAGGCTAAAAAAAAACAAAGTGTAGAGACGTTACAGGTCTATTAAATTGTTACCTTACACTTTCGCATCCGCGATGGGTTGCACAGGCATGAAAACCATAAATGAACTCACCTATTCCTCTTCCACGAGGGATTACACCGGCACAGAAACTATAAATGAACTCACCTCTTCCCCTTCCACGAGGGATTGCACTGCCACAGAAACCATAAATAAACTCACCTCTTCTCCTTCCACGAGGGACTGCATTGGCACAGAAACCATAAATGAACTCACCTCTTCCCCTTCCACGAGGGATTGCACCGGCAGAGAAATCATAAATGAACCCACCTCTTCCCCTTCCACGAGGGATTGCACTGGCACAGAAACCATAAATAAACTCACCTCTTCCCCTTCCACGAGGGACTGCATTGGGACAGAAACCATAAATGAACTCACCTCTTCCCCTTCCACAGGGACTGCATTGGCACAGAAACCATAAATGAACTCACCTCTTCCCCTTCCACGAGGGATTACACCGGCACAGAAACCATAAATGAACTCACCTCTTCCCCTTCCACAAGGGATTGCACTGGCACAAGAACCATAAATGAACTCACCCTTTCCCCCTTTCACGAGGGATTGCACTGGCAGAGAAACCTGCCGTCCACGAGGGATTGCACTAGCACAGAAACCATAAATGAACTCACCTCTTCCCCTTCCACAAGGGATTGCACTGGCAGAGAAACCCGCCGTCCACGAGGGATTGCACTGGCAGAGAAACCTGCCGTCCACGAGGGATTGCACTAGCACAGAAACCATAAATGAACTCACCTCTTCCCCTTCCACGAGGGATTGCACTGGCAGAGAAACCCGCCGTCCCGCTCGGTGCACGCGCCGCGGTTGTTGCAGGGGCGCGCCGCGCAGGGCCGCACGCGCTCCGCGCAGCGCCGGCCGCGCCAGCCGCGCGCGCATGCGCACGTGAACGACGCGTCCTCCGACAGCGTGCAGTTGCCGAACACGCATGGGGAACGCTCGCAGGCCGTCACCAGGCAGAAGATGCCTGAAGGTTTAAAAGGGGGCATCCATAAATCGACCAGATGTCCCAGTGGTTAGAGCACCTGACTACGAAGCTTGAGGTCCCGGGTTCGAATCCCGGCCGGGGCAGATATTTGTATGAATAATACGAATGTTTGTTCTCGGGTCTTGGATGTTTAATATGTATTTAAGTATGTATTTATCTATATAAGTATGTTTATCCGTTGCCTAGTGTCCATAACACAAGCTTTGCTAAGCTTACTTTGGGACTAGGTCAATTGGTGTGAATTGTCCCGTGATATTTATTATTTATTTTATTTATTTATTATAAATTACGGCACAAGTTTAGGGGGAGGGGGGAGGTGTCAGGTGAGTTGTGACGAAGGGACAAAATATTTGTCATTTTCACAGCAATAGGTGTGACAAGGAAGGTGGCTACTAATGGATAACATTACTGTGACGTATTTTATATATCGCTCCCGAAGGTTTGTGTGGTAAAAATTATATTTAGGGACTGTTTCATCACTCATTGATTAATTTTATTCGACGGATAAATGTGATGCCGTCTCCGTCTATTCTAACAAAACAAACAGAGACTGCATCACATTTATCCGTCAAAATTTAATCAACGGATGGTGAAACAGGGGGTTCATCCGTTATTTTGGTTAGTGCGAGGAGGTAGCTTAGTGGTTTTGTGGGTTTGACTCGCCTTAGGGGCCAAAAGACGCAAAATACTTGCTTTTATTTTCTTGTTATTAGTTCTTCAATTTTATGAGGTGCTTTAGATTCAGGAACAATCCATTATGGACGACTGGAAAGGGAGGACCCAGACAGTGCCGTACTCTCACCGGTTCAAAAACCCGGCTGCACTTCCCTAACTTCCTGGAGCTTACAATGGAGAGCAGAGGTCTGCTTTTGCTCATCTTTCCGCATAGTCTTGCTTCAGTCAGAAATTTGCTGGAAAGCCGGGAGAGAATCATGCGTTCTCCTATTAGGCTCCGTGAGGTGATTGGATAAGTCTTTTTTTGTTGATTTCCATTGGTTTTTTCCTTGGCCGACTCTAGTTCTTTTTATGGCTCACTGATTCAGTGGCAGTATATTCAATATGATGCGACTTACCAGTGTAGTAGCCCGTGCACTGGCAGAAGTTCTTGGTGTCATCAGAAGCGCAGCGAGCACCGTGAAGGCAGGGATTGGGGTAGCAAGACTCGATGTTGGTCTCCTCGGACAGAAGCAGCACTTTGCTGTGGTATTCTGGGTCTGAAACAAGAGCAGATCCTAAGGAACAAGACGATGCATGTGCTCCCTAATACCGTCATAGGTGACGCCATTCCGTCATTATTGCTTTAGTATTTTTAATAGTCTTAAGCCAAGATCTCAGATACGGTTCTGTCCAACTAAATGGTTCTGCTAAAGCCTCAAATTAAACAAATCTTGTAAGATGATATTATTACGATGCTAGACAAAAGATAATCATATTTACATAGATAAACATATACCTACTAGGATATATACCATCGACGATTCAAGCACAGACATTCCCATTCATCACACAAATATCTACACTAATTCAAGCTTGAAAAAACAAAAAATAATACATTTATTCCCCTCAGGAAGGGTTATGCCTTCCTGCTGCCTGCGATCTCTAAATCAATCAGGGTCACTCACTGACCAAGTGACCACCACGTTATCCGGTCTTCAAAGAATAGAAAGTAAGATGGTGTAGCAATCCAGAAGAGCCTTGTACAAGGCCTTATACCCCTACTAATTGATGAAACCTCTAACCTTTATTGACAAGTAGCGCCACGTCCATATGTACCCCCTCGTCCCCCGCACACTGGGTCACCGTGAGGGAGTGGAGGTACGAGTTGATGATGAGAGGCGTTTCCGTGCGTCTCTTGACCCTCTCCAGCTCGCAGAGGGTCCACTGCGTGCCGTTGTTGTCTGTGTAGCTGTCTTCCACCTGGAGAGAGTTGGAATTATGATGATGACAGGGCCGGCCTTCGATATTGTCATACACTCTGCTGTGGCAGATATTAATGCAGGTGACTGTACGAGTATAGTCGAACAAATTGTATAATGACCCAGGGTGGAACCTTTGTGCTTTGTGTCATGTTGACGTCTCATACTTTTGTCAAGGAAATCATAGTGAAATTGATTATTAAGAGATTTATTGAATCAGGCGTTACTTTGCGGAGGTCTATATCAATAGACTAAAAGAATTTCTTTGCTCACCCGCGACCTTATTATAGCTAAGCTTGTGCAAAATAGTTCCTCCACCTCTACACTGTAAGAACACACATAAATCACACAAACCCATGTATCACCACTACCACAATACACTGACGCGTTTCGAACTCAACTAGAGCTTATCTTCACACTATCAGCTTCATCTTTAGTATCTGGTAGTATGGTGAACGGTTGTGTTGCTCTGAAGATGAGCTCTGGTTGAGTTCGAAATAATAATATGTCAAATTATTGTGGTGGTGGTGGCGATAGATGAGTTTGTGTGTGTTCTTACAGTGAGGAGGTGGAGGAACTGCATTAATTTGTTTGACTGTACTGTATCACTTTGTGCTCTAAAGCCGCATTTACACTCGCGTACGAGTCGCGAGACGATAGTGTAAATACCGCATAAGAGTTGACTGACCTCGATCCACCCCCTCCCCTCGCCGCACGGCCACGGCCCGTGGCGGTGCGCGGGCGCGGCGCGCGCGAACGCCGCTGCGAGCGTGTGCCCGTGCGGCGCCACGAGCCGCGCGCGCAGGCGCATGCGCGGCGGCGGCGCGCGCGGCCAGTTGGGCGCGCGCAGCCGGCCCGCGCGCACGCCTCCCAGCGAGAGCGTGTGTGTTATGTTCACGTTGTGCACTGGAAGTTATTCTGTTTCGGTTAGATGATAATGGCATGGCTGTTATTGGATTGTTTTAGGTGTTATTATACCTATAAAAGATTTTGAGCACGCGTTATCGATAACAAAAAAAAAACTTAAAAGAACTTTCTTATGAACACTCATAAGAAAGTTCTTTTAAGTTTTTCTGTTTCGGTTAGATGATAATGGCATGGCTGTTATTGGATTGTTTTAGGTGTTATTATACCTATAAAAGATTTTGAGCACGCGTTATCGATAACAAAAAAAAAACTTAAAAGAACTTTCTTATGAGTGTTAAAAGAAAACATTTTTGCGCGACCTCATCTCTAAAATAAATAAACTTATGAAAATACGAATCACAGTTCACGAAATGGCTTCAAATCAGTAGGTATAACGCCACCCTTGCGGACGGCGCTCGTCTTCCTTTGGGACTATCAGGACTGTATACATTTGGCATAGAAAAAACAACAAACAGTGTAACTAACACGCATTGATACGTTTAAAAACAAACAATACCGAACATTCTACTTCTGCTAGTATGCTAAATATTTTTCTATCCAACTGCGAAGAAGGAGACTCATGGAACTAATGTGATGTTAATGTTAATTTCTGTGGGATATTTAATAGAACTTTTCAATGATTTTAACTCCTTAAATTTTATCTGGATAAAAAGAAACAAAAGATGAACTATTCTTATGATTAACATAAAGCATGTACCTACATTATTTAAGATTGTTTATGTTTCTTTACTGCATTAATCAAAACGATTAAACCCATTTGAAACTCCGATTTGAATAACTAAATTTTTCGTTAAATGCCAATTTATACAAACTTACCAGTTTTGAAATGCGCCTGAAACCCCTTTCCTGTTACATTGCTCCCAGTCCTGAACCTTAGCCTCATAATCTCCGCCGTGGACACGTAGAAACCATTCGTCAGCACATCTGGGTCTAAGAACGGCTTGATGGGCTGGTCTTCCAGGTCCACTTGGATCTCCAGAAAGGAATCTTCGGCTAATGTCTCCGTGAGGTTTGAAGGAACCCCGTTCTCGAATGTTCCGGAGCCAAAGTCGAAGAAGCTGATGTTGAGGAATACTCGCCTTCCTGAAAGGTGTATTTGAAAGTACCTTTACAGTTGTTCACAATCAGGTCTAAAAAATATAAAAAAGCAGCCTAAAAAAAGTTCAATAAAAACACATGTCTGCACTTCGTTATTTTAGCATTAGAAAGAAGATAAGCGATTTCGCCGTGTCTTTTTATTGAAATTGAGATTGAGAAATATTTTGGAAAATAAGCCACAGCAAACATGTTATACCTTCTTTTAGTTTCATAAGTACCAAATTCAGTATACTGAGTGACAAAAAAATCTGGATCTCACATGTAGTAATAGGTTTTATGCAGTAATAGGTAATTTAATTTTTAATGGAGAGTGGGCCATATTTTGTGCCACTGAGTGTATTTTTTAAATAGAAATAGAAATCGTTTATTTCTTAGAATATGGTAGGTACAGGTAGTTATTATCATAAATGTCAACAGCATATTCTGCCAGATCTGGCAACGTGGTAAAAACGTTTTTCTGTAAAAAACTCGTTAAGGTTGTTTAGATTCTTTCTAACGCCAAAATAAACGAAGTATTAGTACCCAGTCTAGAACTCTGTCAAGTAACTTAAAGTAGAAGTCCAAAGAAAAGGGCAAATGCTGAAAAACTGAAACCCTTACCTGCAGGAGCCAGTATGTCAATTGTGCAGTCCAAGTCTGGCAGAAGAAAGTGGGGGAAGTTCGGGCTGCGCAGGACACCTTCCTTGGAAGTGAAGGTTTGCGACGGACACCCCACCAACTCAACTGCTTGCCAAGTCAAAGAAAACCCCGACGCCTGGGTGCTGGAACGTGGTAAATAAGAACATAGAGGATATTTTTTTTATGTACAAATAGGCCAGCGTTTGACCGCAATGAAACTTTTGCAGGTGGTAGGACCTTGTACAAGGTCCGCCCGGATTGTTACCACCATCTTGCTCGCTAATCCTGCCGTGAAGCAGCAGTGCTTTTCGGCGTAGAGAGTAAGACAGCCGGTGAAATTAATGGCACGTGAGGTATCCCATCTTAGGCCTCTAGGTTGGCAACGCGTCTGCAATACCCCTGGTCTTGCAGATTTTTATGAGCGGTGGTGATCTCTTACCACCAGGAACTATAATTATTTCTTTACTCTTATTTTTAATCTGTGCTATATTGTATTTTATCTGTAAGTATTGTTTTATTGTTACTGTCTGCAAAGAAATATTTTCTTTCTTCCTTTCTTTCAGAACCACACCTGATGATAAGCGAAGATGTAGATTAAGATTAAGCACACTTGCATCGGACACTTACCCCCTGTTTCACCATCCATTAATTAAAATTATCTGACGGATAAATGTGGTGCCGTCTCTGTTTGTTTTGTTCGAATAGACGACGACGAATAGACGGTGTCGACATCACATTTAGCCCCTAAATAAAGTTAATCAATGGCTGGTGCAACAGCCACTTATTCTTATTCGGGTTAAAGAATCAAGTTTGCATGTGACACTCTGTAGAATTGTGTTGCAGTCAGTATTTGCCGCACTTGTAACTCTTGATAAAGGCAGCAGGAGGCTGCGACAGGGTTCTGCCGACTGTCACATAATATGAACTTGTCGAGGTACAGTATGTGGTAGCGTGCATAAAAAGCCGTAACGGTGTAGTGGCCTCTCAACCAGATAAGACCGTAGGTGCAAACCCAGGCTCAGTGATCTAGTATCGGAAAAGGATTTATTAGGGACTTACTTGTAGTCAGAATGAAAGTGCAGTACTGCCTTGTTGCTTGCAGCCACCCATCTTGTCTCACCAACCGAGCCACAGTACCTCGATGACTTCAAATTCAGTGCATCTCTAAGCTGAAACATATAGATGATTGATTCTGATGACTTTTGTACAACATCTAATATGACCTAGCTGGAAAGAATGAGGCTGGAAGAAACTGATGGGCTTTAACAAAAAAAGATTAACCTAAGCATCCGGAACAAAATCACACAGACTACGCTGGTAAGGTCATCTACTACGAATGGGAGAGGATCGGGCTGCCAAGAGAGCGTACGTGGGACGACCCACTGGTCGCCGCCCGGTTGGGCGACCCAGGTATCGCTGGGAGGACTGTCCAGGCGGATCTGTGACGTCTTCAAGTCTACGGCTGGCAAGAGGCTGCGCATGATCGGGACAGCTGGCATGCTCTCGTTTCGGAGAGGAGGATCTCTTTTGGATAATTTATTGAATCAGGCGTTACTTTGCGGAGGTCCATATCAATGAACTAAAAGAATTTCTTTGCTCACCCGCGACCTTGAGATAGCTAAGTCTATGCAAATTATGCGAATTATGCGATTATTAGTATGGGGTCTATTATTAACGAGCAAATAAATTTAGTGTCATCACCCTTGCTACGGCTTGGGTCTAATTTTAGCAACGGTAGTTAGTTAGACATGGCTTGACAATAAATAAATAAAAATTAAAAAATCAAGGTAGTTTTGTAGCACAGTTAAAATTTATTAATAATTTGCGGGTAGTTTTTTCTTTTGTTTGGCAAATTAAAACAGTGGTGGTGGTTTGTTAGTCTAACAACTGGTAGCATGGTGTAAGGTTGTGTCACTCTGAAGATGAGCTCTGGTTGAGTTCGAAACGCGTCAGTGTATTGTGGTGGTGGTGATAGATGGGTTTGTGTAATTTGTGTGTGTTCGTACAGTGTGGAGGTGGAGGAACTGCATGAACACGCATAATTTGCATAGACTTAGCTATCTCAAGGTCGCGGGTGAGCAAAGAAATTCTTTTAGTTCATTGATCTCTTTTGGGTCCCTGAGCCAAATTAGTTAGTTTTTAGTCAAGCATCAGGAGCCGGAGCACCCCACAGAGCTTAAAGGGAGAATGCATGCTCCTCTCCCGGCTTTCCAGCAAATAGCTAAAGCAAGACTTTGTGGGTCGATAAAGCCCCTCTAACCCTTCCCGTAGTAAGCTCTAGGGAGTTAGGACATGCTGCTGGGTTTTCCTCCCTTTCCTGTCATTCATAATAGTATTTTTCGAGTGCCCGCCTCCCATACAAAATTGGAAAAGCTAGAACAAATATACTTTTAGATGCGTTGGAAAAAAAAAGTTAGTTGAGTAAGAAAATAAGTAACGTTACGGACCACTATTGCCATACCAAATTACAGCTTTGGGCAGCTCATCAAAAGTTCGCCAATTGATTGGTGGTCTGCCCTATCGGTTCATACTTTTCTGTCAACAACTCAAGGAGAGTCAGCAAGCCCCGATGTCATAGCCCTCGATGTCTTTCTGTAAGGTCTTACCTCCACAAAGTCGTAAAGACAGTCCTTCTGGAACTCCAGCTCGATGCGCTGGAACACGAAGACCAGCCGCGTCTCCGGCGGACCAACCACATGCACCCAGTAGTCCAGGTCGTTGTCATACATGTTTGGGTGCTCTGGACTCGACAGCTCGCCTGTTGGTTGCAAATCAAGTTAGCCGGTGCCTTTGGTAATCACAATTTGATTGCTTAGTAGCGACATCTTCTGTTTGGGTGAGCGGTTAGTTCCGAAAGAATGTGACATCTCTCGATGAGAGCGAGTATTGCTGCTTAACTAGCGTAGTAGAAAAAAGCAACCTGAGATATGTGTGCATAGGGAAAATTCGTGTCTAGATTCCTGTCCAACGGTGATGTAGGGGTTATAATAATAATAATAATAAATTTATTTATTTCGGGCAACTTAGGCCCATACAATAAATACCTTACAGACTAACATACATATTTATAATGAATTGCTGAGCACCACGGATTGCTGAGGTCCTGGGTTCGATTCCCAGGGCTGGTCTCTTTTTCTGGTGTTTCTGTGCATCCATGTCTCAGTTTGTATTTTCGATATTTGAGGATCTGCCTATTCGGAGAGGGGCCAATGGCGTGCAGTGAGGGTGGGTGGGTGAGGGCACGTACAGTCATCTGCAGAGAAAAGGTACCCCCCTGTAACGGCGGTATCCATACTTACCGCCATTACAGGGGGGTACCCTTTCTCTGCAGTTGACTGTACAAGCCACTAGCAGCAGTACGCCCTAAGAGGCCATCAATAATTTATGGTACTCATTTTAAAACAGGATATTTTTCTTTTAAAGAGATTCAACCGATAGCAAGCATTTCTAAGCGTTTTCCACCAGTTACCAGAATGTTCATGGAAAATAAGCCTATATTAAATGATATTAAATAAATAAATCGAGTTTAGCTTGACATGTTTCGGGCTATTTGGTAGCCCTTCTTCAAAGGAGCACTCGACTGCCGGCTGCCGCAATACGCGCTCTATACGCCACCGCACTGCTCGTGCGACACGTACGTAGGTCGCGTGCTCCTTTGAAGAACGGCTACGAAATAGCCCGAAACAAAGAGCTAAACTTGATTTAAGACGTGAGTTAACTGTTACAATATCATTTAATATGAGTGAGTCTCACGGTAGTTTCATGTTGAAAATGGGCCTTGGAATTTTTCAACTTACCCGATGAACCTTCAACAGTTCTGTTCCTGACGATGATTTCTGAGCTGAGCCTTCGTTTACAGACGTAGCCGCCGGTGGCAGAACATTTGTGCAGTGTCCAGTACAGACCGCTCGGCTGCGAAGGTACTGGGGACGACTTCCACTGAAATGGCATGAAATAGCTTGAGAAATTGTTTTCAGACACCTTGAGGAAACGATGTTTTTGGGGAAGAATGCATCTTTCAAACCAAAATCAGACTCTTACAGTCCAATCCATTTTTTGGACCATGAAGATCATTAAGAACTCTCATATTTTTTTCGCTTGAGCTTTGGCTGCAGAACAAACTCTACAGCCAGTACAAATACATCTTTGCTGTCTCAAGTCGGCCAGCTTATTAGATCACCATCACGCAGACGCTCAGCTAAGTCTTTAACTTACCAGTCTCTTTATGCAACCAGTTCTTGTACTATATATATTCGAAATATATAGACTTTCGCGGGATGACCGTAAAAGAAACAAAAAATTCAGAGTTGAAATAAAAAATACAAAAGACTCCAAATAGTAATCTTGAGTTCTTGTACTGATCAACACATCCTTAACCCCAGCTAAAGTTATCTTGGTGGCCTTCAACGCTTCCAGTTAGTAGACTGGGCTAACTATATCGAATATTCACTAAATAATCTAACTACGTATACTAGCTGCATCAATAGCTATTGACTTCACCCTCATGCCCAAGCACGAGTTCTCCAGCAGTCTCATTACAAAATAAATTTTACTGCGCAACATTTCTATTGCACATTTGAAAAAAAGAAAAATGGTTTATTTACGGCTGCAACAGTACCACCACCAAACATTTAATTTAACTTAAATTAAACAATACAGCTATAAAATACAACAAAATACATCGTAATGGTGGTGACACCAGTAGTCACAGGAAAAGGGCACAAAAAAAAGGAAAAGAAGAAAAAAAGAAAAGAAAGAAGAAAGGAAAGGGAAAAGGGGTGGTATTTGCTACCAGTCAGTAGACAAAGCCAACTACAGTTGCATTACCATCTAATCAAGTAAATTGGACTCTTACCTGAACACCCAAGCACGAATCTTCCACCTCAGTAGTATCATTATACAGCCAGCTTTTGTACTGCGCAGCGGTGCCGTCGCTCCAACTGAGGTTATCCCAGCTGCCTTCAACCCTCGCGCCCAGCCAGTAGACAGAGCCAGCGCTATAGTCGCTGCTCTGTCTGATGCCCGAGACTATGAAGCGCTCTTCGTCAGCAGAATGGACGGAAGCCAGCCGCATGTTCAACCCTTCGCACACCTGGGAATACGGTTTTTTTTATTGGTGCGGGACGATGATACCCTGTTCATAATGTCATAATACGGGAATATTTGTAATGCATTCGTGTTACTCGGCTAAATTATGAACAGTGGCTAGTAGCCATTCTTGTGTTCCGACTGTACTGATTTGTTGTAACTATGATAGATTTTTTTCCAGCCACCACTCGCTCTGTAAGTATGCAGGTTAAAAAAGACGTGAGGTTCTCAAGCCTCCACTGGCACTAAACATGGACTTGTCCCTCTTACTCTTTCGGAATTTGCGTGCGATATCACTCTCATTGATAATTTCAATTCCATTCATTCAGATTCCAATAAGCATTGGGCACTGGAAGCCACAGTTCAGGCCGTAACAATCTGAGAAGAGGCCTAAGTCCAACAACAGGGCATATTTAGTCCGTAAATGATGATAAATCACAGCATTAAAGCATTCTACCATCAAAACACGAATGAATATCGCGAGCACAAGATAATCCGATGCTACAATATCCTATTTCCATCTGAATCCCTTTGCGATTGCCGCACAAAGAAGGCAATTCACCGCTGCTGCCGATCAACCGACGAGCTGATAACCCAATTAGAACAATACAGTGCGGGGATCGGAAGCACTCGGGCGTCGTCGGAAATGATCGGGCGCCGTTTTACGATGCCAATGTAGAGTTACGCAAAGAAAGGGTTAAGTACAAAGTAGGTAAAAATAAAGTTAAGAACTTTTTTGAGGTTTTTGTAATATATTTCACACGAAAACACAAGCTGAAACATGGATGCACAGAAAAACCAGAAAAAATAGACCAGCGCTGGGAATCGAACCCAGGTCCTCAGCAATCCGTGCTGCGTGCTATTCCCCTACACCACCGCTGGACAGGAGATTAGACACGAATTTCTCCTATGCACCAAGACTTCAACTTGCATTCTTTTCATAGTCACTTTAGCAGCGACACTAACGCCATCTGTTACTAGTTTCTCATCAAGACACAATTTACATTCCCATTGGAACTATCCGCTCACCAGGGACAAGAGATGTCGCTATTAAGCAATTAAATTAAGGTTACTTTTTGGATGTTTCAGCTTGTGTTTTCGTGTGAAATAAATATATAAAGGTAAGTACTTTTGCAAGGTGCAAAAAAACTATTGTGTTTTTGACACCAATATGATGGGCCTGTCAGAGGCATCATATCTCATAAAGGGATAGACTGATTTCGATGCAGTTTTTTCACGCGAAAGCAATTTCAATTTTAGAGCAACATAAATTCGAGATTGCTAGTGCCAGCATTTAGTTATATAGTTCTCTTTCTTTAGTATACTGTAAGTACAGAAGAGAATGTCACTTACTTGTTTCGCTGTGACCCAAGAGGCTTTAGGGTAGCCTGAGAAGAGATAGCAGTAACCGTTATACAGCACTTGCTTCACATCTGTACACGATTGCGCTGTGAACAAAAGTAGCATAGAATATTATGATAGTACTAACGTACAGAATGGCCACGCTCCGCCCCGCACCGGTTCGAGTTACCCCACCCCTCAAGCGCAGATTGCAGGAAAACCGCAGGAAAGCAGTCGGGTGCGCGACGCGATGTATGTCGGCCGCACGGCACTAAGTTCGGGAGCAATAAATTTGCGAAATGATAACGGTACCCTACCTACTTCCTTTTTCTACATAAATAATGATTTCTGAAATTATTGCGATTAATACATGAAATAACTACCTACCGAATAATTCGTTTAAGTTTGTAGTCGTATATCTATTGTAATTGAAAATAATAATGCTTAAATAAACAGAATGACACATTTAAAGTAGGTTTAAATAAATAGGTAAGATTAACGATTACATTTACTTGCACATATCTAAGCCACACCTACATATTTTATGTACTACTATAGGGTATTGCGATAATCAGCCCTGTGTATCTTACGCACACATTGACGCGTGTACAGACGTCGTCGTTGCCTATGTAGATTCAAGAACGCGTATTTTGTTGCCGCCGTGGCCGTGTGGCATTAGGTAAGTATAAAAAAAAACAAAAAAGTAACGCCTGATTCAATAAATTAACAGCTAGTTTAAAATATTAGCAAGATAAATTTCAGCGCTTTCCAAATCTCATCCAACATTTTATCTCATCTCATCAGTAAACTTGACAATTTGTAAGTAAAAAAAGTCCGAAGATGGTTCGACATCGTAACGACGCCATTACTCAAACGACACCGAGACGGCCGTAATCTACCTTATTACGGTTTACATTTCGCTTGCGGACAGTTTTTTACAGCACTGTGGCAAACAAAACGGCTTAAGTCATAATATTTCTTGGGACTTTACCACGAACTATTTCTCTATTGTAGCTTCCTCGAAGCTACAAAATAGTCAGTGTTTTTCAATCTGTGGGATGCGGCCCCTTAAGGGGTTCGCCGTATCTTTAAAATACCTACTCTCACTGTTATTGTGTACTAGCTTTTGCTCACGGCTCCGCCCGCGTGGTATTCGGTTATCGCGCGCTATTTCCTCGGGAACTGTGCGTTTTTCCGGGATAAAAAGTTGTCTATGTCACTCTCGGGACCATAAGCTATCTCTATGCCAGAAATCACGACGATCCGTCACTCCGTTACGGCGTGAAAGCGTAACAAACAAACTAACTCACTTTCTCCTTTATAATAGTAAGGAAGGATGATTATTCCACGTTTGTATTATCAACGTAACATAATACAAATAACTTTAAGTGGAGGTAAGAAGGGGGTCGCAAAACTTTTTTAAACCAAAGGGGTTCGCGTCCTGAAAAAGTTTGAAAAACACATTGCATTAGGTTACCAATAAGTATTTGTTGAAAAATATTTTAACACAAGTTTTTCTTGCCGATTGTACATTTTGATGACTGTACATGCATTTTCATCCAATCTACGAATGTATACCAAATTTCGCTATGTGTGTATATCTGTCTGTCTGTGTATGTCGGTGGGGCCGTAGCTCTTAAACGGGTGGACCGATTTGAATAAGGTTTTTTTTATTTGTAATAAGGTTTTCTCGCGACCGTTTTTGACATTTTTCATCAAAATTGATTCTGCCGTTTTTGATATATTGAACTTTAAAGTCGGGTTTTCCAACTTTTTGTTGGTTAGGTTATTAAAAAAGTCCCTGAACTAATTATTGTATGGTATTGTATTGTATTGTAACTCTTTATTGTACATATAAAACATATGAAATTTACTATTTATTTATTTTTATTTTTATTTTTTTATTTTTTTTAATTATTGTTCAGTTTGACGACTACGATTTATGTTTGAATTTTAATTTTAGTTTTTAATATAGTTTTTAACTTAGTTTGTAATATTTAGTACTAGGTATTTCTGCGTTTTGATTTATTTCTATTTGTTTTAATTATTACCTACCCCAGTATACGATATAAATAAGCGAAAGCCTAAAAATGCCTACCTACATAAAGATGTTACTTTACCGATATTGAACCACATAATCAAAATGTCTTCCCGCATATTTTTCAACGTATATCAACCAAAGCTTTTACACAGCACGCGATGAAAAACACAACGTCGTTAGATCCTTTATACCAACATAAACAATGTTGAATCGGACACGTTTTACCCCAACACAAGTTGTAGCGATAATGTGCAACATAACTTGGAGAAATGTTACTGTTGCCCGTTAAATCTGAACGCGGATTTGTTTATGTTTATGCTCAAATTGTTGTATTTATCTACGTTTTTTATTGTTGCCCCAATAATAAATAGTTATTATAGAAGTGAAAATTTGTATGTGTGCGAGTGTTTTGAACATAAAACTACCGCGAGACTCATTCATATTAAATATATTGACCCGGATAACTCACGTCTTAAATCGAGTTTAGCTCTCAATATGTCGAGCGAAACTCGATTTAAGACGTGAGTTATCCAGGTCAATATATTCTTCTTCTTCTCTTTTAAAATATGGCTTCTGTCCTAATTAATAGGACAATTTCGCCAGTGTCTAAGTATTCTGTTTCGAGAGGCAACGTTGTACGGTGATTGTAGTTTTTGTAACTTGATAGTAAAATTCCAGAAACCACGTGGAGACAACTTGTGCATTAAAAAATGTCAGACACGAGAGCAATATAGAATTTTGTGATCACTGTTCACTGTTAAGGTTAATCGCCGCATAAAACACTATCAAAATTATACTTCATACTAGCCAAAGAAACAGAAATAACAAAATTAGATATTGTCTACATCCGCCATGTGCGACAAAACTGACACCGGCACACGACTACCCGCGTTTTCATCATCATTTTTATTGTAACTGTCAAATGTAGGGTAGCACACAACACTAACAACATCTATGGGAACAGTTTCCGTATATGGGAGGTACTCTAAAAAAATTACAGCTTTCTAGCATTGATAGTCTCTGAGCAAACCCGCGGACGGACGGATAGACAGACATGGTGAAACTATAAGGGTTCCGTTTTTGCCATTTATGCTAAGGAACCTTGAAACACTATGTAGAATAGAATATGGCGGGTATGAAGTAGAGCACGACCTATCCAGGTTTCTGCCGTTGGATCCGTACGCTACGGAATCTAACATATAAAGACGAATGGCAGTTTCGTGGCTCAATGACGTGAAAAGACTTGGTAACCGACGATATCGGTTTTCAGGGTTCCGGTTTTATGAAGCATTGGAACTCTTTTAGGGTTAAGTCAGAGGTTAATGATTTAGTCGTAAAAATTATGTACGCCTATGTTAGTTGGTGGGTTGAGCCTTAAAACTTAAATAAAAGCTCGTAAAAAAAAATCCAATCGAATCCAAATGAAATTATAAATGTTTTGTGTAAAAAAACATTAGGTAGGTACATTGACATCTTTAAATTTGACACTGTCATTTTAATTTTGGCTGACAATTTATTGTAATTCGTTCGTTTAGTTTTTTCATTTATTAGAAGATTTTTTCGTGAATTAATTATAACTAAAGTAATAGTATAGATATATAATATTATAAATATAAGTATTGGCAAAAATACTAATGAATAAATGACATTAGTATTTTTGCCAATAAGTCAGAAAGAGCCGAATATTCGACATCTTTTGTTTATTAAGAAAGAAACAAAGAAAATACATGTCATTTATTTAACGTCATAAAAACATTACAATTAACATAATAGAACAAAGACAAGATATACATGACGCTAAATAGGTCCCCACTCAGCGTAATTATAATAATAATATAATACTCTTGAATTAGGATACACAAACCTGTAATGACAGTTGTGTGTGTGTAATAAATAAATAAATACATAGTCGTAGACTAATGGCGATCCCTTCAAATAGCGAAACTACTGTGTTAAAAATAAAGTTGTATTAAATACTGGTGATGTATATGTCGGCGGCCGCTCGTAAAATCCGCCAGATTACGAAATTCCTAGGCACATCATGAAATGGCGCCATTTCATGATATGCCTAAAAGTTGGCCAGGCATATCGTGATATGCCTGAGAAACAATACGGCAGATCGATTAGAGCAACGCATTCGTCGATATTCCTAGCTTTATACAGGGCATATCGTCATATGCTGAAAAAAAGAAAAAATTAGGTACGACGAGCGAAGCGAGGAGTGGTTAGTATTAATTGTGACCATACAAATACATGACCGTTTACCGACTAGACGGCTTTCCTAGTCGGTAACATCTCTTACAATAAACGTGTCTACACCATGTATCGTAAAAGACACATTTTTCGTAACCACGGAAAGCGAATCATCTTCCGCGTAATTTGTCCCGCATTGAACAAATATCAATAAAGATTCAGAGGTACTCGAAAACCGATAAAAAGTCACGCGGCTTGCTCGCGACATGTCGACGACCGTTTCGCGGGCGACACGACTGACACGGCTAGGGTTGCCAGCTGCCTTTTGAAGGTGTTGTTTATGATGGGTCCATATTGGCTCGCATAAATACAAAACAGTTTGAGATACTTTCAAGACACCTACAGTACCATTAAAATTGCTGGAGCGTTGCCGGCCTTGCAAAAAATGGTACGGTAGTCTTTTTAAAGGCACCCTTTCACAAATACTGTTTAGTAAGTCACTAACTAATAATTGAACCGTTTATTTTGGGCCACATGGCTCATACAATAGGTAAATATTTAAGTACCTTACAGAGTAATATATTATATTATGAACTAGCTTTTACCCGCGGCTTCGCACGCGTAAACTAATCGGTCTGGTAGTGGCAATTGAAATATCCCGTGGGAGTATAGGGATAAAAAATAGCGTATGTGTTATTCCAGACGTGCAGCTACCTACATACCAAATTTCATGACTTTTAGCCCAGCGGTTATTATTTCAAAATTTTATTCCTATCCCGTGGGAATATCGGGGTAAAAAATAGCCTATGTGTTATTCCAGAGGTTCAGCTACCTACACACCAAATTTCATGGCTCTAAGCCCAGTGGTTGTTACTTCGAGATTTTATCCTTTGATATCCCGTGGGAATTTCGGGTCAAAAAGTCGCTTATGTATTATTTTAGACGTGCAGCTCCCTACATATCAAATTTCATGACTCTAAGCCCAGAGGTTCTTATTTCGAAATTTTATCCCTAACCCGTGGGAATATCAGGATAAAAAGTATCCTTTGTGTTATTCCAGAGGTCCAACTACCTACATACTAAATTTTATGGCTCTAAGCCCAGCGGTTGTTATTTCGAGATCTTATCCCTAGTTATTCCGTGGGAATATCGGGTCAAAAAGTCACCTATGTGTTATTTCATACGTCCAACTACCTACATACCAAATTTCATGACTCTAAGCCCAGAGGTTCTTATTTCAAGATTTTATCCCTATCCCGTGGGAATATCGGGATAAAAAGTAGCCTATGTCCTTTCCCAAGGTCTATTCTATCTCTGTACCAAATTTCATCCAAATCGGTTCAGCGGTTTTGGCGTGAAAGCGTAACAAACAGACAGACAGACAGACAGACAGAGTTACTTTCGCATTTATAATATTAGTATGGATTATGATTCAAAACATGAATATATTATTCCACCTCATTCACTTAAAAGTAGGAAATCATTGACCTACTTGTTTGTTCATTAAAGGGAACAAGGGCCAACTTATTCCCTTAAGGGATCTACCAGTGTCAATTTTTAATTAGCTTTATGCAACAGAAGCTACTTTTAGATCAGCAATCGTTATAACGAAATTTTTAACTAATAAATTATAATCAGACAGCACTTTTTCCATTCGACAACCCTATGAATCATAGCGTCACGCCACATTGGGCCCGAACGCCCCAATATTGGACGAATGGCGTCATTCCGATATCCCAAAACGGATTTTTGCGTAACGAGAACATACTCGCGACGTTCGGGTCTTATTAGACGATTTGTGGCACGTTTATTGGTGTGCATTTTTTAAATTGTAATTGTCTTGGTAAGAATAGTGACTAAGACTGGAAAAGTAGAGAAGAGGCCTACCGAAGACGAACGCTATAAGGGCTGCTATACATAGATAGATTTAAAAAGCAGAGAAAAAAGAAACGGAAATCGAAACAAATTTTGTCACGAAATAGTCCCAACTCAGCCTGATCACATTGCGGCCGACGCTGGTCTTCCATTGTATGTTTAATACTCAAATACCAATGAAGTAAATCAAGCTATAGCGCTAAAAAACGTTAAAAATTAACCACATCATTCAGACCCTTAAAGAACGCTGTCGACGTAAAAACGCTCATAAAAGTATAATCTTTTTGTTTAAGCCATTGACTTAAGGTCCGTGTTAAAATTAACATAAAGGTGCGTTACGGGATATTCAGTCCATTCACCTGTAGGAGCCTTTTAAAATTTGTTTTACATTTTTTGCTCAATATTTTGGACGTTCGTAGAACTTGGGGGCTACTAAGAAACTCGAAGATCGAAACCAAGTGGTAGGGCACTTTAACGTGCTAAAAACATTTTAAAGTGAACTAGCCTCAGTGTTGCCACCTCAGATATTTTTTTACCCTAACGCTACGCGAAATCAGGCACTTTGCCGTGAAGCAGCAGTGCTTGCACTGTTGTGTTTCGGCGTGGAGAGTAAGACAGCCGGTGAAATTACTGGCACTTGAGGTATTCCATCTTAGGCCTCTAGGTTGGCAATGCATCTGCAATACCCCTGGTGTTGCAGATGTTTATGGGCGGCGGTGATCTCTTACCATCAGGAGACCACATGCTCGTTTGCCATCCAGTCGAATTAAAAAAAAAATCTTTTTTCCAATTTTTTTTTAAAAGAAAAACAAAGCAAATAAATGCGATTTATAAATAGACTAATAGCTAAACTGCTACACAGTTTCGAAACATTCTTGGAATGCAACCAAATAGTCTTGGCATTGTCATCTGCAGTGTTTTTTTTTCTTGAAATCCGTCATTTTATTCAAAAACTTTTACCCTCAAAAAATATCCTAAATAATTTTCTACCCCAAACAATACCCTAGACGCGTAAAAATACCCTAAATTTAGGGTAAAATACCGTAAGGCTGGGAAAACAAAAAAATATATAAAAATCGCTCAAGCCGTTTCGGAGGAGTTTGGTCACATTATGACGCGAGAATTTTATGTAAACTACTAAAGAGGCTTTGTAATTGTACATTTGAATGAAATATTTACTTAGCTTCATCTATTTTCAGCATATATCTAAAAATTAACCCCATTACCATGCCAATCGTACCTACTTATGGCAACATATTTAATTTAAAAACCATAAAATAAAATTGATCGTTTAATTCAAATATCATTGAAATGCTTTTGAAATGGATTTCGGCAGTCACAGCTGTTTGATAACTTAGGCAATGTAATTATTTTGCAAACTCAATTTTCTCCCGAGTAATTAAAGTTAATTGTTTGTTTACTCTGAGTTGGTACTTACAATTTGAAAATAAAGTACTTTAACGTTCCTAAATTTTGTAACAGACAATTTGCAAGAGAAAAAAAAACACTTATTAAAAAAATAACAAAGTGCGAGTTGGGACATGCAATTCTTACTACATTTACATGTGGCAATTATTCAACACTAGCTTATGCCCGCGACTTCGTCTGCGCGGATATAGGTTATCGCGCGGCGCCCTCTACCGGAATAAAAGGTATCCTATGTTGATCCTTGGGGTTCAAACTACCTGTATACCAAATTTCATCAAAATCGGTTCAGCGGTTTCGACATGAAAGCGTAACAGACAGACAGTCAGACAGAAAGACAGAGTTACTTTCGCATTTATAATATTAGTAGGGATTACTGAATAAGTCAGTAGTTTATTTTGCGGAGGTCCATATCAATGAATATGAAGCCGTGGTGGCCTAATGGTTTGACCTATCGCCTCTCAAGCAGAGGTTCGTGGGTTCAAACCCCGGCTCGCACCAGTGATTTTTTCGAAATTCATGTGCGGAGTTACATTTGAAATTTACCGCGAGCTTTACGGTGAAGGATAACATCGTGAGGAAACTTGTACAACCTGCGAAGTAATTCAATGGTGCGTGTGAAGTTCCCAATCCGCACTGGGCCCGCGTGGGAACTATGGCCCAAGCCCTCTTGTTCTGAGAGGAGGCCTGTGCCCAGCAGTGGTACGTTTTTTTTATGGTATAGGGGGCAAACGAGCAGACGGATCGCCTGATGGTGAGTGTATATATAGGCTGGGGGATTTGTTATATAGCTGATCGTGCTAACTAACTTAGCTGTGATAGTTTGCCCTTTAAACTCATTATGCGTACTGCCTACTTAACTTCATTATTCCTATTTCATTTGTGAGGGCGTGTAATGACATGCATAACAACAATTCACTAATTTTCAGTTTGCATACAAACGAGATGCATAATTTAAATGTGCATACGTATATTTAACGGAGCCACTACGCGGCCTGATAGAGTACCATTCTAACAGTAATATCACAGCATATATATAAGCTAAAGCTGTATGGAAGCTACGAACAAATCAATCGAAACGAACACACTCACACAGACGCGCGCTCTACACGCTTTACAGTACCGCGAGACCCCCTTAGAGGCTGTGTAGCGCACCCGTCTGTGTGAGTGTGTTCGTTGCGATCGTAGCTTCATACTGCTTTAGCTAATATGTATGCTGTGGTAATGTGGCGTAGAATTTTTCGATAGAAAATCCGGAGCGAAAAAGACACCAAGTTAAAAGGGTGACTGAAGAAAGGGCGATTGAGAGATATGCGGCGGGTTGTGAAAAAGGTATCTGATAGAAGTAAAGTTGTTACAAGGCCACGGCACTGTATTCTAAGCTAATATATTTAAGGAATATATAAAAGACGAAACTACGAAAAAATTAAGTCATATTTTTCTAAGGATTTCGTATTTTGTACGGCATATTCCAAGTTTAGATATATTTTATACCTTAGGCTGCTATTTACTTAGGTACTCTTAAACTACTAATAATTCTTTAACCGTAAAGAAAATTTAATCGTTATAGTTTTCTTTATAAGTTTGATATACTTACTACCATCCTGAATTTTTTCAAATTTTTCCACCCACCAGCTTAGATTTTAGAGTGGGGGAGGGGGGGACGCTCGATTTTAATGAAAATTTGCGCTTTCAAGTTGAATATTTTGCAAACGAGTCACTGAATAGAAAAATCGTCTTAGCAACCCCCTAATGATTTTAGACCTATCCAAATACCCCACACTACAAGGTTGGATGAGAAAAAAAATACCCCCACTTTACGTCTATGGGAGGTAAGTACTCTAAAAAAAATATTTTTTATTATTTTTTATTGTACTGTTTTGTCGGCATAGTTTACATAATATAATATTCGTGCAAAATTACAGCTTTCTAGCATTGATAGTCTCTGAGAAAAACCGCGGACGGACAGACAGATAGACATACAGACAGACTAACAGACCGACATGGCGAAACTATAAGGGTTCCGTTTTTGCCATTTTGGCTACGAAACCCTAAAAAAGTGTGACGAAATAGTAGATCTACTATAGTTAGCCTTTAGTTCCTTTACCTTTCCTTCAACGGTCCGTGTTATAAAAAAGCAAAGCTAAAGCCTAACCTGAACGTGAATCTAGATCTCCAGGTAAGATGGAGGACACGCCTTGAAAGCTGATAGCGTGATTTATCCCAGATTTGTGAGTCACGTAAAGCTTTAGGGATGGCAGGTTTGAAAACAAATGGAATAAGAAAAACTATCCTCGTAAGGCCGAACATTCTAAGTTTAGGACATACGTCAAAGCTAATGTGAACTTCACTAATACTCGTAGGTAGTCATTTAGTTTTAAAATTATTATGATCGAAATTTGACGTGGGCCTTTTGTTACCTATACAAATGCGTTATTTAATTTTCTTTTCGTTAACTTTAAGAAGACATATTTAACAGGTCAAAATATAAGATAATTTCTTCAAGACACTTAGTCTAAAAATATCGTTTTTGGAAATACTATAATTATTCAATGAGCGCTATCGCGTATGAATTTGCCGCTAGAGGCGTTAGTGTAGCGAGAGGTCTCCGAAATGTCAAATGTCACTGTTTTTGGGTGAGCTACGCGCGTTTATTTATAATTAGAATCCATTTTGGCAATCTATTTTTATTTGTATATTATGTATAGTTAAAGATAAAAACATCCCCAAATTTTACAGAAATTTAGTGAGTTGAGTCACCTTACTAACTATTGTTCTCAGCTCTGTTTTAAATCAGCAGGGCTACTACGGAACTCGAAGTTCGTGTCGTGCGGTCCCTCTGATACTTATAGGAGAGAGGGACCGCACGACATGAACTTCGAGTTTCGTAGTAACCCTACAGCATTTGCAGTGTGCAGTCAACCCTGCAGAGCTAAAGTGGCGAGCATGTTAACTCGAGATAAATCGTGTGCTCTCCGGACGCTCTTTTACAGCCACTATGCGGTCGAGATACAAGCTAAGATGCATCGGAAAACTAGGAGCTCATTTTTAAGCGCGGAAATGCATTGTAGAGCTCAGCGGGGCTACTTCGAAATTCGAAAATGGAAGTTCGTGTCGTGCGGTCCCTCTGACATTTACACTGTTTAATGGGACAATCAACTTTTTTACCGACACCAATCTGTCCGCGACATTTTTCAAACAATTTCAGATTTTTGTAAGTAAACGTGTTTTTTCTGTAATTTAATAGATGGTATACATGAATACATGCCATCCTACGTAAGTTCAACTTATTAAACCGTGAAATATCTTGTTGGAAGTACGGCTCGTACCAGGAAGTCACTACTAGATTATTGCATTGTCACGCGATTTTCATAAGTGTTCAGGTCAATCTGACTACTGGAAGATTTGATTACAGACGGACAGACAACGGGACAGGTGAAACTAAATAAAAGCTTGTAAAAAAGGCAAAGTTGTCTAATCACTTAAAAATAATATCTACTAACCAAAAGACCGACCAAAAGATAGAATAGAAACCGATTCTGGAAATACAAAGAATAAGCTCTGTAAATAACAAGCCGGCAAAAACGTTGCCCAAAAAACCTCATTACGTGTCAAAGCTACGTTATCTGTGGAAAGTTTTTTATCTGTGGTATTCGTTTGGAAATTAACGGCTTATTCGGACGCTCGTAAATCCTAGATCGGTTATCTGTTTCTTCTTCGCGGTTCGACATTCCTGGACGAAACAAGGAAAATTGGTTCAAATCGTTCAAATTGAGGTTGTTGAAGTATTAACCGTCACATGTAGGTTAAGTGGTATTATATTTTTTCATTTTCCAAATAGTATGAAATGTATAAGTAGTTTAAACTGTATGTTATTTTGAAAGTTGTCGCTTTTTACAAGCTATTGTTTCTAAAATAATTTGGAATGTATTAGTTGCTCTGAGGAAGAAAGGCTACGGATTAGCCCGAAACATGAGTTACCAGGGTCAATATATTTAATATTAGTATGCTTATTGAGTAATTGAGTAAAACTAGCTTGCATATATATAGAAACTGGGCACAATATAAGTATAGAGTCCATTTACTCATAGGGATAGGTTAATTATTATGAGGCGAATTTAAAAATTATCAAAAACCCCTTCTTCCGGGTGTGTGTACCCCCTCCGAACGACTTCAAAAGTGTCCCAGAATGCAGTTTTTTTTTTCAGTTTTCAAAAACTGTTCAAGTAGCGATTTACTTTATTGTTGTTCTTATAAACTAGTTTCCTACTTATGAGGCACTTATATTCTTCTATTTCAAGCCACGCCTTAAACAAAATGCGTATAATTTAAAAAGAAAACGAAGACGCCTAAAAATTGTAAAGGCGTTTTTCCCCGTCGTAATTTATTTGCTTAGAACACGGAAGCTCGAAAAAGGTTTCATAGCTCTTCGCGTCCTCAATGCATTCCTAATGCCTCGTACACACTACACACTCGCGTTGTAATGTTGGTACAGTGATTCGATGTTTTGTTTAGTAGGAAAACGCACCTCCCTCCGCACTCATTTCGTTCTGTTTAAATATTTGAAGAGAGGCAGAAAGCGCAGAGCCTCGGCCTTTGGGACCTTATTGTGTTTAAGTTTCAGCGTACAAATTATTTAAGCAGGATCTTTGATTACGAAAAAATGTAAAAGCCTCAGTTACGCCTGTTAAAAAGTTGTAATAAATAAAAAACAACCGTGGCATTGCATTATATGGCTGCGTGAAAGCAAAATTGCCATACGTAAAAATATTAAAATTACTAAGTATATACTCGTAGTGATTAGATTGTTCAATGCACTCTATTGTTTTTTTTTTTACTAGTAATGTTGTCATTTATTTTTATAACAAATCAAAATAACTAAAAAAAAAAACAAAATTTTACATTGTTAGTTATTTTTTGTATTGTTAGTTATTTCAATATTTTGACTTATGCCACTTTTACATTCACCCAGCAAAATATATTTAAATTTTTATTCAGCGAACACGAAATGTTACAAAAGGTAGCGGATTGAAAAATATCGTATCGATGGACTAGGATTATTAAAAAATAACACCGAGTATATCTATTTCATTTTAATTAGGGTTTTCTGACAGGCGAAACATCGGTAGATCAAGCGTTAGTATTGTAACATCCGTTGGAATTACAGTTTTGACACTCACTGGTCACTCTGTCAAACGTGGCAAATATCAAAGTTGACAAATGGACATATTTTATTAATTAATAATAATATAAAAATCATTATATTCATATTCCATATAACACTTACTTATAATGAAAATTCAATATACTAAAAATTTATAAATCAAAATTAAAATTATATATTAAATTAAAAGAAATAAATACTTATTTATTTAAACTGAAAAACAAATAAATCGAAGAAGCTGCCTAACACCTACTAGCTGTCACAAAAACCTTCATTCAATTTCAAAATTCATTCACTGAAATGTTTTATTACTCATTCATTCCGTTTCCGTGTTGCGTGGCTGTGTTCGTGAAGTTCGAAATTCGAATGGACGTATGCATTTAAATTTTAGTTCTTTATTTGAATTTAGTTCCGCTTGGCTGAATTCAACTGTATTCTCATACACTTAGAGCTGATATTGCAGTAACAGTGGAAACTAAAGTTTTTTATTTTTATAAGAAGTTTAAGTATGTTAAAATATTTTGCCAGCTGCGGCACAGTTCATGCTGTGTCCAATTTTATAAAAAGAACGGACCCATTTTCTCTTGGGTGACTAAATGATTTGAGGCCATTGTCTAACGTGCTGACGGTCGCGATTTCATTCGCTATCTCTTTCTACCCTCGTCTTATACCGTGTGACAGAAAGCAGAGGTAAAAACGATTGTGATCCCAAGTGTGTTAGACAATAAAACCACTGATGTGAGGTAAGATAGGTATCCATTACCACGCTATTTTTCTGAAAAAACAGTCATGAAGGTTAATCAATCACCTTGATTACTCTATCAAGAGTATCGTGCGAAGTATGGCCATTTCTTGTAATGCTAGTTTGTCGTAAAATCAAAAATATTAGTATAGACTTCTAAGTATTTTAGAAACTGGGGTACTTTTACATAATTTAAAAACATAAAGAACTACGATTATGACAGGCCATCTCTGCTGAAACATATGTAACTTTTTGTCCAAAAATAACGACTCTAGTTAAATTTCCGTTGAAATGTGTTAACTATTGTTATTTTTGCCATACATTTTAACTATTAGTTAGTTTAACTAATGATCAAATAACAGGCCCTTAAACACCAACTGACAACTATTGAGATCCGTACTAGGTGAGCTTAGCCTCTGGACAAATAAAGAAACCATGGACAAGACTGATACTTCGCAATATCTTACAATAAAATAAAAGAATTTCCTTGCTCACTCGCGACCTTACGATAGCTGAGCTTATGCAAAATATGATATTTTGAGTCTATATCTTACAATAGTTATTTGCTTAAATAGACAAGAAAAAAAAATGAAATCAAATCATCCAAATACACAGGCAGCTCCAAAGTGATGCATTATTAAATGGTAAATATTGGACTGGTTGTTATGACACTTTGCAGTTTGGTTTTAAATATCTTGCTAAACCAGTAGTATTCGTATTTGTCCAGAGGCTAAGTCACCCAGTACACATAGGCGAGCCAACCCTATCAATTGGTTTTTAATAATTGGCTGGTTCTAAGATTTTAATGTCGCCATTAACAATTTTCATATTAGGGAAATTGGACGCGGAAAACAGATAGGAAAATAAAGGATTCTACCAGTCAATATTTGAGTGAATGAGAGAAAACAAGAAACTTAATAATTACTTAAATAAGAAATACAGAATATGTAAGGTTTTTTATTTGAAAAGCTGTAGACAATATTTTAGACGAAAAATACCAGTATCATTAGGCATATTTTTTCATTTTAAAAACAGACGGAATTTAATATCAAAGGAATACTAGGACCGTTTCTTTACAATTATTTAGATGAATACAAAATATGATTTCTTCCAGGGCTTAGGTCCAATTTCATGAATATTTTTTAGAAATTTATTTGTGTCTCCAGAAGGTTTTTCTTTCTCGTAAATTATTTATTTAAAACTCTATATAGCTCTATATATTATATGCTTCCATACTAGACGACCAGATGGCCTAGTGGTTAGTGAACCTAACTCCGAAGCTTGAGGTCCCGGGTTCGATTCCCGTGTCGGGGTAGATATTTGTATGAAAAATAGGAATGTTAGTTCTCGGGTCTTGGGTGTTTAATATGTATTTAATTAAGTATGTATATCTATCCCATATAATTATATTTATCCGTTGCTTGGTACCTATAACACAGGCTTTGCTAAGCTTACTTTGGGACTAGGTCAATTGGTGTGAATTGTTCCGTGATATTTATTTATTTAATACTAGCTTATGCCCGCGACTTCGTCTGTGCGGACCCAGGTTATCGCGCGGTGGCTCCCTCTACCGGAATAAAAAGTATCCTATGTTGCTCCTTGGGGCTTAAACTATCTCTATACCAAATTTCATCGAAATCGGTTCAGCGGTTTCGACGTGAAAGCGTAACAGACAGACAGAAAGACAGAAAGAGTTACTTTCACATTTATAATATTATAGTAGGAAAGTAGGGATATTTCGTTTTCGTAGCGCTACGCCGTAGCACCTCTACGAACTACGAGCTACGCCGCCGATAACACTTGATACAAAAGTTGACGGAACTTCTTAATTTGGCTCCGTATTGGATATCACTTATCAAATACTTCGGTGTTTGTTCAGCTGTCTTAATTTAATGTTGCCAGGGTAATAAATACCCCAAAATTAGGGGTATTTTGAAAGGTTTACGTAGATGATTTTTTTAGTTATATAAATTATCATTACATACAGTGTTTTAAATGTAGTGGTAGCCTAGTGGTTTGACCTATGGTTTCTCAAGCAGAGGATCGTGGGTTCAAACTCAACGATCAATGTGAAAATGACTGTTTGTCTGTATGATGCTGTGTTTGTCTGTTAGCTACCTCTTCACTTTTTTTTAAAACGCTATACCGATTTAGATAATATTTTCATTTGAAGATAATATGACACTCTGTGAAGAAAATATGATACTTTCAATCCTAGAAAATTTATCACAAATTATCGTCCCTCTCGCTCTCGTATTAAAAAGTATAAGTGTCAGAGGGATCGCACGACACGTACTTCGAGTTTCGAGTTTCGTAGTAGCCCTGAAGGGCTACTCCGAAACACAACGTTCGAAGTTCGTGTCGTGCGGTCCCTCTCACACTTATACTATTTAATACGAGAGCGAGAGGGATCGCACGACACGAATTTCGAACGTTGTGTTTCGTAGTAGCCCTTCTGCACCGCCCAGCCAACTAAGAGTACAAGCAGTACTAAGACCCCCTGCAGTGCGGAAAGTGCCTCAATTTCGCTTTTAATTAAAACTACCGCGAACGTTACAACTTCAGTTCATTCAACTCAAAGTTTTCATGCACCGACCAGTTACGGGGCGGTTAGTTTTATAATGCCCGGTTTATACGAGCTAAGTGTTTATATTTGGAATCCTTTTGTATTTTTTATTTCAACTCCAAATTTTGTTACTTTTACGATCATCCCGTAAAACCCATATCGAAAATACAAACTGAAATATACTCGTAGATGCACAGAAAAACCAGAAAAATAATATATTTCGATTTGTATTTTCTTAATTAAGTAGATTCTTGGGTAAAAAAATAATACTTACCTATAGTTAGATTATTACAAAATGTGGAACACGCGTATTTTCCTGTGTCGATCAAACAAAAAACTGTCCAAGTGCGAGTCGGATATAGAACATTCATTAGAAACCAGCAATATCTTAAATATTTATTTAATTTTCATTATTTATTTTTAAAGTGAATATACGACTAAATTATTCTATGGATATTTCAAGCTTCTACCTGTTGCCGTTATTAATTTCGAGCAAAAAACGGTAAGAAAAGCACGTTTGCCATATAGGAGCCCCCTTAAATATTTATTTTATTCTGTTTTTAGTATGTGCTGTCTTAGCGGCAATAGAAATATAATAATCTGTGAAAACTTCAACGGTCTAGCTATCATGGTTCATGAGATACAGTCTGGTGACAGACGGACAGCGGAGTCTTAGTAATAGGGTCCCGTTTTACCTTTTACCGAGCCCACGTGGGAACTACAACTTTAAGTCTTCTAGTTCTGAGAGGAGGCCTATGTCCAGCTGATCAAGCAAAGCGGGTGATCCGCAGTAAGCTCGTGTAACCCCAGCGTAACGAAATTCAACCACGCAATAAGTAAAAACTCGCTATCTCTTTTCGCAAACAGCATATCAACATAAGTTTAAAAGAGATGACGAGAATTTTCCGTTTCAGCTCTCATTTGCGTTTTATTTTTGCACGAAACAAATGCCATCTAGTTGGTATAGTTGGACAAATTCAATTGAGTTTTGTTTCGAGTTGAGTAAGGTGTGTTTTCGATTAGTGAGGCTGAGGTTTTGTGTTTTGTTGCTAGTTTGTTTTGCACGGGTTTCCGCTGCGCCTTCTGGGTTTCCATTCCGGAAAGTCAGTGGGCGAGACGGAGAGTTTAAAAGGGAAATAGGCCTCGGTGTTGCCGCGGTCTTGTTCTTTTGTTTTTTGCAGGGTAGTGGTTAAAAGGTGCAGAAGAGTTTGTTCATTAAAATTTTCCCTCGGGAACTGTGCACTTTTCCGGGATAAAAAGTAGCCTATGTCATTCTCGGGTTCATAAACTATCTCTATGCCAAAAATTACGTCGATCCGTCGTTCCGTTACGGCGTGAAAGACGGACAAACACACAAACATACAAATACATTTCCGCATTTATAATATTAGTATGGATATTTGAAAGAGAAAAGATTTGGTTGTGTTTGTTAACTTAGTCGTTTTAAAAACCGCCGAAATTTTGCATATGTTTTCTTAATGATGTAGAGAACAAAAAAAGGCGCGTGTTGCAAATTGCCAGCCGTAAAAGTTGTTATGCAACGAGGAGACGTTAGTCAAATAATTTCCAAAGATCTGGATGCCCCCGGTTTTGTTTGCGAAGAATTTCCCATCGCTATTATTCACTATCCCGCGGAAACTGTACAATTGTCTAGGATAAAACTAGGTATCCTATTTCCCCCCACGTCATTTAAAACACCTCCCTTTCAAATAGTACAAATATTAATGCATATTCATGCTTTTAAATATAGTAACATAATATTCATAAATTTTCTTATGCAAAATAACAATAGAAATCTAAGAATTAAAAATCAAACAAACAATAGACAAATGCTCGAATCCACTTTTTTTTTCTTTTTAGCGAAAGGGTTATGCTTCATTCAACAATGCCAAGGGTCTGTTCAAACTAACAAATTGAACTGTCTGGGCCCTGATTGGCAGATATAAAATTGTGCCCTGGGATTGATTTACGATTGGCCCAGGGCGCGGTTCCAAATTCAAACATTTCAAACGCAATAGAGTACTATTGTTGAAACGTTTTGATTGACGTTTTGTGAATGATACAATTGGTTTGGAAGTAAAATTATTTTAGTGATATTTTCTTAAAGGAGCTAGAAATATCGTGGAAAGTGTCAACGCTTTGACATAAAACTCATCTTTGATAGGGTGTATGAGCCTTGGTATTCGTAAGAGGTGTTATTTTACTTGTGTAGTTATACAAGGATACTGTCTATAAGTACCAAATGTTAAACGAATAGACATTCGATTCCTAAGTACAATAATTGTCGTCGAGAGAAAACCAGTGCCAAATTATACACTCGAAACGAATGTTTAAATTGAGGAACGGTTAAATCGAGGAATAGTCACGCAAAATTATCGGCAAGCAAAATTATTGCTCCCGAACTTAGTGCCGTGCGGCCGACATACATCGCGTCGCGCATCCGACTGCTTTCCTGCGGTTTTCCTGCAATCTGCGCTTGAGGGGTGGGGTAACTCGAACCGGTGCGGGGCGGAGTGTGGCCATTCTGTACGTTACTACTATTATATATTCTGTGATAGCAGTTATCATGGAGTATGCGTGCAGTTTTACCGACTGCTACCCTTACAAAGTAGGTATTATTATCGACGCTTAAAAGGAGAAATTGAAAAGCGACATTTTTTTAAGGTAGTGAGTTATATCATGTTATATACATGTTTTGAACCAGTAAAATTTACTGATTCAAAATCCCTACTAATATTATAAATGCGAAAGTAACTCTGTCTGTCTGTCTGTTACGCTTTCACGTCGAAACCGCTGAACCGATTTTGATGAAATTTGGTACCTATAGAGATAGTTTAAGCCCCAAGGACCAACATAGGATACTTTTTATTTCGGTAGATATATATTTTATTTCGCAGACGAAGTCACGGGCATGAGCTAGTATGTTATAACTCACTACCTTAAAAAAATTTCGCTAAGTCAATTTCTCCTTTCAAGCGTTGTTATGTACTCACAATCAGCCACGGTGACTTTGGCTTTGAATCCCGCGTAGTGCCTCGAATGGTCGGCCCGGAAGCGCAAGCGCAGCGCGTTGGTTCTCGACTGGTAGCGCAGTAGTTTGAGCTTGGCGCCCCAGTCCCCGCAGAGGCGGCGCGCGGGGAGCGCCCCCTCGCGCGCCCAGCCCGCGCTGATGGCGTCAGATTCTGGGAGAAGCGTCTCAGTTTCTTCCCATACCTGCGAGAAAGGTGTGAAATGATAAATTTTTTGGTACGGCCGAAAACAAAACTTATCCTTTTAATATTATAAATGCAAAAGTTTACGTGTATTTTGTTACTACATATATGTAAACTCTATTCTGAATTTGCAGGTAGTAGGACCTTGTGCAAGGTCCGTCCGGATTGCTACCATCATGCTGCCGTGAAGCAGCAGTGCTTGCACTGTTGTGTTTCGGCGTGGAGAGTAAGACACTGGCACTTGAGGTATCCCATCTTAGGCCTATAGATTGGCAACATATCTGCAATACCCCTGGTTGCAGGTGTCTATGGGCGGTGGTGATCTCTTACCATCAGGAGGTCCACATGCTCGTTCGCCACCCAGTCGAATAAAATAAAAATCTATATCTGTGCTGTCAGTAAAATGTGATCTTATATGATAAGTTTGTTTTCCTGTTCACATCAGTCTATCATGGCTTATCGCATAAGAAAACAAAACTCGTCCATTCCCCACATATTGCTGCATTTATGAGTAGCGTCCTCGGGAGACGTACGTTCATAAAATAAACAGGCCAAAGCGCCCGTGGCTTTCTTTCTTTTTTTCCTATAAACACGTATGTCTCGGGTCAAGCGATCTTTTTACATTTTTAAAGTTTTCATCTGCGGCATAGAAGTCAGCTAGGTACATTCGAACCATTTGGTTCCTGACTCACCGTAGAACGTTCTCATAGTGTCGATTTAAGACGAGTTATCCGGAAAAAATATATTTAATATTCAAGCACTTTTATTTAATTTTGACCCTACATTTAATAAAAATAAAGGTAGAAGAAAATAAATGCGAATTATTAATAAACTAATAGCTAAACTACTACACAGTTTCGAAACATTCTTGGAATGCATCCATAATAGTTTTGGCTTCTGTCATCTGCAGTAATTGTTTTCTTGAAAGTTTCCTTTTTATTGGAAACTTTTACCCTAAAAATTACCCAAAATAATTTTCTACCCCGAAAATACCCTAAACGTATAAAAATACCCTAAATTTAGGGTAAATTACCCTAAGGTGTAGACACTGTCACCTTTCGAAAAAAAAGTCTTGTGTCGTCAGTGTATAAACACGTCAAATGCTTTTTAAAAAGACCCGAGGCCGTATTGCCTAATGTTTCTGACACTCGCGATCGCCATCAAATGACATATTTCGCATACAAAAACTGTCATTTCATTGCGATCGCGACTGTCAGAAACGTTAGGCAATAAGGCCTCTGTTTCATTGACATTTCATGTTATGAGCTTTGATCGCAACACATTAATAAAAAAAAAAAAATTACATTACATGATACATTTACGTCATGATGACATTACGTAGCTTTGTGTACGTACTTCGTTATCTGTGGCGAAGTGGTCTAGCGGCATCCACTCCTCAGGGACTTCTGTGGCATTCTCCACTCCAACCTCTATGATCTCCAGGAAGTCATAGCTGCAGCTAAAAAAAAAATTAAACTTTGTGTTGCCATAAAAAAAAAACATGACGCTGCTTTAATTTGAGGGTGGCACTCTTTCCTGGCCCGGATATCACTGACATGGAAATACCGGCCCTGTTTTTTGTGTACACGCCCATAGAAACTGACAGGAGCTTCTATGGGCGTGTACACAAAAAACAGGGTCGTTATTTCCATGTCGGTACTATCCGGGCCGGGAAAGAGTGTCACGCATTTGATAGTGAAGTGACACAACTCAAAATTCTTGGGCAGTACATTTTGAAATATATCGCTTTTGGATTATTAAAGTTAAAGTTCAATTTTAACGCTCCCTTTATTTTGAGTTGTGTCACTATAAAATTAAAGTAAAGACGTGTGTGCCAAACTTTCACACCGAGTTCATAGAGTTCATAATAATTCATAATTCATAATTCATTTATTGCATGAAAACGGGTACAGAGAGGTGGAAGGTAATTAAAAAATAATTAATTAAGTACATGACCGTAATCTACCATATTCATGGTGTACAATATTCAGATAGATTATTTACTACAATTCAGCTATTATTTCATATTAAATTACAATGTCAGGAATTAAAATAATTATAATATCAATAAATTACCAATAATATCAAGATGTCACATAAAATAAAATATTAAACTTAACCATAGGAATCGCAAATTTAAATTAAAGCTAAATGTCAAACAGCATTAGACATGATTAAAATATTCATTGATCGTGTAAAAACAATTATTCAGGAGCCATGTATTCAGAGTGGACTTGAATTGGGTGCCCTGTAGTACTTTTATATTTTCAGGCAGGGCATTGTACACTTTTATGCACATGTTATAGGCATTTCTTTTATAAATGTCCGTTCTGCAGCGTGGTTGAAGCAAAAGATTTTTGTACTGCGATCTTGTCTCGTTTCTACCAGCACCTTGACGTACTTTAAAATAGTCTGGATAAGTTTTTACAAAAATACAGACGTTGCGCACGTACATGCAAGTGAGGGGTAAGATTTTAAACTCTTTGAACATAGGCTTGCAACTATCCCTGAACCAGGCATTTTTAATTGCACGCATACATTTTTTTTGAAGTTTAAAAACCCTGTCCACTGCTACAGAATTCCCCCATAGAATGAGTCCGTAGTTCAGTACTGATGACACATAACCATGGTAGGCTGTCAGCGCTGCACCAACAGAGACTGTTCTTCTAAGTTTTCTTAGGGCGAAAACGAATCTATCTAACCTGGAACATACTGATTCTACATGGTCCTTCCAGTTTAAGTGCTTATCAATAGAGATTCCAAGGAACTTAAAGCATTCAGTCTCCGCCAAGGGGACATTATCGCATGATACATTCAATTTCACCGGCTTTGTTTGATAGGAATGAAATTGCATAAATTTTGTCTTATTCATATTTATCATCAGTCTATTTTGGATGGACCATGCGTATAATTCATCAACGGCATCATTTATGCTTGACTCATAGTTATCACCATCACCCTTAATTAGAATTGTTGTGTCATCAGCATAAAGTATACATTTTGATTTAGTGGCACGAGGAAGATCATTTATGTATATTAAAAACAGCAGTGGTCCTAAATTACTTCCCTGTGGTACACCTGCCTTAACGCTATGGGATTCTGATCTATAAACTACCTTATTGAAACTATTTTTTACTTCTAACATTTTCGTGATCTCTGTACTTTGCTTCCTGTCAGTTAAGTAACTCTCTAACCAGTCATGAGCTCGACCCCTAATTCCATACATACTCAACTTAGATAAAAGAATAGAATGATCAACTAGATCAAAAGCTTTAGTCATGTCAAAAAAGATTGACATAACCGGTAACTTACTATTATTTACCTCAGTTACAAATTTAACAAAATCAAAACAAGCTAACTCAGTTGAATAGCCCCTGCGAAAACCATACTGCTCTGGTTGCAAAATGTCATGATTTGTTAAAAAGTTTTCTAACCTCCTGAACATAGCAATCTCCATAATCTTAGCCAAGGTAGGCACAATTGTTATGGGCCGGTAGTCATTGGGATCCTCTCTGCTGCCTTTCTTAAATATGGGCTTGACGAGAGACATCTTCAATTGGTCAGGGAAAGCTCCCTGTTCGAAGGAAAGGTTTATTATATAGGCAAGAGGCTTGCTCAAGCATTCTGCATTAACTTTAAGGATTTTAGTCGTTATATCATCGTGGCCACTGGTGTTACTGTTTTTCAATGACATGATTATTTTATACACTTCTTTGTCATCAACTGGCATTAAGAAAATTGACGATGAGATGCCATGTAGTTTGTTCTTGTAGGAGCATCCTTTTGTATTTTGTGTATTACTAAGATTAATAAAATATTCATTAAGAAATTCACAGATGTCTCGAGGGTCACTATAGGTCATATTATTGAATTTTAAAAATTTAATGTCATTCTTTTGTATTGTAGACTTTGTATTAGATGATATTATGTTCCAAGTCGCTTTGCATTTGTTATGATTATTATTTATGTACATATTATTACTTATTTGCTGAGATTTATTAATGCATTTTTTAAGTATACTGCTGTATCGCTTAAGCCTTGTCCTCTGCACAATCAGATTTCCCACACGACTTCTAGTTTTTAAGAGTAGGTACTGTCACCAGCATTAATATCTGCCACAGCGGAGCGTGCAAATACTGAGACGTCCTTCCGGCCCTAGAAATAGAGTCGTATCAGATATTTATGCACGCTTGTTGTGTCAGATATTGGTGCTGGTGACTGTACGATACAATGTAATAAGACTATGAATAAAATTAGAAATCTCCGTAGGTTTCTGTTGTAGGTATAGTGGAGGAAATAAAGGTAGTGGACCCCAGCAGTAATTCCTCAGCCCGAAAAAACTTTACAGTATGATAAAGTATCAATAAATAAAGAGTATTGTATAAATATCCAAAAAAAACACGCCTAAGTTTTGTATTTATACCTAAAAATCGCCACTACTTAAAAAAAAACTCGTATCTCAAAATTGATAATTTTTCCGAGTGCACTTTATGACCATTACGTCAAGGTTCAATTTTGTTGACGTATTGATTTGAGATACGAGATTTTTTCAAAATAGTGACGAAATACAAATCTGTTTATATAATTATGTCCAAAATTATTTAACCAAATTAGTCATTCGTATCGCTATGTGATACTAGAAAAAATCTGAAACTTTTGTCAAACATGAGAATTTTTTTTTATGATAATACTTTTTTTGACGCTCATTTTCATCGGAAAATTGCTGTGTCATTTTTTTTCTTCTTATATGATCTTAGAATGTAATTTGGCGTAGTAAGTAAGATTAAAAAAAATGCATACCTAAATTTATGTAAGTATTTTAGAACTATTAAAAACTGAGAGTGGAAAATTTCTCATCCTGATTTCTTTTTAAATATAATACTAAGTAGTCACGTGTACACTTAAATATAAAATATCAAAAAAAATCCCGCTTGTACAACCCGCTCCCAACACACTGCTCTCGATATGTTTAGTTTTTAATACGCTCGTTTTTTTTGGGTGTTTTTATAGTTGAATGGAAAGGAAACTGTGAACTTAATTCAATAATAGTCCGTGAGCCCAGCCCCTAGTTACCTACGTAACATGACATCACGATAAGATGCATGGCACACGGTGGAGAAAGTTGTGCTGAGCAAGAATCAAAAAACTAACGCACTTAAAATTAGCTGGAATCCTTCACTTCCGGTCAAAATTTTAAAGTAAATTTACGTCATATGACATCATTACGAAACATGTGGCATCATGATCATGAAGCCCTTTATCCGTAGAGAGGGGCAACATAAGTCTGTCAGTTCTGAAATAGCCGGAAGTGCTTGACAGACTAAGTCAAAGATGACCCCCAAAAACGATTTCTTACGTCATATGACATAGTGACCAAAATTATTACAAAAGTTTCGTAATATTAGTGTCTTTAATAATATATAAGTCTGCCAAGCGTTTTTTAGCCGGAAGTCCTTTACAAGTGTTATTTTAACTGCAAGAAAAATGTAATCGTATCATGTTAAATGAGAATAATTTAACAAATTATGATCGATTAACAAGGATTATCGACTCATTCGTCGTGGTCAGTATATTTAGTATGTAAGAAAATAAAAAATAAAAAACAATCTTTTATTTTATTTCACCTGTTCCGTTGTCTGTAATCAAATCTCGCACGTTAAGTTATTTTGATCTAAGTACTTTCAGTGGTTGGATTGAGTTGAAATTTGGCATTGTAATATTAAAACTATCTGGTGGCAAAGAATAATCTGGTCGTGAAATCCAGGTGATCATCAGCAGGTCAGAATTGTCTCCACGGAAGAGAACTGTTTACTCCACGGAAGAGACTATACTTAAAATTACACGAATGAATGTTCGATAACAATACAAGTAAGTATAGTCAGAAAAAAAAACTTCTACTGAATTATTTTTTTACGGGAACTAATAGTTTCAGTGAGTTTCAGTAGAGTGTCAGTTCTGCAATTGCTGGAAGTGCCTGACAGACGGTGTCAAAATAATAAAATATACCGACACTATACCGAAGATATCCCGGACGTCAGCCTGTACGAGATTAGTATGCAAACAGCTCAAGAATGGCAAAGCTCCGGGCGACGACGGAATTACAGCCGAATTCCTGAAGGCGGGTGGTAAACCAGTGCTTAAGGGCCTTCAGACGCTATTTAGTTCCGTCCTCCGCCAAGGGAGAACGCCGAAAGCATAGAACAAAAGTGTGATGGTGCTCTTCTTCAAAAAAGGTAATAACACCTTGCTGAAGAACTATAGACCCATCGCACTTCTGAGCCATGTTTACAAGCTGTTTCCAGGGTCATCACAAATCGTCTCGCATGCAGGCTTGACGACTTCCAGCCTCCCGAACAAGCCGGTTATAGTACCGTAGACCACATACATGCGTTACGGCAGGTTATACAGAAGACCGAAGAGTATAACCTCCCCCTTGCCTTGCATTTGTGGACTACGAGAAAGCCTTCGATTCGATCGAGACTTGGGCTGTGCTACAGTCTCTCCAGCGGTGCCAAGTTGACTACCGGTATATCGAAGTGTTAAAGTGTTTGTACGAAAACGCCACTATGTCCGTCCGACTACAGGACCAGAGCACGAAGCCTATTCCTCTGCAGCGGGAAGTCAGACAAGGAGATGTGATCTCTCCGAAACTGGTCACCGCTGCATTGGAGGATGCTTTTACGTGACAGGCTTTGCCTAGTGTGGGACCAACGGCAATGCAATTTTTGTAATGCGATACTTTTTCAATAAACTATTTTTTTTTTAAGATTTTGGACTGGAAAGGACGAGGCATCAACATTAATGGCGAGTACTTCACTCGCCTTCGATTCGTCGACGATATTGTCGTCATGGCTGAGACCATGGAGGACCTCAGTGCTATGCTCGCTGACCTCAGCAGAGTTTCCGACCGAGTTGGCCTGAGAATGAACATGGACAAGACGAAATTTATGTGTAATGTCCATGGAAAGAGATCACTTGTCGAATCCGACTCGGCTGGGCAGTGGTCGGGAAGTTTCGCAGTGTCTTTTCATCCAAATTACCGCAGTGTTTGAAGTCAAAAGTCTTTGACCAGTCGGTGTTACCAGTGATGACATACGGATCTGAGACGTGGACGCTAACGATGGGCCTCATGAGGAAGCTCAAAGTCACTCAAAGGGCTATGGAGAGGGTATGCTCGGGGTTTCTCTGCGGGATAAAATCAGAAATGATGATATCCGCAGTAGAACTAAGGTTACTGACATAGCCCGAAGAATTGCGAAACTGAAGTGGCAGTGGGCGGGACACATTGCTCGCAGGACTGATGGCCGATGGGGTCAAAGGGTTCTCGAATGGCGTCCGCTGACCGGGAGACGTGCTGTCGGTAGGACTCCAACAAGATGGAGCGATGACCTGGTTAAGATCGCGGGATCTCGGTGGATGCGAAAAGCACAAGACTGGTGTGAGTGGAGAGCCATGGGGGAGGCCTATGTCCAGCAGTAGACGTCTTTCGGGTGACATGATGATGATGATTTTTTTATTTTCTTACATACAAAATATACCGACCACGACGATTAAGTCGATAATCCTTGTTAATCGATCATAATTTGTTAAATTATTATCATTTAACATGATACGATTACATTTTCCTTGCAGTTAAAATAACACTTGTAAAGGACTTCCGGCTAAAAAACGCTTGGCAGACTTATATATTATTAAAGACACTAATATTACGAAACTTTTGTAATAATTTTGGTCACGATGTTATATGACGTAAGAAATCGTTTTTGGGGGTCATCTTTGACTTAGTCTGTCAAGTAATTCCGGCTACGGATAAAGAGCTGATGCCACATGTTTCGTAATGATGTCATATGACATAAATTTACCTTAAAATTTTGACCGGAAGTGAAGGATTTTCTCAAACTTCCGGCTAATTTTAAGTGCGTTAGTTTTTTGATTCTTGCTCAGCACAACTTTCTCCACCGTATGCCATGCATCTTATCGTAATGTCATGTTACGAAGGTAACTAGGGGCTGGGTTCACGGACTATTATTGAATTGAGTTCACAGTTTCTTTTCCATTCAACTATAAAAACACCCAAAAAAATAACGAGCGTATTAAAAACTAAACATATCGAGAGCAGTGTGTAGGGAGCGGGTTGTACAAGCGGGATTTTTTTTGATATTTTATATTTAAGTGTACACGTGACTACTTAGTTTATATTTAAAAAGAAATCAGGCTGAGAAATTTTCCACTCTCTGTTTTTAATAGTTCTAAAATACTTACATAAATTTAGGTATGCATTTTTTTTTATCTTACTTACTACGCCAAATTACATTCTAAGATCATATAAGAAGAAAAAAATGACAGAGCAATTTTCCGATGAAAATGAGCGTCAAAAAAAGTATTATCATAAAAAAAAAAATTCTCATGTTTGACAAAAGTTTCAGAATTTTTTCTAGTATCACATAGTGATACGAATGACTAATTTGGTAAAATAATTTTGGACATAATTATATAAACAGATTTGTATTTCGTCACTATTTTGAAAAAATCTCGTATCTCAAATCAATACGTCAACAAAATTGAACCTTGACGTAATGGTCATAAAGTGCACTCGGAAAAATTATAAATTTTGAGATACGAGTTTTTTTAAAAGTAGTGGCGATTTTTAGGTATAAATATAAAACTTAGGCGTTTTTTTTTTTGGATTTTTTATATTTTAGTTACGGCTCATACTATACAATAACCAAGCAAAATTTCATCGACTGAGGAATTAATGTTTGGGTCTCCATACAACAACTTTCTTCATTTCCTGCATCAGTATGTCACCACGTCACACATTATTTACTACTAGCTTTTGCCCACGGCTCCGCCCGCGTGGTGTTCGGCTATCGCACGCTGTTCCCTCGGGAACTCCATTTTTCCGGGATCAAAAGTAGCTTATGTCACTCCCGGGTCCATAGACTATCTCTATGCCAAAAATCACGTCGATCCGTCGCTCCGTTACGGCGTGAAAGACGGACAAACACACAAACATACAAACACACTTTCGCATTTATAATATTAGTATGGATGGATGAGCGGTTGATATTGATGGACTTATGCGACCGCAGTAGCCCGTCACTATGGGAGAGCGTTACCACTGGATTTTCTTAAAATAATCAGTTTACGAACAAAACTCACCTCATCTCATTTCACCTTAAGGATTATGTATGTACATATGTTAACTCTTTATTGTACAAAATAAGTAAACAAACACAATTGACTAAAAATTAAACATATGTACAAAGGCGAATTTATTCCTTTAAGGGATCTCTACCAGTCAACCTTTGAGTTGATGAGAGGAGCATTCAGTCAGGGACAGACAAAAAGTGCTTAAATTTAAATAGATAGTGGATAATACACAAATCTATATAAAATTTTTATTAAGCAAACGTTTTCTTTTGCCTAATATTATATCCCAAAGAAATGTTTGTTCAAAATGACACTTCGCAGTTGTATGGAGATTGGTTGCTCGAGCGCACTTGTATGAAGATTGAATTCTGAACTATGTGCCAAAATTTCACAAAAAATTGGTGACATATCAAGCGAGAGGTCTAACAACTGATAGCATGGTTGTGTCACTCTGAAGATGAGCTCTGGTTGAGTTCGAAACGCGTCAGTGTGTTGTGGTGGTGGTGATAGATGGGTTTGTGTAAGTTGTGTGTGTTCTTACAGTGTGGAGGTGGAGGAACTGCATGAACACGCATATTTTGCATAAGCTCAGCTAATCGTATGGTCGCGGATGAGCAAAGAAATTCTTTTAGTTCATATCAAGCGAGTCAAGAACGACTTTATCCACTAGTAACCACGCCGTATGTAAAGTGAAATCCAGATGCATAATATGGCATAAACCATCCAATTCGTGTGAAGCTGGCAGTTCGATTTGAGCATAATGTTTGGAGAAACAACCGATTTGGAACTTTATTTTGTTAAAGGTGTGGTAGAATTTGGTCAGGTAGGTTTAGATTTAAACGAATTACCATTGCTTATATTTGATATAAATAAATGTGACAGCAAAGGTGGACTGTTAGCTATAACTATAAGTTAGTACAGATCTATTGAGTAATGTTTTGTCATCGTGTTTTGTCTGCTAATACTCAATTAGCTTTAGTAAACTTCATTAGTGATTCGATTTGTGGCATTCGAACATGGCGGATGTAGACAATATCTAATTTTGCTATTTCTGTTTCTTTGGCTAGTTGAAGTATAATTTTGATAGTGTTTTATGCGGTGATTAACCTTAACAATGAACAGTGATCACAAAATTCTATATTGCTCTCGTGTCTGTCATTTTTAACGTGCAAGTTGTCTCCACGTGGTTTCTGGAATTTTACTATCAAGTTACAAAAACTACAATCACCGTACAACGTGCCTCTCAAAGAGAATACTTAGACAGTGGTGAAATTGCCCTATTAATTAGAACAGAAAAGCCATATTTTAAAAGAAGAAGAAGAAGTTCATTAGGCTAAATAGTTGAGAAAGCAAGATTAATACGAATTTTTCCGACAAAATACGATGATAAAACATTATTCACTCCATCTGTACGTTGTACCTCTTCATTGTACGAAAATAGAGAAATAAACATAAATAGTCAGTTGGTTAGCGGATTTTTAGGGCGTCAAATCAAAAATGTGAAGTTACCACTGTAATTTTCGCTCCTTTTTTAATTGCACCAATGCGAAACCACAGTGGCCTAGATTCAAGTAGTGTAAACTTATATTTTTATTAATGAAACTTCAATAAAAATAAAATCAAAGCTAATGGTTTTTATTACATTGCACATATCACCTTCCCTAAGTACAGTCACCTGCAGTAACATCCTATCGTCCTTAGAAATAGTCGTATCAAATATTTATACACTCTTTATTGTAAATATCTGATACTTGCACTGGTGACTACTCATCGCTCACGATCAACGAACATCGAAAAATATCGGCGACCGTAAAATATCTAAAAACAACAAACACTCCCGGATACATTGTTCAGAGCGCCAAGTTTCCGCTTGTCAATATTTGGCGAGTCTTGGCCGAGACTTGACGCTCGACTCGGCATTGTCATGGCTTGCGTTGGCGGGCCAGCCAAGTGGAAGAGTGGCATAACTTTCTTTTAAAACTTTTGCGAGCTTTTTACAATGATACAGTTATTATTTTTGGTTGCTGATGGTTTTTACTTGGAACTAAACTTTACTTGCATTTCACGCATCCACCATTAGGCTTAGTAAATAATTTGTAATTCCGGAGTTTTTGCTCAGCAGTGGGACCGAATAGGCTTTTAATAATACTTAATAGGTTTAATAACAATCCTGCAACGAAACATGACAAGTTCTCAAAAAACTGCATAAATATCATAAATAAATATCATGGGACACTTGACACCGATTGCCCTAGTCCCAAACTAAGCAAAGCTTGTACTATGGATACTAGGCAACGGATAAACATACTTATATACATAGATAAATACATACTTAAATACATATTGAACATCCAAGACCCGAGAGCAAACATTCGTATTATTCATACAAATATCTGCCCCGGCTAGGAATCAAACCCGGGAACTCAAGCTTCGTAGTCAGGTTCTCTAACGACTTGGCCATCCGGTCTTATAAATGCATTATATAAAATTACCATTATGTATTTTGTCCATTAGTCTTTTTAAACTTTATGGATTTAGATAGTACAAGTAAAAGCTAGTTGTTACATAGTACTGAAAATAATGTTGTACATTTTTTTTTTATTCGATTGGAAGGCAAACGAGCAAGTGGGTCTCCTGGTGGTAAGAGATCACCACCGCCCATAAACATCTGCAACACCAGGGGTATTACAGATGCGTTGTCAACCTAGAGGCCTAAGTTGGAATACTTCAACAAATTCAAAGTTCAAAATTCAAAGTTGTGTAAATAATTCGCCAACAAGATGCATATACTGCGCTCCGTTGTATCAGAAATAGATTAGGATACCTAGGTCACAACTCGGGGATGGAACGATCTGTCAGGGGGTAACGTATGGCCCCGGGGGTCTATCGAGATAGACAAATCGGTTTGAGATAGTCCCCGTTATCATGTAGACAAGCCCCATTAATCATAAAAAGTTAGAGACTCATTGTAACACAGGTGCGTCGATATAATAACTTTTGATATAACTGTATCATTTATTTACATTTTTCACGAATGGAAATAAATCTTTATTTATTTTATTTCTATTTAGCACAATCTATCTACATATTTATGATATAACTAGCTTTTGCCGGCGGCTCCACCCGCGTGGTATTCGGTTATCGCGCGCTGTTCCCTCGGGAACTGTGCATTTTTCCAGGATAAAAGTAGCCTATGTCACTCTCGGGCCCATAAACTATCTCTATGCCAAAAATCACGTCAACAAAAAAAAAACACACACACAAAAATACAAACACACTTTCGCATTTATAATATTAGTATGGATTTGATTTATTCAAGACGTGAACCCGCTTACGTATCAAAATATACTTAATACATACAAAGAAATTGTGACTAAATATGATTATTTACAGATTTATAATTATAATTATCATTATTTATTATTCAGTATTATTATTATTCCAAAATTATTGTTTTTTTTTCGAAAATTATAAAGAAGGAAAAACGACGGAAACAGAGACCAATTGTCACGAAATGGTCCCAACACAGCATGATGTCGGTCTAGCAGCTGACGCTGGTCTTCCGTTTGAACCATTTGACATGCATTATCACTTTAAAGAAACATTGAATTAAGGGCCTATTTCAGCACTAATTGATAAAAATTATTTGACAGATAAATGTCATGGTTCTCTATCGTTTGCCCGAATTTCATATGCCCGAATGCATTTTTTTCTAGAATTTTCATTTGCCTCATAGTAAATTATTTCTGAAATAGTAATTTCTTCAGAGTTGATATTAAATTAGCCTAACCTAACCTTCTGCATTCTACATTCTAGTATTATGACATTTGAAAAAATCCTGAAACAGCACGGTTCTACATATTTTATGGAAAACGTTGGTATGGCAAGTGAAGGTAAATGAAATGTCATACCGTCATTGTTTATTCAGACAAAGCAAACACAGACGGCATCACAGATATATCTGTCACATAAAATTAATCAATGAATAGTGAAGCACGGGGTTGATGTAATATCGTCTACGTTTTCCAGGTGTCTGGACAAATGAGAAAGCTCGTTACCTCTGCACAAAGAATGAATAAAACGAATAAAACAAAAAAGATTTTGAAGATTCAAGGAAGGATTTCTCCTTTGCAGCTCTCCTATTTACTACACTCTGTAGAATACAAGGGGGCTACAACTTTACTTATATTAAGACGAAGTACCTGGGCGACAGAGTTTTGCTCGAGCTAAAACTCGATAATAAGCGTTTTTCCAGAAATGAGACCAAGCTAGGTCGATTTATCATCCCCGAAAACCCCTACGTACCAAATTTCATCGAATTCTTTGGAGCCGTTTCCGAGAACCCCGAAATATATATATATATATAATGTACCGAAATAACTGTAGTGTAACTTATCAATGTATTGTATTGTAATGATTTATGTATTAATTAACATTTTAAAGGCATTAAAGTTTCATTTCATTTCATTTTCATTTCATTCATTTAAATACACCGAAATGTATACAAGAATTGCTCGTTTAAAGTTATTATTATCATTTCCCAGCATTTGCCCGCGCGGCTCCGCCCCGTGTTATTCGGTTATTGCGCGCTGTTCCCTCGGGAACTGTGCATTTTTCCGGGATAAAAAGTCACCTATGCCACTCTCTGGCCCATAAGCTATTTCTATGTCAAAAATCACGTCGATCTGTCTCTCCGTTACGGCGTGAAAGACGGACAAACACACGAACACACTTTCGCATTTATAATATTATTATCGACTAGCTTTGGCCCATAAACTATCTCTATGCCAAAAATCACAGCGATGGAATGGAAGCGTACTGGGCCCATAACCTATTAAAGCACAAGAAGACGTACAGACTAAATATATTTTCTTGTACTCTATGAAGATTTTTGAACATACTTAGTTCCAACAATCCGTTGCTCCGTTTCGACGGACAAACATACAGACACACAAACATAGATACACACACTTTGGCATTTATAATATTAGTATGGATATAATATTGATAGATAGATTGATAGTAAAATTACAGTATAAGTTTGACGATCGGTTAGTCCAGTAGTTAGGGAACCTGAATAGTTTTGAAGCTTGAGTTCCTGGGTTCGCTCCCCGGTCTGGGCAGATATTTGTATGAATAATACAAATGTTTATTCTTGAGTCTTGGATTGAGTATTTTCTATCGATCAGGAGACGAACTTGCTCGTTTGCCATCCAGTCAAATAAAAAAAAATGAAGTACCTATGTGTTATCGTTGTTTAGTAACCGTAACACAAGCTTTGCTTACTTTTTAGGGTTCCGGAGCCAAAATGGCGAAAACGGAACCCTTATAGTTTCGCCATGTCTGTCTGTCTGTCTGTCTGTCCGTCTGTCTGTCTGTCTGTCTGTCTGTCTGTCTGTCTGTCTGTCTGTCTGTCCGTCCGCGGCTTTGCTCAGGGACTATCAATGCTAGAAAGCTGTAATTTTGCACGAACATATAAGTAAACTATGCCGACAAAACAGTACAATTAAAAATTCAAAAACAATTTTTTTTAGGGTACCTCCCATAGACGTAAAGTGGCGGTGATTTTTTTTTTCTCATCCAACCCTATAGTGTGGGGTATCGTTGGATAGGTATTTTAAAACCATTAGGGGTTTGCTAAAACGATTTTTCGATTCAGTCATTTGTTTGCGAAATATTCAACTTTAAAGTGCAAATTTTCATTAAAATCGAGCGTCCCCCCCCTCTAAAATCTAAACCGGTGGGTGGAAAAATTTGAAAAAATTCAGGATGGCAGTTAGTATATTAAACTTCCAAGGAAAACTATAGCGGCTAAGTTTGCTTGAGAATTATTAGTAGTTTATGAGTAAATAGCAGCGTAAGGTATAAAATATAATACTTCGAAGATTCCGTATAAAGTACGAAATCCTTAGAAAAATATTACTTAATTTTTTCGTAATGGCTCCGGAACCCTATTTTGGGCGTGTCCGACACGCTCTTGGCCGGTTTTTTTTTTATTCGACTGGAAGGCAAACGAGCAAGTGGGTCTCCTGGTGGTAAGAGGTCACCACCGCCCATAAACATCTGCAACACCAGGGGTATTGCAGACGCGTTGCCAACCTAGAGGCCTAAGTTGGAATACCTCAAGTACTTTGGGCCTAGGTCAATGAAGGATTTCACAGAGGAGAAATCTCGCTAGATTTTTTATACGGTATAGGGGGAAAACGAGCAGACGGATAGCCTGATGGTGAGCGATTACCGTCGCCCATGGACACCTGCAATACCACAAGAGTCACAAGTGCGTTGCCGGCCTTTAAGGTAGGAGTATGCTCTAAAACCATAGCAGATGGTGTTAGTATCATGAGATCTGTTTGACGTTTGCTTGCGATTGGCTCATTTAGTTATTCAACCAATCACGAGCAAACGTCAAACGGTCCTCACGACACTAACGCCATCTAGCGATAGTTTGCCACTGTGAAAACCCTCATTAGTGTCAAGTGTCCCATGATATTTATTTATATTCATAGAGCTCTAAAACCAGCTTTGTGCTACGGTTTTTATGCACAAAATGTGTTTTAAATAAAATGGCGGGTACAAAACCTTTTTTGTTCCGGCAAGCTGTGCCAGACGTGAGGAAAAATTGCGAAAATGTAGTTCCGATGGACAGGAAATGTTGGAAGTGGAGTATGTTGGCTGGGGGGTTTTCACGAGCTTTTATTTGACATAAAGATTGATCCCTACTAATATTATAAATGCGAAAGTAACTCTGTCTGTCTGTCTGTCTGTCTGTCTGTTACGCTTTCACGTCGAAACCGCTGAACCGATTTTGATGAAATTTGGTACAGAGATAGTTTAAACCCCAAGGATGATCATAGGGTACTTTTTATTCCGGTAGAGGGTGCCACCGCGCGATAAACTAAGTCCGCGCAGACGAAGTCGCGGGCATAAAGCTAGTTCGTCATAATTATCAGAAGGAAGACGTCCACAATTTGATTATTTTCAAATTTTTAATGTATTTTATCGACCACTGATTAAAGTGGTAGTGGCAGGTGGTAGGACCTAGTGCAAGGTTCGCCCGGATTGCTACCACCATCTTGCTCGCTAATCCTGCCGTGAAGCAGCAGTGCTTGCACTGTTGTGTTTCGGCGTGGAGAGTAAGACAGTCGGTGAAATTACTGGCTCTTGAGGTATCCCATCTTAGGCCTCTAGGTTGGCACTTCTGCGATCCCCCTGGTGCTGCAGGTGTCTATGGGCGGTGGTGATCTCTCACCATCAGGGGACCCACTTGCTCGTTTGCCATCCAGTCGAATAAAAAAAAAGTAAAATTGTAACTACACAACAGATGCTCATAGGAGAGCAAAAAACAAATTTTTGCGACTTTACTTTAGTTACTAGTCTTTAAAACTTCGTGCTTCTAATAGGTTCTACGTAGTTTGTAATTCCTATTAATGCCCGAAAGATACAATGTATTTTCGAAAATACTAACTCAAATATATATGCACAGAAAAACCAGAAAATTAAGACCAGCCCTGGGAATTGAACCCAGGTCCTCGGCATTCCGTGCCGCGTGCTATACCGCTACATCACCGCTGGACAACGGTACATACAAGAATTTCTCCTATGCACCACATATCTCAGCTTGTTTGTTTCTTATTTAGCCACTTAAGCAGCGACACTAGCGACATCTATGCCGTAGCCCTCATCGAGAAACTTTTCGGCACTAACCAACGGCAGAAACAAAAATTTTGAATTTAAATAAAAAAATACAAAAAGATTCCAAAAAACCAATCTTACAATGTATTTTGTTTTTGGAACTTTTTGCCTCGCACTGTGAAAATTTGGAATCAGCCTTCAGCGCCAATATTTCCGGACCGATACAACTTGAAGATCTTCAAAAAACGAGGCTACTCTTTTCACAAAGAGCCAGCAACGCAGCCGTCACTCAGTTTATGTTATGAGTGTCCATGAGCAGCGATGATTGTTTTCTATCAGGTTACTTATATGCTCGTTTGCTCCTTATCACATAAAAATTTGTGAAAACTCAGGTTAATTCTTAGTATATTTTCTAAGTTTCCGTCACGTCCAGAATGTCAACTTCCGAGAATTTAATATTTACTCCAGAACGCGTTTAAACGTCCTAAGGCGGCCCCTAGACCTACAATAACATTGTACAATACTTTTTATTGCACAATAAAATTGAAAGGCGCTCTGAATCCAAACGAGCAATTGTATTGCACAATAATACGAACTGCACAATGTACTCGTGTTCAGTATAGTATTGAATATTGTGCAATACTGACCCTACACGATGCAATGTAAAAATATGGTGCAATAAAAATTAAACTCGCTCAAACTTTTGGTCAATCATTGTGCAATCTTCAATATTAACCCTAAACGGTCAATAATATTGCACAATTCGCGATATTGCACAATATAATTGACCGTTTAGGGGCCGCCTAACGTGCACTTTAATATTATAAATTAACAGCAAAAAAACTTGACAATTTCAAGGAAATACTGTTAACCATATCCATAGTAATATTATAAATGCGAAAGTGTGTGTTTGTATGTATGTTTTTCCGTCTTTCACTTCGTGATTTTTGACATAGAGATAGTTTATGGGCCAGAGAGTGACATACGCTATAACGACATTATTATAGCGGTCTGGTACTTACTGTAAGTGCATCAGCAGCGCGTGTGCAAGTCGCTCACGCATTTAACATCGTCAAGGTAGGCCATAAAACCGGGAAAGAAGACCACAGGTTGTGGCCAAATATTTACATTACATAAATGACATGTTGCCCGAAAAATTGCGAAACTGAAGTGGCAGTGGGACATTGCTCGCAGGATTGATGGCCGATGGGGTCAAAAGGTTTTCGAATGGCGTCCGCGGACCGGGAGACGAGCTGTCGGTAGGCCTCCAACAAGATGGAGCGACGACCTGATTAAGATCGCGGGATCGCGGTGGATGCGAAAAGTACAAGACCGGTCTGAGTGGAGAGCCTTGGGGGAGGCCTATGTCCAGCAGTGGACGTCTTTCGGCTGACATGTTGCAGCGTTTTGGACTACTTACTGCGGCTCGTGCTCCGTCAGCAGTTCCTCAAAGTGCACCAGCAGCGCGTGCGCCGGCGGCGCGCGTAGCTCGCTCACGCACTCGACGTCGTCGGGGTAGGCGCGGGGGAAGCCGGGAGAGGAGACCACGGGCTGTGGCCACATCTTTACATTACATAGATGACATGCTACAGCGTTTTGTAAACTACTTACTGCGGCTCGTGCTCTGTCAGCAGTTCCTCGAAGTGTACCAGCAACGCGTGCGGCGGCGGCGCGCGTAGCTCGCTCACGCACTCGACGTCGTCGAGGTAGGCGGGGGGAAGCCGGGGGAGTAGACCACAGACTGTGGCCACATCTTTACATTACATAGACGACATGATACACCGTTTTAATACTTACTGCGGCTCGTGCTCCGTCAGCAGTTCCTCGAAGTGCACCAGCAGCGCGTGCGCCGGCGGCGCGCGTAGCTCGCTCACGCACTCGACGTCGTCGGGGTAGGCGCGGGGGAAGCCGGGGGAGGAGACCACGGCGTGCGGCCGCAGGTGAGACAGCACGATCGTCTCGTTGCACTGGATGGATGATGCGGTGTAAGGATCTGGAAAGAAATTTGGAGGTTAGATTGAGACTAACCTTAGCTAGTCGCTTAGCGCTTAGTAGCTTAGCGTTGGAAACGTTTTTTCGGTAAAGACAAAGAAGCCCCTTTATGAATATAAAACTACCGTGAGACTCACTCATCCATACTTACTAATACTTACTATACTTACTAATATTATAAATGCGAAAGTAACTCTGTCTGTCTGTCTGTTACGCTTTCACGCCAAAACCGCTGAACCGATTTGGATGAAATTTGGTACAGAGATAGAATAGACCTTGGGAAAGGACATAGGCTATCTTTTATCGCGAAAAAGAGGCTTTAAGGGTTTAAAATTTAAAATAGGGGGTGAAAGTTTATATGGTGGAAGTTCGTCGCTGTCGAAACTATGAAACTTAGCATTTAGGCATTAAATATACTATCCATATCCATACTAATATTATAAATGTCAAAGTGTGTTTGTATGTCTGTATGTTTGTCCGTCTTTCACGCCGTAACGGAGCGACGGATCGACGTGATTTTTGGCATGGAGATAGATAGTTTATGGGCCCGAGAGTGATATAGGCTACTTTTTATCCCAGAAAAATGCACAGATCCCGAGGGAACAGCGCGCGATAACCGAATACCACGCGGGCGGAGCCGCGGGCAAAAGCTAGTATTAAATATATTTATTGACTCGGATAACTTATGTCTTAAATCGAGTTTAGCTCGACCTGTTTCGGGCTAATCCGTAGCCCTTCCTCCTCGGAGCAACGCGACTCGGCGGCAGCGCGAGCTAAACTCGATTTAAGACGTGAATTATCCGGGTCAATATATTTAAGCCCTCTTATCACATATTTCGGGGCAGTTTCACCATCCATTGATTAGGTCCATGCGGTCTCCGTCTATTCGAACAAAACAAATAGAGACGCCATCACATTTAATCGACAGTAAACACTAATCAATGGATGGTGAAACAGCCCCTAAGTATTTATTGTTATAGGTAGCAATTGGCTGGTTAGATTACTTTCTCAGAATCGTTATGGTCTAAGTAGCAAAATTTCTATTCGCATTTTTCCTCAAATGTTTTTTTCTCGCTATGGTTTTTCATGAAACTTTTTTCACCCAAAGGGTGCCAACGGGACCCTATTACTGAGACTCCGCTGTCTGTCTGTCTGTCTGTCTGTCTGTCTGTCTGTCTGTCCGTCTGTCACAGGGCTCTATCTCTTGAGCCGTAATAGCTAGGCACTTGAAATTTTCACAGATTATGTAATACACTGGCCGCTACAACAACAAATACTAAAAACAAGATAAAGTTAAAAATTAAGGGGGGTCTTCATACAAGAAACGTGTTTCATTCAGCGGTTTTTGGTTGCTAGGCTGCTAAGATTCGGCCGTCAGTTGCTAGGGGCAACGCGAGTGACCCTATGTTGTTTTTAATGTTTAACTACTTATTAATTTGTGATTTTATTTGCGCTATTTTATAAAATCTTCGATAGTATAATAATTATCTCTAAGGCCGTGTTTTATTTTTGTGTGCAGCATTAAGACTAAATAACAATTTATGATCCACAAACCTCCGACACACACTACACACACTTCACAAAATCAGACTTCAATAAAGCGCTCACAGCAGCTACGTTTAATGTTTTTTACACTAAAAAATGTCCGTTGTAATTTATACTAAGCAACACTATTTATTTACAAGGTCAAAATTTAAAATCAGGTTATGATTAATTCACTAATAATAATAAGTACGCGCCGTGCATCGGCCGAAATTACCGCGCTAATTTTTTTTTTTAATTGTAAATTTTTTCCTGGCGCGAGCATGGCATAAGTTTGAAGCGCTATTCAGCCTACTACAGGGCGACAGCCAAAGAGGATGAGAATTTTAAATTATTATTTATTCAAAATACTTGCACTTAGTCCTAGTGCTTACATTTTGGTGACATGTTTTTATTAACTAGTAATGTAACTAGTTGTTTGTTGGGGTGGAATTAATATTTCAACTTAAATTTAAAGTGGCTATCTTCAACCGATTGAGCTGAAATTTTTGCGTGCATGTTTTTTTTTTTATTCGACTGGAAAGCAAACGAGCAAGTCTCCTGGTGGTAAGAGATCACCACCGCCCATAAACATCTGCAACATCAGGGGTACTGCAGATGCGTTGCCAACCTAGAGGCCTAAGTTGGAATACCTCAAGTGCCAGTAATTTCACCGGCTGTCTTACTCTCCGCGCCGAAACACAACAGTGCAAGCACTGCTGCTTCACGGCAGGATTAGCGAGCAAGATGGTGGTAGCAATCCGGCGGACCTTGCACAAGGTCCTACCACCTGCAGGATGATATGTGTATAAATCCGATGGCAATGCAATATTATTATGACGTAGAGCTGATCTGATGATGAAATTAGACGTTGGCCATAGGAACTCTGTAATAAAACGACACGACCGCATCGTACGGAGGTGCGGAACCCTACATGCGCGAGTCGTTCGCACTCGCACTTGACAGATTTTTCCTCAGTTGAATTGATAATTATAGAAACAGCGTCAACGAAGCTCCGCGCCAGTGGAGCTCCTATTTCTGCATACTTTTGGATCTTCAGGTCGATGCAAATTTAGTATAACCTTAACCTACCTATGGCTACTAGGCCATCATAAATGAGTCTTAATAAATTAGCCCTTGCCCGCGGCTTTGCCTACGTGGAATTCGGTTATTGCGCGCTGTTACTTCGGGAACTGTGCATTTTTCAGGGGTAAAAAGTAGTCTATGCCACTTTCTAATCCATAAGATATCTCTATGCTAAAAATCACATCAATCCGTTGCTCCGTTTCGACGTGAAAGACGAAAAGACATACAACAACACAAGCACTTTTCGCATTTATAATATTAGTATTTATGGATATACAATTCATGTCGCACTATTGGATGAAACCTATAACTTGGAACAAAAATAAACAAATTTTTGCGATGACATTTCTACAAACTATGCTGTAGCAAAACAAAGATGGCGGATTTAAATAAAGTTTGCTGAAGTAGCAATAAAATGTTAACTCGGGCAACAGATCGCTCGCGTTCTGCAAACAGAAAGCTCGCGTTTCGTTGTGAATATTACAATGTCTGCTGGTATTGTTTAATTTCAGTTGTATTTTTATACCGCGCTAGCGTGTGACATTTGAATATTTTAGATTATAGTTAAGGTAATAAGAAGGATTTCAGCTGTCTAGAATGGGATTCGATTTGTGGCATTCGAACATGGCGGATGTAGACAATATCTAATTTTGCTATTTCTGTTTCTTTGGCTAGTTGAAGTATAATTTTGATAGTGTTTTATGCGGCGATTTAACCTTAACAGTGAACAGTGATCACAAAATTCTATATTGCTCTCGTGTCTGACATTTTTTAATGCGCAAGTTTCCACGTGGTTTCTGGAATTTTACTATCAAGTTACAAAAACTACAATCACCGTACAACGTTGCCTCTCGAAAGGGAATACTTAAACACTGGCGAAATTGTGCTATTCATTAGGACAGAAGCCATATTTAAAAAGAGAAGAAGAAGAAGCTGTCTAGAATATGTATGTCTGTGTCGTGCTCGATTTAGAGTGGATATATGCATGCTATGGGCAAAGATTATAGGCAAAAATGAAAAAAAAGCCGTGATGGCCTAGTGGTTTGATCTATCGCCTCTTAAGCAGAGGTTCGTGGGTTCAAACCCCGGCTCGCACCTCTGAGTTTTTCGAAATTCATGTGCGAAATTACATTTGAAATTTACCGCGAGCTTGCACAAACCTGCGAAGCAATTCAATGGTGCGTGTGAAGTTCCCAATCCACACTGCCCAAGAGAACTATGGCCCAAATCCTCACGTTCTGAGAGGAGGCCTGTGTCCAGCAGTGGGACGTTTATAGGCTGGGATGGATGGGCATAGATTGCCACAGCGTGGCATTCTTTCTTCTTGGCAATGATGTCTTTTCGAAAGCTCTGGTAGTTTAAAAAAGTGTCGTGTAAAAGTGTCTATTGCGGCATTTAGCTACCGACTGAATATTTTTTTAATTTTTTTTTAATTTTTGGGACATACATAAGCTGAGTTGATGATGATTGATGAGGAAAAAGGACGACATTCCCATTTCTTTTATTAGCCTGTTAAAGTGTCCCACTGCTGGGCAAAGGCCTCCCTGTCTTTCCGCCACTCGTCCCTATCAAGAGCATGCTCCTGCCACTGTATTTGACATTTCCATAACCTAAAATTTTAGTGTCAGAAAATAAATATAATAGTGCAAATATATTAGTATCGCCATACAGCGAGGAAATGCTGCCAGCATTCTTGGAACCATGCCACAGGGGCCTTTTTTAGAGTTATATTAGTTTTTAATTATTATTATTAAGTTTTATAGTTAAAATCGATTAATATTAATTTTTAATTAGTATTATTAAGTTTTTATTGTTCCTCGGTAAAAAGTTAGTTTATAACCTGGTTGGTGATGGTTTGACCTTGGTCCCCTGGGCAAGGGGGAGGAGTTTGCTGTGGGATGCAACGTGTGTGAGCACTTATGCTCCCACTCATCTCACACAGACGACGCGTAGGGCTGGTGCGGCTGCAGAAAATGCGGCTAGATTAAAGCGGATAAAGTATCAAAACTTAACGCCGGGGTATGATTTTGTCCCAGTCGCGGTGGAGACGGCAGGACCATGGTGCTCCGAAGCGAAAACGTTCGTGAGGGCTTTGGGGGTGCGAATGCGCGAAAGGGGTTGCGATCCTAGATCGGGCTCGTACCTGGTTCAACGGATATCATTGGCAATACAGCGCGGTAATGCGGCGGGTATTTTCGGTACTTTTGGACCGGGTGCGGGTCGGGCTGGGTTTAGACTTGCGCAATAAGGGGAAGCGTTTTTGGCGGAGCCAGTTGTGGGTAGATCTGTATTAATTTCTTGTTTATAGCTTAAGTTACCTGACGAAACATTTTGTGGATTTTTTTTTTTTTCTTTTTTTGTGGATTTAATTTTGACATGTATTAGCCTGACTGTCTTTTGTTTTATTTATTTCTTGTATTTTAATTGAATAAATTTCGTTTATAACCTGGATTAATTCATAAATTCGTTCGGATTTATATTTTGATAGAAGATGTAAGTAATTTGTAAATAGCGATTCGCATAATTTGTCAATAAATAGTGCAGATATGTATAAGCTAAAGTATAACTTCAGTAATGAGTGTTTCGAGTGTCGCCTCATGGGAAATACGCATAATGCGGTGCTCGTTCAAACATGTTTACAAGGTATTGTTCGTGTCAATAAAATATAGCCATTTTTTGTCATGGGGGATTTAGGGAAAACTGGGTCATTCGGAAAATGCCGCGGGAAACATACGGCGGGAATGTCCGTGTTTATAAACAGTTGTTTATACCGTTGTTTACTGCTTTATGAGATGGTAGCTGTTATGTATTGTGTCTCACTTAAATATTACAAAAGAGATGTTTGTTGCTCAATTTATGGATTAAATTTGAGACATTTTGAGAGAGGTTCTGATTATATACATCCATATACTGTGTGTGTGTTTGTATGTTTGTGTATTTATGTGTTTGTCCGTCTTTGACGCCGTAACGGAGCGACGGATCGACGTGATTTTTGGCAAAGAGATAGTTTATGGGCCCGAGAGTGACATAGGATACTTTTAATCCCGGAAAAATGCACAGTTCCCGAGGGAACAGCGCGCGATAACCGATTACCGCGCGGGTGGAGCCGCGGGGAAAAGCTAGTACATATATAGAATTGCTCGTTTATAGGTATTATTAGATTAGAGAGATGGAAGACATTCATAGTAAGAAATGAAAAAAAAAAACACAATTGACAACCGTTGAGATACATGTACAAAGGCGAACTTATCCGTATAGTCGATGACAGAAATATTTACTGGACTGACAAAAGTAAGTTTATAAGTCAGAAAAAGTTAAGTAAATGTTAAATTAAGTTACTTAAAGTGGTGTTGCAGATGTTTATGGGCGGTGGTGATCTCTTACCATCAGGAGACCCACTTGCTTTGCTCGTTTGCCATCCAGTCAAATAAAAAAAGCTTACAAGTTAAGTATCAAATTCTAATAATCTCAATTTGACTTGGTTCTAAGACTATCAAAACCAAATTCGCGCCAAAACTAGCCAAATCATGATTAAAGGCTCTTCTTATTCTTTTATGGCGTGACGTAATATTATTTTTTACGGCATAAATGTCAAAGAAAACATCCAATCTCAGCATTACTTAAGAGAAGTTTCCCTACCGGCCGCGCGGCTGTGTTTGATATTCGTTTGGGATGTTGCTGTCTTTATCGCTCGTGACATAAGCGCTCGCAGCCGTCCCCCCATGCACATCCCCTCCTGCTTCTCCGATTTCCGCTAATGTACATCAAGATAGCTGTAGGCTTTTCAAAATTTGGGCGGTTGAATTTTGGGTTTCATTATATTTTCTATGCCTGTGGTTTTTCGGTTTTGTAAAAATGCATTAATAGCATGTAATTCTGGTGCAATGTTCACATCTTTTTTTGTCGACTTTTGAGCTCCTGTAATTCTGGTATTACATATTTATATGTAAATCTGAAAGACCACAGGCATAGATAATTACGTCTAGTCCATATTTACAAAATTTCATCTACTTCTGTTGCCTTGTTTTCAAATGAAACCGGGACTACGTTTGTATGGAGAGTGGAACGAAGAGGCTTCTCTTAATGCTCTTTAGGTAAATAAGCTGTATGACTTATACGGCCCTAACAGCCTTTATTAAATCCGACGTCGAATAAAGAATACGTAACGTCATTTTTATTATGCATGTATCGCACTCCAGCGTAAAAGGGCGTATCTGCATTTGACGTAAGTAAACATACGGCTTTTTAGTCTAGCATGTTGTGATTCATAGAGCATGAGATATTTTGTTTTTATAAAAATAAGGGTTAATGTTATGAAGTTCGGGACTGAAAGGTTTTAATTTAAAAATAGTGTAATTTAGAAATAAATAAAAGCTTTGTGTTTTATGTCGGTTATATATTTTTGGTTCTCGCTGTTCGAATTGCTCTTTTTTATGACCTGTATTACCTCAATAATCGGTAAAAGTCTCTTCGCTGAACTTCCAAGTCCTATCAGCACTTACGTCAAATCAGTCGTCTTGAGGCTTACATTGATTTCTAGACAAGTTGTTCAGTGAAGAAACGATATTCCAGATCACATTTTATTTCAGATCATTTTAGATCACAGTTTTTTTACACGTTCACGAATTATTTCGCTACGCCACTCACTTACGGAATAAGAGTTAACAGCGAATACAAGTTAAAAGACAGCATTTAAATAAAACCGGACTAAGAAGTTAAGTAAGGTAGAGTTACGCAATTAACATAGAGCGCAAAAAAGTATATTTTAAGAATTTTATATGGCTGGTTTATTTAATTTGTTTCGGAATTTGTTTTCTTGTTTTTTATAGCTAGTTTAATTCTTAACTAGTTACGCTTAAATAACGTTGTTTTGTTAAGAACACGTTTTGTTTTGTTGAGGTGGTAGGACCTTGTGCAAGGTTCGCCCGGATTGCTACCACCGTCTTGCTCGCTAATCCTGCCGTGAAGCAGCAGTGCTTGTACTGGCACTTGAGGTATTCCAACTTAGTCCTCTAGGTTGGCAACGCATCTGCAATACCCCTGGTGTTGCAGATGTTTATGGGCGGTGGTGATCTCTTACCACCAGGAGACCCACTTGCTCGTTTGCCTTCCAGTCGCATAAAAAAAACAGTTTAACTTTAAGTCGGTTTTATCTCCGTTTACCATGAGGTACGACAATGGACAAATGGACAAACATACATACAAACTCACACTTTCACATTTATAATATAAGTATATATATAATATACATATTAGTACGAATTAACTAAAAAAAATCCCAATCCCCACTGGGCCCGCGTGGGAACTACGGCCCAAGCCCTCTCATTCTGAGAGGAGGCCTGTGCCTAGCAGTGGGACGTATATAGGCTGGGATGATGAACTAAAAAAATTAAAACTTACACGCGACCTGGCGCTGGCGTTAGATCACGAGTGAGCAAATTAATAGATTTAGTTCATTGATATTTGGAAATAATTCCGATCCGCACTAGCGATCCCTTCAAATAGTGAACCTACTGTGTTAAAAATAAAATTGTGTTAAATACTTGTAATGTATAGTACATAGATGTCATTTATAAATATTGTGAATCTGTTTTAAAAAAAAAAAATACCTCGTTGAGTTTCTTGCCGGATTCTTCTCAACAGAGGTTTTTTTCCGAACCGGTGGTAGATTAAAAAAATGACGTGTAAAAGTGCCCATTGCGGCCTATTTGCTGAATAAATGATTTGACTTTGACTTTGACTTTGATATGGACCTCCGCAAAGTAACGCCCGATTCAATAAATCATATTAAATTATGTTGAAATCACAGTAAGAGGGAGGGAAAAAAATATCCCTACATTTTAACTTTTATCACTTTAATATTCCCAGAGATACTTTCTTCATACGACATAAAGTCTGTTTACGATCGCATAACAATGTTAAAAGTGTTTTAAAAACTTTTCTATGAAATGCAATATCTTCAATATCAAAACTTAATGGCCATTATACGGTTTTACAGCATAGTAAAGTGTCGTAAGTTGGTGTAAAATATTGTAACTTGCTGTAAAATGTCGTAACCGCTGCGGCATATACTGCAAAGCGTAGAACTATTTTAGGCTGAGTTATAGTGATGCAGTTGTTGTTTATCCTTGTCATACGTTCTTAATGAAATGTGCGACTTTAGGTTTATACGACAAAAATACTATGTTATTTAAGATTGATTTTTTGGAATCTTTTTATTTCAATTCCAAATTTTTCTTACTTTTACGGTCATCTCGTAAAACCCATATCGAAAATACAAACTGAAATGTAGATGCACAGAAAAACCAGAAAAATAAGACCAGCGCGCTGGTAACGGTTTTTCACATTGATTCTTTTTACATGCCGGATTTTTTTTTTGAGTTTGTATATAAAAGCCTTATATCTCACTTTATGTAACTAATCGGCTAATATTAAGTAATTTTTCCTATTGTTAATTTATTTTAAAACCGAATCAGGCCGCCACGTTACAGGCATAGCCTAGTGTGGGGCCGCTGGATATTCATTGAATGTTAATAAGGTTATCTTTAAATAAACATTTTTTTTTTTTTTTAGTTGTATGCCAGAATCGTAGCAAGTGGAAGGATGTAGTCTCTGCCTACCCCGATGGGAAAGAGGCGTGATTTTATGTATGTATGTATGTTCTTTTTACATTGTTTTAGTGTGTATAATTAATTATCTTAATTCTTGATTATCTTTTAAACAGTGAGAGTTGGGTCACTAGTGTCTTAGAGAATTTAGCTTAATTTGATCTGTTGAATGTTTTAATGTTTATTTGGGTACAAACGGGTCCGCGGTCCCGACTGTTGAACTTTAAATTAGCTACTCAACACAGTTTTTGATTATTATAATTTTTGAAGGCGTCATTAGAATTGGGTATTACTTAATTAAGTTTCTAAATTAAATATTGTCTGCAAACTATAATCTAAGTACGAGAGAAACAATAATTTATTAAAAACAATCAACAAGTAAACAACGTTAGGCCCCACTCCAGCAAAGCAAAAAAAAAAAGAAAAACAATAGTACCTACGGAGTGGTGCACAGATATTATTATTTATTAAAATTGATCGTTGCAGGCTCCCAGTACGAGTTCCCAACTGGGTCGCGGTGCCAACATCGCCGAACTAATTCGCCGGTTTCAAACGTGGAATACGATTAGAACGCATTCGAATGCTCCTGTTTGTTATTCGAAGCGGCCAGTAGCATTGTTGCATTGGCATAAATTTAAGTTAGTACCAACATAACGAAGCAACGCAGAGTTGAAAACTCGAACGCAGTGGAATTTTTAACTCGGGAACGTGAATACCGTGATGTTGGCATTGCTGAATACGAGTAATAAAATGCTCCATTTGGAATTAATCTCGTTTTTGCTCGGTTCGAGAATGTCTTGAAGAGTTAAAGTGAGTCAAAGGCAAACAATCCCTTCACTTGAGGAAAATGCCTTGAAACTTTTTCGTATTTTTAAAATCGTCCAAAGGGAGTAATCAAACTTGATTGACGCGCCGTTTTGGGAGTACATAAAAGAAGGGTACGAAAGTACCATAAAAGCTTAACTGGGCAACTTTTATTAAATTATTATTTGCATTGCAAGTCCCTTTGAAGTTGCGGAAAGTTGTTCCACTTGTTATTTATGTTTTGGATACAACAGGGCTGAGATGTTTCTGCCAAACAAAGTAGACAATAGTAGAGTAAAAACTTAATTCCTTAACATTCTTTTGATAAATGTTTGTGAATCAAAAACACTTCAGTTACGGATTTTGAACAAAACCGTCATCACGTTGATTATATTGTTTCAATCAATCAAATCAGCCCACATCCACCCACTGCTGGGTAAAGGCCTCTTCATTTTCACGCCACTTATATATTGTTGCATATTGTTTTAGTGTGCATAATTAATTATATTAATTCTTGATTATCTTTTAAACAGTGACAGTTTGGTCACTAGTGTCTCAGAAAATTTAGCTTAATTTGACCTAAGCAAAGAAATTATTTTAGTTCATTGATATGGACCTCCGCAAAGTAACGCCTGATTCAATAAATTATTTAATTTGACCTGTTGAATGATCCTTTAAAGTTACTGGAAGACAATAATAATAAGAATAATACGAGGGGTGAAAGGCTAATGGCGTTAAGCGACATTTTTGTAACTTTACAGGAGAGCGTTTTAAAGTTTTAAAATATAGAAAAAAATTCGTAGTTTTTGAATTTATTAACTGATTTTGATTCTAAATACACAGTTTTTCTTAAAATTTAATACCGCTTCTAATGTTTAATATATCAATTTAATAAAACGAGAAAATAAAGAAATAAGTGTCGCTTGAGTTAAAAATTCTCCTTCCTCTTATTTTTTAGAGCAAGGAAAAACGACTTAAGCGACGTTTCAAGTCTTTTTTGGAATACAACTAAATGGTTTAAGAAACAACGACTAGCAATATCAGCGCAAGGCTAAATGACTTAAGAGGGTCGTAAATGTAGTTTTCGTGTAAAGCTAAAAGGTTTAACTGTCTTATTACAAGTGCAATAGATTATGGCTAATATGCTTAAAGTCCCATTTTACTAGTTTTTAAAAGCAGGAAAAGTAGCTTATGGAACGATTACTATTTTGTTCGTATTAATTTAAATCCCAGTAATTTCAAATTTTATCTGAGGTTGGTGTTTGAAACCGATATAAAAAGTATCAACATGAACATTGTAGAAAACAACAAAAAAGTAAGATAGAGAATAAAATGCAGAAAATGACGTAAAAAAATATTAGGTCAGACACAGAGATTGCAATCCGGATAATCCGAAGTTCAACAATCCGGATTTTTTAGGATTTTATGCGTGAATTTTAAATCCGGATTCTCGATTCAAAAATCCGGATAACCGGATTTTTTAATTTACCTACTTATCAACCTTAATTTTTATATTTTTGCTACCTCAGAACTCCGTCATTTATGAGTCGATTTGAAGAAATTTTCATTCGTCTAGGAATGCTTTCAATTAGGTTTCATAAGCACCAAATCAGGATCTGATTATTGGATCCTAGGCAAATCGAGGGAACTCTTCACATATCGTTTTATTTAAATATTGTTCCAACAATATTTGAAGAGTTCTGCTTATGGTAATTTCAATATATTTAGGAATAACTCGTGCATTTGCTCTTGAAAATCATCATTTGTTGAAGTGGAACTGATGGTGAAGACCAAATTTGAGCAATGGAGCGACTACTCAATAACAAGTACTTCACAGGTTGAATTTCAATTACTTTAACGCAGTTTAAGCTCGTCGTAATTCATATGGTGAAATGGAACGGGTGATGTGATGAATCACCAGGACTCCTCAATAATGAACGTCTCTGCACCGGAAAAAGTAATTTTACGTAAAAGGTGACGAGCAGTTGACATTAAACTATTGTATCTTAGATTTTTTACACTAAAAAGCGTGGAAGTGAAAGTGAATCTTTTTTTAACAAAAAATAGAACCGACTACAAAAAGCCATGAAAATAATTTTCTATGAGTCTAAAGCTGAAGTCGGTGCCTCAGTACGTGCCAGCAGGAGTGATTGAAGCCCAATATACTCGTATAGTGGTAGACGGCATTCCTGTATTATCTTGCGGTCATGTGTGCCGGAGTTGTCTCTTGTTCTGACTCGCCTATATCGCTTGTCCCTGAGGACTGGTCAAGTTACGAAATCTTGGAAGATTGCCAATGTCAAACTGTCCCTAAAAAAGGAAGTCGGGCCGACCCTGCCAACTACTGACCTATCGCAATCACCTCCATACTCTGTAAGATTATGGAGTATGTTTTAAACAAGCGTCTGCTTGGATACCTGGAAACCAACGACCTCCTCAGTGACCGTCATTCGGGTATCGGCTTTCGTCGAGGCCGGTCTACTGGGGATTTTCTTGTGTATTGCACTGACCTCTGGAGCGAAGCCATTGAGAAACATGGTGAGGGTCTTGACGTGTCTCTTGATATCTCTAAGGCTTTCGACAAGGACTGGTAAGCTTCCGGCATACGGTATTGCTCCTGGGCTTTGCATCTGGATCGAAGATTTCCTGAGGAACAGATCGATTTGGGTTGTTGTTAATGGCTTCTCGTCCGATTTCCTTGGCATTAATACCGGTGTCCCTCAGGGGTCTGTGCTCTTCGCGACTCTTTTTTTGCTGCACATCAACGATCTGCTGGTAACAAGCGGTTTCTTTGGGTGTGCAGATGACAGCACACAGTCTCGATGAGATACTTATCCGATGCGAAGTCTGGATCAAAGGTCCAATGTTTCAGGGAGTCGATGATCGAGGGGGTTAACTCTACCTTGGAGACTTTCCGGAATGTCCCCGTTACGATTAACGACCGTCTTGAGCTCTTAGGGCTGATCTCTCATCCAATATAAACTTCGGTCGCTACATCGAGCCTATGGTAAAGACTGCTGCCAAAAAACTGAGTATTCTCTCCAGGGTGAGACGGTACTTCACCTCGGAGCAGCTCTGAAATCTTTACAGAGCTCAAGTTCTCTCTTGCATGGAATACTGTTCCCAACTCTGGGATAGGTCTGCTAAATAGATATCAGCAGGATGCTTTGGACTCGTTGGACCGCCGAGCGAAGAAGATCATAGGCAGTGACTCACTCGTGGGGGCAAATCCTCTGAGTCTCGAACACCGTTGACGAGTTGCCTCCCTTTCGGTTTTTTATCGGTTACATTTCGGTGCGTGCGCGGAGGTTTTACATAACCTGATACCCCCTTCCTCTTTCCGTCACCGAACGACTAGGCGCGGCGAGCAGTTGCACCCTTATGTTGTAGACATTCCTCTATTACGCACGAAGCCGCTTGCCTCTTTTTTTATTATGCGGACGGCTAAGGAGTGGAACTCTCTGCCGAGGTCAGTTTTTCCAAAACGCTATTATCTGGACATCTTTAAGGTCAAAGTGAACAGACACCTTCTAGGCAAACGTGTGCCATCTTAGGCCTCATCTTCGCCTTCCATCAAGCGAGATTGAGGTCAAACGTAAGCCTATTTTTCATAAAAATAAAGGTGAGGTATACGATTTCAGGTCCACTCTTGCTGGCTCGTGCCTCAGGCACCGACTTCAGACTGGTAGAAAATGATTTTCATAATTTTTTTCTAGTCGGTTCCATTTTTTGTGAAATTTTTTGTTTGTTGGTTTTTATTGGATTGTTGTTTTATTTTCAATAAAGAAGCCTTAAATTTTGATTTTTTTTTTTCATTTTCAACAAACACACGCCAAGACCAGTAATAAAACAAACTTTTTTTTACTACTGTAGCAACTATAGAAGTGCTAAACCTTTTTTAAAACTAAATATTTACACCTGAAATAAGTTACATACATTTGTATAGAAAATCCGGATTTAATCCGGAATCCGGATTTAAGTTGCTGGAAATCCGAAAATCAGGATTTCCCAAAATGCGTCCGGATTTGCAATCTCTAGCAGACAACTATAACAAAACTTATCAAAAATACAATTACCAGTATTTTAGCAACTTTTTTTTTTTTTTATTATACTTAATCATTACTTCAGTCAGCCAACTGTAAAAAACTTGACAAAACACAATTATTAAGTAATATTTTTAGAAACTAATAATTTTGATGCACTAAAAAAGAATCTTGTAAAAAAATTAAGAGAGTTAAACAAATTTAAACTTTAGGTTGAGTCTGATTCTGACGCACGTCTACTATATTCGCAAGTAGGTTTTAGATGCCAAAAACTTTTAAGGTTAGTCTTAAGCGACGTTGATCAACTGGTGTTATAGTTAAAAATATTAGCTGAACGCACATTGTAGTGAAGGAAAACGGATTCAAGTACATAAATATTTTTTATGTGTCAATTTATGTGACCGATTTCTTTTAAAATATACAGGAAATAATAACTTAAATAACCAGTTCACCTAATATTGGAGAAAGGCTAAATTGCTTTAAGTAGCTTTGTTAAGGTAAAATCGTCTAAGGTCAAATAATTGAAACGACGTGTTTTGTTTATTTTTGCTGCAGGCTAATTGATTCAAACGACAAGTTTCTTATATTTTTGTGGAAAGACATTTGTTTTAAGCGACTAGCTTCATACATTTCGGTCACAGGCTACTTGCATTGAGCGACATCTATTTGTGTATTACGGAGCAAGCTAAGTAATTCAACCAACCATTAGCTTTTGAAATAGAAAATGGAAAAAAAACTTTAAAAACCATTTGGCTTCTATGACGAGAAAGGAAAAACGGTTTAAGTCATTAGCCACAGTATTTTAATATAGCTTAAGTCAACCGTGTTTAGAAAAAAGGTAATTTTTGTGTCGCTTCAGTCAGCAGTGGAGTGAAAAACAGCGTCCAATCTATTTGCATCAAGCGACAAAAAATAGCTCTGATTGGCGTGAAACCCGGCTCAAAAGACGCGGAAAAATTTGCTGATTCCGAATATGTATATAACTCAATATCGCCCATAGTGTCGCTTAACGCCATTAGCCTTTCACCCCTCGAATCTTCGTAATAAAATTACGGCATTATACTGCCCTCCTAAGATAAAAGGCGCTGTCTCAATAATAATAATAATGATTTATTCAGAAAAATTGCGGCACAATAAAAATACTTTTGAGTTATTTATACCATGTGATGCTACACGATACTATTAATAACTCAAAAGTGTTATTTTATGAGATAGGACCTTTTGGCGTAGGAGGGCAGTATAGCAAATTGAAATGTCAAAAGACTAATAACCTTTTAACCTAGTAAAAATGTCCTCATTACTTATATGCCTTTACTGCTTGTTTAGGGTTCCGTAAATGAAAGAAACGGAACTCTTATAAGATCACTCGTGTGTCTGTTTATATATTTCAGCTGAGTTGCTCTGAAATTATCGAATCGATTCAGTTAAAAATTTGCATACATTTTGTTAACAGTGACTCAAAGATGGACTTGTCGTAAATAAAATTAAATGTACTTTAAACATGGGGGCATTTTTTGAGTAAATAAATAAAAACTAGCAGACATATATATACTGTATGACATAACATATATACCTACATGAAAGGGTTCATTGTGCATTTCAAATATATGTATTTTTTATAATATTATAACTTTAAAAAAAATAGAAGTTATTTAAGGAAATAGGAAAAAAATGACCATTTACTTTAACTTCGAACACTACGGATTCAAAAATTAAGAAAAAAAAAAACTACATAAAATAGTTCTATATCGTTTTTTTTTTATTTGACTGGATGGCAAACGAGCAAGTGGGTCTCCTAATGGTAAGAGGTAAGAGATTACAACACCAGGAGGACTGCAGATGCGATTTCGGAAAACGTGTGGTTTCAAATATATGGGGCTATTTAAAGGTTATAACTATTATATTTTTTTTTCCTCAGTTTCTGTCTGAAAATATATAAATGCAAAGGCAATAAATGGATTTCATTTGAAAAAAAAAATCGCTATCTCGCAGGAACTATGCAATTATCCGGGATGAAACTTTCCTTTTTCCTTTCCAGAGTTTCAAACTATCTTCATACCACATTTTATTTAATTCTATTCAGTGGGTTAAGGTTTATAATATTCCTAATGATGTAATCGCACGGAACTCACACCACGAAAGAACGACTCGCACTTCTCCTTTTTACTTAGTACGTCGGCGCAGTCATTTCACCGATGACATGGTACTTATATGTGATGAGTGCGTCAACTGGGTCACACACCGGTACCAGCCTAACCTGACCCCCCTACTCCCCAACTGGTTAAGCCACAGATATAGGTTACACTAGATTACGCAAGTGCATCTACTTCGCGTGTCCGAACCCCGACCAAACGTCGGAGATGGCCCCATACAAAGACTGACCGCTAACTGACTAATCATTACTAGTGACTGACTAGACTTTGAATCGATTTTGCTTGGGGATTTAACAGCCGGATGGCTAAGTGGTTAGAGAACATGACTACGAAGCTTGTGGTCCCGGGTTCGAATCCCAACCGGGGCAGCTATTTATATGATTAATACGAATGTTTGTTCTCGGGTCTTGGATGTTATTTAAGTATTTATTTATCTATATAAGTGTGTTTTTCCGTCACCTTGTGTCCATAGTACAAGCTTTGCTTTGTTTGGGACTAGGTCGATTGGTGTAAAGTATCCCATGATATTTATTTATTTACATCGGGGAATTCATATCGCTAATTCGCTCTTGAGACGTCACAGTAGATATAAACAAGTGACACGGTTGGTTTTCATAGGGATTGAGGTGTTTGCGTTATCTACTGTAATTTATATCTGTGGGTTAACATAAGGGAAGCTACAGGAGTAGTTAGAGGTCTATTTAGACTGGTCCAGATGTAGGTTTCAGGTCTGAAAGGAACGCGCGGTTGTAAAATGTAGTAATTTCTTTTTTAGTTTTGTTGAAGATGTGCCCGTAAAATTGGTAACGTACTTTGTTTGAAAAAACTTAGTGTCTTTGTTCTACGATGGAAAAAAACCGGGCAAGAGCGCCTTAGATAGGGTTCCATCCCAACGAACAATTTGGCGATAAAAATAGACCGTATTGTAGCTTTGAGTGGTAGAGTAGCTTTACAAGGTCTACAGTTATAGCTTTTGGTGATACTATGGATCTAATTGAATACATTAGTCAGCTGGCGATAGTAAAGTGATTTAATAGAAATTAGAAAAATATAATAACTTTAAGCTGCACAGTGGAGCTATAAGCTACCACGTTATAGCTTATAGTTGCAGCGGTTGCAGCTGTAGGGTGATTTTATCACTGAAAGCTCTTTTGGAGTGTCTATTAACGCGTCTTAATGCTGTCGCTCTGTAAGAGTGTTATGTTTACCTTCTAGTGCTAAATGTAGCCTTTAGTGTTAAATAAGCGGTAGGAAAATCTTAAAGCTGTATAAAGGTTATAGTGGCAATTCTAATAACTCTCAATGAGTGAGTGATATAACGGAGTTAGGGTATAGCTCTTTAAGAGCTTTAAGTGTTAATAAAATTTATGTAATAACTCTATTTTAGAGTTATCAGTTCTACAGTAGTAATAAATATGACTTTTTTAGTTAGCCTTGCGCTCCGAAGTGATAGTATAGAGATATCGGAATGTTTAAGAGTTACAGACAACAACGCCATTTTCGTTTACAAATAATAACCTTAAAATGGCAAACATAATCATGAAAATTAAGTATAATTTACTGTACAGTCTTCAAAAATATAAGATCTAGTTACTTTACTACACCCATTTGCAAACCTAACCCTTTAAATTAACTTTTCGAAAAAAAAAATGCACCGTAGTATTTTATCGTCTAAAATTTTAATCGAAACGTATATATTTCTAAGGCGCTTGAAAATTGAGATGTAAAATATCATATATAATAACAGAAAACTTACAACCGCAATAGTTTTTCACGTATCTACGTAAAAATAACTGATATTAAAATAACGCACTTACCGTTTTCCGTCTTTCCCGTCGCCATTACAATAATATTAGCACTGTTCGCGTTTTGTTATTAAAAATGACACATGTTAATTTCCAAATAGAAATATTTCTATAAAATTGAATACAATAGTGTACACTAAGAGCTTGTGTATCACGCAAAGAGTTTATTTTCACCACTGTAGCTCTTTTGTCGCGCTTTAAGTGATATAAGAAAACATTTTACAGGTTTTATAGAACCCTTGGTACAAGTTACGGCTGTTGTGGCTCTTTATTATCTCCTTTGGTAATATGCGTCGCTGCTGTAGCACTATTATACCACTTGAAGTGATAAGGTCTGTGCCAAAATCGGACTATAAGAGAGTTATAGCGTGCTATATCGCTAATTTTTAGGTCGTGCTAGAGCTAAAGGAGTTTAAAAGAACTAATATACGGCGGTTATAGAGCTTATCTTATCGCCAAATTGTTAGTTGGGATAGCCATAGGGATTCCATCCATCCATTCATCCCACAAGCGAATTAGCTCGTTGAAGTGGCAATGGGCGGGCCATATAGCACGGAGAGCAGATGGCCGTTGGGGCCGAAAAGCTCTCGAGTGGAGGCTGCGGATCGGCAAGCGCAGCGTGGGACGTCCACCAACGAGATGGACGGATGACCTGGTTAAAGCCGCGGGTTCACGGTGGATGCAGGCCGCTGCCAACCGAAGCAACTGGAGGTCTATGGGGGAGGCCTATGTCCAACAGTGGACGTCCTACGGCCGAGATGATTATGATGATGATGATTCATCCCACTGCTGGGCACAGGCCTCCTCTCACATGCCATTGGCAGGTTTCCTCACGATGTTAGCCATCACCGTAATGCTCGTGGTAAATTTCGAATGTAATTTCGCACATTAATTTCGAATAACTCAGAGGTGCGAGCCGGGATTTGAACCCACGCACGACCCTCTGCCTGAGAGGCGATAGGTCAACAACGGCTTTACAATTGATATAATTAGAGTCATGAATTTTGGCGTGGATGTTTTTTTTATGTAATGTTATTTATGAGATATGTGCCGTGGTGGCCTAGTGGTTTGACCTATCGCCTTTCAAGCAGAGGGTCATGGGTTCAAACCCCCGCTCGCACCTCTGAGTTTTTCGAAATTCATGTGCGAAATTACATTTGAAATTTACCACGAGCTTTGCGGTGAAGGAAAAAAATGTGAGGAAACCTGCACAAACCTGCGAAGCAATTCAACGGTGCGTGTGAAATTCCCAATCCGCACTGAGCCCGCGTGGGAACTACGGTCCAAACCCTCTCATTCTGAGAGGAGGCCTCTACAATTTCCACGGGCTTTTTTGCAAAATGCTAGAATTTCATTTCAACTGGTTCACGCGAGCAAAGCCAAGTATAAAGGCTAAATAATTTATTGCATCAGGCGTTACTTTGCGGAGGTCCATATCAATGAACTAAAATAATTTCTTTGCTCACCCGCGACCTTAAGATAGCTAAGTACAACAACTAACAACTAACAACAACAACAACTAACAACTGGTAGTCTAACAACTGGTAGCATGGTGTACGGTTGTGTCACTCTGAAGATGAGCTCTGGTTGAGTTCGAAACGCGTCAGTGTGTTGTGGTGGTGGTGATAGATGGGTTTGTGTAATTTGTGTGCGTTCTTACAGTGTGGAGGTGGAGGAACTGCATGAACACGCATAATTTGCATAGACTTAGCTATCTTAAGGTCGCGGGTGAGCAAAGAAATTATAAAGGCTAGTAAAGAAAAAAGACACACCCCTTTACCCCGACTCCGTAGCACAGAGTACTCAAGCAAACAGCGAGTGCTTGTTTGTGTAACAAACGCTGATAGTTGCAGCCCGTAAACGAGCACTTTAATCACGCCAGTTACGAGCTCCAATACTCGTTAACCGTTTTATGGACGCGACCTGTCCAGCTTACATGTCTTACTTAGAACAGAAACGTCACTGGGGCTTTGCACGCTAGCCTTTATTGCTTACATAAAGCAGCCATCCGTTTTGCACTCTTCAATTCACTTTTAAGCTTTGCGACGACGGAAACTGGCGTGTCGGGTCCACTGACATACGTCAGTGATTTTATGTGCTATTCAATTTAATCATGTAATTAAATATGAAGAAAGTGATCAGATCGTTAAAGCAAATATTTCAATCTAGTATTTTACGCAGTAGATGATACAATGAATAAGTTTATTTTGTAATTAAGACGTTTGAAATACTTGTAAAATTCTTTTAATTGAGCAAGTTTAAGGTGTAGGTATTAAATATTTTGACCCCAGGTTGTATTGCTGGACGCGCTGACGTTCGTAATTGTATCCATTCATCTCTTTCTACCCTCGTCTGATTCCGTGTGGGACAAAAATAAGTGGTGAAAATAATTGTGAATCCCAATGTAGACCATAAGGTCAGTGTACTTACACAAAGCAATTTATTAAGTAAAAAAGTATATAAACTTGTATCTACCTAAGATACAATCCAGCACACATTCCTTTAACTTGATTTTACATTTGTCGCGTTACTTCAAATAGTGACCTATCTGCAATAAGTGTGCTGTTTCATTGTTCTTCAATTTGTGTTAAGACTGACAGTTGTTCTTTTAACACAATAAGGGCCCTTTTACTGTGCTCTTAAGTAGGTTCACTCGGACAAATCGAGTGGCTCGCTTTTAAAGTTTTATGCTGTTCACACGGGAGGGAAAGAGACAGATAGAGTTAATGTGTTAAGGTGAAATCACTAGAGAATTCCTAATGACGTGTAACGGTATACAGGGTGCCTTCAAATTATGTATGTACAGTCAGCTGCAGAGAAAAGGTACCCCTCTATAACGGCGGTATCCATACTACCGCCATTACAGGGGGGTACCTTTTCTCTGCAGCTGACTGTACGTACTAGCTGCTGCCCGCAACTCCATCTGCTCATTCGTTTATCGCTATACCACGGGAAATATGCCGAGATAAAAACTATCCTATGTCCTTCCCCGAGACTCATACTATCTGTATACCAAATTTCATCTAAACTATTTCATTTATAATATTAGCGGGATAAATGTTATCTCATAAGTTTAAATAGTAAACTGCACAATGTTTTCGTGTTCAGTATAGTATTAAAATTGTGCAATACTGACCCTACACGATGCAATATAAAAATATGGTGCAATAAAAATTAAACTCGCTCAAACTTTTGGTTAATCATTGTGCAATCTTCAATATTAACCCTAAACGGTCAATAATATTGCACAATTCGCGATATTGCACAATATAATTGACCGTTTAGGGGCCGCCTAACACGCATTTTTTTAACTACTTAATAATTGTGATTATCATATTTTCTTTGTTTCGGCATACTTTCTATCGATTCATCATCATCATCATCATGTCAGCCGAAAGACGTCCACTGCTGGATATAGGCCTCCCCCCAAGGCTCTCCACTCAGACCGATCTTGTGCTTTCCGCATCCACCACGATCCCGCGATCTAGCCAAGTCGTCGCTCCATCTTGTTGGAGGCCTAGCCTATTCTATCGATTGCTTAACATAAAAATGACAGTCAAACAAAACAATAATTTTGAAACCTACTTTCACTTCAAAATATTATTAAAATCTATTTTCGATTTTTACACACTGCACTAATAACTAAACACATGGCACCAAAACACAAAGATTCCCTATTCCTCAACAGTAAAATAAACATATCCGCAGTCCTTAATAATTCCTTCATCTTAACCTACTTCAAAAGGTCTTATCTCCATTGCCATTTCACAAACATATTCTCGTTCCAAACTAAAAGGCAGTATCTGCAATTCCTACCTAAAACGCTGTAAGTGCCAGAACTGTCTGAAAATCTTACGACCTTTTTCAAAACACAGGGTGACTTTTTACGTCAGTTTGGGTCGTAAAATCCTCTGAATATCCGATTGAGGTCCATTTGGGGCCGCACCCTGTAGTTCTGGGGTTTTATTGAATGTCGATTTCGTTGATTTTTTTCGTACCGCAATGTAGTATCTATGTAAATTGTTTACCAACACGGCTGTAATTTTATCAGGGGTTTATGACAGTAGTTTCGGATTTAGCACTTTGGCAGTGACATAAATGTTACCTAGGGCATAAAACTCAAATAAAGAGAACTCTTTCCTGACTGATTCATTAATAAGCCTTAAACCTTTCGACCTCAAAACCCACAGAACAGGAAATTCTTCGACGAGGACGAAGCCATGGAGATAAAATAGTGTACAACAGAAGTGGCCATGACTTTTATTTGAAAAAATTAGATAAGTCAATTTATTTCTTGTTCTAATTATGAATAACTTACCATTATGGTTTTTACTTAACTACTTTTAAGGCGTACAGAGATAATAGCATTACTATTATAATAAACTAAACAAGAGCGCGTATACGCACTGTTACATTCGCACTTAAGTTCTTGCTAATCGTTCCGAATACCTACTCATATTTCCTACTAATATTATAAATGCGAAAGTGTGTTTGTCCGTCTTTCACGCCGTAACGGAGCGACGGATCGACGTGATTTTTGGCATAGAGATGCACAGTTCCCGAGTGAACAGCGCGCGAAACCGAATACTGCAGCTAGTATTGCTGTAAAAACTTGCAAGATATATTTGAACTAGCTTTTGCCCGCGGCTCCGCCCGCGTGGTATTCGGTTATCGCGCGCTGTTCCCTCGGGAACTGTGCATTTTTCCGGCATAAAAAGTAGCCTATGTCACTCTCGGGCCCATAAACTATCTCTATGCCAAAAATCACGTTGATCCGTCGCACCATTACGGCGTGAAAGACGAACAAACACACAAACATGCAAACACACTCTCTCATTTATAATATTAGTATGGATTTAGGGGATGACGAAACAAGTCAGTCAACATCACATCACATCTATTTCTGTTTGTTCTCCAAATAAAACTATAAAACACTTTTTCACTTCTCATGCTCTAAAAATGGGTCAATATAGCCTTACGAGACGGGAGTAAAGTGAGCACTTTACTCCCTAGGGAGTAAAAGTAATTAATTTTTTAATTTACTTCGAGCGACTTAGATAAACTCAAACAGCCTGTTACTTGCAAAAAATAAGTTTGTGTGTGGACCATTTTAATGACGAAAATGTTACGTTCTTAGTCTACGTGGTCTTAGTTCTATGCTTTTTCCGCATAGAAGGTGGCGCCACTCTATTTTTCCGTTTGTGTATGGACCATTTCGCCGGTGCTATTTTGTTAGTATCTGTATTGGTAGTATCTGTGTCTGGATGGAAAAAAATACTTACCGTGAAAACTTTGAAATTGCGTAAATCGTAAACGATTAAAATAAATTGATTATTCTCACAATGTCATCAAGTGATAGTGAAAATTATGATGTTGACCAAAGAGTAATAGACATAATTGATAATCTTTTACCGCCGAAATCTAGAAAGATTTATTTTTATTTTTTGTTAAATGTTTTTGTACTAAATTGACTATTTTTTCTCGCAATCGAAGTGAAAAATAGAGTTTTCACCGCGAGACTAAAAGTCAATATAAACCCTCGGATAAATAGACACCCTCGCTAAAGCTCGGGTGGCTAACCACCTCGGGTATATATTGGCTTATTTTAGTCTCTCGATAAAAAATATACTATTTTTCTCTCGCTTTCATTTTAGCAGGGATCCTCAACACTTTACAGCCACTGTAACACGCAGGGGCGCGCAACTAAAACCGTTTCACGACGTATCAGCCAGCGAACACCGTCCGCTTGAATATTTGATGGCCGAGACAACAGTTGACGGCACCTGGCTGCCTTTGTGCCTAAATTAGTTTCTGACTGGCTTTAAGACAAATGTCAGCATGTAGTTCGGAATTGTTTCGCTGATTAAAACTATTGTCGCCTTGGTTTGTACGTCAACGTGGGAAAGGAAACTAATTAATTTCAATGTATTACATAAAACGACGCGCAATGCTAGGAATCTCCCTGCGGGACAAGATAAGGAACGAGTACATTCATCGAGTAAGGTAACTGTAAACTCATGGTAGTGGTGACGAGCGATAGTGACTCACCATCGACGCCTGGCCGTTCACACACGAAGTAATTATGCTCTCTGCAGCCGCGGTCGTTCCACATGAAGGAGGGCGCGGGGGGTGGAGGGCGCGGGGGGAACTCCCGGCGGGCCTCCACGCAGTCCTGGCCGGAGGTGCCGTCGTCGTTGGGCTGGCTGCTGTGTTTGCGCCATCCCGGGAACCAGTCTGGGGACAATGGTTTAATAATAATAATAATAATAAATAAATATCACGGGACAATTCACACCAATTGACCTAGCCCCAAAGTAAGCTTAGCAAAGCTTGTGTTATGGGTACTAAGCAACGGATAAACATACTTATATAGATAAATACATACTTAAATACACATTAAACATCCAAGACCCGAGAACAAACATTCGTATTCATCATACAAATATTTGCCCCGGCCGGGATTCGAACCCGGGACCTCAGGCTTCGTAGTCAGGTTCTCTAACCGCTAGGCCATCTGGTCGTCAAAATTTAATGTAGGAGAACCCTTGGCTCAAGGTTCGGATACCGGTTAAATTGGCTATGTAAAGTTTTTTTAAGAGGTGCAAATTGTGTTTTATTTCGATAATAGACTTCCAAAAGGTCAAGAAAACACAGGTATTTTATTTTTATCTTCTATAATTTATTTTATATATTTTTTTTGTGACTGATTTGTACGTTGTACGTTTTTAGGGCTCACAAGGTTAGGATTTTCACTCGTTACAATAATTAAAAAAAAGGTGTGACAGGTGTGACAGACGTAATCTGAGCGCGTGATCAAAATAATACACTACAGATATTTTTTATTGCACACCATAACACCATAACTCAATACAAATCCATCCATACTAATATTATAAATGCGAAAGTGTGTGTGTTTGTATGATAGGAAACCAAATAAATAAAAACTACATAAATAAACCTAACTATAAAAAGAAAACACCATCTAAGAGGACCTTCTGCGGCATAGACCCCAACACACTGGCGGCAACCTCTGTACTGTCAGACAAATTCGCTGGGAGAGGTAAGCTCAAGCTCTGGGGTCTCCTGAGGTCTCTATCACCCGGGACGACAAGGCCCCCATGAAGGCCCTCATGTCAGCCGACCAGGAAACCATTGTCTCCATTGCGAGCGCCGCAAACTCATAAAAAGAAGAGTAGAAGAGGTAAAGAGAAGAGTATTTGCGACGCTTGAGAACTTGGGCCTTGTCAGCTGCAGGCTGCAGCCCCGGCTTTTGAGCGGGTTGCCTGAATGTGGGACTGCGGGAAAATTTTAATAGAAAAATATTTTCCTGTACAGAACAAAAATATTTTCTCTTGAATATCTACCAATAATTAAAATCACGGTCCAATAAATCGGACAACGCAAAAGGTTGCCTTTTTTAATTAAAACAAAAAACCGTATCCCTTACGCCACCATGGGCTCGAATTGATAATTTATTTGCAAAGGACCAGATTCTGTGCGTTTGTGCTTAATTAAAAAAAAATGCAATTCATTTTTTAAAAGCGCGAACAAGGGTATCTTATGACGCTTCGTTTATTACTGGTTTTTTAACCCCCGACCAAAAAAAAGGGGTGTTATAATCACTTTGGATTCGATTTGTGGCATTCGAGCATGGCGGATGTAGACAATATTTAATTTTGCTATTTCTGTTTCTTTGGCTAGTTGAAGTATCATTTTGATAGTGTTTTATGCGGCAATTAACCTTAACAGTGAACAGTGATCACAATATTCAAAATTGCTCTCGTGTCTGACATTTTTTAATGCGCAAGTTGTCTCCACGTGGTTTCTGGAATTTTACTATCAAGTTACAAAAACTACAATCACCGTACAACGTTGCCTCTCGAAAGAAAATACTTTGATATTGGCGAAATTGTCTTATTAATTAGGACAGAAGCCATATTTTAAAATAGAAGAAGAAACTCGAAGTTCGTATCGTACCTACATATCTCATTGCAAACGTGGATGAAATGACCTAACTTAACCAACAAAAAGTTGGAACCCCGACTTTGTCACTTTAAAGTTAAATATGAATGAAACATGTCTAAGAACCATTGCTAGAAAACCTGCTATCAAATAAAAAAAACCGCATTAAAATCAGCCCACCCGTTTAAGAGCTTAGGTGCCACAGACAGACACACAGACAGACATCCATAGCGGTCAAACTTATAATACCCCCCTTTTTGCGTGAGTGAGTATGTTTGTTACTCCTTCACGCTAAAACGGCTGGACGGATTTGGATGAAAATTGGTATGTATGTAGATAGTTGGACATCTGGAATAAAACGTAAGCTACTTTTTATCCCGATATTTCCACGGGATAGGGATAAAATCTCGAAATAACAACCGCTGAGCTTAGAGTAATGAAATTTGAGATGGTTGTTTTTAATGCAACGTCAATGAAAACCACGATATTTGTCAGGAATTCTCACGGGAATTTTGTAAAATACCAGAAATCAATTAAAGCGCTGTATTGAAATCATCAATATTTAAACTAAATGGTGACCTGTCGTTTTGCCGAGTTTCATTACGCAGATTTTCATTTCGCAGATAACTATTGGAAGATTTTTCTTTTGGCCGAGCAACGTTTGGTATAAGATCGTTACGCCTATTATTCATTTCGCCGAGTAGTCGGTAGGAAGAATAACGATAAGCAGATTTACGTTTAGTAGATTGTTTGTTTCGTAATTGTTTCAGTTAACCGAACAACTGTTCGTCGAAACACGATTAGCAGATTAGGTACTAAGTTGCCTATTATACAACGTGTTAATTAATTAACTGAAAACCAGAAAGTAGCTATGCAATCAACTACTATTACTAGCTACTATTACATTTTATTTGTGCGAGCGAGCGAAGCGAGCGAGCAAGACGGTTCGGAGCAGAAGCGACTCGGACAGGTTAGGTTTAGAAGGCTAAGGCGGGAGCGAAGCGGAGCGTAGCTCCCGCCTTAGCCTTCGATGTTAGGTTTTTTTTATAGCAGCCCGGATAATATTGCTATGCGATACGATGCGATACGATGCGATGCTATGCGATGCGATACGATGCGATGCTATGCGATGCGATGCGATGCGATAGGATGCGATACGATGCGATAGGATGCGATGCGATACGATGCAATGCGATGCGGTGCGATGCGATGCGATGCGATGCGACGCGATGCGATGCTATGTTATGCGATGCGATGCGATGCAATGCGATGCGGTGCGATGCGATACGATGCTATGCGATACGATGCGATACGATGCGATGCGATGCTATGCGATGCGATACGATGCGATGCGATACGATGCGATGCTATGCGATGCGATACGATGCGATGCTATGCGATGCGATACGATGCGATGCGATGCGACGCGATGCTATGCGATGCGATGCGATGCGATGCAATGCGATACGGTGCGATGCGATGCGATGCGATGCGATGCGATGCGATGCTATGCGATACGATGCGATACGATGCGATGCTATGCGATGCTATGCGATGCTATGCGATGCGATACGATGCGATACGATGCTATGCGATGCGATGCGATACGATGCGATGCGATGCGATACGATGCGATACGATGCGATGCTATGCGATGCTATGCGATGCAATACGATGCGATACGATGCTATGCGATGCGATGCGATGCGATGCGATACGATGCGATGCGATGCGATACGATGCGATGCGATACGATGCGATGCTATGCGATGCGATACGATGCGATGCGATGCTATGCGATGCGATACGATGCGATGCTATGCGATGCGATAGGATGCGATGCGATGCGATAGGATGCGATGCGAATGCTATTTCCCCATGCGAAACGAAAAGGTAACGAAAAGTTGATATGCGCACTGAATAATAGTTCAACCGTTACGAAAGCGAAAGGTTGTTCGACCAAACGTGCAAAATGTGTAGTGATTAATAGGCTAAAAAAATCTCTGTTAATAGTTGTTCGGCTTACTGACTCATATGCCGAGTAAATAGTCTGCTAAAGGTTGAGTTACGAAACGTTAGTCTGCGAAACAATACATCTGCGTATAAATTCATCGGCTTACCGTTACTCGGCGAAACGTTGTCTGCCAATCAATAATCTGCATAAAAATAGTCGGCGAATCATTAGGTAACCAAACTAAATATTTTGCATGCTTACTTTGCTTACATTATTGCTTGCACCTTTGGGAGTAGGTATACTTGCTTGATCTTTTGTTTGTATGCTTGCTTGCATTCTGGCTTGCATGCTAGCTTGCATGCATGCTTGTATGCTTGCTTGCAAGCTTGCTTAGATGGTTACTTGTATGCTCACTTGCATGCTTTCTTGATTGCTTGCATGCTTGCCTGCGTGCTTACTTGCGTGCTTGCTTGCGTGCTTGCTTAATTGCTTGCTTCTTTGAACTGGTTTTGGTTCACGCGAGCGAAGCTGCGTGTAAAAGCTAGTATAATAATAATATGTACACTTGCCTATTTAGGCACCACTAGTTAATAATTAGTTTAATCAAACATCAAACCGCGTTAGTTCTGAGCGTGCTTAAATAATTACCGCGGCATCATATGTACCTATAGTGCTTTCGTTTTACCACAGAATATATAATAGTACTGACGTACAGAATGGCCACGCTCCGCCCCGCACCGGTTCGAGTTACCCCACCCCTCAAGCGCAGATTGCAGGAAAACCGAAGGAAAGCAGTCGGGTGCGCGACGCGATGTATGTCGGCCGCACGGCACTAAGTTCGGGAGCAATTATTTTGCGAAATGGTAACGGTACCCTACCTACTTCCTTTTATAAATAAATAATGATTTCTGAAATTATCGCGATTAATACATGAAATAACTACCTACCGATTAATTCGTTTAAGTTTGTAGACGTATATCTATTGTAATTGAAAAGAATAATGCTTAAAATACGCAGACAGACACATTTTAAGTAGGTTTAAATAAATCGAGGATATTCTGGCAGAACCGGATAAGTGCACAATATTTATTTTTTATACGGTTTTGCTAGATAAATAAAGTAGAAAACATTGAGTATGCATAAGTATGTAGGTAACTTAAAAAAAATGCACTTATTCTGTTTTGCCAGAATACCCTCGAAAAAGGTAAGATTAACGATTACATTTATTTGCACATATCTAAGCCATACCTACATATAAGTACCTTTAAATGTTATTGGTAGCACTTGTAGTACTATAGGGTTTTGCAATAGTCAGCCCTGTGTATCTTACGCACACATTGACGCGTGTACAGACGTCGTCGTGCCTATGTAGATTCAAGAACGCTTATTTTGTACGGTGTGGCTGCCCTGTGGTGATGAGACCTAATGGATCTTGAGTTATATCGGTACTTATTAATTGGTAAGTAACGAACATTCTTGCAAACTCCGTTTAGCCTTGCTTAAGTGGCAAATAATATTCCAGCCTAGAATTTCACTAATATTCTCACCAAAATTAGCGTAATAATCGGATTAATGATGACATTAATTACGATTAAGATTTTAAATTAGTTTTATCGACTCAAGTTTCGAAACTTTCACTCTCAAACTCAAACTCACAATATTTATTGACAACAAAAATACACTACATCACAGCAAAAACAGTAAAAACATTCCGTCCGTTATATTCGTATTCATACTCATATTCATTTATTAATAAAATTAAAAATTTTACATGTCAAATATTTAGTATTTATATTAATTATTACAATTAACCTATTAAGCAATTTTAAATTCAGCCGCAGCCAATCAAATAAACATTTAAAATACAATTGATATTATCATCCCATTGAAACAGTAATAAAATAAAAAAATAAAATAAAAAATAATCATAATTCATTAAATAAAAAGTAATCATTAAGAAATAATCAAGGCAATTAAAAAATTAAATTATGTCTATAAATTAAAATTAAAATATAAAACTTAAATTACAATTAAATCGTTTTTATTATTATTATTGACAGCTGTCACCCGCACCATGCTAGAATTAAAGCACTGTAATTGTAAATAACTTTAGTTACAAACTAACAGGCGTACACAGGTACGGTGAGGGATTTATGTGTCTGAATTTATTGTTGTCATCGACAATAGTGACTGGATAGCTGATTTAACTTAAAATATAATGTACGCCGTGTTTTTCCTGATTTCCTTTAACTGCGACTGACGGATCAGTTCATGATTAGAACTACCTGCGTGGCCAAATATTTTTCTATACAAAATGTTTGTTTTTAATAACAATTAATATTACTAAAAACATTGTCAAATCATCAATCTAAAATTAACAAACTTGACGACTGGCATTGACGTGACACGTGGCACATGAAATTAAACATCAAAAATATTTTTTTTTTTTGCTAAATATGTGTGAATTAAAAAACACTTTAAAGTAAAGTAAAATAATATTTATTGCCATGTTATGATTTATTGCTAAGTTGCTATGGACTTTAAAAAACATCATTACCTAATTAAGAACCAAACTGTTTTACCATGCAGAATTAATCATCTTAATTTCTTGATATTAAATAAGTACATAATTTATTGATTAATTTGTAGTACAAAATAACAATAACTAAAACTAAACCTTAATTAAAAAAGAGAGCTCTTGGCATGGTCACAGAATAGATAATAGTACAAGTACAGAAGTCTCTCTGTTTTGATTTTCACATATGCCGCCTTTTTATGTGCCTACATAATTATTATTAACAAACGGACCGCACGCGAGCAGCCGACATTGAGCTCTCTGGCGCCGCGTGAAGGTCGACATTATTCCACACCCTGTCAGATATTCCGAAAATAGGGTTGTCAATACTTTAACAGAATACCTATTATACTATCAGATTTATGCTGTATAAAATATTTACTTAGCGGTTGCACTTTTATTTATTCTATGGCGCAGGGTCGAATATTATGTAAGAATAAGCTAGGTACCAGTCTAGTCCAGCGCAACTATGCTTAGTGACTCTCGTTGCGAGACATACCCGTCACTTTCTCACAGTAGTGCACAGAAAGAGACAGGTAATATGTACATCTCATGCGAGAAATAGTCACATGTTACAGTTGCTTCAGAATGGCTGGTAAGTGTAAATACCACGCAAGGTACACATGCAGAAACTGTTATACCTACCTACCTATTAGGTAAATGAATACCGAACATATAAATCAGTTTACACAGGTATACTGGCACTGACTTGTCATTCACTAAACGGAAAAATGTTGTCAACCACCGAACTCGGCGAGCTAGTTTTATTGTCTCAACGAAACATAGAACGGCATACGGCAAAACAATGCTCACTAATGAAGGAGCACGTTTTTATAATGAAATACCCTCGCATATCAAAAATGTAAGCTCATTTCACGCATTTAAACTACAGTTAGCAAAACATATAATCGCTGATACAAATGCGTGAAGTGTGTACGTAACCTACCTACTTATCTGTTTATGATTGATTGTGGGATTTGTTGATTACTATTTATGTTTAATGCATGCGGCGACGAACATCCATTAAAATTGTTTAAGTTAAATGATGTTATCACGGAAGTGACAATTATGTCTTTGTTGATAATAAATTTCTTTAAACCTAAACCTATACACGACACGTGATTTTCTTTTGATGTAGGTATGGATTATATGTATATGTAGCTACCTACCACCTATTTTAAATAAGTATATGATATAAAACATTTGTGTGTATATTTATTAATTATTGTTATAGATTTAGGTACCATGACAGTAGATATAAATGAGTAATGAATACCGTACCTTTCGCTATCTTTCTCTCTTGCCGGAACCGAGAAAAACTGACAATTACTATTTTTTTCATTGTTCCGACAATCGGCTGCAATGCAGTATTTTTTTGGATACATTACATATTGCCAATTAAAATTATGACACGCGTTTGCGACGTAAATTGAGTCGTACTTCGTAAGAGGCGCGCGCGTGCGCCACGGGTCAGTGCGCGGCAACCACTGAATCGCCTCAACGTTGGGGAGGCCCGGTACGCACTTTTAGCGCGGCGGCGGAATGGCGTAGTGACACCCCCCTGGCATGGTGCCCATCACGCAGCATTCCCGCGCTGAACTGCGATTGCGATTCTTTGCGCGAGAAAGCTGCCGGCGCGAGGGTTGCCTGTTGCCTCTCTTAACCTATTGCTGAGCTCCCTGTATAACTCGCGCACCCTTACCCCAAGGACCTAAAGCACAGTATATAAATACAAGCAGTATGGAAGCTAAGCATCATTACAAAGATAAATGCCTACGCTCCGAAGGAGCGTTAGGGTTGTCAACTTATTTTTTGTAAAATTATAGTCGCTGTTTTAATATACTTAAGTGAGTAGTGGCACGAGAGTTGAAGAGAATGAGACACACAGCTACTCCGAAATCGAAGTTCGTATCGTTCCGTCCCTCTGACAATTATACCTACTATTTTATAAGAGAATGACAGTGACGGTACGATAGGAACTTCGATTTTCGAATTTCGAAGTAGGCCCTTTGTTTGTGACGACGGGTGACGAGTGCGGGCCCGAACACGATCCGATCCCGTTCTCTACACAACTTTATATAAACAAAAAACAACAACTGAGAACCTGGTAGGACGATAGGTAGGTACATATTCCTTACAACTTATTTAAACTATCATTAATATAACCTAACCAACAAAAAGTTGGAAAACCCCTGACTTTGTCACTTTAAAGTTCATATCTCAAAAACGGCTGAACCGATTTTGATAAAACATGTCTAAAAACCATCGCTAAAAAATCTGCTATCAAATAAAAAAAAACGCATTCAAATCGGTCTACCCGATTAAGAGCTACGGTGCCGCAGACAGACACACAGACAGACACAAATAGCGGTCAAACTTATAACACCCCTCTTTTTGCGTCGGGGGTTAAAAATCACTTACATCATAAAAACACTTTGATACTTAACGAATAAACCCTGAGTCGTCTTGTAAACAATTAACACAATTTATATACTTTAAATCACTGGCAATACCTACCTATCACCAAAATTACCAAACGTTTTATTTAAAAGAAAAAGCATTTTATTTAGTAGGTACTTAATAGTACAATAAATCATTCTTACCTTTCAACATCAGCGGGGAGTCCAAAAAATGAAAGTCCTGGTTTAGTATAGCTGGTGTTTAAGCAGCTATACATTGCACAATATTTTCCAGGCATACTTATTATTTATTTTTCTGTATCGCGGATTCGCGGATAGTCGTGCTCGAGCGCACGCAATTTAACAACGCAACGCGAGCACTGCTCGTCTCGACGCGTCACTCGCGACTGCAGTACCGTGCGGACCCCTCTGAGGCCCTGTCGGGCGCGCGTCTGTGTGAGTGCGTTCGTTTCGATGGATTTGTTCGAAGGTTCCGTACTGCTTGTATTTATATTCTGTGCCTAAAGTCTCGACGCCGAAAGAAAATAAATGATATTGGGCGCTGAGACAGCTATTTCTTGATTATCTTATAAACAGTGAAACTTAGACCAATTTCAGGAAAGGAAGAAATTAACCTCACTTGATCACGTATAACCAATGTTATCTCCCTTGTTTCATTCACGCACAGCCAGCAATCCTGCTCTCTCTGTCTTCCCTCTCTCACTCTTCATTTACGCACAACCAGCTAGCAATCCTGTCAGAGCAGCGCACGATGGCATGTTGACTCGCTCTAGGGGTTTATAGTCTAAGATCCGAACTTGAAAAGATCTTCACCGATCTGATAATAGAATGAAACCTATGTTATAATAAATTTAGTATATTACAAAACATAATAGAAATGGATTTGCTGAAAAATTCCTGGACAGGCTATTTTTAATTATAAAAAAAAAAGATTTTTAATAATTTTTTGTTGCATTGCATCGAGATAATAAGAAAATTTTATATTGATTTAAAGTATAAAACCTATAGAATATGTAGACGTTGGGTTTGCTATTGTTTACCTGGACGAACTACTGGGTTGCCAGGTATAAACTCAAACAGTTATATCGATGCCAGTTACTTTCACTTGATTGGATAATAGAACAAATTGTATATCAACGTAAGCGTTGTTTTATTGTCAACACGTTGATATAGGGTTGTCTGCATTTAATTAAAAACCATTAAAAAATATTTAAAAAAATAGCCTCTCCAGGATTTTTTTAGCAAAACCATTTCTAAAGGGGCTCCTAGACGGGCTATACTTTTAATGAATTATGTGGCTACAACATTGCAGATTATATCCCGGCAATACAAAATACATTTTAATGCAGCATATGACTGGAAAATGTATATCTCAGCAATATTTCTGCAGCAGTATATGGCTCATTATTTTGGCTTTACATGGGCTACATACATGGCTAGTATGGCTGACGAACTCATACGCGTTGCAGCAGCTTACATTGTTTTAAAAGCACAATCAAAATAAAAAAAACAAGAAAAATGTGGATTCGACCTTATTTCAATAAGCGTGATACGTTAGATTTTAAGTCTGGAAATAAGTATTTTTTTGTAAAAAAAGCATTTTTGAAAAAATTTAGATGTCCGCATTTACTTTGCTGCCATCAAAACTAAACAGAAACAAACACGAACATAGCTATGCTACTTGAGCGAATCGCGGCATACTTCACGTACCATAAGAAAGGGACGCACTTATGCCGTATAGCGAGACAACAATAAAAGTGGCTGAGAAATATTGCAGTATTTTCGAATGCAAAGCGATTATTCCGGAAATATGTCTGAAACCCTAAACATTCATCGGCCACACTAAAAATATGTGGCAATATATCCCGGTCATACTAAAAATATTGCCGAGTGTTGCATAGTCTGGCCGTAAATGCTGGCTGATGCTGCCGGCCACACTATTGCAGCTATACATTTTCGTGAAAATATGGCCCGTCTAGGAGCCCCTTAATAATATTAGAAATAAAGCTATATTTTGTAATATACTAAATTTATTATAAACTACATTTCATTCTATTATCAGACCGGTGCAGATCTTTTCAAGTTCGGATCTTCTACTATTAGCGGCTTGCCTAATGTTACTGCGGTCGCAACTTCGCATGAGTTATGTTAAGGACGTACCTGAATATCGCAAATTAATCTAAAGTTAAAACCGGCCAAGAGCGTGTCGGACACGCCCGAGATAGGATTCCGTAGCCATTACGATAAAAATTTGTCATATTTTCTAAAGATTTCGAATGTCGTACGAAATATTCCAAGCTTAGATATATTTTATAGCTTAGGCTGCTATTTACTCTTAAACTACTAATAATTTTCAAGAAAATTGAACCGCTATAGTTTTCCGTGAAAGTTGATATATTTAGTACATCCCTGAATTTTTCCAAAATTTTCCACCCACCGGCTTAGATTTAAGATTTATTGGGTGGGGGGGGGGGGACGCTCGATTTTAATGAAAATTTGCACTTAAAAGTTGAATGTTTTGCAAACGAATCACTGAATCGAAAAACCCCTAATGATTTCAAAAGACCTATTCAACGATACCCCACACTACAAGATTGGATGGGAAAAAAATCACCCCCACTTTACGTCTATGGGAGGTATTCTAAAAAAAACTTTTTTTATTGTACTGTTTTGTCGGCATAGTTTATAAATATATACTCTTGAAAAAAGACAGCTTTCTAGCATTGATAGTCTTTGAGCATTGCCGCGGACGGACAGACAGAAAGACAGACAAAAAACAATTTTCGAGCCTGTCCCCCCTTTAAAATCTAAACCGGTGGGTGGAAAAATTTGAAAAAATTCAGGATGGTAGTCAGTATATCAAACTTACAAGGACGCCTAAGTTTTCTTGAGAATGATTAGTAGTTTAAGAGTAAATAGCAGCCTAAGGCATAAAATATACCTAAACTTGGAATATTCCGTACAAAATACGAAATCCTCGGAAAAATATTACCTACATAATTTTTCCGTAATGGCTACAGAACCTTATTTATTTTTAAACCCCGACGCAATCATACGAGAAGGTACAAGTTCAACATAAGTACCGCCTTTATCTGAGTCCGATTGTTAGATATACATATTTCTCATATCATAATGGTTATAGATTGGCTTTGTGCTTGCAACCCAGATACTCATTTCGAGCATCAAAGGATACTTACATAATATTAGATTCTGGTCTGTTTACTTATTTTAAGAGATTGGCAATATTTGGAGATTGTATGAATACCGGGTGTGGCCTGTAACACGGGAAAATAATTAAAATATAGATAGTACTTATCAAACTGAACAACATTAGTTCAGCGACTTTTAACAATAACTAGTTTCTTAATTTTTATTACCCTTTATAGTTTATCCAAAGAAGCAATGTAAAGCTAAAGGTTTGATATTTATAGCGTGACACAGATGACGTCTGTTGGATTCTAGGATGGCGTACATTGATTTTAAGATCAAGTTTGTTAGAAAAAAAGAAAAGTTAAGTTTTGATTTTAATTAAATGGGACCATGATGATCCAATTACCGGTGATCTATAGAGCCTATGTTTTGAATATTATCCCTGATTCTAGGCCACACACTGTATTTAAGGGAAGGTTTGACCTACCGTTACTTAAGAGCTCAGTACCACTACCATGAGTGTAAACTCTGTAAAGTGTAAAGTGACCGTACTCGATAGCGACGGGGTAAATTATTTGCATGCAGAATTGTATCGTAGCAAGTGGAAGGATGTAGTCTCTGCCTACCCCGTTGGGAAAGAGGCGTGATTTTATGTATTTACTAGCTTTTGCCTGCGGCTTCGCCCGCGTGGAATTCGATTATCGCGAGAACCTATTTTCATACTTCTAAGTTCAGAAATGAGAAAGTTCCATATAAGCTTCACCCCCCCCCCCATTTCACCCTCTTAGGGGATGAATTTCTAAAAATCCTTTCTTAGTGCTCACTTACATCATAAGAAGAACCCTTGTACCAAATTTCAAGTTTCTAGGCCGAGCGGTTTGGGCTGTGCGTTGATATATAACCCAGTGAGTCAGGTTTGCCTTTTATATATATAGATGTATGTAGAATTGTACAGCGCTTTTAAAAATAATATTTACGCCGTCGCTATCAAGTACGGTCACTGTAAACTCATGATAATGATACTGTTAACTGAAACTCAAATGACTTCTTGAGTTGTTCGGAGTATATAAGGTACATAATCAGGTAGGTAACAAATAAAAAATTGATAAGCTCCCGAACTAAACTAAAAATAAATAAATAAATACCTAAAAAACTTTCGGATGGTTCACGCAAGCAAAGCCACGGGTAAGACTAGTCTAATATAAAAGTAATTAACCGTCGATAATTGAGAACTATTAATTAGTGTACCTTTGTTAGAAAAAGATACCAAATTACACCAGGATTAAGAAACCTCTCATGTTCCCACAGACAATAAAACAATAAAACGCCAACTTGTTTAAATTCTCCGTCCGTGTGAAAAGTCCGAATTACGGGCGGGATTCTTAGAACTTTGCGAAACTTCGGTGTTGCCATTGTTAAAAAATTAAATTGCTCGGAATATTGCAGTGTTTAAATGTTGCCAGGTTTTTACTAATTAATTACAGCTGAAATTAATCAAATTAAAAAAAGCTCGAGGTGGGTTTCTGCTGGTTCAATAGATACATGTGAAATATTTATGCATTTCAATTTTAACAATGAGTTCATTAGTGAAAAAAATACCTAAACAACACAAACAGGCGTGAATAAACAGGCGTACACTTATATACTGACTAGCTTTTGCCCGCGGCTTCGCCCGTGTGGAATCCGGTTCCATCTCGGGAACTGTGCATTTTCCGGGATAAAAAGTAGCGTATGTCACTCTCTGGCCCATAAACTATCTCTATGCTAAAAATCACGTCGATCCGTCGCTCTGTTTCAGCGTGAAAGACGGACAAACATACAAACACACACACTTTCGAATTTATAATATTAGTGTCGATTATGAATATAAACTACGTAGTCAGTAACATCTCGCCCTAAGTACGTCCCACTGCACACACAGGCATCCTCTTAGAATGAGAAGGCTTGGGTCTTAATTTACATATGCCACATTCACTATTGAGAACTTCACATATGCCAGTCATTTTCAGAATGTTTTCCTGAAGGAAAACGGTGAACCGTAAAGCTCATGGTAAATTTCAAATGTAAGTTTAAAAACTCGGTTCCGAAAAACTCAGAGGTGCGAGTCCGAGTTTGAACCTACTATCCTCTGCTTGAGAGACCATAGGTCAAATCAGTAGGATACTACGAAATTTAAAATACTGTACTGTGTAATGATAATCTATATCACTCTAAAAAAAATTATCTACGTAAACCTTTCGAAATACCCCTAATTTTGGGGTATTTATTACCCTGGCAACATTAAGTTAAGACAGCTGAACAAACACCGAAGTATTTGATAAGTGATATCCAATACGGAGCCAAATTAAGAAGTTCCATCAACTTTTGTATCAAGTATTATCGGCGGCGTAGCTCGTAGTTCGTAGAGGTGCTACGGCGTAGCACTACGAAAACGAAATATATTAAATAAATAAATATCACGGAACAATTCTTCTCTACCACTCAAAGGTTGACTGGCAGAGATCCCTTCAGGGATAAGTCCGTCTTTATACTTAGCACTTTCTTTTTGTGTGATATTTTTGTATTTCCTTTTTGTACAATAATATGAGTATAAACAAACAAACAAACAATTCACACCAATTGATCTAATCCCAAAGTAAGCTTAGCAAAGCTTTTACTATGGGTACTACGTTGTTTAGTAAATTAATATAATTATACAGATAGAGACATACTTAAATACATATTAAACACCCAAGACCCGAGAACAAACATTCGTATTTTTCATACAAATATCTGCCCCGGCCGGGAATCGAACCCGGGACTACAAGCTTCGTAGTCAGGTTCTCAAACCACCCGGTCGTCCGAAACACGAAACAGTAATGGATCAATATTTTTTTAACTATGGAACATAATAGATATATAATTTTAACTATAACAAGAAATATTATAGACAATCTTTGCAGATGTAAAATGAAATTGTACTCATTACAAGCCTTAAGTCCTCTTTGGTTGAGTAGTACTTGCTTTGTCTTCACAATCCATACTTCAGCGCTCGTTGTCGAGTTGCGTTAAAAAGCAGATTTCTGATTCCCTGCTTGATAGTCAACAACGAAATCCATACTAATATTATAAATGCGAAAGTGTGTTTGTGTGTTTGTCCGTCTTTTACGTCGAAACGGAGCGACGGATCGACATTATTTTTGGCATAGAGATAGTTTATGGGCCCGAGAGTGATATAGGCTACTTTTTGTCCCAGGAAAATGCACAGTTCCCGAGGGAACTGCGCGCGATAACCGAATACCAGGCGGGCGGAGCCGCGGGCAAAAGATAGTAATTATATATTTACTACTAAAAGTGCGGAAGTAACCTTGACCTTTTGATGTCTAAAATCGGATAGATTTAGATGAAATTAGGTATGGAGATAGTCAACATGGAGGAATGCAACAGTATTCAGTGCCCTTAGTAAGTTTTCGGTTACAAAATACGTTTCGATCGCGTTCGCGTTAAACGTTAAAAATCTCAATTTATATGGAAACACGAACATTTTGCAGGTGGTAGGACCTTGTGCAGGGTTCGCCCGGATTGCTACCACCATCTTGCTCGCTAATCCTGCCGTGAAGCGGCAGTGTTTGCACTGTTGTGTTTCGGCGTGGAGAGTAAGACGGCCGGTGAAATTACTGGCACTTGAGGTATTCCAACTTATAAGGCAATTTATAATCATAAAGCAGGCCTTATTGTCTAACGTGTCTGTCACTTAAAAATTAGGATTAGGAACTAGGATTTAGTCTAATTTTATAGTATGCGGTGCCGTTAATTGGATAGATATGTTTTTTAAAATCATTATGAGGTTGTATAGAAGATTTTTCGATACAGTGATTCGTTTGCAAAAGATTAAACTTTTAAGTGGACAATTTTGGTAAAATCGAGCGAATAGTGTTACTTGATTTTACCGAAACTAACGGCTACCGGAACCCTATCCTGAGCGTGTCAGATACGCTCTTGGCCTGTTTTTTATTTGACCAATCGCCGTCTGAGTGACCGGTCAGTTGATCCGGCACGTTAACAGAGCCGTTCCGGCCCCGGCCGCCCGTAAACCGGCCGGCCGTAAATCCTACAAACAGGGACGTAGCTCTTGTGTTAGGGTACAGGATATGCAGCGCAGCCACTCTATATACCTCAGTTTCTTGTTTCAGTACGTTTGGTGTATTTTCCCGTTCAAAAATACGTCTCGATCGCTTGAATTTCAAATGTTGTGTGATATAACACTTCTTAATATATCGGTTAATTGTGACTACTCAAATAATTATTAGGTACTGACTTTTATCTTCTTTAAAAGCCGTTAAAAGTTAAAGTCTAACATTAACTTATATATTAAGAAGTTTAGTGTTCTATCAGACATCATTTTTAATTTTCATTAAATTTTTATAGAATGGAATTTATTTATTGTCAAACTGTGTACAAAAGATAATATGGAATAATCAAGAAAAATTAACAAAAATGCAACGTTGCCAGCTCAGCAGGTATAAACGCTCCTAAAACAAAAACTTTTTTTTTTTTGCTATATGTTGGTGTGCAATAAAGAGTTATTGTATTGTATTTTAATTTTTTAAAGTGGCACTGTAAGTGTTATGTAAGCTGTGTCTATTTCATTCGCGGACCCAAAGGATATAAAGGATAAGTCCAGACGTAGAATCGGGCTGTTTGCGTCTAATGACGGCCCAAAAAGGTTTACTGTGTGTACCGGGCTTTATTTACACTCCTCTAATTTAATATTGGCTGTAAACACTGACATTTATTAGACAAGCGGCACAGGATGAAGACATGCTGAAGACATTATGACCAGGCGTATTGACTAACATGTGGGCATGTGGGCACAGTATATATACAGGGTGGCCCATTTATATCGGTCAGTATGGGAAAGTCCGAAACTGTACGACATACGAAAATTTCTTCTCAGGAACTATGACATCGATTTTACCAGCAAAGAGGTACAAACAACCATAGAGACAACTTTACATGCCAGAATTTGTTGAATATTGTAACGGTGGACACTTCGAACACCAACCTACTAAAATAAATTAAAGTATGTGAAAACAACGCATTTTATTCATTTTAGACATATTATTTCATGGAGACATTTACTGCTTAAGACGTACACAATCGATATCTAAATAGAAATAGAGTAAGTTTTTTTTTTCAAAACAACCGGGTTCAATTCCCGGTTTTTTTTTAAATGCATGAATGCAGTTTTTCTTGTTATGTATGTCGTATAGTTTCAGGCTTTCCCATACTGACCGATATAAATGGGCCACCCTGTATAAGCTAAAGCAGTATAGCTACCAACAAATCGATCGAGACGAACACACTCACACAGACGCGCGCTCTACACGACCTCTGACGGGACTAGCAGTAGGTACTTTAACTGCAGTACCGCGAGACGCCCTTAAAGGCCGTGTAGAACGTGCGTCTGTGTGAGTGCGTTCTTTTCGATCGTAGCTTCGAAGCTTCCATACTGCTTTAGATTATATATGTATGCTGTGATGTGGGTGTGTATAGCATGTGGGGAATCATAATTTGATTGCTTAGTAGCGACATCTCTTGTCTGGGTGAGCGGTTAGTTCCGAAAGAATGTGACGTCTGTCGATGAGAGCGAAACATAGATGTCTGTAAACAAGTGGCCGTTTTTTCAGCACACATCAAATTTATCATATTTATCAAAGGATAAGGTTCAATTTTCGACAATATTCAGGATGGACAATATTCCTTGTTGATGTATTTAGTAAGTTTTGTCCATTTTCCATTTGCACCAAATGACAGTAAATCTTAAAATCTGCTTTGTCATTCATCTATACTTCGTTTTTTTAGCATTAGAAAAAAGTAAAGCGATCTTGACGTGTCTTTTTATTGAAAAACACTTTTGAAAAATAAGCCACAGCAAATCTGTAACAATTAGCAAGGACATATGATCATTTTCATGCTTTTGGTATCATAAGCAATAGTTACTGTTTTTTTTTAAACGTTATACAATAAAAAAACTCGTCAAGATTGTTTACCCTTTTGTCTAATGCTAAAATACCGAAGTATACTCATATGTATTGTGGTTCTGGAAGCATATACCGTGACGTCAGTACAAAGCCCCGCTAACTGGCACGCAGCGAGTTAACTCGATTGCTCGCTTGAGTGAGCAACTACTTTGAGAATTGGGATGACAAGGAGTTAACTTGGTCGAATTTAATTTGGGGTAACTTGTTACGAAGCTTGTTATCTTTGGTTGTTAGTCGGTAATTATGTTAGTTACCATCACCTAAATATGGTCTACCACTACCACCCTAGTCACTGACATAGCTGGAAAAATTTGCAGATTGAAGTGGCAATGGGCGGGCCACATTGCTCGAAGAACAAATAACCGTTGGGGGAGAAAAGTTCTCGAGTGGCGACCACGAACCGGAAGACGAAGCGTTGGCAGGCCTCCCACCAGGTGGACTGACGACATCGTGAGAGTTGCGGGAAACCGGTGGATGCAAGTGGCGAGTTGTCGTTCATTATGGCGTTCTAAGGGGAAGCCTTTGTCCAGCAGTGGACGTCTTCCGGCTGATGATGATGATGATGATGACTACCACCCTAAAGTTGATAATCGTTTGCATGTCATAAAACAATAATGCCAATAGACGGTCTGTCAACTGAAAGTTCGACTTTAGCGACAGTTTCATTTGATAGGAACTTTTATCAAAAACAAATAGACCATTAAGATTGGTTTTTGGAATCTTTTTTATTTCAACTCCAAATTTTTGTTACTTTTACAGTCATCCCGTAAAACTCATATTGAAAATACAAACTAAAACATAGATGCACAGAAAAATCAGAAAAATAACACCAGTGCTGGGAATTGAACCCAGGTCCTTGGAATTCCGTGCCGCGTGCTATACCACTACACCACCTTGGTGTAGCAGTATAGCATGCGGCACAAAATGCCGAGGACTTTGGTTCGATTCCCAGCACTGGTCTTATTTTTCTGGTTTTTCTGTGCAACTACTGTAAATTGTAAATTTCATATGTTTTATATGTACAATAAAGAGTTACAATACAATACAATACTATATTTCAGTTTATATTTTCGTGATAGGAACTTGTTTAAAAACTGATAGACCTCTTACTTGGCTGATGGTACTAATGTTATAAACTCTCCACGTATTCATCATCATCATCAGCCTACAGCAGTCCACTGCTGGATCTAGGCATGAATTAATTAGCCGTAACTAGAAATTTGCTCGCAGGACTGATGGGCGATGGGGTCAAAAGGTTCTCGAATGGCGTCCGCGGACCGGGAGACGACCTGTCGGTAGGCCTCCAACAAGATGGAGCGACGACCTGGTTAAGATCGCGGGATCACGGTGGATGCGGAAAGCACAAGACCGGTCTGAGTGGAGAGCCTTGGGGGAGGCCTATGTCCAGCAGTGGACGTCTTTCGGCTGACATGATGATGATGATGATAAACTACAAATTTATAAAAAAAATACCATAGAGAAAATATTAATAAAACTAACCAGCTGAAAAATCGCCACTTTCACTAAAAAAGCTCATTGAAATCTGTACGTCCGTTTGGGAGCTAATCACAGACAGGCAAACACAGAGATACTTATACATTGCCGTCAAACTTATAATACCCCTCTTCTTTTGCGTGGGAGGTTAAAAATAGTCCAAGTAAAACTATTGTGCGTGCGAAGTTGAATGCTCTGAAAACTAAAAATTAATTAACTTAAAAGTGAACAATAAATGAAGGAATAAAATGTACAAAGTGCAATAAATTGTGTTTGCAGACGCCAAGTAGTCTAGACTCCAGTGTAGTGTTGAGTAGTGATGTTCCATGTTCATGTAAAAATAGTATCGATGATTTGTTACACAGGAGTGCGTGGTCAAACTCGATAAGTCAAAATAATTGACTGTTGAAAAAACACTATGTAAAACATCAAATAAGTTCCTATAATATAAGTAGATAGTATATTATAGTAGTATAGTACCTACTATAGGAATCATTAGCATCATCATCATCAGCCAGAACAAAGGCCTCCCCCTTAGAACGCCACAATGAACGACAACTCGCCACTTGCATCCATCGGTTTCCCGCAACTCTCACGATCAATCTTTAACATAGTGCTGGGTTAATTGGTGTCAATCCTTTCACAGCGTTTATTTATTATTATCATAGACTAACGCGCAACTTCTATACTAATATTATAAATGTGAAAGTGTGTTTGTATGTTTGTGTGTTTGTCCGTCTTTCACGCCGTAACGGAGCGACGGATCGACGTGATTTTTGGCTTGGAGATAGTTTATGGGCCTGAGAGTGACAAAGGCTACTTTTTATCCACGCGCCATAACCGAATACCACGTGGGCGGAGCTGCGGGCAAAAGCTAGTAATATTTATAAAATGTTGCAGTGCGTAAGTATTAACTTTTTAAAATAATTATAAACAAAAATATATCTTTATATATTATATCACTCAGCTTAGCTTAGCTTTTCTATTGGCAGCAAAAAATATTTTTTTCTGTGCAGCCATGCCGGACTTGTTTTTTTTTAAATATTAAGTCTAATATAATCTATCGATATCGGAAGCCATCATCCATCATGGCACATCCCTATCACAGACTACTGTAACGCAAATGATTCCTTTAACCTTAGCATAATAAAAAAAAAACAAAGTTTTTCAGTTCATAAAAACAATTACGAGTGCAATAGCAGTTCAATGTCACTGCCACTGACTAGCAAAAATAACAGGTCACATTTCGTATAATTTTGGAAAATATTTTGTGCGATTACCTTTAATTATATATCGGTATTTTGATGGTGTTAAACAGTTGTTTTAGTTTATTTTTGTGTCAATAGATGTCACTATCTCGTCAGGTGGCACGACTTCCATACTAATTAATTTTTCCAACCATTTGCGCTTGAAAGATTATTTGAAACTAAAACCACATCTCTTGACATTTATTTCGTTATCTAGTTGCGTCATTTTTTATTTACCTTAAGAAAGCTTTTGATTAATAGCTTAATTAAATGATTATTTTGGTTCATTTTTGTCAATATGTGAGTGAACAGCCGACAGTATCGTACACCAATGGCTTGGTTAGTAGTGTGCGTTTCAGCCACGTTGTCAACTCGCCGACAATTTGATGATAAGCGACGTTGCCAGATTTCGTTCGATTTGTCTGATCAAAATTACATAATTACCATTTTGAAGCGCGTTTCCCTATTTTTTTTAATATTTTTGCTGGCCATAGGTACAAAGTCCGTCAGTTGAAAGACTGAAGCGCAACGAACAAATGCATTGCCAATTCTTTGGATTTTCGACAGAAATTAGGAAGAAAATGACATAACATGAACGAATTAATAAATAAGTACGGAAAATTGCATTAACGGATTATAAATTAGTAGTGATAAAATCAGACAAAAGCTGCATGGCTTGTGGCTTTTGCTTTTTCCAAAAAAAATAAAATAAAAAAAACATCTCAATTGTCAAATGTCAAGTCACAATTTTTTGTTCGTTTGTTGTCATGACATTGTAAAAACTAGAGTAATTTTTTCCTAAATTAAATTATCGTAATTTGTCCTCTAAATTGGCGGAATTATAATTATCTATAATCTATAATGTGAATGAAGTTATATTTTCAAGTATTGACCTGAATTATAATTCACATTGGAAACTATGAAGCCACGAATTTGGCGAATAAAATACATATAAAGCATCAATACTCTAGTCTCGGAAAAGACGCATTATAAGGAAATTGAAAAGTAAGTACTGTAGAGACTGAGTACAACATACATATACTGCGCTCGCCAACCCGCTTATCAAGCGTGGCGAGTACCTAAGTATTGGCAACTCGGGAAAATATGTATGGAAGAGGCGTAAAGTCCACCGGTGAACGTCCTGAGGCTAATATGAAGATGATGACGGTGATGATAATGTTGAAAACCATATCCGTACTTCCATACTAATATTATAAAAGCGAAAGTGTATGTGTTTGTTTATATGTTTGTCCGTTTTTCACGTCGAAACGGAGCGACGGGTCGGCGTGATTTTTGGCATAGTGATAGTTTATTGGTCAGAGATTGACATTAGCTATTTTTTATTCCGGAAAAATGCACGATTCCGGAACCCCAGCCCCTTGGTAGCGGATTAAATTTTGAGTTTCATATCTCGGTAATTTTGGAGTTCAGAGAAAAGTTCATTTGTCAAAATATGCTTCTTCAAAATATGTTTTGTTTTCATAAAAAAATATTTAATTACAGAGTGAAAAACACTGTTAAAACATACATTGTCGACTGTTAAGCTGTGTATGAGACTGGCACAAGACTGGAAAAGTGGCGTGAAAATGCAAGAGGCACTCAGCAGTGGTTGTATGTGGGCTAATTTGATTGATTGATGTAAATAAACAAATTAAAACTGACTTAGTGATGGATTTTTTTAATTTGTTGTTCAATAGCGCCTTCGATTACTATCCAACCAATTAAATTCGTAGAAGGAAAATATCGTGAAGAAACGTGCAACCCCCTGCAAAATAATTAATGGTGTGGGCTATATTTCAATTCACACTGGGCCTGCGTTGAAAACAACGCCCAGCCCAAGCCCTCATTGTGAGAGGAGGCCTGTATGTATGTATAGGGATAATGATAATGATTATGACTAATTTTCCCATAGTATGTAAACTGTATTGTAAAAAATATATAAAAAAACGTTGAGTTACGGTCATGGAAACTGAGTCACATACCAGGGTGCAACCTATGTGCTACTAATGTATTGTTGACATCCCATACATCTGCCAAAGAAATCACAGCGTAATTGAATATGAAAAGGTTCCACCCTGGTACGTGATTCGGTTTCCTTGACTTTGTAAAGAGGAACTTATCCCTCGAAGGGATCTCTACCAAGCAACCCTTGAGTAGATGTGAGGAATAAGTCTCATAGTAGGTATTGTAGTTGTGCATATTCATAGATAGATTCGCTTAAAATTTAAAAAAAAATGTGCCTAAATTAGGTCTTATAAATTTTTTGCTACACATTTCATTAAACATTAACGTCATTAACAGAGAACTATAAAAAAAAAAAAAACAAAAAGCTTAATTGTTCAACGGGTTTGAACCCGAACTTCCTAAGCTATTCTTAGGGTAAATTCGAGCCTTATACAACTAGGCCATTCTGCTCTTCGATCATGCCAGCGAAATTAACAAAGACTTTTGTTTACATCAAATTGCAAGCATGTGTGCGAAAATATCAGTCGAAACTGCAGCGTTCCCAAATGAAAGTATTTTCTGAATTAAAATACATCTGAAACTTGGTAGAATATATTACAAACTTCACTCTACGGGCGCTAGGTACATTATTTTATAAAAATATCCACATTTTCATTCCTAAAAAAAATAAAATACGTGGAATTTGCACACTAACGTCATCTACTGGCGCTGTAGTGCCTAGCTGACCGTGACAAACCACCTTAAGATTTTTCTAGCAGGGTATAAAAGGGGCTGCTAATCACAATAACCTTGTCACTTACAATCCAAAGCAACCGTACGTGGTTTAATTAACATGTGCGTTCTACGTTCAAACAGATGAAATGGATCATATTCATAACTTGACTAGATTCTAATTCTAGACTAGACTACAGATTGTCACCTAGTATCTTAAACATAGTATGTTTACATAATAAGCTTTATTTATTTACTAGCTTGTTTTTGTCTGCGGTTCCACCAGTGTATAATTCGTTTATCCCTATCCCGCGGGTACTATGCAATTTTCCGGGATAAAAACTATCCTATCCTATTTCCCCCGGGACTCCGGGACCCCCGTTTCTAATGTAACGCGGTAGGTACCTAAGGAGGTACCTACCGCGTTAAATTTCAACCGCTGGCATTAGAAGCATAAAATTCGGCGCAGGTTTTTTCATGTACCTAGTTAGTGCAATTTACGTCGTAATTTTTGGTAGTCTCCACGGCAATGTTTATGTTACCCCAGAATTTGAGATGAAATTTGGTTTGTAGATAGCTGGGAGACTTGAAAACTACATACATAGGCTTCTTTTTATTTCAAAAATCCCATGGGATCGGCGCCGGTTCTTTTATGCAGTCTTAGTGATATCGTCACTACTTTGAAAAAATCTCGTATCTAAAAACAATGCGTCAGCAAAATTGACTCTTGAAATAATGTTTATGCCCGCGTAATGATATATACTTGGCAAGAGAGTAGGTACATAATAATAATTATAGTGGTAAAATTAATTATGTCTATATACGTATTATGTAATAAATTTATTTTTATCTTTTTAAAGTCGCACAATAAATTTGTTTTCTAGTTTATAAATTATCTATTTATTTATGTAGTCTTATGTAGTTATGGTGTGCATTATAGTGTGTCTTTATAATGCTCAGAGGGTTGCCTACGGTGCTGGCTGAAAATCAGCGCTGGGGTGTTCTTAACGCTTCAGCATTATGCTGAGCCAGTGTCCGATTCACAATCGCAATGACACATACCTTTGTGTTGTTTATTTGTACCAAATAGTATTGTTGTCTTGTGTTGTGAATAAATGTATTTTCTTTCTTTCTTTCTTGCATAAAGTTCACTCAGTAAAATTATCGATTTTGAGATACGGGCTTTTTTCAAAGTAGCGACGATTTTTATTTTTTATTTTTTTTACTCACACATTTCACAAATTACTTAAATAAATACACAAAATAAACAAGTATAAAGAAATGACAGTATTTGTGAAATTGCGAAACGGTCTCAGCTCAGCATAGTGTTGGCCGTAGAGGCCAACGCTGGTTTTCCGCTGTGACCGCTTGGCGACTTCACGGAAGGCGACAAATTCAAATAAAAAGAAACAAACAGAAAGTAATATATAATATTAACTTTAATTCTGTGCCTCCTGTGATCAGTGATATAACTCGACTTATACCCTTTTCTGTGTTTTTATTTAGAAATAATCAGAAAAAAATAACGAATTTTTGGGTCTATCTCACATACTGCTAGGTGCTATAGTTTCGGAGATAATTTTGTGAAAAGTGATACAACTAGCAGAAAAAAATCGTGCACATTGATATATATCAAGTTATAACCCCATAATGTAATTGCTCTAAAGACTATTTTCGTGTTTTGTGGTTTAAGTGGAATTGAATTAATTTTCACATTTTATTTTTCGTTATTTTTTTCGAAAAAATTGATATATCTACAGTTATACCACTTTTGACCAACTTTTCTAAAACCAGACCAGGGTACAACTCAACATGTACACCAATGCGGGAGAAATTTGATACATTTTTTTGTGATACAAGTTAGGTAAATTTTATTTGTGTAGTCAAAATAAATGTGCTGGGAATTTACAACGCTGAGTTATAGGATTTTACAAGTTCACGTATATCATATCAGTTTACACCAAGACATATTATGGGTGCTGCAGAGGTGCACCATGATATAACTGAACTTGTATCATCTAACACATATTATTTACTGATATTAGACTTTTCAATAGGTACAGTCAGCTGCAGAGAAAGGGTACCCCCCTGTAATGGCGGTAGTATGGATACCGCCGTTACAGGGGGGTACCTTTTCTCTGCAGCTGACTGTACAACTCACAGGTTTTTCCCGATTTTCTTCGAACTTACAATATTTACCGAAAAACAATAAATGCACGTATAAAGAACATATTTTTATGAATAAAAAAAGTGCTTCGATAAATGCCTAGCCCCCTTGGCTCACAAACTAGAATTTTTTAAATCTTGTTTTCGCTCTCCTGTAAAATGACGATTTTGCACTTGTATCACTTATCACAGGAGGCACAGAATTAAAACAAGCAGAACACAAAACCAGACAAAAGAAACGTGTACAGTACAATAATAAATTATAAACAAAACAGTAAAATAGTCGACACACCACTCAACCGTCCATAGAGCATAGACCACAGACGTCGATATGCACATATTCATGATGTCATTTCATTAAATCCCATTAAATCCCGGAATTAAATTCAATTAAACCTGGCTGGTGGTAAAGGCTAGTAAATATATAAATTTATGAAGAATTTGACCCATTTCCATTGCTCTTCACGTTCTTATTCTAAAGTTAAATCTATTTTAATAGCATTCAATGGAAGTAGAATAAATTTCCCGTCCGCGTGATTGAACAAAAACCGCATTAATAATGTATAAGGATCTTTTGTTTCCACGATAAAACGGCTTTAGTATAACTTGATTGATTTCGGCCATGTTTTAGACGGATTTGAAGAATTGAATTTATTTTCATCACGTAAATATCGAGTTTTATCTCAGATTCTATTTATTTTTGTCCATTTATCCAAATTGGAAAGGACTTTCACCCATTTGTTCACTGGATGAAACGTATGAAAAGACCGCGACTTCGCGTAGCATTTGCCGCGGGAATTATGCAATTTTCCGGGATAAAAACTACCCTATGTCCTTCCTCGGGACTCGAACTGTCTGTATACCGAATTTCATTTAAATCGGTTAAGCGATTTAGACTTGATGAAGTAACAAGCAAACAAACGAACTTACAAAGTTTCGCATCAATAATAATCGTTTTTAGATTTAATTTCGTATTAGTTAAGTTTTATGTATAAAGATAATAATGTGTGTATCCAGGGATCCAGCTATCTACATACATACTAAATTTCAACTAAATAATTAGGGAGCGCCTAAGTTCGCATACTCTTCGTTAATCATACCCTAATTTTTGTCCGAATAATCGTTTGTCCGAATTTTTTTCGCACTGAAACCTTATATTTTTCTAAAAATTTTAAATGGTGATCCTATAGAAAACTATAGGTTAGGTAAGGTTTATTTTATAAGAATTCTAAACAATCATTAGATTCAGAGAAAAAAGAGTTATGACAAACGATCATTCTGACAAAAATTACATTCGGACTTTCAATACTCTTTCCATATAATGTATTTTTATGTGTATCGGATATGTATAATAAATAAATGTGTCTCTCTCTCTCTCTCTCTCTCTCAAAAAGTATGCGAGCCGATATGGACCCAAATAATTAAGATTAAGTACTGCAATAAAATTGTTGCCATTTGTGACTATAAGCGGCTGCAATCAGTCAAAAACTCTACGGAATTTTGACAATAATTTTGTCCCCATTTAGACTCCGTTGTAAATTGTTACTACAACAGAGACTACAAATAACTCCAGCTGTTTTAGATTAACTCGCCGTTTCGCCATCCATTGATTAAATTTATCTGACGGATAAATGTGATGCTGTCCCTGTTTGTTAGTTTCGAAGAGACAGAGATGGCATCACATTTATCTGTCAAATAAAATGAATCAATGGGTGATGAAATAGCCCCTTAGTGTAACAAACTCTCACAAACACGCACAAACTTTTGCAATTATAATATTAGTAGGATTAAAACAATAATTCAAATATTTATCTTACGGTCTAAATTAAATAGTTATAAAACTTTTTAGGAGAATGTAAATTCTATTTAATCGCGCTTTGTTTGTACAGTTCATTAGGGATGGGCCGAATATTCGTTATATATTCGGTATTCGGCATATTCTTTTCTTTTTTTTTTATTCGACTGGAAGGCAAACGAGCAAGTGGGTCTCGTAGTGGTATGAGATCACCATCGCCCATAAACATCTGCAACACCAGGGGTATTGCAAATGCGTTGCCAACCTAGAGGCCTAAGTTGGAATACCTCAAGTGCCAGTAATTTTACCGGCTGTCTTACTCTCCGCGCCGAAACACAACAGTGCAAGCACTGATGCTTCACGGCAGGATTAGCGAGCAAGATGGTAGTAGCAATCCGGGCGGACCTTGCACAAGGTCCTACCACCTGCAATACCGTCGAATATCCGGCTAAATCACCGAATGTTGGGAAAAGTGGTACTCTCATAGTATCTCTTAGTAGTCTGTGGGTACTCTTCTCTTTACTGTATTGAGTACTATTGAGCCATGCATGAGATGAGTGTTAAATATGGTATTTTTATGAGCTACAGTGAGGCTTTAGGTAAGTTTTTGTGGACGCTGTTGCTTTATTTCTAAGTAGCTTTTGCCCGCGGCTCCGCCCGCGTGGTATTCGGTTATCGAGCGCTGTTCCCTCGGGAAATGTGCATTTTTCCGGGATAAAAAGCAGCCTATGCCTAAAGCAGGCTTGCCGCAACATTATGCTGAGTGGGGCCCACTTTATACTGTTCGATGTTATTTTTTTTAACTCTTTCCATGTAATGTATTTTCATGTGTATCGAATATGTATAACTAAATGTTTCTCTCTCTCTCTCTCTCTCTCTCTATGTCACTCTCGGGACCATAAACTATTTCTATGCCAAAAATCACGTCGATCCACCGCTCCGTTTCAACGTGAAAGACGGCCAAACATACACACAAACATACAAACACACACTCTTTCGCATTTAAAATATTAGTAGGTAGGGATAATAGTAGAGAAAAAAGATGATTAAGTATTACTTAAAAACAAAATATAAGTATGTTGCTGTTTTGAGATACAGTGATTTTTACAATAAAATAATATGCTAATATAATCAATAATAATAATAATAATAATTTTTTTTTATTTTGTATGTACTTTTCTGTATTTTACTTTTTATAACTATTATAAAAACCTAATCCTAAGAATAAAAAGAAATAAAGATAATAATAATATCACGGGACACTTGACACCAATTGACCTAGTCCCAAACTAAGCAAAGCTTGTACTATGGATACTAGGCAACGGATAAACATATTTAAATATAAGATAAATAAATACTTAAATACATATTATACATCCAAGACCCGAGAGCAAACATTCGTATTATTCATACAAATATCTGCCCCGGCCGGGATTCGAACCCGGAACCTCAAGCTTCGTAGTCAGGTTCTCTAACCACTTAGCCATCCGGTCGTCAATGAGGTCGTTATTATGAGAAATTAACCAAGTTTCGGCCCATCTCTACAGTTCTTTAGGCAAACGATGCTACGAGCGGTCTCTGTTCATTGCGTGTTCATCCTACTAGTGAGTGAGTGAGTTAGTGAGTGAGTACGCATGTTACTTCTTTACGCTGAAACGGCTGGACAGATTTGGATAAAATTTGGCAAAAAGTTAGTTTATAACCTGCATGAAAACATAGGATACTTTTTATTCCGATATTCTTACAGGATAGGGATAAATTTTTTAAATAACAGCCGCTAGGCTTAGAGTCATGAAATTTGGTATGTAGGTAGCTGGACATCTGGAATAAAATATAGCCTACCTTTTATTCCGATATTCCCACGGGATAGGGATAAAATCTTGAAACAACAACCGCTGGGCGTAGGGTCATGAAATTTGACCATGATTTGTTTTTAATGTAACGTCAATGAAAAGAACGACTTAATTTTCGGGAATTCCCACGGGAATTTTTAAAATCCCCGAATTTCAATTCAGCTGTTGGACCTAAGGATTTACGTGTGCGAAGCCGCGGGTAAACACTAGTTGTTCATATTTTGTACTGTAACCATATAGCAAAAGCTTTTCAGCCGCGTAATGTATAAATACTTTCGCTGCGTCCCCAGTGCCACGCCGCCGTGGTTCGGATGTAATAATTTAATCCAATCCCACTAACCAAGATAATTTGAAGCTTTTAATTCAATTAATGCTTCTGCAATACGTTTTGTTGTGCTAAAGTTTAATTGCAACCCGTTATCATTTTGTGCAAATTAGGTACAGTAATGATGATATCCAACCCGTGTGGTGTCGGGTTAGAATTACACCTCTCCATTTCTTCCGTGGATGTCGTAAGAGGCGACTGAGGATATAAGGTATACCGTAGGCGACAGGCTAGGAACCTGTTACTATTGTACCGTTCTTGTCAAACTTAAAACCTAAAATTACTAAAAGTGGCTCCGAAGCGGTAACGTTTCGTGTGCTCTGCCTACCCCATTTGGGAACACAGGCGTGACGTTTGTGTGTATTTGTGTGTGTATGATGATATCCGCATAGAACTAAGGTTACCGACATAGCCCGAAGAGTCACAAATCTCAATTGGCAGTAGGCTCGCTAGCTCGCACCTCTGAGTATTTCGAAATACATGTGCGAAATTAAATTTGAAATTTACCACGAGATTTACGGTGCAGGAAAACATCATGAGGAAACCTGAACAAACCTGCGTAGCGATTCAATGGTGCGTGAGAAGTTCCCGATTTGTATTGGGCTTGCGTGGGAACTACGGCGCAAGTCCTCTCATTCTGAGAGGAGGCTTGTGCCCAACAGTGGGACGTATACAGGCTGGGATGAAGATGAAGGTACAGTATGCATAATGGATTTCTATACGGAAAAGTCGGATCTAAATCGGAATATGACGACATCCCAAATGTCAATCAAATTATTGTATTCCACTATTCATTGTTATAAAGAACCGCCCAAGACCCTTCCTTCACTCACACAATAAAAATAAAAGTAGTCAATAAAATTACAATGCGCGCTCTGTAATAGGACCTTGGCTTTGCCAGTCACATTTGGGCATCTGATATAGTATGTATTAAATTAGTAACATTTTAATTATACTTACATTATAAATTATACATTAACAAGGAACTAACTTTATTATTTATTTGTTATTGTTTATTTATTCTTTAGCAATTTGTAAAGCGATACTTTTTAATAATCTATTTTTATTTTATTTTATTTAGTGTCAAAATGAAAAATTTAAGGCTGTGCGATGGGTACCTAATGAAACTAATTGAGAGAGCACGATAAAAACCGTTAATAAACATTTCTTCGTTTTTAAAGAATATAAAAGTCTATCACGAATAATTATTGGAGTAGACATATAACTTGTATATTAAGAAGAGTTCTATCATACCACATTTTGAATTTTCTTTACAAATTTTATGGAATAATCGAAAAAAACTAACAAAAATTCAACGTTGCTAGCTCAGCAGATATAAACGCACTTAAAAGCATGGGTAAACTGTAGCAACGGACTACTTACGTGGAATGGTTTTTTTTTTTTTACTGTGTAGTCTTATTTTTTGCTGCAATAAATCTAAATCTAAATAAAAATTTTGACTTAATTTTTTTCCTTACTTTTTTTATCACTCCATTTATGCCTAAGTACTTCTATAAAAACTTTATAAATAAAAAAACAATATGAAGAGTATCACTTAGCTTCGCTATGCCCCAATCCATCATGTTCGCTGACAGAAAAAAAGGAAATAAAGCGTGCCTTACTACTGACCCAGTTAGTAAATAGACTGTAACACGGCCAAACGCACGCCAATTCAAATAATATTTTGGTAGACTTAACTCAGTGTGAACACATTTAAATCAAAATAGTTTTGAAATTATTAAATACTTCATACGACACGCGATTTGCATATCCTTTAATTTGGCATAGTTGGAGACAGTAAAATTAAGGCTTGATTTTTTTTTAAACATGGATTTTTATTCATGACGGTGGAAGCATTCAACACTTCCACTGAACGTAGATATAGTTACATATTATGTTTAGTTTTAGTTTTTAACCGACTTCAAAAGGAAAGCAAGTTATCTATTACTATACACACACAAATTGCAATAAAAATAAGCATAGCTCATTTCCTTTACCCTTTTAGGTGGGAACAAAAAAAAAGCAATCTTACGTGCGTACGAGAAGGGTAGCCCGTCAGACCATCGGAAGTCTCCCTCGTGGACGGCGTCCGTCGCCCCGATCCAGTAGACGTCGTCGACTCCTGCGCCGGGCCTGCAACACAAGTCCATATAAATATCATCATCATCATGGGACACTTGACACCAAGTGACCTAGTCCCAAACTAAGCAAAGCTTGTACTATGGATACTAGGCAACGGATAAACGGGCAATTCTATCTACCGTTGTACCCTGAGTTAATCTCTCCGATTTCAACAAAATTTGGAAGATAGACTCAGTCCATGATTCCGAGCTGTAAAAATAGTCTCCAGGTGTGTCCCCAAAACATTTTATGGATGTGTCCATTTTGTTACAAATTTTTTTTTAATAATTTTCGTAACAAAACGGACACATTCATTATTAAATATTAAGCTTTTAAAGCTCATCCATCTATACTAATATGCGTCTTTCAAGTTGAAACGGAGCGATTTTTGGTATATTTAGAGATAGTTTATGGGCCAGAGAGTCACATAGGCTATTTTTTATTCCGGAAAAATGAACAGTTCCCGAGGGAACAGCGCGCGTTACCCGAATTCTACGCGGGCGAAGCCGCTGGCAATAAGCTAGTGTGTTAGGTATATTTATTGAAGCTTTTTGAACTACTTTTTAATTTACTTTACTTTTTGCAACTGGTGAGTTAGTTCTAAGTTCTGCAGTGGACACCTTCCGGCCGACGAGGTTTTTTTTTAGTGTAATACATTTTAAATCGGGTAAAGCTAATTCTACTCCCGAAAGTGTTAGAGCGTGTTGTAACAAGTACGAATACCTAATAAACTTAGGATGTTTTGATTAAATTTTAGTGAGAAGATTAATTTTAACTTTGGTGATGATGTTGCCTTGATTAAGTTAGTTCTAGACTGTTCTATTGTCAAAATTGAGTTACGGAACTTCAGTGGAGAATAGTTTGATATCAAATCATACTTTTATTAAAGATAAAAAAAAAACAGTTAACGTTGCATAAAAACGAGAATAATTTAAAAACACCAAAATATTCAGCCACATGCTTGCTGTTAAATATTGAATTTGTACAAGTTGACCAATGGTTTTTCTGGTTTGGGTTTGCTTTTGGGTTCAAAGTTTGACATAAAAACTGACACCGATAGGTGACTTATAAGGGTTAAGTTTTTCTTATGATTTACGGAACCTGCTAATAGCGCGCTAAGGCATAAATTTAAAAATCAAAAAACTGTGTAGATGAGATAAATATACAAAAGAAGAACGTGAATCTAAGTGTATCCGTAAAGAGAAAGCAAGATAACTTACGCATGTATCAGTAATTGGTCCATGATTTGCTGCTGTCTTTCGTTCAGCACGCTGGCAAGGTGCCCCCCGAGCCTCTGGCATTCCGCTTCCGCCTGTCGCCACGCCCGCTTCGCCTCCCGCACCGCCGTCACGCAGAAGTCATCCGACAAGACCCACCCGTAGTCACAATGACCCATCACTTCCTCCACTGCTTTATCCATCCACCACACCTTCAACCACATAGCCGAGGAGTTCCGCTTGGCAAGTATACTTATGTTTAACCTAACTGAATTCTTCTCGGAGATAATTTGAACACTGCGCAACGGATCGCCTGGTTGTGAGCAATGTTTCCACACAGAGTCACCGTCTTCTAAATTAAGTTCCATCCCCTTGCAAAAAGGCTGGTAATCGTCTTGGATTATATTGGATGTGTCGTGTTTAGTCGCAATTGGTCCCGTGCCCATCTGGAGGCGCAGCGCGACTTTGTTGCCATAGGGTAGATGTATTCGGTAAGAGCAGAACAGTTTAATGGTGGGGCCTACTTCGAACGAGCCGTTTCTAGTCGTCAGTGTCACATCATGGCAATGGTCCACTGGACGGTAGGTCACGGCGAACGTGGGTCGGCCGTGCAGTTCTACAGTGTTTTTGGAGTCGGGGTAGTATATGAACTTTCTGTTTTGAGGGGGTAGTTGTTCGAGTTTTCCGCAGAGTTGGGGGTTGTTGGGGGCGAAGCGGATGAAGCCGGTTGAGCAGGGCACGTTGAGCTTGTGAAGGTCGAGGAGGTAGGCGCGGCGGGGTGGGGGGCGCGGCACGAGTAGCCGACAGCCGTGCGTGCGCGGGAGTTGCCCGGAGTGCACGCGCCCGCGCGGCGCCAACAGGTGAAGGGCGCAATCTGCAACAAGAGACGGGAGTTTGAATGGCCAGTATTCAACGGATCACCAAATATTGTAAAACGTTACGAAAAATCCTTTTTACCACCAAAAACAATAAATTAGGTACCAAGATGACACGAGATGGACGGATACATACATACATAAAATCGACTACATCCTTCCACTTGCTGCGATCCTGGCATACAACTCTCGCTTCCTCTACATTCATCAATCTTTTCATGCATGCACGTCGGTTTAGAGTACTCCTGACCCGACGACCTTTCTTCAGAATGTCCCCGATTTGATCGTGGTACGTTCGTCTAGGTCTTCCTCTCCCAACGTTCCCATTCACGCTCGTCTTATAGATCTGCTTAGTCAGTATGTTTTCACTCATTCTCTCCACGGATGAGATGATGATGACGGATGGAGATGGACGGATGACCTGGTTAAAGCCGCGGGTTCACGGTGGATGCAGCTGCCAACCGAAGCAACTGGAGGTCTATGGGGGAGGCCTTTGTCCAACAGTGGACGTACTACGGCTGAGATGCTGATAACGAGGTACCAAAATCGTACCCCAATTTCACAGAAAATTATAACCAAAGCTAATGCTAGTTATTTTTAGACCCAAAAATATAGTCTCTGACCATGGGAACTTAATTTTTTTTTTAATATAAGAGTGGGAAAACGAGCATACGGGTCACCCGATGGAAAGCCTTCACCGCCGCCCACGGACACTTTGTCAACACGAGGGGTATCACGAGTGCATTGCCGGCCCTTTGAGAGACTGATAGGTTCGTTTTTTAAAGATCCCTAAGCTGTACCGCTCCGGAAACACTGTCCCAGGAAACTGGTTCCATATTTAACCGACTTCAAAAAAAGGAGGAGGTTCTATGTTCCAATGTTTGCATTTTTTGTTAGTAATGTTTTTTAGTTACGTTAAGTAATGTTGAGCATCAAAATTGTAAGCGTGCTTTATTTAAAATTAATTTGGTTTTATAATACTTAAATATTTGGTACTTTTATAATTTCAGACATTGTCTTTTTTGTGATAATTTCATAAAGTTTTTTGGTAATGAAGTCTGACCTTCAGAAATATTTTTACATTTTATTTGTTCCAATTTTAAACTAGGTTTCGGTATTATATTTAAAGGCTATAATTTTTACACGAAAATTTTTACTTTCTTTTTGTAACTACATTTCAACACTTTTTGGACAGTCTATAATAATTATCTCGAGCTGGATTGTTAATTAAAATTACCTACTTTACGCCTGAAATAAACTGCTACGTGATTAGGGCTCCTGAAATATCATAATTTTACAACGCATGTTTTGCCGGCGGGGGTGGATTCAGGATTACAAACCCTCAAATAACCCAGGGATGATAGCCTAACTCCTCACAAGAAACGATCGTTTTTTAGGGCACTGTACTCAAAACGACAAAATGGAACCTTTGTAGTTATGTCACGTTTGTCCGTGGCATATTTCAAAGATTCTTAGTACTAGGAAGTTGTAAAGGAGCGGCTACACCGCTGCTTAAAAAAACCGGCCAAGAGCGTGGCGGACACGCCCAAAATAGGGTTCCGTAGCCATTACGAAAAAAATCAAGTAATATTATGAGCGTTATAACATAATTAAAACACTTACTACAGTTTTAAGATCTATTATCAGAAAACGAGCGTATCTTCACGTCACTTAAGTCCTTTTGTTGAGTTATTACTCAAAAACGGTATATCCGATCATCCTGAAACCAATTTTCGTTGAAAGTATTTATTAAGTATTTCCATATTTTTTTTCATGTTGTGTGCTCTAGCGGGAATCAATAAAGGAAAGCTTATTCTGATGATTCAAGAGTGCCACGTGAAATTCTAAGAATCAATGTGTCTTCCTCTCTGGAGCAAAGCAAGCGGTGCCTTTCTTCCCTGAATAATTCATACGAGTTGAGATTGTAAGGGATTTGTCTTAGTGATGCTAATTTATAATCGGATGACAGGAATTGATGAGCGATTTCAGTTCGGGCGATGTTGGAAAAATGGGAAAGCTCATTTGGTATTCATGCTTACGGATTTTACTACTTAATTATACTTTCGTATAAATATAATGTATTTATGGAATCCGCATTACCGTTAGTAATTTTTGTTTTACTGGTATTTGTGTTTAAATTAAAACTTTAACTTAAAAAAAAAAAAAAACTTTAAAAATATTTTTTAGTTATAATCCTTTTTAGATTGTATTTAGCACATTTACAATTTAAGGAAACTGTAGGTCTTATGTTAATCATAAGTATTTCTGTACTCATTCTTGTATACGACCGTTTGTTTCTCTTCTCAATAAATAAAATAAAAAATAAATAAATAAAATAAATGATGTACAGTCAAGGGAAAAATACCAGATGTGACCTGTAATATGAACAAAAAATTAAAACATAGATCATACTGGCACAAAACACATGGCAGAAAATCAGCGCTGTAGGCGTCTAACGCTTCAGCATAATTCTGAGTCAACGACCGTTTCACTTTCGCGGGGACACACAAAATTGTTTATATATTTCATGAGCGATTTATTATTTTTATTTCTTTTTTTTTTGGTTCATTTGTGTAAATTTTGCTGTATATGTGTGCCTTTTGTGTTAGTGAATAAATGTCTTCTTTCTTTCTTATACTCGTTAAACTGAACAACATTAGTTCAGCGCCTTTTTAAAATAAGTAGTTTTTAATTTTTATTACACTTTAAAGTTCATATGAAGAAGCAATGTAAAGCAAAATGTTAGATGTTTGTAGCATGACAGGCGACGTCAGTTAGGTTCAAGGATGGTGTACATTGATAGCAGTATTTAATTTGTATGAAAAAAGGAAAATTCAACGACCCCATTATTTTTAAAGTCGCTGAACTAATGTTGTTCAGTTTCACGAGGACGATCTATGTTTTAATTTTTTGTTCGTATTACAGGCCACAACCGATATTTTACCACGCTTTTGTACCATGTCTATTTTCGTCATATTTGAACTGCCATATATATGAATTGTCACAGTGGTTAAAGTGACAAAATACTAAAGTGTATACATATTTTTGCTTTTGACTAAGTACAGGTCGAAGTGCCTGCATTGAGTTGAGACACGGACTTTTCATATCATGTCTGTACTGTAGGGATTAGGCTGTATACCGCTGGCAGGTGGTAAAAATGACCGCCTGGCAGGCTAGACTGAATGTATTTTGTATAATTATAGTATTTTTGTATTTTATAATTCTGGAATTCGATTTAAAAACAGGATTGACAGCGGTATACATACCGGAGCACAGATTGCTCCCGACAGCCTGAGAGGCTTGACCTTTGTTTGTAAAGTGTATCTTTAAGTTTCATGTCTTTGAATATATGAAGCAAGTATTGAAGAAACATCTTTTTATTGAACTGAGTTTAGCATCACGCGCGTAGATCCCCTATACCATAGCTCTACCAGTTACAGTCCCCACAGTACACTGTGATCATACTTGTGTGTACGTTTACGTATGTTAATGGACGGGGTCTATATCGACTGGTAGAAAATTGTTAATCATAATTTAATATTTGACATAACTCTTTTTCTCCGAAACATTTATCAGAATTGTTATAAAACAAATCTAACTTAACCTATAGAGTTCTACAGGATGACTATCTAAAAAATTATGCAAAAAGGTTTCAGCGGGACAAAAATTATGACAAACATTACATTATGACTTATAAGATTATAAAGGATCTCTAATGTAAGTTTAGCTAGTGCTATTAGTGTACGTAGCGTACGCCTGTTTGAAAGTGACTTTCAGTCAATTCGTAACTACGGCCACTGCAATTTGGTCGAAAGGTCGAGCAATTTTCAGCAATAAATAGTAGTTGTGAATCATCATCATCATCATGTCAGCCGAAAGACGTCCACTGCTGGACATAGGCCTCCCCCAAGGCTCTCACTCAGACCGGTCTTCTGCTTTTCGCATCCACCGCGATCCCGCGATGTTAGCCAGGTCATCGTCGTAGTTGTGAATACCGAAATTAGTGTAAATATCTAAGATACAATAGTTTAATGTCAACTGCTCATCACCTTTTACGAAAAATTGCTATTTCCGATGCAGAGATGTTCATTATTGAGGAGTCCTGGTGCTTCACCACCCATTCCATTTCACCATATGTGTTCCGAGGAGCATAAATTGCTTAGCAACTGTGTTAAAGCAATTGAAATTCAACCCATGAAATACTTGTTATTGAGTAGTAACTCCGATGGTCAACTGTGGTCTTCATCATCAGTTCCACTTTACCAAATGATGATTTTCAAGAGCAAATGCACGAGTTACTACTAAATATATCAAAATTACCATAGGTGTCCCTACAACATTTGAAGAGTTCCCTCGATTTACTTAGGATCCAATCATCAGATCCTGATTTAGTGCTTATGGGACCTAATTGAAAGCATTCCTAGACGAACGCAAAAAAAATTTTTCTTATCGGTTCATAAATGACGGAGTTCTGAGGTAACAAACATAAAAAAAAAAAAAAAAAAACATACAACCGAATTGATAACCTCCTCCTTTTTTTGAAGTCGGTTAAAAATAACAAGAAACGAGTATAACAAAGAGCATTCTCTTCATAAGTTCATGATCAATTGAAGTATTTTTATCCGTAACTATCGAAGCTTTTTCGCCGGAAATTGAATCGGTCCCACTCTCGAATCAGAACTAACCCCCGGCCTGTGTTTACGAAAATATAGCAAAAAATACAATGTGTTTTGTAAGAAAAACAGAAGATCTCTCGAAAAGGTTTTAATATTTTTCCTGTGAAGTAATTGTGAAAGGATGTTTTTGTAAGGTTATAAGTACTGCCCTGAGCCAAACCCGCACTTTCTCACAATAAGTGCCACAGTGAGTTCCTTGATGTGTAAAATGACGGCTTACGCAGACAAGGTTGTAACGGATCAAGCTCACGGTGGTTTAGTTATAGTTAACACGGAGTTACTTAAAATAATTTTCACGTGTATAGATGGTCAAGGATTACTATTATACAGGGTGTCATTTTTACAGATTTTAGTTGGTTCGTTTTCTGGGTGTGATAAGTGAAATTTTGAAAATCTTTGAATGTAGTTTTCTTTCTTTTCAAAAATAAGGAATGTTTTATTTGTGTCCAATTTTCTATCTTTAGTATTAAGAGTATTTTCCTTTCAGAAATCCACTCTGTATACAATTTGATACCCGACTTACGAAGAGAGTTATGTTGATCGAGTGTATTTATGTCATGTTTCTTTGGTCCTATGGGAAGATAAGTAACTGAGCTGAGCACGGCACCCAAATTTTAAATTGAAGTTAAATAAGCTTTTGATATTGACAGAATGTTTGAATGTTTTGAATGACATTTTAATTATTATTTTTTACTAGCTTTTGCCCGCGGCTCCGCCCGCGTGGAATTCGGTTATCGCGCGCTGTTCCCTCGGGAACTATGCATTTTTCCGGGATAAAAAGTAGCTTATGTCACTCTCGGGCCCATAAACTATCTCTATGCCAAATATCACGTCGATTCGTCGCTCCGTTACGGCGTGAAAGAGGGACAAACATACAAACACACTTTCGCATTTATAATATTAGTATGGATATACATTCAACTATCCTTTTGTGAATTTCTCATAAACCTGACATGAGCTTATAATGTATTTTTTCAGAACGTAATAAATAAATCTATTTATCTATCTGTTAAAAACACATTTCCGTAATTAGTTGTTTTAAATAATTCAATTGAATTAAACCCTTCAAAGGAATCCTGAAGGTTGGGGAATATTCCCTCCAAGTTGCAGATAGCAGAATGTTTACAAAGATTGGCCCAAATAATCGGGTTCGAAGAGCGAAGTTGATTCGATTAGTTAATGTATACAAATGTATTTCGTATTTAGCTGAAGCTTTCGGGCGCAGGGGGCCTACCACGCTCTCTTAATACGATTCAGTTTAAGCTCTAAACTGAACTGCATCGCTATTTCGTACTACGACGTTACTTTTGTGATTCATTTCAAGTGAGGTTCAGCGATAGCGATACATATATCAGAGAAAATATCGGTCTTTCATTCACTTGTAAGCGATTGAGATTCAGCTCTGAGAAATAAAGGTCGTGGTACCAATTTCGACGATTCAGTTTAGGTGCCTAAATTGAACTGCTCTGCGTTTGGATCGTTTAGGAAAGATCGTGGTAGGCCCCCAGTTCATTGAACTGAACAAGATCGCCGTCTTGTAGAGTTGTGCTACAAGTAATGTAAAACAAACCTCGTGTTGGGAACTTCAAAAGCAGTTTAAATCAAAACTGAGTTGTGAAAATGTAAGGGCGTTTTCTCACATTCGCACCAGTGTGTAAACTATTAAGAAATTGTTGGACAACGTCTTCGCCCATGTCCGTATCTTCCAAACCATACGGACCGTCAAATCTGCAGATATACAGCGTTTTTGCAGCGTTTTTTTCGACATAAGTGTCTTCACAGTCAGTGTTTCAAAGTCATAAATTATATAATATGTTTCATAGTTTACAAATTATCTTTTTATGTAGTCTTATGTATAGTAATAAAACTGTGTAGTATATTATCTTTGTAGCGGTCCGAGGGTCACCAGCAGTGCTGGCTAAAAATCAGCGCTGGGGTGTTTATTATTAACGCTTCAGCATTATGCTGAGCCAGCGTTCGATTCACAACCGCAATGACGCATAATTTCCTATGTGTTGTCTATTTGTACTTAATGCTATTGTTGTGTCTTGTGTTGTGAATAAATGTATTTTTTTTCTTTCTTTCTCTCTTTCTTTCACATATAGGTATTATTAAAAGAATTAATGCTCAGGGTTGTTTTTTTAATGAAAATTTAAGACAATGCCAATGCTGAATTTAGCGTAATTAAAATTCTTCTGACTTGTCTTTCCGTTGTGCTATATAAACGTGGGACGCTAATGACGTTTGACCGCGCGGTCAAAACGCTCGAATATTCTCTCAGATAGATTCTCTACCAAATAAGCATCAAAATAAAGTAATACGAGCTAAACTCTCGTGGAAAGAGTTCTATTCCTTAGCATAATAATCAGTCATCTTGTCAATCTTGTCAGCAAGTCAGTCAGTTTGGTTTTCAAAAAAAAAATCTGTCCCGTTGTCTGTCTGTAATCAAATCTTGCAAGTTAAATTCGACCAACTTCCAGTAGTTGGATTGACTTAAAATTTGGTATACTTATGTAACTCGTGTGACAATATAATGATCTGGTAGTAACATCCTGGTAGTCTGGCCAGGATCGTCTCCCGCAGGACGGAACTCTTCAATGGTTAATGGCACCCACTTGAAATTTACTTTTGGGTGACAATACAAGACAGTAAAAAAAAAGTTCAATCAGCACAAAAAGCTTGTATTAAAAATTATATTTTTACCGAAAACTTATTTACAAAGGGATAGAATATAAAACTTTCAATCAAATAAAAAAACATCAGCACACAAAGAAAAACATAGATAAAAATTGCAACGGAAAAGCAATTTCCTACCAAATACGAGGCCTCGCCCCGTACGCGTATAACTTCTCTGGGAGTCAATAATATCGTAAAGCAAACAAAGATCGAGATTATAACAAAGTTTCCGAAGATGTGCGGAAAGACTGAGCCTTGGATATGTCGGCCGATCGTTATTAACCGTTGAAGAGTTCCGTCCTGCGGGGACGATCCACAATGACCCCACTACATTATTGTATTGTCACGCAATTTACATGAGTAAGTATAATGAATTTCAAGTCAATCCAACTCCCACGAGGGCCCAGTACGGATTGGGAATTTCACACATACCATTGAATTACTTCGCAAGTTTATGCAGTTTGCCTCACCATGTTTTCCTTCGCCGCAAAGCTGGTAAACAAATGTAATTTCACCCATGAATTTCGAAAAGACCGGTCTGAGTGGAGAGCCTTGGGGGAGGCCTATGTCCAGCAGTGGAAGTCTTTCGGCTGACATGATGATGATGATGATTTCGAAAAACTCAGAGGTGCCAGCTGGGGTTTGAACCCACGATCCTCTGCATGAGAGGCCACAGGTCAACAGGTGATCATATCCCTGAGGAATTTGATGAAATCCCTGTTTTTATCATTTTCCTGCGACATATACAAAAGAAAATGTTATCTAATAAGTATATCTGATATCTTCGTCACGCGATCTCATTTCTTTATTTCCGATAAAAGCTGTACGACAAAGTTGGACTGCTCATAATATGGCCGCGTATTGCCATAAGTCCATAACTATATTAAACTAACTTGTGCCAGCGCAACTTCTGCGATAGCACAACTTTGATGAGGTCGATGCCATCTTTTGTTTTGCAGTTTTCAACATTAAAGCAGAGTTTAGACTTGCAAAAGTGCAAGTTGCATTACGTTACAGAGCACTGACCACTACAAACTAGTTGGTTTTATGGCCTCCCATGTAATGCAATTTTGTATGATTTTCTTGCAAGCCTAAACTCGGTTTTACGTGGGCATCGATAAGTTGACTTGTTCTTGCCGGTATTTGGTGCCGCCTCTACATGCTTGGCAAACAACGGCAAACAGCGAACACCAAACAACGAATAAAAACGTATGAATAAGATGTTCGTCTGTGTTTGCTTGTTTTTGTTCGTGTTTGCGAATGATCGGCGTCGGTGTCGGTTTTTGTGCACAAATCAAAGGGTGCTTGAATGGTTTGGGCATGTGAAGAGAATGAATGAAAACAGATTGACTAAGCAGATCTATAAGACGAGCGTGAATGGGAACGTTGGGAGAGGAAGGCCTAGACGAACGTACTACGATCAAATCGGGGACATTCTTAAGAAAGGTCGGGTCAGGAGTACTCTAAACCGACATGCATGCATGAAAAGATTGATGAATGTAGAGGAAGCGAGAGCTGTTTGCCAAAATCGTAGCAAGTGGAAGGATGTAGTCCCTGCCTACCCCGTTGGGAAAGAGGCGTGATTTTATGTATGTATGTATGTATGTATGTATCAAAGGGTATTCGACAAACGTGTTTGCGATGTATCCAAATCCCAATATTTTTCTTTACTGTTTATAAGCTGAAATGATGATGATGATGACATTTCTGAGCACCAGATGTCGTTGTGGCCGTGCTTGTTTTAGTGAAACCGGATCGCGGCAGCCTCCTCCGTAAAACGTATCCGTCATTACGGAGGGGACCCACTAATGGAAGAAACAATTCATGATAGATGCGGCTCGTACGAGTAACACCTGTACAAGCGATACTCCTCCAGCTCCCTCCTCCCACTGGTAAACTCAAGCGAATTGAGGACGTGCAGTCGGGTTTTTCAGCCGGTGATAGTCACTGTTGGGTTCCAGACTGCACGCCTATATCCATAGGCTACTACAGGCATACTAATATAATAAATGCGAAAGTGTGTTTGTATGTTTGTCCTTCGTTCACGCCGTAACGGAGCGACGGATCGACGTGCCGAAAAGGCATAGAGATAGTTTATGGGCCCGAGAGTGACATATGCTACTTTTTATCCTGGAAAAATGCACAGTTCCCGAGGGAACAGCGCGCGATAACCGAATACCACGCGGGCGGAGCCGCGGGCTAAAGCTAGTTATCCATACTAATATTATAAATGCGAAAGTAACTCTGTCTGTCTGTCTGTCTGTCTGTTACGCTTTCACGCCAAAACCGCTGAACCGATTTGGATGAAATTTGGTACAGAGATAGAATAGACCTTGGGAAAGGACATACTTAGGCTACCTTTTATCGCGAAAAAGAGGCTTTAAGGGGATAAAATTGGGGGTGAAAGTTTATATGGTGGAAGTCCGTCGCTGTCGAAGATAAAACTATGAAACTTGGCATTTAGGCATTTAATATACTATCCATATCCATACTAATATTATAAATGTCAAAGTGCGTTAGTATGTTTGTATGTTTGTCCGTCTTTCACGCCGTAACGGAGCGACGGATCGACGTGATTTTTGGCATGGAGATAGTTTATGGGCCCGAGAGTGATAAATAGGCTACTTTTTATCCCGGAAAATGCACAGTTCCCGAGGGAACAGCGCGCGATAACCGAATACCACGCGGGCGGAGCCGCGGACTAAAGCTAGTTATTATTTATATTTAAGACGTCCACTGCTGGACATAGGCCTCCCCCAAGACTCTCCACTCAGACCGGTCTTGTGCGTGGCCTATGTCCAGCAGTGGACGTCTTTCGGCTGACATGATGATGATGATTTATATTTAAGTTGAGGAGAATTTAACATATTTGTCCCGGTTTTGAACAAGTCGCGTCTGCCGTTTAACAAATCTAACACAAATGTGATATTTTCTCGACGCTGACACACGATATTTCTTGTTTCCAAAATTTAATTACGACTTCGCTTGTTTAGGGACGAGTCTACCGATAACAAGTGGGGATAGATTATCGGAAGCTCATGTGTAACAATTTTAGGGTGTTATAAGTACCTCAAAAATACATTTAGCAACATACAACACACGGACTTTGAGATTGCCAGCGAAACTGGAAGAGTTGGAGAGAGATCTTGCGGACATAAAGTGGGATATTGTGGGACTCAGCGAGATCAGGCGTGAAGGCGAAGACACTGGAAGCCGAAGCGTAGGAAGACCACCAACGAGATGGGCGGATGATATTCGTAAGACAGCAGGACCAACTTGGACCAGATTTGCCGCATCTAGGTCGACATGGAAATCCATGCAAGAGGCATATGTCCAGCAGTGGACGAATATATGCTGAGAAGAAGAAGAAGAAGAAGTACCTCAGAAGTAAATAAGTTTTTGTTACAAAATTGGCAAGTATCCTTAGCCGAATTGGCAAAAACTGAACCCGGAACGGAACGAAAAACGGAACGGAATTCCGTTCCGTTTTTCGTTCCGTTCCGGGTTCAGTTTTATTATACCTAATCTATATATATAAAAGGCAAACCTGACTGGGTTATATATCAACGCACAGCCCAAACCACTGGGCCTAGAAACTTGAAATTTGGTACAGAGGTTCCTTTTATGATGCAAGTGAGCACTAAGAAAGGATTTTTAGAAATTCATCCCCTAAGGGGGTGAAATGGGGGGTGAAGCTTATATGCAATTTTGTCATTTTTGGACTTAGAAGTATGAAAATAGGTGTATAAGTTTTTGATTACAATTAAAAATGATCTGTCTAGGTGAAATGGATATAATACCCCCCCTAAAGGGGTAAAATGGGGGGGGGTAAAGTTTGTATGGAAATTTTCTCATTTCTGGACTTAGAAGTATGAAAATAGGTATATAAGTTTTCGATTACAATTAAAAATTATTTGTGTAAGCGAAATGGATAAAATTCCCCCCTAAAGGGGTAAAATGGGGGGTGAAGTTTGTATTGAAATTTTCTGATTTCTGGACTTAGCAGTATGAAAATTGCTATTAAGTATACATATACCTATCGGTATTAAGGGTCCTGATAACAAATAAAAATTATCTCCGTAGGCAAAGATAAAGAAACAAGAAGTAGCAGTAAGTAGTAAAATGGGGGGGTAAAGTTTATATAGAAATTTTCTCATTTCTGGAATTAGATCTATGTAAATAGGTATATAGGTTCTCGATTACAATCAAAAATTATCTGAGTATATGAAATGGATAAAATTCCCCCCTAATGGGGTAAAATGGGGGGTAAAGTTTGTATGGAAATTTTCCCATTTCTGGACTTTAGAACTATGAAAATAGGTATACAAGTTTTCGATTACAATTTAAAATTATCTGTGTAGGCGAAATAGATAAAATTTTCCCCTAAAGGGGTAAAATGGGGGGTGAAGTTTGTATTGAAATTTTCTGATTTCTGGACTTAGCAGTATGAAAATTGCTATTAAGTATACATATACCTATCGGTATTAAGGGTCCTGATAACAAATAAAAATTATCTCTGTAGGCAAAGATAAAGAAACAAGAAGTAGCCTTCGACTTATTAGGGGGGAGTTTTTAGGAGACTTCCTTATTTCTACACTAAAAATATGGCTGGTCACCATTTAAAATGATCCGTATGGTGTTCACGACTTCAATAAGGGAGAGGGTTTTCATACAATATGGAGGTTAATTAAATAATAATAATAATAATAATAATAATAATATTTTATTCATCAAGAAGAGATTGTACATAATTTTATGAAGTCACTGACCTCTGAACTAGGTATAAACCTGTATTTCAGTTGTCAGCATCTACTCCCAAATTCATTACAACATTACAAGTGAACTATTTCAAGATAAAATCAAAATATTATCCTTATTGAATAAAATTATACAATCTTACAATATTTAAATATTATTGAGGTTAAATCATGTAATGGCAATCAAACTGAGGTATATGTATAGAACTATGCGGGTGTATGTATGTAGAATGTGATGTGTAAATGATAACTAATAATGTTATTTGTATAATTGAAGTGATTAAAAATATAACAGGGCACCTAAGATATAGAAATAAAACATATAGCCTGATAACTAAAGTACACGCGGACGAAGTCGCGGGCAAAAGCTAGTTAGGTATAATTTCGCCATGACTGTCTTTTTGTCTGTCTGAAAAAAAAATCAGGATGGTAGTGGTAGTAAGTATATCAAACTTACAAGGATACTATAACGGTTAAGTTTTCTTGAGAATTATTAGTACTTTAAGAGTAAATAGGAGCCTAAGGTATAAAATATACCTAAACTTGGAATATTCCGTACAAAATACGAAATCCTTAGAAAAGTATGACTTGATTTTTTCGTAATGGCTACGGAACCCTATTCGGGCGTGTCCGACACGCTCTTGGCCGGTTTTAAAATTGCACCCGTCGAAGCTGGGAAGGGGCACTAATTACTATAAACTATAGTTAGTTCTGTACTCACCTAGTCTTAAATATTTAGTAAAGAACACTTGGTATATGGTGGCACTCGTTATTTTCCTATAGCGTAACCTGAAACAAAAGAAAGACATATTAATTTTACATCCATACTAATATTATACTAATATGTTTGTATGTTTGTCCGTCTCTCACGCCGTAACGGAGCGACGGATCAACGTGATTTTTGGCATAGAGATAGTTTATGGGCCCGAGAGTGACATAGGCTACTTCTTATCCCGGAAAAATGCACAGTTCCCGAGGGAACAGCGCGTGATAACCGAATACCACGCGGGCGGAGCCGCGGGCAAAAGCTAGTAAGTATTATAATTATACTGTAGGGCTACTACGAAACTTGAAACTCAAAGTTCGTGTCGTGCGGTCCCTCTGACAATTATACTATTTAATACGAAAGCGAGAGGGACAGTACGACACGAACTTCGAGTTTCAAGTTTCATAGTAGCCCTGCTGTTTTGATAACACTACAGATACATTAAATTAATTATAGTACTTGGGCGACCGAGCTTTGCTCGGGCTAAAACTCGATAATAAGCGTTTTCCCAGAGATTAGACCAAACTAGATCTGTTATCCCCGAAGACCCCCACATACCAATTGCAGATGTTTCCGAGATTCTCATAATAAGGTAACGGCGCCTATTACCGTGGTAGTTAAGGAAGTTTTCAGATGAGTCCGAAAAATTAAGGGTATCTAAGCTCCTTAACAAACGAGAATATTTTTTTTGTTTAAGAGCGTTTATTGAATTTTCAGTGTCGTAACTTTTTGGGCTTGTTTTAGTTATTAGTATTTGATAAAATAATTATTGAAATCAAAATACCCAAATCTTCTATTACCGTGGTAATGGACAGGCTGTGATGCTATTACCGCGAATTGAGCTTTTATTACCGAGGGTATAAAAAAACAGCAATTTTCTACCATCGGTAAAAGGAACCCGACCCATGATTTCGAACTTAATACCGAGGAATTAAAAAAGGTAATAGCTTTGGTTCTGTATATTATAATGCACACCAAGTTGGTTTTTGGAGAAAATTAAATAAAAAACTAAAATATGATTCGAATAGTGTTTCCACCCCACTGTATTTTTTTAAGCCTATGCCACAATAAAAGTGTGATATATGTATGCTGAGTAAAATTCACAACATTATTAAAAAAATCTGCGCTTACGGTACGCTAAATGTGAATTATTTTAACGGAAAAATAAAATGTCACTCGGTAATAGATACTTCTTTAAGAACCTATCACCGACCCAAATACAATGGAATGGGTCGGTAATAGATTCTCATACATTCTATTACCGAGGGTTACGCGATCATACCATCGTTAATTAGCTTAATTTGGAGTATTGTAAAATCTAATTCCGACCCATAAAAACAATAGGATAGAGTTGTGTTTGCATTACAAATCAAAAATACTTATTACAACCTTGGCATATAACCAAAATTACGTAACTGGTAAGTAAACATAAAATTGTATCGCAATATTTAAACAACTTGGCAAAATAACGGTTTCTATAGAAACGACAAGTTCAGTATTGAAGTTTTTGTTAAAAATTAAGAGTTTCTTAATACTTTTCATACCACGGAAATAGTTCTTTAAAAGCGTGAATAGATCAAGATTGGAATAACCGTTAAAAATTATATAAACGGTCATTTATACCAAAAATAAAGCATGTAGAACCAAAATCACCACTTTAACTATTACCATGGTATACCACGGCATTACAATCAACAGTTAAAAATGGCGCCTATCGCCGCTGTATTTTATTTTCCATTTTAATCGTATTTCCAGGTCAAAAAATATACGAAAAATTTCAGAACTCGTACAAAAAACTATAAAAATCCATTTAAAAACCATAACATTAGTTAAATTGCCATAACTAATATGTAAAACACTAAATAAGATCAGAGTCTGCTTGTATGTGGTGTCACGCGTTAGTATGGCAAATCCTCTTCCTTCGGTGCAGTTTCGGAAAATCATGAATTGCGAGGTCTTTGATTCATTCACGTACACTAGCGCTCATAGATCCGTGAGTTGACTAAATAAGCTTTTATCGTGAAATATTATTTTTTCTAAGAAATCGATCGGTTTGATTACAAAATGCGTATTTTAAATTGCCGCGGTGATGGCCACCGATTTTGATACCCCCGGTAATAGGCGCCTTTACCTTAATAGTACAAGAATTGCTCGTTTAAAGGTATTAATAACTAACAAATTTCGATGATTTACTGTCGTTTCCTGCAAATGAAAAATGGACAACTTGAAATTATACCATAGAATAAGTACAGAAGGTTCGATTCTTTATGCCTAAACGTCACTTTTGTACGGCAGTGAAGCTTCTGTACTTGTACTTATTACTTACTCTGTGGTATCATTTCGAATTGTTCATTTTCCATTTACACCAAATGACAGTAAATAATTTTGATCACCCCTTAAGAATGGGATTGTGGTTGTTTTCTCATTCTAAGCACACTATGCCGAAGATACGCGACCGAAGTTTCGGATTTTACGTTCCGACGCATTCGGCCGCATAACACGCCAAAATTGCGATATAAAAATTCGGCGTAATCAGGCATGCTATGAAATTTCAATTATTAGCAACGCGTTCGCCAAAATTGGAATCGCCATAAATATTTTATGGTAAATCGGAAACCATTTCCAGATTAAATGCATTTTAATTCGTTTCCTGAAGTTATTTAAAATCAATGACATTAAATTGATTTTGAAAATGTGATGTAAATGATCCTGGTTGTATTTTATTTTACGAGGATAACAATTGCTAAAAAGTGCTAAAAGGTTGCGATTTGTTCAAAGGTTTATGAGAAAAATAAAAATATTCAAACCTATTTTGAGCACTTCACTGTCATTCAAAGATTTGAAAAAACTGTTATGTTAAATTCCGTAAAATATTGTGTTTACCTAAAATTATGTTGTCATCTAATTCAAAATATACCTCAGTGTAAGCCTTTGTAACGCACTAAATGTATCAAAATTATAAATTAAGTAGACTGCCAAAACTACCAATACAACCATTTTTTGTTTAAGTATGGTTATGTGACTTGTAACACGGAACTGTATGTAACTATTGATACAATTTTCGATTGAAACTGATGTCCCATCACTTTTCAGCATTAAAAAATATTTATTTATTTTTATGTCACGAAGTTTTCGTACAAGAATCAAAATCTTCGAGGTAAGGTAGAGCGCTAAAACATATTTCGAAAAATAATATAAAAATATTTATGTAAGAAACTAGTCCATATGCAAGGTTTAAGAGGTATTCGAAACTGATTAAACAACTTTTTTTTTCTTTTTTTTTTTTATTCGACTGGAAGGCAAACGAGCAAGTGGGTCTCCTGGTGGTAAGAAATCACCACCGCCCATAAACATCTGCAACACCAGGGGTATTGCAGATGCGTTACCAACCTAGAGGCCTAAGTTGGAATACCTCAAGTGCCAGTAATTTTGCAAGCACTGCTGCTTCACGGCAGGATTAGCGAGCAAGATGGTGGTAGCAATCCGGGCGGACCTTGCACAAGGTCCTACCACCTGCAAAATTCCAAATTTTTCCTGCAAATTTTTCTCCATGTAGGCGCTCCACCCTAATGCATAACATCTGACCGAAGTTTAATTATACGATTCAGTTATAGTAACTTCGGCAAAATGTGAACGGTCCTTGCGATATATTTATCTATATTTGATAAAAATCGGTTAAGCTGACAATATCGGGGATTTTATAACTTTTTCAAGTTGGGTAGAAAGAAGGTGATCTATGAAGCAATTGAAACGCGTTAATCAAGGTGGGGTCCACCTACGCCGTATCGTTGGCAGTATTCCGTCGTGTGATTCACCGCGGGTGTGATGGATGGCGGCAGAACGGCCTTGGTGGTCGTGACCTTTATACTGCGTTTGGTTCGAGCTCTTGTGGAATTTTTACACCTATTGGCTCTGTGCATGTGTGTGTCTTCTGTGTTAGTGAATAAATGTCTTCTTTCTTTCTGTGCACGACATCAGCGCCACCTAGCGTCCGCAACTTTTTTGGGTCTTACGGGTATGCTTTGACGTTTTGAAATTTCATCGCGACATTGTGACAAAAATCAAAACTATCACATATTAATTTATAATAAAAAATTCCTGTGATTTGGGTGGACAAAAGGTTGTGAATTCATTTTTGGTCATTAATTTTTTTTGCAAATTTTCTGTGAAAATTTTGACTGTCACGGTAGACGCGATACATGCGATACATGCGATACAGTGATATATGCGATCACGGTACATGCGATACAGCCTGGTGACAGATGGACAGACGGATGGACGGACAGCAAAGTCTTAGTAATAGGGTTTCCGTTTTTACCCGTTGGGTACGGCACCTTAAAATTTGTATATCAATTCTTTAGCTCTAATTACAAAAACAAAACATTTTATTTTCCTCACTCAAATTAATACAATTCAAGAATATCGAGCGGTCGTAAAGAAAACTGCTGATAGTTTGAACTGAATCTGAGAAGAATTAATTTTGTGGCACTGAAGGCAATCGCACTAAAAATATCATAAAATAGGTACATAAATGTCAAAACACGCAGCGATATTTTGGATATTAAAAGTTATGGATGTTTGTTATTTCAGACCAGTTTTTAGAGGCGTCTTTACACACATCGAACTCAGTGAAATAACCTAACCATAAAAAACATTTTTAATAGAAGCTTTTTGTGCTGACTGTACGTTTTGTCACCCAAACTAGATTTGCATTCCAAATTTCAAGTCGATGTTATTAACCGTTGAAGAGTTCCATCCTGCGGAGACGATCCTGGCTAGACTACCAGGATGACTACTTGATTATTGTATTGTTACGCGATTTACACAAGTATTCCAAATTTGAAGTCAGTCTGACTACTGGAAGTTGGTCAAATTTAACTTGCATGATTAGATTACAAACAGACAGACAGCGGGACAGGTGAAACTAAATAAAAGCTTGTAATAAAAGGCACGAATCACGTCTTTAATCGAGCTTAGCACGACTGTTGTTTTTATGTACAATAAAGAGTTTTACAATACAATACAATACAATACTGTTTCGGACTAATCGTTAGTTCTTCCTCTATACCACGCGCCATATTAATCTGCCTAAAAGTTCATTAATACTCAGTTTTGACAGATTTTAGAGATACATTTTTTATTCGACGTCTTTACGTTACTCCCGGATTGTGTTCGAATCACTTAACGGTACAGTGCCTATTCAATTATTGGAATTATACCTTTATAGTTTTTGTGGTACTAGTCGTGGCAATGAACTTTTAGGCAAAGTTAGGCGGCGGAAGGAATAGGAGCAAACGCGAGACCTGACTACTTGAAAGAGGCTTATTTATGTTTTTCAAGTGTATGTAATACCTATTTATTTATATAACACCTCACATTTTAGGCTTATGATTATGAATTATATCGTATACCAAAGGGTCTTCTCTGTTGGATCTGTATCTTAATAAACTGGATGGTTTTGAAGATTTTGAGGTATCAAAAGATTTTTTAAACTGTCAGATTGGTAATAAGGTGTCAAAATAATATTTAAAACCGGTCAAAAGCGTGTCGGACACACCCAAAACCTATTACCCCAGTTCCGTAGCCATTACGAAAAATTTAAGTAATATTTTTCTAAGGATTTCGTATTTTGTACGGAATATTCCCAATTTAGGTATATTTGATACCTTAGGCTGGTATTTATTCTTAAACTACTAATAATTCTCAAGAAAACTTAACCATTAACTATAGTTTTTCTTGTAAGTTTGATATTACTAACTGCCATTCTGAATTTCAAATTTTTTCCATCCACCGGTTTAGATTTTAGAGGGGGGGCGGGACGCTCTATTTTAGTGAAAATGTGCACTTTAAAGTTGAATATTTTGCAAACAAATCACTGAATCGAAAAATTGTTTCAGCAACCCCGTAATGGTTTTTAAAAGACTTATCCAATGATACCCACACTACAAGGTTGGATGAGAAATAAAATCACCCTCAATGGGAGTATCGTAAAAAAAAAAAGAATATTGGATTATTTTATATGGCATAGTTTATATATCCCTGAGCAAAGCCGAGGACGGAAAGACAGACAGACAGAAATGGCGAAACTAATAAGGGTTCCGTTTTTGCCATTTTGGCTACTGAACCCAAAAAAAGGTGTCGGGAAAAAATATGGAGGGGTTTCATTTTTAATTCAACGACAACGTGTTTTTTTATATTAGCCAACAGCAAAAGCAACCACACTTAAAGTATAGTATAATGTATAGTAAGTGGTTATTGATTATCAATTCATGCCCGCGTGCTGGCGATGTGTATATACATACGTAATGACTGAGTGAATAAATAATAGGACATTATTCAGGTCACTGTTTGGACATTTGTTTCTGGCGTTATAATGATAGTTTTACGCTTCAATGATTAATGCATATAAACTATATTCATGAGCACTTAAGATTTTTTTTATATGGTAGTCATAACGCTGGGTTATGATTAATTACAGTGTTTTTAGCGTTACCGGGAATTTTTGAGCTGGTCACAAATAATTAGCTTTTACGGTGTTAAAATGTAAAATGGGTGGAGACCAAAAAGTTGCACACCGTCAAAATTGCGGTAGCAGGTAGTTATAATTTCCATTAACTTTTTCCATTGTGACACGAAAATTATCCATACAAATGTATGATTAATTTCCGTGTCACAATAGAAAAAAATGGAAATTAAAAGTATGTGCTAACGTAGCTTTAACGGTGTGCAACTTTTTGGTCAGACATTAAATGTTTTAATGTTGCCTTCATATTTTTTATTCACTTACTTATAAACCAATGAAAATAGATTTGCGATTCATTAAGAGTTAAATTTAGAATGTGGCTCAAAGCGCCGTGAATTGGCACAACACTGCTCCCGTTCGATATTGTTTAGACTAAATTGTGCCTACATAATGTACCTACTATCCTATGCGAATTACGGTTCTAGCGGTCGACCAACAGAGAATTGTCGCAGCTTGAAATTTTGGAGGGGGTCACTTAGAGGCAAAATATTCCTGTTTTTAAATTTTGTACATTGATAAACAAGGGTTGTAAGTGATCAAGTACACCCAATGTATTCAGGCGTACGAGCGAGCAAAGCAAGCGAGGGTGCTTACTATAGTTCGCGGGTATAAATGATCATTTACACACGAGTTGAATACTTTTCATCACAAATGCGAGGAAGAAAAACCGTTATAAATGTATACGTAGTTTGTAACAGAGCGGAAGATAATTTATCGCGCCAAACCGTCTTTTGTTTTCTTTAATGGCATCGCGCTCTTTGGCTTTGACACATTCAGCCAGCACTGGCCAGTAGCATTATGCCAGCATGGAGGTTTGGAGGTAAGTATACGCATTACAATCTCTTTGTTTACCAGTTCGTGAATATAACGCCATTCGTGAGCACCATTCGATTTTTAAATTTACATCCCTAAAGATGTAAATCGAATTTACAGAACGGATTTCAAGTTAAATGCATACTTTCAGAGCCTAAGTGACGGAAAAGATTTTTCAATTTGACGTGTACCATTTTGGGGGAGAGTCATGTCCCGTTGTGTACTTCCTCTTCGGATCGCGCCTGAAACTATCCAGTGACACTTCTCAGGTCCTGTCATCATCATCATCATCTCTGCCTTTTACTGTAGGGCACAAGCCTCCTCGTTTGGACCGCAGTTCTCACGCAGGCTCAGTGCGGATTGGGAACTTAACACAATTATTGAATTTCTAAGCAAGTATGTGCAGGTTCGTTCACGATGTTTTCCTTCACCGTAAAGCTCATAAATCCCAAATGTAACGGCACATAAATTTTGAAAATCTAAGAAGTGCGAGCCGGGGTTCAAACCCACATACCTCAGCTTGAGAGGTCACAGGCCATTTCATTCTGTGGGTAGGCTTGTGCTCAGCAGTGGGAGAGAAGAAGCTGCAGGCAACAGCTAGTCAATAATCAAAGAGTAAGTAGAAATAACAAACTCATTGCTCCATTTGGCTGAAGGTAACCTCCCAATACAATACATTAGTTTCAGGCAAACATACAACAGTGACAAGCAGTTTCCAGGTCAGATTCTACCACACAATGGACATAAAAGACAGGAAACAGTTCCAATCCGTTTCCGCCATCACAAAAATTTGACCTAGAAATACATCGACAAAAGGCCATGTTAGTAAAGTCTGATCTGAACTTGAGGTTCTACGGTTGATTTGAGGGAGACATTTCATGTTTGGCTTCCTAAGTAATGTTATTTTTACTATGTAGAGAAGAATGTCAGACCAAAAAGTTGCATACCGTTAAAGCTGCGTTAGCACGTACTTTTAATTTCCATCAACTTTTTCCATTGTGAAACGGAAATTAATCATACATTTGTATGGAAAAAGTTAATGGAAATTAAAAGTATGTGCTAACGCAGCTTTAATGGTGTGCAACTTTTTGATCTTATATTCTTGACTCTACCTGTAGAGTCATTCACGTTGACGCGTGCCGTGGTTCTTATTGCAATGTCATTAAAGTCTAATTTTGACAAAATCACGCGTCTTTGTGGATGGCACTGAGTATTATCCTATCTTTTCCTAGCGTAGAAAAAGAATACAACTTTTTTATTTTTTTAAACAATTACGTCAAGACGGCCAGTAACAATTTTAGGCTTACGAAAGTAAAAAGTTTTTAGGTCAGAGATTTTGTGCACAGATTAAGGGGGTTTCTCTTCCATACAAATTAAATTATTACGTCAAGACGGCCAATGAAATAATCTTACGAAACTAAAAAGTTTTTAGGTCAGAGATTTTGTGCACGGATTAAAATTATTCTTGTTTATTCGCGTCTTCCGTGTGTCAGCGGCTGGCCGGTAATTTGTCACCGTCAAAGGTGCCTTAAGTAAGGGTGTATTTGCACTGAAAAGAGGTAATGACTCGTTCCCGCTAATGTAAACGCGCCTTACGGCTTAATGGATTAGACAATGGAGAGCGGCTTGTGGACGTGACGTCATAGTTGCTAGAAGGAAATTTTTATTACGATCGAGTACACTACCTTCCTTCTTCCTTTTTGTACAATAAAGAGTTTAAACAAACAAACAAACAAACTACCGTTCGTAACGTATATGCCGATATATACTCAGTTGCCGAATACTTTTCTTTTTTTGGATCAATAATAAATCGGGTGACATTTCGATTGTAATATAAAAAATAATAACTGTAATTTATGACATTTTGCATGCCAGATGATGGTGAAATATGTGAAACAATATCGTCTTTTAATTAACACCTCTTGTACCGTATTTGAAGCGAAATAAAGTTATTTGTATTTGTGTGTAAAAAAAACTTAAAGCCCCTGTTACACATGCTCATTAGTAGTACGAGTGCATACTATTATCATTGAGCAAATGCTACCTAGCAGCATGTGTGAACAGGACATGCTACTACCGAGCATGCTTTGCTTATTAGTGGCATGCTCGGGACGGCGGCGGAAGGGGGACAGATAATAAGCAAGTGTGAACGCGTTTGCTTCAGTCCATGAGAATGCTCATTAGTGGCATGCTCATAAGCATGCTAGTAACGAGCATAGCAGTGCCTTATTACCTGTTGTATGTAGTAATTTGAATGAGTTGAGTTGAGAAAAAAAAAACCGCATTCAAATCGGTAAACTTTTTCAAGAGCTACGGTGCCACAGGCAGACACACAGACACATATAGCGGTTAAACTTCTAACACTCCTCTTTTTGCGTCGTTCGTTAAATGCTCTTGTTGTATCTACAATCTACTATTAAAACTTTCTAAAGTAAATTGGCTAGATACGCAGAATTATCCAAGGGACTTTTTTGTTGATATTTATGTTTACAATTTTATTAGCATTGGATAATTCCACGTATCCAGCCAATTTATTTTAGAAAATTTTAAACAAAATTTTCCATTAAAATTATATTAAGTAGGTAGGTAATTTTTAAACGGCTACAAATCAAAGGATAGCGAGAAAAGAGCCCACTCGGGCGAATATTCGAGCTTTTTGACCGCGCGGTCAAACGTCATTAGCGTCCCACGTTTATTAAGTCTTGGCTGTTTAATATGTATCTAAGTATGTATTTATTTATCTATATTTAAGTATGTTTATCCGTTGCCTAGTACCCATAGTACAAGCTTTGCTTAGTTTGGGACTAGGTCAATTGGTGTCAAGTATCCATTAATATTTATTTATTTATTATACCGCAACGGAAAGACAAGTCACAAGAATTTTAATCACGCTTAAATTTTCATAAAAAAACAATCCTGAGCCCTTTTAGTATTTTAATAACACATGTGAAGACACTTTTTTTAAGTAGCCTGTACACTGTCCCACTGCTGGGCAAAGGCCTCGCCTCTTGATCTCCACAACTCTCGTTCTGACGCAATGTCAGGCCAGTCCTTTGAGTACGTGTCCAGATCGTTCCGCCATCTCCTCGGTCTGCCTCGATGTCGCTGGCCGTTCTCCGGCACCCACCAAGTAACTGTGAGCCCACCTTTATGGGTGCATGCGGCAGACGTGTCCAGCCCAGTCCCATTTTAGCTTCATCATCATCATGTCAGCCGAAAGACGTCCACTGATGGACATAGGCCTCCCCCAAGGCTCTCCACTCAGACCGGTCTTGTGCTTTTCGCATCCACCGCGATCCCGCGATCTTCGTCAGGTCATCGCTCCATTTTGTCGGAGGCCTACCGACAGCTCGTCTCCCGGTCCGCGGACGCCATTCGAGAACCCTTTGACTCCATCCCATCCCATCCTATCCCCATTCCCATTTTAGCTTAACAGTCTTTTTCCCAAGACACTAATGAAGACACTAATGACGAAAAAACGCTGCAAAAATGCGGAATACGCCCACACGCACTTAACAGCTTTCTATTTCAAATTAGCAGATAACAAAGAAACGCTAAACAAAAAACAAAACTGTACTAACCTCGTTGATCTGCTAATTAAGAAGCAAACAAGGATCACAAATAATAATTAATCCGCAAAAACAAATGGATTCGCTTACTTTAAGATATAATTTTATGATATCCAGTAAGTTATTGCCATAATGCTCTTATTTACGAAGCCCAAGTTTTAGCCTTAATTTATTATCGGAGCCGCAAATGATTAATCGAAGTAGGGCGAAAGAATACTATGAATTATTCTCACAATGATAAGTATAGTTTGCTTCTGTACAGTCAACTAATTCGATTCCTTTGTAAGCCTAAAATGATTAGTGAAATTGACGCCAAGCGGTTAATGATTTTGCAGGTGGTAGGACCTCGTGCAAGGTCCGCCCGGATTGCTACCACCATCTTGCTCGCTAATCCTGCCGTGAAGCAGCAGTTCTTGCACTGTTGTGTTTCGGCGTGGAGAGTACGACAGCTGGTGAAATTACTGGCATTTGCGGTATCCCATCTTAGTCTAGGTAACAACAAGCGACGCATCTGCAATCCCCCTGGTGTTGCAGGTGTCTATGGGCGGTGGTGATCTCCTTCCATCAGGAGACCCACTTGCTCGTTTGTCATCCAGTCGAATAAAAAAAATTAACTATAAAGAAAGAAATCATCTGTCGCCACCATGCTGACGCATTTCGATTTCGACCAGCAGGGCTACTGCGAAGCTCGAAGTTCGTGTCGTGCGGTCCCTCTGACACTTATACTATTTAATACGAGAGCGAGAGGGACGATACGATACGAACTTCAAGTTTCGAGTTTCGTAGTAGCCCTGCAGGCCCAAAACACTACGAAGTGCAAAATACGAACTTCGTATCTTGCCGTCCCGCTGACGCTAATATTATTTAATACGAGAGTGAGAGGGACGGTACAATACGGATTTGATTTTCGAATTTCGTAGAGCCCCCCAAAATTCATGTTTAAAGCAACACATCATTTACTATACTGCCAGATTTTCTATGAAATCAGAAGTTAGTTATGTAGTCAAGTCACTTTGACTTTTTTAATAATTTTGTGGCGTGTGTGCGAGATCCATTCGCATTAAGCCAGCTTTTTTTTAATTTAAATTAGATTTTTTTTTCTTTTTATAAGAATTAATAATCAGTCATCGGCAACCTTTTATCGGTAACATCGCGAATCAGGCATTGCCAACATTTTGCCGGTACCGCGAATAAGTCGTCGTGAACCTTTTGTCGGGGGAGTGACAGTGACGTACTCTGAGTGCATCTCAAGCGCGCTCCACCGCCGTTCAAAAGTCATCCTGTTGAGGGCTGAGGGCGGGTTGGTAATTGTGTTTTGTTCATATAAGTATAGACATGATTTGAGTGTGTGATGTAGGTAGATAGATTGATAAACGTTTATTTGGTAATGCAAACATAATCAAGATTAGATATTGGCCTATATATTTACATCTTAATTGGTTATAGCCAAGCTCTCTTTTTCTGAAAAGAAATCTGTGCATGACGTTAAAAAACCCGGTACTACGAGTGCATTCCTTCACATGCGGTAAAACATTGAAATTCGAAGATAAAAGAAATATTTTGAAGTGACTCAACTTCCCTACAAAGCTTTTTTTTTTATTAAAATATGTTTTTTCCGATAATCTGATCAGAGACTATCGATTTTTCAATGCATGAAAATCATTAGTTCAAAAACAACCTATTCACTCAAGCGTTGTAGCGTTGAAGAACCTTTTACAAAAATATTAAAGTAATTTTGAAATGTACCAATTAGTTTGTAGCTCAATAATTAACGTTTATTTAATTAGTTTTCTACGTATAAACAGAAAACAGCGTGTTTGAACACAGTTATTTCCAAGTAATACTGTACCAATATTTTATACCAACATTACAGCTAAAAGCCAATTGAAACAACTATAAATTGAGAGTCATTATTATACTGCGACAAACCAATTCAAAACTTATAACATTCATGCAGACAATTCCTTTTCAAATATCATCGAACGATTTAAACTTTTTAAAATGAAAGCCACTGGCTGTCAATAAAACGCTTGCCAACGACTCTAAGTGGCCAGCATTACAAATTCATTTTTAAAAGCCAGCATTTTGAATGTAAGTTTTAAAAAATAAACAGGTATTCGATTTCAAGGGAAAATTATTGTTATAATATGTACTTACAGTAAAGTTCTATCGTTTGAAATGAAAGGTACTTAGTCGGTGCGATTGCCAATTATTTAACTAAGTAATTTTTTTTAGCTTTTTATTTTCTTGCCGTATTAGTATAAGTTAAATCCAATTTAACCTGCTTCCAGTGGCCGGATTGATTAAAAATACAGTATGCATTTTGTATCACCTTACTTACATTTACGATGTGCATAAAAAACAAAAATATCAGTTAGCGCTAAAGTTTGTACCAAACAAAAAAAAAAAGAAAATTGAAAAATTACAGAGCTTTAAAAACCTTAAAAGTATAAAATTGGTGTACGGCTCTCTGTCTGAGCTCGCATTCTCCTAAGGGCCCGTTGTGGATTGGGAACTTCGCACACATACTGAGTTACTCGCTAGATAGGTCTAGGTTTCCCCTCGGTGTTTTTTTTTCACCGTACATCTCGTGGCGAATTTCAAATGTAACACATGAATTCTGAAAATTTAGAGGGGCGGGTTCGGGATTTGAACCCACGATCTGCTGGAGAGGCTTAAATTTCTAAGTACTAGGCTACCATGCCTAAAAATGATCATAATACCTATACATATTTACTAATATAGTTAATAAAGATTTTTCTGAACCACTTTGGAACATTTTTGCAACAACATTGTGTTTTTCCTCGTAACTATACTTACTATAAGCTGCAAAAATAACAAAGAATTTCAACAAAAAAGCCGCTTTCACACGACCCAACTTAAGCGAGGAATAAAGTGGGAAACTATAGTTTGAGATATATGGGAAGTAAATCCCTGTCATCATAAACTCTGTTTTCCTCTGAAGATTTGCGGAAACAAATAAATTTGGATTTTTATTGCAGGACATAGTGCTGTGGACAGATCAAACTGATTTAGTAAAAAAAAAGTTCTAGACAGGGTGGCCTGTAAGTAGTACGACTGACTTGAGGGGGAGATAGATGGGCTAGTCGTGTACAAAATATAGGAAAAGGGAAAATTAATGAAAATCTGCACGTTTTCGAGAAATTTCGATTCCTCTGGTCTTTCGAAAAATGTAATAAAATTTTGAGTTGTGATCCCAAAAATCCCAAAATTCTTGAATAGTTGTGTGTCATAATTGTCATATGTCAATGTCAATTATTCTTATCTTTTTAATTACATGTACTGTGGCCATGATAATGTGGGCTATACAGCCAACTAATATTTTAGTCTCGTAGCTACTTTTGTGTTTGTTTTGTGTAACTTCTCTCTCTTTTGTGGCCCGGCGGAAGACCAGTGCTGGTTTTCAGCAGCGATATGCTGATCCGGGACCTTTTTATAGCGTCAACACTTTATTGTTATTTTTCTTAATCTGTGTAATGTTAATTTCTCTCTAATCAAATGTTAAAACTTTATCTCGTCTGCTGAACTTTGTTTACTCGTAAGTAGCTAACTTAAAAACATTTTGATTTAACGGACATCAATAAATGACAAATATCTTAAGTGCCGGGTGTTGAAGTAGATATTAATCTAGTTACGTTGGATTTTTCATTTTATTACACAACAATGGTGTATCTGTGTTAAGATTCCCTCCCTTATTATATTAACGAATTAGAGCAGAATCTAAACCGCCACAGACTACAACCGTAGGTGATCTTTAACAAAGCCAGGCTTGTGTGTAATTGAATCGTGTATGCCCGATCCGATTAGGCAGCTGGTCCGACTCGACGTCGAGTTGCGTAATCTAAATGTAGTCTTATCTTACTTACTTAATATTATAAACGCGAAAGTTTGTGTGGATGGATGTTTGTTTGGATGTATTTTCGGTACTCTTTCACGCAAAAACTATTGAACGGATTTGAATGAAATTTAGCAGACAGGTAATATATACCCTAGATTAAGATATAGGCTACTTTTTATCTCGATATTCCTACGAAATAGGGATAAAATCTCGAAAAAACACCTGCTGGGCTTATAGTCATAAAATTTGATATAAAGGTAGCTGGACTTCAAGAATAATACATAAGTTGGTTACTTTTTATCCCGATATTTCCACGGGATAGGGATAAGATTTTGAAATTTCAACCGCTGGGTTTAGAATCTGGAAATTTTGGATAGTTGTTCTTAACACAACGTTAATGACTCTTCATATGAATTCTGGGATTTCCCAGGAGAATTTTGCAAAATCCCGGATTTTAATTAAAAAAAAAATCGTACAAAATTAAGTATAAATAACCGATTGAAGAACCGAAGAACCCTTTGACTTATAATTCTATCTGTAGTGCAAAAGTAGGAGATACGATTCAAAACTTGTCACAAATCGATGAAAACCTCGGGTAGCCCCTTAAATTTCACTTACAGAGTAAAAAACAGAAAGCACTCACCTAAAAACAACACTAGCATCTTCATTTTCTAAATGCGCCGCCTCACTAACAGACCACTGCAGCAGCACAGCCTTCCTCTCCCCAAGAGGTCCACTGACAATCCTACCGGGCACAAACCTCCTCCTGTACCTCACACTTTTTGCTACCCTGCGCTTCACCGCCCTCCCAAACCTGGGCCTAAAATAATACTCCTCGAACTCACGCTTAGCTGTCCTGAACTCACTAGAACTGTCACTGTCACTGTCACTGTCACTTATGAAATCTGACGTTTCGAATGTTTGTTCGAATTTTGAGCGCCGTCTTTTGTTATGTTTGGAGCGCTCAGGGCTGTGTTTGGGTATGAAGTAAGGTACAGGTTCTTCACGGCAGGAGCGCTCCGCGAAGGAGGTTGGGGTGAAGTTGCCCCGGATGGAATTGCCCACGATTGAGTAGATGACATAATCCCGGAGCGAAGCACCGAATCGGAGGTGAACTGGAAAGAAAGAAAGACTCATATTAGTTTTTTTTTATTCGACTGGATGGTAAACTCCTGGCACTTGAGGTATTCCGACTTAGGCCTTTAGGTTGGCAACGCATCTGCAATACCCCTGGTGTTGCAGATGTCTATGGGCGGTGGTGACCTTTTACCACCAGGAGACCCACTTGCTCGTTTGCCTTGAAGTCGAATAAAAAAAAAAACGAACAAGTGGGTCCCCTGATGAACACCAGGGGTATTGCAGATGCGTTGCCAACCTAGAGGCCTAAGATGGGATACAATACAAATACTCTTTATTGTACACCAGAAATAATAAGCGATACAGAAAACAGGTACACAGATAAAATACCTCAAGTGCCAGTAATTTCACCGGCTGTCTTACTCTCCACGCTGAAACACAACAGTGCAAGCACTGCTGCTTCACGGCAGGATTAGCAAGCAAAATGGCTCCATCATGGTTACAGTTTATAACATCAGATTGTGGATTGACTTTTAGCCTTGGTACTTTGCGCCCACACTTGACTGCTCTGCGCCTTCGTGACATTTAATGAGTTTTATGCAGAACCCGCCCTCCACTTCCATACTAATGCATATTAATGCAGTGAAAAAAAAACATAATAAATGACTTATAATCATGGGCCCTAATTTATGATTTTAATAGCCTATGTATATAGTAGAAAATCCGAACTTAAAAGATCTGCACCGGTCTTATAATAGAATGAAATGTAGTTTATAATAAATTTAGCATATCAGAAAATATATATGTAACCGTTTTGCTGAAAAAATCCTGGACAGGCTATTTTTTTAAAGTATTTTTTAATGGTTTTTGATTAAATGCAGACAACCCTATATCAACGTGTTCACAATAAAACAGCGACAACGTTGATATACAATTTGTTCTATTTACTAATCAAATAAAAGTAACTGGCATCGACATTACTGTTTAAGTTTATATCTGGCAACCCAGTAGTTCGTCCAGGTAAATAAAAATAAACCAGCATTTCATGCTCAGGTTAACGCTGGGCAATAATAGTGCATTTACTCTTTTGTTGAAATAAGTCTGAAAAAAAATCTGAAATACTAAGTCATGAATAATTTATGGAAACCAGAATTCATCAGACTAATTTCAACAAAAGAGTTAATACATCATAATTAGCCAGCCGTAACTGAGCACGAAACACAACTTTTGTATTACGTCCTAAATTTTACCCTGTACCTATAGTTATAGCTTTTTTAATTTTAATAAAATTGCTCGTTTAATGGGATTAATAGAGTTTGCTCTATCTTGCGGGAACTATGCATTTTTCCGGGATAAAAAGTAGCCTATGTCACTCTCGGGCTCATAAACTATCTCTATGCCAAAAATCTCGTCGATCCGTCGCTTCGTTACGGCGTGAAAGACGGACAAACACAGAAACACACTTTCGCATTTATAATATTACTAGCTTGTGCCCGCGACTTCGTCTGCGCGGACCTAGGTTATCGCGCGGTGGTGCCATCTAACTGAATAAAAAGTATCCTATGGGGCTTAAACTATCTCTATACCAAATTTCATCAAAATGGGTTCAGCGGTTTCGACGTGAAAGCGTAACAGACAGACAGACAGACAGACAGACAGACAGACAGAAAGACAGACAGACAGACAGAGTTACTTTCGCATTTATAATATTAGTAGGGATTATACGTACTTATGGATATTTGTGTGCTAAATTTCGTCCAAAAGAAATTAAACCTTAGTTATAGTCATATATTAGTAAGCAATTTTATTTCTTTTACATCGTAACAACAGGTAAAAATTATGCCCTTCAAATTTTTTGCACGTAATACGATTTCTTTTCCTGCCTGTACTTAGCACCATGAAGCCAAAATACTCACAATTTACAGTTTCCATTATAAATTTCCCATCAAAGGCCATAGTTCATTTTTTATCGGATCATGCTCAAAGAGCTATCTGTCATCGACACATCCCCAGGAAAGGGGGCCATCGGGCCCCGGAAACGGAGGCGTGCCCCAAAAATGTCCGCCAGGGGCCAATTTCCGGTTGCGAAGCCAGTTGACGAAGTATCGGAAGTACTTGGTACCTTTAAATACTTGCTAGTATATTAAGAAAAAGAAACCTTTTTCTCAGAAAGGCGTGGAGGTGAATAACATAGATAGATACAGATAGTTTGATACCCTCAGAAGGATATCGGCTGGTTTTATCCCAAAACTTGCAAAGTTCCTCAGGGATAACGTTAATAAATTATTTTTAGACGAAGTTGTGAGCTAATTTGGTAACAGTCAAGAAAAAAGCACGGATTAGAGATTATTTTACAGGGAAACGTCACAGGCATAAACTAGTAATTGTAATAAAATTGATTCGTAAGCTACTTGGTCCAAACATGGTCACTGACTGAAAATCAAAAGTCCAAACTTAAGGTTGGCCAAAGAGCGATAGAGCGTAGCATATTAGGAATGAAACGGATGGACTGAATCCGGAACACTACGCTGCGCTTAAAAAACACGCATAACCGACGTTGGGAAAACTGCTAAGCTAAAATGGGACTGGGCTGGACACGTCTGCCGCATGCACCCACAATTATATGTATAGTATATAGATATCATTTATAAATATTGTGAATCTGTTTTAAGAAATAAAAATACCTCGTTGAGTTTCTTGCCGGATTCTTCTCAACAGAGGTTTTCTCCGAAACGGTGGTAGATTTTTTTGACGTTCATAAGTGCTTGTTATAGCCTAAATTGAATAAACAGATTTTGACTTTGACTTTGATTGCATCAGAACAAAAGTTGTAAAGGTCGAGCGGGGAGGCTTTTGCCCAGCCGTGGGACACTATACAGGCTACTTAAAAAAAGTTACCTAGTATTTATACCGCTTTTTATACCAAGTAAATATACTAGCGTTCCGTGGAAATGAGCCAGCCGCGAATGACAATGGATTACACTTGCCCCGGATTCAGTATCAGGTTAGCTTTTACGGGCATTGTACGGGCTCCATTTTAACGCTATAGGAATGCTGGCCAAGTTAGACATTCAGCAATTCAGCATAGTATGTATCCTATTCTTTTCAGGGTTCCATTTTTGCCATTTTACCCTAAAAAGAATAGAATACATACTCACGCCTCACCGGTGGAAAGTCACCTTAATACTTTACACTTTTTCGGGATATAAAAAAATCTACTTAAACTTAGACCAAGGCATGCTGTGTGTAGTGCACCTAATTCGAGTGGTCCATCCTAAGTGACCTATCTACCCTATTTCTTTACATCTTTTTAAGACCTTATATTGTAGGTCATAACCTACATTGTAAGTACTTAAGTTACTTACTGAAAGTGCTTTATACCGAATCATAAAAGTGTAATAACTTTCACTTTGTTACGCAAAACTATTCAGGAGTTGCAAACTCCTTTCAAAACTTCGAAAAGGAAACATTTTTATGAATAAGGACTTTTAACATACACTTTCCACCTCTTTGCGATGCCTACACGCGTTTAGGCTGCGTTTCCACTAGAGATCGTGGTGTCGAGGTAGCTGACAGCTGAGCGATGCGAGAATGCATGCTCTTTTCAAATAAGCAAGCGGGGTGCGTATAGTCATCAGAACTTTTACTTGCCCGAATTTCAGTTGCCATACCAACGTTTGCCATAAAATATACAGAACCGTGCTGTTTTCAGGATTTTTTTAACATCATCATATATAATGCAGTAGGTTAGGTTAGTTTAATATCAACTCTTAAGAAATTACTATTTCAGAAATAAATCACTTTATGGCAAATTAAAATTCTAGAAAACGATACATTCGGGCATATGAAATTCGGGCAAAGGTTAGCGAACCTGAATTAATATATGGTCTTATCTGGTCTAGTGATTGAGTACTTCGCAAACACATTCCTCACACGAATCTTTCCTTTGTTTTGTTTAGTTATATAAAAAGCTGTTTCAACCAGAGTTGGGCTAAGCGAAGATATCATGGACAGTGATATTTGGAAATAATTCCGATCCGTATTAGCGATCCTTCAAATAGCGAACTTACTGTGTTAAAAATAAAGTTGTGTTGAAAACTTGTGATGTATATGGATATCAGTTAATAATATTGTAAATCTGTTTTAAAAATAATATATACCTCGTTGAGTTTCTTGCCGGATTCTTCTCAACAGTGGTTTTTCCGAACCGGTGGCAGATTTGTTTTGACATTCATACATAAGTGCTTGTTATAGCTTAAATTGAATAAAGATATTTTGACTTTAATTTTGACTTTGATTAGTAGGCAAATTTCTTTTGTTTGAACACCTTCCTAGCAACGCATGTTCGCACATCTCTGGTGAAAACTTAGCCTTAGAGCGGTTTGATAAAATACGCAATAAAAAAAGTATTTCGAAGTAAACTTTAAAAGAAACTATACACCTTAAGAGTTGGCATTACGATTCAAAGTTGCTCTAAGTTTTGACGTATCGTAGGCTGAATTCCAAATGAATATTTGAACTGCTCTCGTGTTTTCCATATAATCTACATAAAAGTAAAACTGATTGCTTTTCAGAATAGGAAATGGAGGTAGGTATTATGCAAGAGTCATCTTTATCGAGTACATAGGTAAGTGTATTTACAGGCTACGGGTTTGTAGAAGACGACCGGGTGGTCAAGTAGTAGTTAGCCCTTGCCCTTGCACACAGTGAAACTTGAGTAAACGATAGAACGAAATTTCTTCCGTAGTGTTGTCGCAGCCGTTATTTAATGCCATCCTTATCTATTTATGAACGCATTTTGCAAGAATGAGCAAGCCAGATATAGGTCTAACAGTTTATATTTATTAGTGAAATACGACACCCGCCAACGTCCGGGAGCCGGTCGCTTGCCACTCAAGGGTTCCTATGTGACAGGCTGCCGGGAGCCGGTCGCGTGCCAAACAACGGTGCGCTGGGACACGGATGCTTCTGCTGCTGCTTGCATGCTGGGACACGGAAGGGTTCTAGAGAACTTGACTATGAAGCTTGAGATCCAGAGTTTAATTACTTCGCAACACCACAATGTACGTACACCTGAATTATAGTAAACTAGCTTATGCCCAAGACTTCGTCTGCGCGGATCTAGGTTATCGCGCGGTGGCGCCCTCTACCGGAATAAAAGGTATCCTATGTTCCTAGGTGTATATTCTTGGGATTCAAACTACCTATGTACGAAATTTCATCACAATCGGTTCAGTGGTTTCGACGTGAAAGCGTAACAGACAGACAGACAGACAGACAGACAGACAGAGTTACTTTCGCATTTATAATATTAACTAACAATTAGCTAATAAGTTCTTACTAACACAACCATTTATGAGTCATTATGTTACTCGAATTAAATAAATTATTATTATTATTATAGTACAAAAACAGAGGTACATGAAAACTTTCAAGGTAAGCAATAGGCGGCCAATTTTTATTTAGATTACTGATATAACAAAATACATAAAACTAACCCTGCTTACAATAAAGATTTAACTATAATATTAAAGTCGGATCGATAGATTCATGCAAAAGATGACCGATGGTCATCATCATCATCATCAGGCGGAAGACGTAGACTGCTGGACAAAGGCCTCCCCCTTAGAATGCCACAAACAACGACAACTCGCTACTTGCATCCACCGGTTTTCCGCAACTCTCACGATGTCGTCAGTCCACCTGAGGCCTTATTGCCTAACGTTTCTGACACTCGCGATCGCAATAAAATGACAGCTTTTGTATGCGAAATATGTCATTTGATTGCGATCGCGAGTGTCTAAAACATTAGGCAATACGGCCTCTGGTGGGAGGCCTGCTAACGCTTCGTCTTCCGGTTCGTAGTCACCACTCGAGGACTTTTCTCCCCCAACAGTTATCTGTTCTGCGAGCGATGTGGCCTGGCCATTGCCACTTCAATTTGCATATTTTTCCAGCTATGTCAGTGACTTTAGGTTCTTCGACGAATTTCCGTATTCCGGATTCCATCGCGCAAAGAAACAGACAGACAGATAGTGCTCCCTAGCATATTTAGACTTACTCGTATTGTTTATTAATTTACTTTTGAAAGTCCTTCAACTGTCAAAGAACTACTTTTTAAGTACATATTAATAATTTCTAGTTCCTAATAAGCATAATATCGGAAAGTTCTGTGGAAGTAAATGTAAAAGTTGACTGAGTCGAGTAATACATAATTATGCCGTGAGAAGTTGAAGCACTTTTTTGTTGTGAATATAATATAGGAAGTTTTCAAATTAATTCGGAATATTTTAGCGGGTTATTGTATTAGTTTAGGCCTAAAAGAAGGTGGCGGGACGATTTGGAGCGATTCCAGCCGGACTGGCAACAGTTTGCCGAAGCCAGAGACGAGTGGAAGAAGAAAGAGGAGACACTATATAGGCTAGTAAAAAAAAAAAATTATTAGTTTGACTGAACGCCTCTGTAAAACACCGTCGTCATCATCATTATCATTAGGAAGACGTCCGCTGCTGAACAAAGGCCTCCCCCTGATCTCCTCAATGAACGACAACTCGCAATCTGCCCACAACTCTCACGACATCCTCAGTCCACCCGTAGGCTGTCAATCGTCTTCCGGTTCGTGGTCGCCTCTCGAGGATCTTTCTCCTGATCTCTTCTAACAGTTATCTGTTCTTCGAGCAATGTGGCCCGTTCGCTTGCCACTAACTTGCATGTTTTTTGAGCTCTGTCGACGACTTCAGTTCGTCGGTGAATTTTCGTAAGTACCTATTGCGGATTCTATAGCGTAAAAATTTCAAGCACAGCTCTTTCCATAGGCCACTTGTAGACGTCCGTTGTTTTCACCAGACAATGCACCGTTTTTGCGGTGTCGTATGGCTTCGTCGCCGGACAAGTGTCCGGTGCATGTACACACATCCATTGTAAGCCATACAACATCGCAAGTCCGGCAATAAAAACGGTTCGTTGTCCGGTGAAAACAATGGACAAAGAACCGTACCATAAGCCCGTTGCATGACTCTGAGTCTCCCCAAGATCCAAACTGTCTCAGAGCCTTATGTCATCACTGGAAATACTGGTTGAAAACTCTAGTCCCTAGGCCTTGTTGAATATTGGACGAGAAGACACTAGAAGACATCACGAAGTTTCCCGAACGCTGCCCATCCGTGTTGGACTCATTACATTGCGGAGTCCTAAACTGAACTAGTTTGAAGCGATCAATCAAGCGCTGCAGTGTAATGCAAGTTGTACTTTTCTTACAGGTTTAGTGCTTAGGGATACAGGGCTTGAAGATTGCTGAATCAAGTCTGTCCACGTCCACGGAGTAGTATAGGGCTGTAATTGCCACGTTCGCGGTGTATCGCTATGAATCATTCAGTGGTTGTTGAGCTTAAAATACTAGAAGTTAAAGTTTAACCGAGAAAGAGGGTTATAAGTTTGATGCCAATGTCTGTCTGCTGTCTATGTGTCTGTGGCGGGTCTCCTTTGTGAACCATAATATCGTTTGTCCTAAACTCAAATGCCATAACACTTTTGACATTTTTTTTTATTTGACTGAATGGCAAACGAGCTAGTGGGTCTCCTGATGTAAGAGATCACGACCGCCCATAAAAATATGCAACACCAGGGGTATTTCAGATACGGTTGGTTGGAACCTAGAGGCCTAAGATGGAATACCTCAAGGGCCAGTAATTTCAACGGCTGTCTCATACTTTTGCTATAATGATCTTATGTCCTATTAATCATAAGCCATAATATCACGTGTCGTAATATTCTCAATTCCTAAAATGTTTTGTACTAATATATGAAATAAGACTTACGAGTAATAATATTAAAATTCATAATATTAAATACCATAATAAAGCACTTGTTGGCTAATAGCGATTTGCAAGCCAGGTTAGAACTGAGACCCCAATAGTGACGTACCGATACCAGAAAAGTAAGTTAGGTTAGGTCAGAACTGAGACTCCTAGGGAAACGAAACGCAGCCTGAAAATTAGGTTAGGTTAGGTTAGAACTACAACCCCAACAGAAACAATCCGTAGCTAGAAAATTAAGTTAGGTTAGAATTGAGACTCAATATTAGGACAAAAAATATTACTGCATTTACATTATGGAAAACGTTATTATGGCAAAAGAATGTTATGACAAAAGTTGTTATGGATTTTGAAATTAGGACAAAATATATTATGGATTCCAATAAAGACCAGTCTGTAGCATTGGAGCTCTCAAACGGACGAGCCAGTTTTTTATGTGAAACTCAGTTTCCTTGTGGTGATTCTTAGTTATGTGTTATTCAAATAGTTTCAGCTCTATTTGGGATTTTGAACTTTAATATGTCGGAGCTTCCAAGGGAGAGTAGACCTCAGTATTTTGATTTCAATTTCAGCTTGATACCTCCACGTGTTCCCGAGAAAAAGGATCTTGACAGACAGACAGACGGACAAAGAGTGATCCTATAAGGGTTCCGTTTTTTCCTTTTGAGGTAAGGAACCCTTTAGATTTTTAAATCTAAATGAGATAAAAATATAATAGGTACAATAAAGCTGTAATTTCCATAATAATAATGGTGTACGATTACTGATAATATAATTTTGTATCATGTTTTTCCCGACGACGATTTCGATAGAAAGACCACAATTATATTAAATGGTATTGTAACGGATAACTCACGTTTTAAACCGAGTTTAGCTCGACATCCTCGAAATCCTTCTTATTTCGAAGCCGAGTCGCGTGCTCCATTGAAGAAGGGTTTCGAAATAGCCCGAAACATGTCCAGCTAAACTCGATTTAAGACGCGAGTTATCCGTTACAATATCATTTAACATGAGTGAGTCTCACGGTAGTTTCATGATCAAAAAAGACCACAATTTTCCAGATTATCATCGTTACAGGTATTTGTTTATTACGTTGATCATAAATAAGTAAACTTGAGTCCCGGGATTTGTCCGGGACCCCGGGACTCCGGGACCTCCCGGGAAATCGATTGACCCACTAACGGGCCAAGCCGGTGGAAAGTAATTATGTCGACAGGCCTAAAAGACATACAAACAGTACTTACCTACGAAAATGAGGCGATGGAAACTGGCTTTAAGATGGACAAAAAAAAGTAAGGTAAACAGGTATTAGCTGGTGTGGGTACCTCCTTATTTTCTCTTTATCTCTCTCTCTCTCTCTCTGTGTGAGTGTGAGTGTGTGTGTGTGTGTGTGTGTGTGTGTGTGTGTGTGTGTGTGTTTGTGTGTATACTTCAAACAATTAATAATTTAAAACTTTCGGTAAGTACTTATAGGTAGAGTCATTCACTGTGACTTTAATTTATTTTTATTTTCATCGATTATTTGGAATTATATCGAAAACCAAAATGAGAGAGCAGCACTATTCGTATTATGCTGGTAACATTATTTTTACATTTGACATTTCATACTGTCACTTTAGTATCTTTGTTTAATAAATAGATAGAAAGAAAGAAAATATATTTATTTGGCAAAAGCGGAAAGAGCAAAATAGACAGCAAAAGGAAATCTGGCTCAGCACAATGGCACAAATTATTTCGCAACGCTGACATTCTTCCAAAACCTTAAACCTTAGGGGTATACTAAATCTAAACTCAACCTAATAAACTTATCGACAATGCGGGACAAGAGTATAGAGCAGCGACATGTTAGCGAAGTACCAACATTAGCATGTGTAATCCCCAATCACTGGCATTAGCGTAATGACTCTAATGACAGTTAATGGCAACTAGTCGGCAGTTAATCTCAGTTGCTTCCCAATCGGCGACGTGACCCGGCTGCCGAGTCGATCAGCAAATTGACAACTGCCCCTATACCATAGTAAAATAGATCAATTATGCACACTCCGACCCTTTAGGAGACTTAACTGCCTACCCGGACTGCGGACGCTTAGGGTTGTCGATGTCTATTTTTGATTAATTAATTACAATACAATACAATACAAATAAAATAAGAAACACCGAACTGCGCTCGAAAACCCGAATTGTTGATGTGGGGACAAAAACCGCCAAACTCAAGTGGGACTGGGCAGGACATGTCTGCCGGATGCATCCGGATCATTGGGCCAAAATCACCACTGATTGGGTTCCAAGCGACGGGCACCGGAGCAGAGGTAGGCCCAAAAGAAGGTGGCGGGACGATTTGGAGCGATTCCAGCCGGACTGGCAACAGTTTGTCGAAGCCAGAGACGAGTGGAAGAAGAAAGGGGAGGCCTTTGCCCAGCAGTGGGACACTATATAGGCTATTAAAATAAAAAAAAACAATACAAAGACTCTTTATTGTACACCAGTAATAGTAAGCGATACAGAAAACAAATACACAGAAAAAAAAATTACACGGTAAGCAATAGGCGGCCTTATCGCTTAAGAGCGATCTCTTCCAGGCAACCTTTTTACAGAAAGAAGGAAGGACTAGTTTATAGCAGGTGGTGCATTAACAGTAGATCAGAAAATGAAAAAGCAACAAAAACACATCTACACATACACATCATTGCACATAAATATTACACGTCTAAAATAAAAATAAAAATAGGTAATGGGATAAACAATCACATATGAATAAACGAATCCATACTAATATTATAAATGCGAAAATGTGCTCGTGTGTTTGTGTGTTTGTATGTTTATCCCTCTTTCACGCCGTAACGGAGCGACGGATCGACGTGATTTTTGGCATAGAGATAGTTTATGGGCCCGAGAGTAACATAGGCTACTTTTATCCCGGAAAAATGCACAGTTCCCAAGGGAACAGCGCGCGATAACCGAATACCGCGCGGACGGTGCCGCGGGCAAAAGCTAATAAATAAATAAACTAGGAAAGAGCTAATTATTACACGATGACAGATAGTGCTCTTTAGGCATAGGTTATATAAATAGTCTTCAGGTTATACAATAAACACAGTATTTACTCAGAACTCGTACTCTGTACTCGTCTCCCAACGTCCCACATTACATGCCCCTCTATACCATAGCAAAATAGAACAAGTATGTCGAAAATACAAACTGAAATATAGATGCACAGAAAAACCAGTCCAGCGATGGTTTAGCGGTATAGCACGCGGCACGAAATGCTGAGGTTCAATTCCCAGCGCTGGTTTTATTTTTCTAGTTTTTCTGTGCATCTATATTTCAGTTTGTATTTTCGATATAGGTTTTACGAAATAAAAAAATACAAAAAGATTCCAAAAAAATAATCTTCTTAGAACAAAGTATTCACACTTCGACCCTTTAGGAGGCTTAACTGCCTACTCCGGCGCGGACGCTTAGGGTTGTCGGTGTCTATTTTAAATTAATTAATTACCTACCGGCAAATTTTAGTATGAAAGTTAACTTAAAATTGTCTAATATCTGTTTCTATAGAAACAAGATTCTTTGCCGCTTTATTATTATTATTATTATAGGTACTAAATTTAAAAATATTATTTATAAATTCACCAAATTTGTGATGGCAACTGTGTACATACTAAATACTCTTGTTTCCTACACATAATACTATAACTATATTTTTATAGGTAGGTAGGAATCTATCATTTTTTTATGTGTCCTTGCACGAAACTGTCCCACTACACTTATATACTACTAATTTACTACTATAGCTAATACAAAAAATACGTAAGCCCGAGTACGCGAACATAAAAGGTAAGGCTGAACTGGTTGGTCTGTCCGGCTTTTACGTTTAAGGACCTAGCAACCCTTAATAAGTTCCAAGGCTCCAAGGTCCAAGGTTCCCTTATTATCACAAACAAACATTAAACACTCAAGTATTTACAAGCAATTCAGAACACTCCAACCGCAGAAACTCAAGACCACAAGGGATATGAAATAATTACAGTTATTAAACTACTAATGCACTGAAATAGACATTACTCATGGTAATCTCTACGCGTAATTTATCTCGAACATTCCACGTATGTCGGATTAGGCCTCCAAGGTATTTCTTCCAACTTGTCTTAGAGTTCGAGCCTTGGGGGACCTCTTGGTACACGCTAGAACTGCCCTAGTTTCATCTTGAATACAAAGTTTGTGGTAGGTGTAAAAAATCGGTCAAGTGCGAGTGCGAGCGACTCGCGCATAAAGGGTTCCGCACCTCCGTACAATGTTTAAAAACAAATAACTCCGTAATATTTTTTTCTAAAAAAATCTAATACAAGGTTTTTTTGCTAAGCGGCACTTTTTGTCCCTGGTTACCAAAGTACTCGTCAAGACGAATCAAACGAGTCCAAACTCGATGCGGTCGTGTCCTTTATCACAGAGTTCCTATGGTCACCCGCTAGCCTTATCATCAGATCAACTCTATGTCATAAGAATATTGCATTGGCGTCGGATTTATACATGCGTGTAAATTTTCAACTCAATCGGGTGAAGATATCCACTTCAAATTTGAGTTGAAAGATTCCACCAGAGCAAACATACCTAGTTACATCACACTGCAAATAAATATAATGCTTGTAATAAGTTTTTGTTAAAACTTCATTTTTAATACAAGCTTTTTTTGCCGAATGTACTTTTTGTTGACTGTACTTGCATTGTCATCTAAACTACATATTTGTACCAAATTTGAAGTCGGTACTATTAACTATTGAGGAGTTCCCTCCTGCAGAGGCGATTCTGGCAGGACCACCAAGATGTCACTACCAGATTATTATATTGTCTCCAAATTTACATAAGTATGCCAAATTTCAAGTCAATCGGACTCTTGGAAGTGGATGAAATTTAGCTTCCAAGATCTGACCCAAAAACACGATAAATAAATAAATAAACAAACAGGGCAAGCTAAAGAAAAGCTTCTCTTTCTTTCTTACCACAAAATATGTACCATGTTTTTATGCAAATAAATGATTTATGATTTATAATTTAAAAATATCGCCGAAATGTAAGCACCTGTGCAAGTATTTCGAATAAAAAATAATTTAAATTCTCATCCTCTTTGGTTTTGGCTGTTTGCTTCTGAAACCATTGCCCGCTCATTGGATTAAAAAATAATGTCCGTCATGCGCGGTTCATTCGCGGGAAATTCGGCGTACCGCCGGATATCTCAATGTCTGAACTTTCATTAATGTATTATAAATAAATTTATTCTTATTCTTATTCTTATTCTTACTTCGTATGTTGTGTAATTAAATAATAAGAAGCTCGACTTAGTGTGAATAAATTTTAAACTGTATTATTAACCTTGTAAATAGTGTTAAATACTTAGTATGATTTTTTTTAGTGTAAAAAACAATAGGTAAACAAAGTGATTAGTACCGTGCAGATTTGACGAGCGCTCAAAGTTGGCTTCATTGAGGTTTGTGGTTCATAAATTGCTTCATTAATTTTGCAGAAAAACAAATAAATCAGACAGTCACTAATTATATTATCGAAACTTTTATAAAACATCATTAAAATTGCAAACCTAAAGGTAAATATTCAAACGATATAGCTAGCCGTTGCTAGGTGATTCGGCCGCCTTAGCAACGGCTAAATACGCCTAGCAACCAAAAAACGCTAAAAAAAACACGTTTCTTGTATGACGACCCCCTTTAATTTGTAACTTTATTTTATTTTTAGTATTTGTTGTTATAGCGGTCACAGTAATACATAATCTGTGAAAATTTCAAGTGTCTAACTTTTACGGCTTAAGAGATAGAGCCCTGTGACAGACGGACAGACAGACAGACAGACAGACAGACAGACAGACAGACGACAGACAGACAGACAGCGGAGTCTCAGTAATAGGGTCCCGTTAGCAACCTTTGGGTACGGAACCCTAAAAATAACGTAGCTTCTTGGTAGTTTGTTGGGAAAAACAGTCCCCCCCCTTAAGTTTAAAAAGTATCTGTGATGTTCAAGAATCGGACGAATAGTGTCGTTGTTTGCAATATTTTGGTTAATTAAATAATTAATTTCTTAGAATTACAGTTCAGTTCCTGGAGATAATAATTTACGCATGCTTTCAAAATAATTATCTTAGTAAAATGTTAATAAAAGTAGCAGCTGTTGTCGCTAGAACAGGGATAGACTGACCACAGCCAAAATGTGTGTGTTTGTATGTTTGTCCGTCTTTCACGCCGTAACGGAGCAGCGACGGATCGATGTAATTTTTGGCATAGAGATAGTTTATGGGCCAGAGATCAACACAGGCTACTTTTATCCCCGAAAAATGCACAGTTCCCGAGGGAATAGCGCGCAACTGAATTCCACGCGGGCGAAGCCACTGGCAACACCTAGTATGTAAATAAATGTTTCTCTGTCTCTCTAAAAACAAGTCGAATCGCGTACGTGATCCTTTGGGTTCTCTATCGTTTGCCCGAATTTCATATGCCCGAATGTATCATTTTCTAGAATTTTCATTTGCCATAAAGTAATTTATGTCTGAAATTGTAATTTCTTCAGAGTTGATATTAAACTAACCTAACCTAACCTACTGCATTCTATATGATGACATTTTAAAGAATCCTGAAAACAGCAAGGTTCTATATATTTTATGGCAAACGTTGGTATAGCAAGTGAAATTTGGGCAAATGAAATTCGGGAAAGTAAAGGTAACCGGTTCCTTTGAAGTCGGTTTAAAATAACACTTCGGCCAACATTTCTCTAGGACTAGAATTGGCTCGAGCGTTACATTTCTGTTAGCTACTCAGATGGAAAGCCAACACTACTTGTTTATACAACTAAAAGCTACAACCGCCCACAACTAACGAGCACAATTACCGACTAACTTTATTTACAAGTAGTGTCTGTCGAAGGTTTAAATTGGGAATAGTGTTTCGTTGTCGTTATAAGATGAAATCCATTGTATGGATGTTGGTAACATAAAAACTTTTTATTTGGCTAAACCTAATTTGCTAATACTGGCCATCAAAGATGCCATATAATTTTAAAGATTAAAAATAAAACGTTAACACGCATTTTTATTTCACAATTAATTTTAATATTGTTATAAACAATGGAATAAATCTTTGTGCTTAAATTAGCATTGAAATTCACGTGTCTACGTGTATTTTTTACTTGTTTCATATCGATGCCTTAGTTCACACTCATACTAATTACAGGTTTGCAAATTTTACAGGAGAGCAATTTTAATGTTTATACGTGATTATCTTATCAATGGTGGTGAAAAATGTTCAATTTATGCCTTTCTTTCTTAGAATAGGTCTTTGACATTATATAATGTCAAATATTTATCTACAATTATATAGTCTTTATACTGAAAATTAATGTTTAAGTAGCCCGCCCCCTCATTTAATACAAGTGTGCACGTCAAAAGTATGAAATCAATGCAGTTAAGATATTGGTGAAGTACTATAGTATGAATCAGTAAAGAATATGACTCGTCAAAATAAACATTTAAATAACAAAATAAACCTCACAAAATGTTATTATATTGGATGAAAACGTTTTAAAAGCAAAAAAACGCATCAATGCTTAATAAAATAATAGGAAACAATTTAACCATCGGCACTTACAACGATTGTGTCTTCAATACATTTTAGAACGGATCGTATTAAAATCACTTAACATGTTTGGGCAGACAACAAGTTCAAACAGAAGTGTCTTTAATCGATTTATAAAAACACTTATGACAAACGTGTCCCAATTTTTTTTGTACTAAAACTACTTAATGTATTATTGCAGACAAGAAAGTATAACTTTTCGATAGGACTAAATGTTCTTAGTATTGATGTACATTTCTTTGAATTGAAGCCTATCAACCTTAAATCACTTATAGTAAACGTTCATCAGATTTAAAAAAAATAATGGCTTTTAGTATAATATTACACGCATCCGTCGCACTTAGTATTATTGTGTCACATTGTTTTTAATAGAAGCAGAAGGCTTTACTGATTTCTGAAAAGAGCAAAGGACGCAGAATTTCATTTAATATATATGGCAATAAAAAAGTTAAATTTGATTTTTTTGTAATTAGTACGAGTGTGAACTAAGGCATCGATATGATGCCACGAATAAATAGTTTCTTATCTTTCTTTTAAAATATAATGTGTATTATTATTAATACGCAGGTAGTAGGACCTCGTGCAAGGTCCGCCCGGATTGCTACCACCATCTTGCTCGCTAATCCTGCCGTGAAGCAGCAGTGCTTGCACTGTTGTGTTTCGGCGTTGAAAGTAAGACAGCCGGTGAAATTATTGGCACTTGAGGTATTCCATCTCAGGCCTCTAGGTTGGCAACGCATCTGCAATACCTCTGGTGTTGCAGAACTTTATGGGCGGTGGTGATCTCTTACCACCAGGAGACCCACTTGCTCGTTTGGCTTCCAGTGGAATAAAAAAAAATTAAATGATTTATTTATTCCAGACGTAATTCCATAAAAACAATAACAATTAAATACTCAGAAGTCAAATAAAATTTGTCAATTTCTTTCTGTGAAAGACATTATACGTATTATTGGTTAGAGTTTAGGGTGAATTTATCTCTATTCCCAATAATTTCTCTATCATGTGGTTTCAGATTCCCCAACAAACATTTACAAATTGTAAGTAACAAGATAAACAAAACTTACTTATTATTCATTCCACATACGCGCATTTACACAAGCAGTCGCAAAAAACGCCTCTAGGGAGCAAGCGAATGAATTCGAGCGCCATTTTTACTCGATGACATTTCGGCTTCCCGCCAATTTGTTAGTGTTGCCAGTAGATAGAAAACATTTTATGGCACTGACAAAAATTAGGACGCAATAAAACATGGACGGTAAACCCAAGAGGTTTAGTTAGGGACAAATTTAATTTATTGTACTCGTAATTAATTGGTGCTGTTGAAAATTTCCGGGAGCGATTCATTAGGGGATTGTGTACATTTCCTAAATTAAAGTAAGTAATTAGAAGGAGTTCATGGGAGTTTTGTTTTATTTTTGGCAGGTAGAAAATACTGATTGGTAAATTTATTTATTTATTTTTTACGTTTATATCACGATGATTCATCTTGGTTCGAACTGGATAGGATTTATTGGCTTGTAAAAAAGCTTTTAATTCAATAGGTCCACTTTATTACCTACCTATAATAATAATTTTAAGCAACTGACCTCTCACTCTGAGAAGAGGCTTGTGCTCAACAGTGGGACGTATATAAGCCGAATCAAAAATGATGAAATGGGCCTACCATGCGAATGGATAGACACACGACACGAGATATCATAATTATAGTTCCGTTTTTTTACGAGGCAAGGAATCTCAAAAAGTGGCACGTATTCAAAATAGATTATGGATTACGACTACTGATTTTATTAATTTCTAGCTCATTATTCATAAGTGCGGGCGAGAGGCAAATTCGATTTCCTCCCAATAAGGGAGACAAACACACATCACAAAGCTCTCCCATTGCTTGTCGGTCAACATTAATCACATTTAGACAAGCTGCGCCGCAAATCAACACGCTTCAGTAGGGCTACTACGAAACTCGAAATTCGAAGTTCGTATCGTACCGTCCCTCTCGCTCTCGTATTAAATAGTGTAAGTGTCAGAGGGACCGTACGACACGAACTTTGAGTTTCGAGTTTTGTGTTAGCCCTGTAGTTTTCGTACTATAACTCAGGGCTGCCCAGTCATTTAAGAGTGTTTATACCTGCTAAGCTAGCAACGTTGCATTTTTGTTAGCTTCTCTCGATTATTCCATAAAAAATTAATGAAAATTAAAAATGTGGTCTGATAGAACACTTCTTAATATATGTTAATGTGTCTACTGCAATAATTATATTTGCTATAGACTTTATTTTCTTTAAAAACGTATACTAATGTTTATAAATGGTTTTTAAGGAAACTAAAAGTCTGTAGCGAATAATTATTGGAATAGACACTTTTAATTAAGTATATAAAATATTAAGAAGTAAGTATTCTATCACACCACATTTTTAATCTTCATTAAATTGTTATGGAATAATCGAGAAAAACTAACAAAAATGCAACGTTGCCAGACCAGTAGGTATAAACGCTCTTAAGTGTATATTAAGTGCACCTTCTAAATAATCGTCATTCCGAGTGTATTAGACAATACGGCCTTGGCTCCCCATGGGCCAGTGATGGAGACTCGTATCAATAATGATTAAAAAACTCGGGGGCTACTATGAAATTCCAAAATCGAAGTTTGAAACATACCGTCACTCTCACTCTCGTATTAAATAATATTAGCGACAGCGGGACGGCAAGATACGAAGTACGAATTTTGCACTTCCTAGTAAAGTCACCAGCATTAATATCTGCCACAGCGGAGCGTGCAAAAATATCTGACACGTCCTTCTGGCCCTAGAAATAGTCTTATCAGATATTTAAGCACGCTTTTTGTGTCAGATATTAGTGCTGGTGACTGTACAGGGCCTACTCCGTATGTTTCTATAAAAATACAACCCAAATGATATTATTCCGAAACTCCCAAATGTATCTACTTAAATCAGGTGAAGGGTCATCGATTTATGCGCTCCATTGGTACCGGGTCGCCAAGTCGCCAATTCATTGGTGTTGCCAACCTTCGGAATGGCCGCAAATTAGACTAAGTCGCTTGGACCTTTATTTATTAGCGGCAAAAGGATCTGACATGTTGCTTAGTTAGATTGAGTGTGATTTTATGAACTGTTTGTAGCGAAATGTTGCAGGGCTACTACGAAGCTCGAAACTCGAAGTTCGTGTCGTACGATCCCTCTGATACTTATACTATTTAATACAAAAGTGAGAGGGACGGTACGATACGAACTTCGATTTTTGAATTTCATAGTAGCCCTGCTGTGTGACATTTTTGAATTAGGGCTAATCAACTTTTTTACAATGATATTATATGTACTGCTTTTTTACCCACACTAATCTGTTCGCGACATTTTTCAAACAATTGCACATTTATGTAATTAAAAATGTTTTTTCTGTAATTTAATAGATGGTGTACATGAATACATTCATCCTACGTAAGTTTAACGTATTAAACCGTGAAATATCTTGTCGGAAGTACGATTTTTTGGTAACGCCAGAGACAATTTTGGTAGGTAACGCAGGAGACGCCCAAAGTGTTGGTAAAATAGTTGATTGGCCCATTATTGTTTTATTTGAATTGGAATGTCTGTTGCTAAGAAAAATCTCTCGTTGACAGACTTTATTTTCCACTTTGAACTCCAGCGCCATTTTGTTTTTTATCTCCTCTGATTGGCTAATTACTCACCGCTGCTATTGGTGATTACGACGCCATTTGTTTGTTTTATAACTTCGTTAATTCCAAATCGTTAATCCAGTAATGGCGTAGCAATTATGAAATTGACATTAACTTGGATTAGTGCGTATATTTAACGTTAATTGAACGTTAATTGCAGACAAAATGGTCTATTTTGCTAAAAAATAAAGATTAGCTTAATTTCGCGGGTACGCCATAGTTTTCTAATGCCTGGTAATTTCGAAAAAAACCTCAAGTTAAGGACAATAAGTAAGGAATGTGCGTGTGCGTGTGGATTACTTTATTATTTGAAAAACTGATTTAAGGAAAAATTAAACGACTGAAAATGAAACAAATAAATAAAATAAAAAAAATTTTTTTTTTTCACGTAGGTATTTCATTTCGAGGGTATTCTGGCAAAACAGAATAAGTGCAATAAACAAAAATAGTTACATATTCAATTTTTCTGCTTTATTTATGTAGCAAAACCGTATAAGTAAATAACTATTGTGCACTCATCCGGTTCTGCCAGAATACCCTCGATTTTCTTTTTCAATTATTTTTCATTTTATTACAACATTACATAAAAAAAAAATACAAAATCTAAAATTTATAGAACCTACCCACACCTAATACTTACCTATAATTACTAGGTACTATTAATTCGCATATTTCATATTTTTTTATTTAAGAATTTCATAGGATTGGCCTTTTATCCTAGGCCAGACCTATTCAGTACTAACAAAAAGCTTATTTCGTACCAGTTACGGCACGTTAAATTAATGGGCCCCATTAATCGTGGACGAGCTCTTGAATATTCCATATTAATTGCCCGCCGCCTGCATTCACTTCAAAGGATTCAATTAAAAATCTCAACAAGACAAAGTACTGTGCCCGTCTTGATTAAATTCGTAAAAATTATTACTTACAAAAGCCGTGGTGGCCTAGTGGTTTGACCTATCACCTCTCAAGCTGAGGGTCGTGGGTTCAAATCCCGGCTCGCACCTCTGAGTTTTTCGAAATTCATGTGCGCAATTTACCACGAGCTTTGCGGTGAAGGAAAACATCGTGAGGAAACCTGCACAAACCTGTGAAGCAATGAAATGGTGCGTGTGAAGTTCACAATATGCACTGGGCCCGCGTGGGAACTATGGCCCAAGCCCTCTCATTCCGAGAGGAGGCCTGTGCCCAGCAGTGGGACGTATATAGGCTGAGATGATGATGATGATTATTACTTACAAGCCTTTACCCTCGACTCCGTGCGCACAGAATACGTTTATCGATATCCCGCGGGAAACATTCCATTCTTCGGGATAAAACTATCCTATGTCCTTCTTCGGGACTCAAAGTATCTGTGTACCGAATTTCATCTGAATCGGTTTAGCGGTTTAGACGAGAATGAGTAACAAACATCCAAACTGTTAAACTAGGTACTCTATTGTGATATTTATAGGTACTGGCTATTTTATAAGGTTTTATAATCAAATTTCTATTCTTTTATATTTAAACTTGTTTGACATAGTTTTTTATACTTTACTTGACTTTACTTCAATACAAATCCCAAACTAAACATGTCGTTTTACTACAAAAACGTTATCAGCACGAAGCTTTGTTGAAGAAAAACATTTTCAATTAGAGAATGAATGTTTAAATGTGATTTGCGAAGTGGTTGTTTATCGAAAAGTGAAAAATAATAGTTCAGATTTTTTCGATACATACTGTGACAGTTGTGATCTGAGGATACAATTAGGATACAATGGCTCATAATCGAGGAGATACCAATGGGGTAAGAGGCTCAAGCTCTTCCTCACTACCCAATTTTAGTCTAATTAATAGAGACGGCTATAGTACTTGGAAATTCAGAATGCGTAACTATTTGATGCATGAAGATTTGTGGGAAGCTATAGAAGGGTATCCTGAAGGCCATAATATTCCTGCAGATACTATGTCAAAAATTGATAAAAAGGCCTTAACGAAGATATGCCTCACACTCGAAGGCTCGGCTATAACGCAAGTTAGAAGTGCGAAAACAGCGTCGGAAGCCTGGACTGCATTACAGAATGCATACGAGGATAAAGGTATGGGTCGTCGCCTTTATTTAGAACGAAGACTATATAGACTTTGCTTGTCAGATTTCCCTAATATAGAGTCTTATATCAATGCAGTGATGTCGACTGTGCATGATTTATCTGACATAGGGAAAATTATAGAAGATTCGTCTGTTGCTGCTATTTTACTCGGAGGACTAACATCCAGGTTTGATCCCTTGATTATGGCACTTGAGAATAGCAACCAGAACGTGACAACAGAGTTAGTAAAGTCTAAACTTCTCAACGAAGTGTCAAAAAGCGAAGATTCGACCAAACTTGATACAGCTCTACGTTCGCGAGATGTCAAGCCCAAAAAGGTTAAGAAACCTATTGTTTGTTATGACTGTAACGAACCTGGTCATAAGCGCCCAGATTGTCCTTTAAAGAAGACAAAGAAGAAGGCACAGGAAGCGGCTTCAGTGGTAGCTCTCGGTACCAGTTCTAATGCCAGTGAAGACTACTGGACTATAGACTCAGGAGCGACCCGGCATATGACATCGAGATTGGAATGGTTTGAAAATTTAAGATCATCAAAATCTAATACAAAGATTACTATTGCAGATGGTACCAAGATAGACAGCGGCGGTATTGGTGATATATCAATTCACTCTAGCTCTTCTACTGTTAATAAAATAAAAGATGTAATTTATGTACCTTCTTTAAATAGTAATTTGATATCTGTTTATAAGGCTGTAGAAAAAGGTTTTAGTGTACTTTTTGATAAAAATGGTTGTAATTTCTATGATTCTGATACTTTTTCTTTTGTAGGTGACTCTATTCTTCACGGTTCGCCCTATAGAGGTCTGTACAAATTAGACTGTACTGTCAATATGCCTCGCGATGTGGCTTGTGATGTGCACTCTGACTCCGCTACTAGGTATCAGTTATGGCATAAGCGTTTGGGTCATCTGTGTCGCATTGGTATGAACCATTTAAGAAATAGTCATGTAGGTGTAGAGTTTACAGAAATTGACAAAGAGAGTTGTGTAGCCTGTATCGAAGGCAAGCAAGCTCGCAAACCATTTAAGAAAATAGCCTATAAACCAGCTACGTCATTGCTTGAGTTGATACACAGTGACATCTGTGGACCGATGTCAGAAACCTCTCTACAAGGTAACAAGTATGCCTTATTATTTGTAGATGATTATACACGCTTTATTTTTATATATTTTATTTCTTCGAAGACAGAGGTGAAAGAAAAGTTTTGCCATTTCCAAAAATTAGTGGAACGGCAAACTGGAGCTCAAATAAAAGCTGTTAGGACTGATAATGGAGGTGAATATGTCAACAAAGAACTGTCAGATCTTTTTTGCACTAATGGTATTGTGCATCAAACGACGGTAAAGTACAGTCCGCAACAAAATGGATTAGCTGAACGAACTATACGCTCAGTAATCGAGAAAGCTCGTTCTATGTTGGCACAGTGTTCTCTCTCCAAAGCGTATTGGGAAGACGCGGTACAAACTTCGGTTTATTTAAAGAATAGGTCCCCCCATCGCGCGCTTAACAATTTAACTCCTTTTGAGAAGTTATATGAGCGTAAACCGAATCTAAGTAATCTTAGGGTTTTCGGGTGTCGAGCTTTGATTCATGTACCTGATTGTCAACGGAAGAAATTTGATATGAAAGCCATTGAATGTATCTTTGTTGGATATTCAGATGATCCAAATAGTTACATATTCAGAGACCCTCAATATCCAAGAAGGTTTACTAAGTCACGTGACGTTACATTCTTCGAAGGTTGCTTCACAAGCTTGAAGAACAATAAATCGAATGAAGAGCCATGTACGTCCAAAAACGTTCCAGTACCTGGTCCTGTCATACTGTTAGACAATGTGAGACCGGGACAAGAACGAGAAGATAGGTTGGTAGAGTCCCCTGCTCCTGTATGCGAGGAACATGTATTGCCCCATGTATCTAGGGAGTCGAATATCTGTCCTAGTACTGTTCATGAGGCAAATGATATGTTACAGGAAGAGTTTCATGATGCTTCTGCTGATCCACTTCCTGAAACGTCATGTCCACCTGAGACTGAGATATTGGAGGACTGTCCTGTGGTAGAAGATCGGAGATATCCAACTAGAGATAGGAAACCTCCAGATTATTTCTCCTATCACACATTAGCTGAGGACAGAGAACCTCAAACGTACTCTCAAGCCATGCGAGACGATGACGTGGATAAATGGAAGTCAGCCATGCAAGATGAATATGACTCGTTGATGAAAATGAATACTTGGAAGCTGGTGGACAGGCCTGATCGTAAAATAATTCCCTGTAAATGGGTATACAAGTTGAAGACTGATACACACGGTAATATTACTAGATATAAAGCTAGACTAGTAATAAAGGGCTATAATCAAGTCGCGGGAGTTGATTACTACGAGACTTTTTCGCCGGTGATCAGACATTCATCTCTGCGTACTTTATTTGCCTTAGCCGCCGAAATGGACCTTAAAATGCATCACTTGGATGTTGACACTGCCTTTTTAAATGGCGACCTAGACGAGGAGGTCTACATGGACCAGCCTCAAGGTTTTGTGAAGAAGGGCCATGAAGATAAGGTATGTCTACTGCAAAAGTCCTTATATGGGCTAAAGCAAGCCCCTCGTGCGTGGAACATTAAACTTAACGAAACCTTGTCTAAAATAGGTTTTAATAGGTTGCCTACTGAACCATGTGTGTATAAGAAACTCATTGGTTCTGAAATAATATTACTGGCCATATTCGTCGATGACCTAATTATATTTTACGAGAACGACATTTCGTATGTCAAAGTCAAAAGTGATTTACAGAAATATTTTTCACTCAAAGACTTGGGGCCGTTAAAATATTATTTAGGAATAAATATTGATTGTAATGATGGAAAAGTTACAATAAATCAAAAGACGTACATTACGTCGCTACTGAAGAAGTACGCTTTACAGAATGCTAAGGAGTTTGACACGCCATTAGCTAATAGCAAGCTAGCTGCTGATTGTGAAGGTAAGGAGTCAACTTATGATTATCAGCAGATAATTGGCTGTCTTATGTATCTTGCTGTGAATACACGGCCAGATATTGCGTTTGCTGCCAGTTATTTGAGCCAATTTAATACTAAATGTGGCAAAACTCATTGGTTGGCGGCAAAACGGGTGCTTCAGTATTTAAAGCGCACTATAGATTATTCTATAATCTATAGGAAAACCGGAATACCTCTTATGGGTTATTCGGATGCCGACTGGGCAAATTGTACCAGTGATCGGCGCTCTTACACCGGTTACTGCTTTAAACTTGTAGATGGCCCGGTATCATGGGCGTCAAAGAAGCAGCCTACAGTGGCATTGTCGTCTACTGAAGCAGAATATATGGCATTAACAGAAGCTGCAAAAGAGGCTACGTATCTTCGTAGATTCATTGCCCAGGTATGTAGCAATAACGATCAATATCCTGCTATAACTTTATACAGCGATAGTCAGAGTGCGCAAAACTTGGCGTACAATCCTGTACATCATAGTAGAACTAAGCACATTGACACGAAATTTCATTTTATTCGAGAAAAGGTGTCAGATGATATTATAAAAATAAAATTCATTGGTTCAAGCGATATGTCTGCTGATGTGCTCACCAAATGTCTGGGTAAAACTGCACATCAAAGATGTATTCAAGGGTTAGGTTTAGTTAATTTAGTTGATACCTAGAATTTTTTGAATTTTATGTTTTATAGTTCGCTGATTTTATCTACTGTTTGGTTTATGATGTTACATTTAAAGGTTTGAAAGTATACTGTTATGAGCAAGTTTTATGTAAATACAGAGAATTTTGATTATGGGCGGATGTTAAAATAGGTACTCTATTGTGATATTTATAGGTACTGGCTATTTTATAAGGTTTTATAATCAAATTTCTATTCTTTTATATTTAAACTTGTTTGACATAGTTGTTTATACTTTACTTGACTTTACTTCAATACAAATCCCAAACTAAACATGTCGTTTTACTCCAAAAATCGTAACATGTTCACAAACTTTCACATTTATAATATTGTGGGATAACGTTTTAGGGGCTGTTTCACCATCCATTGATAAGAGTTAACTGACGTTTAAATGTGATGCCGTCTCTATTTCTTTTGTTCAAATGGACGGGGACGGCATCACATTTAACCGTCAGTTAACACTGATCAATGGATGGTGAAACAGATCCTTAAACTTAAGAGCGTTTATACCTGCTGAGCTGGCCACGTTGCATTTTTGTTAGTTTTTCTCGATTATTCCATAAATATTGAATGAAAATAAAATAATAAAAATCGGTCAAGTGCGAGTGCGAGCGACTCGCGCATGAAGGGTTCCGCACCTCCGTACAATATTTTAAAAACAAATAGTTCAGTAATATTTTTTTCTAAAAAAATGTAATACAAGCTTATTTGCTGGTGTTACTTTTTGTCCCTGGTTACCAAAGTAGGTAGTCGTCAAGACGAATCAAATGGGACCAAAATCGAGTCGTTTTATTACAGAGTTCCTATGGCCAACATCTAACTTCATCATCAGATCAACTCTATGTCACAATAATATTGCATTGTCATCGGATTTATACATGCCTGTAAAATTTCAACTCAATCGGTTGAAGATATCCACTTCAAATTTGAGCTGAAAGATTCCGCCCGAGCAAACATACCTCATCACAATAAGTTTTTGTTACAAATTTCATTTTTAATACAAGCTTTTCTTGCCGAGTGTACTTTTTGTTGACTGTACTTGCATTGTTATCTAAACTACATATCTGTATCAAATTTCAAGTCGGTACTATTCACTATTGAGGAGTTCCCTCCTGCAGAGGCGATCCTGGCAAGACCACCAAAATGTCACTACCAGATTATTGTATTGTCACCAAATTTACATAAGTATGCCAAATTTCAAGTCAATCGGACCACTGAAAGTGGATGAAATTTAGCTTCCAAGATTTGACCCAAACAAACGATAAAAAAATAAATAAACCTACAGGGCAAGCTAAAGAAAAGCTTCTAAAAAAAATTCCAAAATGTACTTAAGCACTTGTACAAGGCGAGTTAATTAAAATAATGTAAGCAGTGCACGAACATTTAAAAAATTGTTGAACTTAATTTTAGCATATATGTAAAACTTTCAAAATATTATTGTTAAAAATTTTAAATTACCTACAAAAATTTTTCATCGTGTAAAAAACAAAGTTAACGTCGGAAAAATTACGCCTTTACTTGTACAAGTATTTCGAATAAAAAATAATTTGATTTCTCATCCTTTTTGGTTCTGGCTGTTTGCTTCTGAAGCTATTGCCACACAGGGCTTTAAAAAAATTGACTGTAATGCGTTTATTCGCGGGAAATTCTGCGGACTTCGTATGTTGTGTAATTAAATAATAAGAAGCTCGACTTAGTGTGAATAAATTTTAAACTGTATTATAAAGCTTGTAAATAGTGTTAAATACTTAGTATGATTTTTAATAGTGTAAAAAACAATAAGTAAACATAGTGATAGTACAGTGTGGATTTGACTATTGCTTTATCAAAGTTGGCTTCATTGAGGTTTGTGATTCATAAATTGCTTCATTTGTTTTGCACAAAAACTGATAAATTAGACAGTCACTAATTATATTATCGAAACTTTTTTAAAACATCATTAAAATCGCAAAATATAATGCAAAATATACTATCGACTCGATCGCCTTAGCAACGGCTAATAATGCGTAGCAACCAAAAAACGCTAAAAAAACACGTTTCTTGTATGACGACCCCCTTTAATTTGTAACTTTATTTTATTTTTAGTATTTGTTGTTATAGCGGCCACAGTAATACATAATCTGTGAAAATTTCAAGTGTCTAACTTTTACGGTTTAAGAGATAGAGCCCTGTGACAGACGGACGGACGGACAGACAGACAGACAGACAGACAGCGGAGCCTCAGTAATAGGGTCCCGTTTGCACCCTTTGTGTACGGAACCCTAAAAATGTGGTCTGATAGAACATTTCTTAATATCTAGTTAATGTGTCTACTGCAATAATTACTCATGATAGACTTTTATATTCTTTAAAAACAAACAAACGGTAACAAGACGGACAAACATACAAACATGCAAACACACACACTTACGCATTTATAATATTAGTATGGAGAATACGTACTGAATTACATATTAAACATCCAAGACCCGAGTACAAACATTCGTATAATTCATACAATTATCTGCCCCGGCCGAGAATCGAATCTGGGACCTCAAGCTTCGTAGTCAGTTTCTTTAGTCACTAGGCCATCCGATTGTCGGAAAGTTAAGATTACTTAAATTCTATTGCATGTGCGAAGTTTCCCATCCGTTCTGGACCCGCGTGAGAACTACAGCTCAAGCAGTCTCATTCTAAGAGAAGTATTTACAGTGGGACGTAATATAAATCAAAATTATGGCGATTATTAAGATTAAGGGGCTGTTTCACCATCCATTGATTAGTGTTAACTGACGGTTAAATGTGATGCCGTCTCTATTTGTTTTGTTCGAATAGATGGAGACGGCATCACATTTAACCGTCAGTTAACACTAATCAATGGATGGTGAAACAGTCCCTAACTATTTTCATAACGAGATGGACATGGTTATTACATTCTGTGCGTTTTTAATTACAATAATTAATTGCTTGCTTTAGTACGTCTTCAGCATGCTTTGATGGTGTTTATTTCTCATATTTTTACGTATTTTGTATTGTTTTAAAATGTTTCATATAGCGTTTTCGTTATTATCAATGTGTAAGTTACCTGAAAATCATTTTTGACTAGGAAGTATTTTAAGCGCTGTTCTTTTTTACCTGAAAGAGGATTATGTTTTTCGAGCGATATTATGTTTTCGAGCGATAAATCTATCTATCCTTATCATCCTTCAAAATCAAAATTAAAAATTATTTAATTGACCTTCAAATTTCCATAATGTATTGCCGACGTGGGCACCCACTGAGTTTTAGGCACTCATTCACTTTATTCATACAAATCTTGCACATTGTATGACGTTGCGTGACGTTGGAACCATAATTGATCTGTATAATGCTCTATTTTGTTGCACTTTTAATTTACCTGTGACATCTCTCCACATGTTTAGTTTAGTCTAGCTTTATAATATTATTCTGTTGTATTCTTGGTTGCCCTGAAAAACCAGCACCATGACTGAAGAAATTCCGACATTTGCTGAGTGGCATCCATTTTGGTGCTTTGTTAACTACTGTTTTCTTTAGATTAAGATTTCATGTACAAACTTTTTAACACCAAATAAATAAATTATTTTCTATTCTATTCTATTCTATTTTATTCTATTCTAGTATCTATTTTTGTGGTCTAAATGGCTGGAGTTCAATAGTCAGGATACATTGCTGTAGTTTTTTTACCGGACTAGATTCTGAACTGGCCCCGGAAGTTGAACTTTAAGTAAATTAACAGAGTTTACAGGGGTCTTCAAACTCTTTGACTTAAGGGCCACACCGCACTGTAAATACGTGCAGGCTAAGACTGGCTGGTCATGGGGGTCATACATTAGTTAAGTAGACTTAGTCTTCAGAGGGTACCTAGATACGAGTGATGGATAAGGAACGCACTTGGTGTTGATTATGTTCATGAGTGGCTATCTATGATTATGACCAATAACCGTCAGTGGCGGGTATTATAAAACTAATTACTAGTTACTTGTAGCTTTATAAATTATAAAATTGGACCCTATCGCGGGCCAGACCGTGGGCTCTCCCGCTTTATTTCCGTGGGCAGGATTGGAGGAGCTCGCGGGCCGGACTTGTTTAAGACAACTAGACTTAAATTGATATTATCCTTGAGTTTCATTTTTGACAGTTTAACACTTCACCACAGATAAAAAAATATGTAAATAAGTTTCTAATAATTGACTTTTCTATACAAAAAAATAGCACTGTCATTTTTAGACAGTCCCAAATACATCCAACTAAAGTATAATGAAAAAAAACGCGTGTATTTTATTAGCAAAAGTTTATTACTCTCATGTTTGTTCTTGCAGTTCTTCTTGTCAATTTCTGCGACGTCAAGGACATGTACGACATCGACATGGGGGTTGACAATTTGTTCAGCTCCTTAATAGGTCCCGTCTACAAAGTCAAAAAAACAACTCACATGTTCAACACTTTGAATTTTTCTACAGAAAATACAACGATAAAGAGCACACGGAGAATCAAATTAAGATTTTTCAACGAACCAGAATTAGATAATGCAACTATAAAGAATGATTACTACGTAACAAGGCATAAGAAAAGAAGAAAAGCTATGCCTGGATCTTTGAGGAAAAGTGATTTAGATATGGAAGCACTTGTTAACTCTGACCTGGATAAACCAGTCCCTGATTTCAACGTTGACCCATTCAAGATGCTATCACGTCGGTTCGATCTCTCTGTAGCTCAGTATCCACAGTATAGAGCAAAGCAAGCGTTGAGAGAAGAATATTTCGTCGGCGAATACATCGACCTCATTAAATTGGAAAAAATAAGACTCTTATCTATAATGGAACAGTTTGTGTACGAATCGCGGTACAAACTGGTGTATGCGCAGAGATTGAGGAAGAAATACAAAAGAAGGGTCACCTACCAATTAGGATACTGCTTCGCTTTGATGAGGAACATGAAACAGCAGCAATACGTGCTTTTTTCCGTAATGCACAGCAATCGGCAAAACTTCACCATTTTCTTTCAGTTTATAAAGATGTACGAGCGGATAATAAGGCTGGACATTGATTTGAAAGATTTGATCAAGTTCGTAAAGTATTTGGACTTTATGGTGTCACAACATAACGCCACGGATAGGCCTCATAGACGATTCCTTGTAAATTTTGATAATGGAAGCAGTACGGGGTATAACAAAAAAACTACTTACCACCCTTAATATACTTACTCGTATAAGTTCACTTTTTATAATTTATTTTAGTTTGTATATGTAAATGAATATCAGCGCTGCAGACATCTAACGCTTCAGCATAATGCTGAGGTAGCGGCCGTTTCACTTTTGAGGGGACACACAAAATCATGTATTTCTTTTTCTTTGTTGTATTTGTATTTGCTGTTAATTGTTTTTTTTTAGTTTTGTTGTCTTTGTGTGTCTTTATGAAGGTGAATAAATGTCTTCTGTTCTCTTCTATTCTGTTCCAAATGTTAATTTTAATTGATTTTATTTTTGATGATATGTTTATTTTTTTAATCACGATTTAATATCATTTTATTATTGAATTGGATATGCATACAAATAATGGTTCTTTGTTATCTGTAATAAATGGTTTTTTTTATTACCATAATTTACCCCGTATAATAAGCGACACAACATAATTTCAAAATGTTTATTTTCATGCAATATGTGCATACCGCAGTACATCGATGTAATAGTACACCTAAAATAGAAAATAAATGGAAATAGAAACATTTATTCGCACTTCGCAAATCATAGAGAACAAAACAAAAATAAGTATTAAGTATTTCTAGCATTGATAGTCCCAGAGCAAAGCCGCGGACGGACAGATAGACATGGCAAAACTATAAGGGTTCCGTTATTGCCATTTTGGCTACGGAACCCTAAAAAGTACAGTCAGCAAAAAAAGCTTGTACTAAAAATTAAATTTTTACCAAAAACTTATTTGTATCACAAATTAATTAAAAACGCTAATTTAAAATTTGAAGCCCCGGGGAGTTTGACAACAAAATACCTACCTGATAACAAATATGTCAAGAACAGATTTGGAGCAACGCAAAATAGATCAATGTGAAAATTATTCCCGTTATTTGTTAAAATTATCATATAATTTAATGTCTGAAATATCGTGTAAATTTTCATGTTTCCATATATTCCTAATGATAATATTAAATTGAGATGAAAAGAGTAATTGAGATGAAGATCAAAAGGGGCATAATGATCTTATTAGTGAGTTAAAATAGAAGTATCTGACTTGATGTGACGTCTAAGAAAGGGACAACCGTATGGTGCAAAACGTAGATTAGATTCGTACGTTAGATTACGGGAGCAAAAAGGTCATAAAACTTGTGCGTGTGCTGCATTCGGAACTCAAATTCGGAACATGTTTTTCAGCTGTTTTGTAAGCATAAGCTCAATGCTGACTGAGAAACTGATAAATGATCTTATTTATTAATACCTATTGCATTTGTTTTCACGGCTTTTAAATTTGTTGCATGCTCAAATTTGGAAAATTCAGAACTCAAATTTGGAACATGTTTTTCAGCTGTTTTGTAAGCATAAGCTTAATGCTGAGTGGGAAACTGATAAGTGATCTTATTTATTAATATTGCATTTGTTTCCACGGCTTTTAAATTTGTTGCATGCTCAAATTTGTTAGATGCCTGTTTACAGTTTGACTGTTGGATATTTTTGCATTGTGAGATTTACTTTGGAAAGTTCCACAGCTGGTCTTACCATGAAGCCTATTGTTAAGACAACTGTACCTAAAAGCCGTGCCCTATCTATACCTTTATCATACCCTCCTCTATTGATTCTGCAGGTAAAAACCCCTTTAAAAACAGCCGGCGCGACCGGAAAAAACATTCCAACAATAGCTCGCAACAAATGTTTTTCGTCTATGTTCATTTATTCAACGCTGGCAACCCGCCAAACGGGCTATGGCAATACTCGCAATTTAAACAGCTATCTTTGTTACGGCCTTTTTGAACAACTCTGCGTTCTGGCAATACTGTTAGTTCGTTGTGTTGGTAATTGTTAGGTCTTTTTGTTTTAATTTTAATTTGTACTAGCTTTCGCTGCTAACTGTTTTAAATACTGTCGGAATTTCTCGCGTCCCAAAAAAAAAGCATTTTAAGGTGTTTTTGAACTTTTTGACATATGCTATTCAAAATTAGGCATTATTAGGCAAAATAAGATTTCGTGATATGAATTTTATATGAATGGCTAAACTATACTATACGATATGAGATTATGCAAAAAAATATACCTATCAAAGAAACAGGCACTGTATTTAATTTTTTTCAAGTAAAAAATAACTTCAATAATTGAGTACAAAAAAACTGACACAATAATAACGTTTAACGTGCGAAGCTGCGGATAAAATTGATATTTTGTACTTGTTATATACTCTTCAACTACTGCTGAATCATTTTAACGGTTCGTTTAAAACGTAATCAAATAATATGTTGGTTGCTACTTTCATCATCAGCCTATGTTCGTCCACTGCTGGACATAGGCCTCTCCCATGGCACGCCACCGAGCAAGATCCTCGGCCACTCTCATCCAGCTCTTGCCAGCCACCCTGCGAAGATCATCGCACCACCATCGCATGGTTGCTACTTTACACAGTTACAAATATGCTATAAAACTTTTACTATTCTCAAACTATAAAATTTATCACAAGAAGTCTCCGCTGGTGTAAATGCAAACTCGACTACTGACTTAAACTCTCGGGAGACAAAACTCATCTCAACTGCAAGATGAATCTAAAATGAGCAAAGATGATGAAAATACTCAATTCCTAGAGAAAAATCGAGCTCAAGATGCAAAGACAGTCTTTACTTTAACTAGTAAGTAATTGCAACAACTTAGAAAAGTTACTTTAAGATCCCTTAACATCGTCATTTGAAAATTCACAAAACTCAAACATCGCCAATAAATTCGCTTTCATTTTGAGAAAACCGTATTGAAATCGATCCATCCCTTTAAGAGCTACGATGCCACAGGCAGACTGACAAACAGATATTGGCGTCAAGCATAGCACCCCTCTTTTTGCGTCAAAGGTTAAAAGCACTATTGAGCTTTATTCAATAGGGATGTTGAGCCCATTAAAAAATAATTCGAAAGCACGACTCCAGTAAAAAAATGCTTTATTTTAGCCCTAAAAACCAGATTAATTTTCGTTTTACTGTTAAATTAGATTTTTTGTTGCTTTAAAACAAATAAATAGTTAGTTAAGTTGGTGAAGAAAATTGCCGTTGAAACTCTATGGGAGAGTTGTTTTTTGACAGCTCATAAAATGTACGTCAGTTGAACATCCCTATTGTAAATTGTGTATGAAAAATCAGCATAGAAGAATTGCTACTCAAATTATTAGCCGCCAATAATTCGAATATCGATATCAAATATGAAACGCAAGGATGCCCACCAACAAGATGGACCTGATGACCTGTTAAGCACGCGGATTAACTGTAGATGTAGGCCGCTTCCAACCGAAACAACTTAAGGTCTGTAATCTATCTATATATATAAAAGGCAAACCTGACTCACTGGGTTATATATCAACGCACAGCCCAAACCGCTGGGCCTAGAAACTTGAAATTTGGTACAGGGGTTCCTTTTATGATGTAAGTGAGCACTAAGAAAGGATTTTTGGAAATTCATCCCCTAAGGGGGTGAAATAGGGGGGTGAAGCTTATATGCAATTTTGTCAGTTTTGGTCTTAGAAGTATGAAAATAGGTGTATAAGTTTTTGATTACAATTAAAAATGATCTGTCTAGGTGAAATGGATAAAATACCCCCCTAAAGGGATAAAATGGGGGGGTAAAGTTTGTATGGAAATTTTCTCATTTCTGGACTTAGAAGTATGAAAATAGGTATATAAGTTTTCGATTACAATTAAAAATTATCTATGTAAGCGAAACGGATAAAATTCCCCCCTAAAAGTGTAAAATAGGGGGGTAAAGTGTGTATGGAAATTTTCTCATTTCTGGGATTAGATCTATGAAAATAGGTATATAGGTTCTCGATTACAATCAAAAATTATCTGAGTATATGAAATGGATAAAATTCCACCCTAATGAGGTAAAATGGGGGGGTAAAGTTTGTATGGAACTTTTCCCATTTCTGGACCTTAGAACTATGAAAATAGGTGTATAAGTTCTCGATTACAATTAAAAATTATCTGTGTAAGCGAAATGGATAAAATTTCCCCCTAAAGGTGTAAAATGGGGGGTAAAGTTTGTAAGGAAATTTTCTCATTTCTGGAATTAGATCTATGAAAATAGGTATAAAGGTTCTCGATTACAATCAAAAATTATCTGAGTATATGAAATGGATAAAATTCCCCCCTAATGGGGTATAATGGGCGGGTAAAGTTTGTATGGAAATTTTCCCATTTCTGGACTTAGAACTATGAAATAGGTGTATAAAGTTCTCGATTACAATTAAAAATTATCTGTCCAGGTGAAATGGATAAAATCCCCCCCCCTAAAGGGATAAAATGGAGGGTAAAGATTGTATGGAAATTGTCTCATTTCTGGATTTAGATATATGAAAAATATAGGTATACAAGTTTTCGATTACAATTAAAAACTATCTATGTAGGTGAAATGGATAAAATTACCCCTAAAAGGGTAAAATGGGGGGTGAAGTTTGTATTGAAATTTTCTGATTTCTGGACTTAGCAGTATGAAAATTGCTATTAGGTAAGTATACATATACCTATTGGTAATATTGGTATTAAGGGTCCTGATAACAAATAAAAATTATCTCCGTAGGCAAAGATAAAGAGAGAAGAAGTAGCTTTCGACTTATTAGGGGGGAGTTTTTATGAGACTTCCTTATTTCTACACTAAAAATATGGCTGGTCACCATTTAAAATGATCCGTATGGTGTTGACGACTTCAATAAGGGAGGGGGTTTTTTCATACAATATGGAGGTTAATTAAATAAAACATATAGCCTGATAACTAAAGTACACGCGGACGAAGTCGCGGGCAAAAGCTAGTCCTTTATATAGACCTTTCTTCCTACTCTGTAGGCTCCTGCCCTACGCACTACAGGTTGACATCTTTCATCTGATATGTTGATGAAATCATCAACATAACACACGCAAATGTCCAGTATATTTATTGGTCAACTTATTCCAAGCCTGGACAGCAGATTATTATGTTTGAGTGAAATTGTCACAAGGCTATGCCACTCGTGGTGAAATGACCTGTGTAAAGTCGTTATCGCGTTGCTACGTGCCCGTGCGTGCGGCGTAAGTAGAGAGTGACAAACAGTAGTGCGATTAGACCTGTGTTGCCATACACAAAACAGAAAAACGGTCAACGTTCGCTCCAGGGAGGGACATGCCGGGGTTTTTTATTCTGTGAGAGACTGGCAATGTCTGGATGCTCTCTTCTCAGTCATCCATAGTGGATTTCTTCCCATTGCATGCCATCATAAAGCATCTTATATAAAATACTCAATACTCAATATTTTATTGCTTAAAGTTAAAAACTAAACAAATTGAAGGAGTCTACTCGTAACCACGGCCACTGTAATGTAGTCGTAACGCCAAGGTTAATATTACTCCTGCGTTTAGCGTGATAAGTCCCGTTTGTGGTATTTTAATGAAAAGCAATGGACCTTGGTGTCTTTGGCCCAACCCAAAAAAAAACCGTTTTCTGTCATTTGTTTTTTAACAAGTACAATTTTAGATTATTCAAGGCCAAGGTTATTTGTAGAATTTAGAAGGTAAGAGGCAGTTTGAAATAAGATAGAGATTAGTAAGTTCACATAATATTGAAGGTATTTTATTCCAGCTTCACAGCTGTTAGTTTGCACCTCATTTGGTAGTGTTGGATCAGCTAAATGTGGTAGATATTTATGTCTAAAACTAGGTCTTTATATTCCGTTTTAGTTTCAATAATAATGAAAGTATCAAAATGTATTATTGTCTCGGCTTATTTGCATTCCACTGCAAAGCACAGGACTTGGGCTGCCATTCCCACGGGTACTTGATGCGCATTGGGAACTACACACACTTCTGAAGTTTTTTGAAATGTATGTTTCCTCAAGATATTTTCCTTCACCGTAAAGCACGTGATGGATTTGCAATGTAATTTTGCACATACATTTTTAAAAACTCCGATCCTCTGCTTTAAAGAGGCAACACTAACAATAATAAAACAATAGTTTAAACTATTTTCAATAATAGATCAAATCACTAGGCCACCATGGCTTATAACAAATTTTTTAGCAAATTTAAATTTGTGGCCAAATGAACCTGAAAATGGATAAATTTAGCTAAAATATGGGTAGCCTGGCAACACTTGATTACACCCGATCGGATAAGGACAACACGCACAGCTAATTCGAGTATCGATTATGCTTACCGGTCACTTAGGCTGAGCGAAAATTCGATCCAGTTTTAAACGTCGTACCTGGGCGACCGAGCTCTGCTCGAAGTTTATTTTTTCTCAAATCCTGTTTTTCTGAAGAAAAGTAAATATTTAAAAAATCCATACTAATATTATAAATGCGAAAGTGTGTTTCACGTCGTAACGAAGCGACGGATTGACGTGATTTTTGGCATAGAGATAGTTTATGGGCCCGAGAGTAACATAGGCTACTTTTTGTCCCGGAAAAATGGACAGTTCCCGAGGGAACAGCGCGCGATAACCGAATACCACGCGGGCGGAGCCGCGAGCAAAAGCTAGTAAAAATATAAAGATTTGAACCATACTGTTGAATCATAATGCTAACAAAGCTATTGAAATTACCGATCTTATTGCGCATGAAATTTTCACTACAAAAAAACCGCTACTTATAGTTCGAAAACAAGAGTGTTTTCTCAGAGATGATAAGACCATACTAATTATTTCGTCGAAGTTGATAGACCCATTGCCGAGACCTAGGATATTATAAAGTACAAGAAATAGCTCGTCCTCTCGTACGCCTGTATAAGTTCTCCGGTAGTCTGTTCTTTTCTTGCAGTACACGAGAATACTATGACTCTGGCCAGCGAAAGCTGTCCACGCACTTTTTACGAAACTTTAATGTGGTATCATTTTTAAGACTGTCAAAATTGACATAATATTGTCATTCTATGCAGGCTTAGATAATTTTGATACTTCTGCTGTAAGAAATAAATAAATATTTTTTTGTTTAATTCCTGCCATAGTTAAAAATGCAAAATGTTATAAGATATATATTCAATGCCAATCTAGTCAAACTGGTCAAGAAATATGCGTCTGGACTGTACTAAATAGGCACTGATATAGGTCATAAAATGTACCAAGGCACTTCTAAAGTGCATCATCAAATTTCACACATTACTACATGAATTTTGATGCAGCTTGAAGAGACCAAACTATTGTTTAATATCTGGAAAATTGGAATAATATCCAAGTATCAAAATCTTTTAATCAAAGGAGGTACAGCAAGTGTTACCAGCCTGATTTTTTTTTTATTCCCCGCGGTTTCTCGTGAACAGCTTTCACTGGCCAGTGTCTAAACCGCAGTAACTGTGAGTGGTCTGACCGCCCCGCAAAGTGTTTAAGGGCCAAGCGACCACGCGACCGCGTCGGGACGTGTGTAGTGACCAATTTGCCTGTCAATTTATATTGGAACAGAACTGGAAACTGTTGATGGTTTAAAAAGGAATTGTAACTGGATATGTTAGAATGTATACGTTACCAGTTCACAATACGAATTTTTTAACCTTTTGCTACTGTTTGTTATTGCGATTCTAGACTCTACCAAGTTGCATAATGTAGTCAAACAGCTATATTAAGTTAAATATGTCTTCGTTTTGCCAAACAACTAAATAAAAATCACCCCGTAAATAACAAAAGCTCAGAACAAAATAAAATTCCTGACAAAACTTCCCCTATCTGCATGTCACAAGAGCGATATAAAATAAAACTGACAGCTCACTTATAAAGCTATAACTCGACTTTACTATACATTCCATATTGAGCCGTACGCCGTTCACTTACAGTCGGAAATTCGACTCTTAATTTTTTTAATATAAGACTTTGTTGTGTTGATTGAAGTATTTTCAAATGTTAAAAATGGCGGGTAATGGTTACGATCACGGAATTTGTCATTTCCGCGTCACGGCACGCACCGAATTGGGGCAGCGACACAATTAAAATATGGCGTGCGGCAAACGCAGTAGGTACAGCTGAAATAAATATTTGTTAAAAATATCATTTTCAATACAAGTTTTTTTGCTGACTGTACTTTTTGTTGACTTTTTTTTTTATTCGACTGGAAGGCAAACGAGCACGTGGGTCTCCTGGTGGTAAGAGATCACCACCGCTCATAAACATCTGCAACATCAGGGGTATTGCAGATGCGTTGCCAACCTAGAGGCCTAAGTTGGAATACCTCAAGTGCCAGTAATTTCACCGGCTGTCTTAATCTCCGCGCCGAAACACAACAGTGCAAGCATTGCTGCTTCACGGCGGGATTAGCGAGCAAGATGGTGGTAGCAATCCGGGCGGACCTTGCACAAGGTCCTACCACCTGACTGTACTTGCATTGCCATCTAAACTACATTTACGTGCCAGCTTTCAAGTCGATGCCATTAACCACTCAGGAGAGTTCATAAAGAGTTGTGCACTGCCATCTGCCACAGTGGAGCCTGCAAAAATATCTGACACTTTCCTTCCGGTCCTCGGAATAGAGTCAGACGCTTGTTGTGTCAGATATTGGTGCTGGTTACTGTACGATAGTTTACGCACTAGATCTTATTTCCGCATTTTCATGGTTTCGGATTATTATAGCGCGTAACCACACTTAAACATTTCAGAAGTTGTCACTTCTGTTACAGTCAGCATCAAAAGTAGCGAATCACTTTTTACTTAGTCATTTTAATACATTTGTCAAATTTGCATGGTGTTAAGTACGTTGTTGTAAAACGACAAAGTCCAAAAGTATCCATCTACCTACTTTGAATGCTGATCGTACAAACAAATTAACGTACAGTCACCAGCACCAATATCTGACACAACAAGCGTGCGTAAATATCTGATACGACTCTATTTCTAGGGCCGGAAGGACGTGTCAGATATTTTTGCACGCTCCGCTGTGGCAGATGTTAATGCTGGTGACTGTACGGTCAAGGAATTTAATTCATAAGCCACATTTAATATACCTTATAATATGCCTTTGTACTTGGAACTTTCTTTTGTGTGATATTTTTGTATTTCCTTTTTGTACAATAAAGAGTTTTTTTTTTATACGACTGGAAGGCAAACAAGCAAGTGGGTCTCCTGGTGGTAAGAGATCACCACCGCCTATAAACATCTGCAACACCAGGGGTATTGCAGATGCGTTGCCAACCTAGAGGCCTAAGTTGGAATACCTCAAGTGCCAGTAATTTCACCGGCTGTCTTACTCTCCGCGCCGAAACACAACAGTGCAAGCACTGCTGCTTCACGGCAGGATTAGCGAGCAAGATGGTGGTAGCAACAAACAAACAAACAAACAATATACCAGATAGAGAGAGAGAGCCATTAAGCGTTGTCAACCTAAAGGGCTAAGAAGAAATTCCTTACGAAATAAGTCGAACAACTTTACTCCACGCTTACGTAATACCGTTTAAGTTGTCAGCCCCAGCGTTCGAACCCTGGCAAAGCTTCAATTAAGACGTCAGTAATTTATCATGCACCTGAAGAGTTCATTCGGCCAAGTTGGCGAAGTTCCCTCATCGATTACAGCTTGCTGGAGCTTCCAGTTTCAGGTTGGTGATAATTTGTATTTGACTTTACTACCCTAAAACTGTTGGTTACCTATATTATTTTGAAATGGAAAAAAAACTGATTTTTATAAGCCTTTCTTAGTATGGGACTGGGTCAATTAGTGTGAATAATTCTCCCTTGATATTCGTTGACTTATTTATTCACTAGATTACACCCGCGACTTCGTCTCATCCCGCGGAACTATGCAATTTTCCGGGATAAAAACTATTCTATATCTTACCATCGTTCCAAACTTTCTGAATATTCAATTTCATCAAGTTTGCGTCATTATGCGTGAGGTTCAATCACATCTAAAATATCAAGCAAGAACTAGTGCATACATACAACTTCTACATCCACCTAAACAGTTAAGTCAATGCCCTAAAAGGTCCGTAGTTGCTACGTAACCTAGGGTACAGTCACCAGCATTAATATCTGCCACAGCGGAGCGTGCAAAAATATCTGACACGTCCTTCCGGCCCTGGAAATAGATTCGCATCGTACCGTAGTAAAGCCTGAATCTATACAGTATATAATAATTAGATTATCAAAGTTATTGAACATGTATTCACTACCGTAATTCCTAAAAATAAATAATCAACATTAAACATCCAAGAGCCGAAAACAAGCATTCATTATTAATACAAATATCTGCTCCGGTTGGACCAAAAAAAAGGTACTAAGTATTTTTTTCTCCAAGACAGGCACCCCCTAAAGTTCCACTTAATGGCCGCCAGTCAATTCTATATAGGCCGTCGACTATCATAAAACAAGGCACGTACTCTATTCCGAGCTTTGTTTTACGGGGACGCGTCGCAAAAGCTCCGTACTGCGGTTGGACGCTCTCCAAAGATAAGTTTTAGGGCAGTGGGCCGGAACAGGTACGTATAAATACTTAGTATTTGAGGACCAGTATAAACACCTCTAAAGTATATTTGACAAGTGCCATAAACGTTCTAATTAGTCTATGGTGCGTACATTATGGCTTAAGGGCGCTCTACACTTAGTCCGCGGATCACGGCGCGATTTCGCGGAGCGAACTTGCCGTGAATTTAACAACGACTCTACACTCGTCCGCGTCTCGTACTACGTCGCGTTCGCGCTTCGCGCTCCCTTTGACGCGGGACAAAAACCGACCAAAATTGGGGAACAAAGCGCGAAACTGCGAAGAATATGCGAAACGGCTCTACACTTAGCGTTCGCGCCCCTTCGCAGCCATTGCGCGCGATCCGCGGGCTAAGTGTGGAGCGGGCTTTAGAAGAGGGACTCTGCTAACACTGGCTACTCATAGAAACCAACAAATGTGTACAAAATCCTCAGTGTCAGAGGTTCAGATATCTATCCTCCGAAGACCCCACGTACAAAACTTTGCAAATAATGTCCAATCAAATGTTAGGTTTTTTGACTGACTTTAAGTTGAAATTTTGACGACAGGTCTCAGAAGGCTATATCCGTGCAGCTGTTCCAGCGTGAAGGAGTGACAAACAAAAATTCCATTGGGAATTCCCGAAAATTACATCGTAGTTTTCATTGATGTTACGTTAAAAACAACCATGCCAAATTTCATAACTCAAAGCCTAGCTGTTGTTATTTCGAGATTTTATCCCTATCTCGTGGAAATATCGGGATAAAAAGTAGCTTATGTGTTATTCCAGGTATCCAGCTATCTACGTACCAATTTTTTTCCAAATCCGGCCAGCCGTTATAGCGTGAAGTAGGTAACTACTATGCTCACTCAAACTTTCGCATTTGTAATAATACTGAGTAGGATGAGAACATTATCAATATTTTTTTACTATGTTTTTTTTTAGTACCGTAAAGCTTCTCCTGAAAAGTTGCTGTTTTCTAATCACGCCCCTTTTGTTCGAAATACTCAGTAAATATCGGCTTCCGTAACCACTACCCGTAATTACGTAACCGGGATAATTTACCTACATATATTAAATTCAGCGCTTCTATTGCAATATTGCGGTTCGTATTCCGAACTACAATATCGTGTAATACCAGCAATATGTGTCATTGACAAATATTGAGTTTCAATGTAATATTGTATTAATTTGACTCAGTGTCTGTATTATTCGGATGCTCGACTTGAAATCTTACGCCAATCAGAAGGGTTACTCCGAAACACAAAATTCGAAGTTCGTGTCGTGCGGTCCCTCTGACACTTATACTATTTAATACGAGAGCGAGAGGGATCGCACGACACGAAATTCGAATTTTGTGTTTCGGAGTAGCTCTTCAGGGTCGTATCAACAATCAAAGGCACGTCGTGCACTAAACAAGTACCAGATTAAATAAAGAAGCGGACAATGTGGCATTTCACGCAGGGGAAATATCGCTAGATGGCGTTAGTACCGTGAGGTCCGTTTGACGTTTGCTCGTGATTGGTTAAATAACTAAATGAGCCAATCGCAAGCAAACGTCAAACGGACCTCACGGTACTAACGCCATCTAGCGATATTTCGCCTGCGTGAAATCCCTCATTGGCCGTTGCAGACTAGTGAGCGACGTTTATATGGTTACTTTCAACCAAACTCAACCAGAATTCGCGCAACTGACATTGGCCCAAGCCTTTAGGCCGCCATCAAGGGGAACAATAACCAGAATTCGGGTACGTTGCCTAGCAGGGAATCAGTTTCCTGTCAAGCTGACCTAATTTGGCAGACACTCCGATGACTTCTACAGGAAGTAAGACAACGTGTCAAACGAATGTCAGAAGAGTCAAACGAATGTCAGAATTCATCCTCAAATTCAAATTCAAGCGTGGATTCGATTTGTGGCATTCGAACATGGCGGATGTAGACAATATTTAATTTTGCTATTTCTGTTTATTTGGCTAGTATGAAGATTAATTTTGATAGTGTTTTATGCGGCGATTAACCTTAACAGTGAACAGTGATCACAATATTCAATATTGCTCTCGTGTCTGACATTTTTTAATGCGCAAGTTTTCTCCACGTGGATTCTGGAATTTTAATATCAAGTTACTAAAACTAAAATCACCGTACAACGTTGCCTCTCGAAAGAGAATACTTTGACACTGGCGAAATTGTCTTATTAACTAGGACAGAAGCTATATTTTAAAAGAGAAGAAGAAGAAATTCAAGCGTTCATGCTACCAGATTTAAGATGCTCTGAGGACGAACACTGCTCGAGTTCAAAACGCGTCACTGTAGTGCAGTGGTGGTGGTAGTTGAGTTTGTATGATTTGTGTGTGATCTTATGATAAAGTCGTGGGTGAAAAAGTAATTGTTTTTAGTTCACCGATACAGACCTAAAGTAACGCCCGATTAAATAAATTATCATTTGATTGAACTGTATTAGAGCTCTCGAGAACTTTGTACAAACAACGTTCTACAAATAAAACATTGTTTATATGATTTACTGGCGAAATGAAAATGTCTCTCCGTAAAAGGATTTTCAACTTTTGTTGTATGAAAAGCAATTTAACTTGAGACTTTGTTAAGAAAGTAGCGATTCGAACATCGATAATAATACTGTCATTGTGCTAACTTTCATTACAGGTGGCATTAAGAGCGGCACTTTATACAGACGACGATAATGGTTAGGACCTTCTACAAAATTCCGAAAATAGAAAATCAAATGAAACCGTTTTAGCTCCATTCTTTCACGCTTTGACCGACTCTAACTTCACGGCTAGAGCTCACACCTTAAATTTTTAAAATCGCTCCTCCTGCAGGGCTACTAGGAAACTCGAAACTCGAAGTTCGTGTCGTGCGGTCCCTCTCGCTCTCGTATTAAGAGAAGTTTCCCTGCCGGCCGTACGGCCGCGTTGGTATTCGTTTGGGATATTGCTGTCTTTATCGCTCGTGACATAAGCGCTCGCAGCCGTCCCCCCGCCATGCGAATCCTCTCCCGCTTCTCCGCTTCCCGCTAATGTATATCGAGATAGCTGAAGACTTTTCAAGATTCGGGCGGTTGAATTTTGGGTTTCGTTGTCCTCATATTATACGAAAAGTATAGCACAGAAATCAATTATATTTTTCAGTCAAGATCTGTACATTGTATTTTCTATGCCTGTGGTTTTTAGATTTTTGTACAAATACTTTAATTTCCCCGAGTTTTGCGCTTAGGAACACATTTTACGATTCATTTTTATTTATATAGATAGATAGATAGATAGAAGACGACCATTTAAAAATTTCAGAAAACTGTAAGGTTTCAGTGGGGAAAAAATTATGACAAACGATGATTCGGACAAAAAATACGGTATGACTAGCGAAGAGTATGCGAACTTTGGCGTTCCCTTCCTCAGCAATTCAACAAACCGCATTCTTCGCAATCTCAAATAAATGGAAAAATCCGTCATGTGGTGTCGGCCGTCGGCCCACGTCAAGCGCCACCTGCTATTTGTCACGGCTTCGAGATAGGGCCCTCATAACGCGTGACAAATCTACTGGTGTATGTCGAGCATTGTTACAAGACAAAAGTGTACGTTTAGAACTGATAAGAAGGAAAGATCGCGGGATCGCGGTGGATGCGTATGAAAAATACGAATGTTTGTTCTCGGGTCTTGTGTGTTTAATATGTATTTAAGTATGTATCTATCTATATAATTATATTTATCCGTTGCTTAGTACCCAGAACACAAGTCCCTTTTGCAGGCAATAAAAATGAATGGGTAATTAGATGAGGATCGCATTGGATGCGGAAAGCACAAGACCGGTCTGAGTGGAGAGCCTTGGGGAGGCCATCTTTCGCAGTCAGCAGTGGACGTCTTTCGGCTGACATGATGATGATGATGATGAAGGAAAGAAGACATTTATTCACATTTAAAGGGGAGTCCGTTTCTACACGTTTCTACAAACGAAGGTAGTAGTAAAGGGTAGAGCTACGTTAAATCTATTCATTATGGTCCCGGAGGAGCTGATAATAATTTACAAAGACACAAATACTTACAACAAAATAGTAGCAAATTCAAATAAATCAAAAAGAAATACGAATATGAAAACACACGATTTTGTGTGTCCCGGCAAAAGAGAAACTGCCGCCAGATAATAAGTTTTTGCTAAAAGTAAAATAATGATCATTTGTATTTACACTATACTTAGTTAGTCTAGAGTAGTTTCATATCATCAATACCAACTTTTCCGATAAAATACGATGCAAAACCATGATGCAATACATATGTGTACGTATATACGTATTATGTATATCCAAAGAATCGGTACCGCAGAGAAAATAGAGATGTCATTAAATTTACATAACATTTCTGCAGAATAATCTACAAAAAGCTAAAGCCAAAGTAATACGGTCACATTCAACTATTCCGGCGCCCTCCCCCCTTCGTTATAGAACAAAGTTTCCTTCACAAAATGGAGGTAATCCATTTGAATTTTAAATTTCACTAGTTACCTACTCCGGCTTCACACGAGTTTTTAATGAGACTAACCTTCCGTTTCACCATTCATTGATTCATTTTATTTGACGGATAAATGTCGTGCCGTCTCTGTTTGTTTTGTTCGAATAGACGAAGACGGCATCACATTTATCTGTCAAATAAAATTAAACAATGAGTGGTGAAACAGCCCCTAAATTTGCAAGCATCTTGTCTTGCTCACTCGCTCACTTTTTATGAGCCGGTCGCTTGCCACTCGAGGGGAAAGATTTTTAAAATATTTTGTCTCTACTGCGTGCAATTTTTAAAATAATTTAAGGAAAAATCTTCTGCTGACCCCCTCTATCGTCCTACCCCCGCGCCCCTGTACCGCGCAGGCGAGGACTCAGTTACGCGGTTTGCCTATAGTTTGGTACCTTATACGAATCGCACAGCCGAAATATTTTGAATTTTTCGAAATTATGTCAGATAATTAAAGTTAAACAGCCCATAACATGACTCGTGTGAAATACAGCGTGCTCCAATATGAACCGAGTGCATTCCATTATGTTTATTTAGTGAACGTGAAAATTTAAACGTTCACCACAAAGAGACGAGCCCAAATTGTTCGATTAAATGCGTTTCAATGAAACACAGGCTTTTGCGCTGATAGCTTTGAAAAATCATGCGTATTTTTTATTGACACATTTTTAAATGTGTTTTAATTTAAGTTATTATTCTGCCCTTCTAAGCCAAAAAGCGGTTTCTAAAAAAAACATATTTAAGTTATTAGTACTGTTGTGTAGCTTACGACATTTTGTTTAATGTTTATTTTGCATCACATGGTATTAAATATACCTAAACTTGGAAGAGTCCGTACAAAATACATAGTTCTTGAAAATATTTACCGGAACCCTATCTTGAGCGTCTCCAACACGCTCTTCACCGGTTTTTACTATACATAATACTTATGGAAGATTTAGTGCTTACATAAATCTCACCTACTGATCTCGTTCTACTATGGACGCCTACGCATAAACCTTTGACATTTCGGTTCTTATTCATTCATTTAGCCCGTGTACCTTAACACAACGACACAGAAAGGGTTTTAGCTTGGCACGCTCCCTACAAAGAGGCTTTTACTGGAGGTAAACAAGTGACTGTTTTTGAAGAAAAGGCTCTCGAAGTTTCCTATGAGTTGTAGCGCAGAACTTACGAGTAGGTATTTCACGGGTTGAGATTCGATTACTTACTTTAACATCGTCGTAGCAATTTATGTTGGTAGCAATATACCTATATAAAGAGTAAGTAAATTCCTTTATAAAGGACTTATTGTAATTTTAAATCAAACTCTATCATAAATGACATAAAGCTTGATGTTCATAAATCAAAAAATACTTTAAAAAAAACATATGTATAGGTGAAAAACTTAAGTAAAGGACCTGTTGTATGTAGTAGTAACTTGTCCATATAAACAAATTGACGTTCCAAATTCGCAAAATGACTTAAGCTCCATATCAATTCTGTGTAACACTACATACAACAGGTCCTTTACTTAAGTTTTTTACCCATACTTTAGTTTCCTGTCAACCTTAGCGGTCCCTCGACACCGACGACGCTTAGATAAAAAAATACTACTAGGTACTTATACGGAGAGCAGATGGCCGTTGGGGCCGAAAAGTTCTCGAGTGGAGGCCACGGATCGGTAAGCGCAGCGTAGGACGTCCACCAACGAGATGGACGGATGACCTGGTTAAAGCCGCGGGTTCACGATGGATGCAGGCCGCTGCCAACCGAAGCAACTGGAGGTCTATGGGGGAGGCCTATGTCCAGCAGTGGACGTCATGCGGCTGAGGTGACGATGATGATGATGATGACTTATACGAAATTAACTTAGGTTAATTTTGCGGGAAATCAGCATAGTCCCGCGGGATATGGATAAAGGAATTCTTCGCAGATGAAGTCGCGGGCAATAGCTGATAGTGCATAATATTTTTTTTATTTTTTACTTTTTAGTTGTCTTTCTTGGCGGCGTTTTTTTATTTCAGGGGTTTTTAAAAAATTTAATTTAAGTTTTTTTTACTACAATTGCGCTTAGCGTGTCGGGGCAGATATTTGTATGAAAAATACGAATGTTTGTTCTCGGATCTTGGGTGTTTAATGTGTATTTAAGTATGTATCTATCTATAAAATTATTTTTGTCCGTTGCTTAGTACCCCTAGCCTTTGGGGTGGCGGCGCCATATTTAACACAAGCTTTGCTAAGCTTACTTTGGGACTAGGTCAATGAGGGCTATCGTTTTTTACCTCACCAGATGGCGCCACTGTTGCTTGAGGTTTTAAAAAGTCTGTTATAATGGGCGTGAAAACAAAGTTTCGATTAAAATCATATTTAATACATCTTAAAACAATACCATAAAAATATCGAGCAACCACAGTATTGCGTAATCCCGTTTTGTTCGGAAAAAAGGAAGGACAAAAGTTTTCGGAAGACAAAACTGTCTCAAATTACAGACGTTCATTGCCCCTTATCGCATAATTGCCATAATTAATTTCAGGTAATGCAAAATATTCACAAAATTATTCTAATTTCAAATAAACCCGCGTAGCTCACTCAAAAACTATGAGATTTGACATTTCGTTGACCTCACGCTACACTAGCGCCTCTAGCGGAAAATTCATTCGCGATAGCCCTCATTGGTGTGCATTGTCCCATGATATTTTTTATTTATTTATCGATTATAATATCAACTGCTCCATTAAGGCATTGCTTAAAAAAAAAAGAATCGGGTGCCAGGGTGAGACTTTTTCGTGATAAATTTCGCTATGACTTAGACAGATATACGAGATATAGACAGATATGACGACCGGATGGCCTAGTGGTTAGGGAACCTGACTACGAAGCTTAAGGTCCCGGGTTCGAATCCCGGCCGGGGCAGATATTTTTATGAATAATACGAATGTTTGTTCTCGGGTCTTGGATGTTTAATATGTATTTAACTATGTATTTATCTATATAAGTATGTTTATCCGTTGCCTAGTGTCCATAATACAAGCTTTGCTTAGTTTACTTTGTGACTAGGTCAATTGGTGTGAATTGTCCCGTGATATTTTTATTTTTTATAAAAATTTGTATGGGGGCTAAGATGACTTTTTCATGATATATTAATTTAGCTATGACTTAGACAGATATAGTTGTCAATATGACATCAGTAGTACAAAGGTTCAGTTTCTTTGTACCAATGAGCCAACATGAAATGGAAATAAAATATATTCAAACAGGGTGTCCTAAATGAGGCGAGACGTGACGAAGATTTATGGAACACGGTGATTAATGAGTAAATAAATTGTGGTGCGGCCTTGAGTCGCGGTCGCCGTTTATTGAGTTTTCAATCAGCAGCTACGTTTCTGATTTGAGAAAATGTCACTTCGCAGACTCTAATGAATGCGACGTTTTAATAGGGCTTATACTAGGGCTTATATTAAAACGAATATGTAGACATATAAGCATAGACATATGTAAATTTTGCCTGCCAAATGCTGGAGAAATGTCTGCGACCAAATTATTTATAAGACCATTGTATAAACCACATTTTATGCGAAATAAAGTAATTTGAATTTTTGAAACTTCTTTGTTTGTGGCTGTTTACACGTAATTGCCTTGGTCTTAAACGAAGATTTTACTTTATGCACTAGGGCATAAAGTAAAATTTTCGTCATTTTCACTTCTCCTCATGCTCGTAAAGTTCAATACAATACAAATACTCTTTATTGTACACTAGAAATAGTAAGCGATACAGAAAATAGGTAACTACACAGAGAAAAGAAAAAAAAAGAAGAAAAGAAGATAAAAAAAGAGAAAAGAAGTTCTTGTTTGTGCTGGATCTAGGCAACATAAAATGACTTATTTTAGGATGGTCTTAGATGAAGATTATACTTTATACCCTAGAGCATAAAAAGTCATTTTATGTTGCTTATATCCTAGCTTAAACACGAGCATGACAAGAGAAAAAAAAAATGTTACCACTGTACGAGATGAAACACACCGGACTCGTTCTGTTGTGTCGTGCCGACCCTTTCGCGCAAAGCTTTCAAAGCATTTACAAAAAAAACGGAGTTACAATTAATTTGGGGACCTAATTGCCTCCTCCATTAGAGCGTCGAGGATTACGGGCAGATTTGAGTATTATTGGAAAATACGGGCGCAAACTTTTTTAGCTCGACGATTTTGCGGTTAACATCGGTATTTCAGAACACCTTTTAGGTTATTTACTTTTTGTGGCATCAAAACTTTTCTTCATTATTTACTATTTAACTTGCAGCTTTTTCCGGCAGAAGAATATTTAGTAAGAGTAAGAGTTATATTAGTGGAGAAATAAGTTAAAAGTATTGTAGTTAATTGATATGGACCTCCGCAATTTAACGCCTAGAATAATCAATTATTTTAATAAAAAGTGCTAGTTCTCTACCCAGGAGAAATCCATCTCTTCCTACGAAAAGTGGTGGGTCCGTTCTACACTAGAACCGGGCACGGAATAGTCGTTTCTTAGGGCTATATCTCACCGTGACACCATGGCAGCGCAACCATTCGCCGCCACCAACAGAATGTACCTATGCAGCTCTATGGAGGGTAGCTCACCTGGCGTCCACTTGGTTACGCACCGGATTTGGCGGCGCAACCAGCATAGATGCGTACATGCAACATTACTGGCAGCGCCGCTATGTTGGTTGCGCCACCAATAATTAGTATGGCGCTGCAGGCTATCTCACTCGGCTGCCAGTCGCGCCACCAGCGAATCTAATTCTTCGTACGTACAGCATCACCATAACTATCTCATCGGCGTCCATTTTGAGATTGCGGCGAATCTGGTGTCTCTATTGGTGGCTTGGTTTGGAAGCTAGTTTGGTAGCTAGACACCACGGCTGCGCGACTGGTTGCGACACCGTGGTGTCCCGGTGAGATATAGCCCTTAGAGCGCGTTTAGATTGGCGGGAACCGCGCGGTTTCAAAATCGCGCCACTCCCGCGCGGTTTTAAACGCAAAAATGTGTAAGTACTATTCAAACACCGCGGTTAAATATGAATTAATGTTTTTTGTACCAGCAAAATGACGTAATTCTAATGAGGGTTTTATTCAAATATCGCTAGATGGCGTTAGTATCGTGAGGTCCGTTTGATGTTTGACTTTTGCTCGTGATTGGGTCAATAAATTCTCTTCTCTTTCAAAATATGGTTTTCCGTCCTAATTAATAGGGCAATTTCGCCAGTGTCAAAGTACCTACTCTCTTTGAGAGGGACGTTGTTCGGTGATTATAGTTTTTGTAACTTGATAGTAAAATTCCAGAAACCACGTGGAGACAACTTACGCGTTAAAAATGTCAGACACGAGAGCAATATAGAATTTTGTGATCACTGTTTACTATTAAGGTTAATCGCCGCATAAAACACTATCAAAATTATACTCCAACTAGCCAAAGAAACAGAAATAGCAAAATTAGATATTGTCTACATCCGCCATGTTCGAATGCTACAAATCGAATCTCTATTTAAATATCGCGAGATGGCGTAAGTATCGTGATGTCCGTTTGACGTTTGACGTTTGCTCGTGATTGGTTAAATAACTAATTGAGCCAATCGCAAGCAAACGTCAAACGGACCTCACGATACTGACGCCATCTAGCGATATTTTGCCTCGGTGAAAACCCTCATTAAGCAAGCAACTTTGCCTTCTGGCTAATTAAGACAGTTAACAGTCAATTCCGGCTTCCTGGCTCTTCTCCAGATGTAGCGTAATGATACTAATTCCAACTACATACAAGTGATAAAGTTACTTTACATAATTATACTATTAAGCAGTTATTCTTGCCAAAGTTGTTTGTTGCCAATCCGATAGTAAGACTGTGGGTGGGCCACATCGATTGAAGAACATGTGAGAGAAAAACAGACATCGTGAGTGCTGTGGCAACTGGTGGATGTAAGAGGCGAGTTGTCTAAGGGGGAGGCTTTTGTTCAGCAGTGGACGTCTTTCGGCTGATGATGATAATGAATTGTAAGAAAGGATTTATTGAATCAGGCGTTACTTAGCGGAGGTCCATATCAATGATTTAAAAGAGTTTCTTTTCTCACCCGCAACCTTATGAAGTTATAGCTAAGTTTATGCATGATATGCGTGTTCATACAGTTCCTCCACCGAAAGCAGATTTTCTTGTTTGAAAGCAGGGTTTCTAACGATGGTTCTTAGACATGTTTTATCAAAATCGACTAAGCCGTTTTTGAGATATTGAACTTTAAAGTGACAATGTCGGAAGTTTATAAAGCGTTATGTTTGTATTTTATCAATATTTTTGTTCGAACAATTTCATTAACTATTAAGATAGAGCAAAAAACAAAGTTCCTACAAGGCGGACCTCTTTATCATATTTCATTAGTCTAAACAGACAAAACATCTGCAATCTATATGTATGCCAACGAGTCAGCAAAACATGTCGTCAATATACCAATCGCAACGAATTTGCGCGTCTCATTTTTACGACCACATGAAAATCTTGTATCGAGTTCCATACGCTCCTAAAGCTGGGTTTAAATTTGTAAGGAACTTAACTTTTTTTAATTTGTAACAATAAGGAATAATACACAATTCATTGAACATTTAAAAATATGACTATGTTCAAAAAATATATAAGCTAGCCTAAACTATAAATAAAAAATCGCTCCTAGGTCACCGTCGCTGTTCATGGTGCCCAGAAGGCTGGCAGCATTCCCGCGTTGTATTGCAAGGCTAATCCTTTGCCCAAAATAGCTGTCAGCCCTCTGGTCACCTGAAACATCAATGAGGCGCGCGGATAGGTATCTCTTTCGCGATATCGCGTGCGCTTGGCCCCCACGGCCACGCCCTCAACACCAAACGGCGCAAAAATATAGCCCGCTTGGGGACGTAACCACTTGGCCATCCGGTCCTCAGATGATAGCAGGGTGTCATCTATTGGGCACTAGCATATCGATCACTGGGACCTTACATCACTTCTAATTGGTTTATACTTGTACTCTTACTGAAGTTATTTAATCAAACCCGAAAAAGCTCCGAAGTCAGATTCTATTACCACTTGGCCATCCGATCGTCAGATGACAGCAGGGTGTTGTCTATTGGGCACTAGCGTGTCGAGCACTGGGACCTTACATCACTTCACACTGGTTTATACTCCTACACATTGAAGTTATTTTAATCGATTAGAACGCTCTTAATGAGGGCATGTCTAATGAAATTACGCTATGTGCGAAACAAATTACGCCGATGGATCTAAAAGTCAATTTAGGTATCGGTGCTACCAATGGTTCTGCCACTTATAAACTCACGCTAAATTCGCCTAGGAATGTAATTTTCCCAAATTTAGCTAGGTATCTAAACAAACTCTATAGATCCCTGTAAAATTTAGACATGTCACTCAATTTATTTATATTTTGTATTTCGCTCGCTTTAATCAAATTATCATTTGGCATATTTTTATATTGTCAAGTTTTATAATTATAATCAACTAACTAAAACTATATATAAACTAAACTAATATTTAATAGTTATAGTAACAATTCAAATTGAATTTTTGTTTTGAAACAATGTTTTTCTCTGCCAAGTTTCTTGTGGCATATTCTTCTTGGCAATGATGGTCCTTCCGATAGCGCTGGTAGTAAAATAAAAGTGACATATAAAACATAACCTATTTTCAGAATAAACCTTTTGACTTTGAAACCAGCAGTCTGACATTACCAACAAAAATTCTGATTTAGCCAGCTAAAATTTCTACTTGATCCGACGTTTTTCTCACTTGACTAATATTCTCACATAGATAATTTTTATTTTCACTTACCAAAGATTTCATTTGATCAGCACAGCAGATACTACTTACTTACTTTACTTAAGTGCGTTATTACCTGCTGAGCTAGCAACTTATTAGTTTTTCTCGATTATTCCATAAAAATTGAATGAAAATTAAACATGTGGTCTGATAAAACTTTAATATATAAGTTAATTTGTCCACTTCAATAAATTATTCGTGATAGATTTTTACAAATACAAATGTCTATTAACGGTTTTTAAATAAAATAAAAGTCTATCACGCATGAGTATTAACTTATTATTAAGAACAGTTCTATCAGACCACATTTTTAATTTTCAGTCAATTTTTATAGAATAATCGAGAAAAATTAACAAAAATGCAACGTTACCAGCTCAGCAGGTAAACGCTCTTAAGCTACCTTAACTAATTTACATTTTCACTTGAACAACCAACATTCTCACCTGACCAACCAACATTTTCAGTTGACCAACCAAAATTCTCACTTGACCAGTCAACATTCCCAAACATGTAACACCCGTGGTAAAGTTGTTACGTTTTGAGAACTCCCATGGGCGTAATGATTCGCATGGCGCCATAATTTGCCAGCTAATGGCGAGATTAAATTAAACCGGTATCGAATGCGACCCGCACTCAGAGTACATTAATCTTGGTCTAACTCCTTGGCCTTAACGGGAATTCGTACCTCGTACTTTTAATGGTAAATGTTTTAAACGACTTTTAAAAGTGAAAGTCGTTAGGACTCCTTACCTGAAACAAAAAAAGGAACTGTTATAAAATCACTCTGTTGTCCATCCGTTTGCCTAAAAGTCTATATGTCTGTCAGAACTAGAAAACTTTTTTTTTTTAATGAAACTACCGTGGGACTCACTAGTGAAAAACCAGTGCGCGTTTCGCAGTCGCCGTAGCGTGTGCTCCGAGAGCAAGGACTGCGAATCAGCCCGACACATCGATGTAAAATTTGTGAGAAAATAAATAAAGCTGGTCGTTATCACCCTGAAGATCTTTGCTGGTTTAGAACAAAAGAAGGGGATAACACAAAGAAAAATTTCATTAAACATGTGAATAACTCTGTGATCGAAACGGAGTTGAATGAATCGGACCAAAAAAACGAGCAGTCACACCATTAATAAAAGTCAAACTACTGGTAAATGATATATTAGATATAAATGGAGTTTATGATTCAGGCTCAAATGTTTCCCTAATTAATTCTAAATTATTGAAAATAAAAGGAAAAGGAAACAATTTGAATGAAGCAGACTTAATTACGATTAATGGTGTTAAGAAGACAAGTGGTTTGACTAATTTGAAAATAAAAATCTTTGACTTGGAGAAAAACGTGGATGTATATATTATAGAGGAACAAAACTTCAAGTATGATTTTTTAATAGGTCTCGATTTAATACAAACATTCAGATTGATACAAAATGAAGACTTGAGAATAACCCAGAAACTACACTTGAAATGTGAGAATACCAACAAAATCGAAAGAATTTCTACCGAAGATAAGATGGAGTATAAAAGAAAAATCCTAGATGAGCACAATATTAAAACTCTGGATAAATCCACAATTAATTTCAATGAACACGTTAAAGAAGATGACTTTGAAATGAAAGTAAACCATTTAGATGAAAGTCAAAAATCAGAAATCAACAATTTAGTAAACAAATATGAATCAGTTTTTGCGAGAAACAAATATGATGTTGGCACTGTCCACGGATACGAAGCAAGAATAGACCTATTAGTAGATAAATACTGTAGTAAAAGACCGTACAGATGCACTATAGAAGATAAAAAAGAGATAGAAGAGCAAATTGCAAAATTATTAGATAATAAACTAATAGAAGAATCATACAGTCCATTTGGCGCACCGGTTACTCTGGCATTTAAAAAAGAAGATAACTAATTCGATAATCGAGCTAGTGGGTATCGGGCATTCTACAACCACTAAAAATTGAGTGCGTATTTAATTTTAGGTCATCATCATCCCAGCCTACATACGTCTCACTGCTGGGCATAGGACTCCTCTCAGAATTGAAGGACTAATTTTATGTAACTCTGCCTAAATATTACAGCAGTTTTATATCCTTGCTTTATTTAGGCTATAATTTTAAATTATTTACGTCCGGAAACCCATAGGGCCACACGGTTTAATGGAACCAGTAATAAAATATTAGATAATGCTTGCCTATCGACGCTTAAAGCTCACTGGGGGCTTGAAACCGTAAATACGCCTTTTAGGGTTCCGTAGTCACCATGGCAAAATCAGAACCTTTGTAATTTCCCAATGGTTACTCAAAAGGAAAATGTGGAATACTTTTAATATAATACTTAAAATATATTACTTAAATAATTTAATTCGATTTTTTTTAACTAAAATAACGTATTTTTTTAATTTTCCTTGAATGTTGTCTGTCAATCTGTCTTTTAAGACCCCTTTTCTCAAGAACTCTAGGGGGTAGCAAGCTGTAATTCGGCCATTCTCATTAGTTCATGCACTCATCTAATTCATCATCATCATCATGTCAGCCGAAAGACGTCCACTGCTGGACATTGGCCTCCCCCAAGGCACTCGGACCGGTCTTGTGCTTTTTGCATCCACCGCGATCCTCATCTAATTACCCATTCATTTTTATTGCCTGCAAAAGAGAATTATAGCTAAGTAAATCGATTATGAAAAGGTTCTACCTCAGTTCACGATTCACTTTCCTTGACTGTAAACTATAGGAAAGAAAGAAAGAAAATAATTTATTTATAACAGCAATGACACGTTAAGGTTATGTACGTTACATTGGGCAGATATAATTAGTAATATGTGCATTAAAACCTCCTGCACATATCAAAAACATACTGGCTGAATGAACTTTCCGCTTTCTCCCGCACGGCGGCGCCACCAGTTAGTTGCGCAAATTTGACAGCTCGAAATGAATGCCGGCCGGCGCGCGCTCTTTTAAATTATTCATAAAAACTCTGAAAGTGCTGTGATTGTGTCTTAAATGTGTCCCAAGGACTGAGGAAAAGAGCCAGAACAAACTGTAAGTGAAACCTATATCTTGCCCAATTCGGTTTTGCTAATTATTTTCAATATTCAAATGTCGTAGTTCAAACATTTTGGTCAATCGAACCGCATCCTCAGTTTGCAAACTAAATACACATTCATACACATAAAACACACATTTCACGCAGTTTTAAGGTAACAGGCTTATTTCTAATCTAAGTTATTTACCTAGAATAATACGTATAAAATAAACGTTTTCAATTTTCGTTCTTTGCAACGCGTCGCGCGCGTCTTTTGTTTTTTAATTCGAAATGGACGAAAAAGAATTCGATGTCGAACAACTTATTAACAAAAAAGAACTGCTTTTTATACGATGTCAAACGTTATTTGAACTATCCAAATCAACTCCACCAGAGCGTTTAACCGAATTTAATTTGCGACTTAAAGAACTTCATTCGACTCGGGAATGTTTCGAACAATGCATATTCGAGTTAAATTCTTATAATAAGAAACAAAACCCGAAATTTAAACCAAATTATCAAGAAATTCAAACCTTTGACGACATGTATTTCCGTATTCTGAGTGTAGCGGAGGCTAATAGCGACACTTGGCAATCGTGTGACGGCAGCGGTAGCGGACCTTCGTCGCGCTCCGCGGGCCGCGGCCCGGGCGCTGCCGGGCCAGACTCGCGGTCGGCTAAGCCGCGGCTGCCTAAACTAGAATTGTTCCATTTCGATAGCAAATTAGAAAACTGGCAAACATTCTATGACACGTTTACGAGTTTAATTCATAACAACAATGATATTACGAACATTGAGAAGTTTTATTACCTGCTCTCCGCAGTCAGCGGTTCGGCATTGACTGTGGTCAAAGGGATGCCAGTGACGGCCGATAATTATCCGATAGTATGGGCTTTGCTAGTCAAAAAATTTGAGAACACTCGTGCCTTAGCTACGAGCTATTTAGATCGGCTGTTTCAATTTAAGCCTTTGTCAACTGAGTCGGCTACTGGTCTAAACACATTTTTACAAACGTATCAAGAGTGTGTTAAAGCATTGAAACTTTTGAAAATCAGTAACCTATCGAGTTTCATACTGTTTTATATGGGATTGCGAAATTTAGACCCCGTCACTAGGCGCGAATTCGAACAATCAGTAGATCAAACCGATATACCTACTTACGAACAGCTGATTAATTTCGTAGAGAAACAGGCGCGTGTTTTGGAAATGTCGGAGGTTAAAATTAGTACATCAAAAATTCAGTTTACGCCTAAGAGTGTCCCTAACACCTCTGCAAAGCCGAATTTTGTTCGAACAAATAATAATAATGCTGCTAATTACAGTAGTGCACCGAAGCAGTTCCAAAAGCCGTGCTTGTCAGCTGTGAGTAAGAATAATAGCGAACGATCAAATAGATGTCTATTTTGCGACAAACCGCATTCAACTTATCGATGTTTCGAGTTTTTTGATTTAACACCGGTGCAGCGTCTTGACAAAGTGAAACAGCTTCAATTATGCGAAAATTGCTTTCGTCAGCATTCGTTGTCCGAGTGTACGTCAAAAGTGCGTTGTGTGCTGTGTAAACAACCGCACCATCACAGTATTCACTTAGATACAGTTCCAACTGTTCAAAATTCATCAATTAATCAAAACGGTTCAAATAGTCAAAACATTTCAAGTATTCAAAACGTTTCAAATGGTCAAAATCAAAGTCAAAGGTCAATGCCAAACGTCGGCTTGACTTGTTCGTCAAATTCAACCGTGCTGTTAGGCACTGCCATGGTGCACGTCGCAGATCGATGGGGAACTTACCACGCCGTACGTGCAGTCATTGACAGCGGTGCCATGTCCGGTTATATGACAAAAGAGTGTGCCCAGCGCCTGGGTTTGTCTCGACGCAAGTGTCAGTTTGAACCCATGGGTCTGGGAGGTGCGCCAGTGCAAGATTTCGGTCTGGTTACATGTTCAATTAAACCACGAAACTCATTTGGTCCGGTGCTTAGCACTGATACTGTTGTCGTAAGTAATATAACTAGCAACTTACCTACAGTAACCTTATCAAACAAAGTTATCAATAATTTCAAAAATCTAGAGTTAGCTGACCCGAACTACTTTTCGGCGGCTCCAGTTGACTTGTTGATCGCAGGTGACTTATTTCCCTACATTTATGACGGTCAAAATATACTACCACGTGACCCGGGTTTGCCCGTCGCGATGCATTCCATATTCGGATATGTCATTACTGGTCAGACAGTACTGAGTGACGATTGTGAGTCAAATACAGCTTCGCTCAACTTGTTCTCTGCTAATAAAACTAGTAGTATCGATAAAATCATGAACTCTTTCTGGGAGACTGAAAACGTGCCGTATGACGTCACTAAAAAACCAGAAGATTTGTATGTCGAACAATTGTTCCAAAACGAACACAGTCGCGATACTACGGGACGTTATACAGTGAAGTACCCGTTCAAACCCAGTTTTGATCTCGGCGATTCGACTCCACAAGCGTTACGTCGTTTCAACAATTTAGAAACAAAGCTGAATCGTCTTCCGGAACTTAAGGAAGAATATAATAAATTCATGTCCGAATATGAAAGCCTTGGTCACATGACTTGCGTAGGTGATTTTGGTACTGTGGATTCTAAGTACATAATTCCTCACTTCTGTATTCTCCGACCGTCAAGTACCACGACAAAACTCCGAGTAGTTTTTGACGCCTCATGCAAAACGACAAATAATAATTCTTTGAATTCAGTCGTTTACGCCGGTCCTAAGCTTCAAGCAGATATTAACGAGATTTTAATAAATTTTCGTATACATGAAATTTGCTTGTCAAGTGATATTTGTAAAATGTTTCGAATGACCTTGATCGAAAAATCTCAACGCAATTACCAACACATCTTGTGGAGGTTTCAACCTGATCAACCTTTAAAAGTGTATGAGTTAAACACGATCACATATGGTGTTGCTAGCAGTCCGTACCTAGCGATCCGTGTCCTGCATCAGCTGGCTGACGACGACTGCGAGAAGTATCCTTTAGCGAGCAAGGTTCTAAAAAAAGGTTTCTTCGTCGATGACCTTCTGTGGTCAGTGAGCAGCTATGATGAAGCAGCTAAGCTACAGGATGAACTGTTAGAGTTGCTGAGTGGAGGAGGATTTCTGCTTCGTAAGTGGGCTAGCAACTGTCCCCAGGTACTGGCTCGGGTTCCAGCTGATCACCGCGAAACGCCCATTGCATTCGAGGATGACAAGGACCTGTCCATAAAAGTTTTAGGTCTGCAGTGGCGACCCGCCGAAGATGTGTTTTCCTTCGTATTCCACCCACTTCCAGCTTCACAGGCGATCACCAAGCGTAGTGTTTTGTCACAGATTGGTCGTCAGTATGATCCCTTAGGTTTCGTGGCTCCTTGCATATTCTACGCGAAATGCTTCATGCAGAAACTCTGGCTCCAACAGCTGGGTTGGGATGAGCGGCTGCCTCCGGAACTGGAAAAGGAGTGGCTCACCTACATGTCAGAGCTCCCGCTGTTGTCGAATTTTAGCCACGAGCGCCAGGTTACTGTCAAACAGCACAGCTACTACCAGATACTAGGATTCTGCGATGCTTCAGTTCAAGGAATAGCTGCGGTCATCTATTTGCGTAGTTTTAACAATCAAGGTAATTCGAAGGTCAGTCTAGTCATTGCAAAATCCAAGGTTGCACCCTTGAAGACAGTGACCATTCCACGTCTCGAGCTAATGGCTGCGCATTTGTTAGTCAAGTTAGTCAAATATACGAAGTCAATATTGTCTGAACGAATTCCTGTTCATGAAATACTCTTGTTTACCGATTCCTCTGTGGTGCTGAGTTGGTTGAATACACCCAGTTATAATCTCAAAACCTTTGTGGCTTCGCGTGTTTCCAAAATTTTGGAGACCGTGCAAAGCGATTGTTGGTTTCACGTGAGCGGCGCGTCCAACCCCGCTGACGTGTGCTCGCGCGGAGCGCTACCTTCCGTGCTGTTATCGACAGCGGAGTGGCTCGGAGGACCGAGCTGGCTAGACGCACCAAGAGAGAATTGGCCAGTAAAATCAATTGATCAATTTAAATCGGCAAATGTGCCAGAACTCAAAATTCCATGCGCGACTTTGGCTCAAACTAGCGTGCAAAACACAACACGTGACTCAAATCTTGTTTATAATTTAACTGAAAAATATTCGAGTTTTAGCAAACTTCAAAATGTCTTAGCTCGTTGTTTTCAATTTATTAACAATTGTAGATCGACGAAGTCTAATAGGAACACAGGTCCTTCGTCTCTATCAGATTTAAAGAACGCACACGATGTGCTCATTAAATCCGTTCAGCGAGAGCATTTTGCAGCTGATATCCAAGCAATTTCCAATGGTTACAGCTGTAGTTCTTCACTTAAAAGGTTAGCACCTTATGTCGACCCCCTCGGTTTTCTCAGGGTGGGGGGTAGGTTGTCTTTCGCCGAACTACCGTATCAAAAGAAGTATCCATTATTGCTTCCTAAAAAGTGCAACTTTACAAAAATTCTTATCGACTATTTTCATAAAATTTATTTACATATCGGTCCGCGTACATTGCAATTAAACGATTATTTGCACACGCTGCAGCAGCGACAAAAATGGCATAGGAATTGTCGTAATATTCAAGTTGATGAACTCGTTCTTATGCATGCTGACGCTCCTCCGCTTCAATGGCATCTCGGTCATGTGACGGAACTTTATCCAGGAGCTGATGGAGTTGTACGGGTGGTAAAAGTAAAAATCCAGAATGGCGAATACACGCGACCCGTTGTAAAGCTTAGTCCACTTCCCATGGAATTGGATTCAGCATAATTTTTATTTTTCTTTGTTTCTTTGCATGAATTTGACGCAAGAAGGTGTCAAATTTATGACAATTTTAGGTTCGAAATAAGTCATTTATTTTACTCAATTTACAGCTACACGTGTTTAGTTCACTAAGTCAACAAATACTTACACTATACAGTCCACTTACCTTATTCAATACCATCCCTGGTTTGGTTTGTAAACTGGGGAATCTGGGGTAGATTCCCGGTGGGGGGTTTATGTACGTTACATTGGGCAGATATAATTAGTAATATGTGCATTAAAACCTCCTGCACATATCAAAAACATACTGGCTGAATGAACTTTCCGCTTTCTCCCGCACGGCGGCGCCACCAGTTAGTTGCGCAAATTTGACAGCTCGAAATGAATGCCGGCCGGCGCGCGCTCTTTTAAATTATTCATAAAAACTCTGAAAGTGCTGTGATTGTGTCTTAAATGTGTCCCAAGGACTGAGGAAAAGAGCCAGAACAAACTGTAAGTGAAACCTATATCTTGCCCAATTCGGTTTTGCTAATTATTTTCAATATTCAAATGTCGTAGTTCAAACAGGTTAGGAAAAATAACAATAAGAAGTGTTGCCACTATAAAAAGGTCCCGGCTCAGCACCTATAGGCACCTATCAGGTCTAATAAGAAAGAAATAAAGTGAGCAAAGGCTTGTTAAAAACGTGCTATTCTAAAGTGTGCCGATTGTACCTAAAACAGTATGGCGTAGGTTATTAAAACACGGGGTTATTTCAGGTGCCGGAGTCCATTGCCTCCCGACCTTTCGCTAGTACGGGAGGTAATGGCAAAAATAAACTGCCATTTACGTATCAGTATTATTGAACTCAGAAATAAATTAAATTTAAGCACAAACACCCGGACACAAAACTAAATAGGATTAAAAAAAACTTCCTGTGGTGTTAGTATTTAAATGGTTCCAAATGGGAAGTTGCTCAGCGAGCTATGGAAAGAGCTATGCTTGGGATCAGGATTGGGCTTTGGGTTCTACGGGATCGAATCTGAAATGAGGAGATACGTAGAAGAACAAGGGTCATCGACATAGCCAAGAGAATTAGCTCGTTGAAGTGGCAATGGGCGGGCCATATAGCAGGGAGAACAGATGGCCGTTGGGGCCGAAAAGTTCTCGAGTGGAGACCGCGGATTGGCAAGCGCAGCGCAGGTCGTCCACCAACGAGATGGAGAGATGACCTGGTTAAAGCCGCGGGTTCACGGTGGATGCAGGCCGCTGCCAACCGAAGTAACTGGAGGTCTATGGGGGAGGCCGATGTCCAACAGTGGACGTCCTACGGCTGAGATGATGATGATGATGATGATGAAATGGGAAGTACCATATCCTTAAAAAAAAACTTAATTAATAAATGACGAAATTCTAAGTTAAGTATTGCAAGTAAACTTCGTTATGGTAATATGTACATGCTTTATATTATTAAGCATTTGAAAAGAAAACTATCACAGTTCAACAGGTTTTATGAGTTAACGAGTAATACTCGATCATCATGGTCCCACCATCCTCTTACCACCCTATTACCGGTAACCCATAGAACCTCTGTTTTTAATATTACCCCCGGTTCTGGGCCACACACTGTATGTCAGTAATAACTCTCTTTATTTTTTCTAATAAGTACCTGATAAACATAAAAATAAAGCAAGCTCCCGCGCTATCTACCTCATTGCACTGCGATTCCTTTGACGTCATGAAAAGGCGTGGCGCGGACTGTTATAAAATGTGAATTTAATGTTTCAGTATAAAATTGCAAGAGCTTCAGGTTTCAGAGCTTCATTAACGTAACACATCACGACTTGAACTACATTGCTGGCTGAAGGAGTTTCGTATTCATGGGCATTTCTATCTTACGTTCTTCTTCTTCTTCTTCTCTTTTAAAATATGGCTTTCTGTCCTAATTAATAGGACGATTTTGCCAGTGTCAAAGTACTCTCTTTGAGAGGGACGTTGTACGGTGATTGTAGTTTTTGCAACTTGATAGTAAAATTCCAGAAACCACGTGGAAACAAGTTGCGCATTAAAAAATGTCAGACACGAGAGCAATATAGAATTTTGTGATCACTGTTCAGTGTTAAGGTTAATCACCGCATAAAACACTATCAAAATTATACTTCAACTAGCCAAATAAACAGAAATAGCAAAATTAGATTGTCTACATCCGCCATGTTCGAATGCTACAAATCGAATCTCTATCTTACGTTGTACCCTGAGTTTATCTCTCCGATTTCTACAATATTTGGAAGGTAGACTCAGTCCATGAATTCGAGCTTGAAAAACAGGGTCTCCAGAGATGTGTCCCCAAAATATTGTATGGATGTGTCCGAAAATTATTAAGAAAAATTCGTAACAAAACGGACACAACCATACCAGTAGTACCTAACTATATAATTGTTTCAGTTCATTGATCCGCAAAGTAATGTCTGATTCAATAGATTATAGAAGTAAAAAACCTCTGACATTGTTATTCCAAAAATATCTCAAGAACGGCTCGACCAATTTTGATGAAACTAAGCTAAGAACGACCGCTACAAAACTTGCTTTACATGAAAAAACTGCATCAATATTGTTCCATCTGTTTCTTAGGAATTGCCATGAGAACTTACCAAAGTCCCCTAATTTCAATTCAACTGGTGGTTCTATGGTTTACGTGTGTGAAACCGTAGTTAAACACTAGTAAAGTAAATAATATTGATCATAAGGTCTATTGCGTAACGTTTTTGACACTCGTAATCACAATCACTTGACATATAGCCAACCGAGCCGGTCGAGAGTCAAATGGTTTTAATGCTCGAGTTTCACACTCTGCTTTTCACTTAGATTGCGAGGAAATGAAATAGTAATAACAGTGGAAACAGTTGTTCACTTACTATGTACTTTTTATTTTTTATGCATTAGTGTATAATTATATTTTTTCATCATCATCATCATCCCAGCCTATGTACGTCCCACTGCTAGTCACAGGCGGAGGCTCTGAATATTTTTTTAGTTTTATTAGTTTATTTTGATTGTTTTTTTATAGATAAATTGAAAATGATTAAAAAATATGTAGATTTTTTTGTTTGTGGCTGTTGATATCTGATTACCTCGGTCTTAGACCAAAATTTTACTTATAGTGCTATAAAGCATAATAATGAAAAGTGAATAAATATTTTAGAGGTGTCTGAGGTTTTCAGTTATTTAATAAACGTCTTGTATATATAAATACGATGGGTGACACTCTTTCTCCGCCGACCGTTCGTTCACCGACCGTTTTTCGTGTACACGCCCATAGAAGCTCCTGTCACTTTCTATGGGCGTGTACACAAAAAACAGGGCCGGTATTTCCCTGTCGGTGTTATCCGGGCCGGGAAAAAGTGTCACCCATCATCATCATCATCATGTCAGCCGAAAGACGTCCACTACTGGACATAGGCCTCCTCCAAGGCTCTCCACTCAGACCGGTCGTGTGCTTTTCGCATCCACCGCGATCCCGCGATCTTAGCCAGCTCGTCGCCATCTTGTTGGAGGCCTACCGACAGCTCGTCTCGTCATTCGAGAACCTTCTGACCCCATTGGCCATCAGTTCTGCGTGCAATGTGCCCCGCCCACTGCCATTTCAGTTCCGCAATTCTTCACCCAATATGGTAATATTTAGCGATTGGCTGACATACGTCAAGTTGTCACCTAAATGGGGATTTGTCTGCGTTTTGATTTATTGCGAGTGTAGTTTTAACACGCGACGCGTATTTGCTTTAACGATGTTGACGTGCGTCGACAGAAATGTTTTTATTTGGTTTTATTTCGCTTGGATAACACGTATGGTCATAAATATTAAGACTGCGTTTCCACCAGACATGTGCCAGGATGATGCGAGGGATATATTCGTCGTGAACACATACCGGTCTTTAGATTTTCCCTTTTTCATACAAATTATATACTTTTACTAGCTTTTGCCCGCGGCTTCGCTCGCGTTAGTTACGAATTTCAATAAAATATGATACAGGTCTGCCATTAATTCTGTTAAAGAATGTTTATGCAAAATTTGAAGTAGATTGAACCAAGGAATCACGTTGTCCCGTACAAACTTTGCCCCCCTTTTTCACCCCTTAGGGGTAGAATTTCGAAAAATCAAAGTCATACAAAGAATACACCCTCCAAGTTTCAGGTCTCTACGATCAGCGGTTTAGGCTGCGCGTTGATCCGTCAGTCAGTCATTCAGGAGAAACTGAATAGATTTTATATGTATAAATCAATGTACAGTCACCAGCACCAATATCTGACACAATAAGCGTGCATAAATATCTGATACGACTCTATTTCTAGGGCCGGAAGGACGTGTCAGATATTTTTGTACGCTCCGCTGTGGCAGATATTAATGCTGGTGACTGTACGCCATCCTAAATCCCAACTGACGTCGCCTGTCACGCTACAAACACCAATTTTGCTTTACATATTGCTTTACATTGCTCCTACGAATAAACTTTAAAGTGTAAAAAAAATATTTTTAAAAGTCGCTGAACTAATGTTGTGCCCGTGTTGCTCGAGCCGCCGAGTCGCGTTGCTCCGAGGAGGAAGGGCTACGGATTAGCCCGAAACAAGTCGAGCTAAACTCGATTTAAGACGTGAGTATGTGGGTCAATATATTCAATATAATGTTGTTCAGTTTGACGAGTACGGTTGTTTTATTTCCAGACGGGCTACTATGAAACTCGCAAACAGAAGTTCGTATCGCACCGTCCCTTTCACTCGCGTATTAAATGACATAAGCGTCAGCGGGACGGCAACTTGCACTTCGTTGTATAGATCTTTTGTAAATATTTAGTTTAGCTTATGTTTTTACCCCCAACGCAAAAGAGGGGAGTTAAGTTTGTCGTCAATGTCTGTCTGTCCATGCCATCGTAGCTCTCAAACGGATGGACCGATTTCGATGCTCTTTCTTTACGTGAAAGCGAGTTTTCTTGCAATGGTTCTCGTATTTCATTAGAATTGGTTGAGCCATTGTTAAATATTTAACTATGAAATTATAATGTCAATGGTTTTTCAAATTTTTTAAGTTTGTTACTTTAGATCATTATTTTATTAACCTACTTAGTAAGCAGGGGTACGTAACCTCATAAATGAAATACTAAATCCTAAACCCTTTAAGGCTGGGGTCTTAGCAGCAGCGGTACGCTGAAATTTTTTCTAAATCAGTTTTAACAAGACCGGTCTGAATGGAGAGCCTTGGGGGTGGCCTATGTCCAGCAGTGGACGTCTTTCGGCTGACATGATGATGATGATGAGTTTTAACAATTAAGCTACTTTTCCACTAATAATGTACGAGAATTTGTTGCGAGAAATGTGTTTTTCATTAACCAATAGAAACGCTTCATTTACCTCGCCTCGCACTCACATCTCTGGTGTAAACAGCTGAGTGGAGCGAGGAGAGGAAAGGGCGTTTAAAAAAAAGTGTTCTCTTTCCCTTTTTTTAATTTTGGAAAAAATATGGGTTTTCCTACTCAAAATCAAAAGCACAATCGATTCCGATCGCTTAAAAAATATATCCAGTTTTTCATACAAAATTTTATGAGTTAGTTTTCGCACGTCCATACTGAGTGTATACTCTTGATTCTGAGTAGGAAAAACCATACTTTTTCCATATTTTCAAAGAAAAAGAAAAGAGTGAGTCCGTTCAGCTGTTATTGCGTGAGTAACAAACACCCAAACAAACTCTTCAAAGTCTGCAAATATCTTCACAAACTTTCACATTTATAATATTAGTAGGCTAGTAAGATACAACAGGAACCGCTCTTCAACTTGCTGCCGGTGTGGCCATAACCTTAGGGGTGAGTGCCCTTAGGTCACTTCAGTGGAGAAGTGACACTAAAAACTTGATTGGAACCCTAAACTTGGCGATAAAAGAACGATTGCAAATACGAAAGTAAACATGCTATTTTATGCCAAAGTTTTCAAACAGTATTTAGCAGTTCTTTAACTTATACACTGCATACATTTAAATACGGAAAATCCATACTAATATTATAAATGCGAAAGTGTATGTGTTTGTGTGTTTGTCCGTCTTTTACGCCGTAACGGAGCGACGGATCGACGAGATTTTTGGCACAGAGAGAGTTAATGGGCCCGAGAGTGACATAGGCTACTTTTTATCCCGGAAATAATAAAAAGAACGCCCCGTCTAAAAGTTCTGTCTGTGGCGGGGTTCCCATGATGCTGGGCGCAATACCCCTTTGGATTGTAAGTGCAATCTGCTGGGATAAATACGCGCCAGATTACCGAAAGATCGGTTAACCGTCTTACCGAAAACCGGTTAACCGAAACTTGTCTTCTCGACCTCGATTAAAAGCCGGTTTTTTACTTTCGCGGGATATTAACCGAATTGGAAATAGAACAACTGAAAAACTCGAATGGAACTGTAAATTGCCTAAAATAGATACGCCAGAATATTCTTCAGAGTATAAAACGACGAATATAGCGAGGAAAAGTAACAATGACAATTTTTACATATATTTTCGGGAAAACCGAATTTACCGCTTTAGGGGGAAGGAGGGGGGGCTGGCCTCGGTCGATCTATGCCTCAAACACTAAGCCTCGGCCTCATTAGTGGAGCTCTCTATCGGTTATGCAGATGACTTGAAGTCTCAGGAGCCAATTTAACTAGATAACGTACTTTTCTTCACAAGTGGAAAAGCAATTAACTGCCGTGCCGTGATGCCCTAGTGGTTTGACCTATCGCCTCTCAAGCAGAGGGTCGTGGGTTCAAACCCTGGCAACTCTGAATATTTCCAAATCCATGTGCGGAATTACGTTTGAAATTTACCACGAGTTTTGCGTCGAAGGAAAATTTCGTGAGGAAACCTGAAAAGTGAAAAGAGAATTCTCGCCGGCAGTGTGAACAGTCAGCTATAAATTATTAATACCACCAATAATAAACTATTTAGACCAGCAAGGCTACCACGAAATTCGAAAATCGAAGTTCGTATCGTACCGTCCCGCCTACACTTATGTTATTTAAGAGTGAGAGGGATGGTACAATACGAACTTCGAATTTTGTGTTTCGGAGTAGCCCTTCTGCGTCGGCCGCAAGGTTGACATCATGCTGAGTTGGGACCATTTCGTGACAAAATTTGTTATGATTTCCTTTTTTCTTCCTCTTTAATTTGTAAAATGTCACGAATACATGTTTTTCTTTCTTTCTTTCTTTCTTTCGTTCTAATATATGTGTCTCTTTTACACAAACAGGATCCATATCTTTTGTTCGTTTCTTGAGCGAGAAAATAATCGACAGCCAAACACTTTCTCGCCAGCGGTGAGACAACAGCCTAAATTTACTAAAAAAGCAGACTATGACAAAAGAAAGCCACAAAAACAAAAGATAAATTCTATAATAAACTGAACTCAAATTTACTTGTCATTATAAAGCTAAACAACGCACTTAAAGATTTTTACAACACAATAACCCACCAGCCATTAAGTCGGGCAGTGTTGCTGCATAAAGTACATCTTAAATGCGTACTAAAATGTAATTGTTACATAAAAAATGTAAAATAAAACCTCATTTGGTTTACGAGAGCCTTGGTACTAAGATTGGCCCGGTTTGGGCAAAACAACGGGGTGAATGCAAGCCGCAGTGGAGGGATTAAAGACAGTAAGAAAGAAGATAAATCTTCTGTTCTTTTTTATTTGATAAAAGAGAGGGAGAGAGAGAGAGAGAATAATTTATTTAGACATATTCGATGTGCAGGAAAATACATTAGAAGGAGAAAAAAATACAGTCCTAACAGAAATACCTTTTCGATATTACGACCCATTTTATATTTTAACATTAATTCGATGTTTAGATACGTAACCTTTATAACACCTCCTTTTTTTGTCGGGGGTCAAAAGACAAACAATCTACCTTGCTTAAACTCCATTTTAATAGAATCTGACAATCCTGTACATACTTCCAGCTAACTATTATGAACACCGGGTTGCTTAGGTCTTGGTGATGTGACTATTCTTCTTTTTTGATTCCTTTTAGATTATAATCACATCAACAAGGACATACATAATTAAGTGTGCCTACGTTAGAGTGTCTTAAACGCCTAGGAAATTGTCAGATTCTATTGTATTGTATTTTAATTTATCTTGCTTTACTGTTCTAACCGGATCGCTGTTAAAATCTTGGATAGTCTCCAGGCATAGAAATTGGCTAACGTTTCATATGTAACTCCAATGTCCAAATGGATATCGTATATCTTACGAAGACGAAGAATAATGGTTTTTCATATAAAAGATATGAGTATTGTATCGAACAATGCAAGTTGATTAATTGGTTTATTTTGGAATTCCTTTTCTGACCCTGTGATTAGACATTGTATAAGGTGAAAATACAAACTGAAATATAGATGCACAGAAAAACCAGAAAAATAAGACCAGCATTGGGAATCGAACCCAGGTCCTCGGCATTCCGTGCCGCGTGCCGCTACACCAACTGCTGGACAACAGTTTCAATTTAGGTTTTACGGGATGACCGTAAAAGTAAAAATTTGGAATTGAAATAAAAAATACAAAAAGATTCCAAAAAAACAATATTAATTGTATAAGGTACCTAACCTAAACGTTCGAGTGCTCGTCACTGTAGTATCGTCGATGTAACTACAAAGAATAAATAAAGGAATTAGAAAGAGTAAGGTAAGAGTGGAGGAAGGAGAGAAAATGTTTAATTCACATCTTAGAGCACAACATTTTTAATAAAAATTGCTGAAATTAATTTAGTTTGAAAAAGATGTTTTCTAATGAAAAAGAACCTAATGGGTACAACCGGTTGTTCTAGAACCACACACGGGCGCACACACAGGCACGACAAAAATTAGACTAAATCTAAACCGCCAGTATCTTTTGTCTCCCTCACTTTTTGTATGGAAGTTTCTAAAGCCGTTAAAGTAATAGGCGAACATACATTTCTTCAATTAATGTTTATTTAGACATAGATTTCATGTACATTTATTTTCTTAACAAATATTTTCTTAAGTATCAAACCCACCACCAAAACTTTTTGAACCGTTACGAAAAATATCATACAATTCCCAATACATTGCTGTAGTCGAACGAGCACTTATAAATCCATTGCATTTTGTCTCCGCAATGTACAGCTCACACCATATTTCGTTGTGTAAATAAAAGCTCTAAGTAAACGCATCATTATTCCTGAGTGTTTCAACGACTCTGTCACACGTAGTTATTTACTGACGATTTGTTTCACTATAATGTACCGTTTTGTAGTTTCTTTGTTGGCTGCCTTTAAATAGCATTATCCGAGCAAGACTTTTATTTTTCTACGTAAAACTGACCCATGATTGACCATTTGGAAAGATGAAAAGTCCAGATGAGGCCAAAGGTATATTTCACTGGTTCAGAAGTTAATTAAAAGAATAAAAATTTTATGTGAACAAAAACACGACTATCATAGGGCTAAAAAGCCGAATTTTTGAGCTCAGTCAGTAACGAAGTTATTTGTTCAAAAATAAGTTTAACGCAGAGAGTTAGGTTAAAAATAGAATTTAATATTTCATTTGCAAGTACCTACCGTACTAAAACCAGTAAAAAAAATGTTACGAGGCCTTAAGAGTGCCACTTTTAAATGTTGATGAAGTGCTGAGGAAAAATATCCATTTACTACTTGATACCAGGTGAGCCCTGTAACAGGAGCAAAAAATGAAAACACAGGTTCTGCTACTCAAATGGAACTTACTTTAGTTCTGCAACTTTCAAAAATTAAGCAATTTGATCATTATGTTTATTCCAAACAAATTAAATGGTATTTTCAATGTACGGCATCCAATAGCCAAAATGACATCGCCTGTTATGTAACAAAATGACGGATTTTGCAATACATAGCTTGTCTAATTAAACTATAATAAAAATCATAATACAAGGATTTTTCAAAACTCGCATAACTAAATGAGCTCAAAATGAAAAGTGGAAGCTATGGTCTGATTTTTTGCTCTTGTTACAGGGCCCACCTTGTAAAATTGAACGCTCCACCAATCTGTATAAATTTACAAAGGAAACGGACACTTATAATATTCAACTTGCACTTTTGTGCATTACAATGACCACTCTCTCACCTGATGGTACAGAAAAAATATCTGTTAGTAGAGAAGGGACTGAAGACGCAGCTCACGGTTTCAGTAAAAGCCTATACGATTATTATTACCTCTATCATTAGAGGGGCGTTCAATTTTAATCAATTTCTACTCAGGTTAACTTTACATTTAATTCACAAGACTACCCTGATTGTCAATTAATTGAAGTCCATCTCGGAACAATTTCTTCTTCGCAAAATCCTGTGGGATAAACTGTGGATTAGGGTTATCCTCGCTCACGGGGACATACACCTGTGGCAATGATTCTTTCGTCTTCTTTTCTTTCATACTTTCCTTATGCCTCAGCATCTTCTTGATCGTTTTCATCAAATCGAATGCCAGTGGCGTCTTTGACGGCTTTGAGTTAATCGTTTTATTATCTTCTTCTTTATCATCAGTAATGACTGATTGTATATCACCTTCAGCATCTTTACCATTTCTTACTTCAGCTTCTATATCATCTTTACGTTCTTTATCGTCTATTGTATCAGCGTGAATTTCATCCTTAAATTGTAAGGCCATAGGCTTTCCATCTGAAGTGATGAGTAGTCCTTTAATTTTTATCACTTTTGAGTTGATTTGCACAAAGAATATAAAGAGAATTATTATTTTTGTGAGTATTTCGACGTAACGCATGTTTGTATGTGAATGCTTGAATACTGATTAAGAACCGTTTATATTCGATTAAGCGGTACAAAGTGTGTTGAATCGACTTAATTGAAATTGGTTAACTGTAAGACTTTTATAGGCAAACGAAATTGTTATATACGCGTAAAGAAGTAATTTCTTAGATAAGTACTAGGTACAGAATTTAAAACGTGTTTTAACTACAGTTTGTTATAAGTAGTATTAGTGTTACAAGTTACGTTTGGTGGGGAGCCCCTTATTTTGTCAACAAACTTTTCATCGAATATTTCAGCTATAACAATTTTGGTTTGATGCAATTTCGTTTCAACTATCATTTATTTAAAGTTTTCTTACTAAAAAGAAAATTTATTGAAAATCACTTAATCGATGATAAACTACTGAACATCTACATTCATTTGCTCGACATAAAATAACCTATCCATTAAAAAATCATTTTTAATACAAGCTTTTTTTTGCTCATTGCGCTTTTTGTTGACTGTCCTTGCATTGTCACCCAAACTACATTTGCACATCAAATTTCAAGTCGATTCTAACCGTTGAAGAGTTCCGTCCTGCGGAGACGATCCTGGCTGGACTACTAGGATGCCACTACTAGATTATTGTATTATCACGCGATTAGCGTAAGTATTCCAAATTGTAAGTCAATCTGAGTATTGGAAGTTGGCCTAATTTAACATGCAAGATTTGATTACAGACGGACAGACAACGAGACAGGTGAAACAAAATAAAAGCTCGTAAAATGTCTGCTTCAGACAGAAACGAACTGCTACCAGAGAAGTAATTTGATTTGATTAGGAGAGCGATCCTACAGACAAAAAAAAAACTGCTACCAGTTAAATAGGTTAGGTTAGCATAGAACTGGTATCTCATTTTGTATCGGCTGTTCGACCAAATGAGTTATCGGCGAAATGAAAACAAGTAAAACGTTATCTTAGAAGTAAGATTCGATTTGTTTAGTGGAGATTAACATTTTTAATGAGAACAGTCGCCATATTTTCTACGGGATTTAGGCAATGTTTATATTTAACGAAATTCCAATATTTTAATGGTTCTTCTAAAATCATAAAGAAATTGCGAGCTTAAAATTCATTGTGGGTTACACGATTTTTCTTTAGAGAATTTTTCTTTTATCCATATGCCAAAAGAATCGAAATATCAAACAATACTTAATTAACGAGGAAAAGAAGGCTTTTGAAACGAAGGTTACGACCGACTCATAATTAAATCAAATTAAGATGCTAAAATATTACAAAAAAATATCAAAAATGTAAAGTTTGTTCTTTCAACATTAACAAGTATTCTTCGCTTACAAGTGCCACCTTCTCTCATCCGAAATACTTTAAGTAGATATCACTTAACTGCCTTTAAGTTTAAACTCGCAAAATCAAGTCTGAATAAGTTAAAGTAGAATTATTTTAATAAAACTTAGTAAAAATCTCACTCAGAATCACCTGTAATTCGCTCTCGGAATAATATTACTCTTAGGAATGTCTTGGACTTAACTAAAGAAAATTATAAAATGTTGACTAAAGAATGTCTTGCGAACATTGTTGCTCTGAAAACCTTTCGAAATACTTTACTTAATTGTAATACTAAGTAACGAGTCTAGGGGGAACCAGTTGTTTTAACATTCTGAATGTTTTGGTACACTATATACAATACAATGCAAAACAATAATAAGTCTTTATTGAACACTATATAGAAAACAATAGTTGCATACAGAAAAACAAATTATATGGTAAGCAATTGAAGGCCACAGTTCTTGCTTCTTTCTGTTATTTTTACTCGACTAAAGAAAAGAAAATACAGCGGGGTGTGTAAATTATTAGATAGGTTCGCTCTAGTAGTTTATGCCAGTGCATAAACCCTTGTGCCGAGTATACCTGATAGTAGGTAAATATCTGAACAAAATTGAGTATTAAAAGTCAAAAACCCCTCTGTACCATTCAGAGCCTGATTGGCTTCGTTGTCTGAATTAAATTTTAAACTCATTATGTAAACTCGGCGACATTTATTTAATCATAAAACCAATAATACTTAATCTCTCTTTTAACTATACAACATTTGGAACTTAACGGTAAAATTTGGACTGGAAACTATTTAAAATTTTGATAACTTCTATTATAAAAACATAATAATAGGGATGTTGACACCACCAATCAACTGACGTACTTTTTATGAGCTATCAAAACACAATTCTCCCATAGAGTTTCAATGGCAATAGCGGATTATGACGTCATTATCCGGCAACTCAATCAACTAACTATTTATTTGTTTTAAAGCAACAAAAAATCTAATTTTACAGTAAATCGAAAATTAATCTGGTTTTCAGGGCTAAAATAAAGCGTTTTTTACTGGAGTTGTGCCTTCGCATTATTTTTTAATGGCGTCAACATCCCTATTGATATAGCTAATAAATGTATTTACGTATTTTTAGTCCATTTGTGTACGAAATACAGAGAAACGTGTTACAATTTGACCCATTCAATCCTTAAGTTAAACGGAGTATAATGACAAAACCTGATACCCATATCATGAAAAAAAGAATAAGATATTAAACCATGAAAAAGTTAAAGCTTATGATCCTCACCCAATCCACGTAGAACGAACATCCTAAACAAAATGATTTCAATCCCACCGCTTTTTAATATTCAGAAGCCACCAAAAAGCTACTAATAAATAGCTGCCGAAAGACTATCTACATACTGAACATTTCCCTGGCTTGTGCTGGATATCGAACGGGGTTTTGCAAAGCTGAGTGTTTTCCCGGCAAGGTTTACTTTTAATTATGGCAGCACTTTGCTCGCCGGAGACTGGATTACCCTGGCTTTAACATTATTTCTGTCTATACGTACGTAGGTATCAGGTTACTAGGAGTAAAACTTAGTTAAACAGACATTTTAGGCACTTTGACGAGTTTTACAACGCTTTCCCATCATCTTCCTTCATTCGGGTACTTGCGTGTAAATGTTTTCCATCTAATTTTTCCATCATCATCATTATATAAGCCATAAGACGTCCACTGTTGGACTTAGGCCTCCCCCATAGACCTCTAGTTGCCTCCGTTGGAAGGGTGACTTTAACCAGGTCATCCGTCCTTATTGGTGTCTGTGCTACGCTTGCTAATCTGCGGACCTAATTATAACGAAAAGAAACTTGAACGTATTTTTAATTACTAATCGTAGTTGTTCATCGATACTCCATTTGAGAAGATTTCATTTATAGATAACCCTGAGGAATTTAACAATAAGTAAGTATACTTAATTTATTTACAAGAAGAAACAATGTAGCCGGTTAAGGACTTTGGTGTCTTGTGAACTATTTGTGACCTAAACTGTGTCGACCCTTCAACCGTTTCTGCATGATTGAGTAACCAACATCAAAATTCTCACATACTTACGTAGGAGTAAGATCTGAGATATTAACTATAGTGATTAAAGATTATTATAGCTAAATGCTTCTCAATAACCTAATTCTGATAAACATGATATTACATGACGTGTGTATCTACAGATACAGATCCTGTAACATTAATCAAAATAGTAAAGTAAGTAAGTAAATCTTTATTAAAGTTGTCAACTGTGTCTTCTTTTTTGTACAATATCGTAGTTTTAAGTCAAGCTTGCTACAGTCAAGGGCAAAAATATGTAAACACTTTAGTACCGTGTCTATTTTCGTCATATTTGAACTGCCATATATGAACTGTCACAGTAGTTAAAGTGACAAGGTACTAAAGTGTATACATATTTTTGCCCTTGACTGTACTATTTAACCTTACTTGATATAGGAGAGACTCCTGATGTAAAAGGTTTCATTTATTCATTCGCAAAGTGAAATCGCAGGAAAAAATCGATAACATTTTGAAATTACGTCTTTCATCTCGATTTTAGTTAGATTGCAAACCTTCGTTTTAAGAGGTATTTGCTCAGATGGATTGGCCATTCACTCCATAGTGCTTGAGGCGCTTGAGGAGTCTTTGGGTCTCTTTGAGCTTGGCACTCGATATCTTGTTAACCTCCTTAAGACCCAAAGGCCGATAAAATCCTGTTTTACCTACCTAATTTGCAATGGAAATTGGGTGGAAAAATGAGAAACGGATAAATTAACATGATCACTGAATTAGGCGCTGAAAGAAAGGATAAGAAGATATTACATTTATTTATTTTTTCTTACATTTATTTATTCGACGACCGGATGGCTAAGTGGTTAGGGAACCTGACTACGAAGCTTGAGGTTCCGGGTTCGAATCCCGGCCGGGGCAGATATTTGTATGAATAATACGAATGTTTGTTCTCGGGCCTTGGATGTTTAATATGTATTTAAGTATTTATTTATCTATATCTAAGTATGTTTATCCGTTGCCTAGTGTCCATAGTACAAGCTTTGCTTAGTTTGGGACTAGGTCAATTGGTGTCGAGTGTCCCGTGATATTATACATATTATTATTTGGTTTACTTATGTTTCGGCGAATAACGTTTGGCAACCTGTTTCATTTCGCAACTTTTCATTTCCGATCATTAAAATCTGAGGGAATTAAATTTCAGTTTACAATAATTACAATCAATGTTGCAAATTCTGTGACATATAAAAATTTTAACCCTTGCCTTTTCTTTTTTTAATAAATGCTCAACAAACGCCGTTGTATGGTTATGGTCTCCTTTGACTTTTGTTAGTGACGTTTAAAATTAAAACTCAACTGTCAGTGTTGCTGTCAATAAAATTCAGTCCTTGCGGTTTTATGTGTTTTCCAAATTGAAGAGATCATGTTTACGTCTGAAGTGATGTTATTATTTCAGGATAAATCAAGTAAGTACTTGTTTTCATCGTTTCAGAATAAATCGGCTTCTGCATATTTTTCCCTATTTAACTTGGTTTGTGCCTCTGCGCTTGCGCATGACAACACTCAGGAAGTGTCAGAAGGTCGATCGAACCCTTTCGGAACGTTCTGTCCGTTTCCCAAAACACCCGTTCCCAAAACATCCGTTCCCGTCACCACCTTTTCCCAAATAATCCGTTTCCCGAAATAAGTGTTTCCCAAAATGTTCGTCTCTCAAAACATACATTTGGCTTGATATCCGTTTCCCAAAATTCCCTAATCCCAAATCATCCGTTCCCGTCACTACCTTTTCCTAAATAATTCGTTTCCCAAAACACCCGTTTCTAATATGGCAATCCAGTAGAATTGGTCTTACAAAACTAATGTTAGTCGATTTATTATTATTATTGTTTAAAACTAGTAAATTTCGGAATCTAAATTGAATTAAATTAAATTATTAAATTAAATTTAAATTAAACTATAATAAACGGGTCTTTTGACATACTGATGCAATGAGAAACGGGTCTTTTGGGAATACGGGTGTCATGAGCGACGGATATTTTGGCATACGGATGCTATGAAAACGGGTGTTTTGACATTCTGATGAGATGAGAAACGGGTCTTTTGGCATACGGTCGATTAAGGAAACTGTTATTTTGGAACGGGTGTTTTGTGAAAGGGTATTTTGGGAAACGGACAGAACGTTCCGAAAGGGATCGAACTGACTTGACAACCGGTCATTTTATTTTCTCTGAAGGCCGCCGTCCGAGGGGCTCCAGAGCTTTCTTTTCCTTTTGGCTATTGCCGCGGACGTTTGTCCTTTTTTCTTTATAAACGAGTGTGAGTTTTCTCACCTCACCTCGTATTTTATTTTTTTTCTAAAAACGAACGCTCTGAGCATAACTTTGCAAACGCGACGCCAAATGTCGCGAGGTAAGTTTCATTTTTATTTAGAATTTAGTTTGGCGGTAGCTTCGTGTACTGCAAGTGGTAACCGGACTTTGTTCATTGCAGCTTAATAGTGGACGTGGACTTGCTGAAACCTCCGGAGAGTCGACAGACGTCAACTCCAGCCTGGCCAGCTGAAGCAGGACCTTCATTCCTCTCCGGTGAGTCCAACAATTTTGACCACAGAACCCTAGGAACCAGTTGCCCATTGGACAACTTGCGTCTCGTCCTACCATCACCCTTTTTATTATTATCCTAAACCTGGATTTTCTCTTCCAGGAGGTTTTTTTCCTAGTTCCCGTGTGAAGCTTCCACCTACGGAGGTTCTTTTTTTTGGAGTTTACAAGTCTGAGGTTCGCCCTCTGCCTGGGCCAATTTTCCATCGGGTTGGACGAGTCCCCGCGGGCTCCCGTTGCCCATCTCTCCAGGACATCTTCATAGCCACCAAACCCGTGGGTAATTCTCCGGGCCGAGGTACACTCAAACCTTATTTTTCGTTTACCTTTCAAATTCTGGTCCAGCCGCCGTATCGGCTGGTGGCGCTCAACATTTTACTTTAACTAAACGTACTAAGCGAGCAAAAACTGTACAGGCGAACGAACATTCAGTTGAGATAGCCCAAATGACCCACCAGCTCTATATAACCACTGACTAGCCGTGAGCCCTTTATTTATGTATTGTTTTATTTCTGGTACAAATAAATTCATTGTCCAGAAACCGTTGTTTTTTTTAATTTTTCTACCTCATCGACATCTAGACGTCACAATTCATTGCTTAGTTTTTTATATTTATAATTTTTTCTACGTATAAATCGATGTTTTTTATTTTTTATCATTTAAAACTCTTTACTTGTAAACATTTAAAACGGAGAATTAAAAAAAACTGTAACAAAATCGCACTTAGTCCGGTAAAATGTACTTATGAGCCATGTTATACATCCTTCGAAAGTGAATTTTTCGAGCAAATGTATTGAAAAAATCATTAAGCACAGGATCACTTAGAACTGAACACTCAACCAAACCCATTTACGGAATAAGTTTAAGTTGAAATGGCTGAGTGAAGATCGTTTCTTCGAGTGTACTGAAAACGCTGAGAATTTTCCCAACAACGTGTAAGGCAGCCCCATCATATGTCCTGTAAAAAACTGGCGCTCGGCCAATCCGCATCGATTTCGTACTTACGTAACACTGGCGTAACTCTGCTTACGTTTTTTAGGGTTCCGTACCTCATAAGGAAAAAAGACCCTGTAGGTCGCGTCGTTTTTGTGCAGACTCTTTTTCTCAAGAACGCATAAAGTATGAGTATCAAGTTGAAATTAATGATAGGTATTAAATTCACGAACTATTGGTGCTAAATGTATACTCTTACAGTACCTACAACAAGGACGTTAAGGTCGCACTCCGACTTTGTCGGTTTCTTCGCTGTCCTAAAGATATAAATGATAAAGAAAAAGAAAACTGATATTTTGTTACGAGTTCCGAATGAAATTAGCAAACTGTACTTAAGAGGTTTAGATAATTAACTAAATGTAAAAAAAAACTTCATCTGCCAGATTTGGTACATTCAAGGTTTTTGTATATTCATTATGTGATTATTTGTCCCATTACCTATTTTTATTTTTATTTTAGACGTGTAATATATGTGCAATGATGTGTATGTGTAGATGTGTTTTTGTTCCTTTTTCATTTTCTGATCTACTGTTAATGCACCACCTGCTATAAACTAGTCCTTCCTTCTTTCTGTTAAAAAGTTGCCTGGAAGTGATCGCTCTTAAGCGATAAGGTCGCCTATTGCTTACCTTGTAATTTTATCTGTGTACCTGTTTTTCTGTATCGCTTATTATTTCTAGTGTACAATAAAGAGTATTTGTATTTGTATTTTGTATTTGTACATTTTACTTATCTATCATTGTAATAACAAACTATACTAGTGTATTTCAATACAGAACTGTCAATGTTTAGATAGTTTAATAGGAGGACTTCAATATTTAAGACCCCAATTAACGTCGTTATGTTTACATTTAGTTGATTAGCTAAACCTTTCAAGTAGAGTTTACTTTATGATAGTGCTAATAATTTGTTACAATAACAGTGAGAATCAAAACCTACAAGATACTTCCCGTGAATATAGAGTTGTATACTTTAATTAAAAGCAAAGCTTTACAGCATAAAAAAGGTAAAACATGAAAGGGCGTAATCGGAATAAAAAGTTTTTTCAATGAAATGTCACGTAATTTTTTTATTACTTTTAAATTTGTACGGAACCTTCAGTCCTGGGGTCTTGTCTCACTTGGTCGGTTTTCTGAATGGTAAATACTGTATCTTAAGTTAAGTAATATGTACGGACCTTCTGTATCTTATATCGTATACAGTAAGTAATTGAACTGTGGATCGTAAATGCAATATGAGGTTTTGTGATACCACCATGAAACGTATATTACTTACTTTACTTTACCCTCGTATTAGACGCCATAAAATAATATGAAAAATAATGTTTTACTATGGAACAGAATTTGTACTTTCATCTTCTTAGTCTATTGATTTTTATTGATGTTGAATTGAAATTCTGGGAAATCTTGGAAATTTGCGTCACCTCCGTTGTTTCAGTACCACCCAGTAATCAAAGTATGCGTGTTAAATTTGATCCACTATTACCCTCCTCTTTTATCATTTCATTGTAGTGTCTACTCTTGTTTCTGTTGTCCTTTCAATCGTTCAAAGGTTAATCGGAAGAGATCCCTTTAAGGGATAAGTTCGTCTTTGTCACTTTCTCTTGTGAATTGTAATTTTCATATATTTTATAAACAAAAAAGACTTATAATACAATACTCGTAGTGGTCGGTGTCATTTTAACAAATTTTTGTTAAAAAAATCATTTTTAAAGTCTTTTTTGCTGCACTTTTTGTTGACTGTACTTGCATTGTCACCTAAACTACATTTGCATATCAATTTTCAAGTCAATCCAACTACTGGAAGTTGGTCGAATTTAACTTGAAAGATTTACAGACAGACAGACACACAGACAACGGGGCAGGTAAACTAAATAAAAGCTTGTAAAAGAGTTATCGTAAGTATAAACAGGCTACAGAGAGGACAAAGCAAATAGACGTACATGCTTAGGCACGCAACCGCTTTACCTTTTTAAGTAAATATTAGTTTTTACCCGACTGCAAGGAGAGGTAGGTATTGTTGGGGTACGTATCTGAATATCGAATGTTAAAATACCGAACGTAAAATAACATGACATCTAAAAGGTATTTTTCTTAAGACTGACTGTATTTTTTTTAGGTTGTTATAAATCTAAACTAACCTAAACTAAGGGGTTCTATACGATGCCGTTTTAGTGAATCCTGAGAAGTTTACGGTTTCAGAAAATAAACCTTTCGATATTATGACCCTTTCGATATTTTAATGTATTCGATATTTTAACATTCGATATTCAGATGCGTTGCCCTATTGCCCTATTGTTGGGGTTTAGATCACGACCAGTGTCAGAGAGCTAATTATTTCTGCCTAAAAACTGTCACGCAGTTTGGCACATAGTTTATTAAAAAACCGTCCAAGAGCGTGTCGGACACGCCCGAAATAGGATTTCGTAGCAAGTACGAAAAAATTAAGTACCTAATATTTTTCTACTCGTAAGGGTTTCGTATTTTGTACGGAACATTCCAAGTTTAGGTATATTGTACCAGCTATTTACTCTTAAACTCTAATAATTTTCAAGAAAACTTAAGTTTTCCTTGTAAGTTTGATATACTTACTACCATCTTAATTTTTTTCAATTTTTTCACCCACCGGCTTAAATTTTAGAGGGGGGTGGGGGGACGCTCAATTCAATGAAAATTTGCACTTAAGTGTATTTTGCAAACAGATCACTGACTCAAAAAATCGCTGTAGTAACCCCCTAATGGTTTTAAAAGACCTATTCAACGATACCCCACACTGCAAGGTTGGATGAGAAAAAAAATCACCCCCAATTTTGGTCTATGGGAAGTACTCTAAATTTTTTTTTTTAAATGCTATTGTACCATTTTGTCGGCATAGGTTATATATTCGTGTAAAATCAAATATTTCTAGCATTGATAGTCCCTGAGCAAAGCCGCGGACGGACAGACAGACAGACATGGCGAAACTATTTATACTCCAATTCAATAGAATCTGACAATCCTGTAGACACTTCCAGCCTACTAATAAGAACACCGGGCTGCCTAAGGCTTTGTGATGTGACTATTATTCTTCTTTGATTCCTGTTGGAATGATACAAAAACTCAAGTCCATTCACTCACTATATAATGTAATCATTCGTTCATTCAATCAATGTTCATTCGAATCTTTTCTTCGTTACCCTTCATTCTAATACAGAGCGCTGTGCTGAACACATGTTTTTCATTACAATATCCCAAACCTCCAATAGGTTATGGGCCCAGGCACGTAATTCAAAAATTTTCCGTTAAAATTTTCATCGAGTGAAACTTTAACAACATGGAATCGCGAAGCAAAAGAAACATTCAGCAATTTAATGGCGACCGTTACAGTACGTGGAAGTTTCGTATAAAATCGTTATTAGAAGAACTTCAAGTATCTTGTGTGATCGAAGAACTTCCGCCAGAAAAGCCTGACGCCGAATGGACCAAGAAAAACCTCATCGCTAAAGGTACGATAGTTGAATATTTGGGCGACGCATTTTTGAATTTTGCTCAAAATACCGCTACGGCGAAATCTATTATTGAAAATCTTGATAAAATATATGAGAGACGAAGCTTGGCCACGCAATTAGCGTTACGCAAGCAACTGTTAAATTTAAAATTGCAGCCTGATGTGAACCTTGTCCAGCATTTTACAAATTTTGATATTTTAATCACGGAATTGATTTCCGCTGGCGCCAAACTCGACGAGATGGATAAGATCTCCCACCTCTTACTTACATTACCTACTTCATATGATGGCGTTATTACTGCTCTGGAGACGCTTAGTGAAGATAATTTGAATCTAGCTTTCGTAAAAACCCGCCTTCTAGACCAGGAAGTTAAAATTAAGAGTGAGACAGTCACCGGGTTGAAAGTACTTCATGCTGCAAAAGATAATTTTTCGACTTATGTACCTGATCACAAAAGGAAGAGGACCATGGATAAAACTTCAAGTTACGTTCCTGATTTTAAAAAGAAGAAACCTAATAATTATCATCAACAGCCTAGAACAAGTTTCAGACCGAAAAATTCGTTCCACAAGACATCCAACATGTATTGTGATTTCTGTGGACGGCGAAACCACTTCAAACAAGATTGCCGTTATTACAAGAAGTCGCAAGCGAACGATGGCGGCACCGAAAAGCGCCAAGCCGCTGCTCATGGCGCCGCTGTTCAACCTACCCGCACCAACACCAGCAAGGACGGTTTCGCTTTCATGTTCTCACAATGTAAGTCATCCAACTCAGATCATAATAATAATCAAATTACTTTCATTTTAGATTCGGGAGCAACGGACCACATTGTAAATACACAGGACATTTTTTCTACATACGTTCAACTACCTTCTCCATTAAAAATAAATGTAGCAAAAAATGGAGCATTCATACAGGCACTAGGACGAGGTACAATTGATGTGACTTCCAACTTAGGAGTGCAGGGCTCCATCGACGAAGTTTTGTATTCGCCTGAGGTGCCGTATAATTTACTATCAGTAAATAGAATTCAACAAGCAGGTATGTCGGTTATTTTTAATAATGAAGGTGTTCATATTTGCAAAAATAATGAGTGTATCATCTCAGGTAATGTTAATAATGGTCTATTTAAAATAGCATTCCAAGTTAATTTACAAAACGCTTTAAATCTAAGTAAAAGTTCAAATACATATGAATTGTGGCACAAGCGACTTGGCCACCTAAATAAACAAAAATTTACCCACCTTAAAAAATTAATTGATGATTATGCCATACTTGATAAAATAATCACACCCACTAATGAGTTATGTGAATCATGTATTATGGGTAAACAATCTCGACTTCCCTTTGCAAAATCAAAACAAGCACGAATTAACAACAGACCACTTTTTATAGTGCACACCGATGTGTGTGGGCCGATAACTCCCTCTACAATTGATGATAAAAACTATTTTGTCAATTTTATAGATGACTACACTCACTATACCGTTACCTACTTGATGTATTCTAAATCTGAGGTATTAAAGTGTTTTCAGGATTACGTAGCTAAAAGCGAAAATCTGTTTAATTGTAAGGTAGTCAGTTTATATTGCGACAACGGCCGCGAGTATCTGTCAAATGATTTCAAAGACTATTGTGTCAGCAAGGGAATAACGTACCACCTAACAGTGCCCTATACACCCCAACAAAATGCGGTCTCCGAACGCATGAATCGCTCATTGACCGAAATGGCTCGAACCATGGTCGCAAGTGCGAAATTAAATAAACAATTTTGGGGAGAAGCCATTTTGACAGCTGCTTATTTAATAAATAGGCTTCCCACTAAGGCGCTTGTAAATAAAACGCCGTACGAAATGTGGCACGGTACGAAACCGAAAATCGACCACTTGAGGGTATTCGGTTCCACTGCATACGTCCATGACAAAACTAGAAAGACCAAATTTGACAACAAGTCGTTTAAGTCCATATTAGTTGGGTATGCACCCAACGGGTACAAATTATTTAATACTGAGACTAATGAGTTCTTTATAGCTCGGGATGTATTATTTGATGAGTCAAATTTTGGTCAATCTAGACCGACATGCGGCAGTGATGAAATTCCCGCCAAAATCAGCAAGCCAGACAATGAGTCGGTGGAGTTGATAGGCAATGACTTATTAATTGAGTCACCTGACACAGAGTCTGACTGTTTACGACGCAGCGATAGAATTCGTAATCTACCCCCAAAGAATTATAAACAAATGAACGACCCTGGTTTTTCAATTCTATCGATGTGTTCTGAACAACCGTTACCATTACCAATTCATTTTAATGATATTTTTAACCGGCCAGATACAAACAAATGGTTGGACGCAATTAAAAGCGAGATTGATTCATTACGTAGCAACCAAACTTGGTGTCTTGTAGAAAAACCAAGCGACGTGAATGTCGTAAGTTGCAAATGGGTTTTTCAGATTAAAAATAATGAATTAGGTGACCCAATACGATACAAGGCCCGATTAGTCGCGCGAGGTTTTAGCCAGCAATATTTACAAGACTACGACGAAACGTTTGCACCAGTAGCAAGGATTACTACATTTAGATTAATGTTAGCATTCGCGAATCAAAATGATTTACTTATACATCACATGGACGTTAAGACCGCCTTTTTAAATGGTATTCTAAAAGAAGATATTTACATGCAAGTACCTGAAGGCATTTTATCTAAATCTAATGAAGTATGTAAATTAAATAAAACACTTTACGGCTTAAAACAATCATCACGATGCTGGTACGAACGTTTCGATCAGGCAATCAAAGATTTGGGTTTTGAAAGTTCAAAAGTGGACCCATGTTTGTACATATTAAATAACGATTCTATTAATGATAATGTATATATAGTTTTATATGTCGATGACCTAATTATAATAACAAAATGTATCGATAAAATGAACCACTTTAAAAGATGTTTGATGCAAAAATTTGAGATGACTGATTTGCTAGACATCAAATTGTTTTTAGGCATAAGAATAGAAAGAACCAAAGACAAAATAACTTTGGACCAATCAACATATCTACAAAATGTTTTAAACAAATTTTCAATGAGTGATTGCAATAATTCAAAATCACCTTTTCCAAGTAAAATCAATTATGAAGCATTAAATAGTGACATACACTATAACGCTCCATGCAGGAACGTCATTGGCTGCCTAATGTATGCAATGCTTTGTACTCGGCCAGACTTGTGCGCCGCTATTAGTATACTCAGTAGATATCAAAGCAAAAACAATGAAGAGCTATGGAAATGTTTAAAACATCTTTTAAGATATGTTAAAGGGACTGTCAATTTAAAATTAACTTATACCAAATGTGATAATGGGCAATTAATATCTGGTTTTGCGGACTCTGATTGGGGAGGCGACGAAATAGACAGAAAAAGTACCACAGGGTATTTATTTCAAATGTTTGACAACTGTACAATTTCGTGGAACACACGGAAACAGAATACAGTCGCCGTCTCTTCAACAGAGGCCGAATACATGGCTTTATTTGAGGCTGTAAGAGAGGCTATTTGGATAAGGTCATTACTTAATAGTATATACATCAATTTAACTAAGCCTATCATCATATATGAAGACAACAATAGTTGCATTAGCATTGCTAATAATCCCACAAATCACAAAAAGTCTAAACATATAGACATTAAATATCATTTTATACGTGAGCAAATTAGTAACAATGTGATAATGCTAGAACATATTTCCACAGGAAACCAACTAGCAGACATGTTCACGAAGGTGATACCTGTGACCAAGTTCCATGATTTACGGTTTAGATTGAATTTAATATGACCCTTTCATGATTGCACAACAAGAATAATCAAATTATGTACATTTGTGTTGTATTAATTAAAATAATTAATTATGTACATTTAATTAAAATTATACTTGTGTTATAGGAATACTATACTTGATTTTTTGAGGGGGACTGTTGGAATGATACAAAAACTCAAGTCCATTCACTCACTATATAATGTAATCATTCGTTCATTCAATCAATGTTCATTCGAATCTTTTCTTCGTTACCCTTCATTCTAATACAGAGCGCTGTGCTGAACACATGTTTTTCATTACAATATCCCAAACCTCCAATAATTCCTTTTAGATGATAATTGCAACAACAGGGACATATATAATCAAGCGTGCCCACGTTAGGGTGTCTTAAATGTGTAGAAAATTGTCAGATTCTATTGAATTGTACTTTATAAAGGTTCCGTTTTTGCCATTTTGGCTACGGAACCATAAAAATACATTGTGATCATTTGAATAAATAATAAAAATACATAACCCTCCTTGGGGCGACTGACCGAAACCGATTTGGTAAGTTTTACCCGACTGGGTAGAAAGGTACAATGTTCAACTCATTTGTATCCCAACAAAATTTTTTCGGCACGTAGCCAAAAACTATTATAACATTCTACATCTTCACCAACTTTTTCTTTCCAACAAAGCTATACACGCTGTATAAAAGCAGGATATACAGGTTGATACAGCTAATCTCTATAGGCCGCGAAGCGGAAAGGTCGATGACCTCGCGTCGATACGGGTGCAACGACCTGGAACAACTCTAGGTGACTAGGCGAGGCTAATAATGACCTAAATATTTTACGACTTTTTCCCGTCGAAGGTGAAGAGTGAACAGTGTTCAAATTAATTGCTCTATCTGTAGTAACCCACTATGCTGAAGTTTTAATGATATAATGTAGTTTTCACCAAGGCTCGGATACCGGTTAAATTTCCAAACCGTTATCATGTACTTGGTGCAAAGCCATTTCATTTTGGTTTCGTTCGCGAAACCGTTATTTTTAAACCGGTTTTTAAGGGAACATTTCCGTAAAGTTCTTGTCAGATTAACCGGTTTAGAACAATAAAAACCGGTTTATTCCGGCGCAGGATAAACGTCGCCACCCGCTGCGGGCCGGCCAGCTGTCACTCGTCGAATAAACCAGTTTACTTAGGTTATAGTAAAGTTCTTAAAAACGTTCGCGTTCTTATGAAAGTTCGGAGTTAACCTAAATAAACCGGTATTTACCGCTATTTTATAAACCGGTTTCGAGCCTTCACTTTCACAAAAAGTCCTTCCGTCACCACCATAACTATGACGACGTTCAGCACCTTTGACGCCCCTCGCTTTGACGTGCTTTGAGAGTAATTACAAAGACATAAGACAAAGGCCCGAGAGAACCTACTATGATGGGATTTTTAGAAATACTCGAGCAAAAAACATCGTATTTTTTTTCTCAACGTAATCATATTTTTTTTCTTTCTTTTCAACTGGTTCAATATCCCAGTTTATATACGTCCTTCTGCTGGGCACAGGCCTCCTCTCACAGTGAAAGCTTGAGTGAAGCAGTGAGGCTTGGTCTCTAGTTCCCATGCAGGCCCAGTGCGGATCGGTGCGGGATCGACGCGGAGCGGTGGTGCAGTACAGACGTGTTTACGAACTTAGCATAAAATATTAATTCACTGACAACCCATTTTGAACTCAAACAGTTAAAGCGCTTGATTTCAATTTACTGTGAAGTGCAGAGTGAAAAAATTATAAACAGATTAAAATTACTTTATACTTACAAACATTACATTCTCGACTCTAAAATAGTGTACAGTGATCTCAAATTCGAATAACCAGTGCGCGTATCTCAAAATAAAGTTGCCAAACGATCCGCAGATCTACGATGAGCGTACTACGCTCACCAAATGGAGGCGGCATGTCCTCTGCGCATGGTGGATCGCAACCAAACCTATCGGTAAATAGTGATTTTGATGCTCCACAAATAACTTTCAGAAACAAACGTAGATTATCTAATAATGATCATGTCATTGAAGAAATTTTAGACTTGAAAAAACAGATGGCAGAAATGATGCTTCTCATAGCATCGAGCAGCGCAACTCAAACTGAAAATATAAAGCAATTATGCCAAGATGTCAGTACTGTCAAGGGTCAAGTTGATAAAATATGTAGCAGTATTGAGACCATTACCATCGAACAGGAAAAAATGAAGGCGGACATATTAAATGTTGTGGCTTCTAGTAATGTGATAGAAAATAAAGTTGAACGGCTCGAAAAAGAAGTGGAAGGACTCAAATCCTCCCATACACAAGAAATTTCATCTGTAAAGTCTGTTACTTACAACAAGATGATCGCTGAGTGTCAAGAACGTACTCAGCGAGCAAACAATATTATCATAACCGGCATTGCAGAATCCACTTCAGAAAATGACATGGTGAGATCGGATTATGATAGAGAGGAAATTAGTAAAATTACAAGAATGGCTTTTCCCACCTGCCCAGAACCACAGATTATACACCGTCTAGGAAAATATCAACAAGATAAAATTCGCCCCATTAAAGTGGTTCTTGAGTCCAAAGATATTGCTAAAGTTATTCTTAAAAATAGAAATAATGTTACAGTTACTAATGTTAAGATATACAGTGACCAAACACCCTATCAAAGAGAAGTTCTAAAGACTCTCAAAGAAGAACTTGAGCACCGAATCGCTGGCGGTAAAGCTAATATTAGTATTAAATATGTACAAGGAGAACCAACGATCGTGAAAACTCTGCCAAAAAACTATGCGCCGACAACAAGCAAGACAACCCGGAAATAGTAACATCTCATACTGAGAACATTTCATACCAAATTGCCAACGATTACTCACAAATAGAAACGTCCCATCAATCTCTCAATTTTTTTTATGCCAATGTACGCAGCATTATTAAACCGGGTAAATTCGATGAACTCAAGTGTGTCCTCAAGTCAATCGATAAAGGTATACATATCATTCTTCTCACCGAAACTTGGGTCAAGTCGGAAAATGACGCTATGAAACTACAGTTGCCGAACTATTCTCATCACTACAGCTACAGAAACGATTGCAGAGGAGGCGGTGTTTCTATATATATACATAATAGCGTCAAACACAGTTTGACTGAGGATAAATACAGTGATGGTAACAACTATCTTTGGGTGTATCTCGAGCAACATGCACTACACGTCGGAGTGGTATACAAACCAGGAAGTACAAATACGAAATAATTCCTCATAGATTATGAACAGCAACTTCAGCACAAAAATCGAACAATTACCTTCGGAGATTTTAACTTAGACTTACTGCAAGAAGACAAACAAACCAAAATGTATCAACAAATGCTTAACGAAAATGGGTATAAAATACTGAATAAAGTGGACATAAAATACTGCACAAGAGAAACATCAACAACACGGACAATTTTGGATCATGTCAGCACAAATCTGAGGAATGCTTATATTCACCTGGCTATAGTTGAATCATGTATGTCAGATCATAAACAAATTTACGCAGCAATAAAAAAACAAAAAATGGCTCCAAGGAAAAAGTTTAAATACGAGGCTGTGGATTACAACAACTTATACAAAAGATTTGATACCAGCCGATTAGATAACAGTAACCACGATTACAAACATTTAGAAGACTTCATAAAACAGAACATACAAGAAAACACTAAGACTAAAATAAAGATACTCAATTTGCCACAAAAGGACTGGATAACAAAAAGTATTATCGATGGAATAAATAGAAGAAATAAACTATGGTACAAGCTGAAAAAGAATCCAAATAACGAAGACCTCAAAGCAGAGTTCAAAATTGAAAGGAACAAAGTGACACGAAGTATACAAAGTACAAAAAGAGCTTACTACCTAGATGCTTTCATGAAATGCTCCAAAAAACCGAAAAAGATATGGAACCTAATCAATACCCTAGCAACAAACAAACTGAAGAACAACTGCCTGCCTCCAAAGATTCGTTCCGCCGAGGGTCATATCATACAAGAACACCGCATATGTGAATATTTTAACGATTTTTTCTCTAACGTGGGTATTACCTTGGCGGACAAAATTCCTCCCAAATATCACGAAAATCTTACCCATACTATTCCGAATAAGTTTCAAAAAAATGTGATTCTATCAAAGTTGGAACCATGTACCCCAAAAGAAATTGAAAAATATATTGACAGCCTGGACCCCAACACAAGCACGGGGATAGATGGAATTAGTACTAAGGTTGTTAAATGCTTAAAACAAGCTATATCACTAAACTTATCACATTGCATAAATGAATGTATGAATTCTGCTATATTTCCTGATAATCTTAAAATTGCCAGAGTAACTCCTATCTTCAAATCGGGATCTAAGTCTGATGTAAATAACTATCGCCCAATATCGGTTTTACCTATACCATCCAAAATCTTTGAAAAGGTTCTTTATGATCGGCTCTATAAGCATGTGACGTCAATAAATTTTCTTTCCGATCGCCAATATGGTTTCAGACCCAAATCAAACACACTTTCTGCAACGATAGATCTAATAACTACCATCAAAGCAAACATTGATAAGAAAAATATAGTATTAGGAGTCTTTATTGACCTAAAAAAGGCTTTCGATACGGTTAGTCACACATTACTTATGAAGAAACTAAAGAGCATTGGTTTAACTGATACAGCTTACGGAATATTCGAGTCTTATTTGAAAAACAGAGTTCAAGTAGTAAAAATGGGTGAATATCAGAGTGCGCCTTGTCCCATTGCTTGCGGAGTTCCTCAAGGATCTATTTTAGGACCTCTACTATTCCTAATTTATATCAATAACATACAGGAAATAGCACTTCATGGTGACCTAACGCTGTACGCTGACGACACATGCTTATTTTACTATGGACATTCCATCCAGGATGTAGTCCTCAAAGCCCAGAAAGATCTTGATACATTATACGATTGGTTTCAGTACAACTTACTAACCATAAATGCATCTAAGACGTCTTATTTGATATTTAAACCAAAAAACAAAGTAATTCCAGATTTTTCACCCCTTACTATAAATGGCGAAATAATACGAATAAGCGACGAAGAAAAGTATTTAGGATTAATTGTCGACAGTGGTCTAACGTGGAAAGCCCATATCCAACATCTTAAAAATAAATTGTCACGCTTAATCGGATCTTTGCGAGGGAACGTTCAGTGTTTTCCTCGGCGAGTCGCTCTCATGATATATAACTCTTTGGCTAAACCTCATCTACAATACCTAATTGAACTGTGGGGCAGTGCTGCTTGCACTTACTTGAAAGAACTCCAACGCATGCAAAATAAGATAATTAAAGCCTTATTTCACTACGATTACTTGACCCCCACCGTAAAAATTTATAGCGAAACCAAACTTATGTCCATAAAACAGCTATATACTTATAACACTTGTCTACTTATAAGAAAAATATTGCACAAAGATATACATTCTAAATTGTCATTTAGTAAAAAAAAAGAACTTCAAAACTAACGTAATAGAAATGCAGAAAATTTAATCGTTACCAGGTCGAGAACTAACTACGGACGACGAAATATATCATCTGAGGGTGTCAAACTATATAATAGCCTGCCTTTAGATATCAGAAATATTAAATCTTTAAATGTATTTAAAAATAAATGTAGTGAATATGTCAAAAATAATATTGCCATAATATAATTTCTTATATACCTGTTCTGTAATAAAATGTGTTTTAGCTTTCATATTTATACATAGATATAAATACAGGAAGGAAAAATAATATTACAAATTATTAATAATACATAAATTCTAATACTTAAATATTCTATTCTTATCTGCGACATAATAATAGTAAACTCATGCTATTTGCTGTTTAGTAAAAACTTTGCCTAACATAAACATAATACTTTTTTATTTATTTAGCTTATTTTTGTAAATATACTGGTTACTAATAATACTTATAGATATGGATAAACAAACGCAAATTTCTCACATTTAATAACAATAATAAATAATATTAAATTTTATTGTGAATTCAAGTTAAAGAACTTCACAAATGCCGCATCCATTGTATTTAATTCCGCATGGCTCCTAGTGCCGGCCGGCCGAACTACCCGCCTGCGGGCGCCGGCGCTGGCCGAAGCAATCATTGTACTCACTAGATCACCGTGTAAATCTACCTTCTTTGTACAATTCATTCGCATTTTGCACCTGTTTGCTTTGTTATGTTGTTTTTTTTTTTCTTAATATACTTATATACTGTCGTGTGCTGCATGCTCTAAGTCTAATATTAATTCAAATTGTTTAAATATTCTCATATAAGTGAATTTAATGTAATTCTTTTGAGAATAAAGTATCTTTAACCCGAAATTCACACACACCATTAAACTTTTTCGTTAGTGTGCTAAGCGCGCGGTTTGGTGTGTGCGGTGTGTTTAGCTGATTATCTGTTAAAAATAGTATTAAAACTTTTTACTACATACGAATTATACAAATTTAAGTGGTGAATTGATAATGAATGATATAGGTTTCCAAAAACGGCTCGGTAAAAAAATAGAACACGAATAAAACTAGTTGTCATCATCATCTCAGCCTATATACGTCCCACTGTTGGGCACAGGCCTCCTCTCGGAATGAGAGGGCTTGGGCCATAGTTCCCACGCGGGCCCAGTGCGGATTGGGAACTTCACACGCACCATTGAATTGCTTCGCAGGTTTGTGCAGGTTTCCTCACGATGTTTTCCTTCACTGCAAAGCTCGTGGTAAATTGCGCACATGAATTTCGAAAAACTCAGAGGTGCGAGCCGGGATTTGAACCCACGACCCTCTGCTTGAGAGGCGATAGGTCAAACCACTAGGCCACCACGGCTTCTAAAACTAGTTGAAAAAGAGAAAATTGTCTGCCTAAAAAACAGACAACATGATCATGCTGTAGGCAATAGTAAATCACATTAAAATACGGTAGGTAATAAAACTCAGCCGTGGTTTAATTCTTTGCACATAAATATTTAAAAGTATTTCAAGTTTAGTTAAATGCACGTTATTTACGTTCTTGATTTAAAATCTTGAAAGTTCGTTGAAAATCTGTGGGGTGCATTCGACTTTATAATCTGTGGAATCGTTTGTTGGATGTCTCAGGACAAAAAGTTAATAAAATTGCTGTTCCAAGTTTTAGCAATTTTGTCTCATATTTCTACTATTATATTATAAAATATCACTCAAAACGAAGATAAATATTTCTTAAGTTTTTACTTGAACGTATTTCTCATTACAAGAAGAATTTCTATCCGATTTTACACACACACAAACACCACGCCTGTATTCTCTGTGTAGTGTAGACAGAGCACACGAAACGTTACCGCTTCGAAACCACTTTTAGCAATTTTAGGTTTTAAGTTTGCCAAAAACAGTACAATAGTGTCAGGAAGCTAGCCTGTTGCCTACGCACCTTAACCTATATCCTCAGTCGCGCTTACGAATCCACGGAAACGTAGTGGTTATATTCTTTTTGATCCACGGATGGAATGGAGAGGTGTAATTCTAACCCGATACTACACGGGTATCCGATTTTACCTATCATCATCATCTCAGCCTATATACGTCCCACTGCTGGGCACAGGCCTCCTCTCGGAATGAGAGGGCTTGGGCCATAGTTCCCACGCGGGCCCAGTGCGGATTGGGAACTTCACACGCACCATTGAATTGCTTCGCAGGTTTGTGCAGGTTTCCTCACGATGTTTTCCTTCACTGCAAAGCTCGTGGTAAATTGCGCACATGAATTTCGAAAAACTCAGAGGTGCGAGCCGGGATTTGAACCCACGAACCTCAGCTTGAGAGGCGATAGGTCAAACCACTAGGCCACCACGGCACCTATTGTCTAAATATAATCTATCTAATTTATAAGTTGTTGTGTAATTATATAATAATAAGCTCGAGACTTAGTGTGAATAAATTTTAAACTGTATTTATTTTTTTTTGTTATAGGTGTGTTTTCTTATTGTTACTTTTATGTATTTTTAAACCCCCTCGCAAAAAGGGGTCTGATTATACATAAGTTTAACCGCTATGTGTCTGTGTTTGCCTGTGATATATTAGTTTCAAAACCAATTGACCGATTTTGATGAGAGTTTTTAACCGAAAGCTAATTAAATAGAGAAGGTTCAAAGACAAATTTCATTAAAAATCAGTATTTTTATCAATGATATTATATGTTACTATGGTAATTAGAAGCTCATTGGTTTTTATCATTTTTATGTTATTGTTCTAATATGCTGTACATTAATTACATTAACTACTGAAAGATATTGCTTACTTCTTTCTGTTAAAAAGGTTACCTGGAAAAGATCGCTCTAAAGCAATGAAGCCGCTTTTTGCTTTCTTTGTAAATTTCTCTCTATGTCCCTGTTTTCTATATTATTAACTGCTTATTGTAGTGTTCATATCGTAGTGTTGTATCGTACCTATTGAGATTATTTTTAGTTTAGATAAGGCAGCGGTTCTCAAAGTTTTTGGGTGATGGAACCCCATTTTAAAACTACATATCTGTCGGAGCGAAAATAGGCAAACACAAGTAATAGAATAGGTTGTACTTAAGTGTTTTCCCCTTAAGAAACTAAGAACTGCAATAGGACATTTTCTTAGATTTTATTCTGATTAGTTAAAGATAAATTACTTATTAGCCTAGATAGGCTAGATTGTAATAAAGCACTTTATTAAGCGCATTATAATAAAAAAAAAACTTTGCAATCATACGGTAACCTTAAGTTACGTCTTTTTGCGGAACCCCGCAGAATATTCACGGAGACCCTGGGTTTTGCGGAGCACACTTTGAGAATGGCTGAGATAAGGCATAAAAGGCATAATTATGTTTAACTAAGTTTTTATTTTTTAATGAAATTCAGGGGAGTTCTATTTTCTTTGGAACAATACCGTATATTCAATTAGCCTGACGTTTCACCCACGTCGTAGTCACAAATAAATAAAATAAATAAATAAATATCATGGGACACTTGACACCAATTGACTAGTCCCAAACTAAGCAAAGCTTGTACTATGGACACTAGGCAACGGATAAACATACTTAAATATAAATAAATAAATACTTAAATATATATTAAACATCTAAGACCCGAGAACAAACATTTGTATTATTCATAAAAATATCTGCCCCGGCCGGGATTCGAACCCGGGACCTAAAGCTTCGTAGTCAGGTTCTCTAACCACTTAGCCATCCGGTCGTCAAACACTAGTAGACTGAAGTGTTGGCGCCCCAAATATTAGCGGGCATTCTCATACACCAGTCTAATTAGATGTAAGATACAAGTGTATCAAGAAATCAAGAGCATTCGAACTGCCAACAAACTGCTACCTACGCAGTTTGGCAGTGTAATTCTTCTTCTTCTCTTTAAAATATGGCTTCTGTCCTAATTAATAGGACGATTTCGCCAGTGTCCAAGTATTCTCTTTCGAGAGGCAACGTTGTACGGTGATTGTAGTTTTTGTAACTTGATAGTAAAATTCCAGAAACCACGTGGAGACAACTTGCGCATTAAAAAATGTCAGACACGAGAGCAATATAGAATTTTGTGATCACTGTTCACTGTTAGGGTTAATCGCCGCGTAAAACACTATCAAAATTTTACTTCAACTAGCTAGATATTGTCTACATCCGCCATGTTCGAATGCCACAAATCGAATCCCCGCAGTGTAATTTACTTTGTGATAATTTATGATGTGTCATTATGAAATAAACGATTAATAATAATAAAAATTACCATATCCCTTATACCCGCAATCGTGACACAGTAATTAGGTATAGTATTAAATGAGAATGACCTACAATAGGAAATTTAAATTACTTAACGCTTTTAAACGTCCTAGTTGCCTTGCCGTTGAAGCACTACCTATTACCAACCGCTTCAGCTGGCTCGATGTCGTGTGGCGCGGATTAGTTCGCCGACGGTAAAGGGGTCGTTGCCCCGCACCCTGGTAGCGTTGCAAAACGCTGCACGGCACCACACCACACAGATTCAGAACAGTATTCTATAAAACGTCATAAACAAGTGATCACTTTTGTACCTTGCCACTTTAACGTCATATTTGAAAAGCCATACGAAAATGTGTAACGACTGATGTAGCACACAACACTAACAACATCGCTCTGTGAAGGTACGTTCACACTCACAGATGATGCAGCACGAGTATTTAACACCGTTTTCCAACTCGGATTCAAATTCGGATACGGAAATTCGGATGACGACTAATCTCGATGGCTTCACGCACTTTCCGCGGAATGAAAAATTTTTCTTTCGCAAGTACAGATACCCTACCAAATCTGATATAGTGCACAATTTTGTTGACATGGTAGAAGATTCTGTTACAGTTTCCCGGTTATCTAGTAAAAGTACAGGGCGTCTAAAGAATTATCGAAAATGACATGTAATTCTACGGCCCATAAAAATATGACAACCGGATGGCCAAGTGGTTAGAGAACATGACTACGGAGTTTGACGTCACGGATTTGATTCCCGGCCGGGGCAGATAATATTTGTATGAATGCAACGAACGTTTTGTTCTCGGCTTTTTGGATGTTTAATATGTATTTTAAGTATGTATTTATCTATATAAGTATGTTTATCCGTTGCCTAGTGTCCATAGTACTAGCTTTGTTTAGTTTGGGACTAGGTCAATTGTTGTCAAGTGTTCCATGATATTTATTTGTATTTGATATTTTAAAAAAATGTCTCCGCGTCAAGTAAGCGGTCGAACCCGGCTCTGATTGAAGTAAAACAAAACAGTTTAAAATCTAGACACGCGATATCGTGTCAAGCCAAGTTCAAGCCTACAGAACTGGCGAGCAGCACCGTCTGTAATTTTACCCGAAACATTTGGAGCCACTTTTTTTATACGACTGGAAGGCAAACGAGCAAGTGAGTCTCCTGCTGGTAAGAGATCACCACCGCCCATAAACATCTGCAACACCAGGGGTATTGCAGCTGCGTTGCCAACCTAGAGGCCTAAGTTGGAATACCTCAAGTGCCATAATTTCACCGGCTGTCTTACTCTCAGCGCCGAAACACAACAGTGCTAGCACTACTGCTCCACGGCAGGATTAGCGAACAAGATGATGGTAGCAATCCGGGCGGACCTTGCACAAGGTCCTACCACCTGCAAGTTTTGATATTGTTCTACTGTGTTAGTTCTCTTGGCTGCGGCCGTATGTATCTGATAACGCTGACACATGTACCGACTGTAGACTGGGTGTTAGGGGTCCTATTTATATTTATGAACATGCTCGCCCCGTATGGTGGTTTCAAGACAACCTGACTGCAGTTTAGAGGATCCTTGGTCCTTGGAACCAAGTGACGTTTAGTTGGGAATGGAAACAGCTTCAGTTTTCGGCAAATCCTACATTAGTAATGCAGCAATTGCAGGTGGTAGGACCTTGTGCAAGGGCCGCCCGGATTGCTACCACCATCTTGCTCGCTAATCCTGCCGTGAAGCAGCAGTCCTTGCACTGTTATGTTTCGGCATGGAGAGTAAGACAGCCGGTGAAATTATTGGCAATTGAGGTATTCCATTAGGCCTCTAGGTTGGCAACGCATCTGCAATACCCCTGGTGTTGCAGATTTTTATGGGCGGTGGTGATCTATTACCACCAGGAGAACCACTTGCTCGTTTGCCTTCCAGTCGAACAAAAAAAAATGTGTGTCTGTTTTTGGCACCGTAGCTCTTAAACGGGTGGACCGATTCTAGTTCAGTTTTTTATTTGAAATCAAGTTTTTAGCGATTTTTCTTAGACATGATTCATAAAAGCCGTTTTTGAGATTTGTAAGTTTTTTACTTTAAAGCATTTTAATTTTAGTTTGGTTTCATCGTCATCCATACTAATATTATATGTAAATATGCAAAAGTGTGTTTGTATGTTTGTCTGTTTGTCCGTCTTTCACGCCGTAACGGAGCGATAGATCGACGTGATTTTTGGCATAGAGATAGTTTATGGGCACGAGAGTGACATAGGCTAGTTTTTATCGCGGAAAAATGCACAGATGCAAAAACTAGTATTATTATAATACTTGTAATTTTCCTTCAACTCTTACCTACCTTATGCTCATTAGAAAACTAAACTAGGTATGAACATGTCTCACAAAGTTAACATGCAAAGTATCAACTTGGTTCAAAACTTGTTGAGACATGCCAAGTTTTGTCTCCTAAGTATTCTCAAGTCGTCGTAATGACTGCTAAAAGAGCTAGGGCATTTACCAAGACCGTCCTGTCGGTATATGAGGACGTTGGATCCCTAATTACGTAATTATGAGGCTGTGGCCTGGACGCCAGCGAGGAGCGGGGCGAGCAGCGGGGCAGCGAGCGTGTCCTCATAAAAAAATCAAAACTCTTTCACATGTCGCTTTTTATAGGGTTTTCGGAAATACCATCATTGCCATCATCATTATCATTATTTTTGCAGGTGGTAGGACCTTGTGCAAGGTCCGCCCGGATTGCTACCACCATTTTGCTCGCTAATCCTGCCGTGAAGCAGTGCTTGCACTGTTTTATTTCGGTGTGAAGAGTAAGACAGCCGGAGAAATTACTGGCACTTGAGGTATTCCATCTCAGGCCTCTAGGTTGGCAAAGCATCTGCAATACCCCTGGTGTTGCAGATGTTTATGGGCGCTGGTGATCTCTTACCACCAGGAGACCCACTTGCTCGTTTGCCTTCCAGTGGAATAAAAAAAAACCATCATTGCCAAAAAGAATGCGTCGTAAGAAACTTGAGAAAAAGTTGTTTTTCTATTATATTATCCAGCAATAACTGAACACCAAACACTAATAATTGTATTATGTTACGTCCTAAATTTCACACCGTATTTTACCACCTTTTTACTGTTTTTTTTTTACATCTATGGCGCGTCGTGTTCCCAATATAATATGCGCGCTGGCTGCGCGTACCCAATACGCCTTTTATAATAATAATAGCTATCCATGCCGTAATCGGCAACGGCGACCCTAGCTACTTAATTACGAGCGTGAGCTCTAATGTGGCTGGCAAAGCCAAACTTACTCTTAAAAACTCTATCGCAGGTGGGGCAGTAAAGTTGTCCAGCATTATTGTAGGTGTAATTATAGGAGGGTTTCGGTCGGGACTTACGTGCCTGACGTTTCGCATCAAGTTCAACGAGACGAGCGTCTTCAAAGTTATTTACGCTCACCCTAACACGAGAACGCCATTCCGGCCGCTGAGAAGCATACTCCTCCCATTTGCCAGGTGGTATACCGCAGGCAGTCAGGTGACGTTTAAGCACGTCCTTATAACGTAAGTGCTGCCCACCTTGTTTCCGTTTACCAGCTGATAGCTGGGAGTAGAAAACGGCTTTCGGTAGCCTGCAATCACTCATACGCCAAACATGCCCACACCACCTTAACTGACCCTTCATCAAGAGCGCCTCCATACCAGACATCTTGCAACGACGAAGTACTTCAGCGTTGGGGACGCGATCTTGCCATTTTATACGCAGAATGGAACGTAGACAGCGTAGGTGGAATGTGTCTAGCAAGCGAATGTCGCCTTTGTACAAACACCATGTCTCCGAAGCATACAAAAGAATCGGAAGAACCATGGCTCTGTACACCGACAACTTTGTCTGCAACTTTATATCATGCGATCCCCAGACACGATGCGTTAGCCGACCAAAAGTGGACGCAGCCTTAGCAATCCTGGATGGAATCTCAGAGGCTAGTCTGTTATCCTTTCTGATCTGGCTCCCAAGATACTTGAAAGAAGACACTTCCGTTAGGGGTCTCCCTTCTATAGTGAGGTTGGAAGCGTCCGCTTCGCAATTACGGGCAGGTTGTTTGAGTACTTGGGTCTTGGATATGCTTATCACTAAGCCAAATCTAAGGCAAGATCTTTGCAGAGCATCCATGTAGGACTGAAGAGCACCCATGCTATCGGCCATCAAGCAAACGTCGTCGGCATAGAGAATCTCGAGCACGGAAAGCCCTGTGACTTTTGTTTTAGACTTGAAACGAGACAGGTCGAACACACCTCTATCAGAACGAACACTCAGCTGTATTTGTCCAGTGCACCCACGAAACGAGTCCTCAAGCACTGTGGAAAAATACAACGCAAAGAGAGTTGGGGCCATCACACAACCTTGTTTGACTCCACTGGTAACTGGAAAACGTTCCGAAAACTCGTTTTCATGTCGAACTGTAGCCATCATATTATCATGAAACTGCCTGACTAAGTTTAAGAACTTTCCGGGACACCCAGCTTTTTGCAGAACAAGCCAGAGAGCTTCGCGCGGTACGCGGTCGAAAGCCTTTTAAAGGGCTACAAAGCACATATATAGGGGACAATTTTGTTCTAAGCTTTTTTCTTGGATTTGTTTTAGAACAAATATAGCATCAACAGTGCCCCTATAAGGTCGAAAACCGCACTGACTCTCCGGCAAGAGCTGTCTCCTCTGAGTCTATTGGAAAGCCGCCCAAACATCATAAAGACTGGTTCGATAATTCTGACCCTGAAATTATGCGTCTTGTTGGGGAGTATAGGCTTGCACTTAAATCAACAACGGATGCACGGGCTGTTGGGGCTGCTCAACGACTTTTAAAAGCGAGAGTGCGTGAGCAAAAAGATAAATGGTGGAATGAGCAAGCGAATGAATTGCAACACCTTGCTGATACAAACCAAATGGGCAGGTTCTTTCAGGGTATTCGGGCAGTTTTCGGCCTAAAATGTAGGAAAATAGCACCTATTTTTTCGCGTGACAGGGAAACACGTCTCAAAGACAAGCATGAGGTGCTAGCTCGTTGGGCAGAGCACTTTAAAGACGTCTTAAACCCTGTAACACAAAGCGTAGATTTAGCCTACATACGTACTTTGAAGAGCCAGCCTTTATCAGATAACCTTGCTCTACCTCCGGATTACAACGAGTATGCTGCAGCAGTAAAGAAACTTAAAAATAATAAGACACCGGGATCAGACAGCCTTCCGGCGGAAATCTATAAGTACAGCGGACCAAACATTAATAGCAGGCTGTTTGAGCTGATACTGAAGATTTGGGAATCAGAAACTATTCCTCAGGATTGGAGAGATGCATCTATTTGTAAATTGTATAAGGGTAAGGGACAGATTTCGGACTGTGGTTCTTATAGAGGCATCTCCCTTCTATCCACTGCCGGTAAAATCTTAGCGCATATACTTAATACCCGCTTATGTTGCCTAACGCCTTTTATACATACGCTAACAAAAGCCTTGTTAAACGAGATACGAATCTATTCTGAACTAATTGAACTGTCCGAACCATGTGGGCGTAAGAACATTTTTAATTAAAACGTAGAAAAAGCAAAGTGGGTCTGTGGAGGAGTCATTGTTTCAAGCTGTTTTTGCTGATTCTTGATTTCATTTAGCTTCGTACGGAGACTAGTTTTTAGGGTTCCGTAGCCAAAGCAATTGAGAGATCTAGCACGTTTAATCATGAAACTACCGTGAGACTCACTCATTTTAAATGATATTGTAACGGATAACTCACGTCTTAAATCGAGTTTAGCTCGACTGTTTCGGGTTATTTCGAAACCCTTTATCACTGGCGCACGCGACTTGGCGGCTGCCGCAACACGCCCAAACATGTCGAGCTAAACTCGATTTAAGACGTGAGTTATCTGTTACAATATCAGTTAATAGATCTAGCAGCGTTTACACCGATAATGTGCTAAGATGTATTGCGAGGGATGTGTCTTTCATTAGCCAATAGAAACCCTTCATTTACATCCTCGCATAGCACATCTCTGGTGGAAACAGCTGAGCGGAGAGGCGAGGTAAATAAAGCGTTTCTATTGGTTAATGAAAAACATATTCCACGCAACACGTCCTCGCACTTGTCTGTTTTTTTTTTATTCGACTGGATGGCAAACGAGCAAGTGGGTCTCCTGATGGTAAGAGATCACCACCGCCCATAAACATCTGCAACACCAGGGATACTGGTTATCTTGAGGTAACCTGCACTAACATGCGAAGTTATTCAATGGTGTGTGTGAAGTTCCCAATCCGCACTGGGCTCACATGGAACTACCCAAGCCTTTTCATTCTGAGAGGAGGCCTGTGCCCGGCAGTGGGACGTATATAGGCTGGAATATTTGAATTGCTTCGCAGGTTGTGCAGGTTTCCTCACGATGCTTTCCTTTACCGTGAAGCTTGTGGTAAATTTCAAATGGGTGCGAGCCGGGGTTTGAACCCACGATCCTCCGCTTACCACTCGGCCACCACGGCTTCTTAGCAGAACCCTCTGTCCGGCGTAATGCCTTGTCCACACACTGCGGGCTACGGCCGTGTGGCGTGCGGTGACGTGCCGTGACAAGGGACCGGACGTGGGACGTAAGGCGATTGTGGGCCGAAGAAAAATTAGTTTTCAAAGTTTGCGAGATTAGTGGGCTGCAGAAAGTGTGACTATAGAGGTCATAATAATCCATACTAATATTATAAATGCAAAATAGTCGTGTGTTTGTATGTTTGCTCTTTTTAACTTAGATTTTGGCATAGAAATAGTTTACGGGCCCGAGAGTGACATAGGCTACTTTTTATCCCGGAAAAATTCACAGTTCCTGGCGGAACAGCTAGGCTAATTCTCAAGCAATCTTAGCAGCTATAATCCGCTATAATTTTCCTTGTAAATTTAATATATTTACTATCATTCTGTTTTTTTTTTTTAATTTTTTCCAGTCAACAGTTCAGATTTTTGAAGGTCTCCCCCTATTAAATAAATGTTCCGGATAACTCACGTCTTAAATGTCGAGCTGAACTCGATTTAAGACGTGAGTTATCCGGAACATTTATTTAATATGAGTGAGTCTCACGGTAGTTTTAGGTCTCCCCCTCCTCACGCTCGATTTTAATGAAAATTTGAACTTTAAAGTTTAATATTTCGCAAACAGACCACTGAATAGAAAAATTATATTAGCAACCCCCCTATAGTTTTAAAAGACCTTTCCAACGATATCCCACACTATAAGGTTAGTCGAGAAAAAAAAATCTTCCCCATTTTACGTCTATTATTTTTTATTTTACTACGTTATCGGCGTGACTGGTATGTATATTCATGCAAAATACAGCTTTCCAGTACTAGCGGTCTCTGAGCTAAGCCGCGGACGGACAAACAGACATGGCGAAACTATAAGGGCTCCTAGTTAACCACGGAACCCTGAAAACAGTACAATTAAATTGAACCAGCTGATTCCGCAAGTCAAGTAAACTTAATTAACAATTATCATAAGCCTAATACGGCCATTTTTGCCCGGCCAACCCTAGTCACTGAGTTATCTAAAAGGGACTTTTGTCGTAATCTAACGAGTCATTAAGGACCCTTTACCTCGTGATAAGGGCCTACGGAACCCTAATTTATCTCCCCAAATGATCATCCCTAACTGTTTTATTTTTAAAATTCCAGTGTGAATTTGGAATGATGCTACTTAGTCTAACAACTTCAATTTGTTTCACTCTTTCTGGACGATTTGTTTTAGTTAAATAGAGCTGGCGAAAAGGTACTTTTTATAATTAAATTATTTTAAGAATCTTGTTAGTTAAAAGGTTTTTCATTTCTCATGCTCGTAAAGTTGGTGTTTATGCTGGATCTAGGACATAAAATGACTTTTTATGCACTAGTGCATAAAATAAAATCTTTGTCTAACACTAAGGTAATCAGGTGTCAACAGTCACAAGCAAAGAAGTTTATATATTCCTTTTTTCATAATTTTTAATTTATATAATTCAATGAAACTAAATATATATATACATAGTAAGTGAATAATTGTTTCCACTGTTGCTATTTCGTTTCTTCGCCATTGAAGTGAAAAGCAGAGTGTAAAACTCGAGCATTAAACCCATTTTCCCCTCGACGTGTCTATCCACCCTCGCCGTACCGGCTCGGGTGGCTATATGCACGTCTTGGGTCAAATAGCTCGTTTTATGCTCTTGTTGTACAATCTACTATTTTATTGAAAGCTTTTATTCTAAAAGCATTATTTAATACGCCATGTTAATAAGAGTCAAATAAAAGTCAAAGTTAACTCATTAATCATCATTAAATTTGGTCTACACACATAAAAGTTGGATGACTTTGCAAAAGCAGTCAGCAAAAAATATGAATTATGTATTAGCAAACATTACCTACCTAGCAACATACGTCCCACTGCTGGGCATTGGACTTGAGTCGTAGTTCCCACGCGGGCTCAGTTTAGATTGGGAACTTCATATACGTAGCATTATAATGTTTTAAACTTTCGTGACTTGACTCATGATTAAAATCTGGTCGAGGAGCACGGAGAATTACGTACAGTGACCTTTCAAATATGAAAGGTGTGACAGATTGTGACAGAGGCAAGTAGATACGTCCCCCACCATTCACATACACCATTCAATTGCTAAGCAAGCGTAGGTACATAGGTTTCTTCGTCAAATCACAAAAGTAACCTCACACATGATTTAAGAAAAACTCGGATATGCGTGCCCAAATTTAATAATAGCTTTATTAGTAGATAAAATCATAGCTTATATATAGCTTTGTTAGTAGATAAAATCATTCTTATAGACTAAGGGTTAGTAGTATAGTACAAGCCCTATATATAATAAGCTCTATGTAAGTCTCGCAACGACTATGGTGCATGTAGGCTCAGCCAATGTTTTATTACTGGGCTGTCCCAACGGTGAGCGACCGTGCTCAGGATGCCCAACAACCCAACATCCTCTGCTTGAGACCCCATAAGTCAAACCACTAGACCAGTAGCTTTTTATTTCTTAATCTTAAAAAAATCAATATCTTATAAAGATATACTTTGGGAAACAAATGATTTAAATGCAGAGAAACAACTCCAGCACGTGACCCAACTCGGCAAGACCGCGTTTTTGTCCCCCGCGTAAACGGATTGGGCTAAGCCGAGGAAAGCGGGGCACAACTTGGAGAGGACAGATGAGGCACTAAATATACAAGTACAATTCAATAGAATCTAACAATTTTCTACACATTTAACACACCCTAACGTGGGCACGCTTGATTATATATGTCCCTGTTGTTGCAATTATCATCTAAAAGGAATCAAAAAAGAATAATAGTCACATCACAAAGCCTTAGGCAGCCCGGTGTTCATATTAGAAGGCTGGAAGTGTCTACAGAATTGTTAGATTCTATTGAATTGGAGTATATGAGGGTATTTAATACAACCGGGACCCAACGAGCTGTCAGTAGGCCCCCAACAAGATGTAGTAACCTGGTTAAGATCGCGGGATCTCGGTGGATGCGAAAAGCATAAGACCGGTCTGAGTGGAGAGCCTTGGGGAGGCCTATGTCTAGCATTGGACGTCTTTCGGCTGACATGATGATGATGATGATGATTTAGTACAAATTTCCAATCTATAAATATACAAATGAAACTCTATTTCCCTTGGTCACGTCATAAAGTAAGAACGACTCCACCGATTTTTGTTTTCTATAAATTTTAAAAGGTATTACAGAAAAAATGAGCGAGGGTTGCGAGGAATCTGTTTTTCACTAACCAATAGAAAATGCTTCATTTACACATCCTCGCACAGCACATCTCTAGTGGAAACAGCTGAGTGGAGGAATGATGTGTAAATGAACCATTTCTATTGGTTTTGGACATTGTCACTTCAAATTAAATAAATTGATAAATTGATTTCTATTTCTATTTCTATTTTAATATGTGAAAAACGGCTAAATGGATTTTGGTAAAACGTGTCTAAGAACCATTGCTAAAAATCCTGCTTTCAAATACATTCAAATCGGTTCAGCCGTTTAAGAGCCTTAGAAAAAGAATTAATATACTTTTGTTACGGATTTTTTTTATGAATCCCACAGAATTGTGGTCAGACAAAAAACTAGTCTGAATAATATATAGAAAGTCCCAACTGACACCCAATCGCCTGAAAGTATTATGTAGGTACTAAAAGGAGGTACGTATGCATTTGACGCGGCCAAAAAAATTGACAAAGTCAAAATATGTCTTAGTTACCAAATATACGTATATAACGCGACCATATCGTATAAAAACCACCTTAGACATGTTACAGGTACTATTTTTCAAGACCGATTTTACCACGTCTAAAGCAAAATAAACTAGTTCATTTCATTTCAATTTTATTTTGTAAAGCTTTGTCCTTTCAACCCAATTTGCCTGCCGTTTATTCTGGCAGTGGGAAAATTGTCAAACAAAAGACAAGCTATAAAATAACCCAGAAATCCTTTCGCACAGCACATAAATCATAGTGATTTATGTGTCCCACAACGCTGTGGCTAAGCCAGGAGTGACATGGTCTGAGTGATAGAATAATTTGATTCCCCAAAACAAAACACGTAGAGGGATTAAGTTTATTCGATAATGTGCTAGGATAAGGTTTTTTCACTTTATTCTCTCGGGATAGGTCATATCACGTACTTGTCTTATTCGATTAGGATCGTTTTCAATGTCACGCAGCTGTGAGTTACGTTAAAGGAGGGTTATGTCCAATCGATCAATCAATTAGTCATTAATTAGAAGTAGTTATTTAATTGTAGTTTATGGATTTTATTAAGATTGTTTTTTACGCATTTCTGTCTAACAATTACATATTTGCGGCACTTGCAATTGAAACTTTGGGCCCATGGTCGTCCGACACAAAAAAGTTTGTTAAAGAAGTGTCGGACAAGCTCTTCGGCGTCTCAGGGGACCGTAGGGCCGGTAGCTTCTTTGCCCAGCGCCTAAGTTTGGCTGTGCAAAGAGGCAATGCGGCCTCCGTCCTGGGGACAATGCCTCAAGTGGGCGATCTCCAGGGCTTTTTTTATTTGTAATTTATAAGTTTTGTAAGTAATTTCTTTGGTTATTTTATTTATAATTGGCTATGTCAAGATTGTTTTTTTGGAATCTTGTTGTATTTTGAAATAAAAAAAATCCAAATTTTTACTTTTACGGTCATCCCGTGAAACCTAAATTGAAAAAATTTAATTGCCGAGGACTTAGGTTCGATTCCCAGTGTTAGTCTTATTTTTCTGGTTTTTCTCTGCATCTATTTCAGTTTGTATTTTCAATTTATGTATTTTATGATTTATATTAGTATCGATCATTTCTAATTAATTTTTGGGATTCCGTACCCCAATAGGAAAAAGCGGAACCTTTATAGGATGACGATGACAATGATGAACTGATTTTCACTACCACCACTGGCGTACTAACTCTGCTGGCTTGCATTATTGGTTACTTCTTTGAAATGTTTGTGGTTTACGCAAGCGAAGCCGCAGGTAAAACCTAGTTCAATATAGGTACAGATCTATTTTGGAGCCCGGGGAAGGACATAGGATAGTTTTTATCCCAGAAAATTACTTAGTTCCCGCGTGATAGCAATATACGAATTATACCCGGACCAAGTCGCGGACAACAGCTACTTAGCTATAAGTGTAAGTTTGTTATCGAAGTTACTTTGGATCGGATTGGCCTTTGCGTGAGCCCGAACCGATGAAAAAAGTTGGCAAAATGAGTTTTTGAAAGACTCCTTCGGTAGCTTTGGTAACTTAGCATCAGAATTAGGGAAGTAGGACGCCTGTGGTTTATGACTGACAGCGTATTTTTACTCGACTGTCCCAAGGAGGGTTGGGCCAATCAACTTTTTCACCGGATTCGATTTGTGGCATTCGAACATGGCGGCTGTGGACAATATATAATTTTGCTATTTCTGTTTCTTTGGCTAGTTGAAGTATAATTTTGATAGTGTTTTATGCGGCGATTAACCTTAACAGTGAACAGTGATCACAAAATTCTATACTGCTCTCGTGCTTGACATTTTTTAATGCGCAAGTTGTTTCCACGTGGTTTCTGGAATTTTACTATCAAGTTACAAAAACTACAATCACCGTACAACGTTGCCTCTCGAAAGAGAATACTTATAGACACTGGCGAAATTGTCTTATTAATTAGGACAGAAGCCATATTTTAAAAAAGAAGAAGAAGAACTTTTTCACCGACACTAATCTGTCCGCGATATTTTTCAAACAATTGCAGATTTTTTTGTAAATAAAAATGTTTTTTCTGTAATTTAATAGTGGTGTACATGAATACATGCCATCATACGTAAGTTCAACTTAATAAACCATGAAATATCTTGTTGGAAGTACAATTTTTTGGTAACACCAGAGACAATTTTGGTAACGCAGAAGACGCTCAAAGTGTCAGTAAATAGTTGATTGGCCCGGTTACGTTTTTCGAGCGTATGTATGTCAGTCAAAGAAAATGAATCGCTTACCGGTGTGGACTTTGTGCTACTTATTTGAGAGGAATTTCATAATTATTGGCAAAGAAATCACAGTGGAATCGATTAGGAAAAGGTTCCACCGTGGTACAGTTACTTACTAGCGTTAATTTGGGACCCATTTCGTTAATAATCCTTTGAATTATCATATAAAATGACCGATATTCGATCTTAAGTGGGTCCCAAATTAACGCTGCGTGACTGTACGTAATTTAGTCTCTTTTTTAATCGTTTTTCACCCATGAGAAGAGGTAGGTCCTTCCTATTCCATGACCGGACACGGCACGAGCAAAAATTATTACATTTTGCTTTATTTTGCAAGTAAACCATCAAGCAGCAAGTAGTCTACCATCGCTTTGTCAAGTGGGATCATTGGCAAGAAGGCTTGGCATGAAAATTAAAGAAAATTATTTATTACTTAATTTAACCACTGCTAAAATAAAACAGGTTCACTTAACAGTGAACAAAATCACTGTGTTTAAATAGATAGATTTATTTATTACCTCTTGAAAAAATACATTATAAATACATGTCAGTTAATTACAAGAAATTCACAAAAGGATCGTCAAAAGTATACAAAAAATAAATCTTATTACAATAAATTGTTAGCCAAATAAAAATAAAAAAATAGAATTTAAAATGTCAAATTAGAGTTCAATTCAATAATAATAATTAAAATCAAAACAAGAATATACTTAAATCTATGTCAAATTTATGCAATATAAGCTCTTAACACTCGCAAAATTAATAGTTTTCTCCATTAAATGTTATTTCTGCCTATCTCTACCATAGACCTAACAATACAGTACACACAATGACACTATATTGTACCTACACCACAAAATAGTAAACGATACAGAAACAGAAAATACGAAACTATATTATTATTTCTTTCCATGTCCTGCAATATCACTGGCCAGTTATACTCGCCTCACAAAGAAAATGTAGGCAATCGATTCAGATATTCAATAATGGCAAGAATCAGGCCGCTTGATGGCATTGCAAATAGACTTCGGCGTGAGGGTTGCCCAGAGAATTAATAATACAATGACTAGAAATGTTACGCCTACTACAGAAAGAAGATTTTCGGCTATTTTTAGACGCCTACTACTAGATAACCTATAAATTCTAACAGCATCTCCTAGCTTGTCATCATAATGTGCTTACGAAAGTCATCCATACTAATACTCGTACTAAATATATTATTAATGCAAAAGTGTGTGTGTTTGTGTTTGTCCGTCTTTCACGCCGTAACGGAGCGACGGATCGTCGTGATTTTTAGCATAGAGATAGTTTATGGGCCCGAGAGTGACATAGGCTACTTTTTATCCCGGAAAAATGCACAGTTCCCGAGGGAGCAGCGCGCGATAACCGAACACCACGCGGGCAGAGCCGCGGGCAAAAGCTAGTATATTATAAATGCGTAAGTGTCTGTGTTTGTATGTTTGTCCGTCTTTCACATCGAAACGGAGCCACAGATCGACATAATTTTTGGCATAGAAATAGTTTATGGGCCAGAAAGTAACAGAGGCTACTTCTTATCCCCGAAACTGCACGGTTCCCGAGGGAACAGCGCGTGATAACCGGATTCCACGGAAAAAATAAAAAACAGACCAGCCTTAGTGTAACGGAAACGGAAGTCTCGTCATTTTGATTCACGATAACAATAATCCTTATTTATCGCTCTGTCACGTTGACAAATGTCAGAACGGGGGATCATTTTATTTGCACTAATTTTATTTATGACTGACGTTTTTTTTTCGAAATACGTTTGTTATTCTGTGATAAGCTTATGTATGCGGCTTCGCACTCGTTGGGAATTAGATAACTGTCCCGTGGGAATTAGGATGGTATTAAGAGCGTTTATACCTGCTGAACTGGCAACGTTGCATTTTTCTTAGTTTTTCTCGATTATTCCATAAAAATTGAATGATAATTAAAAATGTGGTCTGAGAGAGAGAGAAACATTTATTTATACATATTCGATACACATGAAAATACATTACATGGAAAGTGTTTTGCAGGTGGTAGGACCTTGTGCAAGGTCCGCCCGGATTGCTACCACCATCTTGCTCGCTAATCCTGCCGTGAAGCAGCAGTGCTTGCAATGTTGTGTTTCGGCGCGGAGAGTAAGACAGCCGGTGAAATAACTGGCACTTGAGGTATTCCAACTTAGGCCTCTAGGTTGGCAACGCGTCTGCAATACCTCTGGTGTTGCAGATGTTTATGGGCGGTGGTGATCTCTAACCACCAGGAGACCCACTTGCTCGTTTGCCTTCCAGTCGAATAAAAAAAAAAAATCACTCAACATAATGTTGCTGCAAGCCGCAACGCTGTTTTTCAGTGGGACCCATAGACTGATAGAACACTTCTTAATTATATAACTTAATATGTCTACTCCAACTCCAACCAACACGAATCCAACTCCAACACGAATAATTATTCGTGATAGACTTTTGCCAGAACTCCCATCAGAACTACCATGAGTTTACAGTGACCGTACTCGATAGCGACGGCGTAAATTATTTGCAGAGGTGCTGTACAAATTTTCCATACAAATAATTTACGCCGTTGCTATCGAGTACATCACTGTAAACTTATGGTAGTATGGTTAACCCAGGACCTAAAGCTTTATTTATTTCGAAATCCGTAACTTAAAACTCAAACAAACTCAAACTCACAATATTTATTGACAACAAAACACACTACATCACAGCAAAAACAGTAAAAACATAAATAAGAGAAGAGAGAACAATTTGAGACATTGTGCTGTAGTGTGATGCCAAAAGGACTCAGGTAAGGCCACTTTGTCACGTGACTAGTGGGTCCCTATTAGGAGTGGGGGTACCTATCACGAAAACAAAGAAACAAGAATTCAGATTTACAATAATGTTGTTTATTTCAATAATTAAGTATTCACTATTAATTAAAGAATTATACTAATTTTAAGTTTTACAAGTTACTAGTTTTAAGTTTACGATTTATTATATTATAAGTTTTAAGATTTACTAGTTTTAAGTTTTATAGCTTTTAAGAATTTATAAGTTTTACAAATTTTAATAGTTATAAGATTAGTTCGCTCAGGGGGGGATCAGGGGTCAGGTCAGGTAAGGTTTTAGGTAAGGGTTCAGGTAAGATTGCTAAAATGTACCTAGTAATGACAGCATAATTTCCAAATTCTCTACTTAACACCGTATGAACTCAATTTCCATATAAAAACCTCAATTCATCAAAGCTTTCACAAAAACGAGTATAATGCTGAGAAAATTGAAATTTACTGCCAAAAACACATTAAGGCTCCTTTACAATCCGCCATATTGTCGGAGACGTCTTGCAAAAATCGAGCATTAATTTCCTCATTGTTTGCTGTACTTGTGCCATTGTCGTTATAGAACAGTAAAGCAATATTTCTGCATTCGAGTCCAAAATTAAGGGAACTAGATTAATAACTGAAAATTTAACCATAGCAAAAAAATAAACAGGAGGAATATATCGATCCAAAATTTTTCGATATAACTTTGTGTAGACGCGGAATGATAACGTTTGTAATCTTTGGACTTTATTTTCATAGCTTTAGGCCTGAAAAAATAACGTAATGAAAATTTCACGATAACGAAAATAGTTCCAAGCGAGCCGATGGAAATTAAGTCGAATGACATAATACGAAATGACAATAAAACAAAATGGCGGATGGCGTCCTTCTCCATGTTCAACATTTTTTTAGAAATCTTTGAAATAAAACATTTCTTTTATTGTTATTGGAAAGTGGACGTAGTGGACTAGAACTCTGTTAAATAGCTAACTTAAACTTCAACAGTCAGGACCCATTCTAATCGCGACCATCTCAAAAATTCTAAATACCTAATGGGACCCGACTGTTGAAGTTTAAGTTAGCTATTTATCAGAGACCTCTACGTCCACGTCTTGCTTTCTTCTTTTTACCCGAAGGAGGAGGGTTATGAGTTTGCCTCGTATGTATGTATGTATGTATATCTATTCCTATATCCGCTCGTAACTACTCAACGGCTGAACCGATTTTGATAAATGAAACGTCATTGGATTCGTCTTAACGACGCGAGTGACACTGAGCATATGAAATTCTTGAAAAACCAAAATGGCGGTTTTTTGTCATAGACTTGTTTTCTTCTTTTCAGTATTTTTAAGGCAGTCGGGTTTTTTATTTTTTAAATTTATTGTTTTTATTATTTTTTATTGCAGTCGGGTTTTATTTTAAATTTATTGTTTTTTTATTCTACTTAAGGTCATTAAGGGACGAACTGAGTAGTTATTTATCTTAAGATCATTAATTTATTTTACTGTTAGTTTGACTATGTTTTATTAACTATTGGTAAATTGGAGAGTAAATTTTAATAGATATTTAAGAAAAAAAAGTACGGTGTAAAAAAAGTAATGAATGAGATGAATCGAGCGTAAATGGGAACGTTGGGAGAGGAAGACCTAGACGAACGTACCACGATCAAATCGGGGACATTCTGAAGAAAGGTCGGGTCAGGAGTACTGGAAACCGACGTGCATGCATGAAAAGATTGATGAATGTAGAGGAAGCGAGAGTTGTATGCCAGAATCGTAGCAAGTGGAAGGATGTAGTCTCCGCCTACCCCGTTGGGAAAGAGGCGTGATTTTATGTATGTATGTAAAAATAGTGTACGAGTATGGTCGTCCGCTATATCTTCTCAGGTCCGTTTTTGCTCCTTTGACCATCCCTCGGACCCCATAGACCTTATTCACAATAAATACTTTACTGTGGCCACCGCAGCCTACAAGCGTGAACGGTATCCATCACGGAACAAAAGCGTGCGCCTACAATAGCCCTGAATTGATTCTGCCCTGCATGAACTAAAATGATTTCTTTGCTCACCCGCGACCTTAAGATAGCTAAGTCTATGCAAATTATGCGTGTTCATGCAGTTCCTCCACCTCCACACTGTAAGAACACACACAAATTACACAAACCCATCTATCACCACCACCACAACACACTGACGCGTTTCGAACTCAACCAGAGCTCATCTTCAGAGTGACACAACCGTACACCATGCTACCAGTTGTTAGACTGACATGCCTATTACGCATGCATGCTAATACGCTCCCCCTGCAAGGCTATTACGCTCTGAATGCAGGACCGAGACAATAGCTCTTTGCTAACTTAATAGCTTGTTTTGAAGGTCAGCCGTGTCAAAAATGTGCGGAGATGATGATCGACGTTATCCGGGGGGTTGCAGATGTGTTGCCAACCTAGAGGCCTAAGATGAAATACCTCAAGTGCCATTAATTTCACCGGTTGTCTTACTCTCCACGCCGAAACAACAGTGCAAGCACGCTGCTTCACGGCAGGATTAGCGAGCAAGATGGTGGTAGCAATCCGGGCGGACCTTGGGCAAGGTTCTACCACCTGCAAAATGGTCTTTAGGATTTTCCGTAGCGTCTGCGGGCCCTTATTGTAACTCTGCCAAGTTATGTTATTTAGAAGCTGGAGTCCATGAAATCGGGATAAACGTTTATAAATTCTGAAATTCATGTGCGGAATTACATTTGAAAACCACGAGATTTGCAGTGAAGGAAAACAACGTGAGGAAACCTGCACAAACCTGCGGAACAATTAAATGGTGTATGTGAAGTTCCCAATCCGCGCTGGGCCCGCGTGTAAACTATGGTCCAAAGCCCTCTTGTTCTGAGAGGACGCCTGTGCACAGCAGTGAGACGTATATAGACTGAGATGATGATGATGATGATGATGTTTGTAAAATCCCTAGAAATTGGCCACCTGACCTAAACGGACATACTGACAATGTTTGATTATAACGATGGCGGCATTCTTATCCTACTATCCTACTTCCTACTTAATATTATAAATGTGAAAGTTTGTGAGCGAGTGAGTAAATGAGTGAGTATGTTTGTTACTTCTTCACGCTGAAACGGCTGAAAGGATTTGGATGAAATTTGGTAAAAAGTTAGATTACAACCTGGATTAAAACATAGAATACTTTTTATCCCGATATTCCCCCGGGATAGGGATAAAATCTCTAAACAACAACCGCTGAGCTTAAAGTCATGAAATTTGGTATGTAGGTAGCTGGACGTCTGGAATAATAAAGGCTGCTTTTTATCCCGACGTTCTCATGGGATAGGATTAAAATTTTGGACTAATAACGCGTGCGAAGCCGCGGGTAAACGCTAGTCCGATATAAAGGGGAAAGTGAGTTGGTTTGTTACGCTTTCACGCCGTAACGGAGCAACGGATCGTTGTGATTTTTAGCATATAGATAGTTTATGGTCCCGAGAGTGACATAGGCTACTTTTTATCCCGGAAAAATGCACAGATCACAAGGGAACAGCACGCGATATCCGAATACCACGCAGGCAGAGCCGTGGGCAAAAGCTAGTGGTTAATAAAACACGAACTTATTCCAGGTCAAAAAATAAGTAACCCAAAAATTAAATTTCACTAAAACTCTGTTTGCTTATAATTTTCCGTTAAAACGTGGCATTTAAAGTTTTAGTCCAAAGCCTGAATTAACGAAAACATTTTAAAACAAAACACGCGCGTTCCAAACTTTTTCATTCCTTTTCCCGCTCCATTACTTTTGATTTAAACTTTACACCTCGGTAATAAGTTTGAAAGTCCGCTGCCGGATAGATTAAGAGCAAATAGCGTCTACTCGAACCCAGATTCTAATTATGAATAATAAACAAAGGAATAAATTACACCGCGGCCATTGTGAATAGATGATATTGACGTTTGTTTTAATTAGTTTGGTGATTAAAGACCAAGAAAAGCACCGTTTGATACAAAATGTGTCTTTTGATCTATAATTAAATACCTACTTAACTGGTTTATACCAATAGAACTAAATCGTAAACTCATGACTTTATATCAAATAAATACTCAAAAACTTGCTAACAATAATATTTTTTGACATGGATTTTATGGGATGACCGTAAAAGTAACAAAATTTAGAGTTGAAATGAAAAATATAAAGAGACTCCAAAAACCAATCTTAATAAGATAAAAAAATATCACGGGACACTTGACACCAATCGACCCAGTCCCAAGCAACGCTTGTACTATGGATACTAGGCAACGGATAAACATCCAATTTATACAAGACCCGAGAACAAACATTAGTGTTTTTCACACAAATTGCCCGGCCGGGAATCGAATCCCGGGCCTCAAGCTTCGTAGTCAGGTTCTCTAACCACTTGGCCATCCGCTCATCTATTTTATTTTACACTAGATAACGCAAGCACCTCATTCTGTATGAAAACCAACCGTGTCACTTTTTTATATCTACTGTGACATAGCAATATGAATTCCCCGATACCCGCGCAAAATCGATTCAAATGCACCACCCGCCCGCGCCGTGGGGCTCGAGTCAGTCACTAGTCATGATTAGTCAGTTAGCGGTCAGTCTTTGCATGGGGCCAACCCTAACGTTTGGTCGGAGTTCGGACACGCGAAGCAGATGCATTTGCGTAATCTAGTGTAATATATATCTGGGGTTTTTTGAGACTACTGCCAATAACGAGTGTAGAGTTAAATCAAGTTAAATTAATGACCTATTAGTTTTATTAAATGATATTGTAACGGATAACTCACATCTTGGTGGTAGATTTTTTGACATTCATAAGTGCTTATCATAGCCTAAATTGAATAAAGAGATTTTGACTTTGACTTTGACTTTCTTAAATCGAGTTGAGCCGCCGAGTCGCGTGCTCCATTGAAGAAGGGTTTCGAAATAGCCCGAAACATGTCGAGCTAAACTCGATTTAAGGCGTGAGTTATCCGTTACAATATCATTTAATATGAGTGAGTCTCACAGTAGTTTCATGATCAAAACCTATACGTTTTTATGAAACAGGACTCTAAATTGCATATATCGTACTCACGCTTTGAACTAAGGGTTTGTTAGCCCTTTAAATATGACTGAGGCATTCCCCGCGTTCCTGACCTTCTGTTTGTGCTCACGGCTTAATTCTACATTGTACTTATGTACATTGCAAACATAAATGTGAAAATATGGAACGAATACAACGTTAAGCTTATTATGGCGCGACAAGATAATCTCGCAATTTTTTTTTTATTATTCGACTGAAAACGAGCAAGTGGGTCTGATGGTAAGAGATCACCACCGCCCGTCGATATGTGCAACACCAAGGATATTGCAGTTGCGTTGCCAACCTAGAGGCCTAAGATGGGATACCTCAAGCGCGAGTAATTTCATCGGCTGTCTTACTCTCCACGCCGACACACAACAGTGCAAGCACTGCTGTTATCCATACTAATATTATTAATGCAAAAGTGTGTTTATATGTTTGTATGTTTGTCCGTCTTCACGCCGTATCGGAGCGACGGTACGACGTGACTTTTGGCATAAAGATAGTTTATTGACACGATGGTGCAATAGGCTACTTTTTATTCCGAAAAAACGCACAGTTCTCGAGATAAAAGGGGTCTTTACAGACGTACAACAAAATGACCATTAATAAGGATTAAATTTTTCCTTTACGGAACCCTGAAAACCGTAGTAATTTCAATAACATCTGCTCCTTATAATTATCTTTCAAGCATCCTAATAAAATTCTTAGCTCAGAATACAGCAGGAAACATGTCAAAACTTTGCCGGATAATAACAGGGCAGTGAATTAGGTAGGTACCCTAGCCTTCCTAGAAATAAACCGAAGTTTAAGAGAAGTCTCTTCGTTCCATTCTCCATACAAACGTAGTCCCGGTCTCATTTGAAAACTAGGCAATAGAAGTAGATGAAATTTTGTAAGTATAGACTAGACGTAATTATTTATGCCTGTGGTTTTTCAAATTTTCATATAAATGTGTAATATCAGAATTACATGTGCTCAAAAGTCGACAAAAAAAAAGATGTCAACTTTGCACGAGAATTACAGACTAATAAAGCATTTTTACAAAAATCGAAAAAACCACAGGCATAGAAAATATAATGAAGATCTTGATTGTAAAATATCATAGATTTCTGTGCTATACTTTTCGTATAATATGAGGATAACGAAACCCAAAATTCAACCGCCCAAATCTTGAAAAGCCTACAGCTATCTCGATATACATTAGCGGGAATTGGAGAAGCGGGAAAGGATGTGCATGGGAGGACGGCTGTGAGCTCTTCAATGGAGCTCTTTTATGTCACGAGCGATAAAGACAGCAATATCCCAAACGAATACCTAACGCGGCCGCGCGCCCGGCAGGGAAACTTCTCTTAATGTCTGCTTTACCTGTGCCAGGCAACGCCCATCGTCGCGTTTAATTAAAGGGGCCTTTCAATAAAACATCCGATTGAGAGCTTATGGTAAAATAATTAATTCTATCAGATTTTGGAGGCTTTTTTCTAATATTCCTATTAATATTAGATCCCTTCAGGGATAAGTCCGCCTTTGTACTTAGCACTTTCTTTTGTGTGTTTTTTTTTGTACCTACCTATTTCCTTTTTGTACAATAAAGAGTTTAAACAAACAAACAAACAATATTTTGGGTGAAAGTGAGATTTAGCGGCCGGAAATATGCTGTTTTATTGAAATTAAATGGAAGATAGGACACGGCGTAATTCAGGGAGCTTTGAGGTTATATGTACCTACATGTTCCACGACCCTGCCTTTTCCCAATATATTATTTATTATGTGTATATACATAAAAAAATATAATTTGTCTGTCTAGCCGCTAAAGCAGCGTTTCCATCAGAGATGTGCGAGGAAACATTGTTCAACATGATAGGTAGAGTTTACAAAAACACATTCCAACACACAGATACGCGAGCGATTGGACGCACGCTAACACACACGCACACATATTCAAATATCGCATTTGATTGATATATATTGAGTAAACAATGCATCCTCATCATCATTCTAAACAAGACCTTGGACTGTAGTTTCCATGCAGGCCCATTGTCAATGGGGAACTTCACACACACCATTGATCTACTTTGCAGGTTTGTGCAGGTTTCCTCACGATGTTTTCCTTCACCGTGAATTTCGTGGGAAATTTCAAGAGCCCGAGTTTGAATTAAATTATTATTTGACAAAAACACGCATTATTTTAAGTAATATTTCCGTTTCTTATCGTTATCACTTGAAGTTTAATTAGGTGTAAAAATATTCCTATTTTTATTGTATTTACTTACCTACGTCTTTATCTCTTACGAAATACATTACAGGGATGTTGACACCACTAATCAACGAACGTACTTTTTATGAGCTGTCAAAACACAATTCTCCCATAGTTTCAATGGCAATAGTGAATTATGACGTCATAAGTCGCTATTTGTTCGCCAACTCAAACAACTAACTATTTATTTGTTTAAAAGCAACAAAAAATCAAATTTTACAATAAATCGAAAATTAATCTGGTTTTCAGGCCTAAAATATAGCGTTTTTTTACTGGAGTCCATGCCTTTGAATTATTTTTTAATGGCGTCATCATCCTATTATCTACCACGCGCTGATTTAATTATATTATAAAATTACCTAGTCACTGATTACATTAGGTGTTTGTGATTGCAAAGACAAGATAAGAAAGACAGATGAATGATTGCTTGCGTCTCTTTGTGATACCTGGTACCTAGTACCTGAACGACCGAGCTTCGCTCGAGCCATACTTCGTTTCTTAGCGTTAGAAAAAGGGTAATCAATCTTGACGAGTTTTTTTGTTGAAAAACATTTTTAAAAAATCGGTAGCTACACTTATGATACCAAACACATGTCATATGTTCTTGTTAATCCATACTAATATTATAAATGCGAAAGTGTGTTTGTATGTTTGTGTGTTTGTCCGTCTTTCACGCCGTAACGGAGCGACGGATCGACGTGATTTTTGGCATAGAGATAGTTTATGGGCCGGAGAGTGACATTGGCTACTTTTTATCCCGGAAAAATGCACTTCCCACGCTGGAAATGGACTACCACGCGGGCGGAGCCGCGGGCAAAATCTAGTTGTTACATAGCTGTGACTTATTTTTCAAAAGTCTTTTTCAATAAAAAGACACGCCAAGATCGCTTCTTTCTAATGCTAAAAAAAAATGAAGTATAAACTCGTGTATGTTTAACACACTCTGCTTGACAGATTCCTCCATTGTGGCGTCCCCCTCGCTGTGCAAAGTATTTACTTTGCACACTGCGTCAATTTGCTTAGCAAAGCGGCTTTGCTAAAACGGGATATTCGTAGAAACAAACAAATTTATACGGAACCCGCGGAGCGAGTCCGACTCGCACTTAGCCGGTTGTTTGAAAAAAAAAAGTGTTCTACCAACGAGCACAATGCCGCTTACAATTTAGTTTTTTTTACTGAGGTTTTATTTTTATTTTTACTCTCATTTTGTGTTATTTTTTTGTGTCAAATTCATGTAGATAAATATCTCTCCCTCTCTCTTTCTTTATTCATATTTTCTATAAGCGTAATTATTCAAACAATTTCACAACAGCTCGTGATTATGGTGAAATCATTGAAATTACTCCATGCAGCAGAATTATTTACCGAGGGATTCTAATTGATAAATGCTAAATGCAAACAATTACTGTCAGTTTTCTATTTTCTTAACAGCTACAGCTAAAAACCATCGCAAATGTTTCCTATCAACGCAACCAGTATGCTTAGTGTATTTTCCCGTTCAAAAAATACGTCTCGATCGCGTTCGGGTTAAAATCTCAATTTTTATAGAAACACGGACGGCTGTCTCACCATCCATTGATCAGTGTTAACTGACGGTTAAATGTGATGCCGTCTCCGTCTTTCGAACAAAACAAATAGAGACGGCATCACATTTTACCGTCAGTTAACACCAATCAATGGATGGTGAAACAGCCCTTAAATGTCTGTTGAAAATGTATAATGTTTCTTAAAACGTAGAACGTCCACCAACGAGATGGACGGATGAACTGGTTAAAGCCGCGTTTGATACAGGCCACTTCTAACCGATGCAAAGGGGGTCTATGTGGGGGGGGGGGCTGGCTATGTCCTATAATGGACGTCCTACGGCGGAGATGATGATGTATGTTCCTTTTTTTTAATTGTGTGTAATATAGTGCGCATGAGCTCGTTTAAGTACAAACAACATCAAAGCGAGATCGATCTCAACATAACTCAGTTCCCAATGATTAGGAGGAAGATTCTTAATATCTAAGTTTTTGTTCTTTCTTTTTATATAGTTTTCGTTCCTTCTTTTTATATGGTTTTTGTTCTTTCTTTTTATACATATAGGTTTTGCTTTTCATTTAGTTTTAATTTAAGAAACTTAACTTTAATCGTTAGCTAACTAAGCTGAGTTTTTTTATATTATTTCCGTGCAACCTGTATTATTATTAATGCATGCTATGATCTTCTGTAATTAAAAAGGCGCATACCTAATAAGTTTTTATGCAATTTTAGTAATAATGCAAATGTGTACTTATTGTTGAAGGTCCAAATAAATAAATATAAAGTTAAGCTTCCACCTGTACTTTGTGTCCGTGAGATCCTGTAATTGGCTTCATTTTGTTATTTTCATAATAATTATTGTTATTGAAGCAGTTTGTTCTCGTTTTAATAAATAAATACGAGCAAGACCCTAATCTCACTGTAGTGGAATTTAATTGTTATTAATTAATAAATAAGTAGCTTTAAAATAAATTGTTTTTGATCTCAAGTTACATTTTGATGTTCCTTATACTTAGGTATAAATTATTCTAGCATTCCTTTTTCGTAATATTATTACAAAATATGCAATACCCTAACAGGTTCCATGTTAGGAGCTTTTGTTATATTCGTGTAATAATCTGAGTGTGGCCTCACTGTAACCACTTGCTGGCTGCAGTACGAATGGGCCGGCTCGACCGGGTTAGTACCACACTCCTACAGAATACCTGGGAGATCAGGAGGTCCGACTCCCCCCATTTTACCCCCCCCCCACCCTTCCTCTCCTTTAGCTACTTCTCCCCCTTTTAGGCCGGCAACGCACCCACAGTCCTAACAAGGCTGTAGGGTCCATGGGCGGCATTGATCCTTACCGTCAAGTGACCCACCTGCTCGTTTGCCAGATATTCGATAAAAATAACAAAACACTCACCATCATAGACGACGCCTCTGACCAACTGATCAGTCTCGAACACCGCGTGACTGACGGTCAGATTCACTTCACTATCCTTGTCACTGACGGTCACTACCTCGTCACTCTCACTCGGGATCCTCGCGAAGGCACAAGCATCACTCACCGTCACTTCTTCACTAACTGTCGTCACATCAACAGTAGTTTCGTCGTATTCTACTTCAGTAACCGCGGTGACTGTAGTCGTTTGTACCTCAGGCGGTCCTGGGGATCGACCAGGGGCTGGGTCTCCACTTGGCAGGGTCAAAGTGGAGATGTAAGGCAGCACAGCTAATATAACGACGGCAAGTAAGTTCACTGAGCACAGCATCTTTAGTTTGGTCGTCTGTGTCCGCCATCGTTCCGGTTTCGTTGATATTGTGTCAGTTGCCATATTCAGGGTGCTTTGACAGTTTGGTGAGCGATGTGGTTCATGATGACGTCATCTGTATCTGGAAAGAGATGCGAGGATTAGCCTGGGATGCAAGTATAATTATTATCGTCATCATGTCAGCCGAAAGACGTCCACTGCTGGACATAGGCCTCCCCCAAGGCTCTCCACTCAGACCGGTCTGGTGCTTTCCGCATCCACCTCGATCCCGCGATCTTAACCAAGTCGTCGCTCCATCTTGTTGGGGGCCTACCAATAGACTGAACTTCTATGGGAGAGGTGTATGTCCAACAGTGGACGTCCTACGGCAAAAATACGTAGTAAGCAAAGTCATGGACCTAAAGACGACACAACCCCAAAATCAACCTAAGAGGGCTATTATTCGAGAGTTTCAACGGTCTCATTTTTCTGGACAAGTTTCTGTAAAAATTTTAAAATGGCCGAATATTGTGATGCACACTTCTGAGTTTTTCGAAATTCATGGGCGGAATTACATTTGAAATTGACCACGAGGTTTACGTTGAAGGAAATCATCGTGAGGATACCAGCACAACCCTGAGAAGCAATTCCATGGTGTGTGTTCTAATTTTTGTTAAAATAGGTACTTTATTGTGATACATAAGTACTGGCTATTTTTATGAGCTTTTCTAATCAAATTTCTATTCTTTTATATATTTAAACTTGATTGACATAATTGTTTATACTTTACGTGACTTACTTCAATACAAATCCCAAACTAAACATGTCGTTTTACTACAAAAACGTTATCAGCACGAAGCTTTGTTGAAGAAAAGCTATTTCGATTATAGAATGAATGTTTATATGTGATTTGCGAAGTGAATATTTTATCGAAAAGTGAAAAAATAATAGTTCTGACTTTTTTCGATATAGTGACAACTGTGATCTGAGGATACAATTACGATATAATGGCTCATAATCGAGGAGATACCACTGGGGTAAGAGGCACAAGTTCTTCCTCACTACCCAACTTTAGTCTAATTAATAGAGACGGCTATAGCACTTGGAAATTCAGAATGCGAAATTATTTGATGCATGAAGATTTGTGGGAAGCTATAGAAGGGTATCCTGAAGGCCATAATATTCCTGCAGATACGATGTCAAAAATTGATAAAAAGGCCTTAACGAAGATATGCCTCACACTCGAAGGCTCGGCTATAACGCAAGTTAGAAGTGCGAAAACAGCGTCGGAAGCCTGGACTGCATTACAGAATGCATACGAGGATAAAGGTATGGGTCGTCGCCTTTATTTAGAACGAAGACTATATAGACTTTGCTTGTCAGATTTCCCTAATATAGAGTCTTATATCAATGCAGTGATGTCGACTGTGCATGATTTATCTGACATAGGGAAAACTATAGAAGATTCGTCTGTTGCTGCTATTTTACTCGGAGGACTTACATCCAGGTTTGATCCCTTGATTATGGCACTTGAGAATAGCAACCAGAACGTGACAACAGAGTTAGTGAAGTCTAAACTTCTCAACGAAGTGTCGAAAAGCGAAGATTCGACCAAACTTGATTCAGCTCTACGTTCGCGAGATGTCAAGCCCAAAAAGGTTAAGAAACCTATTGTTTGTTATGACTGTAACGAACCTGGTCATAAGCGCCCAGATTGTCCTTTAAGGAAGATAAAGAAGAAGGCACAGGAAGCGGCTTCAGTGGTAGCTCTTGGTACCAGTTCTAATGCCAGTGAAGACTACTGGACTATAGACTCAGGAGCGACCCGGCATATGACATCGAGATTGGAATGGTTGGAAAATTTAAGATCACCAGAATGTAATACAAAGATTACTATTGCAGATGGTACCAAGATAGACAGCGGCGGTATTGGTGATATACCAATCCACTCTGGTTCTTCTAATGTTAATAAAATAAAAGATGTAATTTATGTACCTTCTTTAAATAGTAATTTGATATCTGTTTATAAGGCTGTAGAAAAAGGTTTTAGTGTACTTTTTGATAAAAATGGTTGTAATTTCTATGATTCTGATACTTTTTCTTTTGTAGGTGACTCTATTCTTCACGGTTCGCCCTATAGAGGTCTGTACAAATTAGACTGTACTGTCAATATGCCTCGCGATGTGGCTTGTGATGTGCACTCTGACTCCGCTACTAGGTACCAGTTATGGCATAAGCGTTTGGGTCATCTGTGTCGCATCGGTATGAACCATTTAAGAAATAGTCATGTAGGTGTAGAGTTTACAGAAATTGACAAAGAGAGTTGTGTAGCCTGTATCGAAGGCAAGCAAGCTCGCAAACCATTTAAGAAAATAGCCTATAAACCAGCTACGTCTTTACTTGAGTTGATACACAGCGACATCTGTGGACCGATGTCAGAAACCTCTCTACAAGGTAACAAGTATGCCTTATTATTTGTAGATGATTATACACGCTTTATTTTTATATATTTTATTTCTTCGAAGACAGAAGTGAAAGAAAAGTTTTGTCATTTCCAAAGATTAGTGGAACGGCAAACTGGAGCTCAAATAAAAGCTGTTAGGACTGACAATGGAGGTGAATATGTCAACAAGGAACTGTCAGATTATTTTCGCACTAATGGTATTGTGCATCAAACGACAGTAAAGTACAGTCCGCAACAAAATGGGATAGCTGAACGAACTATACGCTCAGTAATCGAGAAAGCTCGTTCTATGTTGGCACAGTGTTCTCTCTCCAAAGCGTATTGGGAAGACGCGGTACAAACTTCGATTTATTTAAAGAATAGGTCCCCCCATCGTGCGCTTAACAACTTAACTCCTTTTGAGAAATTGTATGAGCGTAAACCGAATCTAAGTAACCTTAGGGTTTTCGGGTGTCGAGCTTTGATTCACGTACCTGATTGTCAACGGAAGAAATTTGATATGAAAGCTATTGAATGTATCTTTGTTGGATATTCAGATGATCCAAATAGTTACATATTCAGAGACCCTCAATATCCAAGAAGGTTTACGAAGTCACGTGACGTTACATTCTTCGAAGGTTGCTTCACAAGCTTGAAGAACAATAAATCAAATGAAGAGCCAAGTACGTCCAAAAACGTTCCAGTACCTGGTCCTGTCATATTGTTAGACAGCGTGAGACCGGTACAAGAACGAGAAGATAGGTTGGTAGAGTCCCCTGCTCCTGTATGCGAAGAACATGTATTGCCCCATGTATCTAGGGAGTCGAATATCTGTCCTAGTACTGTTCATGAGGCAAATGATATGTTACAGGAAGAGTTTCATGATGCTTCTGCTGATCCACTTCCTGAAACGTCTTGTCCACCTGAGGCTGAGGTATTGGAGGACTGTCCTGTGGTAGAAGATCGGAGATATCCAACTAGAGATAGGAAACCTCCAGATTATTTCTCCTATCACACATTAGCTGAGGACAGAGAACCTCAAACGTACTCTCAAGCTATGCGAGACGATGACGTGGATAAATGGATGTCAGCTATGCAAGATGAGTATGATTCGTTAATGAAAATGAATACTTGGAAGTTGGTGGACAGGCCTGATCGTAAAATAATTCCCTGTAAATGGGTATACAAGTTGAAGACTGATACACACGGTAATATTACTAGATATAAAGCTAGACTAGTAATAAAGGGCTATAATCAAGTCGCGGGAGTAGATTACCACGAGACTTTTTCGCCGGTAATCAGACATTCATCTCTGCGTACTTTATTTGCCTTAGCCGCCGAAATGGACCTTAAAATGCATCACTTGGATGTTGACACTGCCTTTTTAAATGGCGACCTAGACGAGGAGGTCTACATGGACCAGCCTCAAGGTTTCGTGAAGAAGGGCCATGAAGATAAGGTGTGTCTACTGCAAAAGTCCTTATATGGGCTAAAGCAAGCCCCTCGTGCGTGGAACATTAAGCTTAACGAAACCTTGTCTAAAAAAGGTTTTAATAGGCTGCCTACTGAACCATGTGTGTATAAGAAACTCATTGGTTCTGAAATAATATTACTGGCCATATTCGTCGATGACCTAATTATATTTTACAAGAACGACAGTTCGTATGTCAAAGTCAAAAGTGATTTACAAAAATATTTTTCACTCAAAGACTTAGGGCCGTTAAAATATTATTTAGGAATAAATATTGATTGTAATGATGGAAAAGTTACAATAAATCAAAAGACGTACATTAATTCTCTACTGAAGAAGTACGCATTACAGAATGCTAAGGAATTTGACACGCCATTAGCTAATAGCAAGCTAGCTGCTGATTGTGAAGGTAAGGAGTCAACTTATGATTATCAGCAGATAATTGGCTGTCTTATGTATCTTGCTGTGAATACACGGCCAGATATTGCGTTTGCTGCCAGTTATTTGAGCCAATTTAATACTAAATGTGGCAAAACTAATTGGTTGGCGGCAAAACGGGTGCTTCAATATTTAAAGCGCACTATAGATTATTCTATAATCTACAGGAAAACCGGAATACCTCTTATTGGTTATTCGGATGCCGACTGGGCAAATTGTACCAGTGATCGGCGCTCTTACACCGGTTACTGCTTTAAACTTGCAGATGGCCCGGTATCATGGGCGTCAAAGAAACAGCCTACAGTGGCATTGTCGTCTACTGAAGCAGAATATATGGCATTAACAGAAGCTGCAAAAGAGGCTACATATCTTCGTAGATTCATTGCCCAGGTATGTAGCAATAACGATCAATATCCTGCTATAACGTTATACAGCGATAGTCAGAGTGCGCAAAACTTGGCGTACAATCCTGTACATCATAGTAGAACTAAGCATATTGACACGAAATTTCATTTTATTCGAGAAAAGGTGTCAGATAATATTATAGAAATAAAATTCATTAGTTCAAGCGATATGTCTGCTGATGTGCTCACCAAAAGTCTGGGTAAAACTGCACATCAAAGATGTATTCAAGGGTTAGGTTTAGTAAATTTAGTTGATACCTAGAATTTATTGAATTTTATGTTTTATAGTTCCTTGTTTTTATCTACTGTTTGGTTTGTGATGTTACATTTAAGGGTTTGAAAGTATACTGTTATGAGCAAGTTTTATGTAAATACAGAGAAATTTGATTATGGGCGGATGTTAAAATAGGTACTTTATTGTGATACATAAGTACTGGCTATTTTTATGAGCTTTTCTAATCAAATTTCTATTCTTTTATATATTTAAACTTGATTGACATAATTGTTTATACTTTACGTGACTTACTTCAATACAAATCCCAAACTAAACATGTCGTTTTACTACAATTTTGCAATCCGCACTGGGCCCGCGTGGGAACTACGGCCCAAGCCCTCTCATTCTGAGAGAAGACCTGTGCCCAGCAGTGGGACGTATATAGGGTATAGGATGATGATTCTGACACAGTTTTTAAGTTATCTGGTAGAAATTCAGGAACACTTACAAATTATCACTTACAAATAAAACTGTTTATCCCATTGCCTATAATTATTTTAAACGTGTATTATATATACTGACAGTAATGTGAATGTGTAGATGTTTTTGTTGCTTTTTTATTTTCTGATCTACTGTTAATGCACCAACTGCTGTAAACTAGTCCTTCCTTCTTTCTGTAAAAAGGTTGCCTGGAAGAGATCGCTCTTAAGCGATAAGGCCGCCTATTGCTTACCTTGTAATTTTCTCTATGTACCTGTTATCTGTATTGTATTGTAAATAAACGACATCAAAATCCCATTCCAGCCATTCGTAAATGGCGGTAGAAACGCTCGAATAATCGCCCAAAAATGTTGACTTGACACGGAGAAATTACGGAGAAAATTAAATCAAATTCGCAAAAGGCTTAGTCATGACTTTGAAACTCATGAATCACAAAACCGTACACAATTCACGAAACGCAAAGCATCTTAAAATGTAATTATCCGCACCAATTCAACTCATAGGCTTAGAACAGCACCCCGTAATAAATCATCCAGAAGTAATTCCATTATTAACATCGTGTAATAACTTGGTTTCCCCCCCTCATTGTTTTCACAAACATGTTTTTTAACCCCCCACGCAAAAACAATGTTTTGCTGGCTAGGCGTGATATTTTACGTGTGTATCTTTGTATGCATTGTAGCACTCAAAGAGAGAACACATTTATGGTAATCCTTCATATTAATTTTTAAAAAATCGAGAAAAAGGGATAAAGGGAAAATAAATTAAAAAAAACCGGCCAAGAGCGTGTCGGACACGCCCGAAGTAGCCGTAGCCATTACGAAAAAAATAAGTAATATTTTTCTAATGATTTCATATTTTGTACGGAATATTCCAAGTTCAGGTACTATATTTTATACCTTAGGCTGCTATTTACTCATAAACTACTAATAAATTTCAAGCAAACTTAGCTGTTATAGTTTTTCTTGGAAGCTTGATATACTGACTACCATCCAGATTTTTTTCAAATTTTTACATCCACTGGTTTAGATTTTAGAGGGGGGGGGGGGGGACGCTCGATTTTAATGAAAATTTGCACAATAAAGTTGAATATTTCGTAAACACATTACTCAATCGAAAAATCATTTCAGCAAACCCCTAATGATTTTAAAATACCTATCCAACGATATCCCACACTATAGGGTTGGATGAGAAAAAAAAATCACCGCCACATTAACTCTATGGGAGGTACCCTAAACAAAATGTTTTTGAATTTTTAATTGTACTATTTTGTCGGCATAGTTTACCTATATATCCGTGCAAAATTACAGCTTTCTAGCATTGATAGTCCCTGAGCAAAACCGCGGACGGACAGACAGACGGACAGACAGACTGACAGACATGGCTAAACTATAAGGGTTCCGTTTTTGCCATTTTGGCTACTGAACCCTAAAAAGGAGAGAGTTAAAGAATTATAAAATACAATGAAATAATTTCAACTTGATACGCTTTTCTTTAAAATGTGTCACAGCACAACAGACATTTCTTTACCTTTTGTAACATATACAACAAGAACAACAACATATAACAATAACAATAATTTATTTGCCAAAATTCTTCTCATCATAAAAAATACACGTTTGATTTACTGAACCGTAAAAAACTTTCCATACCACAAACTGATACACGTTTGAGGTGCGAAACCATAAAAAAAATTCGATACGAGTACCACAAACAGAAACGCAATTATATGAGCAAGTACATGTTCAACATACTGCTCTTATCTGAGTCCTATTGTTTGATATTATATCTCATAATACATGGATTAATTAGCTTTATGCATTCAACCTAGATACCCACTTCATGCATCAGAGAATACTTTACATAATATTAGATTCTGGTTTGTTTACTTTAAAGAAATTGGCAATGTTCGAAGAGCTTGTGAATATTTAAAGGATATTAAAGAAACTAAGAAAACTGAAAGGTTTCACCTACTTACCGTTATTTAAGAGGACGATCGTTAAAAACCAAATGACTTCTTGAGTCGTTCGGAATGTGTGTATTAGAACAATGAAAGAAGCTCAATATAATTCAAACATCCAAAGAAATTGCGAAACTGATGCAGTAGACGGAGCACATTGCTCGCGGGACTGATGGCCGATGGGGTCAGAAGGTTCTCGAATGGCGTCCGCGGACCGGGAGACGAGCTGTCAGTAGGCCTCCAACAAGATGGAACGATGACCTGGTTAAGATCGCGGGATCGCGGTGGATGCGAAAAGCACAAGACCAGTATGAGTGGAGAGCCTTGGGGGAGGCCTACGTCCAGCAGTGGACGTCTTTCGGCTGACATGATGATGATGATCCGAAGAAAAAGGGGTCGGGCTCAGACTTTTTTGCTTTTTTAAGATATCCGGAAACCTGAGAGATTTTTTATAAGAAACCATAGTGGGATTTCAAATCCGCACTTATTTATACTCATAATTTCTCTATGATGGTGGCAAAATTTCAATATTCTTCCCAAATTACCAGCGTTATTCCCTAATAGAATGGTATAACTTGGAACGGCGCATCATTAGTTAAATATTGAGCAATTTCTTTTGCCTTCCCTTATCTAAAATACCAAATAAAGTTATTATTATCTCTCGCCATACAAATTTTTCCTCACACCAAACCTTTAGCACTCCTCGTACCCTACGTAAATAGTACCTATTTTTAACTTCCGACGCAAAAAGAGGGGTGTTATAAGTTTGATTTCGCTCTATGAACATCATCATGAGCATCATCACATGGCTATTTACGGTCCAATGCTATGCAAAGATCTTCTCTCAGAATGAGAGAGCTTTTTTAGGGTTCCGTAGCCAAAATGGCAAAAACGATCTGTCAGTGTGTCTGTCCGTCCGCGGCTTTTCTCAGGGACTATCAATGCTAGAAAGCTGTAATTTTGCACGAATATATACGTAAACTATGCCGACAAATTAATACGATAAAAATTTCAAAAAAAAAATATAGTTATGAAGAAGGTTCCATAGACGTAAAGTGGGAGTGATTTTTTTTCTTATCCAATCTTGTAGTATGGAGTATCGTTGGACAGGTCTTTTAAAACCACTAGGAGGTTGCTAAAACGATTTTTCAATTTAGTGATTTGTTTGTGAAATATTCAACTTTTAAGAGCAAATTTTCATTAAAATCGAGCGTCTCCCCCTCTCTAAAATCTAAACCGGTGGGTGGAAAAATTCAGGATGGTAGTAAGTATATTAAACTTACAAGGAAAACTATAACGGTTAAGTTTTCTTAACAGTTATTAATACTTTAAGAGTAAATACGAATGATTGTTCTCGGGTCTTGGATGTTTAATATGTATTTAAGTATTTATTTATCTATATTTAAGTATGTTTATCCGTTGCCTAGTGACCATATAGCTTTGCTTAGTTTGGGACTAGATCAATTGGTGTCAAGTGTCCCATGATATTTATTTATTATTATTAAATAGCAGCCTACGGTATGAAATATGCCTTAACTTGGAATATTCCGTAAAATACGAAATACTTAGAAAAATATTACTTAATTTTTTCGTTATAGCTACGGAACCCTTTTTCGGGCGTGTCCGACACGCTCTTGGCCGGTTTTTTTCCTTTTGAGTTATGGAACCCCAAAAACGAATAAGAATAGCAAGCGTACTGGAAAAATACCATAACAGAGAAGTCATTCTTGTAATGTTTTCCTTTTCTTTTCCCAACGATTACCTCCTGCCCTTTGCATCATTAGGGTGATTCGCCCAATAACCTTCACCTTTTAAGGGACAAGGGCTGAAAAACACTGAAAATATGTTGCTATTATTACACTGTACCTTCCAAAAAGCGGTGGGGGTGGGGGCTTCCAAACATCTGTTGTATAGGTAATATTAGTATTTTTAATGTACCGTCAAGGGCAAAAATATGTATACGCTTTGGAGACAGACAGACAGACAGTCGTCGGACTGTCAAGTAGTTAGAATAGTAAACTTGTGAGCGTATTTCATATTTCGCAGTTTTAAGGTAAGAAATATATTTATAGACAACCCTACACCAGACACAACAATATTATTAAGTGCGACAACATACATAGATAGGTAGTAAGATAGGTGTCATTGCATTTCCTTTTATAAGTCAAAAATGAAAAAGATAGCAGCTTATACCCCGGCGGAAGTTTCTTCAACTAACAAAAGAATAATAAAACGATAACATAAAAAATACATAACCCCCTTTTGAGTTCGCTGTCGGTTATAACACATGCACTTTATTTTCCTTGGTCATAAAGGAGAGTCATAAAGATGGCGAAGTAACCACCCTCGTGGGTTTCATTTCAGGGGATGGAAATTATGACCTTTAGATTTCCTTATCATCCTAGCCTATACCGGGTGTGGCCTGTAATATAAGCAAAAAATTAAAACATAGATCATACTCCTCGAACTGAACAACATTAGTTCAGCGAATTTTAAAAATAATTAGTTTTTTATTTTTTAAATTTATTCGCAGAAGCAATGTAAAGCAAAATGCTTGATGTTTGTAGCGTGACAGGTGACGTCAGTTGTGTTCTAGGATGGCGTACATTGATGGCAGTATTTAATTTGTGTGAAAAAAGGAAAATTCAAAGACTCCATTATTTTTAAAAGTCGCTGAACTAATGTTGTTCAGTTTAACGAGGACGATCTATGTTTTAATTTTTTGCTCGTATTACAGGCCACACCCGGTATACGTCCCACTGCTGCACAGGCCTCTTCTCAGAATGAGAGGGCTCGGGCCATATTTATTTATTTACTAGCTTTTTCCCGCGGCTCCGCCCGCGTGGTATCCCGTTATCGCGCGCTGTTTCCTAGGGGCCTACTAGTATGTCACTCTCGAGCCCATAAACTATCTCTATCCCAAAAATCACGTCCATCTGTCGCTCCTTTACGGCGAGAAACTCGGACAAGTATACACACAAACATACAAATACACACACTTTTGTATTTATAATATTGGTATGATTTTTTATTGATTTTTATTATTATATAAATTTAAAGTTATTTAAAAAATATGTTATAACTTTTTCATTTGTGGCTGTCCATACCTGATTACCTTGGCCTTAGACGAAGATTTTACTTTGAGCACTAGAGCATAAAAAGTAATTTTATGTCGCCTAGATCCAGCATAAACACGAACTTTACGGGCATGAGATATTTTTTTTTTATTTTCTTTGAACCGATACGTACTGTTCTGCCCTTAGATTAATATAGACTATAATATTAGTATGGATATTAGATAATATTAGATAATATAGACAATATCCATCCATACTATAATATTATAAATGCGAAAGTAACTCTGTCTGTCTGTCTGTCTGTCTGTCTGTCTGTATGTTACGCTTTCACGCCAAAACCGCTGAACCGATTTGAATGAAATTTGGTACAGAGATAGAATAGACCTTGGGAAAGGACATAGGCTACTTATTATCCCGATATTCCCACGGGATAGGGATAAAATCTCGAAATAAGAACCTCTAGGCTTAGAGTCATGAAATTTGGTATGTAGGTAGTTGGACGTATGGAATAACACATAGGTGACTTTTTGACCCGATATTCCCACGGGATAACTAGGGATAAGATCTCGAAATAACAACCGCTGGACTTAGAGCCATAAAATTTAGTATGTAGGTATCTGGACCTCTGGAATAACACGAAGGCTACTTTTTATCCTGATATTCCCACGGGATAGGGATAAAATTTCGAAATAAGAACCTCTGGGTTTAGAGTCATGAAATTTGGTATGTAGGTAGTTGGACGTATGGAATAACACATAGGTGACTTTTTGACCCGATATTCCCACGGGATAACTAGGGATAAGATCTCAAAATAACAACCGCTGGGCTTAGAGCCATAAAATTTAGTGTGTAGGTAGCTGGACTTCTGGAATAACACGAAGGCTACTTTTTATCCTGATATTCCCACGGGATAGGGATAAAATTTCGAAATAAGAACCTCTGGGCTTAGAGTCATGAAATTTAGTATATAGGTAGTTGGACGTATGGAATAACACATAGGTGACTTTTTGACCCAATATTCCCAAGGGATAACTAGGGATAAGATCTCGAAATAACAACTGTTCGATTTTGTTTTTTTTTTTTTACGCTTTTTCAACTAGCTTAAACAGTCTGATGATGGCATTACGCATTGAGTTGACCAATGCGCATGCTCGCACCAAGCGCCATCTATAAAACAAAAGAAGAAAAAAGGCTGTCATGGTGTGTCCGTCCGGCCGGCGAGTTCAAAATATTCGTCCTTTACTTAAAAGACTAAAAAACGTGTACTGTGTGTGTAATTCGTGTCGATTTTCATCAAGAACAAGACTTTTCATTTGTTGGAGTGTTTTCCATGTCCCTGGCGCCAGGTTTCAAGAAGTCCACTACAAGTTCGTTATGCTTCAGAACCGAGCTCAAACAGGTCAGTGTGCTTGCATTGTATTTGCCGGAATCAGACTAATTTCGAAACAATTATTCTTTATTTTAATAGCTCTCTTCGGCGAGATCCTCTCGACCCAAATGTACTAGAAATCCTCTTTGCTGGTACATTATTTTTGGTGCCGAAACCAGGGAACTGTAGATAATTCCGTCCGCCATTTTTGTTCAAAATTTCAAATTAGTGGCTAATTAAAATTTATTTTTATTTTAGTTTTATTTTGTGCCTTTTGTCGGAAAATTAATCATTCAACCCGTTGTAAATATATCGGTTGACGTAAACTAAAGCTAATACGATTCAGCCTAATTATTCCAATAAGATCTTAAGTTCTCGAGAAACAATCTGATTAACAAATTTATTCTCGTGAAGTGACTTCGTGTTGTAATGGCGGAGATTGTGTAGATTCATTGTGGATTTGTAACTCTCAAACGTTTAAAGTTACCAGAAAATTGGTTATACTCGTTGTTTATCGTTTTGCCAGGACAATATGTTGTAAGATCGTATAAACAATATCTTTCATGCGGTGCAATGCGGTGTTTATAATTACAGTCGTGTTACTTACAATATTCATGTTTCATTCATTTTTATTTACCTAGAACATTTCGACCGAACTTTCTCGAACTTACACCTACATACATAGATACCCTACACTACACTACTTAAAATACTTATATGCATAATAATGACATGCCTATAGAACTAGGTAGTTGTTCAGAGTTGTACAGTCTGTGAGACGTTCATTTCGTTAAGTTTTCATTCCATGTTCTTGTCGGCGGGCATAGCAACACTTTCGTGAAACGAAACGTTTTGTTTTTCTTATGTCAGTCAGTTGTGGCGGGTAATAAAAGTCAGCTGTCAAGTTAGATGTCATTCACTTCCGTCCGATTCATGTTGTTTAGCCTGAGCTATTTACTTTAAGTTATCGGTTTTAAGTTAAGTGGTGTTTATTTCGTGTGATTGTGAATATAGTAAGTGTGTTCGTAAATGATCGCCATGTCAAACAAAGTGAGGCGTCGCGTATCCCTTGGAAAATCCAAGAAAGACAGTGAAATGGACTACACAGTTAAAGATTTACCGGCGTTGCGGCGAAAAAGAACAATAGCTTATAACAGGCTATCAAAAGCGTTGGAAGTTGGTCTTAAAGCTCTACAAGACAGGTCAGATTTAACTTTGTTTCTTTCGCACTTTATTGAGGTCGAAAAGCATCGAAATTCGTTTGACGAGTGTCATCTATTCATTCTTAGCCTAGAGGAAGAAGATGAAGAGAATGTTGACGAATTGCAAGGGCAATGTGATGAAATTTACTATCACATTTTGACACTACATAGGACTTTGGTCCCATCTGATTATGCGAGTGAGGTAGCTGAAAGTGATGTCAATAATAGTGTGCCCCAGACCTCTAGCAAGTTAAAACTACCTAAGATTAATTTACCTAACTTTTCAGGGGATATTAAACAATGGCCTGCATTCTATGATACTTTCAATTCATTGATACATCTCAACGAATCTCTCAGTGATACTGAGCGAATGCACTATTTGATTTCGTGTCTCACAGGTGATGCCTTAGCGTTAGTGAATACATTCCCTGTTATGGGAATTTATTATGGTGAAGCTTATAACTGCCTTGTCAAGCGTTACAAGAATAATCGTGAGTTAGCCTTTACTTGTTGGAAGGAGATGCTAAATTTCAACCTTAAGTCGAATTCTCCTGAAGAATACAGGCGCATTTTTGACACATTCAATGAAAACTTAAATATTTTAAAGACTTTGAATTTACCAGTTGATCAGTGGGATTTTGTTCTGAGTTATCTTGTTCTTTCTAAGCTGGACTCCAAAACTCGTTGCGATTTTGAAGAAGCACATTCTTCATGTGAAGTGCCATCTTATTTGAGTCTAAAGAATTTTATCTACAAAAAATGTGATGCTTTAATTCGGGACAGCCACTTTCAGGAAAGGGATGGTAAAATACCTATGGCAGTCACAGCTGGTAGTAGTAAGACCGTGCCAAAGTTTGTCAAGGCTCAAACAAATAATTCACCATATGTGTCACGTTTCAATAAGAGTAATCCGGTGAATTCTCTAGTTTCTGACAGCGTTGAGGCAAAAACTGACCAAAAATGTTCCTTTTGTCAGGAGAATCATGCTATAACTAATTGCAAAATGTTTCTTAACAAATCTGTGGATGAGCGACATGAATGTGTAAAACAAAGACAGTGGTGTTTTAACTGCTTGAGACCTTCACATTATCTGAAAGATTGTAGATCCGTTTTCAGATGTCAAAAGTGCAAACAAAAACATCACACTTTATTACATTTGGATAAAGAAGTTGTACATGAACACGGATTGTCTTGTACAAGTGTTGAAACTACTCAGGATTCCCATTCACATCCTGCTGAAGAGGTCAATGAACCAACAAGTGCTCTTACAACCTTTACTAACCAATCAGTGGTATTGCTGTCAACTGCAAACATACAGGTTATGGATTCAAAGGGCAATTACCAAACCATGCGTGCTCTCATTGACTGTGGAAGCCAAGCACATTTTATTTCTGAAGCTGCTGCTCGTAGACTTGGTTTTGTCTCTTCACCTGCAAATAGGAGTATAAGTGGGTTAGGAAAAACATCCTCTCAAGTTTCTGGTTCAATTACTTGCTGTGTTGGAACAGATAATGTGACTTACTTTAACCTTGATTTTCTGACACTACCAATAATATGTGGAGTTATGCCATCAATGCATCTCAATACTTCTTCATGGCAACATGTGAAGAATTTGAAGGAGAGAGGGCGCTAGTAGCCATGTAAACATTGCCTCCGTGAAAAATATTATTTTAAGTATTAAAATCCAAATTATATACTAATATAGCCACTATGGTGTGTTTTTAAATTAAAAATACGCATATAGGAGTGTTATCTATCAAGAAAAGTGGTTGTGTAAAAGTAAAAATGATGTGATCTAAACCTAACCACAAAAAAACGTTAAAAATAAAACGTGAGAAACTATAAACTACAACCAGGCTACGAATACAAAATAGAAGAAGGAGAATATAAATTTACAACCCAATATTAAGATCCCAATGATCAACCTACACTACAAGGTACGTACGAAAGTTCATAATATATAAATAACCTAAAAAAGCAGAAAACAACAAATCATTGCAACGATCAATAATTGATGTCAGCGCCATCTGTTTTGAACATTAAGTGTGCCACAACAAAGTTTGAAATCAGCGCCATCTAGTTTTTCGTTTGTCTGTTGAACCACACTCACATAGACTGCTACAGGTCACAAGATGGTGTTTACATGCGCAGGATGCCGTCAAAAACATACACACCGAAGATTTTTGAAATGCTCTTTGTGCCACCTAAGCTATGATCTAGATTGCACAAATGTATCGGAAAAAAGATACTCCATCATGAGCATTGAGTCTAAAAATGCATGGAAATGTTCACGGTGCCGTTCGATTGAGCCAAATAGTGAAAATAAAAATACTCCTTTACATGCGCAGGCTGCGCCTTTCTTAACCTCCGTAACATCGGATTCAAATAGTACGGTAGGGAAAAAAAAATCCCCCCGCAATACAAACTCATCAATGAGCGATGATGACTCCATAATCTCCCCCCAAGGGAATACTCAAGATCCAGCCAAAAATAGTCATAAAGACGACGAGTATGAACAAATAACGTTGAAGAAATTAAAATCAATTCTGGGTGAAAATAATAAATACATTTTATCAATGATTCAAACTACTTTCCAAAACGAAATCGAAAAAGCTACTTCAGAATTAAAAACAGAGTTTAAATTAATTAAAGAAAAAATTGATACCGAGCAGATGAAACTTAAACAAGACATACGCGACCTAAATACCAGGCTTGAAGAACTAAATAAAAAATGCGACACATTGAGTGCAGAAAATGAAAACTTAAGATCAGAATTAAGTCATCCAAAACCTTCCTTCCCTGAAGAAGCTCCAATTTGCAGAGATAAAATATTTGTTCTTCATGGATTGATTGAAAACTACTGGGAATCAGAGACTGAAATAATAGATAGGCTTATCAATATCTTCTACGACATATTAAATCTTGACTTAACTGGTTACATAGAGGATATATCATTTGTTGGAAAAAAGGGACGAAATAGGCCGCTAAAAATTGAATTAATGAGCAAAAGGCTGAAAAAAACTATACTTGAAAACTCTATATTTCTTAAAGAAGCCGGTCTCAGTGTCACTGAATACCTGAATCAGGAGGAATTGAAGAAGAGGAGGGAGCTTCAGCGAGCTCTTCAAACTGCCAGACAAAATGGATCTCATGCAATAATAAGGAATAACCAGCTAGTTATAAACGGGAAAATAGTAAATACAACACAATTAAAAACTACAGAAGGGACAACTATCACTGACACGCCAAGATCTACTAGTACTGCAGACAATACAAAAGACGAATCTCCCGGGCTCTCCCTAAGCAGTAAACAACGCGAGCGCATCGATTCACAAAAGAAAAATGATGCGAGAAACCCTAATTTTCGATACTAACTTAACTATTTTTTTCCAGAATATGCAAAGTGTTTGGAATAAAATTCATTTATTGCAAGAGTTCATTGAAGAAAACAAAAACTTACACTTAATTTGTATAACTGAGTCCTGGCTAAACAAGGAAAAGTTAGACTTACTTAATTTAACTAATTTTAACATCTGTTCATATTACTGTCGTGACCAACACGAGGGAGGTGGTGTACTGATGTTGATAAAAAACCCACTAGAATATTTAGAGCGATTAGATATTGCATCCTTGTCTTTAGAAATGATATTTGAAGTAAGTGCTATAGAATTAACTAAAATTAACACACTAGTAATCACTCTATACTGGCCAAATAGTCAGAGAGAACCTGAGACTTTTTACGCTTGCCTTAGTAAATTATTATGTCGCATTTCGCTTAAGGACAAAAATAAGAATGTCATAATTGGAGGTGATATAAATGTAGACTTTCTTACTGATAATAATGCAAAATACCGACTTTTAAATATGTTGTTATCATATGGCTTCCATCAAAGAGTCCACAAACCCACACGGGTTACTTGTACCAGCTCCACATGCATAGACTTGATATTCACAAACTTTAAATTAAAAGATTCAATGATAGATGTGTCGGATCAAGGTTTTTCAGATCATAGAGGTATCTTGGTTTCAACACCTATCGGTTTAGGGGCCGTAAAGGTTCTGTCAATTCAAAAAAGAAATTTTAACATAGTAAATATAACGAAATTTAAAAATGAGCTCTTAAAAGTAAATTGGAACGAAGAAATCCAGCAAAACAAAAATGTAAACGAGAATTATAATAAATTCAATGAAATCTTACAACAAAAATTAGATCAATGTATTCCCAAAAAAAAATATTAAACTGAAGGAAAGAAAGCCGTATTTAACATCAGGCTTAAAAATCTCATGCAAGAATAAAAGACTTTTAAAAATATTAGCGTCGCAGTCCAAAAATAAAGTATTACAAAATTATTATAAACAATATAGTAAAATATTAAAAAAAGCGGTTTATACATCAAAAAAATTAAGTAACAAACAAAATTTCAAAATCTCCTTAAACAAAACTAGGACGATGTGGCAAATAATAAATAAAGAAACAAATAAGTCCTCACAAAAACCTAGAAAGAACACAGAAATAAAAAAACCGGATGGTACAATATTAAGTGATCCAAAAGCTGTTGCGAATACATTCAACAATTTTTTCTCCGAGATTGGGAACTCTTGCAGCTCGGCGTATACTAGAACATCAATGACCAACTCTGTAAGCAAAACTTTCTTTCTAGGCCCAGTTGAACCCAATGAAATATACAAAATATTGAAAAACCTTAAAAGCAAGTCATCCTTCGGTATAGATGAAATCCCTCCCATATTAATAAAAAACTGTGCTGAAATCCTTACCATTCCGTACACTGCCTTAATAAACCAGTCTTTTTCTGAGGGTGTCTTCCCGGATGCACTGAAAATATCACTAATCAGACCCATACACAAGAAGGGAGACATCACAGACTTAAACAACCATAGACCTATTGCATTACTGCCAACTTCAGCAAAAATTTTCGAAACCGCTATGATAACCCGCCTAAACTCTTTTTATGAAAAATTCGATGTCCTCCATGACAGCCAAAACGGCTTTAGAAAAAATCGATCCACTACTTTTGCAGTCTATAAATTTTTAATTGAAATTCTCAACCATATCAACAAAAAAAAGTATGCCTTAGGATTATTACTCGATATGAGTAAGGCATATGATAGAGTCTGCCATAAAACTCTCCTAGATAAATTATACAACACGGGAATCAGAGGTATAAGTCATAAATGGTTTGAATCTTACTTCGACAACCGATCACAATACGTAGAAATCGAGTATACAGACTTTAAAACTGGTAAAATCCAACGAATTAGATCTAATAGAGTCCCTGTTCAGGGCTCTATCCCCCAAGGTAGCGTCTTAAGTTGCATTTTGTTCCTGATCTACATTAATGATCTACCCTCTATACTAACTGAGCACTGTACGCTCTTTGCCGATGACATTTCCGTTACATTTCCATGCTCAAATCCTAGTGAGGCAGAAAGTAAATTAAATGATGTACTCGATCAAATTGTAAAATGGCTACAAATTCACAACTTGCAACTCAACTTGAAAAAAACTAAAATCATTCAATTTAAACCATACCAGAAACCTGCCTTAACAATTAACTACACGTTTAATAACACAGTTTTAGAAAACGTGAATTCGGCTAATTTATTGGGTATTGAACTAGATACGGGCTTAAATTGGCAGATGCACATAGAGAAACTGTCCAAGAGACTCTCTTCTTTTATTTATGCCCTTCAACACCTGAAGCGCGCAACTGATTTTCAGACAGCCCTTTCTGCATACTACGCCTACGCTCACTCAAGAATTTCGTATGGCCTTGTGCTTTGGGGAAACAGCTGCAATGCTCAAAAAATTTTCGTCCTTCAGAAGAAATGTATCAGAATACTCACAAATATTGAACAAATGGAATCATGCAGGCCCCACTTCATCAAACATAAAATACTCACCTTTACATCTATGTACATCCTAGAATCCTGCAAGTTTGTTAGAAAGCATATAAATTTGTACACAATAAAAACTGACCATAAAAGAAATAACCGCAATAAAAATATAATCAAACTGCCATTTTCCAAACTGAAATTAGTAAAATCAAACCCTCACTATATAACAATAAAAATTTATAATCATTTACCGAATTCATTAAGGGACATTGATAGTACTGTAACATTTAATAACCAATTAAAAAAAATCTTAATCAATAAATGCTTCTATAGCCTAGATGAGTTCTTCAACGACAAAAACGAGTGAGCTCTTTGGCCGAGGACTGGTGGATGGTTTTTAGAGTTCATAGGTGGCTGAAACTTAAAATGTCTCAGGAGTGTGTAATTATACCTATATGTTTGTTTTTTTTTTTTCTTTTTCATGCATGTTATATAATACATTCTAATTATAATAAGCACCCTCTGTTTACTTGTATTGCCGTGCCCTATCAGGGCGTCACATGTATACCTAGTTTGTAATTTACCATCCTACAGCCTGTAATGTGACATGCAATAAACAATTTTGAATTTTGAAAAAAAAAAAAAAAATTTGCAGCTTGCTGATCCACAGTGTAATATTCCTGGCCCAATTGATGTACTGCTGGGTGCTGAGGTATTCATGAAGCTTTTGTTACCAGGACGAATTGATGGTGATGCAAATCAACCAACAGCTATCAACTCAATATTTGGCTGGCTGTTAATGGGAAAAACAAGTGTACAAACAAATCAGGTGATCAATAATTTGTGTGCTATGTTTTGCAGTAGTGACATGTCACTTAATGAAGAAATTAAACAGCTGTGGGAGCTTGAAGATCTTCCATCATCTCCAGAGTTGACTCCAGATGAGAGTTTGTGTGAATCTAAGTATCTTAAAGGAATCAGTAGAGATGAATCTGGACGATACATCGCTCCACTACCCTTCAAAAGTGAAGAAAAACCTAAATTTCCAGGTTCTCGTGAGATTGCAATTAAAAGATTTCATTTATTGGAGAGACGACTGCAAAAAAATCCTGAACTCTATCAAGCATATAAAGATTTCTTGACTGATTACATAGACAATCAACACATGAGCCCTGTGGATGTGGCTGACATTGCAAAGGGAGAATATTACATTCCACATCACTGTGTAATTAGACCAGAAAGTGAAACCACCAAGCTACGTGTTGTCTTTGATGCTTCTGCTGTGTGTGCTAGTGGACAATCTTTGAATGATACTTTATTGATTGGTGCGAAGCTCCAAGGAAATTTGACAGCTATTCTCCTTCGTTCTAGACTTCATGCAGTCGTGTTTATTGGAGATGTGAAACAGATGTTCCGTCAAGTAAGAATAAGAGCAGAAGATCAAGATTACCAACGAATTCTTTGGAGATTCGATCCCAAATATTCAGTCAAAGAATATCGATTAAATACTGTTACTTATGGAACTGCTGCTGCTCCATTCTTGGCATGTCGAACTATTAAGCAACTTGTTCATGATGATGGAAAACATTTTCCATTAGCTTCACGAGTCCTCAATTTTGATACATATGTCGATGATGTCACGACTGGAGCATCCTCTCTGGAAGAAGCTAAGGTTATGAAAACTGAAGTCATCGATTTATTGAGAAAGGGAGGATTTGAACTGCGAAAATGGGCCAGTAATGTACCGGATCTACTCAGCGACATTCGACCAGAGGATTGTTTACATGGATCGGCCTCATTTGATGATAAAACGGTTAAATCGTTGAAGGTATTGGGACTTAAGTGGAACAGCACAGATCATTTCACGTTTGATGTTGTACCTTGTGAACGTGAATGCAGCAAACGTAATATTCTGAGTGAACTGGCACGAATATTCGACCCATTAGGGTTCTTGTCACCGATAACCTTTCTGGCAAAACGATTGATTCAGATATTATGGATACAAGGTGTTGGTTGGGATGATCCACCTCCTGAAAATATAGTTATTCAGTGGAGGGCATATATTGAGCAGCTTCCACTTCTCAAGGGCGTTCAGATACCACGAAGAATTACTATAGATAATAATGTGTCATATCAATTACACGGATTTGCAGACAGTTCTGAGGCGGGCTATGGAGCTATTATTTATCTGAGAGCAGTGGATGAAAATGGAAGGGTGATAGTTAAATTAATATGTGCAAAGTCTAGAGTAGCTCCTTTGAAACACCAATCATTACCTCGTCTGGAACTTTGTGCCGCCGTGTTGCTTGCTGATCTTATGCAGTATGTCAAGAAGACATTTGAAACTGAAATTTTAGTTGAAAACATATTTGCGTGGTCCGATTCCACTGTAGTCTTATCGTGGCTCCGGTCTCATTCTTCGCGATGGAAGACCTTTGTTGCCAATAGGGTCAGTCACATTCAGGAGCTTCTTCCAAGTTCATGTTGGCATCATGTGCCCACAAACGAAAACCCAGCCGACATCTGCTCAAGAGGAGCTTTGCCTAAGGATCTTATCAACAATTTATTATGGTGGGCGGGTCCAGCTTGGCTTCTGAAATGTAGTAGCCACTGGCCAATCTCTGTGTCCGAGAATCCAGATCAAGAAATCGTGGACTCGGAAAACGTGTGTCAGCCTTGATAGTGGAGCAGCCAGTACATCTTCTTGATGAATTGCTGAATAAATATTCATCTTTAGATAAAGTTATTCGTATTGTAGCCAACTGTTTACGTTTTATACGCAATATTCGTAAATCTGCTACTAAAGCAACTGGAACTTTATCAAGTGTAGAACGTAATGATGCTATGAGATTGTTCGTTAAGCATTTTCAATATCAGCACTTCTTTGACGATATTCAGAAACTTCAAAATGGCAAGATATTGCCTAAACAACTTCGTAAGTTGAATCCTTTCATAGATGAGTTAGGTGTTCTCAGGGTGGGCGGTAGGCTTTCCCGCTCTGGTTTAGCTTACGAGCACAAGCAATCGGCTTTATTACCACGTAAAAGTGAATTGACGGAAAGGATTGTACGAGAAATACATCGAAATAATTGTCACCCTGGAATTAATACAACTCATTATCTAGTTGCGCAGCAATTTTGGATTCTATCTCCAAAACGTGCCATACGGTCTGCATTACAAAATTGTATCCAATGTTTTCGAACCAAGCCCAAGGTTTTGGAACCATTTATGAGTGATTTACCCATGGCAAGAGTAAACGCTGTTAAACCATTTTCAATCGTGGGTGTCGACTTTGGAGGACCCTTTAATATTAAACATGGTACTCATAGAGGTGCTAAAATAGGCAAAGCCTATTTGTGTCTGTTTATCTGCTTCACGACCAAGGCAGTTCATTTGGAAGTTGTGTCCGATTTGTCTTCTGAGGCTTTCATAGCTGCTTTGCGCCGGTTTATTGCTAGACGAGGTCGCTGTAATATTATTCATTCAGACTGTGGTACTAACTTTGTAGGTGCGAAGAATCAACTCTCGCAATTAATGCGTGGTGCAGCAGAGCAAAACAAAGTTGAGTTTAGGTTCAATCCCCCTTCAGCGGCTCATTATGGCGGAGTTTGGGAAATTCAAATAAAGGCGGCCAAAGCCTTATTATATCGAACAGTAGGTATCCAATGTTTTACTTTCGAGGAGCTCTATACACTTTTTTCTCAAATTGAATCCACAATGAACTCACGTCCGTTATGTCCGCTTAGTTCTGATCCTAACGATATCAATGCGTTAACTCCAGGTCACTTTTTAACTATGGAACCTTTAACCTCTTTACCGGAAGAGGAACTGACTGATGTAAAGCTATATAGGCTGAATCGTTGGCAGCTTATTCAGCAAATACATCAGGGCTTTTGGAAGCGCTGGAGTGCAGAATATTTAAATTCTTTAACCCAACGTGCAAAATGGACAAAAGACTCTAAACCTTTAAAAGTAAACTCAATAGTTATTATCAAATGTGATAATTCATATCCACTGCATTGGCCGTTAGCTCGTGTGATAGAATTACATTCGAGCCCTGATGGCGTTGTGCGACAAGCAACTGTTAAGACTGCTTCAGGAATTCTTAGGAGACCATTGGTCAAGCTTTGTCCTCTACCGGACAATTGTGATTAAATAAGTATTTTGTTAAAGGTACCTTTTATTGAAATTCAGATTTTAAGTTTAGTTAAATGCTGAAGTTGCAATGTTAATTTCTGTTAGGATAAAAATTTATTTTGTCTTATGTTTAAAAATATTAATATTTTTGGTGGGCGGAATGTTCGATTTTGGTTTTTTTTTTTACGCTTTTTCAACTAGCTTAAACAGTCTGATGATGGCATTACGCATTGAGTTGACCAATGCGCATGCTCGCACCAAGCGCCATCTATAAAACAAAAGAAGAAAAAAGGCTGTCATGGTGTGTCCGTCCGGCCGGCGAGTTCAAAATATTCGTCCTTTACTTAAAAGACTAAAAACGTGTACTGTGTGTGTAATTCGTGTCGATTTTCATCAAGAACAAGACTTTTCATTTGTTGGAGTGTTTTCCATGTCCCTGGCGCCAGGTTTCAAGAAGTCCACTACAAGTTCGTTATGCTTCAGAACCGAGCTCAAACAGGTCAGTGTGCTTGCATTGTATTTGCCGGAATCAGACTAATTTCGAAACAATTATTCTTTATTTTAATAGCTCTCTTCGGCGAGATCCTCTCGACCCAAATGTACTAGAAATCCTCTTTGCTGGTACAAAAGCCGGGCCGGGCTTAGAGCCATAAAATTTAGTATATAGGTAGCTGGACCTCTGGAATAACACGAAGGCTACTTTTTATCCTGATATTCCCACGGGATAGGGATAAAATTTCGAAATAATAACCGCTGGGCTTAGAGCCATGAAATTCGGTATGTAGGTAGCCGGAGGTCTGGAATAACACATAAGTGACTTTTTGACCCGATATTCCTACGGGATACCTAGGGATGAAATCTCGAAATAACAACCACTGGGCTTAGAGCCATGAAATTCTGTGTGTAGGTAGCTGGACGTCTGAAATAACACAAAGGTGACTTTTTGACCCGATATTCCCACGGGATACCTAGGGACAAAATCTCGAAATAACAACCACTGGGCTTAGAGCCATGAAATTCGGTATGTAGGTAACTGAACCTCTGGAATAACACATAGGCTATTTTTTACCCCGATATTCCCACGGGATAGGAATAAATTTTTTAAATAATAACCACTGGGCTAAAAGTCATGAAATTTAGTATGTAGGTAGCTGCACGTCTGGAATAACACATACGCTATTTTTTATCCCTATACTCCCACGGGATATTTCAATTGCCACTACCAGACCGATTAGTTTACGCGTGCGAAGCCGCGGGTAAAAGCTAGTAGTCTATATTATCTAAGGTTCTGCCAGCCATCTTTTCTTGTTTAGAAAGGATGCTTAAAAGCTTCGACGGCTTAAGACATCCTAGATCAAGCCCTGATTGAGAAGTGGTCAGACGCAAACTAATTATCGAAGTAAACAGAAACTCTGTTACTTCTAAGAAATAGAATTACATTTTGGTTTTTAGGATTCCGCACCACAGAATTATTTTTATCGGCCAAGTATTTGTCTTACATTTTTTTTTCAAGATTTAATATTCAATACCCGGATAACTCACGTCTTAAATCGAGTTTAGCTCGACATGAATATATTACAAATATACAATACAATACAATACGATACAAATACTCTTTATTGTACACCAGAAATAATAAGCGATACAGAAAAACAGACATAATAACATATATGTTATGTTCAAGATTTAAACCTGTGTGAACTAATTTTATGACAATTAAAAATATAATTAATAACGTTATACATATTTTAACTAAACGAATTCATTATTATTATGCTAAAGAAGTGTTACATAATGTCGAATGTTATGTACAATGATGTTATACCAAAAAAAAATTAAACTGTTTATTATAAATCAGAATAACATTACAAAATTTTATAATACCAAATGTGTTATGCGAATTCAAATTATGGCATTTAATGTCATGCGAAATAAGGATATCCTAGTTTTACTCATATTGTGTATTGTGTATTGTTTTGTCATATTGTATTTGTTGGCTTTTTAGCGATAAGACCGCCTATTGTCTACCTGATTTTTTATTTTTTGAGATGTCTCTGTACTGTTTTTGGTGATCAATGAAGAATATTTGTATTTGTATTGTAAAAAATCTTTTACTTACAACGCGAGAAGAACCAGCTTCTTCTCCATTACTTTTAATATACAAGATAATATGACCCTTGGCCATGTTTCAGCTTAAGACTGACCGTAACAACCCACGGGATAACAGTTAATAAAGGCGATGAGAAAACGGGCTTATCTCGGATACAACTGACAATGGAGGGGATTTCTGGAGGAGAGCAAATAATTTCAGCGCGGTACACATAAAGGAGTCTATAGAACTGATTAAGTGTGAAGAAAAATTTAATATAACATTTGTAGGCTGTAATGTTTAGGTTTTTCCCAGCAGTGGGTTATTAAAAATAAAAGAGGTCAATAAAAAAAGAAATATGATGTCCTTTATAAGAACTCTAGTTTCTTCATAATAAATATATAAATAAATAAATATCACGGGACAACTCACACTAATTGACCTAGTCCCAAAGTAAGTTTAGCAAAGCTTGTGTTATGGGTACTAAGCAACGGATGAATATAATTATATAGATAAATACATACTTAAATACATGTTAAACACCCAAGACCCGAAAACAAACATTCGTATTTTACATACAAATATCTGCCCCAACATGGGAATCGAACCCAGGACCTCAAGCTTCGTACGTCAGGTTCTCTAACCACTAGGCCATCTAGTCGTTTAAATAATAACAACTCGATTCCCACCAGGTTCATTTCTAGGGTTCCATTATTATCCAAATTGTAAAAACGCGACCTTAATACTAAGACTCCACTGTCCATCTGTCTGTCTGTCACCAGGCTGTATCTCGTGAACCATGATAGCTGGACAGTTGAAATTTTCATAGATGATGTATTCTGTTGCCGCTATAACAACTAGGGACGGGCCGAATATTCGTTTTGTATTCGGTATTCGGCATATTTGGCAGATTTATCGAATATTCAGGTAAATCACCGAATGTTCGGCAAAGTGGTACTCAACATTTTTACTGTATTGAGCCATGTACCTACGAGTTGAGTGTTGAAAGTGTTATTTTTATGAGGTACAGTGAGGCTTTATATTTTTGGTGATATTGTAGCTTTATTTCCAATAACAGCAAATGAAAACAGATGGTTGTTAAGAAAAATCGAAATATAAGTAAGATCCTTTATAATATAAGTGTTTGAGAGTGAGGAATTAAACAAGTTTTTCTTTTAGTCAAAAGTTAAAAGAAAGTCCGAATGTAATTTTTGACAGAGTGATCAATTGTCATAACTCTTTTTCTCTGAATCTAATGATTGTTTAGAATTCTTATAAAATAAACCTAACCTAACCTACATAGTTTTCTATAGGATGACCATTAAAAATTTTAAGAAAAATATAAGGTTTCAGTGCGATAATAATTCGGACAAACGATGATTCGGACAACATTACGGTATGACTAGCGAAGAGTATGCGAACTTTGGCGCTTCCAACAGCCAATGTGGGAGCACCATAACGATTCTTTGATGAACTTTTTTATGTATCAGATAACCACAGACCGTAATTATTATGCGAAGTATGTCATCAAAACCATTTTAGCCTGTTATCCCAACACAAATATGTCAAAAGTCTGTTATCGAGACTAATTAAGTAATTTAAATAATAAGCGTCGCGTGACTGCTAATTAACTAGAATTACTAACTACTGCTAGTCATCTGTACATTATCGTCATTGTCACAAGGTTATGGTTTAGGCTAAATACAATTAGATTGTGCGTGTTGGGTTACTTTTGTGGGGCCGCACGGCTATGGCTATGACTATCCATACTAATATTTATAAATGCGGAAGTGTGTATGTTTGTGTGTGTGTTTGTCCGTCTTTCATGCTGTAAGGGATCGACGTGATTCTTGGCATATAGTTTATGGGCCCGAAAGTGACATAGGCGTGTCTAGTCTCCTGTCCAGCGGTGGTGTAGGGAAATAGCACGCAGCACGGAATGCAGAGGACCTGGGTTCGATTCCCAGCGCTGGTCTATTTTTCTGTTTTTTCTGTGCATCCATGTTTCGGCTTGTGTTTTCGTGTGAAATATATAGACTTTCACGGGATGACCGTAAAAGAAACAAAAAATCTGGATTTGAAATAAAAAATACAAAAAGACTCCAAATAGTAATCTTATAATAAATAAAATAATAATAAAATAAATATCATGGGACACTTGACACCAATTGACCTAGTCCCAAACTAAGCAAAGCTTGTGCTATGGATACTAGGCAACGGATAAACATACTTATATAGATAAATACATACTTAAATACATATTAAACAACCAAGACCCGAGAACAAACATTCGTATTATTCATACAAATATCTGCCCCGGCCGGGATTCAAACCTGGGACCACAAGCTTCGTAGTCAGGTTCTCTAACCACTAGGCCATCCGGTCGTCTCTTGACTTTTAGTATGTTCATCTGGATACTGCAAGATATAACTGATTGCCCATATTCGACTTTATTTGATCGTATTGACCCGCTAATGAGCTATACAATAAATAATTGAACGACAGATAATTTAGTCGCAAAATAGATAACATTACAACCTCTTCATAATTAACGATAAAGGTCAGTTCTTATCGGGATTGCATTATTAAGGGCATTGCATTACATTTCATATTAAATAATTCGGCTAATTCATGAACAGAAACAGTAATCCCGGCATAGGTAGAGTCATTCACGACGCGTGCCGTGGGGGAGCGTCAAAGTTCGCATACTCTTCTCTAGTCATACCGTGTTTTTTGTCCGAATCATCTTTTGCCCGAATTTTTTTCCCACTGAAATTTTTCTAAAAATTTTAAATGTAGTCCAGTAACTTTATACATCGGCAGTATGCGTCAAATCCGGTAGTTCTGAATTTTTGCACACTTGTTTATGATGTTGTCCTAATGAATAATCCAAGTTTGTGACCTCGAGCGCCGAACGCAACTTTGTCAAAAATCGAAAAAACCGCGAAAAAAACGTATTTTTTGGCGATTATAACACTAAAGAACTAGTGTTTGAAAAAACTTTCTTAAAACGTTTTAATGAAGACTAAATTTGCTACAATATGAAACAAGAATTGTCTCTGTGGACCCAATAGTTTCCAAGATTAAGCCTTTCAAAGTTTATCATTTTTACGAACTTCGCAATTTTTTGCGATTCTGTCGTTCTGAATGAATTTTGACCCTGATTATACTATCGAAGCCCTGTACTTTATGATAGGATGTTAAAAAAGATAAAGAGGAGTGTGAACGATGATGTTAAAGCTAAGCTACGAATAATGAAGTAAATAAAAAAGAAAAGTACAACAGAAGTTAATAAGTTTATTTGTTAGGAAATTGAGTAATATTCAAAATCAAAAAATCAAATTAATTTGGCCCTTTTGGAAGGTCCCGGTTGAGGTTCGTCCGTATCTGGATCGACGTATTGGGATGGCATATCCCCATCAGGGGATGGTAATGAATCGTCGACGTTTTGTGCCGTCAAGTCATCCTCCATTTCGACATCAGACAGATCGTCGCCTTCTAGGATTTTACTACTGCAACATCAGGTATATTGTCACAAGAGGCCTCGCTGCAGTGCCTACAGACTGATGAGTATTTTAATCCTGTCTTCCTGCAGCTGCACGCGATTCCACAACCCTTCGTGCAGCCGCAAGTAATCATCTGCAAGAGGTGTTGTGGGGCTGCATTTCTGGTCATCGTTTTGGGATTGAGGCTTTGTGGTGTGTATATAGTCACCCCCAGGGTTAAGTGTGACTCCCAACCACGCCTGTACCTGTAAGAAGATTGTACATGAGAATAGAAAATGATGAATGATATGTATGTGAATTACTGATGCAAGGACAAATTTTTACCTGATGGTATGTCCGCAAGGAGTGAAATCGAGCAGAGTCTCTTGTGGGAGGTAACCTGGCTAGATTGAAGCTGGTTTTCGTCGCAGCCCTAGTGAATAGTCGGTACCGCAGCTCGTCAAGGTTATAGGTGTTGTGGTTGCCTAAATTGCGAAGTTCGAAAAAAGGATAAACTTTGAAAGGCTTAATCTTAGAAACTATTGGGTCCACAGAGACAATTCTAGTATCATGTTGTAGCAAATTTAGTCTTCTTTAAAACGTTCTAAGAAAGTTTTTTCGAACACTAGTCCTTTAGGGTTATAATCGCCAAAATTTGAAAAAAATATCGATTTTTTCGCGGTTTTTTCGATTTTTGACAAAGTTGCGTTCGGCGCTCGAGGTCACAAACTTGGATTATTCATTAGGTCAACATCATAAACAAGTCTGCAAAATTTCAGAACTACCGGATTTGACGCATACTGCCCCCATACTTTCAGGCGACAAAGTTACTGGATTAATGGTCATCCTATAGAAAACTATAGGTTAGGTTAGGTTTATTTTATAAGAATTCTAAACAATCATTGGATTCAGAGAAAAAAGAGTTATGACAAACGATCATTCTGACAAAAATTACATTCGGACTTTCAATAAGTATGCGAGCCGATATTGACCCATTTTGCAATTTTATACACACCCCGATACCGCGGGAATATCGGAATTTCGGAATATATATTAAATTGTATCCTATGTGATATTAATAAGCAAGCAGTGATATTAAAACCGGCCAAGTGCGAGTTGAATTCGCGTGCAGAGAGTTCCGTAAAATGCCCAAGTCAAATGTTTTCCTCTATTTTTTTATAAATATATTACGGTGCTTTTTAAATTAATCCTTAAAGTTAGACGCGAGTTAACTACTACTAGCGCTATCTAGTAGTGTTTTAGTGAAAAAAAATCTGTAATTGAAAGTATTATATATTGAGTTTACCACTTTTATTTCAATTGATAGAATTCTTATTGTAATTTACAAGCAATGAAGTATATGAAGTATATGTCCCGCACACCTCGCTGGCTCCGCAGAAAACCAGCGTCGCTGGCAACGCTAGTTGTGCCAACGGCACCGCTGAGTGGAGACCATTTCGGCTTCACATCATTATTTGTTTGTTCTTCTACCTATTCTTTATCATTTTGTAAATGTATTTTCTCATTTCTTGTCATGATGTGTTGGCTGAATAAACATATTTCTATTCTATTCTATTCTATTCTATATTTCGTTTTTTTTTTCACAATTTTAGGCTTAGTAGTTACGGAGATCAGAGGGTAATTGTCAATTTTCGTCTTCTTTCATGAATAAAATCAAAAATATTTATTTTACAAAGCCCTTTCATTTGATATATGACACGGTAAGGTTGGTTTGCAAAACTTTTTTTTATTTGTCCCCCGAAAATGACCCTTATTTAAAAATAAAATATTTTGCACATACGTGCTTGGGTCATACAATTACACCATCTTACCAAATTTCAGCTGATTTGGTCCAGTAGGTTCGGACGGACAGACAGACAGACACACGAATGATTCTTTAAGGGTTCCCTTTTTTGTACGGAACCCTAAAAAAAGATAGACAATACGCAGGTAGCCCGAACTATTTGTATTAATCTATTCAATTGAATAAGACTAACAGCCTTATTCATAAAAAGTTAGAGCCTCCTTGAAGGCTCCTTGATGTCCCGATGCTAAAAAACGTGATTCATAAACGTCTGTTAGCGCTAATCAGTCGATCAAGGCTCTGCTAAAGTTAGTGGACCGTAGACCCTCCTTTATCTCCCTGCTAAGTCACAAAATGGCCGCCACAGAGTTGAACAGCTGACTTTGACAAGAGCAAAAAACCATACCGAAGATATTTTATGGAGGTTTACACAAAAATTAAAAAAAAATCAGGAAAAATTATTCTCAGAAATTTATATTTAAAAATCCTCTAATAATACGAAAAAAATAAAATTAGGATGATTAACATAGTTACTGCTTTTTGCACTTAGTTTAGGTCTACTAAAACACGCGGATCGGAAATGGCGGGAAAACAAGCATCTCTGCTGTCACTGCTGTCAATTAATTTTTTTTTAATTCTCGATAAGGCCATTTTTTGTCTTTGATTCGTCAAGAGTGCCAACATAACGCGTCTAATCAGTCTATCAGGAGCTCAACAACTAGCAGACCGTTAGCAAGCGTTTATGAATCATACTTCTTGACAAACGTCAAACAAGCTTAATCAGTCTGTTAACTAACAGACCGATCATGCCTCAATTAAGGATTTTTTATGAATAACGCTGTAAGAATACACATAATAAGAAAAAAATTACCATAAGTCAAAGTCAAACCATCTTTATTCAATTTAGGCACTAAAAAGTCAAAAAAATATACCATCGGTTTTGTCGGTAAAACTTCACTATAAACTGATTACCTAACTTTAAAAAATAATACCATCTAAACTTACCTTTTGTATTTACAACTATGATGTTGATAGTCTGCATAACTAAGCCTTAAAGTAAATTGAAATAATAATGGGAATATTTAGAAGCTAGCAAACAACTATAAGTATGATCACAAATTAATCAGTATCTACAAACATAGTGTTAAATGACACAGCGAATTTATGCTAATGCATATAACATTAGACCTTTATATAAATAAGACTGTGCTGTTCATTTCATCAAAAGTCTTTGAACCTTTGTCTTAGATCTACAACAAAATGGGTGTAAATCAGTGTGAATGTAAAATTAACGAAAAAGTAATTGACAAAGACAAACTTTCAGAAAAAGTTGAAGATTCCATACAGAGAATCATTAAAAAAGAAGGCTACAAAGACTATAATGTATTCACAAGAGCAATATCTACAGACGGTGGAAATTACTTTGGTTCGTTATACGAAGTTGACGTTAAAGGTACAACTGAAGATGGTGAAAAAGAAACCAATATATTCGTTAAAGGAATTGTGCCTGGTGATCATTTTACTGTTCTATCAGTCAGTGGAATGTTTACAATGGAATTGTTTATTTACACCGAATTGTTTGTTTTAATCAATGAAATACAGGATGAAGCGTACGTGCCTGTAAGCGAAAGATACAACGTGGTCAAAAGTTATCAAGAAAGTATACATGAAGCAATAATATTAGAAAATGTTGCTAAAAAAGGATACAAAACTGGATTCAGAATGGATCCCGTCTCTCTAAAATTCGCTGAAATGTCTATAAAACAACTGGCAAAACTCCACGCTTTATCGTTTGTTCTGGAGATAAAGTATCCTGAGTTTTATCAAAGAAAAATAAAAACAATAAACTGTCCTTTTAAAATAAATGATGACTATAAAGGTCTTATAAAGAATTCAGCAGAAAAAATAAGTGAATGTTTAGACGATGAGGCACGGAAGAGATTCAATGAGTATGTACCTAAATTATGGGAAAATATACCCCACTATTTGTTTGACGCAAAATATAAAAGGACTATAGTTCATGGTGACTTCAGAGCGAATAATATTTTGATGAAAGAAAGTGTAAGTATACATTTATACTTTTGTTACCTTGATTTTGAAAAATAATGATATTTGTACATTGGAGTTGCTTCAAGGTAAAATCAACATATTACATTAAGCACAACGTAAAATAGTAAAATAAGTCTAACTAATAAATTCCGGTAACTTATAAATGGGATAAAATTAAAATAAAACCCAACTAAAAGCAAAATCCTTCAAATAGGTCTTTTAAACTCGCCTATGTTATGAAAATAGATGTATAATCAACATTTTTTTTTAATCTATGTATGTATATTAAATTTTCATCTTGTTTTTTTAATTGTACCGTTTTTGCCTAACTCAAAACCTAAAATAGCTAAAAGTGGCTCCAAAGCGGCAACATTTCGTGTGCTCCGCCTACTCCATTTGGGAATACAGGCGTGATATCTGTGTTTGTGTGTGTTTTTTTTACACCAAAGCCAATTTGATACACTGGATTATACCTACGGATCGGATATGTCACAATTTATCGTTTAAAAAACTGTTTTAGATCTATCCGAGATCCTCAGCCATCGACAATTAAAGAAATTTCAAAAAGATCAGTAAACGTGGGTGACACTCTTTCCCGCCCCGGATAACATCGACATGGAAATACCAGCGTTGTTTTTTGTTTACACGCCCATAGAAACTGACAGGAGCTTCTATGGGCGTGTACACCAGGGTCGGTATTTCCATGTCGGTATTATCCGGGCCGGGAAAGAGTGTCACCCGTAGACGTCACGGGTGACTGAAGAGCTGGCAGCTTCCTCGGACAAAGAATTAGCCTAGCTATTCAAAGAGGAAACGCTGCCAGCATCTTCGGGGCCTTGCCTACGGGGTACTCTTTATGTTATTCGTTTTAGTTTTAGGTTCTATTTCTTTTTATGTAGGTAAGTTTGTTAAGTATAGGACTGTTTTTAACAGAATACATTTAATAAAGTAGGTATGAAAATTTATATTATCCGATTGGCTGTCTTGTGTCTTGCGTTGTCTATTATTTTTTCTTTCAATTCACAGGAAGGTGAGGTCACCGACGTTATTCCAGTGGATTATCAGCTCCTGTACTACGGATGCCCTATCATTGACTTTTTGTATTTCATCTTCTTGGGAACAGACCAACAGTTCAGAAGAGACCACTTGGAATATCTAAAAGACTTATACTTCGATACGTTGAAGAACATGCTACAATATTTCGAGATCGATATTAAATCTGTTTTTCCGAGAGAAGATTTTGAAGATTTGTATAAAGACGTATTAGATTATGGACTTTTCAGCTTTGTACAGGTTATGCCTTTCATTTTTGCAACTGATGACGAGATACCAGAGCTAGGTAAAGACAGTTTGTCTGATGTTGTCATTAAAACTGATCCGCGGATGAAGGAGAGGGCTAGAGGAGTAATAGATGACTTCATCCAGTGGGGTATTTTGTGAAGTTAAGATAAAAATAAATAAATAGGTAACATGATAATTTTTTTAATAAAACAATGTAAGTATTAGTAGTTAAATATTTTCTTTTTAAAACGATGAAATGTCCGAAAAGGAAAAAAAAAACTATGAAAGTTCAATAAAGTTTCATCTAACAGAGTTTCTTTCAATGGTTTCCGTAGAACTCTTAAGGAAAGTAAGCGTTAGCAGCTCAGATAAATTCTTATGTAATATAGGCCCCCAAGACCCAGGTCTATACCTAGTTTGGGAGTCAGAATATATGACCATTCCCGCGACTTCTCTGTACAAACTTTCCATACTCATTGACTCATTCTAGACTCATTGTATTTTGCCTCAAGTTGATTGTACAATAAATCATTTTTTTTTAAATATTTGATTAAGTAGATACTTACTGACAATTTTTTTCTAAAATATTCCTGGATTGGGGTCTATAGATTAAAATTCTTCATGCCTGCAAAAAGTTCAAAAATTCTGATCTAAAATATATTAATTTTAAGTCACTGATGTTATTTGTAACTGGATGTAACTATTCTGTACCTATGTATGAGAAAAAACTGAAGATTTTTTAATAGAACTATTTAAAATCTTAATATAACAATAAACATTAAATTAAATGAAACTGGAAAGTGTTATTTTGAATAATACAGTGAGCATTCATATTAACATTCCTAAGCAAATAAAGTGGAGAAACCAGGTACACATACATACACAACTAGTCAACTGCGAACCGAAATTGCAATGTCAGGATTCCGTATCTAATCGTACATTACTCAAGTTTATAAACTATGAAAGCAACAAGCATTGCTCTTAGTATCGCTTACTATTTCTGTGTACAATAAAGAGTCTTTGTATTGTATTTTATTGTATAAGCCAGACTGAAAAAAAAACTAGGCTTTGAAGTAGTTAAATGGCTTACCATTTGTCAGACCAACAAACTTATTAACCATAGGTTTTTAAATGTGGATGATGGCAATCCCTTGTGGACGTTGAAGGCTTTCAGTGACTCAAAGAAATTAAGAAGGTGCTACTTAGTCAGAAAAAGAAAACAGGAACCTTTAGAATAAACGGAAGAAATCTGTGAAAGATTTTTTTAAACGATTTCTTTGCTTTTGTACATCTTATTCATATGTTAACTGTTATATTCATTTGTTTCTACATCTAAACGTTCAATTAAGAGTTATACACTACAATACAATAAAAAATCACACTAAGAACGATGGGAAATTTACCCAAATGATTTTTGGGTGAGTTGATGCTGTTGACCACTTGCGTTTTTGACCACTTGATACTAACCCAAAAATAAGATGCTGTGACTAACAAACAAAGAGTCATCCTTAAAACTTAAAGGTTCCGTTTTTCCTTGTCATGTACAAAACCCTAAAAATTAGTATCTTGAGCTAGCAGCATCTGATAAGATATGAAATATTAAAATACTCTCGTTCATATGTAAGTATACAATAATTCGACTTTCATAAATATAACACGCTGGTCTTAACTTTATTAAACTCCTTCAAGCACTGATACTATGAACAGTAAAATGGGTGTTGAACAGTGCGATTGTAGTTTAAATGACAATGAATATAAAGCAGATAAACTGCCAGAAAAAGTTAACGAAGCTATTGAAAGAATAATTAAAAAAGAAGGCTACAAAGACTACAAAGTGCTAACAAGAGCGATATCCACTGTCGGGGGGAATTATTTCGGTTCTTTATACGAAGTTGATGTCAAAGGCACAACTGAAGATGGTGAGAAAGAAACCAACATATTTGTTAAGGGAATTGTTTCTGGAGATCATTTAACAGTTCTGTCAGTGAGTGGAATGTTTACAATGGAACTGTTTGTTTACAATGAATTGTCTGTTGTATTTAATGACATACAGAATGAAGCTCACATCCCTATGAATGAACGATATAACATGGTCAGAAGTTTTCAAGAAAGTATACCTGAAGCGATCATTTTAGAAAATGTTGCCAGGAAGGGTTATAAGACAGGGTTCAGAATGGATCCAGTTTCGCTGGAATTTGCTCAACTATCTATGCAACAGTTAGGAAAATTCCACGGTTTGTCTTTTGCTCTGGAGAATAAGCGCCCAGAGTATTTTGGAAGAAAATTAAAAACTATTCCTTACCCACTCAATTTCAACGATGATTTCAAAGGTCTGCTGAAAAATTCGGCGAAAGCTATTAGTGACTGCTTGGACGATGATGCAAGTAAAAAGTTTAATAATTATATTCCCAAGTTATGGGATAAAATGCAGCATTGTCTATTTGATTTTAAATACAAAAGGACTTTGGTTCACGGTGATTACAGAGCAAACAATATCTTGATGAAAGAAATTGTAAGTCAAAAATTACCTTACTAAGTAATTCCATGGTTGCTTCAACCGCTCTCAGTCCCTATATTTAAGTTTTTAATAATTGGAAGGCAGATTGTAATTAAGTATGAAGTCTTCCATCGCTAGTCAAAGATCCATTTCAAACAATATTAAATATTTCTTAATATTAATGGCTACAAACTGACAGCGGTTAAACCGAATGTCAACGTGACCTACATTACTTTGCACACACATACACAATGCGAAATTTGAGCACGTGCGTGTAAATGTGCGTGTGTGTTAGGTGTTTGTATCTTTTTATCACTAAAACAGCTGAACAGGCTTGAAAAATATAGGTACTCTTAATTAGAACAAAAATTATTCGACCATCCGGTAAAAGCAATAAAATTTTGGAGAAATCTATGTTCTTTTGAACTGTTATTTAGCAGATGCATGTAGATCCGATGAGAGTTTTATAATGAAATCTTTCTTATTTGCAGGAGGGTGAACTAACTGACGTTTTACCAGTGGATTACCAGCTGTTATATTACGGATGTCCTATCATGGATATTCTGTTCTTCGTCTTCTTGGGCACCGATCAGCAATTCAGAAAAGACCATCTAGAAGACCTGAAAGACGTGTACTTTGAGTCCCTAACAAAAATGTTGCAATACTTCGACATTGATGTCAAAACTGTGTTTCCAAGAGAAGATTTTGACAATTTGTATAAAGATGTGTTAGATTATGGTATTTTTTGTTTCATGCAGCTAATGCCTTTTATTTTTGCGGTTGAAGATGAAATACCTGAGTTGGATAAGGATTACTTGGCTGATGTCGTCATCAAAACTGATCCAAGAATGAAGGAGAGAGCGAGAGGGATTGTAGATGATTTTATTCAGTGGGGTTATTTGTAAAATTGTGAAATAAAAGTTTGATTCTCGATGACTTTGTTCGTTTTAATTTACTTTCCACTCACATGCTTTGAATTTTGAGTTTAACTCTATTATTAACAAAAAAAAATGTAACAAAAAAATAAAACCGACACCAAAAAAAAAATGGAACCGACTACAAAACCCTTGAAAATATTTTTCTAGGTACCTACTAGCTCGAAGTCGGTGCCTCAGCACGACCCAGCAGGAGTGGAGCAAGAAAAAAAAATTTGTATAAATGCTGTGGTAACGAAAGAGTGTTCAGCAGTAGCCAAGTGGTTTTAACAATGGTCTCTGAAGTACCTAGAAGATGTAGGTACGCAAGTATCATCATCTCAGCCTATATACGTCCCACTGCTGGGCACAGGCCTCCTCTCAGAATGAGAGGGCTTGGGCCATAGTTCCCACGCGGGCCCAGAGCGGATTGAGAACTTACTTGCGTAAGCGTATCCAAAGAACGAATTATGCTTAGCTTAGCTTATTAAGTATGCTTAGAAGAAAATAAAGTACCGGATTACCATTGGAAGTAGGCAAATAATTACCTAAAATTACGTAAGTACTATCTTAAGTAAATGACAGATTACATTCCTAAAAATTCCAGTTTTTTTTATCTTATCTGTGAAACTCATGAGTTTATTTATTTTTACATAATTGCTGTTAATAAGTATATCAGATAAAACTCAATTAGCAATTTCATTCTGGAAAACAGTGACTGTCTATTTTTACTCGTCTTTGAAAACCAGCTAAGTTCGAGTTTAATTCTCAGACGAAGAATTCCGTATCACCGTACAAATGCCAATCTTAAAAAAATTAGGAAGAAACTCTAAAAAAAATGCTTAAGTAGAGTACAACGTGATGAATCATGTTAACCAGTAGTTAACCTATACATATCATAGAACTTAACCTAGCCAACTTTAAGGGGCTGTTTCACCATCCATTGATTAGTGTTAACTGACGGTTAAATGTGATGCCGTCTCCATCTATTTGAACAAAACAAATAGAGACGGCATCACATTTAACCGTCAGTTAACACTAATCAATGGATGGTGAAACAGCCTCTAAAAGTCGAAAAAACTCCCACTCTGTAAGTTTAAAGTTAAATATGTAGTATGTCCCTGTTGTTGCAATTATCATCTAAAAGGAATCAAAAAAGAATAATAGTCACATCACAAAGCCTTAGGCAGCCTGGTGTTCATATTAGTAGGCTGGAAGTGTCTACAGGATTGTCAGATTCTATTGAATTGGAGTATATAGCCGACATCATGTGCTGTTTTCACATCCGACAAAAGTGTTCCGATATGGCCGGCTCAAAATGGCTTTCCTTATAAATCGGATTGTTGTAAATAATTTTCTTATTTTGATTTTCATTATATCTGCAATACGGTATTTCACAACTCCTGAATTTCCCAAGTCTTAATAATTTTATGAAAATATAGATATACACACAGTGTTTAGCGAAGAGAAAACTTAAATCGGTTGAAAATTGTATTTATAGTGATTTTTTGAAGAATCTATATACCTGTCTCTTTCTCAAACGCTTTTCTCTATGCAGCAAGTATGGCGGTACTGGCGTGTGACGTCACATGCCAGTGTGTCGTTCTCTGTCTAATCTTGAATTATAAACATTTATAACTTTGTTATACGTAAAGGTAACTTCAAAATTGTTTCTCTATTCGATAACAGGTATTGTGTAGTTTTAATTTATAAAACATATACAAAATAGTCAAATACTATATTCTGAACCCAGACACTCACTAAAAAAGTGTAGTACACTTTTGTACAAATGTCATCACAAACGTAGGCAACGAGGTATTTGCATAAGACCAATTTTCGTGACCTTTGATCTTGTATAGTACCTATTTTAAGATAATTTTCTAAATATTATATCTCATTTTGAGTTCGGTAGCTTTTATTTGGCTTATTATGACTGCGCGTTATTTTGAACACACACAAACGCACACACGCACACACACTCACACACACACACACACACACACACACACACACACACACACACACACACACACACACACACACGCACGCACGCACGCACGCTCGCACGCACACATGTTGGAAACACATACATGTTGGAAACGCTACAAAACATTAAAAAAAAAACCTTAATAGCATCATTACTCGCACATCACGTGCCGCTGAAAAAAAATAAAATAAAAATCATAAAAATATCTCTTTAGAAATTCTTGAGTCGAGAAATGTCGAAAAGGCAGTAACCCGATACCTAGAGCCACTCAGACTACTCAGCGGTAATTCAATATCTTCGCACCTGTGGAGATATGTACCACGGGCGGTTTGAAATACCGCGGATGATTTGGTGATATTGTTGTCTAGGTGGTTCGGTGACCTTTTTTTTGCAGATGCGTTGCCAACCTCTGCCTAAGATGGGATACCTCAAGTGCCAGTAATATCACCGGCTGTCTTACTCTCCACGCCGATACCCAACAGTGCAAGTACTGCTGCTTCACGGCAGGATTAGCGAGCAAGATGGTGGTAGGTAGCAACTCGGGCGGACCTTTCACACGGTCCTACCACCTACAATCGATTTCCTTATTTTAGGTTTATTTGACCAAGAATACTATTAATGCATAGGTCGGAAAGTAAGCAATAGCTGGCTTAGCATTCGTTTAAACGGAAGAGCTTATTCCAGCCAGTGTGTTGATATGATAAGATTAGAGGATAAAATTAGAGGATAAAATTATTGCATATCAAAAAAGAAGGCTTTCCTAAATACCATTTGTTGCAGAACCTTTTTGATACAAACCTTTACCATTTTTTAAATCATGATTTTTGTTTATCAGACACTCTGAAATTGACAATAAACTACAGTACTATCGAAGGATTTTGCTTGATAAGATTGATTTAGATACATCACTACTGCCAAGATGAGTGCCCCGGAAAAAACTTGGCATTTATGTTCAAAATAAATAATTACAAACAAAAAAGACAGTTTGAAATGTTTAAATTAAAGAAAAAAATTACGAAAAAATGATAGGGATTTAAAATAAAGTAAAACTAAACATCTTAAATACCTATATCAACGTTCAATAGAAGTGTAAAATGCTTCAACTATCATAAATTTAAAAATTTGACGAATACATAGTATAATCCCGCAAAGTAGCTCCCCATCGACCGCGGACCCAAGGCCGGTGCCTACTGAATTATGTTACGTTACACAATAAACTAGCAAACGACGTTCATGCTTGCACTGAGGCCAGAGCAACCCTTCAACCTTAAGTTAACGGGTTACGGTTCAAAATGCAACTGCAGCACTTATTGATCCCGTGAACCGATTACGCGTAATTTTCCGTTCACTTAGAAGTGTTCAATGACTTGGTGACTTTACCCTTAACAACTTAAGATTGAAGATTACTATTTGGAGTCTATTGTATTTTTTATTTCAACTCCAAATTTTTGTTTCTTTTACGGTCATCCCGTGAAAGTCTATATATTTCACAGAAAACACAAGCCGAAACATGGATGCACAGAAAAACCAGAAAAATAGACCAGCGCTGTGAATCGAACCCAGGTCCAGCAATCCGTGCTGCGTGCTATTCCCCTACACCACCGCTGGACAAGAGATTAGACACGAATTTTTCCTATGCACCAATATTTCAACTTGCATTCTTTTCATAGTCACTTTAGCAGCGACACTAACGCCATCTATGAACGACATTCTCAACGAGAAACATTTTTCACTTCCTTCGGAACTATCCGCTCACCAGGGACAAGAGATGTCGCTATTAAGCAATCAAATCAAGATTACTATTTGGAGTATTTTTGTATTTTTTATTTCAACTCAAAATTTGTTACTTTCACGGGTATTCCGTAAAACCATATCGAAAATACAAACAGAGACATGGATGCACAGAAAAACCAGAAAAAGAGACCAGCGCTGGGAATCGAACCCAGGTCCAGCGAGATTGAGGCCAAACGTAAGCCTATTTTTTATAAAAAAAGGTCCTCAGCAATCCGTCCCTCAGCACTCAGCGCTGGTTTACTTTTTCTGGTTCTTCTGTGGAACGTAGAACCTCTTCATAGTATATATATAAGCTAAAGCAGTATGGAAGCTACGAACAAATCGATAGAAACGAACACACTCACACAAACGCCCGCGCTGCACGGCCTCTGAGCCTGAGGGGGTCTCGCGGTACAGAGGCCGTATAGAGCGCGCGTCTGTGTGAGTATTGTGTTCGTTTCGATCGTAGTTTCGTAGTTTCCATACTGCTTTGGCATATATAATTATACTGTGACCTCGTCCTTTTTGAGTCGGTTTAAAAATAAAAATATTTCAAATATTTTATTTACTTAAAATAAATGACAGGATCATAGAGTAAAACATCTTTAACCCTTAATATTTTGTAATATTACATTTTACCGATCGCGTAATGTCACGTATTAACGCATCCCCAGAAGTTAATAAAGGCTAAAACCTGTACCAATTACTCGGCCAGCCAACCTGTGGCCCAGACAGGCTGTGCTAACACGCCTTATTGTCCTTAGCAAATGAAACGATAATAATGCGAGTGCCTAATGTTGGTAAAGCGATCGATCACTCCAAGGGCATGTGTACTGAACAAGGCATAAAGTACGAAATATAACGGCACTCGCCTTTGTTTAATAAGGTGATGAGTAATTGGTTGCCGTCAATGGAACCGCAACTGTTCGCAAATGCACTGCCAGCCAAGAAGGAATCTAATCAACTTAGAAATAGTTGGAAACTCCCGAAATTGAAACTCAAACTCATACTCACAATATTTATTGACAACAAAAACACACTACATCACAGCAAAACCACAGTAAAAACTTAAATATGAGAAGAAATTTGGAATTTGAAATCGTCATATCAAAGTCCAATATCTCACGGTTGAGCCAATTTTAAACCAGCGCACCCGGCAGACGTCCTGCCTGAAAAAACACTACTCCATTTAATTTAAGATTTGAATTAACGGTCAAATTGTAATACGAGAAACGATACGAGATGTTTCGAACAAAAATGTACTAAAAATACCTACATGTACATTTATAAGCGTTATTTATTATGTTTTTACTATAGAAGTTCACACAATTTTAAACAGTTCCGTTGTTTCATTTAAAAAAGTGTGCAAATTATACTATTAAGTTTCAAATCGTCGGCCTAAATCGTTAACCTTCTAAGTCCATTTTGAGTAACTTTACAGGACATTGAAAAAACTGCATAAAATCTTAAGTCGTTGACTAATCAAAATTTTGAAAATCCCGTTGGTAGCTATGACTAAACTTGATATTTTAAAGATATAATTAACAGCATATCTTACACAAATCACAGGAAATTAATAAAAATGAGTATTTAGCAGGTTTTCGTCTCGAAGGTTAAATTGAATGTAGGACTTAGCAGTTATTACACTTAAATTGAGTATGCTGGAGAAAATATCCATAGTATTTTGTTTATTATTATTTTACAATAAAACCAATTCAGCCAGTAATAAAAATTGTATTTAGTGTTAATCAATCACTTTAATAATTATGAGATGTACTTACACCTAAAATTGACTCTTTTTACTAAACAATCTGCAATAGGTAATTAACGAGCAAATAATGATTAAAATATATGTTCTCGATGTTAAATAATACATAGAAATATGAGAAATAACACAATAAATTTACCCTGTTGACAATTTTCTGTTGTCATACTCAAATAAACCGATTTTCAGTAAAACATCGCATGACGCAACAGCACGTGGCATCGCAAATAACTGTCAGTGCAATACTAAGGCCCGAAGTGGACTTAGCAGATTTTCTGTGTTCATTTCCACACAACAGTTTTTCGGGCATAAGATTTGACACTTACTTTATGCTGATATCGCCGTTTTTTCTTTACCAAACGGTAGAGAATTTTGTGCACTTTTTGACAAGTATGAAAAGTAATTTTCGCCTAAAAGTGGACTTAGCAGGTTAACGATTTAGGCCGACGAAATGTTAAAATAAATGGACTATACAATACAATGATTATTATAACATACCAACAACAGCGCTATCTAGCGGGTTCAGTTTATTATAGTAATTATGCCCCCCCCCGCACCGCTATCTTGTAAACCGTTTGTCCAAAAAAATATGCAAAAGATATGGAAAGGCAACACTTAATAAATACTTACAACGAAAATTGGTTTTACCATGCTGGGATATACCGTTTTTGAGTTATTGCCGAAAAACTGCGCTTCTCAACAAAAGGACGTAAGTGCCGTGAAGATACACTATTTTTCTGGTAATAGATTTTAAGACTGTAGTAAGTGTTTTAATTGTGTTATAACGCACACTCCAATTCAATAGAATCTAACAATCCTGTAGACACTTCCAGCCTTCTAATATGAACACCGGGCTGCCTAAGGCTTTGTGATGTGACTATTATTCTTTTTTGATTCCTTTTAGATGATAATTGCAACAACAGGGACATATATAATCAAGCATGCCCACGTCAGGGTGTGTTGAATGTGTAGAAAATTGATAGATTCTATTGAATTGTACTTGATTTTTTTTCGGAATGGCTACGAACCCTATCTTGGCCATGTCCGACACGCTCTTGGCCGGTTTTTATAATCCAAGTCCCAATATCTATCTTTTTACGTCTCCATCTTCCTTTTAAGGCGATCCACGTCCACATTTCCCACTAAGATAGCGGCAGTAACGAATCACTTTGCGCGTAAACAATATACTATTTAGCACACCCGCTTCAAGTTTACCGTTCGGCCCTTACATTAAGGGCCATATTCCCTAAATTATGTCCCCTTGGGTGCTGCAAGGCCGAAACAAATTCACACAAACGTAATATAATGCTGGATACATTAATCAAAGTACGATCAAGTTTCTAGTTAATTAATTTGGAAAGAAAAGACGGTGTCCTCAGTTTTAATTAGGGAAAGCTGAAGATTCAATTTTGTGGGAGAATGTCGCGGGTAGCGTCGAGTTTTCATCTTGGGATAATCTCAGAGGAAGTTCTAATGATTTATAAGTTTTTTTTCATTCAAGATAAGGTAAGGCTTTGCGGTGAAGGAAAACATCGTGAGGAAACCTGCACAAACCTGCGCAGCAATTCGATGGTGCGGGTGAAGTTCCCAATCCGCACTGGGGCCGCGTGGGAACTATGGCCCAAGCCCTCTTGTTCTGAGAGGAGGCCTGTGCCCAGAATTGGGATATGTATAGGATGGGATGGATTCAAGGTAATAACGGGTGTGGCCTCTAATATGAGCAAATAATTAAAACATAGATCATACTCCTCAAACTGAACAACATTAGTTCAGCGACTTTTAAAAATAATTAGTATTTTTAATGTTTATTACACTTTTAAGTTTATTCGAAGAAGTAATGTTAACAAAGCAATTTGTTCGATGGGTTCTCTAATTTTTCGCAGAAAATTGTTTCGCCGAATATTACTTCCAAACCAACTTTTGGTAGAATTTAATTTCACCGAATGATCACTCGCCAACTTATTAAAATGTTTAGTTTTATTTCTCAACCTCACAGTAACCAACCTGTACGTAGCCTGTTTGTTATAAAGTCACTTTTCAAAATGCCAACATTCGCTTAGTAGAATGTTTTGATTGGCATAATATTCATTTGTTTGTACAATGTTTCCCAAATGTTTTATTGAATGTAAGGGTTAGTAACTATAAATTAATATAATAAGTAATGTGGGTAAGCGCAACATTTCCAGAATTCACGAGCAAACGAATAGTTAACTTTAACAAAAAATTTGAGAATCACTCATGCTGTAACAAAAAACTTAATTTAATAATAAAAATTAAAAACTAATATATAAAAAATATTATTATAAAAGAAAACCATGCCACAGGGGCCTTTTTACATTTGTATTAGTTTTAATTTGTATTATTAAGTTTTTAGCGTTTAAATCATTTGTTCCCCTATTATTTGTTCCCATTGTAACAAAAGAAACATTATACGTAGTCATTCGTCATTTAATTTCACAAAAACTTTTAATACTTGTATTTTTGTAAGTCCGAAGTAACCCCTGTATCGCTGGAGGCATCGTCTCGAGCCCCGAAACTCCTAAACGATGGAAGTTCTTGAAGTTAGCATTGTTCTGTATTTTTCGGGTCTTAAACATTTGGTGTTCTAAACAGTATTAAATTATAACAAAGGCTTTTAATAAGTTACCTGCCTTCTAAGAACACTTTAAAAGGTTGGCTGAGTTTGAAAATGATAACTCAAAAATTATAAATATACATAAATTAGTTACTTTAATATACAGAGGTTTGAAGGCATCCAATTTTTACCAATTTTTATCTCAATATCTTAAGGCAGATAAAATATAAAATGAAATATGTATGTATTTAACTAGACGTGGTAACATTGGTCTTTTAATTTTTTTTATTCGACCGGAAGGCAAACGACAACTCGCCACTTGCATCTACCGGTTGCCCAGAATTAGCATAATGTCGTCAGTCCATCTAGTGGAAAACCTGCCTGCCAACGCAACGTCTTCCGGTCACCCAACTGGCTGGACTGCCAGTATGTCACTACCAGATTATTGTATTATCACGCAATGAGGGCTATCGCGAATGAATTTTCCGCTAGAGGCGCTAGTGTAGCGTGAGGTCAACGAAATGTCAAATCTCATAGTTTTTGGGTGAGCTACGCGGGTTTATTTATAATTAGAATATAATAATAATTTTGTGAATATTTTGCATTACCTAAAATTAATTATGGCAATTATGCAATAAGGGGCAATGAACGTCTGTAATTTGAGACAGTTTTGTCTTTCGAAAACTTTTATCCTTCCTTTTTTCCGAACAAAACGGGATTACGCAATACTGTGGTTGCTCGATATGTTTATGGTACTGTTTTACGATGTATTAAATATGATTTTAATCTAAACTTTGTTTTCACGGCCGTTATAACAAACTTTTAAAAACCTCACGTAACAGTGGCGCCATCTAGTGAGAGAAAAAACGATAGCCCTCGTTTACATGAGTATACCAAATTTCAAGTAAACACAACTACTGAAAGTGGTTCGAATTTAACTTGCAAGATTTGATTACAGACAGACAAAGGGACAGGTAAAACTAAATAAAAGCTTGTAAAAAGCGTAGCATCTAGTCGATTGAGATAACAACGGTTGCAATAAATCTCGAGCTACACCAGCCCGACTTGCCTGATTCAGTACGAAACGATTCATTCAGAACTCTTTAAAGCGACAGTAAAGTTGTCTTTAAAGGAATGTCAATAAAAATGTCAAGTTAGTGTAACAAAATTTTCAGTAGGAAGGGTTTTGCTCCGTTTAAATTAAAATTAAAATATTTTTTTCTGTAGATAAGCTCTTTTACCCGTTTTTTTTAAACTACCAGCGCTTACGGAAAGACCATCATTGCCAAGAAGAACGCACCGTAAGAAACTTGGCAGAAAGTCTTTTCTTTTTTCAAAATAAATATTGACAAATAAAATACTTCTAGAAATAATAAATATAAATAGAAAAAGAAACGTTTATTCACACTTCGCAAACATACAACACAAAATAAACAACTATAAAGTTAAAATTAAAGGTATTTGCGAAATTGCGAAGCGGTCTCAGCTCAGCATAGTGCTGACCTTAGAGGCCAACGCTGGTCTTCCGCTGTGACCACTTGACGACTTCACGGAAGGCGACAAACTATATAAACTACTGTATAAAATTAAAGGAAAAAAATACATGAGAAATAATTTATTGATTGCGATGAATTTTTGAGCGAATTTCCTTATGTAGATTATATTGATGGGTAGAGAAAAAAAAACTGTGTAAGATGCCATAGAGAGTACCTTTACGCACAAATGTCCTTTACGCCCTTTGAGCGTCAAAGTATCGAAATGATGGTATTGAATCATCAATACACAATTTCTGTAAACTGGCTTCACTTACCTTAAGTTTTTTAGCTCTAATGGAACCCTAAAAGGTCGAGATACGATCGCACCCGCTGACCTCGGGCGTCAATTCTAAAATTAATTGAAACGGCAAGCGGCTCTGAAATTCGTAAATTCGTTACGGAATTCAGTGGAATCGGAACAAAAGGGGAAAAACGAAACGATTGCGTTCGGATCATTGTTTACAGGGTATTTTGATGAATGCGGACGATTTTTTAAAGGAGTTTTTTGAGAGGCTGAACGGTACAAAGCTTGTAAGTCTGCTTTACTTTATTCCCTTTTTATTTTTGCATAAAGATTTTTTTTAAATAGACTTGAATTGTTTTTCCGGGTAGAAGAACATCAGGTTTCGATTAATAAAAATGTTAGTATCTTTCCTGCTATCCTCTTTTAGAACCAAATGCTCCTATTTAAGCCACATGCACTGTTTTATTCCATTTCCTTGACCACTTTCCCACAGGATCTAATGGAGAAGGATGTAATGCAGCTTTACCGCACTCAGCAAGGTGCATGCTAAGTGCATCGCAGAAAAGGAATAGCATTTATATATTGCACTCGGAATCGGAAGCGTTTTCGGTGCTTTTCTACTTTTTCTGTCAGTAACGTAGGTACAGTCTACGTGATAAATAACTGATCACTTTTGTACCTTGCCACTTATACGTTTGAAAAGCCATACGAAATTTTGTAACGACTGAAAGCGACAAGGTAATACGACAAGGTAATTATTTAACTCTAAGGACAGGATCATAAAACATAAACTACATAAAACATCCAAAATTTCTTGACGTCAGAAAAACGTCACGAAATTTTGTGATTGAAAAAACCGTAATTCTGTAACTACAGAAAAACTTTCTATTGGCTCCAACAACAAAGATTATCTGACTGTAATACTTTTACCACAAGGTTTTGTATACATTTAAAATATTTTCTCTTTCTCAGCACTCAGCATATAAAAAGTGTTATTTTTGATTTCCGTTCATAGGGCTGTTTCACCATTGATTAATGTTAACTGACGGTTAAATGTGATGCCGTCTCCATCTATTCGAACAAAACAAATAGAGACGGCATCATTAATTGTCAGGTAGTTTCTATAAATTAACTGACCCTGTCAAAGATTTTCATATAGGCCGAGATGAGATGATGCCGGTGTAATTTCGTCAACATTATGAGAGTTCTAATAGTAGTTTGAGTTAACAGCAACTACAAACCATCAAACCTAATGTGCAACATCAGTCCAAGGACCCTCGCAGTTAACATAGTAGCCGATAGAGCTCTAAAGCCATATTTTATCGAACAGCGTCGAAGTTTTAAAGCCCAACTTCGACTACTCGCGATCAGTGGCAATCTTTTCTATTACCTACTTTGTGTGTCTTGTCACGTGTTATTATGTCTCGAGAACTGTACCTAATGATAGGGGTCTAGGCACCGAATATGACTTTGTCCCATTCGTTGTCGAGACCCTTGGTCCGTGGGGTCCTAGTGCTTTAAAACTTTTTAAGGAAATTTCTAAAAGGTTAGTAGACGTCACAGGTGACCGAAGAGCTGGCAGCTTCCTCGGACAAAGAATTAGCCTAGCTATTCAAAGAGGAAACGCTGCCAGCATCTTCGGGACCTTGCCTAAGGGGTACTCTTTGGACAATTTGTTTTAGTTTTAGGTTAAATTTTTATTTCATTTTAAGTTATTGTTAGAAAGTTATGTTTAATATGTATATTATTTAGTTTCTTTTATCAATAAAGTGACTATGATAGAAAGCTGAAATTTATTCTTATTACTTCTATATTTTCGAAGTGTATTTGAAGTCTGTAGCGTTTTAATTTTGATTATGTGTGTTTAACTTTGTATTCCTATCAACCAATTTAATGTTTTGTACGCCCATTGGCAAGACAGAAGATCTCAAAATGTCTTAAAAACTCTGTATCTTACAGCCTACCTATGTTCTACAATAAACATTTTTTCCGATTCTGATTGTGATTCTATGGCTGATGTAATAACTTATCCTAGCAAAATATAATAATAATAATAATAAACTCATTTATTTCGGGCATAAGGCCCATACAATAAATGTGAAATGAGAGCTAAGTTTAATAATAAGACAATCACACAAATACACTGTAAGATTCTCACTGTAGGCATGTTGCCCACAACAAGTGGATTATATTTTTATTGAAAGAAGTTGCTAGCTTTGTTATTAGCGTATAGTCGTGCCAAGGCACCCAGGCGTGACTGGCAGCCATCGAGTGGCACGGTGACTGCCAGGGACGGGCTCCGACCTTCCGATACCTATCTACATTAGTTTCGCATTATCTTGCGGCTTTGAAACTTGTTGTGTACGGTCATTAGGGCCGCACATACAGGTATGATTGTTAAATTTATTACAAACTAGTGTTTACCAGCGGCTTCGCACACATAAATCATTAGATCCAGCAGCCGAATTGGAATTCCGGGATTAAAAAAATTCCCTTGGGAATTCCCGAAAATTAAATCGTGGTTTTCATTAAAAACAGTCTTGATAAATTTCATGACTCTAAGCCCAGCGGTTATTGTTTCGTGATTTTATCCCTATCCCGTGGGAATATCGGAATAAAAAGTATCCTATATTTTAATCCACGTTATAAACTAACTTTTTAACAAATTTCATCCAAATCCGTCTAGCCGTTTCGGGGTGAAAAAGTAACAAACATACTCACTCACAAACTTTCACAGTGATAATATTAGTAGGACTAGCATTTACCAGCAAGCGTAAACCTATAGGTTCTATTACCTAGTTGAATTGAAATTGTGTTATTTCTCATTATCTCCTCTTACGATTAATGAGGTTAATGTGCTATTTTTTTTATTGAAATAAGTTTTTTTTATATAAACTCCCGTTGGACTTTGCTTGTAGAAACACTAACCACGCCAAATACATTCTATTCTAATATTATAAATGCGAAAGTGTGTTTACATAATATTTGTCCATCATTTTTGGTATAGAGATAATTGATAGGTCAGATAGTAACATAGGCTACTTTTTATCCCGGAAAATGCACAGTTCTCTAAGGAACAGCGCGCGATAACCGAATCCCACGCGGACTAAGTCGCGGGCAACAGCTACGTATGTCGCTAAATCTAACAGTGGAAAGTTTCAGATTTTTTCCCGATCCTTGGAAAAATTTGGATAAAATCGCAACTAATAAATCAATCCTACCGACTGCGCCAATTGTTGTATACTAGGAATACTGGGAAAGGAGTCAAAAATGGACTTGCTTCCAAGCCATTGCAGGTAAGACCTTGTGCAAGGTCCGCCCAGATTGCTACCACCATCTTGCTCGCTAATCCTGCCGTGAAGCAACAGTGCTTGCATTGTTGTGTTTCGGTGTGGAGAGTAAGACAGCCGGTGAAATTACTGGCACCTGAGGTATCCCATCTTAGGCCTATAGGTTGGCAACGCATCTGCAATACCCCTGGTGTTGCAGATGTTAATGGGCGGTGATGATCTCCTACCATCAGGAGACCCACTTGCTCGTTTTCCATCCAGTCGAATAAAAAAAAGCCAAGGCTGTTTAATAACAACTAACAAATAAACTGATATACCCTCATCAAAAGAACGTTCTTTTGATAACAAAATCTATCTATACGAGTAAATACTGGACAAACAAACAAAATATAACCTCAAACTCGTTCAATCACATTTTGTAAATAAATGCGACAGATTGTGAAGCCCAGACGGAGCTAGTGTCTAGCTTCTAGACTGATACAAGACGCAATATCTTCGTCGGGACTTGCAGACATTATTATAGCCACGCGACAGCGGCGGCATAAAGATGTCACTCTTTCGATCCTGCATTCTTAGTATCCATATCTCCAAATATTTAAGAAATATTAGGGAGCGCGAGGTATACATAGTGTCCCACGGCTATGCCACATGGAGAAAAAGTGTCGAATATTTCGTGTTGAATATTTCGCAAACAGATCACTGACTCGAAAAATCGTCTTGGAAACTCCCTCAATTTTTTTTTGTTATTAGTCTAAATTATTAATCTAAAATGATCAGTGCCGTTCTCTAACGCTCGTGCCGTTGCGGATCTACTAGTAGTTTTTAAGTTTAGTTTTAAGTTAAAGGGTCATACTGAAAACCAGCGCTGCAGCTTTTTTTTTTGTGTAGCAATACGCTGAGTATGGGCCCTTTTTACTGCTTTCGGCACAATGTGTTTTTATTATCTTTCTTGATGCTTAATAATATTTAAGATGTCTGTTTTTAGCTGTAGTTTTATTTATTTTTGTTGTGCCGAATTTAGGTAAATAAATTGATTCTTTCTTTCTTTCTTCTTCTAATTGTTTTAAAAGACCACGTTACAACGATATATATATTCATGCGAAATTACAGCTTTCTAGTGCTAAGTCTCTTGAGCTTAGCCGCGGACGGACAGACGGACAGACATGGCGAAACTATAAAGGGTTCCCAGTTGACGATGGAACCTGAAAAAACACGTGACTAAAAGCAATAGAACAAACCTTAAAAACAGAAAATATTCTAAATATAAATCCTCGAAAATCGGAACGTCTCGGGAGGCCATTGTCTAAAAAGGTTGTCAAGTTCATGCAACACCGTTATAAATGGAGGCAGGAGTGCTTGTAAGTTATTCCCGCGCGTGGTGTACCCTCGTAAAGCCCTGGATAGACCCGCAAAAATCGTGCGAATAGGGAATATTACTGCAATTTTCTGCCGTCAGAGAGCAGCACTAGCACAAACTGTAAATAGTTTTTTGAATATCTAACTAAACTGTCCGTAGAATGTCGTTATATCCCTACTAATATAATATTATAAATGCGAAAGTAACTCTGTCTGTCTGTCTGTTACGCTTTCACGTCGAAACCGCTGAACCGATTTTGGTGAAATTTGGTATAGAGATAGTTGAAGCCCCAAGGATCAACATAGGATACTTTTTATTCCGGCAGAGGGCGCCACCGCGCGATAACCTAGGTCCGCGCAGACGAAGTCGCGGGCATAAGCTAGTCATAATATCATTTCAATTGGAAATATAGCTGTATCGTTACTAGTACAGTCAAGGGTAAAGATATCGACACGGCTAAAGTTGCAAAATTATGTATACACGGCCTTCATGTTAAGTGCATAAAGTCGTGTATACATATTTTTGTAACTTTAGCCATGTCGATATTTCCCCTTGACTGTACTACCGACCACGATATTAATTTAATAAACTAAAATTCAGACTTTGTTAATGTACAGTCGGAATGTAAAAGGTTCGTCACCCTAAGATCTGTTTTCCTTAGCTCAGTATGAGCGCTAATCTACTTAACCTATTGAGTAGGACATACTGCATCAACCTGTCAACCTGCTAAACATAATCAGGTGACCATAGCAACCCTACAACCATACCTTGGCACTGACAAATACCGCCAATTAAATAGAACATTATTTGATTGAAACTTTTACGCAGTAGTTTATTAAAAAGGTTTCGTATTGATATGAAACTATATACATGTTAGAGGTGTTTACTATTTTGATCCTTGTTATCATGCCAAGTAAGTGTCATTTTATAATTATGCACTCATCTACTTTAATACTTTGGTTTCAAAACGTACTAAGAGTCTATGACTTTGTACTTAAATGCTAAAGTTTGTAAGTCTGTTTGTTTGTTTGTTGCCTCTTCACTTCAATACCGCTGAGCCGATTCAGATGAAATTCAGTACACAGCTATATTGAGACCCAGACAAGAACATTGGGATAGTTTTTATCCTATTAAACATATTGACCCGGATAACTCACGTCTTAAATCGAGTTTAACTCGACAGTTTGCACGTGTTGCAGGAGCCGCCGAGTCGCGTTGCTCCGAGGAAGAAGGGCTACAGATTAGCCCGAAACATGTCGAGCTAAACTCGATTTAATATGTGAGTTATCGGGGTCAATATATTTAATATGAGTAAGTCTCACAGTAGTTTTATGTTCAAAGTTTTTATCCTGTAAAAATTGCATAGTATTGTATTGTATTGTAACTCTTTATTGTACATAAAACATATGAAAATTACAATTTACAAGAGAAAGAGATGTACAAAAGCGAACTTATCCCTTAAAGGGATCTCTTCCAGTTAACCTTCGAACGATAAGTTTGCATAGTTCCCGCGAAATAGCGATGGGGATAGTAACAATTAATTAGTGATTACTCAAAGTTATTGGGCTTTACGAGGCTAGTAGCGCTATTCTCAACCGCGGCCCGCGGGCCGAGAGCGGCATACGTAATGCTCGGCGCGATCGATAGGCTGCTTTTGGCCATCTATTTTCGGTTTATCTAAAGAGGTTTTTTGAACATAACTCGAGATACTATGTGAGTACTTATATTTACAGTCACCAGCACAACCCAGCGCTAGCGTGGTATTCCCTCGGGAACTGTGCATTTTACCGGGATAAAAAGTAGCCTATGTCACTATCGGGCCCATAAACTATATCTATGCCAAAAATCATGTCGATCCGTTGCTCCGTTAAGGCGTGAAGGACGGACAAACACACAAACACACTTTCGCATTTATAATATTAGTATGGATTTCGTTTTCAATGCAAACGAGCTTTTTTCTGCCTATTTTTAGCGTTTTTTAAGAGTCACTCGCGTGTCTGTCTGTTTGTAAATCTGTCGGACTCTGACGGCAAGTTAATAGGGCCAATCTGGATCATCATCATCATCCCAGCCTATATACGTCCCACTGCTGGGCACAGGCCCCCTCTCAGAACAAGCGGGCTTGGGCCATACTTCCCACGCGGGCCCAGTGCAGATTGGGAACTTCACATGCACCATTGAATTGCTTCGCAGGTTTGTGCAGGTTTCCTCACGATGTTTTCCTTCACCGCAAAACTTGAATATCCAATCTGGATAAAATTTAACGTTTCGCCCACCTTATCTCCGAAACTACTAGGCCTAAAATTTTGAATATGTTCATAAAATAGATTACTTTCCTGTGATCTAAACTTTTTCTTAAACTGTGCTATTTATAGTGACGTAGAAATTTCCGTAACATACTGAATCCTCTCCGCGTGATTCTGAACACACTTTTCTGTTTTTTTTTTCACCTGTTTACAATGTTCGTACCGTGCTCGATTTACGAATAAGAATAGGACGGACTCATCTCTTTCCACGGGTATCGTAAAACTAAGGGACTCATAAAAAAATCAAACCAACCCATAAAATATTTTTAAAACTTGTATTATTTTATTAATCAATTTATTAAAACAATAAAACAAAACAGGTAAATAAACTCCACACCATAACAATTTACACACATTTTCTATCATTAATTACCGTCTCAACGATAACTATTACCATTAATTCATTTAGACTTCTTTCTACTCGTCTCTCGTCTCGCTGTATTTAAATCCCAAAGTCCTTTTTTTATAAAATACCATATTCCTTAAATTCCTCTACAAGCCCTAACACCCTATCTTCTATCTTAGAATCAGGAATAACAGGTACATTTTGTATTTCATCCTGACTAAAATCAGGTATCTCATTATCGTCAGTGAAGAGTACAGGAGTGAGCATAAGACCATTGAAAAGACCATAGTCTAGTCTTTCTTTGAAGATTGATTCAAATTCGTGTCGTGGATAAACTGACTCAGAGTCCATGTCGAAATAAGCTAGAAATTTCGTCAAGCTGTGGTAGTACAAGTTCTTTAGGTCTTCGAGATGTTTTCGTCTGAACTCTTGGTCTGTGCATGGGAAGATGAAGTATATTAAATCCATCACTGGGCAGCCGTAATACATCAGTTGATAGTCGACTGGTATAACTGATTTTACTTCATTATTGTGGTCCTGCAATAAATAATTAAACATGAAAATCAGCTTCATAAAAATTCAAAACCTTTTGGTTGTAGTAGTGATCGATGACACCAACACTACTTACCCCCTTATTCATAAAACTTAACAAGCCTATGTTAACTAACGAATGCTTTGTCCCTTTCTAACAAATACAAATGTCGAAGTGACAGATAAGGACAAACTAATTTTAGCGGCATTTTAACTAAAAAAGGTTTGATTGTCGTTTATGAATAAGGGGGTTACACTTTAATACTAAATTTCAAAACGACGCCGTTAACTGTTGAAGAGTTCCGTCCTGCGGAGATAATCCTGGCCGGACTACCAGACTATGGTATTGTCACGCAATTAACATTTAGTATGCCAAATTTATCAATCTAACTACTGGAAGTTGGTCGAAAGTTAAGTTGCAAGATTTGACTACAGACAGACAAACCACGGGACAGGTGAAACTAAATAAAAGCTGAAAAACAATGTAAAAAAGAGAGCTTTACAGTTTAACTAGAATGTTAATGTCGGGACTTGTTGTTTTTGTTCTGAAGATTCAACTATAAAAGAAAGTTAACCGGTATTTTGTTTCGAGTTCCAAATGATATTAGCAAAGTTTTTCGGTGACGATTGGTACCATACAATTTATTGTAAATTATGCTTGTATATATATTATTGTTTTTGGGTTTGGTGATGGTACTGTTAGGACCGTCAATAAATTATTTATCTTTCTTTTTTTCTTTCAAACTAGTTTAGGTATAATAAATTTTGTGACTACTTATCATCGTAATAATATCATTTTGTACCTAACAGTAATTTTACGTGATCTGGGTGTGTTAAAAGTTTATACGCTTACCTTTTTCATCAAAATGTTGTTGGCCCTGTAGTCTCCATGACACAAACAACAAGTTATTCCGTTCTTTTTGTTTTCAAGCAAATACTCTCGCAGCTTATCCATAGCTCCCGATACAAACTCGTCTAGTTTTGCTGCCGTTTTACCATCAACAAGTTTTCTTGTAATATCAGACATATTTACGAAAAATCCTTCAAATTCGTCATTGAATTTGAAAGGAATTCTCAGAGGCTTAATTTTTTTGGCAAAATATTCGGGATGCCGCTTTTCCAAAACCCAAGACAAGCCATGAAATCTTGCTAACTGTTCGACAGAAAGTTCTGCAAATTTGAGTGGGACTACGTCCATTCTGTGGCACGTGGTAAAACCTTTCTTAGCCAAATTTTCAAGAATAATTGCATCGGGATTGGAAGCATCATAGCTTTTCGCTATATTGTATCTCTCTTCTAAAGGTATCTTAGCTTTATTTTGAAAATCCTCATAAAATTCTGAGAGTTCATCGTAGAAAAACGATTCCATGCTATAAGCTCCTTCTACATCAACAATGCTGATCGCATTTTCTATTTTGTTCTTTATGAAAATGTTAGTTTCTTTTTCACCTTCAACTGTTTTTCCTTTGATATCTACTTCGTATAATTCAGCCATAAAATTACCACCGCTTGTAGAAATAGATCTGTTAAGGACTTTGTGGGTGATATAGCCCTCTTTCTGCACGATTCTATCAACAGAGGCTTGGAGTACTGGTGGAAGTATATACTCCCCCGTTGCTAGAACTTTGAATTGGCTCTCACAGCATTTCTCTTGGACTTCCATTGTAACAGTTTTATTCAAGAAGTTTAATACTATTGTTTAAAAGACACGTTCCTTATATCGTGAACTGATAACGAATGAATAGTGCTCCGGCGAATACCGTCAAAGGATGCCACTAAAATAGTGTTATTACGTCTCGTTATTTATAGAAACAAGTGCCTGATCCTAAAGGTAATTCCACATTTGTAAATCTTTAGCTGAAACGCAACTTGCGTTTGAAGGTCACAGATATGTTTACACTTTAATATCTTGACACTATATGCCTCCTAAAACTTACATACAGAAGTACAAACATAAATTACAGAGATAAAGTAAGAAAGAGTAAACATGTCCCTAAGGCCGTATTGCCTAACGTTTCTGATTTCGCAGATTTCGCATACAAAAACTGTCATTTGATTGTGATCGCGAGTGTCAGAAACGTTAGGTAAAACGGCTTCTGGCATTACAACCAATAGGCCCATGTCAAACAAACTTCGCTGGGAGTGGTGTCTTAACGCCTGTTGTCTGTCTGTGAACCGATTTGAATGCGATTTTTTTATTTAAAGCAGGTTTTCTAGCAATGGTTTTTAAGACCATGTTAGCCTTTTTGAGATATTGAACTTTGAAGGGACAATGCCTGGGGTTTTCTTTTTGTTGGTTAGGTTATGTGTGAGAGAGCATCACACGCAAACTGTTGAAGTGAGAATGAAAATGGCGGCCAAATGAAAGAATAAAATAACTTTTTTGTATGTAATATTAATTGGAGTACAGAGGGAAGTCCAAGAGGCTTATAACTAAGGTGCTTTCCTGTTTATATCCTAAAATAGCGCCATCTATGGGAATTCTTGTATAATCTACATATCTACATGTTTGCTAATTTTAATAGACTACTTGAATCGAACAGTATAAAATAGTATTTTATGTAAGTACGGCACAGATGGCGCTGTAGTAACTATGTATGTTAACGCTTTAACACAAACACACACCACGCACACACACACACACACACCACACACACCACACATCAACACACCACACACACACAAAGAGAGAGTACCTTTCTCTTTTATAATACTTCGTACCAGTGACATTTCATCGCGTTTTGTTTTCTCAAAACATGCACCGACCTTTATCTAATTTTCAACTCGTGCGCCGTCATCTGAGGTGGCACAATTTACAATATGTGTTATTTTGTTCCGCAGTAAACTATTATTTACATACATCGTCAACGTAGATACATTATCTTGTATTGTTTGTACGTACCTTATGATTTAGAACGTATGTCACTTTTCATCGAGATCTTATGATTGTTTTAGATTTTCTCACGATTGCACTAAAGAGGAAATAACAGATTATAAACTGGTATATTTGCGGCATAATTATGAGGTGAAAAATTAAACAAATAGATAAGCTGATTATTATATTTATTTAAACCAATTACATTGTATTCGTATCTGGGAAAGTCAATAAGAGTTTTTGTGACGGATTAGTTGGCGCAAACCAAACATTCTTAAAAAGAAATGAAATTTCACCTTGATAATACTTTTATTTTATTGTATTCGGAAAGCCAACAGATTAAATTAACTTGTAAACAAAAAACATGTAACATTAAAGCCAAATAAATGTTTCCACAGATAATATGAAGCGCCTATAAACGCCCTACTACTGGGCACAGGCCTCCTCTCAGAACAAGAGGGCTATATTCAAGATATATTCGGCCTCAATGGCCAGATATCCTTCCTGCTATATGGCCTGCCACTCTGATCCTCGTTTTCTACGTATCTCCTCATTTTTATCTAAAAGAGATTTTTTTTTTATTTGACTAGATGGCAAACGAGCAGGTATCTCCTGGTGGTAAGACATCACCACCGCCCATAGACACCTGCAACACTAGGGGGATTACAGATGCGTTGCCAACCTAGAGGCCTAAGATGGGATACCTCAAGGCCAGTAATTTCACCGACTGTCTTACCACACCAAAACAACAGTGTAAGCACTATTGCTTCAGGGCAAAACTTCTTGTGACTTCGAGTGACGACCGGATGGCCGAGTGGTTAGAGAACCTGACTACGAAGCTTGAGGTCCCGGGTTCGAATCCCGGCCGGGGCAGATATTTGTATGAATAATACGAATGTTTGTTCTCGAGTCTTGGATGTTTAATATGTATTTAAGTAGGTATGTATTTATCTACATAAGTATGTTTATCCGTTGCCTAGTGCCCATAGTACAAGCTTTGCTTAGTTTGGGACTAGGTCAATTGGTGTCAAGTGTCCCATGATATTTATTTATTTGTCTTTATTTTATTGTTTGTTATGCATAGACCCTTACGCAATGGAGACCCAACTTGCGTTTTATAGAGCTCACTGTCAATTGAATAAATTGACTCGCTGATAGCAGATCAAGAATGTCATTATTCTTTGTTAGTGACAGCCAAGACGCAAAACGGACACGAGATGAAACACGTAGCTGCGGAAATCGGGATGGAACCTTCTCATAATCAAACTTACAATTATTTATGTAGCAAATCTATGGAATGTCTACATGGTATTCACATCGATAAGGTTCCAGCGTGGTGCGTGACCGAGGTCTGGATTGTTTATATAATATCGGATGATTAATCATAATTATCTTACTCATAAAATTGCTATCGTTAATTGCGGCGTGGTACAGCAGGGCTACTGTATAACCGTAATATTTATGTATTTTGTTTAGTTTATATGCCGATAGATGTCGCTGCACTGGAAATTAAATCAACTTGAATCGCGCTGGCGAGATTTTTCCTGACTAGTATAAATAGGGTGTCAAATTGAAATACATTGTTATTCGCCGAGCAAAGCAACCGTTGTTTGATTCACATCAAGGGCAGCGGTTGAACATGGTCAAACGAAACTCGAAGTTCGTGTGATGCGGTCCCTCTCACTCTCGTTAAATGGTATAAGTGTCAGAGGGACCGTACGACATCAACTTCGACTTTTGAGTTTCATAGTAGCCCTACAAAACTCTAAAAACGGAACAATGAAAGTGGTTCTTGCTAAACTGTTAGAAAGCCAAACAAATGTTCTAAGTTCATACAATCAACCCTGTTTATGGGCTTCATACAATTACGTTACCCACTAGTAATTAACACCATAATGGCTCATTAAGGGGGAGTTATTAGCCAAAGTGAGTATAAATTTGTTTAAGTAAGTATTGATTTCTTTGGGGAGTAATTACTTCGTGTGGGTGCAGAAGGGCTACTCCGAAACACAACGTTCGAAGTTCGTGTCATGCGATCCCTCTCGCTCTCGTATTAAATAGTATAAGTGTTAGAGGGACCGCACGACACGAACTTCGAACGTTGTGTTTCGGAGTAGCCCTTCAGGTTTGAGGTGTAGTGCAGAGTACCTAATGAGCTATTGTTAATACGCTCCGTGTGTTTTGGGGGTTTGTAACCGTGCGTCCCCTTGAGGGGTTAAGAAAAGAAAGAAAAACCGGCCAAGTGCGAGTCGGACTCGCGCACGCAGGGTTCCGTGGCAATTCAAAAATACAATTTGAAATTTACCACGAGCTTTGCGGTGAAGGAAAACTTCGTGAGGAAACCTGCACAACCTGCGAAGCAATTCAATGGTGCGTGTGAAGTTCCCAATCCGCACTGGGCCCGCGTAGGTACTATGGGCCAAGCCCTCTTGTTCTGAGAGGAGGCCTGTGCCCAGCAGTCGAACGTATATAGGCTGGGATGATGATGATGATGATGATGATGATGATAACAAAAATACATACAAAATATCCCGATATTCCTGTGGGATAGGGGTAAAAGTAAATCATGAAATTTCAACCGTTGAGTCTGGAAATTATGGACAGTTGTTCTTAACACAAACTCAATGAAGATCACGATACAAATTTTGGGAATTCCCAGGGGAATTTTGTAAAATCCCGGAATTTCAAATGTCCCAGATCGAATAGTTTACGCGTGCGAAGCCACGGGTACCTACTCTTGTTTGCAAATAAACGGCAAAAAATCAGGTTTGTTGTATGGGAGACCTCTTTAATATTTGTTTTATTTTATTTATTTATATTTTTAATGTGATTATACAACTAAATATTCTATGAACATTTCAAGCGTCTACCTGTTGCCGATATTAATATCAAGCAAAAAACGGCAAAACAATCACGTATGTTGTATGTATTTGTTGTTATAGCGGCCACAGTTATAGATACAGTCGGAGTAAAAAAGCCGCCAAAAAAACGACAGCTAAAAAGTAAAAAATAATTATGCACTACCTAGCTGTTGCCCGCGACTTCATCTGCGAACAATTCGTTTATCCTTATCCCGCTGGGACTATGCTGATTTCCCGCAAAATTAGCCTAAGTTAATTTAGTATAAGTACCTAGTAATATTCTTTTTATCTAAGCGTCGTCGGTGTCGGGGGACCGCTAAGGTTTAGCAGGAAACTAAAGTACATATGTTGTATTTTTTAAAGTATTAACCTTAGCGGTCCCCCGACACCGATGACACTTAGATAAAAAAAAAATGACTAGGTATTTATACTAAATTAACTTAGGCTATTTTTGCGGGAAATCAGCATAGTCCCAGCGGGAGAGGGATAAACAAATTGTTCGCAGATGAAGACGCGGGCAACATCTAGGTAGTGCATAATTATTTTTTACTTTTTAATTGTCTTTTTTTGGCGGCCTTTTTTTCGGGCGTTTTTTTTTATTTTTGCTGGCGTTTTTTTGTCGGGGGTTTTTAAAATTTTTAATTTAAGTTTTTTTATTTCACGATTTTTAAACTTTGGCATATTTTTTTTAAGTGTACTAGTGTGTTGAATATCCTGGCTGCAGCATCAGCTCATCGCGTTGCCACCATTGCATTGTATGTAGAATCAAATATTGATCAAAAGGAATCAACCGCGACATGTCTGCTATTATTTTTTCAAGAGTATACTGGTATGCTGGATATCCTGGCTCCAGCATCAACTCGTCGTGTTGACACCACTGCATTGTATGTAGAATCAATTACTGATCAAAACGAATCCAAACACGACATATGTGCTATCATTTTTTATAGTGTACTAGTGTGCTGGATATCCTGGCTGCAGCATCAGCTCATCCTGTTGCCACCATTGCATTGTATGTAGAATCAAATACTGATCAAAACGAATCCAAACACGATATATCTGCTATGGTTTTATCAAGAGTGTACCGACTAGTGTTCTGGATATCCTGGCTGCAGCATCAGGCCGAAAATGACATAATCTTGCATAGTTATATAGCGTACATGGGTGTTTCAAATTTTAGGTCCCAAATATGTTTGAAAGTAAATTAAATACCCATTATGCGTCTAATATTCCTACCGCAGCGAACACAAAAGAGCTGATGATCTTAAAACGGCTGAACCGATTTTGATAAAACATGTCTAAGAACCATCGCTAGAAAACCAGCTTTCAAATAAAAAAAACCGCATTCAAATCGGTCTACCCGTTTAAGAGCTACGGTGCCACAGACAGACACACAGACAGACAGTCACACAGACAGACACACAGACAGACACACAGACAGACACACATAGCGGTCAAACTTATAACACCCCTTTTTTTGCGTCGGGGGTTAAAAAAGGCTCGTCACCTTAAGATCTATTTTCCTTTGCTCAGTACGAGCGCTCATCTGCTTTACCGATTGAGTAGGACATACTGCGTTAACCTGTCAACCTGCTAAACATAATCAGGTGATCATAGACACCCTGCAACTAAACCTTGGCACTGACAAACACTGACAATTAATTAAAACATTGTTTATTAAAAAGGTTTTGTATTGATATGAAACTAGACATATGTTAGATGTGTATACTATTTTGATTCTTGTTGTCATGCCAAGTAAGTATAATTTGATATGCACTTGTCTACTTATTACTTTGGTTTCAAAACTTACTAAGAGTCTTTGATTTCTTAAAGTAATCAATTTAATAACTGACGAAGGTTTTTCTACCCGCACTGTACATAATCTGTTAAAAATTTGAACTCTCTAACTATCACGGTTAATAAGGTAGAGTTACAGACGGATGGACGGACAGCGAAGTAAAGTGATAAGGTCCCGTTTTTACCCCTTCCCTAAAAATTTTGCCATTATAAATGGCGCCATTTCACGATATGCCTAGGAATTTCGTGATCTGGCGGATTTTACGATCGGCCGCCGACATACCTTTAGACCAGATGATGATGACTTTTGTAATTTGGAGATCCGCAAATTTCCGGCGAGACAGAGAGCAAAAAACTAACCCGTAAAGTCCTCGTTTGCCTTCCAGTGGAATAAAAAAAAAAAAAAAGTCATTCTGAAAAATTAGTCTCGAATAAACCCGTCTTGTTTACTTTCCCAATCACAATTAGGTAAGAGTTAACTTGCGGAAATCGCAACATCCTAAGATGGGTATTCGGGAAATTCCCGGGGGAATCTTGAGCGGATTTTCTCAATTGCCTTTTCCTGTACACCTCGTAATCAAGGGATCAGCGGTTGTAATTCAATTTGCGCGCTTTTATTTTGTGAACATTTGGGTGGGAAGTGTTTTGATTGGTTGGAGTGAAGTATTAAGTCGTTGAGATAAAAGCACGGGGTTCCGGATACAATTATTTTAATACATACTTTTAGGAAAAATCTTTATTTATAAACAAACAAACAATACAATACGATGTTTTTTTTTATACGACTGGAAGGCAAACGAGCAAGTGGGTCTCCTGGTGGTAAGAGATCACCACCGCCCATAAACATTTGCAACACCAGGGGTATTGCAGATGCGTTGCCAACCTAGAGGCCTAAGTTGGAATACCTCAAGTACAACTAAGTAGTACTTAAGTAAAGTAGTAGTAGTAGTAGTAGTAGTAGTAGTAGTAGTAGTAGTTTAGTAGTAGTAGTTAAGTAGTAGTAAGTAGTACTTTTAGGTCCTTTTAACCCCGGACGCAAAAAGAGGGCGTTATAAGTTTGACCGCTATGTGTGCCTGTCTGTGGCATCTTAGCTGGAGAGTTTTCAACGGATGAGAAATCATTATTACTCGTATTATTCGTCACACTGCTTTATTAATTTTAATTTTATTTGGCGGATAAATTTAATCAATAGATGGTGAAATAGTGTTAAGTAAATTAAACTTTAACAGAACGAACGCATTACTCGTACTAGAAAGAGTTCTAAACTAATCAACCAATGATATTATATGTTACTATCGTATTTAGAAGCTCACTGTAATGAACTAAAAGAATTTCCTTGCTCACCCGCAAACTTTTCTTCCTTGGTCGCGGGTGAAATTCTTCAGTTCGTTTAGTTCAAACATTGATAATTATGGACCTCCGCAAAGTAACGCCTGTTTCAATAAATTAGTTTATTTATTTATTTATTATTTTATGTATTTATTCCAAGAAAAATTACAGCATTACAGTTAAAGACCAATGCGCTGTAAAATTAAAATTATACAAACAGAAATCAACTAATAAAGTCAAGTCAAGTTCTAAACTACTTTCCTTTTTAGTTAAAGCAATTTTAAGGCTGTCGAAGAAGTTTATGTGATAGCCTTACTTACTGTAGCCACTTGCTGGCTGCAGTACGAATGGGCCGGCTCGACCGGGTTAGCACCACACTCCCACAGAATACCGGCGTGAAATAGTTTGCTACTGTGTTTCGAACGGTGAGTGGGAGATCCGGAGGCTCAACTCCCCTCCCCCTTCCCCTCCCTTCCCCATTAGCCCCCTTTTAGGCCGGCAACGCACCTGTAGTCCTAATAATGCTGTAGGTGTCCATGGACGGCGGTGATACTTACCATCAAGTGACGTTTGCCAGATATTTGAAATAAAAAGTCGAGTTTTTCATTCCTCAAATTACAATTTTTTAAGTGTAACTTTAAAAAAACAGCAAAACTGTTACAGCAGTTTAACTAAAATAACATACAACTGTAGCTCATAAACTTTAGGGACATAACAACGTACTTCGGTCCTTATACTGACGTAAACTGCGCCCCCAAAACTAGGACGAAAACATTACATCCCTAGAGATAAACATGATATATTATATGCCTCCCGACTTGGTCGACACACTATGTCAATAAATAACCTAAGTTGCCGTGAATATTGGACTCGATATAACAGGTTAGTTTATTAGGTTTTCAATATGTGCCTATATGTAAATGAAGGTTTGGGAGTATGTAAATTCAAATGCAGAAATAAGTATTCATTCGAACCACTCAAAAATATGTTACTACAGCCTTATTGCGTCGGAATAAGAGTCTGTGATACTTATTTTTGAAACTTTGAATCCATACTAATATTATAAATGCGAAAGTGTGTTTGTATGTTTGTCCGTCTTTCACGCCGTAACGGAGCGACGGATCGTCGTGATTTTTGGCATAGAGATAGTTTATGGTCCCGAGAGTGACATAGGCCACTTTTTATCCCGGAAAAATATACAGTTCCCGAGGGAACAGCGCGCGATAACCGAATACCACGCGGGCGGAGCCGCGGGCAAAAGCTAGTAAGTTTACACTAAACTTGACTGTACATACTCACATTCAACAAACGTGACTTTTTCCGTTTAAAAACAGTGTCATTTGATATTTCAGAGATCTTTAGCGGCGAATTTATACGCGAAAACCCTCATTTATTGATGTGTGCGACAATTTCAATCTTCACAGGCCCCGCGTGGGAACTAAAGCGAAAGCCCTCTCATTCAGCGAGGAGGCCTATGCCACAAAACACATAGTTCAGAAGTCAATCTCCTGTATGTACTTTACTTTTCATACCTACGCTCGGCGGGCGCTCTAAGGTTGTCAACTATGGCTTATGCACCAAAAAACTATCGTGGTAGTGGCACTCGTACCTAGTTGTTTGATTTATTGTGGAGAATGAAACGGGAAGAATAGAAATATAAATTAATAACTAAAATATTTTAATTTTAATGTCATTGTTATATTATTGTCACAGAAAATATCTTGCGACGATTTCGTTATTGGCGAAATTCACGATTATTTAATTTAAACAACCATCCACTGAACAGTTATAATAACTTTTATTTTGTTGCTCCATTATTGCACATAAAAGTTCACTGACGCGTGTCTCAAGCGGATGGCACTCGCGCTCGCGCTGGTCCCAACCGGTCCGAGATATCGTGTCCGTGAGCGTGTCTATGTGTGCGTTGCATGAGCGCACGTGCATGGAGATTGAATTCTGAACTATCTGTATTTTGTGCCTATGCCCAGCGGTGGGACCTAAATAAAACAGAGAGATTAAACATAGTCTTCAATCCACTTAGCATATTTTACAAAATTACAAACAACCTTCGAACAAATGGTTCTCATCGGAATAACGCGTGTTCATCCGTCAACTTACCACAGATAATAAATCAATTTGAGAGGCCATAGATAACCCGAGATGCCTCGTTTGTCTATGGCTCAATCGAATTCTTTAGTCCTTGGAGACGATGTATTTTTGTAATGAGTATCTTTTATTAGACTAAGTAGGAAAGCGCGTAAGTGGTTCTTTTTAGGGTTCCGTAGCCGAAATGGCAAAAACGGAACCCTTATAGTTTCGCCATGTCTGTCTGTCTGTCCGTCCGCGGCTTTGCTCAGGGACTATGAATGCTAGAAACAATAAAAAAAAAAAATGTAAACTATACCGATAAAATGGTACAATAAAAAATCAAAAAAACATTTCTTTGAGTAGGTACCTCCTCTTTGAGAGGCGATAGGTCAAACTACTAGGCCACCACGGCTTTGGCTTGACATTACACGCTTATTTACTTATTAGCTTTTGCCCGCGGCTCTGCCCGCGTGGTATTATAGTGGTATTCGGTTATCGCGCGCTGTTCCCTCGGGAATTGTGCATTTTTTCGGGATAAAAAGTAGCATATGTCACTCTCGGGCCCATAAACTAAAATCACGTTGATCCGTCGCTCCGTTACGGCGTAAAAGACGGACAAACAAACACACAAACACACTTTCACATTTATAATATTAGTATGGATATGGATATTATTCGCGGGGACGATATAGTTGTTAATTATCTATAGCCTATATAGCCTAGTGTCGTCTATGTCGAGCACAGGGACATTTACCTTATTGGTTCTTGTCCATGACTGGTGCTATAACCCTAACTGTAAGTTCAGGTCTATCTAAATCCGCATGGATGTAGAACACGAGCTTAATGGCAGCTAACTTTTGCGATGCATCGCTAACCGCTTATTTGGGAAGCTGCCAAACATAATAAAGGCAGCTAGTTACCCGTAAGAAAATTGCCAGTGGTATGTGCAGTACATAAATCTTACAAAAATAGGGTAGGTAGTGGGCCAATCAACTATTTTATTGACACTTTGGGCGTCTCCTGCGTTACCAAAAATGTTTCCGGCGTTACCAAAAAATCGTACTTCCAACAAGATATTTTACGGTTTAATAGGTTGAACTTACGTGGGATGGCATGTGTTCATGTACACCATATATTAAATTACAGAAAAAAACACTAACACCCGTATTCATAAACGAGTCATTACTTGTAGCTAAGTAAATGCTTAAGTAAAGAAAATGGTGACTATGACTTGGCTAAGAAATCTCACATTTGACAGTTAAATTTTCAAGCAAAATCTCAACTATAGAATAAAAATCGTTACTTGAGTAATTACTTTTACTCAAGTAATGGCCTTTACCTACTTCTCTATAAATACGGCTGTAAAACCAATAAAAGATTCTAAAAGCCAATCTTAGTCATAAACTTCACATAATTTAAAAACGATAACTCATAAACTTACTTATATGACTTATAAATGGCCGACATTAAAGGGAAATCGTGTTAACGGCATCCGTATCCAGTTTACGTGTTTCGAATCCTTAACATAATAAAACGAACATCAAGGCAATTTCATGTTTTGTCCCGCTCTCGACGAGCGCGAGTGAGGGAGATGACAGCGCTTCAACGAAAGATGTTATGGCTCAATTAAAGATTGGCCATCTGACACGATTGACTTATGCCATGATTCTCTTATGATGGAAGATTTAGATTATTTTTTAACTTTTTACTAAAAAGTATTTCATTAATTTTCATCATCATCATCATCAGCCGGAAGACGTCCACTGCTGGACAAAGGCCTCCCCCTTAGACCGCCACAGTGAACGACAACTCGCCACTTGCATCCACCGGTTTCCCGCAACTCTCACGATCTCAGTACCGTCAGAGTAGCTGTGTGCGCATTCATAGACTTGCATAGATATAGCAACGCTGACCGACGGTTAATTTTAATCTACATATCTTTATAACTCTGTTAAGCTTTGATTTGTAAATCAAATAAATAAATAAACAAACAGAGCAAGCTAAAGAAAAGCTTATCTTTCTTTCTTACCACAAAATATGTACCATGTTTTTATGCAAATAAATGATTTATGATTTATAATTTAAAAATATCGCCGAAATGTAAGCACCTGTGCAAGTATTTCGAATAAAAAATAATTTGAATTCTCATCCTCTTTGGTTCTGGCTGTTTGCTTCTGAAACCATTGCCCGCTCATTGGATTAAAAAATATGTCCGTCATGCGCGGTTCATTCGCGGGAAATTCGGCGTACTTCGTATGTTGTGTAATTAAATAATAAGAAGCTCGACTTAGTGTGAATAAATTTTAAACTGTATTATTAACCTTGTAAATAGTGTTAAATACTTAGTATGATTTTTTTAGTGTAAAAAAACAATAGGTAAACAAAGTGATTAGTACCGTGCAGATTTGACGAGCGCTCAAAGTTGGCTTCATTGAGGTTTGTGGTTCATAATTTTGCTTCATTAATTTTGCAGATAAACGAATAAATCAGACAGTCACTAATTATATTATCGAAACTTTTATAAAACATCATTAAAATTGCAAACCTAAAGGTAAATATTCAAACGATATAGCTAGCCGTTGCTAGGTGATTCGGCCGCCTTAGCAACGGCTAAATACGCCTAGCAACCAAAAAACGCTAAAAAAAACACGTTTCTTGTATGACGACCCCCTTTAATTTGTAACTTTATTTTATTTTTAGTATTTGTTGTTATAGCGGCCACAGTAATACATAATCTGTGAAAATTTCAAGTGTCTAACTTTTACGGCTTAAGAGATAGAGCCCTGTGACAGACGGACAGACAGACAGACAGACAGCGGAGTCTCAGTAATAGGGTCCCGTTAGCACCCTTTGGGTACGGAACCCTAAAAATTGTTAAATACCATATTTGTAGGAACTCTCAGTGCACGAGTTCGGCACAGTTTTTAGGGTTCCGTACCCAAAGGGTGCTAACGGGACCCTATTACTGAGACTCCGCTGTCTGTCTGTCTGTCTGTCTGTCTGTCTGTCTGTCTGTCTGTCTGTCTGTCCGTCTGTCACGGGGCTCTATCTCTTGAGCCGTAATAGCTAGCCACTTGAAATTTTCACAGATTATGTATTACAGTGGCCGCTACAACAACAAATACTAAAAATAAAATAAAGCTAAAAATTAAGGGGGGTCTTCATACAATAAACGTGTTTCATTCAGCGGTTTTTGGTTGCTAGGCTGCTAAGATTCGGCCGTCAGTTGCTAGGGGCAACGCGAGTGACCCTATGTTGTTTTTAATGTTTAACTACTTATTCATTTGTGATTTTATTGGCGCTATTTTATAAAACCTTCGCTAGTATAATAATTATCTCTAAGGCCGTGGTTTATTTTTGTGTGCAGCATTAAGACTAAATAACAATTTATGATCCACAAACCTCCGACACACACTACACACACTTCACGAAATCCGACTTCAATAAAGCACTCACAGCCGCTATGTTTAATGTTTTTTACACTAAAAAATGTCCGTTGTAATTTATACTAAGTAACAATATTTATTTACAAGGTCAAAATTTAAAATCAGGTTATGATTAATTCACTAATAAAAATAAGTACGCGCCGTGCGTCGGCCGAAATTACCGCGCTAATTTTTTTTTTTAAATTGTACATTTTTTTCTGGCGCGAGCATGGCATAAGTCTGAAGCGCTATTCAGCCTACTACAGGGCGACAGCCAAAGAGGATGAGAATTTAAAATTATTATTTATTCATAATACTTGCACCTAGTCCTAGTGCTTACATTTTGGTGACATGTTTTTATTAACTAGTAATGTAACTTGTTGGGGTGGAATTAATATTTCAACTTAAATTTGAAGTGGCTATCTTCAACCGATTTAGCTGAAATTTTTGCGTTTTTTTTTATTCGACTGGAAGGCAAACGAGCAAGTGGGTCTCCTGGTGGTAAGAGATCACCACCGCCCATAAACATCTGCAACATCAGGGGTATTGCAGATGCGTTGCCAACCTAAGGCCTAAGTTGGAATACCTCAAGTTCCAGTAATTTCACCGGCTGTCTTACTCTGCCGAAACACAACAGTGCAAGCACTGCTGCTTCACGGCAGGATTAGCGAGCAAGATGGTGGTAGCAATCCGGGCGGACCTTGCACAAGGTCCTACCACCTGCAGGATGACATGTGTATAAATCCGATGGCAATGCAATATTATTATGACGTAGAGCTGATCTGATGATGTAATTAGACGTTGGCCATAGGAACTCTGTAATAAAACGACACGACCGCATCGTACGGAACCCTACATGCGCGAGTCGTTCGCACTCGCACTTGACCGATTTTTTGTGTTGTCATGGGTTTTAGTAAATTACAATACTCACCAATGATATATAATCCACATAAATTTATTTTGATTATTAGTTAAGAGAATTGTAAAAATTGCCTAATGCTAAATTTCTTGCGCATTCTTCCGGCAATGATGGTCTTTCCAAATGAGCTGGTAGTGTAAAATAATTACGTACAGAAAGCCGTATAAAAAAGTGGCACGCAAAAGATCCCTTTGCGGCCTATTCACAGAAAAAACGTTTCAACTTTGATTTCAAACGTATTCCCATTACGTATCCCTAACCCAAACCAAATTAAAAGCTAAAAGGCAGATGACTTTCTGTTTGGTCGCGAAAACTGCAGAGCTGAGAGCTTTAAGGTTGCTTATAACTAAACGAAAAGGAAGTGTCGACTCATCTGTATACAGGATGGTATAAACGCGAGCCATTAACTTTTTGCGAACCGCCGTTACGCGCCCAATGCTTTCCGGACACCCTGTATTAATGGTGGGCTTTATAAGGGCTATAATAGTAAAGAGCAGTCGCATACAAGTGTGGGAAAAGCGAAAAATGCTGAGGACAGTCGCCATCAATCTGTATTCAGATGTAGTGAATGTCTACACATTACCATACCATTACCGTAATCGGATCGTGTCAGAGAGTGTCAAACGGAATGTCAAACACATACATGACATGCGACGGCAACGAATGGTTACGAAACGTACTCGTCATTGTTTCCACTTTAGCCAATTTTTAACTAGATTTAGCCACACTTACGAAATACATATACAAAAAAATTATGGCCAAATTTTTAGCCACACGTTCTAACTACGTACAACAAGTAACCACCACTGTTTCGATCAATTTAATTTGTCATGTAAAACGTAAATGGCTTCGAGAAAAGTATGGTACGGCCGTGCCTTTGTTTTGTTTTGCTCGACTTGGCGGGGGCACTACCGTGCCCCCAGATTTCCGTGCGCTACCTACATAATTCTTGAGAATATCCTTCAAAAAGGAAAAAAGTAGGAAAAACTAAGAAACACGAAAAAAATTAAGAAGCCGGACCTTCAACATCACCAGATGACATCGATTTTGAATACATTTTTCCATAAATAATAATGTAAGAGAAAGAAATATAACACTTTTATATCACATGTTCCCTTTTTTTTAGCCACTTTTGGCAACTTCTAACAGAGTTTTTTTTCGAAACTAGCAATTTTTTACCATACGTTTAGCTAGTTTTTTTTGGGCAAGGACAACACTGACTCGTGGGCATGGGCAGGGTACAGTCTCATACTTTTCTATACAAAAAATATACACTGTGTTGTTGGCAGCCAGTCTTTTTAAACGGAGATTAAAGTAACATATTTCTGTAAATTGACCATGATAATTAAATGAAATGACCTTTATTTGCGGAATAATTAATAATTAATTAATCAACTAAAATTCAGAGTTTGTTAACTTTATAACAAAATTATAACTGTCAGCCATGTACAACAAAGCAAATTGACAAAAGTAAGTGTAAATAACAGCCGACCGATAATTTGATTAATTACTTCCCAATTTACTTTTCTGTGCATTGCTGGCAATTATAATTTTGTTAGAAATTCAACAAAGTCTGAATTTCAGTTTTAGCTAAAACGAAAAATTAACTTAAAGAAAACGAAACAAAAAAGCAGTTTTGTGAATTAGTGCTGGATAGGAGAGGAATTAAGATATAAGGCCAACAAATAGCCTTTAAGCTTTCGCCCAAAGATATACCTTTAGTATTATATTGCAATGCCCTTGCAGAGTGCATGTTTGAAACACTTATAATGTAACACCATGTAATTATACAACATGTGAGCAATAAATCATTTGAATTTAAATTTGAATTTGTGTGGAAACAAAACTCTCTAGCGCTTCTTAAGTCAAAACAAAAACAAAGTATAATTAAAATAAAGATGGCGTCAGCCCGGAAGTACAACGTATTCCGTCTCTTGGGCTTGGAACGTAGTGTCATTTTCCTCACATTGATGTGTTTTCAGTACAACGGCGTAATCTCCACATCTTTATGACAAAAGACTGCGTACTTGGAAAATTATTCCACTAAGTCGGAAGACAGTGTTCAATACTCGTACTGTGCCAACGGGTGGTGTGAACCTTTACAAAGGGCTGTAGTTGTTAGTTTTTGGTAACCCTACATATTATTATGTTCCACCAAGATATTATATTTTATTTTAAATATGAAAATAAGAAACACTATCATGATAGTAAAAGATATCTGCGTACCACTGTGTGGTACTATACCCGGTGTGGCTTGTAATACAAAAATTAAAAATCATTAGTTCAGTGACTTTTAAAAATAATGAAGTCTTCGAATTTTTATTTTTTCATAAAAATTAAATATTTCTATCAATGTGCGCCGGTTCTTTATCGTTTGTGCGAATCGTTTTCTAGAATTTTCATTTGCCATAAAGTAATTTATTTCTGAAATAGTAATTTCATCAGAGTTGATATTAAACTAACCTAACCTAACCTACTGCATTCTATATGATGACATTTAAGAAAATCCTGAAAACAGCACGGTTCTACATATTTTTTAGCAAACGTTGGTATGGCAAGTCAATCAATCAATCAATCAATCATCGTTGGATGACAATTTTGCCAGTGTCTAGTAGGGTTTGCCGTTGTACGATAAAAAAAATCTAGGAAACGAAATATGAGAGGTAATGGTGGATGAACGATGGCAGCACCAATTTTCCTTGTTAATTAAAGCGATGTCACTATGACGTTTAATGTGAAATGGTTTCATGATGGCTCAAGTCCTTGACCGTATATTATTCAATGAAAATTTCTAAATACATCATTTGAACGTTAACGCATTCATACTTAGTTAAAAAAATGAGGAGACGTTTATACATTGTATAACGTGACTGTATAGACACTTTAGTACCATCGCTTTTACGGCTAATTGGTAGCTAGCAATGTATTATTCATACCGGAGTAGAGAGCTGCTTTTGAAACATTTTAATGAGATTACAGATTCATGTAATGACCTACAAATTGGCTGTAAACCAACGGTATATAAAACTTCTTGCTTATCATGGATTTAGTTTTACTATTCATTGGTTTTAAAATTTCATTTATTTAATGCTAAAAGTTTAAATAATGCACTTTCTTCATTCACTTTCTTCTGTGTGTTTATCCGTCTTTCACGCCGTAACGGAGCGACGGATCAATGCAATTTTTGGCATAGAGATAGTTTATGGGCCCGAGAGTGACATAGGCTACTTTTTATCCCGGAAAAATGCACAATTTCCGAGGAAACAGCGCGCGATAACCGAATACCATGTGGGCGAAACCGCGAGCAAAAGCTAGTAAATAAATGCGAAAGTAACTTTGTCTGTCTATCTGTTACGCTTTCACGTCGAAACCACTAAACCGTTTTTGATGAAATTTGATATATAGGTAGTTTGAATTCGAAGGATTAACATAGGATACCTTTTATTCCGGTAGAGGACGAAATCGCGGGTATAAGCTAGTACTGCAATATAATGCGCATAACAAATAATATAAAAGTAATTGAAATTTGATGGGATGTTTTCCTTTACCCTCGTCAAGAGGCATGTGTCTGAATGTGTATGTGTCTAGGATGAAAATAGTATGCGCCGAGAATTTGATAAGATAAAGTTTAGAAAAAAAAACGGGTAAGTAATAGAATATATAAAAACAAAACGTATAATATTCATTATATATAACTTCACTTTCTCTATTTTTTTAAATATAACATACGTTTGCTATAATGCTCATAATGTATAATGATAAAATATTTATTTCCATTATATATAATAATCTATGGAAATAAATACTTTGAGTATAACGATCAAATAATATAATATTCACAACCTCTAACAACCAAAACATATAACATTCATTTAACCTTACAACGGAAAATATAACGCTTTAAAATATAAAACCGAGTATTCCGAATGTGAATTCCTAAAAGCAATCGCTTCATGTTTAAGCTTAAAAAAAATGTAGCTGTTTATTTTTGAATAAATTTGTCGATTAATTTATTGTGTATTCTTTGTTTATTTTTATTCACTTTTGCGGTTTCCTCGCTGCTATAAAAAAAAACCTAACACCGAAGGCTAAGGCGGGAGCTACGCTCCGCTTCGCTCCCGCCTTAGCCTTCTGAACCTAACCTATCCGAGTCGCTTCTGCTCCGAACCGTCTTGCTCGCTCGCTTCGCTCGCTCGCACAAATTTTGGAGTAAAACTTTTCAATACATAAATTAAAGATTGATAAACACCTAATTTACTGGTTTTAAAATTAAAAAAATTAACAAGTATTTTAGAAACAAAGTATATCACTTGATATTATATCATATTAATGTTATATAAAAAGTTATTACGTATTATGAGCGGTATACTTTATGTATGGTATATCATATGAATTTAGCCCATAAACATGTTATTTCTTATGAAAGTACCTCTATATAAAACAATTGTTATCCTGATTGAACGTTATACTTATTGAAATTATAGTGTTTCATGTTATACATAATGTAATTATATATAATGAACGTTATGTAATATGAAAATATATCTAACGTTTTTATATATCTTGGGACGCACCCAAAAAAAACATCAGTAGCAGATACTTGTAATAAACCAGCTTTTGCCCGTCCCGCGGAAACCTTCTATAATAGGTTAAATAACTAAAAAAAACTTTAGTCCGTCAGGTGGATAATTTAAAAATATTGTGCACATATTTTTTCTTTTGTTTGACAAACAAAAAATGACGAGGATGCAGTGCTTAGAAGTTTCGAGTGACGTCACTATATTGTAGGATTTTCACCTTATAGTGACGTCACAAGTCCCCACTCCGCAGTTTTGGTGATCTATACCTTTGCCGATTTTTAATCAATAGATAAACCAAAAAATACGTGTCCCATATTTTTCCATAACCTAACTGTCGGGCTAAATAGAATGATATATTTTTAACCCATTCGTCATACCTATTCTATGAATTATGATTAAGTTTATTTTTTTATTCGAAAATTTGCACTAGCTGTATAAATATCTGTCTATATCAAACCTCTCCTAATCTCCTCCACTCCGTCACCACTCATTAAAAATTACACCACACTAATTTTGAGCATTTTAGCCTCCCCCCCCCCTCCTCCCCTTTGTCACAAGTAATGCTATAAAAATCTTTATTATTTTCTTTCAGACCAGGGCCAATTGTAATTACAAGCAAAATAGTATTACTATCAATACAAAATCGCTAATACTATCCTCGTGCCTACATCCTTTCTCTGAAAAGGACATATGAAATAATTATAATTGGACACTGATGGCCTTTGTAAAGTACATAGTGAAGAAATAGTAGGAAAAGTCGGAGATTTTTTCCTCTATTTTCCTTGAACAATTCTAAGCAATATAATTTGAAACTTTCAAAAAATTATTCCAAAAAAGTACCTTTGGTAATATTATTATCTTCCAAACCCTCCTTGATGGCCCAAAAGCTAGTTTATAACATTAGTACGATAAGGTTACAATACAATATAACACAAATACTCTTTATTGTACACCAGAAATAATAAGCGATACAGAAAACAGGTACACAGAGAAAATTACAAGCAAATGCAATAGGCGGCCTTATCGCTTAAGAGCGATCTTTTCCAGGCAACCTTTTTACAGAAAGAAGGAAGGACTAGTTTACAGCAGGTGGTGCATTAACAGTAGATCAGAAAATGAAAAACCAACAAAAACACATCCACACATACACATCATTGCACATATAATACACGTCTAAAATAAAAATAGGTAATGGGATAAACATACATATGAATCCATACTATTATTATAAATGCAAAAGTGTGTTTGTGTGTTTGTATGTTTGCATGGTTGTCCCTCTTTCACGCCGTAACGGAGCGACGGATCGACATGATTTTTGGCATAGGGATAGTTTATGAGCCCAAGAGTGACATAGTGTACTTTTTATCCCGGAAAAATGCACAGTTCCCGAGGGAACAGCGCGCGATAACCGAATACCACGCGGGCGGAGCCGCGGGCAAAAGCTAGTAAACGAATAAATAAATAAACTAGGATAAAGCTAATTATTACACGATGACAGATAAGGTTACATGGTTTGGTAAGAATCAAACTGGTCTGTGATGCAACAGTACGTTTAATGAATGTCTTCGTTCTCCCTTTTTCCGTCGGAACAAAAGCTTTCCGTTTCTAGCAGCCGTCAGACGGAGCTTTGCCTGACAAGCGGGGGCTTATAGAGGTAACAGGGAGGGGTACAGGGGTATTTAACAGTGGTTAGTGAGCTTGTGGTCCCGGTTTCGATCCCTGGTCGAGGCAGATATTTTTATGAAAATAATAAATAAATAATAAAAGAATCATGCGACACTTGACACCAATTGACCTAATCCCAAACTAAGCAAAGCTTGTAGTATGGACAGTAGCCAACGGATAAACATACTTAAATAGATAAATAAATACTTAAATACATATTAAACATCCAACACCCGAGAACAAACATTCGTATTATTCATACAAATATCTGGGGTGCGTCTCACGAGATATAACTACATAATATATAATTTCATATTAATAACGTTCACAAGATATAATGAACGTTTGCTATAACATCAAAATCAATATTTTTATTAGGAATAACAGTTAATTAAACTAATACTCATTTTGTATAAAGTTTTTTTATATAACATTCAAATACTCTAAATTCAGTTTATATAACATGCATAACGTATATCGATCATAGTATATACTATCTTTTAGTATAATGATTATAAAATATAATAGCGTAGGATATACAAAATAAATTTGTGCGAGCGAGCGAAGCGAGCGAGCAAGACGGTTCGGAGCAGAAGCGACTCGGATAGGTTAGGTTCAGAAGGCTAAGGCGGGAGCGAAGCGGAGCGTAGCTCCCGCCTTAGCCTTCGGTGTTAGGTTTTTTTTTATAGCAGCGAGGAAAATCATTTCAGGCGGTTATTTTATACGAGCATTATGCATCATGGTGTTAGATGTATTGTATAGTATGCATTTTAAATGTGAGATATTATGAACGTTATACATAACGATGGTTATATACATTGATATTATACTTGAAAAACGTTATGCTTAACAAAAATAGATATTTTGATATTATATCAAACGTTCGTTATACACCTTGAACTGTATACAAAACAAGCTTATACAATATGAGCGTATATAATCTGAATACGAGGGCTGCACTGAAAGTTTCGGGAATCCAAAACTTAGAACCTTAATTTTGGCACATATTATACCATTTTATAATCTCTAAAGTTTTAGTATCTTAACCCACTAGCCACATAGAAAAAAAAAGTAATGGTTCGGTTTCAATGGTTTTTTGAAGTCGTCGAGTCGCTGATGAAAATGGAATTGTCCCGTGAAAACTTAAGAGCTATGATTTATTACGATTTTAAAAGTGGATTAACACAAAAAAATGTGGAGACCGGATGATTGCTGTTTTTGGTAATGAAGCATCTTCAAAGACTACAATATACAGGTGGTATTCAGATTTTAAACGCAACCGTGTATCACTCACGGACGATGTGCGTGAGGGTCGACCAAATTCGGCCGTCACTCAAGAAAACATTGATGCTGTGCGTCAAATGATAAAAGATGACCGACATGTGACATACTGGGAAATTCAAGAGTGCTTGGGTATTAGAATGAGTCAGATACAAATTATTTTACGGGAAGAATTGGGCGTGCAAAAGTTGTTTTCTCGCTGGATCCCTCATTTATTATCTGACGAGCAAAAAGCGACTCGTGTCAATTGGTGCCGCAAAACTTTGAATAAATTCAACGGAGGAGGCTCAAATGCAGTTTTTAGTGTCGTATCGGGTGACGAGTCGTAGATATATTCATATGAGCCTGAATCTAAAAACCAGTCTCGAATATGGGTCTACGAAGATGAGCTCAAGCCGACAAAAGTTATTCGCTCTCGCAGCACGGCCATGAAGATGGTGGCCACGTTTGTCTCCAAATCGGACCATGTAGGTACTATACCTTTCGAAGATCGTAGTACGGTTAATGCCAATTGGTACACAACTTTTTGTTTGCCGAGTATCTTTGATTAACTCCGAAAAAATAACCCTAATCGCCGCATCGTCCTTCACCACGAAAATTCCAGCTCCCACACCGCTCGGAAAACAAATGAGTATCTGAACGGTAAAAACGTCGAACTCCTGGACCATCCTCCATACAGCCCCGACTTAAGCCCCAATGACTTTTTCACATTCCCCAAAATCAAGGATAAGTTGCCTGGTCAGCGGTTTCAGACGCTGGAAGAAGCAGTGGACGCCTTTAAAAGGCCATTTTATCGACCCCTACTTAAGCGTTCAATAAGTGCTTTAAAGACTGGTTTAAACGCATGGAAAAGTGCATAAAATATAAGGGCGAATACTTTGAGGAACAATAAAAATACTTTTATCCAATTTAACTGCATACTTTTATCTATTCCCGAAACTTTCAGTGTGACCCTCGTATTATAGTATAAGTTCTTATATCTTTCATTACTTATACTTACCCAAATATCTGCCCCGGCCGGGATTCGAACCCGGGACCTCAAGCTTCGTAGTCAGGTTATCTAACCGCTTAGCCATCCGGTCGTCAAAAATACGAATACTGTTTTTTATGGAATAGAGGGAAAACGAGTAAACGGATCACCTGATGGTAAGCGGCGGTGGTGGGTGATGGACACCTGGAACACCGGAAGAGTCACATGCGTTGCCGGCCTTTTATGTAAGAGTACGGTATTGTATAAGTACATTTATCGGTACAGTCGATTTCATAATTTGTAAGCAAAAATTTGATCAAAAATATCTAAACACGCTTCTATGCCATTAACAATAGAGTCGTTATCAGATATTTTTGATAAAAATTTTGCTCCCAAGGTTATGAATTCGACTGTACCTACAAACTAGGTCAATTGGTGTCAACTGTCCCGTGACATTTATTTATTAGTAAGATATAAGATTATGTAGTTTACTAAAAATCAAATTTATGTATTTTAATATATTTTTATATTTTACTAAAAGTCCTATATTAACATCTGTTAAAAAAATTTAGGAGTAAGAATGGTATTTTACGACCTAAATAACGTAGATCATAGTAAACGTTTGGCTAACAATAAAGTGAAAAAGTTTTGTAAAGCATAATACTCATTTATCATAATAAATTTTAATCGGATAGGCCAATAGAATTAGAATTTTTCGAATTCAAAAGAATTATTATTATTATTATTTTCAAAAATATCAAAGAATGTTAAATTCTTTCCATCAATGAAGATTTCAGTTTAATTAACACCTTGTAAATGTCTGTACTATGAGTACATACTCGTAGTACTAACATTCAAGATTGTTTACCCTTTATCTAATGCTAAAAAAAACGAAGTATAATTTTATTTAGCCGAGTATGTACTCTGTTTTTTTAGCATTTGAAAAAGGGTAAACAATCTTGACGGGTCTTTTCATTAAAAAACGTTTAAAAAAACAGTTAATATTACTTATGATACCAAAAGAATATAAATGATCTTTTGCCGACCAGATGGCCTAGTGGTTAGAGAACCTAACTACGAAGCTTAAGGTCCCGGGTTCGATTCCCATGTCGGGGCACATATTTGTATGAAAAATACGAATGTATGTTCTCGGGTCTTGGGTGTTTAATATATATTTAAGTATGTATCTATCTATATAATTAAGTATATTTATCCGTTGCTTAGTACCCATAACACAAGCTTTGCTAAGCTTACTTTGGGACTAGGTCAATTGGTTTGAATTGTCCCGTGATATTTGTATCCTTGCTAATTGTTAAATATTTTTTTCAAAAGTGTTTTTCAATAAAAAGACACATCACGATCGCTTACCTTCTTTCTAATGCTAAAAGAACGAAGTATAGGAAGAGTAGCAAGTTGCTCTACATTCCTGTTAACTGTACTTAGGTATAAATAATGAAGTTTCGATTCGTAGCACGGCTACGACCGTAGCGTGTCTACGACGGCGGGCCTACGCCGTAGCAGCCTAAGGCAGGTCTACAGATCGATTTTAGTCGTATAGATATAGTATGTTGTTTTTATATACTAAAGAGCAATAATAAAGGGTCAGGTGTTGTACAAATATGTGTTGAAGCGATCCGTTGGTTTTGATTTTCAGTATTATATTTTGACGGTTCATGGTAAGAGTTTAAGTCCAATTCCTGGTTAGGGGAAGTTATGTAGATAAAAATTTAGTCCGGATATTTTTTACGATTTTCGCATTTATAAAGTCATTTCAGTTGTGAATCTAAAGAGAAATATTTAGTGGTATTTTTGATGTATGGAATTCTGATAACATATATTTTTATTAGTGTAGAAAATAAACAAAATATTGTGTTTTCAAGAAGTGTTTAGTAGTTTAATAGTTTTATTAACCGACTGCCCAAAGGAGGGCTGTTTGAATTTAAGATGTTGAAAGGTTTTTATCATAATAAACACTGTCTTTGTATTATTAATGCATCACTACTAATGTGTCCGTTATTTTCCATATTTTAAAATCACATTAACTTATTTTTATAGTCTAATTTGGGCACTATTAGCTAGTTTGACACAAAAAAATATTCAAACAGATTATTTTATGAATCTTAAATATAAAAAAATATTTAAAAAACAGAATTTAAGTTTTTAAATATTACCAATTAGATACAACATAAAGTAAAACAGCGAAACCACTGACCTTGCCCACTAACACAGCACAACACACAACTCAACACCAAACAGCGAGTGCATTCACCAAAAAACAGCCAGTAATTATTTCATCGCGTGACAGTTGACACATTTTCAAGATGGCGGCGCGTGCGGTCGCGGGCGATCGGCGCGGGACTGAGGGAGGATACCCCTACGCTCCGCTACTACGGGGCTCGAGCAAAGAATAAAAATAATAGACGGTAAATAAGCAACCCAGTGAGAGTTTCTATGACTGCTATATGGCGCCAGTACCCTGAATTCCGTTTGACAACTTTGGCATCTGTGTAATGTTTGTGATTGGTTAAATAACTAAATGAGCCAATAGCAAGCAAGACTGTACGTCAAATAGACCTCTTGCTACTATCGCCATCTAAAAAAAAGTAAAAAAGTTTATTAAAAATAAAGGTTATAAATCGTTTACAGTTTCATATTTGGGATTCACAACATCAGCACGCTGAGATGACTAAAATTATTTAGTGAAACACGAAATTGAAAACAAAATAATGTACCGTCTAGCGGACCCCAAACTAGGCTAACCTGTATCTTGGGGACTTAGTGATATTTCGTCTGTCATGACGTCCCTTTTAAATGCGATAGTTTGGAAGTCTTGGAAGTTATTTGTTTGTTTGTTATTTCATTACGTACTGAACTTATTTAGATGAAATTCAGTATACAGATAGTTTGAATCCGGGGAAGGACATAAAGACAGTTTTTATCCCGGAAAATTGCATATTTCCTACAGGTAATTATCGTTTTTGCTAATTGATGTAGGTTTGTGATAGAAAATTGAAATGGGATTGGAAATACTTTTTTCAGTCGTGGAGTATTTATATCCCTAAACTCAAATAAAAATAGATCTTCTATTCCCAAACCAAAAAGCTACAAGCTACATTGCAACAGATAAAAGATGGAATACCATCAGAAGCATTACTTATACCGCTTCGCATAACTAGCACTAAAAGGTTGAACCTCTGAGAGTGGCAACTGAATTAGGCATATTCTGCGACTTCAATAATCTTTGAGTAATTTCAGGTCCGTGCGAGAGAGATAGCCGTACAAAGAAATCTTCAAGAGAGAAAAGGATGCTTGTCTACGAGTGTTGTTTGACCAACTTTTCTTTCCACTGGAAGTAAAACATGCGGTGGCCCAGTGTTGAGTATTATGACTCAATTACATTGAGATTTTTTTTTTTGCTAAAACTAGTAGAAGATAAGAACCTAAATAGACCTTCACCGTTCTGATAATCAAATGAAACTTATTTTACAATACATTTAGTATATCCATACTAATATTATAAATACGAAAGTTTGTGTCTTTATATGTTTGTCCGTCTTTCACGTCGAAACGGAGCGACGGATCGACGTGATTTTAGGCATAGAGATAGTTTATGGGCCCGAGAGTGACAGCGTAGTGGAGTTAGGATAGGTTTCGGACGTTTCAAAAAAAAAGTGTACACCTACCTTTTCTTGCAAAATATATTTAATTTTTTCATAGAAATATTACGAGTCAGTTTTGTAACGCCCATAACGAGTGTATGAAAAAAGGGCATTTTCACAAAAAAGTGTGGAGTCCCCTTTCTTTTTTTTATTTTGTGAGAAATATAATTTTTCCTGCTCAAAACTGAAAGCACAATAGAGTCCGATGATTTGAAAAAAATATCACAATCAGAACTGTCAGTTTAGTGATTTTTTTTAAAAAAAAAGGTACACGTTTTTCTGAAAACGCCTGTAAATTAAGCGTGTCTATTGGCTCATGACAATCACATTCCTCGTAACACATCTTCGCACGTCTCTGGCAGGCTACTCCGAAACTCGAAACTCGAAGTTCGTATTGTGCGGTCCCTCTGACACTTAAATTGTTTGATACGAGAGCGAGAGGGACCGCACGACACGAACTTCGAGTTTCAAGTTTCGGAGTAGCCCTGCTGGTGGGAGTGAAGCCTAAATAATTTAGATACAGCCAGCATTTTCATTAACTAACCAGAAAATTATAATCAATGAACAATTATTTTTAATAGCCAACTGTTAAAATCATGTTTATTGCATTTTATAACACGTACTCATATCGAGGTTTAGCTGTAGTTTAAATCGATTTCATTCGTAACTAAGTATTTTGCATTTGTAATATTATAATGTGCTCTTTAAATTTTGCTATTATTTGCATGTCGATTTGTTATACAGTGTGTTTCCGGCGTGAACGCCAAAGTTCGCATACTCTACGCTAGTCATACCGTAATTTTTGTCCGACTCATCATTTGTCATATTTTTTTCCCACTGAAACCGTAAATTTTTTTGAAAACTTTAAATAATTAATACTTTAAACTTAACTTTATTAACTTTTAATACTTTTAATACTTTAATGCGGCCAGCGTCATGGGAACCATGCCACAAGCAGACGTTTTAGACGGGGTATTCTTTTTATAATAATTTTCATTTCCATAGTTAGTTAAGATATCTTAGGTTAGCTCTTTTTTAAGTATGTGTATATGTGTGATGTATATTGTATTTTGTTTAATAAATGTTTTAAGTTATAAAAAAAATAAAAAAAAATAGCCACACTATAGAAAACTATAGGTTATGCTAGGTTTGTTTTATAACAATTCTGAACAATTATTGGATTCAGAAAAAAAAGAGTTATGACAAATGATCGTTCCGACAAACATACATTCTGACTTCCATTAAATATGCGAGCGGTTATGGACTCCATTAATTTAATTAATAAACTAGAATTCAGACTTCGTTAACTTTCTATCAAAATTATATTTGCCACCGATATACAGCTAAGTAAATTGAAAAGTAATACTCAAAGTATCTGTCGAATGTTATTTACACTTACTTTTCAATTTACTTGGGTGTACATCAGTGGTAATTATAATTTTGTTAGTAAGTTAACAAAGTCTGGATGTTAGTTTATTAATAAAATTAATGTCATGGTTAAGTTACAGAAATACGTTACTTTAATCTTCCTTAAAAAGTCTGGCTGCCGGTAACACACTGTATAAAAGATTGTTACGCACCCACCTTATTTTAAATGTAATGGCTATCGACACTAGTTAAATAAAATATCTTTGCTTTTGTTGGTCGCCTAGTGTGGACGGACACCTAGCTTGGTATGCTATGTGTTGTAATACTAGCTTATAATAATGACAAATAAATAAATAAAGTAAACATTTCGCATTCAGTGTAAAAAATGAAAAATATAAATATTTTATGTGTACGAGTAAGCAAAAGGTAAACATAAAGCAGAATAATGTTGGGTTCACACTGCATTGTCTTGTTTTTTTTTTGCAGTATACGTCAAACCTTTGTACCGAACTTTTGTACTGCTAAAACAAAAGACATGAGAATGGTTTTATGCACAAATGTACTCGTACGTGCCAATATTTATTCGTTACTGCAAAAAAAACGTGCAGGACAATGCCGTATGAACCATAATCTAATACTTGAAGTTAAACTAATTTTTTTTATGTATTATCTCTATGTTATGATATCTTATGTCTAGTGCCATAAAGCCGTGGTGGCCTAGTGGTTTGACATGGGTTTGACCTATTGCCTCTCAAGCAGAGGATCGAGAGTTCAAACCCTGGCTCTCACCTCTGAGTTTGTTTGTTTGTTTATACACTTTATTGTACAAAGCGGGGGGCGGAGGTTTTTCGAGATCTATACTAATATTATAAATACGAAAGTGTATGTGTTTGTGTGTCTTTCACGTCGAAACGGAGCGGTGGATCGACGTGATTTTTGGGATAGAGATAGTTTGTGGACCCGAGAGTGACATAGGCTACCTCTACCCCGAAAAAAAATCACAGTTCGACCGAATTCCACGCGAGTGAAGCCGCGGGCAAAAGCTAGTTAGTAAATATATTATACAAAAAATGCTTCTGTATAAGTATAACATATAAGTATTTAAAATAAAATGCAATTTTTTTCTCAGATTTGCCTTATCGAAGCAAAGGGAATCCTCGAAAGGTTGCAAAGTTGCAGTTTTATATATTCTTATTTATAGTAAGTTTTTGAATCTATCTACAACCTTGGCTCCCGGGATTCACTAAGAAGACGCTTTTAGGAGATAAACATCCTCACAGTAGCTTCACAGTACATAATATGATGTGATATTTTCATTTTTCATATTGTGTAGTGGTGGCTTATGTGGTGTGTGTGTGTGTATGTGTGTGTGTGCTTGTGGGTGTGTGTCTGTGTTGCTGTATTTGTAATGTAATGTGTTGCGAAGTGTGATTTAGCAGAGCTCAATTTTGTTTTGATTTTGTCTTAACCCTTTTCTTGGCAAGTTGAAACAAGTGTACTGAATTTAAGCCTCGGTGGATTATTATACAGCAAACAAAAATAACTTTAAAAAATACAAAAAGATGTTCTAAAATTATGTATGAAGGAAAACATCGTGAGAAACCTGCAAAAACCTGCGAAGCAATTCAATGGTGCGTGTGAAGTTCCCAATCCACACTGGGCCCGCGTGGGGACTATCAACAAGCCCTGTTGTTCTGAGAGGAGGCCTGTGTCCAGCAGTTGGACGTATATAGGCTGGGATGGATAATATATGATACAATGCCAAGAAAAGGATTAAGCTACGCGCAGACAAACAGACTGACAAGACGAAACTATAATGGTTCCTTCTTAGGACTACGAGTAGGAAAAGACATTAATATTCACTGTTTTATCAGTTGCGGCTCTCTTTACTGTGAAAAGCGCAGCAGAAACGGAACGCAAAGTAAACACTAGAAAACACAGCTTCAAGGATTTCATAGAAAAATACTCCCCGGTCACAGTTTGGGACCAGATTGACCTTGAAAAGTCCAAAGGAGCCAACTACACATTAGAAGAGGAAACAGAGAAGTTCATCAATGCCATTGACCCTACTGATGAGTTGTTGAAACTAAAAGTTGAAAACGGAGATGCGAAGATACTAACGGAAAGGAACGGGCGCCGATGGATGCCAAAACAGAGACTAAATATGTCGACACGCTTTTCGAAAGTAATATTTTTTTACGTAAAACTAGAGCTGTTGCCCGCGGCTCCGCCCGCTAAGAAGTAGGAAAAACTGTTTACATCCTAGTCGTAGACCTACCGAATAAACACAAAAAAATCATAAAAATCGGTCAAGCCGTTTCGAAGGAGTTTAGTCTCAAACATTGTGACACAAACAAACAAACTCAAACTCACAACATTCATTGACAACAAAAACACACTACATCACAACAAAAACACAGTATAAACATAAATAGGAGGAGAGAGAACAATTAGAGACGTTGTGCTGTAGTATGATGCCAAAAAGACTCAGCTCAGCATGTGCTACTAGCCCTTTAATCAGAGCTGCAGCGCTGGTTTTCTGCTGGTATGTGCTGGTATGGTGGTAGAATTTCATATACTGGGTGACCTTAGCCTCTGGACAAATACGAATACTACTACTGACTTAGCAAGATACTTAAAACCAAACTGCAAAGTATCATAAAAATCAGTCCAATATTTACTGAAAACTAACGGTTTTCAATGTATCGCTTTGAAGCAGCCTGTGTATTTGGATGATCTGATTTCGTAGTTTTTTTTTTTCTTGTCTAATTAAACAAATAACCATTTTGAGGTATTGTTAAGATCAGTCTTATCCATGGTTTCATTATTTGCCAAAAGTCTAAGGTCACCTTTTATTGCTCGAATTAACCCGTGATTGACCTATCTCACCTGATGATTAGTGATAAATGATCTCACCTGATGGTAACTAAAGTCAAAGTCAAAATCTCTTTATTCAATTTAGGCTGTAACAAGTACTTATGAACGTCAAAAAAATCTACCGCCGGTTCGGATAAAACCTCTGTTGAGAAGAATCCAACAAGAAACGCAACGAGTGTTTTTTTTAAACATATTCACAATATTTATAAATGATTAGGTAGCCTTGTTTTTTCGCCAAGAAAATGCTACTGGCCATTTTCTGGTATTATCCCTTTGCAGGTTTCTATGTCGCCCAAGGGAAAAGTACTTATAGAGTGAAAGATTCTAACCTAAAATTTAACTAGAATAAACTTTTTCTGAAATATAGTTTTATGCCTTCCCGCTTTTTTTCATTAAAAAAACTGCAGTTGTAGGAATACACTACAAGCTATTTCAGACACAATAAAAAATCACGGGGCTTCAACAAAATAACTGAAATCTGCCAATTAAGTTGCTGTACACAACTTCTGCCAACTTATTACCATGACCGTTTTAACTTTTTAAAAAGTTTGAGACTCGACAATAATGTAATTTGTAAGCAACATTTTTGTCGAGTTTATCGATCATGCGATGTCCTTAACTTTTTAATTTTTCGCTTACCATAAACTATACTAGATCCACTTCGCCTTCTGATGTGTGAACAATAACTTCAACTTTTGCGAATATTTTTGAGAAAAAATTAAATAATCGTCTCATTCTCAGGCAGTCCACGACCCTTGGAGCAATAGGTACCGAATAGTGGAACTCATGAAACAAGCGATTTACCAGGCGAGAAACAAAATGATCATCATGCAGACCTTACGAGAGGAGTTCAGAAACATGTCTTCCTACAAAATTGGGTACTTGGTCGCCAAAACCGACTTCGCGACTAAGGTATTATTATCATCATCATTGAAATACCACAACGGGACTTATCACGCTATTTTACACAAGTAATATTTACCTCGACGTTTCGGCAACATTACAGTCGCCGTGGTCACGAGTAGACTGAAGTATGGAGTGTCAAGTCTGCCTAGCAGCGCGAATTCTTCGAACTACCCGCACTTGATCACTAATAGTACCGGCACTCGTATCACGAACTAACCAACACACAACACTAACAACGTCCGATCGTCCCTCCGAACATTCATCCCGACGCTGACACTTATTAATAACAGGATTCCACGAAGATGAAAGCTACCCATCGTCCCGGTTGAAATTCTTATGCTTTTTTATTTCAATTGCTTCACGTACTATTCTTGAAGAAAAATGACGTGAGAATCACGAAAGTTTAAAACGTTATATCATCATTGAAGAGTTAAAACTCTTGGCATCTTCATCATCACCATCACTTGGTTCAACTGGAAGACGTCCACTGCTAAAAAAAGGCCTCCAATGAATACGCCACACGCCGCACGGTACTAAGTCCGGGAGCCATAATTTTGCGAAATCGTAACGGTACCCTACCTACTTCCTTTTTCTAAATAAATAGTGATTTCTGAAATTAACGCGATTAATACATGAAATAACTATCTACCAAATAATTCGTTTAAGTTTTTAGACGTATATCAATTGTAATTGAAAATAATAATGCTTAAACTACGCAGACAGACACATTTTAAGTAGGTTTAAGTCATATGTTTTAACGGTAGAATATACGTCAATGGTTTAAGTAAATCGAGAATATCCTAGCAGAACAGGATATGAGTGCACAATATTTATTTTTTATATGGTTTCGCTAGATAAATGAACCAGAAAACATTGTGTATGCCTATTTAATATGTAACTTAAAAAAAATTGCACTTATTCTGTTTTGCCTGAATACCCTCGAAAAAGGTAATGCCTCCTCTACATATCGACGGATGCGTCGGCAGATGGATCCGCAACCATATCTTCGGATAAATTGCGATCCGTCCACACATCGGCAGACGTGTGGACAGGCGCGTTGCGTTCGCGCTGTCACCCTTTGATCCGTGTCGAAAAACCTACACCAAACGGATGAGTGGCAGGATGCATCGGCCGACGTTAAATACCTACCACAGACAAGCAAAAACCACCCTCTACACCTCGGCGGACGCATCCGCAGATACAATCTGCCGACGCATCCGTCGATATGTAGAGGAGGCATAAGATTAACGATTACATTTATTTGCACATATCTAAGCCATACCTACATATACCTAAGTACCTTTAAATGTGATTGGTAGCAATTGTAGTAGTCTTGCGATAGTCAGCTTACGCACACATTGACTGACGCGTGTACAGACGTCGTCGTGCCTATGTAGATTCAAGAACGCGTATTTTGTACGGCGTGGCCACCCTGTGGTATAATCAATCATAAAGTGTTGTAAGTGTTGGTCGAATATTTGTTGATTAAATGTCCTTTTCCAGACGTTGGCCGCATTTGCCTTTAGGGCCTTTAGAGCCTGTTCTACGAAAAGACAGATGTTAGAAAAACCATCAGACTATCAATACAGGTTCTTAGAAATCTTGTACACCCAGGAAAAACAAATGCATCTCTGGTTCGAAGTCGATTTGTTGATAGAACTATATTGGACCAATCATCTTATAGCTCAACGTGCGACAAATAAAAGGAAAATTATTAATGTTAAGAGATGGAATGAGCGATTTGTTAATTGATATATGTTTGTCATCATCATCGACATCAAATAATACATATTGAATAAAAATTACTTGGATTTTTATTGTGAACTTTTACTTTCATCACAACATTCACAACTACCCCTGGCAATACCCCTGGTGTTGCAGATGTTTATTGGCGGTGGTGATCTCTTACCACCAGGAGACTCACTTGCTCGTTTGCCTTCCAGTGGAATAAAAAAAAAACTAACACAAGCACAAATCATTTTTATTGTGAACTAATTACTTTCATCACAACAACACAAGCACAAAAACAAACAAAAACAGCGCAGCAGCTGAAAAACAGCGTTGCGGCTTGCCGTAACATCATGCTGAGTGGGGCCCACTTTATACTGTTCGATGTTATTTTTAATTCTTTCCATCTAATGTATTTTTTGTGTCTATCGAATATGTATAAATAAATGTTTCTCTCTCTCTCTCTCTCTCTCACAAATGATGCAGATGAAGATATATTATGATAAAGTACAAAGTCAGAGACAATGTGAAAATAATCAATTTAGGCTAAAACAAGCACTTTATGGGTGGTTCTACTCAGGAGGGACGAAAATGAAGTGATTTTTGGCACAACTTTTTTTTTGCTTTTAAGGTCAGAAAAGTAGCTTGTCGTCTAGCCTAAGTTCAGCTTTTTTCAAAGTTGAGGCTAGAGGGCCCCCTGAGCTCCAGGGCCCTGGTGCACTGCACCACCGGGCCATACGATAGCTACGCCACTGTGGGATGTGATTCTTATTGTTATTTTAGAATAAAGTTTCTTTATTACCCGACTGCGAAGAAGGAGGGTTATGTGTTTGACGCGTATGTATGTATGTATGTACCTATTCCTATGTCCGCTCGTAACTACTCAACAGCTGAACCGATTTTGACAGTGGGCTAGAACTTTGTTAAGTAGCTAACTTAAAGTTTAACAGTCGGGACCCATTTAAATCGTAACGCTCAAAAATTCTCACCTAATGGGTCCCGACTGTTAAACTTTAAGTTAGCTACTTAACAAAGTTCTAGCCCACTAGACTTGTATCCTTCTTTTTAGTATTTTTTAAGGCAGTCGGGTTTTTTGAGTTTTTTATTTTATTTGCGTAAAAATACCTAATCGTAAAAGTCGAATCCTGACTGTAAATGGTCAAAGTATTGGATTTGTAAAATCAGCAGTGTTTTTGGGGATAGCACTCGTTTCTAAACTTCAGTGGGGACCACGGGACCACACGTCACAGCAATCGCGAGTTGATTGAGCTCTGCTGCTTCTGCAGTTGGGAAAATACGGCAGCTAACTAATGTGGCGATGGCAAGTTTGGTGTATTTTGCTTACATAAGCATTTATAATTATGTACTAGCTTTTGCCCGCGGCTTCGTCCGCGTGGAATTCGGTCATCGCGCGCTGTTCCCTCGGGAACTGTGCATTTTTTGGAATTAAAAGTAGCCTATGTCACTCTCGGGTCCATAAACTATCTCTATGCCAAAAATCACATCGATCCGTTGCTCCGTTTCGAAGTGAAAGACGGACAAACATACAAACACACAAACACACTTTCGCTTTTATAATATTACTAGCTTTTGCCCGCGACTCCGCCCGCGTGGTATTCAGTTATCGCGCGCTGTTTCCTCGGGAACTGTGCATTTTCCCGGGATTAAAAGTAGCCTATGTCACTCTCGGGCCCATAAACTATCTCTATGCCAAAAATCACGTCGATTCGTCGCTCCGTTACGGCGTGAAAGACGGAAAAACATACAAACACACAAACACACTTTCGCATAAACTATCCATGCTAATATTATAAAATTTTAATATTTGCATGGATAGTATGGATTAGTGAGTTCTACACTGAGTTCTTTTTGGAATTTCGTACCCGAAGAGGCCAATCCAAGTCTAAAAGAGCGAAAACAAAACAATTACCAGTCTCACTCTTATCAAAATATTATTATCGCTTTCGATCAATTTAGTATTACGTACTTATCAACATTATTACATTTAAAATATTTTCATTATTTCATAAAATTATACTGCTCATTTCTGTTGCTACAAGTAATAATTTGTCATGCAATAGTCGTATGTATAAGTACATTTCAATCATATCGATATGAAAATTCTCATTCTTTTGTTATCATGTAAGTATTAATAAGCATACTTATCATCTATCACACGATATGATACCGTTAGAAATGTTCAAAAAAACACAAATTTTTTTCTGATTATTGTTTTATTCTGATTTTATTCCAAGAGACATTTAAGTAATAGAAAATTAAATCAGTAATATTTTTTAATTCTTGTTTTGTTTTTCTTCCAAGAAATATTTAATAAAAATCAGTACAATGGATTTTGGGTTTCATTGTTCTCATATTGTATGAAAAGTATAGCACGAAATCAATGATATTTTAAAAACAAGATACTCATTATATTTTCTATGCCTGTAGTTTTTTTAGATTTTTTTAAAAATGCTTTATTAGTCTGTAATTCTCGTGCAAAGTTGACATCTTTTTTTTTGTCGACTTTTGAGCTCCTGTAATTCTGATATTACACATTTATATGAAAATCTGAAAAACTACAGGCATAGATAAGTACGTCTACTTAGTCCATACTTACAAAATTTCATCTACTTTTATTGCCTAGTTTTCAAATGAGACCGGGACTACGTCTGTATACATAGACAGTTACGTAGTTGCTCTTCTGTCCGTTCCCAACTACCAATTTTTAGGGTTCAAAAGGAACCCTACACTTTAACAACCAAACACAACACTATTTCGCGCAATCAGGCAAAAAACATTTTTTTACAGCTTTTCATTTTGCTGTTCCATATTTGATGATAAATGATGAATCAATATTACGGGTACTCTTCGGAAACGTGACAGAGATGAGAGACTTGCGCTTGCCATCTTGGGATGACATATCTTCGTCGGAAGACAGTTCGCTAGAAGAAGACAACTATGAACTTCATGTTAAAGAATATCTTAAAGACACTAACTTGAACAGTTACGGCCAAGGTACTGTACAACTATACAGGGTAGGGTAGGGTATATGTCAAGGAAAGCACTGACCAGGGCTTTAAAACCAACCTTCGATTTGACTTGCTATAACTGAACTACATTGACGACCGGATGGCCGAGTGGTTAGGGAACCTGACTACGAAGCTTGAGGTCCCGGGTTCGAATCCCGGCCGGGGCAGATATTTGTATGAATAATACGAATGTTTGTTCTCGGGTCTTGGATGTTTAATATGTATTTAAGTATGTATTTATCTATGTATGTTTATCCGTTGCCTAGTATCCATAGTACAAGCTTTGCTTAGTTTGGGACTAGGTCAATTGGTGTCAAGTGTCCCATGATATTTATTATTTATTATTATTACATACTTTTGTTCTTTTTTTTATTCGACTGGATGGGAACGAGCAAGTGGGTCTCCTGATGGTATATAAGAGATCACCACCGCCTATAAACAAACTGTTCTGCAACTTTTTAGGGTTCCGTAGCCAAAATGGCCAAAACGGAACCCTTATAGTTTCACCATGTCTGTCTGTCTGTATGTCTATCTGTCTGTCTGTCTGTCCATCCGTCCGTCCGCGGCTTTGCTCAGGGACTACCAATGCTAAAGCAATGCAAAGCTGTAATTTTACACGAATATAGGCGGTGGTGATCTCTTACCATCAAGAGACCCCACTTGTCGTATAAAAAAAAAAGCTTATTTTCAGATGATGATGTCAACCTGACTCTCTATTACCACGATTTGACTGAATTCAATACAATATCGAAGTCAATTAATGATATAGACATAGTACAACAAGAGGATCCTGTAATTTTAAGAAGATGGAATCTTGGTGACAAAGACCCTGACGATCCCAAGAATATAGAACGGTACAAGAAGAATCTACTGAGAAAACTTATGCTCACTATGGTTATACACATAAGGTTCAAGGTTGATATGGCGATCAGGCAACGACAGTGAGTTATGCTTTCTTCTTTTCAGTTCTACTCATGAGGACACATGGAAAAGAATCCAAGAAATATACTATAACAAGACAGTTGTCAGTAGAGATGAAACGGATAGTGGTTTTGCCGGATACCGGATATTCGGCGGAACCGTTCGCCGGATAGCCGGATATCCGGCCGCCGGATATCCGGCCTAGTTTTACGTACTATTAAATTAAGCTAATTCGAACATGCGCATTCGACCGAATCGTGTAAACGCCCATACATACTCGTGTTTAACTGACAGGAGCTTCTATGGGCGTGTACACAAAAAATAGGATCGGTATTTCCATGTCGGTGTTACCCGGGCCGGGAAAGAGTGTCACCCATTAGATTCTTATTGTTTGTTTCGTGATAAATATTTTTTATTTCCTCACAGTTATCGTGAAAAGCCCGATGTATAGTCTCGGCCAAAAGTGCAATAGATGAACTCGTTTTACCGAAGGTCTCCCCTTCGGGTCTGCCTTCAAACTAATTCGTTCATCTATTGCTTACTTTCGTGCCACTACAACAATGTAATAAAATAAAATAAAATAAAATAGAAATAAAAATAGCCTTTATTCGCTGATAATAAAATACAATATCATAGTTTGTTGACACCAGCCACATTCGTATCAGTTTGTCTCCAGGACATAGGCCTCCTCCAGCCGCTGCAATTCTCCTCTAGCCCTCGCTTCTCTTCTAAACTCTTTAAGCAGGTCATCCTCCCACCTCATGTGTCTTCCTCTACTTCTTTTGCCATCCCTAGGGTACCAAAGTGTGACATCTCTCGAATTATGATTGGTTTTTTGGAATCTTTTTGTATTTTTTATTTTAATTCCTAATTTTTACTTTTACGGTCATCCCGTGAAACCTAAATTGAAAATACAAACTGAAATATAGATGCACAGAAAAACGAGAAACGCTCACAAACGCACAGAAACGCAGAACGGCACGGAATGCCGAGGAACTGGGTTCGATTCCCAGTGTTGGTCTTATTTTTCTGGTTTTTCTGTGCATCTATATTTCAGTTTGTATTTTCAATTGACATCTCTCGTCCATTTCTCTCTCGCTGACCTTATAACATGATTCGATTTGTGGCATTCGAACATGGCGGATGTAGACAATATTTAATTTTGCTATTTCAGTTTCTTTGGCTATTTGAAGTATAATTTTGATAGTGTTTTATGCGGCGATTAACAGTGAACAGTGATCACAAAATTCTATATTGCTCTCGTGTCTGGACATTTTTAATGCGCAAGTTGTCTTCACGTGGTTTCTGGAATTTTACTATCAAGTTGCAAAAACTACAACTACCGAACAACGTCCCTCTCAAAGAGAGTACTTTGACATAATAAGGAGAGAAAGCCATATTTTAAAAGAGAAGAAGACCTCATAACATGGCCTATTCTTCGATTCAGGCTAGGCAGAGGCTCAAAAGGATACCGTCTCGGATATTTGTTCAGTCGTCTTCGGAACGTCAAGTTCAACATGGCCAAAATCTTGAACTCCATGCAGCGACGAGACTATGAGCGGCACCAGTACAAGTAAGGGTTGCAAAAGCCACTATTGAGAGAGAGAGAGAGAGAGAGAGAGAGAGAGAGAAACATTTATTTATCTATATTCGATAGACATAAAAAACACTATTCTATTTAGATTACTATTCTTCATCTTTCTAGGAATCGATGAGATAATCTATGTCGGTGGCCATTCGTAAAATCCGCCAGATCATGAAATTCTTAGGCGTATCATGAAAGGCCGCCATTTCATTATTTGGCGCAGTTTAGGCAGATCATAAAATGCCTAGGCATATCGTGAAATGGCGCCATTTCATGAATTGGCTAAGGGATATCCGCCGCGACATTCAAAACTCACCGTTTGACGATTTGCCTTGCCTAGTGACGTTTAGGCAGATTATGCAGTTGCTCTAATCGATCTGCCGTATTATTTCTTAGGCACGTCGTGATATGCCTGGCCAACTTTTAGTCCTAAAATCCGCCAGATCACAAAATTCCTAGGCATATCACGATGTGCCTGAGAAACAAAACGGCAGATCAATTAGAGCAACGCATTCGCCGATATTCTTAGCTTTATACCGGGCACATCGTAATATGTCGAAAAAAAGAAAAATTTAGGTACGACGAGCGTAACGAGGAGTGATTACCTATGTATGAATTATGACCACAACGCACGAGCCGAACGAGCGAAGCGAGCATACCGCGGCAATGGCCGGCGAAGTGCCAAAACCGATATGGCGGCGTTTCATGATATGCCTAGGGATTTCATGATCTGCCTAAACTTCTCTAGGCAAATCGTTAAACCGTGAGTTTTGAACGATATGCTGGATGTCCCTTAGCCAATTCATGAAATGGCGACATTCCATTCCATCCCGTGATATTTATTTATTTATTTATTTATTTATTATTCTACGTTATACCTAGGAATTTCTGATGATGAATTTAAATGAAAAGAAAAATGAATTTCTGGTGATGATTTTACGATCGGCCGCCGACATTTACATAAAACAATTCAATATTATAAATGTGGAAGTTTGTTTTTCCTTCGCCGCAAAGCTCGTGGTAAATTTCAAATGTAATTCCGCACATGAATTTCAAAAACTCAGAGGTGCGAGCCGGGGTTTGAACCCACGACCCTTTGTTTAAGACGCGATAGGTCAAACCACTAGGCAACCACGGCTTTTTATTATAATATGTATTATGATCTTTATTATGATTGTTCCGGACAGCCACGCGGAGCTGCGCAATAGTTTTTAAGTTTTTATATAATATATAGTGTATATAGTATAAATGCGATGTAAATATTATTAATATATAGAGCAATTAGTTTTAAGTTAGTTCTAATTAGATTTAGTTAGGATAAGATTTTCAATAAAGCTGATTTTCTATTATTTATCCGCGACCCTAGCCCACACCGATAAATACATAATAAAACTGCGACATAAGTGAGCTAGGGCACCCCGATCCCCAGCGAATTAGGTTAAGTTTGTATATAATAGGTTAAGTAGTTATAAATAAAAGCGATAGGAATCCGAAATCGAAAGCGAAAATGGCGATAATTCAGTGCGGTTTCTGAAATACAGCGACCAATGAGACCGCCTGAATTATCGCCAATCAGAGGGAAGCCGTCGGCCCGCCGCTCGGATATAAATACGACGGCTTCCCTCTCTACACCGTTCAGTTCCGTCGACTTCATTCAGCAATCAAAGCCTTCCGAATTAAACATCCAAGCGAGCCCAGCGATTCCCCCGGACCCCGTACCCCTCTCTACCTGCGACCCCTGGCTTTCGATTTGGATAACGATTCTGCTTACTCGACGACCAAGGCTTTGCGATACCGGATTCCGATCTGCGATTTTGTATACAACAACGAAATACAGTCCATTTACCAGAGACCTGCTGCGTATTTTTTGATAAACGAGAACCCGAAGCTGTCGTGTCGACGACAATGATATAATTATAATTAATACCGTTTGGGGTAGAAACCATGGGTCCTTGGGGTTTGAGTGCATTTAATATTTTTAAATTATTGTCATCAAAATTAATTACGGCTTCGGGTGACCAGAGGGCTGGCTTTTTCTTAGCGCAAAGAATAAGCATCGCCATACAGCGTGGTAATGCTGCCAGCCTTCTGGGTGCCTTACCACCTGGCAGCGATTTTGGGCAAATTTTTTATTTATAAGTTTAGTTTGTATGTAGTTTTAGTTACGTTTTTTTTTTATTTGTACCGTGTTATGTATTATTAATAAATACACCCCATTATAATTTACCCTAAGGTACCGGTATTCCATAGTTGTGGACCAGCATCAAGAAGACGCACTTCGTTGGTTTGAGATAATGCTTCGTCTGGATGCTGAATCGCGGGGTCTCATCGACCTCGTTTATGAAGTGATCCATGAGGTCAACCCTAGCACTACTACCGAATCCGACATTTGAAAACTCTTCTTTCCTCAGGTCTTTTTGGGTATATATCAAAATATATAAAGTTTAAAAACAATAATGGACGAAATACATAATGGTCATTTGCTATAATGCTATTTTCTTGGTAATTCTCAACTTTACAAGATTTTCATATAATAGACCTAACCTAACCTAAACCAATCTATAGATTACACGATTTAAAAAGTTCGTATGTCACAGGTATTTTACTCGAAAACAACAAGATTTATATCAATGAAATTTGGAGTATAGATGTCTTGTCAAAGCCGCTATTTAGTTTTGTAGTTTAATTACAAAAATAAATATTTTTAGAGGGACACTCCATCCATACACGTAACAGAAGTGTTTTTTTTAACTCGCATCAACGTGTGGCACATAGTTCGACAGCTCTTTTGAAAAGATAGTAAGTATAGAAAATGTGGGAACCAGCTCGTGGAATGAAACGGCACAGTCCTTATTAGTTGCCTTTATTGGCTAGCGGCGATAAAAAATAACATAACAATCGTAAGAATTTAGAAAAAACACCACAATAAACACACACCCGTTCGCTTTCGTCATACGTCGTCAACTGCCATAACATCTCATTTGTTCTTCACTCAAACTCAGTATTCATTCTCCGTTCAAATTCAAACGTACATCATCTCATCACGCTTCAATACACGCATACCACACTCCACACTCGGCCATCCTGCTCAATGTCTGCCCTCAGACATTCATAAACATGCATACACTAACACACATCATCATATCGTACCCGCATTATCTCGTAGTCATCATCATCCTTAACATCAACAAAAAACGTAAAAACTTAAAAAACACAATGCTTAAAATAAATTGAACATTAATTAAAACATAATAGAACTTTGACATCCTTAAACAAAACAAAATATCGTAACGTAATATCACTCGTCGTATCGTAATGTAGTATGACTGTACCTCGGTCATTCAACGTCATAAAATAAAACTAAATTAAATCAATTTTCGTATTACCATAAATCGTAAATTAACGTAAAGCAATTAAAAGAAATGAAGACGTGAAAACGTAAAAGAAAAACAAAATCAATCGTGAGACATCATCGTTTTACATTGCATGCCGTAAAAGTATATTTTATGCAATGAAACCATAATTAAATAAAACACAAAAAAAAAAATAATTAAACAATACATTCATCTCTTTCATACAAATTTAATAAATTGACTCACCCTTATCCATCTTGAGTGGTCTGCTTTTTCAACGTCGTATCTATCCAATCCTTTGACCTTTGTTCCAAACCGAGTACGTTTTATGACAACAATATCTGCTTCTTGATATTTTGTGCTCTCTTCTACTATCATAGTTTTTCTTATTTTCCATTTTGCCCTTTTTCGCAGCTCTTCTCTATCTTGCATGTACATTTCTCTTTCTTCTTGCTGTAATAAATCATATATTTCAACGTCATCTTGTCTTTTCATTCTTGTAGATATGACAAGTTTCTGGTCTAATCCTTTATAAAGCAGTCTTTGCTGTAGACTATAATCTTTAAAAGGTTTTCCTTCTTTCAAGATGTTCATTATTGCACTGAGTCCTTCATCACTCTCTTGTGCCCGTTGTATGTCATCATGTAATTTAGATGTGATTGCTGCTATATATGGACATCTGCTTAACGCATCTACATGTCTCATTTTCGAACCCTCACGGTGTTCGATCGTAAAATCGTAATCTTGCAAAAGTAGAACCCATCGTGCGACTCTTGTAGACATTGCCAAATCTTTTTTATTAAGTGTCATTTGAAACGCTTTGCAATCCGTGACTATCTTGAACTTTCTCCCATAGAGATAGTGTCTAAATTTCTTGACAGCTTCAACAACAGCTAAAGCCTCCAACTCGTAACTTGTATATCTGCTTTCTGCATCTGATGTCCGTCGACTCATATAATAGATTGGGTGTAATTCTTTATCATCACTCTTTTGCATCAAAATTGCTGAATAGGCAACAGATGACGCATCAGTATGCAATTCTGTTTCTGCTCTCGGATCAAAAATTTTTAATACTGGTTTTGTAGCCATTTTCATCTTCAAGTCATTGAATACAGCTCTATGCTCTTCGTTAAACACAAATTTTTGATCTTTCTTTAATAAATCAGTTAGCGGTCTTGCTATAAATGCATAGTTTTGTATAAACTTTCGAAAGTATGAGCAAAGTCCAACGAAGCTGTGTAGTTGCTTCAGATTCTGGGGCTCAGGGAACTTAATGACAGCTTCTGTCTTCCCTGGCGATGGCATTACTACACCGCCTTCGATGACATGTCCTAAATATTCCACTTTTCTCGTTAACAGCTGGCATTTCTTCCAGTTGATGCATAATCCATATTCTGATGATACTTTAAGAACTTGTCTCAGGCGTTCGACAGCCTGGTACTCATCTTGAGCTGGAATTAAAATATCGTCAATAAAAACAATAACAATTCCTCGTGCAATCAAATCTCTGAAAATGATTGTAATAAATCTTGTAAAAACTTTTGGGCAAGTTGATAGACCAAATGGTGCTCGTAAAAATTCATACTGCCCTGTCATTGTAACAAAAGATGTATACTTGATGGAATCTTCATGTACTCGTAGGTGAAAGAAACCATTTTTCAGATCCAATGCACTAAATATTCTTGCCGTAGACAACCTGTCAATATGATCATCAATATTTGGAAGAGGATATTCGTCCTTAACCATTTTGCTGTTTATTTTTCTGTAGTCTACACATATCCTAGTAGAACCATCTTTTTTCTTTACTAGTACTAATGGACTGGAATATTCAGAGAAACTCACCCGAATTATTCCCGCATCTAACCATTCACTGATCTGTCGATCAACTTCTTCTTGTTCCTTCAGCGCAAGACGTCGTGGTCGTTGAGTTATTGGTATGTCGTCCTTTAAAACAATCTTAAGCTGAATGGGAGCCTCCGTCGTTTGTTGCGGCGTATATTCTTGAACCAGTTTTGTTACCTCCATTTTGATTGCCTCGTCGTTCACGTAATCTAGACAATCCTTAGAACAAGAAAAACAACTCACATCATACAACCATTCAGTGCCGATAGGCTTGATAAAAACCGAACCTCCTTTTAAAATCATGACAACGTTTTTCAAAAATTCAGTGCCTAAAATAATCTTGAACGGCATACAATGCGAAGGAACAACATAAAAAACAATATTATTATAAAATACATTGTCTATATAAAAATCAGTCGTAATACATCCCAAAGAATTAACTCTGGATTGTCCAAATCCTAACATCGAAATGTTCTTGCATTCGTTCAAATTACTACGTAAGTTCAATTCGTTACAACACTCACTCGTCATTATATTAATGTCGCTGCCAGAATCTATTAAAGCTGAGATGCTTAAGGTAACGGCGCCTATTACCGTGGTAGTTAAGGAAGTTTTCAGATGAGTCCCAAAAATTAAGGGTATCAAAGCTCCTTAACAAACGAGAATATTTTTTTTATTTAAGAGCGTTTATTGAACTTTCAGTGTCGTAACTTTTTGGGCTCGTTTTAGTTATTAGTATTTGATAAAATAATTATTGAAATAAAAATACATAAATCTTCTATTACCGTGGTAATGGACAGGCTATGATGCTATTACCGCGAATTGAACTTTTATTACCGAGGGTATAAAAGAACAGCAATTTTCTACCATCGGTAAAAGGATCCCGACTCATGATTTGGAACGTAATACCGAGGAATTAAAAAAGGTAATAGCTTTGGTTCTGTATATTATATTGCACACCAAGTTGTTTTCGGAGAAAACTAAATAAAAAACTAAAATATGATTCGAATAGTGTTTCCACCTCACTGTATTTTTTTAACCTTATGCCATAATAAATAGTGTGATATATGTATGCTGCGTAAGCCACAACATTATTAAAAAAAATCTGCGCTTACGGTACCCTAAATGTGAATTATTTTAACGGAAAAATAAAATGTCACTTGGTAATAGATACTTCTTTAAGAACCTATCACCGACCCAAATACAATGGAATGGGTCGGTAATAGATTCTCATACATTCTATTACCGAGGGTTATGCGATCATACCATCGTTAATTGGCTTAATTTGGAGTATTGTAAAATCTAATTCCGACCCATAAAAACAATAGGATAGAGATGTGTTTGCATTACAAATCAAAAATACTTATTACAACCTTGGCACATAACCAAAATTACGTAACTGGTAAGTAAACATAAAATTGTATCGCAATATTTGAACAACTTCGCAAAATAACGGTTTCTATAGAAACTACAAGTTAAGTATTGAAGTTTTTGTTAAAAATTAAGAGTTTGTTAATACTTTTCATACCACGGAAATAGTTCTTTAAGAACGTGAATAGATCAAGATTGGAATAACCGTAACAAATTATATAAACGGTCATTTATACCAAAAATAAAGCATGAAGAACCAAAATCACCACTTTAACTAATACCGTTGTGTACCGCGGCATTACAATCAACAGTTAAAGATGGCGCCTATCGCCGCTGTATTTTATTTTCCATTTTAATCGTATTTCCAGGTCAAAAAATATACAAAATATATTCAGAACTCGTACAAAAAACTATAAAAATCTATTTAAAAACCATAACATTAGTTCAATTGCCATAACTATTATGTAAAACACTAAATAAGATCAGAGTCTGCTTGTATGTGGTGTCACGCGTTAGTATGGCAAATCCTCTTTCTTCGGTGCAGTTTCGGAAAATCACGAATTGCGAGATCTTTGATTCATTCACATATACTAGCGCTCATAGATCCGTGAGGTGAGTAAATAATCTGTTATCGTGAAATATTATTTTTTCTAAGAAATCTATCGGTTTGATTATAAAATGCGTATTTTAAATTGCCGCGGTGATGGCCGCCGATTTTGATACCCCCGGTAATAGGCGCCTTTACCTTATATTGTTAAAAAACAACGATTTTATTGGTTTTTTCGCGTTTTGAAAACATTTAGCCGGCGACTCAATCGTTTGTTTTGGTGAAACGTCTAATTCATTTGTTTGTTGACGGCTGTCAAATGGAATGTCATTAGGGATGGGCGACTCCGTCGATTCGTTCGCGCAACTAGTGCTGCCCGCGTGGAATAATGTTCCGGTTTTCGTTTCAGCGTAGGAAGTTCTGCCCTCGGCGGAACTTAAAAGAACTCTCTTCGTATCTTGAGCGTTTCTTGCGTTGCCGGGAAAAAATGAACTTCCTGTTCCGGTGTTGACCGTCTCCATCTGAGGCCGTGATGCCTGTTGTGCTGAAACCGGCGTTGTTCTGCATTCTGCAGACAAGTGTCCAAATTCGTTACAATTAAAACATTTTCTTCCCAGTGATTTATTCGGACACTCGGCGGAAACATGGTTTCCTCTGCCGCAGTTGTAGCATTTTTTAAATGCATTTCTATCGTTCTTCGACGTAGAACCGTTGGTTGTAAATTGATAGTCGTTTGGTCTCGTTTTTTCTTTGATTTCTTCGTAGATTTTTATCTTTTCCTTAAGATCTTTGAATTGAGTTATTCCGTAAAGCATGACTTTGTTCATTGGCGCATCTTCGATGCCGTCGATTATATATTTGATTGCTACATTATCTGATAATCCACCTCGCTTTCCTAGCTCTCGCATGACGTGAATATAATCCATGCAGTCCTCGTCCTTTTTCTTTTTCCTTGCTGACATCATCTCGTGTATCGTTTTGCTATCAATTTTGTCAGGGTATTCTTCTAATAAGGCAGATTTTAAAGCAGTCCACGTCCTGAACGGTTTCTCAGAGTTTAACCATAACGCTGCTGAGCCCGTCAAACTTCTTCGCGCAATAATCAGTTGCTGTATGGGTGTCCATTCGAAAATTTCTGCGTTTTCGTCTATGTCTTGTATAAATTTGGATATGGTATATGTCTTGTCCTTTCCGTCGAATTTTCTAATCAGATCTTGTGCGTAGTGAAATGTGTTAGTCATGGTCGGGGTGGAAGGTGCTTCGTCGTCGCTTCTAGTTCTGGGCATCGTCTCGTCGTTACAGTCAAAAAATAATGCGTTACCTTCGTCGTTAAAATCCGTTGTTGTCGTCGTTGTCCGCTGTTTAGCCAAGTGGCTACTGACTGATTCGTAAACTTTCACACGAACGTATTGGTTCCTTGCGGAAACTAATGAAATTCCCGACGACGAGCCCCCAAAAATGTGGGAACCAGCTCGTGGAATGAAACGGCACAGTCCTTATTAGTTGCCTTTATTGGCTAGCGGCGATAAAAAATAACATAACAATCGTAAGAATTTAGAAAAAACACCACAATAAACACACACCCGTTCGCTTTCGTCATACGTCGTCAACTGCCATAACATCTCATTTGTTCTTCACTCAAACTCAGTATTCATTCTCCGTTCAAATTCAAACGTACATCATCTCATCACGCTTCAATACACGCATACCACACTCCACATATATTATAAGTAAGTATAGTATTATGATTGGTTTTTTGGAATCTTTTTGTATTTTTTTATTTCAATTCCAAATTTTTACTTTTACGGTCATCCCGTGAAACCTAAATTGAAAATACAAACCGAAACATAGATGCACAGAAAAACCAGAAAAAACCGATTGGAATGCCGAGGACCTAGGTTCGATTCCCAGTGTTGGTCTTATTTTTCTGGTTTTTCTGTGCATCTATGTTTCGGTTTGTATTTTCAATTTAAGTATAGTATATTATAGTATGTAATAACTATCCGTTACCGAATCCGATTTCGGATAGTTTCGGATAAGGGCGATAATTTATGTAAATGCGACATGTTGAAACAGGTTTTTTTTTGTCGAGCTGACAGGGCTGCGCGGGTCTTCTGTCTTCATAAATTACGCCTCGTAACTATTATAATAATTATTATTTTTATGTATCTATTTGTATTTCATTTTTACACTTCCTTAAAAATCCAATACCCGTAACCGAAACCGAAACTACCGGATAATCCACAATCATTTAACATCCACACCTAACCGTAACCGAAACCGGTATTATATTTGACATATATCCCTACCTATGCATATTCAAATTCGAAATATTTATTGTATTTATGGTAACATATTAAGCATATGAGTATACATGTGAAAATAATATATCCTAAAAATAACTTAACTAAACTTACTTACCTTCTTACATAAAATAAAAAACTTACATAAAATAAAAATAAAAACTAAAACAAATTATCTAAAGACCCTTAGGCAAGGTCCCGAAGATGCTGGCAGCGTTTCCTCTTTGAATAGCTAAGCTAATTATTTATCCGAGGAAACTGCCAGCTCTTCGGTCAACTGTGACGTCTACTAATCTTTTTGAAATTTATTTAAAAAGTTTTAAATATTATATCCATAACATCCCTGCTGCGCGCGTCGCGTACGGTGCATTTTACCCGCAGACATGCGTCCGCGCAGTGAGTCCGCTTCAGCTAGCGTAGGTAGGCCCTTAAGAGGAGTCTCTTCATTCCATTCTCCATACAAACGTAGTCCCGGTCTCATTTGAAAACTAGGCAACAGAAGTAGATGAAATTTTGTAAGTATGGACTAGACGTAATTATCTATGATAGTGGTTTTTCAGATTTTCATATAAATTTGTAATATCATGTCGACACACCCTAAGAAAAAGTGTGTATCTACAAAAACCAAATTTTACAGGAGAGCGTTTTAAAGTTTCTATAAATTTAAAATCGCAATTGCGTGGTAACTTTATATGCCAGAAGATTGAAATTTGGCATGGAGTACAATATTGTAACAATGTATTTTTATGATTTTTTATAGATTTTTAAATACGTTAGTTTCTTAATTATGACAGTTATACACTATTACGTGATAATAATGTTGTTATCTTCGACGTGTAAGTGGCAGATACATACTTGTTATACGTATATTTAACTTCGACGAAACTGTTTATGCCAGATAGACATTATATTATGAGTTACATATTTTACACTAGATTAGTCAAGTGACAGATATTGTACAGCCTTTCTAAAGATAAAGACTGGTAGTGGTAGATACACGTTTATCTTAATGACTGCCTTAATATTAAGTCATCTGTATATGGCAAATGCACACGTGTTACGCTCGGTGCGTTCCCGCGTAATATTGAATAAGAGGCAAATATTAAGTTTTGCTCTGGATTTTTTTTAGCAATTTATGCAAATAGTTAGTTATACGTTTGGGAAAAAATATGTTCTAACCACTTTTTTGTTGTTTTTATTAATGTAAATGATAAAGTAGATACCGTAGAGTACGAAAATGCAATAGTCGCATAACTAAGTATCGGGCAGATACACACTTTTTCTTAGGGCGTGTCGATGTGTGCATTTTTACAAAAATCGAAAAAACCACAGGCACAGAAAATATAATGAAGATCTTGATTGTAAAATATCATTGATTTCTGGGCACTTTTCGTATAATATGAGGACAACGAAACCCAAAATTCAACCGCCCAAATATTGAAAAGCCTACAGCTATGCAGCGATTACATTAGCGGGAAGTGGAGAAGCGGGAGGGGATGTGCATGGGGGGGACGGCTCCGACTCTACGAGTGATTATGTCACGAGCGATAAAGACAGCAATATCCCAAACGAATACCTGTCCTAACGCGGCCGCGCGGCCGTCAGGGAAACTTCTCTCCCGCTAAACATTTTCTGCCACTCACATCCTTTTTTCGAAATAAATTATGATCTAAATAATAAACCAGAGTTTTATTTTTTAATTTGTAGCATTACGAGTACTTAAGATAATTTTAGGATTAACACAACACAACGAAGTAAATGTTACACAGGTGGAATAACACTGTATTTGCACATTTCTCCTCTGATTGGAAAATTGTTGCTTTTGACGTATAAAAAAACCTATTTTTTTTATTAGACTGGAAGGCAAACGAGCAAGTGGTGTTGCAGATGCGTTGCCAACCTAGAGGCCTAACGATAAAAATGCGGGTAGTTGTGCGCCGGTGTTAGTTTCATCGGACAGTCCCACGAGCAGAGCGGTGGCGCGCACTGCGCGTGTTGCGGCAGCCGCCGAGTCGCGTGCTCCTGAGAAGAAGGGCTACGAAATAGCCCGAAACATGTCCAGCTAAACTCGATTTAAGACGTGAGTTATCCGTTATAATATCATTTAATATGAGTGAGTCAGACGGTAGTTTCATGTTCAGATATACAGACACAGAAACTAAATTCGTTTTATACTATAGTAGCTTCTGCCCGTGGCTCCGCCCGCGTGGTATTCGGTTATCGCGCGCTGTTCCCTCGGGAACTGTGCATTTTCCGGGATAAAAAGTAGCCTGTCACTCTCGGGCCCATAAACTATATCTGTGTCAAAAATTACGTCGATACGTCGCTCCGTTACGGCGTGAAAGATGGACAAACGTACAAACACACTTTCGCATTTATAATATTAGTATGAATGGATAAGTATAAGATGTTTGATTATTTTTTTCTATTTCCCTCGCCGATCGTTACATTCGGGAAATTAAAGTACTTTAATCAGAACTTAATTATAGAACTAATTAACGTACTCGTAAATTAAATTGAAAATATCTTAGTATTTACTCATAAAATATCTTAGATATGTAACTATCATGTTTAACGCGAAAATTTTAGGACAACTAGCTTTATTTTGTAAGTAGTACAAATTTATTAATGTTAACCAATTAAGAGAAGTTAAAGTTAAATAGGTAAATATCACAAAAACAGCTTAATATAAATATTATTTTATTTCGGCGATTATCCATAATCATGTTAGTAACAATGAAAAAACCATAATGTCAATGTTGGTACGAACAATATACACATCGATTAATCGATTTTTCAAACCCAAATCGAGTAAACTAGCTTTCGTTTAAAGAAAGCCCGTTGTCGTCACGTTAACATATTTTTTTATTCTTTTTTTTTTCAGATATTACGTCACTGGAATGTAGCTACTTAAGAAAAGAATCTTATCCGAATATTGAAGATGTCGTCTCATTTACTCATGCACAATACAACGCACCTATCCTCCCAGCAGGTGTTATTGCAAGAAATTTCTCTATAGACGTAGAAAAACTGGACATAGATAAATTTAAACGAAATGAACAGTCCTTCAGGAAACAAATATTAGGAGACGACGTTTTTAACGATGACAACGTTAGCATTGCATTTAACGATACGAGACGAGCTTTGAAATACTTTTTCAATAAAACAGATGAGTATACAAAAGCTGAGAGATTGGAGGCTATTACTAAAATAGCAGACATAATGCTCCAAACAATATACATGGCTAGGCAGAAAATTAAAACGCTGGAGCGCGAAGAAGTTGTTAAAATTAACAAGGAGACAAAATCTTACCGTGTTTCATATCTTTACAACAATCTAAGGGACTATTGGAAGAAAATAAGTAATATTTATATAACCATGAAGGACAACAGGGACCAAATGGCTCATGTCATGCATATCACATCCCACGACCGTAAATTCAGTCCCTGGCTGTCCCTCAACCCATTTATAATCCTTCATCACAAGGCGGCCAGGGTTCACGTAGATTTTTTAAAGACTTGGTGGATATTTGTGAAAGTGTACGAGAGGCAAGGTGGAAGGAACACGACTCCTAAGGACTCCAAAGAGGACCCTAAACCAGGGTGATATTCTAATAAAAGTACAATAAAATATCAAATACTTTTAATTTCAACCAGAAATTTTCTTCTTATAGGTATATTTGTAGTGACATTTTAGGAATTGACATGAAATATTTTTTTGATATATGTACTTTTAAATTGATTATGTTATTGTATGTGATCTATTGTTATGCATTTTTGTCTAGTAACCATTATGATTTCAAACACAATGTATTAATGATACTTTCTTCAGTCAACAAAAAGAACATTCCGCAAAAAACCTAACCTAACCTAATATATTTCCATAGATAGATCATATTTAATAAATAACATGTAATATATACAATATATTAACAAAAATAAATAAAAATAGAACTAAAACTAACTTACCTACTCTAATCCTAAAAATCTATATTTAAAATGAAATTACTGGCACTTGAGATATCCCATCTTAGGCCTCTAGGTTGGCAACGCATCTGCAATACCCCTGGTGTTGCAGATGTTTATGGGCGGTGGTGATTTCTTACCATCAGGAGACCCACTTGCTCGTTTGCCATCTAGTCGAATAAAAAAAAATACAAATATCACCCAAATCGCTGCTAGGGCAGGGTGCAGTATACATATGTCGGCGGCCGATCGTAAAATCCGCCAGATCACGAAATTCCTAGGAATATCGTGAAATGGCGCCATTTCATGAATTGGCTAAGGGACATCCGCCATATCGTTCAAAACTAACTGTTTGACGATTTGCCTAGTGACGTTTAGGCAGATCATGAAATTCCTAGACATATCATGAAACGCCGCCATTTCATGATTTGGCTAGTTTAGGCAGATCATGAAATTCCTAGGCATATCATGAAACGCCGCCAAATCGTTTCGTCGTGTTGCTCCGAAGAGGAAGGGCTACTGATTAGCCCGAAAAATGTCGAGCTAAACTCGATTTAAGATGTGAGTGTTGTTATTTTTATTGCTTTTTAATCTTGTATTAATTTAATTGGAATACTTATCGCTGTAATTAAATTACTTTTTAATGGCATTTTGTTTAATTTATAGGTAGGTACTTGTTAAAATTGGTAACTAATCAAGGAATCCTGCTTTAAGACGCAAGTACTAAAATCATTTTTAATTTTCAAAATATTTAACATGGACTCCTCTGTCGCCACGTTTACTACAAAACTATTTCCAGTGATATTTTTTATGTGTAAGTTATGTTTTTTTACTAAAAATAATACAATACCATAGTACAATACAAATATTCTTTACTGCACACCACAAATCAGTACTAGGTACTAATATTGACACAAAATTCAGGATAGACAATAGGCGATCTTATCGCTTAAAAGCGATATATTCTAGACAACCATATGGGTATACACGATCTTTATAATGTATAGTGATAATTGCTTAATTAGGTACGTAGAATATTAGGATACTATGACTTAAATAAACATTCGGAATTACAAAATAATGTAAGACCTTATGTACAACATGAAACGCAATAAATATGTTATATGATTTGTAACGGATAACTTACGTCTTAAATCGAGTTTATAGGCTATTTCGAAACCCTTCTTCTATGGAGCACGCGACTGCCGCCGCCTACAGCCGCTGCCGCAACACGCGCATGTATTATGTCGAGCTAAACTCGATTTAAGACGTGAGTTATCCGTTACAATATCATTTAATATGAGTGAGTCTCACGGTAGTTTCATGATCAAAATTGCAATAAATATGAATTATAAGTTAGACCGCTAGAATAATGCAGTTTCCTTTAGTTAGACGCACATTGATCAATACGCATAATGTCCAATGAAAAATCTGTGCGCAAGCGCTGCGCGTCCCTGGCCAGCAGAGAGCGCGCGAGCCGCAACACTATTTTGGCCATGATTGCTGACAGATTTGACTGTCCTTACATGAATCATTGCATGTTGGTTCACGTAAAAAGAAATGGCGTTTAAAGTGCACCGATATCATGTTTTCTTAAATTATTTGTGTAAATTTAAATTTAATTAAGTATGTAATTATTTTTCATCTCTCCTGTTCGGAAAGTTTAATTTTCATGGGTAGATAGACGGGTGGAAAATTGCGTTTTCTCCTCTAGGGTGGAAAGTAAATTTTTTTTAATTTTTCAGCTAGCCACGACATCGAAGATAATTGAGTTACGTCATATTATTAAAATAAAAGCTTTTCAGTAATCTAAATTCAGCTATACATTAAACGACATGTTTATTACGATCTTAATAGGTTCACATTAAAAACATTCTACAATTGGTCTATTTTTTTCGAAATTACAAAATATCAACATTTAAAATTTTTCCTCTATTCTGCTGCCCGCCATAATGCCATGATAGGCATTTTTTTCACGTTTCGGCATGGCCATCTAGATGTAAAGGGCGCTCCACACTTAGTCCGCGAATCACGGCGCGATTTCGCGGAGCGAACTTGCCGCGAATTTGACAACGACTCTACACTCGCCCGCGTCTCGTACTACGTCGCGTTCGCGCTTCGCGCTCCCTTTGACGCGGGACAAAAACCGACAAAAATTGGGGAACAAAGCGCAAAACCGCGAAGAATATGCGAAACGGCTCTACACTTAGCGTTCGAGCCCCTTCGCAGCCATTGCGCGCGATCCGCGGGCTAAGTGTGGAGCGGGCTTAAGTCGTGACCAAGAACATTATATACAACACTGGAGGTTGAACGCCGAACATCCGTAATAAAAGTCAAACTTCTTGGTTCGGCGTGCAATCTCCAGTTTTGTATAATTAAAAGCTCTTTGGTCATGTCGTGGCCAACTCGATTACAGTCTATTCGGCCGCGGCAAGTGGCCAGTATGCAAAGAGTAAAGTAATGTAGGAAAAGGTTGGAGGTTGGATATAAATAAATTTAATTTATTTATATCTTATTAATTTATATCGTAATTATAACTTAACACTTACTTACTTTTACTTTTATGAATAAATAAATTATTTAAGGATTTGATTATAATTTATATAATTTTGTACATTTATTTATACTAGCCACGACATCGAAGATAATTGAGTTACGTCAATGAGTTTTTTTTTCACGTTTCGGCATGGCCATCTAGATGCACGTCGTGACCAACTCGATTTTTTTTTTATAGTCGGGCATGGCAAGTGGCCAGTCGAAAAGGTACCGCTGGAGGTTGGATAGGTTTAAGTAAATTCAATTTATTATTATTCTCGTTTTTTTGTAGTATTTTAGTTTCCTCACAGTCGAAATGAAAAGTAGAGTGTCTAACTCGGGTGAAATAACCCATTTCCCCTCGAACTATTGGCGCTCTCACTTCGTTCGAGCGCCAGAAATATCTCGGTGAAATGGGTCACTTTCCACCCTTGGTTATCAATCTACTATTGTGACATTAATACCATTTTGAATTTTGCTTATTAACTTAGAATTGTATGTAATTGTATTTAAATTTGGACCTATGTTGTTCGTGAAATAAATGAATTATTATTATTAATTAAAAAATATCATGAACACGCAAAATGACCAATCGCGAAATGACCAGCAAGCCAAATAACCAATACGTCATTGTTTTCACTTCAGGCCTGAGTACAACTAAAGCAAGCCTTCAAATAGGGTCTGGGATTCCACTACCACACGCGAACGAGCTCGAAAACATGATAAGAATCCACATATTCCCTAATAAAACAGATGACGAGACTTACATGGAATATTTCCAAAACCGGGACATGGACATAGATAACGACACTATGATACTATTAGAGAATTTAGATTTCTCCGTATTAGACGCGGATGGAGTGAGAAACATACTGAAATTGGTGAATAAACAAGAAATGGAGAATGTGCCCATACTTGTACCGCAACGAAGGAAACCTCCTGTACCGCAACGAAGGAAAATTACTAAGAAGCCTAAGTATATAGAAGAGAGTGCTTTTTTTGATATGGTAAGAAATTGAGCAATAACAGGATAAGATTATTATACGCGTGTTGGATAAGTGTGTTGATTTTACACTCCTCTTTAGTTTACCTTATACACCGTGTTTTTGTTCATTTCCGTTAAATTCGACATGTTGCTCGGTACATTAACAGAAACTACCTGGTATATTGATTTTTGTTAAAATCGAAAAAAAATAATCAAACGTAATAAATCAATATTACAGTGTAAAAGGTCCCTTAGAGTTACCTACACAAAAGTGAGTGTCAGTTATGACAAAGTTCAAATTTCATTCATGACAGCACATGCCAACCCATAGCTAATAATCTCCTTGTAGCGAATAGCTATGAACGAAAACCTCTTTACTGACGAAATTTAAAAGATAAATAATAATACGACGTAATAAAGGTCCTTTTACACTGGTTCAGCCATTACTCTATTTGACCTGATAACCTTCCCTTAAAGTTAACGGAAATGAACACAAACACGGTGTATACTCATTTTTAGTTTACCTACTTGATTACCCAATTAATATTTACTCAATTTCCCAAAACATGGCACTGTGCATTGTGGCAATTAATTTATTTGTCGTTTCATTTTGTTGTATTAAATCATTTATGCAATTTGTTGATATCCGTACAGTGGGGGTAGGAAAACCTTCGTCAGCATTGATGTATATGTACTTACTAGATGCGCACGTTCATGTCAACAATATGTTCAAATATCGGACTGTCACAAGACGTCAACGCTATATAGATTATACACCGCAGACGTGACACAGCTATTTTACCTACGAAACGTAATCATTTTGCATCTGGCAAAATAGATATTTTCGAAAAAAAAAACAAACTTTTTAACTGCATTTTTTTTATCAATTGAAAGAAATTATCTTAATAAATAGGCAGATAGTGAATGAGGTTTTGAAAAAAGCTGAAGCACTAAAAATGTGATTGAAACCTGTAATTCAACGGTTCTTAAGCCTTTATCGCAATGGAACCCCTTATTGGAAATTTAAAATTTGCCGGAGCCCCAAAATAGTCAAAAATGGTGTACTGAGTAATATTATATTATTATTTTTTTTGTTTTTTAGTAGCAATGTATAGCAAGCATACAAATTTCAGATTTTTTAAAAGCGAAAAAGATTTTCGGAATGCCGGAGGGGATTTGAATGTTATTAGTTACTGTTTCCGAACGTAACCTGTGTTTTGGGCGCGCTGTCACTGTCACTATATAGATATATGTATTCATGTAGACAAATGAGAAGTAAAAAGCATGTTCTAATAAATTATTGTTTTATTCTTAAATATATCCAGAAACAGTTACTAAAATGCGTATCGCGTGACATATTGACGTTCATAAAAATTAGTACATGGAAAAAGAATGACAGGTATAAATAAAGCAATTAAACGAATTGTCATGCATGTTCAGTCACAATTTTTTACCTACAACCAATTCTGAATGGGATCGTCTGCACGTTTTAGTCTATGATTGTAAGATGGCGTAATGTCAACGACTTTATAACCTTCGATGCGTTACGTCTTATTTTAAAAAATGTTTTTATTGTGGTATTACAATATTATTAGTTGCTTAATCACTTGTACAAGATGTAATTTTACTTACTTGAGTAGTGAATTGTTACTTACGTGCAAGTTCACGCCTATATTCGGAGTCTCAATCAAAAACTAGTTCGTCCGCCGCTCATGAATGTCAAAGTCATACTAAAGTCCTTTGCACAGTGCAAGGTGCAAAGCAGTGGAACACAATGAGTGTTCGGATGGCGTAATCTAGTAAGTACATATACATCAATGTTCGTCAGTTATTAAATTGATTCCTTTACAAAGTCATAGGCTCCTAGTACGTTTTGTAACCAAAGTACTAAGTAGACAAGTGCATATCAAATTATACTTACTTCACATGATAACAAGGAACAAAATAGTATACACCTCTAACATATAGCTAGTTTCATATCAATACAAAACCTTTTTAATAAACAACTTCGTAAAAGTTTCAATTAAATAATATTCTATTTAATTGTCAGTATTTGTCAGTGTTTGTCAGTGCCAAGGTGTAGTTGTAGGGTTGCTATGGACACCTGATTATGTTCAGCAGGTTGACAGGTTGACGGAGTATGTCCTACTCAATCGGCAAAGCAGATTAGCACCATACTGAGCAAAGGAAAACAGATCTTAGGGTGACGAACCTTTTTTTACTCCGACTGTACATCCTCTTCTAAATTTAAGAGTTAATTTTACAAAATCCTTTTTCAGTAGCGTATTCATGTCACGAGTTTTAATTTCAGCGCCATCTGTTAGTTGAGCAGGGTACTCGAAGTCGTTGAAAAAAAGTCGGCACCTCTTCCTAATTTGAAGCGTCATAAAATTCAGGTGCAAACTAAACTCAATCAAGTAGTGGCTACCCCCCTTTTGGGAGTTGAGTTTTTATAGCCTATAACCTGGCCGGGGATTTTCTCGACAGATTAGTAAATTTTGCATCAAAGTCCGTTCACCCGTTATCACGTGATGCACGGTCAAATAAACGACAAACAGATAAACAGACGAAAATTCTAAAAACTATTGGTAGGAACACGTTCTGTTGTCAATTGTACTCGTAAGTATCCCCAGCCAAGTCTTTTTCGGATATCTTCCATGTATCTGTACATTTCGACCCTCTTCAGCTTTATTATACTGGGTGATTCCGGGGTCATGAGCAGGAGTGAAAGGTGTGATGGGGACATTCACACTGAGCAACTTTTACTATGGGACCAGCCACGAAATGGCTGAAATAAATCTGCTATTCCATACATTTTGGATAGTTAGCGATCGATTATCTCTTGATTAGATGGTTTTTTTTCGCGATTTCGGAGCTGTTCCCACAGTAGAAGTTGCTCAGTGTGAATGTCCTCATCACCCCTTTCACTCCTGCTCATGACCCCGGAATCACCCAGTATGTATAGGATAGAAGATAGATTGTGTAGCTTAAGAGCGTTTTCATTGGCTAATGTCCTCGTAGAAATATAAAAAAAAAAAAAAAAAAAAAAGAGCGTTTATACCTGCTGAGCTGGCAACGTTGCATTTTTGTTAGTTTTTCTCGATTATTCCATAAAAAAATATTGAAAATTAAAAATGTTGTCTCATAGAACACTTCTTAATATAAGTTAACTAGCTTTTGCACGCGGCTACGCCTGCGTGGAATTCGGTTATCGCGCGCTGTTCCCTCGGGAACTGTGCATTTTTCCGGGATAACAGTAGCCTATGTCACTCTTTGGTCCATAAACTATCTTTATGCCAAAAATCACGTCGATCCGTCGCTCCGTTTCGACGTGAAAGACGGACAAACATACAAACACACACACTTTCGCATTTATAATATTAGTATAGTATGAATGTGTCTACTCCAATAATTTCGTTATAGACTCTTATTTTCTTCAAAAACCGTTTTTAAAGAATATAACAGTCTATCACGAATAATTATTGGAGTAGACACATTAACTTATATATTAAGAAGTGTTCTATCAGACAACGTTTTTAATTTTCATTAAATTCTTATGGAATAATCGAGAAAAACTATCAAAAATGCAACGTTGCCAGCTCAGCAGGTATAAACACTCTTAAGACATTTTACATCACATGGTATAAATAACTCAGTGTTTTTTTATTTGAGATAGCGCCTTTTGGCTTAGGCAGAATTGACAACATTTCATATTTCTAAGACTATAATTTGATTCGTTCTCTGTATTCTGCTTGGAAATAGAAAGACGCTGATAGGTATTTTTAAAATTTCGCTACGATTATTAATTAATTTATTACAATTTTTTAAGATGTGCTTATTCGAAAAGGGCTTAACTCCAAAACTACGATTTAATAGATTCATTACTTTTGTCTACTCTCTATTAAAAAAAGATCACGTAAATCCTGCGTAAATCTCATCGAAATAGTAAGTACCTGGAATGAACACTCCAAAAACAGACGAGCAAAAACCGACCCAAAGCCATTGACATAAGAACTAAGGGCCTCCGGTCCGGGTGAAATAGCAAGCACGGAGTCAGTGTGTCCCTCTCTAACTATTGCCAGGAAATAAATAATAAATAATTAGTAAATTTTAGTTTCGTGAGCGTTGTCTTTTAAAAACATTGAATAAAATGTATACATTTATAATAATCAATAATAATAATTATTATTATTATTTACAAGTCTTATATATATTTTTTTATGAAATAAGCCTTATATCTTTTTATATAGAATCGTCCCACGATAACTCTGCATAAGATATTAATTGGCAACCCAGAAAAATCACGCTGTGGTAATACTTTTTTCATGTTGTCACTCAGACATTTCTTTAATTGATCGTGAGTATTTTTTTCGAGGTTTTTGCGAATCCTTCTTTCGAAATGGTTAAAACAATTAAAAGTGGAGTTCGAGAACTTATATTCAAGATGATTACTCATTTCCAAAATGTAAAAGAAGAAATGGAGTCCGTTTGTGAGCAAAAAGAGCAATGCTTACATAAAATTCTAACCTCTACGAGTAAGTCCCTAATAAATTCTTGATATTTTATAGCTATTTTCTGCTTTTTTTATATTATTTTCATGAAATAATATGATAAAGTAAAGATATATATTTAACTTGTATATTCGTTTTTTCAAGGGGAATTATCTGAAGCTGTTCAGACAACAATAAAAAATTCTGTTGACAAACTCAAACAAATGGACAAATTGGACGTCAGCGCAGAGGCGACATATATTCAAAAAATTAGTTCAATGACTGGTAAGATGTTGTTTGAACTTGTTTTAAAGGTCTAAATTAGTAATATTTTCTAGACTTAACATATTAACTTATTATTTGTAGGTATTAGCTTAAGAACAATTCGCCAAATCAAGCACGAAGGTAATACAAATTCAGGCATATGGGTAACTCCTGGCAAGAAACGCAAGTGCCGTGCCACGAAAAGAAATATTGATGACTTCGATAAGGTTGCCATACGTAACCTGATAAATGAATTTTACTTAGTAAGAAATGAGGTCCCCACAATCGCAAAACTGCTTAGTGCGTTGCGACAATCTATTCAGTTTGATGGTGGTCATGAAACACTACGCAAAATTCTACATGACATGGGATTTTGTTTCAAGAAAAATGTTGAAGAGAGAACCATATTAATGGAAAAAAATGATATTGCTGCAGCAAGACACAAATACATTAGAAAAATTACAGAATATAGAAATATGCCTTCAGAGGAAAGAAAACCGATTGTATATTTAGATGAGACCTATATTCATGTTAACTACAAACCAAAAAAAAGTTGGCAGGGTCCGTCAACTTCTAAAATGGTCACTAATATATCAAAAGGCAAACGGTTCATAATTGTACATGCAGGCACTGAATCAGGATTTGTAAATAATGCCCTTTTAATATTTAGCAGCAAATCAAAGTCAGCCGATTATCATGATGACATGAATGCTGCCAATTTCTCAAAGTGGGTTCAAGATAAGCTGCTGCCTAATTTGGATACACCAAGCATTATAGTTATGGACAACGCAAGTTACCACACAATTCAGATTAATAAGGCACCAAATACCAGTTCAAGGAAACAAGCAATCCGTGATTGGCTTACCTCAAATAACTTTCCTTGGGAAGAAACATTCACCAGGGCTGAACTTTTAACTTTGGTAAAACGCAACAAACCCGACCCAATATATTATATTGATGAGCTGTTAAAAGCAAATGGGCATGAAGTATTGCGGTTACCCCCATACCATTGCCACTTGAATACTATTGAACTAATATGGAGTATGGCAAAGCGAAAAGTAGGCAGCGTAAATGTAAAAGGTTCAGCTCGAGATATGGAGGCAAAAGTAGAGCAAGCATTTGCATCTGTTAGTCCGGATGATTGGCATAAGTGTGCCGAACATGTAAAAAAATTAGAATCTGAACACAGGCAACAAGATGGGTTATTGGATGATCTGATACCATTTGTTATAAATGTGCAAAGTGATGATGACACTGACAGTGGGGAGAGTAGGGAAGCAGAGGTTGAAAGAGAAGAAGAGTCCGAAGGAATTCAGGTACAGGAAGAAGTGTATGAGGGAGTGGAATTTTTAGACTCTGATGTGTCATTTAGTAAATAATAAATATGTCAGAAACTATTTAACGTTTTATTGCTTTGTTTTGTATTTACCTGAATTTATATAACACAGCCTTGACCAAAAGTATTGAGCACCTGTAATTTGATACAATTTCGTTGATTTAACCCTTTTCCAGGTCCCGCTAATTTAGATGCGCTATTGCAAAACGAATCATAGTTTTATATTGTTTACCTATGGGGGATTAATTTTAAGACGAATAGTAGGTACTTTTAACAACTTCAATTGGTTTTTTACCATATTGTAAATGTAGCAAGGTCGAATATTTGTGTAAATTTATATGGTCGCTGTCGCTATATGCACTATGCCTGGAAAAGCGTTAAATAAAAATAGTTTTAATTACTAGATCACATCTATATATTGACGAATTTAATATTAAGTTGGCCGTCAATGTGCCCTTTTAAGTACAAGCAGCAACTCTTTCAGGAACAGAACTGATAAGTAAGTAGGTATAATAAATCATACTTATGCGAAATCTAATATGCAATGCATACTTCCATAGCGTGATTGATATTTCAATACAGCGTAACTAACAATTACTATTTATTTGATGACAAATATTATTTGATTTGGTATGTACGTGGGCTCGGTATCGAACTATCACCGACGATTGGTGGAATTAGTTAGGACGGGACGAGTAATGTATGACCCCATGCTATTACGCCTAACTATAAATAATAATAATAATTAAAAGTTGGTGTCGTTGTTTTTTTTTAAATATCCAGTGTCCAGTAAGTTTTAGTAAGTTTTGCCGTGAACGGTAAAAAAAAATAGAAAACGAAATATAAGAAGTAATAGTATTGGCGGATGAACGATGACCTGTTTAAAATCTAATCAGAAGTTCAAAACTTGTTGTTTGACTATAAATCAGTATTGCCACAAACAAACTTTAGATTTCTACTGTTGTCACTTCATTGCAGAGTTATTGTAGGTTGATTCTATTAGCCATTTCAATACATCGTGAAAAGATTGTCACCCTAGTCTCAATAACGAAGGCGCCATCTTACTGTTTGGTGTGGCCATTGAGAAATTAATAAAACCTACCATCAAGTTAAAATTAGCTTAGAATCAACCTACAATAACTCTGCAATGAAGTGACAACAGTAGAAATCTAAAGTTTGTTTGTGGCAATACTGATTTATAGTCAAACAACAAGTTTTGAACTTCTGATTAGATTTTAAACAGGTCATCGTTCATCCGCCAATACTATTACTTCTTATATTTCGTTTTCTATTTTTTTTTACCGTTCACGGCAAAACTTACTAAAACTTACTGGACACTGGATATTTAAAAAAAAACAACGACACCAACTTTTAATTATTATTATTATTTATAGTTAGGCGTAATAGCATGGGGTCATACATTACTCGTCCCGTCCTAACTAATTCCACCAATCGTCGGTGATAGTTCGATACCGAGCCCACGTACATACCAAATCAAATAATATTTGTCATCAAATAAATAGTAATTGTTAGTTACGCTGTATTGAAATATCAATCACGCTATGGAAGTATGCATTGCATATTAGATTTCGCATAAGTATGATTTATTATACCTACTTACTTATCAGTTCTGTTCCTGAAAGAGTTGCTGCTTGTACTTAAAAGGGCACATTGACGGCCAACTTAATATTAAATTCGTCAATATATAGATGTGATCTAGTAATTAAAACTATTTTTATTTAACGCTTTTCCAGGCATAGTGCATATAGCGACAGCGACCATATAAATTTACACAAATATTCGACCTTGCTACATTTACAATATGGTAAAAAACCAATTGAAGTTGTTAAAAGTACCTACTATTCGTCTTAAAATTAATCCCCCATAGGTAAACAATATAAAACTATGATTCGTTTTGCAATAGCGCATCTAAATTAGCGGGACCTGGAAAAGGGTTAAATCAACGAAATTGTATCAAATTACAGGTGCTCAATACTTTTGGTCAAGGCTGTGTTATATAAATTCAGGTAAATACAAAACAAAGCAATAAAACGTTAAATAGTTTCTGACATATTTATTATTCACTAAATGACACATCAGAGTCTAAAAATTCCACTCCCTCATACACTTCTTCCTGTACCTGAATTCCTTCGGACTCTTCTTCTCTTTCAACCTCTGCTTCCCTACTCTCCCCACTGTCAGTGTCATCATCACTTTGCACATTTATAACAAATGGTATCAGATCATCCAATAACCCATCTTGTTGCCTGTGTTCAGATTCTAATTTTTTTACATGTTCGGCACACTTATGCCAATCATCCGGACTAACAGATGCAAATGCTTGCTCTACTTTTGCCTCCATATCTCGAGCTGAACCTTTTACATTTACGCTGCCTACTTTTCGCTTTGCCATACTCCATATTAGTTCAATAGTATTCAAGTGGCAATGGTATGGGGGTAACCGCAATACTTCATGCCCATTTGCTTTTAACAGCTCATCAATATAATATATTGGGTCGGGTTTGTTGCGTTTTACCAAAGTTAAAAGTTCAGCCCTGGTGAATGTTTCTTCCCAAGGAAAGTTATTTGAGGTAAGCCAATCACGGATTGCTTGTTTCCTTGAACTGGTATTTGGTGCCTTATTAATCTGAATTGTGTGGTAACTTGCGTTGTCCATAACTATAATGCTTGGTGTATCCAAATTAGGCAGCAGCTTATCTTGAACCCACTTTGAGAAATTGGCAGCATTCATGTCATCATGATAATCGGCTGACTTTGATTTGCTGCTAAATATTAAAAGGGCATTATTTACAAATCCTGATTCAGTGCCTGCATGTACAATTATGAACCGTTTGCCTTTTGATATATTAGTGACCATTTTAGAAGTTGACGGACCCTGCCAACTTTTTTTTGGTTTGTAGTTAACATGAATATAGGTCTCATCTAAATATACAATCGGTTTTCTTTCCTCTGAAGGCATATTTCTATATTCTGTAATTTTTCTAATGTATTTGTGTCTTGCTGCAGCAATATCATTTTTTTCCATTAATATGGTTCTCTCTTCAACATTTTTCTTGAAACAAAATCCCATGTCATGTAGAATTTTGCGTAGTGTTTCATGACCACCATCAAACTGAATAGATTGTCGCAACGCACTAAGCAGTTTTGCGATTGTGGGGACCTCATTTCTTACTAAGTAAAATTCATTTATCAGGTTACGTATGGCAACCTTATCGAAGTCATCAATATTTCTTTTCGTGGCACGGCACTTGCGTTTCTTGCCAGGAGTTACCCATATGCCTGAATTTGTATTACCTTCGTGCTTGATTTGGCGAATTGTTCTTAAGCTAATACCTACAAATAATAAGTTAATATGTTAAGTCTAGAAAATATTACTAATTTAGACCTTTAAAACAAGTTCAAACAACATCTTACCAGTCATTGAACTAATTTTTTGAATATATGTCGCCTCTGCGCTGACGTCCAATTTGTCCATTTGTTTGAGTTTGTCAACAGAATTTTTTATTGTTGTCTGAACAGCTTCAGATAATTCCCCTTGAAAAAACGAATATACAAGTTAAATATATATCTTTACTTTATCATATTATTTCATGAAAATAATATAAAAAAAGCAGAAAATAGCTATAAAATATCAAGAATTTATTAGGGACTTACTCGTAGAGGTTAGAATTTTATGTAAGCATTGCTCTTTTTGCTCACAAACGGACTCCATTTCTTCTTTTACATTTTGGAAATGAGTAATCATCTTGAATATAAGTTCTCGAACTCCACTTTTAATTGTTTTAACCATTTCGAAAGAAGGATTCGCAAAAACCTCGAAAAAAATACTCACGATCAATTAAAGAAATGTCTGAGTGACAACATGAAAAAAGTATTACCACAGCGTGATTTTTCTGGGTTGCCAATTAATATCTTATGCAGAGTTATCGTGGGACGATTCTATGTAATATTTATTATAATATAATATTTTATACGCATCATACGTATTGTCTAATACGAATGATACATACATGCATAAAATAATAGTCCTACTACATTATAGTATATTTTTATTATAAATTTTGAAAATTTCCAAGGGAATTCGGAAACATCCTGAAAATTTCAATTAAAACTACCGGACCGATTCAGTTTACGCGTTTGAACCCGCTGGTAAAAGCTAGTAAATAATGAATAAGTATATAATTAAGTGACAACAGTGAGTGAGTGATTTTAATGGTTTGATTTAATTTAGTTTTCTTTAATATCAATTTCTTAATTTTTATTTCATTGTTGTAATTTGTAATCATCATCATCATCATCATCCCAGCCTATATTATATACGTCCCACTGCTGGGCACAGGCCTCCTCTCAGAATGTGATTGTGGTTTAATTTAATAAATGATTTTTTCTGCAGTGACAACTTAGTCTTCATTCATTTATTAAACTAAATTAAATGACTTATGTATCCACTTTTTCATACTAGTTATACCTATAGAAAAGTGAATACTTCTGTTACTAGCACCGACGTACATACCTAAAATGTATTTACTCTAATCTCTACCAGCCGTATCATAAGGACTTGGTATACAAGTAATAAAGAATCTGGTTATTGCTCCTTAGTATATTTTTCTGACAAAGAAGTACTAGGAGGAAGGAATGTCTCATTAATCGCATAAAGTTATGGCCATACTAATAGAGTGAGATAAAATAACCCTGTGGTAGCTATCTCTATCGCCAAGAAATCGGCTCGCTATTCCTGCACAGTGCACCTTCCAGGTACTTACTATTTCGATGGTAAATCTGAAGTAGACGTTGTCAAAATTATGACAGCTCCTTTTTCTGGTGCAAAAGGCAAAGGAAACATATCTATTCTGTCGTAGTATTGGCAAATTCAGACACATTTTTTTTTGTATTTTTTTAAATATGTATAAATAAATTATAATAAATATTTTGCCACGTTCAGGAGGCAAAACTCTTTCAATTCCTGTAGTAATTTACAGATGTTGAAAAAATGAAATCTTGTCAATTGTTGAATTTAAATATTTTAAAATAAATGTGCTTTATTCTTTAGAAAGCCACGAGAGTTATTAACAAAACTATTGATCTGATGCACCAGTCCATCTACGCCACGAGATACATGATTGAAAGGACGAAACCGATAAGGAAAATGTACGTAAATAAATTGTTTTTTCATCATCATCATCTCAGCCTATATACGGCCCACTGCTGGGCACAGGCCTCCTCTCGGAATGAGAGGGCTTGGGCCATAGTTCCCACGCGGGCCCAGTGCAGATTGGGAACTTCACACGCACCATTGAATTGCTTCGCAGGTTTGTGCAGGTTTCCTCACGATGTTTTCCTTCACCGCAAAGCTCGTGGTAAATTGCGCACATGAATTTCGAAAAACTCAGAGGTGCGAGCCAGGATTTGAACCCACGACCCTCAGCTTGAGAGGCGATAGGTCAAACCACTAGGCCACCACGGCTTAATTATCTATTAAATGAAGTAGTACCAAAAAAATATATTAAGTGTTCTAGAACCTGTAGGGTCACCCCTAGAAAGCCAATTGGAAATCAAAAGTAAAAAAAAAAAAAATTCTATTATTTTTGTAATTAATGTAAAAAATCAAAAAATGACTTCTCTTTCTTTTGTATTAAAATGAAAGTTATAAGTAAAAAAAATCACAATCGACAATTTTTAGACGCCTTCCACGATGATTGACCGAAAAAATTTTTTTTTGTTGGAACTACCTCATTTGATAAATTATTAATTTTAAAAGCGAGTGGACCACCTCAAAATATTAGATAAAAAAAATTTTTTTTTTGAAAATTTTTCTTTTTTCATAAGGTACAAATTCTACCCCCATGCTAAGAAAATAAAAAAAAATTTTTTTTCAACCCACCCTACTATTGAATCCTATGTTACGTAGGTGGGCGTTTTCAAAAAAAAGATGTTGAAATGACTTTTTTGTCAGATGTGGATGAAATTTGGTATTCCTAATCAGAATCAGGAGCACTTTCGATTGCAATAGGAAAAAAAAGTGTCCCAGGTTTTTCATATAATTTTGTGTTATCCATGACACTACCGCCACAGACACGCGTATGAAAACGGTAACGTAATGGAATAAAAAATATTGAGACATTTTTTTTTCTCCTATTAGGTATAATCGAAAGTGCTCCTGATTCTGAGTAGGAATACCAAATTTCATCCACTTCTAAAAAAAAGTCATTTCAACAACTTTTTTTGAAAACGCCCATGTACGTAGTAAAGGGAAGGCTATGTATGAGATGTTACAAATTCGCTTATTTTAACCTGATGATCCAAATGAATGTTTTTGAAAAAAATATATGTATTAGAGTATTAAATGGGTCATAATATATCTGATATTGGTAGGTGTCGCCACCTCGCAAGTAAAAAAAAAAATTTATGAATATTAAAAAAATGATTTTTTTTTACTTAAATATAAAATTAATTGGATTTTTTTTTTAGAAAAAAACGCTCCTAATTTTCTACATAATATATAAAAATTTCGTGAAAATCGGCCCACTAGTTTGCAAATAAAAAATAAAAACGATTTTCCTTTTTTTTTAATTATCTCAAAAACCACGCCCATTTTGGGGATAAAATTTGGTAAAATTACAACGTATGTAAAGACAATTATCCGAGCCAAAGGAAAACCACTTTCTCGTCAAAGGCAGTTTCGCCATCCTTACAGGGTTATATACCCTTTAAGAAACAATCCCTAAAAAATTGTTTAAGAAACTTAAAATACTACCGTTGCCTGCACTTTATGTATATGAAATGTGTCTCTTTGTGAAAACCCACATAAATAGTTATAGAATCATGACATCCAATCCAAGATCGACATCTGGGCTACATGGGTTTAATCTCTTTTACCCAAGCCATACTTCTGCTCATTTTAAGAAGAGTATATTGTATATGTCGGTTATAATATTCAACTACTTGCCAAATGACCTCAAAACTTTGAACATGCCAGAATTTAAGAATAAATTGTTTAATTGGTGCTTAGAAAAAATGCATTATACTGTCAATGAGCATTTTTACCCTACTACTAATACATCACGAATTGTTTACTGATAATTTTGTACTTTCTTTAGTCTGTTTAATCATTCATTCATTGTTACTATTATTATTGTTGTTTTGACATCTCCATATATTTGTTATTTTTTATTTAATTACTATTGACATTGCATCCGCATGGTAACGTTCAGTACATGACATTGACATTTTTGATTATTAATTGCTAATTTTATTATTAAGTATTCTAAATCTTGATTATTATTATTATTATTTTCTTCAGTTTCATGGATTCGATGACATATAATGAGCGTATTAGCGTATCTTCCGAATATTGTGTTCCATACACTGGCTGATTGTGACGAACTTTAATGTAATTGTTACCATTTATGTAATCACTCACTTTCTGACAATAAATTATTGATTGATTGATTGATTGAAATATATTGGTCATCAAATTAATGAAATATGTCTCTACAAGTAATCAGATTAATGTAAACCTGTATCCTAAATTATAGTTTGATCATTATTATAATTAGCCATGCTAACTTTTTAAATATGTATGGAAATCTCAAAACCATTTCGAGAAACAAGCTTTCGGTACAGTTTCTGTATATCAGATTTTAAAAAAAATCTTACATTATTAAGATATTCGTTGAAACGTTTTGATCTTCAAATGACCTTTCTCTACGTCATTAATTGAACAATGGATAATAATCCCTATGCCTTATTTAAAAAAAAACGACTGACGTGTCTAGAAGTCAAACACAAATGTGACATTGACGTATCGTTTCGTTTTGTAGTTTGTTTGTTTATTTGTTATTTAAGCACAAAGAGTAAATAAAACCAGCATATTATCCTCTAAAGGAACTGAAAATGGCAAACAGGACAGCTAATTTCGAAAAAGCCGATTCTCGCAATTTGCCACAAGTGGACAATGTCATGAAGTTTATGACGAATTCTAGCAACCACAACATCGCTGAAATAAGAGTAGCTCAAGCTCTTATGTAAGTAAATTACTGACTTAAAAATAACATCTTTATTATGTTTATACCTAATTAAATAGTACTGCAGTTAAATTTGTTTTCTCCCCTTTTTAGGTCATCCCGGGATAGGTACTTGTCCTCAGCTGTGTTTGGGTTATGTGGAAGTGCAGAGAAGCTTGGGAATCCGTATTGTCAAAGCCAGAATTGTACCAGAGCATAGAACACAAAAGTCATATACAGCAATGGCCAAAATAAGGGAAACTGATGCTGAAATCTTAGAGTCAAACTGTTCTGATTGTGCAGCTTCTGCAGGTAAAATCTATTATCTTTCCTTGCGTAACTTTTGATTGATTTTAAAAAAAGTCCTTTTGTAACTAATTGTAGTTTTTTTATAGTGTTTTTTTTGTTTTACTTTTAACTTACAAATATATATTTTGCAGGTGGTAGGACCTTGTGCAAGGTCCGCCCGGATTGCTACCACCATCTTGCTCGCTAATCCTGCCGTGAAGCAGCAGTGCTTGCACTGTTGTGTTTCGGCGTGGAGAGTAAGACAGCCGGTGAAATTACTGGCACTTGAGGTATTCCAACTTAAGCCTCTACGTTGGCAACGCATCTGCAATACCCCTGATGTTGCAGATGTTTATGGGCGGTGGTGATCTTTTACCACCAGGAGACCCACTTGCTCGTTTGCCTTCCAGTCGAATAAAATAAAAAAAAAAGAATAGGCAGGATGTTTCCAATTTAACCTTCAATCAATCAGTTATTTATACCAACCTCTTCTTTTTAAGGTGGCTGCAAGCATTCTTTACTGCTTTTATTTTGGCTTGAAAAGCAGAGTTGTGAGCCTTCCTGCACATCTACATAAATGCTTCTGGATTAAGCCTACTTTGGGATCTGAACGAACCAATCATGTTTTGGCAGAAGATGTATACAAATTAGTGTATGTGTAGTATTCATATTTATAAGTTCTTCAATGTCTATGTACCTATTAATGAGTATTAGGATGATTCTAATTTTGTGCAGTTTTAAATGGTTACTTATTTAATTAACAATACTTGAATACATATCTTTACACTTGACTGTATCTACATATATTAATGCCCTTGGCTGTACTTCACAAAATCTTAACAACCTAAGAATGTTTTAAACTAAATATGTTTTCAATTTTTGAATATTTGTCCTACTTTTTGTATCACAGAAACATATTTTATTGTTATTAAAATAAAACAATTCATGTCTTTAAAAATTCAGTTTATTTTTATTAAATCACCCTGCAAATTTATCAGCCCACAAGCAATCATTATGATTTGATCCAAGAAGCCTACATGTTTGTGATTGACAACAGAGTGGGGCTTTAAGATTTTAAATTCTCTAATTCGCCTGATGACACGCTCAACATGGATTGGCAAACTTGCAATCGTTTTGCTCTTAATGACTTCTTCTCGGGAAGGTTTCCGATTTGCGTAAACGCTTGGTGGACGCAATAGTTTTCTATTCTTACTTACTAATGCGCACTCAATTTCCAGAATTTCTTTGAAGCCTCTATCGGCTAATATCACTGCGTTAACAGGAAGACATTTGATCAGGCAACTCTTTTCCACTAGGGCTTTATCTTTGTAAAAGTAATGTTTGTTTTAAAAGTACATATATTTAAATGATCTTCACAACAAAACTGCAATAGTTTTTGATGTATTTTTGGTTCACTTTACGACACCATTCCTCTTGCAGTCGTTCTGGGATTGGTACGAATAACAAATCCGGGTTATCTCGGCTGTTATTCAGACATAAAGGGACGAAACACTCGTAGCCTTCCATTTTAAACAAGTTTAGTTAGCGATTTCAATTTTTTTTGAGGTTAGCAGTCCGCGGTGACGTTAATACCTTGATTGACGTTGACACAACTGTATTTTTTTTTGCGTGCGGTCAAAGGCTACACTATCCATTGTGGATTTGATGACGTCACGCCAGCAATAAATTAATATATTTTTTTAATGTAGATAGGATTAATTAAAAACAAAAATACCGAAATTAGTTTCTTAAAATGGTCTATATTTATCAAATAAATTATAATAACCATCCAAAAAAAAATTGAAGCATGGCCAATTATAGTTTGAAGTGGTCGCAGCGGAAGACCAGCGTTGACCTAAACGGGCAACACTATGCTGAACTGCGACCGTTTTGTGCCTTCGCATATTATATTTTTTTTTTGTTTTCATGTATTTTTGCCCTGTTTCTATTATAAGTGCGAAGCCTGAATAAAAATATTTCTATTCTATTCTAAAATTCGATCACCAAAATAATAGATCACCTAATAAGTAGATCAGATCCTTAATTCGTTGCTTCTACCTATTCTAATACCGGAAGACGAAGCGTTGGCAGGCCTCCCACCAGGTGCACTGACGACATCGTAAGAGTTGCGGGAAACCGATGGATGCGAGTTGTCGTTCATTGTGGCGTTCTAAGGTGGAGGCTTTTGTCCAGCAGTGGACGTCTTCCGGCTGATGACGATGATGACCTATTCTAATAAAGCAGGTCTGGTTAGGTACGACGACGAGCGAAGCGAGGAGGAGTGTTAGGTAGAACCGCGACCCTCAGTGCGCCAGCTGAGCGAGCGAAGCGAGCGTGCCGCGGCAGCAAAGTGCCAGAACCGAACATTTTTTGCTAATACTTGTATGATGAATATAAATGTTTGTAGTAGGTACTTGACTATGTAAGATTTAAGTATGCATATATATGTATGTATGTATGTCTACCCGTTGTTCAGCACTCATAGAACAAGCTTTGTTTATTTTGGGGCTGTGTCAATGCCTCGTGGTGATGATGTACTTTTTTTTTCAAGGTACCGCTCCGACCTCGTTTACCAAATGGGAGTAATGTATGGCTACTTGCTGGAACTGAGATTCAAATCGGACAATTGCCTGGCAACCATGTCAAAATTCAATTATTATCACTTCAAGTTCGCCAGGTTTGTTTGATTGGTTAAAGAAAGAGAAAGAAAGAAAATACATTTATTCACAACACAAGACAACAATACTATTGGTACAAATAAATAACAACAAATATGCCAAAAATCACGTCGATCCGTCGCTCCGTTTCGACGTGAATGACAGACAAACATACAAACACACACACTTTCACGTTCATAATATTACTAGCTTTTGCCCGCGGCTCCCTTTTTTTGCGGCGGCGCGGTTATTGCGCGCTGTTCCCTCGGGAACTGTGCATTTTTTCGGGATAAAAAGTAGCCTATGTCACTCTCGGGCCCATAAACTATCTCTATGCCAAAAATCATGTCGATCTGTCGCTCCGTTACGGCGTGAAAGACGGAAAAACATATAAACACACTTTCGCATTTATAATATTAGTATGGATTATGGGTATCGGAAAATTCGGAAATCAATAAGTGGGACTACCCTATGACAGGTCAAAACTAACTAACTAACTAAATTGGCTCAGCGACCCAAAGAGGGTCTTGGCCTCCGAAACGAGAGCATGCCATCTGTCCCGATCGTGCGCAGCCTCTTGCCAGTCGTCGACTTGAAGACGTCGCAGATCCGCTTGGACACTGTCCTCCCAGCGGTACCTGGGTCGCCCAACCGGGCGGCGACCAGTCAGTCGTCCCACGTACAAGTAGCGGCACGAGAGTCTAGCGCTGACTCAGCGCCGCTGAGTGAACCGTGGAAGGGATAGCTGCGCATGGGGGCATGTGCGCGGGGGACGTAATGCGACTGGAAAGCCAATCGGCGCTACGCACGCCCGCCCTTCCCCCTGTGATACCTTACTTTTAACTTCTGCGCAATAACGGTCAGCGCTAAACTTTCGTGCCGCTACTTGTACGCTCTCTTGGCAGCCCGATCCTTTCCCATTCGTAGTAGGTGGCCGAACCAGCGAAGTCTGTGTGATTTTGTTACGCCAAAAGTAAGTGAAGTTAAGTGTGTTAGGTCAAAAGTGCGACAAAAATTCCAACGTCTGCCTATAAGCCAAGTTTTATCCTAAGCGGCTGATTCAATAAGTTATTTAAAATTCTTTCAGGTTTTTGAGCCTCTACGAAAGATTGTTGACGATACACGTGGATTTTACTAATTCTCTCGAAAGAATGTTTCTGCTGCAGGCTGAAATACACAAACCCACGACTGCTATAGTAACCACTACAGCATCAAGCGAAGAAACAACCTAAATAATTTCACCTTTTTTTTTAAGTGGCCTATACCACGCTATGGTGGACAATGGAGGAAAAGAGGAGGGAAAGTATCTTAACCCCCGTTTCACCATCCATTGATAAAATTTATTTGACGGATAAATGTGATGCCGTCTCTTTTTGTTTTGTTCGAATAGACGGAGATGGCATCACATTTATCCGTCAAATAAAATTTATTAATGTGTGGTGAAACAAAGCCTAAATATTGTAGGAAGACAATTTTACTGAAAGGAGACTTCGTTTTGATTTTAAAAACAATTTTTACGACACAGATCAAAAGGCCCAATCGGTGCCCGGGGGTATTTTTTACGGGTCTTTTTTACCCTTTCACGGGTTCGATTCCTGGTTCAGACAGGCGATTATTCAAAATTAAATGCAGTTAAAATGGTTTTTAAAATGAAAATGAAATCTTCTTTAAGTTAAATTGTCAACTACTTTGTTCATTGCTATTTATTTAAACTGTTAAGTTTGAAATACAACAGCAAATAACTTAAAATTTTAATTATCAATAAAAATTTAAAATCACTTATTTAATGAAATATCTCTTTTTAGTTGTTTGTCGAGACATTCAAAATATGTACTCAAACCATTTCTTTTAAGAATAGAAAAGAAAAAATCTGACGGTACTGAGAGCCTCCTTTGTCTGAAGTCGGTTAATAAAACAATTTGTTACTAAATAAGATCTATTTATTTTCACATGGAGCGTGTCATTAATTAACTTCTACCACAGCAATAGGTACAACAATAACAAATGGTATAAAACGAAATAACTATAAACAATCAATGTATTAATAGCTTTCAATATTGTTTTGAAATAATATATAATGTCAATCGAAGAAACAGTCGCATACTATAGTAGTCCGCCGTAAACAAGTCAATCTTGACACGTGTCACTCCCATACTGAATACGTCAAAAAACAAAAACATTTGACGTATTTAGTACCACGATGACAGGTGTCAAGATTGACATTTCGTTTTTTTGGCATTAGAAAAAGAGTAAGTAAACAATCTTGACGGGTGTAATGCATTACCGGCCCGGATAATACCGACATGGAAATACCGGCCCTGTTTTTCGTGTCCACGTCCATAGAAACTCCTGTCAGTTTGTATGGGCGTGTACACAAAAACCAGGGCCGGTATTTTTACATGTCGGTAAACACTGTCACCCATCTTGACGAGTCTTTTTATTTAAAAATAGAAACTATTACTTATAATATCAAAAACATGTAAATCATCATTATGTCCTTGCTAATTGTTACATATTTGATGTGGCTTATTTTTAAAAGTGTTTTTCAATAAAAGACACGTCAAGATTTCTAATTCATCGGCAGATATCTGGAATGTCAAATTGACACCCACATCAAATAGATCGCGATTCATCTTTTTAATTGTACTGTTCATTTGTAAAAAATACAGCAACGAAAAATCTGAAATTTTAACGTCAACACATAAATAATACAGAATACCTAAAGGAAAAAATATTGATTAAAAATAAATAACGTAAAAACTATTTATTTAATTTTTTTATATGGACGCGTACTTTCAACAGTTTTTTTGCACCAATGCAGAGAGGATTCTCAAAATTTAACCTCTTCACCGCCACAAAACAAACGAAGTGACGTGCGTGCTCTGTACGCCTCAGAAGAACCAGCGACTTTTTTAAATGTAAGCCTATTTTTTATAAAAAAAAATCATAATAAATATCACGGGACAATTCACACCAATTGACCTAGTCCCAAAGTAAGCTTAGCAAAGCTTGTGTTATGGGTACTAAGCAACGGATAAATATAATAATATAGATAGATAAATACTTAAATACATATTAAACACCCAAGACCTGAGAACAAACATTCGTATTTTTGATACAAATATCTGCCCCGACACGGGAATCGAACCCGGGACCTCAAGCTTCGTAGTCAGGTTCTCTAACCACTAGGCCACCTGGTCGTCAATAATAATAATAAATGTATTGATTGGGCGCTGTTATGGAATAGTGTGTCCATCCTGATTAACTCTGCTATACAATGTCAACCCTTAGGGGCTGTTTCACCATCCATTGATTGGTGTTAACTGACGGTTAAATGTTATGCCGTCTCCGTCTCTTCGAACAGAACAAATAGAGACGGCACCACATTTAACCGTCAGTTAATACTAATCAATGGATGGTGAAACAGCCCCTTAGAAAATAATTTTAACAGTTGACATTGTATTTCAAAATTGACTCAGTAATGCAAAACAACGTCCAATTTCGAGTTGAATGATGGTCATGTACCTATAGATGACCGTGGCTACGAGGCATTCCATTGGCTGTCACTACTGGATGACTGGGGCGATGAAGAGGTTACCGTCACATTGTAAACTTGATGAGTGTAATTATGCTATTATCAAGTGACAACAATTGAATGCCATCATTAAGAATCACTAAGAATTCGTATCAGTGCAATTTGAACTTTATGGCTAGAGGAAATTCTTTGTTTTTAATACTTTAATAAACAATATCGTTATACCTAATTTATTATATAAAACAGTTACTTAAAGCTATAACACATAAAATGGAATGGTACTATTAAAAATACTACAAATGAAGTAGCGCGACTGTGAGGCCAAAATGTATATAAAGTAATTAAATATCGTTCCATACAGAAAACCCGCTTTCTTTTTCGCCACAAACTATAAAAGATCCTAACACGTCCCAAACTCTTTACGAGTTCATTCTCAAAGCCTAGCACACAGCCGTTTCCTAAACACAAAATTGGCGATTGAAAATTATTCTAAATTACTAACATTGGAAGGGGTGCGTATCTAGTCGCATAATTTTTGAAAGTTATAATTTAGTTTGTCATAATGTTCGTTAATCATATTTTTATCCCACCGAAACTTTTCAGAATTATCTAAATAGTGAAGAAAGAGTTACGACACACAACGCGTTATATATAACACTTATGACAAACGACATTATGACTTTCGACAATTATGCAAGCCCATTGGAAGTGGCATAAAGTCTTTGTGTTTAAAAGGAAGGAGTAAAGGAGACAAATACTTATACACTATAAGCCCGTCTCATTTGTCATTTTGGATAAACATGGCATTAAATTGCTTGACATGATACCACGACTAATGGCATTTTCCACATTAAAAGTTTTCTCAAGCTTTTCTTATAGTTTAGATAATACTACTGTCTGAAATATGTTCAACATCATATAAATGGAAGATAAACTAAATTTACCACAAAATATTAGTACGATCGGTTCCCTAACTCTTAATTTTTCATACTAGTTGCATAAAAAAGTGGATACTTATGTTAGGGCACCGACTGTACATGTACGTTTCCTTTTTTTGCTATCGGTACCATTTACAGTCAAACTTGAGTCATGTACCAGAGTGGAACCTTTTAATAATCAATTTAGTTACGATTTCCTTGAGCAAAGTAAGAGATGTCAACATGACATTAGTGTACCCTTGTACATGATTAAATTTGTCCGACTATACGTGAATAGGGAGTAACAAAAAAAGTATCGGACAGCGTAAGAGCAGCCATCTTTACACATGTATTTCAAAGCAAGGTAATATGGGTACAGTTGAACAGGATTTTTTAAAAGAAGCACTCGCGTAGTTGGAAGAAATTATACATTGTATTCCTGTACTTATCCGCTACTTATGTACAAATAAACAAATACTTTACATGAATAATGCTCTAGAAAAATCGTGACAATCGTTAAGCCTCTTGACAACATTTATACTAACTTACCTAAAAACAGTAGGTATCAAAAAGAGTTGGAAAATAATAACGTATAAAATACATAATGTTCATTTGACATAATGCATTTTCTCAGAATTGCAGCATTGTCCTAAAATAAACCAAACGTGCAAAAACAAAGCAACCTGTATAATACGATAAATTTCGATCAAATAGTAGCACCGAAAAAAATTTTTTCCCCAAATTTTTCATTTCCCAAGTACCAAATTACCAAAAACAATTCTCGTAATATTCTCTTAAGATTTTATAGGGCACAGTAGGTTCGGTTAGATTTTTTTTTTTATGAAAGTTCCGAAAATAGTATGGTTTCAGAGAAATTTGATACTTGGGAAATGAAACATTTGCGAAAAATATTTTGCCCAAACGGCAGAGAACCTAAGTACAGATACCGGCAAACTTCTTGAGCATTAAGCAAGGGAGAGGGGGAAAGTTTGCGCAGCTCGGGACTCAAACGTCAACTGATTTACCAATCACGCGATCGACACGTCACCCGCGCTCCCCCGCCCGCCGCCCCCCCTCCCAGCGATACCTAAAAATCGCTTCTGCGCAGGCAAGGACATTTGTTCAAGATGTTTGCCGGTATCTGTAACTTCGAATGATTTTTTGAAAAACTTAGAGATACGAGCCCGGGTTTGAACCCACGATCCTTAGCTTGAGTAGCCCTAGCTCAAACCAAAGTAGGGTTTAACAAAAGGTCATTGCGCTGTAAAATATCAAACCAAATTGAAGACAAAAAATGCCTGCAAGCATTCCTACAAGTGCTGCCTCCAGGAATATTAAAGTTTTCAAATGTTATTAGATTAAACAATTTCAATTTTAATTTTAAGCGTGACGTAGGGAAGAAAAGGTGACTTTTACAATAAACCAATCTCTACTAGGCAACTGTGGGGTATAAATAATAAAGAAATAGCCTCTTAACTTCGTAATGCTTACACTAAATCGGTATACTAACTAGTTTTAGTATAAATAATTATTAAATATTATTTGTTCAATAATTGTACTAATGTCAACGATTTCATGCCACTTAATTTCAATCGGCATTGGAAATTTAATGCCAATGTGTTTCATTACAATATTAATTTACATAATTGATAGCAATACTTTTCGCGTTTTAATAAAATTAAAAAATACTTATGTATTAATACCATGTCCATATAGTTTAAAGACATGACATACCTACTAGCGAAAAATACTTACATTGTGCATTTTACATGCAAGTCATTTAATTTATATAAATAATAATGCTACAGCTCACCATGGCTTCTTAAATAAAAATGTATTTAATGCCACAATGCGTTCATACCTTCTTATCCTTATTCAATCATGTACACCGGCATGACAATAATGAGAATTAACAATCTTTTTACACCTCCCTATTATACACTTACTTGTACCTTACTCAGTTTAAGACTCTTATATTTTCACACCACTGCATTTCACACCACTGCGTTTCATGCCAGTGCGTTTCATTCCATCCGTTTCATGCCATTCCCCTTCATACCCTCAGACCACTTGACTGCTGATGGTGGGTATGGCGGGTTCGGATCACTGGGTTTTCGGTTTTTGGGCCGCCAAGTCGTTGGTGAAGATGAATGAGAAGAAAGGCTTCTTTTGGGCGAAGGATATAAATTCGTCTGAAAAAAAAAACATTTTCAATATAAACTTTTGTTAGACTGTGTTTACATTGTCATCTGTACCTTTAACCTTTCAAGTCAATGCGATTGCACAAATATACATAACAATGATTTCAATAATGGGGACCTATTAAAAATAGTGTCTAGTTCAAAAATTTCCAAATTTTAAGCCCCTCCGTAATTTTTTTTCGATTGGCCAGCCGACCTGTCACTCGTCGAATAAACCGGTTTATTTAGGTTATAGTTAAGTTCTTAAAAACGTTCGCGTTCTTATGAAAGTTAGGAGTTAAACCGAAATAAACCATTATTTACCGCTATTTTATAAACCGGTTCCGAGCCTTGATCTGGAATCTTTAAGGTCAAAGTGAACAGACACCTTCTTGGCAAACATGTACCATCTAAGGCCTCATCTTCGCCTTCCATCAAGCGAGATTGAGGCCAAACGTAAGCCTATTTTTTATAAAAAAAAAAATTGGGCTTTCGTTTTGCAAAAGAATGCAAGTTAAATATATTTGTGCATAGTAAAAATTCGTGTCTGGTCTCCTGTCCAGCGGTGGTCCACCTGGGTTCGATTCTCAGTGCTGGTCTATTTTTCTGGTTTTTCTGTGCATCTATGTTTCGGCTTGTGTTTTCGTGTGAAATATATAGATTTTCACGGGATGACCGTAAAAGAAACAAAAATTTGGAGTTGAAATAAAAAATACAAACAGACTCCAAATAGTAATCTTGGTTTCGTTTAGCAATTACCGTAAGTTATCCAGCCCTTCTCATCCAGATCGGCTTGCCCGAACGTGTTGTGAGCATCTTCCTGGCACAGTCCCAGACAGTGTGTCGCGATTTCCTCGAACGTGTTCACGTCGACGCGCCCCGTGCCTGTTGTGTCGTATAGCTGGAAAACACAATCGTCGGATATTGTCGGATATTTAATGATAAGTCGTGGTATAATGGCATGCTTTGTAATTAAAATGTCTGGTTTTTCTATTAGTATAAAAATAAGTCATAAAATAACACTAACCATAGCAAGTCTTAATACTAACTATACTATGTTAAGCGTTACTTGCAATTTGTAATTTTATAAACCAAGAGCTAAAGTGCCGACAAACTGCTCTGTAGTTTGGCACAACAAATGTAAATTAAAAATGTAACTTTTAACAGAAATAAACTTTTTTCTATCTTTCTTTCTATTGTTAAAAAATAATTTAAATAATCGATCAAATACGAGTCGGACTCTTACATGAAGGGTTCCGTATCTCCAGAAAAAGTTTTAAAAATAGTCCAGTAATAAGTGTTGTTCAAAATTCTAATAACTACAAGCTTTATTTGCTAACTGTATCTACCTTTTGCCTCTGGTAAAAGTACTCGTCAAGAATCAACCAGCTCCTAACAACTGTCAGATGTCATCTTGCCCGCCTAGCAACGAATAACAAAGCCTAGTAACCAAAAAACGCTGAAGAAAACATGTTTTTTGTATGACGACCCCCTTTGATTCTTAACTTTATTTTATTTTTGTGTTTATTGTTATAGCGGTCACAGTAATACAAATTAAACCACCTCAGGGGGAACCCCAACAGACTTCTGAATGTCATTCTTGACAGTTTTGTCTGTCCAATCTAAGCACACTGTGTTTAGTTAGGCAGTTAAAGAGTTCAGCACAATGACAATTAAATTGTTATTTTATCTTTTTACTAATACTTAGTAAATAAATAAAATAACAATTTAATTTTTTTACTAATACTATTTTTTTTTATTCGACTAGATAGCAAACGAGCAAGTGAGTCTCCTGATGGTAAGAGAACACTATCGCCCATAAACATCTGCAACACCAGGGGTATTCCAGGTGCGTTGCCAACCTAGAGGCCTACGATAGGACACCTCAAGGGCCAGTAATTTCACCGACTGTCTTACTCTCCACGACGAAACACAACAGTGCAAGCACTGCTGCTTCACGGCAGGATTAGATTAATGATGGTGGTAGCAATGCGGGCGGACCTTGCACAAGGTCCTACCACCTGCAAATATGATATGAATGCGATATGTATAGGTAGAGTCATTCACGATGACGCCTGCCGTGGTTCTTATTAGAATGTTATTAAAGTCTAATTTTGACAGAATCAGGTGGGTCATCAATCATTGCAGGTGGTAGGACCTTGTGCAAGGTCCGCCCGGATTGCTACCACCATCTTGCTCGCTAATCCTACCGTGAAGCAGCAGTGCTTGCACTGTTGTGTTTCGGCGCGGAGAGTAAGACAGCCGGTGAAATTACTGGCACTTGAGGTATTCCAACTTAGGCCTCTAGGTTGGCAACGCATTTGCAATACCCCTGGTGTTGCAGATGTTTATGGGCGGTGGTGATCTATTACCACCAGGAGACACACTTGCTCGTTTGCCTTCCAGTCAAATAAAAAAAAAAAATCACGCGTCTTCGTGGATGATACTAGTTACAATCTAAGTCCGAAATAAAGATTTTATTATTATTATTACGGCTCAAGAGATAGAGCTCTGTGACAGACAGACGGACGGACGGACGGACGGAGGGACGGACAGACAGACAGACAGACAGACAGACAGACAGACAGACACATAGACAGTCAACGGAGTCTCAGTGACAGGGACCGTTAGCACCTTTTGGGTACGGTACCCTTAAAAATTAAAATTTAGTTTTTGTATCACACATACGCATTTGTCTTTCCCGAGTTGAGTAATACAATAGAGTAGGAAAATAAGGTAAGTTTTCATTTTTGTACCTTGAATGCGTACGAGAGAAGCTGCGTAAGCGGCTCTTGTTGTAGACACAGGAACGCGGCGCAGAGCAGGTAGTCCGGGAAGTGGATGAGACCGCTGGACCTCTGGAATTGTATGGGGAATCATTAGAAGCGACCTCATCATCATCATCATCATGTCAGCCGAAAGACGTCCACTGCTGGACATAGGCCTCCCCCAAGGCTCTCCACTCCCCCAAGTGATCCCGCGATCTTAACCAGGTCGTCCAGGTCGTCAGGTCAGAAGCGACCTGATGGTGACCTGATGGGCTAATATCATGGTGACCAGTACGTACAGATATAGATTACGCAAATGCATCTACTTCGCGTGTCCGAACCCCGACCAAACGTCGGGGTTGGCCCGATACAAAGACTGACCGCTAACTGACTGATCATGACTAGTGACTGACTCGAGGCGCATGTGGGCGGCGTATTTCAATCGATTTTGCATGGACATCGGGGAATTCACATCGCTAATTTGCTCTTGAAACGACACGGTAGATACATATAAAAAAGTGACACGGTTGGTTTTCATACATATTGAGGTGTTTGCGTTATCTAGGGTAATTTATATCTGTGGCGGTAACCAAGATTGGCATGCAGTGACTGGATTCCAGGACAAGCAGTTGACCAGTACTAGCGCTGCCGGTGGCAGCAAGGTACAGTCACCAGCATTAATATTTGCCACAGAGGAGCGTGCAAAAATATCTGACACGTCCTTCTGGCCCTAGAAATAGAGTCGTTTCAGATATTTATGCACGCTTGTTGTGTTCAGATATTGGTGCTGGTGACTGTACTGTTGCTTACTCATAAGTGATATATCAGTCTAAGTGACTAAATAAGAAACAAACAAGCTCAGATATGTGGTGCATAGGGGAAATTTGTGTCTGTACCCCTGTCCAGTGGTAGTGTAGCGGTGGACGCAGGGAATGCCGAGGACCTGGGTTCGATACCCAGCGCTGGTCTTATTTTTCTGGTTTTTTCTGTGCATCTATATTTCAGTGTGTATTTTCGATACGGTTTTACGGGATGACCGTAAAAGTAACAAAAATTTGGAATTGAAATAAAAAATACAAAAAGACTCCAAAAATCAATCTTAATTTGACGTTGAGTACTCACTTGACCGTTATGAAATTTTATAAATATGGAAAAAATTTAAACCCTGGGAAGGACATAAGATAACATTTATCCAGAATAATTAAGTATTGTCGTTCCCGCGAGCGCACAATATACGAATTTTTCGCAGACATTGTCGCAGGCAACAGCTAGTATAATTTTCATTGTAATTGGCTACTTCCATACCTGCACAAAGATGTCGGCAAGGCGTTGCGCCGCGGGTGTCTCAGGCACCCCAAGGCGGCAGGGCAGTTCGGCGGCGGAAAACCAGCGTTTGCGCGCCATGGGACCTTGCGCGATCAAGTGCAGCTCTATGCGCGAGCGCTCCAACCTGGAAACATTACAGATCTAATGACTCATGTGTTTCCATTGTATTTTGTCGAATAGCCACCATCTTGCTCGCTAATCCTGCCGTGAATGACCAGTGCTTGCACTGTAGTGTTTCAGCGTGGAGAGTAAGACAGCCGGTGAAATTACTGGCACTCGAAGTATCCCATCTTAGGCCAGGTTGGCAACGCATCTGCCCCATCTTTAGGCCTCTAGTTTGGCAACGCATTTGCAATCCCCCTGGTGTTGCAGATGTTTATGGGTGGTGGTGATCTCTTACCATCAGGAGACTCACTTGCTCGTTTGCCATTCAGTCGAATAAAAAAACTCGTATTAATCCTGTTTTTTCAATTAGCTTCAGTAAACTACAGTAAACTAATTGAGAAAATATGACATCCAAAATACAAAGCAGCTGGGAATCGCACCCCGGTCCTCAGCATTCCGTGCTGCATGGCATGCTATACAGCTATACCACCACTGGACAGTAGTACAGACACAAATTTCTCCTATGCACCACATATCTCAGCTTGTTTGTTTCTTATTTAGTCACTTAGGCAGCGACACTCCCACTTTCCAGCGCTGGTCTCTTTTTTCTGGTTTTTCTGTGCATCTTTATTTCAGTTTGTATTTTCGATGTGGATTTTACAGGATGATGTAAAATTATAATAACCGGCTTTCGATATTCAACTCAAGTTACAAAATTAACAAATACGGAGTTCCGCAGGGAAGTATCCTGGGTCCTCTTTTATTCCTTGTTTATATAAACGAACTACCGGATTCGATGACCGTAAAAGTAACAAAATTTTGAATTGAAATAAAAAATACAAAAAGACTCCAAAAACCAATCTTAATGAGAAAATATGATATTTAAATAAGTACGAACTTTTCCAATGCAAGGACCCTTAAAAGGCTAGATTTTATCCCAAAAATTGTAGTTTCTGCGGGAGAAAGGTGGGTAAATGGACTCAAATGGAAACAGCTAGCGTTATAAATTCAAAACCAACTCCGCTTGTTTGTTATAGAAGTAGTTTGAAGCTGCAGTCGTATTTGTAGTAGAACACTAAGACTCTACCCTGAGAACGGAGACACAGAATATAAATACAAGCAGTAGGGAACCTTCGAACAAATCCATCGAAACGAACGCACTCACACAGACGCGCGCCCGACAGGGCCCCAGAGGGATCCGCACGGTACTGCAGTCGCGAGTGACGCGTCGAGACGAGCAGTGCCCGCGTTGCGTTGTTAAATTGCGTGCGCTCGAGCGCGACTATCCGCGAATCCGCGATACAGAAAAATAAATAACTAAGTATGCCTGAAAAATATTGTGCAGTGTATAGCTGCTTAAACACCAGCTATACTAAGCCAGGACTTTTATGTTTTAGACTCCCCGCTGATGTTGAAAGGTAAGAATGATTTATTTTACTATTAACTACCTACTAAATAAAATGGTTTTTCTTTTAAATAAAACGTTTGGTAATTTTGGTGATAGGTAGGTATTGCCCGTGATTTAAAGTATATAAATTGTGTTAATTTTTAAAAGACGATTGAGGGTTTATTCTTTAAGTACCTAAGTGTTTTTATGATGTAAGTGATTTTTAACCCCCGACGCAAAAAGAGGGGTGTTACAAGTTTGACCGCCATGTGTGTCTGTGTCTGTCTGCGGCACCGTAGCTCTTAAATGGGTAGACCGATTTGAATGCGGTTTTTTTATTTGATAGCAGGTTTTTTAGCGATGGTTTTTAGACATGTTTTATCAAAATCGGTTCAGCCGTTTTTGAGATATGAACTTTAAAGTGACAAAGTCAGGGGTTTTCCAACTTTTTGTTGGTTAGGTTATATTAATGATAGTTTAAATTATTAACCCCCGACGCAAAAAGAGGGGTGTTATAAGTTTGACCGCTATGTGTGTCTGTCTGTGGCACCGTAGCTCTTAAACGGGTTGACCGATTTGAATGTGTTTTTTTTTATTTGATAGCAGGTTTTCTACCGATGGTTCTTAGACATGTTTTATCAAAATCGGTTTACCTATGGATACTTTCCGGCTCCATCATCAGATCAGCTCGATGGTAACATAATAATTATTGTATTGTCACTGAACATACATGTCATAAGGATGCAAAAAATCAATTAAATTGGACATCGGGAAGTGAGACAAATTGAACTTGCAAGATTTGACCCAAATATACAATATACATACAATTACAATTAAACAAAACTTGTAACATAAGGCCTAATAAGCTGAGGTACAGCGCGAAATATTTTTTTTTTTCAATTTTACAAAAAATAAGTTGACAACCCTAACGCTCCTTCGGAGCGTAGGCATTTATCTTTGAAATGATGCTTAGCTTCCATACTGCTTGTATTTATATACTGTGACGGAGACCACAGATAAGACATTGGGGCCGAAAAGTTCTGAAATGGAGACCGCAGATCGACAAGCGCAGCATAGAAAGAAGAAAGAAAGAAAATACATTTATTTAACGTCATAAAACAAACATAGAAATTAACATAGAACAAATAAAGACATACATGACGCTAAATAGGTTCCCACTCAGCATAATGCCAAGGCAAGCCGTGGCGCTGGTTTTCAGTGAGGACCTTATCTAAAAACTAATTTAAAAATAAAAAATAAAAATAAAATAAAACAAATGTTAAATTGTATGGCAACACCGGCTGAAACAGTTCAATCGCGTGCAGTTGAATTGTTTTAAGTCACCGCCAAAAGTATACTTTACAAATATAGGATAGGCATAGGATGTCCACCATTGAGATGGACATCTAACCTGGTTAAAGAGTTCTACAGAGTTCACTCACCCAAGCTGCGCCCTCAGCTCGCTGACCTCCCTGACAGAGGTGGCCCCCGGGATCCCAAGCTGCTTGGCTCGCGCGATCAGACGACAGTCGTCGTACGTGTAATCCAACACTGGGATCCCCAGCGCCCTGGAAAGAAAAAAAGAAAAGCTATAGGTGTGGGCCGTTACGTAATTTGAACAAAATGAAACGACACTGGTGGCAAAAAAAAACAGTGATTATAAATAAATATCATGGGACACTTGACACCAATTGACCTAGTCCCAAACTAAGCAGAGCTTGTGCTATGGGTACTTAGGCAACGGATAAACATACTTATATAGATAAATGAATACTTAAATACATATTAAACATCCAAGACCCGAGAACAAACATTCGCATCATTCATACAAATATCTGCCCCGGCCGGGATTCGAACCCGGGACCTCAAGCTTCGTAGTCAGGTTCTCTAACCCGGTTACCTTTACTTTCCCGAATTTCATTTGCCCGAATTTCACTTGCCATACCAACGTTTGCCATAAAATATATAGAACCTTGCTGTTTTCAGGATTCTTTAAAATGTCATCATATAGAATGCAGTAGGTTAGGTTAGGTTAGTTTAATATCAACTCTGAAGAAATTACAATTTCAGACATAAATTGCTTTATGGCAAATGAAAATTCTAGAAAATGATACATTCGGGCACATGAAGTTCGGGCAAACGATAGAGAACCTCTCTAACCACTTAGCCATCCGGTCGTCCGGATTTGATCCTTTCACAGCCTGCAGTGACGAGTTCTGTGAGTCACTGTAACTGGATTAGAAATGAAACTAGTATATAACGTAATTTGTTACAAGCTATTAAGCTATGACGTTATTTATCACAAGCATCGTTTTTCAGTGTAATATCAATAATATCTGACACTTCGCCACTGAAAGCTATTAACCCTACTAATATTAGAAAAACGAAAGTCTGTGATTGTATCTGTGTCTGTGTACCTATTATGTCCATAAAAAGCTAGATCTTGGGAATAACCGATAGGCTTCCTGCTATCCCAGTATTTCATCGATTCACGATGAATGCAGACCACTTCCAACCGAAGCAACTGGAGGTTTATGGGGGAGGCCTATGTCTGATATGATGATGATGATGATTAGAAACAAAAAGTTTTACGCGGATATTCTTAATGCAACGTCAATGAAGACATGCCCTAATGATTAGCGCGAACGAAGCCGCGAGTAGGTAATAGTAAATAAGTTTTGAATAAACTACCCAATATGAATGAATCCTAAACCAGTACATACTCCGTCCCGTGCATAATTTTAGATTTTAGAACCTACTCTTCCCATTGTGTCGTAAAAGACGACTAAGGGATCTGATATTACAATGGGCAATCGCGTTCTCTATTAACAACTACATACTCCAGGCTCCAACACTGCGATGTCGCAAGCGGGGGGAAACCTCATACTATTTCCTCAAGAAAGTCGTCATGGTGACTATTGATTCTCAACTGACGTCCACGAATCTATTTATATTGAAAATACAAGCTGAAATATAGATGCACGCACAGAAAAACCGGCCAAGAGCGTGTCGGACACGCCCAAAATAGGGTTCCGGAGCCAATACGAAAAAATTAAGTAATATTTTTCTAAGGATTTCGTACTTTATACGGAATCTTCGAAGTATAGGTATATTTTATACCTTACGCTGCTATTTACTCATAAACTACTAATAATTCTCAAGCAAACTTAGCCGCTATAGTTTTCCTTGGAAGTTTAATATACTGACTACCATCCTGAATTTTTTCAAATTTTTCCACCCACCGGTTTAGATTTTAGAGGGGGGGGGACGCTCGATTTTAATGAAAATTTGCACTTTAAAGTTGAATATTTCGCAAACAAATGACTGAATCGAAAAATCGTGCTAGCAAACCCCTAATGGTTTTAAAATACCTATCCAACGATACCCCACACTATAGGGTTGGATGAGAAAAAAAAAATCACCGCCATTTTACGTCTATGGGAGGTACCCTAAAAAAAATTGTTTTTGAATTTTTAATTGTACTGTTTTGTCGGCATAGTTTACCTATATATTCGTGCAAAATTACAGCTTTCTAACATTGATAGTCCCTGAGCAAAGCCGCGGACGGACAGACAGACAGACAGACAGACAGACAGACGGACAGACAGACAGACATGGCGAAACTATAAGGGTTCCGTTTTTGCCATTTTGGCTCCGGAACCCTAAAAACCAGAAAAATAAGACCAGCAATGGGAATCGAACCCAGGTCCTCGGCATTCCGTGCTGCGTGCTATACCGCTACACCACCGCTGGACAACGGTACAGACACGAATTTCCCCTATGCAGCACATATCTCAGCTTGTTTGTTTCTTATATAGCCAATTTAGCAGTGACCCTAGCGACATCTAAGCCTTAGCCATCATCAAGAAATTTTCGGCACTCCATCGGAACTAACCGCTCACCCGGACAAGAGATATCGTTATTAAGCAATCAAATTAAGATTGTTTTTTTGGAATCTTTTTATATTTTTTATTTCAATTCAAATTTTTTTGTTACTTTTACGGTCATCCCCGTGGAATTGAAATAAAATAACAAAAATATTCCAAAAAACCAGTCCACGAATCTGACAAGAGTGTAGCGATTCAAGAGAGACCCAAGTACTCACTTGGCCATGACATCCCTAACGTTCCTGGCATACAGCTTGGGATCGCGACGCTCGGCTTCGCTAGGGTAGTACACCGGCAAGAACTCGATCTCACAGGAACTATGGACCTGAGTCAACGTCAACCACAGAAGTTTCAGCCTGGAAATAGACAAACTCATCTTTACTTTCATTTGTATAAAACAACTCTCAGCTAATAATAAGGGGATCAGGAACCCCGTGAGCTAAATGAAAATCCAGAACTACGCTACAGCATTTTTACGGTGCGTCACAGGTTATTTGCATGGGCACTCAATGGTAGGACCCCTTCCCAGAACGCCAAATATGTACGTTACCAAGACGTAGAAAATTTATGACACTGATCATCTATACTAATATTATAAATGCGAAAGTGTGTTTGTATGTTTGTGTGTTTGCATGTTTGTCCGTCTTTCACCCCGTAACGGAGCGACGGATCGACGTGATTTTTGGCAGAGATAGTTTATGGGCCCAAAAGTGACATAGGCTACTTTTTATCCCGGAAAAATGCACAGTTCCCGAGGGAACAGCGCGCGATAACCAAATTCCACGCGGGCGGAGCCGCGGGCAGAAGCTAGTATGTATACATATATTTGACGCTATGGCTGTATGGATATTTATGCCTTCGAGCATGCTGTACCACGGGCAGATAAAAGCACTAACAAATACTTCTCTCAACACTTGTGTCAGAAAACTGGCTTAGAATTGTTATTATTATTTCCCTTGATGGCGGCCTTAATGTTGTTCGGTATGTGACCAACTACGTCAAGAGTAACCGTCAAAGAGACACAGGCACGTCAGAGTACCCCTTCCTTCTCTAACCCCTAGATACTCACGCGCCAGGTCCCCCCAAGTCCACGCGATCGTGTCGCTCACGTTGTGATAGCGGATGGTCACGAGTTACACGGACACACCGGGGTAGAACCCTTCCTTCTCTAACGCCTAGATACTCACACGCCAGGCCCCTCCCAAGTCCAGGTGACCGTGTCGCGCGCGTTGGGGTAGCGGATGGTCACGGATTGCACAGACATACCGCGGTAGAACCCCTTCCTCCTCTAATCCCTAGATACTCACGCGCCAGGCTCCCAAGTTCACACGACCGTGTCACTCACGTTGGGATAGCAGATGGTCACGGTTTACACGAACACACTGGGGTAAAACCCCTTCCTTCTCTAACCCCTAGATAATCACGCGCCAGGCCCCTCCCAAGTCCAGGTGACCGTGTCACTCACGTTGGGATAGCGGATGGTCACGGCTTGCATGGACACACCGGGGTAGAACCCCTTCCTTCTCTAACGCCTAGATACTCACGCGCCAGGCCCCTCCCAAGTCCACGCGACGGTGCCGCTCACGTTGGTATAGCGGATGGTCACGGGTTACACGGACACACCGGGGTAGAACCCCTTCCTCCTCTAATCCCTAGATACTCACGCGCCAGGCCCCTCCCAAGTCCACGCGACGGTGCCGCTCACGTTGGTATAGCGGATGGTCACGGGTTGCACGGACGCACCGGGGTAGAACCCCTTCCTTCTCTAATCCCTAGATACTCACGCGCCAGGCCCCTCCCAAGTCCAGGTGACCGTGTCGCGCGCGTTGGGATAGCGGATGGTCGGTCACGGGTTGCACGGACACAAAGGGATAGAACCCCTTCCTTCTCTAACCCCTAGATACGCACGCGCCAGGCCCCTCCCAAGTCACGGTTTGCACGAAATCATCGGGGTAAAACCCCTCCCTTCTCTAACGCCTAAATACTCACGCGCCAGACCCCTCCCAAGTCCAGGTGACCATGTCGCGCGCGTTGGGATAGCGGAAGGTCACGGGTTACAGGGACACACCGGGGTAGAACCCCTTCCTCCTCTAATCCCTAGATACTAACGCGCCAGGCTCCTCCCAAGTCCACGCGACCGTTGGCTAACGTTGGGATAGCGGATGGTCACGGGTTACACAGACACACCGGGGTAGAACCCCTTCCTCCTCTAATCCCTAGATACTCACGCGCCAGGCCCCTCCCAAGTCCAGGTGACCGTGTCGCGCGCGTTGGGGTAGCGGATGGTCACGGGTTACACAGACACACCGGGGTAGAACCCCTTCCTCCTCTAATCCCTAGATACTCACGCGCCAGGCCCCTCCCAAGTCCAGGTGACCGTGTCGCGCGCGTTGGGGTAGCGGATGGTCACGGGTTGGACGGGCACGCCAGGGTAGAACCCGCCAGACTTGAACGTGATCAGGCACGATCTGTTAGTGCACGTGCCTTCCGGAAAAATCAGGATCTGAAAAGATTATAAAGAACATTTACTGGCATTTTTGCTGGGAAAAGACTACGGGCCTGTGTTATTTAGCAAAAAATAATCCATATGATGAAGCCTTTCGATCGGTATGATAAAGCTACTGGGATTTTTTTCTCGTGTAGCGGGTTCGATTCCCAGTTCAACCATGTAATTATTTAAAAACCTATGAATGCAGTTTAAATTGTTTTTTAAATTAAAATAATGTCTTCTTTCAGTAAAATGTTCCATGTACAATATTTAAGGTACTTTCCCTCCATGTGCCATAGCCGTGGGACGCCCTGTATACGTCCCACAGCTGGCCACAGGCCGCCTCTCAGAGTAAGAGGGCTTGAGCCGTAGTTCCCACGCGGGCCCAGTGCGGATTGGGAACTTCACACACACCATTGAATTGCTTCGCAGGTATGTGCGGGTTTCCTTACGATATTTTCTTTCGCCGTAAAGCTCGTGGCAAATCAATTAATATTCCGGATGAATTAAAAAAAAACCTTGCATACAAACTTGCCATAAGTGACATAATCGATAGCTTTACACGTCAAGAGCGAGTTAAAAGTGTATCGAACCCAAAGGGCTAACCAGACCATAATGATCGTATTCAGCGCGTAAAAAACCGTTTTTACCAAGCTACGTCATAAAACTCCGTTACGAAGGCAGCGAGCGAAACGAGCATGACAACATTCTGCCATGTGTGACCATAACCATGGCGCTTAATTTTTTACAAGCTTCTATACCAGTTTTGAAGCCGTGGTGGCCTAGTGGTTTGACCTATCGCCTCTCAAGCAGAGGGTCGTGGATTCAAACAGCGGCTCGCACCTCTGAGTTTTTCGAAATTAATGTTAAACATCGTGTGGAAACCTGCACGAACCCGCGAAGTAATTCAATGGTGCGTGTGAAGTTCCCAATCCGCACTGGCCCTGCGTGGGAACTATGGCCCAAGCCCTCTTGTTCTGAGGGGAGGTCTTTGCCCAGCAGTGGGACATTTATAGGCTGGGATGGGACAAGCTTTTATAAATATACCGAGTCAGTTGATGATTTTTATTTTTCATAATAAGAAAAAAGTATTTGAAAGCAGAAAGGAAGGAAGGAAGAAGGAAGACATTTATTAACTAACACAGAAGACACATATACAGCAAAATTTACACAAATAAACCATAAATAATAATTACAGAAAAACACATGAAATATAACCTATACCCAATTTTGTGTGTCCCCGCCAAAGTTAAACGGTCGCTGACTCAGCATTATGCTGAAGCGTTAGACGTCTGCAGCATATCATTAAAAAAAATATTTTTAATACAAGTTTTCTGCTGATTGTACTTTTTGTTGACTGTACTTTTATCGTCACCTAAACTACATTTCCGTGGCAAATTTCAAGTCGATGCTATTTATTAACCGTTGAAGAGCTCCGTCGTTCATATACGATCCTAGTTGGACTACCAGTACCACTACCATGAGCTTACAGTGACCGTACTCGATAGCGACAGCGTAAATTATTTGTATAGAAAACCTCTACAAATAATTTACGCCGTCGCTATCGAGTAAAGTCACTGTAAACTCATATAGTCCGCGAGCCCAGCCCCTAGTTACCTACGTAACATGACATCACGATAAGATATGGCAATGGCACAAGGTGGAAAAAGTTATGCTAAGCAAGACTCAAAAAACTAACGCACCTAAACTTATAGTCAAAATACCATAACGGGACTTTATCACGCTATTTACACACAAGACTAGACTCACTACTCGTGATCACGGCAACTGTAACGTTGCCGAAACGTCGAGGTAAATATTACTTGTGTAAAAATAGCGTGATAAGTCCCGTTATGGTATTTTGACTATGAGTGAGAATCACGAAAGTTTAAAACGGTGCACCTAAAATTAGCCGGAAGTTTGAGAAACTTTTTCCACCGTGTGCCATGCATATCGTGATGTCATGTTACGTAAGTAACTTGAGGCTGGGCTCACGGACTAATAGTAGTGGTACAGGATGTTGCTATCCGATTATTGTATTGCCATCAGATTTACATAAGTATGTCAAATTTCAAATCAAATCTGCTAATGGATGTGGGTCAAATTCAACTTGCGAGATTTGACCTGCATATTTGTACGATATACATACATTTTAAGTTAAATGAAAGCTTGTAAAAATGGGATATAATTATCAGGGTCAGGAAAATAATTATTAAAATGGTTTAAAAGCTTTTTTATCAGTAAATTTGGACCCATCAACTTTTTTACCGACACTAATCTGTCCGCGAAATTTTTCAAACAATTGCAGATTTTTGTAAGTACACATGTTTTTTCTGTAATTTTAAATATGAATACATGCCATTCTACGTAAGTTCAACCTATTAACCCGTGAAATATCTTGTTGGAAGTACGATTTTGTGATAACGCCAGAGACAATTTTGGTAACGCAGGAGACGCCCATAGTGTCGGTAAAAAAGTTGATTGGCCAATTTACATGGTGTCTTAAGGGTTCAAGTATAAAAAAATGGATCACCGAACCTCCTGGCTACATTCACAATCATAATTTGCAAGCTTTTCTGAGTTCAAAACTACGAGTATTCTACGAGTAAACTACGAGTAGAGCGGTCCTCTAATTTTGCATACACAACTCCTTCCAGAACCCGCTCTATTGGTCAATGGGGGCTATCGCGAATGAATTTTCCGCTAGAGGCGCTAGTGTAGCGTGAGGTCAACGAAATGTCAAATCTCATAGTTTTTGGGTGAGCTACGCGGGTTTATTTATAATTAGAATAATTTTGTGAATATTTTGCATTATCTGAAATTAATTATGGCAATTATGCGATAAGGGGCAATGAACGTCTGTACTATCTCTTGTCTGTGTCTCTCTCTGTGTCTGTTTATGGCACTGTTTTACAATGTATTAAATATGATTTTAGTCTAAACTTTGTTTTCACGGCCGTTATAACAGACTTTTAAAAACCTCACGCAACAGTGGCGCCATCTAGTGAGAGAAAAAACGATAGCCCTCTTTGGTTTCAATTGTGCCACGATATTTATTATTTGTTGTGGTAGCCGGGTGTCATCCGGGGATTCTTAGCACCCCTTGCCCCGCCGTTACCACGACTACCGTAGTCGGGACTAGCGGGGCTGCCGGGGACTAGGGGCCTGGGTAAAAATTGTGCTTTCATTTGAGGTTTGGGGGGGGGGGGGGTTTGCCAATACTCGCCATGCTTGGCAAGCGGGTTGGCGAGCGCAGTATATGATGTAAGAGTCGCCAAGAAGACGCTGCTGCCCATCTTCTGGTATTATCCCTCAGCCGGTTTCTACGGCGCCCACGGGAAGAGAGGGGGAGGCAACATTCTTATGCCGGTGCCCCACGGCATGATGATGACGACTGAGATGACGACTGAGATGATGATGATGATTTCTTATTAATTTATTTTATTAATTGAGAGCGAGAGAGAGAGAAACATTTATTTGCGCATATTCGATACACATAAAAATACATTAGGTGGAAAGAATAAAAATAACATCGAATAGTATAAAGTGGGCCCCACTCAGCATAATATTACGGCAAGCCGAAACGCTGTTTATTAGTGAGACCAAACTAAAACATATCTATGTATGTTTATGCTAGCCTGTTGTTTTTAAACAATCAATTTTTTTTTCTTTCTTATTAATTATTTTTCGCTGTAATTTATTTATTTCTTTGTTTCTTATAGTTATATAAATTAGTGGTTTATTTATTATATTTGTGTATCGTTCCGTGAGTCACAGACAGTTCTGGCAGAAAATCAGCGCTGTAGGCGTCTAACGCTTCAGCATAATGCTGAGTCAGCGACCGTTTGTTTCACTTTCGCGGGGACACACAAAATTGTGTATATATTTCATGTGCAAGTTATTATTATTATTTCTTTATTATTATTTTGGTTCATTTGTGTAAATTTTGCTGTATATGTGTGTCTTTTGTGTTAATGAATAAATGTCTTCTTTCTTTCTTTCTTTTTTATCCATTGCCTAGTATCCATATTACAACCTTTGCTTAGTTTGGGACTAGGTCAATTGGTGTCAATTGTCCCATGGTATTTATTATTATTATATAAAACATACAGCACACTATAACGACACGAACGCCAGCGGAAAGAAGTTCGCAAAAAACTTTCAATCCAGAAGCATATGGCAACACCGCAACACTCGATGAGTTTTATCATTTTCGAAACAGTAAAACCGTTATACCTCAACACCTCAGACCGGTCTTGTGCTTTTCGCATCCACCGCGATCCCGCGATCTTAACCAGGTCGTCGCTCCATCTTGTTGGAGGCCTACCGACAGCTCGTCTCCCGATCCGCGGACGCCATTCGAGAACCTTTTAACCCCATCGGCCATCAGTCCTGCGAGCAATGTGCCGCCAACTGCCACTTCAGTTTCGCAATTCTTCGCAATATTTACAATAATTTCAGTAATAATATTGTGATACAATTAACTAACCTGTGGCCAGTCCTCCTTGGAGGTGGCTCGCTGTATGATCTCCTTGATGGTGTTCTGCCTGGAGTTGGGGTCGTCTCGCCAGACATACACCGGCTGGGTGTAATTTATCAGTTCTGGAACACAAACAAGAATAAAAATAAATACACATCGTCGAAACATCGCCGTCTGCGTGGTAACTATGGCCTAAGCATTCTGAGAGGAGGCCTGTGCCCAGCAGTGAGACGTATATAGGCTGGGATGATGATGATGACACATCGTCGAAGTCGTGATAGCGGCTCGAGTCTGGCCTCGCTCTGACTTTTTTGGAATTTATGTCCGAAATCAATTTTAATTATTTGGACTTTACTGTGAAGGAAAGCGTGTGAGGAAACCTGTTCACACCTGCAAATAAGTTCAGTAGTTTTGCAGGTGGTAGGACCTTGTGCAAGGTCCGCCCGGATTGCTACCACCATCTTACTCACTAATCCTGCCGTGAAGCAGCAGTGTACTGTTGTGTTTCAGCGTGGAGAGTAAGATAGCCGATGAAATTACTGGCACTTGAGGTATCCCATCTTAGAGGCCTAAGATGGGATAGGGCCTTAGGTTGGCAACGCATCGGCAATACCCCTAATGTTGCAGATGTTTATGGGCGGTAGTGATCTTACCATCTCAGGAGACCCACTTGCTCGTTTGCCATCCAGTCGAGTAAAAAAAAAAGAAAAGTTCTAAAGTCACTCTGAACTCGCATGGGAACTACAACTTTCTCATTTTTCTCGTACTAGTGCAACAACTTACTCCATACATTTACTACACAGCTGCACAGTTGAGGAAAGTGAATACTAGGAACCTTTTCGCAATCAATTTCGCGACGATTTATTCGGCTGATGTAAGGAATATGATTAAGATATTTAGAGCGAATGCGTTCCAGCCTTTCTTCGACTGAACAGTGGAACAAACTGATTCATGACCTAATATACCTAAGTATCGACTTTTCTATACAACTAGTATGAAAAGTGGATACATATGTTGGGGAACCAACCGTACCAGCAGGACTACTCCGAAACTCGAAGTTCGAGTCATGCGGTCCCTCTCGCTCTCGTATTAAATAGTATAAGTGTCAGAGGGACCGCACGACACGAACTTCGAGTTTCAAGTTTCGGAGTAGCCCTGTAGGGTGGAACCTTTTAATAATCAATTTCACCATGATTTCCTTGACGAAATTATGGGATGTCAAGATGATATCAGTAGCTCAAAGGTTCATAATGCAGTTTGTTCGGACGTACATGCTAAATTAACTACCACATGCATCAAATCAAGCTTAAATTACTTTACAACCGCATGCAGTTAGTTTGTACTTACCCTCTCCGTAGAATAGTGGCCTAAGTCAAGAAATGGAAAAACAAATACAGGCGTAAATTCACTTGTTACAATTTGAAATGGCTGACATTGTTTTTGAGCTGAGCTTTTCTCTATAATGCGTAGTTTTGCTGCGGTGAAATTGACCTAGGCTAAGCCTAGGCTAAAGTACCTACGGTCGAAGTATCACGCGAAGTGTATTCAGTCAGTATTTATTTATTGGAACACCTTTTACAAACAATATAAAAATTATGCCCTTTTGGGCGTGTGGCAATTTAAAAATTATGTAATTACATAACAACGTATACGTAACATATAAACGTTTACATAACATTTATGCTATTTTAATCACATCTAATTTTTAGGAAGAGGTTTAAGGAACACTTATCAATTAACTTTAAAAGGTATCTAAATAAACATAAACTTAGAACTTATGTGGTATCGCAGAATTAATAGATAATAGGACAAGTAATACCTACCTAGTGCAATGATATCATCTTCAATTAGTATACCTTAGTAAATAATTGCCTGCTCTACTTTGCACAATGAAGTAAGTAATTTTATTATTTTAAATATTGGCAACATTGACAAATAATTCGAAACATACTTATCTATAATTTTATTAAAGACTTCGTCAATAGGAACTTGGATTATACTAAGACCATGTGGCATCACAAAAAATTGTAAGGTAAGGGCTTTGCTGGATTAGCCCATAAGCAAATTAAGGAGTTGCTTAGGACATCATGTCTTGGGGGGCACCATAAACAGCACCAAAAAAAAATTGCTAGAAAATAAAAGGTAAGGCTAGTTACGGCTACTTAGATGATTTTCTAAAGTCGTGGAACCGTGGATTGCTTAGAGCATCAAATAGTTTTAATCCGGCACTGGGTAAGAATCAGGGGTTAAGGATGAGGATAAAGAGTACTCCTAAAAAAATTCTTAATCTGCAAGCAAAATTTCTGAAGATTGATAGAAATTAAAAACACATTGAAATAGCGGTGAACTGCCAAACCTCAGTTTAATTTTATACGAACTTAATATGTAAATCTTTAATTCGTTTTTGACTGCCATGGGGCCTAAGTAAATTGGTATGGACACGCATTATTCTCATCTCATTTTACAAAATGGCGTCAAGAAACTGTTACTTATGGATGATTTTTTCAAATACCGAACGGCATTCTCCCACGTCTTTTTGGCGCATGCGTGATGAACATTTGTCACGCTATTGTACCAAGCCAAGCTCTCCGTGTTCATTGCAACAAACTTATATAAGCCGGTGGCGATGGCACTGCTGTCGCTTTTTTACTTACGTATACCATTACAATCAAAGCAATCAAAGTACTATTGTTCTTGAGGTGCATTAGTTCCAATTTTGACCACTGAGTGGGATAAGTTTGTGGCGATATAACGCGATAGCCATCTTGAAGCCAGAGGTAATGTGTGCAGTTGTACTGTTAATTTTCTAATTCGGAGGTTCACGTGGTTTAGTTTTTGACACAAAACGAAAAATTACCTTTTTCATTTTTAAGGTTCCATGGAGGTTCCATAGACAATAGCTATGGATCCGATCCGAGACTTGGTATTTCACTATAGGCCTCATAAAAAGGCTCTTGAGAGTTGCTTAGCGAGCTTTGGAGAGGGCTATGCTCGGGGTTTCTCGAATAAGCAAACTAGCAGGCACGTTGAAGTGGCAATGGGCAGGTCATATAGCACGGAGAGCACAATGGCCATAGGTAGGGCCGAAAAGTTCTGGAGTTAAGACCCCGGACTATTGTACAATAGGTATGCCACATCTCATCAGTGGACGTTTTCCAACTGATTTGCTAACGATGACGCATTTTAATGAAAGTCAAACAAGTACCAAAAAAAAGTAAAGTTAAAGTAGTAGTGCTGTAAATCTAATCCTTTTCTTTCTGTTAAGAAGGTGGCCTGAAAGAGATCGCGCAGCGTTTCCATCAATAACGTGCAAAGATGTGTTACAAGGCATGTGTTTTTCATTAACCAATAGAAACGCTTCATTTACACATTCTCGCAAAGCACATCTCTGGTGGAAATAGCTGAGCGGAGGGAGGCGAGGTAAATCATCATCCATCATCCCAGCCTATATACGTCCCACTGCTGGACACAGGCCTCCTCTCAGAATGAGAGTGCTTGGGCCATAGTTCCCACGCGGGCCCAGTGCGGATTGGGAACTTAGGCGAGGTAAATAAAGAGATTCTATTGGTTAATGAAAAACATAATAATATCTCGCAACACATCCTTGCACATCTCTCATGGAAACGCTGCTTTAAGCGATAAGGCCGCCTATTGCTTGCCTTGTAATTGTCTGTCTGTGAACCTGTTTTCTGTATCGCTTAATATTTGTGGTGTACAATAGAGTCATTGTATTGTATTGTATTATACCCCTTACATAACATTTTTTTTCTAAACGTTATATAAACACGAAACTCAAGCCCAAAGGTTTTCAGATCGATCCAACGGCCTTGGTTGCTCGTAACCTGGGAAGCCAAAGGCGCTAATTTTGTATGAAAAAGCGGCTCGCTGAGGAGCCAGAGGCATTCTTTACCTTTAAGAAGCCATATCGTACCATTCGTGCCATACGCTAAGGTTATCGTGTAAGTGAATTTACTAGGGTTCATCGGTTTCCAAGTAGGTATAAAATTATAAACGTATTCGTTTAAGATTCAAATACGCAATGGAGCAATGGAGAGGTTAATGCTCGGGATAGCTGTAATACATCAAAAAAATTTAGACGACTAGATGGCCAAGTGGTTAGAGAACCTGACTACGAAGCTTGAGGTCCCGGGTTCGGGCGAATATTCAGCGTTTTTGCACCCTTTTTTTTCACATTGGTGTCTTCGCAGGCGTTATTAAAGGGGTGATGCCCAGTGTTGTTTTTTATGAAAAATTAAAACACCGATACTGAATTTAGCGTGATTAAAATTCTTGTGCCAGTGTATGCGCCAGTGCGCCAGGCGTGAAGAAATGGAGAGGAGAGGAGAAATGGGCTGCTATGGATGGATGGAGGTGGTCACGCGAAAAAACGGTTAAACTTTGAACTTTTATGTTTTCCAATTAAAAATAATTACTTGTTCTAAGATTTCCAAAGACGAAGTTGTTTATCGCGTGGGCTGGCTGAGATTTGAAGCCCAATTGCGTCGAAATACTTGTATTTTTTTTTTATAATACACCTTTTTAATTACTCTACTTTTCTTTAGCCATGGTGCTTGTCGGAAAATTTAGGTGAAGGACAACATCGTGAGGATACCTGCAAAGAAATTCAATGGCTATGAAGATCTCGATCTGCATTAGGCTAGTGTGCGAACTACAGTCAAACCCCATTCATTCTAATAGAAGGCGTATGCATTGCAGTATGGGCTAAGATACAGGCATAGGGCATGAAACAGCTAACAGACTGTGAATAAAATTGCCCACTTTGGGCCGTTTTATTCGACCTTTAGATCCCGTTAATTTGCTTATGGGCAAATAAGTTTCATGCCTCCATGGACTAACTAGGGGTATAGACAACACAAGCAAACTTACCTTGCTCACTAGAAACGATATAAAAATCCCTCGTTTTCTGTGACCATTTTTAACACGTAATTTTAACTGTTTGCCTATCTCCTTCTTAATTAATTGCCTTCTCTTAACTAGGTTAGCTGGAAGAGATCCCTTATTAGGGATAAGCTTGCTTTTGTACTTCTCTCTGGGAATCTTTTTTAATGTGCAATAAAGAGTTTAGATACATACATTTTGATAATTTTCTTAGATCTCGTCGATTTTACAAGCAAGTTAATATTTTTGTTTCAGTTTCGTATGCAATGTAATGAAAATGTTGGTATAGGGCCACCGATGTAGATAGAGAACAGTGAGATTCCTTTATTGTGGTACCCTTACGTTATACAAAGTACCTACTTGCAATTTAGAATTTGCAAAATAGAGTAAAAAGAGTAGAGAAAAATATAGTAGAGAGTTAATCACAGTAGATTTTTTTTGGGTAGTACATAAAAGCCATAAGTATCATCTCGAATACAACATCCCTCTTTTTACATCGGGGGTTAAAAACACGTAGAGTATTTAATAAATAAATCTAAACCTAAATCCATCTTTCGTCTCCGAGCAATTTGTGCTTGGTTCTCATAATCGTTAGAGCTAGTCTGTCTCCATATTATATCTGTGGATCTTCTCGCATACAAAATAATATTAAAATATAAATATATTAAAGCCCAATAGGCCCAATCAGTAATTTATTAATAAAATAAGGCTCAGGGGTATTTTATGGCCAATAAAAGTCAATTTATGATGTTATAAATTGAAATTAGAAATAGGAGACTGATGAGGCATTGATTGAAAGCATATTATGTCTACCTATGTATGTAGATGATTTGTGTGATGTGAAGCAATGTTTCTAATAAATCAACTTTTTTAAAGTCAAAACCCCAAAACATAATCTAGATTGTGTTTTGATTGACAAGACAACATACCAAATGTATTTACAAAGAGTTTAGCTTTCGGTTTTACATCACAGTTCCCAAGTTGGGCGTTTTTACATAGATATAAATAAATATTTATTCGAAGAAGTAAGACCTCACAGCACAAGTAAAATCCGCAAACAGACGTCCAACAAAGGGATCCCTTAGGGGTTATTTTCCCTTTTCGAGACCTTAAAATCAGCCAGCAAAAAGATAAGTTTAAGAATCCAAAAGTCAACACATCGTTAAAAGAAATTACGTTCCCAACTTTTCAAGTCATTAAGCAAAATCACGCAAATGTCAAAGTCCAATCGAACTGCAAAAACTTGTTAATCAAAGTTTAAGAACGCGACTTCGAAGTACATAAATCTTTGTTAGGAGATTTAATTACTATGACGGCTACATGCTTTTCATTTTAAAGAAAAGGAAAGTTGTGCTCATAAGTCAACAGTAAGTGATTCAACCCAGTGCTGCCTCACTTTAAACCTTAGAGTACCTACTTTAATACCACCACTGGTTGGCACGTAAAACCAGTTTCAGTGTACCCACCTTAGGGTATTTTACCCTAAATTTAGTGTATTTTTCACGATTAGGGTATTTTTAGGGTAAAAAATTTTTAGGGTAAACGTTTTCGGATGAAATGTACGATTTCAAGAAAAAAAATACTGCCGATGACATAGAAGCCAAAACTATTATGGGTGCATTCCAGGAATGTTTCGAAACGGTATAGTAGTTTAGCTATTAGCTTATTAATAAAATGCATTTATTTGGTTAGCAATCATTTTTAAAAAAATTAGGGCAAATAAAAATTAAAGTAATTAAATTAGAGTAATTTCGCGTAGGGTTACGGTAAAAAAATATCTGAGGTGGCAACACTGAACAGTTTAGACTGGCAATAAGAATGGTGCAAGATGTTATACATTGCTAGTTTGAAAAAGAAACAAGTTTAAATTGATCACTCGGTGCAGCAATTAGTGGTACTCGCATGATTTTTCTCTCAGGTCTAAAATGGGCTTAAGGATTCTATAGTCTGCGGCAGTTTACACTCTAGAATTAGATTCTATGACTGATGTTTGTTTACTCAGTCGACGGTGAGCCGGCATTAAATATCATCTTCATCATCACCAGGCACCCTTTGAACGCCACAATGAACCACAACTTGCCACTTTTATCAACCGGTTATATGTCTTTGCTCATCCGCGACCTTATGATAGTTAAGCTTATGCCATATGCGTGTTCATGCAGTTTTTCCACCTCCACACTGTAATAACACACACAAACCCATCTATCACCACCACCACAATACACTGACGCGTTTCGAACTCAACCAGAGCTCATCTTCAGAGCAACACAAACGTACAACATGCTACCAAATGTTAGAACACACACCCACATCTGGTGGTCAAGAAATACTTTCAGTTCATTGATATGCACCTCCGCAAAGTAACGCCTGATTCAATAAATTATTTAACTCTTCAGTTAGTCCTAGTGAGACCCCAACCAGCGCTTTATCATTGTCATCCAATTCGTGAACCGCGTCAAAATACTCTATTAGTTTTAACCTCTCGACATTTCATTTATTTGTTATCCGCTTTCCCTGTCTATTTAAGAACCGTAAATCTTTGAAAACATGTGTGCGTATTCCATTGAAATTGTAAGACGCATTGAAATGTTTTGTAAAGCAAGACAGCTGTCGCGTTCATTGTGGGCTGGCTGGATTAATGAATAGTTCAGTTAGACTGTTAGAGAAACACGTGCTAATGCGAGCATCAAAAGAGGACCAAAAGCTTAGAACAAGAGAAAAGTTAATGACAACTTTCACTTAAAAAAGTGCAACGAAAAGACTGTAGCAAAGTATGGCACTATAGATGATATAACTAATTTGTTTAAAAACAGATTTCTCCTACTGTACTAGATATTCCTCACTTAGCCAACCTAATAGTCATTTTCGAAGTGAATCTTTATGCCTCCTTGCCCCAGCGAATTTCTCTATAATTATATTTACGAGTACCTATAAGTTATCCTTAGCATTGCCTAGTATTTTCTTCTCATCCTCCCTATATTAAACCAAGTCACTCAGAGTGCAATATAAACATAAGCTGACAAAATTTTAAAAACTTCAGCCTGTGATACAATATAATAAATACACATAAACTTTTAACAACTCGGAAGAATGTAGTTAATAACAACATCATCACCATCAGAAAAAGCGGGTTAGTATCTAGACAATATCCAGCTGGAGAAAACGCTCGATTAGTTACAAGCGAAGAAACATTTAAGCCCAAGCATAGACCCCTGTGGCATAACCAATTGTGTTATTCTAAATGCAAGAGATTTATAGGAGAAAAGTAAAAATAGTTTGATCCTATTATATTGTTCTCATTTTAGTAATACCAAGGACGATTAATACCTGGACTGACAACCTCCATACAAAGAATCGTACGCCGCTAATTAGTATCTTTCTACGTCGCTAGATGGCGCTAAGAGTACCATTTCGTTCTAAAGTCGTAATTTTCCAATTTCTACAAATACGCCAGCGTGAATTAATACCATCAAGCGTTCAACCGCATTCCAAGTAATACAGTGAAAAGTGAATAGATGGCGTTAGCTGCCATGTTTCATAAGATGGATCGGCAATTCCATTTAACTTTATGCTGTCACAGTATATATATAAGCAAAAGCTTATCTACACACACACATAAACACATATATATATTATTATATATATATATACAGGGCGTCCCACGGCGATGCCACATGGAGGGAAAGTACCTTAAATATCATAGATAGGATGTTTTGCTGAAAGAAGGCTTTATTTTATTTTTAAAAGTTAGTAAAACTGCATTCAAAGATTTTTGAATAATTACATGGTTTGACAGGGAATCGAACCCGCTCCACTAGAAAAAAAAAACCCTGTAGTTTTCTCATACCGATCGAAAGGGTTTATTATAAGGATTATTTTTTTCTAAATAACCTAGTGCCGGAAATAAACGGAACACCATAAAATGATCAAAAAATCGACAGGAAGTGAAATAGTCAAAAGAGTGCGTCTTTGTATTGAACAGAATGGAACTCATTTTGAGCATTTGATAAATTGATTTTTTTTATTAAAAATGTTAAAATTTATGGTGTTCCGTTTATTTCCGGCACTAGGTTACTTAGCAAAAAATAATCCTTATAATAAACCCTTTCGATCGGTATGAGAAAACTACAGGATGTTTTTTTTTCTAGTGGAGCGGGTTCGATTCCCTGTCAAACCATGTAATTATTCAAAAATCTTTGAATGCAGTTTTACTAACTTTTAAAAATAAAATAAAGCCTTCTTTCAGCAAAACATCCTATCTATGATATTTAAGGTACTTTCCCTCCATGTGGCATCGCCGTGGGACGCCCTGTATATTTATTAGCTTGGAGAAGATCCGTATTTTAAACAAATTTTTAAAGAACAAAGAAACCAAACGAAAAAATATTAACGAAAAAGATACCGCATGCTATTTGATTTGAACTCTGACCAATCAGATTACTAAACTACCGCTCTACAAATTGAGCCATGATGCTAATATTCTAAGCTCTCAAATTATTCAATTGTATTGCGCCATGTTTTCACTATAAAACAAGCTATTAAAATTCGAAATCACGCGTTTCAGTGATAAACGTTGGCCGAATTTGTCTAATGCCTCCGCCGAGGTGTAGAGGATGGTTTTTGCTTGTCTGTGGTAGGTATTTAACGTCGGCCGATGCCGAGCCACTCATCCGTTTGGTGTCGGTTTTTCGACACGGATCAAAGGGTGACAGCGCGAACGCAACGCGCCTGTCCACACGTCTGCCGATGTGTGGACGGATCGCAATTTATCCGAAGATATGGTTGCAGATCCATCGGCCAACGCATCCGTCGATATGTAGAGGAGGCATAACGCGCCGACCACAGATATAGATTACATCAGATAACGCAAATACCTCAATCTGTATGAAAACCAACCGTGTCACTTTTTAGGGTTCAGTAGCCAAAATAGCAAAAACGGAACCCTTATAGTTTCGCCATGTCTGTCTGTCTGTCCGTCCGTGGTTTCCTCATAGACTGTCTGTGCTAGAAATCTGTAATTTTTAACAAATACAAAAAGAAATAACAAAAGCCTTAGATTATATACAACACTAGATGGACCGTCGGCGGCACGAAAACGTCCACCAAAAATATAAGCCAACTGTTGGCTTATAAGTGATTTTCCCCTCCTCAGTCTGCATTGTGACACCGTAGGTGACGTATGCGGAGCGCGCAATACAAAAGTGCCGAAATATGACCAAATGTGCTATAAAAGTGTGCCGCAATTATAAAGGCAGGCTTAAAAATCCTAATGACGTGACTTTCCATCGGTAAGTACTCCAGAATCCATAAAATTTCGTAAGAAAAGATTAAATTATTTAGGTTAGAATTGTGTGACATTTTTTATAGGTGATACCAGTTTCCAGTGCAAAATTCCCCACAATTCAGTCAAAATCGTACTGAAAAGTTTGTATTGGGCACAAAGTCGAAATATATCGATTTCACCTGAACCTGAACAGTTTTTCGCCATATCTGTCTGTTTTAGTTTTATTAATTCATTTTTTATTTGATTACATTCGCCATTACTTTTACTAGCGTCTAATTTTCGTCGTGTCGTAATAATTTTCCCCCAAATTTTGGGGGATTTGACATTACGTGGTATCATTTAGCACGCACACAGTGACAACCGGATTGACGTAACTCGAGTGTAAAGACGAAGCTGTCACGTGGTCGCCACGCACACAAACAAGAAAAAGAGTGGACGTTTTCAATCGCATTGTTTGTTACTGAGGCTCGGTCTAGTGTTGTATATAGTCTAAGACAAAAGCATTAGGGATTTACTAAAACCATTTGTCGATTCATTGATATGTTTGCAAAATATTCAACTTTAAAGTCATTACAATCAAGCTTCACCCCCCCCCCCCCCCCCCAATCTAAAAATCTAAGCCGGTTGGTGGAAAATTTTGGGGAAATTCAGGATGGTCGTAAATATCAAACTTACTTACAAGCAAAACTATAACTATGCTTTTACTATGGTCTCCGTTCTTGCAGATAAAAATGACTAAATTTTATCACACATTTCACGAGCTCACCAACGCCATCTAGTTATTTTATGCAGCAAAACTTAGCGATCCCGCGCGCAAGCAATGATGAGTGGTAGTGTCATCTATAAAACATTAACATAACTACTTTCTTGACGACTACAAAATATAATCTTTAAAAATCGTGTATTGAAGTGATATAATGGTATTGAAACAAAGTGGAATGATGTTTGTCCCCAATAAAACAAGAAAAACATATAAATGTTGGAGAAAAACACATTTTTTTCTACTTCCAGGCTATGAAGCAGCGCCATCTAGATTTAGCCCGGAATTTGAGCTTTTTCAGCGTTACATTTTTTTGTATGAGATTGGCAGTCCAGTATTAATCGTCCTTGGTAATACTATCGGCAATCTTCGTGATTTGGCTGTCGGCGCACTTGGTGTTTCGCGAAGACTTCTAATTATACTACCAATTCGAAAGCCTAACTTAGATCTGCATTAAATGCAGTGCGACAGCAAGACACGTAATGATATTACTAACACGAAAACTACAGCTGTTAATAAGATAGTAGTAGAGTTAATTCTTAAACTTAAATCCTTAATCCACCACCATCCACCTACTTCCGACGTAGTTGTCCATGCTCTCTTTCCTCACGATGACGGAAGACATCCTCGTGGCATAGACAATGCAGCTGTCAAGGAAGGAGGAATGTGGTGCCACGACCAAGATCGGAGCCTCCTTCCGACTGGCTTGGCGACCTCGTACGCTGATGGCCATGCCTCCGGCCAAATAGGACATCTTGCCGATGAAACATATGAGCGGTTTTAGAGCCCTAGAATGAAAAGTTTTAAAAGTCAGATTGGATTATCTAAAAATATTATCTGTTAATACTATTATAATATTAGCCCTTAGATTGCTACTAAATATCGAAATCCTACACATACCCATAGACATAACGTTAGAAATATCTACTCAGATAACTTGCCTTGTCCCTTTCAACTATAAAGAACTAATAATAAGAGAATAATATACCAAGAATAAGATTTATGGAGTAATAAAATGATGGAATCATAAGTAACCTCCGAAAATTAACGCTTGATTCATTTAAGTGATTAGTCAAACTATTATTTTTATCTCAAGACAATAGCAATTTAATTTCTACATTTGGAGCAAAGCCAGCCGAGTCGACAGTTCATTCTCACGACCAAATTCGTCGTATGCATAATGTAAGTTACACAACAGTTTTATCGTTAATAATATTGTAATCCGCAAAACGCTTTCGCTGTCTGTAGCGTCGCATTGCGTTTGAGTATCGCGTGTCGTTCTGTCTCTCTCTTTTTAAACGTCTTAGATAAGATATTTCATTAAATTAGAATTCTGTGAATGGTAACGGATGGATTCGTGAAATTCCTTTCAAATTTATGTAAAAGACTGATTTAAAGAAAGGCTCCCAAAGACCACCTAAACGAGGTCAAATGAGTGTGATAAGATGAAATTCAAAACCTTGGACCATGTTTTAATAAATACATAAAAAACAATTATGTTGTTAGTGAGCTTTTTAGCTGTTGGCACACCAGTATCACATTATCGAGCTTCTATCACAGAATAATAAAGTACAGAAGCCTCACTGCCATACAAAAGTGACGTTTAGGCATAAGAATCATGCCTCTCTATCCATCGCATAGCTCGTATTCACTCGCATGCGGCACGTGTAGTGGAGTGGAACAGCACACTTTAGGGGGGCCCAGGCATCTACTTATAGCGGAAAATAAAATCGTGGTGTGAGCTGCACCTACTTCTATCATCATGCCAGCCGAAGGAAGTTCACTGCTGGACACAGGCCTCCCCCAAGGCTCTCCACTTCAGATCGGTCTTGTGCTTTCCGCATCCAACGCGATCTTAACCAAGTCGTCGCTCCATCTTGTTGGAGGCCTACCGACAGCTCGTCTCCCGGTCCTACTTCTATACCTGATCCGTGAAAGCACGTAAAATTCAAGTGCTGGACTGAACGCAAATAAAAAAGTATGTACTATTTTTTTTTTTGTTTGTAACGCAAGCTTTTATTTAGCTCTATTACACGAGTACTTATGTTTACCTTTTGTATCATGTATTATGTTTGTTTTAAGTAACACCGGAAATGGGTCCAACGGAACTGACAAGATTTGACCAAATAAATATTCAATACCGTACAAAATGACAGCAAAAGCTTACAACATTACCTAATCAGCTTGTTATCTCGTATTTTACTATACCTCCTTACAATTACGTCCGACTTATTTCTTCCGCCTTTCATAACGGCATTTCTTCCCACAATAACATTATTACAACTGCTGGTTGTAATTATCTTTCGCAGTGCGAATTGCTTAGCAACGTTGACTGCTGTCTAAGCGACTTCAAAACACGAGTTTTTTTTTTCAAAAACACAAATTCAAAATCATTTATTTGCCTTGAAACAATACAAAATAAGGTACTGTAAGGGCTCTGCAATGTAATTATTTAATTAATCTTAAACCTATGATCGCATAATATAATTAGGTAATTAATAAATAAAAATGTAATTAGGTATATACTTTAAATATGTAAGGTGTTTGCTACACTATCGTATTGGGTAACTGTAATGATAGATGTAATGTTATTAGCAATAAATAAATAAATAAATGTACTCGTGGCCTTACAATTTTAAATTCAACTGCTTCTTTTAGATGTATGAGTAGTGTATGAGTATGACCGTCGATATCTTTGCCGTGATTGAACAATTCGATGTTGTTTTATTTGTTTTCTATAATTACGCGTCATTGTAAATGAACTTTCACTTTTTCTTATAGAAAACGAACTTAATAAAAAGCTTTAAGTATAAGAAATAATAATTATTTATCAAGTAATTATTAGAAGTTAATTGATTTTTATAAGCTATTCAGTATGAATATTTCAAAAATGCATATTTCTAAATAAATGGCACTTTTACTAAACTGTGATTCACTTTTTAGGATGTTCTAACTGCTTTCTATCTAACACAGATTTTCCTTCATTTACCAAGCGTGCCACATAATGTAGGTATTTTAAACTTGAAAAAATGCTGTAAGTGTACACTTTTTTTCAAAAGTTTCATCAAACTTCTATTAGCCTAACTTTGTTTTAAAATGAGCTTTCCAGTGCTTTTTAATTATTCATCGAAAGCTCTCAACCCCGCTCGGCAGCCTATGCCGTTCATTTGGCAGCTTGGCTCGTGGCCAAACTTGAAATTTAACTAGAAGCTTGTTTATTTGAACGTGGATAGCTTAACTTTAGTCATTTTTTCCTTGCTAAGATATGCTTTAAGGGGCGTGGTCAAGGCTCTTCTTAAAGATGATAATTAATAGGTAATATAAACTTTGACTTTTGATTTGACTTAATTTTTTTTTAATTGTTTGATTTAATTTTAATTTTTGTAGTTTTAATTTAATTTTTATAATTTGTAATGATATAATGTAATGCTAATGTGATTTAATTTAATTTGCTAGTGATATCAAAACGAGTTACCTACTACTAAATATAAATTAATTTAATTCGTATAACACGGCTCATACAATACAATGAATATCTTACATACTAACATACTTGTTATGAAAAAGAAAAATTTAAAAACCATTTAGAAGATAAGATGGTGTCAGTCGAATAATGAAGTTGACACGTAAAAAAAAATTTTCTCAGGTCAATTTTGACCCATTTTTGATATATTGGCAGTTATCACAAAAACTTGGCTTTTAAATGTTACTTTAATGTGCCTTTGCCCAGTATCGGGACATAACAGGCTAATAAAAATGAACTTAATTTTTGGTCAAAAAAAAAATATTCGAAATTATCAATGACCATAGGGCTAGTGCATTTCTCGCCCAACGAATTGAGATCACGATACACCGCGGAAATGCAGCCAGCCTTATGGGCACTCTTCCGCAAGGACAAGACTTGGGGATTTGTATAGATAGTTAAGTTATTTTTAGGTTAGTTTAGTATAAGTACTTCAATTGTACCTTTTCTATAATGCGTTTATTTGTTAAACATAGGTTATTTTACTTAGTTGTATAAATGTTTTAATCAATGTAATTATTCTGTATGATTTTTGTAGTACCTCTATAACGGTTTCCTTCTCTATTAAATCACACGGTACTCTATTAAAAGTTTAACAATTTGTAACACAATTGTACCTTTTCTATAATGCGTTTACTTGTTAAACATAGGTTATTTTACTTAGTTGTATAAATGTTTTAATCAATGTAATTATTCTGTATGATTTTTGTAGTACCTCTATAACGGTTTCCTTCTCTATTAAATCACACGGTACTCTATTAAAAGTTTAACAATTTGTAACAACACTATATGTTAACGTTATCTGTTAAAGTTGTAATGGATCGTGCGCCTGAGAAGGGCAATCAACTTTATTGCCCCAATAATTTCGATATTGCCCATCTTAAAAATTTATAACTTGCCACAAAGCTTTCGCAAAGTGACACCTAATAAATTGACAATAAAAATTATGGGCTATGGCAGTCTTACTATATTTATTTAAATTCACTGATAGATATTATCCTAAATAATTAATTTCTTTCTAGGTAGAGTCATTCACGATGACGCGTGCCGTGGTTCTTATTACAATGTTATTAATGCCTAATTTTGACATAATCACGCGTCTTCGTGGATGGGACTTGGCATAATTAAGTAATGGCTTTTAGCCAACATTTCCGCTTTTGCAACTTTTGATTCGAGCCTACTTAAAACTAGTTTTATTTTTAAGATATTCAGAAACGAAATAAAATAACTAGTTTCAGATATTTTGCAGTAAAACCTAATTAACACAATAATAAATATGTTAGCGTTGGATTTTTTCACTAATTACTAAGTACCTGAGTGTTTGACTTTATTAAGTTTATTTACTTTTACATTTTAACCACGACGACGGAACGGTTTAGAGCAACAGGTAGAATGTTTGTTTGTAGGTAGGTAACTCTTTTTTTTTTCAATAAGTTCTGAACCTATTTTATGATTTTATTTTCGCATTTTTGATGATTAATGTGTATAGTAAATTACAATTTTCTATTACTAAAAATGTCCGTAAAGTACAGACACGTTGTGTATTTATTTTTTTCATTGATTTATTCGTTGTTTAGTGGTTTTACAAAGTGTAGATGTGAAGGAACGAGGAAAATAAAGTCATCATACCGCACGTTGGGTAGTAGATAAGTACAAGGGCATAGTGTCTAAAAAAGTCGAAAAATTAGGGAAAAGTGAAATCATACCCTTATTCTACCGAAGGTGCGATAACGTCGCGGGTGAGCAAGGAATTTCTTTTAGTTCATTGATATGGACCTCCGCAAAGTAACGCCCGATTCAATAAATTGTTTAAATTTAATTGTTCCTTTAATATTTAATTAAATTAACTACCATGAGACTCACTCATATAATCTTCTTTTCTTTTCTTTTTTTCTTTTCTTATATTAAATAATAGTGTAACGGATTGTGCTCCATTGAAGAAGGGTTTCGAAATAGCCCGAAACATATCCAGCTAAACTCGAGTTAAGACGTGAGTTATCCGTTACAATATCATTTAATATTTAATTAAATATTTAGGTTTTTTTTTACTGAAGGGCATAAATAAAGTAGTAACTAAAAGTGTGGCATTTATCCTTCTTTTAACACTACAAAATCCAAGTTAAATAAAAGCTTATAATGAAAACGTGAGATATATCCGCTCAGTGGTTAAATATACAGGCCACTGTGTTATCATTTCGTATATTTAATCAATACTGGTGGCTTTAACCAGCTTAAAATTACGTCACGAAACAGGTTTTTACCGAACGCTTTACCTCTTACACTCTCGATTTAGCAATGACTGTGCCCGCTATGAAATTATTAACAACGGCTTTTTTCCTTAAATTCATATTTAATTTTACATTTACTACGTGCACTTAACATTTAAATGTTTTAAATTTTACTTTATCTTTGTAAAAGTGAAGGTAAAAAAGTTTTTATAAATAATATTTTCAACTTGAGCTTTTACTGTTGAGGTTTTGATTTTGATTTTAATTACTAAATTCTGGGCACCTTACCGCCTGGCAGCGATTTTGGGCAAATTTTTTATTTATAAGTTTAGTTTGTATGTAGTTTTAGTTACGTTATTATTATTATTTTTTTGTTTTGTACCGTGCTACATTGTAAATCTGTTTAAAAAAAATATATACTTCGTTGAATTTCAAAAAAAATTACTAAATTAGAGGTAAATTAAATATCGGTACAGTAAGCGACAAAGATATTCATACGGCCAAAGTTACGACTTTAATATTAAGTCAATAGCCAGCGATCTGGGAGATATTTACATATACTACTCAAAAGAAAATAAAGGCCACAGAGTTTTATTGGTAAAAGGAAAATACTAATAAATATAAATCCTTATAGACAGATGACATTTGAAATTATTGTTACCTGTGCAAGAAATTAGTTTACCGGTGAAAATCAAGTGGCCGTTATTTACTTTTGACTGGATAGATTTTTAGTTTTTAGATTAAGATTAGTAAGATTTGGTAAAATTTTTCTTTTTTTTGTATTGTCGTATTTGTTACTTATTGTATACATCGTGTGTTAATAAATACTTAAATGTCGTGTACTTATACATATTTTCGTTACATTCACCGTTACGTTTACATTTGTTTTAGTTTTAGGTTCTATTTTTGAGGACCGGATGGCCCAGTGGTTAGAGAACCTGACTACGAAGCTTGAGGTCCCGGGTTCGAATCCCGGCCGGGGCAGATATTTGTATGAATAATACGAATGTTTGTTCTCGGGTCTTGGATGTTTAATTTGTATTTAAGTATGTATTTATCTATATAAGTATATGTATTTATCCGTTGCCTAGTGTCCATAACACAAGCTTTGCTAAGCTTACTTTGGGACTAGGTCAATTGGTGTGAATTTTCCCGTGATATTTATTTATTTTTTAACCGACTTCAAAAAAAGGAGGAGGTTATCAATTCGGTTGTATTTTTTTTATTATTTTTTTATTTTTTTTTATGTTTGTTACCTCAGAACTCCGTCGTTTGTGAACCGATTTGAAAAATTTTTTTTGCGATCGTCTAGGAATGCTTTCAATTAGGTCCCATAAGCACCAAATCAGGATTTAATGATTGGATCCTAAGGAAATCGAGGGAACTCTTCAAATGTTGTAGGGACACCTGTGGTAATTTGGATATATTTTGCACTAACTCGTGCATTTGCTCTTGGAAATCATAATTTGGTGAAGTGGAACTGAAGATGAAAAGCACATTTGACCAACAGAGCTACTACTCAATAACAAGTACTTCACGGGTTGAATTTCAATTACTTTAACACAGTTGCTAAGCAATTTATGCTCGTCGTAATGCATATGGAAAAATGGAATGGGTGGTGAAGCACCAGGACTCCTCAATAATGAACGTCTCTGCATCAGAAAAAGCAATCTTTCGTAAAAGGTGTCAAGCAGTTGACATTAAGCTATTGTATCTTAGATTATTAACACTAAAAAGCGTGAAAAAAATATTTTATAACAAAAAATTGAACCGACTACAAAAAACCATGAAAATAATTTTCTACCAGTCTGAAGTGGGAACTATGGCCCAAGCCCTCTCATTCTGAGTGGAGGCCTGTGCCCAGCAGTGGGACGTATATAGGCTGGGACGAAACTGAAGTCGGTGCCTCAGTACGAGACAGCAGGAGTGATTGAAGTCTAATATATAAAGTATGGGTATGTATATGGGTATGTATAAGGTATGTAGGTGAAGAAGACGACTATAGGTCCACTCTTGCTGGCTCGTGCTGAGGCACCGACTTCAGTTTCGTCCCAGCCTATATACGTCCCACTGCTGGGCACAGGCCTCCACTCAGAATGAGAGGGCTTGGGCCATAGTTCCCACTTCAGACTGGTAGAAAATTATTTTCATGGTTTTTTGTAGTCGGTTCAATTTTTTGTTATAAAATTTTTATTTTATGTAGGTAAGTTTAGTTAAGTGATTTTTAGGATATTTTTTATTTCATTTGTACCATTAAAGACCATAATATATTCACCGTATCGATATCTTTATCGGTAACTGTAGCAATAATTCTATGGATGTAATGATCTGGAATAAATGTTTATTATCTCGTTCCATTGTGATTCAGATAGTTCAATTTGACAATAGAGACAATTACTATTGTAATTTATAATGTAGATGAGAATCTACGTGCACTAAAGTGTTATTTAGCTACTCTAAGAGCTCACAGTAGGCGATCTATGGCATACCTCCGCTTATCTTCATCCAGTATATTCGGAGTTTTTAAAGTGAGATAGGTATAACTAACAAAAAGTTGAAAAACCCCCCGACATCGACATTTCAAATTTTCAATCCTATATGATCCTATCTTAAAAACCTGGCCAGGGATGACCTGGTTAAAGCCGCGGGTTCACGGTGGATGCAGGCCGCTGCCAACCGAAGCAACTGGAGGTCTGTGGGGGAGGCCTATGTCCAACAGTGGACGTCCTACGGCTGAGATGATGATGATCTTAAAAACAGTTGAACCGATTTTAATGCAACGTAGCTAAGAATCGCACCGCAGTGGTAGGACCTTCTGCAAGGTCCGCCCGAATTGCTACCACCACCTTGCTCGCTAATCCTGCCGTAAAGCAGCAGTACTTGCACTGTTGTGTTTCGGCATGGTGAGTAAGACAACCGGTGAAATTACTGGCACTTGCAGTATCCCATCTTAGGCCTCTAGGTTGTAGTACTTGTAGTGTAGAGTATTATTGTACTCGTATGTTTACTGCAAACATAAAAGTGACCAGTCTGAGATTGAAAGTGTAAGGAAAGACTAAGGCGAAACGATAGCGAGATGGATTAATGCGACAGCCTTTCTCGCCGTGCCATCACTTAGGTCACGCTGAATAGGTAGACATCCAAATGACACAGCGTTTGCAAGCGCCGTTATAAAAACCCAATTATTTCTTTCACACCTATTTTATTGATATTAATGAAACAGAATATGATAAACACTTCTCTCAGACGCGTAACGGCGATGTTTTTTAGGGTTCCGTACTTCGAAAGGAATAACGGAACCCTTATCCAGGGCATAGATGGTGGTTCAGACTTACCATCAGGTGACCCACTAGCTTTGCGCCGTGTATCATCAAAAATGCAAAAAAAAAAACTTGTAAAAAAAACTTATTTTACATTCTCTAGAAACCTTTAGTCTAATGTAACCGTTTTATATAGAGTAACGGTTTTATACGCTTTAAAATATGTGTGCATTTTTATAGTTTAAAAAGATCCCATTTAGAAATAAAACGGTGTAAAGTCCTGCGTCGAAGGTTTTTGCACGCAAATTGGACTCCGATACTTGATCCAACTTAAAATCAAGTTTTAGAATTCGTATTGAATTAAAATATTATTTGGGGCTTTGTCGATTGAATATTCATTCGTAGCTTTCATTTGGTTTAAATGTGTGCTCTTCGAGTGAGTTCACTTTATTGGAAACATTTCACAGAATATCATGTCATTTTTACCACCCCAAAGGGCGTTGACAATCAACTGTGACCGGGGGGGAATTGTAACTGTAATATTCTTGCCCTTAAAAGCTAAAGCACAGCTGTAAAACACACATTCAACAGCACCTCTTACACTGAACAGCTCCCTCGAAAGCTCCATAAGCCCAAGACTTGGTAAGTTCTCCCTAAGCGACCGGCTCCCGGCAGCCTGTTACATATCCCTGAGTGGCAAGCGACCGGGTCCCGGACGTTGGCGGGTGTCATATTACACTCGCTGCCACTCGAAGAAAAGTTTTTCAAAATGGTCGCGCCATTGCTATTAAAAATTTAAATATGGCGCCGCCATTTTAAAGGATATTTAAGGAAGGAAGGAAAGGATATTTAACATTGTCCTATGAACTTTCCGTTTCCCTGAAAGCTTTGTTGTCGCAAGATCCTTATCATCATCTGCCGGGCGGAGTTTTTCACTCAGAATGTGAGCAGTTAATACGTGGGCCCAGTGCGGATTGGGAACTTCACACAAACCATTGAATTGCTTTTGAGGTTTGTCCAGGTCTCATGAAGTTTTCCTTCACCGTAAAGCTCGTGGTAAATTTCAAAAATCCCTTACCCCTTTAATAATGAAAGCAAATTGTGTGTCTATGAACTTTTCACGCTTAAACTGCTAACCGATGTAGATAACATTTTGGTATGGGGATAGCTTGAGACCCTGTGAAGGACATAGTATAGTTTTATCCCGGAAAATTGCATAGTTCCCGCGGGAACTGACGTCTTTTAGGGATTTTATCAAATCACTAAACAAATGTGGCTTCGTCATTTCACTACAGCACTACACAGATTCAGGGACCAAAATGACTGATTTTTTTTAGGCAGCCGATAAAATGATTGCGGTGGAGGAAAACATCGTGAGGAAACCTGCAAAAACCTGCGAAGCAATTCAATGATGCATGTGAAGTTCCCAATCTGCACTGGGCCCGCGTGGGAACTGCGGCCCAAGCCCTCTCATTCTGAGAGGAGGCCTGTGCCCAGCAGTGGTACGTATATAGGCTGGGATGAAAATGATTCACTGAGTCATGTGTTTGTTCAAATCTCTGTTTTAACTTTTAGCCATTTCCTTGAACACACACACTAACTACCTACAAGATGCTCCATTCGAATAAATTAACAAAGACAGTCAGTCTTCTCTCATTATCCAGATTCCTCATAAGCCGTATAATACTCCAATTCAATAGAATCTGACAATCCTGTAGACACTTCCAGCCTACTAATATGAATACCGGGCTGCCTAAGGCTTTGTGATGTGACTATTATTCTTTTTTTATTCCTTTTAGATGATAATCACAACAACCAGGGACATATATAATTAAGCGTGCCCACGTTAGGGTGTGTTAAATGTGTAGAAAATTGTCAGATTCTATTGAATTGTACTTTAGGACGTCCACTGCTGCAATGGACATGGGCATCCAGGTTACCTAACGGAAATGTTCACTCCATGCAGTTGATACTTTATTGCTCGTTATAAGCATTGTACGACTAACAGGGACCCTCTTAAGCAGCCTCTGGTACTCAAGTATGGACGTACTCAACATCGTTTCACAGCTGTACAATATGATTCCGTTACAGTGAAATTTGCAGTATCATTTAAATGCAGTTATTTTTAATCTCATATTTGGTACAAGATTATGATTTACAGTTCGTTTACTGAAATATTTAGTATGCATGGGTGGGCGAGAGAAAAATGCAGTCATCTCCTACTGACTTGTATTTCTGTGGCGGCCATATTACTTTATGAAAAACAAAACTGTAGTTGAGCAAGGAGACCTAAGTCCTCAAAAAACCTTATTGAGCTATTGTTTAAACAATTCGTAGCATCAGCAGTGAGAAATGTACTAAAACAAAATTTTAAATCTTTCAAAAAGTAACTGCGATCTTACATCTTAATTGTATACCTAGTGTACGGTCGAGGGCATAAATATTTATACAGTCGTAGCCTCAAATACTATTATTTATGACCTTAACTTGACCTTGTCAGTGGTGCAGCGGACAAACATAACTTTTTTTTTGTATGAATTAAAAGACGGAGTGCACAAACTTGGAGAAAACCATGAATTAATAAGACGTAAATACAAATCTGGAGAATAACCGAGAAGATGCATTTTGACGTAGGTAGTTATTACTTACATCGGAATAATTGTAAAAAAAATACCAGCAATCAACACCAACCTGAAAATACAAATTACAAACAACAAACAATAATACTACAACATCAAGAAAAAATATCAAACAACAAATCTACAAAAACGGCAAAAATCGAGCAAAACTAGCAACGAGTATCAAACCAAAAAATGCGATGAATTCTAATAAAAGAAACAAAAAAACAACCAGGCATATTTATGGAATAGCAGCACAAGCACTTTGTTTAATTCACATCGTTCAATATAAACAATGATAATGAAGCCGAGAGGAACGCGGCTATGTACACGAATGTAATAGTTTCATACAGATGCAGTTAATAATGTTTAGCCATCGCACTTAACTTGCTTTCCCAATAAGCTTACTAAAGTTTACTGAAGCTGGTTGAGAAAGCAAAACGAATACGAACTTTACGACAAAATACGATAGAAAAACATTATTCAATAGATCTGTACACACATCTCAGTTTCACGTATAGCGTCGTCCCCCACGGTCACAGTCTGTCAGACCCACGAGCGTCTAGACCACGACTCGATAGTTTTTTAAACAATATTATTTATTATTGGAATTATTTTGGCCAGTTATTTCCAACTATTATCACAAACATTACCTACAGTTATCAACACGCCAATGTTCAAGCGTGCATGACGGCCAAAAAATGACCTTTCCGAAAATTATGGACATGACATTCGCGTCATGAAAAAACAATTTTATTGCTTCTGACTTTTATTGCAATAAATTGGCTTTTTAATACAATGCCTTTTGTGGCAGCTATAATAATTCCAAGTCACAATAAACGACTGTAAATTAATTTATTCTTGAAAGATGACAAAATTTTCAACCGTGCAAAAAAAACTAGCCACAAAAACGTGCAAAAATGCAACCTTTCGGACTGTGCTATTTGTAGTAATCTAGCCTACTGGTTTACTGTACTGTCATAACCGCCGTTATTTTTGAATGTTCAAAGTTTTCTAAAATGAGTCCACTTCATTTCAGCCAGTGCTTGGTCAATTCTGTTTCGAAAAGCTGTTTAAATTTTCTTTAATTTCTCTCTTTTTATTTTCAATTCTTTTCAAATCTTGCGAGTTTATTTTGATACACTTTCAGTGGTCGAATTGACTTGAAATTTGGAATACATGTATGTAGGTTGGATGACAATGCATATAAAGTCAGCAAAAAAAATCTTCTAGCTATCCTGTTCTATTCTGGTAGAACAGACCAGGATCAATAAGTCTGTAGCCCCTTTAAGACAATGATAATTGTTGGGTGTAATTTTGAGATTATAGTAAAATGATTATCTAAATCGTTGTCAAAACTTAGATGACCAACGATACTTCAAAACTTGCACGAGTTCATTTATTTTTTTAACTAACATTTTAAAGAAAAATTCTCCAGCAAAAAAGCGAAAGGCAAAATCTAGGCATGTCGCTTAACACACATCATATCGCAAATTAAGTTATCAAGATGCGAACTAACGGAGTTCCTGATTGACGTACTTTCTCTCGGTTGAGTTATAACTTGAATTTTATCCAAGAATGCGCAAATACACGTAACGTTGGACAACTGAATTATTTGCATGGCCGGTACTTATTTGTACAATACGAGTATTTGTACAAGACACGACATACCTAAACAAAGTTGGAGAATGTGCCGTTTGGTTTCATGATAATATTATTATTGTGCTATAAATTTAATCATAGTTTTAGCGTACCTATATAAAAATACAAATACAATAAATATGCTTTATTGCACAGCAGAAATCAGTACAAAAAGTAATTTAATCATATTTTAAAACAAAATCAAAAAGGAAATCTCGTTTTAGACTATCGTGTAATCATTTAGGCGTTCGCTTTTTATTCATCGCGCACAATCTATATAATTTGCTGGGTGAGTGCAAGAGTGACACATGTCAAAATATAAAAACAATTAATAATGGGCTGTAATTATTGTATTGTAACAGTTCATTATAGTAGTTATTTTAATATTTTTACTAATGCCACCGTTGCACTCACCCAGCGATTATACGTATAAAAGACGTGACGTATGACGTGACATGACGTGATTTTCTTTCTGTGTACCTGTTTTCTGTATTGCTTTCTATTTCTGCACCACTACCATGAGTTTACAGTGACCGTACTCGATAGCGACGGCGTAAATTATTTGTATGGAGAATTGTAGAGCGCCTCTACAAATAATTTACGCCGTCGCTATCGAGTACGGTCACTGTTAACTCATGGTAGTGGTACTGGTGTAGAATAAAGTCATCGTATTATATTGTATTGTAATGTGACGTGATACGCACGTCACAGACTGATCAATAACACACATCCTAAACTATTAGAGATAGAGACTTTAAATTTGGCAAACATATTCCTTGAAAATCATAAAGGTGCACTATGGTTTTTGGAATTTCTCGCGGGATAGAGAACTAGCCCATTTGTATTTCTTTTGCGAGAGTAACGCTAGTCTTGACGGATAACCCATTAAAGTTCCGTGTGACATCACGCCTTGATGCACTTATTATCTTTATTTTTCTTTTTCTACTCCAATACTGTTATCTGTGACTTACTTAATCACCAACGCTAATATAAGAACATAATTAACAAGACTCTGGCAAAATCTGTAGTCTATTCCCCATAACAGCACTGTATCGTAATGTTGCTAAAACGATACTGCAGCCATTTACTTTTTTTTAATTCGTCCGTTTTGACAAGCTAAAGTGCAGCTACTTACTTGGTTTTAATATAGAACAAAAACTTTCCGAACATAATTCATAGCTGCCAACATAAGTAACATATTTTTTTCAATATAGTCGCTAGCAAGTTACGTCAATTAAAAACAAAGTTCACCATAGACAACTTTTGACATTTAAAATTTTTCCCGCCATTATTGTTTGCCTTAATATTTTAGTTTGAGTAAAGTTTTAAAAGTTAGAAATTAGTGATTTTTAGCAAATTTACGTGAAACTTATTAAACATGGATGCAGATGAAAATATTATTTCTACACCCGAAGAAATATCCGCAGCAGCCCAAGTAGTGACTGAAAGTTTGTTGCCTTCTAAATCACGGCACCTATGACAAATCCTACAAAAATTTCATGTCGTGGAGATTAGAACACCAGACCTCGTCATTTTCGGAGAACGTATTACTAGCGTAGTAGGTAGGTAGGTAGTCGTAGAAAAAGTATTGTATGCAACGTTGTATAAATAAGTCAAAAAAAGCTCGTGGCGTTTTTTCTTACGACGCCACTCACATTTTTTGACCCCTATTATACAACTGTTGCATAAAATACTATTTTGTGACGTCTTTACGTCACGTCATAACATCACGGGCCTCCATCATCGTAACTCGCCACGCTTTTGCCTTTTTAATTTTTCGTTCGATTTACAAAAGAAAAAAATATTTTCCAATGTTTTTTGACAGTTTAACAGATGGATTAAAATAATACTTTTTCCCAGGGAACTAACTGCTTAATTAAATCGACGCTTGAAGGGAGAAATTGATTAAGCGACAATTTTTAAGATAGTGATTAGAATAAGTAAATTTTACTGATTCCAAACATGTATATAACTCACTATCTTGAAACAATGTCGCTTAGTCAATTTCTCCTTTCAAGCGTCGAAATGCATTTTGTATATTAATGGGAGTCGTAGAAGTTTTTGCATTAAAAATCTGTGCAAATGTAACGGCAATTTACGATTGAAGACTCAGTAACTCAATTAATTCCAATTAGTATGTTAATTGTCTCTAAAGACTTTTTAAAAACAATAATGCCGCAAGAGTCAATAACCACGCGCGAGGGAACTACTCCAAAATCCGACGTTCGTATCTTACTGTCCCACTCACTTTCCTATTAAATACTATCAGCACAAGCGGGACAGCAAAAACGGACGTCGAAAATCGAACATCATAGGCATAAGAGCAACTTTACTTTACAAGTGTTCGAAGATAATCAGAGAGAAAGCCCTCGTAAACCACAAATAGCACAGTCAAAAGGTGATTACAGATTGCACAATCTATTACGACATACGTCCGATGAAAGGTAGACGGGCGGTGTCGGCTTTAGCGACGACGCTCGGCGCCCCGAGCACGACTATAGCAATGGCGTCAAAGAAGCTCGAATGGGGCGCTATGACCACCACTGGGGCGTCACGCGGGTTGCTCGGCGTGTATTGTTTGCCCACGATTTTGACGCGGTGGAAACCAGCGACGATGACCACTAGCCGCATCAGGGATAGGATCGAGAAACGCAGCTTGCTGAAAGAAAACAACATTAAATTTTTTGGGAAAATAACGCAACAAAAAACAAGGTAAAACAATTTCAATCCTTACTAATATTATAAATGCGAATGTAACTCTGTCTGTCTGTTACGCTTTCACGTCGAAACCACTGAACCGATTTTGATGAAATTTGGTACATAGGTAGTTTGAACCCCAAGGATCAACATCGGATAACTTTTATTCCGGTAGAGGGCGCCACCGCGCGATAACCTAGATCCGCGCAGGCGAAGTCGCGGGCATAAGCTAGTGAACTATAAACTTTGAATTAAAAGTACCATGAAACACGGAATAATTATTAAAATCTTAGTGTTCACGTAGGCTTTCCGTCCGAGCTTTCCTTGACAAAGAACATGTCGGGCACACTTCGACTAATGGCACAGAATAAGTAATAGTACAAGTACTAATAGGTGATCCGTGTATCTTATTTCAATAACTATAGTCTTTTTTACTTAGCGCCTCCGCTACCACAAGCGTCAGAAAAAGACAGGAAACGGAGGAGAAAGGTAATATATATAACTACATTATTGTAGTTTATTTATATTAGGGTGGAGCGAATTTTTTTTTTATTTTGATTGCTGAATGGTGCTAAAAAGTTGCGATTTGTTCAAAGGTTTATGAGAAAAATAAAAATATTCAAACCTACTTCGAGCCCTCTACTGTTATAAGATTGAAAAAAAAAACTGTTAGGTATGTTAAATTCCGTAAAATATTGTGTTTTTACCTAAAATTATAAGAAAAAAGAGATAAGAAATTTATTCACTAACACAGAAGACACACATATACAGCAAAATTTATACACAAATAAAACAAAAAATAATAATAATAAATCACACATGAAAATATATACCTACAACAGAATTTTGTGTGTCCCCCGCGAAAGTGTAAGACGTCATGTTGTTATCTTATTCAACGACGAATTTCTTTGGCAGATGCTTGAATGTCAACATTAATAAACTGGAAGAGATCCCTTTAAGGGATAAGTTCGCCTTTGTACATCTTATAATCCTGTGTTCTGTTATTTTCATGTGTTTTTATGTACATTAATGAGTTTTACAATACAATATTTACAATACAATAAAAGTTTAAAGCGAAAATGAATTTAAGTATTCAGTTTCTTCGTATGTACCTACTTGTAACAGCTACTTAAGAAATATTTTGCCATTATTCTCACAAATGCCTAAAGAACTGTCGGTAATGGAGTGTTTTGTTGTTTCTCCGACGTTTTTTCTCCAAACGAGGACAGCGTTGTTTATTTATAACGTGTAAATAAAGGTAAATGTTTGTTTTACTTAATGCCATGTTTATTTATTGTTATTGTTGCCTAGTTGTTTTTTTATATGTATAAGACGGAGAAAACGAGCATGCGGGTAGGGTTGCCAACTATACAGTATAAATAAATAATAAATAAATAAATATTACGGGACAATTTACACCAATTGACCTAGTCCCAAAGTAAGCTTAGCAAAGCTTGTGTTATGGGAACTAAGCAACGGATAAACATAATTAAATAGATAGATACATACTTAAATACATATTAAACACCCAAGACCCGAGAACAAACATTCGTATTTTTCATACAAATATCTGCCGTATTATACTGTTTTTCACAACATTATACTTTTTACTGTTGAACAAAAACAAAGTATACAATATACTGTTTTCAGCATCAAAATGCCTGGCACTAAGCACACGCTAAATCGCACTGCAGATAACTTAGTCAATCACAGAAGTGGCGTTTCAAGACGAATCTGTCAATGTGAATCAAGGACCATGAATTCATGGTTCTTGATGTGAATATACAAAAAAAAGCGCTCCTTTTTTATTTAATTTTAGTTTGATTGTTGCAAAATTAAATTAGTTGTGGGAGAAAGATTAAAAATTGGTCTTTAAAACAATAAAACACTGTTTTGTCCTAAAATACTGTTCATATTTCCAAAATACTGTTTATTTTCTTTCTCAGCCCAAAATATTTTTTGGTTACTGTATCATTATGATTATTTCGTTATCATTATCACAATTTTACACGTTTAATCTACAGATTTTTTTCTGCTCCGTGGTTCAATCACTGCGTTTGAAAACAACGAAAATGTCAGCTTCTCAAATACATCACCCACCTTCGCACTGTACTTACAGGTTCATATCCCGATGAGATACATGTGCCTCATGGCAATGACGTATACGAAACTATAGTTTAATGTCATTATTACTATGGGGATATGGAAAGAAAGCTGGCATATTGCTTTGGAACTGTGAATCTGTTAATTATCTGTTCTGTGGCACTGTCCCACTCCGGAGTAGCGTTAATTTAGAGCTCTTATGGGGTTTAATTCTATCTTAGCCTGGCCACTCATAGCTACTCCGGCCGGTGTTAATTAAATTATGTTATAAACTGCCTTTTGCCCGCGGCTTCTCCCGCATGGAATTCGGTTATCACGCACTATTCCCTCGGCTCGGGATTCTCGGGAACTATGCATTTTTCCGGGGTAAATAGAACATCGTGCATTACGGGGCGTAAGAAGGGGATTACTAACGAGAGTCTGTTACAAGCGCGACGCCGGAGGCGAGAGCGGAGGAGAGGTCGAAAATCGAAGTTTGTATCGTACCGTCCCTGACTGGCAGACTTGAAACCTCTTTAGTCTGAAACTTTTTAAAACTTAAGTAATAACTCCCATAGTTCCCGCGGCCATTGAGGCCATTGCTCTTTAGTACACAGGCATGGAATAACATCATTGACGAGCAAGTGTAATGAAAACATAGATTATGTCACTCTCTGGCCCATAAACTATCTCTATGCCAAGAATCACGTCGATCCGTCGCTCCGTTGAGACGTGAAAGGCGGAAAAACATACGAACACATACACTTTTACTTTGTCGCCTTATTTTCATTTAATTCACAAAAAAAATAAAACTTATTTAACATGGGGATCAGATGTCAAATAAAGATCTCTATTTGTTCAAAGGAAAATCGCTGCACGCGCACCAACAATTTAATGGATCTGTCGAACGATAAATTGCTAGATTACCATCAGCCTCTTACTAAATTTACTTAAGAAATGTATATTCGAAAGCAAAGCGTAATCGGAGTTTAGCGTTTTACTGCCTCGCCTGGGTCATTTGGCATCTACCGTTTCTTTTGTCCTGGTAACAGAGATAGCGATAAAATTTTTGAGATTGTAATCTTATTTTTATTCGGGCTATGTACCATAAAATGCCTCCAATTTGGCTTCGGGGATTTAAATAATACATAAAATGTAGATTTCTTTGCGCGATAGGTGGGTGGCGACTACGAGCCGGAAGACAAAGCGTTAGCGGCCTCTTACTAGGTGCACTGACGACATCGCGAGAGTTGCGGCGAACCGGTGGATGCAAGTGGCGAGTTCATTCTAAGGGGGGGCATTTGCCAGTTAATGTCAATTTTTTGAACAAATAAACCAAAAATCTTCTTATTGTGCCAAATTTTTGACGAAGGTTTTTTTAAATTAGGTAGTTTCGTAGATTTTCTTTTTGACATACCATGTAGTATTTTTTTTTATTACTTACCTAAAAATTAACGACAGTGCCAATTTTATTGTAAAAATTGTTTCGTACTAAATAACAACAACTTTTCTATCAAAATATAATACAATAATAATATGCATTGCGCGTTACTTTTTTTTATAGAACATCGTTGTTTGTATTTGAGTAAATAATAATAAATAAATAATTAACAAATTTTAAGTAAGTATTTAAAGATGTTATGATACTTTTATTGTAACTTAGTAACAGATAGTTTTCGTTTTAGATTTATTTTTTTAAAGGTATTCTAAAGACCACTGGCCAGTAAGTACGATAGTTAAGATCCTAATTAACAGGTTAGTTTTACATAACATTTTTATTCGTATTTGTTTATGGTACATAGGGTGTAAATGAATTTTGTTATGTTTTACATTTTAGCATCAGATCTAAAAAGATTAGTATCTAATTTGTTATCACCTTATATAAACTCACTTTGAACGTGACCATACATCATTAAAATTTAATGATCAAAAAAAGTTGACATGCATATCGCTGTATTATGTTTTCTCCTGTGCGTAATTACCAACAAGATATGAGTATTATCAGCATACTTGATGTATCGATATTGACTTTCTCCCTTTAAAGCACTTAAAAAAACGAAATGATGAATAGCCCAAATTTGAATAATAACGGGAGTAATCAGGTACCAAGTTACAAGTAAATAAGATTTTCGTCCCACTTCCTACAGTTTAAATACGTACCTATTAACTAGAAAGAGATGCTTAATATCTTCGAAGTTAGTTTGGTCTAATAATTTGGTGCACAAAAAAGCAGTGCAGTTTATGTTTCGGACTTTTGGAGTAAGTAGGTACCATGCCTGAATGCAGAACTGGTTTTGTGGTTCATGCTCTGGTTCACACATCTTTGGCGATTATTGTTGTTATGTAGACATTATGGACACTTAAAACCATCTTAAAACCAAATTAAGATTGTTTCGAACAAGGTTTAAATCACTGTATTATATTCGAAAAATCGCAGAGAACTTGTGAAGTCTAAATTAACGTAACTGAAATTAAATAGTTAAAGAATGATTTTTTTTTTAGTATATTTAGGATTCCGTGCCTCAAGATTATTACCCCCACAACATATTTTTAAATAACTGAACGAATGTTAAATTTGTAATTATTATTATGTGTTAATGGCGTCACTCAATGTGAACCCTACATTTTTTTCGAAAACGAGGCAATGGAAATTGCGAACCGTCAGCCAGCAATCTCGTATGAGAGTTAAATTTAAGAAATATATTTTTTTTTTAATCAAGAAACACACAAGTTGTCCGCCTATGTACTAGAAAGTGCTGGCTGACGCTAAAAGCGGGATAAAAAATAGGTTGAATTCTTAATCCTTATTTAAATTTTATCGAAATAACTCTCACAGCTTTTTTATGCGTTTTGACCCGACTGTTCGAAGGAGGGCTATTGTTCAGTACTAGGTACCCTATCCTACTAACATTTAAACGCCTAAGTTTATATGGATGTGTGTATGTACGGATGTTTGTTACTCTTTCACGCAAAACCTGCTGAATGGATTTAATAACTAACTTTTAAAAATTACTTTCTGCCAAGTTTCTTGCGGCGCATTCTTCTTGGCAATGGTCTTTCCGAAAGCGCTGATAGTTTAAAAAATGACGTATAAAAGTGCCCATTGCGGCCTATTTACTAAATAAATGATTTTGATTTTGAATAAAATCCTGGAATTTCAATTCAACCGCTAGATCTAATAATTTACGCGTTCACAGACGCTGGTAAACATAATTCAATCATAAATCAAGAAGGTTCCAAAGAGAAATTACTTTTATCCTCATTTGACTTCAGTTTATCTATTGTAAGAAAAAATGTTCTACAAATTTGCTAAACAGATTGCTTGAATTGAATTATCAACGTCTCAAATTTTTTCTCTCTTCTATATATGTTTTTACTGTGTCTTTGTTGTGTTGTACGTAATGTGTTTTTTATGTCAATAAATGTTGTGAGTAGGTATGAGAGTTCGATTATTTATTATTACTGTTACTGGATGTCGAGCATGATCTATTTGAAACAGCAATTAAGTCAGATAATAAAAAGATTTATAATACTAAAAATTAACCTTAAGGGCATTAACTGAACATTTTTATATAGTATGTACATTACATCAAAGCATAACGGTTTAACGGTAGAACAGCGGAGAAAATATTCGACATTAAAGTCCCATTGACCCTCTTGTGGTAGGTTTTTTTGTATTTCATAAAATCACACATACAATACAAACTAGTGGTCTAAAGAAACAACTTAGCACATAAATATCTACAAAGAGCCGGAACTGACAAGCTTGTTTGTTTTATTTGTGCTGTTGTGTTGGCAACATGGTAAGCTTAAAAGTAATTGAGGCTGGCTGGTTATTAACAGCAAAACTTATTTCGAAAAAAAAAACCTTTTGAAATCAGAACCCGAAATTGCCGATTAAAATCGTAAGTGGTAAAATATGTGTTAACTACAGATTAAATTTTACATTTGACAAAATCCTGTGCCTTTAAATGAGCAATTCTTGTATACTTTTTTTTATTTACAATCGGGATTATGTGTTCTTTTTTATTTAGGTGAAATTTAGGTGAAAATTTTACGCACCATAAAATCGGTAATTTCCACTCCACTAGATAAACTAATGGCTTAAATATTTAGAAAAATCATTATGGTATTATAGTATTATTTTTAAGGAAAACTATCACAGTTTAGGAGCCTTTACAACTTGCCGAATAACAATAGATCAAAACTTAATTTAATTTTTACTTTTATTTAGGTTTGCCAACAGATATAACACCATTAAAAAAGCAGAAAGTTGAATAAATAAATGCAAAAGTTCGTGATTGAGTGAGTATGTTTGTGACACCTTCACGCTGAAACGGCTGGACGGATTTGGGTGAAATTTTTTATGTATGCTGGACATCTGGAATAAAACATAGGCTACTTTTTAACCCAATATTCCCACGGGATAGGGATAAGATCTCCAAACAACGACCGCTGTTCTTAAAGTTCATGAAATTTGACATGATTGTTTTTAATGTAAATTCACGATTTAATTTTCGGGAATTCCCACAGGAAATTTAAAAAATCCCGAAATTTCAATTCAGCTTCTGGATCTAATGATGAATGTGTGCGAAGCCGCAGGCAAACACTAGTAAGTAATGAATATTTGCCGCATGTTATAACCTAGTACGGAACCCTACACTACGCGCGGGCTAACACGCAACTAATCGGTTTTTTTTTGTACACGTTCAGCAATGACCAAAGCTCAAATTAATAGTAATTAAGAAATAATCCGTGCCAAATTATCAAAGTGGACAAACTTGTTTTATCATTTTAGAAATGGTTTTAGGACTATCAAAATAACTATCGAATTAAGTGATAAAATTATTTATAAAAGGTTTAAAATATCGTAGGCTTAATCTCACGCACATTTAATTTTGCATATGCGTATAACTAGTTTGTAGACAGAAAAAAAATTACTGTATAAATAAATAATATTTTCAAATTATAATGATGAATTGGACCCAAATGGGGTCAAATAACGCTAATTAGAGGTACGACATATAATAATATTGACATTTGGCTTTCACATTCTTCGATGATGTAGATATTTACGGGTTTTTCTTTTGCACCTGTCTTTTGTTAACTTGACTTACTTGTGAATCAATAGCGTGTCTTATATTTGCTATGAATGTTTATTACTCTTGTTATTTGAACTTGGCGCAATGGCGATCAGCAGGGTTACTACGAAACTCGGAAGTTCGTGTCGTGCGGTCCCTCTCGCTCTCGTATTAAACAGTGTATGTGTCAGAGGGACCGCACGAGACGAACTTCGAGTTCCGAGTTTCTTAGTAGCCCTGCTGATTGCAGTGAAACATAGTCCTAACTAAGCTTACAAACGCGCGCCGAATGTGGATTGGGTATTCCAATGATTCGCACATAATGTGAATTCCGGAACATTGGAAGACATTGAATTAACTAAATTTTCCGGAAAACTCACCAAGTCTAAGTTAGCTCTAACTAACTCCGGGCCACAATCTTTTTAAAACCAATTCTGGGTAGCACGTACCTATACATCAATCGAATTTAGACGTAAGTAGGTACCTTCCTACGAGTTCTACGTCAGGGTAAGACGAACGTGTGGGTTGATCAACTTTAACATAATGAAAATGAACTGATTATTTTACGCTATTTAGGTACCTACCTATCGTATTATGGGTGTGTAATAAATTAAATATTACACTTATATATTAGCTTTATTTCAGCCACTTTACGCCTTACCTGTGATCATGAACGTAACGTTGAAGCACAAGATAAGTAACACAGTAAAATGTTGGCAACAACGTTGCACTGATTTAAAAAAAGATAAAATAGTGCAATTTTACGAGCGCAACTAAATCGTTGCTAAACATCAGTAACACCTGTTCATATGATAACTTCTCTAAAAATAGACGCAATGTTAGTCAGACCACAACGCCCATCAGCAATTACGAAAGAGCAATGACCAACAATGAAGAGTTGAAGACTCGAACAACTCAAAACGCAAAATTTTGAGGTTATTTTTAGAAATTGCCGCCATTACTATTTATGACATGGCCATGACTAAACCGATTATTACCGAAAATTTCGATTCGTTACAGCTTCAAATTGACAAGATAAATGTAAGTATTTCAATAATTTAGTTTATTAGTAACTTATTATTTGTTGCATTCAGTTTTCACCTGCCTTTTTTTAATATACATAAAACGTTAGTGCGTTAATTTTTAAATTTGTGTGGATCACCGCGCCACGACCCGTTTACGGGCTATTGTCGTTTTTTATCCAATGTAATTGGTGTACATCAATTTGATATAGTGCCATTACGGCTTTACAAAGTTCTGACCTCGAAGCATTCACTGTCAATACTGTCATCGAGGTCACGACACGAGTACCTAGACGTAGTTACAGCTTGACTGAAAATTGTTCTTCGCCTTACTTATTTTTATCAATGTGATAGAGTATCATAATAAAACATCCTGACAGTTACTTTTATATTGTAACGGCTCGATGTTTTAACGTTCTCAAACTGTTAAGAGCATCATAAATTTTTCGATTGTTAAGTTATTCGCATGGCAGTTCACACCTTCGTCTTTTTTCTTCAAAGATACCGCGCTGTATTCATATATTTGGGAAAGTAAATTGTTTGCCATGTTTACGAAGTGGATAAGTAATTCATAAATCTTATGCTAACATGGTTTGTAAGAATTGTAAGTAGGTATCTGCTCGCTGTACCAACTTAAAGAAAATATTTAGGAATAACATGCTTTAGACGCTGACATTACTAGCTTAATTTAAAACTAATTGGTTACAGTTTACGCTGACTAACTAAATACAAATGAGGTAAGTAGCCAGACAACCTTCATGGTAAGTCGTACTTTTTGTTTAAATCGCACCTTGATCTGCTTCCAAAATGCAATTCTTCCAAGTGGAACATTGCAGTGACTTAAAGTCAAGAACTTTTGTTAATGTGAAACTCGTAATTATCATCATTAAACATTGTAATCAACTGCATTTTGCGACGACTTTTGTAAAGAGAAAACGTTATTTGTCGTTGCCATGTATGATCTTTATTGCACTTTTTCTTAGTGGTAATACGTAATCTGACACCTGTTGAGTCTTAAAGTTCATTTTTAAATGCCGCTTTTTTTCTGCCGATAAACATCAAAGAAGCACTACCAATATTTATTAACCGTAGCAGATTTCGAATTCTGTTAAAAAAATGATTCAATGATGTTGTCCGATTTTATTACCTATATTATGGTTGATTATAATATAAGGTAGGTTTCACCTTGTAGAAGATACGTTTTTTAACTTGCATATTTAAGGCTCAGCTGGCTTTAGACCTATTATTGCGATTAAATCGCTTTACTCCTCTACCTTGAAACTATTGCCTACTTTTGAATGCTATTGCCAATATAGAATACTAAACTTTGATTTGATTTCCTTATTCTTTATTACTAATATACCTTCTCCATCCTGTCATAGGCTGTCGTCTCAGGTCTTCCTCACTCAGACCATAAAGACCGATGCATGCCAAAAACCAAGCGGTCACTATTAGGTAGCAAATTACGATGACTCGAAAAGGCAGCAGTATTACTGTGAATATCGCCGTCTGAAAAGATAAGACACAATTTTAAGGCTTAAAGTTATAATTATAAGTTGAAGTCATTGTATTATACTGGAGCCCTACCCACGACCGACTTTCAGAGTTTCAGCCTTTCATGGTTCAGTATGTCCTAGAAAGGTAATCTCTAGATACGATATTATCTAGGTTTTATAAGGGAAAGTTTAACTCACTTGAAATAAGAGGAAGGTTGCATCGACAATGATAGATATTAACTGAATAATTATTGCGCTTTCTGATTAAAAGTTCACTGTCGATCTCGTATCATACCTTTACTAACTTTAAGCCGGCGATGAAATCTTTCCAATATCTTCGGTTACTTTAGTAAATAATTCTAATAATAGATTGTACACCGATTTTAATAAATTTCATCTCTAGAATTGGCGTGGTACAGATCAGTTTGGCTCTAAGATTCACATTATCAAATGTATTTTTATCATAGAACGATGTAATTGCTACTACGCATTTGACCCTTAGACTCTTGTCGCAGTGCCCATTTCAAGAGTTTCATCAAACATATGAGAGCATTATTTTCTTCTCAAAAGTACAGTTGATTTTAACAAACGAGTTTCTTATGTTTGGTTAGAGTGTGAGGTCGAGATTTCTAGTTTTCTCGATCTTAACAGATGCTGCTTATCTACTAAAGCATAGCTGCGTAGATACTACATGTAACATGTAAAAATATTTAAGAGCTTAACATAATCTAAATACGACGTTAATATCGATTCACCTTTGACTTCCATTGCATGTATGCAGAATCGGTAATTTTGTATGAAAGGTGGGCCAAATTTTGTGCCGCTGAGTATATGATTCAAAGTACTTAAAACCAAAGAAGCAAAGCAACATTAGAGTCATTACAGTCCTCAGATGGCTCAGATAGTATACAATACATTTCGGTTCCAATTAGAAAAACTATATCTTTAGGACTGATGGTGGTGGTGGCTTAGTAACAAGACGCGAAAAGTGTGAAACTCGATATCGTGAAAACAACAGAGCCAGATGGTTATTCCTAGCCTAACGACAGTAACGACGCCTAATTCAAGGTGTTGCGATGCGAATAATCTCGAAGTAGCGAGCTGGAATGGCATCGATCGAGCAGCGCAATGAAGCATGAAGTTTCGAGTACACCTTCTCAGGAATCAATTGAAACCTTACATTTTCCAAACAGAAACAAAATAAGGACTCCCAGTCAGTCATCTCATCAATCATCTACAACTCACTAGAGTTTGTCAATAGGAAGTTATCTCTTAAATCTTTTTCTATGTTATTGATTCTATTCTCCTAAGACCTGGCGTCAAATGTTTAATGCAAAAATTTTAAACTTAATGACAATCAGGAAAAGTTGACATTTGATTAGACAATAGGTACCTATGTGCAAAATTTTGTACGCGGGATCTTAGGAGGCTAAAAGCTATTATTATTTTTTGCACATTTCATATATACATCCTCTTTGCAGTATAATAGCTCAAGATGAACAAAATGTTTATTTCCGCGCTTGAAATGGCCTTTATAATATAAATCGCTAACCGCTTTGAAAGCACAGTTATCCCAACACACGAGTTCCAAGTTTTGATGTTAGCACGATCCAATAATGCGGTGACCGCCGTCTGTGACACCAAATAACAGGTTTTCTGATGCATTGCATAAATACGCGACCGACAAGTGTCCAACATTTGGAGCTATGTCAACGACCTTCCCTAACATCAGCCAAACCTCAATAAGAATCGTCTGAGATTACTCCAATATGAATATGTTTGGTTTGATGTGACGGAAAGAATCGTGCGTACAGACAACTTTCTCTTGCGTTAGAGTAATATAATATAACTGTTTGTGCCGGTAGCTACCTCATCACAACTTTCAACTGAGGTGAATTAGGATGATTACATGAATTGTTGAAGATAAAGTAGGTAGTCATTATTGAAATAAATACAATACCGACCAAGAATGGAGAGAAAATTTGTAAGGAATGATTTCATACAGTATAACGCAAATTAATTTACCAAATCCAACCAAGATTTATAGTGTTGAAATGCTTAATACAATACCGATAATAATAGACAGAAAATTTGTAACAAATGATTTCAGATAGTATAGCGGAGATTAATTTGCCAAATTCAACCAAGATTTGTAGTGGACAGTTAGAAAGGTCATAAGTGCTACTCCCACGACATTATTACGACGTTCGGTATTGCGAGTGTTTGATAATTACAAACATTCCCAAATTCAATATTTAGATTGTAATCTCGTTCAGTCGACAAACGCTATGATTCATGCTAAATCAAATTAGCTTGCCATTCAAATCTAATTCAAGGTTTTCCTGATAGAGCTAGTTAGTTATATGCTACACTTATTTGGCAACAGCCAGCATTAGTATTCTGAACAATTTGTACCTAGTAGATCATCCACATAACAACTAAGTTAGTTATATCATAGATTATTTTCGCTTGAAATGATCGTAGTATTTTTTATAAAATAAAAAAGCCGTTCAAAAGGGAACTTAAACATATTTATTTATCCTTTCATCCATGAGAAATCTTTGATTCTCGGGCCTGCGCCATGGGCACTGAAAATTCTGAAAATATTTACAATCGACTGTCTAACATTACAATTTACAATATACTTAGTCGTAAATGATTTCGCACCTTTATTTTGTCATATGTGTTGTCTAATTCCAATTTGTGTACAAAAGGGTTTAATATTTCGGCTCGCATGCCGTCAGATGAGAAAGCGCCGGTTTCACTATGCATTTTGCCATTCATTTTCACCAAACAAGCGGCACAATTACTATTTATTATGAAATAAATTAGAACACACTATTTTCACTCATCTTGCACAAGTCAACTAAAATATTTTTTGTATAACACGTCTCTATTATTTTTTATAATTACTTGTTTTTATCGAAATAATTTGCATAGCATACGAGCATACTCTTCGCGTCGAAAGTAAATATAGACTGGTTGCCCAGGTAGGTACATAAATTTCAACCAATGGAGTGCAAGGAAACGCCGCGCAGTCATTGGCTCCACAGTTTGACAGTACAATCCGACTACAATCGATAACCGAATACAAACGATGTTTACCGAACACATCCGACCGAAATTTGTTTGGTTTCCAGGTGCACGTGCCTACAAAGTCTCGTTGTTGCTTAGTCAGCTGTCATTTCATTACCGATTTTTCGTTTAAGATTAACATTACGTACAACACTACTTGACAGGAGCCGAGCGTTTTCAAAAATAGCTATTATATAAAGGAAAAAACTAATTTAAGTAATATTTTTAATATTTCATGGTGTTAAATCCATGCATCTTTTAAAAGAAATGAAATTAAACTGTTCAAATGTTTTAGAGCACCAATTGAATTTTTGGGTGCCTGTTTAGAGAAAATCATAAATTACTGTTATGTCTTCGTAAACTGCTTTCCGTTCATTCACTGACACAACACAAATTCATATCATCATTAGACATGGGCGTTATCGGGTATTTTTCATAACGGTTACCCAACGGTTATTTGGTTTCAATATCGGTATCGACAACCGTTGTCGAATATCGGTACCATTTCTAACCATGTCCTATCTATTATAAAAATATCGTGAATTACGTTGAATAGCTAGCAAGTTAGAGGGTTGGTAACACTGCGTGATCGCGTGGCGTGCGGTTAGCGCAATATTCGCTCTATCTCATTTTTGCAACTTCATAGTCGATTAGAAAGAAAGAGAAAGCATAATTATTTTAGTTATCAATAGCGAAACTCGTCACGGCTGCCGTCAACGGGCGGGAGTTGCCTTGTAAAGATTGTACGGTAGCTGATAACCGCTACTAGATTGTGATAACTCCGATAGCTAAGTTACTGGCTTGACAACCGTTTTCGGTTACGTTTCGATATATCGGACACATGCCTAATCATCATACATACACATACATTTTGCTTGTGTTGTATGTGTGTGGTTTTTATTTTGTCTTCGTTTCTGTGAACTACAATTTCGAGATTGTTTATACGAGTGAATAAAATATTATATAAAATAACAACAGTATACTTATCATCAAACATGTGTATCGCGTGCCATGGAAGCGAAAATTCAAAAACAAATTATTGACTTCTTTTCATTCTTCGAAGAATTCCACACCGCATCTAAAACGTGTTTGAGGGACTGCCAAAAGTGCGCAGTGTCTATAAATAAGTTAATTTATAGGTGTAAAAACATTAGAGAGTGAGTTGAATTACACGCATATTGCTTTTGCAATCTTTTACGAGTTGAAGCAACGATTTAAGTATCGCTACAATAAACATTTTATTGTTTTCCAGCGCTGAAGTAGCCGGTACGCCACTGGACGACTTTGAAGGGCTGCAAAACAAACTCTGTGCGGCGCTTCATAACCTTATTGAAAAGGAAATACAGGAGTTGAGACATAATCTGTATGTGTTAATCTCATTTACATTTAGGTTAGGTGCTTTATCTATAACTAAAAACTTACTTCTGAATAGCAAAGACAAAGCCTTTGATTCGCATTGTGATTACATTGTAACTGTAGATAATTGTTTAAACTTTTTAAAATCAATTGAAAAAACTATGTTGGAATTTGTGATTCAGAATGAAGACATAATGTTTGTCATGTTACTTGCATATAAAGCCTGGTTCACATTTCTGTAGTGTTGTGCCATAATGCTCTGTCTCTCTTTGCTTACTGAGACGTTTATATAGCCATCCGAGCCGGTACGGCGACAGTATAGACACATAGAGGGGAAAATGGTCTCAATGCCCAAGTTCTACACTCTACTTTTCACTTTGATGGTGAGTAAATGGAATAGCAACAGTGGAAATTGTTCATGCATTACTATATTATTGTGAATTTTAATTTTATTGTTCTATTTTGATTGATTTGGTTGATTTTAAATTTCAAATAAATTAAAAATTACTAAAAAAATGTGTACAAACTTCTTTGTTTGTGGCTGTTGATACCTACCTGATTACCTTGGTCTTATACAAAGGTTTTACTTTATGCACTAGAACATAAAAAGTCATTTTATGTCACCTAGATCCAGCATAAACACTTATTATATATTTATGAGCATGAGAAGTGAAAAATATTTCTTTTTTTTAATCTTATATTTTAACGAGGCTTCAGTACACTAAATGTAAATGCCAAAATATTTCTTCATTTTAAGTAAGTTGATTGAATTTATTTTTGAATATCTTTATTATTTTTAAAGATATTGGTGTGTTCTGCTAAGTCAGTAATTCTACTTAATTTCCAATTCTATACTCATTTGTTTTTGTCAGTTGCGCTTTGATGTTTTTAGAAGAAAAAAGAAAATCACAGTGACAGCAAACCGGCCAGTATTTAATTATACAAATAGTATGCAACAACATGCAAACAGTATGTCTGATTGTTTATTTTAAATCACACTTATTTCCGAAAAATGCATACAAAGACTTGGTGAATTTCATAGTCTCTTTTGAGAACATAAAGAAACTGCATGCTACATGAACTTAAAATATTTGCAGGATAAGAAGTAGGCTATGTTTATTCAAGAATAGTAATTTTCTTTGTAAAATTATTTATAAAATTGATTCAGGTGATTCTGTCTAATGACAAACAAACAAAGTTAGCCCTAGCCCTATTACAGTATTTTGACTTTTTGACCTTTGACTTTGACATTGGTGTAGAATAAACTGTTTTCTGTTCCAGGTCCATTATTGATGATTTATTTGATAAACTTTGCAATAAACACAAAGTCTTCCATCAAAGTTGTGAAGAATTAGATTTTACTGAACAGACATCACTGATCAAGGGATCACCTCTCCAACCCCCACTGGAACAACTTCTCGAGTTTGCTGACGACTCATTAACATTTGGTAGCGAAATCTGTGCTCAAATTGAAACCTCACTCACCGTAATCTCTTTCCGAGGCTTAAAAACCGATTCATTCGTTGACAACTTCAGAATTTCAAACGAGTGGAGCAGACGCATCTGTGAAATTCTAGCTTACACTTCATTTTGCTCTGTGAATCAAGTATAAATACATCATGGATTTATTAGACTCCATTTTAAATTCTATGCAGAAGCCTCCTTCCGCAAGTGAGGCGCAGAAAAACGCGGCAAAGAAACAAAAGGAGGCTCTAGAAAAGAAACAAAAAGAGGAAAAGCACATGCTACACAGATTTAGAAAGCGAGTTGAAGATAAAATAAGTGATTTTATAAAAGACGGATCAAAGCCTTACCTACAATTTGAACCGATGGACCAAACATACAGAGCAATAATTAGAGATGTCTCCGAAATAGCTGGCGTACAAGTATTCTCGTTCGGTCAGGATGGAATTGATCGGTATTCCGTTGTTTATACCAAAGAGAGAGGGCCTTCCGAGGATGAGTTGACCGTCCGTAGAGCTGGGGGCACATGGGATGATGACAAAGCCATTAAAATGGCTCAGGAGCGTGTAGATAGGGAAAAACTGGCCGCTTTAGAATCAGAAGAAGAAAAAAATAGGAAACGTAAGAGAGGCAAGGAAGAATTGAGCGGGACATTCTACAAGCAAAAGTATGCACATCTTATAGGTCAAGAGGCAGCAATTGATGCAGCTCACAAGACTAATGTAAACAAGAACTATGGTGAGGTACCCAGTGAGAATAAGAAGGACCAGCGCTCTATAGAACAAACCATGGCTGACATCAAGGCCAAGAAGATGAAGAAGGCAGAGGCTGTGCTAGCAAATGAGGTCCAGGAATGACATGTGGCTTGAAATTGCCTTGTACCTTTTACCCACCAATGTATAAACCGCTATGTAAATAGGATTGACAATCTGTCATTTCATATACAGGACGATTATGGACAAGTGATCAGAATTAGGATTGAGTTTTACATAAATGAGTATTATCATCATCATCATCATCCCAGTTTGTTTACGTCCCACTGCTGGCCACAGGCCTCTTCTCAGAATGAGAGGGCTTGGGCCATAGTTCTCACGCGGGCCCAATGCGGATCGGGAACTTCACACGCACCATTGAATTGCTTCGCTGGTTTGTGCAGGTTTCCTCACGATGTTTTCCTTCACTGGAAAGCTTGTGGTGAATTTCAAATGTAATTACGCATATGAATTTCTAAAAAAAAGAGTTGAGAGCCGGGGTTTGTACCCACAACCCTCTGCTTCAGAGGTGATAGGTCAAACCTCTAGGCCACCACAGCTTTTTTTTGACAATAATGATTTTTGCTGGCCTGACATTGCGCTGAACCGGGAGGTGTGGAGATCAAAAGGAGAGGCCTTTGCCCAGCAGTGGTACACTATTATAGGCTAGGAAAAAAAAAAAAAACGATTTTTGACACAAATAATGATAATGATGATGACACAAATGAGTATGTGAAGTATATGGAATAACTTAGTGCCATTCCTATTCTCATTACGGTCAAGTATTGTCAACCGTAAGCAATGTGTTACATTAAACAAAGTATATTACGATGCACTGTCCTCTATGGTCAAATCCATATGCTCTGGAGTGATGTGAATTTAACAAACTACAATCATTTTCTGCAACACACACGTGCAACCACACGTGCAAGTCAGCTTCGTCTATGCGACACTTAATTTCATGAAACTTGCCCTCCACATGTGCAGTTGACCATTTATAATTTCTAGACTACGGGACCTTGTCGCAATGTGTACCGAATTCAGCAACCAGTGTATTGTTTTGACTTAATCCTTTTCCAGGCCCCGCAAATTTATATATGCTACCACAAAATGAATCATAGTTATATATTGTTTATCTATGAGGGATTCATTTAAAAACAAATAATAGGGATGATGACGCCATTAAATAATAATTCGAAGGCACAACTCCAGTAAAAAAACGCTTTATTTTAGCCCTGAAAACCAGATTAATTTTCAATTTACTGTAAAATTAGATTTTTTGTTGCTTGAAAACAAATAAATAGTTGATTGACTTGCCGTATAGTGACGTCATAATTCGCGATTGCCTTTGAAACTCTATGGGAGAATTGTGTTTTGACAGCTCATAAAAAGTACGTCAGTTGATTGGTGGTGTCAACATCCCTAGTATGACTGATTTTTTATTCAGCAAGGTCGAATATTTGTGTAAATTTATGTGGTTGCTATAAGCACTATGTCTGGAGAAGGGTTAACTGAGATATAACAACGAAATTCTAGTTCACAGTTGCACATGTAGGTCACTGTAGCAACTACCGCCACTTTTGTTAATAACAAACAGATTGGTAAATGTCTGCAATAGTCATGGTTACGTTGAAACAATAATGGTTAATTTTTTCCAAACACTTCATTGTGCTAAGGTTCTATAGTGGCCTTTAAATCTAATTGATTGACTACAGGTTGTACCTAGTTCGTTGTTATGGACTATTTCAAGGGTCCAGGGAAAGAACATGTCTAGTCACTTAAGCAACTTTTTGAGTTATAGAGGTTTGAAAATTGGTCATCACGAACAATTACTATGGTTACCATTTCTTTAAAAGTTAAAAAAAATAATTTTATAATGTTTTCAGATTATTTCATTCAATGGTAAGTACTTTGTGAACTCTACATTTCGAGTTTAAAATCTCAATTAAAAAAAAAAGGTGACTAGACATGTTCTTTTCGTGGACCCTTCATTTAGCTTTAACTGTTTTAAAATCTGTCCATTGGCTAGAATAATAATATACCTACCTACTCTTGGTTACCAGAGGGAGAGTTGTATATATGTCTCTCTTTCTAATAGGTGCTTGACATCAAATTGTGTATTAGGCTAGTTATTAAAAGCAATTTCAAAGTGTATTCATGATTTTCTTCCATGTTTCGCGTCGCTGATTTCCCCTTGTACAGTTGAAAATACAGTGATGAGCCAGTAATAAACGGAATTGGGCATATTAGGAAAAGCTCTGCGCAGGGACGACACTAGCGTAAACCCATGACAACGTCAGTTCTCTTTGTATTTTGTTGCCATGACAGATCATGACATATTTACATATCATGATCTATTTATTAGTAACAAAATAACATGATATTTACATCTATAGTAGCGAGAGAGCTATATTTCCAAAAAAAAATTGAAACAATACGATATTCTTTTTTTTATTTTATTTATTTGATTTTTGTTGTATTTTTTTGTTATTATTTTTGATTGTATTAAGTATATAATGTCACTTTTCCTAAAAATATTCTACACAGTAATATGATGGACTATGGAAAGAGACTGTAAAACTTTTAATACCCTATTTACCTATATACCTGTGGTCTTACAATAAATTATTTGAATTTTGAAATTTTTATGGTATTTAAGAAGATACTCAAACTGTTTACTGTTTTATGCTGCACTCTGACGTGAGAAAATTGTAGTATTACTCTGTCAATTGACAGACTGGTAGGTAATCTAGTTAGAAAATAAGAATTAGACGTTTATTTTTCTGGAAATATAGCTCTATCGTTACTATCGATGTAAATATTTTGTTACTAGTAAATATATCATGATTTCCATAAGTACTTACTCTTTGGTCATGATCTGTCATGGTGACAAAATATACAGAGAACTGACGTTGTCATGGAGGTTTGCGGTAGTGTCGCCCCCTGAGCAGAGCTTTGCCTAATATGCCCTACTGGGATTCGATTTGTGGCATTCGAAGATGGCGGATGTAGACAATATTTAATTTTGCTATTTCTGTTTCTTTGGCTAGTTGAAGTATAATTTTGATAGTGTTTTATGCGGCGATTAACCTTAACAGTGAACAGTGATCACAATATTCAATATTGCTCTCGTGTCTGACATTTTTTAATGCGCAAGTTGTCTCCACGTGGTTTTTGGAATTTTACTATCAAGTTACAAAAACTACAATCACCGTACAACGTTGCCTCTCGAAAGAGAATACTTTGACATTGGCGAAATTGTCTTATCAATTAAGACAGAAGCCATATTTTAAAAAAGAAGAAGAAGAATATGCCCTACTGACAAAAGAAAAAATACCTTCGTGCCGGTTTAAATGACATTGTTCGTGCCCTGTATTTTCTACTAATCTAACTGACAGAACTAAATCTATTTCTTTGAACTAAATAGATTTCTGTTGGGTCTATTCCGACTAGTTCCATTGTTAGTTCCATTGATGGAACTAGTTGGGACTTTTTTTTCTCAGTAGTTACAATAAAAGTCCTGGGGCGGGTACTTAAAGGCTTTTTGTGCTGCAGCCCAGGGCCCCGTGAATACAGAGGGCCCCCAACCTGAACTGAAAACAATAGACTATATTATTGTCAATAATAAAAATTATCTAGAATTATATTCTCTACTTTGTGCTAGAATTAAAAAAAAAATCCGATCCGAGGTTTGAGTAATTAGGTAGGGCCCCTAAGCAGTATTAGCACAGGGCCCCACAAATTCAAGATTGAATTTGTGGGGCCCTGGCCAAAGAATTCTTGAATTTGTGGGGCCCTGGGCTAAACTGCTTAGGGGCCCTACCTAGGGGCGGCCCTGTAAAAGAACTAACAAGTTCCATACTAGTTCCATCAATGGAACTTATAACGGAACTAGTCGGAATAGACCTTCTTTTGGATATAGTATCGAGAGATAGTTTGATTACGAAGGCGGCTGTATTGTAATTTGTAATATAAAAGTAGATTAGATAGCTAACTATATTCTGCCTTGGCTGTTTGAAAACATTAGTTTTTATATCATTATTGTTGACATAAGACTGGATATTATTTGTAGGTAGTTTGTTACAATTTAGATTATTCAACGACCAACAGAACTTTGTAGGAAGAGTTCAGTCTATAGCCAGGGGGCAAGTACCAAATTCGACAATTAAAGATCGTATCGTGCCGTCCCTCTCACTCTTGTATTAACTAATATAAGCGTAAAAGGGACGGCAAGGGGCCTGGCTGCCCCTATACTCCCCCCCTGGACTTTGTAGGAAGAGGTCAATCTATATCCAGGTATACTATTATGATATACAGGGTGGCCCATTTATATCGGTCAGTATGGGAAAGTCTGAAACTATACGACATACGAAAATTTCTTCTTAAGAACCATGACATCGATTTTAATAACAAGAAAAACTGCATTCATGAATTTAAAAAAAACCTGTACTCAGCTCGGGAATCGAACCCGGTTGTTTTGAAAAAAAAAAAACTTACACTATTTCTATTTAGATATCGATTGTGTACGTCTTAGGCAGTAAATGTCTCCATGGAACATTATGTCTAAAATGAATAACATGCATTGTTTTCACATACTTTAATTTATTTTAGTAGGTGTTCGAAGTGTCCACCGTTACAATATTCAACAAATTCTGGCATGTAAAATTGTCTCTATGGTTGTTTGTACCTCTTTGCTGGTAAAATCGATGTCATGGTTCCTAAGAAGAAATGTTCGTATGTCGTATAGTTTCAGACTTTCCCATTCTGACCGATATAAATGGGCCACCCTGTATAAGTGTTGCCAGCCTTTTTTTTCGCAAATCAGTATTTGAAACTGAGTGAAAGAAACGAGATGATTTCGTGGAAGTATTGTCGAAATGTATGGAACTATCATTACTATCGTAATCAAAGGATTTCCCCTCATCTGAGGGGTTACTACGAAAATCGAAGTTCGTGTCGTACCGTCCCTCTCGCTCCCGTATTAATAATATAAGCGTCAGCGGGACGGAAAGATACGAAATTCGATTTTTGCACTCCAGGCTCAGGGTGTAAGTAGACCCTGAGACACTTTTGTTTTTCTTTACAAAACCAATGATTGTTCATTAAATAACAGCTGTACCTTTAAAACTTACGTACCTAATATAATTTATGATGATTAAATATTTCTTTTATTTATCAGTGAAGTATTAGTACAGTCTGCATTAATATCTGACACAGCAAAACGTTCAAAAATCGGTCAAGTGCGAGTGCGAACGACTCGCGCATGTAGGGTTCCGAACCTCCGTACGATGCGGTTGTGTCGTTTTATTACAGAGTTCCTATGGCCAACATCTAAATTTTCATCATCAGATCAGCTCTACGGCATAATAATATTGCATTGTCATCGGATTTATACATGCGTGTAAAATTCAGCTCAATCGGTTGAAAATTTGAGTTGAAAGATTCCACCCGAGCAAACATACCTAGTTACATCACACTGCAAATAAATATTATAATGCTTGTAATAAGTTTTTGTTAAAATTTCATTTTTAATACAAGCTTTTTTGCCGAATGTACTTTTTGTTGACTGTACTTGCATTTTCATCTAAACTAGATATTTGTACCAAATTTCAAGTCGGTACTATTAACTATTGAGGAGTTCCCTCCTGCAGAGGCGATCCCGGCAAGACCACCAAGATGTCACTACCAGATTATTATATTGTCTCCAAATTTACATAAGTATGCCAAATTTCAAGTCAATCAGACCATTGGAAGTGGATGAAATTTAGCTTCCAAAATCTGACCCAAAAAAACGATAAATAAATAAATAAATAAACAAACAGGGCAAGCTAAAGAAAAGCTTCTCTTTCTTTTTTACCACATAATATGTACCATGTTTTTATGCAAATAAATGATTTAAGATTTAAATATCGCCGTAATGTAAGCACTTGTGCAAGTATTTCGAGTAAAAAACAATTTGAATTGTCAACCTCTTTGGATCTGGCTGTTTGATTCTGAAATCTTCGCCCGCGCAAGGCAGCGCACGGCTTTAAAAAATAAAATTAAAAAAAATCATTCGCGGGAAATTCGGTGACTTCATATGTTGTGTAATTAAATAATAAGAAGCTCGACTAGAGTGAATAAATTTTAAAACGTATTATAAACCTTGTAAATAGTGTTAAATACTTAGTGTGATTATTTTAGTGTAAAAAAACAATAGGTAAAAATTAGCACAGTGCGGATTTGACGAATGCTTTATCAAACTTGGCTTCATTGAGGTTTGTGGTTTATAAATTGCTTGATTAATTTTGCACAGAACGAATAAACCAGACATTCACTAATTATATAATCGAAACTTTTATAAAACATCATTAAAATTGCAAACCTAAAGATAAATATTCGACTCGGCCGCCTTAGCAACGGATAATAACACCTAGCAACCAAAAAACGCTGAAAAAAAACACGTTTAATGTATGATGACCCCGTTCAATTTGTAACTTTATTTTATTTTTAGTATTTGTTGTTATAGCGGCCACAGCAATACATAATCTGTGAAAATTTCAAGTGTCTAACTTTTACGGCTTAAGAGATAGAGCCCTGTGACAGACGGACGGACGGACAGACAGACAGACAGACAGACAGACAGACAGACAGACAGACAGACAGACAGCGGAGTCTCAGTAATAGGGTCCCGTTGGCACTCTTTGGGTACGGAACCCTAAAAATGACGGGTCCTACCAGCCATGGAAATAGAGTTGGATTGGTTGGACCCCAAAATAGGGTTCCGTAGCCAGGAACCCTATTTTGGGCGTGTCTGACACCCTCTTGGACGGTTTTTTTTAGCATTGGAAAGAAGATAAGCGATCTTGACGTGCCTTTTTATTGAAAAAAATTTTTTAAAAAATAAACAGCAAATATGTAACAATTAGCAAGGGCATATGATCACTTACATTCTTTTGGAGCGACGACCTGGTTAAGATCGCGGGATCGCGGTGGATGCGAAAAGCACAAGACCGGTCTGAGTCGGGAGGCCTATGTCCAGCAGTGGACGTCTTTCGGCTGACATGATTCTTTTGGTATCATAAGTACCTAATAGTTACACTGTGTTTTTTAAAACTTTTTTCAATGAAGACTCCTCAAGATTATTTACCCTTTTTCTAATGCTAAAAAAAATGAAGTATAGTATCTATCTAGTCATCAAATGGTACTGGTGGTGGTGAGTAAAAATACATATTTTTTAGAACGTTTATTTACCATCAACACTTTAATATAATAGTTAAAATACACGGAAACAACGCGTCAATCCAAATCATTTTGTTATACAAATTTAGACTTTACTTTCTACAGATTGATGAATTATTATCGAATGGTGCTTCACACAAAACTTGCAATGGGAAATATAATTTCTCTTTTTTAGACAAAATGGTGTATTATTGTACCATGAGCTGCGTGTAAACAGTCGTTCTACTTCCAAATTCGATGTTCTTATTATCGTATAACTTTACTTGACCGAATTTCACTTGCCATACCAACGTTTGCCATAAAATATATACCTAGAACCGTGCTATTTTCAGGATTTTTTATGTCATCATATAAAATGCAGTAGGTTAGGTTAGTTTAATATCAACTCTGAAGAAAGTCTTATTTCTGAAATAAATTACTTTATGGCAAATGAAAATTATGGAAAACGATACATTATGGCATATGAAATTCGGGCAAACGATAGAGAAGAGAACCTCTTATTATACCATTCCTGTCACTCTCCTATTAAATATATTACCGTGGGCACATAACTACGAAGTTCAAATTTCGAATTTTGAAATAGAACGGCATAATGGAGGCCATATTGTTTCGCACTTAGAATCGCATTCACATTCACCATTTCTTTCTGTTCAACGTTATTGGAAATTAGATAGAGAATGATAGCAAGTGTCTGCGCATTTCTGTGGCCTCTATAGTACACACTTATTTGGACTCAAATGGCGTCTGGCGTACTGATGTGCCAAAGGAAACATATAGATATTGCAAAGTTTTTCATATAGGAAAATTTCAGTTCTCACAATTTTATGCAGGGATTAGAACTTTCCCTTGTCTTAAATCTCCGAGGACTTTCCGCAACTTGCACATCAGTAGTCACGTTTACCGCCGCTAGTGGACAATATAGGTATTCCCTCAGGATCTCAATAATACTTCAGTTCTCTAATTTCTTTAGGAAAGATGACAGAGACAAGTATCGGTATATTTTGACCTGTTCATCATTGTTTGTAAATTTTGGTTACACACTAACAGAATTCCACCATTCGTTGTGCGTTTCGTGTCTATGTGTCTATCAAACATTTCGATTATTTCCCCAAAGCCTCCCCCCCCCCCACTCCCATCTAAGTCCCGACTCTCAAGCGAAGTCGCTGCACTAACGCATAAACAAAGGCATGAATGAGGGTTTTCACGGAGGCGAAATATCGCTAGATGGCGTTAGTATCGTGAGGTCCGTTTGACGTTTGCTTGCGATTGGCTCATTTACTTTTTTAACCAATCACGAGCAAACGTCAAACGGACCTCACAATACTAACGCCATCTAGCGATATTTTGCCTCTGTGAAAACCCTCATTATATGATAATGAGGGCTACAGTTTTCGCGCTCACCAGTTGGCACCACTGTAGACAAAGGTCCTGCCTGAAGTATAACGGTTAGTTAAAACAAACCCTCATTTGGGCGGCACCTTCATAACTGACAGATTTTTGACGTAAATTAATCAGTAAATCGCTTCATACGAGAATGATTTTGTACAAACAAACTTATTACCTCCACTTCGGTCTGGACTGGACGTAATAGAATTTCAATTATATAAATAATTGAATTTCCAAATTACAGTTTAAAACTAAAATTACTAAGTCCGACCTAGCCACTAAACAATTTATGGTTTTTAAAGGTTTAAAAACTTAAAATAACGTATACTTTTATTTAAAAATAGTAATTGACGAGTGTTGTACGTAAAATGTACCCATTTTATTTAGGATAGTAAGATCGTAGGGTATGTATTTTAAAGGAAGGTATTTAATAAATAGTGGTAGGTAAGTATAGATAAGCCGACTGAAGAACATTTACAAATATTTCCAATCGTTTTTCAGTCACTGAGTGATGTGATTCTCAAAAATTTTAAACTTCACGGATGAGGTTCCTTTACTTATTTAAAGAATCACACCTACACTAGTAACTTTTTCTGATGACAAGTATTTAAGTAGTAAATTAAAAACGTGAGTCCACGCTGCGTACGAATTGTTTTAAAACTATAAATACGACAGATAAAATAAGTTACAAAATTAAAAACATGCTAGAAAACTGTTTTTTTTTTTTCTTAGACAAGATATGTTGTTAGGGCATCGACTTTTGTTCTAATAAACATGTTAGATCAATTAATTTATTCATTATCAAAAGCGGTTTTTGCGCCTAAAACAAAGTAGGTTTACAACGATTTCTAAGCTATTATTTGCGATAATATCCTTATGAACTAGACTCTACCTACTAAAGATTTTAACAATATAATACTAGATTATGTTTTATGATATTAGCTATAGATATGGTAGGCATTTTAGACTTATTTTAAAGGACTTTTTGTGGTAAACCGATGGCATAACCCCGTGTAGATTATGCGTACGTGACTTTGGGTATTGCATAGCCATAGAAAAAACTGCCTCTGTAATAAATATTAATATTATAATAAGAAATAATAATTTTATTGGGTGTTGGAAACTTTTGTAGTTAAAACCTTAATAGAATATCAATTTACAAATAAGTAATTACTTAAATGATTTGGAAACAGCAATTTTTCTCATGAAACGGCGAATTTTTTTTTTTTATTATTGCAGAAAGCTGTTGCTTTTATTAGTTTACCGAGTTTTTATTACAAACTTACTTATATCAATCTACGGATGCGCCTAATTTCATCAAACATAGAGTATTTCGACCTAATTATTCGTGGCGTACGTTACTGGCGTAAGGCGCACCGTAGTACTTTAACACTATCCTATATACTATTGGACTACGTATTTTACAACAGACATTGTGAGTAAGCAAATTGCTAAAACAATCTACTTTAATACATACAGCTCAATAAAAATCTCACAATATTATACATATTAAAAAATAACAACAATAATTATCACATCGAATCTTATTATTTACGTGTCCCATCACTACGCTGAAAAACGTTTGATAGAATTGTTTTTTCATCGAATATCTATTTTAGTGAAATTTATTAACTTTTATAGGTATTATTCGGTGACGAAATAGTTTTTTAAATTTATTTTAATGATATTAAAATTAAGCCATAAAAACATTAGGCACACGAAACGTTTTTCATCTAAGTAGCAGAAGCCCTACTCCGAAACACAACGTTCGAAGTTCGTGTCGTGCGATCCCTCTCGCTCTCGTATTAAATAGTATAAGTGTGAGAGGGACCGCACGACACGAACTTCGAACGTTGTGTTTCGGAGTAGCCCTTCAGTTGGCCGTGAAACTTATTAATAAGTTATGTGCTATGTTGCAGTCATTTACATTTACTATTGTCAAGTTTAAAATACTAAGGTATACAATATTCCTAAAGTGGTAAACACTGAGAACGATCATAACATTTTATATAGGTTTTAGGTCTAATAACACATCACATAAGATAGATTTGATAGCATTTTTTATATATAACAACATTATCAAAGTTTTGGTGACCAAAATGGTTCAGTTATTGTCATTTTTTATTTATATAACTTTCTATTTAAATTTCAATATGGAGAAATCGTCTAAGTAAATGTATAAACTATTTAAAATATATAAATATTAAGTAAATAGCTGCCGTTATTGTCACGATTTCGCTTTATATAATTTTATTGTCAAGTAAAATACTAAAATATTCAAGAGTAGGTACTTATTCGAAAATAACACTAAAAACTTTAACGATTTGCACGAATTATTTTAAAATTTGTATAGTTAGCAAAAATTATTAAGGTATAAATAAATTGGATTCTAAATTGAATTCAATTATCACCTACATATATTTTATGAGTATGACACTGATACAGTAACCGGTAAATGTCTAGAAAAAGATCATGATTATGTAAACCCGATATGGCACGACGTTTGATATTTCATTTAAACATTTGCATAAGCATTCATTCAAGCATTTGAAGTAGGCGTAAGCATTTTTATATTCATTGTCGATTCGCAAATTTTCTATTATATTATACACAGGATGAAAAAAACGAACACCATTTTTTATTTTATTTTTGAAACTTATAAATACGATTTTGGATATTCGTCTACGTTTACCGGAAGTGGAACAGGTCAAACATGACGAAAAAAAATGTTTTATGATATTATACATAATCGAAAGGGTTTTCAATAGTGATCATTTATATATACAACATTATACACCTTAAAAAGACATCCGTATGGCGTTCTTTTTTTCCACTTTGTAACTAAATTATGATTGTATTTTATAACGTAATGCGTAAGTAATTTTATTTAAGACATTTACGTGTTTTTTTAACTCATGTTAAACATTAAATTATCTTTTATCTTTTTATCAAAGCGTCTGTTCTCTTTCTTCATACATATATGTACATTTATTGCGACCATATAAGAATGCAATAAAGTATTTAAAAGAAACAATAGATTTCAGCTTTCATATTAGAAAATAGGGATATTGACGCCATTAAAAAATAATTCGAAGGCACGACCTCAGCAAAAAAACGCTTTATTTAGCCTTAAAAAGCAGATTAATTTTCATTTTACTGTAAAATTAGATTTTTTGATGCTTTGAAACAAATAAATAGTTACTTGATTGAGTTAGCGGATAATGACGTCATAAGTCGCTATTACCATTGAAACTTTATGGGAGAATTGTCTTTTGACAGCTCATAAAAAGTACGTCAGTTGATTGGTGGTGTCAACATCCCTGTTGTTTTATTAGCATTAAGCGGCGCTCATTCTATCTGTTCTAATGTTAATCCATCTTACCAACCTCCCTGTTGAAAAATATTGCTCGTCAACATCAATCTCCTAAGGCAGTGTCAGAATTCTTCTCACCATAAGTATACGTCCCACTGCAGGGCACAGGCCTCCTCTCGGAATGAGAGGGCTTGGGCCAGAATTCCCACGCACGCCCAGATCCTCTTATTATTTCGTCTGTGGCTTATATTACACAACCTCCTTGGTTTTCTCCCGCATTTAAAAAAGTAAAAAAATCTTGACGTGTTTCTTTATCGAGACATGCTTTTAAAACTTTATGAACCTTTACAATATATTTAACAGTCACTTTCGGTATAAATTTAGTTATAAAAATACCGAGCGCTATTTACCACAGACGTGAAGCCAATATTTTCGCTAGGCAATATAGTGAGAGAAGCTTCAGGTGAAGAACCTCACCATTAAGTGTGTATGTGTATACGCAAATTTTGCTAAAGTTGTCACACTAAAGTTATGTAATAAAGGAAGTGGAGATCAATACAATATTTTAGACTATTGCGGTCATTTGTAATTTTATGAATCAAATTCGGGTTTTTTTTTCGCGTACCTTGGGTCGTCTCGTGATCATACGCAATAAAAAATACCGAGCTTTAAAAAAATCAACGTGGAACGAAACCCGAACTTAATTAATAAAATTAGTGAAATCAATTTGTTACTACGCTATACCACAGGTTACTTTCTCGCTGAAATTAGTTTCTGTTAAAAAAACTATTTTGGATACATGTTTTTTTTGCTGACTATACTTTTATTGTCAGCCAACTTACATATGTGTACCCCAAATCTCAATTCAATCCGACCACTGAAAGTGGAACAAAATTAACTTGCAAGATTCAACCCAATTAATCAAACAGAGCAAGCTAAAATCTTGTAAAAACGAAACTAAGTTAGCGGAATCTTTGACCTTTAGCTTGTATACATTGACATCTATAAATCGTCACTAATTTGAAAAAATCTCGTATCTCAAATCAATACGTCAACAAATTTGACCCTTAAAACAATGCCCATTAAGTTCACTCGGAAAGATCATCGATTTTGAGATACCAGCTTTTTCAAAGTAGCGACGATATGTACTTTACGGCACTAGACTGGTTGTTTGGAACAAAACGCGCGGCTCATCAATCATCAACATTACTTCGACACAACCCCTGTTACGAACGTTAACAAACTAGTGAAAGGTTCACAAATCCGCGCTGTGAACATGTGGTAGGTGGTAGGACCATAGAGCAGGTGGTAGGACCTTGTGCAAGGTCCGCCCGGATTGCTACCACCATCTTGCTCGCTAATCCTGCCGTGAAGCGGCAGTGCTTGCACTGTTGTGTTTCGGCGCGGAGTGTAAGACAGCCGATGAAATTACTGGCACTTGATGTATTCCAACTTAGGCCTCTAGGTTGGCAACGCATCTGCAATACCCCCGGTGTTACGAATGTTTATGGGCGGTGGTGATCTCTTACCACCAGAAGACCCACTTGCTCGTTTGCCTTCCAGTCGAATAAAAAAAAAGTGCGCCATTTTGATGTAAGAAACATCCAGTCTATACATAGATGTCGATGCGTAACAGTTCCTGATTCCGCTGATCTACTCATCGTCATCGGTCTCGCAGCAACCTGGCCAGCAACAGCTCTCTGTTCCGTCGGGCTTGGTGCAGAAGAGCAGGGTTTCTGCCGTGGAGACAGCTCGCGGTTCGATGCCGTGGAAGTCCCTAAGGTCTTCCGCGGGGAACCAGGCGCGCTCCTCGTCGTCTATTATGGGTATGCCGAAGTACCTGGAAGAGTAAAGATTTGAACTTTGAGTACGTCAAATAACTACATAGAATCAGCATACGTCTCCAGCTAATCTTGAAAGCTTCTTGTTTCCAGGGGTGGATCTTGAATTGTGGAGCCCTGGGCTAATACTGCTTAGGGGCCCTACCTAATTACTCAAACCTCATGATCGGATTTTTTTTAATTCTAACTAATTTTTATTATTGACAATATCGTCTATTGTTTTCAGTTCAGGTTGGGGGCCCTCTGTATCCACGGGGCCCTGGGCTACAGCCCAAAAAGCCTTTAAGTAGATTCGCCCCTGCTAGTTTCCATGAATTACTCTTAAAGCGCCCCAGAGTCTCCACTCCAAGGACACGATGACACGCCCGAGAGGACGTCCGCAGATGAGATGGAAGGAAGACATCAAGAGAATAGCCGGGTCAAACTGGATGCAGGTAGCACAGAACAGAGAGAAGTGGAGAAATCTGAACAAGGCCTACACCAAAATGGTAGAGAATGGCTAAGAAAAGAAGAAGAGAGAAGATTCTTAGAGCGTCCTGGCGCTGTTGCACAAAAACCCTACTCCAGATAGAACCGAGCTTATGCTGCATTTCCACCATGTGCGAGGATCTGTTGCGAGGAGTGTGTTTGTCATGAACCAATAGAAACGCATCATTAATCTATCCTCGCTTAGCTCTGGTGGAAACAGCTCAGCGGAACGAGGTTTTCGTAGATACAAAACAAGGGAAGGATATATGGAGAATGTGTTGCGAGTATTCAGTCACCAGCAGGTCTACTACGAAATTGGAAAATCGAAGTTCCACCGACACTTATTATTTACTAATACCAGAGTGAGAGGGACGGCACGTCACGAACTTCGATTTTCTAATTTCGTAGTACCCCGCATAGCGGCCAGAGGCTCGCCCCCGCCTCGCCTCAGCCCGCTTGCTTATTTGAAAAGAGATCGCTACATGCCCTCTCGCACTGTTCAGTTACCTAGCACATCTCTGTGGAAACAGCCACAACGTTCCAGATCCTCGCACCGCTGAGACGAGTTTCTATGGGCACAGTATACATATAAGCTAAAGCAGTATGGAAGCTTCGAACAAATCGATCGAAACGAACACACTCACATAGACGCGCGCTCTACACGGGTCTAGCGACTGCAGTACCGCGAGACCCTCTTAGAGGCCGTGTAGAGCGCGCGTCTGTGTGAGTGTGTTCGTTTCGATCGATTTGTTCGTAGCTTCCATACTGTTTTAGCTTATATATACTGTGCTATGGGCGTGTACATGAAATATCGGGTAGGTATGTCACCTGCTACGTACCTGCAGATAGCCAGGCCAGGAATCCACAGCACGGAGGCCATTATCAGCACCAGCACCAAGAGAACAGCCCACAGCGGCCACGACTTGCGCACGGTGCCGCCCTCGCTGGCCAACCACGCGTCGTATCTGTAAAAATAATACCTTCGTCATCTCTGGCCTATCTTTTTCAAAACTTTTTTTACAAATAATCCGTTTCACAACTTTTTTTACAAATGTTTCTTTTGGCCACATACATTTTATTCTGAAACTGTGAGCCTTGAAATTTAATATTGAACTCTGTCTCACCTGCTGGTGGTAACAATAAGTTGAAAAGAGAGGCAGATCAGGCTCACAACACAACTACCTGTTTAATTAAGTAATCAGTAGCTACTCTTATCTAGCTATCTTAGCTAGCTATAATAATCATATCAGCCGTAGGACGTCTACTGGTAAACATAGGCCTCCCCCATAGACCTCCAGTTGCTTTCATTGAAAATGGCCAGCATTCTGAACCCGCCGCTTTACCAGGGGACTTTGTAACGGGAACAGTGATGCGGTTAGGACGCTTGTAGACGTCCGTTGTTTTCAACGGACCGTTTTTGGCAGTGTTTGGGCTTCGTCGCCGGACAAGTGTCCGGTACATGTACACACATTAATTTTAAGCCATAGAACACTACAAGTCCGGCAAAACAACGGTCCGTTGTCCGATGAAAACAACAGATGTCTACAAGCAGTCTTAGTCCAAAGTACCCCGATCCTTTTACAGCCAGTTCGTAGAAGGACGATATGAGGATGGCCAGCATTGCCAGCGGAGACAGGTACTTCCAGCAGATCAGCCAGTAGATCCCAGGACGCTGCCCCGTCATCAGCTCTATGTCGTCTGCGAATCTGGAATGGGAAACAAGCTTAATATAATCTTAGCTTATTTTGAGACAGGTGTTATTTCAGTCGAGTCAAGAAGACCATTTTGTTGCCTTGAAAAAAAAACTTTTTGCCAAGTTTTTGCGGCGCATTCATGTAGCGAATGATAATCTTTTAGATAGCGCTGGTATGGTAGCCTGGTAGTATAAATTATTGCAGAATTAAGAATTAACGTTTTGAATTTTATGACAATACGAGTAGGTACAGATACTGATAGCCTGAAAAGTATGGTACGGCCGTGCCTTTGTTTTGCTCGACTTGGCGGAGGCACTGCCGTGCCCCAGATAATATACTTCCATCGGAAAAAGTCGGATTTCAATCGGAATACGACGGCACCCGAATGTCAATCAATTATTGTATTAAATAAGTCCCATCTCCATATCCGTTAATATGGAACTTTATTATTTAGCGTCAAATATCAAAATCGCTGTACGATGGGCTAATAGAGACAGCACGCGATTTTTTCCGATAAAACACCATATTAGATCTTATCTTTAATAGAAATTTGATTGACTGAAAGTAACCAAGCCAAGCTAGCTGAACGCCTATAACACACTAACTCATAGTCGCTATCTAATCCAAAAATAGCTCGGCTAAAAGCATCCCAAGCCTTTGTCAGTGTCACTCGGATGACCCGCGCCGAGATTAAAAGACTGACATAGCTAGCATATGTTACGTAGCCGCGAGAAAACTTCCTGTACCACTACTAACTATGTGTTTACAGCGGTTCTTAACACACACACATCACTAACATTACTAACACTAGTTCAATAAGTGATTATGTATTACTAACAAAATGGATTGAAAAGTCTGAATAAATTATTATTATTATTAACCTTTTAGTCAGGAGGGACCACTTGACATAATTTCTGGCTTGCCAAAGACCAACCAACCATTTGAAGGTAATATACGGTAATGGTGCAGTAAATAAAGGAAGTTGTTGTATGGAGACCCAAGCATTAATTCCTCAGTCGATGAAATTTTGCTTGGTTATTGTATTGTATGAGCCGTAACTAAAATATAAAAAATCCAAAAAAAAACACCTAAGTTAGGTATTTATAAGCTAAAAATCGTCACTACTTTTAAAAAACTCGTATCTCGAAATGGATAATTTTTCCGAGTGCACTTTATGACCATTATGTCAAGGTTCAATTTCGTTCACGTATTGATTTGAGATACGAGATTTTTTCAAAGAAGTGACGAAACACAAATCTGTTTATATTAGTAACTAGCTTTTACCCGCGGCTTCGCACGCGTAAACTAATCGGTGTGGTAGTTGCACTTGAAATTTTCAGGATTTTAAAAAATTCCCCTGGCAATTTCCAAAATTTATATCGTGGTCTTCCTTCATTGAGGTTGTGTTGTGAATAGCTGTACAAAATTCAAGACTCTAAACCCAGTGCTGAAATTTCAAAAATGTTGCCTATCCAAATTCAAATCATTTATTCAGTAAATAGGCCGCAATGGGCACTTTTATACGTCATTTTTTAAACTACCAGCGCTTTCGGAAAGACCATCATTGCCAAGAAGAATGCGCCGCATGATAGGTACTTGGCAGAAAGTCATTTGTTTTCAAAATAGTTCAAAACTATCCCGTGAGAATATCCGGATAAAAAGTAGCGTATGTGTTATTCTAGACATCGAGTTACCTTCATACCAAATTTCATGACTCTTAGCCCAGCGGTTATTATTTCAAGATTTTATCCCTATCCCGTGGGAATATCGAGATAAAAAGTAGCCTATCTATTATTCCAGAGGTCCAGCTACCTACATACTAAATTTCATGGCTCTAAGCACAGCGGTTGTTATTTCTAGATTTTATCCCTAGGTATCCCGTGAGAATATTGGGCCAAAAAGTGGCCTATGTGTTATTCTAGACGGCCAACTACCTATATACCAAATTTCATGACGCTAAGGGTAGCGGTTATTATTTCAAGATTTTATCCCTATCCCGTGGGAATATCGGGTTAAAAAATAGCATATGTATTATTTCATTGGTCGAGCTACCTACATACCGAATTTCATGGCTCTAGTCCCAGTGGTTGTTATTTCGAGATTTCATCCCTAGGTATCCCGTGGGAATATCGGGTCAAAAAGTCGCCTATGAGTAATTCCAGACGTCCACCTACCTACATACCAAATTTAATGACTCCAAGCCCAGCGGTTGTTATTTCAATATTTTATCCCTATCCCGTGGGAATATCGGGATAAAAAGTATCCTATGTCCGTCTCCTGGCTCTAAGCTACCTCCCTACCAATTTTCAGCCAAATCTGTTCTGCCGTTCTTGAGTTATAAGTGGTGTAACTAACACGACTTTCTTTTATATATATAAGATTTAATTTAATTTCTGCTGGGATATTTTTTTTTATATTTCATATATTGTTCCAATACGTTACATGAGTATGTCTATGTTGAATAAAGTTTGAACGGAGCATTTTTTTTTTTTATATATTTATACAATACTCTTTATTTATTGATACTTTATCATACTATAAAGTAATCAAATCCATTTCCATGTTAATTTTGGTTTGTCATTTGAGGTAGGTACTGTATTCTTTATTATTGATTTGTGTCCCATGTCGATTTATGTGAAGCATGTAACGTAATAGGCGTTTTGGTTTTCAACTGTGAGCCTATTATTGTATTGTTTTGAATAAATAAATAAATAAATAAATAAATACTGTCAAGTTTTTTCGGGCTGAGGAATTACTGTTGGGTCCACTACCTTTATTTACTGCACTAATACTCGTATGTCACGTAGCCGCGAGAAAACTTCCTGCGCTTCATACGTCAGACGTTTTCAACCGGTGTGCCGCGGCACACCAGCGTAGGTACCGTGTGGTTGGACCACTGAACTATAAAAGGAATAGAAACGTCTAAGCTGTAATAGGCAATAGCAGTGTGGGATGAACCGCTCTTTAAAATCATCTTTTGTTTTAGTTAAAACATTTTTTTAAAGGGGCTGGTACTACTCTGCTGTAGTTTTGTGTATTTGAAATATATAAGGAAAAATATATCATTGAAACAAAAATCGCAGAAACATTTCTGGAAAAATAATAATACTTACTACTAAAAATATTTGTACAAAATGGATAAGTTTAAAACAATATTCGGTAATTGGTTCCACTACGATCCTCTAATTTATCGCGGAAAGGGTCCAGCCACAGACCTAGTAAGAAGAATAGAAATGCCACAAGCAGAAACTGCGAGACGTCTATCTGACTAAAAAAAAGAAATTCATTGTCTCAGTCAGCTTTCACCTTTAAAAAACTGGACAAGTGCAAGTTAAATTTGCGTGGCTGAGTGTTCCGTACTTTTCTAGAAAATACAGAAATTTCCTATGTTACTTTAAATACTTTAGATTTCATATGTCTACGTATTTCTGTAGGTATACGTCTAAATAGTGTTAGTAAAATTCTATATGATAATTTAACCCAAATGCCACTGATACAAGCGGAATAAATATTTAATTCAAAATAAAATTTATCTTTTGTATAGAAGCTGGGTCACAAAAAGACTAACTATCTCCGCACTAAACATATTTTTTTACTTTCGAATTTCAATGTTTTTCCACTTGTTTAAATGTCGGTTAATTTCATAATAACCTTTCTCTTACGCATACGAAAATTTTCAGTATATTTGTCGTAATTTTCATTTAAAAAATTGGCTATAGTGGACATACAGGCACGTCGACACGTCGATAATTTTGTTTTCTACTTTTTACGTACCTAAGTATGTTCCATGGTATCGTATTATCTATTCTGTGGTATCGCCTAGACTACTAATGCGATTGTAATAAATAAGGTGGCATTTAAACATATCTTATAAGAGATTATAATACTAGCTTTTGCCCGCGGCTCCGCCCGGGTGGTATTCGGTTATCGCGCGCTGTTCCCTCGGGAGTTGTGCATTATTCCGGGATAAAAAGTAGCCTATGTCACTCTTGGGCCCATAAACTATCTCTATGCCAAAAATAACGTCGATCCGTCGCTCCGTTACGGCGTGGAAGACGGACAAACATACAAACACACAAACATACAAACACACTTTCTAATTTATAATATTAGTAAGGAAATATCATTAAAAACATTTCTATTCCTCTTCCAGGGTCCAACAGTTTACGGTATTAATTAAGCAAGGCTCAAATTGAATCGTAATGGTGCTCTATTATTCATGGACAAAGTTTTGCTTGCAAACGACTTCCGACGCTTATTGAGACACCTTATTAAGCTATAGAGAAAGGGCGCCTTTAATTTGGCAAAATAAGGAAAAATCTTAGTCAAATCTAAAAAAGCGTGTCAAAAAGACAAAAAATATACAATCCGTGAGATTTTAGAAAACCCTTCGGGTTTCGGGGGAAATCGGAAGGATTCGTTAGTAGAAAATGACAATTGTTTTTTGACTTAGTAGCAATCCATCACGCGAAGAGTGTACTCATTGTGTTTTCATTAATTTATATAGAGTGGTTGAAACCACCACTTACTTATTTATTTAGTTTATTTTTCGAAAATTGATTTCCATGGGAGTCAACTTAAACAGGGTATTTCTGTAAATAGCCAATAACGGGAAATTATTCATAACGTATATATATATTTTTTAAAGAAGACAGAATTGTAATAATGTTCCCCACAGAACACTCTTCTAAGGGGCTGTTTCACCATCCATTGATTAATTTTATTTGACGGATAAATGTAATGCCGTCTCCGTCTATTAAAATTCGTCCGTCAAATAAAATTAATCAATGGTGAAACAGGGGGTAGTCGCTACACCCTTGATAATTATAGTCGTGGTGGATGGATGAGGATCAGTAATAATATTTAGTTTTTAATTGTCTTTTTACCAATATTTTGAGTCTGAAATAAACGTTTTTTTTTTACTTTATCTTTAATAAAATTCATACACTTTAACGTTAGGGTCACCACGCTACGCATCTACTAAATAATTTAATTAAATAATTCCAAATTTCCCGCTTAGTACAAGAGCCTCCCAGTTTTATTCCTAGTCTGATTAAATTTATCCCCTTGGAAATGAAATTAAGGGCGTTGACCCGGACACGTCTTAGAACGGGCTAAAGAGCTGGTACTGTAATTACTTGGTAATTAAAATCCCGCTCAAAGGATTAAGTCAACAGCTGACACGAGATATTCGTAAGTTACGTATGATTATGGTTCGTGATTTGAATGTACCTACGTTACTACGAACCGAGAGACATTTTTACTAGTAAAAATGCGATACACAGGGGAAAAAATTTTGCGTTGCTCGAGCGCACTTTCTTGTATGGAGATTGATTTCTGAACTATCTGTGTTTTATGCTTTATGAGCCGATATGGGCCCCGTAGCATCGTACCATCCCTCTCACTCTCGTATTAAATAATATAATCGTCAGCGGGACGACACGATACGATGTTCGAATTTTGAACGTGTAGGGCCTGTGCCCCTAGTGTGGCGTTTTCACAAAACATTCATTTACATTTCGAAGACGTAAATCGAGCATTCGGTCGTCGATACGTAGCCGCCATATGTCCATGGTGCGGCGTCGTCACCCCTCTTCGTTACGATACGCGGACGAAATAGTTTACGTAGCAAACCTACACTCACAAAAGTTGTTGCGCAAACTTTCCGCTAGAGGCGCTGTCCGTGTTTCCATACGAATTGAGATTTTACCGCGAACGCGATCGAGACGTATTTTGTGAACGGGAAAATACACGCAAGTTACGCAAAGAAACTTGCAAACAGGAAGCATATAGCAACACTTAATTAGATAGTTGCTAAATTGCTAAACGAATCTATTCAATCCAGTACTCGTTCCACTAATGATCTGCACCCGAAATCAACGAGTAATATACAAATGTACGAGATGTAAGATTATTAATGACATCGCAAATGTCAAGGGTTGGGCACGGGGGCTTTCACATCGTGTAGTGGAAGGTTTAATAGATGATGTAAGACTATATCGTGCACGACCTTTAGAGGTTGTGGATGCATGCCGTTAGTAACAAGAGCTGAGGCCGTATTGCCTAATGTTTCTGACACTCGCGATCGCAATCAAATGACATATTTCGCATACAAAAACTGTTATTTAATTGCGATCGCGAGTGTCAGAAACGTTAGGCAATAAGGCCTCTGGTAGTGTTCAGAGGCCGTATTGCCTAATGTTTTTGACACTCGTAATCGCAATCAAATGACATATTTCGCATACAAAAGCTGTCATTTTATTGCGATCGCGAGTGTCAGAAACGTTAGGCAATAAGGCCTCAGATTGTTAAACGATAAAAAGCTTTGAATTCATAAGATTAGTTAAGACTGTTTCGTCTGCAACATTGCTGCAAAATGTGTTTTGTTGTCGTTTTTAATACGTTATCATATTAGCTTTATTTGTAGCTGTATTTGTATGAATGTAACGGAATCATTCAAATTGATTTTTACCCACTTCTTACTGTTGTATTGATTCGAAACTTTGCAATAATTTACGTCTCGTAACTATTACAAAAAAATATAGTCAAGTCATCTATATTCCTATTAGAAAGCACACTCTTGATTAATAATTGTACAAAAGAAAATAAATAAAAAAATATAAAATTACACGTGTATGTGTTTAAGCCTTAGTTTGTAAGTATACCTAACCTATAGTTGATTTTTTTGTAATTTTTTAATGTATTTATTTACACTTCCTTAAAAATCCAATATCCGTAACCGAAACTATTGGATAATCCGTAATAATTTAACATCCGTAACCGTAACCGAAACGGATATTATGTTTGACATATTTCCATATTCGTATCCAACTTGTTTTCAGGGCTAAAATAAAACGTTGTTTTACTGGAGTCTTGCCTTCGAATTATTTTTTAATGGCGTCAACATTCCTATTTTCGAAGAAAAAATATTGGTTCCATTATCTCTCAAACAGTGGTTTGTAAGCCAATTCACTCGATATTAACTGTTACAGAGTGATATAATTCCCTCTATTTGAAGATCAAAGATGGCTTACTATTAAACTAATACCCCGCTATGTAAATACAGGGTGAAATCTGTTGTATAGTCTATGGTCACCTGCGTTTCGTTTATAAAGCAGCGTTCAAATAAATAAATCATTACTTGATCTACCATCTACAGCAAACGGTTGTTTTACTGCATCCTCCAATCATTTAAATATAAACTCCCTAAACCCGCGTCTAATACATGGTGTCAGAAGTGGCCCATGGTGTTAAAAGTAACCCATGTTGTCAGAGTGCCGAGAAATAGTCTGAAGTCAAGAAATATTACAAGTCTGAAGAAAAATTGAAGAAGCCAAGAAAGAAAAAACACAGTCAAAATGGGAGAAAAGGTACATAATGTTATTTTAGCTAATAATCTGAAACCTCTATGCTTATCTAAAGATAATGGAGGAAAAGACTGTGCTAATTCCGAAAAATGGAAGCTGTGGAAACAAAAATTCCTAATTTATTTCGAAGCAAATGACATAGAAAAAGTACCAGAGTCAAAACAAATCGCTATATTCCTTAATGCAATAGGCGATGAAGGTCTGCAAATATTTAACTCTTTCAATGTCGAGTCCAAAGATGAAACGTTAACGTCCATTTTGAAAAAATTTGATTTAAAATTTAACGAATATAAAAATGTAACGGTCGAAAGATACAATTTTTTCACCCGTTACCAAGAACAAAACGAGTCTCTAGATGAATATGTGACTTATTTAAATAATTTGTCGTCAAGTTGCAAATTCGAAACATTAAAAGAGTCTCTAGTCAAAGATATGTTCATAATTGGCATTAAAGACAGTCAAATAAAAGAAAAACTTCTTCAAAAAGAATTCAAAGATGTTAACGAAGCAGTCGAAGCAGCTAAAACAATCGAATTATCATGCCAGAGATCAAAAAAGCTTGGAAATAAAGAAAATGATCTTCAAGTACAAGCCATTTCCAAAAGAAGTCATATTAGTAGAAGCTCAACACCGACGAGACATAAATCAAGACATAATTTCAACAGACAGCGCAAATATAGAAACAATAGTCAAAGTCAAGAAAGAAGAACCAACAATTTCTTTTCAGGCAATTTCAGGTCAAACAGTAGTTCACGAGGCAATAAAACAGTCTGTAAAAGATGTGGTCAGCAACACAGAATAAAATGTCCAGCTCAAGGAAAAATATGTTCCATCTGCAAGAAACCAAACCACTTCGCGGCATATTGTTACTTCAGCGACAGAAACAAAAACAATAAAAATGTAAGTTCTATAAATACCAGTAATATGAATTTGAATGAAACTGACATTTTAAATTTAACCGACATTTCTGATAATGATAATTTTTCTAATGATTTTGTAATTAATTCAATAAATAATAATAGCCAAAATAATTGTAATTCATCTAATTGGAAAATAAATATTAATTTCTTTGACCATAAAATTAACTGTCAAATTGACACTGGAGCTGACATCAATGTAATTTCTTTGGAAACATTATATCATTTAGAGAACATTTGTAACATTAAAATTCCTATAAAAAAGACAAAAGATAGAATATTTACATTTTCAGGTCAACTTATAGAAAATGTGGGTAGTGTCGCATTAGCATGTACTTTTGATAACGGTCAAAAAGTGAATATTAATTTTATAGTGGTAATTTGTAAATGTGCTACTATATTAGGCTGGAAGACTTGTGAGGAATGTGGCATCGTGAAAAGAATGTTTAAATTAACGAACACACCAATTATTAACCAGAACCAAAGGTCAGTACAAACAATTATCGAAAATTATTCAGATACTTTCGAAGGGTTAGGATGTTTACCATTCGAAGCGCATTTAGAGATAGATAATAGCATCACTCCAAAAGTCTGCCCAGTTCGCCGAATTCCATACGCATTGCACCCAAAACTAAAGTCAGAGCTAGACAGAATGGAAAAATTGCAAGTCATTCAAAAGGTAACTAAACCAACTAATTGGGTTAACGCTATAGTTCCTGTAGAAAAACCTAACGGTCAATTACGCATTTGTTTAGACCCAAGAAATTTAAATAAAGCTATTAGAAGACCTCATTTTCCATATCCTACTTTAGATGATTTACGCTCAAAGGTTGCTGGTGCTGCATTATTTTCAAAATTAGATGCGAATTCAGGCTATTGGATGATTAAACTTGATTCAGAGAGTAGTGACCTATGTACATTCAATACTCAATTTGGTAGGTACAAATTTCTACGTCTACCTTATGGCATAAACTCGAGTGGTGAAATTTTTCATCGAGTCATGACAGATTTATTTGGTGAATTACCTGGTGTTTTAATTTTCGTAGATGATATACTAGTTTATGGCTCAAACCAAGCAGAACACGACGCTAGGTTGGAAAATGTTCTTAAAAAGGCTAGAGAAATTAATTTAAAATTCAATAAGTCAAAATGTAAATTTAATAAGACCGAAGTTTCTTATGTAGGGCATATTTTTAATAAAAATGGCATATCGGCAGATTCTTCAAAAATAGAAGCTATAATGAAAATGCCAAAGCCGGAGAATGTCAAAGATCTCCAACGATTTCTCGGTATGGTAAATTACTTAGGTTCATATATTCCTAATTTGGCTCATGAAACAAGTTTACTGAGAGATCTACTTAAAAAACAAAATATTTGGCAGTGGACACTAAACCATGATAAGCAATTTGTAAATTTGAAGAAATTAATTTGTCAGTCACCTGTCTTGGTCCACTATAATGTAAATAAGCCAGTTAGAATGTCAGTCGATGCAAGTCAGAAAGCAGTTGGGGCAGTCATTTTCCATGGGAAAAACCCCATAGCTTATTCATCAAAGTCTTTAACAAAAACTCAAGAAAATTACGCGCAAATAGAGAAAGAATTGTATGCAATTGTTTTCGGATGTAAAAAATTTCATCAATATATCTATGGCAAAACAATACAGGTCGAAACGGATCATCAACCTTTGATCACACTGTTTAAAAAGCCACTTTCAGATGTGCCAGCAAGACTTCAAAGAATGATGATCACGTTACAATCATACGACCTAATTGTCTCATATACAAAAGGAACTGAAATGTATATCTCAGATACTTTGTCTAGAGCGCCTGTCATTAATACCGAGGTAGAGAAATTAGATTTGGATGAATTTGAAAACAATATTATTTGTCAGGTAAGGTTGTTGACTTCAAATTTGGCAATAAGTGAGGGTAGGTTACAGCAAATTGTGTCTCATACAAAGTCAGATAAAATCTTACAAAAATTAAAAGAATATCATAAAATAGGATGGCCTAATAGTAAACAACATTGTGATCCTTTAACCCTGCCATATTGGAATATTCGAGATGAAATTCATGTAGTTGATGAAATTGTATTCAAAAACCAATCAGTAATCATTCCAAAGTCAATGCGGTCAGAAATATTACAGCAGTTGCACGAGGGTCATATGGGCATGGAAAAAACTAAAAATTTAGCCCGTGGTATTGTATTTTGGCCTAATATTTATAATGACATAGAAATGAAAATCAGACAATGTGAGACTTGTATGACACACAGTGCAAATAAAACGAAGGAAACTTTATTAACTCATGAACAACCAGTATTGCCATGGCAAAAGGTAGCAACAGATTTGTTTGAATACAATAATAAAAAATATTTGCTAGTCGTTGATTATTATTCCAACTACATTGAAATAGCTCAGTTAAATACAGATAGTAGAAGTCAAACAATAATAACACAATTGAAGTCTATTTTTGCCCGTCATGGAATTCCAGTACAATTGGTAAGCGACGGAGGTCCGCCGTACAGTTCCAATGAATTTCATAATTTCATGAAGGACTGGGATATTGAACACATAATGTCTAGTCCTCATTTGTCAAGGTCGAACGGACTCGCAGAAATTTCTGTGAAAATAATAAAAAACATATTAAAAAAATGTGAACATTCAGGCACAGATATTTATACAGGTTTATTACAGTATAGGACAACACCTAGAGGTAATTTAAAGTCACCATCTGAATTACTCATGTCAAGAAAGTTAAGAACAAAATTACCCATAAAAACTAGTCAGTTAAAACCTAAAATAGTAAAATTTTCTGATCATTTCAAAAATAAGACTGAAATGATAGAAAAAAGTAAGTCTTACTATAATAAAAATGCTAAAAAGTGTCATGATTTTCAGCTTAATGATGAAGTATATTTTAAGAAAAACCCCAAAGATCTGACATGGTCTAAAGGTTATATTGTGTCTAAGACTAAATTTCCTAGGTCATATATAGTAAAAAATGAAAATGGTGTAACATACAGAAGAAATTCTCAACATATTAAATTGTTTAAGTCAAATATGTCAAATATGTCAAACCTTAATAGTCACAAGCCATATTCCAATCAGTCAAGCCAAGTAGTTACAAACAAAAATAACAAGTCAAGTTTTACTGAAAAGTCGAAAGGTCAAAGTCCAAATAAAAATCAAAAATGTCTAAAAGAGGATGATGCAATGAAATATTATTACATTCCAGAGTATATTGTGAATGCTCAAAACCAAGTGTCAAGTTGTAACAATTGTAGTCAAAATAGTTCAAAAACAAACTCCATAAATGAAACATTTATGTCAATGGAGTCAAGTCGGTCAAGTGCAGATAGTCCATGTAATAAAAGCAATGTATCACAAAATAAGAACAATGAAAATAATATGTCAAATATTTCAGATATTGTAAGTCCTATGTCAAGTTTATGTAATGATGGGGATATCATATTGTCTCCATTGTTTGTTGAAATGAATGAGAACAATCAAGATACAGAATTCTTGAATGAAAATCAAATAGTCATGTGTCAGTCTGATAGTCAGTCAGAATCAAGTAATAATGTTCAAAACTTACCAGAAATGTTAGACATTGCAATTGGTAGCAATACACCTGAAATAAGATACAGTTCTAGAGGTAGATTGCTGAAGAAAACAAATAGATTGGACTTGTAAATAATTTATTATTGTAAAATTACATATTTAGACGTAGCATATAATTGTAAATAAATTGGAAATTAATTGTATTGTATTATTATGTATTCGACATTTGTAATTATTTATTGTTATGGTATTGTATTAACGGATTAATTAATTAATAATTTTAAGGCATGATTATCCTGTAAAATTAAATATTGTCAACTGTCAAGATGTCAATGTATTGAAATGTCAAGTGTCAGATTTATTTATTTTTTAAAGAAAGGGCATGTTGTATAGTCTATGGTCACCTGCGTTTCGTTTATAAAGCAGCGTTCAAATAAATAAATCATTACTTGATCTACCATCTACAGCAAACGGTTGTTTTACTGCATCCTCCAATCATTTAAATATAAACTCCCTAAACCCGCGTCTAATACAAAATCTAGGACGTAATACAAAGGGGTGAATCCACGAGCGTCTCAACCGCTGTCAGTCCCTTGTCTGAGATTTTAAGAATTGGAAGGCACATTGTTTTTTAATTATGACGTAAATAGCTTCTGTACTCAGGCCAGGAAATATTTCAATACAAAAACCAATGCATATGAATTATTTACTTCTTAATATAATGAGCGGACTGACAGCGGTTGAGACGCTCGTGGATTCACCCAAAATTAGTGTTTCATGCTCAGTTAATTCTGGGCAATATAGTTCATTTACTTTTTTGTTGCAATAAGTCTGAAAAAAATTGTGGTTTCCATACATTTTTGAAATCATGAATAGTGTATGGAAACCGGAAATTTTATCAGACTAACTTCAACAAAAGAGTTAATGCATTATATTACTACTCTACTACTACGTCCTAAATTTCACTCTGTATATTATATACTCACCCTGTACATATAATAGGAGGCTCATTTCACGTAGCTAAAAGTTACAATTTACAAGCAGTGTCTCTTTTCAATGGATACTGTTAAACAAAGACAAAGACTACCACTTGTAAATTGTAACTTGTAGCTTCGTGAAATATGGCACTGCAAGAAAACTCGTGCAAGTTGCGTTACATTGTGATATGTTCGTTGTGAATAAATAAATATTTCATTTTATTTCATTTCATTTCGTTGCGGCGCTCGATTGACAACTTCAAATTATTATTAAATGAAGGTTGAATATGGCTGAGTTAATTAGTAATGACATAACACCCTTTATAACCCATATTCCGCAAATAAAAATCATTTCATTTCATTTCAAAATTAGTTCGGTTTACGACCTCAATGTATTGCAACTAGCCGAATTTTTGTTGCAGTCTAAACTGGACTTTACTCGAAGAACCCTTAAGGCATCGAAGCGAAGCATTTCACTTATCTTGAAAAGTGCTTATGAGATTGTAAGATAAAAATGGAGTATCGTATAACATTTATGAGACCCTTCTCGCTATCTCTAGACTAGCGTAACGGTATCGGAAAAGGGAGCCGTTCAAAAAGGTCGGGTCATCGGGGTCTGGAAAGTTCTAATCTAATTTTAGACTATCCTATATATTCCAATGAATAGGTAAACAGATTTTATAATGAACTTGTAGCCGTGTTGGGCTCGTGGTTTGACTGGTCTACTAATGTTTCGGCGGAAATTATTTAGCAAATTATTGGCTCCCAAACTATTTATCCCATATTTTATTTAGGCGGAATGTTATTTCCCAACTGAACGTTTCGTACTCGTATCATTTCCCAACTAATGATTTGATAAATCATTATTATGCAAATTATTACCTGGAATTTTATTAAGATGCCATTTAGGTTTTCGTCAAATGTATTGATTGGCATACCTTAAATTAGCAAAATATTGAATGGCATCCAACCTACTTTCCAAGTGTCAGTTATCCTTTCTGCTATAAAAAAACCTAACATCGAAGGCTAAGACGGGAGCGAAGCGGAGCGGGGTTAACCTTCTGAACCTAAACTATCCAAGTCGCTTTTTCTCCGAACCGTGTTGCTCGCTCGCTTCACTCGCTCCCACAAATCAAATTGAAGTAAAACTTTGCAAATTTTGCAATACAGAAATTGGTCAAATGTTATTTAATTTTGCCAATTTGTTATTTGCCTAAACTAATCATTTACTACATAATTATTTGCCACATAAAAGTGTGATGAAGTAAAAATTTTGCAATATAAAAATGTTGCGAAATAAGAAAAATGCGAAGCAAAGTTATGCCAACGATTAGTTTTCTAAATGAAACTTCGGCGAAAGGTGGCTGCTAGGTGAAATTTGGCGAAACATATTGCGCCGAAAAGGCAGTACTCCGGTTTGAGTTTGACTAATGGACTCTCAAGCAGAGGATCGTGGAGTTAAACCCCCGGCTAGCATCTCTGAGTTTTTTAGAAACCCAAGTGCGAAATTACATTCGAAATTTACTACGAGCTTTGCGTTGGAAAACATCGTGAAACCTGCAGAAACCTGTGAAGCAATTCAATGGTACATGTGAAGTTCCCAACCCCATCCGTACTGGCTACTGGGCCCGCGTGGGAATACCCAAGCACTCTCATTCTGAGAGGAAGCCTGTGCCTAATATATGTATAGGCGGAGATGATGATGAACTGACATACGAGTATTGCATGACTACAATCATTAATGTTACTGTTATTGTTTTTTAATTATTCTTTTCTATTTTGATTTTGTATTTAAGTAATTCTAAGATACCAATTTATTGTTTTGGAAACTCTCTCTCTCTCTCTTAAAAATTCTGCGCCCTTCCGGGTTTCATAATATTAGTGCTATATTGTGGGTACTTTTGACATGTGAATTGCATTTAATAAATAAATAAATAAACTTTGGCCGTGCTATGCTGGGTTCCCGAGTAAAATGGACGATCTCTTCCCTTTCGGAGAAGGATAAGGGGCTGTTTCACCAGCACCACCCATTGATTAGTCTTAATGCTGACGGTTAAATGTGATGCCGTCTCCATCTATTCGGACAGAACAAATATGCAGCTATCAATGTTGCCAGTTTAGTGACTTTGTCATTAGAAGTGACGACTTTTGCTTAAATCTTAGCCAGCAAAAAAGTTTTGTCGACAAAATGGTTTATCTGGCGACTTTTGGAGTACAAATTAAAACAGTTCTAGAACCAATGATAAGAATAAGATAGCAATAACGATAAGTTCACAAACTGCGGAGTTATGGCCAAATGCAATTTCGCATGAACGTCACAACGTTCCGGGAGGGTTCATAACTTATTTGAATCGTGACCTACATTGGCAAATGTTTGGAGAACCGTTCAAGTAGCATGAGGGGAAAATTTACTGAGGTGGCTTTCTAACCTGAGTATTGTACATAACGTAGCATAACATAGCGTTACGTAGCATAACGATGTGACAGTTAAATGATGGACAGGTTAGATCATTCCATTCCCCCAAAATCGTTATTTCCTAGTAGCAAAATTTCCATTTACGTTTTTTCCCAAATGCTTTTTTTCTCAATAGGTATGCTTTTTACCCGACTGCCCGAAGGAGGGTTATGTTTTTCGAGCGTATGTATGTATGTCCATTTCTTTGGTCCTCGCTGTAGCCTAAACGGCTGAACGGATTCTAACATATATATCATAGAATTCGTCATAATACTTACTTTTTTTTATAAACTACTCATTAAGAGAAATGCAACATTTCTTTTGAGTAAATAAATGTCTTTAACCAGAAATAAAACATTCTTATAAAGAATGGCTACCAAATAGCCAGAAACAGTCGAGCTAAACTTGATTTAGGACGTGAGTATCCGTTACAATATCATTTAACTCTTTTTACCACGCTTTTATTAGCTTGGGTTGTATGTATGTAACGGAATCTTTGAGCATAATTTTGACTAATTTCCAGAAGTCTGATTAATTTGAAACTTTGCATACGAGGGTCAAACTGAAAGTTCTTAGAAAATCAAAAACTGAGCAAACTAGCAAGTTATTAGTTTTATTACATCTTTTCAAAATAGTGTCCATTCACATCAATACATCGCTGCATCCGATGGAACCACTGAGAAAAGCACTTAGCCCAGTCGTCCTTAGGGGTCTCTTCGACGGCCTTTTGAAACGCACCCACTGCTTCCTCGGTGTTCATAAAAAGTTTTCCTCGAAGTTTTTCTTTTATTTTCGGGAATAAATAAAAATCGCAAGGTGCGAGGTCGGGGCTATACGGCGGGTGACCCAGTAATTCCACGTTTGACGTCACTAAATAGTCGATCGTTCGCCTGGCGGTGTGCGACGAGGCGTTGTCGTGGTGAAGAAGGATCCTACTTCGAGGTCGCTTCTCCCGAACTTTTTCCAATACAAGTGGCAAACAATTGTTAGTGTACCACTCTGCAGTAACTGTTTTTTGATCCTCTAAAGCAATTGTCGCATAGTGACCTGTCCTTCCGAAGAACGAGGCCACCATCTTTTTTCCCACGCTTCGACCTCTCTTCACTTTAGTTGGCAACTCCTCGAAAGGAAACACCCATTGAGCAGACTGTCTCTTGGTTTCTGGATAATAACAGTAAACCCAGCTTTCGTCACCCGTAAGAATGTCGAAAACAGCATTTGAGTCACCTCCGTTAAATCTTTCAATCATTTCACGGCACCAATCAACCCGACGGAGTTTTTGGGCCTCGGTCAAATTATGAGGTATCCACCTCGCACAAAGCTTCCTGACCGCTAAATGTTCATGGAGGATTTTATGCACTTGACTCATACCGATGCCTAAGCTTGTCCGAATCTGCTGATACGTCACTCTTTTGTCAGTCTCTATCATACGCTGCACAACACTGATGTTATTTTCAGTCGTCGCCGTAGAAGGCCGTCCCTCACGCAGATCGTCGGTGAGATTAGTGCGACCACGTTTAAACTCATTAAACCAGTTGTAAATGGTCGCACGAGATGGAGCTTCATCATGAAAGGCCAATCGAAGTCTATCATAGCTTTCTTGTTGACTTAAATGACATCGAAAGTCATAAAAAATCATTGCACGAAAATTTTCGCGAGTTAAATTCATGTTGACGTGACACAGACAATTTTCAATTTGCCGCCAAATCGTAAAACTAATGACAAATGAATGAAATACATACTCAATAATATTGGCAAAGAGTTCCATTTTCAAAATTTAAACTTACTTTTTTATTATATTGTTTACAAGTGGCCAGTTCTAAAAACTTTCAGTGTCGCCCTCGTACGTATCAAGGACCGATGACAATGCAATAAATCGAACTAAAAAATGGAAAATAAATAATAGTTTAAAAAAACTAAAAAAACACGCTTTTATAGCTAACCGAACTAAAAAATAGAAAATAATTTTAATTTCGAAGAGTTTATATTACAGTAGTAGAAGATCGAACAATCAATCAGAATTTATCACCTCAAAATAAAATTATAATAAAGTTTAAGTTATTAACAAAAGAATTCAATTCAGAGTTAAAAGCGTGGGGTGCTTGATAAAGTAAATGTAACAATCATTCTATTGCAACTATCTATGAGAGGAGAGTTATGAAAAGTAGTAAAATGCACCCCACGCTTTTTACTCTGAATTGAATTCTTTTGTTAATAACTTAAACTTTATTATAATTTTATTTTGAGGTGATAAATTCTGATTGATTGTTCGATCTTCTACTACTGTAATATAAACTCTTCGAAATTAAAATTATTTTCTATTTTTTAGTTCAGTTAGCTATAAAAGCGTGTTTTTTTAGTTTTTTTAAACTATTATTTTTAACTTACAATTAAACTTAAAAATAAGGACATCATGAACATCAGAAGGTGGCATTAATCTAATAAAAATGAGAGGAAAAAATAATAACAAAAACAACAGGAAGAAACTACTACAAAATTAAAAGTTAAACATACCTACATAGCAACAGTATTAACTCTTGGTTGCTTCGAAATTAACAATAAGTAATTACAATACTGGAAACTCAAATTAACTTCCAGACCTAAATTTGTCACAGTTAAGTGTTAGATCATCATTATCATCATCGTCATCATTCCACCATGTATACGTCCCACCGCTGGACACAGGCCTCCTCTCAGATGAGAGTGTCTTGACCATAATTCCCACGCAACCCCAGTGCGGATAGGGAACTTCACAAACGCCATTGAATTTCTTCGCAATTGTGTGCAGGTTTCCTCACGATGTTTTCCTTCGCCGTAAAGCTCATGATGAATTTAAAACGTAATTTCGCACATGAATTTTGAAAAACTCAGAGGTGCGAGGGATTTGATTAAACCCACGACCACAATACACACAACTAATTTATTGTGCCACGACCCTCGACGTAATGTCAGATTTTAAGTATCTTATAAGTACAATTTAGATCAAGATAAGCTGGAAACCAAACTAGTACAGTTATCTCTAAACTTAACATTGTTATTGAATTACAGTTCCCTAAACTGTGCTCTCCAAATTTCATGGAACACCAAACTGCGAAGTACCAACGGTGCGGCCGGAAGTTTTGATTACTGGTTTAGGAGCGTCAGGTTTGACGACATCCAAACTCCATTCTAACATAATGCGAAAGTGTGTGTGTTTGTTTGTTTATCCGTCTTTCACGTCGAAACGGAATGAATGAATGAATGATTTATTTATTTTGAAAAACATCACAACAATATTACAGTATTTAAGCCTGTCTAAGAAACAAAGGTATAGTGAATTTATTGTTGAGGTAAACGGCGCGACGGATCGACGTGATTTTTGCCATAGAGATAGTTTATAGGCCAGAAAGTGACAGGCTACTTTTTATCACGGAAAAATGCACAGTTCCCGAGGGAACAGCGCGCGATAACCGAATACCACGCGGGCGAAGCGAAGTTATCATTAACTACTAGATCGTAATTCATGTTTTTTTATTGCGTAAAAAAAATTACACAAATGAGAAACGGATCAGCCCTGCGGCTACAACGCAACTTGAAACTCAAAGGTCGTGTCGTGCGGTCCTCTGACACTTGTACTATTTAATACAAGAGCGAGAGGGACGGTACGACACGAACTTCGAGTTTCGAGTTTCGTATTTAGTAGCCCGAGGTTCTCTAAAACATAACTTACCTTTTAACTCCATACACGTAAGCAATCCCGATGCACTCGCAAAAAGCGATGATCAGCAATGGAAAGTTCCCACTGTACATGTCAAATAGCAGGAATATATAGCTTCCAGCTCCATGGGCGAACGCCATAGACATCAGACAACAAGTCAGGCATATTCCTCCGGTTAAATACTCCTTTCTTAGGTTAGGGAACAGCTTCATATCGACTATGGAGGTGACGACGCCTTCTAGGGTGCCGAATTGGGAGTCTATGCCCAGGGTGAACAGCATCAGGAAGAAGAGAACGGACCAGAACTGCGCTCCGGGGAACTGGTTGATGGCTTCCGTGAAGATTATGAAGGCAAGGCCAGTGCCAGAAGCGGTCTGGAAAGAAAAAAGCAGCAATGAATGTTTTTTTGGTAGCACATAATTACATTTTTAACACAATCTTTTTGGAATTAAAAAAAATCTGAATACGGTAACTCGCTTCTTGAATCTAGTTTAGCTCGACATGTTTTGGGCTATTTTGTAGCCCTTCCTCCCAGAGCATACACGTACTTGCGCGTGCGCAGTGCCGCGTATTGCACCAGCCGCTAAGTTACGTTGACCCAGGAAGAGGGGCTACGCTTCAGCACGAACCATCTCGAGCTAAACTCGATTTAAGACATGAATTATGCAGTTTTTTCATTAAATACACTCAGCGGGACAAAATTTGGCCCTCTCTGCATGAAAAAATTACCTGTTACTGCATGCTTGTATTATCATCATCATCATGTCAGCCGTAAGACGTCCACTGCTGGACATAGGCCTCCCCCAAGGCTCTCCACTCAGACCGGGCATACTTATACATTTGAGGGTATTTTTTGCCACTGAGTACATACTTGACACAGGCTCAAACCTTAGTAGTTTTGCTGAATAAATGATTTGAATTTGAATTTAGTAACAAACAAACACAAGGCATTTCACAAAAAAGCTAGAGACATGTTGGATGGTACGGGTCTCATGTGCTCTGAATTTTGTCACCGGGCTTGCATTGTGTGGATTTTGCATATCGATTTAGAAGGGTTGACCGCGCACCCGGTGTGGGCGGACAAAGTACTGTATAGCTAAACCGAATAGTAGAACCGTCTAATACGATATGAACAGTGCCCCCCCCCCCATCTTGGGGTAATTTACCCTAAAATTAGGGTATTTTTACGCGTTTAGGGTATTTTTTAGGGTAAAATTTTTCGAATAAAATGTACGATTTCAAGAAACAAATACTGCACCTGACATAGAAGCCAAGAATATAATGAATGCATTCCAAGAATATTTCGAAACGGTGTAGTAGTTTAGCTATTAGTTTCTTAATAAATCGCATTTATTTACTTTGGTTTTATTTCAAAAAAAATTAGGGTCAAAAATAAATAAAATTGCTTAATTTAGGGTAACTTAGCGTAGCGTTAGGGTAAAAAAAAATATCTGAGGTGGCAACACTAGATGTGAACGAATCTAAGGACAAAGTTTAAAAAAAAGCGACTGAGCTAAAGACAGTTTAAAAACGAAAAGGGTCCGTGATAACCACCAACCAATTACCGAATGCAATCATGAAGTACCTATGTAGTTAATAATCGTTGTTGCACGAGAGTCCACATGTTGCTTATTCGAGAGAGGAACCAGTTGAGAACATTGGTTAGCAGCAAGCAGAGGAAGACGTGGTGCCGGAACTGCCGCCACTTTGGTATAAATATCCACGATACTAGTCCGAAGATGATTGTCACGATAGACAACATAATTCCACAAGAGCCCAACGGCAGTAATATCAACTTGAATTTATTTGTTTCCTCAATGTCTTGTGTAGAGTTGTTGGAAGCATCCATTTTGCAATGTAAATCAGTGCTTACAAATACAACACACGACACGACACTTTTATGTCCTCCTTGATCCAACTGGAGGTACTGTTTCCTTTTCCTTGTTAATTGGTTGATTTTTATTTTGGTTGTTATATTCAAAAATTCGGCGTTTGAGAGCATACAAGGCAGGAAAATAAATAAAGTTTATAGATAACATGGTGCTGTTGCAGTTTTATACGATTCGGAACATACACTATATTGCAGTCAAAATTTATAGTACATTACTGCCGAGGCCAGGAAAAAGCAATTCGTGGATGAGGAGAGTCCGTCAATAAATACGAATCCAAAAATTGCCATTTCCGCTGAGGCACGTATAGTATAGTGCTTTTCTCCAATATTTATTGCGAGGAAATAAAGCAAAATTGTTAAAATGTTACATTAAATGCTCATGGCTCGGTTGTAAAAAGTTATTTTTAAGCTTCGCGCTCTAGACGCATTTAGCCAAACGGGTAAACGGAATTTAGAAAAATGGGTTGGAAAAGATCAGATATTAAATCTATCATGGCCTCGGCCGCAGATTGAGATTGTGACTCAGTATTGTTGGAATCTTTCAGCGCGCAACCATTTGCTGCTGCATATTCTTTTATAAATGCAATATGAACCACTTGTTCATATCTTTTAGTGGTTCTAACAGGAGGGCCCAAACCCATGAACCCTGGAAGGTACTGAACCCTTTTCACTTAATTCAGAATTTACTTTTGTTACCTTTTTTTTTCGGTATTTGAATTCCTTGCGCTTGAACTCGAAATATTTAAAAAAAAGAGTGAAACCGTTTGAGACATTTATAAACACGCCGTTTCTTTCCAGTCAAGGAAATAAAAAAAAAACGTAGAAGGAATTTGATCTTCACGAATATTTGGATGTTTGGCCCGTATAAACAAATTGACGTTCCAAATTCAAAAAATGACTTAGGCTCCATACAACAGGGCATTTAGTTAAGTTTTTCACCTTTCAATAAATAATATATTTAACATCATTTAACTTACATTATCCAGCTCTTTCTGCAAATCGCATTCAGGCAATGTCGGCATCACCAGCTTCGTCAGATTCCCATTCAGATCCACAGTAACCAGCTGCCCTGCTTCAGGCAGCGCCATGGACCTGTACGCCGGCCCAAACATTTCCAACAGGGTCTCATTCCTCACATCCAAACACTTCTCATAAACCATAGTAGCTTTAAAACCAATAATCGAAAACACAACGATCCCAGCAAACATGGACGTTAAACAATTAGTCATGGACACCATAATGGCGTCTCTGTAGCAGTTATTATCTACAGGGTTGTAAGAAGAAAAAGCTATCAAGCCACCGAAGGCTAAACCAAGGGAAAAGAATATTTGAGTGCCGGCCTCTAACCATACCACTGGGTCTAAAATAGTATGCCATTTTGGCGTGAAAAGATGGATTAAACCGTCCCCCATGCCTTTTAAAGTTATGCCCCGGAAGAAGAATATGACTAAGACAATGTAGGGGAAAGTGGCGGTTACGTAGACGACTTTGCCGGAGGACGCAATGCCTTTGATCATGCAGAGATAGACTAGGATCCAGGCGATGACGAGGGCGAGAGCTATCTTGTAGTTGAAGGTCTGGGGGTGGTTGATGTCCTCGGAAATTTGGAGAGTGGTGCGGTACCAGAAGTATTGGGTCGGGCTGCTTATCTGCAACAAAGAATAGTCGTCGTTAGGTAATTTTGGCATCATGAATACTATAATGGGTGTCCATGGGCGGCGGTGATTCTTTTTCATCAGGTGACCCACCTGCACGTTTGTTCCTATCATTAAAAAAATACAAGGTGAAATTATAAACGTGATACAAAATTAGTGTTTCAGGCAAGTTAGTAGGCATCTAAAATGACCCCACGCTCCCGACATTTTGTATTCGGGAGGGGTCAGCGAACACTGGATATACATAGACACTCACAAATTTGCACGGAACCCTTGGCGCGCGGATCTGACTCTCACTTGGCCAGTTTGTTTTAATTTTTACCTAAATTAAGAATGAAAAGAAAGAAACAGTATAACATGAAATACAGTGTCAGCGGGCCCCAAACTAGGCAGTGCCCGTATCTTGGGCGAATCACAATATGAAATAATAATAGAAAAAAAAGTAGAATAATGTGTGTGTGTGTGTGTGTGTGTGTGTGTGTGTGTGTGTGTATGTGTGTGTGTGTGTTAATTAGGTGAATTGTTTTGCTGAAACTTGACCAACACCACAAAATCCTGATTATGCTGATGCCTATACCATCTTACTTATATGGAAAAAAGAATGAAGCATGAGTCCGGACTTAGATTAATGGGTTCCATCGGCGTGTCTTGTTCCTTGCCATCAATCGTATGAAAATATTTCCGACACAAAACCCTGTTCAAGTAACTTAGCGGACGGAATGGAACAAGAAATTGTAATTCGTCTCCATCAGGGATGTTATGGATTTAACATTTCGGATGTGGATATATATATCAAACATAACAACGGTTTCGGTTACGGTTACGGATATTAAATTATTGCGGATTATCCGATAGTTTCGGTTTCGGTTACGGATATTGGATTTTTTAACGAAGTGTAAAACTAAAATACAAATATTGGAAGGAATACAAATGACTTTACTTTAATTGTAATAGTTACGATAGGAGTCGTAAATTACGACTAAGGGCCTGTTTTTTGATCATTAGTTAAACTAACTAATAGTTAAAAAGTATGTCAAAAATAACAATAGTTAACACATTTCAACGGAAATTTAACTATAGTAACTTTAACTACTGATCAAACAACGGGCCCTTAGCAATAGAAATAATAAACAATAGATGCAAAAGACACGTGCGGCTGTTCTGTATCGGCTCGGCGGGGCAAAAACAAAAACCTGTCACAACATGTCACATTTAGACTCCGCCCCTATCCGAAACTATCCGAAATTTTTATACAGCGTGTATTTTTAATACTACCTCAAACTTTAAGGGCAGTTAGTGAAGGCCCTAATAATCACATTTTATTATGTTTTAATAAAAAAATTAGACTTATTATTTCCCTTACAAAATTAATTAGCACGCAATGTATTGTTACGCGATACTACTTTGTTTTTATTCAAAACGTCGCACTTGTTGACGTGACAGCTGTCACTGAACGCTTCTCTCTTCTTGTACGCATTAGATTGCTGTTCGAAAATATTTCAAAAATTAATTACGCTCTGTTAGTTAATTCTAAATTAACAATTTGTTTTGAAATCGATTCACATCACTTAAATCTTCGTCTGCTTACAGTTTGAGGTAGTATTAACAATACACGCTGTATAGGTTTCAGTTACGGTTACGGATAGTTTTTTATTTTCCGATACTTTCGGTTACGGATATGGAGCTCCATAACATCCCTGGTTTCAATCCAATAAAGATTCGCGTGGATGTGATGTAAGATGTGTTTTTCATGAACCAATAGAAACGCTCCATTTAGCTATCTTCGCTCCGCTCAGCTGTTACCACTAGAGCGGAGCAGAAGATAGGTAAAAGCGTTTCTATCTAAATTACCTAGAAATGGCATGATGTTACCTTTTACAACAGATTGCTTTTTCCGATGCAGAGTAGTTTATGGGGCATGAATTTGAAATGATATAGTATTTCAGTTTGTATTTTCGGTATAAATATATGTTTCTCGATCTTTCTCTCTCACTCTGTTCCAAAATAAATGGGATTTTAAATCATGAAAAAATGAAATGGATCCTATTGAGTAATTCCAGTGATCGACTGTGGTAAATAAGTGGTAAATACCCTAGTATTTGCAGGTCGCGCCAAATGTGTTCTCATAATAATGAGGACCAATTAAATTCATTCTTAGATGAGGGTGGAGGATTATCCGAGCGCATTGTGTGCTTGTCAGTGATAGATGAAGCTTATCCACGCATGCGCGGGACCGCACATGACTTGCAAGATAGCCTAAAATAGCATGTCAATAAATCGTGTAAGAAACATCCCACCAAAAACATTGCATGTAAAAAGCTGCAAGTCTCGCAACGCAACGTAGCTCTTGTAATGCTAAAAAGGTTTGAGATGCAATATTATACCAAGTACCTAGGTTATTTTTGTCAGTACCGGGGATGTCCATAGAACTCCATTTTCACCAACTTGCTTATATTAAAAATACAGTTTATAGTTCTCAAATAAAGAGTAAACCAAATTATCTTTTAAACACATAATGACTTGACCATCGCAAGGCTACATAACTTCTACATAATAAAATGACATAACAATAATCGTAAATTTCAGCTATTTAAAGTACGAATAATTATAATTGAAAGTAGCGCTGGCCCTAGCCTTACAGTTTGAGTGAGAAGTACACATAATACTAGCATGAAAGGTTGAGTGCGGGTCTGCTAGAAGTACCTTAGAATTATGATGATCGTGAATCAGTGAGTAGGTATGTCAGTGACAAAACTGAGGAACTTTAACATGTAATAGTTCTTAATCTACATGTTCAAATTTAATGTTATTGATAATATATCTAAGTCCCATTAGGCCCTATAGGTAACTGAAAATTCAGGGTTCTAGCCTTAGCTGTAACGAAATTACAGGATGTTGAAAATAGCCTGAATGGCTTCGAGAAAAGTATGGTACGGCTGTGCCTTTGTTTTGTTTTGCTCGACAGATCCTGTAATTTTGATGATTTGGGACCATTTCGTACGTGACACAACTTTTTTTTAATTTTGATATATTTTTGGTTTGCTACGCTACTTTGTCACGAATAGCGTGCAGTCGTGCTGACCGCAATGAAACTGCGATAAAAAAAGTTTGGGCAGTTGGCAGTTGCAATTAAATAGCAGTTCGAAAGTGGTCTGTCTGTATTGGGAGTAAGAGAAAACAAATAGAACAAGGACTTTATGTAGTTCGCTCTTAAGCGATAAGGCCGCCTATTGCTTACTTTGTAATTTTCTCTGTGTACCTGTTTTCTGTATCGCTTAATATTTGTGGTGTACAATAAAGAGTATTTGTATTGTATTGTAGTTGTATGTATGTATACAACTACAATACAATACAATACTCTTTATTGCACATAAAAATAAAAATACAAATACACAGAGAGGAGAATAAAGGCGAGCTTATGCAGGTATAAGGACCTTGTGCAAGGTCCGCCCGGATTGCTACCACCATCTTGCTCGCTAATCCTGCAGTGAAGCAGCAGTGCTTGCACTGTTGTGTTTCGGCGTGGAGAGTAAGACAGCCAGTGAAATTACTGGCACTTGAGGTATCCCATCTTAGGCCTCTAGTTTGGCAACGCATCTGCAATACCCCTAGCGTTGCAGATGTTTATGGGTGGTGGTGATTACCACCAGGACTCATTTGCTCGTTTGCCATCCAGTCAAACAAAAAAAAAAGGAATCTCTTCCAGCTAACCTATTTTATGTAGTTTCGATTACAATCAACCTTTCAAAGAACGTTGTTGTTACCGTATCCTGGCAGCACTTTCTTAATGGGGAATTAGGCTTAATTAGTGTAATTAGACGAAAGATAATGGCTAATAAAGGCCTTTTCCAACGCCTGAAATAATCAAAGGACTAAGTGATGAAAGACATTGTTTAGTATTCGCTTGAAGTGTATAAATACAACATCAAAATACATTTTTATTGTTTACGAGTTGTTTTTTATATCCGTTAATTTTAGGGGAACATTCTGTACTAAAACGTATTTTATTAACCCCCGACGCAAAAAGAGGGGTGTTATAAGTTGACCGCTACGTGTGTCTGTCTGTCTGTCTTGCTGGGTATCTGTCTGTGGCACATAGCTCTTAAACGGGTGGACCGATTTGAATACGGTTTTTATATTTGAAATCTAGCTTTCTAGCGATGGTCTTTAGATATGTTTCATCAAAATCGGTTCAGTCGTTTTTGAGATATTGAGCTTTGAAGTGACAAAGTCGAGGGTTTGTCAACTTTTAAGGATAAGGTATAATACATGGCGCAGTCGGTAGGATTATTATAAAAATACACATTAAACTGGCCAAACGAAATGAATTATTATGCTTCCAGACACTATAGTGGCCCAACTCTTACTGCTGCACAAGGCATACTACAATTTAATGCAGGTACATTTTTTAAACTTTCCTATCCACGGCGCGTTTCTTCCCCAGTAAATTTCAGAAGTATTTTCATTAACAATGCAGAGTTGCTGGCCCGCAAAAATTTCTTTCATCATATTCCAGTCACGTTATTTAGATTTCCCATTACATGAAAAGCTCTCGTGATTTTCTCAGACACTTTACAAGCCGGGAGGCAGGAATCCAATCACATGCGTAAATAAAGAATGTTTGAGCTCGTATTTTGAGAATGAACAAGTAATTTTAGTAATTTTATGAGAATATAACTGTTCCTGCTACTTTATCGGGCCCGTGGGCTTTTTGCAGGGCCTTTACCCCTTCGAAAGTACTTCCAACTAATATTACAAATACGAAAGTTTGTAAGTCTGTTTGTTTGTTTGTTATCTTAAATGTCACGTTTAAACCGCTGAAGGGCCAATCAACTATTTTACCGACACTTTGGGCGTCTCCTGCGTTACCAAAATTGTCTCTGGCGTTACCGAAAAATCGTACTTCCGACAAGATATTTCACGGTTTAATAGGTTGAACTTACATAGGATGGCATGTATTCATCTACACCATCTATTAAATTACAGAAAAAACATCTTCACTTACAAAAATCTGCAATTGTTTGAAAAATGTCGCGGACAGATTAATGTCGGTAAAAAAGTTGGGCCTGAACCGAATTAGATGAAACATGGTACACAATTTGAGTCCCGGGGATGGACATGGATAGTTTTTATCCTGGATATTTGCATATTTTCTGCGGGATATCGATAAACTAATTCTACGCGGACGGAGTTTAAAGTTGATATTTCACAAACAGATTACTAAATCGAAAAATCGTCTTCACAACCCTCAATAAATTTAAAAGATCTATCCAACGATATCCCGCACCATAGGGATAAACGAGAAAAAAAATCACCCCCACTTTACGTCTGTGGGAGAAACCTAAAAAAAATTGTTTTGGTTCATTTTACAACTTTGTCGGCGTGACTGATATTATGTATATTCATTCCAAATTACAACTTTCTAGTACTAACAGTCACTGAGCTTAGCCGCGGACAGACAGATGACAAACATGGCAGAACTATAAGGGTTCCTAGTTAACTACGGAACCCTAAAAAAGTATTTAAAAAAACATAGCGTGATAAATCAGAATCATGTCCATCAAAACCTCGTAACAGTTCATCCAGACGTTTCGAATATATCCAAAAGTATTTTATTTTCTTGTTACTCCGGATATTTAGCTGAGAATATCTTCGACAATATTCTGGAGCGGATATAAAGACAGTGAACTCAACTCGGAGTGACATCTTGCAGAACATTCTACTTTGGTACACTTGTTTTAAGGGAATCGATAACCTTTGTCGTGGTAAAGGGCTGATTCTTTATTCGCCGATTTTTTATTGATTTTCGTTAACTTCGACAAACAGACGGCTTAGATCATGGATAGAAATTACCTGGTAACTTTTTAGACAGTTCCAATTTTTTTTATTGAAAATGTCATAATTAAAATTACATAATAATTAAAAATATTTTTTCCTTTCAAGCGTTGATGTGGATAAAAGTACTAAGTTAGTAGTAATAAGTTTAGTACAGTTAATAGCACTAATATCTGTCACAACAAAGAAAACATAAATATCTCATACGACTCTATTTCAATTCTACTTCTGGGGCGTTAGGAAACTGGGAAAATATGTTATTGGCTATTGCAGTTGACTTACTAACCTGACTCTAATTATATTAGGAGATGAGATGCGACTTGCCGACTGTACTACATATAGGACGCAGATCGTTGCGACTTTAAAATACTTATCCAACTTGTCCATAAACAATCCAATTACTAATTACCGAGCTGATAGCCATTAAATCGAGAGCATAATGGCTCGTGAAACGGTCCCAAGGGCGTCTTAGATGCGAAAACGACGCTAATTCTACTACATTTGAAGTAATTTGTTTTCGCCAAAAACCAATAGGCGACGGGGTAGTGCAATAACCGCTTATCTAACATACAGTCACAGAAACTTTTTTTATGGCTTTCACCCTTGCTGTAACTTTTATAGAACCCGCATATAGGCAGTAAGTTAACTTTGCTTTTTCCTTTCAAAACAGACATTTTTAAAATCAGTTTATTCAATTAGGGGAGGAGGTTATTTGTGACACGATAGCAAAATACTGGAATTTTTATGGTTATAAGTGTAGTAAGGGACGGGGTTAAAATGATCTGATTGAATTTCTGAATCGAATATGTCACAGGCAAAAGCTAGACTGTTAATTTATTACTTTAAGTACTTTATTATCTTAATTAATCACAAATTCATACAACTACAGAACATAAATAAACAAAATAAAATAAACTTAAAACTATAGAAAACGATAAACGGTAAGTTAACTTATTTTTTTATTTTATTTGAGTGGATGGCAAACGAGCAAGTGGGTCTCCTGATGGTAAGAGATCACCACCGCCCATAAACATCTGGAAAACCAGGGGTATTGCAGATGCGTTGCCAACCTAGAGGCCTAAGATGGGATACCTCAAGTGCCAGTAATTTCACCGGCTGTCTTACTCCCCACGCTGAAACACAACAGTGCAAGCACTGCTGCTTCACGGCAGGATAAGCGAGCAAGATGGTGGTAGCAATCCGGGCGGACCTTGCACAAGGTCCTACCACCTGCAGATTTTTAAAGTAGGTAGGTACTCTTCTTGTGTAATATTTATTATATACCTTCCTAATTGTTAGCAATCAACGCATTTCCTTTCTCTCTGTTTTATAATTATAAAACGGCACCTTCGGACAAACAGACGCGGTCTTAAATATCTAAATAGGTATGCTTTGACATTGTATCGACAATTATAAAAATACATAATTTATCAACTTAAGCTTCCGTGCCCAGTTCTTTATTTTATACAAATCAATAACACTGAAGTCCAGCAGTATCACAAGCTAATAAATAAAAATAAAAAATAAATATCGTGGGACACTTGACACCAATTGACCTAGTCCCAAACTAAGCAAAGCTTGTACTATGGCCACTAGGCAACGGATAAACATACTTAAATATAGATAAATAAATACTTAAATTTAGCTCTTCTAAGTTTATTTAAAGTCAAAACAGAATTCTAGGGAAACTAAGAAAAGTAAAAAAGTAAAAAGTAAATACTTAAATGCATATTAAACATCCAAGACCCGAGAGCAAACATTCGTATTATTCATACAAATATCTGCCCCGGCCGGGATGCGAACCCGGAACCTCAAGCTTCGTAGTCAGGTTCTCTAACCACTTAGCCATCCGGTCGTCATGAATGTCGAATGTCGGTGGTAATGAACTTCACTAAAGCACTGCACAACTAATTGAAACTGTAGAAGGAATAAACCTTCCATCGTATAGGTGTAGTAAAATATGAGCTTGAGGAGTTTAAGGAAATTTGTAGGATCTAGGATAAAGATACAGGTATCTGTTCAGCTCGGAAGCTCTGAATAGAATGGCTACTTGACGTAAATCGAACAGTTGTGGAATTTAGAAAAGGAAATTTGAATTTAAATGTTATTTTTTAGAATGTGTGCTAAACCAAACAGTACAAAGAGTTAGGAAAAAACGAGCTGTATCGTATCACACTTCGTTAAATGTCTTTGAAAAGCATTCGGTGTTGAGAACCTCGGTCCGTGGGGTCCTAGCGCTTTATAGTGAAATTGATTATAATAATAATTGGCGCAGACCTATGGTAATGAGCACGGAAAATCGCAAGAACATATGGAAGAGCAAGGAGCTACACGGGCGGTTCTACAAGGCCCTAATAGGGCCTGATGTAGACCTTCTCGCGTCGGTGACCTGGTTACGTTTCGGGGACCTCTTTGGGGAAACCGAGAGTTTTGTGTGTGCAATTGCTGACGAAGTTATCATGACGAACAACTACCGGAGGTATATCCTGAAGGACGGTACGGTCGACATTTGTCGGGCATGCCGCCGTCCTGGGGAGTCACTCAGGCATATTATCTCCGGTTGTTCTCATCTTGCTAATGGTGAGTAAATACTCACCGTTAGCAAGATGAAAAACAAAATGTGCAAATGCACAGACATAACTTAGTAGCCAGGATTATCCACCAGCAACTTGCTCTTCGATACGACCTTGTACACTCTGAGGTGCCGTATTATAGGTATGTCCCTGCGCCAGTTCTCGAAAATGGTCGTGCCACGCTCTATTGGGATCGATCTGTCATCACGGACAGGACTATTGTAGCCAATAAGCCTGATATCGTGCTGACAGATCGATCAAACCGCCAGACAATGCTCATCGACATCACCATCCCGCATGACGAGAACCTCGTGAAGGCCGAGAAGGACAAACTCAGCAAGTACCTTGACTTGGCTCACGAGGTGACTGCTATGTGGGATGTTGACTCGACGATCATTGTCCCGATAGTCGTTTCGGCAAACGGTCTAATAGCGAAGAGCCTCGACCAACATCTCAAGAGACTCTCGCTAGATGGCTGGATCAAGGGCCAGATACAGAAGGCGGTACTTCTGGACACGGCACGCATCGTCCGGAGGTTCCTCACTCTGCGGCCCTGACCACCGATAACTTGGGCCCTGCTCCGTTACTGGTGGCAAACTAGGTTAGGTTTTTATAATTTTTTTATTTTGTATGTACTTTTCTGTATTTTACTTTTTATAACTATTATAAAAACCTAATCCTAAGAATAAAAATAAATAAAGATAATAATAATAATAAATTTATTTATTTCGGGCAACTTAGGCCCATACAATAAATACCTTACAGACTAACATACATATTTATAATTTTATATCTAATTTGGTGATAAAACGGCGGAACCGAAACGGCAGAAACGGATTATGAAGAGGTTTAGGTGTACTCGTTTGTTTGTATGTTAATATTTGTGTATATGTGGAGGAAATTGCATTTCTGCGCTCGAATGCTGGGCCTTTGATGTAAAGAGACCATCGACAGTTAGGCTGGTAAAGCGTTTCTGCGCCGCTGTGTTTGAGTGGCTTCAATAATGCTCGAATGGCGACCTTATTACAAATTTGTACCTTGGCAACCGAGCTTCTTAAGCCGTGGTGGCCTAGTGGTTTGACCTATAGCTTCTCTGATACAGACAGGCGCACGGACAGATAGACAGACAGACATAGCAGTAAAACTTATAACACCCTTATTAAAGTTCCATCTTACAGACTGGCTAAAACCAAAAAGTCGTTTTTGGGAAATTGCATACGTTTTTATAATAAAATTTCAAAAAATATTACTAAAGAAACAGATACGAAATTCAAATCTACTGTCAATAAGACAATACAATACAAAGACTCTTTATTGAACACAAGACAACGTCAAGAAGACGTTAATATCTAAGGCTTATTATAAAGTCAATAATTATATCATGGACAGGGATATTTGGAAATAATTCCGATCCGCATTAGCGATCCTTTCCTATTGTGTTAAAAATAAAGTTGTGTTAAATACTTGTGATGTATAGTTTAAAGATATCATTTATTAATATTGTGAATCTGAAAAAATATATAAAAAAAACCTCGTTGAGTTTCTTGCCGTATTCTTCTCAACAGAGGTTTTTTCCGAACCAGTGGTAGATTTTTTGACCTTCATAAGTGCTTGTTATAGCCTAAATTGAATAAATATCTATAAATATCTTTATATTTTGACTTTGACTTTGACCCCTCTTTTTGGATGGGTAGTTAAAAATCTGGCTTAAAAATCTCCACACAAAACGTAGCATTAATAACGGTGCGAAGATATGACCTTTATGAGAGAAAAAGGGAAAAGGAAACTTCTATCTTTAGGTAAATCCAAATTTATACAAAAGAATTAGTCACTCCGAATTCAAATCAGTTACCGCCCCCGCGCTACGAACCGTAGCGTGGGCGTAGCACTGCTACGCGCCGTAGAGCGCTACGTTGAACGAGTTCGGAATATAGCGAATGGTAGCGGACAAAAAACGTTTGCATTTTATTTAATTAAATCCAGCTAAAGTGGCTGAGTGATTTTATTTACTACAGCAATTTTAGTTTTATTTTCTCTGAAATTTAAATTTTCTTTTTCAATATCGTGTGAAATAATCTCTGCCTATAATTCTACTAATATTATAAATGCAAAAGTTTGTGAGTGACTCAATGAGTATGTTTGTTACTCCTTCACGCTGAAATGGCTGGACGGATTTGGATGAAATTGGTATATAGATAGCTGGACGTCTGGATTAAAACATTGGCTAATTTTTATTCCTATATTCCTTCGGGATAGGGATAAAATTTCGAAACAAAAATGGCTGGGCTTCAAATCACGAAATTTTACATGATTGTTTTTAATGTAACGTCAATGAAAACCACGACTTCATTTTCGGGAATTCCACGGGAACCCACGGGAACTTTTAGAAATCCCTAAATTTCCATTCAGCTGCTGGATCTAATAATTTACGTGTGCGAAGCCGCGGGTAAACACTAGTATATGTACCTACATATATATGTTCACTACATCGACTGCAGTACTTAGTCATTTTTTTATTATTTGCACGCAATGCCTTCTTATTCCACAGACCAATAAAAATCCTACAAAAATATTAGAAATAAATTGCTAATTATTGTTAGCGTAGTTTGAACTCTAACTCTGGATCATTTCTGGTGTAAAATTTTCATCGCCTTTCACGTGAAAACTTGCAAAAAGAGTCACAAAATATATTCAGGAAATTTCCCTTAATTTTCTCCTTCACTTAAGGATGTCGTTAGTCAAACTTTCTAGCTTAAAATATATTACGTAAATTGGGTATCTTAAGTATACATATATTAGACTTTCTAGACTGTACACGGCCCTGCATAAGTGGATGGACACCTTACGTTCTATAATCGCTTGCACACGAGAGGCGGCGATTTTGTTAGTTGTTCACCACAAATGCACTAGATGGCGCGCTTAATGCACGGTATGAATATGATTGATATTTTGTCCTCATATTGGTATGTGCCGATAGCTCAGTTGATCGGCTGCTTAGAAAAGTTCTTAAATGAACCCGAGTTCGTATCCTACAGTTCAGAATTGTGTTTTCGTTTTTTTTTTTTTTATTTATTACTTTATATTTTAATTTTGTAGATGACTAACATGGAAACAAAAAAACAATCTGAAAAAGGATAAGGTTGCAACAAAAATAATACACGTTTTGAAGTTTAAAACATAAAAAAATTTATTCCTAAAACAATATTTCTATTCATTAAATATGGCAGTGCTGTTATTAATGTTATACTAAATATTATTATTAATTAAATAACTGAAAACCAGAAAGTAGTTTACTCAGAATCCAGAGTAGAATCGATTACACGATGTTTTAAATCAGGTTGTGTTTGTGCCCAGTCTAAATATTACGAATGCATACGCCAATTAAAAATGTTTTACGAATGTTTCATACCCCTTAGATAATTTAATACTGGCCGTTTGGCTGTCAGTTTGACTTTCTTCTAAATCTGGTATTACAAATTACAACTGTAAAGTTAGAAATGAAGTAGAACTACTGATACAATTATTTTAAGAAATAATGAAGGTTATCAAAAATAAACGCAAACAACTAACTTAAAATAAAATACAAAAATATTTTCGGGGTGTCGTGTGAGGTTTTTAGTTATTTAATTAGCACTTGACCAAAATTTGTATTTTAAGATTTTATTGAGGTATTCGCTTAAGTATTCATTTCCGTTTCTGGAAAGAGGATTGAAGCGACCACAATAAAAAAAAATGTATTTGAAAGTATATATTATGTGAGACCGGGTTATCATAAGACTCGTAGGAGTTATTATAAATTATATATAAACAGTGAAGTTTTCCAGTTTTAAACATAATAATTGATGGCGTAGATCCACTGTAGTGTGTTACTGACAGTTATAATAAGATTACAGTCGTATTATATTGAACTTTCACACTTATCTCACGAAAAAAAAACTATTAAGGCATTGGTAATTAAATGTTTTGTTCATAATAATAAAATAATTACTTTTCGTAACAAAGTGATACTACAGGATTATAAATAAAGATAATTATTTTGGTTTCTATAATACTTATATATAACATGATTGTTTGAGTATATAACCCGGTCTACACGTAAACTATCAATTTTATTTTAATAACTAGTTTAACCACCATGATTGTCGATAACTGCTTGCAGACGGGAACACATAGATGCAACTAGATTTTCACACAGATTAGACCCGCGAAAACTGTCCCATATTTTTACACAGTGAGCTTGTAACGTTTCCGGAGTTCGCTCATTTTAGTTATCTCGACGTTGGACAATAAGACCTCATATATTTTCAATGAGATTAAAATCCGGTTATCTGGCAGGACAAGAAACTACTTTAATATTATTTTTGTGTTGATCAAACCAGTCTTGCATGATACGCGACCGGTGTATTGAGCAGTTATCTTGCACGAACGTTATGCACGGCACTTGTTCTTCTGGATAAACAATTCTAACAGTGGGCAACATGGTCTCCTGAAGCAAACTGGCATAATCACCACCGTTCGCTCGACTGGGTATTCTAACAAGTTCTCCCGGATCAGCAGCACTCGTCCATCCCCATGGTTGACGGTTATTCGACTAGATTCCATGTTGGGCACTACGAGATTACCGTCGTTTCTCGTAGGTATTGTTTCCAATAGTATCTAGGAGTCGTGGTCGAACCGATCTTTGACGATGCAGCAAAAACCGCAGAAAAGGTATTCGTCTTGATATCGTCGTATCCATAATATAACTGTTTTTTTCTGTAACAATATAAATGAACATGAAATAATGTAATGTAAATATAATTGTTGTAAAAAAAATGGTAGGATAAACGTAAAAAAAAACTCACATCAACTCCAGTTTCTCTAGAAATTTCTGAAATATTTTTTACTTCTTTATATAAATTAATTTTATCACACCTTTTAATCATTTCAACATTGCGATGAAAACTAATCATTTTAAAGAATAACTACGATAGTAAGCAGATTCAACTTGAAAGAGACAATGGAACGAGAAGTAGGAACAGCTGAACAAGTAGGTAGCAAAGTTTAAAACAAAGTAATAAAAAACAGCCTGGTAGTTTGAAGATCTTCAGTCTACCCTCTTTAAGTTTCGTAAAATATGACTTACCGATTAATTTTAAGGCGACCAGAGTTATATAAAAAACAGCCTGGTAGTTTGAAGATCTTCAGTCTACCCTCTTTAAGTTTCGTAAAATATGACTTACCGATTAATTTTAAGGCGACCAGAGTTATACATCCAATTTTCATGACTTCAAATAACAGATCAGTGGCTGAGTGGTTTGACAGTGCTCCGACAGAATCGTATGTCGCGAGTTCAAATCCTATTAGGCGACGATATTGAGTTTGTGTTTTTGTAAATTTACTGCTTGGAGATTAGTAAAGTCGATGTTTCGATGTTATAAACAAGCAACATATTATGGGTCTCCGTAAAGAAAACAATAATATTCTCCCTCTCAAACACTTTCGCACAATACGAAAGAGACAGAAATGTCGTTACACGAAGGTAGCATCCCACGGTGTCCCACCCTGGCAGCTGGCAGGGACACATGTTTAGCTGGCCACGAGAGTTAAAGTGAATGATTATACACACAATTACAACATCTGTAATGGGCAGTAGGATGTTGAAATTTGTCTTTCTAACATGAAGATAAAATAAATATTTTTTGAACCCTTAAAAAATCAACAAACTAGCGCCATCTAGCGGGATTTTGGTAAACTAACAAGTTAGTAAATAAGTGAATTCCGCTAATTCACATCGAACATATAGATGGCGCCGTTTCTCGCGTCAGACGATTATGTTTTGGCATTGTCCATCCACTTTTGCGGCCTATAGTACATTCTAACGGACGAGCTTAGTTCCAAAGCTTATTTTCGACGAAAACTTCCAAATTTAAATTAATGTTTTACTTTGAGTTTCGATTAAAATAAACAGCCAGTATTTGTAAATTGCCTAACATTTTTCTTTGTAGTACAGAACAACTGGTCAGACAGAAAATTTGTGGTTTCGTTGGTCGGCTTCTACATTTAAAAATAAAGCCGTCCAGTGTTTTTTTAAACCTTAAAACCTCTTTCCTCTTCTGTTTTCACTCAAGAGCTATTTATCTTGGGGTTGTGATTTAAAAATGCTAAAGGCACGAGAAGTACACTGCCTTTTTACAAACTTACTGGCCAGAAAGAAAATCGTTGCTTTTAAATGGACATTTGAAAATAGAACTGTTTCTCTACCGGCTTTTTGGGAGTTAACCTAGGAATATTCCGTTTTAGGTAGGTTTTTATCTTTCGGACTCCTTTTAGAAGTTATACGAGTAGATTGTAAGATTTTTATTACTTAACAATTTATATTATTACGGCTCCAACCGTCTACAGAATTACGTGCCACTGGCGGCGAGCGCTGTTCATTGCATGTGCTGAAAAGTGACTATTGTGTAACCAGCATCTGGGACACGCAGTGAATAGAGAAAATCGCTACCGCCGCCAGCATCTGGAGTTACTGGACTGTTTTAACCCTTTCCAGGTCTAGGCAACAACGAGGGATCTTTAAGATAAAACCTACTAATATTTAACTTAATATTTACGCCTTTTGGTGTAGAAGCTCTGTGGCCTTGGGTGCTAGAGGCAAGACAGCTCTTCCGTCAGCTATTTTCTCGGCTGGTAGATACCTCAGGGGATCGACGGGCTGGTGCTTACTGCACAACGCTAGCTAGCTATCCAGAGAGGTAATGCTGCCAGCCTCCTAGGAACGGCCCCCCTTGAAGACGTTTTCTATTTAGTATAAGTTTTGTAAATAGTAAGTAGATAGTAGTTGTTTTTTTTTTTGTATGTGTGTTATAACTCTGTGCTTTTCTGTTACGAAATAAATACTTTAAAAACCTATAGGGTATGTCGAGTTGTCCTAGAGATTTGTTTATTTAGAGATTTATTTATTTAGAACTTATCTGTGGTAGACCCCTATTTCACCTGATGTAAAGTGCAGATGAAGCAGCAGAACCATGCCGAAAAGTCAGAAAACCTTATTTCTTTAAATCTGTCTATGTCAGTAACTATTGTAAAATGACACTATGTACACTTTGCTTAGGAGTACGGCTCTGCTAATACAAGATATTCATAGATACCTATATACTAATAGGGATGTTGACGCCATTAAAAATAATTCGAAGGCACAACTCCAATAAAAAAAACGCTTTATTTTAACCCTTAAAACCAGATTAATTTTCGAATTACTGTAAAATTAGATTTTTTGTTCATTGAGTTGGCGGATAATGACGTTATAATTCGCTATTGCCATTGAAACTCTATGGGAGGATTGTGTTTTGACAGCTCATAAAAAGTACGTCAGTTGATTGGTGGTGTCAACATTCCTATTGTGCGAGACCCTCGATGCGCGCTTGGCCACTTTTTAAATTCCAAGTACAGTATGTGCCCTAAAAATAATAAATAACGGAATTACTCGACCCGCCTATATCGCTGTAGGCGGTGCGTCAATCCAAAATAAACAGGATAAGGGTACAATAATGATGATAAAGCACTTTATGGTTTCAGTCGAAGAGGGTTGTTCGATAAGAATCCGTTTACTAAATGTATTAATATCACTTGCTCGAAAATATGTGTGCCATCAAAAACATAACTTCTATAAAACCGGCCAAAAGTGTGTCGGACACCCCTATTAATAATTCTCAAGAAACCTTAACCTTTATAGTTTTCCTTGTAAGTTTGATATACTTACTACCATTCTGAATTTTCCTAAATTTTTCCACCCACCGGTTTAGATTTTAATGACGCTCGATTTTAATGAAAATTTGCACTTCAAAGTTGAATAGTTTGCAAACGAATTACTGAATCGAAAAATTGTTTTAGCAACCCCCTAAGAATTTCAAAAAGCCTATCCAACGATACTCCACACTATATGGTTGGATGAGAAAAAAAAAACACCCTCACTTTACGTAGGTACTTTAGGGAGGTACTCTAAAAAAAATATTTTTTTCAATTTTTTATTATGCTGTTTTGTCCGCATAGTTCACATATATTATATTCGTGAAAAATTACAGTTTTCTTGTATTGATAATCCCTGAGCAAAGCCGCGGACGGACAGACAGACAGACAGACATGGCGAAACTATAATGGTTCTGTTTTTGCCATTTTGGCTACGGTACCCTAAAAATGGGAAGTTTGAAAATCACACTAAAAAGGTATTAAATGACAATGATGACTAAACCTACCTACATATCTACTCAAAGTCAAAGTACCTCAAACGGGACTTATCACACTAAAACATACGCATAATTTGCCGTGACATTTCGACCTCGCCTCGCGGCTCGGGTTTATCACTCCAACTCATTTGTAAAACCTTACTTATTTACCAACCTCGTATCACAATAACTGTATTAATAAATAAACAAAGTTCGAATCTAACCAGTCTTAACAAACACAAGAAACAACTTTTATCTAATTGAAGGCTCATCCAATTCATTTATTTAACCCTTAATTTGTTTTGTGAGACGGCAGGAAATGAAACAAGAGACTGATTTGACTAATGCCAAAAAGTTAAATAACTTTTTAATTGCTTTTCCCGCTGCAATCTACGACGCAAGAACCGGCGTCGAAACAGTTTTTAACGTGTTGAATTGTTTATTTATCATTATCTAGAGTACGACAATTAAAAATAGATATTGAATGAGGGCGCCAGTGTATTCGAATATATTACATTTTTGAAGCCGTGGTGGCCTAGTGGTTTGAGCTATCGCCTCTCAAGCAGAGGGTCGTGGGTTCGAACCCCGGCTCGCACTTCTGAGTTTTTCGAAATTCATGTGCGGAATTACATTTGAAATTTACCACGAGCTTTGCGGTGAAGGAAAACATCGTGAGGAAACCTGCACACAAACCTGCGAAGCAATTCAATGGTGCGTGTGAAGTTCCCAATCCGCTCTGGGCCGGGGTGGGAACTATGGCCCAAGCCCTCTCATTCTGAGAGGAGGCCTGTGCCCAGCAGTGAGACGTATATAGGCTGGGACAGGACGACATTTTTGAAAAATGTAGAGTGTAGCTACTTGAACTACTGAGCGACATCTTTGACTTCATATTTAAGTATGTATTTATCTATACATCCGTTGCCTAGTATCTATAGCACAAGCTTTGCTTAGTTTCCATGATATTTATTTATATGCATTTACCATCACGTGAGATTGATCACGCAAAAACGGCTCAACGGATTTGACACTTTTTATCTCATAAAATTACAGAGTTCCCCCAGGATATACCTAGAGCCATCCACGAATGATTTTGTCAAAATTGGCCATTAATGACATGTACTAAGAACCACGGCACGCGTCATCGTGAATGACTCTATCTATAGCGTTTTCTGATAGCTTCACTACCTGTCGGAGTGGCCAGCTGTGTAAATACGAATATTTTGAAAGAGGTATGATAATTTTGTTATAGATTTTTAAAGGATTTTTAGAAAACAAAGCAGGGTGTACCTCTAATAAAATAAAAAAGTTGAAAATTTAAGAGGTTCCCATACAAGAGACGTGTTTTTTCGGTATGTTGGTACGGTAACCATCAAATCCAGTAGGGCTACTACGAAACTTGAAACTCGAAGTTCGTGTCGTGCGGTCCCTCTGACACTTATACTATTTTATACGAGAGCGAGAGGGACGGAACGACACGAACTTCGAATTTCAAGTTTCATAGTAGCCCTGCTGCTAGCACTTAGTTTATTTTCACGCCAATCTTTGAAAACACCTCGTCAATTTCCTCTTACAGATTTTCGCGCGACCTTAAACTTTGTAAAAGACCTTCTCAATGTCGCCCAAAATTTATATTTCAGCAAACTTCAGCCATTCAGGAAACATTACGACCAAATAAACTTGGCTCTCAGGCCTTTCGTGAATAAAGGGGCAAAAAGGTTAATGATTGCGCCCCAAGATTTGTAAGATACCTGCCGAAATAATTCGGCCGACAGTACGATTATAAGGGTCTCCTTGGAATGTGGACGTAGTAAGAAAACCCCGTAAATATACTGATCGTTTCCATTGGCGTTTCTAGGCTCATCATGTCAGCCGAAAGACGTCCACTGCTGGACATAGGCCTACCCCAAGGCTCTCCACTCAGACCGGTCTTGTGCTTTTCGCATCCACCGCGATCCCGCGATCTCAGCCAGGTCGTCGCTCCATCTTGTTGGAGGCCTACCGACAGCTCGTCTCCCGGTCCGCGGACGCCATTCGAGAACCTTCTGACTCCATCGGCCATCAGTCCTGAGTGCAATGTGCCCCGCCCACTGCCACTTCAGTTTCGCAATTCTTCGGGCTATGTCAGTAACCTTAGTTCTACTGCGGATATCATCATTTCTTATTCTATCCCGCAGAGAAACCCCGAGCATAGCCCTCTCCATAGCCCTTTGAGTGACTTTGAGCTTCCTCTTGAGGCCCATTTCTAGGGTTATAGTCAAAATACCACTAACGGGACTTATCACGCTCACGGTGTATCGGTGTGATGGGGTGACAAATAAAAATGACCAAGTGCGGGTAGTTTGTAATACGAGTGCCGGTACTATTGGTGATCAAGTGCGGGTAGTTCGAAGGACTCACGCTGCTAGGCGGACTGGACACCCTTCAGTCTACTCGTGACCACGGCCACTGTAATGTTACCGAAACGTCGAGGTAAATATAACTCGTGTGTGTTAGCGTGATATGTCCCGTTGGTGATATTTTGACTATGAGTGAAAATCACGAAAGTTTAAAACGTTGTTTCTAGGGTTATTTTGCTGAGGGGCCTGTCCCATAGCATGCATGATTTTTGTGTTAAATTATCAGTATTATAGAATTTTGAATTGGTAGCCTAAACATCCTGGATTGGACAATCCCTCCCCCCCCCCCTATACACTACTGTAGTAACATACAACAGGTCATTTAAGTACTAACCCGACTGCAAGGAACAGTGCTTGAGCTTCTAAATACGATAGTAACATAATATATAATATCATTGGCAAGGAGTAATACTATTTTTCGCGCGTATCTTGTATGTAATTAAGTTTTTCACCTAATGGCACTAATTAATATGTTTTGATTCTTTTGTTTTTACAGTAGTTTCTTTATACAAACATCTTCACAAACTTTCTAATTTATAATATTAATACTCGTAGAATACTACAGAATATGGTACTATAAAACTCCACAAAGCGCCACTAATTCAATAATTTTATTGAAAACAACAGTTTCTGATCATTGAAACAAAAATACTAGTTAAATCCTTAACCCTCTCTCCACCGTAGTCGGGTGATAATCGATCCCGTCCCGACGTTACGTCACAGGCCGGGGAGGGTTAACCCAGGCCGTATAACCAGATAAGAAATATATGACTTTAATGTTTACGCGAGATGTCAGAGTAATTTCCGGTTCGGTAAGATTTCTAGACAAATATTAATGCATAAGTAGATTTCGCCGAGGAAACAGGACAGAACGGGACAAAAACAGGTCCGTCCGTCCGCGGCTTTTCTCAAGGGCTATCAATGCTAGAAAGCTGTAATTTAGCACAAATATATATATGTAAACTATGCCGACCAAATGGTACAATAAAAAAATTGAAAAAAAAATTTTTTAGACTGCCTCCCATGGACGTAAATAGGAGGTGATTTTTTTTTCTCATCCAATCTTGTTGTGTGGTATTGTTGGATAGGTCTTTTAAAATCATTAGGGGGTTGCTAAAAAGATTTTTCGAATCAGTGATTTGTTTGCAAAATATTCAACTTTAAAGTGCAAATTTTCATTAAAATCGAGCGTCCCCTCTAAAATCTAAACCGGTGGGTGGAAAAATTCGAAAAAATTCAGGATGGTAGTAAGTATATCAAACTTACAAGGAAAACTATAACGGTTAAGTTTTATTAAGAATTATTAGTAGTTTAAGAGTAAATAGCAGCCTAAGGTATAAAATATACCTAAACTTGGAATATTCCGTATAAAATGCGAAATCCTTAGTAAAATACTACTTAACTTTTTCGTAATGGCTACGGTACCCTATTTCGTTCGTGTCTGACACGCTCTTGGCCGATTTTTTTGGATATTTTTAGGACAAACGGTTTACAAGATAGAGGGGGGGGACATTATTTTTGCTACTTTGGGAGCGATTATTTCCAGAAATCTTCACTTAATCAAAAAAGTTTTTGAGAAACCTAGTAAGGTAAAGTAAAAGAGCTATCGCGAACTACTCGTATGTGCTACACGTTGATGCGAGTAAATTTTTTTTTTTTCAATTTCTTTTACGTGTATGGGGGTGTCTCCATATAAATATTTATTTTTGTAATTTAACTACAAAACTAAACAGCGGCTTTGACAAGACATCTGTACTCCAAATTTCATTGATATACATCTCGTAGTTTTCGAGTAAAATGCCTCTGGCATACGAACGGACGCAACAGACGGACTTGACGAAACTATAAGGGTTCCGTTTTAGCCATTTTGGCTCCAGACCCTAATAAAAACGTATAAAAACAATCTGTCACTCTTTCATCAAGTGCCAATCGATTAAATTAATGAAGATTCACGAATTGATGATGCTTCAACAAACTCACTTAATCTGTGCTTAAGAGTTTCAAATCAAACTCAATCATTTGGCCTCTTTATTTCTTTTTAAATAGCGAAAGCGTCTGACCTCTTTTTAAACAAGTGCGCTGGTTTTATAAAATGTTCTTCTATTTTCTCTTTGAAATTGCAGTCTCCGTGCAAAAGAAGATTCGTAATAAAATTTCCTTGTAAGTTCTTTGTCTGTTCAGATATATTTGAAAGAGAGACTATATTTAAACGCGATGCAATCACGTACAAAAGCCAAATATGTGATCTACTGCACTGTAGGTAGATATTGTTAGCATATTATAAAACAATAATGTTGATAGAGGTCCTGAGGATAGAGACGCGTTGTATGGTCACCAGCATTAATATCTGTCATAGCAGAGCGTGCAAAAATATCTGACACGTCCTTCCGGCCCTAGAACTAGGCCCTAGAACGCTTGTGTCAGATATCGGTACTGGTGACTGTACCTATACTGGGTGACCTTAGCCTCTGGACAAATACGAATAGTACTGGCATAGCACGATATTTAAAACCAAACTGCAAAGTATCATAACAATCAGTCCAATATTTACCGAAAAACTAACGGTTTTCAATGTATCACTTTGGAGTGTATATTTGGATGATATGATTTCATAGAATTTTTTTTGTCTAATTAAGCAAATAACTATATTAAGATATTGCTAAGTTTCAATCTTATCCATGGTTTCATTATTTGTTCAGAGGCTAAGTAAGTCACCTTCTAGATTGGCTTAAAAGAGAATATAAAATCAATTCCCAATTGTAACCCCTCAACGATCTCCGATTGTGAACTCCCAAATGGCTGAACTCTCAAAAACAATTAAATGAGCATTATCTACATCTTTATTAATTCTGGTACAAAGCGTTCGTTGGCGCCCGTCGACAGGTATTGTGATTTATTGAGGTTCCTTTATTGGAGGGTTAAATCATGACGCTGGTTATGTTCGCGGTGATTTATTATATTGGTAATAATACAAACGAATAACCTTGGGCCCGCGATGGGTTAAAAAAATTAGGGTTTTCAAAAGTTTACCTTTCAGTTTACCTCCTGAAGCCCACCATATAAATATTTTGAAAAAATTTACAAAGCAATTAGAATCTAATTGTTTCGAAAAAGTCAAACTGCCGTCAAACTGCCATGGTGAAAAATAATATAAAAAGAAAATAATTGTTACTTTATTACATTGTCTTAAATTCATAATTCCCTTGAACTTATTATGTAAGTACATTGTATTGCACATTGGGCCGCATAAGATTTAAATCTTATTTCGTCTTACCTTCTGTATTATTTGTTTCGGTCTAACCCCTCCCCCCCCCATTATTTTGTCACTCGTTCTAAGTAAGTTTAGGTATTTTAAGTGCAAGTTTAATCCCGCTAATATTATAAATGCGAAGGTTTGTAAGTATCTTTGTTCGTTACTGAAATTCGGTATACAGATAGTTTGAGTCCCGGAGAAGGATAGGATAGTTTTTATCCCGGAAAATTGAATAGTTCGAGCGGGATAACGATAAATAAATTCTGCGCGGACGGAGAGTAGTTATGTGTTGTTTGCTCAAAACATAAAACACACTACAAATAGCGTCAAGCCAGTAATAGGTATTATCCTGTCGAAATTGAGGTGCGAATTGGATCAGAATACACTCTGGTTAAAATTAGCAGCTATGTAAATGCAAAACGAAATAAACGGGTCAGAATCTTAATTTCGCTCGTTTCACTACGAATGAATGGACGAACGAACGAACGGATGAATGGACGGTCAGACGGACAAACATGGCGAAACTACAAAGATTCCTTATAGGACTACGGAATCCTAAAAAGTAACCAAACGGAATCAACGGCAATTCACAACAAGTACGAGTAAGCTAACAAATAATCAGAGGACTTATGCAAATTCCTTAGTCTTTGTACCATAAGTATTCCTTCTTACAGCCAGAGCATTCCCCAAATCGACTTAAATTCTTCACGGACATATTATTATTTCAGGAACACAACTCGGTGCTTAAGCTGGCACTTTATTAAGTGTTTACGAGTCAGTCGTTAGCTCTCTGTCGTTTACGTGAAAAACGAAAGAGACCACAAATAAAGTTACAGTTTGGTGGCGACGCCCAAACGTGTATTACGCAAATTGAAGCTGACGTCCTTTGAAGATGAGATTGAATACCCCATTTGCATTAGCCAAAGTAGAGGAGCTCAGTGTTGCCAGTATCTTTGCTCTAAAAGAGCTGGAATTCTTAGGAATAAACAAAATATACGTAACGTTCCTCATATAAATAGGAATGAAAAAAAAACGCTTTATTTTAACCCTGAAAAGCAGATTAATTTTCGATTTACAGTAAAATTAGATTTTTGTTGCTTTAAAACAAATAAATAGTTAGTTGATTGAGTTGCCATAAATCGCTATTGCCATTGAAACATAAAACATTGTCGTATAGTGTCGTTTGGCCACAATCACACCTGATGGAAAATGATGGAGCACGCTTGCCTAGTAAATGCTCATTCACCCTAGACTTGAATGCGGCTAAATTGTAGTGTTCAGGAAACAGTCGCAGGCAAGGAATTCCACTCTTTTGCTGTGCGGTTGATAAAGGAAGAGCGAAAACGCTTTGTGTGGAATTTGGGAATACTGACAACACGTTTGTAACAAGTTCGGCGACCGCATTAGGCGAACAACAAAGTGTAGTTTCCGCTTAATTTTGCATGATTTACATGTATTAGACTGTATAAAAATGCGTAAATAATTTGAAGTAAGTACTCATTGGATGTTTGTCACTTTCATCACGCAAAAATTGCTCAATGAATCTGGATACAATTGGCACAAGGTTTAACCTCGATTAAATAGCAATAACGACATTAGGGGTTATACAGATTAATACCAATTTTATACGAAATAAAGTTATATTTTGTATTTGATACTTTTTATGCCGGAGAATCAATCGGAGAATAGCATAATTTCCTCGGTATAGCGATAATTAAAGGATATTTCCACGGGCGTCCCAACCGCTGTCAGTCCCTTGCCAGAGATTTTAAGAATTGGAAGGCAGATTGTTTTTTAATTATGATGTAAATAGCTTCTGTACTCAGGCCAGGATCTATTTCAATACAAAAATCAATGCATATGAATTATTTACTTCTTAATATAAACAGCTAGGGACTAACAGCGGTTGGGACGCTCGTGGAAATACCTAAATTAGAAATGGTGCTTATTTACGTTACCAGGTTTTGATACCAGGTATTTCCTTGCAAGTATACCAACCAGGTACCGACCCTATATACTTGCAAGACTTGAAAATATTTTTCCATTACAGTATACTGTCCCTTCAAAGTAAGTACCTACTACTACGTCGGACTCGAACGTCGAACGAATCGAATATATTTTTGTGCAGATTGTGCTTATAAGTGAAATAAAATACTTTCAAAGTATTTTAAGTCTTGATTGGAATATTTTGAATCTTATCTGTATAACAACAAGGTTTAATTTAAACTTGCAAGGAAGCAAGTATTCGACTCGTTGCGTTGGACAGAAAATACTTTGAAAGTATTTTGATACCTGGTTTCTGCACCTGGTGTGAGAAGTTGGACGTACTTTTAAGCCCTGGTACGCGATTTAGCAAGTATAACCCATCCCTAAATTAAATTCACCGCAAGCAACAGCAAGGCTACCACGAAATTCGAAAATCGAAGTTCGTGTCGTAGCGTCCCGCCTACGCTAATGTTATTTAATACGAGAGTGAGAGGGATGGTACGATACGAACTTCGAATTTCGGGTTTCGGAGTAGCCCTTCAGCTTGTAAGTAAATACAGAATCCTTCGTTATGCGTGATCCAACATATACTGAGCCTGGTTTTTGCACTTTGGAAAATCCTTATTTAAAACTATTTCTTTCTCTCTACCTTTTCAGAGACAAAGCATCGGATTATACAGAATAGATGTCCTTTCATCACACCCACAGCTGGAGGAAAACCCTCTAATTTCATACATCTGGTGTGAAGTAACCGCAATTGTCGTTTCCGAGTCGTAATACAAATTTCTACGCTTTGTCTCTTTGGTTGTCATATTGTGGAAAATTGAGGTATGAAGTTGAGATGAAGTGTTTGTTTGTTTTGATCCGGTAGTACAGTCAGCATCAAAGTAACTGTACACTTGAAAGAAAGAAAGAAAGAAAATACATTTATTTAACCAGAGCCGGATTAAGCCAGCGCGGGGCCTATAGCAAATTTTATCATGGGGCCCTTGATTTGCTTCAACTTTATAGTATAAGTAAAATATTATATTTAAGTCGATCTTTTTTTTTTGTCGATCATATTGATACCATCTCTTTCTTTGGCGGTGTTTTGTGTTGGTTTTTTCTATTTACATTAATTTAGAAAAAAAACATGCTTCTATCTGAATTGACGTTTTTTACGATCAGAAAGCATTGGTCAGCGGGGCCCCTAGATGCGCGGGGCCCGTAGCATTTGCTACTCTTGCTATGTGCCTAATCCGCCACTGTATTTAACGCCATAAAACAAACAAAGAACAAATAAAGACATACCTATGTAATACATGACGCTAAATAGGTCCCCACTCAGCATAATGCCACGGCAAGCCGTGGCGCTGATTATCACTTTCGTACTTGGTCGTTTTACAGTCGCGTACTAAAGTACAATTCAATAGAATCTGACAATTTTCTACACATTTAACACACCCTAACGTGGGCACGCTTGATTATATATGTCCCTGTTGTTGCATTTATCATCTAAAAGGAATCAAAAAAGAGTAATAGTCACATCACAAAGCCTTAGGCAGCCCAGTGTTCATATTAGTAGGCTGGAAGTGTCTACAGGATTGTCAGATTCTATTGAATTGGAGTATAGACGCCATGCAAGATTGTCAATGTGTCAATGCGACTTACGTATGTGTTCCGCTACTTTTGCCGCTGACTGTATTAGGTACAAATAAAGAAAATTAAAGTGGCAATGAACTAAAACAGTTTCTTTGCTCACCCGAAAAAAAGAAACAAAAATATTTAAAAATAATTAAATTGGCACCCTGGTTTTCGCAGAAAATATTTTTCGCAAATGAATCATTCCCCACGTCACAGAGAACATAATATACAGAGACACCACCTAGTACAAGCAAACGGTATCACCCTAATACTGGCTATACGACTGGCTATTTTTCTTTTCTTTATTTTACAATAGAAGGCACCACTGAGAACACAAATAACACGATACCTATATGCCATCTAGCGAGACACTAATGATACGGGTGTCGCTTGTTAGCCCAATATATAGCTTAACTAGGACATGACAGGGTTGGTAGATGGCGCTACGTTATATAACCTACTCACGGCCGCTGGTCAGTGCGTAAGCAATCGAGGTTTCGTAGATCCAAACCTTTTCGTAATCTGCTGAAAACGCTGTCAGCCATATTAGTTTATAGATTATCTAAAGCTTAGGGCTATACCATAGTAAAAGTGTATAAAGTACGCGCACTCCATTTTGTTGACATATTGATTTTAGGTATTTTAGGTACGAGATTTTTTTCAAAGTAGTGACGATCATCATCATCATCATCATGTCAGCCGAAAGATGTCCGCTGCTGGACATAGGCCATAGCATTGGTTGGGCATAGTAGTGACGATATGTAGTTTTAATTTTTTTTTTATTAGACTGGAAGGCAAACGAGCAAGTGGGTCTCCTGGTGGTAAGAGATCACCGACGCCCGTAAACATCTGCAACATCAGGGGTATTGCAGATGCGTTGCCAACCAGGCCTAAGTTGGAATACCTCAAGTGCCAGTAATTTCACCGGCTGTCTTACTCTCCGCGCCGAAACACAACAGTGCAAGCACTGCTGCTTCACGGCAGGATTAGCGAGCAAGATGGTGGTAGCAATCCGGGCGGACCTTGCACAAGGTCCTACCACCTGCTATTATGCGATTATGCAATTATTATAGTATATAAGTGTTGTGTAGTGTATATACTTGGTTTGGTGTTTTTCAAAATCCTCTAATATCTCAGAAACGGTGCGTCCTAGCTCAAAAATAGCCAAATTTTCAACCCCCCTCCCAAGCCCACCTCCCTACGGGACTACCCCGGACCCAACCCCAAAATTTCATCCCCCCCCCCCCACTTTCAGCACATTGACCAGCCTAACCAGACCCCTGGAAGTTTTTGCTACCCTTGGATCAGGGGTCTGGTTAGGCTGGTCAATGTGCTGAAAGTGGGGGGGGGGGATGAAATTTTGGGGTTGGGTCCGGGGTAGTCCCGTAGCAGAGTGGGCTTGGGAGGGGGGTTGAAAATTTGGCTATTTTTGAGCTAGGACGCACCGTTTCTGAGATATTAGAGGATTTTGAAAAACACCAAACCAAGTATATACACTACACAACACTTATATACTATAATTGCATAATCGAATAATAGCAGGTGGTAGGACCTTGTGCAAGGTCCGCCCGGATTGCTACCACCATCTTGCTCGCTAATCCTGCCGTGAAGCAGCAGTGCTTGCACTGTTGTGTTTCGGCGCGGAGAGTAAGACAGCCGGTGAAATTACTGGCACTTGAGGTATTCCAACTTAGGCCTGGTTGGCAACGCATCTGCAATACCCCTGATGTTGCAGATGTTTACGGGCGTCGGTGATCTCTTACCACCAGGAGACCCACTTGATCGTTTGCCTTCCAGTCGAATAAAAAAAAAATTAAAACTATATATCGTCACTACTATGCCCAACCAATGCTATGGCCTATGTCCAGCAGCGGACATCTTTCGGCTGACATGATGATGATGATGATGATCGTCACTACTTTGAAAAAAATCTCGTACCTAAAATACCTAAAATCAATATGTCAACAAAATTGAACCTTGATTACTGTCTATAAAATTCACTCAGAAAAATTATCTATTTCGAGCTACGAGTTTTTTTTAAAGTAGTGACGATGTTTATTTATTTACCTAACACAAAAATAAAACGACTACGACTACGCGAACGTGAAGAGAGCGCGAGACGAGCAGAACGACGTGCGGCGTGCAGTCTTCATTACAAAGTAGATAATATGTCTTCAAGAATCCAACATTATGGATTATGTTAAGATATTTGTTTATAACCTCAAAAGTCCACGTATCAAATCCATTGCGTCATACATAAATGTCAAGTCAAGTCAAGTCACAGCCAGCACAGCAGGCAGGCTACTTCGAAAATCGAAACTCGAAGTTCGTGTCGTGCGGTCCCTCTGATACTTATACTATTTATTACGAGAGCGAAAGAGACCGCACGACACGAACTTCGTGTTTCGAATTTCATAGTAGCCCGCTGCAAGAGCATACCGGTTTTATGCCATCTAGCGTTACCTTTGCAAACTACTACGAAAACCTCATAGCTGAAACGTAGTCACATGTAGCCTATACTTTCGTATTCTCAATTTATTATTTATGATGTTTCGTATCTTCAAATTAAGGAGTTGAAATAAAGTTGATGTGAAGTTGTGTTTATAAAATATGCTATTCTTTATTTTAATATCAATATTTCTACTTAATTCGGCTTATTTACATTTTATAATTTACAGATGTTAATGGTAGTGCCATCTATTGCGGTTTTTTTGTACTAAATATATCTTGTATGAGTTGGTAGCCCATGCCCACGTGTTTCATACGGCCGAACGATTTTTTCCGAGACTGTAACTACGAGTAAGTATTAGGTTAAAAGATTAGATTTGTAATAATCCTGCATCGATTTATGCAATCCGGAAATACTTGCAGTTTAAAGAAAATCTTCGTCCATATGAAAAATTTGAGAAATTAATCATTTGGGACATAATACAAAGAATAGCTATGGCTAAAAGAGCTTTCAATAACGAAAAGCGTGTACTCAAAGCCAAAATATCCACGAAAGCTAAAAAACGTCTTATAAAAGTGTACATCTGGAGCATTGCACTATATGGAAGTGAGACGTGGACATTGACTCAAAGAGACAGAGAAAGGCTAGAAGCCTTTGAGATGTGGTGTTGAAGGAGGATTGAAAGAATCAGCTGGACAGAACGGAAAACCAACGAAGAAGTTCTTACCATGGTCAAAGAAAAAAGAATGTTACTGGAGACCATAAATTGCCAAAGGGGAAATATGATAACAAATAAATAAAGACGGCATCAAATTTAACCGTCAGTTAACACTAATCAATGGATGGTGAAACAGCCCCTTAGTGTTTTCTTTCTTGCCTTTTTTTTTAAATAGAATACTAGCTTTTGCGCGCGGCTTCGCCCACGTGGTATTCGATTCGGTTATCGCGCGCGGATAAAAAGTTGCCTATGTCACTCTCGTGCCCATAAAATATCTCTATCCGAAGATACTCAACATTTTAACAACTCAACCTCTAATAATTGTAGAAAAGCGTCGAAATGAATCACCGGAAACGATAACCTCCTCCTTTTTTTAAGTCGGTTAAAAAAACGAAGGATGGAAAATAATTGAATTTTGTTTAAATATATTTTAAACAACGGACAAATGAATTTATTAAAACTATACCTCTATATTGCTACAAAATTAATGTAATGTTGCCGCTCAATTGAAATTCATACGAGATAAATTTATATTTCTATCTTTAGATAATTTTGACGACTTTCAGAGCTAATAGCTCCTCAACACTTACGTTGAACCTAAAACAATCGTCCTTGCTAACTAAAACCTACTAAGGAACCTCAACATCAATTTTTAAGGCCTGTCTAAAACTGCCTCACACGCCAGCTTACGCAAAAAATTTTTTTTTAGTTGTCCAGTTTTTGTTATGTAAAATCCTACTCATATTTTTTTTATTTATGTTAAAAGGTATCCTATATGTTACCCGGAGTGTAATAACGAATCGATTGACACCTTATTTATTCAAATCGGATGAGTAGTGTAGACGCTACGCTGGAACATACGTAAATACAATAAATACAAACATACATAGACTGCTAAAATCATTACCCTTCCTTGGCTTTGCCGTAGTCGGGTTTTTTTGGAATTTTCACAAACTTTTAAATAGCTGTAACATAGAAACTATTTGAACTACCGAAATAAAAATTAGTCTCAATAGATTGGAAATATAGTCTTCTTAAAATAGTCCTTAGTGACTTTTGCCGTAACGTAAGTCCTTGGTGGTAAAAATTGTCAAAAACGGAAAAAACTACTAAATTTTAATGAATTTTCAAGTATTTGACAATGATCCGTAAGGCTTTCGAGGTGGAAAACTTGGATATGACATAACCAATTTCACCACTACCAACTCATATAAAAATTAGAACTATAGTTACCTCATTAAAATTTGATGCAAGGCAACACTTCTTTTTCGGTACGATTTCCATGTACTATACACAGTCATAACTATGAGTAGACATCGCGAAAATTGAAAAAAATTACTACTGACTTGTATAGTGTACTAGCTTTTGCCCGCGACTCCGTCCGCGTTGAATAGTTATTTTGGGAAGTATTTTTCCTTCCTTCCATATAAAATTTCATCCCCTCATAGGCCGAATTTTCAAAAATGCTCGAACTAATATGTAATTACTTCTTATTAAATGCCAGGACGCCAAGTTTTATAAGGATTCTTCAATTTATCTCTCCATATAACCTTTCATCCCCTATTTCACCCCCTCACAGGTCGAATTTTCAAGAACGCTCGAACAGATATCTACTTATTTCTTATTAACTGCCTAAATGCCAAGTTTCATGGTTTTATCTTTAAAAATGACGAACTTCCATATAAACTTTCATCCCCTATTTCAACCCCTTCAAGCCTTTTTTTCGGAATAAAAGGTAGCCTATGTTCTTTCCCAAAGTCTAGTCTATCTCTGTAGCAAATTTCATCAAAATCGGTTCAGCGGTTTTGGCGTGAAAGCGTAACAGACAGACAGACAGAGTTACTTTCGCATTTATAATATTAGTATAGATAAACTTGCAACCTTTATACAACACAAAAAGCCTTTAGGTACATTAAAACAGATAAAACTGTATCGTATACAAACGTATCAAAAATGCTATAAAGTAACACGGGATCCTTTGTGAGAATTGATTACGAAAATAACGAGCGGTTATGCAATCTTCGCTTTATCATAACTGATTTATACTTCCATCTGCGACCCTTAAATATATTTTGTTGGCGTTTGGGTATTGAATATTTCAAAGTCGCTGTTTAATTTAACCATTAAGGGCTATCCAATGTTTTTTAAGCGAAACAATGGAGCTGAAAGGTGTCAGGTATCATCCTTGATCATTAGGCATAATGTATGTACACAAATGTTGCATTTACATTCTTAGAGAGTGCCACGATAGTTGACGTGATTGATTACATTATACAATAATTTAGTAATGAAATTCTCGTTGTCTGGCCAGGTGATGGTCTGGTCTGTGCAGATGGAATTCTTTAACGGTTAATGGTAACGACTTGAAACTTGGTAGCAAATGTGCTGCTGTGATTCATGCTAACTATGGTACCCTGAGTCCGTGTTGTCTAAAGCGCTGACGTTCGCGTTTCTGGATCGCATTCGCCATGCCGTGTGATACAAAGAAGTGGCGAAAACGATTGGGATTCCAAGTGTGTCAGAGAATAAAGTCTCTGATCTGTAACCTGTAATCCCTTTCTTATTATTAACACAACTTATTCCCTGTGAAAACATAATAACTGACGAAAAATAGCTAAGGATTCACTTACAGCGCACTCTGGCTCCGTGATGTAAGACCCGTTGGGCAAAAACTTCTTGGGACATTCAGCCCAAGGTAGCTCAGCCTGGAAGCTCTGCGCGAAGTAGAACAGACACCAGGCGATGATGGAGTTGTAGTACAGAGCCACGTTGAACGAGACCACCGCTGAACTGATCCCGATCCCGCCAAGATACGGAGACACCTGGTGCCACACGCCTATAGCACCCTTTCTTAATCTCTGCCCGATTGCTAACTCCAGGTAAAAGATGGGTATCCCTTCAATCGCGAGCATCACGAAATATGGAATAAGGAAAGCTCCACCACCGTTCTTTTGTGCCAGGTAAGGAAAGCGCCAGACGTTTCCTAAACCTACGGCGTAACCGACTGTAGCTAAAAGAAAAGTCAGCTTGCTGTCCCAGGATTCTCTTTCTCCTTCTCCTCCTTCTGGCTTGGTGGCTCGGCCTTCCGCAGAGCTCGCCTTGCTTGTTGGAGTTTCTGAGGAACGTCTGTTAGGGCTGGTGTCTTCGAAGGCTTCGTTTGTCGCCCCGTACATAATGGGACGGGCTGTATGCCCATTTTCCAAAGTCACCAATCTCCCTCTCAATTCTTTCATCTCCATGCGGTCTATGGAACGCTGAGCGTACAGGTCCCGCGAACTTTGACGCCTCATCAAATGAGCTGTATTCGCCATTTTCACTTAATTTTAATTTTATTGTCGCTATAAATTATTATTGTCGCCTTATTTTATTGTCATAGTATCTATCCTTAATTACGCTATTTACAGGGACTCGTTTTCGCCGTCGTGGCACATAATGATGAGCAATAAATAACACGAGAATATTATCGCTTTTATTATGCCGTTCGGCAAGCCTACTGATTTATTGGACATTTTTTTAGTTATTTTGAACACTGGTAACGATTTCCGGTTAATTTATCACCTTTTTTTACTTTTTATTGTTTTTTTTAATTTTTAACAACTAAGCTTGGGAAGCCGATGGCTGCCGACGAGAGGTCGGGCGGCACTGGCGGGAAACTTGCGGGGTAAAGACGCCATTTTGTTCACGCACGCGCGTGAATAGACGAAACCCTTGAATAGACGAGAATGGAAAAACATTATTCCCTTTAAAAGGATTTTTACGGCCTCCTCCGAAATCCTGTCTCAATTGAAATGCGATTTCATTTTAGCTGTACAAAATGTCATTTGGTACCTCATAAACAAGTAATCATTGGCGTGCGACTTTATTTGCGCTTACGAATTCGGTTCATAAAAATAAAAGCTAAATCATTAAGCGATAAATCAGAGACAAAAACCAATTTTCTGGGTAGGTATAGCATAGTAATAGAGGTCTCTTCCTCCGTGGTTAAGAAATAAGGGTTATGTTTGCTTGAGTTTTATGGAAAGAAACTAAACATGCGACACTGCCTGCGGCCGGTAGGACATTGATTTATATGGGAACAAAGCTTTCTCGATGGGGATTATTGTACTCTCGGGATAATATCGATTCAAAGTATCCTACATGAAATACGAGTACAGAAATTTGGGATTCGAAAAGGTTATGCTGCACTTAATTACTTGAATTATTTAGTATGTAATGTGGAAACCTTGCAGGAACCTCTACTTTTTTGAAAATTCGTAATGTAATTCTTGCCCAGTGTCTTTGTGTCATTGATATATGCTCATACGTGTACTTGTTTCAAAGCAAATGAGATTAATGTAGAACTCCTATGAGATGTTTTTTTAGGTTATCCTATCAATAATGACGAATTCCTTTTAAGAAACACCTATAGCGGTTAATTAGCGGTAGCAAATGCAACGGTGACTCTGTCTGATTCTCTATAGATAACGTATTTACGATTAAACCGCTGAAATCGATTACGCTCTTTCGCTAAAATATAATCAACTAGCTTTTGCCCGCGGCTCCGCCCGCGCGGTATTCGGTTATCGCGCGCAGTTCCCTCGGGAACTGTGTATTTTACTGGGATAAAAAGTAGCCTATGTCACTCTCAGGCCCATAGACTATCTCTATGCCAAAAATCACGTCGATCCGTCGCTCCATTACGGCGTGAAAGAGGGACAAACATACAAACATACAAACACACAAACACACAAATACACAAACACACTTTCGCATTTATAATATTAGTATGGATATCTTCTCTTGTGATCATTAAAGCAGATTGCCATTATTGTTTATTAGCCGTTACCAGATTCCATCCGCGCTGAATTCGTTTATCGCTATCCCGCGGGAACTATGCAATTTTCCGGGATAAAAACTATTATATCGTCACTACTTTGAAAAAGTCTCGTATCTAAAATCAATATGTGTACAAAGTAATGAATGACGATAATATATCCTTCCCCGGACTCGAACTATCTGTCTGTAAGTATATGGTTTTTTTTTTTTTATTCCACTGGAAGGCAAACGAGCAAGTGGGTCTCCTGGTGGTAAGAGATCACCACCGCCCATAAACATCTGCAACACTAGGGGTATTGCACTATGGTTCGGCGGTTTAGACGTGAACAGGCAAAAACAAACAAAGATGCTCACAAACTTTCGCATTTTTATAATAGTGGGATAAATAGTGGGATTTTGTAACCACATCGAAAGTATCTCTAGTCGTTCTTTCCGGCTGCTGGGGTTCATATTGAGATTGGGGAGGGAGTTTCGGTGTGTAGATACTATGTTAACACTTTTTAATTCCTTAGTTAGGCCAATCCTGGAGTACTCATCAAATGTTTGGAATCCCCAATATGGAATATATATAGAACTGATAGAAAAAATACAAAACAAATTAATTAAACACTTGCAGTGGAAGGCTCACCAGTCGGGCACATCGTTCAGCGGTGATAGTATTGTATCACTAAAGGATCGACGCACATTCAGAAACCAAATTCTTTTGCATAATATTCTTTCGAATAGAACTGACTCCCCATATCTGTTACATAAAAGATTTTAAAAACCCCCGACAAAAAAAGCCGCCAAAAAACGACAACTAATAAGTAAAAAATAAATATGCACTACCTAGCTGTTGCCCGCGACTTCATCTGCGAACAATTCGTTTATCCCTATCCCGCTGGGACTATGCTGATTTCCCGCAAAATTAGCCTAAGTTAATTTAGTATAAGTACCTAGTAATATTCTTTTTATCTAAGCGTCGTCGGTGTCGGGGGACCGCTAAGGTTAACAGAAACTAAAGTACATATGTTGTATTTTTTAAAGTATTAACCTTAGCGGTCCCCCGACATCGACGACACTTAGATAAAAAGAATATTACTAGGTACTTATACTAAATTAACTTAGGCTAATTTTGCGGGAAATCAGCATAGTCCCAGCGGGATAGGGATAAACGAATTGTTCGCAGATGAAGTCGCGGGCAACAGCTAGGTAGTGCATATTTATTTTTTACTTATTAGTTGTCGTTTTTTGGCGGCTTTTTTTGTCGGGGGTTTTTAAAATCTTTAATTTTAGTTTTTTTATTTCATGTTTTTTAAACAGCTCGTCGTGTTGCTACCACTGCATTGTATGTAGAATCAATTACTGATCAAAACGAATCCAAACACGACATATGTGCTATTATTTTTTATAGTGTATTAATGTGCTGGATATCTTGGCTGCAGCATCAGCTCATCCTGTTGCCACTTTTGCATTGTATGTAGAATCAAATACTGATCGAAACGAATCCAAACACGATATATCTGCTATGGTTTTATCAAGAGTGTATCTACTAGTGTTCTGGATATCCTGGCTGCAGCATCAGGCCGAGAACTGCATAATCTTACATAGTTACATAGCATACATGGGTGTTTCAAGTTTTAAGTCCCAAATATGCTTGAAAGTAAAGTAAATACCCATTATGCGTCTAAGATTCCTGCCGCAGCGAACAAAAGAGCTGATGATCTTGAAACGGCTGAACCGATTTTGATGAAACATGTCTAAGAACCATCGCTAGAAAACCAGCTTTCAAATAAAAAAAACCGCATTCAAATCGGTTCACCCGCTTAAGAGCTACGGTGCCACAGACAGACACACAGACAGACAGACAGACACACAGACAGACACACAGACACACAGACACACATAGCGGTCAAACTTATAACACCCCTCTTTTTGCGTCGGGGGTTAAAAATATGTCTTAGGGTACCGCGTCCTAATACGCGACTCATAAAGCTGTTTCATGTCCCGTTCACTCGTAGAAGATATGCTTCCAATGCTTTTTACCCACGACGGAACGGAGAAGGTATATGCGTTTAGGGTGAGAGGTTGTTTGTTTGTTTGTTTGTTTGTTTGTTTGTTTGTGCGCAAACGAATGTTCACGTTTATCTCCAGAACGGTTTGACTGATTTAGATGCGGTTTTCTGTAATGGCTTCGTAATTATCGACGGTGGTTCTTAGATAGGTGTTATAGCGTTTGTCCGCTAGGGGGCGCTACAGTAATCATTTTTCACTCGAAAAAAGACCATCGAATGTTCCCAATTATCTTCAGAATGGATTGACTGTTTTTGATGTGGTTTTCGGTAATGGATTTGATGTTTATCTAAGATGGTTCTTAGATAGGTGTTGTAGTATTAACCCGCAAGGGGGCGCTGTAGTAAACATTTTCCATTTAGCTCTAGAAAGATTTGACTGTCTTTGATATGGGTCTCTTTAAGGGGTTTGATGACTGTCTGTAATAGTTTTAGAAAGGCGTTCATATGTATATCAAGGAGGGCGCACGGCAGTGCCCCCGCCAAGATAAACAAAAAAGAAGACATGGCACTAACTAACTATTTTCACACCGTTTCGTCTTAACACTAGCTTTTATTTGACCTGCAATATATGTAGGTACCTATGTAAATAATATACATAATGTATGTTTCTATGCATGTTTGGGTCGTGCAAGTTAAATTTGCCACACTTTTAGTTATCGTATTGTCTTGAATTTTGGCGCACTTGTGTAAATCTTGTAATAATACAATAATCTGGTAGTGACATCCTGGTTATGCAGCCAGGATCATCTCCACAGAAAGAAAATCTTCAATAGTTTACGGCACAGGCACGGAACTTAACAGAATTACCTATTAAATTTTATTGGTACTGTGTTTGTACGATAGAATAGACACAACTTGATATTGCAGCTAGGGTCGTCTTCCCACAAAGGAACTCCTCGATGGTTAATAGCACAAATACATAAAACTTTGCACGACTATTTAATTGCAATGACAATACATAATATACCTATACAACACTTGATGCTGTAGCTAGAGTTGTCTCCTCTTCCTTAGAGTTTCAAGAAAGCTAAAATTTTGTATTACTTGGCCGTTTCATATTTAAATCTGCTCGTATGACATGTCAATTAAGACCCGTGAAGTAATTTCCTACCGTAAGTAGGTCTATCAGAAAGTCTGACCGATACGAGTATGGTAAAAAATGGAGTGTTAGATAATGTATTGTCATGGAATAGATCTATGAACGGCCAAGCTGTACTTTTTAAATCAAGATGTAAGGCTAATAAAGTCAGGGCTCAGGCTCTGTTTACACCAGGGATGTGCGAGGATTTATTGCGAGGAATGTGTTTTTTATGAACCAATAGAAACATAACATTTACCTCGCTTCACTCCGCTCAGCTTCCGCCAGAGATGAGTGCAAGGATAGGGAAATGACGCGTTTCTACTGGTTCATGAAAAACACATTCCTCGCAACACAACCTCCTCGCACATCTCTGGTGGAAACGCAGCCTCATGCAGCCACTTGGCTTTTCCTAGCGTTTGAAAACCTTTTTAAAATTTAAGCGTTATTTATGAGGTTGTTAGTAAGTGGTGTGAATATTAGCCTCTGATTTTACATAAAATGTTTTGGTGATATGAATTATTTCTTTAAAAATTTTAAAATAAAAAGAAAAATTAAAAATTTTGAAAAAACCCACGACGGTTCCTATATAGAAAAACGGTTAAATAATTTTTATGAAAATCCCCCGACTAAAAGTGATTACAAACGCAAAAACATCCGTCGGGGGCTGCCATATCTCTCTGTTAGTATATTTAAATTAAAATGTTAAGAAAGGCTACTACAAACATAACTATCCAATTTTAATTAATCACAAATTCATACAACTACACAATATTAGTAATCCAATGATATAACTGTATAATGTTAAGAAAACTACCATGAATATCTTTCCCTCATAAAGTAGTACATTCTCCACACAATTATAATTCATCACAAATTCATACAACTACAAAATATAAGTTCATTTCGGTGCAGGTAATGGCAGCCCACGACAGATGTTTTTGCGTTTGTAATCACTTTTAGTCGGGGGATTTTCATAAAAATTATTTAACCGTTTTTCTATTAGGAACCGTCGTGGGTTTTTTCAAAATTTTTAATTTTTCTTTTTATATACGTAGAGCTTGTAAAACCTACAACGATTCATTTTCGGAATTAGATATATTCAACCTTTTCTCTTAACAGGTTTAAAGCTGCACTGTTAAAACATTAGTTTCGTTTTGTTTAACTAAATTATTGTTTAATTGGTAATTTTTATTCTTTGTACGTGTTACTCTACTGTGTAAATTAATAGTGGCATATTTGCTGGTCTATGTTTCGTTTAAGTCTTACTTTCTTAAGTTTTTTTCTATATTGTACCGTTTTTTTGCCCAAATAAACATTAAACATTAAACATTAAATGATCATCACAAAATCACCGACCGTACGAAAGCCACCGACGTTGCTCAAAGAACTAGTTTGCTGAAGTGGCGTTAGGCTGGCCACGTCTGTCGCAGGACCGATGAACGGCTGAGCAGACGATCGAGTCTTCAAATGGAGACCACGGACGAGAAAACGTAGTGTAGAGCATCGTGCTCGGCTAGAAACTCGAAACTCGAAATTCGTATCGTACCGTCGCTCTCGCTCTCATAGTGTAAGTGTAAGTGTAAGTGTCAAAGGGACCGCACGACACGACACGAACTTCGAGTTTCGTAGTAGCCCTGCTGAGGCACGGTAGACGGACGACCTTATGAAGGTCGTTGGCGGCGGATGGATGCGAGGGGCTGAGGATAGAGTATTATAGAGCACTATAATAATAAAAATAATAATATCATGGGACACTTGACACCAATTGACCTAGTGCCAAACTAAGCAAAGCTTGTATTATGGACACCAGGTAACGGATAAACATACTTATATAGATAAATACATATTAAACATCCAAGACCCGAGAACAAACATTCGTATTATTCACACAAATATCTGCATGGCCGGGATTCGAACCCGGGACCTCAAGCTTCGTAGTCAGGTTCTCTAACCACTGCGCCATCCGGTCGTCCCTATGGAAGAGGCCTATGTCCAGCAGTGGACTGCTGTAGAATGATGAAGATCATATCATAAAATAGTTATTGTTTTTATTTGTGGAGACTTATAACCTAACCAACAAAAAGTTGGAAACCCCTGACTTCGTCACTTTAAAGTTCAATATCTCAAAAAAGGCTGAACCGTTTTCTATAAAACATATCGAACCATCGCTAGAATACCTGCTTTCAAATAAAAAAACCGCATCCAAATCGATCCACCCGTTTAAAAGCTACGGTGCCACAGACAGATAGACACACATAGCGGTCAAACTTATAACACCCCTCTTCTTGCGTTGAGAGGTTAAAAATTCAATGCACAACTGCGCTTATTTGATTGCGTGGTTTTCCAGCGTCTCTATAAAAAAACACACGTGCTAAGAATAGAATCCCATCGACGTGGAAATTATTTGTTAGAAGGGATCATATCGGCGACAATGGGCAGCGAAGTTCAGTGACCCTGACGTGATAAAGAAATAGAGAAATACCTACCTAGAAATAGCAAAACTCCTGACCAAGTCTAGCGAGGGAGCTGCTCAACGGGTCGTGACATCGGGATATGGATATATTTTTAACGTTATTCTTAGTGAGTGTCATAAATGCGAAACTTTGCTTTCGCTTAACTTCGGAACTAAATGACCTACAGACTTGAAATTTTGGATTTAAGTATGTGATTATAGCTTACTGGATGACGAAAATTTCTGCGTTCTGGTCTTATCCAGAGGTTCTCAAATAGGGGCCTGAAAATGCGGCGAAATGGTTCCGGTAAAGGATGGTACGGCAGTGTAATGCTTCGCGCTCGACTTGGCGGGGGCACTACCGTGCACCCAGATAAGATTAACTACGGTGGCGACCTCTTAGAGTTCTGTTCTTCTGTCAATCTGCTTAAATATCCCTAATTGAGGAAAGCGCCATCTAGCTTACAATGAGCTAACTAATATGTCAGCGAATGCCTGCAAGGCTACCACGAAATTCGAAAATCGAAGTTCGTATCGTACCGTCCCGCCTACGCTTATGTTATTTAATACGAGAGTGAGAGGGATAGTACGATACGAACTTCGAATTTTGTGTTTCGGAGTAGCCCTTCTGTTTGCATCGTGACCACAGAATATATATAATAGTACCTACTAATTGCATGTCGGTCGTGGTAGCTATCGTAACTAGATTGACAGTTGACGGCAGCGACGCGTTGTCACTTTGAATATGCCTGCAAGCATATCTAACTTCAGTTGCCTGCTTGACACTAAGTGAGGGTGACGCGTCCGATAGTTTCTCAAAATGGTGAAATGTGCCGTTAAACATTGTGTTTCACAATCCGAAAGGCATAATAAAGCCAGTGGCATTACTTTTCACACGTAAGTTTGCATAATTTTGATCATAGTGACTAAAATTACATCATAAAATAAAGTAAATACATCGTGCATTATTTTTCACATCGGTGTTACCAGTAAAACGATTTTAGTTTTCCCACTTTTTTAGGGGTTTAGTTAATGGAAGAATGAATTACGGAAGTGTGCGGCAGTAATATCTGTTTCAGTAATAAAATTTCGGCAAAGACTGTATGCTCAATCATTACGAGAAGTAGATTTTATTATACTAATTAAGGTTATTTCAACATCGTAATGTGTAATCATCTTAAAATAGTATTAAGTTCACTTAGAATGATTTTTTTTAGAGATGCAACTGATATCCAGCCAGTATTCGGTATCCGGCCACTATTTTACTATTCGGCCGAATACCGGATAGTTGCGTACTATCCGGCCGGATACCGAATAAAAAAAAAACTTATAGTTATGATTCCAAAGTGGTATTTATTTATGAATTTATCAATTACTATCATCACTTCATTATTTTAAGTTAATTAATTATACTATTATTTAACTGAAGTAAAAAGCGCGCTTCTTTCGTTCATAGCCTACAAGTCCTTAAACAAGTTGCAACCTGCACGGAATGCCACGCGAATGCTCGAAATAGCTTAATTCTGTTGCTAAACTTCAAACTCAGATAAGTCCAGCTCCAAATTTTAAGATCATCAAAAGATAAGGCAAATGAGATAGATAGTCCTCTAAGAAAGTAGAGTAGACTGGGTTTGAAGTTTAGCAACACAATTTTGCTGCAGTACGTAAAACTTGACCGAATAGCCGGGAGCCGGATATCCGGCTATCCGGCCAACGGTCCCGCCGGATTTCCGGTATCCAGCCAAACCGCTATCCGTTTCATATCTAGTCTTTTTTTTTAGAGTACCTAAAGATCAGAAGCGCAAGGAGGAGTGGATACGATGTCTAAGGCTATTGCGTAGAGAAACCGACTGGTTACCATCCACAGCTACCGTCGTATGCTCAAATCATTTTAGACATGAAGATAAGATTCCACCTAAGCATGCTAAGGGTCATACTAAATTGTCAAACAAAGCAGTTCCAGTGGTTATTGTAAGTACCTATTTCACTATGTGAAAGTGGTTTGTAGTCTGTTCTTCGGTCTGTGTTTTCTTAATTAATTTTTTTTTTAGGATGAAAGCAAATCACCGTTAGAAATGGAAGTTGATTTAGATGTGGAGACTGATGATGAAATGCTCGAAATACTAGAATCACCACAAAAACACAAAATGAGAAAAACTATTGAACGCTTAAAGTTTGTATCATCAAACAGATTAAAGTGTGTCAAGAAATTAAGACAAAAAAATAGAAGACTTCAAATTAAAAATAAGAAATTCTCGGACATAATAAAAGAATTAAAAGAACAGCAAAAAAATAAAAGACTTCAGATTAAAAATAAAGAATTGTCGGACATAATAAAAGAATTAAAAGAGCAGCGCTACTTAAGTGAAGAAGAAGAAATGCAATTAAATATTAATGAAGAAATGTGTGTCTTAATGAAAGCATTTCAGAATTCTTATCAAAAGAAAAGGTCTTTCAAAAAGTTTCCTGTTGCACTGAGGAAATTCGCGTTGTCACTTAATTTTTATTCACCTGCAGCATATAAATATGTTCGTGCAACCTTGAACAATTGTTTGCCTCACCCAAGAATGTTGCTGAAGTGGTACAACAATATTAATGGGGAACCTGGATTTACGGCAGATGCATTCAATGCATTAAAAATAAAAAGCGCTGCTTCCAAGTCAAAAATTGTCTGTAATTTAGTGATGGGCGAAATGGCGATTCGCCAACAAAAACCCTTTGACGGGAAAAAACATCACGGCTTTGTTGACTACGGATTAAATGAAAAAAACGATAGTCAAAGTTTGGCTTCTTCAGCATTAGTATTGCTACTGGTGTGCTTGAATCAGACATGGAAGCTGCCAATAGCATATTTTTTTACTCATGGTCTGACTGGAGCTAAACTCGCAACCTTAATAAATATGGCATTAGAAAAATGTGCTCGTGTGAATATTGACATTGCCTCAGTCACATGTAATGGAAGCCAAACGAATATTGCAGCGATGAGAATTTTAGGTTGCAAACTCGACGATCCTACAGCGTTAAAACCAACTTTTACTCACCCAGCTACTGGAAATGACGTTGTATTGATGCTAGATGCATGCCACATGCTGAAATTGGTCAGAAACACTTTTGAGCTAAGAAAAGTATTTTTTGATAAAAATGGCAACGAAATAAACTGGAAGTATGTAAAGCACCTACAAGAGATCCAAGATATCGAAGGATTACAAACAGGTAACAAACTTACCAGCCGTCACATTAATTTTCGCCAGCAAATTATGAAAGTTAAGTGGGCCACACAACTTTTAAGCAGTAGCGTTGCACAATCTCTGCAAGTTTGCAAAGACTTGTCACCAGAATTTGCCGAAAGTGAACCAACTGCAGATTTTATCAAACTGCATAATGATGTCTTTGACGTTTTGAACTCGAGCGGAAATCCCAAAGAATATGGATTAAAAAAATCTCTAAACCCGAAGAATAAAGATGAAGTATTCAAACTGCTTGAAGAATACAAAGAATATATAACTAATTTAAAAGTTCAAATCACAACTAAGAAAACGAAAAAGCGAAAAGGAGCTTTGCCTATAATTACAATAAGAACAGAGATAAAACCAGTCTTAGAGTGCAAACTTAAAACAGGATTTTTAGGATTATTGGTTTGTTTAGAAAGCACAAAAGTATTGTTTATGCAATTGGTTCAAAAAAGCACCCTAAAATATATAACGACATACAGACTCTCTCAAGATCATCTTGAATTTTTTTTTGGTTGCATAAGGCAAAAAGGGGGATATAACAACAACCCCAATGTCCTACAATTTAAATCAGCCTACAAAAAATATTTAAACCATTTAGAACTACGAACAGCATTCAGACGTAACTGTTTACCACTTGAAAAAATCAATGTTTTGAAATGCACATCTGAAAATTGTTTAAAAGAAATAAATATATCTACTGTCGGTCACCGAGAAGATGAAGACACTAAAGAAGAAAAAACTCCGAGTGAAGCTGATCTAGAGAGAGAATGGGTCGATCAACAAAATATTGATTTAAGTAACAGCCTCATTACTGGTACCACCAAACAGATTGTTGGATATATAGCAGGTTTCGTTGTCTCAAGATTGGGAAATGAGCTTAAATGTGATTTATGCATCAAAGCATTGTTAGCCACGGAGCTTTTGTGGTTTCACAAAATCATAATTATTAAAGACAAAGGAGGCCTATGCTATCCGGCGCAAACGGTTTTTGACATATGCATGTCATGTGAAGCCGTGATTAAATTTGCTATTGCTATGTCTGGTGGGAACTCTTTGCACCCTAAATATGGTGTTATGTATTTAACTACCAAAACACTTGAAAAAATTCAAACAAATTCGTCGATTAAAGAATTTGCTATTCATACAGCGGAAAACGTGTCATCATTACAGATGGATCACTCGCTTTTATTAATTAACGCGATAATTCACAAATATGTTAAGATAAGATTGTACCACGAATGTAAAATGTTCACTTTAAGCTATAATAAACAGAGTAAAAGACAATTATACTCGTACAACAAACTAATGTTGCACAGTGGTGTTTAATCACTATAACACTCTGAAGTTTAATTAAAAAATATATAAATTTAAGAATAAATTGCAACATTAAAGTTTAAATATATATACTAGAACAATAATAAATTATATACCTTATTTATCTTGGATATTTATTATTTACTAGCTTTTTAAATAAAAAAAATGTAATTTATTCATATCAAAATCCGTTTACTAATTTTCTAAATATTTTCAATGTACCGTGTACATGTACCTTCCGGTACAGTTTTATAATAATATAGACTGAAAGTTTTACTAAATTCTATTCACAATATCACTTAATTACACCAAAGCAATTGAATACATTTATTCATTTTGGGGAAATTATATCTCACCACTGGCAACTCTGTCCGTTTTCACGACAGGAATATTACTGTCTCACTTTAACGGTAATTAGTTAATTAGTGGAAGAAACGAGACAAATATAGTTTACTTTGGCATAATGTATCGATTTCAAAGCTACGTCTTTCTAACTATCAAGTGGCTACGATTAGAAATGGGTAGATTCGATCTGATGATTCAAAAGAGTCACATCCTCAAGCTGATCTGAATCCGTTAATGACTCCTTTCAAATCTTATCAACTCCGGAGTTACTAGCTCCGACCAAGTCTGGCCGGATCGAGCGGCTCGTGATCGCCGTCACACTCGCTCGCTCCGCTTTCGCTCTCGGGTCGGATCTTACAGAGAACAGAAAAAACTAGGGACCTTGGTACCGACCGAACCGAGCCGGACCGGATCGGCCATAGATAAACAAATAATCGCTCGAAAGAACCGGAGTCAATAAAGGAATCGGATTCAATAAGCGGATTCGGTACCGACACTAACTCAAACGTAGCTCGCACAACTTGACCTCACTACTTGGCGAAGGAGCAAAACAAGTATTGCATTTATTTTGAAGGTAGTTTCACATGAATAAATGAAAATGTCCAAAAACTCCAGCATTATTAGGTTTTACAGCTGCAAAGTGGCAGGTGTGCCTCACGACCTATTGACGCTGGCTCACTGCCAAATTCAAATTCTGAGGCTCTATCTTAATAAAAAAGCATTGAGTGTAACGTAACCAACGTGTAATTTTGTATTCTAACGAAATAGCTTTTAAGTCTAAAATAATTTATTAATTTGCGAGACTTAAAATTCCTTCTTTGCAACCATTCTGGCCAAAATTTACGAGCTACCTCGTAAGTGGCCAGAGGTCTATTGGAAATAGTAATTGTATGAGACAGTGAACTCTGGTTATGTGTACAGTGAACTGTGTTTAGGCATTATATAGGCACAGTTTAGCTCACGTTTAGCTTGATTATTTATTGTAATTTAACTCTATATTCGTACTTAGAGTTCTTTGAGTTGAAATCGTAATCAAATCAATCATCTCATTCTATTAAATAGCAAATTACAAAATTAGTTCTAAGGAGATATTATAGTGATAGAACACTAGGTTGTAGCTTTAGAAAGCATGCTACAGTTTTTGATTCATATTCAGTCGAATTCTACAACATACTGGCGGGAGTTCCGCAGGGCTCCGTTCTTGGACCAATCTTATACACGCTGTATACGTCTGATCTTCCGGAAGTACAAGATGTTGTCACCGCTACCTTTGCTGATGACACTGCAGTGCTTGCAAGCAACACAAATCCTGCAGCTGCTTCAAATACCCTGCAAAGAAGTCTAAACAAAATAGGTGATTGGCTAAAAAAATGGCGTATACAAGCCAGTGCTTCAAAGTCCGTCCACATCACCTTTACTTTAAGAAAAGGAAATTGCCCCCCAGTGACATTGGGAGATAACACATTACCCCAAGATGACACTGTCAAATACCTTGGCATCCACCTCGATAGAAGATTGACCTGGCATAAACACATCAAAACCAAAAGAGACGAACTAAACATGCGATTTAAAAACATGTACTGGCTTATGGCTCGCAACTCAGCGCTGTCCACAGACAACAAGCTGCTTATATACAAAACTATCCTTAAACCAGTATGGACATATGGAATGCAGCTTTGGGGCAGCGCTTCTAACTCCAACATAAATATTATGCAACGCCTTCAAAATGGCATACTCCGAAACATTGCGAACGTACCATGGTTCGTCACCAACGCAGAGATCCACGAGGCAATGGGGATGAATACCGTTAAGAAGGAAATAAGCCTCCTGGCGGAGAATTATAAAAGTCGGTTGGAAAATCACCCGAACAATCTGGCAAATCAGCTTTCAAACATCAGCTATCGCAAACGATTGAAACGACACGACATACAAGAACTGAACATCAGATTCACAAATGAGTGACTGCTCCCGCTGGGGAGCTTCCTCGACTCGACAAACACACTCAACGAATCCGCTTATAGTCGTGTCCAGGACTGATTGCAGATAATTATAATCACATATAAAAAAAAAAAAAAAAATATTCAGTCGTAGCGGCAGCAACAACTTTTGATTTATTTCATAACAGAAAAATATAATCAATATTTCGCAAAGATTAGCAATAACAGTTCAGAGAGGTAATGCTGCCAGTGTCTTGGGGTCAATGCCTGAGGCAGAAAATTTAGATGATATTTTTATTTTGTAATTTTAGTTTAGTTTATATATAGTTTTAGTTAGTTGATTAGATGTTATTTTTATTCTTTCCATTTAATGTATTCTTCTTTTATTAATAAATCTCTATATCAATATTTTAATTTAATTTATTTAAACTGGCTACAATCGGTAAAAGTGGTCGCTGTCTAATAGTGTTACAACCGAACAAAACTATCGCAACGAAAATAAATGAAAAAAACTGGCAACACGCTCTATAAACTGTCAAAAGTTAATTCGCAATTTTCGTCGACGTTTGTACTCGTATCTACAAATCAAACAATATACAGAGAGATAATGAAGATAAACAGTTTTGCAACATGTTTATTGGAACATTGTCAGTGACCAGTGCCGTTCTCATACGATAGTCGCTCAGCGCCGGCGAAATGTACTGTCTGCAATGGCTTATACCCGTGCTATTGATACCAAAACCCGTGAACCCAGCGCTCGTGAATACTCATGTCATGTTCATGGTATTATACCTGATCGGGTTTTTCCTGGAGCGGAAGCCATGCACCGTGTGTTCCGTCGTGTTCCTGGCAGCAGTCATACTGATCTGTTATAGCGGCATCGGCAACTGCGTGTTCTGGGCAAGCCAGTGTGAGGCGGACAAGTACGACACCTAAATATCTTCCAGAGCTACCAATCAAAGTGCTCAAACCGCAACCAAGTGTTCCTGTCGCCCTAAATGGCGGGAAAAGCGATGCTCCAAACTCCAAAGGCCTACGTCGCCTTGAAATGTGAAGTAAATGTCTCCAACAGTTTTTTGTACATTTTGTATATAAAATGTATTTTTATTTTTACGTATTTTTTTGTGTTGTTATTGGTAATAAAGATGGGGCCCGCTTGAGGGCAGATCTGTACTTATGTATCTCGATTGTTAAGTTGGTTATTATTGATATGTGATTATATTTAATGTACAGTTATTGTTAATGACTATGTATTAATTATGACATTGTGAAATACAGTTTGGGAGTAATTATAGTTTTATTTTAAAATTAGACTATTATAGTTAACTAGCTTGTGCCTGAGACTGTGTGCACGGATCTAGTGGTGCCCTCTACTGGAATAAAAAGTATCCTATGTTGATCCTTGGGGCTTAAACTATATCTATACCAAATTTCATCTAAATCGGTTCAGCGGTTTCGACATGAAAGTGTAACAGACAGAGTTACTTTCGCATTTACAATATTAGTAGGGATTTATGTAAGTGGCCACCGACATAAATTCCTTCACGTTGGTCAGCCTACCTAATGATGGCTGGCCTTGTTTTAAATTCAAATAGATTTAATGTCAAGGTTCTTCGCATACTACGTTTTTATTACCATTGATTGAATTGTGTTTTATCATGTGGAAGTCAGTCTATATCCATGAACAAATTGCCTTTCTGCTAACCTATCACACAATATACATAAAATGTATGATTTTTTTCTCAAAACTGTATAAATAGATTTTTCTTATCATTCACATAGGTACAGTCACCAGCATTAATATCTGACTGTACTTCCGGCCCTAGGAAAAGAGTTGTATCAGATATTTATGCATGCTTGTTGTGTCAGATACTGGTGACTTTCATTAGGCTTCACTTGCATACTCTAATAGTTCTGGAAGTCATAATAATAAATATCATGGGACACTTGACACCAATTGACCTAGTCCTAAAATAAGCAAAGCTTGTATTATGGATACTAGGCAAGGGATAAACATAATTATTAGATAAATACATATTACACATCCAAGATCTGAGAATTGTTCATACAAATATCTTCCCTGGCCGGGATCGAACCCGGGACCTCAAGCTCAGGTCTTTGCAATCAGGTTGTCAAATTGAATTTTATGGTTTTAGTCATGCAAAATGCCATATCTCTAGATTTAGCTGGTTTTCGCATGGATCTCATGAGAATATCAGGATAAAAGGTAGCCTGAAATTACACATTTTCAGTTGACTTCTACAAACCATCTGTTCAGCTGTTTTACCATAAAGATGTAACAAACATACATACATAATAATATGCTCATACATCAACTCTAATAATAAAATTGTAGTATTTTAAAATACTACTAAAAATCAAAATGTGCATTTAATGATTGGTTTTAAATGGAACTAAACCATTATAATTCAATTAAAATGCCATTAAAACCTATGATTACAGGAGGTATAGTAATTTTATCAACATTTAGTACCGTCATAATCCTGATAACATTTATCAAATGGCACTATGTTGATATATGATATGAATGTTGATTCAATTGTAAACCGGAAATAGTTACACATAACTGTATGGAGTACGTTATTGTCTTATTCTTATTGTAACCTTAGCGCCATCTATTCATCAAATAGACAAACTTTATTTGCGTTCTGTATTGTATATACCATGTCATTTTCTAATCCCTACTAATATTGCTCCCCCCCATCTCATCCCGTTGGGTGTCGTAGAAGGCGACTAAGAAAAAGCCAGAGGACGGGCAGCAGCGTCTTCTGCGTACACCATAAGCATAACACTGCGATCCCCAAGCCGTCTGCCAAGAAGCGTGGGGATTATGACAACCCAAGCCCCCCCCCCCCCCAAATGGTGCCAGGTGCACTGACGACATAGTGAGAGTTGCGGGAAACCAGTGGATGCAAGTGGCGAGTTGTCATTCATTATGGCGTTCTAAGGGGGAGGCCTTTGTCCAGCAGTGGACATCTTCCGGCTGATGATGATGATGACTAATATTGCAAATGCAAAAGTAACTCTGTCTGTTACGCTTTCATGTCGAAACCACTGAACCAATTTTAATGAAATTTGGTATATAAGTAGTTTGAAACCCAAGCATCATCATACGATACCATTTATTCCGGTAGATGGCGCCACCGCGCGATAACCTAGATCTGCGCAGACGAAGTCGCGGGCATAATCTAGTAACAGATAAATACAAGACCGGTCTGAGTGGAGAGCCTTGAGGGAGGCCTTATGTCCAGCAGTGGACGTTTTTCGGCTGACATGATGATGATGATGATGAAATAAATACAAAAGATGCAGTTAATGTAAGAGTATGACTGAGGAATTGACAGCCTGACCTGTAGGAATGTATGGTCTAATTCATGCTCAATATTATGACATTAATCACATCAGGATATATTATTGTTGTCAAGGGTGCAGTATCAACCTTATCACTGGACCATTATAATTATTATAATGGGTTGAATAAAATATACTTACGTTTTTTCTTTATATGCAGGGCCGTCTTTCACCTATTAGAGGCCCTGGGCACAACAGGCTGCATTTGGTAAGCCTGATTTTCAGGCAAGAATTGATTAGCTAACGGTTATAGTTTGGTAATGAAGTAGGGACTATGGGGCCCCAATCCATCGCGGGGCCCTGGGCACGTGCCCAGTGGAGAAGAGGGGCCTGTTTATATGCGGTCGCCGACGTCACCTGGTATACAAGGTAGTGTAAAACAGTGGCGGATTAGCCACGTAGCAAGAGTAGCAAATGCTACGGGCCCCGCGCGTCTAGGGGCCCCGCGGACCAATTCCTTCTGATCTTGATGTATTTCTTTTCTAAATCAATGTAAATACAACACTGCCACCACAAAACCAAAACAAACCGCCGACAAAGAAAGAGATGGTATCAAAATGATCGACTATTACATTTTACTTATACTATGAACTTGAAACAAAATCAAAGGCCCCATGATAAAATTTGCTACAGGCCCCGCGATGGCTGAATCCGGCTCTGGTGTAAAATCATGTAAAATTTTATTGCTTTTGAATGTACAGTCTACTAGGGCAAAAATATGTACCTTGTCTATTTTCGTCATATTTGAACTGTCACAGTGGTTAAAGTGACAAGGTACTAAAGTGTACACATATTTTTGCCCTTGACTGTACAATTAACCTTAAGCTCTAGGTAAAAAGCCGTGGTGGCCTAGTGGTTTGACCTATCGCCTCTCAATCAGAGGGTCGTGGGTTCAAACCGCGGCTCGCACCTCTTGAGTTTTTCGAAATTAAAATGCGGAATTGCATTTTAAATTTACCACGAGCTTTGCGGTGAAGGAAAACATCGTGAGGAAACCTGCACAAACCTGCGAAGCAATTCAATAGTGCGTGTGATGTTCCCAATCCGCGCTGGGCTCGCGAAGGAACTATGGCCCAAGCCCTCTCATTGTGAAAGGCCTGTGCCCAGCAGTGGGACGTATATAGGCTAGGATGATAATGATGTACTAGGTAGGACATTATCACAATGATTTCTCTGTCAGACTTTGGAATATTAACATGACATTTATAGCAGCTAAAGGTAGCTTGTAGACGTCATTGTTTTCACTGGAAAACAGACCATTTTTTTTTTTGCAGGACTTGCAGTTTTGTATGGCTTACAATGAATGTGTACATCAGGGTTAGCTCCCGGTACAGAGTTTGTATGGCGAGAACCTAGTACCGGGTGCAAACCAGCACTGTGGTCCCATCCCTCAGCATTGCCAAGCTGCCAGCCCAGCTATAAGTTTACTTCACATAAACATTAAATTATGTACCTGATGGATGTTACCTATAAGTTAATGTATATTGCCGAATAAACGTCTTTTCTTTCAAACCCTAATGTACATGCTCCAGAAACTTATCTGACGATGAATCAGTTTCTCTATCAGAGAAACTATTTTCTGTAACTCATCAACAAATCTGTCTATAATGTTTCTACTCTGAGAAAAATAAAAGAAGACATTTATTCACTAACACAAGACACACATACAGCAAAATTTACACGAGTAAACCAAAAAAATAATAATTAATACACATGAAATATATACACAATTTTGTGTCTCCCAGAAAGTGAAACAGTTGCTGACTCAGCATTATGCTGAAGCGTTAAGATACATTCAGCACTGATTTTCTGCCAGAACCGTCTGTCAACCGTCTGTGTCAATGACATGATGAGATGACCAGTGAATACTTAGGAGAAAAATAAAACAAGTATAAATGTTAAATTATGTATTACGAGCTGTTGAGATGTTCATCTTTGACGGTTTCATAGTTAGATTAACATAGTTTAGTAAACATTGGTTATATGGACCTTAACCTAGAAGTGGCACAAGACCTGCAACAAAAGAAAACTATTAGTAATTTTATTATAATCATTTACAGGTTCATTAGACAGGCCTTTGCATCCAGAGACGCGGCTTCAGTGCAAGGGAGAGCATGAAATTTGTTAATGCTTCGTGATACACTCATAGACTCATCATTCACTCATTTAATTCATTCATACCAGCTCTTGTAAATCCATCTGTACTATGTAAATTGGTGCCATATTTATCTGCATCCAGTACAAACTTTACACTTTCCCTGGATAAAAAGTAAATTAAATTAACTAGGGATAGTGTAGATAGTCTGCTCAGTAGTGTATGAGATTACACCATACAAACAAACAAAGCCTACCCTTGTTAATACTTTGATCAGATTCCGAAATTTCTTCGGTCAAGCTTAGCTTAGCAATATTTATCATGCCAATTGACTGAACTGAATGTAGATAAGATGACAGTAAATATATTTGCACTTGTATTTAGATTGACAAAAAACAAAGAATGACTTAATCACGTCGAGGACAAAATTAGTGAAAACCATGTCAATTTTACCAATCACTGTTCATACAACAATGATAACCTCAAAAATCGATATTAAAAATTAAGTACTATCACAATCAATAATCTACTTATAAGTTTTTTTTTTATAAGGCACGAACCATTTATCTCAGCCTCCTGGCTTCACGCTCAGACTCGAGGAGCGTGAGGATGTCACCATCGCGGACCGGTCCCTTCACGTTTCTGATGATCTGACGGCTGGTCTCTCCGATGAACTCAACCTTGACCTGGGTACACTGTCCTTGGGACCCGGTGCGACCCAGAACCTTAACGACGCGGGCGAGAACGTTGGGCTTGTCCATTTTACTTGGATTATCGAGCAAAACTCGGGATTATGCACGTGTGCGCTCGATGGCGTGTACGAAAAAGAATTTGACAGCAGCTGTGTTGCCATACGTAATAATAATGATGGATTACCGATTCGGTGCTGCCACTAGCAAACCAGATTTTAGTAGTATCGATACTTTAATCGATTTTGAATTACGGTTTTTATAATCGTTGTGACTGGACTAATTTCCTACCTATGTCTACATGGCATAGGTAAAGTGAAAATTAAAATAAAAGCTTAACTGCGTAATGATTTCAGTAAAAAAAAATATTTTTAATTCCCAAATAGGAAATATTCTTTTTGTAAATGGTAAAATCTCGCTCAAATTACGACAATAAGTCACTAAGGATCGATCCACTCAGGACTTTCGATTGTTCTAAATTTATTTCGTCATTTTCATGTTAGCCGAAATACATACACTGCTAGACATAGGCCTCCCCCAAGACTCTTTACAAACTTACACAATATCAAATCTTACATAGTTTAATAATCTGATGGCCACTGCCTACTTGGTACAGATAGTGGCCTCCATTTAAACATTTTGAGCATTCTAAGAGCCAGCAGCGTTATATCAATAAATAAAAGCCAAAATTAAAAATTTAACATTTTATTAAATAATGTCTTCTCATAATCGCGCGTTGTTACAAACTTCACACATTATTTTGTTCCATAATTTACTCACAACACACTTAGCAACTAAAACCACTCAGTCTGTACCCGATTAAACAAGAGAAGCCCTGGGAAACTATCGATAAAAAACTGTACTTCATAAATAAGACACATTAGGGTTGCCAACTGTTATGGTGTTGCCATTAGCTTTAATCGGTGCGTAATCGATTGTAGCGTGTAAAAATCGCTCGTAAATTTTCTAAAAGGGTATTAAAGGCACTATTCCGCCTTCATTTTGGCTCCCCTGGCCAGGGCTTGTCTCGTTTGGACCGTTCGCGGCTGCACTGACACGTTTAGTCGTCACCGGCGGACCTCTTCGCCTTCCTCATACGTGGTGACTGCTTGGGCGTCTTGGGAGATTTTTCTGCAAAGAAATAGGCCATTTTTATTCAGTTCACTTTACAGCAACCTTTAAGTTAGTATTTGACTAACAGTTAACAGAAGCTACTTTCATATCATGGAGTGACAACATTGGTTTAAGTAACGAGCTTGGCGAGCCGAGTACTATTGTCAGCGGAATAGAGAAAAATAATCTAACCATCCTTATCCCCACTAAATTACTAATATGAATAATTTACTGAATCAGAAGGGCTACTCCGAAACACAAAATTCGAAATTCGTGTCGTCCAGTCCCTCTGATACTTATACTATTTAATACGAGAGCGAGAAGGATCGCACCACACGAACTTCGAATTTTGTGTTTCAGAGTAGCCCTTCTGGTGTTACTTTGCAGAGGTCCATATCAATAAATTATAACCAATTAGTTTGCTCACCAGCGAACTTAAGACAGCATTTTTGTAACAAATGAGTTAACATCTGGGAGCATGGTGAAAGGTTGTGTTGTTCTGACAATGAACTCTGGTTGAGTTCGAAACGCGACAGTGGAGTGTTATGATTACGATAGTTAGATTTGTGTGTTCTTACAGTGAGGCAGTGGAGGAGCTACATGAACACACCTTTGTTGCATAACCGTAGCTAGGAAGGTCGCGGGTGCGTTAAGTAGTTGTTTATAGTTCATTTCTAACTCTGTTCACATGTTATTTATTTCTTCATGCATTAACTGCTGAGCCAAATGAGATGAAAGTGTTGTAGTTGCATTCCTGTACAGTCACCAGCACCAATATCTGACACAACAAGCATGCATAAATATCTGATATGACTCTATTTATGGCTGGAATAACGTGTCAGATATTTTTTCACGCTCCACTGCCACTGTGGCAGACGGGCCAATCAACTTTTTTACCGACACTTTGGGCGTCTCCTGCGTTACCAAAATTGTCTCTGGGGTTACCAAAAAATCGTACTTCGAACACAATATTTCACGGTTTAGTAGGTTGAACTTACGTAGGACGGCATGCATTCATGTACACCATCTATTAAATTACAGAATAAACATGTTTACTTACAAAAATCTGCAATTGCTTGAAAAAACGCGGACAGATTAGTGTCGGTAAAAAAATTGATTGGCCCAGATATTAATGCTGGTGACTGTATCAGTGTTGACGAAGCTGGCTGTGGATTATTTATTTATTTATTTAATTCAGAAACAAACAGTCATTTACAAACATTCGTTTTATAAAATATGACATATAGTTTAGACCTAGAGTTTCCTTTACATTTAAAATTGCAGTGTATATCTAACAAAGCCACATGCTCTGAGATAACATTTTTTTTTTTTTTTTACATTTAGGCTGAGTTAATTTTTTTTTTTTTTTTTTTTATTCTACTGGTAGGCAAACGAGCAAGTGGGTAATTTGGAATACTTACACACCTATAAAGTTATAATACTACTTACTTAGTAACATATTGTGAATGTACAAGAATGAAACTATGACCTACTACATACGCGTCGAAAAACAATCGAAGGCACAAATCTCGCTCAAATATAACTACCTATAAATAAACAAAAAATATACATTAGTGCTTATCGAAAAGCACGTTTTAATGTGTTAATTGTACAATTAAATAAATCTACGTCCTTAACTTTTTCATTTTTATGATTATGATTCGTATTTATTGGTGGTTAGTTACTTAGTTATATAACTTACTGAGCTGGTTGACCACTTCCTTGGGCAGCCAGTCGTAGTCGACATCGTTAGCCGTGCCAGTCTCGAGCGGCTTGGGCGCGGCGCGGGGCGAGCGGCGGCGCGCCAGCGACGACAGCGCTTGCTGACCGAGCACCAGCGCCAGCACGCACGCCGCCCCGAGGAACACGTACAGGAAGAAGGTCTCCCCGTCCAGACCTTCGGAGATCTCCACGATGTTCACGGTCTGGTTGTAGACTGCTTCCTGGAGGGTGAAGGTCTTTGTGAGGACAGGCCGCAATGGCGTTCATTGGGGGAGGCTCTAAAACCTCCACATCCTTATAAATAATAAAATAATAAAAAAAAAACAGCCTTTATTATTCCCTGTCTCTTCTGACATTATATAGAGTATTATTAGTGTTGTTAGTGAATGGTTCTTAATACCTAGTGTTAGTATGATTAGTTACATTTATTTTATTTATTTTTATTCTGAGACATAAATAAATAAATACATACTAATATTATAAATGCGAAAGTGTGTGTTATGTGTTTGTCCGTCTTTCACGCCGTAACGGAGTGACGGATCGACGTGATTTTTGGCATAGAGATAGTTTACGGGCCCGAGAGTTACATAGGCTACTTTTTAACCCGGAAAAATGCAGTTCCCGAGGGAACAGCGCGCGATAAACGAATACTGCGCGGCCGGAGCCATGGGCAACAGCTAGTTAAAAACAAACTGAGAAAATAAAAATAACATCTGAATTCAGATTTGTATGTAACAGATAAATTATTGTTTGATAAGATATACTAATCTCAACTGTAGTATGTTATATAAAAAAATAAATATTTTTGTATCATATTCAATGGAGGCTATTTAACAGACACTGATATTGCTATATATTTTTAAAAATAACAGTTTTAAATTTTTTTGATTAATTTGTTTCAAAATAGAAATTATTTTTAAAATATATTTTGCGAACATAGTATGCGTAATTCGGAAAATTTTCAAATGTCACAGAACTCATCTTAGGTGAAAAATACAATAGGCAGACGTGTAAAATATGGTTTAGGAATAACAAATGCTACAAGCAACAGCCACAAAGTTGCTTCAATTTTTTTTTTTCGAATGTATAGTGTAATGCAAAACGAAGTTCTATTAAACTGTTGTCTGTAAAAACAACATGTATCCCATATTTTAGACACATTTAGGTACTACAAGATGTAGAAGTCAATCAATCAATCATTAAAAACTGTTGAACATATTTCTTTACCATCAGTTTGGCAGTATTTAGGACTATCTTTTTGTATTTTTTTAATGTAGTTTTTTTGGACTATTAATATATAACTTTTTTTTTTTTAATATAAGCGGGTCATACTCATACAGGTACTAGTACTAGGAATATCGATGAATACATTGCTCTAATCGATCTGCCGTATTGTTTCTCAGGCACATCGTGATATGGCTGGCCAACATGAAATGGCGCCATTTCACGATATGCCTAGGAATTTCGTGATCTGGTGGATTGTACGATCGTCCGCGGACACATATAGGAATTGTTTATTTTATGCCAACTCACAATTTCACTCACAAAATCACAAAAAACAATTTTCATTTGTAAAACGTACCTGGTAATAGTTTCCGCTAGCATCCCTGTAGTTCAACTGCACATTCAACCCGAATGGCCGCCCAGCGAACGCTTCATTAGGGATGAATGAATAAGCAAATGTGGCTTCTTGTTTCGGCTTAACCTCTCTGTTGTATGGCAGTGCGGTGAAGTTCTGGATATAGTAAGTGTAGTCCATCGGGTAACGGAAAGAGGCTTCCATGGTCTCAACGACATAGTCTTCTGAGCCCTTGTTGATGAAACCAACGAGGAATTCAACTGGGAAGCCGGCTTGTAGGTCTGCGGGAATTAAGGTTCTAGAGTTAATAAATTACTGCTGAAAATGGCAGTGTTACAAGGGCATAATTTGTCTACAAATCTAAAAATTAGTTCTTCGTACTTTCGGTAGTGCAAGGGCTAAATTGTCTAGAAATCGAAAAATCAGAAAATTAAAAAAATGTGAAATTATGCCCTTGTTCTACCGAAGGTGCAATATTTAAAAAACTTAAACAATGGTCTGTAAATATAAATATGCAGAATGGAAGTAGGCTGGTTTGGTGGGTAGGTTGGTGGTGGGTGGTTGGTTTGATTGGAGTGTTAAGCAAAAGCAACTGTAACATAATTCTCCACTGATTAATCATAATACAATGTAAGTAGGTGTTAATTGTGCAACAAAGTTGGGAACTATAGCTAGGAGGGACTATAACAGTACATAAACTTCTTAGTTTATGTACCGTAATAATAGTTTGTGGTCAAATAATTACCTTACTTTTAAAATTCACACATTAAGCATTTTAGTACCAAATTTTATTGAAATGGAAAACCAACAGTAATTATTTAATCCTAAATGAGTAAAATAAGATATTTACTGTAAAATACATAAAGACTTCGTCTCTTAACATAATTATATTGTGGCATTTGAATGGAATATGTAGTTTGAAATTCATTGTGCCCAGCAAATTTTTGTATCACAATAAAGAAAGAAAAGGAAAGGAAGATTTTCTTTTATTAAAGGTGAAATTAAAGGTTTTTCAATAAAAGATAAATGGAAACAGACAAATTGTCACAAAATGATGACTGAGCATGAAAGATAACAAGAGAACTTTTTTCAGTGAGTTGTTTTGTATTATACTGAGCTGACTATGTAATAATCCATACTAATGTTATAAAAGCGAAACTCTGTTTGTATGTTAGCATGTTTGTCCGTCTTTCACGCCGTAACGAAGTAACAGATCGATGTAATTTTTGGCATAGAGATGGTTTATGGACCCAAGAGTGACATAGGCTACTTTTTATCCCAGAAAAATGCACAGTTCCCGAGGGAACAGCGTGCGATAACCGAATACCACGCAGGCAAAGGCGCGGGCAAAAGCTAGTGTCAAGAAATAAAAGATGTCTCACCAAAAGCAGTGTCTCCTGAATTAGGTACAGGTTTGGTAAACAGTATAGTAGTATCAACGTCCTGTGAGGACTTTACCACGGAGTCGTCATCTTCGCTCACATCATCACCCACAACTTGGTTGTCTTCACCTTCAATGTCCACTACATCATCTAGTTCATCCTCTTCTGCTCTTGCTAGGATTGTGTTGGCTGGAAAGAGACAAATGCACAGCGTCAGTTTAAATAGTTTTTAGAGCATTTATGAAAAAAACCAGCTAAGTCGGAGCCAGACTCACGCACGAAGGGGTCTGTAGCATTATCTATACAACATTTGACATTAGCAAAAAAAAACACTTTATTTTATTTTGATTTAACTAAAAACAAACATGCCTATACTTTTTTTTTACTTTTTTTTGTAGAGGCTTTGAACACTCCAGGTGATCATGTCAGCCTCATGGGTGCTTGCTCATTTTGCTTACGCAAAGGACATATTAAAAAAGTGGTAGATGCAAATGGCTTTGTTAGATGTCTATACTTTTCAATTCAATTCAATTCTTGAAAGTATAGCTCCATCGATACTATTGACGATTCCACCAATGTTGAGGTTGGAAAAGACACTATCGGTTAGCCGTTGTATGGTATCTTCAGTGTGCGGTACTGGGATGAGAATCTACATCACTAAAAACAGTTGGTTGTTAAATGCAAAGTTGTACTGAACAGACTACACTATATTCATATAGTTTCTAAAGAGTTTATAAAACTACTGTAACAAAACTTCCTTGTTGAGTATGATGACTAATAATTAGCTTATGCACAATATGGTACAAAATATGCACTTGTATGGGTAAGATAGACAAAACTATTGAAGTTTGAGTGGATTATTAACACCAATAGTTGTATTTATAATTCTATATTGATCATTGTTAAGGATTTCACACAAAAATGCTGAGCAAGGTAAGTAACAATTCACAGTACCTTATTGGAATTTACTCGAAACAAAATAACATTGCAGAACACGGAATGTCACTGCGGTTCATGAATTAATGCGGAATTACCATTATTTGACCTAGAACTTGGTTAAAATAGGGCAAATCAGTAAGGTTAAGTTGTTCACCGATTAACACAAGAAATTAAAAAATATATGTTATATGATACTTATACCAAATTAACATGAATATAACTGCCAAAAAAGTACTCAATATGGTAATAAAAGTAAAGGTAACTTTCACTTATAAACCGTAATATAAGTTGCCACGTCCATACGCGATTTCGGGGTTCGATAAAAAAGAAACTTACCGCTTTGAAAGCAAAGTAGAGCAGCAGGCAGCACCAACAACGTTAAATACAACAGTTTCATATTTAATTTATGTGTATTTTAGTAATCTATACTGTGAAATTCAAAGGCGACCGTCACTAAAGATATACAGCCATTCACTTCGCGATCACCCGCACACCGCAAGAAACTTGAGGCAAAATGCCAATTTTCTTTCCAACTCGATTGACGTGGAATGTTGTGTCACTAGTGCTGCGACACAAATTACCGATGATATGGTACCGTTTCGTTTGTCGATTCGGTAAAAAAATAATGAATGTGTAATTCGATTTGAAATGTGTAATTAACACTAGAAATTTTAATGTTTCTGATGGCAAATATCCCTTAGATTAAGAAATAACATTTTATTTGATAAAGTTATAATAAACAAATAATGTAAGAATAATAAGAAGACAAAGAAAACTTACCTAAGAAATCTTAACTAAATATATCTACATGTTACTATAAAAATAACATGTATTTTTGATTACAGCTGAATTATATAAACACCTTTTTTGTTCTACTAATCCAGAGGGGCTACTACGTAATTGGAAAATCGAAGTTCGTATCGTACCGTCCCTGTTACTCTCGTACTAAAAAATATTAGCGTCAGCAAGACGGCAAGATATGAAGTTCTGATTTCGCACTTTGTACTATTATAAATGCGAAAAATTGTAAGCGTGTAAATATGTATTTGACATATAAATAGATAGTTGGATCTCTGGTATAACACATTGGCTAGATACTTTGAATTCCAATATTCCCACAAGCTCGGGTTATGTGTATGTAACATTTTGCTGGATATCGGCTTTTCATAATTCTATCAATTTAAACTAATATATTCAAGAGTTAATATTTGAAGTACTGCTTTGATAGGCTGCAGTTATTCAAAGAACACAATTAGAAATATTATCTTTCACTTACTAAGCCATAATAAGCCTTCTGCAACTAATGTTATTATTAATGTTAAATATTATCGCACCTATGAAAACAACATCAATCTCTAGCTCTGATAAAGTGAACAGTCTGAAGAACTTTTCATTAGATAAATTAGCGATGTTTTTAAGTTTTATCACTTATTTACTCCTCATTTCATGAGTTCTGGAGTATTTTTTTAATGAGAAAAAAATGAACAGTAGATAGGTGTAACCTTTGAGTATTTAGCTAGATAAATAAAAGATAAATAGGTACTCAAAGAGTGTAACTGACAAAATGTACACAAAGCCAAATACCGGAAGGTGATTTTACCAGGCTAGCGATAAAACTACTGGTCTGAAATTAGGGAAGTAGGTACCTATACGTAGATCCGATATGATATTACGAAGTTTTGATTCAAATCTTGCTAAGTATAGCTTTTTCAACTACTTCTACTCAGCTGATTCCCACGAAACTTTGTACAAGCATTGAATTCTCATTCACAATACGATGTGATGATGATGACAAATTGACGAGGATCTGATGATGGAGTCAACAGGTGGCCTATGTTATGGCTCTTTAACGTATACTATTGAACCAATCATGTGTAGAATAATTTGCTTGGTTTTAAATCGAAATTGGATCAACGGAATGAACAGGGTGAGGTGTTTGCGTGGAGTGGAGGTAATGCTAGTCAAAGAACAAACTAAAAACTAGAAAAACCAGCGCTGCGGCTTGCTGTGGCAACACGCTGAGTATGGCCCTTTTTGCTTCTTTCGGCACAATGTCTGTTTCTTTTTCGATTTTTATTATTATTTAAGATTATGTAATAAGGTTGTCTTATTTTTAACTGTTTTTTTTTGCTGTGTCGAATTTTGGCATATAAATTTATTCTTCTTCTTCTTCTTAAAAATAAAAGTAAGTAAAAAACCGTTAAAATTGAGTGATTTTTATTCAGAAACTAGAAAATAATAATCAGAACAAAGAAAAAATTAACGTAACGTAACGTAATTGACGTAAGGCGCAACATATTTCTTATTCATTTATTCATAAAATTATAAATTTTACATGTCAAATATTTAGTATATAAATTAATTATTACAATTTAGGTATCATGCAATTTAAAATGCCAATCAAATTGACATTAAAAATACAATTGATATTAATCATTCCATTGAAATAATAATAAAAAAATAGTAAAAATAATAATAATTAATTAGATAAAAATAAAATTGATATTAAACATTCCATTGAAATAAATTCCACCATATATGATACCTGATTCAATGTCAATGACTGTACGGTATCTTTTTTTAAGTTATACTGTATCAACTCAAATGATTTACTTTGCAATCTTTTGTCGCCCTGTACTGAAACTGTTATTATTGAAATTATACAAGCGATAAGATTAGATAATTATCAAATGATATGTAAAAAAGTTAATTATATGACTGGAGGTTAAATACGTTCAACGAAGTCAATGGTCACACAGTATTTGAATACAACAGACTTAATTCAGTCGCATTTCTTCAATCGAAGTGGAAAGTTGTAAACCGAATACATTATGACGAATAGAGGTGCTTAATAAATTAATAAATAAAATTATTTAGTCTGTTAAACACCCTTAGTTACTTACTTATTCCAGTAACTTAACGAAACAATTATGAAAATTAAAATCGTAGATGTAAATGATGTGTAAAAAAGTACAATATAATTTGTTTATTTGTTTTTGTTTTTAATTTTCAGTGCGGTCTGTTTGCTTTAATACAATAACTAGGCGTCTTAGTGGAGCTATAAACCTGCCGCCTTGTGAATTCAAGCCAAATCGTTACGTGGTAAGCGGAAAATACGTATTTGTTTACCAATGTACTTATATTCAATGAATAATAAAATAATGATAATACATTTTCTGAGCTGTAAACTATTACTTTGCTCACCCGAGACCTTACGATAGCTCCATCTATGCAACAAATGTGTGTTCATGCAGCTCCTCCACAACAGACAACATACTGTCACACAAACTCAACTATCACCACGACCACACTACGCCAACCCGTTTCGAGCTTTACCAGAGTTTATCCTCGAGAGTAACACGTGAGCAATTTAAACCAGGGATTTTCAGAAAAATGTCGTTGTGTGCATTATTCAATTTTTTTTGTACGATTATATGTTTTAAATTAAATAATTTTAATTTTAAAGCAATCGCAGCTTACGTGAGCAAAATAAAATAGTTTTTTTTTTTCATCACTAATTCATGTTCATATTATTTCTACAATCTTATTATTTTACTTTTCTTTTGTTTTCAGGGGCCTTCCTTCGAAAAAACTGAGAAAATAAAAGCTACAAACATACCACCTGCTGTGTATAATATTTACAAGAAGCCTGTGCTCATCCACCAAGGCCATATGCAATGGCTCTTTGATCATGAGGGAAAAAGATACTTGGATCTCTTTGGAGGCATAGTCACTGTCTCAGTGGGACACTGTCACCCGTTAGTATATTCATCTGTTTACTCTTTCTAATGAGCTTTCTCCAGACTATCACACCTTAAGAGAAAACTTATATGTCTCTTTTCCACCAGTCTCCTCAATCTATAGTATATACTACTGCTATATATAATACTGCTACTCAAGTGTGGTATCAAATGTCTCAAATATGGTACGATCAATCGATGTCTATTTTCCTTTTAGCTTTTCTTTCTTTCTCAGACATCTTCTTTAAATTGGCGTATATTAAGGATATTATAGATACATGTTTTCAATTTTGACATTACGCTCTTCACAACAACAATCTGGATTGCCTGTTTATTTTAATCAATTCAAATAATTATTATCTTATCTAACTGTACTGTTAGATTAATAAGAAGGTCACATCTTAAATTATTTTTACAGGAAAGTCGTAGCAGCACTGAATGAGCAATCAAACAAACTTTGGCACACAACTAATATTTACAGGCATCCAAAAATTTATGATTACGTAGAAAAGTTAACATCGAAGTTCCCTGGCGATCTCAAGGTATAGATAATTAAAATATTATTACGGGATACATTCTAAAAGTTATAAAATTTTAGGAAATTTAGGATACCTCTTCGCTGTAAGACTGCTCCTTCCAAAAAGCTCCGATAACGCAACCTTATTCTGTGCTTATTCCAACGTATGTTAGAATAACAATATTAATAATTAAATTCTTTTAATCAAGTAACAAGAAATTAGTATATAGTTATGTATGGGTATGGGTGTCCAAGAAACGGTAATTGCTTTCGTTCAGGTGACCCGCCTGCTCGTTTACCCCCTATAATAAAAAAATACAACCATGTAATTAACAGAGCGAATTATTTTGTAACATTTGAGTAAAAAGTGCTAGGTAGGTACTATAGCACCAGCAAACATCGTTTGCTTTTGGGTGGAATTAAGACGAGCACATTAAATATATTAACAACACGCGAGAGGAGGAAGGGTTACGGATTAGCCCGAAACATGTCGAGCTAAACTCGATTTAAGACATGAGTTATCCGGGTCAATATATTTAATACTAGCTTTTGCCCGCGGCTCCGCCCGCGCGGTATTCGATTATCGCGCGCTGTTCTCTCGGGAACTGTGCATTTCTCCGGGATAAAAAGTAGCCTATGTCACTCTCGGGCCCATAAACTATCTCTATGCCAAAAATCACGTCGATCCGTCGCTCTGTTACGGCGTGAAAGAGGGACAAACATACAAACACACAAACACACTTTCGCACTTATAATATTAGTATGGATGAGTAAGTCTCACGGCAGTTTTATGTTTAAGACGAGCACCTTAAATGTTTCAGGTTGTTTATTTACTAAACAGCGGCACAGAAGCAAACGAGCTAGCAATTCTACTGGCAAAGTCTTACACAGGCAACAACGATATCATATCTCTGCAAGGAAGTTACCATGGGTATTCTAACACCATACAGGGATTGACTGCTACTCAGTGTTACCGAATGCCCATACCTGTCCCAACGGGTATTCACCACGTAAGTTTTCCATTTTGTACTTTATAAATTTAAATAGCTAAGCAAAAAGAAATACAGTCACGGACGGATATTGATTGTGTGGACTGATGTCTATGCACATGTATGACATGTATAAGAAGAGTTTAGTGTGATTCTCGTAACAATGTATCCTAAAATTCCTAAATACTTAGCCATCTCAAATAATCTTAATGATAGTGTTAAAACGTTTCTTTTACTCACTGCCCTAATATACATACTCTTTTTAATAGAGAAGTCAAAATTTATATGCAAATCTTTAAGTGTAAAAGTTAAAAGTATGTTTCTCACTAGGCCATGCTGCCCGACCCACTTCGCGGTATTTGGGGTGGCTGCCGGGATTCCTTGTCCCAAGTTCCAGGATCGTGCAGCTGTCCCATGGATTGTGTTCATTCTGATAAATATGTTCATCAGCTCAATGAGGTAATAATAAAGGATTGGGTTTCCGTAAGAAAACATTTTAGGGAGCAGCTACGTTTTCTCCCTCCATATTAATTCCCAGTCTAGAAGACTGATTAATTAACTTTACCTGTAATACAATGTAACAAAAATAACTATATTTGAATTATGAGTATGAATGGGATCAAATATATTAGGTAGTTAGTGGTGAAACTTTTTCTTTACGGACGAGAAAACTCTTACTCGCAAAATTTTTGTTGGTGTAATAATATATTAAAATAAAATTCAAAAAATAATGGGTATATGGAAGGCTGAAAATCTGGAAGCCAAAGAGCAATTAAAATTAGAACTACCATTAATGTTGTGCTCTTGGGCTTATCATTAATTTTGTAATATTTCAGCTGTTGGACAACTCGTTGCCTAAAGGAAAAGTGGCTGGATTCTTTGCAGAATCTGTTCAAGGAGTAAATGGTACAGTGCAGTTTCCAAAGGGGTATTTGAGAAAAGCAGCCGAGTTGATTAGAACAAACGGTGGGGTTTATATTGCTGATGAGGTTTGTTTCCTTTGTTTCTTGCTCCATTTGTGCACTTATCAATTCTTTAAGTTCAACTACTATCTATTCTTGAATTGGTTAAATTTTCTAAACAATAACTTTGATCAAGCGCAACTTTACAATAGCGACTTGGTTAAGATCGCGGGATCGCGGTGGTTGAGGAAAGCACAAGACAGGTCTGAGTGGAGAGCCTTGGGGGAGGCCTACGTTCAGTAGTGGACGTCTTTCGGCTGACATGATGATGATGATGATGACGATGACCTCCTCAAAGTAACGCCTAATTTAATAAATACATTTTGAAGTGTCTTTGTTCAAGAATACAGCTACATATCATGAATTAGAAATCCTCTAAATAATTCTAGGTACAAACTGGATTCGGTCGCATGGGAGATGCGTTCTGGGGCTTCGAGACACATGGTGTTGTGCCTGATATCGTTACAATGGCTAAGGGCATAGGGAATGGTTTTCCACTGGCAGCTGTCGTGACTACAAAAGAAATAGCCGAGGCTCATATGCGCGCTACTTACTTCAACACTTTTGGTGGTAACGCGTTGGCTTCTACAGTTGGCGAAGCTGTTTTAAACGTAAGTTAGGAAAAAGAAAGAAGAGATATAGAAAATTTGGCTACTTGCATTTCACCATTACAAGTAATTTTATTACAAATTCAAAATTATTTACACTAACATATATATAAATAATAAATATCACGGGGTACTTGAAATCAAAGTAAAGCTTGTGTTGGGTATTTTCATAGATTTTTCTGTCTTAATTTATGTTCTCTATTAGGTACATTTTTTTATAAACTCATAATTTTTTTGCTATTCAAAAATTACAGGTTATCGAAGAAGAAAATCTTCAACAGAATAGCAAGGACATTGGAAAATATTTTATGGAAAATTTAATGCAATTGCAAAAAACATACCCTGTCATTGGTGACGTACGAGGCAAGGGACTGATGCTTGGGATTGAATTAGTGCAACCTGGAACGAAGGATGCGTTAAGTGTGCCTGAAGTTTCAGAAATCCAAGAAAATATCAAAGATCTGGGAATTTTAATTGGACGTGGTGGAAAATACAACAATGTAAGTTGTGGCCATTACCGTGCTTACCTGCTTATTACATTTATTTTATGTTACGTTTAATTGAATTATTTTATTTAAATCACAATACCTCATTGAGCATGCCACAATTAATGCCACCTATTCAAGTGGATTTCGCATTGCACTCTAGTGAAAATAACTTAATCATCTTAAGACTTACTACGATGGAGTTAAGTACAGAACTTTTCAAAATAAAGAGGAGCCGCTTTCATTGACACTTGAGAAATATATATTTTTTAATTTGTTCCAGGTTCTAAGGATAAAACCACCAATGTGTATAACAAAAGAAGACGTGAATTATACCATTTCAGTGTTAGATCAATCAATGAAGCAATTTGCAAGTAAATAATTTGTTTATAATAAGATTTTTAATAAATTATAATAGTTAGACCAAAAACCGTAATTTTACTTACACGTTGCACGTCCCTAAGAAGGTGAACCGGGCGTTATTCCAAATTTACCTTTTATGATTATATTGTAAGACATTTTTGAAAGTTAAAAAAAAATTACTTAAATTAATACCAGGATTGAACAGTAATCAAAATAAGCATTTAATTCGTAAAATAAAACTTAACACGAGTAGCATAATTTAACTCTAGCCGTTCCTTTTTTAAACAGTTTAAAATTGTCGGCTGTGTGTTAAGTTCAAGTTAAGGTGCAACCTCGGCGCAATGTCCTATGTCATTGATGTGTTGTGAAAGGCTTAGCTCGAAGGAAATGAAATATACCAGTTACACATAAAAGTAGTAATCTAATTTTAATGTAATGTAAAAAGCTGATAGCAAGCCGATATAGTCCAAACCTTAGCCTGTCCGAATAGCAAAAAAAAGGTATCTGACAGTTTACTTCTGTCTGTCAATGTCAGTACGTTGTCTGTCAGCTACTGTCAAGTTGCAGCTGTCGCAGGCGATTCCACCGCACGGAGATTCGAAACCTATGACCGAAAAGTCGCGCATTATTTACTAAAGTATTTCACTTAAAACAAACAGAAGAAAATGGTGTTTAAATGTCAAGAGGACAGTTTCTTAAAAGAGGTAAAAACTAAGTCGATTTACTACCGAAAATGAGACGATACGAGGTTTTCTGACGAAACTTGGCGCAATGTTTTCAGTTCTCGTCAAAAGTGGTCTCTTGTGAGAAAACTAAGGAGCCAATAATAGAATATGGGAAGACGTCTCAGTTTGAAGGATATCAAGTAACTTTGGAGAACACTATACTGTTTCCAGCCGGCGGTGGACAGGTACATTTAATCATTCAAATGAATTCGTTTTTCTAACAAAAAAATATTATTACTTGAGATGAAACGGATAGTGGTTTGGCCGGACACCGGATACCGGATATTCGGCGGGACCGTTGGCCGGATAGCCGGATATCCGGCCACCGGATATTCGGTCTAGTTTTACGTACAATTAAATTAAGCTGATTCGAACATGCGCATGACACTCCGTGCAGGTTGCAACTTGCCACTTGTAGAGTATAATTAATTAACTTAGGGGCTGTTTCACCAGCCACTGATTAATTTTAACTGACAAACAAATATGACTGAATAGACGCGAGACGGTATACATTTATCCGTCATTTAAAATTCATCAAAACATGCTCTTAGAATAATAAACTGATGTCTATAATTGATAAGTTCATAAATAAATACCAGGTTTTAATCATAATTATAAGTTTTTTACTATCCGTTATCCGGCCGGATAGTACGCAACTATCCGGTATTCGGCCGAATAGTAAAATAGTGGCCGGATAGGCCCGATACCGGATAGTGGCCGGATATCCATTGCATCTCTAATTATTACGTGTAGATATACCGGACTGGACCATAATTTATTTACAGCTGTTACCAATTACCAATAAAATCTCCTTTAGTTGAGACAGCGAATAACTTCATCCTAAAAACATGTCCATTTTTAACCGACTTCAAAAAAAGGAGGAGGTTATCAATTCGGTTGTATGTTTTTTTTATTTTTTTTTTTTTTATTTTTTTTTATGTTTGTTACCTCAGAACTCCGTCGTTTGTGAACCGATTTCAAATTTTTTTTTTGCGATCGTCTAGGAATGCTTTCAATTAGGTCCCATAAGCACCAAATCAGGATCTGATGATTGGATCCTAAGGAAATCGAGGGAACTCTTCAAATGTTGTAGGGACACCTGTGGTAATTTGGATATATTTTGCAGTAACTCGTGCATTTGCTCTTGAAAATCATAATTTGGTGAAGTGGAACTGATGATGAAGACCACATTTGACCAACAGAGCTACTACTCAATAACAAGTACTTCACGGGTTGAATTTCAATTACTTTAACACAGTTGATAAGCAATTTATGCTCGTCGTAATGCATATGGTAAAATGGAATGGGTGGTGAAGCACCAGGACTCCTCAATAATGCTATTAATCTGCATCAGAAAAAGCAATCTTTCGTAAAAGGTGTCGAGCAGTTGACATTAAGCTATTGTATTTTAGATTATTAACACTAAAAAGCGTGAAAAAAAAATTTTATAACAAAAAATTGAACCGACTACAAAAAAAACATGAAAATAATTTTCTACCAGTCTGAAGAGGGAACTATGGCCCAAGCCCTCTCATTCTGAGTGGAGGCCTGTGCCCAGCAGTGGGACGTATATAGGCTGGGACGAAACTGAAGTCGGTGCCTCAGTACGAGACAGCAGGAGTGATTGAAGTCTAATATATAAAGTATGGGTATGTATATGGGTATGTATGAGGTATGTAGGTGAAGAAGACGACTATAGGTCCACTCCTGCTGGCTCGTGCTGAGGCACCGACTTCAGTTTCGTCCCAGCCTATATACGTCCCACTGCTGGGCACAGGCCTCCACTCAGAATGAGAGGGCTTGGGCCATAGTTCCCTCTTCAGACTGGTAGAAAATTATTTTCATGTTTTTTTTGTAGTCGGTTCAATTTTTTGTTATAAATTTTTTTTATATTTTTATTATTATTGCTTGAGTTTTATCTTTTATTTTTAAACTATCCCATAGCAATTTCGAAAAATCTGAAAGAAAGAACGAGATTTATTTTGGTTTCATAAACAAGCACCACCACCTTACTATATACTAGCTTATGCCCGCGTGGTATTCGGTTATCGCGCGCTGTTCCCTCAGGGACTGTGCATTTTTCCGGGATAAAAAGTAGCCTTTGTCACTCTTGGGCACATAAACTATCTCTATGATAAAAATCACGTTGATCTGTCGCTCCATTACAGCGTGAAAGACAGACAAACACACTTTTGCATTTATAATATTAGTATAGATTTCTTGCAGTATTAAATACATCAACATGACAATTATAAATAAATAAATAAATAAATAAATATCATGGGACACTTGACACCAATTGACCTAGTCCCAAACTAAGCAAAGCTTGTACTATGGGTACTAGGCAACGGATAAACATACTTATATAGATAAATAAATACTTAAATACATATTAAACATCCAAGACCCGAGAACAAACATTCGTATTATTCATACAAATATCTGCCCCGGCCGGGATTCGAACCCGGGACCTCAAGCTTCGTAGTCAGGTTCTCTAACCACTTAGCCATCCGGTCGTCTAAATTATGCAAGTTACATTACATTGCGAGGCTATGAAGCCAAAGATATTGTAGTGGACAATCAAATGCAGCAATGTAATGCAAAATTCACTATTTTTCTTGCAAGTCTAAACTCAGTTTTACAGCAGATATTTTTTGCAGCCTCATGACATTGGCTCATTGAATGATGTTGAAGTTGTACAAGTGCTACGTAAAGGAGATGAGGCGTTGCATTTCACTCGTGGGCCTCTGGAGGTTGGAGCCACGGTTACACAGACTGTCAACTGGGAGAGGCGGTTTGACCACATGCAGCAACATTCAGGTATGTACAGATAACTGTTGCTTGCTTGCATGTCTGTCTGTGAGGAATTCATTTAACAATTTAAAGAAAAGATACAGTACATTGCCACAGTATATTTATTACACTTTATCATATTGATACTTAATATTGTAAATGCGAAAGTCTGTGAGTTTGTAAGTGTGTCCATCCTTCACGACGAAATGGAGCAATGGATCGAGGCAACTTTTGGTATAGAGATAGTTTATAAGCTAGAGAGTGATATAGACTACTTTTTACACCGGAAAAATGTACAGTTCCTGAGGGAACATTGTGTAATAACCGAATTCCATGTGGGTGAAGCCACGGGTCAAAAGCTCGTATTGGAATATAATAATAAAGTCTTTTATTGTTCCTAATACAGGAGTTTCAATTCTTCGTTTTTTACAAATTTCGAGTTGTTAGTACTGTTAGTAATTCCTCAGTTTTAGTTAGTACTAGTTTCCATAGATTTGGACCCCTCTCTGGATGTAGGCCTCTTCCAGTTTATTCCAAGTCTCCCTATCTTCTACCTTTTTCAGCCAGTCTTTTCCAGCTGCCTCCCTCCGCTATATTATTGTCATATGTCCATCTTTTATATTGGAATAAAAGGGTTTTATTACATACAATGATGATGATGATGATACATTTTAAAGATAACATTCTTTATCATATCAAAGATTTAGGTGTACACAAAGAATATTAAACTGTGATCTGATAAAAATAATATATAATTAGAAGGAGCCTGCTTATCTGAGAAGCAGTGGCAATGTTTTAATGTTTATTTGGGCACAAACGGTACATGGTTCTTAAAAATAAACAAATTACAATTTACATAAACCAATAAAGCTGCCACCACTTACTGATTCATTTAAGTAAAAGTAGAACGGGAAGAAACGGCAAAGTCTGTTGAAGCACCAGAACCAAATGAAATTATTAATTTATGCTATCATATGATCATTATATTGTGATATGTGTATCTAGTATATCCTCAGGTTAAAAATGGCAAGAATTCTGCTTACATAGTCAGGGCCGGATTTAGGGGAGGGCAAAGGGGGCAACTGCCCGGGGCCTCCACAAAATAGGGGCCCCCACAACAGACATCAGAAAAAAATCTTTCAAATCCCGACGAGTAAATACTGGGAAACAACAATTCGTATATTTCTTCACTTCAATAAGGTAATCAGTAAAATATCAAAAGACCCTTATTGGCCTCCACTCCTTTGTTGCCCCAAGGCCTCCACACCTCTAAATTCGGCCCTGTACATAGTACTTGAATAACCCCATTGCTCTGAACATGAGCTTTGTCTGTAATCGTTATACGTTTTCTTTTTAGGCCAGCATCTCCTTTCCGCGGTTCTAGAGAAGGAATACAGCCTCCCCACCACAAGCTGGTGGCTCGGTGCTGAGGAGTGTCACGTGGAACTGGATGCTGTCAAGGTGGCTGATGACGTCATCGCCGCGGCAGAGGCGCGGTGCAATGACCTCATACGGCAGGGACTCGCTGTTCAAGTCAAGTTCCTTAAGATGGGAGACCCTGATTTGGATGAGGTAAAAAAACCGGCCAAGAGCGTGTCGGATTTTAGACGGGTTTGCTCGATTTTAATGAAAATTTTCACTTTAAAGTTGAACATTTCGCAAACAAATCACTAAATCGAAAAATTGTTTTAGCAACCCTCTAGTATTTTTAAAAGACCTATCCAAAGATACCCCACACTACAGGATTCGATGAGAAAAAAAAATCACCCCCATTTTACGTCTACGGGAGGTAATCCAAAAAATAATAATTTTAAATTTTTTATTGTGCCATTTTGTCGGCATAGTTTAGATATACATTCGTGCAAAATTACAGCTTTCTAGCATTGATAGTCCCTGAGCAAAGCCGCGACGGACAGACAGATAGACATGGCGAAACTATAAGGGTTCCGTTTTTGCCATTTTGGCTCCGGAACCCTAAAAATACCTATGAGAAAGAAAGACAGAAAAGAAAACACATTTTATTTGTTACATTGACTTACAGACAGTTACAGTAACGCCAGACAGACGAGGAAAACAGTGTCACGAAACGGACACATCGCAGCATAATGCCGGCTCAAGAGCCAGCGCTGGTCTTCCGCAAAACGTAGTGGTTATATTCTCTTTGGTCTTCCGGTGGAACCGTGATGTGCAAGTCTGACTTGCTTGTAGATGTAGTGAATTCTTTCCGATCGTATTTTTTTGAAAACATTAGTATTTGCTATGTTGCTTCAGTTAGCGTATAATAGACAGTTCGACTTGGCCATATTCTGGAAATTTATATCTACAACTGGGCGGAGCGCTAGGGTTGGCATCTACAAAAAGTAAAACAGATGTGTGTAGATTTTTAGTGTAAGTGTGTACTGATGTGACAAAGGGAAGTTTCCAAAATTGTGGCATTTTTCGCATATGAAAATTTCGGAAAAATCTCACAATTTTGTATGGGGATAGAAACTTTCCGTTTCTTAAATTTAAATTTTCGATATTTCTTGTGAAAATTGCCAGAATTTTCCGAGAACTTTTCCAACTTTTGGGTAACTTCCCGGAACTTGTACATCTGTATACGTGTAGTTTTAGGGGTTGGGATAAAACATATTATGTTAATTTTATTAATTCAATTATAAGTTGGTAATAGAAAAAAAAATTGCGTCTTTGCGGAAAGTTCGAAACGACTTGTTGAATTTTAACACAAACATATTCTCATTCTTATGGAGAGTTAGTACCGAGGGCTATTAGCCACATTACGGAATCGAAACGGGGGCAAATAGAGCGGGAGGCGCTGCACAGCACTCTACCAGCGGCCGGGAGTTTATTCGAGCGTTTCGACCGTTTCATTTTTCTGGACATTATTCTGTAAAAATGTCCGAATATTCTGATACAGTTTTTTAGTTATCTGGTAGAAAAACAGGGATACTTACAAATAATCGTAAAAACGACATCAAAATTCAGAGCCAATTCGTAAAAAATGTGGCTAGATAAATGAGGCGGTTTAAACGCTCGAATAAACGCCCGGCCCGATTTGTGATGAAAGCATATTTTCAGGCACACACCAGAGGCCTGCCAAAAGACTGTATGGCGACAATCCGCGTGATCTGCATAGAGGGTGTTGACGAGAACATGTGTTGTGGGACACATGTGGCCAGCCTCAGTCAGCTTCAAGCCATCAAGCTGCTGGGCGCTGAGCCTGGGAAGAAGGGGAAGACCAACTTGAGGTTCGTCGTGGGGAACAGAGTTACGGGGCTGCTCCAGAGGATGCTGGAAAGGGAGAGGGCGTTGACTGCGCTGTTGAAGTATGTTTACCCTTTTTTTTTACCCATATTTTTTATCCTTACTATTTTTAACCTTTTCCACGTCAACGACCTGTATATACGTACATTATTTCAATGCAAAAGCAGCCTTCGTTAAATTGTGTTAAGGTTCAATTTCAGAAATTGCAATGTAAAAGCCTGGCGTTATATTAGTATGGATAGGAGTTGAAAATGAAATTTGTGTGCTTTAGTATTTGAAAATACTAATTTACTCGTATTTCTTATTACAGAAACGAACCAAACAAACACGAAGAATTGGTGCAAAAAATGCAGAAAAATCTAAAAATCACCAACAAAAATCTACAAAATGTTCTATCCGAACTGGCCCAAGTTGAGATAGAGAAAGTGAAGAACTCAAAGCCAAAGTATCTCTTCTTGTTTAAGAAGGAAGCAACGCCGGAGTTTAACAGGGCGGTGTGTAAGGGGTTGGAGGGGGAGGGCTTGTTTATGTTTTTGGCTTCCGAAGAGCCAGATAAACCAAAGGAGGGGCAGATTATTATACAAGGTCCAGAGGAGCATTGCAACGCTTTGGGACAGCAGTAAGTATTAAATGATATCGTAACAGATTACTCACGTCTTAAATCGAGTTTAGCTCGACATGTTTCGGGCTATTTCGTAGCCCTTCTTCAAAGGAGCATGCGACTCGGCGGCTGCTGCAACACGCGCACTACGCGCCACCGCTCTCACGGTAGTTTCATGTTCAAAACAGCAGTAAGTGTTCAAATCCCGCAAATGTTATAAATGTGAAGTGTAAGTCTGTTTGATTGTTACTTTTTCATGTCAAAGCTGCTGAACCGATTTAGATGAAATTGGGTACACTGATAGTTTCGAGTCCCAGGGAGGGACATAGGAATTTTTATCCCGGAAATAGCCATAAAGGAATTCTACGCGGACGCATGTCAGCGCGTCAGTCAGTTGTTTACCTGTCATTGCATATTATACCTTGCGCTTAGCGCTATAAGGTCTTTGTCGATTACCGATGTAACTTAGGGCGATTTCAGATATGCGTTTTATACGCGCGTATAAGCTCGTTTTTGAAAGCGCGTGTACGCGCGCATAGGTGCGGTTTTGTTTTCTTCGAGCGTTGACGCGCATATAATAAGCGCGAGCGAGAACATGTCCTTTAGACCAGACACGCGCGAATGAGTGCGTACACGCGTGCTTGATGTAATGTAGCGCGAGAGTAAGCGCGTATGCCAAAAACGAGCGTAAACGCGCAGAAAAAAGACGCTAGTCTGAAACCATCCTTAATATTTGTGATTCAACTTTAACATAGTTTAGTTTTATAGTTTCTACGCCATCAATTAGTTTTCTTTTTTTCAGAGTAACCGAACTTTTAAAGGGCAAAGGCGCGTTCAAGAACGGAAAATTCCAAGGAAAAGCGGGAGACATGGGCGGAATAAATAAATGCAAGAAACTAATCGAGGAATACTTTAATAAAGTCTAATTTATACAAATTGATGTTTCATTGTTAATTAAATAGTTCAATAAATATAATTCGGAGTGTAAACAAAAACTTAACAAGGCATTCTGAGGGTTAAACAAATTATCCTATGACGTTAAAACGACATGGCCACAATCGTGGTATAAGGGCCCATTGAATAAAAAAAAATTGTGAAGTAAGGATCTTCAGACGAACTGCAATTTTAACAAAAAGTCATGACATTACATTATTGCCATTATATTGATCTAATACAGTACAAACCCTTCAATAAAAAAAAACTTATTGTTTATGCATATATCAGGTAAGTAGGTACAAATCGTTACTGCTTTGAAAAAAATCTCGTATCTCAAATCAATACGTCAGCAAAATTGACCTTTGAAATAATGTTCATAAAGTTCACTTAGAAAAATCAATTTTGAGGTACAACCTTTTTTCAAAGTAGTGACGAAATACTTATATTTAATTGAAATTGTGTAGCACAATAAAAGAAAAGCAACAGTGTCATAGCCATGACACAATACTCGCATAAGTATCGTGTTTTGTTTAAATTACAAAAATATGTTTATTTTGCATAAACTGTGGTACTTTCACCATGAGATACTTCGGAGAGCGGCCAAGGTGATTAAAAATATCGAAACATGAACTCTAATAACATAATAATAAAGTGCATGTACCGGTATTTGTGACCACTTTGGCCGCTCCGAAATATCTGGTGACTGTACATAAAGTTGGCAATAAAGTTAACACAATAAACTGCCATGCATGATTTCAATGTCAAACATATTCTAAATTGAGGCTGACACTGCTGCACAGATATAGATTACACTAGACGACGCAGACACGTCAATCTGTGTGAAAACCAAGGGTGTCACTTTTTTATATCTTCTGTGACGTCTCAAGAGAGAATTAGCGATGCGAATTCCCCGATGTCCGCGGAAAATCGATTCGAATGCGCCGCCCGCCCGCGCGGTGGGGCTCGAGTCGGTCACTAGTCATGATTAGTCAGTTAGCGGTCAGTCTTTTTATGGGGTCAACCCCGACTTTTGGTCGGGATTCGGACACGCGAAGTAGATGCATTTGCGTAATCTAGTGTAATCTATATCTGTGCACTGCTATTTAGTTTTAACTGACTAATTTAAACTTCATTAGGTGTTTCCTCGTTAAAAAGAATTCACGTACGTGTGATAAAAACTGTACCGACATAACCCAGAAAATAAAAATATATTTTTAATATAATTTGCTATAATAGATAAATTAACCTTTTATTGACACTAAACATTTATGTGATTTGCAATAAAAATTCATTTACTTCAGAATTTACCGGAAATCAAGCGCCGTGATTGGTAGGTACTATCAGCCAAATATGTGATCTACCCTAAAGTTGATAATCATTTGCACGTTATAAAACAATAATGCCAATAGACGTGTCTGTCGGTTCTTTTTAAACGTGTCCCAATTCCCCACTCATCCCCTAATGCCTAAATGCAAAACCCTGTCAGAACTCTCATCCTTCTCCAGATACTGGGTGAACAAGAATCTCCCCCCTCTTGTCAGATCTTTTAGAAAATTTACTCCAATTCCTATATGCCAATTTAATAAGAACCCTATTTTTAACTTTGACTACGACACTTTAATTTTTCAACCCCCAGTAATTTTGGGTTTGGGTATCCGTAAAAACGCTCCTAATGCTAACTCAGAGTTTAATGAAATTATGGGCAGCAAATTTAAAGACTGGCTAAAAGTTTATACTGATGCTTCAAAAACATCTGATAATGATTCCGTGGGTTCAGCTGTATGGATCCCTAAGTATAAAATTATCTTAAATTTTAAATGCCCTTCTAATTACTCCATCTTTTCTGGAGAAGCGGTGGCTCTCTATGAGGCATTATCTTATATTAAGTCCCATAACTTAAATAAATCAATAATTTTATCTGACTCTCTGAGCTGTCTGCAGGATTTGGTGAAGTTCCCGTTTCACTCAAATGATAATTTCCATTTAACCTTAAAAATCAAAGACATTCTTCGAGATTGTCACCTATCCAATCTCGAAGTTGTAATTGCTTGGATCCCGAGCCACAGCGGCATCATAGGTAATGAGACGGCAGATTTATGTGCTAGACAAGCCATCCATCAAGGATCCACTGCTTATAACGAATGCTATAGCCGCGACCTGAGAGCTCTTGTGAAGCCACTTCTGGTCAAAGAATGGAACGACCTATGGCAAACATCTCGTCTAATCAAGGGAAAGCACTATGGATACCTGCAACCTTTTATTCCAACAAAACCATGGTTTTTCAAAAATAGACAATTCTCCAAATTGAATACTTCCACTATAATTAGATTAAGATTGGGCCATTTTTGCTCTCCTGTATTCCTGGCGAAGCTCAGGATAAGAGACAATTCTGTCTGTGAGTGTGGTTTGGCTGAGGGTACTTTGGAACATTTGTTCTTTGACTGTCCAAAGATATCTGTTCCCTTATATGATGTCCTTCCCCGTAATTTTAGCCGCCCAATTAATATTAATTTTTTACTAACTTTAGTGTATTCCTCATTCTCTAAAATATTGGATAAATTCCTGACTAAAAATAACATAAAACTATAAAAGTAGAAAATAATGTAAAACCCTGTTCCTCCTTACCCTTATCGCCCCCATGTAGATCTCATAGCAAATGGACGATAGCAATTATATTTTGTGACTGTAGTGGTAACGGTGGTTTGTATATAGTTGTGGTGAAGGCATTTTGTTTGTGTTTGTTGTAGATGGGTTCTGGCTAATACCCCACCGAAACTGGCAGTATCACCGAACAGCAAGACTAAAGTCTTTTGGCCGTGTCTTATCTAACCACGACATTGGCGGAATCATCGCATGGATCGATGGGGCCATATTATCACAAAAATTGAATTGAATTGAATTGACGTGTCTGTCAACTTGAAAGTTCAACTTTAGCGACATATTCATTTTAATAGGAACTTGTTTAAAAATTGAAAGACCGCTTATTTGGCTGATGGTACAGTCGAAGTGGAACCTTAGTGCTACTAATGTGATGCTGACATCCCATACATTAGCCAAAGAAATCAAAGCGAAATTGATTATGAAAAGGTTCCACCCTGGTATGTGATTCATTCTCTTCGACTGCACTCGTACATACTCGCATATCAACTTATTATATTTCATTCATGCTTTTAACTTTGTTCCCATGAGAGACTACAAAACAATAACATTTTGTACGTAACTTTGATTATGGCAACACTAAACCATAGATAAGAATAAAAAAATCGGCCAAGTGCGTGTTGGGGGTGACACTCTTTCCCGGCCCGGATAATACCGACATGGAAATACCGACCCTGTTTTTCGTGTAGACACCCATAGAAGCTCCTGTCAGTTTCTATGGGCGGGTACACGGGATTTTTAGACAATAGAGACAGTAATTCTTAGCATAATATTACCTAACTCCATTTTAGTCTACCGGAAATGTTTCTCCTTGCATTCCATCATGTTGGAGGCGTTGATGCTCGCGATGAGTTTCTCTATGCCCAAGTTGGTCCAGTCTTGTGTGACGTCGTCCAGATAGTTGTCAAAGTCGACGAGGTCTCGTTGGACGTCGCTCTGCAGGAGGTGGGAGACTGTTTCGAGAACATACGGCGTCTCTGGAGAACAACATTTTTGGTTTTGATAAGACAAAGTGTAAATAGTAGATTGTACAACAAGAGCATAAAACGAGCCATTTTACCCGAAGCGTTCATATATCCACCCGAGCCGGTACGGCACACACGGTAATCACGTCGAGGGGAAAATGGATTTAATGCTCGAGTTTTACACTCTGCTTTTCACTTTGATGGCGAGGAAATGAAATAGCAACAGTGGAAACAATGATTCACTTTCTATGTACCTTTTATTTTTTATGCATTATTGTAATAATTTCATTATTTTAATTTTACTGATTTATATAATATTTAAAAATCATGATTTGATTGATATATGTATTTATATAAGTAAATTAAAAATTATTTAAAAAAATATACAGTTTTTTTTTTGTTTGTGGCTGTTGACACCTGATTACCTTGGTCTTGAGTAGGTATTAAACGAAGATTGTATTTTATGCACTAGAGCATAAAAGTTATTTTATGTCGCCTAGTCTAGATACAGCATAAACACGAACTTTACGAGCATGAGAAGTGAAAATAATATTTTCGAAACCTAATAACTTAAATCCAGTACACAAAACTGCTTCTATTTGTAGATTTGACAGCTGACTCATTTCTGGCTCACAAACAGGACAGCAATGTAGCATGTTAAGGCAACAGGTCGTATCTATATATGGTTTTGATAGTAAAATACGACATTTTCGAATATATTTCAGAAAAAATTTCTTGGTCTGCTGAAATGACGATTGGACTAACTGGTTCATCCATTGCTTATTTTCCAGCCTCTACAACAATGTACTATTTATTGATACTTCTCGAGTTTACCAGCCGGCTCGCACGCGTAAACCATTAAGGTAGAAACACACCATTGAAACGCGAAGCCACGCCACGCTACCCGACGCGTGTCAGTAATCCCTACTAATATTATAAATGCGAAAGTAACTCTGTCTGTCTGTCTGTCTGTTACGCTTTCACGTCGAAACCACTGAACCGATTTTGATGAAATTTGGTATATAGGTAGTTTGAACCTTGAGGATCAACATAGGATACTTTTTATTCCGGTAGAGGGCGCCACCGCGCGATAACCTAGGTCCGCGCAGACGAAGTCGCGGGCATAAGCTAGTAATTCCATATATTTACTAAGGCCAGTCGATATAAAACAAATGCACTCAACACGACATATGTATGGGATTTATTAGTACCTACTAACTAACACGCGTTGTGTGGCATGGCGTGCCTCCACTCCTTTGTTGCCCCAGGCCACTAGACCTCGAAATCCGGCCCTGGCTAAATACCCTGAGATTTTGATATGTTATAGATTTCAAAGTCCTCAATAAAAGTCTCTAAAGGTGCTACCTCTGTTTCTGAGTCCCTTTCAGTTTAGTTTAGTTTTTATATACTTCAAAATCTCAGGATATTTAACTGAAACCACAAGAAGTGGATTTCTAGGGCAGGTTCCAAATTACACACGGAGATAGATCAACACTTTTTTTATTAATTAAAATCACAAAATAATGAGGAGCGACTTTGAGAGCGACGTTCTCGGCTCGGACACCATGAGAGAGAGTGAGACGGCAATACTTCCGTCTTTATTCGGAACACCACATTTTCAATACTTTAGGTCCAGGGTCTTTTCATAATTCTAAACCCAGCGGTTGAGATTTTGCGTAGTTGCAGAATTGCACCTTTGCGTATGAGACAGCAATTAAATCAATTGAAATACTTACGGAACAAAACTTTGTTGGCATCTTTCAGCTTCCATTTGCCCTCCACATATTTGTGCAACTTGATGGCTGGTGTGTCCAAATGCTGTACCATTTTCCTGTTATCCACCTGCAACGTAATTTAATTAAATTTTAGTAAAGCAATGTTTCTTTGACGATGTCAAATATTTGTTTAGTTTTTAAGCCTATATTGTATGCACTTCCAGGGTGATAAGATGAGATGAGAACATCAGCAAGGTAAACAAGTTTTGAGACTACAAAGTTGAGCTTGTTTTTTTTTATAATGAGATGTGACGAGCACCAAAGGAGCAGGCCAAAAAGGATATTGGAGGATAAAATGTTTCAATTTAAATTCGTACCTTAACACACATTTTGTCGCAATTTGGCAGGGCCTGGCAAAGAGTTAAGAAGACAGAGAGAAAGAAAGAAAGAAAGAAATCATTTATTGCCACAAAAAGATAACAATAAAAAAATATATTAACATTTCGAAAAGAAAAAAACATACCTACATTAAACCTAATCAGAAGGCAGTTTTTTGTGGCAAAAGGAGCAGACTCAGCATTTGCTGTGAGTGGAAGCGTAAGCCTGCGCTAATTTTCAGTCCGCCCCCCTCCCCGCACTCCTTACCGCTTCAACAAATAACAACAGTAGGTCATGAAACGGCTGCAAAAAAATCTATCATACCACAACAAATACAGCAGAAGGAAAGTGTTCCGCAATCTTCTCAGCAATCTTCTGGCCGGGACACTTCTCAACTGTGTTGTCGCGGAAGTTCTCACATGCTGCGTAGTAGCCTGCTATTATGCGGTTGTTGGCCTGTGCTACTGATTCTATCTGAAATATAATTTAAATATCCAAGTGAGTTAATGTTAAAATTATAAAAAAATAATAGGAAAAAGAGATGTTTTGACATTTGGGTATTTCTACACTAATTAGAAAATTTGTGCAGTCATGTGCCAACTTTCTCTTTAAACTATGATGAATGGAATAGTTAAAATTGTTTTGCACCATAACTACAGTGTTGTGTAGAAGTATATAAATGTATGCACAAAACAAATGTCAACAATGATTTTTCTTTACCATTTATCTCAACATGTTTTTCCAAAAAAGCCAAGGACAATGATTTTCCAATTAGTGGAGAAATGCCCATTTATAGCCTATTGATATCAACTGTAATGGCATTTTCATTGAAAAATAAATACCTAAATTGGAGATTAATAAATCTTTTTACACTATTTTAATATAGATTTTCAACTTCAACTTTATTTATCGAGAGTACCTATTTACTCTTTTAGATGTTAATATTTACCAAATAATAATGGCAAACCTACTAAATATGTTGAACAATAAATGCAGGAGCTTAATTCTTTATTTTTTTTTACATAAAATTGACTGATTGAATCTTATTTCACCTGAGATGTAAAGTACAGTTTAGTTAAATTAAAGTTGGTAACACTCTCATAAAAATTACTGTTCTTTACTGTCATACTTTAATATTTTACACCTTAAATACGAAAGGAATAGTAAGTGCAAACTGGGATCTCAGTATCATGAAACAACCTCAATGTAACCTATAAATTATGGTGACAAGCTAAATTGATGACCCTCTTCTAACAGGAAATATCAGTTTAGGACCAAATAAGTTAAAGCAGTTACATTTATTGACTATTTGTTATAATTGAAAAACACAGTCACAAGGTACAAAGACGTGATTATATCCTCGAGTGGTACCAATTAAAAGTTTGACAACAGAATTCAACTATGATTCTCACCTGTGTCAAAGCGATTTCCGCCATGGGAGACAAGTAATGACTATGATGGAATAGAGGCACGGTGTCCACAATATCCAAATCCTGGTTTTTAGCTCCATCTCTGATCTTAGTCGCGTCGGCGAGCAGTACCCCATTTACAGCACAATGAGGGTATTTAGCTGCATGCAGTATGATTTTAGCATATGCTGTAGTTTCCAACGATACTTCTCCCATCTTTTAAATAAAATAGATGTGGATTTATGTGAATACAATTGGATTTAGTCAGAATTTTATTTATCACAACTCTAAGAATTCCTACGAGTCAGTCTCAGTCAGTATGTGAGTGAAGTGAACGTCATTCGTCCGTCACTTTTTTTTTTTTTTTTTTTTTTTTTAATTTATTTAGCATTGGCTACACGGCCATCAGCTTAAACCAAGCTTAAACTAATTATACAATAATTATGAATTAACGAGTACAATGAATACAATGAAAAATTATAATGAGCATATACAATGAAAAGAAATATCAAGGATATAAAATAAGGAAATTAATAAGTATGAAAAACTAACAAGAAGTAGGTACCTATGAACTTAATTAATACATTTACTTACATTCATAAACGACCTATAGTATGTAGAACAAAATTGAAAATTATTGAATATAATTGAGGAAGTTTCAATAATTCTTGAATAGAATTGGGGATAGTTTTTAACCCTATGTCTTTACACAAAGCAATAAATAATAATCGTTGTAAATTAAACTCAGTACATTGAAAGAAAATATGATCCAGATCACACGTGACAAAGTTACAATACGAACACGCAGCTGATTCACTTAACTTTAATCTAAAAAGATGCGCAGGAAAATGGCCGTGACCTATACGTAGTCTGCAGATGGTCGATATAAAGGCTCTTCCCGGGAATTTTGTAGATTTTTCAAACCACGACTTAGTACTAGGAGTCGGAACTATTTCAGCTAGCCATTTACCTTTCGTATCTCTAGACTTAGACAAGGAATTAGACCAACGTTTTAACATATTTTGTTTAATTGAATATACTAAATCTGAGTAAGGAACTTTAAAATCAGAAATATTTATGTCTTTAGTAGATTTGGCTAATTTATCGACAAGTTCGTTGCCAACAATACCGGAGTGACCTGGCACCCAGCAAAATTCAATAAATATATTACTAAAACACAAAAGACTCAAACTAGATCGTAACTTATAAATTAAATAATTTACAGATGCATTAATACTTTTATTTTTAAGAGCTTGCAAGGCGCTCATTGAATCAGATAAAATTAGAATTTTGTTCCCTGCAGAATAATTGAGTCGGATGTGTTCTAATGCATATATAATACCTAATACTTCAGTCGAAAAAACAGAAAAATAATTGCTACATTTGTAAACTGTCCCCAAGTTCATGGACGAATCAAAAAATGCAAAGCTGGTTCTATCTTTGGTTTTAGAACCATCTGTATACACTTTAACAAAATCAGTCTTATCTTCAAGGAACTCTAAAAAATCATATTTCGATTTAAACTTAATTAGATTAACGGCAACATCTCTCAACATGTCGTGAAAATTATATTCAAAACAAGGCAACAGAGTAGACCAAAACACCACATCTTGAAATTCGAAATTCAAATACGTTAACCCACTGGTTATGGAAGAAGCATTAGGAAGCGGAATTAAGTTATAATTTGGAATATTTGCATGCTTCAAATACCTAGAAGTTACTTGATTATCACGGCTAATAAGCTTAAGGCAATAATTGTCAGTTATATAACTTCTTCGAATGAATAGTGGGACAATACCAGCCTCAACTTCCAAGGAATTAATTGGAGACGACATCATAGCACCAGTAATTATTCGTAATGCTCTATTTTGTATAATATCTAGTTTCCTAAGTAATGAAATATTCGCATCAGAAAAGAACATGCAACCGTAATCAAAATGGCTTCGGATTGTTGCAATGTAAATCGTTTTTAAGACCTTAGGATCAGCTCCCCATTTTACTCCAGTTAGCGATTTTAATATATTCAACCCTAATTCAGCTCTTTTACAAATAACATCAATATGAGTTTTCCAGGAAAGATCAAAATCTAGAGAAAGACCAACATATTTTACGAAAGGTTGAGCAGGAATAATATCAGAATTGTATAAAACTCTAGGGAAATGCAAACCATTTTGAGAAAATAGGATTGCAGAACTTTTGGAGACATTAACCTCAAGTTTCAGGTGATTTGTTAGTAAATCGTAAATATTACGCAAACAACTATTCATAACCGATTCACCACTTTTAATATCATTGCAATTTACATACAGAACAAGATCATCAGCAAAAAATAAATGTTTAACAGAACTAGGAATTTTCTTTATGAAGCATACTAAACTAAGTATGAATATAAGAGGAGATAAAACGCAACCTTGAGGAGTACCTTTATTAGAAATTTTGGGTCCAAATAAACTAGATTTGATTTTTAAATACAAAGAGCGCTTGTTCAGAAAATTGTACAGCCAGAACAGGACATGACCTGGGAAGCCTAAAGAATGCAGACTCTCAATAAGGTAGGAATGATCTATGTTATCAAATGCCCCTTTAATGTCCAAAAATACCGCTAAAGTAAATTGGTTATTAAGGAAATTATTTTTAATATCGCCAATCAAACAACTTAAGTTATCTATAGTACTTTTACCTTTTCTAAATCCGTATTGAGTACTAGGTATTAAGTTGTTATTTTCAGTAAACCACTCTAATCTATTTTTTAACATGGTTTCAAAAATTTTTGAAAAGCAGGAAGTTAAGGAAATGGGTCTATGAGAATTGATGTAGTTGGGATCCTTGAATAACTTTAAAATTGGAACTACATATTGAGTTTTCCAAATTAGTGGTATACTGTTGTTTAACCAAAGATCATTAAATATTTTACATAAAATTTCCTTGGCAAACTGAGGAAGGTTTTTGATAACTTTATAAGGGATAAAATCAGGACCAGGAGAGGTTTCCTTTTTATTTTCTAACGCAGTCGCAAATTCGCCCATAGAAAATGGATCTACCATCCATTGAGCCTCCGGTTTTCCACGACTATTAAATAAAAATTGCAACTTAGATTCGGAAACTTGATTATCAGAGCATGCTATTGAATCTAGAAACAAAGATGCATTAGCGGGATTCTGGAAAAAACTAGTTGTCGAAGAAATATTGTTGAGTTTCGCGTGTTTAAATCTACGAATGTGATCCCAAATAATTTTACTCGAAGTCATTCGATTGAATGATGAACAAAGATCCATCCAGCTTGAACGTTTTATTTCACATAGTGTTCTTTTCTTCAAAGCATCCAGTCTTTTAAAAATAATATAATTTTCCATAGTAGGATAATGCTTATACGATATTAAGGCAACTTTAGCTTGTAAAACTACACGGTCACAATCAGCATTCCACCAAGGAACTGACTTGTAAAATTTTCGTTTTTTATGCGAGAAACACTTTTTAGCAAATGTCATTAATATGTCATGTAAAATACTCAAAAACATTTTATAATTTTCAAGAGGGTTATCGACAAAAACAAAATTTGAAAACTCAATTTCACACAACTTATTGAATTTAGACCAGTCAATCTTTTTAAAATTTACACTAGCTAGAGAGTTATTATGTAGTGTATCACCTTGATCTATTAAAGGTGTGGTCGGGCAGAAGGAAGGAAGAAAAGCGTCGTTGAAGACTTCTATAAGCAGAGGGAAATGATTACTACTGAGCAAATCATCGAGGACAGAAACTGTGCAACTAGAACTAAGAGTACGGGATGCGAATACTAGATCTAATACATTACCTTGTTGCCCAAAAGGAGCAAAGGTTGTGATTGTGTCATCATTTAAACAAACCAACTCGGAACTTTCCACATAAGCATGGAGGGCTTTACCTCTTCCATCATTGACTCTCGAACTCCAGGAAGTGTGATGTGCATTGAAGTCACCAATAATTAAATGATTATTTGATACAAATTTAGAACAGGAATCTTTCAATAAATTAATAGTAAATTTACCATTTGGTGGTGGAGGAATGTAAACACATAAAATGTCGAAAGAAAAACTGTTGATGTAAACTGTAATTAAAATATTTTGAAAATGATATTGAGAAACTGTGTCTATTATTTTAAATTTATACTTAGAACGTAGTGCAATAGCAACCCCACCATGTGGGTGGTCGGAATCTCTTCTTATAACAGTGAATCCAGGCAGCTTAATGGTTTTACATGGAGTTAACCAGGTTTCATTGAATAAAATCATATCAATACACTTGTCAAGTTTACTTAGTAAATCCTTAAGTTGATCTAACTTCGGAAATAGACTTCTAGAGTTCCAATGAATGATATTGAACTGACCAACAAAGTCTAGCATATCAAATTGAGTAGAACTATGCATAATTTAAGACGAAAAATTGGTAACTAACATTTCTTTAATTAATTGAGTAGATATAGGTCCAGAAGGAGTCTTTGCATCCTTTTTCTTTAACAATTCAATTATTGTTTTTGTGATTGTACTAATAACAATTTCAGAGTTTATAATGTCTGATATCAAAGCCCTACCTTGAGGTGTCTTCGCAGACACAGACATGTTAGATAACATTTTGGAGTTCTTGTTTGTTTGAGGAGGTTGATTGCTTAGTATAGCTGCATATGTTGTTTGCTTGCCCATTATCCTATTTTTTACCTCGGAAACCTTGGCTGCCTTCACCGAACAAGAGTATGAGACTGCAGAGTGTGGCCCGCTGCAGTTGGAGCATTTGAAGTTGCTTGGAGTGCTGCACTCCTTGTAAAAATGATTCCCGGAACAAGTAGAGCATACTTGGGTGGCTTTGCAGGCACCACTTCCATGTCCAAACTTGTAGCACTTGAAGCATTGTAGCACTGGTCTTATATATTCTGAAACAGGCATCCAAATATGCTCATATGTAACATGATCTGGATGAGCTGACGCCAAAAATGTAACCAGAACAGTTTGTAGTGGTTTGAAAGATCCATCTTCTTGTTTCTTCATAAATCTTTTAACTCCAAGAATTGTGCATGAAGCTTTCAAATTTATAAGTAGAGACTCCTCACTTAATTCTACTGGAGCTCGAATAATTCCTTGACACTCTATGCTATCGTAGGGTATTTTAGATGTCCAATCGTTAGTCTCCATGAGATCTTTATTTTGAAGAAAGGCATTTGCATCCTTTGCACAGCCAAAGTAGACTTTTGTAAAAAAGTTCCCGGCTGCTTTAACATACTGTACTCCTTGCACATGTTTTAAGGCTTTGTTGATTTTCAGCAAGTCCATCGGCACTTTGTTACCTGGCTGCGAGGAGCTTGAGTTGATGAGTACCGGGTATTCTTTTTTGGATAGGTCTTCATAAAGCGCGTGGTGGTCTTTGAAGAGACCGCGCTTGTTTTTGATGAAAGTCATTTTAACTTTGTTTCTTTCGACACATTCGGGTAAGATTAATCTTCTTTTTGTTGCATTTTTCATGGGGGTGGAGCTGGCGCCCTCACCCCCGTCGTCGATATCCATTAGTGTAAAAATCAGTTATGGAATGTGATTTTGTTAGTCCAGGCCAATGAAAAAGTACGAAACGGTACAAAACGAAGGCCAAAAAAGGGCTAAAAAAGAAAATTTCAAAATAATTTGAAAAAAAGCGCCTGTGTAATTTGACGTTCCCGCCCTTTTTCCTCAATTCAATTGATTCGTCCGTCACTCATCAGTCACAGACTATAGAAATAAGGACTCAAACCTAGTTTTTTTTCTTGTCATTTTTACACAACGCTCAAACAGCAAAAATGTAGGGCATTTTTCAATTGAGGTATCGTAACAGAGAAAAGGTGTTTCAGTTCAGTAATAAATGCAATTTCCATGATATCTTTGCTTTGATATTATTATTGTGTTAACATTAATAAATAAGAAACGAAGTAAAAGCGTTAAAACAGTCGTTACAAAACTTAGCTCAAATAGTGTTATGGTTTTTTTGACCGGCAATCCAAAGGTTAGCGTCAATCTGACAATTGACATTGACACCCACCATATGATATTGATTGTGACTGACAAGTGACAGCTCACAGCTTAACAGTGCAAATTGTTTGTTCCGTCCCAGAACGAAAACAGAACCCTTTATTGATGTAATTGTTCTCATTACACAATTAGTTTGTTTTTCTGTCCACGATGGATCAGTACGACACATCCCAGCTCACAGAGTTCCCGCGCTTCGAGCCGGAATCATCACAGAGCGGGGTATCAACGATCTTTAACAAACTGTGGAAGTTTTCGATCTTTTCGCCTGGTGAAACTGGTGAGAACAGTCAGAATAAAGCCTCGACTGATAGTAGAGAAGAGTCTCCTCAAACCGAGGATAGCAATAAGCAGGATTATGATGATATAAAGACTGAACCAGCTAGCTACGCGGTGGAGCTCGAGGCTCGCAGTTTACAGAATGTCTTGAGGAGAATCAGCAGTCTTGTTGCCTTGGGATCTAGCGTAAGTAAAATGAAAGCTTAGGAATACATACCCATTTACTTTAGGTCTATGGCTGTTCCTAACACTGAGTTTATGAGGTAATAACATGCATCTGTTGTGGGCGTATGTAATAAATTGTGTTGCAGTGGTTAATGGAGAGCTTTCCTTTATTTTATATCTGAGGCTTAATTTAAAGTCTAGGAAAAGGTAGGTTTTAAATTTGAGTAAGCCTAATTAAAAGTATTATACTTACTTGAAAGCTAAGCTTTTGATGCATTTATATAAAGGAAAAGAACTGTTAATGTAAGAGAGACCCTACAAAGTTTTAAGGAGTGAGAGAGAGAGACTATGTCTATGTGTCTAGATGTAACATCTGGTGGCATGGTACAGTTGTGTTGTTTTGAAGATGAGTTCTGTTCTCTGGTTAAGTTCATAACATGTCAGTGTGTGGTGGTGGTGATAGATCGATTTGTATGATTTGTATTTGGTCTTACAGTGTGTGGATGGAGGAACTACATGAACATGCATATCTTGCATAAACATAGCTATCATAATGTTGTGGGTGAGCAAAGTAATTGTTTTGATCATGAAACTACCGTGAGACTCACTCATATTAAATGATATTGTAACTCTACATGTTTCAGGCTATTTCGAAACCGTTCTTCAACAGAGCTTTAGCTTTAGCTCCATTGAAGAAGGGTTTGGAAATAGCCCGAAGAATGACGAGTTTAACTCGATTTAAGATGTGAGTTATCCGTTACAATTAACAATATCAGTAATTGTTTTAGTTCATTGAGTAATTAGTTTTCAATGTAATCTAAGTTTGATTTGATTAAACATCATTGACTCAATCAATTCTAAATTGTAATTAAATAAATTATTAAACCAGTATCAATGAAGATCTTTGAACCCCCCCCTAGTTTTTTTTTTCTATTGGCACAATGTGTCTCGGTAACAAAAAACCATTACACCTCTGTTTAAAACCATACTTAAAGTTATAAATGCAAAAGTGTGTTTGTATGTTTGTCCCTCTTTCACGCCGTAACGGAGCGACGGATCGACGTGATTTTTGGCATAGGGATAGTTTATGAGCCCAAGAGTAACATAGGGTACTTTTTATCCTGGAAAAATGCACAATACCCGAGGGCACAGTGCGCGAATACCGAATAGCGCGCGAGCGGAGCCACGGGCAAAAGCTAGTAAAGCTATATTTCTAAAAAGCATTACACAGCATTTTGAGTTTTATAATTTCTCTGAGGACATACCAACTTGAACCAACAGAAACAGTGAGGATTTCAATTGGTGCCACTAACAATATATTTGAAGTCTCCTGAATTTAAATGTAAAGCCCCAGGCCCTAAGTAAGATTTTACTTATAACGTTTTAAACTTTCGTGATTCTCACTCATAGTCATAATACCAAAACTGTACTTATCATGCTATTTTACACAAGTAATATTTACCTTGACGTTTCGGCAACATTACAGTTGCCGTGGTCACGTGTAGACTGAAGTGTGGGGTGTGAAGTGTGAAGTGGGGGGTGGGGCGTCGAAGAAAATATTACTTGTGTAAAATAGCGTGATTAGTCCCGTTTTGGTATTTTGACTATAAGATTTGACTTGTTCCACAGAGCGGCACCAAATACTCGGACACGGAGCTGGCCCGTTACTGGATGCCCGACGACATCTCCCGCGAGTGCTACGAGTGCGCGGCGCGCTTCGGCACGCTGCGCCGGCGCCACCACTGCCGCGTGTGCGGACAGATCTTCTGTTCGCGATGCTGCAGCCAGCGGGTACCAGGTCGGGTGATCCACTGTGTACAATGTATAAGCAGCGCATTATACATAATACATTTTCAGAGCTAACGTCCAACCTCCAGTAATGGAGTTCCTTAAGAAGACAAATACATGTATACTTGGTCAGACACATGTATACTTTGCTGCTGTCAGATGTCATTGGCAGTAATGGTTGCTAACCTAAAGCGACCGGTTGCTACTTAGGCGAAAAGTTGAAGTTGAAGAAGACAAATATACAATGTTACACTGTGCACCGGTCTCATAAACTGCACCTTAACCATGAGATCTCCGAAAATCGTAGCCATAAGAAATTTCATCCACCTGCTTCTCCACATTTCGGAGGCAGCTGGGAACGTATGGTCAAGGTAGTCAAGAATCGTCTGTTCGAGGACGTCGGGAAGCAGATACTAACATATGAGGAGTTGTTGACTACAATATTCCAAATTGAGGCAATTTGTAAACTCGTGAATCTTAATCATTTCCTTCACTCTTCTTTCGTTACCCTCGCCATAGATAGATTTAATGGTGATGCCAAATGTTCATATGGCCATTTTAACAAAATCTCGTACGTTGTACGAGGTTGACAGTGTCCTCATACCTCGTACGGAGGACCACAAATCTCGTATTTGTACGAGGAACCTCGTACTGTTGGCAACCCTGGATAGATTCGCTATAGTTTCCGTCAGGGAATTTCATTTTGCCTGACTGCGTTTACGCGAGCGAAGCCGCGGGTAAAGACTAGTCGTTTCATATATTTTAATTGTTCCCAGGTCAGATATTCGGTTGCGCGGGCGGCCTTAGAGTGTGCAACTATTGTTGCAACGTGGTTCTCAGCTATCTGCGGGAAAACGACATGACCGGCGAGATATCGCCCGATCTCAGGACTTTACAGGAGAATTTACAGGTATGGATTGAAGCTCGCCTTTTAATCGATTGCCCGAAGGAGGGTTATGTTTTTTCAAATAGAACCTCTATACTTCGCTAGTTTTTTAAACTGTAAGCAGTCGATGTTATGTCATGACTCGCCAATACTTCGCGGTGTAGTATGCAGTTGCCACTCGAGAACCTTATCCCCCGACGCTAGTGAATTATGTGTAAGCTGAAAGGCTTACACATAATTCATTAATTTATTAATTTTCATTTAGGGGTTTATTAATATTATCAAGCCTGGGCTGGTGTCCTACTGCGGGGCAAAGGCCTCCCCCATGTCATCCATTCCTCCCCATCCAAAGTAGTATGGCGCCAGTCATTGAAAAGTACTTCCAAGTCGTCCCACAATCTCCGTCTGGGCCTACTCCTGGAATGGTAGGTACTCTGCCGTCCCTATCCGTCCTGTGGCACTCACTCTAGCGTTTAACCCACCGCAGTAGATGCATGCTGCTGACGTGTTCAACCCAGTTATGTATATAAATGTTATTTTGTTTAACCGACTAGTGTACATTGAAAAAGAATGGCTTAAGCCAGGAATCGAACGTTCTTTGTCAATCTGTGACCTGTGATACGTGCTATATACATCAGCTAAGCGCTAGCATACTTACACGGAAAACATTGTGTTTGGTCGTAAAATGTTCATTAGAATGCTCTATTGATTATAGGTTAAATTCCCTGACAACAAGTCACTACAGTCAAAGTCGCGTGACAACTACATGTTCGCGCGCGAGCAAGACGACCGCGAGCGCGGCTGCCCTAAGGAAGCCATACAGGATGTGTTCAGGCAACTAGCTAACATGCTCCCCACACAGCAACACAGGTGAGTCACTTGGACATCGTTATTTAAACAGTTAACTTCTTTATTCGTTCCTAAGTAAGTTACTGAGAAAGTTAACTTCGTTAAACGTTATAGCGGTCTTCTCTATATGATTTAGTGTAAATCGTTAAGTAACGACAGTCGTTAATACGTTAAAATGTGATAGAAATTGGATTTTTATGTCGTTACGTTAGTGCAAGATATAGACTTTTCGTTTCATTAGCGGCACGCTCTACGCCGCTGTTTTTTTATTTATCTATTACGGCTAGTGTCGACCATGCCGGCCGACCGGCTTGAACGCCCTTGCCAGAATGTGTTTTTGCGGTGTAATTCTGTTTGCACTGTATCTTTTTGGTAAATAGTAGGAAAGTACTGGATTAACGATAAAAAAAAATGAGGAAAATTAACGGAGATTAACGTAATATCCGTTGACATTTTTAATGTTAATTGAATGCAATGTTAACTACTTTCATTAACGTTAAACGGATTAACAGTTTACAGCAAGACGACCTCGAAAGAAACAAAACAGAGTTACTCGTAATACGAGAAGAAGAAATTTATGTAACTTTTGTTTTTTTATATTTTATTTTTCTAACACGTTCTTCAACCGCTACTTTGTCTGCACGTCTTACTAAAACTTCAATGTATTAATAACTTTCTTTAAGTGTTACTGTAAAACACGACTGCGCATTGGATAGGTAGATTCGATTAATTCCAAAATTGCTTTATAAATAATAATTGCAGGTCTCTGAAGAAAATTTGGAAGCGAATGTCGTGAGTGATCGTTTCGATGTTGTCGGCCGTTCTCATTTGTAAAAACGTCGTTGGCTACTACATCATGAAGCCCAGTTTAGAGCAGAAAGAAAAATAATGCGAGTTGCATTACATTGCGGCGCTCCACTGACCGGTTACAAACCCGTTGGCTTTACGGCCCCGCCATGTAATGCAATTTCTGCGTCTAAACCGGGCTTTTGTTTTTGTACGAACTTTGCACAAAGTTTAGGTTCAAATTGGCCCCATTAAAGCCACTAGTTCTCCTTATTAACAGGGCTTGCGTAGTACAGTCACCTACTTTAATATGTAACACAACAAAGCGTGCATAATTATCTGATACGACTCGTTTTTCTAAGGCCGGTAGGACGTGATAGATATTTTTGCGCGCTCCGCTGTGGTAGATGTTATTGCAGGTGACTGTACTATCCTGGCACGGAAAACTAGTGTTTTCATGAAACCAAAGAAACAAAAGTTTACGATATAGACGGTAAATAAATATATTATGTAAGTATTATGATTATGAATTATTAGAAATCGGCTGACAAATATTTTAGTGCACATCATAAAAATGGATGACTGTTTTTTAATTATGCACCAAAATTCAGTCGTACTTTATTGATTAATTTTATAATAATTAAAATGTATTTTATTTATTTTATATCTTGAATAATTAAGATAATTTTAACTTATTTGATTATTGTATTAGATGAATAAATGATTAAAATTTAGCACCTATATGACTGTCGGCAACCCGTGGGCTTGCTGTAATGGGTACTTAATTTACGTTATAATTATAATTAACCATAAAACTACGTAAACCCACAAAATACTGTTATACAACACTTAAATAGTAAATCTAACTCTCGAAACATTATGCAGCGTCTTTCAGCACCAATATCTGACAAAAAAAGCGTTCATAAATATCCAATACGACTCTATTTATAGGGCCGATAGGACGTGACAGATATTTTTGCACGCTCCGCTGTGGCAGATACCCTACTAACCTTTCAAAATTATCACAAAACTGTAACTTAAGTACCTGTCAACATTGAGCCCCGAAATGTACCATTAGCCAAATATGTCGTCTACCACCCTAAAGTTGATAATCGTTTGCATGTCATAAAGCAATAATGCCAATAGACGTCTCTGTCAACTTGAAAGACTTAGCGACATATTCTTTTGGTAGGAACTTGTTTATAAATTGATAGACCACTTATTTGGCTGATTGTACATAAGCTATATACGTATACTGCTAAGCTCGATAGTTCGCTATTACATTTTAGTCTATGTATCGGGATTCAAGCCACAGAACAAAAAAGGAGCAGTACGCCATCTTCATACAAACGGCTGGAACGCGAGTTTTATACCTACGCGCCACGAATTCTCAGCATACCTCGGCAACCATCAGTCGCGAGTGCTCCGCGGTTACGTACGGACTCACGCGCATTAATTACGTACCTTAATATATCACAATGATATAAACAGTATTGTTCGGTTCGGTGTACGGATGTTTATATTCATCTAATATAATATGATATAATAAAAACGTATCTATTGAAGTTATTTACTAGAATACGAATTTTTTATACTATTAAATTCAATAATAAATCTTTTTGCACATCCCAGAAGAGGCTCAAATACTTCTCCGTAGCTAATTTGTAGGTAACAAAATATACGTAGTGATGAAGCTAAATAAAACCGTTTAAAACATATTTACGTTTTGTGGTTAATTAAAATAACGTAAAATGCATTCTTGTTAAACACTACTGAGTCCATCTTTAAATCTCTCCTAACCCTTTCCCTACTTTAAATTTCATTCACTGAAGAGACTAACTGTTAGTAGAGTAGGCAGCCCTAACGCGCGTTTGTGTACCGAGCTGGCGTAGGGAATTATATCAAAAACTCTGCCGAGACGGAATACTGCTCCTTTTTTATACTGTGTTCAAGCTATCGATGTTATTGACAGTTCAATGTAAAACTATTGAGAATCAGACACAATAAAATAAAAAGTTCACTCACGAGTTAAAGTTCAGTTTTGTCTGACGTGCGTCGGACTAGTTCGTAGCTCTAACAATTTTTACAGCGCATTAGTTTTACAAGCTTATATTTAACTTGCTAAAGTATTACTTTTTTTTATTGATGAAGAAATATCACAGTGAACTCTCGAACGTAAATTCGAAAATACGCATTGAGTGATCCGGATCAGTCTTTTATCGTAAACGTTGAATATAATGTTAAAATGTAAATAATGTTTTAGGTATCGCCTGGTGCGGTACAATGGCGTGTGGAGAGGGTGCGATGTGCTACAGTGGATCACTGACAACACGAGCCATAAGACCAGGTTTGAATCAATTTATTAAGGTGCCATTTTGCTTATACTGATTTATACATTGGATGAATTTGACTTCATTGCATTTTATATAGTAAATATTCACTTTTTAGAGAATAAGCGACATTCAAATCACTGAAAGTATAATATCTAGAGGAGGTAAAAACATGTCTTGCCTTAACTTATGGTTAATCTACTATTTTCACCAAATTCAGTATATTTTGATCATGAAACTACCGTGAGACTCACTCATATTAAATGATATTGTAACGGATAACTCACGTCTTAAATCGAGTTTAGCTCGACATGTTTCGGGTTATTTCGAAACCCTTCATCACTGGATACTTCATCACATAGTTTCGTCGGACAGTCGCGCGAGCAGAGTGGTGGCGCGTAGTGCGCGTGCTACGGCAGCCGCCGAGTCGCATGCTCTAGTGATGAAGGGTTTCGAAATAACCCTAAACTCGATTTAAGACGTGAGTTATCCATTACAATATCGTCAGTATAATTTGCTGTGTTCAGTTAAAGGGTTAACCATGAAGAAAAATAACAAACATTCGAATTGAGAACCGCCTTTTTTTGAAGTCAGTTAAAAATCAAATATAACCTAGTTAATCGCTTTAACACAGGGCGCAAGCGACGTTAATATGCCAGTCTCTCGTCAACGGCGGTTACATGGAGTGCGTGTCGGAACTGCCCCAGTTCGCGGACTACGCGCTGTACCGGCCTGCGCCCGCGCCGCCGCAGTCGCCGCCCGACCCGGACCACTCGCGTATGTTTATATACCCCTTGTATACTCTGAAGATGTTTATTTATTTATTTACTAGCTTTTTCCCGCGGCTCCGCCCGCGCGGTATTCGGTTATCACGCGCTGTTCCCTCGGGAACTGTGCATTTTTCCGGGATAAAAAGTAGCCTATGTCACTCTCGGGCCCATAAACTATATGCCAAAAATCACGTCGATCCATCGCACCGTTACGGCGTGAAAGAGGGACAAACATACAAACATACAAACACACAAACACACTTTCGCATTTATAATATTAGTATGGATTTGTTTTAGGGATAATAAACAATTGTACATAATATATTACAATGTGTGTTACAATAAAGTGTTACTCTATATACAATCAACCACATTATTCACAGAGTACTGTGAAACTATAAACGGTTGTCAAACATCGGACTGCTGTACAATTAAACTCAGTTAAATAAGTAGATATAGATATTACATAACTTTAATTATATATTATATCGTTTAGAATCTAATAGATACTGATCAACTTTATGCAATTCCTATGATGTACATGCCTTTATGAGAAAATCTTTGACTGTTTGACTTTGATGTTATTCAAATTGTCGCGTGATCTCTTTGAAGAGACGCAATTGCTTCAGAATAGGCTCGTTATACTGATTCACATAGAATTAATATGCTAATTACTGCGTATGTAACCAATAATAATAGTTTTTTTTTTAGTTCAAAGTTTATTTATTTCAATAGAGAATATTACTGCAATGTTCTGCCGACAGAATGCAGCACTAGCACAAACCATAAATAGTTTTCTGAATATCTAAATATCCGTAGGATGCCATAATATGGTACTATTTTTTTTTTCCAAATATAGCTCTATCGTTACTATCGAAGTAAATATCATGTTATTTTATTACTTATAAGTATTTCATGATCGGCAAACTATAAAGAGAACTGACGTTGTCATGGCGGTTTACGATTTGTGCTAGTGTCGCCCCCTGTGCAGAGCTTTGCGTAATATCTCCTATTTAAATTTCACAGTTCAATGAAATACAAAACTTTGAACTAAAACATCAGTGAACAACAACACGTAAACGTAAATAATACCTGCACTACTTACAAGTAGCAAGACAAAACAAAGATTGTGGTTCATTGATATGGATCATCAAAGAGTACCTTAATGAATAAATAACTTACGTTAATTTTGTTCCTGATCCACTGTACCCCACTAAACCACTGTTCCCGTCTTTTACTAGCCCCTAATATAACCATCTTGTAACAGGTCTTCATTTGTATTTCAGCGGATGAGGAACATACGCGCTTGGTGGAGAGTGTATCCTCGTACTGCCTAGATCTCAACCTTGGGGAGCATTCTGCTCGTCTGACCAAAACGGCTAAAGTCTCAGGTATGTAAACAGTTGATGCATGTATAGGCATAGTGTAATATAAGCTAAAGCAGTGTGGAAGCTACGAACAACTCGATCGAAACGAACACACTCACACATACTGTACTGCAGTACCGCGAGACCCCCTCAGAGGCCGTGTAGAGCTCGCGTCGGTGTGAGTGTGTTCGTTTCGATCGTAGCTTCGTGGATTCCATACTGCTTTAGCTTATATATATACTGTGGCATGTACGGTACGGTATGGGATAGACCAATAGATATCGTCACTACTTTGAAAAAATCTCGTATCCCAAATTAATACGTCAACAAAATTGAACCTTGACGTAATGGTCATAAAGTGCACTCAGAAAAAATATCCATTTTCAGATACCAGTTTTTTTTAAAGTAGTGACGATATTATATATTCATCTGTGGGTTCATAGCAATCTAACCATTGTGTGTAAACAACTTTAGACTGATTTAGGTTTTGTGAAATAACCTGGTTATGTGTTTGTATTTGACGACCGGATGGCCAAGTGGTTAGAGAACCTGACTACGAATCTTGAGGTTCTGGGTTTGAGTCCCGGCCGGGGCAGATATTTATATGAATAATACGAATGTTTGTTCTCGGGTCTTGGATGTTTAATATGTATTCAAATATGTATTTAAGTATGTTTATCCGTTGCCTAGTATCCATAGTACAAGCTTTGCTTAGTTTGGGACTAGGTCAATGAGGGCTATCGCGAATGGATTTTCCGCTAGAGGCGCTAGTGTAGCGTGAGGTCAACGAAATGTCAAATCTCATAGTTTTTGGGTGAGCTACGCGGGTTTATTTATAATTAGAATAATTTTGTGAATATTTTGCATTACCTGAAATTCCATCCATAATTTTCATCTATAATTTGAGACAGTATTGTCTTTCGAAAACTTTTGTCCTCCCTTTTTTCCGAACAAAACGGGATTACGCAATACTGTGGTTGCTCGATATGTTTATGGCACTGTTTTACAATGTATTAAATATGATTTTAATCTAAACTTTGTTTTCACGGCCGTTATAACAGACTTTTAAAAACCTCACGCAACAGTGGCGCCATCTAGTGAGAGAAAAAACGATAGCCCTCATTGGTGTCAAGTGTCCCATGATATTATTGTTATTATTGTATTTCTGTTGTGTTAGGGGAGTAAATATGTATTGTGTTGTCATTGTTCTGTGTATTTTAGAGCCAGTCTCGACGCCTTCCAGCGCCGAAGAGACTCCTAACTTGGAGCACAGCGAAGGTAATATATATATATATGTTTGTCTTAGTTGCATGTTTATGTTGGGAACTCATTATGTTAAGCCAAAGGTAGACTTGAGTTTATTAATACTTTTTGTGTTGTAAAAACGCGTTCCCTCTTCTTTAGTGCTTACTAAAATGAACAAAATGAGAAAAGTATCAAAATCGTTTAATCCTACTTTGATCGGTAATAGGGTTGTTGAATGAAGGCACGAATCCAGTAAAAAAACGCTTTATTTTAGCCCCGAAAACCAGATTAATTTTCGATTTAATGTAAAATTAGATTTTTTGTTGCTTTAAAACAAATAAATAGTTAGTTAATTGAGTTGGCGAACAAATAGCGACTTATGATGTCATAAGTCGCTATCGCCATTGAAACTCTATAGAAGAATTGTGTTTTGACAGGTCATAAAAAGTACGTCAGTTGATTGGTGGTGTCAACATCCCTATTGTATGAAAGTTTCTCGGCTCGCACCTCTGAGTTTTTCGAAATTCATATGCGGAATTACATTTGAAATTTACCACGAGCTTTGCGGTGAAGGGAAACATCGTGAGGAAACCTGGACGAACCTGTGAAGCAATTCAATGGTGCGTGCGAAGTTCCCGATCCGAACTGGGCCCGCGTGGGAACTATGGCCCAAGCCCTCATGTTCTGAGAGGAGGACTGTGCCCAACAGTGGGACGTGTATAGGCTGGGATGATGTTGATGATGATATAGTTACTGAGTTTCTGTCTTGAATATAGGTCCGAGTGACAACAAACTGTGCAAAGCTATTGAAGAGGCCGGCGATGACCATCTCAAGCTACTAATGCGTCAGTTACTGTCCAGCGAGTCACTGAGCGGCGCGTGGCTTGACATACTGCTGCCGCTGTGCACGCAAGCAGCTGACATCATCATGCCAGGTCAGTGGGCAGCTACTGGCGCGCCAGTTACTGTCGGGCGAATCACTAAACGGCGCGGCGCTATTACTCGCACAAATCCAATGCTGATGCGTTGATTGATTAAGTTTGCAAGTGGTTAAGACGTTGTGCAAGGCCCGCCCGGATTGCTACCACATAAAGTATATTACTGTAGAGGCCGGCAACCCCAGGTTCCGGCCGAGGCTTGTATAGTGCTTTTCTCAAACATGACATAAATAAAATAACACACACACAAACATCACGCCTGCATTCCCAAACGGGGTAGGCAGAGCACACGAAACGTTACCGCTTCGGAGCCACTTTTAGCAATTTTAGGTTTAAAGTTTGATAAAAACGGTACAATTACAACGGTACAAACGGTGACAGGTTGCTAGCCTGCCGCCTACGGTATACCTTAACCCATATCCTCAGTCGCCTCTTACGACATCCACGGAAGAAATGGAGAGGTGTAATTCTAACCCGACACCACACGGGGTCGGGATAAATAAAATAAAAAAAACAATAAATCAAGCTGGCGGGACGCTAGTCTGGTCGCCCTGTGGTGTGGCTGCTGGCGCGGCGGCTGCGGGGCGAGTGGTGCTGGCGGCGCAGGCCGTGTCGCAGAGCGCGCGTTGAAACAAAAGACGGTCGCATTGCCGGCCAGCGGCCGAAAAAGTTGTATGGAATCTCTTTGCAGGCCGCTAGAGTGACCGCGCTCCAGGTGCTGAGCCGCAGCGCCTGTAGCGCGATACTTCTCAGCCTATTATTTGTAACACAACATCAGTATTTCGTGTCATGTTTGAGAAAAATAAGGTTACTGACATAGCCCGAAGAATTGCGAAACTGAAGTGGCAGTGGGCGGGGCACATTGCACGCAGGACTGATGGCCGATGAGGTCAGAAAGTTGTCAAATGGTGTCCGCAAAGTCCGAAAAGCACAAGACCGGTCTGAGTAGAGAGCCTTGGGGGAGGCCTATGTCCAGCAGTGGACGTTTTTCGGCATGATGTTGAGAAAAATTGGTTTACCATTGACCGATACCTCAAGAATATTACCAACACACTTATTCCTGTATCGTAGATCTCCACAGCAGCGACATAGACATCCGCAACTATGTGCAAGTGAAGAAACTGCGCGACGGCTGCGCGCGGGACTCGCGCGTGGTGCCCGGCGTCGTGCTCACCAAGAACGTGGCCCACAGGTGGGTCCCTTACGCTTTTTTTTATTTATTCAACTAGCGACCCGCCCCGGCTTCGCACGGGTGCAATGCTGATACTAAATATGATGATGGATGTTATTATACATATAAACCTTCCTCTTCAATCACCCTATCTATTAAAAAAACTGCATCAAAATCCGTTGCGTAGTTTTAAAGATGGCCACTTGCTGGAAACTCATAAATCTCGAGTTAGCGTTAAGCTTAGTTTAATAGTGTCAAAATGTATGGAACTGTCAAGCTTAAGCCAGGCTTAACAACTAAATCTAGATTTATTTTAACCTGCAAGTGGGTCTAAACTAAAGCATACATAGAAATATAGGGACAGAGAAAGCGACTTTGTTTTATATTGCGTAGTGATTTAATTACTACCCATTGGGTTCCGTCGGATGGCCATCGTGACAGGCAGACCGAAGAGGAGATGGCGAGATGACTTGGACGCATATCAAATAGAGTGGCAGAAGCATGCTCTCGATAGGGACGAGTGGCGGAAAGAAGGGGAGGCCTTTGTCCAGCAGTGGACTTTAACAGGATAGTTAAAAAAAAATATGACGGTGGAAGCATTCTACACTTCCACTGAATGTAGATATATATAGTTAGTGTTTAGTTTTGTAACTAAGGGACCCCATACATCCCCGTATTTTTTTTGTTGTAATTTTTTCTGTAATTGTATACTGTAGTTTGTAATTATTTTATTTTGAAAAAATGACTTTCTGCCAAGTTTCTTGCGGCGCATTCTTCTTGGCAATGATGGTCTTTCCGAAAGCGCTGGTAGTTTAAAAAATGACGTGTTAAAGTGCCCATTGCGGCCTATTTACTGAATAAGTGATTTGAATTTGATTTTTGAATTTTGTTCGTATATATATAACCATCTTCCATAACCAGCACTGGTTTGTGAAAGTTTGTTATTGCAGTAATGTAATTTCACCACCTGTTTAAATTTATTCTTCACATCTCCATCCATTCCATTTTAAAGGTTGCCTGGAAGAGATCGCTCTGAAGCGATAAGGCCGCCTATTGCTTACCTCAGAAAGTCTCTGTGTACCTACCTATATATCTGTTTTCTGTAATTGTTTGCTATATGTTGGTGTGCAATAAAGAGTTATTGTATTGTATTGTTTGTGTGTGTGTGTGTATTATATTGTATTGTGTTGTAATTTTCAGAGCAATGCCTCAGAAGATAGAGAACCCGACCGTCCTCCTCCTGGATTGCTCGATTGCGTACCAGAGGGTGGAGGGCAAGTTGACCTCACTTGAACCCGTGTTGTTACAGGTACCTTTATTATATTTGATTTTCTAATGTGGTACAACGAGAATCTGGGAAGATAGAAATGTGGTAAATCCATACTATAAATATAATAAATGCGGTAAATATTATAAATGCGAAAGTGTGTATGTTTGTCTGTCTTTCACGCCGTAACGGAGCGACGGATCGATGTGATTTTTGGCATAGAGGTAATTTATGGGCCCGAGAGTGACATAGACTAATTTTTATTCCGAAAAAATGCACAGTTCCCGAGGGAACAGCGCGCGATAACCGAATTACACGCGGTCGGAGCCGCGAGTAAAATCTTATCCGTGTTATCCGGGCCGGGAAAGAGTGTCACCCATAACCGTCATTTAACTTGACTTGGCTTCTAGGAGCAAGAATACCTGGTCCGTTGCGCGGCCCGCATCACCGCTCTCCACCCCGACGTGGTGCTAGTGCGGGGAACTGCGGCCCGGGCCGTGCAGGACGCGCTGCGGAGCGCCGGCGTGGCGCTGGCCACGGCCGTGGGGCCCGGAGCCCTGCAGCGGGCCGCGCGCTGCCTCGGGGCCGACCTGGTGGCCTCGGTTGACGCCAGGATCGCGGTGCCGCGGCTGGGGCAGTGCCGGCTGTTCTCTGTTACCTGCCGTGAGTACAGACCTTAAAGAGCTTTTTTTGGTGTACCTCCCATAGACTTAAAGTGGGGGTGATTTTTTTTTCTCATCTAATCTTGTAGTTTGGGATATCGTTGCATAGGTCTTTTAAAACCACTAGGGGGTTGCAAAACGATTTTTCGATTTAGTGATTTATTTGAAAATATTGAACGTTAAAATGAAAATTTTCATTAAAATCGAGCGTCCCTCCCCTCTAAAATCTAAACCGGTGGGTGGGAAAATCTGAAAATATTCAGGATGGTAGTAAGTTTATCAAACTTTCAAGGAAAACTATAACGGCTAAGTTTGCTTGAGAATTATTAGTAGTTTAAGAGTAAATAGCAGCCTAAGGTATAAAATATACCTAAACTTGGAAGATTCCGTATAAAATACGAAATCCTTAGAAAAATACTACTTAATTTTTTCGTAATGGCTACGGAACCCTATTTTGGGCGTGTCCGACACGCTGTTGGCCTGTTTTTGTATATCTACTGTGATGTTTCAAGAGCAAATTAGCGATGTGAATTCCCCGATGTCAGCGCAAAATCGATTCAAATGCGCCGCCCGCCCGCGCCGTCGCCGCCGTTTTTATCGGCTATTGCCGTTTCTGCGTCAATAAATGTGGGACCCTTACACGGCAAGTTAAATAAAATATTCTAAAATACCTGTTCTAGCTTCATTTTCATCACCAAATTTCACCAACAGATCCAAGCAAAACCCTGATGTCCCTCGAAGGCTGCGCAGAGCCCCAACTCGGCTGCTGCATCTTGCTCTGCGGAGCGCCCCTCTCAGAACTGGCGCGCGTCAAGAAAATAGTCAAATTCATGCTCCTGGCATGCTACAACTGGAAACTAGAAAAGGCATTCCTAGCTGACATCGAAGTGGTTCTACCCGAGCCGGGGATGACGTGGGATGATGATGGTGATGATGACGACATCAATATCAATAAGATGCTCGATGATGAAGTTAAACAAGAGGGAAATAAAGATGAGAAAGTTGACAAAGTCAGTGAAGCGACAGAAGCTCTTGATACAGATGATGATAAAGATGTAGATAGTTTAAAGAAAGATGATTTGAGTTCCTTTAATGATCCGTTGACTAGTAAATTTGTGCGCAAAGCGGATAGTGATAGATTGAGTTGTGGAGTACCAATAAGGGATTTTAGTGATCCGTTAAGGGCGACTATGTCGGTAGAAGATGAAGTGTTTCTGCCCACTGAAGAAAGTCTTAAAGCGGATAGCCATACTGATAGGTAAGTTTTTGATTGAGCTACTAATGGGTCTATAACATACTCTGTACATTTGGCACACCTAGATCAAAAGCGTATCAACTCAAAATAATACACTATTTTAATTTGAGCTTTATTAACGTTCTAAAAGATTTTATTAAAAAAAATTCGAAATGTAGCTCTATCGTTTACTATCGATGCAAATATCAAGTTAATTTCTTACTATTACACATGTCATGATCCGTCATGCATAGCGACAAACTGGGTACGTATCTGAATATCGAATGTTATAATACCGAATGTATTAAAATATCGAATGGGACATAATATCGAAAAGGTATTTTTCTTAAGACTGTTTTTTTAGATTTTTATAAATCTAATCTAGCCTAAGTAACCTAAGGGTTCTATACGACGCCGTTTTAAATAATCCTGAGAAGTTTACGGTTTCAGAAAATAAACCTTTCGATATTATGACCCATTCGATATTTTAACATTCGATATTCAGATGCGTTCCCGACAAACTATAAAGAGAACTTTTGTTCTCGATAATGCCATTTTTGGTCTTTGATTTGTCAAGATTGCCAACATCAGCTCAACAACTAGCAGACCGTTAGCAAGCGTTTATGAATCATACTTCTTGGCAAACGTCAAACAAGCTTAATCAGTCTGTTAACTAACAGACCGATCAAACCTCAATTAAGGTTTTTTTATGAATAAGGCTGTTACTCTCTAGATGGTCAATCGACGACACGATCCTCTCCATGTCGCCCAACATCATCATCCCGCCGCCCTACCTCGAGACGGAGGCGGGGCGGCGCTGCCCGCTCCGCAAGTACTTCCCCCGGCCGCTGCTCCGCCCCCCGCGCGCCCCGCAGACCCCGCGCGTGCGCCGAGTCAGCAGACCGCGGCAGAGCGTCGACACTGTCCAGGTATACTGTGACAACTGTCCTTGTCCCCCATCCCGCCTACCTCGAGACGGAGGCGGGGCGGCGCTGCCCGCTCCGCAAGTAAAGTACAATTCAATAGAATCTAACAATTTTCTACACATTTAACACACCCTGACGTGGGCACGCTTGATTATACATGTCCCTATTGTTGCAATTATCATCTAACAGGAATGAAAAAAGAATAATAGTCACATCACAAAGCCTTAGGCAGCCCGGTGTTTATATTAGAAGGCTGGAAGTGTCTACAGGATTGTTAGATTCTATTGAATTGGAGTATACTTCCCTTGGCCGCTGCTCCGCGCCCCGCGCGCCCCGCAGACCCCGCGCGTGCGCCGCGTCAGCAGACCGCGGCAGAGTGTCGACACTGTCCAGGTATGCTGTGTGTTGCCAACTTTTTTACAAGAAATAATGGTTATTTCAGTTATTTACACGTAATAATCCGGAATACGGAAATTCGTCGAAGAACTAAAGTCACTGACATAGCTGGAAAAATATGCAGATTGAAGTGGCAATGGGCGGGCCACATCGCTCGAAGAACAGATAACCGTTGGGGGAGAAAAGTTCTCGAGTGGCGACCACGAACCGGAAGACGAAGCGTTGGCAGGCCTCCCACCAGGTGGACTGACGGCATCGTGAGAGTTGCGGGAAACCGGTGGATGCAAGTGGCGAGTTGTCGTTCATTATGGCGTTCTAAGGGGGAGGCCTTTGTCCACCAGTGGACGTCTTCCGGCTGATGATGATGAATAATTACGCGTTCAGTTACAACTATCTCTATGCCAAAAATCACGTCAATCCGTCTTTCCGTTACGGCGTGAAAGACGGACAAACATACAAACACACTTTCGCATTTATAATATTAGTATGGATTTAAGTTACTGTGGACCCATTGAAAATCAGCGTCGTGGCACCGCGTGCCATGACACATGCTGAGGGGTGGCCTTTTTTTGTGACAGCTACATATGAATACTTATTGTTTCGCTAATAGTGCAGTAAATAAAGGTAGTGGACCCAACAGTAATTACTCAGCCCGAAAAAACTTGACAGTATGATAAAGTATCAATAAATAAAGAGTATTGTATAAATATCCAAAAAAAAAAAAATAAAAAAAAAAAAAAAATGCTCCGTTCAAACTTTCTTCAACATAGACATACTCATGTAACGTATTGGAACAATATATGAAATATAAAAAAAAATATCCCAGCAGAAATTAAACTAAATTACTAATATAAACAGATTTTTGTTTCGTCACTACTTTGAAAAAATCTCGTATCTCAAATCAATACGTGAACACAATTTAACCTTGACGTAATGGTCATAAAGTGCACTCGGAAAAATTATCCATTTCGAGATACGAGTTTTTTAAAAGTAGTGACGATTTTTAGCTTATAAATACCTAACTTAGGTGTTTTTTTTTTGGATTTTTTATATTTTAGTTACGGCTCATACTATACAATAACCAAGCAAAATTTCATCGACTGAGGAATTAATGCTTGGGTCTCCATACGACAACTTCCTTCATTTACTGCACTATAAACTGTATTGTTGTACTCGTAGTTGTTCAAAAAAAAAATTTTTCTATTCTATTCTAAAAGTTACGGTTTGTGTATGTATAGTATAACCATATCTGCTTACACATTGTCTAGTACCCATAGTTCTTATTTTGAGACCAAACCAATTGGCTAAATTTAATTTACGTGCAATCTTCCGGCTGATGATGATGATGATTGTATATTCGCAGGTGGTGCACCCGTTCATAGCGACCCCGATCACGGGGGCGGCGGACGAGCCCGCGCTGCGCGGCGCGCTCGCCAACTACCGCGCCACCGGGGGCTCCATCAACTCCCGCCACAAACGTAACGACCCCTTCACACTCAATTTAACTAACTATAGGGCTAACCGCTTTCTAGATTTTTTTATTATCGTAAACACATAGATATGCATTAAATACTATTTAATTTATCTCAACTATTTAATACTGAAAACATCATGTGTCAAACCATTTTCAACAGAATTTGTTTAGTAAAATTACATTATTTGTATTGAAATTTTGCTAAACGAATTTCCAATAGTCGTTTGGTAAAATTCAAAAAATGTTTTGTAATTTTTCGATAATGAGTTGAAATTAATTACGTTGTAAATTTACAACACATCATTTTAAAATTGCAAACCATTTTCAACAGAATTTGTTTGGCAAAATTACATTGTTTGTATTGTAATTTTGCTAAGCGAATTTCCAATAGTCGTTTGGTAAATTTCAACAAATGTTTTGTAATTTTTCGAAATTGAGTTGAAATAAATTGTATTGTAAATTTACAAAACGGAATTATATTATTACTTTATTGTTGTGCGTAAAAACTTCCAACACTTTATTTGTAAAATTACTACAGAAATTTTTAACAGTGTATACTAGATTGAACTATACACTAACACTAGACGTAAGGCAACTCTATTAACTTATTTTAGACACACACACACACACTTCAGGTGGTAGGACCTTGTGTAAGGTCCGCCCGAATTGCTACCACCATCTTGCTCGCTAATCCTGCCGTGAAGCAGCAGTGCTTGCACTGTTGTGTTTCGGCGTGGAGAGTAAGACAGCCGGTGAAATTACTGGCACTTGAGGTATTCCATCTTAGGCCTCTAGGTTGGCAACGCATCTGAAATACCATGTGTTGCAAATGTTTATGGGCGGTGGCGATCTCTTACCATCAGGAGACCCACTTGCTCATTTGCCAATCAGTCGAAAAAAAAAAACGCGCGCATGCACGCACGCACGCACGCACACACACAGAGAGAGAGAGAGAGAGAGAGAGAGAGAGAGAGAAAGAGACACACACACACACACTAAGAGAATTTTGTAAAATCCAGGAATTTCAATTCAACTGTTTTATCTAAGGCGTGCGAAGCCATGAGTGAGTATCTGTAACTAATCCCCTTATTCATAAAACTTAACAAGCCTATGTTAACTAACAAATGCTTTGTCCCTTTCTAACAAATACAAATGTCGAAGTGACAGATAAGGACAAACGAATTTTAGCGGCATATTAACTAATATAGGTTTGATTGTCGTTTATGAATAAGGGGGTTAATATTTTGCTCGATCTCAAAAATCCTGTGTTTTTCGCAGCCGAATGCCCTCAGAACAAGCCGTCGGTGGTGAAGAAGGTCCCCAAAGACCCGGAGTTGGAAGAGAAGTCGGAACCTCGCGAGCTGGACCCGCTGGCCCCTGAAAACCATCAGAAGCTGGTCGTGCTGCTCTACAGTTACAGCAGCAAATCTGCCAACTCGCCTGACTTCTGCGTCAACCCTTGGTAACCAAAGTGTTAACCCCTAGTGAGAAAAGTCATCTTACCTACATATTTCTGTTAATTTCCAGTCAATGTGACCACTGGAAGTAAATTTAACTTGCTAGATTTGACCCAAAGAAAAAACAGGGCAAACCAAATAAAACCTTGTAAAAACAATGAGATTATGGTCTGCTAAAGCTCGCAAAAAGTCTTTAGATATTGGTAACACGAAACCTATCATCATAGAGTTCCTTAAGTCCAGCAGAGGATGTTTTCCGGCTGATCCATCCCAGCCTATATAGGTACGTCCCACTGCTGGGCACAGGCCTCTCAGAATGAGAGGGCTTGGGCCATAGTTCCCACGCGGGCCCAGTGCGGATTGGGAACTTCACACGCACCATTGAATTGCTTCGCAGGTTTGTGCAGGGTTGCCTCACGATGTTTTCCTTCACCGCAAAGCTCGTGGTAAATTTCAAATGTAATTTCGCACATGAATTTCGAAAACTCAGGGGTGCGAACCGGGGTTTGAACCCACGACCCTCTGCTTGAGAGGCGATAGGTCAAACTACTAGGCCACCACGGCACGTGAAAAGTATAGTCTGGTCAAACCCTATTGTGACAGATAGGTGTCTGAAATTCTTCCAAACACCTGTCGTAAATGTTTTGGCTAGCAAAGTGGTCTGCTATCCTTTGTATCGCTGACAATCTTTTCATCGATTTTCGTTTGGCATAATTTCATTGCAATTTCTCTTATTCTGTTACTATTTAATTTCCTCTCAATCGAAGTAAAAAGCAGAGTGTAAAACTCGAGCATTAAACCCATTTTCCCCTCGACGTGTCTACCCACCACAAGCTATGAACGTCTCGGGAAAATGCCTCGTTTTATGCTCTCGTTGTGCAATCTACTATTACAGGAGTTGTTCGGTACGGACTAATAAGAATGAGAATAGATATCGTTTATAAATATTGTGAATCTGTTCTTTAAAAAAAAATGCCAGTTTCTTGCCGGATTCTTCTCAGCAGAGGTTTTTCCGAACCGGTGGTAGATTTTTTTGACGTTCATAAGTGCTTGTTGCCTAAATTGAATAAAGAGATTTTGACTTTGACTTTGACTTTGAATGATCTCTCCCAGGATAGTAACGATGGAGATGTACGGCCGCCACGACATAACGCTGGGCGCGTTCCTCGCAAAGTACTGCTTCAACGGCGAGTACAAGTGCCCCTCCAACAACTGCTCTGTGCCGGTCAACCAGCACGTGAGGAGGTCAGTCAGAGCTCGGTTATCCCCAGAAACTTCACGAGCTTTTTCCAGCGTTGTGTGACGTGTTTTTGTAAATATTTTTGGTAAAAATTTCATTTTGAATACAAGCTTTTTGCTGTCTGTACTTGTATTGTCACCCAAGCTACATTTGCATACCAAATTTCAAGTCGATGCTAAACAGTTCCGTGAGGATATCGGGATAAACAGCAGCCTATGTGTTACTCTAGATGTCCAGCTATCTACATGCCAAATTTCATTAAAACCCGTCCAGCCGTTTTAGCGTGGAGTAACAAAAATTGAAAATACAAACTGAAATACAGATGCACAGAAAAACCAGAAAAATAAGACCAACACTGGGATTCGTACCCAGGTCCTCGGCATTCCGTGCCGCGTGCTATACCGCTACACCACTGCTGGATAACGGTACAGACACGAATTTTTCCTATGCACCACATATCTCAGCTTGTTTGTTTCTTATATTGCCACTTAAGCAATGACACTAGCGACATCTATACTGTCTAGCTCTCAACGAGAAGCCTTCAGTACTCCAGTAGAACTAACCGCTCACCCGGACAAGAGATGTCGCTATTAAGCAATCAAATTAAGATTGTTTTTTTTGGAATCTTTTTGTATTTTTTATTTTCAATATTTTTTAGAGTAACATACACAGACGCACAAACTTTGCCATTTATAATATTAGCACAATTGTTTTCGTAGGTTCGTCCACGGCGACGCCTGTATCACCATAACGAGCAGAGTTATCCAGCACAGCATGGAGAAAGTTAAGGAAGAACAGGAGAACCAGGTATTGTAGTTTTTGACGATTTAAACGGCATTTTTCCTGGGTCAATTAGCTTTTGAGTGTTGCTTGTTGCCATGGTAACGTCTCCTGACGTTTACTAATCCACTAAGATTTAAAGTTGTGCCAGTTTTAAGGCATTTTTTCATAGCTCATCTAGTAAGCATGCCAATAGTATACATAGGCGTATACAACTTTCCATCCTGTATAGTGGGGAGGGAGGGGGGTATGTATGTTATAAGTATGTAGAAAAGCTTATATTATTGCTATCTATAGGGAAATGAAGAAATGCTATTATGTGTATTGTCTGGTATAATAAGCTTCCGGAGGAGTTAAAACTATTGCAGGGAAATGTTTTTCAGTCTAAAATTATATTGTAAATTTATGTTACATGATCAATATTTTTACAGTGTCGAAGATTTTCAGAATCATAATAAAATACTTTTTTTTTATAAATTTTTATAAAATGTAATCGTTATTCATAATTATTTTATAGTTGTTGTAATATCATATTTTATTTTGAACGAAATTGACATTGAAATAAAAATAAAGATTTGCATGTTGTTTTCCTACGACTGAATACTGTACATCATCATCCCAACCTATATACGTCCCACAGCTGGGCACAGGCCTCCTCTCAGAATGAGAGGGCTTGGGCCATAGTTCCCACGCGGGCTCAGTGCGGATTGGGAACTTCACACGCACTATTGAATGGCTTCGCAGGTTTGTGCAGGTTTCCTCACAATGTTTTCCTTCATCGCAAAGCTCGTGGTAAATTTCAAATGTAATTCCGCACATGAATTTCGAAAAACTCAGAGGTGCGAGCCGGGGTTTGAACCCACGACACTGCTTGAGAGGCGGTAGGTCAAACCACTAGGCCACCACGGCTTTTTTTTACTTACAACAATACTGTACATACTTACTCGAAGTACATATTGTATTTACATATATTCTGTGTATTCTGGCAAATAATATTGTATTACATGTGTTTGGTCCTTCGAACCGGATTTTTCATAATCATTTTCCCAGGTGCTATTCTGGTCCCGGTGCGAGCAGTGCGGCGCGAGCCACCGCGCGCGGCGGCTGTCCCGCGCGGCGCTGTCCCTCTCTCTCGCGGCGTACCTGCGCGCGCGCTGCTCGCCGGCGCGGCCGCTGCGCGCGCGCGCGTGCCGCCACGCCCACCACGCGCACGCGCACGTCTTCGCCACGCCCACTGCCGCTTACTACCGATATACCATCACTGAGATGAGGTGAGACTGTAATGTTTTAAACTTTTGTGATGTTCATTCATAACCACTACCAGAAGCGGGACTTATCACGCTAACAACGAATAATGATTATATTAAATGATATTGTAACGGATAACTCGCGTCTTAAGTCGAGTTTAGCTCGACATGTTTCAGGCTATTTCGTAGCCCTTCTTCAAAGGAGCACGCGACCCGGCGGCTGCCGCAACACGCGCACACAAATAGCCTGAAACATATCGAGCTAAACTCAACTTAAGACGTGAGTTATCCGTTACAATATCATTTAATATGAGTGAGTCTCACGGTAGTTTCATGAATAATAATTACCTCGACGTTTCAACCATTGGTCGACCCAATAAGTCGATCTTAATAATTCATAAAAATTTCGAATTTGAACTTATATATATTATACTGTTCTTTTTTCAACAATCAATTATTTCGACTTATTGGGTTTGACCAGGGAACCCTCGAAATGGTCTACTCATGACCAAGGCCAACGTGGCCGAAAAGTCAAGGTTTATACCTAGTGTAAACCAGGAATGTGACGGATTTCCATGAAAACAACTGATTAAGCGACATATTTTTTAAGCTTTTACTACCGGTACTTAATTTTTATTTAATTACAGATTTATGAAAATAACTCCGTACGAGATTGAACTGCCGCCCGAAGTAATTTCCATCAAATACGACACCAAAGTGATGAGGGACGAACTCATCAATCAACTCAATGATCTCATGCTCAAAGGTAAATCAGTAATTATAACAAAGTTCTAATGGGTAATTCAAAATTTAAATCTGACAAGGTTAATCTGACAAGGGTTTTATGGAAATGTTCCCTTAAAAACCGGTTTAAAAATAACGGTTTCGCGAACGAAACCAAAATGAAAAGGTTTTGCGCCAAGTACATGATAACAGTTTGGAAATTTAGCCGGTATCCGAGCCTTTGTCCTGAGGCCGTAATGCCTAACGTTTCTGACGCTCGCGTTTGGAATGAAATGACACATTTCGCATACGAAAACTGTTATTTGATTGCGATAGCGAGCGTCAAAAACGTCAGGCAATACGGCCTCGGATCTATGAATTACGTGTGTGAAGCCGGGGGTTAAGTCCAATGGGGTCGGGTTCCGTTGGCCTTACTTGCATTTAGCCTTAGCGAGCAGAGCACCTTAGTTGTATTTTGTCCGGGTAGCAAAATGCCTTGGTCTGTAAAACGTCCTCATTGCTATAAGGCATATGTCATGTAGTATTAGACTTAGGTATATTGGTATAGCAGTAAGTACATATAATCCCCTCCAGTGTATGACCAGCAGTAATAAACTACCTATCTATCAGCACACAGTGTTTTCACTTAAGCTCCTAGTCCTCACCCTGCACATAGTAGACTGAATGACTTGGCTGTAAAACGACTTAATGTCATAGTACTTTAGTATGTAAATGGTCAAGTTTTGGTCTTGTAAAAATATTTAATACAATCAAGACCTTACATAATTGAGTCATTCTGCCTACTTGTGCATTTCACGACCTAGACGTTTTGCTAAGTAAGTCTTCCTAAAACTTAGACGATTTTGTAATCATAGATAGCATTATATAACTAATTCATTTTGCATACTTGGTCATTGTACTACTGAGCCGTTTTGCTGGCCAAGGCTAAATGCAAGTAAGGCCAACGGGATCCGACCCGTCTAGTGTGGTATAGTTTGGTTTTCCCTGGCCAGGTCACGAGACGTTCAGCAGTGTGACAGAGACGGAAGCAGAGAAGGACTATCAAGCGTTCAAGCACCATACGGAACAAATACATGTCTCGCTCACCACCGTCAGTCTTCAGGAAAACAGCGATCGCGCAGGTTAGTGTCATCATCATCACAGGGTCTCAGAGACCGCTGGGCAATAGAGGTAGTTCTCACACGGGAATTTCACACCCCTCTTTTTGCGTCGGGGGTTAACAATGAGATTATGGTCTGCTAAAGCTCGCAAAAAGTCATTAGCTATTGGTGACACGAAACCTATCGTCGTAGAGTTCTTTAATGTCCAGTAGTGGATGTTTTCCGGCTCATCCATCCCAGCCTGTATACGTCCCACTGCTGGGCACAGATCTCTTCTCAAAACAAGAGAACAAGAGGGCTTGGGCCATAGTTCCCACGCGGGCCCAGTGCGGATTGGGAACTTCGCAGGTTTGTGCAGGTTTCCTCATGATGTTTTCCTTCACCGCAAAGCTCGTGGTAAATTTAAAATGTAATTCCGCACATGAATTTCTAAAAACTCAGAGGTGCGAGCCGGGGTTTGAACCCACGACCCTCTGCTTGATAGGTGGTAGGTCAAACCACTAGGCCACCACGGCTTTTTTGTAGGCTCATATCACAACAAATAAATAAAGTTCTTGTCACATCCGTCAGCACCTTATTTTGGTGGCATTTGGGAATCTGTGATTCAATCCATTAAAGTCAGTTATGAAACGCCCACAGCCGATGGCTTCTCGCTAACTTTACCAAATCATCTTATTTCCTTTGCCCGAGGCCTACTTCACTTTTCACGTGGTGAGGGTTTACTAATGTTTCGCGCGAAAAACATTTGGCAACCTGTTTCATTTCCCAACTGTTAAATATTTCTGCAACTGTAAATATTTCAGGATTTTCATAAAAGTAACTTAACTTAACCTAAAGGGTTCTACACGATAGCCCTGAAATAAATCCTGCAATATTTACAGTTTTACCCCCTTATTCATAAACGACAATCAAACCTATTTTAGTTAAAATGCCGCTAAAATTCGTTTGTCCTTATCTGTCACTTCGACATTTGTATTTGTTAGAAAGGGACAAAGCATTTGTTAGTTAACATAGGCTTGTTAAGTTTTATGAATGAGGGGGTTAGAGTTTGTGAAATGAAATGTTGCGAAATGAAACAGTGGTGAGCTCGAAATCAACCTCCCAGAGGACCTCTGGTGATTTGTTAAAGTAATAAGCTATATGTTCTTCCAGCGGTGGTCCGCTCACTCTGGAATGTGTCTGACCGGATTATCCTGGGAGAGAAGATGCTTCGCGACGCGCAGGAGAAGTGGGCGTCGCCCGCGCCCAAAAGCAAGCCGCCGCCTGACACGCCCGGTAAGTACGGGCACTTACTAACAGACCACAGATATAGATTAAACTAGATAACGCAAACACCTCAATCTGTATGAGAAATGAAAATGAAAAAATATTTATTTTATGAAAAACATTGTTGCAAAATTAAGGGTTGGGACTACCTATTAAGTAAACATTATACTTGCATTATACATTGACGACCGGATGGCTAAGTGGTTAGAGAACCTGACTACGAAGCTTGAGGTCCCGGGTTCGAATCCCGGCCGGGGCAGATATTTGTATGAATAATACGAATGTTTGTTCTCGGGTCTTGGGTGTTTAATATGTATTTAAGTATTTATTTATCTATATTTAAGTATGTTTATCCGTTGCCTAGTGTCCATAGTACAAGCTTTGCTTAGTTTGGGACTAGGTCAATTGGTGTCCCATGATATTTATTTATTTATTTGTATCAGGAAACCCCGTTCCTCCATAACACAAGTTGTGGTTATAAGAAAAATAATACAAAAAAAAGAACCAAAAAAGAAAAAAAAAGTATGAAAACCAACCTTGTCACTTTTTTATATCTACTTTGACGTCTCAAGAGCGAATTAGCGTTGTGAATTCCCCGATGTCAGCGCAAAATCGATTCAAATGCGCCGCCCGCCCGCGCCGTGGGGCTCGAGTCTCGAGTCAGTCACTAGTCATGATTAGTCAGTTAGCTGTCAGTCTTTGTATGGGGCCAACCCGACGTTTGGCCCCAAACGGTTGGTATGTAATCTATATCTGTGTAACAGACTAATGGGAATTATTAAGAACACTAGCCAGAGCTAATGCTACTACTGTGCTGAGCTGGGACCGCTTCGCGATTTCGCAAAAAACTTATTTTTATTATTTCTGTTTTAATTATAATAATAAATAATAAATGTATTTAATGAATTTCGGTACAAAATAACATAAAATGCATATGTAATATATTTTTTCCAGCGAAGCTAATGTCAATTATTCGAGCGTTTCAACCGTCTTATTTTTCTGAACACTTTTCTGTAAAAAAATCCGAATATTTTGATAGTCTTTTAGTTATTTGATTGAAATACAGGAACACTAACAAATAATTGAAAGCGACATCAAAATCTACAACACAACCTGAAATAATATTAATACCAAATGGAGTTTATTTATTTATTTTTATTTGCAGTTGAAGATAAATCAGACTTTGAAGAATCATCAGGGGAAGCCACCGAAAGTTCAGGTAGACAGTTTTTTCAAAGCTAATATATGAGTCAAAGATGACTACATAAATAATTTAGGAACAACTTATGTGTTTTCAGAGCCTTCGAAAGAGGAGAAAGAACATGCTGGTAAGTCTTTTGTTTAAAAAAAAAACATAATTAACACTAGAAACGCTTGTACGAACCGAGCGATTCCTGGTTCAAACAGGAGATTATTGAAAAAAATTGTATGCAGTTAAAATTGTTTTTGAAACTAAATGAAGTTTCCTTTCAGTAAAAATTTCCACCTACTGTAACAAAGATATTTTCCCCTTATGTGGCATAGCCGTGGGACATCCTGTATACGTGAAGTAATAATAATAATAATAATAATAATAATAACGTTTATTGTACTCAAAAACACAAACAAATGTTACATTACAAAAACTTAGGTTTGTACAAAAAGATCTTAAGTAGGTGGTCAAACTTTCGACCCCTAAACTAGGTTTAAACCTGTGCCTTAGGGGCTTGAGTTCGTCCGAAATTGGTGTCTTATACAAACATGTTCTTGGACAGTAACAGCATATTAGTAGAAAAATATGAAATGTATTACAAAAATATTAATAATAAAATAATAGTAGGACGTCATCCCTCGGTGATAAGAATTTTGGTTCAGTAGTGATTAAATTAGTTTCAATGGGATGAACGTTTGGATACTTACAATCTAATTATAATGGTTGACTGTGATTGTAGGTGTAGATTGTTCACTCAAGTTATCTTTACAAACAAATTTTCTGTATCATCGTAAGTTAGACCCTGGAGCCAATTCTGTAATTTGATCTTAACTTCGAACTTTGACAATGTGTAGATGGATTTTAAGTTATTAATTTTATTGTAGAGACGAGAGCCTTGTGCAGCATTCTGTCGACGAGCAAACGCTGTACGGCAGTGGATTATTTTACATACAGGGTGACCTCTTCGCTTCTGGGAAATTTTATTGTCGAGAGGCAACAATGAGTGCTGGCGTAGTATAGATAGAGACAGTATCAAAGGCTTTTGAAAGATCCAGGAAGATACCGTAGCACTGTAATTTGGTGTCTAATTTACTAACAAGGGAGTTAGTGAAAGCTGTGACGGCATCCTCCGTGGAAATACCAGCTCTGAAGCCGAATTGATTAGGTGCAATAATTTTATTCGTGTTGAGGTAGGAAATCAGTCTGTCGTTTAGTATTTTCTCTAAAATTTTTGATATCGAACTTAGAATTGAAATCGGCCTATAGTTTGTAACATTTGCTCTATCTCCATTCTTGTGAATTGGGTGTATCACTGCTTTTTTAAGTACGTTCGGAAATCTACCAGTTTTTATTGCTAGATTACATATGTGCGTAATCGGCGGCACTAGTACATCCTTAGATTGTTTAAGAACTTTGCTGGGGATATTGTCCCAGCCGGTTGCACAGTCGGCCCGCAAGCCGATAATAAGACGTTCCACTTCAGCTGGATCGGTTGGTAATAAACTGAGAGAATTAGATGGAGGGTTTGTGGGTGGAATATGAAGATTACAATTATCAGGAATTTTAGAGGCCAGGTTTTTACCTACATTTACAAAATAATTGTTTACCAAATTGACAGACGTTTGGGCGTCGACAGAAAGGTGCAAAAGTTCAGTAGGAGGCTGCGTAGAACGATTTGTGTTAGTTATAGCCTTAATTGCCTTCCAAGTGGCCTTTGGATTATTTCTTGCCTTTTCCAATTCATGTTTTTCATAAGCATGTTTCACTCTCCTGAGAAGTGTATTACAGAAGTTACGATAGCGTCTGTAAGTTATTTTGAGGATCTCATTATTAGGGTTTTTATTCAAGTTGTGGTGCATATGATCCCTGTTTCGAATACAACGAACCAGGCCCGGAGTTATCCAGGGTTTAATGTTTTGAAAGTTTTTAGGTGCCAGACTTTTGGCATGCTTTGCCATGGTTACTTGTAGTAAATTAACCAAAGTGCTGGCAGCTAGGTTGGGATCAGAACAATCCATGACACGGCTAAAGTCAGTGTGATCTAAGTCTCTCTTAATTGCGGGATAGTTATAACGGGTATAAGAATTTGATATTGTCCTGCCAATTTTTGCATTTTGTAAACAGAGACATGTGGGCAAGTGATCTGTGATATGTGTGTCAAGGATAATAGCGGTCGAAGATAATTTTGTTTTTAGAAGAATGTGATCAAGACAATTTCCTATTCTAGTCGGAATAAGATGGGCTGGTAATAGGCCCAGAGCTGCAGTCGTGGTTAGATACTCGTCCGAATGCCGATCGATATTGTTTGGTTTAATATCGATATTGATGTCACCCACGAGAACGATATTATCAGCAGACATTAGTGAATTAACAAGACCCTCCAGGCTGCTGTAGAAATTGTTTAGGTCGCGGTAAGAGGGAGAGCGATAAATACATACAACGACCGTATTTGTGAGTGAGCACACAAGACAATTTGCGTCAAGAAAGGTAGGCTCGGTTACTGTAGCCAGACAGCCCTGCTTGATATAAACAACGACTCCGTCGTTCTGCAGGGGATTACAATTGGTATGATAGCAGGAATAACCCCGCAGTTCCGGGCAAGGTCCAGTCATTTTTAGCCAACATTCAGTAAGAACTATTATGTCGAAGTCTACTTTGGTAATAGCAAGCATGGCTACAAATTGGTCAAAGTTCTTATTTATGCTCCTTATATTCATATGTATGACTTTTAAGTTGTTTTTTTGTGACGGTATGACATCGAGACACTTCTCAGGAGGGCAGGTAATAGAAGAGGAAAAGGATAAATTATCTATATCATTAACAATATTGTTCATAGGGAATTTATTTATTTAATGATAATATAAATTCAATTATTAGACAAAGCTTGATTTGTAGCAAAGCGAATCAAAGCCATAATATAAACCAGGCAAGGTGGTCGAGAAGGATAAGGCATAAGGTAGCAGTCTCGGATCAAGGTAAGGCGGCTCATTAGTAGTGTGAGAGTGTACACAGTGTTGGCAGTAGCTAATTACGGGCAACGTACAATGATAAATCACAAATAAAATAAAATAAGAAGTGCAGAGTTTAGAGCAAGCGAAACAAAAAATAATTGAAATTAAACTTAAAACATGCAATCCACTGTAGAATCCAAGATAAAGTCATTGCTTTTTTGACAGTTCTGTAAGACATCTTACTGATTGAATGTATATAGGATTAGCATCCGGGCTCATTTTAATAAATACTTTCCCATTCGAATGCCAGCTCTTGTAGTTAAGGGGCTGTGCCCACTGGCGGGTTTCATATAGAAGCTTTTTCTGTGCCGGAGTGAGATGCTCGTCAACGTATATAGGCTTGGCCTCACCAGGCAGGCCTATAGAGGTGGAATTAAGCTTGCGTTCCTTTGGACGTTCCTTATTGTATTTTCGAGTAGCCATTAGAAACTCTGTTTTTTTCGTAACTGTGGAAAACTCGGCCACAATGGGTCTCACGGAGCCAGCTTGTCCCGGGAGTCGGTAAATATCACGTAATTCCGATTTTTCAACAGTCTTGCTCACAGCTCTTCCTATGTTTGATAAGACTGAGACTAAGTCTTCCATGTTCTCGTCTTTTTTGTGTGGAATTCCACGCAACTCTATTGATGCTGAGCGGCTTTTATATTGTCCATCTTGGACCTGTTTTTCCAAATCTTGGATGCGCTCGGCATTCTCACACTTTATTTGTTCTAGCGAGGCAATTCTGCTCTTCATTTCTTCGTAGCTTTGGCTAACAAAATCCATGCTGGCTTCAATATCAGTGTTCGTTCTTTGGATTTGTTCGCACTGGATCTTAAGAGTATTTACATCTTTGACAAGAGCTGAAAGGGTTACGTCTTGCTCGGCTTTCCAGGCTGTTAATCTCTGGTCGTGGTCGATCTTCCAAGCTGATAGCATCTCCTTTAGTTCGCATTTAAAACTGTTGAGCTCGGTCGAATAGTTATCCTGGTTTATTTAGTTTGAAGAACCTTCAAGTCGCTGACGCTTACTGGGGTTAGACGTCCTGTCCATGATACAGCCCGCCAGGTCCGATTCAGACAGTGCTTTTGGCTGGTATGGTGGTGTAGAGGGAGCAACGGGCGGTGGAGTACGTTGTACATTCATTTTCTATAGTGTCGTAACGTAATACACAGTTAACCACAGCTAATAACCTATAAGTTATAAGTTATAACACGCTAAACACCGTAGCTAAACTAAACTAAACTAAACAGCGTAGTTTAAATAAAGGAAACATTTTATATACCTAGTAAATTTTTCTGTGAGACTTAATTAAACGAACTTTTCTGAACTTATTTTATAACAAGCCTGTAATAGTATTTTATGCAACTGTAACGTAATAAGGGTCTTTAAAACACGAGTGTGGCTTTATGAAACGAGGCGTAGCCGAGTTTCATAATAGGGTCACATGAGTGTTTTAAGGCCTAATTACGTACAGTTGCATACAATATTTTATCTACATCCATATATTAAATCCTCTATCATGAGTTCAAGAACCATTGAGAATGACCTGCATAAACGAGAACTAGGTAATGGTAAGATAAGTATGTCTGCCCCAGCTCGCTGCGCGCCCAGTGCAGTGCGCGCCCCACGACCTGCTGCTGCTCGCCCGCCCCGCGCACCGCGCACCGCTCCGGTGCTGTAATGATGTATGGAATCTCATAACGATACGACCATAACCATATATATGACCATAACGATACTGCCGTGTTTATAATGTCTTAATGCTGGTCATTATCTATGGTTTTTGAACGCATAATAGAGGATTTACTATATGGGTGTAGATAAAGTTAATTATATCGGTATGGTTCTATCATGTTCTATCGCTCTCACTTTGTATATTGTAAACATAGGTACAGAAGAAGATGAAGAGAAGGGCGACAAGAAAACAGTGCGACAAATACTTTCCCAGTTGCTCTCTAACAAGGAGTCTTCGAATCAGGTATCCTATTTTTTTAAAGTTATTCGTATATAAAATGGGCGTTTTTAAAAAAAAGTGTATCCTTTCTTTTTTTGAAATTTTGGGAAAAATATTTTTACTACTCAGAATCAAGAGCACAATCGATTCAGATAGTTTAAAAAAATGTCCCCAAATAAATGTCAGTTTTGCAACGTTTTTTTCATACACTCGGTATGGGCGTGACAAAACTGACTCATAAAATTTTGTATGAAAAACTGGGGACATTTTTTAAATGATCGGAATCGTTAGTGCTCTTGATTCTGAGTAGGAAAAACCATATTTTGTTTGTTTGTTTGTTTAAACTCTTTATTGTACAAAAAGGAAATAGGTACAAAAAATAACACACAAAAGAAAGTGCTAAGTACAAAGGCGGACTTATCCCTGAAGGGATCTCTGCCAGTCAACCTTTGAGTGGTAGAGAAAAGCAATTGAAAAGAGATAAGGATCGACAAATAGAGCAAAAACATTTGAATAAATATAAATGCATATATAAACCCTAAGTACCTAAATAAATAATAATAAATAAATAAATATATACAGTATTATACAGAATACATAACCTTAATATACATGTTACCAAATATAAAATAAATAAATACACATACAATACATAAATAACACAAGTATAAAGGATAACTACTTACTAACTAATTAAGGAACATGTGTGAGCCACATCTTCTTCAAAATTAAAAAAAAAAACGGAACGGTTTTTTCCAAAATTTAAAAAAAAAACGGAAAGTGGACACTTTTTTTTAAACATCATTTCAATTGTATTATCATAAATTTGCATAAAAGAAGAACGAATGAAATGTTTTTAATTTTTTTTTTATGTCAAAAACCCGCCATAACATGACATGTTCTTGTGAGCGTGACCTGAACTCTGGTGGCACTACCTATACATATTTCATAGCCCGTACTTGTTTGTTAAGTATTTGTTTACAGGATGCGATGATGATGATGTTGAACTGTTTCAGAGCGGCATGATAATATCCAGCGGGCTGGTGCCCGTGGTGGTGATGGCGGGCGAGATCGGCTCTGTGATCGCGGCCACGCTCGCTTCCGTAACGTACCAGCGCTCGCTCCGGGCCCAGAGGCACAGGTCTGTGCTTTCATAAAACAAACCTAGCCTATTACTGTTGAACCTATTGACTGTTGTGTGTGTTATGTGTTACTGTTGCACTGTGTGTGTGTGTGTGTGTGTGTGATAATATCCAGCGGGCCGGTGCCCGTGGTGGTGATGGCGGGCGAGATCGGCTCTGTCATCGCGGCCACGCTCGCTTCCGTAACGTACCAGCGCTCGCTGCGGGCTCAGAGGCACAGGTCTGTGAAGAGAAGAGTTCTCTGCCTTTTCCTAACTCACGATTACCTACTTTTTCGTTTGCCAACTCAGGATTTTCTCTGAAATTATGTTTTCGGAACTTTCGTAAAACAAACCAGCCTAACCTACAGTTAAACGTATCTGGGTGAATCCACGAGCGTCTCAACCGCTGTCAGTCCCTAGCTGTTTATATTAAGAAGTTCATAATTCATATGCATTTATTTTTGTATTAAAATAGATCCTGGCCTGAGTCTATGCCTGGAATAGAGCTATTTACGTCATAATAAAAAAAAAAACAATCTGCCTTCCAATTCTTAAAATCTCAATCAAGGGACCGACAGTAGTTGAAACGTCCGTGGCCTCACCCATCTACTGTTGTGTGTGTTGTGTGTTACTGTTGTACTGTGTTTGTGTGTGTTACTGTTCAATGAAAGCATAAAAAATACACTGAAAATTAGACATTTGGTGGTGTAAAAGGCATTTTAAATGTATTGTTTTATATTCCACAGCAATCAGACAGAGCAAGAAGAGGGTGAGCCGAATACAGGGAAGGATAAGACAGACGGAGACAAAAACAAGGCGTCCAAGTCGAACGAACACATCGAAGTACTGCTGAAGGTACATTTACGATAAACTAAGTTGAGAAAATCGAATCCAAGTTTACAGAAAAATAAGACGTCATACACACTAGGTTTTTTAATAAACTGTCACTTTCGACGGGCAAGGGGATAAATAACAACTGGCGATTTTTCGGACCCCCCCACCCCTTCCTCTTCTGTTGGTGTGATGTCGCGAGACTCGCTCTCCTCCTTTATTTTCACCTGACATTTTTCAAAGCGCATATTATTATTGTGAACATAAGAAATTAATGTATTTTGATTTTATTAACCTACTATTTATCTAATAATTGTATTTTTTTCTGATATTCATATTCGCAAAACATTCGCAGAAATTTTGCTAATGCGAATGCGAATATGCAAAAATATGCGAATATTCGCGAATGCGAATGTGAATGCGAATATTCGTTACATCACTAGTACACACGCGTCGCAGTTCGCCGTCAGCGTAGCACTGAATGAATTTTCGCACTGTTTCTAACTTTACTGTCTAATAAATAGCTAATATGCCCGTTTATTATTCGAACTCATTTATATGCGAAATAAAGGGCACCCCATTACATAGGGATTTGGACACCACCAATCAACTGACGTACTTTTTATGAGCTGTCAAAACACAATTCTCCCATAGAGTTTCAATGGCAATAGTGAATATACAGCTTTAATTAAATTTTGTGTGGCAGTGATGCGGCCGTGTCCTCTATTCGCTCGCGTCACTGCCACACAAATTAAAGATGTATAATGACTAACGCACGCACACATAGCGCCGCGCGCACAACTGAGTTAAACTATCTGTAACTCAAGATTGTTTTTTTGGAATCTTTTTGTAGTTTTATTTTAATTCCAATTTTTTTTTACTTTTACGGTCATCCCGTGAAACCTAAATTGAAAATACAAACCGAAACATAGATGCACAGAAAAACCAGATAAATATCGTTGAGAGCTAGACAGTATAGATGGCACTAGGTCACTGCTTAAGTGGCGATGTTAACAGACTGAGATATGTGATGCATAGGGAAATTCGTGTCTGTGCCGTTGACCAGCAGTGGTGTAGCGGTATAGCACGCGAAACGGAAAGCCGAGGACCTGGGTTCGATTCTCAGTGTTGGTCTTATTTTTCTGGTTTTTCTGTGCGTCTATGTTTCGGTTTGTATTTTCAATTTATCTGTAATTCTTGTCTGGTCGTCAGGACGCCCTGATCTGCCGCGTGTACTACGCGTCCCAGTTCCACAAATTACGCCACATGCTGTTGGCCCCGTTGGCCGCCAACCCGCACATCGCGGACGCGTTCGCCGCCGCGCCCGCCGCCGCGGACGCGCGCTGCTGCGACGACAAAGACAAAGGCGACAGTGAGTATTTGAATCATTTGTAACGAGGTGTGACAGCTCCTTTCTTCCTAACTCTGTATTCATATTCATATTCATATTCATTTATTCATAAAATTAAAAAATTTTACATGTCAAATATTTAGTATTTAAATTAATTATTACAACTTAAAACGTTTGGAATACTTATCATTTGCCAAATCTTTCACTAGGCCAAACAACTATTAAACGAATAACGTTTCGTCAGTGTAACAGTTCCCTTTTTATACATAAGCCAACTTTTTACAAAAAGTAAGTACTTAACAGACACACATCATTTTATCAACTGGCAATATTAATTACAAATAAGAGTTTAGTAATAAGTACATCAACATAAATTTAATGTGTGGCACTGGCAAAGTCCAGTTAGGTGCGACGACGAGCGAAGCGAGGAGGAGCGTGTTAGGTTAACGGTGAGCAAACAGCGCACGAAGCCGAGCGAGCGAAGCGAGCGTGCCGCGGCAGCGGCCGGCGAATGCCAGAATCGTATTTTTTTTTAATATATTTCTTTTAAATATCCAAAACATGAGTCTGATGAAAAATAATATTGAACTGAAAATGGCATCCTTGTAAATAAATATTTTCAAAATTTGTCCGAAGAGAACGATTGCCGGTTTTTCGAAATCTAACACACACACATTTGGTACAAGATTGATACCGCGGTCATTGCCGTATTGTATCAAAAAGTCAAACATTGTTACCTATATAATTCTGGGCGTTTGTCACAAACGCTTTATTAGTGCACAAACAAAAACAACGGAAATGTTGCGCTTATCCACATTACTTATTATATTACATAGTTACTAAACGAAACCCTTATTCAATAAAACATTTGGGAAACATTGTACAACGAAATGAATATTACGCCAACCAAAACATTCTGCTAACCGAAAGTTGGCGTTTTGAAAAGTGACTTTATAACAATCAAGCCAAACGTACAGTTCGTAAGTGTGAGGTTGGGAAATAAAACTTAACATTTTAATAAGTTGGCAAGTGATCATTCGGCGAAATGATATTCTGTGAAAAGTTGGTTGGGAAGTAATATTCGGCGAAACAATTTTCTGCGAAAAATTAGAGAACCGTTTTTTTTATATTTCGATACTGTGTTTAAAAAAGTATGTAAATATAAACTCGTTTTGAATTTTGTAATTCGAATATTACGATATGAGAGTAGATAAAATAACATTTAAATTCAAATTTCCTTTTCTAAATTTCACACTGTTCTCGTTTTCATGGTTCTTCAGGCTATGTCTTTAGTTTGGATATAGTTTGGCGAAATTTGTGATTTAACTAAAATTATGTACTTTTTTTTTGCGAATAAAAAAAATGGATGTCTATGGGGGAGGCATATGTCCAGCGTTGTACGTCCAACGGTTGATATGATGAGGGCACTACGCTGTAATGTGTGTTGCAGGCAAGAGTCTGTGCGACATCGAGGAAGGCTTCGTGCGCTCCCTGGCGCACTGCGTGCCGTGGGCGGCGCGCGGCGGCAAGTCGGGCTCCACCTTCTGCAAGACCACGGGTGAGTGCCCACACAGTAACATTACCTACTGCAGTATAAGTCCCACACAGTCACATTACTTTAGCATAAGTGTCCACACAGCAACATTACTGCAGTTTATGTTTATTATGTTTATGTTTATGTTTATTATGCAGTTTGGTGCGCAATAAAGAGTTATTGTATTGTATTGTATTACTGCAACATGAGTGTCCACACAGTAACATTACTGCAGTTTAAGTCCCACACAGTAACATTACTGAAACCTGAGTGTCCACACAGTAACATTACTGCAACATGAGTGTCCACACAGTAACATTGCTGCAGTTTAAGTCCCACACAGTAACATTACTGCGGCATGAGTGTCCACACAGTAACATTACTGCAGTTTAAGTCCTATACAGTAACATTATTACAGTTTAAGTCCCACACAGTAACATTACTGCAGTTTAAGTCCCACACAGTAACATTACTGCAACATGAGTGTCCACACAGTAACATTGCTGCAGTTTAAGTCCCACACAGTAACATTACTGCAGCATGAGTGTCCACACAGTAACATTACTGCAGTTTAAGTCCTATACAGTAACATTACTGCTACGTGAATCCACATGGTAACATTTACTGCAGCGAGTCCGCACAATAACATTACTGCAGCATGAGTGTCCACACAATAACAACTGCAGCCAGCGTGAGTCCACTAACGGTCAGTCTTTGTATCGGGCCAACCCCGACGTTTGGTCGGGGTTCGGACACGCGAAGTATTGTAATCTATATCTGTGGCCTTGTGTTAGTCACTATATTATGACCCATTCGATATTTTAATATATTCTATATTTTAACATTCGATATGCAGATACCCTATATTTTATCCACAAAACAACTCAATAGTTCATTTATTTTTGTATTCCTCAGACGAGCGCTACGTGCTAAAAGAGATGACGAAGCCGGAGTGGCAGCAGTTCCTGGAGTTCGCGCCGCATTACTTCAACTACGTCACCTCCTGCCGCAGCCAGCAGCTACCCAGTCTACTGGGTGAGACCGACATGACACTTCAATTCTGTATTTTTATTTATTTTAGGACAATTCTTCGCTGCCCGGATCTCTGCACCCGCTCCTTCACCATATTCCCACTCCCTTATGCAAGGAACAGATTTATAGTAAGAGCATGTAAAAATTGTAATGATAAATATTCTCATGTTGACGTATTTTGCATTTACAAACTAATTTGCAACAAGACAAAATGAACAACAAAAATGGCGCTAAAGCTTTTCTGATGCATGTCATGCAACCTTTTTTTATTCAGAGACTAACTAGACTTTTTCAGCGCGGAGCACAGTCAGCGGTATCGGCAATTTTTGAAAAATATTAGTTTTTCTTTTACAAATATAGAACTTTACTCGCAAATGTGATGAAGAACATTGTACGTCGCACGGGCGGTACTAGAATTACGAAAATAAACTCATTAAAGCCCTCAGTCACTTCGGATCCTCGTTCGTAATTCCTTATTTACCGCCCTTAAGACACAATGTACTATTGCTCCAGTGTATCAGTATACATAGGTAAACGTCAATTCCAGCGCGCATAGTGGGCGTGTACAGCGTGGGCGGCGCCGGCAACGGTGTGCTGGTGATGGAGCACGTGTGGCACGCCGCCGCGCGCGCGCAGCGCTTCGACCTCAAGGGCTCCTCGCGCCACCGCCACGCGCACCCCGCGCCGCGCGCCGTGCTGCTCGACGAGAACCTGTTGCAGCGTGAGTGATACACTAACGTTATTGCAGTCAGCATCACTCCACACAGTAACATTACTGCAGCGTTAGTCCACACAGTAACATTACTGCAGCGTTAGTCCACATGGTAACATTACGGCAGCGTGAGTGTCCACACAGTATCATTACTGCAGTTAAGTCCCACACAATAACATTACTGCAGCGTGAGTGTCCACACAGTAACATTACTGCAGCGTGAGTGTCCACACAGTAACATTACTGCAGCGTGAGTGTCCACACAGTAACATTACTGCAGCATGAGTGTCCACACAGTAACATTACTGCAGTTAAGTCCCACACAGTAACACTTACTGCAGCGTAAGTCCACACAGTAGCATTACTGCAACGTAAGTCCCACACAATAACATTACTGCAGCGTGAGTGTCCACACAGTAACATTTCAGCAGCATGAGTGTCCACACAGTAACATTACTGCAGTTAAGTCCCATAAAGTAACATTACTACAGTTTAAGTCCCACACAGTAACATTACTGCAGCGTGATTCCACGCAGTAACATTACTGCAGCGTGAGTGTCCACACAGTAACATTACTGCAGACACCTCGTACCACCCGGCCGTGCCGCCGATACCAACGCCAATTAACGTTTGATCTTTCAAAAAACTCTTATTTCAAGTGTCTTGCTGATAATTTTGTTTGTGTGCGGCGACGCGTGACAAAGACCTCTCACCAATCAGCCACTGACAAGTTTTTTTTTCTGTCCAGTGAGGTGGGAGCAGCAGCTGTTCGTGGCGTCTCACACGGGCAGCGTGCTGCTGGGCTGCATCGACCGCGACACGGAGTTCCTCGCGCAAAACTCCGTCATGGACTACTCACTGCTGCTTGGGATCGACGAGGGCACGCTCACGCTTGGCATTATCGGTGAGACAGTGTTATACTGAAAGGCTGCGTAACCTAACCATAAAATTTTCATTTTTAAGACTATTTTTTTTGCTGACTGTACTTGCATAGTAATGTGTATCTTATGCTTACGTTATTAGAGCCCAATTTTCTTCGGATCTATTATGCCCAAATGTAATTTGAAATCTTTAAAACCTAAAGTTCACCTTTATTTTTGAATACCAAAAAATACCTACTAGCGTACCAAAGGTTAATCACTGACTATTGTTTTACCCATAAACAGTCTGTTTTTTATCACTTAATATTATAGTCCAAGAGCAGAGTACGGTCAGTTCTAAAAATATATTATTGGTACCTTAGGGTAAATGTATGTATATAACCTCTTTTATAGAAAATAAATAAACAAACAAAATTGACAAACATTGAGAAAAAATTGTACAAAGGCGAACTTCTCCCTCGTAAACCAGCCAGTAATAGGGATGATGACACCAACAATCAAATGACGTACTTTTTATGAGCTGTCACAACACAATTCTCCCATAGAGTTTCAATGGCAATAGCGAATTATGACGTCATTATCAGACAACTCAATCAACTAACAATTTATTTGTTTTACAGCAACAAAAAATCTAATTTACATTAAATCGAAAATTAATCTGGTTTTCAGGGCTAAAATAAAGCGTTTTTTTACTGGAGTTGTGCCTTCGAATTATTTTTTAATGGCGTCAATGTCCCTATTGACGATTTACGATCACAAGTATTTCTGTACACATTCTTGTATACGACCGTTTGTTTCTCTTCTCAATAAATAAAAATAAAAAAAATTACCCTATTTTACCCCCAGACTACATCCGCACGTTCACTTGGGACAAGAAGCTGGAGCACCTGGTGAAGAAGAACCTGGGCTCTGGACAGCCCACGGTGGTGTCCCCTGACGAGTACAAGCGGCGGTTCCGCGCCGCCATGCGCAAGTACTTTCTACGCTGCGTCACCCCCTGGGACCACCTGATGTAAAGTACAATTCAATAGAATCCGGCAATTTTCTACACATTTAACACACTCTAACGTGGGCACGGTTGATTATATAATGTCCCTGTTGTTGCAATTATCATCTAAAAGGAATCAAAAAGAATAATTGTCACATCACAAAGCCTTAGGCAGCCCGGTGTTCATATTAGTAGGCTGGAAGTGTCTACAGGATTGTCAGATTCTATTGAATTGGAGTATAGTCTCCCCCAGCACTGTTAGCTGGGCCAATCAACTTTTTTACCGATACTAATCTGTCCGCGACATTTTTCAAACAACTGCAGATTTTTAACCTTTTAACCGCCAATACGTTTTCGTTCGTACGTGCCCGTGTCGCCACCTACACCGAAACTATATGACATTTCGTCTTAATTATAAGACTGCGGCGAAATGAGCTGGATAATTCGTGTCTTATAATTCAGACAATGGCGGTTAAAGGGTTAAGATTGGTTTTTTGGAATCTTTTTGTATTTTTTTTTATTTCCATTAAAAAATTTTACTTTTACGCTCATCCCGTGAAACCTAAATTGTAAATACAAACTGAAAATCTATGTTCACGCACGCGGCACGGAATGCCGAGGACCTGGGTTCGATTCCCAGTGTTGGTCTTATTTTTCTGGTTTTTCTGTGCATCTATGTTTCAGTTTGTATTTACAATTGCAGATTTTTGTAAGTAAGAAAAGAAAGAAAAGAAAAGAAAAGAACCGTGTTTCAAGTTCAACCTATTAAACCGTGAAATATCTTGTTGGAAGTACGATTTTTCGGTAACGCCAGAGACAATTTTGGTAACGCAGGAGACGCCTAAAGTGTCGGTAAACTAGTTGATTGGCCCAGCTCCGTGTCGATTTATTGTCATGCGTTTGATTTCCCGGGGGTCCACTCTTGTAGAAAGTCCACACAAGTACAAATTGTATAAGTGCTTGATAAATAAATAAATCAGAAATAAACATCGCTTATAGCCTTGTAGAATATAATCCATACTAATATTATAAATGCGAAAGTGTGTTTGTATGTTTGTCCCTCTTTCACGCCGTAACGGAGCGACGGATCGACGTGATTTTTGGCATAGAGATAGTTTATGGGCCCGCGAGTGCCATAGGCTACTTTTTATCCCGGAAAAATTCACAGTTCCCGAGGGAACAGGGCGCGATAACCGAATACCACGCGGGCGGAGCCGCGGGCAAAAGCTAGTAAATCATAAATCATGATTAATGTGAATTTCGATTTATGTTTTATACTAGCTTTTGCCCGCGGCTCCGCCCGCGTGGAATTCGGTTATCGCGTGCTGTTCCCTGGGGAACTATGAATTTTTCCGGGATAAAAAGTAGCCTATGGCACTCGCGGGCCCATAAACTATCTCTATGCCAAAAATCACGTCGATCCGTCGCTCCGTTACGGCGTGAAAGAGGGGCAAACATACAAACACACTTTCGCATTTATAATATTAGTATGGATTTTACCTTCACGCATAGTGAATCTCTCAGTGAGCAGCTTAAAGAAATTGTTTTTTATTAATACCGAAACACACGACTGAAACTTATAAGTTTTATTAGGAAAATTGAAAATAGAGAAAATTGTTATTTATGTTTTTATTAATGGTTTAAATCGCTAGTAAAAAAAGTAATTTTTAAAATATTTACAATAATTACCATGAGTATTTCTTTTTCATTCCTTCATTAAAGTAAGTATAAGAGTATTTTAAATGTTATTTTTTATAAATAAATTTATTGAAATTCAGTGATATTTTTTATTTACCTACTCCAGTCCCAGCTGAGGGTTTTTACGGAGGCGCAATATCGCTAGATGGCGTTAGTATCGTGAGGTCCGTTTGACGTTTGCTTGCGATTGGTTAAATAACTAAATCAATAACTAAGCCAATAGGGGATTCGATTTGTGGCATTCGAACATGGCGGATGTGGACAATGTTTAATTTTGCTATTTCTGTTTCTTTGGCTAGTTGAAGTATAATTTTGATAGTGTTTTATGCGGCGATTAACCTTAACAGTGAACAGTAATCATAAAATTCTATATTGCTCTCGTGTCTGACATTTTTTAATGCGCAAGTTGTCTCCACGTGGCTTCTGGAATTTTACTATCAAGTTGCAAAAACTACAACTACCGAACAACGTCCCTCTCAAATAGAGTACTTTGACACTGGCGAATTTGTCCTAATAAGGACAGAAAGCCATATTTTAAAAGAGAAGAAGAAGATACTAACGCCATCTCTCGATATATCGCCTCTATGAAAACCCTCATTGAGAACATGATAAATACGTAATTTTCCGATAAAATACGATTGAAAACCATTAAGTACGCAATACATCTGTACCTATTGCACAATCAGTTGCGTAGTCACCATCAGTCGCGGCGAGGTTTCGCGACAGTTCAATGCTAACTGCAAATGCTTAAAATCAAACAACACTTCAAAATTAATTATTTAATTTTGCTCTCACGAGTTACAATTCGAGTTTTACTTTCGTACATAATAAAATATAACATTCGCCGCATGGCCCCCGACTTCTCAACTCGCCGGCCAAAGGGAATCCCTACAGATTTTAAATATACAAATAAAATGTAAGATTTTGATTTGATTATAATCTGTAGAATCACCTGACGCTTTACATCCCATGGTCCTTTTTCTTATTTCATTATTAACATTATTATACCTGCGCGGCAGTTATTTTTTATAGCTAACAAGTTGAGTGAATCGTCGTTCATTCTCTTTATATCGATACTTGTCGTTCCTTAAACGACGTAATTTAAAATAGCCTTATCATTACATGACGACATGACAGCAAGTAGAGTAACTAAACTCCAATTCAATAGAATCTGACAATCCTGTGGACACTTCCAGCCTACTAATATGAACACCGGGCTGCCGTGCTTTGTGATGCGAGTATTATTCTTTTTTGATTCCTTTTAGATGATAATCACAACAACAACAATATAAACCCCCTTGCAAAAAAACGGGCACCTATGGTTTTAGTATTGTAAAAATCTGAAAAACCATAGGTGCCCGTTTTTTTTTTGGAAGGGGGTTTATAATCAAGTGTGCCCACGTCAGGGTGTCTTAAATGTGTAGAAAATTGTCAGATTCTATTGAATTGTACTTTAAGTATGAAGTAACTACTAAATTACAATAGTCTAGGGTTACTCTACTTTGGACTTACACTGTTGCGTCTTAAGTTTCAAATTTCATTTTGAAGCCTACGTAATGCCTACAATATAGGCACGAGAAGTGACACCACAATAATTTTGCAGTTATTTAAGAAGATTAAGTATTTTACACATTTATAAAAGCTGCGGTACATGTTCGCTTGAATTGCTGAAGACACTATCGATATATTCTAGAATCTAGAAAGTCCATAGATGTATTTAGTAATCCAATTACTTAATTAAATTCCAACGGTGGGTGATCTTCTCTGCGTATAATGTACGGTAATATCATATACCTGCATGTAAAACATCCGATTTTTTAAATTATATTTCACCGTCTGGAGGTTTTTTTTTAAATATACATATTATTAGTGTAATAAATTCCTAAAAAAATTATAATTCATCAATGTGGAGTAGAAAGATACAGATGTATTAAGTTACATAACTGCACGAATGCCAAGCAAAATTTTGCGATAGTTTTAACTGTTAGAAAACTCTACTTAGTTCTTTGTATAACATAATTAATCGTCAGCAATTCAAGAAAAGATATAATTGAAAATATAATAGGGGAGACTGGGGTCAATTGAAACGCGGGTCATTTGAAACAAGTCAAATAACTCCGAGACGGATAGTCATAGCGGCAGGGGTCCAAGGGGGGAAAAGATCGGCAAACCTGTACAAACCTGTCTGCAGAGCGCGTCGCGGCTCCAAGCCCGTTGGACATTTTTAAGTGACCGTATTACTTTTTTGACCCAAAAAGTAAGTATTTTTCATGTTTTTTTATTGTTTATTGATCAAAAATCATGAGTACTATGTTCCATATTCCTAAACTACTATAATATATGAGTATTGTAGTCTTAAATAAAGTGGTTTGTGTAATCCTACGGTGTTCCGTTATTTTTTTACATAATTTAATATTTACAGATAGGTTGATGGGGCGATTGAAACAAAATTTTCGGGGGCAATTGAAACATGTTTCAAAAAGGGATGGTTTGGCTTGGATCGGCTCGTCCGACGCCTACCGATGCGTCGACGTCTTTTTCGCTTTTATTGCGTAGACATAAAGCTTTTTTAAATCGGCTTCTGCCAATTCCGCGTCGATAGATGCTCTCTACACAGTAGGTAAAGTGTTTTCTGAATCTCAGGAATTGCCTGCTCATGCCTGGTTTACATGGAAAGCTATATAAGCAGCAGATCTGGAGAAGATTGACTGCAATGTTCTGGGTGTAAGCTGTGAGCACACAAGGCTTGCACAATCTTCAATATTGGTGTCATAACTGTGAATCTGATTAATCTGGGATTAATCTGATATGTTTCTATACGTTTTTTCCTTATGTTACCAATAATTTGTCCATTTATATCTTCTAATTGCCAAATTTATCTTAAGTAAGAACTATTGTTGGATACTCAAATACTTAGTGTTATATTTTGCACGAGAAACTTTTATAAATGTTTATTAAATTAGTAAGTCGATTTCAATACTAAAATAATGTAGTCCTATATGATAAGTTAGGGTCATTAGGTGCCATGTAATTATGTTAAACTCAAAGACTGGCTTTGGTTGATATGATTCTAAAATTATGTAGTTCTTAATGAGAATTATTGTAATAAATACCTATTTTGTTCTTGGTGTTTCAACTACCCCCCACCTTAGTTTCATTTGACCCAACCCTGGGGGCATTTGAAACGTTTTCTTTTCGTTTTCTAAAATTCTTCTAACTATTTATTAGTAGCTCATGAAGTCAAATTAAACTTTTTACCATATAGCTAGATAACTGGACTACAACTGACACCATTCAAGAAACCTATTTGGAACGAAATGACGGTAGAATATTCGATTTTATCAAAAACGTTCCAATTGACCCCAGTCTCCCCTACAGTTAGCGTCAAATATAGAAGCGGTCGAGATCACACGTCTCTTGTTCAAATTGTAGACTTTGAACTAGCTGCTATTTGACGAGGACTGTACAATAAATAAAACTAAAGTAGTTGATTACATATTTCACAGCTCCTTCCTTGGTACTTCTTCCAGTCACTTCAAAAGCTATACATTAGACGTTTTGAAGCTCGTACTTGACGCGCGTTTCAAGAATCAAGACGTCCGAACTCCCATAATATCTGTACGCACCAATAAAAAAAATGGAAGACTTAACGATAAAATGTATGAAGACCGAGCGCTTCAATTTTCGAATAAGCTATGCACGTTTCGCTCGCTAAAGTAGTCGTACGCTAGCTTAGGGGCCACTAAGAAACTCGAAAATCGAAGTTCGTATCGCACCGTCCCTATCACTCTCGTATTAAATGACATAAGCGTCAGCGGGACGGTAACACACGAAGTTCGAGTTTTGCATTTCGTAGTTATAGAGCCATCAGAGCTACTACGAAATTCGAAAATCGAAGTTCTTATCGCACCGTCCCTATCACTCTCGTATAAGTGTCAGAAGGACCGAACGACACGTATTTTGATTTTCGAATTACGTAGTAGCCTCGATGGCGCGGGTTCATACAATCCAATGCACGCGACGCGCACAGTTAGCGCTGCTTGTACTATTTTTCAATAGCCGTCCACCCGCTCCGTGCATACCGCGTCAGTTGCGTAGACCTTTATTTACATTCTATCGGCCGTCTACATTTGTACAAAATTGGGCGGTTTAAAAAAAAAGTGTACCCTCTTTCCGTTTTTTTGAAATTAGGGAAAAAATATTTTTTTTCCTACTCAGAATCAAGAGCACAATCGTTTCCGATCGTTTGAAAAAATGTCCCCAGTTCATACAAAATTGTATGAGTTAGTTTTGTTACGCCCATACTGAATGTATGAAAAAAACGTCGCAAAACTGTCATTTTTTTGGGGACATTTTTTTAAAATATCGGAATCGATTGTACTCTTGATTCTGAGTATGAAAAACCATATTTTTTCCAAAATTGCAAAAAAAAAGAAAGGGTACACTTTTTTATGAAAACGCCCTTATTCAGATTTGTATACTTCACTATTCGCGCTTATCCAAACCCAAACGTTGCCGCCGCGTCGCAACATGCGAGAACGTTGAATAAAAAAAAACACGTATCCAGGTCCGTGGTTTTAAAAAATTACTACAATACAAAGATATCATAATTTAACAATACAGCCAAAGTTACAAAAATATCTCGCAAATTTAGAACGAAACCGACACAATTTCTCATTTTAAAACTCAATCACATCGTCATTACTTTAAAAAAAAGTCGTACCTCAAAATAGATAATAATTCTCAGAGAACTTTACGAACATTTATGTCAAGGTTCAATTTTGTTGACATATTGATTTTAGATACGAGATTTTTTCAAAGTAGTGACGATATTTTGTTTTATACCAAGTTTATTTTAGTAATGTGAATATTTCGAATTGTGTTGGTTTCATTCTAAAGGTGGTGTATACGAATTTATTGGCTTATTATTAAGCACGAATATATTATAGGTTACATATTCTTGTATTTTTGACCGTTTAAATTTTTTGTACTTGACGGTACTCACTAGAAGTGCACTTTTGTATGTGCACTCCAAATTCGGATTGCTTAATTCCTAAAGCGCGTAACCACAATTCGCGCTTCAAAATGTCTAATGTTTCGCCCGAAGTTATTTCAATTAAAACCTTTGTCAGTATCTAACTACGTGGTACCTAACCTATAACCTAGAGCAAGGTTTGTCTGGATAGACCCCACCATTATGCTCACCAATCCCACCGCTACGCAGCGTGCTTGCACAGTTGTGTCACGGTGTGGAGATAAAATCACTTCGTCTACAAAGCGGTGGTCTTAGTAACAATTGTTCTAAGAAGCAACTTGTCTAAGTAGCAAGTAGTCTAAGAAGCAACTGTTCTGTGAATGCCTAGTCGGTCTCGTTATTCTATATTCTGGTTCGTCAACTTAAATTCTATGATCAGAAGTCGACAGAGAACTTATTCCACGTGGCCGCGGCGCTTCGCGTCTTGACGCAGTTCTTACCTAACCTGTTTTTTGAAATTTGTGATACAAACGGTTAGGAACAGTTACTTCTTAGACCATTTGGTACTTAGACCAGTTTCTTCATAGATCAGTTGCTTCTTAGACCAGTTTGCTTTTTAGACCAATTGATTCATAGACAGTTGCTTCTTAGACCAGTTGCTACTTAGAGCAGTTGCTTCTAAGACCAGTTGCTTCTTAGAACATTTGCTACTTAGACCAATTGATTCATAGACAGTTGCTTCTTAGACTAGTTTCTACTTAGAGCAGTTGCGTCTTAGACCATTTGCTACTTACTTAGACAACCTACTTTTTAGACGAAGTAATACTATTTCATCACAGGCACAATAGGCGCTGTATCTTAGTTTGGTAACGCATCTCCGTTACTCCAAATGTATGTACATTTAAGTACGTTATGTTCAGAGATGACTTATCCAACAGTGATTGAACATATTAGAAAGAAAGAAGAAAATACATTTACGTTTCTTCTTCTTTCTTTCTTCTTCTTTCAACATATTAACATGACATGTCAGTGCATTTTTCTCAATTCACATTTTTATCCACAATTTTATATTTATTTGATCTTCTTATAATTTATAGTATACAAAAAGCAAGCCTAGCGCAAGATACGGAAGATCCATCAAAATATGTCTAAATGTACCAATGTAACTTTACATAAATATTCTTAAAATAATGTGATGTTCGAAATTTAAATATTTTTAATATTTCAAGTAGCTGCAAAACATAGCGGATAGAATTCTTCAAATGATACACCTCTAGTTCACAAAAAGTTTCAAAGAGTTGCCAGTGTCTAGTATATACGTCCCACTGCTGGGCACAGGCCTCCTCTCAGAATGAGAGGGCGTGTCTAGTATATTTTGCCGTTATTCGACAAAACAATGTAGAAAACAAAATATGGGAGGAACTTGTCGACGAACGATGACAACCTGTTTCAAACCAGCGTAGAAGGCAAATAGTAAATTAACAAAGTTTTTTTTTTCAATATCCTTATACTGTAGAATGGCCGACATGTTTTAAATCTCTTACGATTTTTTTAAATATTCAACTCGATACCTGGCAACATTTTTTTATGAACAGAAAAGTTACAATAAAAGTTTCTATGACAGACAGTTAGCGCTAGCAGGGCTACTACGAAATTCAAAAATCGGAGTTCGTATCATACCGTCCCTCTCACTCTCGTTTTGAATAATATAAGTGCCAGCGGGATGGCAAGATACGAAGTTAGAATAATGCACTTCGTAATATAGGGCCAGCATCGTGAGACTGTTTGACTACTTTGACAAAAAGATTATATTCCAAATGTTCCCCCGTTCTCAACAATCAATATTTTTCTCAACTCCGTTATTAAGATCAAATATAAAATACAAGAAACAGGGAAGCCTTAGTATAAAGTTATCTCACTCGTAATTTAGCTTTTATGTTACGTTACACACATCGCTTGTTTAGAGTTAAAAACAATAACGGTAGCTATGTAATCTGGACAAGTAATACAATAATAAACATATTATACACAACCAAAACAATGGTTAAAGGTGCAAAAAAATACTATCTTTGCATATCATCGTGCAAGTAACTTTCACGCTTCCATCATATTTGTATGACAGACGATTGCCAGGTACAAACACGAAAATATACAACTTAACTCCAAACATTCTCTGCCCACGTTACCATAGGTATATATATAAAGCTCGCATACATTCGGTACCACAGATATACATTACACTAGATAACGCAAACACCTCAATCGGTATGAAAACCAACCGTGTCACTTTTTTATATGTACGTCTCAAGAGCGAATTAGCGATGTGAATTCCCCGATGTCAGCGCAAAATCGATTCAAATGCGCCGCCCGCCCGCGACGTGGGGCTCGAGTCAGTCACTAGTCATTAGTCAGTTAGCGGTCAGTCTTTGTATAGGGCCAACCCCGACGTTTGGTCGAGGTTCGGACACGCGAAGTAGATGCATTTGCGTACGAGGGCGACACTGAAAGTTTTTAGAACTGGCCACTTGTAAACAATATAATAAAAAAGTAAGTTTAAATTTTGAAAATGGAACTCTTTGCCAATATTATTGAGTATGTATTTCATTCATTTGTCATTTGTTTTATGATTTGGCGGCAAATTGAAAATTGTCTGCGTCACGTCAACATGAATTTAACTCGCGAATATTTTCGTGCAATGATTTTTTATGACTTTCGATGTCATTTAAGTCAACAAGAAAGCTATGATAGACTTCGATTGGCCTTTCATGATGAAGCCCCATCTCGTGCGACCATTTACAACTGGTTTAATGAGTTTAAACGTGGTCGCACTAATCTCACCGACGATCTGCGTGAGGGACGGCCTTCTACGGCGACGACTGAAAATAACATCAGTGTTGTGCAGCGTATGATAGACACTGACAAAAGAGTGACGTATCAGCAGATTCGGACAAGCTTAGGCATCGGTATGAGTCGAGTGCATAAAATCCTCCATGAACATTTAGCGGTCAGGAAGCTTTGTGCGAGGTGGATACCTCATAATTTGACCGAGGCCCAAAAACTCCGTCGGGTTGATTGGTGCCGTGAAATGATTCAAAGATTTAACGGAGGTGACTCAAATGCTGTTTTCGACATACTTACGGGTGACGAAAGCTGGGTTTACTGTTATGATCCAGAAACCAAGAGACAGTCTGCTCAATGGGTGTTTCCTTTCGAGGAGTTGCCAACTAAAGTGAAGAGAGGTCGAAGCGTGGGAAAAAATATGGTGGCCTCGTTCTTCGGAAGGACAGGTCACTATACGACAATTGTTTTAGAGGATCAAAAAACAGTTACTGCAGAGTGGTACACTAACAATTGTTTGCCACTGGTATTGGAAAAAGTTCGGGAGAAGCGACCTCGAAGTAGGATCCTTCTTCACCACGACAACGCCTCGTCGCACACCGCCAGGCGAACGATCGACTATTTAGTGACGTCAGACGTGGAATTACTGGGTCACCCGCCGTATAGCCCCGACCTCGCACCTTGAGATTTTTATTTATTCCCGAAAACAAAAGAAAAACTTCGAGGAAAACTTTTTATGAACACCGAGGAAGCAGTGGGTGCGTTTCAAAAGGCCGTCGAAGAGACCCCTAAGGATGAGTGGGCTAAGTGCTTTTCTCAGTGGTTCCATCGGATGCAGCGGTGTATTGATGTGAATGGACACTATTTTGAAAAGATATAATAAAACTAATAACTTGCTAGTTTGCTCAGTTTTTGATTTTCTAAGAACTTTCAGTTTGACCCTCGTAATCTAGTGTAATCTATATCTGTGTTTGGTACCCTATTTATGCAAGGCCATAATAGTAGACACACCGTACGCTGTTCTAGGGCATCTATGACTCAGCATCACGGGCAGTGAGTGTTCAGAATCAAGCATTGCGATATTGCTATACAATAAGATCGTTACAACCAAGTAGGTTAAGCCAAATATAAATTGTTTTAAGCCAAAATCGCAAGGTGGGCGACACGCATAACATAAACACGAATGTATTAATAACAGACTTCAAATTCTATCCAGCCAACCCGCCAACTTGTATCCAGTTTTCGTTCTACTCGTTTCCCGTATGATGTCGTCTACGTAGCTAGCACCCACCGCTATGCGTATCGCTTCCAATGCGGCTTCAGCTTGAGTAATACACTAGCGCCACGACTATAAAGCTCAATGGACCGCGAATTTTTGACTAAAATTACTTCAAGAGTTGGTATACATTAGTATTTAAGGCAGCGTGAAACTTACAACAGCTTATTTTATGATTAACTGGCCTTTGGGCCAATCAACTTTTTTACCGACACTAATCTGTCCGCGACGTTTTTCAAACAATTGCAGATTTTTGTAAGTAAACATGTTTTTTCTGTAATTTAATAGATGGTGTAAGTTATTAAACCGTGAAATATCTTGTTGGAAGTACGATTTTTTGGTAACGCCAGAGACAATTTTGGTAACGCAGGAGACGCCCAGTGTTGACAAAATAGTTGATTGGCGCCTTCACGCGCGGACACTTTAAAATTCCGGGATTTTACTAAAGTCCCATAGAAGAGATTTTAATGTGAAAAAGCAAAAATGATCCCACTTACACACAAACTCCCGCATTTATAATATTAGGATAAATACAAAACAGATATAGAACACAAAACGAATAAAAAAGGAACTAAACATTACCATGCAATTCAATGTTATATCGTCAAAAACGTGACATTATTGTTAAGGTGCAAACATACCATTTAAAACCCGACGCCACTCCACACTTGCACACGCCATGCGACGCGTGTCAGCACTAATCAGTCCCATTTGCTACGGTCAGCTGCAGATAGAAACATGCGTCGGACGTGGCCACGAAACACAGATAGCTCAGAATTCAATCTCCATACAAGTGCGCTCGAGCAACGCACACATAGACACTGCTCACGGACACGATATGTCGGCCCGGTTGGGACCAGTGCGAGCGCGAGTGCCATCCGCTTGAGATACGTATCTGTGAACTTTTTTGTGCAATAATGGAGCAACAAAAAAAAAGTTATTATAACTGTTCAGTGGACGGTTGTTTAAATTAAATAATCGTGAAAATATTTCGCAAATATCATGTATAAAAATCGTCGCAAGATATTTTCTGTGACAAATTTATAATATAACATTCACATTTAAATTAAAATAGTTTAGTTATTAAATTATATTTCCATTCTTTCCGTTTCATTCTCAACAATAAATCAAACAAATAGATACGAGTGCCACTATCAAGATAGTTTTTTGGTGAATAAGCCATAATTGACAACCTTAGAGCGACCGCCGAGCGTAGGTATGTAAAGTGAAGTACATACAGGAGATTGACTTCTGAACAATCTGTGTTTTGTGACGTGGCGTAGCGTCGCGTTTTAATGGTATGTAACCGCCTTTATTGTTCATGTCTACCTTTATAGTGGTGACGCCAATATTACACATATGACACAGTGGACTTAAGGCGAGTTACGAGTATAAATAATATATAATTTAATATATATAGTGAGTTTGGTTTTGGTCTTATCATGTCGGCTCCAGGCTCGTACTGAGACTCTTAAGCTGCTCCAAGCCGGCCAGAAGTTCCCTGGATTGAAAGTGAAATTTTACGTTAATATTTTCATCAACAAAACATTTCGTCTATGTAAAGGCTGACCAGAATTATAAAAAAACCTCGCCAAATTACGGAATAATTTATAATTTATTTATTTATTATATAATTATAATTTCTTGCACTAGTAACAATAAATTAAAATGTCAGCTGTCTATTGCTGTCAAAGTTTAATGTTGTTTGCGCGTGGCATTTCAATGTTTTATTTTGTTTTTGCGCAAATGCCGAAGATTATCCGAAGATTATTATGTTTGCGTGCGACGGGCGATTACTCGCTGCACTAGCTCAGCTCGAGTACCGTTGAGCTAGTTTTATAGTCGATAGCTTATCGCTGCCGTCAACTAGTAGACAGTGGTCCCACCGCCAGCTATCGGCGAGCTCGGCGGTCAACTAGTAAAATTCTGTACTAGAAACAGTTGACAATCGGCGGGCGGCTAGTAAACAATTCTATGGAATTATCGCTTACTCGCCGGGCGGTGGGAGAGTATCCTCGCCGGCAGTGTGAACAGCCAGCTATGAACTATAAAAATATAACTCTCTCTTTTATGTACACGGAAGCGATTATTTTTTTCGTTTCTTGGGCTAGAAAATAGCCGATAGCTCATAGCTTACTAGCTCGCGGTGGGACCAGTGCCTTATAGCCGAGCGTCTAAACTAGCAAAACTATAATCGCTTCTCGCTTCTCGCCCACTCGTTTGTAGTTTATAGTTTTACTCGCTAATAGTTTGTAGCCGCCGGTGGGACCAGTGCCTTTAACCACTGTGACAGTTCACATATAGCAGTTCTAATATGACGAAAACAGACAAGGTACTAAAGTGTATCTAGACATTTTTCCCCTTGACTGTACACGCACAAGTTTGTTCGACCGTACAGTTCCAGAGGGTGTACCTGAGCGAGGTTTCAGCGACGGTGGAGGCGTGCCGCAGGTCGCGGGCGGCGCGCGCCTGCGAGCCCCGCAGCGACCGGGCCTCCTCCTGGGAGGCCGCCAGCTCCTCCTGCCGGGAGGAACACAACATTCATAAGTTTTTTTTTTTAATTCTAGCTTTTTTTGCGGACGGTACTATAAGTCGATGCCTTTAACTGTTGAAGAGTTTTGTCCTGCGCGAAAAATAGGCTAGACGACAAAAAAAAAAAACTGTTTAGTCCGACAGGTGGATAATTTAAAAATATTGTGCACACATTTTTTCTTTTGTTTGACAAACAAAAAATGAAGAGGATACAGTGCTTAGAAGTTTCGAGTGACGTCACTATATGGTACGATTTTTACCTTATAGTGACGTCACAAGTGGTGGTGATAGACGGATTTGTGTGATTTGTGTGTTTTCTTACAGTGTGGAGGTGGAGGAACTGCATGAACACGCATATTTTGCATAAGCTATCGTATCGCGGGTGAGCAAGGAAATTCTTTTAGTTCCCAAAAAATATCGCAAAATTCGTAATTTACAGTTTTTTTTTTTTTTGACGAATTGCCTTAATCAGAGAATTCTCGGGACCCATCCCACTACCGCCCGCGACTAGAGGTTACCAAACGCTGCAATAAAGTGTCAGGCCTCCCCAAGAGAACAACCCTAATTCTAGAGCATACCTTGAGCCTTTTGATTTGATTTTTCAACTGCGCGACCGTCGAATCCCCATCCGCTGGAGTTCGACACTGGAAAGAGACATAATAGCTTTGATTTTTATTTCATAGTTGCATTACAAAGCTTATATTTATAACTGTTTCGATTCCTGAACAGAGCTTTTTAAGTTTTTACACATTTTTTTAAAAGCAGCAAAATTATTTGGTTAACAGAAATATCTGTTAACCGAAACATTTGAAATGAAATGAAATGATTTTATTTTGCTGGAACAACACAGGTCTTACTTGTACATGTTAGGTGGGTGCAGTTACATTAATGTATGCTCCGCCATGATATGGCACGCAAAAGTCTTAGTCTAAATAATATGTCTTTAGCTAATTAAATACAAATTATATCAATTAAGCAAAATTAAATTAAACTAAGTAATGTCAAATGAAATAAAATTATTACGCAAAATTACAAATTAAAAACAATTCTAGTCTATTCATATAATTTATCAAAATATTCTTTGAGACTGTAAAATAGTCGTATAAGTAAAAAAGATTTACATTGATACATTGCTTTATGTCTTCATTCAAAAAGTTATAGATTTTTATTCCATTATATTCAATGCTTCTTTTAAACTGTACATAGTTCGGTTACATTTCGGTTAGATTAACAAGGGGCTATATTCAGTAATTTTCCGGTTAGGGTTAATAGCAAAAATATATCTTATATTAACCCAATAAAAATTTATTTCGTTTTTAGGGCTCCGTAGCCAGAATGGTTTACCTTTAAAATCCCTGGTTGACCTTTTATATATGTGAACAGTTTCAATAGATTAACAGTTGAAAAAACTAATAAACGCATTTCTTACTAATATTATAAGCGTGAAAGTCCTTAGAGTCAACCGTTGAACAAAAACAGTTATCTGTGGGGAAAACAAATTCCCCGGAAATAGCTAGTTACCTGGAAGGAACGAATTTTCCTTGCAGATAATCGTTTAAAAAAACAGTTACCTGTGGTGTGGGGAAATAAAATCTTTGGAGATAACTAGTTATACTAGAAGAAAAAAATTCTTCACAGATTACCAGTTATCTGGTCATGGTTATATGTAAGGAACAAGGGGGGTTATCATTTAAACTGTTAACCCTGTTGGTAAATTAACCTTTTGAAAGTGTTAACAGTATCAACACGTAAACGTTTGAAACGGTTACCGATTGAATCTGTAACCGTTTATACCGGTTGTCCTTTTAAATGGGTTTTCTGAATGGTACGTATCTGATTATCGAATGTTAAAATACCGAATGTATTAAAATATCGAATGTGTCATAATATCGAAAAGGTATTTTTCTTAAGACTGTACTTTTTTAGACTGTTATAAATCTAACCTAACCTAACCTAAGGGGTTCTGTAGGATGCCGTTTTAATGAATCCCGAGAAGTTTACGGTTACAAAAAATAAACCTTTCGATATTATGACCCATTCGATATTTTAATATCCATACTAATATTATAAATGCGAAAGTAACTCTGTCTGTCTGTCTGTTACGCTTTCACGCCAAAACCGCTGAACCGATTTGGATGAAATTTGGTACAGAGATAGAATAGACCTTGGGAAAGGACATAGGTTATCTTTTATCGCGAAAAAGAGGCTTTAAGGGGTTAAAATAGGGGGTGAAAGTTTATACGGTGGAAGTTCGTCGCTGTCGAAGATAAAACTATGAAACTTGGCATTTAGGCATTTAATATACTATCCATATCCATACTAATATTATAAATGTCAAAGTGTGTTTGTATGTTTGTCCGTCTTTCACGCCGTAACGGAGCGACGGATCGACGTGATTTTTGGCATGGAGATAGTTTATGGGCCCGAGAGTGATATAGACTACTTTTTATCCCGGAAAAATGCACAGATCCCGAGGGAACAGCGCGCGATAACCGAATACCACGCGAGCGGAGCTGCGGGTAAAAGCTAGTATTCGATATTTTAACATTCGATATTCAAATGCGTCCCCGTTCTGAACCCTGCCCAGTCTACAAAGTACTGACCGCGTCGTCGCGCGCGTCGCGCCGCCGCGCCGCGTCGCGCGCCGCCGCTAACTCGCCCTCGAGCCGCGAGCGCCGCGCGCGCTCCGCAAACAATTCCGTTCTGCAACAACAATGCGGTACCGGTACTTCACTATTTTTACCAGACTGCCCGAAGTAAGCGAATGTACCATCAGCCAAATATGTGCTCTACCACCCTAAAGTTGATAATCGCTTGCATGTTAAAAAACAATAATGGCAATAGAAGTGCCTGTCAGCTTGAAAGCTCGACTTTAGCGACATATTCATTTGAAAGGAACTTGTTTAAAAATTGGTAGAACACTTATTTGGCTGGTGATACACTCAAGGGTAAAGATATTGACACGGCCAAAGTTGCAAAAATATGTATACAGGACCTTAATGTTAAGTGTCGTCGTCTTAATATTAATCCATCAAATTCTGGCAGACTCTGTTTCAATATTTTAACGCTTCGTGAAAAATACTTGATTTCCCGCCACATTTCTTTTTAATTAACTTTTTTAAAATTATAAAGTCAAACTGCATACAGCCACGGTTATAATCGATAGCGTAGTCTAAATTCACATTCGAAATTCGAATTTCTGGAACCTTGAATTCTATCTGTTACTTCGTAATGTGCTGACTGCTACTGAAACCTATACATAGGTACGTAGTAAAGGGAAAGCTATGTATGAGATGTTACAAATTCGCTTGTTTTAACCTGATGATCCAAATGAATGTTTTTGAAAAAAAAATATGTATTAGAGTATTAAATGGGTCATAATATATCTGATATTGGTAGGTGTCGCCACCTCGCAAGTAAAAAAAAAAAATATGAATATTAAAAAAATGATTTTTTTTTTCTACTTAAATATAAAATTAATTGGATTTTTTTTAGAAAAAAAACTCTTAATTTTCTACATAATATATAAAAATTTAATGAAAATCGGGCCACTAGTTTGGTAAATAAAAAAATAAAAACGATTTTCCTTTTTTTTTATTATCTCAAAAACCACGGCCATTTCGGGGCTAAAATTTGGTCAAATTACAACGTATGTAAAGACAATTATCCGAGCCAAAGGAAAACCAATTTCTCGTCAAAGGCAGTTTCGCCATCCTTACAGGGCTATACCCTTTCATTGGACACTTGACAGTTGATACCAATTTACCCAGTCCCAAGTTAAGCATAGCTTACATACTATGGGTAGGTACTAGGCAACAGATAAACATACCTATGTAGATAAATATATACTTATATACACATTAAACATCCAAGACCCGAGAACAAACATTATATCTTATAATATAAAAATGAATCGCAAAATGTGTTGGTAAGCGTATAACTCGGGAACGACTGGTCCGATTTCGCTAATTCTTTTTTTGTTGTCTTCGCTACTGTCAGGAGAAGGTTTTCATGGAAGAAAAAAAAATACAACGGGGGCGAAGCCGCGGGCAACAGCTAGTTATTCATACAAATATCTGCACTGGCTAAGGATCGAACCCGGGACCTCAAGCTTCAGTCAGGTTCTCTAACCACTCGGCCATCCAATCGTCTATACATTATGTGATGATGATAATGATGAGTGGTAGAGCAAACCTGGTGCGTTCCAACTCTTCAAGCAGCTGCGGCGGCTGGGCGGGCGCGGGCTCCGGCGAAGTGCGGCCGGGCCCCGCCTGGTGCACGGGCAGGAAGTCCGGCAGCCGCATGGACTCCGCACCTGGGACAAGACAAACTAGAGATGAATATAATTGGTTGATGAAATGTTAATACTTAATAATTATGATAATGTACTGACGACTTTATCATTATAAGTTAAGAAAGCTATTTAATTATTATTATTATTATTTTCGTTTTGTGACATTTAATTTGATTTATTATTATTTTTATTGTTATGTTAAATTTCGTACGCCGACAGGCACATCATAGTTGTTCTATTTACCTATTTATCACCTAATTGTATATACCTATGTTGACGAAATAAATGAATTTGAATTTGAAACGGATAGTGGTTTGGTCGGATACTGGATACCGGATATTCGGCGGGACCATTGGCCGGATAGCCGGATATCCGGCCGCCGGATATTCGACCTAGTTTTACGTACAATTAAATTAAGCTAATTCGAACATGCGCATGACACTCCGTGCAGGTTGCAGTTTTGCTGGAAATATTTAACAAGCTGTTATATTATAATATACTGACTCCGTTCGCATAGAATTTGTTTCTCGCTATCCTGCTGGCACTTTGCAATTTGCCAGGATAAAAACTGTCCTATTTCCTATCCCAGGATTGAAATTATACCAAACTTAATCTAAATCGGTACAGCAATTTAGATATAAGGTAACAATCAAAAAACCAGCAAAAAAAAATGATTTCTCTTTTTTTTTTTTTTTGACACTTGTTTTTTTTAATCTAGAATTCTAAATCCAGGTCTGTAAAATCAAAATTATACAAATCCACACTTGAGTTTTTCAAAGATAGATAAATCCAATCAACATTTTACTTTTTGTAAAGAATGGATGGTTTTAATGCTGAATTTACATAAACAAAAAAAATGTCTTCAAAATCACAGAATTAACATTATTATCACTTTTTTTAAAATTAGTATCTCCCAAACGGTTAGAGCGGATTCATCTGAGTTTGAAGTTAAGCGACTCACTTTAACAGGCCACCAATTATTTTAAAAATGTGTGGCAATTGCTTATTGATTCCAAACCGTACTCACCAGCATTGGGAGGCAGGTCCAGAGGGAAGGTGCTTCTCGGAGACATATTACGCCTGTCAGCTGGGTTCACCGATTCAGTGAGGTCCAAACTTAAGTGTGCAGACAAGTCAGGCCCTGGCACCTCTGCACCAGGAGGCAGGTCAAGCGGAACTCTACCCTGCCCTGACTCTCCAGACGAGGAAGCTGCCCCCATATATGACTCATAATCATATCCTCTACTACCTCCACTGTAGTTGCTATTGTTCCTCCTACCTAAAGAGGAGGATGACCCTGCATTGAAACTAGTATTAAATGTAAAATCAGGCAGGTTGTCCAAGTCTACGGATATAGGACCATTAGAGTTCAGATATGCCTGTTCTACTAATATGTGATCCTGCACAAAGTCTGGCAGCGATGGCATGCCTAGCGGCTCCAGACTGGGTCTGTAGAACTGCCCTTCAGAATTGTCCATGTACAGGTTATGCTTAGACTCGGAATTGTCCACTACACTAAAAGATGCTTCTACAGAACTACTTGAAGACGTTTTATCACTAGCATGATGGTTGCTGGCATCTGTGCTGTTTTCTTTGGCTTGTGTGTCAGTGCGCGAGGGCGCGGGCTCGGCGGGCGAGTGCTGCACAGTGTTAGCGTACACCTTAGGCCGGGCTCCCGTATTCTCATAGGTCGAATTGCCCGGTAAAGACAGATCTCGCTTCAGGAAGTGTCTAAACGAAAACGGGTTGTCCTCCTTCCGTGTCGCCCCTGTCGGTTCTGAAAGAAAAACGAACGAGACTCAAGGAATGCCTTTATATTTAGCCAACAAAAAACAACTTCCAAACTCACTCGAACACGAACTTTTAGCGTCTGCAGGCGACGCATCACCGTTTTCGCTATTATTATACTTTGCTTCTTCCGTTTCCGAAGTCACTAGTCGAGGAAAATACGGTAAATCTGTTCTGTTCTGCTCATTCTCCTGAGAAGAACCTCCATTATTTAAATTTTGGCCTGATTTCTTATTTGATACGCCGTCTTCGTCCTCCGCCATGATAATAAAAATGACAGTTCATAAATTGCGTTCGAAAACAACAAAGCTTTTGCGTTCGTTAATAATAAGCATCGAAATAGTAAGTACTCTGGAATGAACACTCCAAAAACAGACGAGCAAAAACCGACCCAAACCCCATTGACATAAGAACTAAAGGCCTCCGGTCCGGGTGAAATAGCAAGCACGGAGTCAGTGTGTCCCTCTCTAACTATTGCCAGGAAATAAATAATAAATAATTAGTAAATTTTAGTTTCGTGAGCGTTGTCTTTTAAAAATATTGAATAAAATGTATACATTTATAATAAGCAATAATTACACGATTTAATATTTTTTTAATGAAATAAGCTTTATATCTTTTTATACGAGCTAATTTTAACTTGATGGTAGGTTTTATTAATTTCTCAATGGCCACACCAAACAGTAAGATGGCGCTTTTGGACTTTTTGGCGGGAAGTCGAACTAAGCGCGCGCTTTGAAATTTTCTGCTTTTTGAAAATTTATTTTTCTTGTATATAATTGTTTATTCTTGCTGTAAATATAGTGTTTGTATAAAGTGTATATAGTATAAATAAAAAATGGGTGAAAACAGCGCCGGGGGTGATCCCCCCGACAAAACGGGAAAAAAAAGAAAAATAGACTTTAATGCGAACAAAACATCGGACTATAAAATGTTTACGAAAGCTAACTATAAAAGACAATTTCTCGAGCATCATAGCACGGAGTGTGTAGTTTTTGTGGAATCTGAGGATGATGAGAAGTTGGGTAATAGAAACCCTATTACCTTAACAAAACTTTTTACTGAACAAGTGAAAGGTATTGTAGGTGTACATCGTATAAACGCCTACAAAATTGGTATGACATTCAAGAAACCTGCACCAGCGAATAATTTCTTAAAAATGGACCAGTTTTTGAGCAGGAACAAGCTGAAAGCTTTTGTTCCGTCTAATCTAACAGAGACTACAGGAGTACTACGATACGTACCCAAAGAACTCGGAAACGACGAAATATACAAGAACATAACATGCGACGCTGAAATAATATCCATAAAACGTTTTATGCGAAAAGTAGAGGGAAAGCTTGTCCCTCTGGGGACAATAGCTGTAACTTTTGCTACGACTACACTGCCACAGCACGCATACCTGAACATGTTCCGGTATAAGGTGCACGCATACATTCCGCCCTTGCTACAATGCTATAAATGCCTAAAGTTCAACCATTCAGCCAGGGTCTGCAGGGGCGAACAAATGTGTTCGTCTTGCTCAGGCCGACACTCATATAAAGAATGTGATGTTGAGGAGATTGTTTGCATCAACTGCAGCGGGAACCACCTCGCAATTTCAAGAGATTGTCCTATTAAAAAAAAGAAAATGGAAGAGAAGAAAAAGAAATATGAAAATTTGAATCGATCCTATGCCGATGTGGTGAGTACACCACCAGAACATAACATTCTCAACCCTACTGCCTTTCCGGCTATCCCTAAAGTCGTCAACCGGTCTTTCAATGCAGAACAAATTATAGAAAACGATATCATAATCAATGCAATAATTAAGTCCCTAATCACTCTGGGAAACGATAAAGAGAACAGCCCAATTACAAATAAAAAGATAAAAGAAATTTTGTTAGCAAATTTAATTAATTAAATAATGGATACATACTTAAAAACAGCACAGTTCAATGTACAAAGCTTACAGAGTAAGACAGCCTTATTAAAATCATTTCTTACTGAACAAAATATTGATATATGCTTATTAAATGAAACTTGGCTTAAGAGTACAAGCATAATTCCTAATTTTTCACCATATAACTTCATACATAAAAATTCTTTAAATGCACATAACGGAGTAGCCATATTGATTAAACAAAATTTACAATACAAAGTTATAAGAGCGTGCATACAAAAAGTTGGCCATTCGGTGATTTTGAGGTTTTTCAAACGCCTTATTAATGTCTAAATGCTTACATTTTTTCAGAAAAAACTAATGTAACGTATGGACAAACTCTTACTATGATGCATAGCGGTAATTTTAATTTGTTTCCATCAGCGATTTTTTTTTACCAAATTATTTCGTAGGTGAGGTTTTCCGAAAATACGCGTCAGAGCTGACTTTCATGCGAAATAATGCCATTATAACCCACCACAGACGATGTAAATTTAATATTTTATAATAGAACATATAGTCTTTTAATGCATAGTGATGTCATATGTATCAAAATATAAGCTATTATTATTCAAATACCATTCTACAAAATGTCTAAATCGGTCTATTTAATATTTTTTTTTCTCATTTATTAGAATGTATTTACCAATAAAACAATTTTATTATATATCTACAGGTAATGTTTAGTCTGTAATATTTTTTTCAGCGCTTAATAATAGCTCATTTAATTTTGACAATTTTCTAAACTTCGGTCCGAAATCGATTATATAAGCGCGCGTCAATAGTTACGATTCAGAAAGCGCCGGGCTCTCCCAAGGAACGGACGTATCGCTCTGCGCTCTCAGAAAGGTTAACAACCTTAACCAACCATTACTGTAAACATTCGATAGTTATAGCGCATCCGCAATTGCTTGATACTTGAAAGTAATTTTACCTGTTAAAATTAAATGTTTTAATTTTTTGCAATTTTCACTCAAACTTATACGGGTATATAAATTTTACATTTCACAAGCATTTTGTATAACTTGCCTTATTAGTATTATATGTATGTTAGTGTTTAAGCAACTATTGGTCAAACTTTGGTAGCTAAATTTGGCCCACTTCTCGATTTTCGATTGAGCTGAAACTTTGCATGGATGTGTGAATTAAATGACAATGTAATATTACTATGACATGAAGCTGATCCGATGATGGAGCTGGAAGGTGACCATAAGAACTCTGTAATAAAACGACATAACCCTATCGAGCTTGGGCTCATTAGATTTTTCTTGAGGAGTACTTTGGTTCTAAGTGGTAACAAAGGGACAAAGGTACAGTCAGCAAAAAAATATTGTCCTTTAATTTTTAAATCTAGGTAACTAAAAGTTGTTAAAGTTTTCATTTAACTTGCCCTGTTGTATACATGTTAGCATGATAGTGAGTTAGTATATAAAGTAAATAAAAGCTAGTTGTACAGTAAAAATCTTATAGTTAATTTCACATATGGGCAATAAACGAAAATATAAATTTAACACTATTTTTTGTTCCAAGATGCTGGATGACATTTCAAGTCCGGAAATCGTCATGGATGTTGTTTTCGACTAATTTGGCAGCGCTAAATGCGAATGTCATTATTTTTTGGATCCAAGATGGCGGATGACTTTCGTGGCAGGAAATCGATATGGGTGTCGTTTTTGACTAATTTAGCTGCGTTCGGCGTAAATATAACATTATTTTTTGCTCCAAGATGGCGGATGACATTTCAAGACCGGAAATCGTCATGGATGTCGTTTCCGACTAATTTCTTCTTCTTCTTCTCTTTTAAAATATGGCTTTCTGTCTTATTTAATAGGACAATTTCGCCAGTGTCAAAGTACTCTCTTTGAGAGGGACGTTGTACGGTGATTGTAGTTTTTGCAACTTGATAGTAAAATTCCAGAAACCACGTGGAAACAACTTGTGCATTAAAAAATGTCAGACACGAGAGCAATATAGAATTTTGTGATCACTGTCCACTGTTAAAGTTAATCGCCGCATAAAACACTATCAAAATTATACTTCAACTAGCCAAAGAAACAGAAATAGCAAAATTAGATATTGTCTACATCCGTCATTTCACTGTTCACTGTTAAGGTTAATCGCCACATAAAACACTATCAAAATTATACTTCAACTAGCCAAAGAAACAGAAATAGCAAAATTATATATTTTCTACATCCGCCATGTTCGAATGCCACAAATCGAATCAGCGTAAATCTAACATTATTTTTTGTTCCAAGATGGCGGATGACATTTCAGGATCGGAAATCGTCATGGATGTCGTCTCCGACTAAATTAGCAGCGCTAAATGCGAATTTACATTATTTTTGGGATCCAAGATGGCGGATGACATTTCATGCCAGAAAAACGTTATGGATGCCGTTTTTGACTAATTTAGCAGCGTTCAGCATAAATCTAACATTATTTTTTGTTCCAAGATGGCGGATGACATTTCACGGATGGAAATAGTCATGGATGTCGTTTTCGTCTAATTTGGCAGCGTTAAATGTGAATCTGACATTATTTTTTGGATTCAAGATAGCGGATGACATTTCGAGTGAGAAAAAGGTCATGGGTATCGTTTTCGACTAATTTAGCAGCGTTCAGAGTAAATATACTGGTGTGTCGAATCTTATTTTTTGTGTTCAAATTAAGAAACAAATATCACACCAAGGGGGGTTGAAAAAGGGGAATATCTAGCGGTGCACTTTACTTGTGCTTTTCAGTCACCTAGTGCTTGTTGGATTTGGGGAATGGACTGTATAGGATAGGATAAGGGTTCAGAGAAAAACAACCTATTATCAATTGTAGCCACTTAATGCTGAAGGAAAGGGGCAGCTGTTTTTGGAGCTTGACCAGGACGATGAAAGGCAGCTGTCCTGAAGGAGTATGAGGAAAACCATGCACACTTACATGAAAAATACTGCAGGAAGTCCTCGCCCTCGTGCTTGCACTGGAACCACTTGCCAAAACTCGATCACCACACCAATGTCCAAAAGCGCTTTTTAATTCACACACAGAGACAGTTTATGAAGGATTTATAGCTATATTTCGAGGATATTACACGGGTTTTCAGAGATTTAAATAGATTTTTTCATGAGAGCACGCGCACAGCAGCTCGTATCGAAATCGTTGCAACTTGAAGAGAGCCGTCCTTTACGGCCACTAGAGGCGCTGCTGTTGCGTAGATATCACACGGTTGTGTGACAGAGACGACACGATCTACACGTGTGCATGGGTGAAAGGAAGGGAGATAAGGATGATTTAAAGTGGCTACAAACAAATTCTAAATTATTTAGGGTAATACCAACAACGAAATCCAACATCCCCCCGGGCTTGAAGGATTCCCTTCAAAGAAAGAAAGTAATAAAACTAATAACTATAATATAATATTATGCTTGATTATTAATTATGAGAAGTAGCGGTGACAACCCTACTGCGTGGGCAGCGGGCATAGTCGTACAACTGGCCGCTCTAGCGTGCCGTTGCTAGTTCGCACCTCCGCCACGCGGACAATTCCATCGCGCCCGGGAAAAATACGAGTTATGATTCCGAGGGGCCACTGTAGGGGTGGTGCATTATTAACATTTATTAGAACAACCGTACCTACAGTGATCGGATTGGCAGGAGTATTCCATTTCTCTCGGCTTTGCAAATTATGCAGATATTCAGTTCTGAATCGTTTCCAAAATGATTGAACAAGTGAATCTAATAATGAAAACCGAGTTAGCAAATGCATTTGTTCCTGACTTATGTTGGCTGCGGGTAAACATTGCAAGGGCGCGGTTGATAAAAAATGCGCGGGAGTCAGCGCAGTAAGTTCCGACGGATCGGAACTCAAAACATAGAGTGGGCGGCTGTTGAGAACAGCCTCAATTTGAGTTAGTACGGTAACAAGCTCCTCGTAAGTAAGAATTTGCTTACCAATAACGCGGTGTAGATGGGTTTTTAGGCACTTAATATTCGCCTCCCAAATACCTCCAAAATGAGGGCCATTAGGGGGGTTCAAACGCCAAGATATACGATGTTTTGAAAGCTCAGTTTTGAAAATTTTGTAATATTCATCGGCCTGAAGAAAGGAATGAAGTTCACTAAAATAGGTTTTAGAAGCCACAAAATTAGTGCCATGGTCACTATAAAGAACTTTACAAGGCCCACGACGAGAAACAAAACGTTTGAACGCGTCTAGAAATGACTCAGAGCTGAGCGAGGAAGCTAGTTCGGTATGAACGGCCTTCGTCACCAAACAGATGAATATGCAGAGCCAAGCCTTTTGGCTCCTTACACCACGTCTTCTTACCATTGTAATATGAAAGGGGCCTGCATAATCCACGCCTGTGTGAGTGAATGCTTTACTTTGCTCAACACGGCATTCAGGAAGATCTGCCATAGCGGGAAACGTACTTGATGGATTGGTGCGAAAGCAATCGTTACATAAATGAAAGCGCCGACGTACGATCCGACGCGCAGAGAGGATCCAGAATTTCTGTCTTAGAATGGACAGTAAGAGTTGTGGGCCGGCGTGTAAATTCTCACGATGGTAAAAGTCAATTAAAAGTTCAATTATGTGGCCATTTTTGGGTAACAATGCGGGATGTTTACTAGAATAATCCAGAGAAGAATTCCCTAGCCGTCCGCCTACGCGTAAGACGTTATTAGAAATAAAAGGAAATAATTTGCGAATGGACGGTGAACAAACCTTGCCACACTGAATTTTACGTATGTCGTCTGAAAATGAAGTTTGCTGCACTACTCTAACGACGAGCAGTTCAGCTGCATCTAAGTCGGTAGCAGTAATATCGCAGTTGCGAGGAAGCCGCTTGAGAAATTTAAGAACGACGACGATGGTTCTAAGAAACCGGTACCATGAAGAGAACCTCTTACTCAAAACAAGAAGCCAGTGCTCACCACCACTGCTAGCGGAGGCGGCGGCCAGGTGCGAATTGGTTTTTTCTTCTGGTAATTTAGCAGAAGATGAAGAAAATTTCGTGATGGGCCATTCATTGATTGGTAATGAGGTCCATAAAGGGCCATTAAACCATAGATCATGATCCCTTAAGTGTGAAGGTAGAAGCCCGCGCGAGAGACAATCTGCCGGGTTCTGATGTCCGGGTATGTGATAAAAATACTCCGGAGCAAAGTTATTTTGACATTGAGAAATACGGTTAGCCACAAAAGTAGCAAACCTGTGCGGTGAAGAGTGCACCCAGCATAAAGCAACTTCAGAATCAGAAAATGCATAGACGTTGCTAATAGGATGACGCTGAGAGAGAGTATCATAAACAGTTCGAAGCAAGTTCGACATCAAAACGATGGCACAAAGCTCCAATCTAGCGACTGTCACTGTTTTAACCGGCGCGACCTTTGACTTCGAACAGATCAAACGCACAGTGGGAGCTTGGTCCTCGAAAGCGACGTGAGCGTAAATTACGCTACCATATGCTCTTTCGCTCGCGTCCGCGAAGGCTAAGAGGGTTAACCTTGAGTTTTTCTCAACGCCTAAATGACGAGAAAATTTGAATGTCGAAACTAACGGAAGTTCGTTGACAAATCGGTGCCATAAATCTAAAATGTGACGCGGTGGCAACTCATCCCAATCCATCTTTAAAAGCCAAAGCTCTTTTATAAGAAGCTTAGAATAAAGTATAACAGGACCCACGAGGCCGAGCACATCATACAAGCGGGCGGTAGCAGAGAGAATAGCACGTTTGGTACCAGTAAGTTGTGGAGGGGTCACAAAGAAAACAAACTCGTCAGAGCCGGGAAGCCACTGAAGGCCGAGAATCTTCAGACTGTCGCCGTTATCGAAAGAGATTGTTTCAGACTGGCGGTGCGTTGCGGGAATGTGTTCTAGCAACTGCGGGCAGTTGCTAGTCCATTTGACTAAGTCAAAGCCGCCTGCCTTGAAAAGGCTGATTAACTGGGTCGCTATCACAACTGCTTCCTCAGGAGAAGAAGCAGAGGAAGCTAGATCATCCATGTAAACATCTCTTTCGAGAACGGCGGCTGCAAGAGGAAACCTTTCTCGCTCGTCGCTAGCGAGCTGGCGAAGCGTGCGCATCGCTAGAAAAGGCGAGGAGCGGAGACCAAAGGTGACCCGATTAAACTGATAAGTATCCAGCGGGGCCTCAGGTGAAAAGCGGTATAAAAATCTTTGAAAAGTGCGGTGCGGGGGATGTACCTCTATGCACAAGTACATTTGCCGAACATCGGCGAAAAAGGCGATGCGAAAGACGCGAACATTCAACAGAATGTTGAAAATGTCTGCTTGCAAATTGCAACCAGTGTGAAGAATGTCGTTTAACGAAACGCCAGTGTCGGTTGCTGCACTACCATCCAGGACGGGGCGTACCTTTGAAGTAGTTTTGTCATTTCGAATGACGGGATGATGCGGTATATAATACCCTGGCGTAAGATGCTCTCGGTGCGGTACTAAAGAAATTATTTCTTTATCTATATAGTCACGTATAATTGAGTCGTACTTTTCACGAAGTTGCGGATTCTTTGAAAATCTGTTTTCGAGCATTAAAAATCTCTTTTTTGCGGTTTTGAAAGAATTACCCAAATTATCAGGACTTTGCTTAAATGGGAGATCAACAGCGTAAGAACCATTATCGTTACGCGTTGTTGTTGTTATAAAAATTTGCTCACATTCTTGGTCGTCCGGGCTCAAGAATTTCTTGGAAGGTACTTCTTCCAAAGTCCAAAATTTTTCTAAACTTTGATTAAGTGGTTCTTGTGTATAAGCACAGAAAGCGCGAGCGGTGCGCGTGGGTGACGTCACAGCGGCGTCGCCTAGGATGACATAGCCCAATGTCGTCTCTAAGGCGGAAGGCAAACCTTCATTTCGAATTTTGTTAGAAAGTAAAATTTCACAAAATAGATTAACTCCCAGAAGTAGGTCAATGGGCCCAGGCTCATTAAAACTATCGTCGGCTAGCGGTAAATTCTTGAAACAATTTAATTCGGACAAGTCCACGCGCGCGTCAGGCATCTTTGAAGTAATATGTTTAACAACAAGAGGTCGAATCGAATACACATTGTTATTGTTCAGGCGCGACACGAGTTTAGCGGCGGACACTCCGATTATTTTTTGCGAGGTGCCGCCGATGCCTTGGACTTCGGTGTAACGACTTTGCATGGAAATCGGAAGTGATAAACGTTGACAACACGAAAGGGAAATATAGTCACTTTGCGACCCCGGGTCAATCAAAGCTCGAACATAATGAGCCCTACCACTATCATCGTAAAGTTTGACCTTCGCCGTTCCCAATAACGTAGTTTTATGAATAAAACTATCCGACGACGACGGCTCGCATAACGCATTTCCAGATGAGAAATGATTTAAAGTGCAATTAGCTTGAGAGTTATTATCGACCCTATTGCCAACAACGTGCGGTTGAAAATTGCTAGGTGCAGCCGTATTAGCAGAGTTACTGAGAATTGCTGACTGAGGCGGTGGCGGCAGCGCATGGTCCGTCTCATAAGCGGAAGCGGATGAAGAATTATTGGGTTTATTATTACTTGAATTAAAATTCTTATTGACCGAATTATTTTTATTCGACGGCGGGGTGAAATGTAATAACGTGTGATGACGGGATGCACAAACGTTACACGTACGTTGCGAGGTGCAACTTACAAATTTATGTTTACAACTTAGACAATTATTGCAAAAAGAATTAGTCCGTACGAACTTGTATCTTTCGTGCGGAGTCATTTTTAAAAAGAGTGAACATTGATACAAATGTTCATGTTTATTAGTTTTACATAACAAACAATTAGCGTTCGCGGTCGGCTGCGTATTAGCAAACGATTTTGTATTATTTTTTGGAACAGGAATATTTTTGTTATTGTTACTAGATTTAGCTTGCGGTGAGAATAAAGTTTGTTTTGCTGTCGAACGAGAAAAAACTTTACTTTGTTCGTTTATGAATTGAATGAGATCAGTATAAGATGGTAAAGTTTCCTTACGATAAAACATTTCAAACATTTTTACAGACTCAGAATCTAGTTTTTGTAAAGCGATATGCAAAAACAAAAAATCCGCTAAATCTTGTAACTTTAACTGCTTCAGTGCCTTAACCGATGCATCGAAATTGCATAGAAATGATTCTAAGCCTACAGCCGAAACATGTTGCATAGGTTTAAAGTCCATCAGCTGATTAGCGTAGCCGGCGGCGAGGGCGCGCTTGTCTTCATACTTGTCGACAAGCGCTTGCCAAATAATAATATAGTTTTCTGCGGTGGCGGGCAGACCCGCACATACAGATTTTGCCTTGTCGGTTAGTTTACCTACCAAAAACTGAACACGTTCATTATCCGTTAAGCGCGGATCATTATGAATGACGCTTTTAAATTGCTGATAAAACAGGGGCCAATTACGAAGTTCACCATCAAATGACATTAATTCTATAGCAGGTAATTTATGTTTAACATAAGACTGCGGAGTTTGTTGCGAATCTTGTGGCAATTCATTCACTTCTGAATAAATTCTTTTGATTTTACAGAACATCTCCTCAAATGCTATCCAAGGTTGATAGTTAACGGTAGCGTTCGGTTTTGACTGTACTAAACGTGAATTATAAGAATCTAAAACCCGCTCAAAATCAGACCTTAATTGTTCTAGATTCGCAACGCTGCTTATAAACGTTTTACGTTGCAAATCACCTTCGTGAGCCTTGAGCGATAAGGTGTAAATATTTTGTAAGCGTGTGAAGAACGCATTACGTTTGGCTTCTAAAATAACTAAATCACTAGAGATGACACTCTCATCGGAATCGGCGTCAGTTTTTGGCATTGTAAAAAAAGGTTTTAATTAGTCTTATTAAAAAACCGAGACGATTTATTTATATAACGTATTAAAATGATGTAGAAATGTATACTTTTTTAAAAATATGTGTAGTGTATAATATACACACAAGAAAAATAAGCGGTAATAAAAATATACAAAATACCGGTGTAAAATTACTCTTCGACAACGAAGTCGGTTAAGCGATAAAACTGTGCGCGTGCGGCGGGCCGGTGAGCCGCGCCCGTACCAGCGGGAAATAAAAGAGGGTAGATGTAGGTGCCGCGCGGAGACGGATTGCGGGTTGTTCGAGATGAAACCCAGAACAATGGAATTTCGTACCAATATGATTTATAAATGCGAAAATAATTATGAAACTATCTTAATGCCGATTTGCGGGATAAATTAGGTGCGAGGAATTAGTTGCCTGCGGTGCGGGAATAAAATAAAGAGATAAGCGATTGACAAACTAATTCAATAATCAAGCATAAGTTAAACGTTTCGTGTTATGGAATGCAATTAAATATGATTTGATTTTACGAAATATTAAGGTGTTTCAATAGCGACTTTAAATTTAAAAATAAGTTGTTTTTAAAGCGAAATTTAAAGAAAAAATCCGGTTCGAAGGACCAAAAACTTGGTGTGTCGAATCTTATTTTTTGTGTTCAAATTAAGAAACAAATATCACACCAAGGGGGGTTGAAAAAGGGGAATATCTAGCGGTGCACTTTACTTGTGCTTTTCAGTCACCTAGTGCTTGTTGGATTTGGGGAATGGACTGTATAGGATAGGATAAGGGTTCAGAGAAAAACAACCTATTATCAATTGTAGCCACTTAATGCTGAAGGAAAGGGGCAGCTGTTTTTGGAGCTTGACCAGGACGATGAAAGGCAGCTGTCCTGAAGGAGTATGAGGAACACTGTTACTGAGAGGAGTAGGATGGATTTGAAGGAAGGGTCGTGGGCCTTGTAAAGTTCTTTATAGTGACCATGGCACTAATTTTGTGGCTTCTAAAACCTATTTTAGTGAACTTCATTCCTTTCTTCAGGCCGATGAATATTACAAAATTTTCAAAACTGAGCTTTCAAAACATCGTATATCTTGGCGTTTGAACCCCCCTAATGGCCCTCATTTTGGAGGTATTTGGGAGGCGAATATTAAGTGCCTAAAAACCCATCTACACCGCGTTATTGGTAAGCAAATTCTTACTTACGAGGAGCTTGTTACCGTACTAACTCAAATTGAGGCTGTTCTCAACAGCCGCCCACTCTATGTTTTGAGTTCCGATCCGTCGGAACTTACTGCGCTGACTCCCGCGCATTTTTTATCAACCGCGCCCTTGCAATGTTTACCCGCAGCCAACATAAGTCAGGAACAAATGCATTTGCTAACTCGGTTTTCATTATTAGATTCACTTGTTCAATCATTTTGGAAACGATTCAGAACTGAATATCTGCATAATTTGCAAAGCCGAGAGAAATGGAATACTCCTGCCAATCCGATCACTGTAGGTACGGTTGTTCTAATAAATGTTAATAATGCACCACCCCTACAGTGGCCCCTCGGAATCATAACTCGTATTTTTCCCGGGCGCGATGGAATTGTCCGCGTGGCGGAGGTGCGAACTAGCAACGGCACGCTAGAGCGGCCAGTTGTACGACTATGCCCGCTGCCCACGCAGTAGGGTTGTCACCGCTACTTCTCATAATTAATAATCAAGCATAATATTATATTATAGTTATTAGTTTTATTACTTTCTTTCTTTGAAGGGAATCCTTCAAGCCCGGGGGGATGTTGGATTTCGTTGTTGGTATTACCCTAAATAATTTAGAATTTGTTTGTAGCCACTTTAAATCATCCTTATCTCCCTTCCTTTCACCCATGCACACGTGTAGATCGTGTCGTCTCTGTCACACAACCGTGTGATATCTACGCAACAGCAGCGCCTCTAGTGGCCGTAAAGGACGGCTCTCTTCAAGTTGCAACGATTTCGATACGAGCTGCTGTGCGCGTGCTCTCATGAAAAAATCTATTTAAATCTCTGAAAACCCGTGTAATATCCTCGAAATATAGCTATAAATCCTTCATAAACTGTCTCTGTGTGTGAATTAAAAAGCGCTTTTGGACATTGGTGTGGTGATCGAGTTTTGGCAAGTGGTTCCAGTGCAAGCACGAGGGCGAGGACTTCCTGCAGTATTTTTCATGTAAGTGTGCATGGTTTTCCTCATACTCCTTCAGGACAGCTGCCTTTCATCGTCCTGGTCAAGCTCCAAAAACAGCTGCCCCTTTCCTTCAGCATTAAGTGGCAACAATTGATAATAGGTTGTTTTTCTCTGAACCCTTATCCTATACAGTCCATTCCCCAAATCCAACAAGCACTAGGTGACTGAAAAGCACAAGTAAAGTGCACCGCTAGATATTCCCCTTTTTCAACCCCCCTTGGTGTGATATTTGTTTCTTAATTTGAACACAAAAAATAAGATTCGACACACCAGGTTTTTCACCAAAAACCTGGTGTGTCGAATCTTATTTTTTGTGTTCAAATTAAGAAACAAATATCACACCAAGGGGGGTTGAAAAAGGGGAATATCTAGCGGTGCACTTTACTTGTGCTTTTCAGTCACCTAGTGCTTGTTGGATTTGGGGAATGGACTGTATAGGATAGGATAAGGGTTCAGAGAAAAACAACCTATTATCAATTGTAGCCACTTAATGCTGAAGGAAAGGGGCAGCTGTTTTTGGAGCTTGACCAGGACGATGAAAGGCCGAAAACCTATTTAATCCTCGTATCGAAATCGTTGCAACTTGAAGAGAGCCGTCCTTTACGGCCACTAGAGGCGCTGCTGTTGCGTAGATATCACACGGTTGTGTGACAGAGACGACACGATCTACACGTGTGCATGGGTGAAAGGAAGGGAGATAAGGATGATTTAAAGTGGCTACAAACAAATTCTAAATTATTTAGGGTAATACCAACAACGAAATCCAACATATACCTACTTAACATTATTTTTTTGTTCCAAGATGGCGGATGATATTTCAAGACCGGAAATCGTCATGGATGTCGTTTCCGACTAATTTTGCAGCGCTAAATACGAATCCGTCATTATTTTTTGGATCCAAGATGGCGGATAATATTTCATGGCAGAAAAGCGTTATGGATGTCGTTTTACTAAGTTGGCAGCGATAAATGCGTTTAGACATTAATTTTTTAGATCCGAGATAGTGGAATGAACATCTTGGATCCTAAAAATAGTGTTAGGTTAGTCGAAAACAACATCCATGACAATTTCCGACCTTGAAATTGAAATGTCATCCGCCATCTTGGAACAAAAAATGATGTTAGATTTACACTGAACGCTGCTAAATTAGTCAAAAACGGCACCCATATCGTTTTTCTGCCACAAAATGTCATCCGCCATCTTGGATCCAAAAAAATATGACAGATTCGCATTTAGCGCTGACAAATTAGTCAAAAACGACACCCATGACATTTTCTTTCCTCGAAATGTCATCCGCCGTCTTGGATCCAAAAAATAATGACAGATTCACATTTAGCGCTGCCAAATTAGTCCAAAATGACACCTATGGCATTTTATTGGTTCGATATGTCATCGGCCATCCTATATCCAAAATATATTGTCAAATTCCCATTTAAGGCTGCCAAATTAGTCTAAAATGACAGTCATGTCGATTCCCGGCCTTGAAATGTCATCCGCCATCTTGATTCCAAAAGTAATGACATATTCTTGATAAAGTTTTCGTGAAAAAGTTTTTCGCGATTAAGTACTGACACGATAAAAACAGGACCCTACTACTAAGACTCCATTGTCCTTGACTGTCACTAGGCTGTAGGTATCTCATGAACCGTGATAGTTAGACGGTTGAAATTTTCACACATGACGTATTTCTGTAATCGCTATAACAACAAATATTAAAAACAGTAAAATAAATACTTAAGGAGGGCTCCCATACAACAAACGTTTTTTTTTTGACGTAATAACGAAAACGGTATTTGACAACTCCTGTATTTGTTGTCTTAAATATTGATATGAAAATATGAGCAATGATGAACTAAAATAATTTCTTTGCTCATCCGCGACCTTACGATAGCTAAGTTTATGTAAGATATGCGTGTTCATGCAGTTCCTCCACCTCCACACTGTAAGAACACACATAAATCACACGAAACCATCTATTACCGTCACCACACTACATCAACCCGTTTCGAACTCAACAAGAGCTCATCTTCAGAGCAACACAACCGTACACCATGCTACCAGATGTTAGACAACGTGGATGTTGTGTTGCTGTTGTGTTTGTGTTGTGAGTCTAACATCTGGTAGCATTATGAGCAATGATGATGAGATATTTAGCTATTTACTAAGTACTGCGTGCCCTCACACAATATACCATCATTATGTGCGCGAAACATTGAAACTAAGTAAATGTTTTGTGCGCACTGAAAAATTAATTTTTTATTACTAACTTTTTTTACTGACTGTACATTATTATCCATTGTTAACATCTAGGGCCAAAGTACATTTCGAGACGAATCAAACGAACCCAAAGTCGATGTGGTTATAGGGATTTATTACAGAGTTCCTATGGCCACCTTCCAGCTTTTTCATCAGATCAGAGTCATCATAACAATATTGCATTGTCATCTATTCTGATTTACACACGTATGTAAAATTCTCACTCAATCTAAAAAATTTAAACGCACATTTAGTCAAGTTTAGCTTCCAAAATGTAATCCAAGTACTTACTAATTAACTAACGTACTAACAGGGCAAGATAAAAAAGAACTTGAAAAAAATACATTATTTTGTTAAAAAATTAAAATATTTATATGACAACAAAACTTAAGTTTACTACGGTGGAAAATGTACAATGATCAAGTTGTGTCGCCAGCGCCACATCGCACGCACACATCAAACCGTGGTAGTGTGCGGGCAAATCACACCGCCCGAGCAGGAGATCGCGCAAGTGACGAGTTGGGACAAAATGTATGCGCGCTCATAAACACTACTTTTTATGAATCCATCCAAAATATCTGTATATCTATACAAACATCTATAGGTACTTTAAACATTCTTTGTGTTTACTGTCCTCCCAATTCTAGTAGATTTGACACCAACAAAATGAAAAAGATATTATTGGAAACTCCCAAGCCATGTATTATTATGGGGGATTTTAATGCACATCACATACTGTTCGGATGTCATTCAAACAATAATAGAGGCAACTGTCTTTATAAACTCATTGACGAGTTTGACATGTGTGTTTTGAATGATGGTAGTGCAACAACTGTTCCATATCCAAATAGAAATCCGTCTGCCATTGATCTAAAGTACAATTCAATAGAATCTAACAATTTTCTACACATTTAACACACCCTAACGTGGGCGCGCTTGATTATATATGTCCCTGTTGTTGCAATTATCATCTAAAAGGATTCAAAAAGGAATAATAGTCGCATCACAAAGCCTTAGGCAGCCCGGTGTTCATATTAGAAGGCTGGAAGTGTCTACAGGATTGTTAGATTCTATTGAATTGGAGTATAGCTCTGGTTAGTCCCACGTTAGCTCCTCATTGTGAATGGCGTGTTCATGATGATGCAATGGGCAGCTATCATTATCCAACTCAGGTGGTTGTAAATGTGAAGCCTTCCGTATACGAGGTCCGACCCGTAGAAGAAAAATATATTTATAGTAAAGCAGATTGGTCCAAATACTATAATTTGTCAGAGACTTGTTTTTCTGAATTAAACATTAATAACACAGAACCACTTACTTTGTATAACAACTTTGTAAACATTTTATGTAAAATTCGATCAGAAACGGTTCCAAAACAAAAGCCAACCCAAACTCCAAGAGTCATGAGTGTTGTATAGTCTATGGTCACCTGCGTTTCGTTGATAAAGCAGCGTTCAAATAAATAAATCATTACTTGATCTACCACCTACAGCAAATGGTTGTTTTACTGCATCCTCCAATCATTTAAATATAAACTCCCTAAACCCGCGTCTAATACATGGTGTCAGAAGTGGCCCATGGTGTTAAAAGTAACCCATGTTGTCAGAGTGCGGAGAAATAGTCTGAAGTCAAGAAATATTACAAGTCTGAAGAAAAATTGAAGAAGTCAAGAAAGAAAAAACACAGTCAAAATGGGAGAAAAGGTACATAATGTTATTTTAGCTAATAATCTGAAACCTCTATGCTTATCTAAAGATAATGGAGGAAAAGACTGTGCTAATTCCGAAAAATGGAAGCTGTGGAAACAAAAATTCCTAATTTATTTCGAAGCAAATGACATAGAAAAAGTACCAGAGTCAAAACAAATCGCTATATTCCTTAATGCAATAGGCGATGAAGGTCTGCAAATATTTAACTCTTTCAATGTCGAGTCCAAAGATGAAACGTTAACGTCCATTTTGAAAAAATTTGATTTAAAATTTAACGAATATAAAAATGTAACGGTCGAAAGATACAATTTTTTCACCCGTTACCAAGAACAAAACGAGTCTCTAGATGAATATGTGACTTATTTAAATAATTTGTCGTCAAGTTGCAAATTCGAAACATTAAAAGAGTCTCTAGTCAAAGATATGTTCATAATTGGCATTAAAGACAGTCAAATAAAAGAAAAACTTCTTCAAAAAGAATTTAAAGATGTTAACGAAGCAGTCGAAGCAGCTAAAACAATCGAATTATCATGCCAGAGATCAAAAAAGCTTGGAAATAAAGAAAATGATCTTCAAGTACAAGCCATTTCCAAAAGAAGTCATATTAGTAGAAGCTCAACACCGACGAGACATAAATCAAGACATAATTTCGACAGACAGCGCAAATATAGAAACAATAGTCAAAGTCAAGAAAGAAGAACCAACAATTTCTTTTCAGGCAATTTCAGGTCAAACAGTAGTTCACGAGGCAATAAAACAGTCTGTAAAAGATGTGGTCAGCAGCACAGAATAAAATGTCCAGCTCAAGGAAAAATATGTTCCATCTGCAAGAAACCAAACCACTTCACGGCATATTGTTACTTCAGCGACAGAAATAAAAACAATAAAAATGTAAGTTCTATAAATACCAGTAATTTGAATTTGAATGAAACTGACATTTTAAATTTAACCGACATTTCTGATAATGATAATTTTTCTAATGATTTTGTAATTAATTCAATAAATAATAATAGCCAAAATAATTGTAATTCATCTAATTGGAAAATAAATATTAATTTCTTTGACCATAAAATTAACTGTCAAATTGACACTGGAGCTGACATCAATGTAATTTCTTTGGAAACATTATATCATTTAGAGAACAATTGTAACATTAAAATTCCTATAAAAAAGACAAAAGATAGAATATTTACATTTTCAGGTCAACTTATAGAAAATGTGGGTAGTGTCGCATTAGCATGTACTTTTGATAACGGTCAAAAAGTGAATATTAATTTTATAGTGGTAAATTGTAAATGTGCTACTATATTAGGCTGGAAGACTTGTGAGGAATGTGGCATCGTGAAAAGAATGTTTAAATTAACGAACACACCAATTATTAACCAGAACCAAAGGTCAGTACAAACAATTATCGAAAATTATTCAGATACTTTCGAAGGGTTAGGATGTTTACCATTCGAAGCGCATTTAGAGATAGATAATAGCATCACTCCAAAAGTCTGCCCAGTTCGCCGAATTCCATACGCATTGCACCCAAAACTAAAGTCAGAGCTAGACAGAATGGAAAAATTGCAAGTCATTCAAAAGGTAACTAAACCAACTAATTGGGTTAACGCTATAGTTCCTGTAGAAAAACCTAACGGTCAATTACGCATTTGTTTAGACCCAAGAAATTTAAATAAGGCTATTAAAAGACCTCATTTTCCATATCCTACTTTAGATGATTTACGCTCAAAGGTTGCTGGTGCTGCAATATTTTCAAAATTAGATGCGAATTCAGGCTATTGGATGATTAAACTTGATTCAGAGAGTAGTGACCTATGTACATTCAATACTCAATTTGGTAGGTACAAATTTCTACGTCTACCTTATGGCATAAACTCGAGTGGTGAAATTTTTCATCGAGTCATGACAGATTTATTTGGTGAATTACCTGGTGTTTTAATTTTCGTAGATGACATACTAGTTTATGGCTCAAACCAAGCAGAACACGACGCTAGGTTAGAAAATGTTCTTAAAAAGGCTAGAGAAATTAATTTAAAATTCAATAAGTCAAAATGTAAATTTAATAAGACCGAAGTTTCTTATGTAGGGCATATTTTTAATAAAAATGGCATATCAGCAGATTCTTCAAAAATAGAAGCTATAATGAAAATGCCGAAGCCGGAGAATGTCAAAGATCTCCAACGATTTCTCGGTATGGTAAATTACTTAGGTTCATATATTCCTAATTTGGCTCATGAAACAAGTTTACTGAGAGATCTACTTAAAAAACAAAATATTTGGCAGTGGACACTAAACCATGATAAGCAATTTGTAAATTTGAAGAAATTAATTTGTCAGTCACCTGTCTTGGTCCACTATAATGTAAATAAGCCAGTTAGAATGTCAGTCGATGCAAGTCAGAAAGCAGTTGGGGCAGTCATTTTCCATGGGAAAAACCCCATAGCTTATTCATCAAAGTCTTTAACAAAAACTCAAGAAAATTACGCGCAAATAGAGAAAGAATTGTATGCAATTGTTTTCGGATGTAAAAAATTTCATCAATATATCTATGGCAAAACAATACAGGTCGAAACGGATCATCAACCTTTGATCACACTGTTTAAAAAGCCACTTTCAGATGTGCCAGCAAGACTTCAAAGAATGATGATCACGTTACAATCATACGACCTAATTGTCTCATATACAAAAGGAACTGAAATGTATATCTCAGATACTTTGTCTAGAGCGCCTGTCATTAATACCGAGGTAGAGAAATTAGATTTGGATGAATTTGAAAACAATATTGTTTGTCAGGTAAGGTTGTTGACTTCAAATTTGGCAATAAGTGAGGGTAGGTTACAGCAAATTGTGTCTCATACAAAGTCAGATAAAATCTTACAAAAATTAAAAGAATATCATAAAATAGGATGGCCTAATAGTAAACAACATTGTGATCCTTTAACCCTGCCATATTGGAATATTCGAGATGAAATTCATGTAGTTGATGAAATAGTCTTCAAAAACCAATCAGTAATCATTCCAAAGTCAATGCGGTCAGAAATATTACAGCAGTTGCACGAGGGTCATATGGGCATGGAAAAAACTAAAAATTTAGCCCGTGGTATTGTATTTTGGCCTAATATTTATAATGACATAGAAATGAAAATCAGACAATGTGAGACTTGTATGACACACAGTGCAAATAAAACGAAAGAAACTTTATTAACTCATGAACAACCAGTATTGCCATGGCAAAAGGTAGCAACAGATTTATTTGAATACAATAATAAAAAATATTTGCTAGTCGTTGATTATTATTCTAACTACATTGAAATAGCTCAGTTAAATACAGATAGTAGAAGTCAAACAATAATAACACAATTGAAGTCTATTTTTGCCCGTCATGGAATTCCAGTACAATTGGTAAGCGACGGAGGTCCACCATACAGTTCCAATGAATTTCATAATTTCATGAAGGACTGGGATATTGAACACATAATGTCTAGTCCTCATTTGTCAAGGTCGAACGGACTCGCAGAAATTTCTGTGAAAATAATAAAAAACATATTAAAAAAATGTGAACATTCAGGCACAGATATTTATACAGGTTTGCTACAGTATAGGACAACACCTAGAGGTAATTTAAAGTCACCATCTGAATTACTCATGTCAAGAAAGTTAAGAACAAAATTACCCATAAAAACTAGTCAGTTAAAACCTAAAATAGTAAAATTTTCTGATCATTTCAAAAATAAGACTGAAATGATAGAAAAAAGTAAGTCTTACTATAATAAAAATGCTAAAAAGTGTCATGATTTTCAGCTTAATGATGAAGTATATTTTAAGAAAAACCCCAAAGATCTGACATGGTCTAAAGGTTATATTGTGTCTAAGACTAAATTTCCTAGGTCATATATAGTAAAAAATGAAAATGGTGTAACATACAGAAGAAATTCTCAACATATTAAATTGTTTAAGTCAAATGTGTCAAATATGTCAAACCTTAATAGTCACAAGCCATATTCCAATCAGTCAAGCCAAGTAGTTACAAACAAAAATAACAAGTCAAGTTTTACTGAAAAGTCGAAAGGTCAAAGTCCAAATAAAAATCAAAAATGTCTAAAAGAGGATGATGCAATGAAATATTATTACATTCCAGAGTATATTGTGAATGCTCAAAACCAAGTGTCAAGTTGTAACAATTGTAGTCAAAATCAAAATAGTTCAAAAACAAACTCCATAAATGAAACATTTATGTCAATGGAGTCAAGTCGGTCAAGTGCAGATAGTCCATATAATAAAAGCAATGTATCACAAAATAAGAACAATGAAAATAATATGTCAAATATTTCAGATATTGTAAGTCCTATGTCAAGTTTATGTAATGATGGGGATATCATATTGTCTCCATTGTTTGTTGAAATGAATGAGAACAATCAAGATACAGAATTCTTGAATGAAAATCAAATAGTCATGTGTCAGTCCGATAGTCAGTCAGAATCAAGTAATAATGTTCAAAACTTACCAGAAATGTTAGACATTGCAATTGGTAGCAATACACCTGAAATAAGATACAGTTCTAGAGGTAGATTGCTGAAGAAAACAAATAGATTGGACTTGTAAATAATTTATTATTGTAAAATTACATATTTAGACATAGCATATAATTGTAAATAAATTGGAAATTAATTGTATTGTATTATTATGTATTCGACATTTTGAAATTTTTATTGTAATTATTTATTGTTGTTTTGTATAATCTGATTAATTAATTAATAATTTTAAGGCATGTTATTATTCAATAAATGTATATTGTTAGCTGTCAACTGTCAATGTGTCGAAATGTCAAGTGTCAGATTTATTTATTTTTTAAAGAAAGGGCATGTTGTATAGTCTATGGTCACCTGCGTTTCGTTTATAAAGCAGCGTTCAAATAAATAAATCATTACTTGATCTACCACCTACAGCAAATGGTTGTTTTACTGCATCCTCCAATCATTTAAATATAAACTCCCTAAACCCGCGTCTAATACAATGAGGAAACCTGCTCCCTGGTGGAATGAAACATGTGATGATGTTGTACAAAAATCAAAACAAGCTTTATTACAGTACAGGAAATCACCAAGCATTACCAACTTCATAAACTATAAAAAGCTTGATGCTCAAAAGAAAAGAACATTAAAGGAAGAGAGAGTTAATTCATGGCATGACTTGTGCAGTACTTTTAATAGAATGACGCCTATTTCTAGAATATGGTCTTACATTAGGAGATTTAAGAGAATAGGCTCTTCTCATAACAAATATTTAAATGACGAATGGGTACCAAGTTTTTTAGACAAAATATCAAATTCATCTCAGTTTAATATGAAAAATCTTGAGGACATATTGAATCAGTCAGGCGAGAATCAAAGTAACTCCTTTCTTAATACACCATTTACATTAAATGAACTACATATAGCGCTTAAAACTAGGAAAGACACAACACCAGGGTTGGATAATATACCATACATATTAATCAAGAAATTACATCCTAATGCACTAGAAATTCTTTTACAAGTTTATAACAAATTATGGAATAGTTTAGTGATCCCGCCATCATGGAAAACACAATGTGTTATTCCGATTTTAAAGCAAAATAAAGCTGCAAATAATCCTTCATCATATAGACCTATTTCCTTATCATCATGTTTAGGCAAACTTTTTGAAAACATGTTAAAGTTAAGAATAGATTACTTTGCTGAAACACAAGGAAAGTTACCAGATGTTCAATTTGGATTCAGAAAGGGTAGAAGTTGCACTGAAAGCTTTGTATCTCTGATATCTGATCTCAAAAAGGCAAATCTTAGTCACTCTAATGTTATATGTGTTTTTTTAGATGTTAAAGGTGCCTTTGACAATGTCAACATTGAAAAACTAATTCATATTTTACATGAACTGGGCTTACCAAGTAAAACTTTAAAATGGATTTTAGAATTTTTACACAATAGAACCTTATTTGTTAAATTTAATAATAAACTACATGGACCTAGAATTGTTAATAAAGGGACAATGCAGGGAGCTACATTTTCGCCTCTATTGTACAACTTATATACATCTCAAATCCTTAATTTTGTAAATTCATCCCAAGTTAAAATCTTGCAATTTGCAGATGACTTGCTTTTGTACAGTGAAAATCAAAACTTGGACTTGGCTGTTGATAATATGAACACAGCATTAAATCAACTTCAACTTTATTATCGCAACACTTTAAAATTAGAAATCAGTTCAGAGAAAAGTAAAGTTTTAGTCTTCAGTAAAGATCCATTTGCCCAGTCAGCTATAAACATCGTATATGATAATAATTCAATTCCTATTGACAGTCATCATAAATTTTTAGGTGTTATTATAGATGATAAGCTAAAATTTGATAAACACATAAACCACATATGTCAGAACGCCATGAAGAGCATAAATGTAATGAGAAGCTTAGCGGGAACATTCTGGGGTTCTGACCCCAAAACTCTTAACATGTTGTACAAAAGTATAGTCAGAAGTCACTTTGATTATAGTTCCATGGCTTACATGAATGCAAGTTGTACATTATTAAAGAAGCTGGATGTCATACAGAATATGGGTTTGAGAGTGATAAGTGGTGCTATGCGCACCACTCCTATTAACACTATGGAAATTGAAAACTGTACACCTCCATTGTCCCTGAGACGTTTACAGCTGGCTGAGAGATTTTGCTTGAAGGAGTTGTCTTGTGAGAATAATGTTGTCTTAGATAGAGTCATACACCCTGCAGAAATCACGCAGTCAGCTGAGATATCCAGGATCACGGCGAATACTCTGATTTCAGGATTGTTACCTGAAATTTCAACCATAATGACACATACAAAAAACCTGACTAGAAACATGTACACCTGTAACAAGTGGCCAATTTACAAGTGCCCATATAATATTTTAGTATGCTACCTTAACATCAAATGCCATTTAGATTCTGTAAAGAATAAGTTTGATTTCTTGGAATTTTTAAATAAAAAACAAGACTACTATATCTTGTATACCGATGGATCTAAAGGTGAGCATGTTAAGGCAGCATACTATGATCCTCAAATGAAATCAACAAAATGTTATAAAATACCAGATATTTGCAGTATATTTACTGCAGAAAGTTGGGCGATTTTGGAAGCTTTGAAATATGTGTATACAAATGTAAATAATGTAAATATATTGATAGTTAGTGATTCTAAAAGTGTGCTAACTACCTTATGCAACGTTAACTTAACATTTAAACAAAACTTTATTATATATAGAATCAAGGAAATTATTTTTAAGTTAGGAAAAAATTTAGAATTTGTTTGGGTTCCCTCCCACATCGGCATAACTGGCAATGAGATTGTGGATCAGGCGACTCGGTGTGACCATGACGAGGACTTAACAGTATCATTTAAAGTACCTTTTACGGACTACTATCACCTTTTTAAAATGTCCTCAAAAACAATATGGAAGGAATACTGGCACATTACTCTAGAGACGAAAGGAAAGTGGTATGCAGAGCTTCAACAAACCTTTCCAACAGCACCATGGTATTACCGATTCAGATACACAAGCAGAAAATTCATTACCTGCATTAATCGTATGCGCTCTGGCCATTGCCTAGTTCCAGCACATCTAAATCGAATGAAGATTATCGCTGACGACAGATGTACATATTGTTCAAAAGAAAATGCTGATATAAAACACGTTATATTTGAATGTGAAACTTTTGCCATTCAAAGACTGATACTTGTCAGTGTGATTAGTGATGTCGCAGATGAAAACTCGTTAAGTGTTCCCCGCCGCGTCCAAGATTTACTATCAAACCCTATCTACTTCATCCCTCTATATAAGTTCATTTTAAACACTGTAGAAAAAATTTAATTATATTACCATATTAGCAATATATTATGTTATGTAAGCATGTAAGCTAAGAAAACGTGTTGTATGTTGTATTGTAAATAATTTTGTAGGTTAAGTTCTCCATAAAAGTTTCAGAAATGCAATTTGTAAATTTATTAATTAATTCTATGATAATTAATTTCTCATGTTACTAAAACTTTTCTAGTTAAGTTCAGTCTCTGTTCAAAATTTGTGAATTTTATGTTATCTCTATTATTCCGACTGAAGGACTCCGAATCCACGGTCACGAAATAAATTAAAAAAAAAAAAAGATGGCGCTTTCGTTATTGAGACTAGGGTGACCATCTTTTTATGATGTATTCAAATGGCTATTGTGTAATATTTCTTACAATATAATATTTTATACCCATCATACGTATTGTCTAATACGAATGATACATACATACATAAAATGATAATTCTACTACATTATATTATATTATATTATTATTATAAATTTTGAAAATTTCCAGGGGAATTTGGAAAAATCCCGTTAATTTCAATTATAACTACCAGATCGCTTCAGTTTACGCGTGCGAAGACGCTGGTAAAAGTTAATAAATAATGAATAAGTAAATAATAGTGTAATATATATATATTGTCACTTAGTCTTCATTCATTTATTAACCTAAATGATAGAGCATCTAATATCGGACGTTTTTTGCAATATCGGTATTTTTTCAATACCGAAAATTCAAATACCGATATTCCGGTATTTTGGTATTTTTTCGATATTCATATTACTAAAGTAAAATGAATGAGTTTCGGACTTCCAAAACCTTTCCGGTTCCGACAATCTTAAGTACGAGTAGGTAGCTAAGATTATTTCAAAAATGTCTAAGATTATATTAATGAAATAAGTATTAATGCATTTGTGACTTGCAACGTTTGAGTGTTGCGACTCTATTTAATAACAAAATACATAATTGGTATTTAGAGATCAATATCGAAATACCGGTATTATACAATGTCAATACCGGTTTTGCCAATATCATGTTTTACCTATAGAAAAGTGAATACTTATGTTACTAGCACCGACGTACAAACCTAAAAATTATTTGCTCTAGTCTCTACCAGCCGTATCATAAGGACTTGGTATACAAGTAATAAAAATTCTGGTTATTGCTACTTAGTATATTTTTCTGACAAAGAAGTACTAGGAGGAAGGAATGTCTCATTAATTGCATAAAATTATGGTCATACTAATAGGGTGAGATAAAATAACCCTGTGGTAGCTATCTCTATCGGCAAAATGTCGGACCGTGATTCCTGCACAGTGCACATTCCAGGTACTTACTATTTCGATGATAATAAGGCCCTGCAGGGCTACTATGCAACTCGTAACTCGAAGTTCGTGTCGTGCGATCTCTCTGACACTTATACTATTTAATGCAAGAGTGAGAGGGATCGCATGACACGAACTTCGAGTTTCGTAGTAGTCAGCCTGTCCGCAGTTCGTGTCGTACGTAATTTTTCCGCGCGATTTTTATTCGCGCGAATTATATTCTGCGCTTTACATACAAACAATTTCTTTGCGATTTTTTTTTCCGCAAGTGCGGATACTCAACTCAGATAAGAAGGGCTACTCCGAAATACAAAATTCGAAGTTCGTATCGTACCGTCCCTCTCACTCTTGTATTAAATAACATAAGCGTAGGCGGGACGGTACCGTACGAACTTCGATTTTCGAATTTCGTGGTAGCCTTGCAGATTTAAAAACCGCGCGATATTATTCTGAGATACTAACTTCGATTTTGAAATTTCGTGGTAGCCCTGCCTGAAGGGCTACTCCGAAACACGTAATTCGAAGTCCGTATCGTACCGTCCCTCTCACTCTCGTATTAAATAGCATAAGCGTAGGCGGGACGGTACGATACGAACTTCGATTTTCGAATTTCGTGGTAGCCTTGCTGCATGGTGGCTAGGAACTCGAAGTTCGTGTCGTGCGGTCCCTCTCGCTCTCGTATCAAATACTATAAGTGTCAGAGGGACCGCATGACACGAACGAGTTTCGGAATAGCCTGCTGGGCTAAGATGCGTTCAAGTATCTATCTATCCCGAATTGAATAAGTCAAGCATGTCTTGCATCTCTTTCTTAGGGAGGCGTACCGTACTGTCACGTAATTTGGCCACTTTGAACGATAAATAAGTCAAGTAACTGTCTTGGTTTAAGGGAAGTATAGGAGCTTGTATTTCTTTTTAAAAAAACTAGTTATAGAAACTCTAGTTCTAGTACTGTATTTTAAGGTTTATAAATACGACTTAAAAAAATATTTATGGCTGAAACGCTCGGTCTCTAATTCTCTATGGCTTGAAATAATTAAAAAAAAAAAAATACTTTGTTGGCCGTGGCCGGTAAATCCCGTGTCGGTTCGGTTCGCTTATGGATTGGCTTGGTGGCTGCGCTGCTTAGTGTTGTCACATTGTCGATAGATTTCATCAAGAACGAGCAATGGAAAATAGATAGCATCGGTAGCGAAGTCGTGGCGGTAGTATTGGCTGACGGAGTTGTACTCTGTCTTTAGTATTAGTATTACATGGTATTACTGCCTATCAACTAGAAACTATCAATATTCAAGAAACAATTCCAAAAAACAAAATTATAGTTAATTTTTAATAGTTTTAGGTGTAGTTTTCAAAAGAATGTTTAATGTTTAATATAATTAAATGAAAAGCACAAACCGGTAGTAAAACAGATTTTTATTTTTTTTACTTTTAGTTAAATACCTTAGCACTATACTCCATTTAATATAACATATGAAACTTAACGGTAAAATTTACACGTTTTTGAATGAAACAACGAAACTATTTGAAATTGTGTTCACTTCTATACTAAAAGCACAGTAAATACCGCTAATAAATGTACCTGTAGGTGTTTTTAGTCCATTTGTGTTCAAAATACCGAGAAACATGTGTTTTTTTATTTATTTATTTAATTTTAACAATTACACAGTGTATACATGAACACATTTTTTCGCCAAACTGCATGACAGTTTGTTGGCGAAATGACACACTGATACATATAGATGACTAGACAAACTACCTTAATGCCACATATTTTATTATCTAGTTCTTAATATTATTGTATCGTATACTTAATAATATTGTTGTGTCTTGTCTTGTGAATAAATGTATTTCTTTCTTTCAATTCAAACTATAAGTCCAAAACAATCGATATATTAACTTCGACACCGTTGATTTTAATAGTATCGTTTTCCAAAACTGTAATAGTTTTTTTAGTTTTTAGTTTAGTAGAAGCAATATTGTCGACAATTAACTGACAGTTTAATTTACATGTTATGTATTTCTTACAGGATATATGTACTTACCTTTAATCAACTGCCGATATTTTAACGCAGCGGCATGCATTATGATCACGGGTAGACGGGTAGAGGGAAAGGGTATCCTCATGCAATCGATGTTGTTTTGTATTGTACAGTCTAAACAATGCTAATACTATAGAATATCTCGTTTCGAGCTATCGACAGTTTCGATACGAGTATCGATGTTCTTGCTATTGATAAAATATCGATACCTATTCGACTAATGAAGTAATGAACACTGCACTGCACTGCACTATTACTGTACTGACTGCGGCCTGCGGCACCGCACCCGTTTTAGTTCTCATTTGATTGATTTTAAAAGACAACAGACAGACTAATATTAACGTTGAATATATAGAAAATTTCAAGGTACGAACACGAGCAAGGAATAAGACGCCTTAAACAAATTGCGAACAGTTGGATCTACGCTCAATCTCAAGATGAAAATGTAAGTCTTTCAACATTATTTTATGTCTGGTAATTCCTTCGTATTCAGCAGGGCCGTCTTTCCCTTCCCACTAGGCGCTCTGGGCACGCTCCAAGGCCTCTCGACTGATGAGGCCCCTCCATGAAACCTTTGATTATATGTATACAGTCTAAGCATGAAATATTAAAAAAAAAGTACCGGCCTATAGACTCAAGGCCCTTAAAGTGCTCAGGGTCCCCAGTGCGTTAAAGACTGCCCTGCTATTGAATACCTTAGGTACAAGTCAGCTGCAGAAGTAGATGAGGGGCTATGGTGCTCTAAATGGTCTACACACTACTGCCATAATATAATAAGAATGTTTAGTTTACTTTGCGCAGCGCTCATTCAATTTTGCTGCTGTGTGCATTTATTTGAGAAAAGCACTAATAAACAAGTAAAACCGCATTACTTATGCACCTTATATTTTAGCCACACACTCTATTTCAATATAAAAAAACTACACAGATAATATATAAAATAGGTATTAAATAAAAAAAATTGCAGACAATAAAAAAGATAATAAATGAGACCTTACAATAACTACATCAACAACACATTTATAATACCTACCTACAATAAGGCAACCCATGGCCTTACCTACCCTGTAAGTTTTCTAAATGTCCTAATACTCTGAATTATTCTGAGCTGTTTTGAGATTATATTATATTATAACTTTATGTTCATAACTTTAAACCTCTGTATCTCAAAACAGCAAAATACGACTTGGTGACGGTTCACTCTATGGGGGTGATGTGTGGTGTCCAATAAAGAGTGTATTGTTTATGCCTTTTGTTTCCATTTTAATTGCATAAATAAATCACCTGTGAAAAAGTTTAGGAGATACAATGTAAATAGACAGAATCTCTGACTGCATATTGACCAACAAAATAGTGAAGCTAGGCTGAAATAATGCATCAAAAGAAAACACATGACTTTAAATTATTTATTGTAATCAAGTAAATTCCATCACAACATACTTACAATATTATTTAATTACTCAACTGCATTTAGCTGTTTTTCTGGACTTAGGTACCTACTAGTAAGTTAAGTAAGTTACAGTATTATTTAGAAAACACAACCTATTTTTGTACTTTGAAGTAAGGCATTCTCTCAACTTTTTGTTTTTTGGTTCCTACTATCCGTATTACGTCTCGTAAAGATGAAGGCTCATTTCTCTTGTTGGTTGAGCAATTTGTTAAAACAATTGTACCTAAGCTGCATGCTCTTTGATTATTAGACTAGTGTGTAGTCTATCCAAAGATTTTATTACTGACTTCGTACTAGTTCGTACTACTGACTAATACTATCTTCCTGAGACCCTGCATCAAATGTTTAATGCAAGAACTTTAAACTTAACGGCAATCAAGATAAGTTGATATTTGATTAGACATTATGCTCAAAATGTTGTATGCGGGGTCTGAGGAGGCTATAGTCTTACATAACTTACAACCAACATACATTTCCCTCATTACAGGGAAGTGACAAAATCCCAGAGAGGTGCTAGTCTGAGGTTAAATTTTCCACATTATCATGACCAAAAAAATGATATACTTAGTGACATTTTTAACATCAATGACTTTGCTGAGGTGCGTTTCAAATCAACAGAGGGTTCTCTTTACATAGCATGGAAGAAACATGAATCAGTCACAGAGGCTTTCACTGTCAAAATGAACATATTATGTAAAAGTGAGGTGCTTTTTCCATGGCAGGTAATGTGTCATCAATATTGGACTGAATGGGTAAAAATTAAAGGATCAGGAATTGTTAATTTTGCGTTTGGACCCGTAACCCATACCGTAACCCGTAACATATTCGAAGTTATTATGTGTGTAAGTAAGGTCGAGAAGATCTTGTTTGCAAATCTTTATGAAGATGATGAATTCTGCGACTTTAATCTGAATACCATTGATGACAGTGGCAGTGTTCCCGTACATAAAGCATGTCTGATTGTCCACAGCGACATATTCAAGAGAATGCTGGGTACTGAATGGAAGGAGACCATTAATGGTTGCATTAAAATACAAGGAGTGACCTTACAAAATCTCAAGCACTTAAAAGAGTATTTTTATTTGGGAACTCTGCCTGACGACACTGTGCAAATACAGCCACTGTTGCTTATTGCTAAATGTTACATGATTAAAAATCTCATGACAGAATGCATTCTGAAGCTTGCTTTAACGGTAAAACCAGAGGAGTTGCATTCGCTTGAGGAATTTTCTGTAGACAACCAAATACCGGAATTAGTACAGGCCATTGTCCAGATTACACCAGATGAAACGGTTCAAGGTGCACACCAGATTGAAAAAGACAAGGAAGTTGGACCCCCTGAAGCTAAGAAAAGTAAATGTGATGAAAATTCAGAGACATGATTACTTACTAAGTAACTTTGCAATAATTAAATACAAAGAATTGATTTGCGTTGGTTTTTGTAATTTTTCATATTCTGTAACTATTTTTTTTTCATTATATAAAGTTTCTAATCCGCACTGGGCCCGCGTGGGAACAATGGCCTAAGTCCTCTCGTTTTGAGATGCCTGTGCTCAACAGTGGGACGTATACAGGCTGGGATGATGGGACGAGTTATTTTACTCATTGACATATTTTATTTTGATTCTATTGACATTATTTAACTGATTCGATTTTACTATTGTTACTGTAGATTGTTACATACTGTATTTCTCAATAATTTTTTGCCTGTAATTGGTCATAAATACGGACAGTTTTCCTAAATGTATGGGAGTCAACTTGTGGTTTTTATGTTATTAAAATAGTTTATAAATAAAAGAATAAGATTTGTACAATAATAATGAGTACTTTGTAATTTTCTGTGTACTTACCTGTTTTCTGTATCACTTACTAGTTTTGGTGTACAATAAAGAGTATTTGTATTGTATGTGATAGGTACTTGTGTAGACTGATATAATTTAGAAGTCACTATACTAAAATTATTAATACAATGCAATGACTCTTTATTGTACACCAGAAATAGTAAGCGATACAGAAAACAAGTTACATCAAAAATATATAGATTTTTTTAAACTATATTTTCTCACATACATACTTACTTACCTACTTTGCACAAAAGACAAAGGGCCTCGCATACACCTGCCGCCCGGAGCCTCGCGATAGGTAAGGCTGCCGCTGCAAGGCAAGTAATAGCGGCCTTCTCTCTTTATACGTAACTTTTTAACAGAAATCTCTTTAAAAAGAAAGAAAGTCTTCTAGGTAACTTTTAAATAGAAAGTAGGAAGGACTAGTTTACAGCAGGTATAGGTTAGTTAGTTATGTATAACATAGTTATAATAAGGTGAAAAATATACTACTTAAGTAATTATGGCATTTTAATGGAAAAAATATATATTTCGTTTTAACTATGTGGTTTTATTTCTATCCTAAAATGTAAACTATTTAATGGTTCAGATTACAACATTATTAAAGAACAGTCCGAAAATTAAATTTTTCTTAAGTGTGGACCTACAGTCGTTTAATTCACCTACATGAGCCAATCAACTTTTTTAACCGACACTAATCTGTCCGCGACATTTTTCAAATAATTGCAAATTTTTGTAAGAAACATGTTTTTTCGGTAATTTAATAGATGGTGTACATGAATGCATGCCATCCTAAGTAAGTTCAACAATATCTTGCAGGAAGTACGATTTTTTTGTAACGCAGGAGATGCCCAAAGTATCGGTAAAATAGTTGGTTGGCCCACATACAATTTAATAGAATCTGACAATTTTCTACACATTTAACACACCCTAACATGGGCACGCTTGATTATATATGTCCCTGTTGTTGCAATTATCATCTAAAAGGAATCAAAAAATAATAATAGTCACATCACAAAGCCTTAGGCAGCCCGGTGTTCATATTAGTAGGCTGGAAGTGTCTACAGGATTGTTATATTATATTGAATTGGAGTATATATATTATATTAAACTCGGGGCCATAATTCGAGAGACAACTTTGACAATTCATTGTGCACAAGTGTTGCCACAGACAGGGTAGTGCTGTTCGTGTCGATATTAAAAAATATCACGGCATTGGCTTCTATCGATATTTATCCATTATTTATGGTGACAATACCAAATTAGTTTAATAATTTACTTTGCAGTGTAAGATCATTGAAAAAAGTGCAAATACAAACCAACGACAATTATTTCTTTTATTGTGATTGGCCTCACCTTAAATCCGCTTTATTTATTTTATATACACATGATGTGATTGTTGTCACCAAGGGCGCTAACAAGTAATAATTTCATCATTACCTTCACAAAAGGCGCCATTTTGTCAACGATAATGTAGCGATTGGCGGGGGCAGGGGGACTACTACGAAATTCGAAGTTTTTATCGTACCGTCCCTCTCACTTTCATTTTAAATAATATTAACGCCAGCAGGATAGCAAGATACGGAGTTCGAATTTTACACTTCGTAGTATATAGGGCCAAGGGCGGGGGCCGGTGCGGGGCATTCGTCGATTTTTCACTTTGAATCGTAATGGATCGTAAACCTCAGCAGGGCCACTATGAAACTCAAAACTCGAAGTTCGTGTCGTGCGGTCCCTCTTACCCTTTTATACTATTTAATACGAGAGCGAGAGGGACGGTACGATATGAACTTCGATTTTCGAACTTCGGAGTAGGCCCTCTGAAACGATTCACGGATCGGATCGTATGCTCTTGAATCTTTCTCACAAAAATCGTATCAAAAATTGATTTGAAATTTGTATTTATTTTGACAATTTGAATATAAGATCTGACCACACATTGGATTTAATCGTTAGAGCCATCGCTTTAATCACAATAAAATTAAATTATTATTAACACAGGACGATACTTACAGCATCATCATTATCATCCCAGCCTATATACGTCCCACTGCTGGGCACAGGCCTCCTTACAGCATAAAAAATGTAAAATAAATACAATTTAGCTGTGTATGACTTTTTTTAACTATCCGCATCCTGTTTCATTATTTTTATGTATCTATTTGCTTTATTGCGGCATCCGTTTATAATCGATTTGTCTTCATTAAGATAGTAAATATTCAATACTTGCTTATTATATCATAACAAATTAATAAATTGTCTGTAAATACGATTCACTTTATTTCCGAATCGAATCGGTTGAAGATTATATTGAACTGAATAGATTAAAAAATCGCTACATCGTATCCATCGCTAAATCAATCTTCATAAAAATCGAATCGTAACGTGCATCCCTAATTCGTGTAACAAACTTTTGTAACCCATTCGGCTTCCATTTCCCGGAGTGTTTGAATGTGTTTCGTGGTTTTCTGCATCTCTCGCTTGTCACACTGTTAGGGTTTTGCGCCCACCCCCCAGGAGGAGAAGTGAAACAAAATAATGTGATCAAACTAATTTATTTAAACCCGAAAGCCAGCTCAACGGTAATAGTTTAAAAAAAATTACAAATGTGGGTAATTTAAAATTTCGGGTGTGGTCCGACACTAGTACGCAAGATAACGGAAAATACAATTCCTATTATTCTTTTTACTAGCACTTTCCTGCACTGTAGCCGAAGATGAAGAAGGGCGCTGGTCCGTGGGTGTAGGGTACGACACCCCAACGGCGGGCCGTCGCTCTGGCCGAAGTGAAGGTAAAGATGGGATGAGAGGTGGGCCCCCAAAGAGCCAACCCGAACCTGGGACCCTGGAACGCGCCAATGACGGGTGTTACACACGATCCAGGTGATCGGTGAACAGCCACGGCAATTAGGCTAGGAAAGCACTATCGTAGTTGTGCTGCCGTGCCTGTTCACAATCAGATACGGAGATTACATTTAATTACGAAAAGCAAAGCAATAATTAATTATTGGGGAAGGAATTTACTTTTATCAAAATGCGTGGGTAGAATGGAAATGATTTGCAATTATCACACTCGGAAATTCATGCAGCGCTGGGTCAAGCACTATGGCGAGGCTCATTAGCCGCATAAAATAGCCAAAGAATGATAAGTTGCGAAACTACAATTTCCCAAGCATTTAAAAACACATATAAAGGAAAAACATCTACAACTAGCTAATACGCAGTTAGTTAATCACCACTTACCCGAGATTGGGGTTCACAGTTGCACCGTAACAATTTTAATTAAAATTAATTAAATTAAAAACACAGGCTAGTGCTAAGGACGACTGCTGTCGGTTACGAGAAACGTATTAGGACCGAAAGTGCCGTGCGCTCGCCTCTGCGCCGAGAAAGAGACTGTGTGTCGATCGGGACTCAAATGATGCTCTCGCGCCGAATAACGGGCCGCGTGACGTCACACACATAGTGATGTGCAAGACACGGAATTGAATTTAAATCTTATACAGCATGTCAACGAATAATAGTGCTACTACGTAATAATTAAAATGCTAGTTTTGTAGATCAATCGGTGTGAAATGTGTTTTTACATGTTATTTTAATGTAAATTTGTATCAATAAATTGTGTTAATTATTAAAAATGTACGTACAACGTTACATTACCCGCCTCGCCACGGAAAGGGTTTTACCCTGAAGGAAAAACCCGTGCTAAAACTTAACTTGTGACTCACTGTAACGCTAACATTCGATCATCTACATTCGTCTCATTTACTCGTCATTCAAACTAGCAACAACAACAAAGTTATATTATTGTCGCGTCTTTCTATATGATAGGCACCCGTGATACATCGCACGGATGACTATAAAGATCATCACAAGGCTGTCAAGATCGGTAAGGTAATGCACAACTGTTATTGTCGTATTTAAATGGAACGAAAACTACTTAAGGTTATTTGCAAGTTTGAAATCTTTAATGTGCCAAACTCCTAAATTTTTGCCGGACATGTCTTCCAAAACATACACTAGAGGAGATCGTTTCTCAACTATACGACACTTGATGAATTTGGGTGCAAATTTTTTAGTAAAATACTTGTCCTTGTCACTAAGTACAAAGGTACGTTTAAGAACTAAGTCACCTACATTGAAATCAGCTGGTCTCCTACGCAAGTTATAATGTGCAGTGTTTTTTACATGTGCCTGCCACAGTAAAGCCTGCACATCATCAAACACAGAAGCCAGACAACCAAGGTTTTCCGCGTATAAGTCGCGTGGTAGGAATAAAACTTCGTCTCCTAGGTCTGAATCGGTATAATGAGATCCGCACAAAACCAACTCTCTACCGTACACAAGAAAAGAGGGTGTGTAACCGGTGGCTTCATTGACAGAGTTGTTAATGGCAAATTGTACCTTGGGAATAAAAGTGTCCCAGGATCTGTGGTCGTTGCCAACCAGCGTAGAAAGACAGGAAATCAGGGTCTTATTTGCGCGTTCCGCATTGTTAATTTGCGGAGTATACCGTGGTGTGAAGAAAACATTAGGAACTCTATACTTTTTAAAAAAGGCATCAGTAGTAGAACTAATAAAGTAACTAGCGTTGTCAAGGAAGATCGTTTGCGGAACGCCATGAACTAAAAATATAGAATCTTCCAATATTTTAACCACTGATTCCGACGTTGCGCGACGCAATGGGAAGATATGGCAGAATTTTGAGAAGCAGCAAGTTATAACTAACATGTAACTATTTTGTTTTCTTGTAACAGGAAGGGGACCTACAAAATCAATCGCAATCATCTGGAATGGCCTCGAGCATTGCTTCGGCCTACCCATTTGACCCAATGTAGTGTGATTTTGCGCCTTATAAGACTGACAGGTCGAGCAAGAGGTCACGAAATTCACGACATCTTGGTGCATACCAGGCCAGTAGTACGTTAGAGACAACCGCCTATAAGTTTTGAAAATGCCCAAATGTCCTGCTGTCGGCTCTGAGTGGTGCTCCTGGATGATTTTCTGTCGAAAATTACTTGGAACAACCTCCTTCCACGCGAACTCTGCAGTTAACTGTGCTGTACTCTTAGATGTCGATTTGGAAAGTCGAAATAAGGAATTATTTTTTATTTGGAAATTAGGATAGTTACTTGGATTGTTGAGACAGCCGTTATAAATATCTTTGTACCAAGTATCGTCTGTATTTAACACAGGATTGGCAAGACTTATGGCCGAAACTGGAACTGCACGCGAAAGAGCGTCGGGAATGACATTGTCCACGCCGCGACGGTGTTTTATTTCAAAATTAAAGGAAGAAAGACGAACGCCCCAACGGGCGAGACGACCTGTGGGATTATTTAGGGAAAGGAACCATTTTAACGCAGAATGGTCAGTGTAAACAGTGAAAGTCCTCCCGTTTTCTAAGTAGCAACGCCAGTGCTCGAGAGCAGTCAGCACCGCAAGTGTCTCGCGTTCAGTAATGCTGTAATTTTTCTCGGCACTGGTAAGCGAACGGCTCATATAGGCGATAGGATGCTCTTTACCATTCATGGTCTGCGTTAACATGGCTCCCACCCCATAGTTACTAGCGTCAGTGTGTACTTCGAATGGCTCAGAATACACCGGGCAAGAAAGAACTGGCGCGGACACCAAGCATTCTTTCAAGGCGTTAAACGCCGCGTCAGCCTCCGGCGTCCACTTGAAAGGAGGGGACTTCTTGCCATTCGAAGTCAACCTGTTAAGGGGACCAGCAACTGTGCTGAAATTAGGGACAAAACGTCGGTACCAGGTAGCGGTACCGAGAAATCGTTTTAACTCCTTACGAGAAGAAGGAGTAGGGAAGTTAATAATAGCTTCTACTTTTTCAGGGTCAGTACGTAAACCATGGGCGTCGACTACATACCCTAAATATTTAAGTTGACTACGAAAGAACTTGCACTTCTCAAAATTCACCGTGAGATTGGCATTTTTAAGTTTATCTAAAACGCATAGAAGACGAGAGACGTGTTCTTCAAACGTCGAGCTGATGATAATAATGTCATCAAGGTAAGCAAAAGTCTTGAAATCCATATCAGCAAAGAGTAAATCTACCAGACGCTGTTGAGTAGCAGGTGCGTTAGTCAACCCGAAAGCAGTAGTTTTAAAACGTAAAGTGCCTCTGCCTGGTACGTAGAAAGCGGTCTTATCGCGGTCTTCAACTGCAATGGGAATTTGCCAAAAAGCCTTTGATAAATCGACGCTAGATAAATATTTGGCGTCACGAAGGTTGTCTAGTATTTCAGCTACGTACGGTAAATTGTAAGCATCGCGCTTAGTTACAGCGTTTAGCTTCCTACTATCGAGACAAAACCTTGGTTGCCCGTTCTTCTTGCTAACGATAAGCACCGGAGAAGACCAAGCGCTCTCACAATGTTCCACTACATCTAATGAAAGCATTTCATCCACTTGCTCTATTAAAATTCGCTGCTTTTCAGGAGACATGCGATAGTAACGCTGTCTGATAGGCTGAGCATCACCAGTGTCTATATGATGGGAAATTAAATTGGTTCTACCTAGACCTTTTTCCTCTGTAGAGATAGACTTAAATTGAGCTATTACATTATCTGCAATGGACTTTTGCGAATCTAAAAGATTGTCATAAGAGTGAATGAAAGTTTCATCAATGTTTACTTTAACCTCCGCTAACGAAGTGCCTGACAAGGTGATGCTACCCAAGTACTTAGGACAAATATGAAAAGTACGCCAAAAGTCAATGCCTAGTATAACGGGAGTTTCAACTTGCGGAACCACGTAAGCTTTGATGATATGAAATTGACCTTCAAATGAGACTGGCAAATTAATAAAACCTAAACTTTTAAGATTTTGACCACCAGCGGCTACCATATTAATGTGATTATCCTGGTGTAAGGTGCAGTCTGCAAATATAGCTATATAGCTATATATAGATATAGCTGGCAACCCTGGCCACGCTCAAACGTCAAAATCGACACAGCTGTTTTAAATTAATTAATTAATTATAATATTTAGTGTGATAAGCAATAAAAACATAAAAAACCGTGTAATATTTAACAATAAGTGTTCGCGTAAATAAGTATAATCGTACAACCTGTACATCGCAAAGTAAAATCTCGGCGGCGGAGTAACGTCAGTGCAACGGACAAAGTTCAAATATGCGACGTTAAAAAGGGAAGTATTGTCTTCTATAAACCTAAATAAATAACATTAGGGTGTTAAATACTTATGAAATTAAATGCTTAAATTCATTAGCTCCTGATTAGTGTACGCATTGTTGAAAATCTGACAGTAATTTCTAACCTCGTACCTACTTCTGTTACGAACCGGTCAGCTGTTCACGCTAGCTATAAATACTGTCTTTATTACCTCTTTTCCACTGTTTCTTCATACAACTAAGATACTTCGTACTACCTGGTCTTGCTTACGTTCTCTCTTGTTCTCCTCACAACTACTTCGTATCTCACTTATTAACCACCTCACTTCACTGCTTTTTATGCTTGGTATATAGTTGCGTTGCGGTTAGTTTCAGGTGCGGTGGAGTCACTGTGGGTTACCTGAGCTCAAAATGTCCAGCTCAGTGTTGACTCGCAAGGCCACTGCACGTGAACTCGATATCAAACTGAACGCAGCCCTTAAAGAACTCAAGCAGTCTAAGGCGACGTGTGAGCAGCTACTTCGGGAACGTGACGATAGCGAATACGAGGTGCAGCAGATAGTGTCAAAGAACACCGAACTCAAACGCGAACTAGCCGACCTGGATGTGATGTACACGGATGTTGAAGAACAACGCGACCGACTGCTGGAGACAGTTTCCAAATTACAACAGTGCTGTGACGTTCACGAGCAAACACTTCAACGAGTAGATGAGCTTGAGTATGAGCTCGCCGCCTCCCACGAATTTGTTCGCCAACTACAGGAACAGATTGAACGCCAAGAAGCCGAGAACACCCAACGGCTATATGACGAAATAATGCCAGCACCAAACGTCTCCTCAACACGACCGGTAATAGGTTCTTCCAGGTCACCGGTTGTAATAGATTTGACCAAGGACACTTCTTTTGAGTCTAGACCAGTGCATTTTCAAAGTCATAATAAATTTAAAAAATATCTCAAGTTAAACAGGTTCATAAGAAGATCAAAAAGACTATATAAACAACATCTCAGTGTTCATAAAAATACAATTTTATATAAAAATCGTGTAAGTATCTTAAACGAGCTAAAAACATGTAATGAAAAATTACAACACAGTAGGTACGCTTATGTCACAGACACGTCCGGGCTGCGGGAAGAAATAAACCGATTAGAATGTTCCCTAAGGGACTTGACTAGCAAATACGAATTATGTCAAAATCAAATTAGTGAACACATTTTGGCCGCGACCGAGCTTGTTGATTTATGTACATTTAACGAAAAGCGCGTCAATTCTTTGTTAGCGCGCGACTGCGCATTGCAAACTGAACTACGTAATGATAATCAGTCCGTGTTACCCACCCGCAGCGCGGAATTCTGTGACATACCTACAGTTAATGATGGAAATATCTGTAAGAATGTTAATAAAACCCTAGTATTTTCTGATAGGATAGGAAAGGGATTGGGCAAATTATTGTATAATAATATATCAAACAGCTGTGTCATAAATAACTGTATGCCTAATGCCTCATTCAAACAAATAATTGAAAAAATTATGCTCACTCAGGTGACTAAGCAGTCAACCATTGTTTTAATGTTAAGTGACGGGTCCGACGTTAGGTATTCGGACATAAAAACTGGGTTCGATTCCCTATCAAAACTAGGTGTTAAAAACATTATTATAGGTGCGTTTCCCTATTCTGCTTCTCTAAACAAATCCAACAATAATTTATATCGTTTAAACAAATTATTGTTTAAGATGACGAGCCGTCATAGTGACGTTTTATTTTTTGACACTAATAATGTTATTAGTGACTACCGACTGACCCCCGACAAGCTTGCTAAATCCTTAGCATGTTTTATTAATTCCGTATTCGGAAATCACTCCCCCTCCCCCAGCCCCGTTAGGACGACACATTCAAGCGCGAATGTGTCTTTAAACTACCTACACCGACAATAGAGAAGCAAAGTAGTCTATCATTCCTACATCAAAATATAAATCGCTTCACTGGCAAAATATTAGATTTAGAATTACTCTGTGAAAAGTTAAACTTAGATATTATCTGCTTAACAGAAACCTGGCTAAAAAAAGATTCAATGCAATTTAATGTAAATAATTATGCAATAGCTAGCGCCTTCTGCAGAGAATCTGCAGCAGGTGGCGGGTCTATCATATTAGTGAAAAATGGTTTAAAGTTCAAAGAACGCAAAGACCTGTCCAGCCTTTCTGTTGAACGTGTATGCGAGATCGCTTCTGCGGAAACGGAACAGTATTTAATTTTATGTATATATAGACCACCAAACTCGAATATTACTTTGTTTATAAATACTATGGAAGATGTTCTAAGGAAATCAGTAAAACGTAATAAAGCGCTGGTGGTTTGCGGGGACTTTAATATCGATATTTTATCACAATCCGTTGAAAAAGACCAGTTTATTTCTGTTTTAAAATCTTTTAATTTAAATTTCTTATTTAATGAACCCACCAGAGTCACAACCACTTCGACCACATGTATAGACAACATTTGCTTAACTTGTAAGTATTTAGAAAAAGCTGTAATCAGTGGAGTACGGTCGGATCACAAAGCTCAAACAGTGAAGTTACCTCGGGCTAGGGGCGGTGTTAATCAAACCATAGAAATTAGGCCGTTGAACAAACAAAGACTTGACCGTCTCAAAACAAACATCGCGCAAAAAGTAAACAATTTAAAAGTATGCACTAAAAACCCAAACGAAAATTTCAAAATATTGTTAAATACTGTATGCGAAGAATACGATAAAACGTGTAGTAAAAAACGTATTAAAATAGGAAACAAACTGTCATTCAATGAATGGGCTACGCCTGGAATACGTAGGAGTAGGGACGTCTTATATGATCTTTATGATAAGAAATCATGTACTACTGATGAACGTTTCCACCAGTATGTTAGGGATTATTCAAAATTATTCAAAATTATATGTAATAAAGTAAAAGCAGCCCATGTAACTAATAAAATTAAGTCCTCTAATGATAAAATTAAAACAGTTTGGAAAATTATAAATACTGAAACCGGTCGACGTAAGAACGCGGAATCCTCTATATCACTAAAGATTAACAACGTATTAGAAACGGACGCGGTTAAAATAGCTAACGAGTTTAATACCTTCTTCTCTAAAATCCCCATCGAAACGACAAAATGTCTCGCGTCTTCCTCAAAGCTAGCTGAATCGCTCTTAAAAGAAAATGTATCTATTCCAAACATAAGTAACTTTAAATTCACGCATGTCTCTCCCGGTGACATCATTAGGACTTTTAAATTATTGAAAGTAAAAAAAACGGAAGACTTGTGGGGCGTCTCAGTTAAGGTTCTACAGTCTATTTTAGATGTCGTTGCTACAACTTTAGCTTTTATTTTCAATAGCTGCATAGATGAAGGTGTATTTCCAGATTTGATGAAATATAGTAAAGTAGTTCCTATTTTTAAATCAGGTGATAAAGATAATCCCTCTGATTATCGTCCGGTGTCCATCCTATCAGCGTTTAGCAAAATATTCGAAAAAATAATGCTGACGCAAATGATCTCGCATTTTAATACTCATAAAATCATGCATCCACAGCAGTTCGGATTCACAAAAGGCAGGTCTACTACAGACGCGGGTCATAGTTTAGTTAAATTCATTTTGCAAGCTTGGGAGGAATCACATGACGCTATAGGTGTATTCTGTGACCTCTCGAAAGCTTTTGATTGTGTGGATCATGATACTTTAATTTGTAAGTTAAATTTTTATGGCATTCGTGGCCTCGCTTTAGAACTCATTAAATCTTACCTCACACAAAGAAAGCAAAAGGTAGCGATTAACGGAGCGGTATCGGAGGAATCTGTGGTCGAAATGGGAGTGCCTCAAGGATCCATTCTTGCCCCATTCCTGTATCTTATTTATGTAAATGACCTAACTTATATGGTAAGCCAAAAGTCGGGTATCGTTATGTTTGCTGACGACACGTCTTTACTGTTCAAGGTTAGTAGAAAAGATACCGACTTCACTGAACCCAATGAAACCCTGTCCGTGATATCCGCATGGTTCGCTGCCAATAATTTGTTACTAAATCCTAAGAAAACCAAATGTATTAAATTCTCATTGATAAATTCATCTAACTCGAATTCAATTTCTAATATAAAGTTAAATGGGCAAACTATTGAATTTGTAAAATCAACAGTATTTTTAGGAATAACACTCGATTCTAAACTGCAGTGGGGACCTCATGTCACTGCAATCGCGGGTAGATTGAGCTCTGCTGCTTTTGCAGTTTGGAAAATACGGCAGCTAACCGATGTGGCGACGGCACGGTTGGTGTATTTTGCGTACTTTAATAGCATTATGTCGTACGGGCTTATTTTATGGGGATCTGCTGCAGACATCGAATCAATTTTTATCTTGCAAAAGAGAGCAGTTAGAGCAATTTATAATTTGAAGACGCGTGAATCTTTAAGATCATTTTTTAAGGAAACTGGTATCCTAACCCTGCCGTCGCTTTATGTTTTTGAAATAATCATGTACGTTAGGAAGAACATATGTGATTTTCCCACTAACGTCGATAAGCCAAAGGCTACTAGAAACACAGGGAAGCTTAAAGTACCATCTCACAGACTGGCTAAAACCAAAAAGTCGTTTTTGGGAAGTTGCATACGTTTTTATAATAAAATTCCAAAAAATATTACTGAAGAAACTGATACAAAATTTAAATCTACTGTCAAAAAGACATTAATATCTAAGGCTTATTATAAAGTTAACGATTATATCATGGACAGGGATATTTGGAAATAATTCCGATCCGCACTAGCGATCCCTTCAAATAGTGAACCTACTGTGTTAAAAATAAAATTGTGTTAAATACTTGTAATGTATAGTACATAGATGTCATTTATAAATATTGTGAATCTGTTTTTAAAAAAAAAATACCTCGTTGAGTTTCTTGCCGGATTCTTCTCAACAGAGGTTTTTTTCCGAACCGGTGGTAGATTAAAAAAATGACGTGTAAAAGTGCCCATTGCGGCCTATTTGCTGAATAAATGATTTGACTTTGACTTTGAAAAAAAAATAATAAATGACTATTGTTGCCTAAAATAGTAACTGCAGCACCGGAATCAAGCAAGCCACAGGCGTCAATGTTGTTAATTTTTATATTTACATAAGGCCTAGGATCTGTTGAAGGTTTCTGTTGCAGAATTGTAGAAATTTTGTAAGTAGAGGTAAATTTTGTAATAAATTCAAGCCAAGTTTCCCAATCTTGCTTGTCAAAATTACCACAATTCTGCCTAGCTAGTTTTTTGGCATTTTATTACAAACTGGGCAATCCGGAAATTTAACGTCCTTCATACCACATTTAAAACAAAATATATCACGACTAGCCGGGCACTGACGGATGTGATGCGCGTTAGAGCGACATCTAGGGCAATACGGAACATTTTTATTAGTACCGACCGCATGAACATAACTTTGTTGTTGTCTACTAAAATTATTTTGATTGTAGTTATTAGAATTGTTTGATTTATTAAAATTCCTGTTGGGTGTGAAGTTTGGGTGTTTATTAAAAGTGCTTGAAGAGCTGTTATGTAATTTATTTGTATTTCTGTTACTATCCTTTGAGTAAGCAAACTCAGGTGCAAGTGTATCTGATGTTACTCTGGGCGGTTCCTGAAATTGTGCAAGACGTGCCTGTAATATAACGTTGGGCGCCAGTGTCACACTGTTAGGGTTTTGCGCCCACCCCCCAGGAGGAGAAGTGAAACAAAATAATGTGATCAAACTAATTTATTTAAACCCGAAAGCCAGCTCAACGGTAATAGTTTAAAAAAAATTACAAATGTGGGTAATTTAAAATTTCGGGTGTGGTCCGACACTAGTACGCAAGATAACGGAAAATACAATTCCTATTATTCTTTTTACTAGCACTTTCCTGCACTGTAGCCGAAGATGAAGAAGGGCGCTGGTCCGTGGGTGTAGGGTACGACACCCCAACGGCGGGCCGTCGCTCTGGCCGAAGTGAAGGTAAAGATGGGATGAGAGGTGGGCCCCCAAAGAGCCAACCCGAACCTGGGACCCTGGAACGCGCCAATGACGGGTGTTACACACGATCCAGGTGATCGGTGAACAGCCACGGCAATTAGGCTAGGAAAGCACTATCGTAGTTGTGCTGCCGTGCCTGTTCACAATCAGATACGGAGATTACATTTAATTACGAAAAGCAAAGCAATAATTAATTATTGGGGAAGGAATTTACTTTTATCAAAATGCGTGGGTAGAATGGAAATGATTTGCAATTATCACACTCGGAAATTCATGCAGCGCTGGGTCAAGCACTATGGCGAGGCTCATTAGCCGCATAAAATAGCCAAAGAATGATAAGTTGCGAAACTACAATTTCCCAAGCATTTAAAAACACATATAAAGGAAAAACATCTACAACTAGCTAATACGCAGTTAGTTAATCACCACTTACCCGAGATTGGGGTTCACAGTTGCACCGTAACAATTTTAATTAAAATTAATTAAATTAAAAACACAGGCTAGTGCTAAGGACGACTGCTGTCGGTTACGAGAAACGTATTAGGACCGAAAGTGCCGTGCGCTCGCCTCTGCGCCGAGAAAGAGACTGTGTGTCGATCGGGACTCAAATGATGCTCTCGCGCCGAATAACGGGCCGCGTGACGTCACACACATAGTGATGTGCAAGACACGGAATTGAATTTAAATCTTATACAGCATGTCAACGAATAATAGTGCTACTACGTAATAATTAAAATGCTAGTTTTGTAGATCAATCGGTGTGAAATGTGTTTTTACATGTTATTTTAATGTAAATTTGTATCAATAAATTGTGTTAATTATTAAAAATGTACGTACAACGTTACACGCTCACCGTGCGCATTTTATCTGTTACGTTTTTGTTTTGTTTGGTTAAATTTTCGTTGTGTTATATCTTTGGGCTCATATGTACAATATGTGCCGCAGAGTTCGTTGCTCAATTTTTTTTTGTAGAAAGCTCTGATTATAAATAACAACTTCACGAAGTTTCAAGCTGCGGAAACGAATAGTTACAGAGAAAAAAATTAATAAAGTTTTCTATAAAACAATTAAATTGAGCAATCCTCTAATGGCATTTTGTCGCAAAGAAACGTACGTTCCATTTTACGGTACGGTCGCTCTGATTATAACAAGTGTGGTTTAAATTTTAAGAACTTATTTAGATTCGTCTGTTCTATATATTCTAACAAAACCATATATGTTATTTTTGGATACGAAAACGTCAAAAAATGTTTATAAAATGTATTTTTGGTGGATATATTATGCCACAATACAACAATAATTTTTAAAAACGTGAAATGAACCGTGACACACGCCATTATGTTTGGTTTGTCATGTTTGTGTCATTGTTACTGTTGCTCAGTCATTGTTTGTACTCGCAGTTGAGAGCGTTTTTCGTACTCCTGTTAATACTCAGTGACTACAATGGTGTTCCCGAAGCCCGAGGCCTCGTCTTCCACCGCCCCGCCGTCTGAAGAGTCGAGTGTAGTGCAAGTTTTGGACTCTAGTGAGCCGCTTGTTACGAAATCCTCTTCGGCGCCCCCGTGTGTGCAAGTTTTGGACTCTAGTGAGCCGCTTGTGCCTACGTTTTCCGTGTCTTCGTGTGTGCAAGTGTTGGACTCTAGTGAGCCGCTTGTCCCTACGTTCACGGTGTCTTCGTGTGTGCAAGTGTTGGACTCTAGTGAGCCGCTTGTACGCCGAACCCCGCCTACGTCGAGTGTCCATGACGCTTTCGTAGCGCCTGAGGCTCCAGCCTCGCCAACCTACAGCGAGTCAGTGGCATTTACGATGTCATCGTCACCTATGCCTGGCCCGTCTACGTCGAGCGTCCGTAACGCTTTCGTAGCGCCCGAGGCCCCAGCCTCGCCAACCTACAGCGAGTCAGTGGCATTTACTATGTCATCATCACCCGTGCCTGGCCCGTCTACGTCAAGCGTTCATGATGCTTTCGTAGCGCTCGAGGGCCCAGCCTCTCCAACCTACTCCGAGTCACTATCACTTCAGCCTGAATGTTCTACTAGTTCCATGGAGGATGATGCCGATGTAAGTACTGACCTCATAAATATTATTTAATGTAGATTTAATCAAGTTAGGTCAAATAAGGTTAGGTTGAATAACGTTAGGTTAAATAAGGTTAGGTTGAATAAGATGAGGTTGAATAAAGTTAGGTTTGGTCAGGTTAGGTTGAATGAAGTGAGGTTAAGATAAGATAAAGTAAAAAAAAATTAAAGGTTACTCCGAAGTTCAGTGTCTTCAGTAATTTTTTTTTATAACAGTGGCTCCCAACTGGTGGTCCATGGAACACAGGTGGTCTGTTTGGCACACTCAAAGCCGGGTCTGTGTGGGGTGTTGAAAAATCACATTGCCAGTAAAGAACGTGAGATCTAACAGTTACCTTTTGACATATCGGTAGTACCCATACAATATGGTTGAAACTCCAATGCCCTCAACTTATTTACACCATTTACCAACTGTCAAAAGGTAACTGTTAGATCTCACGATCTGTAACCATAACAGTTTTTTTTACTAAAAATATTTTTTACATGATTTAATATCATGTTCAAGGATCATTTTAAAAGATTGATAAAAAAATGAGTAAGTGTTTACGGCTCGTGAACCTTGTAATACCTGCTAATAATAAAATAATTAAAGTAGTTGATGGTCAATGAAAGGTTGGGAACCACTGTTTTATAAGATAGCAACTGCAATCGTTTATCTTTATTCCCCATTTAATTTAGGATGAGAATTTTAACAGTCAAAGCCGCACATATTTTTAATTAAATCAAAGGCATCACCGAACGTTTATATTGAGAACATAATAACTAACAGTAATAAGTGTTATTACATTAATAATTTCAAGTTTTACCTTTGGATTTCTGAGAACAAATCAAATTTTGATCATTAAAATTCTCATCCTAAATTAAATGGGGTATAGAGTGTGTCGAAGGATAATACAGTCAGGGGATTTAATTCCTAGGCCACTTTGAACCTTTTCACAATGAATTTGACAATGTTTTGATTAGTAGATAGTATGGCATGTCATTTTCTTGTGAAAAGGTTCAAAGTGGTCTAGGCATTAAATTCCTTGACTGTATGCAGGTCATTCTGACACATATTTTTTATGATTTTATCATACAGAATATGCTAAAATAAACATGATTAACTTGAAAATTTTTTCTCTAAAATAAAAAATTGCCACAATATTGGGCCTCAAAACTTAGTCTATTTTTCAATGGTGAGACATGCAAAAACATATTATTTAGTTGTTGTATACATACTATTTTTGGAATATTGGGCGGATAAGTAGGCATATATTTTGGTTCCATATTATTGGTACCAAAATCCGAATCAGGGCACTCCACTATCCACGTGGTCTTGTCTGCCCTACCCCTAGAGTGTATATAAAAAGCCGGAGGCGCGGAGGGGGAGCAGCCCTCGCCCGCCGTGACAAAGCGCGGGAGCCGTGTGAAGCGGAGCGGCTGAGGCTGGTCGCGTAGCGACCAGCAAGCCGAAGCTGCGGAGCGGAGCACAGGCGACCGTGCTTTGGCACGCAAGGGCGAAAGGGCTGGTCTGCCCGCAGCGCCGGAGCTAAGCCAGAATTGAAGCCATGCAACTAAAATACCTACTCCGGCTGATTTCCCGGGCTACCTTGAGGTGAAGCCCGGCTCCCCCCTTCCCTTGCCTCCCTATCCAAAACATGTATTGTATATGCCCAACACTCCAAAAATAGGTTTATGTCCATCATTCCAAAATTATATACAGTTATATATAGGGTGTCTCGTATATGTAGCACGACAGGTTTTAGTCATGTCAGCTGTAGGTTTAACAGGGTCATTTTACTCATCAAAACAAACAACTTTTATTCTGGGACCAACCCGGAAAAGTTAAAAAAAAAATGCAGCTGTTCCGTACATTTGTTGCTGTAGATTTTGAAGTTTTGTATGGAACAGCTGATTTTTTTTCGAGTCTTCTGGGTTGATCCCAGAATGAAAGTTGTTTGTTTTGATAAGTAAAATGACCCTCTTAAGTTTTCCCCATATAATAAATGTGTTGGCAAGCTACGGCATTGTTTGTTATATTAGAAATTAAATACAATTTTAACTAACTCTAAACTGCAAAATAACAATATATACAAAATAATAAATAATACATATATATAAACACATACATACACTCATGCCTCTATTCCCGAATGGGCTAGGCAGAGCACATAAAACGCTACTTAGACAAAACTATGACTATTTCACGTTTTATAGCCACTTGTAGCAAAATATATAACATTTATATAAAAGTGGTTTAGACGATTTAGAGGGTTTAGAGGATTTAGACGAAATTTGGCATGGAGATAGTTTGTACTGAGGAAGGACATAGGTTAGGCATAAAGAGCCTTCGGGCGAAGCCTCCTCTTCCCTTCTCCGCCATCCCTTAGCCCTTTGTCTCACTCGAGAGTTACAGTTTAGGTAGGTGTACGCTTAGACCCGACTCCGTCACAGAGCCCGACCGCTGAGCTCGAAGGCTCGCGTAGGAGGTCCATCGGTCGAGTGCGCACGGACCCGAACAGCGAGCGGGGGGAGGTGGCGAGCGTAGCGAGCCGGCGACGTCCCGAGCTTGTGAGGGTTACGTGAGCACGCGACCGATGGGGCGACGAAGCGGGCCTTCGGGCGAAGCCGCCTCCCCCCCCCCTTACCCCCCTCACCCCTCTCCTCCTTCCACTCTTTACCCCTTTATCCCACTCGAGAGTTACAGTTTAGGTAGGTGTACGCTTAGACCCGACTCCGTCACAGAGCCCGACCGCTGAGCTCGAAGGCTCGCGTAGGAGGTCCATCGGTCGAGTGCGCACGGACCCGAACAGCGAGCGGGGGGAGGTGGCGAGCGTAGCGAGCCGGCGACGTCCCGAGCTTGTGAGGGTTACGTGAGCACGCGACCGATGGGGCGACGAAGCGGGCCTTCGGGCGAAGCCGCCTCCCCCCCCCCCTTACCCCCCTCTCCCCTCTCCTCCTTCCACTCTTTACCCCTTTATCCCACTCGAGAGTTACAGTTTAGGTAGGTGTACGCTTAGACCCGACTCCGTCACAGAGCCCGACCGCTGAGCTCGAAGATTAATAAGGCCTTCCGGCCGGGCCTTCGGGCGAAGCCGCCTCCCCCCCCCCCCTTACCCCCCTCTCCCCTCTCCTCCTTCCACTCTTTACCCCTTTATCCCACTCGAGAGTTACAGTTTTGGTAGGTGTATGCTTAGACCCGACTCCGTCACAGAGCCCGACCGCTGAGCTCGAAGGCTCGCGTAGGAGGTCCATCGGTCGAGTGCGCACGGACCCGAACAGCGAGCGGGGGGAGGTGGCGAGCGTAGCGAGCCGGCGACGTCCCGAGCTTGTGAGGGTTACGTGAGCACGCGACCGATGGGGCGACGAAGCGGGCCTTCGGGCGAAGCCGCCTCCCCCCCCCCCTACCCCCCTCTCCCCTCTCCCCTCTCCTCCTTCCACTCTTTACCCTTTTATCCCACTCGAGAGTTACAGTTCTGGTAGGAGTTCGCTTAAGTCTGATTATTCTTCAAAATGTGAAGATTATCAAAGATCAAAATTATTTTACATAAATAATAATAATATACATAATTATGTTACAGTACAAACTTAGTTATTCAAAATGAAAGTAAAAATGATAATATTCTAATTTCTTAGGCCTTCACGTGTCAAAAAAAACAGTTGAACAGTTTCTCCATAATAAATCAGCCTCGATTTTTTTTTATCCTATAAAATTGTTGGTTATAATATCGTATAAACTGAAAAAAAAATGTTTCATTCTTGTTTCAGATAGCAGCCATCACAGACTTTTCTTGGGCCGATCCTACATCCTCACCAACTTTTACGCAGGAACAGGAGGAGCCTGTTCCATCGCATTCACGAGCGCAAGCGTCTGGGTCTTCGAACAGACGAAAAAATCTTTATAAAGACGAAATAAAAAATCAGTGGAATTTTAAGAAAATTTTAAACTCGTTGGGAACGGCCGAGCAGTGCATAAGGTTCGCCGAAGATCAGGGTCTCATTCCAAGAACTATGGAATGCAGCTACCACAAGAAGCCAATGAGTTTTCAGGCGTCATCGGGACAGTTAGGTGCATTTCGGTGCCGAAAGACTAACTGTCGAACCAGAAGCGTCAGCCGTGCTAAAGGTACCTGGTTTGAAAACATGCACCTGCCACTGCCACTACAATTCCAGATGATGTACATGTTCACAAGTGGCTACTCATATGAGCAGGTGCAGAGGGAGACGGCTGATCCAGACCGTGAAACAATAATTTCTTCTAAAACAATTGCTGATTGGTACAATTATTGTAGAGAAGTAATAATAATTTATGAATTAGAAAATCAAGAGGTAAAAGAAAAAATTGGAGGTCCCAATAAGGTGGTGCAAATCGATGAGTCGAAATTTGGGAAACGAAAATATAACCGTGGAAGGCAAGTTGAGGGTCATTGGGTTTTAGGGATGATCGAGGACAACAGTGACGATTTACGTTTGGAGGTGTGTCCCGAAAATATTCGATCGGCTGACGTATTGGTGCCACTAATAAAAAAGCATGTTCAGGAGGGCTCCATCATCCATACCGACTTTTGGAGAGCGTATGATTGCCTTCCTGAACATGGTTTTATTCATAAAAAAGTCAACCATAGCGACCCTGAAAATAGGTTTGTGGCACCAGATGGGACACACACACAAAGAATTGAGAGTCACTGGCGAGGATTAAAAAGGGCCTTCCACAAGGACAATTATAAAGGCGATTTTACAAATTGGCTCATCGAATTTGCGTGGAGAAGGCGTATTAAATTTAACCACCTGGACCCATTTGAGGAATTGATGAAATGCATTAAATATGCATATAATGAAAATACAACACAAACATAATAATAATTTAGGTTAATAATTATGTATAAATAAATTTACACATAATTATTAACGTAACTTATTATGTTTGTGTTGTATTTTCGTTTACATATATTATGTATATGTAGGTATATAATAAAGTGTTGAAAAGTATATTCTGTTGTTTGATTTCTCTCTTTGTTTTGTGTTTTGTAATAGTAGGTATATGTATGTCTTTATATCAATAAAAATATTTTGTATAGTACACAATTTGTTTCATTAATTACACATTTACTTCCATTAGTCATGATTAATAACTAGATTGTTTTTGTTACTGGTTGAAAAGCTCGGTTTAAAAATGTCAGATTGTATAGGTGACACGGAAGTCAGTTTCAAATTTAAGACTAAAACTCGATTGGTTTTACCTACAGGTTAGGTTATTTCACTTTTCTCTGACCTTGACCACAATTTTTTTATTTTGTCTGAGCACCTATTTGACCTTGATCACCTCTTTTTGACCTTGACCCACCTCTTTTTGACCACGACCCACCTCTTTTTGACCTTGACCCACCTCTTTTTGACCTCGACCCACCTCTTTTTGACCTCGACCCACCTCTTTTTGACCTTGACCCACCTCTTTTTGACCTTGACCCACCTCTTTTTGACCTTGACCCCCTTTTCTGCGTTCATTTTTCCCCACCCTAATACTCCCACATCCCACCGGGTCCCGAATGTTTCTTGTGGCGTAGCATTTTTTCTATGTTTTTCCGCAATTTCTTATTTTCAAAAATGCATTATAGATACTGTTATATATCCAAAAAAAAATAGCACCTATTTTTATTCAATGTCAGATATTGTACATTCCTTCCAAAAATATTTTCATGGGTTTTTGTAGTCGGTTCAATTTTTTGTTATTAAAAAATTTTTTCACGCTTTTTAGTGTTAATAATCTAAGATACAATAGTTTAATGTCAACTGCTCGACACCTTTTACGAAAGATTGCTTTTTCTGATGAAGAGACGTTCATTATTGAGGAGTCCTGGTGCTTCACCACCCGTTCCATTTTACCATATGCATTACGACGAGCATAAATTGCTTAGCAACTGTGTTTAGAGTAATTGAAATTCAACTCGTGAAGTACTTGTTATTGAGTAGTAAGTAGCTCTGTTGGTCAAATGTGGTCTTCATCATCAGTTGAACTTCACCAAATTATGATTTTCAAGAGCGAGTACGAGTTACTGCTAAATATATCCAAATTACCATAGGTGTCCCTACAACATTTGAAGAGTTCCCTCGATTTCCTTAGGATTCAATCATCAGATCCAGATTTGGTGCTTATGGGACCTAATTGAAAGCATTCCTAGACGAACGCAAAAAAATTTTTTCAAATCGGTTCATAAATGACAGAGTTCTGAGGTAACAAAAATTAAAAAAAATATAACCGAATAGATAACCTCCTCCTTTTTTGAAGTCGGTTAAAAATGAAAAGTTGTCGAACATTCAGTGCTTGGGCATAGATATCTACAGTTGGGAAACGACGGGAACGTTTAAGCATCACCGGATTGCTACCACCGTCTTGCTCGCTAATCCTGCCGTGAAGCAGCAGTGCTTGCACTGTTGTGTTTCGGCGTGGAGAGTAAGACAGCCGGTGAAATTACTGGCACTTGAGGTATCCCATCTTAGGCATCTAGGTTGGCAACGCATTTGCAATACCCCTAGTGTTGCAGATGTTTATGGTCAGTGGTGATATCTTACCATCAGGAGACAAACTTGCTCGTTTTCCATCCAGTCGAATAAAAATAATAATAAAAAAATTTTGAAAAGCGTAGGGCCGAAAATGCTTCCATGCGGCACACCTAAGTAAATTAATTTGTTTCTGTTTTTATAGGGACAAGTTTTTTTTCTCTCAGTGAGATAAGAATAAGAACCAGGATAGCAGAACACCTCGGACGCCTAAATATTGTTATTTTCTGAACAGAATCGAAAACGATACCGTGTCGAAAGCTTTTGCTAAATCTAGGTAAACGCCAATGCACTTTTTCTGTCTAAATAAGATATATAAGATTGGTTAGAAGCGGTGTGGCGTCCTCCGTCGAACGGTTTTGCCTAAAACCGAACTGCCTATCCGATAAAAGACCAAAGTTGTTCAGGTAATTGACGAGGCGCGTATTTACAAGTTTTTCTAGAATCTCAGAGAAAACGCTCAGTAAGGATATTGGCCTATAGTTTCCGAGAATGGACTTTGGTCTATCTTTGTGAATCGGGAGTGAAAGATGCCGTCTTCAATTTTGCTGCCGGAAGCAGCCCGAGCTCAGGCTAAAATAAGAAGCTTACACAGTGGCGTAACGTGGGTATCAGTCGCCCGGGACGGAAGAAAATTTTGTCGCTCTCTTAATTTGGTACCCTATTTCAATTCAAAAAGCTAAACTAAACTATATAGTATAGTACTAGCTTATGCCCGCGACTTCGTCTGCGCGGACCTAGGTTATCGCGCGGTAGCGCCCTCTATCGGAATAAAAAGTATCCTATGTTGATCCTTGGCGCTTAAATTATCTCTATACCAAATTTCATCAAAATCGGTTCAGCGGTTTCGACGTGAAAGCTAACTTGTCAAGGTTTATTTCAGTACATTATCATTATGTAATTTTCAACACACCTGCTCGTAAAGTAGGTCTTATTACAGCGTATTTACACTGATAATGCAGAATATTACCCATGCCGTGCCTTTTACATTACATTATCGCACTAGTGCCTTTTCATTACATATCTTTTTAAATATTAGCAAGAAGTATTAATGTTTCGAAAACAGCTAAGTAGTTATTTGCGTAAATATAAAATTCAATTCAAAATGTGATAAATAATTAAAGAATTTCATGAAACTGCTTGTTAGCTTGTTGGTATTTATAATTTGACGGTGTATTTTTAACTATAAATACCCAATTTCAAAATTTATAAATATGTGGCTGATTAGCTACTTTGCCGGTGCCCTTATCTCAGACTTGCGCGCGCATGCAGCGCTGAGCGCGCGAAAAAAAAAAATTACGGCCGCCATCTTTTAAATGGGTTTCTGTTTGTTAAGTTTATTTAAATAAATGTGAACTTTTATTTACTTTTCCTCGCAAGTGTGTTGAAAAACGTCGTATGAAACACGTGAGCATTGGTCATTACACTTTTCGTCTCCATTAAGCCTTCGCCTTCGGCTCAGGCTTAAAAACCGACTCGAGTGTAATGACCAACATAGCACACTTGTATCATAATGTACTATTTACTTTTCAGAACTGCTACCCAGTTGCAGAGAGGACCTGGCCTAAAGCTTATTTTTTCATTTGAGGACATTGACGATTGTCTTCAAATAGAAGAAAGCGAATACTTCAACATAAATAACTTGGCTGAGGTGCGTTTCAAATTTAGTTTTCAAACTACAAATATCATTCACAGCGTATCATTCAAAAGACATGACTCGGCACCAACAACATTGCTTCGTAATGTCCAAATAAATATAACATGTGAGCAGCTACAATATACGAAACAGTTTCCATGTGGTGACAAATGGACGCCATGGAAAAGAATGGGTATATTATCCAAAAGCGCTATACAAGAGACATCAACAACGATACCAGTGAAGATTACTTTGATAGCGAGTAAGCACGAGCATATTACATTTGAGTATCTTTACGGAGAGACAGAATTCTGTGACTTCTTTTTGAAGGCAGTTGATAGCGATGTTACTGTACCCGTTCACAAAGCTTGCATAAGTCTTCATAGTGATGTTCTCAAAAGGATGCTCCAAGGTGAATGGAAGGAAAATAAAAATGACTGCATAGAAATTGAGGGAACGACTTTTCAGACTCTTGAGCATTTAAATAAATTTATTTATTTGGGTACTCTTTCCTGCGAAGGATTGCTGCTGCGCTCGCTGTTATTGCTCGCCAAATGCTACATGATCAATAATCTGATGGCAGAATGCATAATGAAGCTGTCACTAACTGTCAAACCTGAGGACTTGTATTCACTGCAGGAATTTGCTGTAGACAATAAAATTCCGGAGTTAATTCAAGCTATTGTACAGATTACCTCAGACGAAACTGTTCAAATTGCCTATCAAATGGAGAATGACAAGAATGGTGACAAGACGCAAAGTGCCTCGCATTAATGCCGTAACAAAAACAAATGAGAAGCGATTTTATTCCGATTTCCGTCTGAAGGATCTAATCGGTATTTACTTTATCGTTAAAATGTACGCTTGAAGGAGTGAGCCGTTGTTATAAGTTTTTAGGGTTCCGGAGCCAAAATGGCAAAAACGGAACCCTTATAGTTTCGCCATGTCTGTCTGTCTGTCTGTCTGTCTGTCTGTCCGTCTGTCTGTCTGTCTGTCTGTCTGTCCGTCCGCGGCTTTGCTCAGAGACTATCAATGCTAGAAATCTGTAATTTTGCACGGATATAAAGGTAAACTATGCCGACAAAATAGTACAATTAAAAATTCAAAAACAATTTTTTTTAGGGTACCTCCCATAGACTTAAAGTGGCGATGATTTTTTTTTTCTCATCCAACCCTATAGTGTGGGGTATCGTTGGATAGGTATTTTAAAACCATTAGGGGTTTCCTAAAACGATTTTTCGATTCAGTAATTTGTTTGCGAAATATTCAACTTTAAAGTGCAAATTTTCATTAAAATCGAGCGTCCCCCCCCCTCTAAAATCTAAACCGGTGGGTGGAAAAATTTGAAAAAATCCAGGATGGTAGTCAGTATATCAAACTTCCAAGGAAAACTATAACGGTTAAGTTTGCTTGAGAATTATTAGTAGTTTATGAGTAAATAGCAGCGTAAGGTATAAAATATACCTAAACTTGGAAGATTCCGTATAAAATACGAAATCCTTAGAAAAATATTACTTAATTTTTTCGTATTGGCTACGGAACCCTATTTTGGGCGTGTCCGACACGCTCTTGGCCGGTTTTTTTTAATATTTTATGAATGACACAGGACTAGCACTTGTTCGGTTTTTTAACTAGGTATTAATCTAAAAAACCGAATCGAATGGCGTCCGCGGAGTGGGAGACGAGCTGTCGGTAGGCCTCTAACAAGATGGAGCGACGACCTGGTTAAGATCACAGGAACGCGGTGGATGCGATAAGCACAATACCGGTCTGAGTGGAAAGCCAGTGGCGGCGCTAGACCACATGTGGAAGTCGGCGTCATCTAGTTCGCGAGGCCCCTTTTACTTTCCAGTAAAAAAAAACCGTTAAATCAACCCCGGGTCGGCTACCTAAGCCAGGATGATTGGCGAAATTTTGCGAGGCCCCCTCAGGCGCGAGGCCGTCGGCGGTGGCCGACATCGCCGACGCCTAGCGCCGCCACCGTGGAGAGCCTTGGGGGAGGCCTATGTCCAGCAGTGGACGTCTTTCGGCGGACATGATGATTAATCTGACGTTAACTTATATTGTTTTTATAAATTTATAAATAAAATACTTCTTAATTATTATTTTTTGAACTATTGCTAATCCTACCTATGTATTATATAGATAGCTGGAGATCTAGAACAACAAATATGCTACTTTTTATTCCGATATTTTTATGGTATTGGGATAAAATCCGCAATTTCAACCGCTAGATCATGTTTGGCAAAGTTATTTTTAGTGCAACATCAATGAAGACAACATTACAATACAATACAAATAACTCTTTATTGCACACCAGCATATAGCAAGCAATTACAGAAAACAGGTATACACAGAGACTTTCTGAGGTAAGCAATAGGCGGACTTATTGCTTCAGAACGATCTCACAACAACAACAACGGTACAACAACACAACACCGGTACGGACAACGGTAAGTATATAGTGTTTGCGAATTTCCACGGGATTTTTTCTCTCGCTCATTGATTCTATGCGCGATAGAATCCGGGTTACGAAAATTCGCCGAAGAACGAAGCTCACCGACATAGCTCGAAGGTTCCAGGGTCACATCGCTCGAAGAGATAACCGTTGGAGAGAAGTTCTCGAGTGGAGATCATGAACCTGAAGGGTGGGAGTGGGCAGCAGGGCTACTACGAAACTCGGAAGTTCGTGTCGTGCGGTCTCTCTGACGCTCATACTATTTAATACGAGAGGGAGAGGGACTGCACGACACGAACTTCCGAGTTTCGTAGTAGCCCTGCAGGCCTTTCAATGGGTGGACTAATGACATCGTGAGAGTTGCGGGCAACAACTGGCGAGTTCATTGTGGCGTAAGGACCTTCCTTTGTTCAGCAGTGGAGGTTTTCCGGATGATGATGATGATTTATTTATTTGTTTCAAAGCTACTAAAAATCTAATTATAAAATAGTCGATTGTGGAGTCATGACCAGTGTAAGCACTCATTTTCACTTGCACCGTATTTTGATGTCTAAAGGTTGTAAATAAAACCACGATTAATAGACAAAACGTTTATTTATTATTATTATGTTTTAGTTCTAACATTAAGGCTCCGTTTTGTTACATTTTCATTCGCTAGTGAAGCCTTAGCCATCGAGACTTACTTCACACTAAAATATTCAAAACAATAACACTGGGGTTTATGTACAACAACAAAAAATAAATTCGTTAACATTAAATGCATTTAGTACAGTATCATTAATTTTTATATTTATAAAAATAATTTATTCAAGAATCTGAGCATGATACTTAGCTTAATGAGAACCAGATAAATAATAATACTTAAGAGTTTTAGTATTTCCGTTCAGTAGCGACAGCCATTTTGTTTTTTGGTCCTTTGCGTGCCCGTTTTAAGATAGTAGTAAATAAAGTGAATACGGCCACAGTCACCAGCACTAGTATCCGACACAACCTAAGGACACAACAAAACAAAATTGCATAAAATATCTGTAAGACTCTATTTCTAGGGCTGGTAGGACATGTCATATTTTTGCACGCTATGCTGTGGCAGATAGGTATAAAATGCAGGCGATACTCACCAATGAATGTTGGTCAATCTTTTATGAACCACAATACCTTCAGAAACCCAACATAATATGATCAACTAATTTCATTACAGACCGAGGGAAAATCTATAGCGCAGAACTACCGTTTGTGGCCATTGTCCCGTTTATGGCCATTTATTTTTTTAAAATACATTTGAAATAAATTTATAGTAAGTAATAAAACATTACAAACATTCGTTTCAGTGTAAACTTTTGAAAACTCACTAAAGATATCGTTATAATACTATAACTTTTTATATATTATTTCAAACGCTAACTGTCCAAAAACGGTGTTGAGGAGGCTAAAAACTGTACTTCTACCCTATGTTTTAGGGCCTACGAGCCTACGCTAGCTGGCGCGGTTTGCACGGAGCTGGTGAACGCCTAATGAAAAATAGTATGAGCAGAGCTAACTGCAAGCGTCGCGTGCATAGGATTGTAGGTATGCACCCACAGATATAGATTACACTAGATTACGCAAATGCATCTACTTCGCGTGTCCGAACCCCGACCAAACGTCCGGGTTGGCCCCGTACAGACTGACCGCTAACTGACTAATCATGACTAGTGTCTGACTCGAGCCCCACGGCGCGGGCCGGCGGCGCTTTTGAATCGATTTTGCGAGGACATTGGGGTATTCGCATCGCTACTTCGCTGTTGAGACGTCACAGTAGGTATCAAAAAGTGAAACTGTTGGTTTTCATACAGATTGAGGTGTTTCCGTTATCTAGTATAATCTATATCTGCGTATGCACCCGCGCCCGCAGTCGTGCGCCCGGAAGTGCATTCGCGCCAAGTAGCCTAGACCCTTGCGTGATATTTTCCTGTCTTTTATTTTATTATTAGTTCTGCGATGAAACTATCAACAATAGGTATTTACAATAAAGAAGGCGAAGAGAAACGGGGCTACGGCGAAATTTGAAAATCGTTGTTCGTATCGTAACGTCCCTCTCGCTCTCTTATTAAATCATGTTAGCGTAAGCGGGACGGCAAGATACGAAGTTTAACGTTGCCCTATACTACGGCCAGATGTGTTCAAAAGCAATTCTCGCATCACAAGTTCATTTTGAAAAGTCAACGTTGTCAATGAAATTTGGCACAGAATTTGAACAGAAATAACTTGGATACCTACTAATGACTAAAGCTTCAAACTATATCAACGCGGAATATATATTTTCTTTATGTTTATTATGAGAGGGAGGAAAACCAGCATGCACATCTGATAGGAAATGATCACCCCCGCCCATAAGTATCAACTACTCAAGGCGGCATTGGTAAGTTACCGGGCTTTAAGTATATTGCCCTATTCTTGAAAGCCCCACAATAGAGAAACAAAAGAAATTAAAATAATGTTTACTTACAATGTAGATACATTCTATTACAAATTGGGCCTCACTAGGATAGAAACAGACTGTGAATGCGATCGCGAACGTCAGCTCGTTACAAAACGGCCTCAGGTCACTAATGGGGCCTTTTTTTACATGAGGCTCTGGCTCAAGCCTAAAAAGCCGTTATATAGGTCCGCTCTTAGTATAACGCATAAGAAAAGGTGAAATATTGTAAATGGCACAAATTGATGTAATTTATGTTAGGCACTAAACTTTTTTACAGTAAGTCATACATAGCATAAAAATATTTGTTAGGTACACGTGTACTGGATAGAATTTGGTTTAGAATCTTGTAGTTAGGAGAGAAAAGTCATAGGTGATAATAATGAACAGTTGTTTTGTTACATTTTTTTTAAGATTAGTACCTACATTATTTAATTTTTCACATCATAACTTTACTCGCATATTTTTAAACTTTCACTCATAATTACAAACACACCTGGGACTCAGTCATGCCTTTTATATTTCCGTAATTAACTCGACGTTTCGGCCACATCAACGCTGCTATTACAACAGTACAGTGCTCCTTTACATTATAAAATAAGTTAAGTATCTTAAAATTCATAATCGCAATCATAAGACTAGTTATTACAGTATAAGGAGTCGATGTAATGTTGTTTCTAGAAATGAAATACAAAAGTATACTCAGTCTTTATGATTTTAGAAGGAAGAACACAGATTTTTAATCATCAAGAAGTTTAAAGTTTTTAAATTAGACTAGGACACGTACTGCCAACAGATTGTAAAAAAAATAAACTATACATTGTTCTTTTTTACAGACAATTCTGTATGTACCTAGTGGTTAATCTCTGGAATTGACAAGATTTCATATTTCTAAGACTATAATTTGATTCGTTCTCTGTATTCTGCTTGGAAATAAAAAGACGCTGATATTTTTAAAATTTCGCTACGATTATTAATTAATTTATTACAATTTTTTAAGATGTGCTTATTCTAAAAGGGCATAACTCCAAAACTACGATACAATAGATTCATTACTTTTGTCTAGTCTCTGTTAAAAAAAAGATCACTTATATCATGCGTAAATCCGACGTAAACGTCAAAATTATGACAGCTCCTTTTTCTAGTGAAAAAGACAAAGGAAACATATCTATTCTGTCGTAGTTTTGTCAAATACAGATATTTTTTTTACATTTTTTGTATTTTTAAATATGGCGAAATAAATTATAATGAATATTTTCCCATGTTCAGGAGGCAAAACTCTTTCGATTCTTGTAGTAATTTACAGGTGTTGAATCTTAAATCTGAAAATTAAATCTTGTCAATTGCAGAACTGATTGTCAAAAAACCATATTTACTATTCTTGATTCACATAGGCTGATACAATTTGGATCTAAATAGCGGTGAGAAAAGATCCAACCTTAACAGGTTAAGTAGCCGTAAGCTTTAACCTAATTGAGAATTATTTTATACAGCCCAACAATAATATATGATTTGGCAACATTCATGATTAAATAGTTGTAGTAGAACTATTAATTTTAATATTAAAGACACAAAATATATTTGAAAAAATATCAATCTACACATATTTTGTAGCTGAAAAACTATTTTTATATACAATATTTACATCTTAGCATAGGATATTGTAAATCAACCCGGTGTATTTGAAAAAGGTTGCTTTCAAATTCAAATTCAAATTCAAATCATTTATTCAGCAAATAGGCCGCAATGGGCACTTTTACACGTCATTTTTTTAATCTACCACCGGTATTTGGAGCATTGACTTACATCTATTTGGTTCCTTTATTATCTCTCTGCAAAATAACTTGAATGCTTTTAGCGCTAAGACCCATTTCTATATTAAAATGTACCAAATCTATGATTCAGTCAGTCAGTCTCCAGATTTGTGCACTCGTCTAATTAATGCGTCACTGTGTTTCTCCACGAAACGACGTTGTAGCCTACGGGTAAGACTGGAGAGTAGTCGATAATTGATAATTCTCCAAATTTGTAGGATCGTAAATCACCCTCCAGAATCGTAGGTACTTTTGTCGTGTAATTTTTTTTTTTATAAATAGTACACTTTTGTTATATGTGCATTTATATCAAAAACTTACATTTCCCCGAAATGTACTCTTTGTCAAATTACACACTTTCCAGAAATGCAGTTTACCTGAATCACAGATATTTTGAAGAAAAATAACAAAGTGGTGAAATAACATAACTTTCAAAAAGTACACCTTTGGAGAAAGTGCACTTTTTGAGAAAATTTGTGTTGATTTGTGCATTCGGTTTATATAACGCGTCGTTTTTATGGAGAAATAAAGTGACATGTTAATTAGACAGAGCACTAATCTGGAGAATGAACGGCTTTGAAGAATTAGAATTAGAAGAATACTATTTATTACCTTTATAAAAACACGAAACCTATTAAGGCCCAAGTGGCTTTTATTTCATGACGATATTATCAAAGCCCAAGAGTGACATGGTCATCTAATTGAATCTTCAAATTCAACTGATTTTTAACGTTTATGATTATGACGCTAAAATCACATCTTGAATTATCATTTCATCTGTGTTCAATCAGTTAGGTAGGCATATGTTAGGTTACAATGTGTACCTACAGAAAATCTAGCTTTTGTGACTAAATTACAAATGAACCATGACTTTCATATTTTCGGCATAGACACATTTTATTATTTTTAAAGAATTCTGGCTCATGCATTCGTTTGTTTTCCGAAGGAGTAACTAAACAGCAATGGCAATTTGTTCTGAATTTAAATTACCTAACCACAATGTGTCAATATTTTTTTTATAACAGTCTACATGCTCTCATGTCCTTAGAAAAGTTGAGCTTTTAATCTCACAGCTTTCATTCGGAAGCAATAATACTGGCTGGCTACGCTGGCTAAATTACAATAAAACGGGTGACTCAAGAACTAAATCATTCGAACATTTCGTCACTACTTTTAAAAATACTCGTATCTCAAAATACATAATTTTCTGAGTGAACTTTATGAACATTATGTCAAGGTTCAATTTAGTTGACTTATTATTTTAGATACGAGATTTTTTCAAAGTAGTGACGATTTACTTTATCGATTTGTTAAAGGCGCGGACTGTTCAGCCAGCCGCTGTTTCTTTTAGGGTTCCGGAGCCAAAATGGCAAAAACGCAACCCTTTATAGTTTCGTCAAGTCTGTCTGTCTGTCCGTTCGTCCGTACGCCACAGGCATTTTACTCGAAAACTACAAGATGTATATCAATGACATTTGGAGTACAGATGTCTGGTCAAAGCCGCTATTTAGTTTTGTAGTTAAATTACAAAAATAATTATTTATAGGGGGGGGGGGCACTCCATACACGTAACAGAAATTGATTTTTTTTAACTCGCATCGACGTGTGGTACTTACATAGTTCGACAGCTCTTTTGAAAAGATAGTAAGGTTTTTAAAAAACTTTTTTGATTAAGTGAAGATTTCCGGAAATAATCACTCCCTAAGTAGCAAAAATGTTACCCGCCTTATATCTTATAAACCGTTAATCCAAAGAATATGGAAAAATAACGCTTCATAAATACTTTCAACGAAAATTGGTTTCAACATGATCGGATATACCGTTTTTGAGTTATTGCCGAAAAACTGCGCTTCTCAACAAAAGGACTCTTTTTCTAGTAATAGATTTTAAGACTGTAGTAAGTGATTTAATTGTGTTATAACGCACATAATATTTTTTGATTTTTTTCGTAATGACTACGGAACCCTATCTTGGGCGTGTCCGACACGCTCTTGGCCGGTTTTTAATTATTCGTTGGCCGTGGAAAGTGAACATCGAGACGCCTTGTTAGAGCCCAAACAGTTTACATACCGTCTGAAAGTTTTGGAACGACGCCAGGAACGAAATGTTTATACTGGATGAAGGAAAACATTGTTTTTAAAAATGGGAAACGTTCACGAAAACATGTTGATCGCCCGATCTATGGATGACACAGGAAGGTTTGCAAAACTTTTTTTTAATCTCCTAATTATTCCCCCGAAAATTACCGTTATTTAAAAAAAATACTTGGTATGTAAGTACATCTGTGTTTGGATCATAGGATTACACCATCCTAAAAATGTAACCTGATTTGGTTCAGTAGATTCGGAGCAAATTGGCTGTGACATACGGACAGACAAATAGGCGCACGAGTGACCCTATAAAGGTTATTTTTTTGTACGAAACCCTAACAAACCACTACCCGTTTATCTAGGCCAGAAATTCCAAATTTTTTTTCGTAGACCACATTCAAAGTTTTACCACATTATATACATTATACGGTGTATAAGGTAAAGCAGTATGGAAGCTACGAACAAATCGATCGAAACGAACACACTCACACAGACGCGCACTCTACACGGCCTCTAAGAGGGTCTCGCGGTACTGCAGTTCGATCGTAGCTTCCATACTGCTTTAGCTTATGTATATATACTGTGGTTTTATTGTTTTCAGTAGATCACTGCTGCTACATTTCTACTATACTCGTATTCTCCCATTTCTACCACCACAGAACCACTTTGGGAACCCCTGATCTGGCTAGTGGTTCAGACCAATGGGGTTTTACCCCAAAAGGAAACCGTGTTTTGTGAGTGGAATAGCTGCCATCGGAGTAGGTACAGGGCAAAGATATCGACACGGCCAAAGTGGTAAAAATATGTATACACGGCCTTAATGTTAAGTGCATAAAGTCGTGTATACAATTTTTGTAACTTTGGCTGTGTCGCGTCGATATCTTTGCCCTTGACTGTATAAACGCGACGATAAAGTTGCACAGCACTGGTTTTAAGGACTAAATGACCATTCATTCTACGATTTTAGGGTAAAATATAAAACAAGCTTAGAGAACACTGACTTATAGAGTTCCCCTAACATTTATATTCATACATCTGTTCTAATCCAGGAATAAATCTCTCGGAACTTTTCACAAACCTACACTGCCATCATCATCTCACGTATAGGCTGGTTTTAGTGTCACGCGGACGTCAGCGCGGATCGCTCCGCACAGGCTGATCAGCCAATGGAAAATGAGCTTCCCGTCCGCGCGGATAGGAAGCTCATTAGCCATTGGCTGATCAGCCTGTGCGGAGCGATCCGCGCTGACTTCCGCGTGACACTAAAACCAGCCATATACTTCAATATATACGTGTCCTACTTTAGGTCACAGGTCTCCTCTCAGAATGAGAGGGTTTGGACTGTGTCGATCAGGTCAGGACCTGCATTAACTAAAAGAAGTATGCAGTGTTCAGTAAACTCCTACAAAACTGAACTTGTCACCAAATAACCTTGTAATCTTCGTGCCTGCATCAAGTTCGTTACTCTAATATATTTCACACGCGGACACTGTCACATAACTCATCTAAATAAGTATGCAATGCAATGGTCAGTTAACCATACCCCTTCGAGACGAACATCGAATCTCGCAACCAAGGAACCACGCCTTAGCCTATATAGGGGTTCCCAAACTCCTTCAGTTTGCGGCGCAATTACAATCTTACCCCCTGTTTCACCATCCATTGTTTAAATCTATCTGACGGATAAACGTGATGCCCTCTCTGTTTGTTTTGTTCGAATAGACGGAGACGGTATCACATTTACCCGTCAAATAAAATTAGTCAGTGGTGAAACAGCCTTCTAGTATTTCGTCAGCGCCTTTACAGCTAGAGAGACTATCTAGTTTAAATAAGCAAAGATGATTTTCATCAGATTGCCTAAGTTTTAGGGGAAACAGGAGCCCCAAGCGTCGCCATTGGGTACACACCAGAGCGCCACAGGGCGCCGCGGCGCACACTCTGAGGCCCTAAGAGCTGGTTCACTTGTCGGATGTCGTGCCCGGATTTTATACGGACGTTCCAGAGGTAGACCATTTTATATGAAGCTATTCATACTTGCCACACACGATTTTATATTGAAATTACTGACATCCCACACCCAACAAGTGGGAACAGGCTCCAAGTCTAACTTCACAAGCCGATTTAACTTTAACCATAACAGTGGTCAGATTCACGCTACATGAAGAGTATCACAAACCGCGTCGTCGTGTCCATAGTCCCTTAGTCTAATATCACAGGGCGTCACACATAGGTCTCCTGGGAGCCTAGGGGCCGGTCCTAGCTGCAGCTGTCTACGCTCTCGGTGGAGCCCCGCGCCGTGGGCTAGCTGATCGAAGAACTGCTCGAGGACGTGTCCCGGCCCAGTTCCGCGGCCATTATCGCGATCGTCAGCTCTTTGCGCGCCTTCTGGACCACCCACACCATCAGCGTGATGCCGATGAGTATCTGGAAAGCAGTAATTTTGGTTGTTAAATAGGTTTCCATTAAAAAAAAAACAAATACAATAAAAAATTGCATTGAAAATTTTTAATGATTGTTCTGGCTCGTCAGTCAAACATTAGTTACCCTTAGTGTAAGTTTTCGGTTACCTACAGAAAACGTCTCGATCGCGTCGCGTCAAAATCTCAATTTGTATGGAGACAGGAACATCGCAAACGTTCCGCTAGAGGCGCTGTTCGTGTTTCCATACAAATTGAGATTTTAACGCGAACGGGATCGAGACGTATTTTGTAACCGAAAACGTACACTAAGGGTACCTACAGGTAGCGTGGTGAACGCTTGTTGCTCTGAGGATGAAATCTGGTTCTGAGGTAAAAGTTCTGATACAGGTTCTGTTTTTTCTAACATACCGCTTAGCTAATTCAGAATTGACACTGCTCTAAATACGCAGAAGTAAAAGCAGCTCGCATAAATAAAACTACCGTGGCATTAAAATTCTAAATCCGTACTATCCATACTAATATTATAAATGCGAAAGTAACTCTGTCTGTCTGTCTGTCTGTTTCGCTTTCACGCCAAAACCGCTGAACCGATTTGGATGAAATTTGGTACAGAGATAGAATAGACCTTGGGAAAGGACATAGGCTATCTTTTATCGCGAAAAAGAGGCTTTAAGGGGTTAAAATAGGGGGTGAAAGTTTATATGGTGGAAGTTCGTCACTGTCGAAGATAAAACTATGAAACTTGGCATTTAGGCATTTAATATACTATCCATATCCATACTAATATTATAAATGTCAAAGTGTGTTTGTATGTTTGTCCGTCTTTCACGCCGTAACGGAGCGACGGATCGACGTGATTTTTGGCATGGAGATAGTTTATGGGCCCGAGAGTTATATAGGCTACTTTTTATCCCGGAAAAATGCACAGATCCCGAGGGAACAGCGCGCGATAACCGAATACCACGCGGGCGGAGCCGCGGGCAAAAGCTAGTAATATTATAAATGCGAAAGTAACTCTGTCTGTCAGTCTGTCTCTCTATTACGCTTTCACGTCAAAACCACTGAACCGCTTTTGATGAAATTTGGTATATAGTTAGTTTGAATCCCAAGGATCAACATAGGATGCCTTTTATTCCGGTAGAGACGCAGACGAAGTTGCGGGCATAAGCTAGTAAAAAATAAAAGTACATCTTCACGATAGGTATTCAGCTGGTTAAAGTATGTACATAATGACGAGAGATAAAAGTATCTGCCTAGCCTAACCCATAATACAACAATATGACACGATAACGTAGATAGGAGATAAACATATCGTTTTAGAAGTGTCAATATACATATAGTTAGCGATATTTGATTACTGACCTCGAATTTAGGCGATAGCGATATGCGATAAGTTTCATGGAAACAGGTAACCGCGAATATTATTAGAAAATAGACTTTTTCTATTGATTTGTTTTTTTTTTACAAACTCAGGAAATCGAGCGAAAGGAGAGAGCATCCATAGAGTAGGTACCTGAAGGTGTAGAAATAAAATATCGGCGCTTGCTGACAACATCGTACATAAGAAAATAACTTAAAAAGGCTGCAACAACATTTTTGACGAAAATACTTGAACTTGAACATTCCAAATATTTAGGGTCCACGGAAAGAACATGTTAATTTAATGGTAAGTCATAGTACTTTGCGAGCTCTACATTTTGAGATTAAAATCTCAATATAAAAAGGTGACTAGATATCTACTAGACATGTTCTTTCCGTGGACCCTTCATTTACATAGAGATTTTCTAAGGTAAGCAATAGGCGGCCTTATCGGTTCAGAGCGAATATACATACTGGTATAGCTAGTTTTACTCGTAGTTTCTGCTTCAATAACGCCACGGCGACCAAGTGAGCTTAGTCAGGTAGGTAGGGAACCACGAGTGAATCTGTGACATAACGGCCACGAAGCAGGCGATTTACTTGCTTGGAGGTTTTCAAGTTTACCTTTTGATTTTCCTTAATGGTATTTTTCTACGCCAAGACAGTCAAGGGTAAAGACACGGCCAAAGTTACAAAAATATGTATACACTAGCTTTTTGCCGCGGCTCCGCCCGCGCGGTATTCGGTTATCGCGCGCTGTTCCCCCGGGAACTGTGCATTTTTCCGGGATAAAAAGTAGCCTATGTCACTCTCGGGCCCATAAACTATCTCTGTGCCAAAAATCACGTCGATCCGTTGCTCCGTTACGGCTTGAAAGAGGGACAAACATACAAACACACAAACACACTTTCGCATTTATAATATTAGTATAGTATGGATTAGTATGGATTTTGGTCCAAAAAGAAAAACTAGAAAATATAATTTATTAAGGATATACGATGGCAGAGTCGGTTAAATTATTGAACAGTAGTTAGTGGTCTAAGGGTTACGTAGCATGACATCTAAAATCAAATGTCATAAGTTCGTTTTTCATACGTTCAAAATATATACGGTCAAATTGCATAACCTACGATAACAATAACTTCTTTTATCATAAATTTAAAAATTCTACGGTCTAAATTCATAACGTTTGTAATCTATACTGCTCACTATGAATAACGTTCAAAATACATAAATTCAAATTATATAACGTAGGAATATTATAAAATCTTTTATCGTTTATGAGACCTTTTTACATACAATGAGTATTATCCATTGCGCTATAAAAGAATGAGATTTAGCTTTATCCTACTAGCTAGCGACTCGCCTCGTTTAGGTTCGGATAATATCATAATCATCATCATCATCATCATCATCATCATCATCATCCTGCTGCGCACAAGCCTCCTCTCGGAATGAGAGGGCTTGGGACGCAGTTCCCACGCGGGTCCAGTGCGGATTGGGAACTTCACACACACCATTACATTGAATTGCTTCGCAGGTTTGTGCAAGTTTCCTCACGATGTTTTCCTTCACCGTAAAGCTCGTGGTAAATTTCAAATGTAATTTCGCACATGTATTCCGAAAAACTAAGAGGTGCGAGCCGGGGTTTGAACCCACGATCCTCTGCTTGAGAGGCCATAGATCAAACCACTCGGCCACCACGGCTTAGGATTTCTTCGGACAATTCGCTCACTTGCTTCGAGTTGTACAGTCACAATTGCAGCACCAATATCTGACACAACATAGCGTGCATATATATCTGATACGACTATTTCTAGGGCTATCTCTATATCAGCCTCTTTAATTTTCTATATTTACCTAAGATACGAAAGTCACTGCACCTCTTTAAAAAGCAATAAATCACTTGTCAAAATAACGTGTCAGCTTTGTTTCTGTCATATCAGTCAGCCAAAACAAAATAATTATATTGTATTATTATGTTATACTATTTGATTCAATCAGTCTCAAAATGTATCTGAGGTATACAGTTGTGTTGCATGTATTTCGAACGTATAGATTATAGACATATTTATTTAGGCTTCCGACATTCTAGACGTATATGTATCAAGTTTATGACAGATAATTTTATTCATTTTGTACTTCGATATTATGTTCATTCGACCAGTCGTCCTGTAAGTATTTCGAACGTTATAAATTACGAACGTTATTCATTTAGGCTTTCGACATTCTAGACGTATGTGTATCAAGCTTATGACATTTGACTTTAGATGTTATGCTACGTAACCGGTCTAAGAGTCAGAGTAATAAAGACAATTGACAGCAATTATTATTATTATACCGCTATTGTGAAACAGTTGTCAGCTTTATAACATTTTTGTAACTATTTTTAGGGTTCCATAATCCTACAAGGAACACTTCGTGATGTCTTGCCGTGCCGCAGTGCATGAAGATGAAGACTAGTCTTCAACCAATGTCTATTGCCAGTGATGACCTATGGCGCTGAGACGTGGTCCTTGGCTGTCGGCCTCTTGGAGAGGCTCAGCCACGGAACGAGAGGGCTATGCTCGGATCGGAATTTCTTTGCGTGACAAGAAATAGTCACGGACACAGCGTGAAGTTTTTACGTATTCAACTTTTTCATTTGAACAAATAAAAATGTGTTCTATTTCAGTAAACACGTGTAAAAACATAGCGAAGAAAAAATTGAGTTAAACAAAAAAGATATCATTTTTATTTGAGAAATTTACACACTTATATAGTTACCATTGTTTTTGACTTGAATTTTTTTTGGGACTAAATGAATGCTCCTCTTATCCACTCAAAGGTTGACTGATAGATCTCTATCTTTAAGGGATCTCCCTCAAAGGAATGAGCTCGCATTTGAATATGTATCTCGCAACATTCTCAACAAGGTCTCAATGTTCGTCAATTGTGTTCATTTATTTACTTACCTATATACAATTAGAGTTTACATACATACATACATTTACGAAACCGACAGCTTTTATACTGACAGGGTAGCGAGTGAAGGTGTCACCAGATCCAATTATAATATTCTTTGAAACGCAAACTTCATCTTTTCTAGATAAAATCTGCAGTCAGTCAAAAGGTCATAGAAAGACTCAGTGATAAATACCTACGTTATCTTAGCATAAACAAGATTTTCCATAAGATATTTTTAGCGGGTGTCTGAATCGATATTACCTACTTCTTGAGAGAAGATTAACATGAAGTGAATAACTTAACCAACTTTGCAAAGTTAAAAACCCCTAAAGGATCATTCCAAAGTTCAACATCTCAAAAACGGTTGAACCAATTTTAATCCCACTAATATTATAAATGCGAAAGTTTGTAAGTCTGTTTGTTTGTTATTTCATAACGTCTAAACCGCTGAACCGATTTAAATAAAATTTGGTACACAGACAGTTTAAAGTCTCGGGGAAGGATATAGGATAGTTTTATCAACGGGACTTCGGGGCCCTTATTGTCTTTTGGGTAGCATTAAAAATAATTGAAATATAGTTATTTAGTTCCTCTTCCATAACAACGAACTAAAAGTATTTCTTTGCTCACCCGCGATCTGGTTTGGTTTGGTTTTAATGGACCTCCGCAAAGTAACGCCTGATTCAATAAATTTACGTTTTTCATAAGTTTTAACTGCGTAAGAATTAACCCTTATCGCGACCTAACACATTCAGAGTTCTCCTTGGCTTTGCATATTACCACACAATAACCACTTGACACGAAAGTTCAAGGTTCTAACATAATCAACGTCACGTAGCAACCATCACTTTCGCACACGAGCTGGTTAGTAAAGTTGGAAAGGGAGGACTGCTATGTCACATCCGTACAGCGGAAATTGGTAAATTGGCAATAAGAGGGGAAATTGCTGCGGCGAAGCGTATAGAAAACGGCACGGGCACGAAAGTAGAACCCAAAATCATATCAGGTACCTACTCTCTTATTGCTCACATTTTGCCTCAAAGGAGCGAGAGGGATTTTAGGTTTTATTTCAGTGCCATCTACTATAACCTATAACGTGAAGGTTTTTGCGGGGACAACAGCAAGGCTCGGATACCGGTTAAATTTCCAAACCGTTATCATGTATTTGGCGCAAACCTTTTCATTTTGGTTTCGTTCGCGAAACCGTTATTTTTAAACCGGTTTTTAAGGGAACATTCCAATAAAGTTCTTGTCAGATTAACCGGTTTAGAACAATAAAAACCGGGTTATTCCGACGCAGGATAAACGTCGCCGCCCGCCGCCGGCCGGCCAGCTGTCACTCGTCGTATAAACCGATTTATTTAGGTAACTTAAGTTCAAAAACGGTCGCGTTCTTATGAAAGTTCGGATTTAAACCGAAATAAACTGGTATTTACCGCTATTTTATGAACCGGTTCCGAGCTTTGCTGGGAAGGACATAGGATAGTTTTACCCAGAAAAATAGTAGTAAGTAGTTTCCGGGGGATAGCGATAAACGAATTGTACGAGGGCGACACTGAAAGTTTTTAGAACTGGCCACTTGTAAACAATATAATAAAAAAGTAAGTTTAAATTTTGAAAATGGAACTCTTTGCCAATATTATTGAGTATGTATTTCATTCATTTGTCATTAGTTTTACAATTTGGCGGCAAATTGAAAATTGCCTGTGTCACGTCAACATGAATTTAACTCGCGAAAATTTTCGTGCAATGATTTTTTATGACTTTCGATGTCATTTAAGTCAACAAGAAAGCTATGATAGACTTCGATTGGCCTTTCATGATGAAGCTCCATCTCGTGCGACCATTTACAACTGGTTTAATGAGTTTAAACGTGGTCGCACTAATCTCACCGACGATCTGCGTGAGGGACGGCCTTCTACGGCGACGACTGAAAATAACATCAGTGTTGTGCAGCGTATGATAGAGACTGACAAAAGAGTGACGTATCAGCAGATTCGGACAAGCTTAGGCATCGGTATGAGTCAAGTGCATAAAATCCTCCATGAACATTTAGCGGTCAGGAAGCTTTGTGCGAGGTGGATACCTCATAATTTGACCGAGGCCCAAAAACTCCGTCGGGTTGATTGGTGCCGTGAAATGATTGAAAGATTTAACGGAGGTGACTCAAATGCTGTTTTCGACATACTTACGGGTGACGAAAGCTGGGTTTACTGTTATGATCCAGAAACCAAGAGACAGTCTGCTCAATGGGTGTTTCCTTTCGAGGAGTTGCCAACTAAAGTGAAGAGAGGTCGAAGCGTGGGAAAAAAGATGGTGGCCTCGTTCTTCGGAAGGACAGGTCACTATGCGACAATTGCTTTAGAGGATCAAAAAACAGTTACTGCAGAGTGGTACACTAACAATTGTTTGCCACTTGTATTGGAAAAAGTTCGGGAGAAGCGACCTCGAAGTAGGATCCTTCTTCACCACGACAACGCCTCGTCGCACACCGCCAGGCGAACAATCGACTATTTAGTGACGTCAAACGTGGAATTACTGGGTCACCCGCCGTATAGCCCCGACCTCGCACCTTGCGATTTTTATTTATTCCCGAAAATAAAAGAAAAACTTCGAGGAAAACTTTTTATAAACACCGAGGAAGCAGTGGGTGCGTTTCAAAAGGCCGTCGAAGAGACCCCTAAGGACGACTGGGCTAAGTGCTTTTCTCAGTGGTTCCATCGGATGCAGCGGTGTATTGATGTGAATGGACACTATTTTGAAAAGATATAATAAAACTAATAACTTGCTAGTTTGCTCAGTTTTTGATTTTCTAAGAACTTTCAGTTTGACCCTCGTAGCAGAACATGTATAGTAGGAAATAAAGAATTAAATCGATTAGACTTCATTTCAACTGTAGTATAATTTAACATAGGGTAGTGTAGTGTAGTAGGATTATTCAACGTTCTCAAAGTGAAGTAATTAGCAACAGGGCCAACAACTTTGGGCGTCTCCTGCGTTACCAAAATGATCTCTGGCGTTACCGAAAAAATCGTACTTCCAACAAGATATTTCACGGTTTAATAGGTTGAACTTACGTAGGATGACATGTGTTCATGTACACCATTTATTAAATTTTGATTAAATTACAGAAAAAACATGTATACTTACAAAAAACTGCTTGAAAAATGTCGCGGACAGATTAGTGTCGGTAAAAAAGTTGATTGTCCCAACTATCAATATTTATTATTAATTTATAATTAGGTACACAGTTCATTTTCCATTCGTCCAAATCAGTTTAACAGTTTTTAACATTCAAATTTATAATATTAGTAGAACCTAGAGCACAATGAATGTATCAATTGCGGGGTCACCACAGGCACAGAATATATAATAGTTGCCACAGGTTTACAATCAAGCAGTGTGTCCTTGTCGTCACTTTCCTGCTCTCATTCACTCATTGACAGTTGTCGCAATGTCTTGTCACAGAATATATAATAGTACTAACGTAGTCTTGTCCTAATTTGCCGCCATTATCCAATTACAATGGCATCGGCATGTCCTTTTATCGTCGTCGTGTTTTAACATCGTGAGGAAACCTGTAGAAACCTGAGAAGCAATTCAATGGTGCGTGTGAAGTTCCCATCCGCACTGGGCCCGCGTGGGAACTACGGCCCAAGCCCTCTCATTCTGAGAGGAGGCCTGTGCCCAGCAGTGGGACGTATATAGGCTGGGATGATATCCTTTTATGGCACGTATCGGGAATATTTTTTTAGTCAAGTTCCAAAGCAGGACGAGGTTATATATCACATCAATCAATCTGGTTGTGTTTATGAGCCGATTTCAATTTTTTTTCTTTGATATGGTTAGGGACCTATTTTTGATACCAAACCACTCTTTAATATACATACGAGTATATGTATAAAGTGCAGCCTATGTAATAAATATACGTACTATGTTCTGGGAAGTAATTAAGAATTCATTTCAGTACAGAATGTATATTTTTAATTACTTCTCAGTAATTTAATTCACGACAGTGTAATCTTTTGAATGGTTCCCCTTGTTTACGCATATTTTTTTTAGGTCACAATTTTATTTTGCATAATCTGTTTACGCATAATAGTATTTATGCCGAAACTGTTTTTTGCATAACAGTTTACGCAGAATTCTCATACGCATAACCAATGTAAGCCGAATGAGCTTTACGCATAATTTGTGAACTCCGAATATTGTTTAGGCAGAAAATTACTTACGCATAAATTAATTAAGCAGAAAGTTACTTTCGCATACTTAATGTAACTTTTAAAGACTTATTTAACGACTTTGAGGCGAAGTCGACGGAGCTCCGTGCGGAGCTCCTATTCCGCCTATTTAAGGCGCTTCGCGCCTTGACAAAATACTATACCCTAACTATACTATACTATACTAAAATACTAAATACTATACTAAAATACTATACTATAACCTAACCTATAGTTGAGCAATCACGTTACTTGGGTATTCTTTATTGCGGGGGACTCCCCCCCCCCCCCGAGCACCCCTTGCGGGAGGCTTCGCCCGCCCGTCCCCCCTTTGCTGTTTTCAAATTTTAATTTTTTTTTCAAAAACCTTTGTAGGATTATGTTTGTTTTTTATATGCGGGGGGCTCTGTCCCCTATCTAAGAAAAACCGGTTTGTAAAGGGTTTTGATTGCGTTGACTTAGATTAAAAGAATAGAGAAGGAGTATACCTAGCAGACCTGAGTATTTGATATTAATTTCGCAACCCCTCCCCATACGTTGCTAAGAAACAATATCTTGACACACGGCACGGACAACAAAGAGGTCCTGGGGTTTTCTGTTTTTGCTGACTGGCCACTGAACTAATACTGCGTCAAATCTGTCAAATGTCTCACTTGGAAGACGAATACAGCACGTGCAGCACGTCGTGCATGGAGCGCAGAGTGGAGCCGAGGTACACGTTGATCAGCTGGGCGGGGAACAGCCCCAGCATCGTCGCCAAGTGTTATCCACCCGCAGCCGTCGCTCACCTACAATTTACACTAAGCACACTGCTCACTTGGAAGGCGAACACGATGTAACCGGTGACGTGAGACTCGTGCAGCACGTCGTGCATGGACCGCAGAGTGGAGCCGAGGTATACGTTGATCAGCTGGGCGGGGAACAGCCCCAGCATCGTTGCCAAGTGGTAACCACAGCCGCGGACGTCGCTCACCTACAACAATTTATTCAATTGGATTGTCTATTCAATTTATTGAACCAGGCGTTATCATAGGTGCAGGTGGTAGGACCTTGTGCAAGGTCCGCCCGGATTGCTACCACCATCTTGCTCGCTAATCTTGCCGTGAAGCAGCAGTGCTTGCACTGTTGTGTTTCGGCGCGGAGAGTAAGACAGCCGGTGAAATTACTGGCACTTGAGGTATTCCAACTTAGGCCTCTAGGTTGGCAACGCATCTGCAATACCCTTGGTGTTGCAGATGTTTATGGGCGGTGGAGATTTCTTATCACCAGGAGACCCACTTGCTGGTTTGCTTTCCAGTCAAATAAAAAAATAAATAAAAAAAAAATAGTTCTTGAGCCAGAGCCCGCGGTAGCCAGACCAGTATGCTTGTAGTAGGCTGATAGTTTTTTTTTTTTATATATAGTTCTAACGCAAGTAAGAACGATCGCCAACTATGAAATTTGGATAACGAGCGATTTGGAAAAAATCAGGTATCAAACGTCATCAAATTTCACCTCAGCTTCATCCATACTTAGTAATATTATAAATGCGAAAGTGTGTTTGTATGTTTGTGTGTTTGTATGTTTGTATGTTTGTCCCTCTTTCACGCCGTAACGGAGCGCCGGATTGACGTGATTTTTGGCATAGAGATAGTTTATGGGCTCGAGAGTGACATAGGCTACGTTTTATCCCGGAAAAATGCATAGTTCCCGAGGGAACAGCGCGCGATAACCGAATTCCACGCGGGCGGAGCCGCGGGCAAAAGCTAGTCCTACTATAAAACTCAATTTTTATGAAGTATTTCGTTCGAAATTATATTATAAATCACATCTTTGTGCCAGACACTTTGTGGGGGTGCAACCCCCTGTCAAACTACCTTAAAATTATGTTAAATAGACGCCTGACAAAAATATTATTAGCAATTAGCGCCTGTTGCAAATACGCCGCAACACATGCGTGTATTATTGAAAACTTAGCTGATTCTCTTATTCCAAATTCCGTTATTTTACAAAATTCACATGGGAATTCTTTGCAAGGAAGCATTTTGGTAGTAAAGAAATCTAAAAGATCTCAAGTATTTTCCAAGGAGTTCGATTAGTCCTTTTGAAATTTTAAAAAGCAAGTCACCATGACGCATTTGAATATTATAATCGTAGTAAGTTGTCAATATTATCTTAATCTGATTATTTTAATTTATACTTCTTATTATTTGATTTCTTGCTGCCATATTTACGATAACTATAAAAAATTACAGATCTGCTTTGTGGCGATACTTACTAGGGGGTAATCTAGGGGTAATCTATGTATGGAAATCATGATGGACCAGCTAACTGCTAAATCATTAGTTGTTTGAATGTTTGAAATAAATAAATAAAATCCCAGAGGTTGGAAACCACTATATATATAGAGCTGTAGTGTATAATGGTATTCCATCGTATTTTATCGGAAAAGTTCGTATTTATCCTGCTTGTTCAATTAGTTTCTCTACACAGCTGTACATTTTTTAATCCTACACAACCTGCGAAATAATTCAATGGTGAGAAGCTCGCAACTCGCAATCCGCCCGGGGCAAGCGTGGGAACTATGGCCCAAGCCGTCTCATTTTAAGAGGAGACTTGTACCCTGCAGTGGCACAAAGGCCCAAATGAGAAGTACTTTGGAGGACTAACCTAACCAACAAAAACTTGGAAAACCCCCGACTTTGTCACTTTAAAATTCAATATCTCAAAAATGGCTGAACCGATTTTGATGAAACATGTCTAAGAACCATCGCTAGAAAACCTGCTATCAAATAAAAAAAACCGCATTCAAATCGGTCCACCCGTTTAAGAGCTACGGTGCCACAGACAGACACACATAGCGGTCAAACTTATAACACCCCTCTTTTTGCGTCGGGGGTTAAAAAAAGTAAGTACTACAATCAACAAAAAGTAAAGCATGGAAAAAAACTTTTGTATAAATGTAGCGATAATATATAACAGCAATCGACGGTAACTAACGAGCAGGGTATGTTAATAAGGTATATTATTTTTAAAGCCTACAATTGTGCCTGGCACGCCATCACGCGAATACTAATGTTTGATGGTTATAAGTATGCAGAAAGTACTAAAGCGCAAGCTGAACCATTATAAGAGCTAACTTAGTTTTATTTTTGTTTAATTCCATAAGAATGTTACTATTCGTACTTGTAATTAATAAATAAATAAAATAAATATCATGGGACACTTGACACCAATTGACCTAGTCCCAAACTAAGCAAAGCTTGTACTATGGACACTAGGCAACGGATAAACATACTTAAATATAGATAAATAAATACTTAAATACATATTAAACATCCAAGACCCGAGAACAAACATTCGTATTATTCATACAAATATCTGCCCTGGCCGGGATTCGAACCCGGGACCTCAAGCTTCGTAGTCAGGTTCTCTAACCACTTAGCCATCCGGTCGTCCAAAGGTTATGTTAGGTACTAACAATAACCTACCTAAGAGCCCGTTGACACGGTGTCAAGTTTTGTTGGATCTGCTAATTATCGGATCCTGTAAAACCGGATACTTAGTGTATTCACATGGCCGCCCGGTTTTATAAGATTTTTGACGCATTATCCGGTTTTCATGCGTCCCCGCCCCCCTCCGATTCGCCGGATCTGGTTTTCTGCAGGATTCTTGATCCAAACTTGTGTGAATGCAAGAATTGAAGTACTGTTGCCACTAAATCGGACCCGGTATTATAACGAACGCCGATTTTGCGTCGGGAGTTAAAAGACGATATACCTAACTGACTCACTGACAGACAAAGTACAGCCACAACGGCTGGAGCCAGACTTTGCTTTTATTTAGGAAACTTTAAAAATCTCTCTATTTTGGTGCCTGGCTCTTTTTGCATAACATTATACGTTTACTAGGACCAATATAGTCCCAATTAAAATAACCTAACTGACTTTAAATGTTGAGTTAGTACATTTATTCTATTAGCAGAGTACCAATTAGTATGAGTGGGTAAAAATAAAAAATAATTGCCGCGTGTATGACTTGATCATGCATGACCAAAAATTATAATATCAAAAATTACACGAGTATACCTACAATACTTAGTGCCATCTACGAAGACGCGAGATTTTGTCAAAATTAGACATTAATGAGATTATAAGAACCACGGCACGCGTCATCGTGAATGACTCTACTAGCTTTGGCAGTTTTTTCGTGTCAGGAGGTTCATACGAAAAAGTTTTGCAAAAAAAGTTTTGAAAAAAATCTGCCACCGACCGGGCGAACAGCGGTGGTAGCTGGCTAGTAGTGGTTCGACCTAAGATTTATAAGTAGACGATCGTGGGTTAACACGGGCTCGCACTTTCAAGATTCATCAGCGTCATTAAATTACATTTTACAACGACCACGGTACGAAACGGTGGAGGAAATAATCGTGTGTGATATTTCCAATCCGCACTGAGCCCGCGTGGGAACTATGGCCGAAACCCTCTCATCCTGGGAGGAGGCCTTTGCCCTGCAATGGGACGTCTGGGATGATGATGGAACCGGGCTGAACCGGACGTCAAGTAGTACACATACGCTTTTTACGTAAAACGCTAGTGTTCATCGGGATTTTACAAGTTTATTTTTACTTGTCCTGTTTATTGGATCAGATCTTGCAAGTTTGTTTTGGCCCAATTTCAGTGGTTGGATTGTCTTGTCTGGCATAGTTATGTAAGTGCGGTACCAAATAATCAGTAGTGAAATTCTGTCTGGGTGGGACGGAACTCCTAAACGGTTGATGAAATCAAATGTGACTTGGCACGGACCAAATGTAGTTTGGTTGACAGTGTACAGTAAAAAAAAAGCATGTATTACTGCAGCATTGCTTTTACTTTTTCTCCCGTAGAGGCAGACCTACTAAAACTGTGACAATATGAGAACGGCACAACAAGTTTTAGGTCCACAACAAAAGCTGGTAAGCTAGATCCACAGTCCAGTTAATATACTATCCTTAATAGGTCCTGGTTGGTGCAGAGACCAGCCAGACGTCACACAAACATACACACCGTAATCTTGTTAGCATATATCCGCTATCAGGTGCAGATGGCAAACAAAGTACTGCGGACTTTGAGTCATAAAAGGTAACAAGGTTGTAGAACTAAACACGACTCATAAACCGTGATATATTTTAATACACCGGTGTTCTTCTTGATTACCGTTAACTTCGATGGACGTCTCTGTTCATTTATAAAAACTACCTCGTAATCAACATTTAGCCAATTGTTTTTTTTAAGAGAAAGTTTTTTTTTCATACCTTACATGACATAACTTCAAAGTCAGCAAGGGCGACAAACGCATCAGGTTGCTGGTCCTATGAGAAAAGAGAGACTCGTTTTTATAAGGACTCTTATTTAGAAACGAACTTACAGCGTCAGCAGCGAGCTATGTAAATTCTAAGTAGAATCTAATTTAATGAAAGCAGTATCATAATCTTGATTAAAATCTATAAACACGCTGGCGCGAAGAAATTGCATTTCACGTGAATTCGTTACGAATAAAAGAAAAAATAAACAGTTCACAGCTGATGACCGTGAAAATAAAGCGGTGGTTATCTAACGAGTGGCGAATCGAGTCGTAATCGCACGAAACTGCGAAACCAATCTGGTGTAGTAAGTATTGGAACTTGGAACGTTTCTTTCTTTTATCGCCTTCAATCTGAGTTTTTTGGTGTGGTTTTTGGTTAACCGCTTGCTGGCTGCAGTACGAATAGGCCGGCTCGACCGGGTTAGCACCATACTCCCACCGAATACCGGCATGAAATAGTAGTTTTGTTCTGTGTCTCGTACGGTGAGTGGGAGATCCGGAGGCCCAACTCCCCTCCCCCTCCCCCATTAGCCCCCTTTTTAGGCCGGCAACGCACCCGCAGTCCTAATAATGCTGTAGGTGTCCAGGGGCGGTGATGATCACTTACCATATTTAAAAAAAAAATTGCATGTCGTGCTGTCGGCTGAATACGGTGACTGTAATGTAATTACTTAAGACCTTGTAAACGTATTCTAGCAAATAAAGATTGACTTACTTACTTACTTACATCAGGTGACCCGCTTGCTGTGCCAGCTATTTCAAATAAAAAAAAGTCAGAGAAATTATTGCACTTGGTGTTATCTGGGAAAAAAAGGATACACTAAATAAGGACAAATCAAACACTACTAAAATACTTATTTTATTCAAGCAAGCTCTAAGCCTGACCGTGAAAATAAGAGTTGAACGAGTTGGTCGGTTACAGTCCAGAGAAAACTTGCTGAAATGCGATTGAGTGGGCAGCAGTTAGTAACATATAATATCATTGGTGGGCAGTCTGGTTGCTTGTTGACGCATAGGAGATTTAATAATTCCCAGTGCTGATGATTTTAATCGTAACCTTGATATTCTGCAATTCATTTGTTAGTTCGACATACTATTTTGTTGTTCTTTGCACTGTAGCACCAAGCCAGTGGCGACCTTTGAAAAGATGACTTGGAGAAGACTTTGAAACCCTCATTAAGAAAACAAATGTAAAGTCTTATGAAAATATAATACGTCGGTGAAAACGTCATCTTTTTGCAAACTGTAGCAAATCTTACAACAGGTTCAGATAAACCGACAATATATAAATATGCCAGCATCGCTACGGAACTTGCCGCTATCACGTATCTGTCATGAGAGACTAAGATTAAAGGGATGTAATGTAAAGTTTACGTAACAACAGTTAATAAATTATCGAAATGCAATTTGATTTTCTACAGCACCCTTGTCTCGAATGGAGACCGTCCAACAGCGGACGTCCTACGACTGATATATGTATCTTATGATAATGGGTCTCAGTCTTCACAATTTTCCATTGCACACACATAGTTTGAAGTAAAATTAAATCATCCGAAGTCTTAAGCATGCCCAGCCTAACTTCCATGATACCAACGTCGTCAAAACTCTTCCTCATGTTAGTGCGAGGTTCCTAAAAGTCTAGAAAATACATCTTTCTATCGGCGACTTCCTACCTAATCTCCCAAAGTAAACCTCGGATGCAAGTGACGTAACTGACTAAACTGTAACGTAACAGAACATAAACGTAAATAAACCTTGGTTGTTTATGATACGATGTGTACAGAGCGCCGCATCTTCCAAACATCCTGAAATGACAGCGTGACTAAAAAATGTAAGCGAGGCATTGAAAATACGACAACTTATGGTTCATCCACTGTTGAAATAAGATGCAATTGTTATTCCAACAGGTAAATGTACAGATGTTTCGCTAAAGTATGAATGAATGTGATTGGTTAGTTAGCCGCTTGGGAGCCGTGAAGAAACCGTACTTGGGACGACCGAGTGGACTCAGACTGGTTGGTTTGGTCCTCCCAGGTACAGCTGAGGAACTTTTGGATCTCGGGGTTGAAGGCTGGCAAGAGCTGGCACAAGATCGTAGAGCATGGCGTAGTCGGGTGGAGGTCAAACCTCACTCATTTGTCACCAAAACATTTTGTCAATTTCGCTTTATACGTTTTGACATTTGTACGTTTTGACACTCATACTGTATGACCATTAAACAATACGTCCATTGGACATTTTGTAACGTTGACGACTCAGTCCCGGAATGAAAGTCGATGTTTTGATCAACTGGATCTTTTAAAATTACTCTCAAATATTCGCAAGTGTGCGAATTCATTCAGTTATTCGCGTTATTCACGGCAATCATCGGACGAGTTTATTTCCGAGCTCGCTCGATGCATCGATCTCATCAATTTACGTCCTACACAGGACAAAAATACAGTCGAAACTTTACACAAAATTTAACGGCCAATACATATAACAATATTCCTCAGCGACATCGAGTCGAGAATTCGTGAGTTTTCAGAAATATCGTTAGTAAAAAGTTGGATGTTATTGATTATTTTTAGTGCCGAAAGCAATGGACAAATTTGCTCCAAGAACACGATTTATGCTTGTTTATAAAAAAATATACTGGCTCCACGTCTGTTAATCGTATACCTAGCCTATGTAGGTATACGAGACGTAGGTATCAGTAAATAGTCTTTTCTGCGCTCTGTAGGGTGCGAGCTGCTGTAACTACGCCATAGTTTTTTTTTTATATTATACCCTAGAGCAATACCTGGTCTGGCCATTCTTGCGCCCCCTAGAGTCTACGCCCTGTGCCTGGGCACCGGTTGCACCGCCCTATTTACGGGACTGGTAGGTATACACATACATCCACGTTAGGTCGACTTGACCGAGAAAATGAGTACCTTGCTACAATTGAGTGTAAAGTGTGAACATTAACATAAGTACTACAAACTACTGTTCCGAGTGCTGGTACACTCAAGGACTTAAATTCATGATCCACCATGAAACCTTTTTAAAGGAGAAGTCATTACGATTTTCATTGTTAATTAATCCGATGTCACTATGACGTATATACTTAGGTACTTACTGTGAAATAGTTCCATGTGGCTCATCAATTAAAGTCCTTGACCGTATCACATTTTTGAGTGGTTCGAATATATATGAATATACAAATATGTTTGCACATGACTGTAAATAATAAACAATTGATAACAAGTCTGTTTGCGTAGGTCATTTATACTATGAGCGATATCTCAAAGGTCTCGGAGCATAAAAATATAAAATGCATCAAACCGGGAACGATAATAATAAAATGTTATGTTAAACGTACTTAACAATAATAATACATTCAATATGCGCACACCTAGATCTAAAGCGGTATCAACTCAAAATAATACACCATCGTCAATGTGAACGGCGACGACCACAGGAGTAAAAGAAGTAACAGAGTAATAGAAAAGTGACACAGACGAAAGCGCGCGGTGTCTTACTATAGCTAAACAGCCAATGTTTACATATACCCTCATTCTGCGAAGCGCCAGTAGAGTAAATTGCTCAAAAAATGGGACAGACATTGTAGAGACCGTACTTAAAGAAGGATTACACTACAATGGTAAATTTTCGAAGGAAATGCCAAGGGAAAAAAAACCATTCCTCATGTTCATAGTTCCGTGAGAGAGTACGTAGTATGAACGTATGAGAGTGCGCATGTCGCAGGTTAGAGTTAATCTGGAAACAAAATGACTGAACACAGGGTCAGTGACATTTTATGACACTCAGACGTTGAATCGTAAGGAACAAATTTAAGATTGAATCAACGGATAAGGCGCCGGCAGCGGGTAATGACCGAAAATACCCACAACAGACAATAGACGAGCTATTCATGGCTAATGAACTAAAATGATTTCTTTGCTCACCCGCGACCTTAAGATAGCTAAGTCTATGCAAATTATGCGTGTTCATGCAGTTCCTCCACCTCCACACTGTAAGAACACACACAAATTACACAAACCCATCTATCACCACCACCACAACACACTGACGCGTTTCGAACTCAACCAGAGCTCATCTTCAGAGTGACACAACCGTACACCATGCTACCAGTTGTTAGACTAACAAACCACCACCACTGTTTTAATTTGCCAAACAAAACAAAAAACTACCCGCAAAATATTAATAAATTTTAACTATGCTACAAAACTACCTTGATTTTTTAATTTTTATTTATTTTTAGTCAAGGCATGTTTTACTAACTATCGTTGCTAAAATTAGACCCAAGCCGTAGCAAGGGAGATGACACTAAATTTATTTGCTCATTAATAATAGACCCCATACTATTGTACCTAATTATCTCCATACATTCTAACACGTCGAGACGAAACCCCTTATCACAGTAATGCAACACTTCATACGAATCTGAGTCTGATATTGAATGATTTAATTCTAACAGATGCTTGGCAAAATTAGATCTATCAGGATGTTCGTTCCTATATGCCGATACATGCTCTTTAAACCTAGTATTAAAACTGCGCCCGGTCTGACCTATATATACCTTACTGCAGTCATTACAAGTGAGCTTGTATACACCCGATTTAGTTCCTTTATCCACCTTCTCTTTGTGGTTACAAAGTTTAGAGTACAAAGAGTTGTTAGTTTTAAAGGCTACATTAACATTGTTTGATTTTAAAATGTCATAAATTCTATCAGACAAACGACCAACATATGAAATACTGCACCTATATTTGTTTGTAGACTGAGAAGGCAACCCGGCGTGAAGCATGCTATTTACTATCCGTGCCTGCTTCCTCTTAACCAAACCATCTATTCATGGCTCTTTAGAATTTGTCACGGCTACTGCCTACAAGTAGTAGGTCAATTTAAATCGTCTAACCGCTTACAGGTTACATTATCAGGGACAAAGATGCCTAATACTTACAGGTACGATTGGGCTGTAACCAGTTCAATGCAAGCCGGATGCAGAGGCGTTGTCTGCCTAACATTTCGGTTAAATGCAGACATTTCCAACCAGAATTCATTATTTCATCATACTCATCTAATAGCTTTTGATTTGACCGCGATGTCCGCGATTCGCTGGCAAAAAATTCGCTTATCGCTATCCTGCACGGACAATGCATTTTTCTGGAAAAAAGTGTGCAAAATTTAATGTAATTTTTCGCGAATGATAAGATCGCTAAATGACTAAATCTTATTATGACTGAATCGTAACATGGCCACATCGCGTAGCTCCGTTACGACGATGAGCGAAGCGAGGAGTTTAGGAAGAACTGCGACCATAGCATAGTTTGCGAGAGTGCTGCAAAATCGGCCGGCGAACCGTCAGGAAAAATAATTTTCGTAATCTTCCATCCAATGAACATCGCTTCAGTAATGAACGCCAAATGCACGGAAAAACAAATACGAAACACCTAACAACTACTGACCAGACCAGTAGTACCGTCTTTACCATAAGGGCACGAGGGGCCAGTGCCCAGGGCCCTCATCCTCAGGGGGCCCCGAAGGGCCGACAATTTTTCTCACATTTTATCTCAAAATGCGCATTACACTTTTCTTATTATTATATTTATTATTAAAAAAGATACAGCCGAATTGAGAACCTTCTCCTTTTTTGAAGTCGGTTTAAAAGGGCCCCAAATTCTTGTGTGCCCACGGGCCCCACCACAGTCTAAGACGGCCCTGCAGACCAGCGATCATTTATTGGTACCTACATTAAGGCCGTTCCCGTACCCAAACGAATTCTAAAATCGAGCCCCTCCCCCGCGCCAGCCGTCCCGCCCCTCGATACAATGCCGATTATTGCCGATACAACAGCGCCACGTAAAAAGTGGCGACTCAACTGAACTAACAGGACACTGATTTGTAAAACGTATTACTAGACCGAAAAAAGCATGCAGGATCGCATAGATGGCGTTAAAGTTAAATTGAAGTAATAAAATAGAGCATAGTGTAAATTAAATATTCATTTTAATGAAGTCAACTCTTATTTCAAAAACATTGTTTTTACACCGAAACATAAATTTTGATGTTAGCCCATGTTTTAGGTACTTCTCCAACGAACTGCATCTTTTGAATACCGCATTCTAAGGGTCCATGATTGCAAATGATTGTAATTTTGTAAAAAAAATACTAATAACTGCGACAATTCTTCGATCAACTGATTTGTCAGGAACCTCTTCTCCACATCGAATGATATTTGTAACTGAAAATATATTAAATTTACAATTTGTCATGGACATATGTACCTATAAAGCACCGGTGGCAAAGAACTAACGAGAGAAACAGAAGTAAGCCCTACACGATAGATTATAAGAACTTTGTGATAAATCAATTTACGACGCAAATAGAGAATGAAAAAACCAGTGAAAACCAAAAATCGGTTAATAACCGTATTGAGGGATTCGAAACTGGTTCACCGGTTTTTAGCAGTTTTTTTGCAAACTATTTGAAAACGATAATTTTACTATTCTTGGTTACTATTGGTGTTAACGGCGTATTTTGTGAGATTTAAATAAGTATTTAAATATACTCTGTATTAATAGGGGAAGGTGGGTTACAGTGGATCATGGGTAACAGTGGATCTTTTGGTATAATTTTATGTGTATTACACGCATGCCCGTGAGTGGATTCGAAGTTGTTGCTCTTACGCCCCCGCTTGCCAAACTAGTCATCGTCTCAGTATCGAAACGAGAGGTAATGTTGTGGCGTATAGGGCACGGGTACACTACATAAATACCGAAAGAAATTCAGAAAAAGAAGAATTAAGAAATTCCGAAAGTCGGAATCACGAACTTCAAAATACCGATTTTTATAATTCCGAATGTTTTAAAAGTCTTACTATGACTATTCCGATTTTTGATAAATCCGAAACTTAATAATCGTCATTTTTTAAATTACGATTTTCAAAATTCCGAATTTTAATACATCGAACAATAAGAAGTTCGACTCAATAATAAACCGAAATGTCAAAAATACGAATTCCGATTACTAAAATACCGATTTTCAAAATTCCGAGGAATTAAATTACACCGATCAATAATAAATCCCGACTTCTAAACGTAAGCTATGGATAGGTAATGTAGGTTTGATTGGTCTAAAAAGTAATACTGTTATTCATTTTCAGCAATGTGTTACAAGTTCGATGGAGCATCACGGAGCTCCTATTCCGCGCAGTTAAGGCGCTTCGCGCTTTGACGCAATTCTAACCTAACCTATCCTATGCAGTTCAATTTACCTAAATTAATTGATATTTATTCAAGATTCGAAATTCAAGTTTCCGATTAATAAAACCACGAAGTTTATTTTGCCGAATGTCATATTTCCGAATTGGCGATGTCATTTCGGAAATTTGCTAATCAGAATACTGTACTTCAGGCCAATAAAATTTCGTGCTTTTAATTCTTCGGAGTTTTAAAAATTGGATATAAAAAATCGATATTTTGAAATTCGGAAAAATGAAATTCGTGTTTTTAAGTAATCGGAATTATATGTCTTAGGAATTGTGAAAATCAAAATTAGCGAATTCGGAATTTAATATTTTGGGAGTATTTGTGTGTTCCCATCGGGCACCTAGTAAGTAAAAAAGTACATATTTAAGTTCTAAATAAATGAAATTTTCTGTGATTCCGGTGGAATGAAGTTTTAACTCATTTATTTATAAAATTATTTAATAGTCTCTTATTACAACTAAAAACAAACCTAACCCACTAATAAAACGTCACAAAAAATATTAGTTAAAATTCGTTTTTTGGATGGAAAAGCGTGAAGTTGCTAAATGTGATGATAGAGTTTCATATCCATTATGCCATTGACTCTCACGAAATCACCAATCTCTGTATTTTTGAGCCCATTACAATCTTTTACCCATATTCTGTTTACGTAACATACTTCCACCACCATCGAAACGGATACTGACTGATGGTGGCGTTGAGTTCTTCGCGAATTTCTTTAGCAGTTCGAGTTTGTTGGCGTTTGCTCTGGGCGTAAATAAAATTGTCTTCGCTTTTTGACGTGACTTGGCGTACCTAAGGGGCCATCCATTAATCACGTGATGTTTTTTTTGGCATTTTTTTACCCCCCCTCCCCCTTGGTGATACATGGTGAGGTTTAAGACTACCCCTCCCCCCTCCCCCCTACATCACGTGTATTTTTTCGTACCTGCAAATAATCTATTTTTTTATTTATAAAAAAATACTGGTATAAGTATCATCTAATTTTATTATAGAAAATTAAAGACTACTATAATAACGTTCAGAAGTAGACAGAAAGGTTGCAGTTTGTTTTTGACTGACATAAAAATAATGAAAAAAATGCGAAAAAGTACATGAACATTATTTAATGTACAATATTTTCGGACCGGATTTTGACTAAAAATAAATACATGTAACGCCGCTTTTCAATTGAGTATCGCGCGCTTGCCAAAAAAATAAGTACACGTGATATATTACTTTACCCCCCCTCCCCCCTTGTGATATTTCGTGATTTTTTATGGACCCCTCCCCCCCCCCCTTTCGAGCCTCACATGATTAATGGACAGCCCCTAAACGAAATCGACTGGAATTAAGATCACGTTTTCGTTTCAAAGCACTTATGACAGCAGTTTGGGAAACCTTCATTTTTCAGCAATTTTTCGAGTCGTTAACTCGTGAAGCCTTCATTGGACAGACCTACATTAAGAGCACGAGTTTCGACACTCAGATCAACTTTGAGGACTCATTTTTAATAATTGCGGAATTTATAAAATTACATAGGAAATACAGACAATATTATATTTACAATAGAACAATTCCTCGAATAAGTATTTATTTTCTTACTGGGTATTCATATAAATTCAAAGTATATGCTATATTTCAATATCAATATAATTTAATATAAAAAACCTAATTTCACAGAATGAACTTAAACTTTTGACCGGTATTGTAGTTTCAGCAATGTAATTTTTCCTTTTGGCTCGTATGTTTTATCAGCACATTGATGACGAAATTTAATTAAAAAGATGAACCAACTTCTTGTTGTCCACTATACGAAGAAATACGAGTGTGTATTCTTGTTTAAAAAAAAAGTTCCCATGCTATATTCGTCGTTTTCTAGTCTCAAGATTATTCTGGGGTATCTATTTTAGGCAATTTACACATATTTAAGGACTATTTCCAATTTGGTTAATAACTGCCGAAAGTTACAAAAAACCGGTATTTAACCGGTTTGCATTCCCTAGACGCAAATCTGGTACGCGAAGTTAAAATAATGTTATTCTAGCTATGTATTTTATACAAAGGATAATATTATTCTCTGAATAATAAGACAAAGATACAAAAATACAAAGATTGGACGCCTGAGCAGTGGTCAAAAGTTTTATTTTACGACGAATCGAAATTGCATTTTTGGGGGGAGACATCGTCAAATATATTCGACGACAAGAAGGCGAACAAAAGGCAAAGCTACGCGTGTGCCAACAGTGCAGGACTTAATCACTGATCGGTTATGGTCTGGGGATGTTTTGCGGGTGATAAAGTTGGTGATCTCGTGAGAGTCAATGGCATAATGGATATGAAACACTATCATATAATTTTACGATTTCACTGATTTTAACTGATTACACTTGATTACACTGAATTTTAACTGTTTTTTTTTTACATCGCGATTTTATATTAGTGTGTTAGCTTTGTTTTTACTTGTGATAAAAGACTATTAAACAATTTAATAAATAAACGAGTTAAAACTTCATTCAACTGGACCACTGTTACCCATGATCCACTGTAACCCACCTTCCCTTATTAGTAGAGAGTATATTTAAATCTCACAAAATACGCCGTTAACATCAATAACAACCAATAATAGTAAAATTATCGTCTAATACTTCAATTTTAAACAGTTTGCAAAAAACCGGTTAACCGGTTTTGTATCCGTCGATGTGGTTATTAACCAGTTTTTAGTTTTCACCGGTTTTTTAATTCACTATATCTAACTTGCAGGTGGTAGGACCTTGTGCAAGGTCCACCCGGATTGCTATTACCATCTTGATCGCTAATCCTGCCGTAAAGCAGCAGTGCTTGCACTGTTGTGTTTCGGCGCGGAGAGTAAGATAGCTGGTGCAATTACTGGCACTTGAGGTATTCCAACTTAGGCCTCTAGGTTGGCAACGCATCTGCAATACCCCTGATGTTGCAGATGTTTATGGGCGGTGGTGATCTCTTACCACCAAGAGACCCACTTGCTCGTTTGCCTTCCAGTCGAATAAAAAAAAACTAAGGTCACGCGACCATTCTTTTCGTAGGTACGCGCCGCTGTGGGTAGTAAGGTATTTATCGCAACGCACGAATTTACGTGCGACCTAGGTAGGTAGGTATTTTTAAATTTATAAGGATAAATAAAGTCTATTGGAGATTAGAACTTACTCGCTACAGGTGCAAGCGGTTGATAAAATCGGAGATTCCGTTACCATTTTTTTTTTATTCGACTGGAAGGCAAACGAGCAAGTGGGTCTCCTGGTGGTAAGAGATCACCACCGCCCATAAACATCTGCAACACCAGGGGTATTGCAGATGCGTTGCCAACCTAGAGGCCTAAGTTGGAATACCTCAAGTGCCAGTAATTTCACCGGCTGTCTTACTCTTCGCGCCGAAACACAACAGTGCAAGCACTGCTGCTTCACGGCAGGATTAGCGATCAAGATGGTGGTAGCAATCCGGGCGGACCTTGCACAAGGTCCTACCACCTGCAAAAATTTGCACCATTTGCAGTCTGTAAATAAAGATACCTAAATTGTTTTGTATTGTGTTACGTAGCTAGGGATAAAACAGCATAAGTCAAGTAATTTAATTATACTCACTCGATGGAGTCCGAAGATTTTGTATTTTGTTCGGCTGTAAAAATATCAAATTTTCTCTTTTACCTAAAAATAAAAAAGCAAAAAGCTTAGTTACGAGTTGTGATTCGAACTCTCGGCACATTTGACTGATTATGGTCGCCTAATACCTATATATTCTATCGGTGAAACCACTACGCCACCAATGCTTATTTGAGGCGCGTGAAATTCTGAACTATATGCATATTCATGATTGTAATGTTTGTTCTGGTTTGTTCACAGAAAATTAAATTTGCAAATTAGTAATTTTATAACGAAATAAATACTATTTTCACTGTTTAATAAATATATTTTTTTACTTACGTTAGTTTCATCGTTTTTTAGAATCTTATGAGTTGTCTTTCGAGATTTTTCCTTCTTATTCAATTGTTTGTTACCCATAATACGAGGGTCAAACTGAAAGTTCTTAGAAAATCAAAAACTGAGCAAACTAGCAAGTTATTAGTTTTATTATATCTTTTCAAAATAGTGTCCATTCACATCAATACACCGCTGCATCCGATGGAACCACTGAGAAAAGCACTTAGCCCAGTTGTCCTTAGGGGTCTCTTCGACGGCCTTTTGAAACGCACCCACTGCTTCCTCGGTGTTCATAAAAAGTTTTCCTCGAAGTTTTTCTTTTATTTTCGGGAATAAATAAAAATCGCAAGGTGCGAGGTCGGGGCTATACGGCGGGTGACCCAGTAATTCCACGTTTGACGTCACTAAATAGTCGATCGTTCGCCTGGCGGTGTGCGACGAGGCGTTGTCGTGGTGAAGAAGGATCCTACTTCGAGGTCGCTTCTCCCGAACTTTTTCCAATACAAGTGGCAAACAATTGTTAGTGTACCACTCTGCAGTAACTGTTTTTTGATCCTCTAAAGCAATTGTCGCATAGTGACCTGTCCTTCCGAAGAACGAGGCCACCATCTTTTTTCCCACGCTTCGACCTCTCTTCACTTTAGTTGGCAACTCCTCGAAAGGAAACACCCATTGAGCAGACTGTCTCTTGGTTTCTGGATCATAACAGTAAACCCAGCTTTCGTCACCCGTAAGTATGTCGAAAACAGCATTTGAGTCACCTCCGTTAAATCTTTCAATCATTTCACGGCACCAATCAACCCGACGGAGTTTTTGGGCCTCGGTCAAATTATGAGGTATCCACCTCGCACAAAGCTTCCTGACCGCTAAATGTTCATGGAGGATTTTATGCACTTGACTCATACCGATGCCTAAGCTTGTCCGAATCTGCTGATACGTCACTCTTTTGTCAGTCTCTATCATACGCTGCACAACACTGATGTTATTTTCAGTCGTCGCCGTAGAAGGCCGTCCCTCACGCAGATCGTCGGTGAGATTAGTGCGACCACGTTTAAACTCATTAAACCAGTTGTAAATGGTCGCACGAGATGGAGCTTCATCATGAAAGGCCAATCGAAGTCTATCATAGCTTTCTTGTTGACTTAAATGACATCGAAAGTCATAAAAAATCATTGCACGAAAATTTTCGCGAGTTAAATTCATGTTGACGTGACACAGACAATTTTCAATTTGCCGCCAAATCGTAAAACTAATGACAAATGAATGAAATACATACTCAATAATATTGGTAAAGAGTTCCATTTTCAAAATTTAAACTTACTTTTTTATTATATTGTTTACAAGTGGCCAGTTCTAAAAACTTTCAGTGTCGCCCTCGTACACACGCAGACGGTGGTATATCAGTAGGACACACAACACAGTTTTTGCAAGTAACACTACAATAATATATTTGCAAGGCAAATTAAATAAAATCTTGTATTTTTTTGGGGAAACTTAGTACATGTCCGTCTAGCACGAGCGCTCAGCGGTCACTGTCACATTTCGAAAGAATGACGGAGATAGACATTGCAGGCCGTAAGTCAATATCTTTTTACCATAGAATTTGTCCATTTTTATTTATTTTAAAAATATTGCCTCAAATTATTGAAATTCGGAAGCTGTCAAAGGACTATTTAAGTTATGATTGATTTTTCTCTATTTTTTGTTTCATAGTGTCACGTAGTAAAAAAACAAGTAAAGTTGGAATAAAAATTCGCATTGGAGGTTACTTTGGGAATTAATTGTATCGAGCGAAGTGTGATGAATCGTGTATCGAAAGCTGTCGTTGACAAGATAATATAATCAAGAATCATATATATTTTTCCCACGTCTACAAATATCAACGTTTCGTAGAAAAGTAGGATCATTCTTGGGCTAGTTTTGCGTATTTGGCTCAGGGAACGGCCTTAAGATATTTTCGTTTGACTACATTATACAGGGCCGGATTTAGGGGAGGGCAAAGGGGGCAACTGCCCGGGGCCTCCACAAAATAGGGGCCCCCACAATAGAGACATAGAAAAAAAAAACTTTCAAATTCCGACGAGTAAATACTGGGAAACAAAAATTCGTATATTTCTTCACTTCAATAAGGCAATCAGTAAAATATCAAAAGGCCCTCATTGGCCTCCACTCCTCTGTTGCCCCAAGGCCTCCACACCTCTAAATTCGGCCCTGACATTATAGTCTATTCTATTACAGGAAACACTCTCGATTCGGGGGTGTCCCGTAAAGCCGTGGTGGCCTAGTGGTTTGACCTAAGGCCTCACTCTCAAGCAGAGGATCGTGGGTTCAAACCCCGGCCCGGCTCGCACGCACCTCTGAGTGTTTCAAAATTCATGTGCGAAATTACATTTGAAATTTACTACGAGCTTTACGGTGAAGAAAATATCGTGAGGGAAACCTGCACAAACCTGCGAAGCAATTCAGACCAGATTCTATTTCTAATTCAAGAGGACAATGTCATTGTTACATGCAAACTTGATTTATTTTCCTGCTTTGTGTGCTACCCAACTCTTGAGTATGAACGTCTTTGAATATTAGTAACAAAATAAAAATCATTCATCAACAAGGAAGGAAACAGTGTACCTCCAGTTGGATCAAGACGCATTTAGGACATAAACGTGTTATTATAAATACTGATTTAAATTGCAAAATGGCTGCTTACAACAATTCTACACAAAATATTGAGGAGACACAAGATAAATACGACTTCATATTGGTGCCGCTGTACTCTTGTGGAATTATGTTGTCCATCGTGACAATCATCTTCGGACTAGTATCGTGGATATTTATACCAAAGTGGCGGCAGTTCCGGCACCACGTCTTCCTCTGCTTGCTGCTAAGCCAGGTTCTCCAATGGATCCTGTCTCCAATAAGCGACATGTCGCTTCTCTTGGACTCAATAATAACTATGTACGTCATGATGGCATTCAGTAATTGGTTGGTGGTTATCACGGTGATGTTCTTCGTCGAATTTGTGACAGTTTTTACGACAGTAAACACAATTCAACATAATTACTTACACGCCAACATGTTTGGCTGGATCCTGCCTCTGGTGACAGTGATACTTTGCGTTTTTTATGGTGATGCTGTTGTATTTATCGTGATATTAATCCAGCTTCTTGTTAATACTATATTGTACATTAGAATGTTATGTGCTTTGTGTAGGCCATCTCGGACCCCAGAGGCGGGGCAGAGTTGGGGGAAAAAAATTATATTGTCAACGTTCACTTTTGTCGCAACTGGGCTATTTATGTTCGGACCTCTTTTCATAATGACAGTAATCGATGGAGATATTTATATGTTGTGTTTTTCGCTTACGATTTATGCCATAAATATATTCTTTCTGATGTTGAAGTCTCATAGAGAGCTATGGGCTGAGCGGTGGCGCAGAGTGATGAGCAATAGGATTTAACTCAACGATAGCGACACTGTGTATATCCGCTCGTATTGATAAATAATGAAATTTATATGACAGTATCCATAATAAAAGTATATTGTAATTTTTTGTATTAATGTTATTTAGGATTATGAATTTATTTGAGCATTCTTTAGACAGCTGACTGAACGAAAGTTTAAAATGTACTTATATGCATAATAAAATTTTCTGTGTTCTTGTATTTTGAAAATAAAATAATCGATGATGTGTGCTCATCGTATGTGATTAATGAATCGCTTTATTTAATTTAGCCAACCCAGCCAAACAAAATAAATCAGCCTTTTATGAAAATAATGAAATATTGAATTTACGTAGCGTAGCGAAGGGCTATTTCGAGTAGTCCTTACTCCTTTCCCTTTGATTCGCAATGCGGACAAGTAGAAAAAAAAATGAGTCCACAACTCCACACCGACGATGCGACATTCCCAGAAGTTCGCACCAGCGGTAATAGAAGCTTCCGACTGTGATATTTTCCCACTTTTACGCAGTCCGAAGGCCCGTGGCGAAAGGGTCAATATCCTTGACTTTCGCCATGCTTTTATAGCAAGGATATATCCTATTGGAATTGGAACCACGCTCTGTATGAGGATTTTTTTTCTAGCTTCGTTCAGCAGATTTCTATATAGGTGGATTTATTCCTCGCGCCTCGTTAGCTACAAGCACAGTTCAGCTTTAAAACAGCTGTACCATTTCTGTGGAAGGCTTAGCCGTCACGGATACGTCGTAGAGGATTCATGGTCAACACTTTGAAATATGATGAATTATTGAAGATTCTTTACTCTGAAGAAAAACCTGAAGACTAGGAAACAAGCCAAAATAGCGACAGAGCCCGCGGAAGCATAACTTCGCATTAACTAACAATAAAAAACGTAATGACATTTCCTTTGCAAAGGGCCCATGGTTGATCATAAATTACAAGTTAATTAATTATTTATTTATTTAAGTCCTTGACCGTACGAATGGGAACGTGTAGAAATGGAAAAGTGTATAAATAAATGGCAATTTGTCTCAGTCTTGCCCGTTACGTGACAAATTAGTAAGGGGTTAAGCTACTTTTGAGCTTGACTGTAGCTACTTAGCAACTAATACTACTACTGAAACAGAGAGCTAAAACTTAAGACTGTCTGATTCAGAAATTCAGAATCAGACATTAAAAATTTGAATGCTGGCCTTTTTCCCCAAAGAAAAAGTAGGATAACCCGGGATGTCTGGAATGAGACATAAGCTACTTATTCCTATATTCCAATGGAATCTGGATTTTTATACGGGCAAAATGCCAACCGCTAAGCGCGAGTTAGACCAAATTACTGTAACGGTAACCAATGTCAAACCAGCCGTTAAATCAATGGGGTTTGATGTTAACACAGCAATAGCCACAGTATATATAAAAGCTAAAGCAGTATGGAAGCTACGAACAAATCGATCGAAACGAACACGCACAGACGCGCGCTTTACACGGCCTCTAAGGGGGTCTCGCGGTACTGAGTGTGTTTGTTTCGATCGATTTGTTCGTAGCTTCCCTATTGCTTTAGCTCATATATATACTGTGGCACAGCAACGCAAGCTTATTCTATATCTTGACAATGTTTGGACGGGGCGCTCGGAAAACCCTGTTGCAGTCAACATTTGCTGCGCTTATCAGAACAAATCTTAATAAGGGCAGCAGAGGCTCCCTGCGACAGGGTTCTTCAGCGTCTAGACACAATTTTTTGCGCGAGTGTTCTTCATGAAACAAACACAGTATTGTAAATTAAATAGTAAATCCCGGAAATCAATTCAACTGCCAAACCTGATGCTTCACACGAGCGAAGCCGTACGTAAAGGTTAAGTAGTTCAGCAATAAAGAAGAATTATTAACAGAACATAATCCTTTTTTCAATTCATTTTTTAGAAAAAATATAGCTCTATCGAAACTATCGATGATTCTGCCAGCCGATAGTGTCTTTTTCAACCTCGACATTGGCGGAATCATCGATAGTTTCAATGGAGCTATATTTTTTCTAAAAATTGAATCGAAAGCAGAATTATGTTCTGTCTCTGTTAGCCCTGTATTTAAACATGGGATTAACGATTCATTATCTCTTTTTAATTAAAAAAAGCAGTACAGATAATGAAAGATGGCGTAAAGTGAGCGTTCATTGTATCGGCTGCCAATTACTAATCACCAATAGTCATGCTTCATCATAAATTAATTAATTATCATTGAGCTATTAAGTATAAGGTGCAAGGCTTCTAAGAAATCGATTTATGTGTAACTGTGTCGAGTACATATACAGTCAATAGCTACTATAATACATATAATAGCCGAGCTGTCACACGTCAGTCTATAATTCGATGGATTATCGAAGAAGTATCGGTGACTTAATCGAATATAAACATTGTCGATTTTAAAGTTCACCGAAAGATGTCTAGACTTTTTGGCACTTTAGTCTGCATTTCCATCAGAGATGTGCGAAGATGTGTTGCGAGGAATGTTTTTCATTAACCAATGGAACCGCTTCAGCATTTACCTCGCCTTGCTCCGCCCAGCTGTTTGCACCAGAGATGTGCTGTGCGAAGATGTCTAAAAAGCGTTTCTATTGGTTAGTTAAACACACATCCTCGCACATTATCGGTGGAAACGCTGCTTTATGGTAAATATACTTAATCAGGAAAACAATGAGATACGGTCTAGCTTTCCTTGAGTGGAATCTTCAAGGCAGCTGTTCTAACTAATAAAAAAACAATTGTATTGCCTTTAATATTCGCACGTGCATTGTTTTTGGCTTCATGTCGCTATTAAATGACGTTCGTCCGCTCGTACAATCACCGTCAAAAGTGGCTCATCTCTTTGTACAAAGTATTAAAATATCAGTACTTACCTACCTACAAAATAAAAGATATTAATAAAAATTTATATGAACCATGTGCGGATTCTTGTGCAATAAATGTCAAACAGGAGGAAGGGGTTAAAACTGGCGAAACATCGTCTTACGTAATAAACGAATGGCGCCATGTGTGTCTGTCAAGGCAGAATGTATAGTCGACTAAGAAATCCCTTTACCACCCTAAGGTTTAATATATCATGTGTAACGCTTAAAACATCAAAGTCTATTTTTACTCACAAGTCAATAATAAATAAACAAATGTAATTTTTTGCGAATGAATGCACGCTAAATGACTAAATCTTAGTATGACTGAATCGTAACATGGCCACATCGCGTAGCTTCGTTACGACGATGAGCGAAGCGAGGAGTTTAGGAAGAACTGCGACCATATGGTTTGCGAGAGTGCCGCTGAATCGGCCGGCTAAACGCCAGGAACAATAATTTTCGTAATCTTCCAAGTACTTCCAACGAACTTATCGCTTCAGCAATAAACACCAAATGCACGGAAAAACAAATACGAAACACCTAACAAACAACTGACAAGCGATCATTTATTGGTACCTAACCTATATTAAGATATTTCAGTTTTGACTATATTATAGTCTATTTTATTACAGAAAACACCCTCGATTCGGGGGTGTCCCGAAAAGCCGTGGTAGCCTAGTGGTTTGACCTATGGCCTCACTCTTAAGCAGAGGATCGTGGGTTCAAACCCTGGCCCGGCTCGCACGTACCTCTGAGTGTTTCAAAATTCATGTGCGAAATTACATTTGAAATTTACTACGAGATTTACGGTGAAGAAAATATCGTGAGGGAAACCTGCACAAACCTGCGAAGCAACTCAAACCAGATTCTTTAATACCTAATTTGGTCATAAACGATTCCGTATAAAACTGAATCTGGTAAATTGAGCAAAATGAGAAATACAGAAATTGGACCCCATCTCTGACAGGTCTATTTCTAACTCAAGAGGACCATGTCATGTTACATGTAAATTTGATTTATTTTCCTGCCTTGTATGCTACAAAACTCTGAGCATGAACGTCTTTGAATATTAGTAACAAAATAAAATAATCCATCAACAAGGAAGGAAACAGTTTACCTCCAGTTGGATCAAGACGCATTTAGGACACAAACGTGTTATTGTAATACTGATTTAAATTGCAAAATGGCTGCTTCCAGCAACTCTACACAAGATATTGAGGAGACACAAGATAAATACGACTTCATATTGCTGCCGCTGTTCTCTTGTGGAATTGTGTTGTCCATCGTGACAATCATCTTCGGACTAGTATCGTGGATATTTATACCAAAGTGGCGACAGTTCCGGCACCACGTCTTCCTCTGCTTGCTGCTAAGCGTGGTTCTTCAATGGATCCTGTTTCCAATAAGCGACATGTGGCCTCTCGTGGAACCATTAATAACTATGTACATCATGACGGCATTCGGTAATTGGTTGGTGGTTATCACGGTGATGTTCTTCGTCGAATTTGTGAAAGTTTTTACGACAGTAAATACAATTCAACATAATTACTTACACGCCAACATGTTTGGCTGGATCCTGCCTCTGGTGACAGTGATACTTTACGTTTTTTATGGTGATGCTGTTGTATTTATCGTGATATTAATCCAGCTTCTTGTTAATACTATATTGTACATTAAAGTGTTATGTTCTTTGTGTAGGTCATCTCGGACCCCAGAGGCGGGGCAGAGTTGGGGGAAAAAAATGATATTGTCAACTTTCACTTTTGTCGCAACTGGGCTATTTATGTTCGGACCTCTTTTCATAATGACAGTATTCAATCGAGACATTTATATGCTGTGTTTTTCGCTTACGATTTATGCCATAAATATATTCTTTTTTGATGTTGAAGTCTCACAGAGAGCTATGGGCTGAGCGGTGGCGTAGGGTGATGAGCAGTAGGATTTAACTCTACGATAGCGACACTGTGTATATCCGCTCGTATAAATAATGAAATTTATATGACAGTATCCATAATAAAAGTATATTGTCATTTTTGTATTAATGTTATTTAGGATTATGAATTTATTTGAGCATTCTTTAGACAGCTGACTGAAAAAAAAAGTTTAAAATGCCCTTATATGAATAATGAAATGTTCTGTGTTCTTGTATTTTGAAAATAAAATAATCGATGATGTGTGCTCATCGTATGTGATGAATGAATCGCTTAATTTATTTAGCCAGCCCAGCCAAACAAAATAATGAGATAATGAATTTACGCTTTTATGAAAATAATGAGATAATGAATTTACGTAGCGTAGCGAAGGGCTATTTCGAGTAGTCCTTACTCTTTCCCCTTGTTCGCAATGCGGACAAGTAGGAAAAAAAATGAGTCCACAACTCCGCACCGACGATGCGACATTCCCAGAAGTTCGCACCAGCGGCAATAGAAGCTTCCGACTGTGATATTTTCCCACTTTTACGCAGTGCGAAAGCCCGTGGCGAAAGGGTCAATATCCTTGACCTTTGCCATGCTTTATAGCAAGGATATATCCTATTGGAATTGGAACCACGCAACGCGCGCAATCACGCGTCGACCGATCTTATCGGTCCAGCCAGACGCGCGCCAAACACGAGCAGTTATTGAAAAACATCCGCCCATTCAGTTAGTTCAAAAGAAACAACTTGTAAATGGTTACGGCTGAGCGTCTGCCTCTCTGAGCTCTGTATGAGGATTTTTTTTCTAGCTTCATTCAGCAGATTTCCATATTGGTGGATTTATTCCTCGTGCCTCATTAGCTACAAGGACAGTTCAGCTTTAAAACAGTTGTACCATTTCTGTGGAAGGTTTAGCCGTCAGATACGTTGTAGAGGATTCATCGTCAACACTTTGATATCTTAAGAATTATTGAAGAATCTTTACTTTGCAGAAAAATCTGAAGACTAGGGAACAAGCCAAAGTAGTGACAGGGACCGCGGAAGCGGCCAGCGAAGTGCCAGAATCATAATTTTTGTAAAATTGGAAATCTTCACAAACGGGTATATGGGGTATATGTACATCGCATTAACTAACAATTAAAATCGTAATGAGTTTTCCTTTGAAAAGGGCCTAGTGGCTCATAAATTAAACCGCACGCACCTCCTAGACCGCACGAATGGGAACCTGTAGAAATGGAAAAATGTATAAATAAATGGCAATTTGTCTCACTCTTGCCCTTTACGTGACAAATCAGTAAGGGGTTAAGCTACTTTTGAGCTTGACTGTAGCTACTTAACAACTTATACTATTACTGAAACAGAGAGCTAAAACTTAAGACTGTCTGATTCAGAATCAGAGATTTTTAATTTGAACGCTGGCCTTTTTCGACAAAGAAAAAGTAGGATAACCCGGGATGTCTGGGATGACACATTATTCTTATATTCCAATGGAATCTGGATTTTTATACGGGCAAAATGCCAACCGCTAAGCGCGAGTTGCACCAGATTACTGTAACGATAACTAATGTCAAACCAGTCGTCAAATCAATTGGGTTTGATGTTAACACAGCACATCCACAGTATATATAAAAGCTAAAGCAGTAAGGAAGCTACGAACAAATCGATCGAAACGAACACACACAGACGCGCGCTTTACACGACCTCTAAGGGGGTCTCGCGGTCGGTACTGAGTGTGTTTGTTTCGATCGATTTGTTCGTAGCTTCCCAGTAGGGAAAGCAGTAGCTTTAGCTTATATATATACTGTGGCACAGCAACGCAAGCTTATTCTATATCTTGACAATGTTTGGACAGGACGCTCGGAGAACCCTGTTGCAGTCAACATTTGCTGCGCTTATCAGAACAAGTCTTAATAAGGGCAGCAGAGGCTCCCTACGACAGGGTTCTTCAGCGTCTGCCAAACCTGATGCTTCACACGAGCGAAGCCGTACGTAAAGGTAAAATAGTTCAGTAATAAAGAAGAATTACTTACAGAACATAATTCTTTTTTCAATTCAATTAAAAAATATATATAGCTCCATGGAAACTATCGATGATTCCGCCAACCGATAGTGTCTTTTTCAACCTTGACATTGGCGGAATCATCGATAGTTTCGATGGAGCTATATTTTTTTCTAAAAATTGATTTGAAAGAAGAATTATGTTCTGTCTCTGTTAGCCCTGTATTTAAACGTGGGGTTAACGATTCATTATCTCTTTTTAATGTAATAAAGCAGTACAGATAATGAAAGATAGCGTAAAGTGAGCGTTCACTGTATCGACTGCCAATTACTAATAGTCATGCCAAATCATACATCAATTAATTATCATTGAGCTGTTAAGTATAAGGTGCAAGGCTTCTATGAAATCGATTTCCGTGTAACCGTGTCGAGTACATATACAGTTAATAACTACTATATTACATATAATAGCCGAGCTGTCAAACGTCAGTCTAATAATTCGATGGGTTATCGAAGAAATATCAGCGAACTAAGTAATCGAATATAATCATTGACTATGTATGTTAAAGTTCACCGGTCATATCTAGACTTTTTGGCACTTTAGTCTGCATTTCCACCAGAGATGTGCGAGGATGCGTTGCGAGGAATGTGTCATGATTGTCGTGAACACATATATATCGATGTCATGACCCCATAGAAATGCTTGATTTACCTGTCCTCGTTCAACGTAGCACTTGTGGAAACAGTCCAGCGGAGGGTTAGGTAAATGAAGCATTTCTATTGGTACCTGACAAACACATTCCACGCAACGCATCCTCGCACATCTATGGTGGAAAAGCATTAAGCAGCGTTTCCACCAGAGATGTGCGAGAAATTTTTTTCATTAACCAATAGAAACGCTTCATTTACTTAACTCTCCGCGCTCCGATCAGCTGTTTCTACCAGAGATGTGCTATGCGAATGCGAGGATGCGTAAATGAAGCATTTCTATTGGTTAGTTAAAAACACATCCTCGCACATTATTGGTGGAAACGCTGCTTTATGGTAAATATACTTAATGAGTAAAACAATGAGATACGGTCTACTTTTCCAATGTCATAGTCAAAATCTCTTTATTCAATTTAGGCAATAACAAGCACTTATGAACGTCAAAAAAATCTACCACCGGTTCGGAAAAAACCTCTGTTGAGTGGCATCTTCGAGGCAGCTGTTCTAACGAATAAAAAACAATTGTATTCCGTTTAATATTCGCACGTGCATTGTTTTTGGCTTCATGTCGCTATTAAATGACGTTCGTCCGCTCGTACAATCGCCGGTAGTGGCTCATCTCTTTGTACAAAGCATTAAAAATATCAGTACCTAGTACCTACCTACAAAACAAAAGATAATGACAATTTAAATGAACCATGTGTGGATTCTTGTGCAATAAATGTCAAACAGGAGGAAGGGGTTAAAAACTGGCGAAAAATCGTCTTACGTAATAAACGAATGGCGCCATGTGTGTCTGTCAAGGCAGAATGTATAATCGACTAAGAAATCTCTTTACCACCCTAAGGTTCCAAAGTCAAAGTCAAAGTCAAAATCTCTTTATTCAATTTAGGCTACAACAAGCACTTATGAACGTCAAAAAATTTACCACCATTTACAATTTAAAATCATTTGTACCTAACGCTTAAAACGTCAAAGCCTATTTTCACTCACAATCACAAGTCAATAATAATATGACAATCAGACTTATTGTTTCATTTCTGAAGTAGAAACTGTCATTAAAATTGGTAAAGCACTTTCTTGGTCGACTATACGACACTGAGCAGTCAGTTTCGAGGTTGAGTAGACAGTAACCATCATAATAAATTCAATGCGCTAGTGCTAGACCAAAGATTCCCTAGGGTGTTACGTTACGATGTGCCATGGCCATCGCAAAACAGTGCACTTAGGTCGGCAGTACTAGTAAATTTACTAACTTATAAAGGCATAGCGTAAAAATATATAACAATAGGTACACTTGCTTAAAATCGCCGAACGCACTCTCAAATCAGATTCCCTGCAAATTAGCATAGCGCAGGGAATTGAGTAACAGGTTGAGTTGAGGGACGCAGCGCAGCTTTGCCCCGCACTAATCGCATATCTAGACTAGAGTCTAGACGGCTGATTTATTATTCTTATTATTTACAGAAGCTAGATAAAAATACAAACAGTAATGGAAGACGCAGAGAAAAAGATTGGGAATTGTGAATGTGTACTTACAGAGTTACAGTATTTAGATATGACCGTTATTGAGTAGATAATAATATTGTTGTTTACCTATTCCGATGCAACCCAAAAAAACATGATTATGATTCGGAGATATCAAAGCAAGTTATTTAAACTCCAGCAACAGAAGGGACATTACTAAGTAAAAATTAACCAATGAAGCAGAAACTAATACTTTTAACAGCGCGACTGCTCCGTTCGGTGGGTATTTTGAGGCTATCAATTAATTACTGCGACGGTAGAACGTATGCATGTATTAATAGCGATTCAGTATAACTGGCGATGCCACGACGAAGCATATAATAGAACTGCGTATTTGCATACAGAGTCGCCACTAAGTAAGCCGCTATAAGCACACATACATACATACATAAAATCACGCCTCTTTCCCAACGGGGTATGCAGAGACTACATTCTTCCAATTGCTACGATTCTGGGATACAACTTTCGCTTCCTCTACATTCATCAATCTTTTCATGCATGCACGTCGGTTTAGAGTACTCCTGACCCGACCTTTCTTCAGAATGTCCCCGATTTGATCGTAGTACGCCTCTAGTAGTGTTGTAGTGTGCCTCTTTCTAACTCCAAATTCTATGTCTATTCTTATACTGTCCAGGCTATTCGGTTGTGGAATTCCTTACCGATTGACTTACGACGGGCAAAATCTCTTTCAATCTTTAAATCTATGCTTAAAGAGCACTATCTGTCATCGTGTAATAATTAGCTTTATCCTAGTTTATTTATTTATTCGTTTATTTATATGTGACTGTTTATCCCGTTTCCTATTTTTATTTTAGACGTGTAGTATATGTGCAATAATGTGTATGTGTAGATGTGTTTTTGTTGCTTTTTCATTTTCTGATCTACTGTTAATGCACCACCTGCTGTAAACTAGTCCTTCCTTCTTTCTGTAAAAAAGGTTGCCTGGAAGAGATCGCTCTTAAGCGATAAGGCCGCCTATTGCTTACCTTGTAATTTTCTCTGTGTACCTGTTTTCTGTATCGCTTATTATTTCTGGTGTACAATAAAGAGTATTTGTATTGTATTGTATTGTAGTACGTTCGTCTAGGCCTTCATCTCCCAACGTTCCCATTCACGTTCGTCTTATAGATCTGCATGGTCAATCTGTTTTCATTCATTCTCTCCACATGCCCAAACCATCCAAGCATACCTATCTCAATCCGTGTGTCTATATCCAGGGGGGTGTCACTAAGCCATTCCGCCGCCGAGCTAAAAGTGCGTACCGAGCCTCCCCAACGTTGAGGCGATTCAGTGGTTGCCGCGCACTGACCCGTGGCGCACGCGCGCGCCTCTTACGTAGTACGACTCAATTTACTTACGTCGCAAACGCGTGTCATAATTTTAATTGGCAATATGTATCCAAAAAAATACTGCATTGCAGCCGATTGTCGGAACAATGAAAAAAATAGTAATTGTCAGTTTTTCTCGGTTCCCGCAAGTGAGAAAGATAGCGAAAGGTACAGTATTCATTACTGTCATGGTACCTAAATCTATAACAATAATTAATAAATATACACACAAATGTTTTATATCATATACTTATTTAAAATAGGTGGTAGGTAGCTACATATACATATAATCCATACCTACATCAAAAGAAAATCACGTGTCGTGTATACCTGTGTAAACTGATTTATATGTTCGGTATTCATTTACCTAATAGGTAGGTATAACAGTTTCTGCATGTGTACCTTGCGTGGTATTTATACTTATAACACTTACCAGCCATTTTGAAGCAACTGTAACATGTGACTATTTCTCGCATGAGATGCACATATTATTACCTGTCTCTTTCTGTGCACTACTGTGAGAAAGTGACGGGTGACGTCTCGCAACGAGAGTCACTAAGCATAGTTGCGCTGGACGAGACTGGTACCTAGCTTATTCTTACATAATATTCGACCCTGCGCCATAGAATAAATAAAAGTGCAACCGCTAAGTAAATATTATAAACAGCATAAATCTGATAGTATAATATGTATTATTCTATTAAAGTATTGACAACCCTATTTTCGGAATATCTGACAAGGTGTGGAATAATTTCGACCTTCACGCGGCGCCAGAGAGCTCAATGTCGGCTGCTCGCGTGCGGTCCGTTTGTTAATAATAATTATGTAGGCACATAAAAAGGCGGCATTTGTGAAAATCAAAACAGAGAGACTTCTGTACTTGTACTATTATCTATTCTGTGCTATATCTTCATTTACACCACAGCGCTTAAATCTATAAGCACCATCAGTAGTATTTACCATGTCCCAGTAAAATCATCAAGGAAGTCACTGGAGCATTTATTTTAAGAAGGTTGTATAACGGATCGAGCTTACGGCGGTTTACTACAGCAAATTACCCAGTAGATAGCAATTCGTTTATATTATAAGAACTAAAATACAATCAGAAATCCCAGAATGTCTCTGTGTGTATACCTGTTTTCTGTATTTTTTTGCTATATTTTGGTGTGCAATAAAGAGTTGTTGTATTGTATTGTATTGTAAATAAACCGGATTAGCGTACGATCCCTTTCGGAAGACCTTCAGGTTTTTCAAGGCGGGCGTAACTTGGCCTGACCGAAATGCTGCGCGCAGAAACAAATGACATCAACACTCATACGTAGACGATTGTTTAAATACTAACGGTTGGTTTGATTGTACAATTTGTACATTGATAATAGTGAGTGTTTGTGTTACCTTGTAGTGTCGCTAGGGCTCGCTCATTGTCAATTATTGTATTCCGTCTTTTGTCCGTGTGTTTTGTCTTCTTTTCAGCGAGTATCCACCTAATGCTGAGTGTAGGCCTTATCCAACGCAAGCTTCTTGCAATTGCAACCTTCTCTATGGCATCAAAATTATTCGTGAGCAGTTTAACAAAGACATTTAATTATCGCATGGGTCAGGTGACTTTTGAATCCAATTATCCCCGGCCACTTTGACAAGGCCCATTGCATCGGTTGCCTGTCTAGGTTTCTGTATCCTACTCTTAACCTCAACTCGGACACTCTTCTACCCCACCTTCTCCACTGGAAATACTATGATCTCTACTATCTTCTTTCCACACGTTATCCACCTAAAACTGAGTGTATGTCTCTTTATGATTGTCAACTAGACCACCTATTTACCCCACCTCTACTTTGAGTTTCATATTTTCCTCTACATTTCCCTACAGTAACGTAGAACGTAGGTTGTATCAAAATTTAATGATTCCACCATGATTTGCGACTTATATACAGCCATGATGACTTCATGAGCACATCGTTATGTCTCACGCGAAAGCAATAAATGCTACGTGCAGAACGTCAAGGGCACTCTTTAATGATGCCGTAAAGTTATGCGTCGCATAAAGAAAGTCATCAAATGATGCTAGACTTTACAGGTTTAATTATGTGACTTTTAAAGTAAACAATTTTATATCTAGGGCGTTCCTTGTAAGTATACATTTATTAGTGAATCCATTACCTTTTATATGTAAAATTTTAATTTTATATATGGTAGATGGAATTACTTTTGCCTGAAGTACGAGTAAAGATTCGTTAATGAGGGTTATTTTGACCGGGTAGGTAGCGCACGTTTACGATAGATTTAGAACTAAATTGATCATGAAAATGATACCAATCTCAAGCACAACTGTAAAGTAACAATTCCAACGCCATATTTAGCGATATGTCGCCACCTGTCAGATCACTCTCACTGAAATCAACGCCGTATTATCATATTGAAGGGTAGAGCGGCGATACGTAGCTATATTTAAAGTAATGTTTATGCAGAATTCTGGACGAATCCGCTCCGCTCAGCCTTATGGGAGGCGTAGCCAACACTTTTGTTTTCTTTTTTTTTATCAAGTAGCTGGAAAACGAGCATGCGGGTCACCTGATGGTAAGCGATCACCGACGGACACCTACAGCATAATTAGGACTGCGGGTGCGCTGCCGGCCTAAAGGCGAGGGGGATAGAGGGGGGAAGGGGGAGAAGAGTTGGGCATCCGGATCTCCCACTCGCCGTATGAAATACAGTAGCAAAACTACTATTTCACGCCGGTATTCTGTGAGAGTTTGGTAGTTTTGGTACTAAGTACCAACCCGGTCGAGCCGGCCCATTCATACTATATTTCTAAAGTTCTTTTGGTATCTCAATGATGTTAGTTATGAACTGTGGCTCCATTTTGTGGGCAGGTTCCAGTGTGATGTGCTGAGTCGCTGTTTTGGTGGATCAAGTCGACTCGAGTCATTTTATGTGGTATTCGAATCCTGACTCGATTCCGCGATTCGAGTCTATAAATCGAGTCCGTTACCAATTTTATAACAAAAAGGAAAAATCGAAAAGGTGTATCTTCAAACAGCATATAGTATAATAGTATAGTGGCAATGAATTCTAGCGAGTCAATCTGATACTAGACTCGAGTCAGTTGTACTCGCATAATAGAATCGAATCGAGTCAGCGAGTGAGAAACCGATTCTCTCTGACTTGAGTACCGAATCGAGTCTGGCGTACCTACTCGAATCAAAATATTTTGGTACTCGAGTAGGCGAGTCGTTAAGCAAGAATCGAGTCTAACTCAAGTCGGCATATCATTAGGTTCCATGCCGTAATATAACTCAACCACAAACAGTTTATCAGCTCAAACATCGCGATGTCACGAGCGCGACCGCGGGCAGTAACCGTTCGTTGCGGAAATAATAGGCGCTGCCGCAGGAATACGTAAAAGTAGCACAAAGACATGAGTCAAACAGTTATTGATGTTTATAACTTGTTCAGACGGCCAACTAAATATAATGGTATGAATAGTGACTTAAGCCCCATTTAGACTATGCAAGTTTGTTTTACATCGAATATTGAGGGACAATGAATACAGTTGTTCAAACAAATACCGCAATGTAGTGAAACTTGCTTGCAAGTTCTCGCATAGTCTAAATGGGGCTTTACGTAATTATGGAATCGTGTAATAAAAAAAAAGTTACCAAACACGTAATTTGAGTTTTCTATAATTACAATTTACGTAAATCAAGCCTCTAGAAATGTATTTTGCACTTAAGTACATCGATGGGTTCGTAACGTAAAAGTCAATAAATGAGAAGTCACTGCGGCGGTTCTGGATTTTCAGAAAATTCTGATACCTGCTTATGACCAAAGTGGTCATGTACTTTGGCCGAGAGGAAAGTGCATGTAGCCTGCTGGTCAGTGGCGGACTAATAGGGGGGCGGAAGGGGCGGCCCGCCCCGGGCCTCCGGTCTTGGGGGGGCCCCAAATGCCTCCCCGTTCCACTGATCAAATCCTACAAGTCTAAAAATGTGCTTAGTACCTAAATTTTTTTAAACTGCATTTTTTTAAAGCTTGGGTCCTCATTCAGCTTTGCCGCCCCGGGCCTCTGACGGGCTTAATTCGCCACTGCTGCTGGTCATAAATGCTTTGTGGTGTGATGTAAGTAGTGAATTCAGTATGTAATAAGGTGACTCGGTCGTCTAGACAGGTCAACTACGCAGTGCCATGCGCTCCAGGTGTTAATTCTCACACCACAATCTATATGACCTTTAATGCGCATCGCATCAGCAAATATAAAAGTAGTGCGTCCACTATTAGAAATTACTACGCTATTGCGAAGCGCTTACGTCTACCATGCTAACATAGCAATGTCATCTCATCAGCAATGAGGGTTTCTATGATATGACATGCTATAGTTCAGAGGTTTTCAACAGGTGTGCTGCGATTGCCGCGATGTGTATGCTTCATTAAAATCATGATGATGAGAGAATAGTATGGAAACAATTGACGCGTGTCACAGTATATACACAGTATAAGCTTAATCAGTAGGGAAACTAGGGAAGCTACGAACAAATCAATCAAAGCAAACACACTCACACAGACGTAGACGCGCGCTCTACACGGCCTCTAAGGGGGTCTCGCGGTACTGCAGTACCCTACTGCTTTAGCTCACATATATATTGTGCGCGTGCCGAGTGCGATTCGCGTTATCAGGTCTTTATGGTAACGGTGCGGAAGAAAAGGCGGGGCGGATGGAATCCTGTACGCGCCAGTCCGACTCGCACTTGGCTATTTTATACTGGTGTGCAGTGAAACTTTGATGACCGAAAAAGTCTGCCGTTAAAACCAAAAGGTTAGAAACGCCTATTATAGTTAATATCGTGAGATCCGTTTGACAACTTCGACATTAGCGTCAGTCACGGTTGTGATTAGGGTTGCCACCCGTACTTTATAATAAAGTATTGTACGTTATTTCAGCTAATTGTACTCTATACTTTATGAGTACAATAAAGTACGCGAAATACTTTATTTCGTATGGTTTGATTTCTTTGTAATTTTAAAAAGTTAAGTCGTAAGTATTTTTTCGTTAAAACGAAATTTATCGATTGGTGCTGAATCGATGTCGCCCTCGCGAGCGCGATATCATAAATTGTACTTTATTTTGATACTATGTACTTTTTTTCTGACCTATAATAACCAATGTACTTTAACTGCACAAAAAAAAAGGTGGCAACCCTAGTTGTGATTGGTTAAAACTAAATGAGCCAATCACAAGCAAGACTGTAACCTCAAACGGACCTCACGTTACTAACGCCATCTAGCGACATTTCGCTTGCCACGAAACCCTCATGTATGCAATAGACAGAACGGCTACTACGAATTTCGAAAATCGAAGTTCGTATCGTACCATCCCTCTCACTCTCGTATTAAATAATATTAGCGTCAGCAGGACGGTACGATACGAACTTCTATTTTAAAATTTCGTAGTACCCTCTCAGTTTACATACATACACTGTGAGTGTGACCGCAGCCTAAATCCATTTTTACGGTTCTTTCACACCGACGACGCTTTCAATAAACCGTGTTATTACTTGATGGTGCCCACCCCATTACCGTAATGGTTTTAAATTTGTTGATGTGCCCAATTATTTTGATGGTTTGATCACTCCATCCGTCAACGGAGCGCAACCGAGCATTATTAAATAGGGTTGCTAGGTAATAAAATAAAGAAATTGTCGGAAAACTTAAGGAAAGCGAAAGTTTGTAAGTCTGTTTGTTACCTCATTACATCACGTCTAAACAAATGAACCGATTTAGACGAAATTCGGTAGCGACAGGGAATTTGTTATTTTTTTATTATTATTCAACTTGATGGGAAACGAGCAAGTGGTGACAAAAGATAAAATACGTGTCTAATATTTTGTAATAATCACTAATCTGATAACTTTAGGATCCTATTGTACTTATCAAACTTCGATAGCCTCAGCTATTCTTGCGTAGCAGTAGTTCCCCTATTTTATGACTAGGTGGTACTAGGATCGCTATACATCCTTCCCTAAAAAAGGCATAAAAAAAAGTAACGAAAATAGAAATTCGGTATATCGGTGACCCTATTATTAAAGTTGAGCAAATTAGATCAACACTCGTAGACTTAATTGGGTACAATCACAGAATATGTAATAGTACAATATAATCTACACTGCCGAGTCATTTCGACCGATGTCAACCGTGTAAATGAGGCATAATAATGGCAACTCCATTAAGTGCTTATGAGATGATCTGATAAATAAAATTAGTTATTAAATACCAAAGGATAATTAATACAAATTAAGCCGCGAAGTGTATGCAGAATTGAAATCATGAATAGCTATTTTAATGAGATACCTAATAGTACGAAAACAACTGACGCGTGGCGTCTGCGATTAATAAGAAGCCTCCGCTGTTCGTTATGTTATAAATAAAGGGTTTCATAATTAATGATGATGAATATGGGTATGCTATACGGAACCAGAGAGTTCCGCAGACGCGCCAGTCCAAATTGCACTTGGCTATTTTTAGTGGTGTGCTGTGAAACTTTGATGAACGAAAAGTGTGCAGTTAAAACCAAACCTGCAACCCTGCATTGGATATTATTAATCATAGTGGAGCGTGCTTGAATAACACGACCTAACAGCCCTAAAAATAGAATCCTAGAATTCTATCGGATATTTGGGCCAATCAACTATTTTACCGACACTTTGGGCGTCTCCTGCGTTACCAAAATTGTCTCCGGCGTTACCAAAAAATCGTACTTCCAACAAGACATTTCACGGTTTAATAGGTTGAACTTATGTAGGACGTTATGTATTCATGTACACCATCTATTAAATTAAAGAAAAAACATGTTTACTTACAAAAATGTCGCGGACAGATCGGAAAGGGGAGAGGGGAGTTGGGCATCCGGATCTCCCACTCACCGTACGAAACACAGTAGCAAAACTACTAAGTATTTCACGCCGGTATTCTGGTGAGTCTAGTACTAACCCGTTCGAGCCGGCCCATTCATACCAGATTTCTAAAGTTCTTCTAAATATTTTTTTATATCTCAGTGATGTTAGTTATGAACTGTGGCTCCATTTTGTGGGCATTAGGTTCCATGCCGTCAATATAACTCAACCACAAACAGTTTATCAGCTCAGACATCGCGATGTCACGAGCGCGACCGCGGGCAGTAACCGTTCGTTGCGGAAATAATAGGCGCTGCCGCAGGAATACGTAAAAGTAGCACAAAGACATGAGTCAAACAGTTATTGATGTTTATAACTTGTTCAGACGGCCAACTAAATATAATGGTATGAATAGTGACTTAAGCCCCATTTAGACTATGCAAGTTTGTTTTACATCGAATATTGAGGGACAATGAATACAGTTGTTCAAACAAATACCGCAATGTAGTGAAACTTGCATGCAAGTTCTCGCATAGTCTAAATGGGGCTTTACGTAATTATGGAATCATGTTATAAAAAAAAGAAGTTACGAAACACGTAATTTTGAATGTTCTGTTTCTGTAATTACAATTTACATAAATTAAGCTTCTAAAAATGTATTTTGCACTTAAGTACATCGGTAAGTCAATAAATGAGAAGTCACTGCGGCATTTCAGAATTTTCAGAAAATTCTGAAACCTGCTTATGACCAAAGTGGTCATGTACTTTGACCGAGAGGAAAGTGCATGTAGCCTGCTGGTCATAAATGCTTTGTGGTGTGATGTAAGTAGTGAAGTCAGTATGTGATAACTTAATAAGGTGACTCGGCCGTCTAGACAGGTCAACTACGCAGTGCCATGCGCTCCAGGTGTTAATTCTCACACCACAATCTATATGACCTTCAATGCGCATCGTATCAGCAAATATAAAAGTAGTGCATCCACTATTAGAAATTACTACGCTATTGCGAAGCGCTTACGTCTACCATGCTACCATAGCAATGTCATCTCATCAGCAATGAGGGTTTCTATGATATGACATGCTACAGTTCAGAGGTTTTCAACAGGTTTGCCGCGATTGCCGCGAAGTGTATTCTTCATTAAAATCATGATGATGAGAAAATATTACGGAAACAACTGACGCGTGCCACAGTATATATATAAGCTTAATCAGTATGGAAGCTACGAACAAATCGATCAAAGCGAACACACTCACACAGACGTAGATGCGCGCTCTACACGGCCTCTAAGGGGGTCTCGCGGTACTGCAGTACCCTACTGCTTTAGCAAGGCTACCACGAAATTCGAAAATCGAAGTTCGTATCGTACCGTCCCGCCTACGCTTATGTTATTTAATACGAGAGTGAGAGGGCAGGCACGATACGAACTTCGAATTTTGTGTTTCGGAGTAGCCCTTCAGCTCACATATATTTACTGTGCGCGTGCCGAGTGCGATTCGCGTTGTCAGGTCTTTATGGTAACGGTGCGGAAGAAAGGGTGGGGCGGATGGAATCCTGTACGCGCCAGTCCGACTCGCACTTGGCTATTTTATACTGGTGTGCCGTGAAACTTTGATGACCGAAAAAGTGTGCCGTTAAAACCAAAAGGTTAGAAACGCCTATTATAGTTAATATCGTGAGATCCATTTGACAACTTCGACATTAGCGTCACGGTTGTGATTGGTTAAAACTAAATGTGCCAATCACAAGCAAGACTGTAACCTCAAACGGACCTCACGTTACTAACGCCATCTAGCGACATTTCGCTTGCCACGAAACCCTCATGTATGCAATAGACAGAACGGCTACTACGAATTTCGAAAATCGAAGTTCGTATCGTACCATCCCTCTCACTCTCGTATTAAATAATATTAGCGTCAGTACGATACGAACTTCTATTTTAAAATTTCGTAGTACCCTCTCAGTTTACATACATACACTGTGAGTGTGACCGCAGCCTAAATCCATTTTTACGGTTCTTTCACACCGACGACGCTTTCAATAAACCGTGTTATTATTTGATGGTGCCCACCCCATTACCGTAATGGTTTTAAATTTGTTGATGTGCCCAATTATTTTGATGGTTTGATCACTCCATCCGTCAACGGAGCGCAACCGAGCATTATTAAATAGGGTTGTCAGGTAATAAAATAAATAAATTGTTGGAAAACTTAAGGAAAGCGAAAGTTTGTAAGTCTGTTTGTTACCTCATTACATCACGTCTAAACCAATGAACCGATTTAGACGAAATTCGGTAGCGACAGGGAATTTGTTATTTTTTTATTATTATTCAACTTGATGGGAAACGAGCAAGTGGTGACAAAAGATAAAATACGTGTCTAATATTTTGTAATAATCACTAATCTGATAACTTTAGGATCCTATTGTACTTATCAAACTTCGATAGCCTCAGCTATTCTTGCGTAGCAGTAGTTCCCCTATTTTATGACTAGGTGGTACTAGGATCGCTATACATCCTTCCCTAAAAAAGGCATAAAAAAAAGTAACGAAAATAGAAATTCGGTATATCGGTGACCCTATTATTAAAGTTGAGCAAATTAGATCAACACTCGTAGACTTAATTGGGTACAATCACAGAATCAGTAATAGTACAATATAATCTACACTGCAGAGTCATTTCGACCGATGTCAACCGTGTTAATGAGGCATAATAATGGCAACTCCATTAAGTGCTTATGAGATGATCTGATAAATAAAATGAGTTATTAAATACCAAAGGTTAATTAATACAAATTAAGCCGCGAAGTGTATGCAGAATTGAAATCATGAATAGCTATTTTAATGAGATAATAGTATGAAAACAACTGACGCGTGGCGTCTGCGATTAATAAGAAGCCTCCGTTGTTCGTTATGTTATAAATAAAGGGTTTCATAGTTAATGATGATGAATATGGGTATGCTATACAGAACCAGAGAGTTCCGCAGAGACGCGCCAGTCCAAATTGCACTTGGCTATTTTTAGTGGTGTGCCGTGAAACTTTGATGAACGAAAAGTGTGCCGTTAAAACCAAACCTGCAAACCTGCATTGTTATATACAATTGTATTGTACTATACCTAACAGTCCCAGAAATAGAATCCTATAAGACATTTATGGACGCATTTGGGCCAATCAACTTTTTTACCGACACTAATCTGTCCGCGAATTTTTTCATACAATTGCAGATTTTTGTAAATAAACATGTCTTTTCTGTAATTTTATGGTGTACATGAATACATGCCATCCTATGTAAGTTTAACCGTGAAATATCTGGTTGGAAGTACGATTTCTTAGTAACTGTTGGAATCTGTGTAGTACCCTTTACATGTATTAATAGTTATACTCTATGCTACTGACATAGATCCGTTTCCGGGTTTGTCTGTGTCGATTCTCTCACTCGCTTACAATATGGCTCTGCTAAAGTCACACCCGTTTTAACATTATTAATGTGGTTCAATGTGATTGTCTTTATGTAGTATTTTATCCGTCTACATCTACCACTTGACGTGACAAACTGTATGTGTAATTGGTGAATAATTAAAACTGCAAGTTTGTTGAGCAAAACATCTTTTTATTTCCGGCGTATTGAGACGTGACATACTTCGCTATATTCCTGCACAGAGCCCTGTGCTTTCACTCTGCTCATCAGGTTATGTTGCCCAGAAATACCTAAGTGCCGAAAGAAGAAACTGAAATTTGAAACCAAAAAAAAGGTACGTCAGAAATACGGAAATATTTTTTGAGGTTATAGTACAAGCATTGCGGTACAACCTATTTTATTTATTGTTTGCTCAACCAATATCACAATAATGTCAAGAATGTCACATAATGACCACAACGGACAAATTTCTGTCGAGAAGTTGGATGGTTTAGAAAATTATTCCACGTGGAAATTTTCAATCAAAATGCTTCTCACGCTGGATGGTCTATGGGGCTGTGTGGAAGGTACCGATAATGATGCAACCCGCGGCAGCCGCGCCTTAGCAAAGATATGCCTGTCGATAAAACCCGCCTTATACCAGTACGTGCGAGATGCCACGTCGGCAAAGGATGCATGGAAGAAGCTTGCCGATGCCTTCGAGTCCAAAGGTTTATACCGGAAGGTGCTCTTGTTGCGTCAACTGCACAAGATCGAATATAATCAATATGGTGGCATGTCAGAATATATCGAGGCAGTCATGCGGCTCGTTCAACAGCTCGCCGATATAGGCAAGAAGATAGAAGATGATGAAGTAGCGGAAATCCTGCTGAGTGGTTTATCGCAGGAGTTCGACAACCTAGTGTCGGGCCTGGAAACTGCCTGTTTAACTAGCAACCTTACGGTGGAACTTGTGCGTGCCAGATTGCTACAAGAAGAACATCGAAGAAATGGAAGCGACCAGGACGGAGTGAAGGCCTACCTAGGAAGAAAGAAGAAGTCATCGCCTATGTTCTGCCAGTTCTGCAGGAAGAGCGGACATACAATCAAGCGTTGTTTTAAACGTAAGCGGGAACTGAAGAACGGTCAAGAGAATCACACCATGTTAGCATCAGCCATGGTTTGCAGCGGCAGCAGCAGCCATGACTTTGTGGTGGACTCTGGTGCCTCGCAACATATGATTGCTAATAGGGAGCTACTTGAAGAACCTAGAGGTAAAAATTCTACAATTTATATAGCTAATGGTAATAAGTTACATAGCGATTGTACTGGTAGGGTCTCTTTGTGCTCCAATGTTAGCCTTTTAAATGTTCTCCATGTGCCTGATCTCTCCAGCAATTTACTGTCCGTTAGTCAGATCACTGACAAGGGTTATACTGTCATTTTTAATAGGGATCATTGTAAAGTCTATGATGATATTAAAGTCACTGGCAATCAAGTCTTAGTTGCTTCTAAGGAAAATGGTCTGTATAAATATAAGGCTCAAGTGCGACACATCCTTGAGGAGGAGTCTTCCAAGCTTTTGCAGAAAAGGCAAGAGACAGTGAATGCTCATGCTGTTTCGACTGTGCCAATGGATCTTGTCCACAGACGTCTAGGTCATCTGTCTGAACAAGGTATGAGGATTCTTGGTGATGGGAAAAAGTGCATGAACCTATTTTTTCAGAAAGAAGACACCATCAATGGTAGTTGCGTGCCGTGCTTGACGGGCAAGATGACGCGTGCACCGTATCCTGCTGTCAGCACGAAGCGCACTACCCAACCTCTTGAACTCATACATTCAGATGTGGCTGGACCTATGCAGGTCGAGACTTGGGGTGGAGCTCGTTACCTTTTGACCTTCACAGACGACCATACTCGGAAGACGTGGGGCTACCTTATGAAACACAAATCAGAGGTAAGTTCACATTTTATTGATTTTAAAACTATGATAGAGAAGCAATCTGGTTTGTCAATAAAAATTTTGCGTAGTGACAATGGCCTTGAGTTTACTAATAATAAACTGGCCAATTATCTTAAAGACCATGGTATTATACACCAAACCACTGTCCCTTACAATTCCGCTCAAAATGGAACAGCGGAAAGGGCTTTTAAAACGATTTTTGATAAAACTAGGGCTATGCTGCAGGAATCTGGCCTGTGCAATCGTTACTGGGGAGAGGCTGTTATTACAGCCATTTACCTTAAAAACAGGTCTCCTACCAGAGCGCTTTCAGGTGGAATTCCCGAGAGTTTATGGACTGGGTCTCCTATAGACATCAGTCATTTACGTGTCTTTGGGTGTACTGCTTATGCACATGTTCCTAGTCAAAAGCGTCAGAAACTTGATGCAAGAGCAAAAGCGTTAATTTTTGTTGGTTATGGTGAAACCTTTAAAGGATACCGTTTAATTGATCCCACCAAGCCTCACAGAGTTATACAGTCCAGATCGGTTATTTTTGATGAGGATAAATTTATAGGAAAACATGACAGTTGTAAAAAGACTTGTGGAGCCAATTTTTATAATTATTATATTGAGCGAGATAATTTTAATATTTCAATGCGTAATAATGAAAATAATTCTTCCAATAATGAAAATAATTCTTTTGATGCATTGAATAATTTTAATAATAATGATGAATTTAATTTCAACAAAGATTTTAATGCTAATGACGCCATTCAAAATAATGAAAAAGATAAATCAGCTGAGTGCTCATCCTCCTTAAATAAATTTTCAGATGGAGAGACACCTACGCCACCGGCGTGGTCGCCGCTATCTGAGAACTACTGCACGGGCGATGAAGGTGCAAATGACAGTCCCGGTGATGAAGATTGCGACCCGAGGGGCGCCTTGTCTTCTCTGCCGGAGTCATCATTTGATAATCATGACGACGGTGATGAAGTGGGTACTCCAGGGGGTCCCGTGTCTTCTCTGCCGGAGTCTTCACCAAGTGAGCCGACGGTGCCGGCTGTTTCCGACACGTCTCGTTCACGTCGCGTACGTACAACACGAGGTAATGTGCCACACCATCTCAGAGACTATGATTTATCTATGATGGCAGAAGAGTATTCGCCAGATGAGCCTACGTCATACTACGAAGCCATGCAATCTTCTGAAAAAGATGAATGGCAGAGGGCAATGCGTTGTGAGTATGAGTCTTTAATTAAAAACAAGGTATGGATTTTGGTAGACAGACCTGCAGATGAAAACATCGTGAAGTGCAAATGGGTTTACAAGAAAAAGCACGACACCTCAGGTAAGCCTGCCAAGTTCAAAGCTAGGTTGGTAGCCCGTGGCTTTAGTCAGGTTGAGGGCATTGACTATACGGACACCTTTGCACCTGTAGTGAGGCATAGCACACTGAGAATTTTATTTTCTATTGCTACAGAATTAGACCTAGAAGTAGACCATATTGATGTAACAACTGCATTTCTTAATGGCGAGTTAAACGAAAAGATTTACATGGAACAGCCTTCAGGCTTTAAAAACTGTGATAAGGTTTGTTTGCTTAAAAAGAGCTTATACGGCCTTAAGCAAGCAAGCCGCATGTGGAATATCAAAATACATGATTTCTTAGCTCAAAATAATTTTTCTCAGAGTAAATGTGAGCCATGTATTTATACAAAGAAAACAAAGACTGAGTATATTATTATTGCATTGTATGTTGATGATTTTTATATATTCCACAATAATTGTATTAATAATATTTTACAACTTTTACAAAATAATTTTGAAGTCCGATATTTGGGCAAATTATGTAATTGTTTAGGAATGAATGTTTGTAGAGGCAAAGGCATCACAACTTTAGATCAAACTGATTACATAAAGCGTTTATTATTCAAATATAATATGACAGATTGTAAACCTGTTTCAACACCTTTACCGGTTAATTGTAAATTACAAAAATCTAATAAGACATGTTTAGATGATGAGGTCTATCAGTACAGACAGTTATTAGGAAGTTTAATGTACCTATCAGTCTCTACTAGACCGGATATATCTTTTGCATGCAGCCAACTTAGTATGTTCAACACATGTTTTGATGAAAATCATTGGCGCATGGCGAAGCGTGTGCTCCGTTACCTAAAAGGTACTATTAATTATGGCATTTGTTTCACAAAAAGCAATAATTTTAATCTTACCGCATACGCTGACGCAGATTGGGCCAATGACCTTTCAGACCGCAAGTCCTATACTGGTTTTGTGATTAAGTTAGGATCTAATGTAATTAACTGGGAGGCTAGAAAGCAACAATGTATTTCTCTTTCAAGTTGCAGAATACGTAGCTATTGGAGATTGTTGTAAGGACGTATGTTTTGTACGAAATTTCCTGACAGAAATTATGAACAAAACTTTTGATACTGTCATTTATAATGATAGCCAAAGTGCTCAAAAATTACTGTTAGTCAAAGAGCACTCCCACAAAAGAACAAAGCACATAGATCTAAGGTATCATTTTATTAAAGATCTGATTCAAAAGGGACACTTGAATGTGGAGTATTTGCGGACTGATAGAATGGTAGCAGATGTTTTAACAAAACCTTTATGTGCTGAAAAACATTGTAAATTTATGCAGGGACTTAATGTTAAGCCTTTGAAATGTAAATAGCTTTACCTCTCTATTATTTTTGATATTCATTCTTATCTTATATAATATTAGATGCATGCCATCACTATATTAAATGTCTATGTGTTTTTTCACTAGAATAAGTTTGCGGCATGTAACTAATAACAAGTATGCTTTATGTAGAGCCATACTTGTAGAGTTTTTATTTGGTATGTAAAGTGTAAGGAGGAGTGTTGGAATCTGTGTAGTACCCTTTACATGTATTAATAGTTATACTCTATGCTACTGACATAGATCCGTTTCCGGGTTTGTCTGTGTCGATTCTCTCACTCGCTTACAATATGGCTCTGCTAAAGTCACACCCGTTTTAACATTATTAATGTGGTTCAATGTGATTGTCTTTATGTAGTATTTTATCCGTCTACATCTACCACTTGACGTGACAAACTGTATGTGTAATTGGTGAATAATTAAAACTGCAAGTTTGTTGAGCAAAACATCTTTTTATTTCCGGCGTATTGAGACGTGACATACTTCGCTATATTCCTGCACAGAGCCCTGTGCTTTCACTCTGCTCATCAGTAACACCAGAGACAATTTTGGTAACGCAGGAGACGCCTAAAGTGTCGGTAAAAAAGTTGATTGGCCCACTCATGTGGCAGATATTGGTGTAACTGTACAAGTAGGGATTGTAGGTAGTACCTAGGTATTGTAGTCTTTTTGTATAGCTGACTGCCACTAATTTGCCACTCCTATGTGTCACTTATGTCTTATGTCTTCAGTTATGGTTGTCGATTTGTCTTATTATCACTTTTTGCTAGCTCATCATCAAAATTTGAAGTAACTGAAAAAAAAAGACTTAATCCAAAAATATCCAATTCGCCCTTCACCTAAAATAGCTGCCAGGTGAAATGCTGAAAGTGATCGCAAGTTTAAAATATTCACACAACCTTTAACATTTGCAGCCTTGAAGTTAGTATTTGTAAGTTGGTAGTTATGGAAGGGCCTCGGTGTTGCCATGGAAGAATGGGGTATGTTTATGTTGACATTTGGCGACCTTGGCATTTACGTTTACGCGAATGGATTACGAGCTAGACATTCCAACTATTATCCGTCAAAAGAAATTTGAGGAAAACTGAATTAAACCTGCAAGCGAGGAACCGTTTCACTGCAAATGCCACGGTGACATTCCATACAGCTGCCAAAGAAATAAACGGTGAAATAGACCGCGAAAAGGTTTACCCTGGAATGTTGTTTATTTCTAACAATGAGTAAATACAGTTCTTGATGTTTTGAAACTATTTTCAGTTATTAATGTATTTTCAATATTTGTAAACATTATAAAATGAAATGGTTCAAACTCACCTACCTATATTAGACTGGCCAGCGAAAGCTGTCCATGCATTTTTAGGGTTCCGTAGCCAAAATACGAAAACGGAACCCTTATAGTTTCGCCATGTCTGTCTGTTCGTCCCCGGCTTTGCTCAGAAACTATCAATGCTAGAAAGCTGTAATTATGCACGAATATATATGTTAACTATGCGGACAAAACAGTACAATAAAATATTTAAAAAAAAAATTTAAGAGTACCTACCAAAGTGGGTAAAGTGGGGGTGATTTTTTTTTTCACCCATCCTTGTAGTGTGGGGTATCGTTGGATAGGTCTTTCAAAACCATTAGGGGGTTGCTAAAACGATTTTTCGATTCAGTGATTTGTTTGCAAAATATTCAACTTTAAAGTGAAATTTTTCATTAAAATCGAGCGTTTGGAAAAATTGGAAAAATTCAGGATGGTAGTAAGTATATCAAACTTACAAGTAAAACTTTAATGGTTCAGTTTTCTTGTGAATTATTAATAATTTAAGAGTAAATAGCAGCCTAAGGTATAAAATATACCTAAACTTGAATATTCCGTACAAAATACGAAATTCTTAGAAAAATATTACTTAATTTTTTCGTAATGAATGCGGGAACCCTATTTCCGGCGTGTCCGACACGCTCTTGGCCGTTTTTTTATTATTAGTAGTTTAAGAGTAGCAGCCTAAGGTATAAAATATACCTAAACTTGGAATATTCGGTTGCAGGTGGTAGGACCTTGTTCAAGGTCCGCCCGGATTGCTACCACCATCTTGCTCGCTAATCCTGCCGTGAAGCAGCAGTGCTTGCACTGTTGTGTTTCGGCGCGGAGACTAAGACAGCCGGTGAAATTACTGGCACTTGAGGTATTAAAACTTAGGCCTCTAGGTTGGCAACGCATCTGCAATACTCCTGGTGTTGCAGATATTTATGGGCGGTGGTGATCTCTTACCACCAGGAAACCCACTTGCTCGTTTGCCTCATTTTTTAAATTAAAGTTATAGTTTTAGTTAGGGTAAACTATACAGTAATTGGCCACGTTACAGTAATTGACCACTTTACAGTAATTGCCCATTTGATTTTTTATATGATACAACAATAATAGAAATAATTTAACGATAAAGTGACTAGATTATTATAATTAGCATGATAGTTTTTATGATTTATTGACTTTTCTTTGTAAATTTTTGATCTAATTCAAGTGGGCAATTACTGTACTGTGGCCAATTACTGTATGGTTTACCCTATTTTGATTTAATAGCAGTTTTATTCCTATGGATATTTTGTATTTTCTTAATATTTCTTATTAAATGACTTCCTTGAGCATACATTTTTGTTATAGTTATATTATAAAATTATTATTGTATGGATTATCTCTAAGCACATCCATACTTAGATAGTAATATTATAAATGCGAAAGTGCGTTTGTGTGTTTGTATGTTTGTCAGTCTTTCACGCCGTAACGGAGTGACGGATCGACGTGATTTTTGGCGTAGATATAGTTTATGGGCCCGAGAGTAACATAGGCTATTTGTTCTCGAGGGAACAGCGCGCGATAACCAAATACTGCGCGGGCGGAGCCGCGGGCAAAAGCTAGTTAGTAGTATAATAGTTTTTTTAAGACACTGTCTGTTGTCTCCTGGACCATGGGACCAAATAACAAACAAGAAAAAGTTGATTAAACTTATAAAAAACCTGCAAAATTCATAGAAAAATAACACTAGATTTTTTGTTTAGTAGTGAAATTAGTAGGGCCTGTACTATGACGTGCAAAATTCGAACAATGTATCTAGCCGTCCTGCTGATGTTTAAATATTATTAAATAAGAGAGTGAGAGGGATGGTACAATAAATTTCGATTTTCGAATGTAGTAGCCCCTCAGGTAAGGCATCGTGTCATGAAACATGATGGACAACACTGGTCTGAAGTGAAGGCTGGTTCACAGATATAGATTACACTAGATAACGCAAACACCTCAATCTGTATGAAAACCAACACTGTCACTTTTTTAAATCTACTGTGACTGTGACATCTCAAGAGTGAATTAGCAATGTGAATTCCCTGATATCAGAGCAAAATCGATTCAAATGCGCCGCCCGCCCGCGCCGTAGAGCTAAAGTCAGTCACTAGTCATGATTAGTCAGTTAGCGGTCAGTCTTTGTATGGGGCCAACTCCAACGTTTGGTCGGGGTTCAGACACGCGAAGTAGATGCATTTGCGTAATCTAGTGTAATCTATATCTGTGCTGGTTCTAAGAGCAGGGTTGTCATCAGTTTAAGTAGGGAGGAAATCATCCAATTGGATTAATTCTATCAGAAGCACTATCAAATCAAAGCCTGTCTCCTAGTGGCTTCTTTCATTTATTTTTGTACCTATAAACTTTTTTAAGGGATGTTCAGTCAGAATATTCCATTTCAATCCCACATAAAATGTTGAACAATTATGTTATCTTGCATGATAGCTATACCTGGTACAAACTTTATACCAAGACAGATATGAGTGAGAATATTTAATTTTAGACTAGCATTTTAGGCCAGTAAAATTAATGATAATAATTTTGTTTAAGCATTTCAGATTCTCTTTTATTAATTTTCAAATCATTACTGTTGTTCTCTACCAACTATTAAGGCTATAAAATTTTTAAAAATATTTAAATAAAGAATTATGTCTTCACACTAAACCTAAGTTATTAAATTACTCCCTTATTTTACACTGTTATAAATTCATACTTTTACTTTTTATATAGTTTTAAATTCTGTATATTGCAGGCATGGAATTAAATAATAATAAATAAATAAATATCACGGGACACTAAATTAAAAGATCCAGTTTTAATTTTAGAATATTTTCACAACCAAAAATGAGAGCTTTTAATTTTTTTTTCAGTGTACAGATGCTGGCTATGTAACGAATCAGCCAGTACTAAAAAACTAAAATAAAAAGTACTTACAGCAAAAATAGTGTTCTGCAGTCCAAAGGGTATTGGAGTTAGTCTCGCAAAGAAAACTATCTTGAAGGCTTGTGGTCCAGAGATGACCTTGAGCAGAGCCCTCGCCGTCTCATTCTTGAGCAGCCGGTCTAAAGGGAGGTAGCCCTTCAACGCTTTCAGCGTAAAATGGGCCACAGCAACACCAAAATTTGCACTCACTAACACTGTCCCTAATCCCTTAACTATACCAAATAAATACCCACTAGTAATTATCAACACTAAATACCCTATAGTCACTGGGAAACTCACTATCAAAAACAACCCCATAAACAACAAAAATATAATCTTCGGGTCCTGTGCGTCGACCCAATACAAAATAGTCTTTAAATATTCTTTAAAGAAATATAATATCAGTACGAGACACGTTAACAGAAGAATAGATATTACTATGTTAAACAAATAACCGTACGTTGTCCTATTGTTAATTTTAGCCCATAAACTTTTTTTTCTCGTCGCCGCCGACGGGTCGGGCTGGCATTCTTCGACGTCCACGATTTCCATGGTTGTTTTGAATTGGAAATTCAATACTGGCTAGGCTACGGTTGGCAGAATGTACGCTTTACTACTGCCATGGTGCCATGGCCTACTTCGAACGACCCTCCATTTTCACGTTCACGTTCACGCGCGACACAGACAGTGAACGCAATAAGAAAAAAATAAATCGGGATGCAGATCGCTCGCACTGACTTTCTGCCTTGCTCTTGACGCCTGACGGGTTTTGCACGCACTGACTTTTAAAGTTTGACACAATAGGGACATTTTTCGGATTAAACTTGAAACGAAATTTTTATACGTTCAGAAATTATGGTATTGTTGATTAAATTAATATTTTATCATGGAACTAAATAATAGTTCGAAAATACCCTAAGATTAAATTCATTTGCAACGATTGTAATGAATGACTTGAACTTGAAATTGGGTAGGTAAAAAATTATTCTCAGTCTGATCCTCAAGTCGTTATAAAATGCAAACAAACTACAATTGACATTGGTAATTATTAAGTGGCAACCCAGAATTTAAGTGTCAAATCCAAATTTCCATTTCCTCGACAGATTGTTCGGGTTCGTGGCTGCTGGCTGGACTTTTGTGAAGATTCTTTGCACAATTGTATTATTTATCCACGAGTTACACGTGCGTGTGACTTACGCGTATAAAAATTTTAATGAGATAGCTGTTCTGTGTATTTGTAACTTTTGAATTGGTTGTTGGACTCATATCAATAACCTAACCATGCCTCCGAAAAAAGCGAGCGGTGGCGGCGCTCCAAGCAAAAAAGCAGAGCAGAAGAAGAAAGAAAAAGTTATTGAGGTAATTCATAATGTTAATTCATTTATATAATAAAATGATTTAAAGTTGAAATTGTAAATTGTAAACAAAGGTTGTATAGCTTGAAGACTGGATATCCGCAGAAGGATATTTCCTAGAAGCCTTTGGAGACTTGGCCCCATGACATCTGGTTCAAAATATAGCAAGCCAGTCTGACGCCGTGGGCAGCAGTGTTGTATACTGACTTGTTTATTAGAGTCCCGCATGCTACCTAGTCCAAAAAAAGTTTTCAGACAACCATTTTTTATATAAAGCAAAATTTTCATCAGAGTGCTCTCTTGTCATAGACTTTTCTTGATGAATTGCTGAATGGAACTTTCCTATTTTAATTTAATTTTCTTTTTCAGGATAAAACATTTGGTATAAAGAACAAAAAGGGAGCGAAACAACAGAGGTTCATTCAGCAGGTAATATTTAATAATACAAAAATAACAAAAACATATAAAGACCTCTAGTGGCGGTAGGCGGGGCACATTGCGTGCAGCACTGATGGCCGATGGGGTCAAAAGGTTCTCGAATGGTGTCCGCGGACCGGGAGACGAGCTGTCGGTAGACCTCCAATAAGATGGTGCGACGACCTGGTTAAGATCGCGGGATCGCGGTGGATGCGAAAAGCACAAGACCGGTCTGAGTGGAGAGCCTTGGGGGAGGCCTATGTCCAGCAGTGGACATCTTTCGACTTACATGATGATGACAAAGACCCCTATAATAAAATTTAAGATTGTAAATTTTTGGATCATAGGTGGAGAAACAGGTGAAGAGTGGTGGCATCCACCCTGCTAAGCCTATGGAAGATAAGAAGAAGGAAAAAGAACAGAAATTGAAGGAGCAGAAGGAAATGTTAGCACTGTTTAAGCCTGTGCAGACACAAAAAGTTGAAAAAGGTAAGAGTTTATAGAAAAAGGAAATAGGTTTATTGCACATTGTGATTAATGTAAGGTTAGGATTATCAGACGGGCCTTTGCATCCAGAGACTAGGTTTCGGCACAAGAGAGTGTAACATGAATCTGAGGCCCCCCATGAGGCTGGCATAGTCACATTTAGTGTACTGAAGCCTCATTAAAATATAAGATAAAAAAAAAGTTAGGATTGTGTAAATGTTTCACCTAAGAAGCTATAAGTATTATATAGCGGAGAGGAATTAATTCTATGATCCTTTTGTGTTCCAGGCACGGATCCCAAGTCAGTGGTGTGCGCGTTCTTCAAGCAGGGTCAGTGCACGAAAGGTGACCGCTGCAAGTTCTCCCATGACCTCACCATCGAAAGAAAGGTAGCCCTTAAATTGTTTATAACTAAATTATACAATACAATACAATACAAATACTCTTTATTGTACACCAGAAATAATAAGCGATACAGAAAAAACAGGTACACAGATAAAATTACAAGGTAAGCAATAGGCGGCCTTATCGCTTAAGAGCGATCTCATATCGATCGAAATTATATTTGAAAAAAAAACCATAAAAATAATATTACAAATAAAATTGTAATATGTCCCTATTTAACCTATTACAATTTTATTTGTAAAGTAGTTTCTAGTTTGTTTGTTTTATTATGCTTTAGTTACAAAGCCGTGTCTTTGTTTTGAAGAATAAAGATTATATCTATCTCCCTTCTTTACTTCATACGCGTAAACATTAAATCTAGCAAAACATATTCACGCATGCTCACCCGCATTCACATACTCACAATGTGTTGTATACATACACAGTGTGTTTCGAGTTATTAACTTCTCCATTATTCTCCAGGCGGAGAAGCGTTCTCTGTACGTGGACATGCGTGATGACGACACCATGGACAACTGGGACGAAGAGAAGCTCAAAGAGGTTGTCGCCAAGAAACATGAAGAAGATGGCAAACAACAACCCACCACAGATATTGTAAGTTTTGTTGCTATAGTCTTGGTAATATTAAATAAAATATATATGTTAATACTTGTGGCTTCCCAGCCGTAAACCATTAGAAGTTAGTATCTGCTTTCAGGGTATGTTCCGGACACATCTCAAGCAAAATAAAAATACACGATTTTGTGTGTCCCCACAAAAGTGAACATGATCGCAATAAATGAATGAGTATGGCCAGTTGGCGTTTCGAGTTCGGTCAGATCATGTTCCATTAAATAAATTTTTAAATATGATGAAAGTAGTTCAATCCCCAATGTGCACGGATTGTAATAAGATTGAGGACTTAATACATTTTTTGGTGGAGTGTGTAACTAACGATAGCCGTGAGAGGTATTTGAGTGATTTGGACCTGTCCAATGGTGCAGTGAATATTATTTTGAGTTGTCCTGTATCAGAGAATGCAGTACGAATTTACAGGTTCATCAAGCACTCCTTTGCAGCCAGATAATCTGGACATCGCAATAGGAGTGTTTGATGAATGTGGCCATTGAGTCTTTCAATGAGGCTGGCATAGTCAGCTGCAAGGTGCAATTAAGCCTCAAAAAAAAAAATAGAAAAAAATATATATATGGCCAGTTGAGTCAAGACATGTTATTAAAAATGTCATTCAATTACCTTCGTTAACTTATTACAGATATGCAAACATTTCCTTGAAGCCGTAGAGAAATCAAAATACGGTTGGTTCTGGGAATGTCCGTCCGGCAGCCGTTGTATATACCGGCACGCGCTACCGCCGGGCTTCGTGCTGAAGAGGGACAAAAAGAAACTGGATGAAAAGAAGACGGAGATATCCCTCGTGGACCTGATAGAAAGAGAGAGGGCGGCCCTCGGCCCCAACCAGACCAAGATCACGCTGGAAACCTTCTTGGCGTGGAAGAAGAAGAAGATCAAGGAGAAACAGGTGCGTTGCTTTTATCTGGCAGTTTTTAGGGTTAAAGTCAACAGCCGATATGAAAAACGTTTATGTCCACGTAATAAGAGCTAAAAAGTCATGGTTTGGCTCTTAGACGTTGCGTGGACATTTAATAAAGTTTTTGCCAATGCGATTGACGATTCCACGTTGTTAGATGTGGGGAGACCCTTATAAGTCATACAAAAAAATAAAAAGTTACAATATAGTTTAATAAAAATCACGCTTTAATGAGAAACCAAGATTACGATTTGGAGTCTTTTTGTATTTTTTATTTCAACTCCAAATTTATTGTTTCTTTTACGGTTATCCCGTGAAAGTTTAATATTTCACACGAAAACACAAGCCGAAACATGAATGCACAGAAAAACCAGAAAAATAGACCAGCGCTGGGAATCGAACCCAGGTCCTCAGCATTCCGTGCTGCGTGCTATTCCCCTACACCACCACTGGACATGAGAAACCTTATGGTAACCTTTATTGTTCCATCGTCAAATTCTGAAGCACTTATACTATTTAATACGAGAGCGAGAGGGACCGCACGACACGAACTTCGAACGTTGTGTTTCGGAGTAGCCCTTCTGGATAAAATTCTTGGTCAAATCTGCCTTTCTACAATAAAGACGCTCTGGCTTTCGTGGGCTATTCCTACTAATATTATAAATGCGAAAGTAACTCTGTCTGTCTGTCTGTCTGTTACGCTTTCACGTCGAAACCACAACCGATTTTGATGAAATTTGGTTTATATAGTTTGAGCCCCAAGGATCAACATAGGATACCTTTTATTCCGGTAGGGGGCGCCACCGCGCGATAACCTAGGTCCGCGCAAACGAAGTCGCGGGCATAAGCTAGTATTATATAAAGTGCTTTCATATGAATTTAGGTAAGAATATGTCATTCTAAAGACAACTTTTTTTTTTCAGGAAACCCTAGCCGCCAATGAGGAGCAGCGCCGCTCGGACTTCAAGGCGGGCCGCGCCGTAGGCCTCTCGGGCCGCGAGATGTTCTCCTTTGACCCGGCCATGGCGGCCGACAATGACGATGATGATGACGAGGCCGTCGACATCGGGAACTATGATGATGAAGAGCAGGACAACACCGAGTATAGAGAGGTCACATTTGATCTGCTCGCTATGGAGGCGTCTGAGGTAAGTTAGCAAAATCCCACTTGCTCGTTTGCCTTCCAGTCGAATAAAAAAAAAAAAATCTTACACCAATTTTTTTTTTGTTATATGAATATTTTAATAACCTCATCATCCCAGCCTATATACGTCCCACTGCTAGGCACAGGCCTCCTCTCTGAATGAGAGGGCTTGGGCCATAGTTCCCACGCGGGCCCATTGCGGCTTCGGGACATCACACGCACCATTGAATTGCTTCGCAGGTTTGTGCGGGTTTCCTCACGATGTTTTCCTTCACCGCAAAGCTCGTGGTAAATTTGAAATGTAATTCCGGACATGAATTCCGAAAAACTCACGACCCTCTGCTTGAGAGGCGATAGGACCTGTAATAACCAAAAATATCATGTTCTCTAGGAGCAATCTACTTAAAATTCTAGAGTATTTTTTTATATACATCTTGATTGTATGTGTTTGCAGTGTATAAAAATAAAGGTTTTATCTATCATGAATTAGTTAAAATGTTTTGGGACAATCAACTTTTTAGTGTACTGTTTGCCATGGCAACGTCTCCCGGGTCACTCCTTAAAAGTATAAACTTATGGGGTACAAATTCACTAAAAGTTAGGTTACCTCCTAAGCAGGCTTAAAGTATACATCGCAAACATTTTTCTTAGCAAGTGCATCACTGATGTCTCCTGAGTAACGGGAACAGAATAACAATAAAAAGTGGTTTACTAATGTTTCGGCGAAAAACGTTTGGCAAGCTGTTTCATTTTGCAAATTTTCAAATCCTAACTGTTAATAATTCTGAAACTGTAAATATACCAGGATTTTTATAAAAGAAGAAGAAGAAAGACATTTATTCACATTCACAAAGACACACAAATACAACAACAAAAAAAAAAAAACAATAGACGGCAAACACAAACAAATCATAAAGGAAATAACAAAATAAAAATATACGATTAAAAGTAACCTAACCTAACCTAAAGGGTTCTACACGATGGCCCTGAAATAAATCCTGAAATATTTACAGTTTTAGAGTTTGCGAAACAAAAAGTTGCGAAATGAAACAGGTTGCCAAACGTTACGTTGCGAAAGGGCAGTACTCGATAAAGTTAATTGACCCTTCTATTAACCTAGTTTGGTTGATTTTTAATTCATTTAAGTACTCACATTAGTTTTAAATAACTTTTAGTACCTATGTATATTTATGAACCTCGAGGTCTTTATATTGTTTTTGGTTTACCTGCATACCTACTCATTAATGTATGACTGTTTGTGTTCTTAAATAAATAAATAATAAATAATAATAATAAACGCTTGAACGTTTCCAGGCGGATGACACAGGCACCAAAGCGACCACGGACCGGCTCCAACAGCTCTCCAAAGAGCTCCCCAACGGCGACGCGGCGTCCGCGGAGCCCGACAGCGCCGTCCCCATCAACGAGAACCTGTTCCTCGACGACGAGCTCGACGAGGAACTCCAGAACTTGGAGCTGGATGATTGATACGAATAATGCAGTCCGGGCGGATATCGCGAGCCAAGATGTTACGGGACAGGCCATTCTACTTTTTAGTGTCTAAAATAGAGTTGAGAATTATTTTTTTTTATTTGACTGGAAGGCAGACGAGCAAGTGCGTCTCCTGGTGGTACGAGATCACCACCGCCCATAAACATCTACAGCACCAGGGGTATTGTAGATGCGTTGACAACCTAGGGGCCTAAGATGGAATACCTCAAGTGCCAGTAATTTCACCGGCTGTCTTACTCTCCACGCCGAAACACAACAGTGCAAGCACTGCTGCTTCACGGCAGGATTAGCGAGCAAGATGGTGGTAGCAATCCGGGCGGACCTTGCACAAGGTCCTACCACCTGCATGAATACTTTTGGGTGAATCCACAAGCGTCTCAACCGCTGTCAGTCCCATGCCTGAGATTTTAAGAATTGGAAGGCAGATTGTTTTTTTAATTATGACGTAAATAGCTTCTGTGCCAGGATCTATTTCAATACAAAAATCAATGCATATGAATTATTTACTTCTTAATATAAACAGCTAGGGACTGACAGCGGTTGAGACGCTCGTGGATTCACCCTTTTACGAAATTGGTGACCGAAATCAGTCGGAGCATCATCACATCAGTTTCTGGGGTAAAAATATTATTCTGATTAGTCAGATTATGAGAAAATATTTGGACAGCTAGTTTTTCTTTTGTCAATCAACTAGAAAATGGCAAAAATGAAGCGCGTCAAAGTTCAGAAGTGGGGCAAAAGTGTCGCGCGCCACTAACTGGCTGTACCTTCATATTTTTTTGTTTAATTAACAAAACAAAAATGTGTCCACTGTCCCATATTTTCTGATAATTTGACTGAAGGACTAATTACAATCTTTTAGGACACTAAGGGACTGTTTCACCACCTATTGATCAATTTTATTTGACGAATAAATTTAATCAATGGATGGTGAAATAGGGGTAAGCCTATTGCAGATGTCTCGAGATACTTATCAAGCAGTGTTACGTTTGTTCTCAACTGGGCATCAATACTTAATTTCGCTACTACTTTGTTTTTTTTAAGACAAAAGTCACGTTTTGTACTGAAATGTCCCCTGAAAAACAATGTCCACTGAGGAACCAAACATTTTTTTAAATATATTCTTAGTCCAAATTTTTCGATAAATGTTATGATTCCAAGTTAGAAAATAATATATTTTTGAAGATTATCCTAAGTAGCAAGAAATTATGCGTGAAATTGTACAAGGGTCATTTTTTATAGGCCTTAAAAAGTAGAATGGCCCAGATATCAATTTTAAGAGTGACGCATATTTCATACGGGGTGTAGACTGCGATTACCTTTGACGATGAGACTGGTAAAGACTTTGTTTGCTTTTATCGCTGCTTTCAAATATATGTAGATTCGATTTGTAGAATTCGAACATGGCGGATGTAGACGATATCTAATTTTGGTATTTCTACTTCTTTGGCTAGTTGAAGTATAATTTTGATAGTGTTTTATGCGGCGATTAACCTTAACACTGATCACAAAACTCTATATTGCTCTCGTGTTTGACATTCTTAAATGCGCAAGTTGTTACCGCGTGGTTTCCGGAATTTTGCTATCAAGTTGCAAAAACTACAATCACCGTAAAACGTGAAGAAGAAGAATATATTTATCTTTCATTTAACTGACACTAGCCCAAGCCTTAAGGCCGCCATTGAGGGGAATAATAATAATAAATATATGTATGTTCACACTAACCTTATGTTTAGTGACATACAAGGCTCGGATACCGGTTAAATTTCCAAACCGTTATACTTAAACTTAAACTTGGCTTGTTAAACTTGGCGCAAAACCTTTTCATTTTGTTTTCGTTCGCGAAACCGTTATTTTTAAACCGGTTTTTAAGGGAAGATTTCCATAAAGTTTTTGTCAGATTAACCAGTTTAGAACAATAAAAACCGGTTTATTCCGGCGCAGGATAAACGTCGCCGGCCGGCCAGCTGTCACTCGTCGAATAAACCGGTTTATTTAGGTTATAGTTAAGTTCTTAAAAACGTTTGCGTTCTTATGAAAATTCGGAGTTAAACCGAAATAAACCGGTATTTACCGCTATTTTATAAACCGGTTCCGAGCCTTGGAGACATAAAGGTATAGATCCAAGTGCATAATGGTTTTCCATTATCAACTTACAATTAGGTACGGCTGTTTTGGAAATGAGTACTTTCTGAGAAAATGTACCATCTGAAATAACATTTTCTCTCCGCGCACCAATTAGTACAGTTTTTGAGACAGTAAACTGTCATTATTCTTTTTTATATTAAAATATTGCGTCGAATTATCGGTAGCTCATTTAAGGTAATCACGATATACATCCTGTATAAGAAATTGTAAATGTGTTTATGAATCTATCACATTCTTTATCATCATTATTATAAACAAAAACCTACTAGACATCGAATGATTTGTCAAATTATATTTAACCTTTTCAATCACAAAATCGTAATTTAACACGTTAATCGTATAGTATCGTTAATGAAAACTTGGCAGCCGTTGAACATGTGTTTAGTTCATGTAGCTCAAACTGTCATTTTAGGCATGTCTAGCAAGAGTTAAGTTTTTTGTGGTAAACTGATAAAAGTCTATTGTACGAGGGATGAGATTTTTTTATATTTAGTTTGTCATCGTGTTTCTGTCCCTGTATTATACAATACAATACAAAGACTCTTTATTGTACACCAGAAATAGTAAGTGATACAGAAAACAAATACACAGAAAAAAATTACACGGTAAGCAATAGGCGGCCTTATCGCTTAAGAGCGATCTCTTCCAGGCAACCTTTTATCCATCATTCAAGTAGAAAGGGTTAAATATATCCATTTGGGTCAATCAACTTTTAAGTATTGTTACTCAGGAGACATCAGTCAGTGATACACTTTCTTAGAAAAATGTTTGCAATGATACTACTAGCATGCTTAGGAGATAACTGATAAACCATGAAGGAATTGTCTTAAAACTGTCACAACTAACTTTTAGTGGATTTGTACCCCATTATTTCATACTTTTAAAAAAGTGACCCAGGAGATATTATTATGAAAAGTTATACTAAAAAGTTGATTGCCCGATTTACGATTTTTCATTTCTATGATCAAGACGTTCAACTAGGTTTACTAGGTGTTTATAAGCCAATGTTCATAATATTGTGTCATTTTTTTTTTCACGTTTTGTATAAATATTTTGGCGGTCGTTTTCAGTTGTGTGGCTGTATATATAAATGTTAAGACACGATGAAAAATAAAATAATTTATCTATTAACGTTGTTTATATTTTTTCACTTCTCATGCTCTAAAAATGGGTCAATATAGCCTTACGAGACGGGAGTAAAGTAAGCACTTTACTCCCTAGGGAGTAAAAGTAATTAATTTTTTAATTTACTTTGAGCGACTTAGATAAACTCAAACAGCCAGTTACTTGCAAAAAATAAGTTTGTGTGTGGACCATTTTAATGACGAAAATGTTACGTTCTTAGTCTACGTGGTCTTAGTTCTATGCTTTTTCCGCATAGAAGGTGGCGCCACTCTATTTTTCCGTTTGTGTATGGACCATTTCGCCGGTGCTATTTTGTTAGTATCTGTATTGGTAGTATCTGTGTCTGGATGGAAAAAAATACTTACCGTGAAAACTTTGAAATTGTTGTAGAGCGTAAATCGTAAACGATTAAAATAAATTGATTATTCTCACAATGTCATCAAGTGATAGTGAAAATTATGATGCTGACCAAAGAGTAATAGACATAATTGATAATCTTTTGCCGCCGAAATCTAGAAAGATTTATTTTTATTTTTTGTTAAAACTTTTTGTACTAAATTGACTATTTTTTCTCGCAATCGAAGTGAAAAATAGAGATTTCACCGCGAGACTAAAAGTCAATATAAACCCTCGGATAAATAGACACCCTCGCTAAAGCTCGGGTGGCTAACCACCTCGGGTATATATTGGCTTATTTTAGTCTCTCGATAAAAAATATACTATTATAATAACCTTACATATAGCAGTATAGGTCGAAACAGCTGAATGAATTGAACTCATAGTAATGTCACTTGTATCTGGTGTGCGTGTCGTTCTTCTACAGGGGTCTTCCAATAGTTTGTTACAAGTACCTACATGCAAGTACATAATACTTCTTGTGACATTATTATCACTTATTAAATCAACCTGAATCTAATTATTTTGTGGACATTTTCATTCACTCATTCAATTCATTCGTGCCGGCATTAAAAATGACATTAATATTAGTAAAATTTTATTTTGCATTTTCACAGAAATATCACACTCAAAATAGAGAAAGAAAATAGTAAAGATACCCATGACAAATAGATTAATACTTACATCTTTTGATAATATAAAAATAGCACACGTCCATTCTTTGCTTCTATAGCAATTGGCCCCGTAAAATGCTCCTAAAACCTTTACGATTTACGCTAGCGTTATAATTATAACACGTGAGGTAACTCTGCCGTCTAACCAAGGCAACTAAGGCTGCTTATCCACTGGAGGAGAGCGGAGCGGAGCGGCGAGCGAGGTAAAAAAATCCACCTACCTATAGAATTACATAAAATCTCCACTCTTCAGTGAACAGGTAGTTGGTTAACTAGCTTTAAAAATTCATACGGAATCGGTAAGCGGAGCTAGGATAAGGAGTGAGGAAGCAAGGCGGAGAAAAGAGGGCGGGAAAGGGGAAGCTCCGCGAATGGAAGTCTGCAATTCCGCTCCGTTCCGCATTATCCTATTGCTCCAATCTGCGGAATCGCTCTGCCCTCTCCAACGCTAATTCACTCGATCGTCGACGCACCGCACCTTGTCGGTTGTAGGCATAGCAATGAAACAAAGAAGTGCGCTCACTATTCCACATTATTACACTATTCAGGAATCGTAAATATTAAGTAATTTAAGCGTTGGCAGGCCTCCCATTAACATGTAGACTGACGACATCGCCATAGTTATGGGCAATCGGTGTATGCAAGTGTCTAGTTCATTGTGGCATTCTAAGAGGGAGGCCTTTGTTCAGCAGTGGACGTCTTCCGGCTGATGATGATAATTGATTACTTCAAAACTGTTTTTCGATTGTCAACCACCTGGCTGGGTTCTCTATGGTGATGGTGTCTATGGTCTCTTGGGAGAACCCTCTGGACTTCATGCGTGGCAATATGTTGTTGAGGATGTGGGAATATCCGTGCCCGCCGAAGTCGGCCTGGAAATAGGAACAATAATTAATTATTTTTTTCATAGTTCCGTAAATACCTATAGTCCTTTTGGCATCACACTACAGCCAACGTCTCTAATTTTTCCCTCTTCTTCTATTTATGTTTTTACTAGCTTATGCCCGCGACTTCGTCTGCGCGGATTTAGGTTATCGCGCGGTGGCGACCTCTACCGGAATAAAAAGTATCCTATGTTGATCCTTAAGGTTCAAACTACCTACATACCAAATTTCATCAAAATCGGTTCAGTGGTTTTGACGTGAAAGCGTAACAGACAGACAGACAGACAGAGTTACTGTTTCTGGATATATTTATGAATAAAAACAGTAATTTATTTGAAGAACATGCTTTTTACTTCTCATTTCTAGATACATGAATATCTCTATATCTATTGACAGTGACAGCGCGCCCAAAATCAGGTGACGTTCGGAAACAGTTACTTTCGCACTTATAATATTAGTAGGGATTGTGTCTTTGTTGTGATGTACCTAGTGTGTTTTTTATGTCAATAAAAGTTGTGAGTTAGAGTTTTTTTGTTAGTATAGTTTAATATTTAACGCGTGGGCTATTCCTGGCTCTCCACACCCCTTTGTTCGCAATGCGAACTGCTGGGAATTTTTTCCAGTTTCTCGCACTGACCACATTCCCAGTAGCTCGCACTCGCTGCAATAAGTGCAGACTACTGGGGTTTTTTTCCAGTTGTTCGCACTGCGGTCACAAAGACGCGTGAGGGTGCGGACAACTGGGCCCACGATTTCCTGAAAAACAGTTTTGGCAGATGGGCCAATTAACTTTTTTACCGACACTAATCTGTCCACGACATTTTTCAAACAATTGCAGATTTTTGTAGATAAACATGTTTTTTATGTAATTTAATAGATGGTGTACATAAATACATGTCATCCTACATAAGTTCAACCTATTAAACCGTGAAATATCTTGTTGCAAGTACGATTTTTTGGTAACGCCAGAGACAACTTTGGTAAGGCAGGAGACGCCCAAAAGTGTCGGTAAAATAGTTGATTGGCCCAGATACAAAAACAAAGTGATGATCTTGTGATGATTTATATGTTGCCTTGTACAATCACCAGCATTAATATCTGCCACAGCGGAGCGTGCGAAAATATCTGACACGTCTTTCGGCGCTAAGAAATAGAGTCGTATCAGATATTTATGCACGCTTGTTGTGTCAGATACTGGTGCTGGTGACTGTACATATAATAACGCAAGCTTTACTTTAGAACAAGGTAAATTGGTGTCAAGTGTTCCTAGCGGTGGTAGTACCTACGAGAAGCGAAAAAATATTGGAATGCCGAAAGTTTCTCGATGAGGGCTACGGCATAGATGTCGCTAGCGTCACTGCTTAAGTGGCTAAATAAGAAACAAACAAGCTGAGATATATGGTGCATAGGGGAAATTCGTGTCTATACCGTTGTCCAGCGGTGGTGTAGCGGTATATCACGCGGCACGGAATGCCGAGGACCTGGGTTCGATTCCCAGCGCTCCCAGTTGTTCTGTGCATCTATATTTCAGTTTGTATTTTCAATTTGAAAAAGTATTCCTCACCAGGCGATGCTTGGTGTGGATATCATGCGACATGAGCACGCGGTCTTCCCTCTTGTCTTCCACGACCCTCGCGATCACCGCGAGGCGGCGCGCGTCGCTCGGCATGTCAGTTTCCTTGCTGAGCTGGTAGTACGACACTTCTGTGCCGAAGAGATCCAATTGGCAGTAAGTGCCGAGCTCCGCGAAGGACAGGACCGCTTCCTCGTCTAACAGTGTGCCTGGAAGGAAAGTTGAACAATAGCAACAACAATTACTTTTTATAGGTAATAAGCAACACAGAAAACAGGTATTTAAACACCGGCCAAGAGCGTGTTAGCGTGTGTGTGTGTGTGTGTGGTGCTGAGCTGAGTCCTTTTGGCATCACACTACAGCGCAACGTCTCAAATTGTTCTCTCTTCTCCTATTTATGTTTTTTACTGTTTTTGCTGTGATGTAGTGTGTTTTTGTTGTCAATAAATATTGTGAGTTTGAGTTTGAGTTTGTTTGAGTTTGTTAGACACGCCCAAGGTAGGGTTCCGTAGCGAAATTACGAAAAAATCGAGTCATATTTTTCGAATTGCGTACGGAATCTTCCAAGTTTAGGTATATTTTATACCAGGCTGCTAATTTACTCTTAAACTACTAATAATAATAATTCTCTAGTAATCTTAGCCGTTATAATTTTCCTTGTAAAGATGCACTTACTACCATCTTGAATTTTTCGAATTTTTCCACCTAACAGTTTAGATTTTAGAGGGAGCTCGATTTTAATGAAAATTTGCACTATAAATAAAATAAATAAAAAATAAAAAAGCCGTTTATTTCTCGCATACCAGTAGCAGCAGTTCGAAACAATTAGGTTATAATCACTATAGTACTACAAAATTAATATAAAAGTTAAAAAAGAGAAAAAAGTATATAATCTTTTATCATGCGGAACCCCTCTTAGTTGAGGGTAAATGCCTCCTCCAGAGATGCCCAATATAGTCTCTATCATTGGCTTTTTCCATCCATAGCTTCCCAGCGATTTCTATAATATCATCTGCCCATCTGGTTTTTGGTCTTCCTCTCTTTCTGGTGCCTGCAGGGCCAGGCCATGACGTCAGCCTAGATGTCCAGCGATTGTCACCCATTCTAGCTACATGGCCTGCCCATCGCCATTTTAATTTTTGCGAGTAACTCAGGGCGTCTATAACTCCTGATACTTCTCTTATGACAGAGTGGCGGATTTTTTGAATTTTTCTGATTTTCATCATGCTTCTTTCCATACTCCGTTGGCAAGACGTTATTTTTGTTTTTTACTCGGCGTGTGAATTTCCAAGTCTGACAAGCGTAAGTGAGTGATGGTAGTAGACAGCTATCCATGACCTGTTTCTTAATTTTCATTGGCATCTGGCTTTTAAAAATTTCCTTACTAAACTATAAAGTTCAATATTTCGCAAACAAATAACAATGACCACCACAACTTGTGTGGCATTCTGATAATATAGGTGTACACTCGATTCAATTTGTAGCATTCGGACATGGCGGATGTAGACAATATATAATTTTGCTATTTCTGTTTTTTTGGCTAGTTGAAGTATAATTTTGATAGTGTTTTATGCTGCGATTAACCTTAACAGTGAACAGTGATCACAAAATTCTATATTGCTCTCGTGTCTAACATTTTTTAATGCGCAAGTTGTCTCCACGTGGTTTCTGGAATTTTACTATCAAGTTGCAAAAACTACAACTACCGAACAACGTCCCTCTCAAAGAGAGTACTTTGACACTGGCGAAATTGTCCTAATAAGGACAGAAAGCCATATTTTAAAAGAGAAGAAGAAGGTGTACACTCACGATCAAGATGCGACATAACAGCCTTGTCGGCTCGTCCTCCCGCCTCCTGGTACAGCCGAATGATCTCAAAGGGCGCCTCCGGAGCCCTGTGCGGGTGGAACGTCACCCCGCACCCCAGCTGTTCCTGCACCTCCCCCGCCGCCTGTATAGCCCGCTTCTCAAACTCTGCAACGCCAAATACTCGTAAGTATTTTTGATCATGAAACTACCGTGAGACTTAGAGTTGCGCCCGCTCGGTCTTTAAAGGGAGCGCTCCGATCTCGGTCAATCGGTCAAATGAACTAGTTCGGTCTTTTAGTTCCTTTAGCTCCTTTAGTTCCTTTAGCTCCAAGGAGCGGCTCCGACCGAAACAATGTTTAAGATCGGGGAGCGAGTTTATATAGCTCCGCTCTTTATTCGTTTCCTCGTTCAATCATCTATCGTTCACTCGCTCCCGCTCCCAATGCTCGCTCCCATACTGTTTTAGCTCCGACTCCGACCGATCGAAGCTAAGGAGCGCGGACCGGGAGCGGGACCGAGACCGATTAAGATCGTTTACGAAGAACTAGTTCTTTTCGGTCCGCAATGGGAATTCATTCTTTTTAGTTCTTAGTTCAGGACCGACTCAAGCCTATGAGACTCACTCATATTAAATGATATTGTAACGGATAACTCACGTCTTAAATCGAGTTTAGCTCTCTATTTCGAAACCCTTCATCACTGGAGCACGCGACTCGGCGGCTGCCGCAACACGCGCACTACGCGCCACCGCTCTCCTCGCGCGACTGTCCAACGAAACTAACTCAGGCGCACAACTACCCACATTTTATCGTCATTTTTACGTCGAGCTAAACTCGATTTAAGACGTGAGTTATCCGTATATCATTTAATACGTGTAAGTATTTTTTAGTTTTTATCAACAGCTGGCTACTACGTAATTCGAAAATTGAAGTTCGTGTCATACCGTCCCTCTCACTCTCGTCATCATCCCAGCCTATATACGTCCCACGCTGCTAGGCACAGGCCTCCTCTCGGAATGAGAGAGCTTGGGCCGTAGTTCCCACGCGGGCCCAGTGCGGATCGGGAACTTCACACACACCATTGAATTGCTTCGCAAATTTGTGTAGGTTTCCGCACGATATTTTCCTTCACCGTGAAGCTCGAGGTAGATTTCAAATGTACTTAATTTCGCACAAGATTTCCGAAAAACTCAGAGGTGCTAGCCGGGATTTGAAACCACGATCCTCTGCTTGAGAAGCCATAGGTCAAACCACTCGGCCACCACGGCTTTTTTCTCACTCTCGTATTAATAATATAAGCGTCAGCAGGACGGCAAGATACGAAGGACAATACGGCCTCAGGAAGGCTACTCTGAAACACAAAATTCGAAGTTCGTGTCGTGTGGTCTCTCTGACACTTATACTATTTAATACGAGAGCGAGAGGGATCGCACGACACGAACTTCGAATTTTGTGTTTCGGAGTAGCCCTTCTGGTCTTTAAGACGGCAAACACACCTCGTATCGGCCAAACGCTGGCAATTTCCCCCATAAACCCCGCCTTCACGGTCGCGTCGCTAACACACCCCGTCGTCAACTCCTTCATCATGTGATGATATAGGTCCTCCTTAGTGCCATGCAAGGAGTCATCGGCCTGCATGTCCGCTATATAGTACCCGGTGCCGGCGAGGACGTGGACGCCAGTATCCAAAGCTACTTGTTTAAGGAACTGCAAGTCTCGATCCAAACCCTCGGTGGAGTTCTCGACGATTGTGCCTGAGGGTCAAAGAGAAGGTAAAATGTTGCAATATCCATACATTTAATGACTGGACCATCTATGACTGTCTTCGTGACTCGTGACCACGTCTGTTGCAATGAAGACGAAACGTGTAGTGATTTTAGCAATTTATTATCGTCATATTACACTCTTAATACGATGGATGACTACTCAGTCCCGACGGGTCTTATTCACAATATCTCCCTCGCACTACTTATGTCTATTTTCTATGACAACCCCTCTATATCTCTCGTTATAATTTGTTTCTATGATCTCCTGTACCACTACCATGAGTTTGCAGTGACAATACACGATAGCGATGGCGTAAATTATTTGTATGGAGAATTGTACAGCGCCTCTACAAATAATTTACGCCGTCGCTATCGAGTACGGTCACTTACTGTAAACTCATGGTTGCGGTACTGAATTAGGAGATTTCTGAAGTGTGCCAACTGGTCAACTTTCCTCCTTTGAACATGAAACTACCGGTAGCTAGCTCACGCTCATATCATAATTAATGGTATTGTGCCGGATAACACAAAACTTAAATCGAGTTTAGCTCGACATGTTTCGGGTTAATTCGTAGCTGCTCGGGCGTATTTTATTCGTACGCCGGCCGTAGTTTCGTCGGGTACTTAGTCGCGCAGCCGCTGAATCGCGTTGCTTCTAAGAAGGACTGCAAATTAGCCCGAAACATGTCGAGCTAAACTCTATTTAAGACGCGAATTATCCGGTACAATATCATTTAGTGCTTACCTCCTCCGCACTTCTTATACATCTTCACATCGTTCACGACCGCCCGTCTCGTAGCGTCATCATTCAGCGTCAGATTGTACAAAGAACTGTACGGGTACTGCCTCAGGTACCCGACGTTCTGCAAAGTCAGGCTGCCGGCAAACTTGGCCGCCAGGTGCTTCGGGGGCTTGCGGTAGAAGTGGGTGAACTCCATGGAGAGGTGCTCGTGGGTTAAGGTCCGGCCGAGGGCCGAGGGGTCCACGTCTCCTAGCACTGTGAAGCCCCATTTAGACGATTCAAGAGTTTGCATGCGAGTTGTTTTACATTGCGGACTATTGACGGACAATGAATTCACTTGATTAAACAAATACAGCAATGTAATGAAACTTGCATGCGAGTTCTCGCATTGCAGTTTAAACATAAGCTATAGGTACCCCGCACCTCCACCACTTGTGGGGACTGTATGTAGCTTGGTAGAGCTATGGTATAGGGGATCTACGCGCGTGATTCTAATCTCAGTTCAAATAAAAGGATGTTTCTTCAGTACTCGCTTCATGTATTCATAGATATAGAACTTAAAAGATATACTTTTACAAACATAGGTCACGCCTCTCAGGCTGTCGGGAGCAATCTGTGCTCCGGCATGTATACCGCTGTCAATCCCGTTTTAAATCGAATTCTAGAGTTACATTTCGGAAAAAAATAAAAGTCAACATTCCGATGAAGAACTCATTCGATTCTTTAGCAGACTTAGAAGAACATGACTCCTCAACGTTGTCATCATCGTCAGCGCTAAGTAGTATAGTTATGAATAGAAGCTGTCCAAACATAAGTGAAGGTATACATGACCAATTGGAAACTATGAGTAAAAAAATAATTGATTTGGAAAAAAAGTTAATAACTGCTGACAAGGAAATTGAAAAATTATTAATGGAAAATAACATGTTGAAAAATAAAGTAAATCAATGTGATAGTAAAATAAACAAACTTACACGTATCTGCAAATCTGATAAGAAAAGACACACTTCAAGTAGAAAAGGAAAGCGCCGCAGTTCATCTCCGAATTTTTTTTCACCTACTGTGAATGATCTAAATCAGAGCAGCGAAGACCGAATTATAGATTTAGTGAATGATAGTTATGTCGAGTTACAAGTACATTCAACGCGGAGTATCTCCCCCCCCCGCAATTCCTTTCCACTAAGTAAAAATGAGCAGCCACTGGACACCGTTCGGAGTAATTTATGCACCAAATACAATTTGAGCAAGATCTGTATGATTAGCACAAATAAATACAATAAAATGTTAGCTATCTCTGAATGTTTCTTAGGTGAAAAATACAAGACTTGCCACTATCTTAGCCCAGGAGCAGAGGTCAAAGATCTCGTGAGTAATTTAGACAAAAAATTAGTGGACTATACCATTAATGACTATTGTGTTGTATTCATTGGTGACAGGGACTTTAGGAAATCTCAAAATTATGAGGAACTGATAGTGTATATAAGAAATGCGGTTAGAAAATGTAGTTACACCAATGTTATATTATGTGCTCCAATCTTTAACTGTGGCTATTACTCTAATCTGCATAACAGGCGAATTGAAATATTTAATGCATTATTACACGCTGACATCTTAAAATATGAATATGCTTATTTGCTTGACTGTAATCTGAACTTGACATATGATTTTGGTATGTTTTATAAAAGGTCTGGAACTGTAAATAATAAGGGTATGAGGATAATATTTAATGATGTAAGCATTCTCTTAACTCAAATAGAAAAATTTGTTAAACAATCGAAACCCTGTAATCTGATCCAATCTAATTCCGTACCAGCCGTTGTTGTGGACGCGGATGCTGCCTCTGATCCCATTAGGCTCGTACAGGACATAGCTACATTTGATAGTTCAGCTATAGCCGAGGTCGCTCCACTGCCGGCCAATAACGCGGCCGCAGGTGTCGATGCCGCTCGGACGGTATTTGTACGGGACAGCATTGCATCTTACACAGCAGCTTCAACCCGGGACACACCAGTACCGTCTCTTGACACAAAAACCGATTCAGTCCAACACAAAAAGTTTTTTCGTCGGCAGTGATGAATTTACCATATTTCACCAGAATATAGCAGGTGCATTACATAAAATAGATACTCTTGACGTAATTCTAGAGGACTTCAAGGATAATAACGGTCATATTGATGCGGTTTGTTTGTCGGAACATTTTGTGATACAGGGTGGGGAAAAAAACTTAGTGTTAAATGGTTATTCCCTAGCTGCTATTTACTGCCGTAAATCCAAGGAGAGAGGAGGTACCAGCATTCTTCTCAGGAATGGCCTTGAATACGAAGAATTGCGATGGGTAAAAGACTTGTGCCAAGAAAAGATTTTCGAGTGTTGTGGTGTAAGCTTGCAAAGAATGAATGTCTTGCTACTGTGTATTTATCGGATTCCCACGGCTGATATTGACCAGTTTTTCAATAAGCTTGAGCAATTGTTGTACAAAATTACATTAAAACACAAAAAGAAGATTGTCTTATGCGGTGACTTTAATATTGATCGGCGAAAACCGAATTATGAAGTAAACAGAGAGTTTGAACGATTGCTGAAGAGTTATAACTTTGAATTACAGATTACCGCTCCTACGCGTATAACGGCACAATCTAGCACGTGCATCGACAACATTGCAATAAATTTTAAAAACAAATATAATGCAATAATTCACGACCTCTGTGTATCAGACCACACGGCACAAACTTTAGTGATTCCAGTAAAGTCAGTGGGATATTATGATTATTGGTTTATCTGGAGGCGCAACATGTGCCTTAGTAATAGAAGGAAATTCACAAATTGCATAAATGCTTTAAGCTTTAATGAAGTATACGAATGTGGGAACACTAATCAATCTTTTAAAAATTTCCATGACCTCATTTTAATGTTTTTTGACCTCTGTTTCCCGAGTAGTAAGATTAAAGTTAAGGCTGACGCAACGAGAAGTTGGGTTACACCAGGAATTAGAGTTGCATCAAAAACTAAACGTAGATTGCGTAAACAATACACCTATCATAATAATAATGAAAACAAAAATGCTTATAAAATATATTCTGTTTTACTCAAAAGAATAATAAGAAAAACTCAGAAAAATAATAATGATCAATACATTAAAAATTCTGACAACATACCTAAAGCTACGTGGAATTTAATAAACAACTCAGTTGGAAACAGACAACCCAAGGGAACTATTGATAAGATGATGTTCAAGGGTAAACTATATAGTGATTCTATAGAAATTGCAAATTTATTTAATGAACAATTCACTAAAGTGGTTGTACATAATGAGGCACAGAAACCAGTAGTTGATTCTCTGCCAAATAAAAGTCACACTATGTTCCTTAAGCCAACTGATCCTGGTGAAGTCATG